>CM066319.1:96357000-98857000 GCA_033807775.1 Saussurea involucrata
TAATTCGAATTTTATGAAACTTTTTGAGCTTTTGATTTTTGAAATGTTATTCTCAGTATTTTTAGGACATATTTGACAATTTGTGTCCTAGAAAACTGTTTTCAAAAACCCTTTGTGCGAGAGACATACCTTTTGGTTCTTCTTTTCTCGGCAGTGATGTTTGACTTCTGTCGATATAGATTCATCGACATTCTTCTTTGGCTTTCCTTGAAAGTTTTACCTTTGTAGATCATTTCAGGGTCCCTTTTTGCTCCCCCTTGATCTAATCACCTCTGTAGATCAAGTAATTTCCTTTTGCTCCCCCGTTGACCTATGCTTGGATCAAAGAATGATAAGTTTTGCATAGAACATAAGTCATGTTTTCCAGAGGTTCTGTAGGGGTCGTCAGAGGTTCTGAGTAGATCTACAGAAGCTCTGAGATTTCAAGAATTTTTTAAGATTGAGAATTTACATACAGAAAGAAATCAATCAAAGCAATAAATAAAGCAATATATTTATACACATATTTACCGAAGATAAGCTATACTTAAAGAGGATTTTCACGTCATATTGATCATTCCTAGCTTACCTACCAAGAAATTGAATCTTTTTTCGTCTAAAGCTTTGGTGAATAAGTCCGCGAGTTGGTATTCCGTGGGCACGAAATGCATCTCGATTGTACCGTATTCAACAAGATGTTTCAAGAAATGGTATCTTATATCGATATGCTTGGTTTTTGAGTGTTGCACAGGATTGGCAGAGATAGCAATGGCACTTTTGGAATCACAGAAGATGGGTATTTTGAATAGGATGTGGCCGTAGTCTTTTAGATGAGTCTTCATCCATAGAACCTGAGAACAACAGCATGCAGCAGCAACGTATTCAGCTTCTGCAGTGGATGTTGAGACACAATTTTGCTTCTTAGAGGTCTAAATGACTAGTTTACCACCTAGGAATTGACAACTCCCAGAAGTACTCTTTCTGTCGAGAATGCATCCTCCATAGTCTGGATCTCTGTCATAGCCATTTACTAGAAGGAAGGTAGAAAGTCGTTCGTACCATGCTCTTGGAGCCTGTTTCAGTCCGTACAGAGCCTTTTCAAGGTAGTATACATGCCTTGGGAACTTTGAGCTTTCAAACCCTGGTGGCTGATTTACGTAAACCTCTTCTTGGATTTCACCGTTGAGAAAAGCTGATTTTACGTCCATCTGATAGACTTTAAAATCTCTGTGAGCTGCGAAGGCTAAGAATATTCTTATTGCTTCGAGCCGTGCAACAGGAGCAAAAGTCTCATCGTAATCTATGCCTTCTTCTTGTCTATAACCCTTGGCCACCAATCGTGCTTTATTTCTGATGACCACTCCATCTTCATCCTTCTTATTTATGTAGACCCACTTAGTCCCAATGGCTTGTTTCCCTCGTGGCAGAGGTACTAAAGTCCATACTCTGTTACGCTCAAACTGCAGAAGTTCCTCTTGCATGGCATCTACCCAGTTTGGGTCGTCTAGGGCTTCAGAAATCTTCTTTGGTTCTATCACACTAATAAAATTTGTAAAGAAACAAAAATTAGCAGTGGCAGACCTGGTTTTTACTGAGTCAGTAGGTTCTCCGATTATTTGGCTTGGAGGATGGCTCTTTGTCCACTGAGTGGTACGTGGAAGATGGTCATCAATGTCATCGAACCTTTCTTCAGAAGCTTCTTGTGGATCTTCTTCTTGTGTAGCCTCTGTCATTCTTCTTGCCTTGGTAGTTGATTCTACCATTTATGGAATGATTGGTATGAGTGGTGGTGGAGTTTGTTCCTCTGAGGACGTATAGTCTTGGTCATCAATTTCCTCTGTAATTGGTTCTTCTGTGGATTGTGGAGTTTGTTCTGCATTTTCTTCTTCGACATTTGCGTCTGTAGTATTTATAGAAGAAGATGAAGCATTATTTGGACCAGTTAGAGTCATACCTGTAGGATTTTGTTCAACAGAGGATGGTTCTTCAGAAACTCTGATGGTTCCAACAGAAGGATCAATGTCATCGTGGAATATCTCTAAAAATAGAAGATTCAAGTCTTCTTTCGTTTGCGAGATGCCAGAGGTTTCTCTTTTAAGTTTGAGTTCTGAACTGATTTGCTCAGAAGTCTTTTGGAATGAATCATCAAAAGAAACATTGATACTTTCTACGATTTTGCGAGATCTTGTAAGGTATACTCTGTAGGCTTTGGAAGTGGCAGAGTATCCAATGAATTTTCCTTCGTCAGCTTTTACCTCAAACTTTCCTCTGGAATCTCTGTCGTTTAAAACAAAACATTTACATCCAAACACATGGAAAAAATTGATGTTTGGCCGCCTTTTGTTGATTAGTTCGTAAGCAGTCTTGATGTGTCTTTTCACAATGGTTGACCGATTCTGTGTGTAACAAGCGGTAGAAATTGCTTCTGCCCAAAAGTTCATCGGTAATCCGCATGCTGATAGCATAGTTCTTGCGGCCTCCACGAGCGTTCGATTCTTTCTTTCTACTACGCCGTTCTGGAGTGGAGTGCGTGTGGCAGAGAAGTTCTGTGATATTCCTTCCGTAGTAAGATAGGCTTCAATGGTAGAGTTTTTAAATTCTGTGCCATTGTCACTTCTTAACTTCTGTATTCTGCATTCATAAAGAACTTGGATTCTTTTCATTAGATTAATCAAGATGATTGGAACATCCGATTTCTTTCGAACAAATTCAACCCATGTGAAGCGCGAATACTCATCAATTAAGACAAGTATATATTTCTTGCCACCTAGGCTCTGTATGGCAATGGGACCGTAGAGGTCGACATGAAGCATGTACAGAGGCCTAGTGCAAGACACATCTGTTTTGCCTCTGTCGGAAGCTCTTCTGAGTTTTCCCATTTCACAGGCAGAACACAAGTGATCCTTATTAAATTTAACATTAGGCAAACCTTTAACTAGATCAAGTTTGACCAGTTTATCCAAGGTGTGAAAGTTCAAGTGACAGAACCTGTTATGACATAACCAGGCTTCTTTACTTTCGCAAGCTACAAGGCAAATTTTGTCCTTGGTTGTTGAACAAAAGTTCATCAGATACAGATCACCTTTTCTTTCGGCTCGCAGAAGTTCCATTCCTGTGTTTTCACTTTGCAGAGAGCAGAAAGTCCTTTTGAACAAGACATCAAATCCTGTATCACAGAGTTGACTTACACTTAGTAGGTTGTGTTTAAGGCCATTCACATATGCAACTTTGTATACATAGACGTTTTCCTTCTTTATGACTCCATAGCCCTTGATGTGTCCCTTCTTGTTGTCTCCAAAAGTTACAGATCCACCATCGTGTGTTTCTTTGTATGTGGATAGTAAACTTCTGTCGCCAGTCATGTGCCTTGAGCATCCAGAGTCAAGATACCAAATTGGCACATACCGCTTCTGTAAGACAATCACAGAGACTTAGGTACCCATATCCATATGGGTCCAATATTGTTAGAATTTTTCAAGTTTGCCTTAGCATTCTTGAAATACATTTTATCTTTTGTAGAAAGATCAGATTGTTTCTCTCTAGGTTTTGACTTTGGAGTTTGAATTTTAGTTGAGAGTAAGCAATCTGGACTTGAGAAGTGATTTTTCAATTTGAACATAAGATCAAAACAATGACAGTATTTAATATGAGACGTGATTTGTTTGAACTTTTCATTGAATTTCTTGAACTGAGCCACAGAGGCATTACATTCTTTCTTAACATTTGATTTCTTATTACAATAAGATCTATGAATACTAGAATGTTGTTTGCAAAAATCTTGTTTAGGTCCTGCCTTCTGTGAGTCTCTTCTGTGGTGAACATCTGTCTTCACTGTCACAGAGGGAAGATATTTGTTAGCTTCAGGCCTTAAAGGTTTTGAAAATTTTGAGCTTTTAGGATTTTCATAGGCCCTTTTCAGATTATTAAGCTCTGTAGAGGTTTTGACTTGTATACACATTTTGAGAAAATCTGGACAGATAGGTATCTCTGTGATTTTCTCTTTTAGAGAAATTGTTCTGTTAAGAACCTCAGAGGAGAATTTAACATCCTCTGTGTCACAGTGAACTATCCCTGATTTAGAATCAGTCTCTGAGTCGTCAGAGGTTGAATCGTCCTCATATACAGAGGTTGAGTCATCTCTTTCGACAGAGGCTGGATTTTCTGAGCATGTATCGTACGAGCTTTCTTCTTCTGTAGAATAACTTTCATAGATGGCAGAGATTTCTGATGAGATCTCTTCAGAGAGAATTTGATCTATAGAAGATGTACAGAGATTTTCTAAAACATTTGATTTCAAACCTTCCAAAATTTCTTTTTCAATTGATCTTTTAAGTTTTTCTTCCGAAAAGATGGGTTTAAACTCAGGAGCTTTTGCAGATAATTTCTTTTCGACATCTAATATACAGACAAAAGCAACCTGTGTTTGAGTCTCTGGTTTACCAAACTTGAAGATACCAATCTGATCTTGGGTTTTCAAATATTTCTTTGGTTTGATTCCTCTATTGACAGAGGTTGAAGATGATGAATCTGTGTTTTCAAACCACACTTTGATCATTTTCGTATGTTTCCTTAAGTGAGGTTCTGCAGAGATTTTAACCCTTTTACTTACAGAGAGTAAGTTTGGAAAAGATGGTTTATTTGTATTTCCTATTACAAACAGAGAAGACAGAGGTTTAAGTTTTTTGCCTTCAACACCTAGAGTAATATCATCGTACCCTATACCTCGTCTTCCTATTTGTGAGTTTACTTTCTCATACACCTTCTGTGCATCTTTATAGTTTTTATGTAAAACTTCTCTTCTGAGTAGATCTTGCCAACGTACCTCTCTCTCTTTTTGAAAGTATTCTTTGAGAGCTCTTATGTCCGTTGTTTCACTCCTAGAAACTGAAAGCTCTTTAGTTTTGATTTTTAAAGCAGAGGTTAATTCAGAAATTTGCCTTTTTAAAGGATCAACATTTTTGCTCCAATATTTTTCTACTCTTTCTTTTTCTTCAAAAATTTTGGGTTTTTCTTGAGTGAGAAGCCTTACTTCTCTCTCATTAAAGGTGTGTTTTTTTTGAATGCTTTCATTTATCTCTTTTAGTTCAATCAGTTCAATGTTAAGTTTAATTGAATCATTATCTACAGATTTAATACAAGAGGTAGAGTTTAAATTGGATACCTCATTGTCAGTGTCAGAGTCGACTTCTGCCATGCCACAGAACAAGGCATTGGTTGTGAATTCATCATCAGAGGTAGAGTCTGACTCGAAGTCCTCCTTATTTGCTTCAGAATGCCCTTTGTTCGCCATCAGGGATTTTTGCGCATAATATTCAGCCTTCTTTTTGTAAAAAGCTGAGTCCTTCTGTGGGCGATTTTGTCTACTTCTGCATTCTTTTGCGAAATGGCCTGGCTTGCCGCAGTTGAAGCAACCTTGGGAGGTGTTTCCAGTTCGATCGTCAGACATCTGTTGGTCTCCACTTTTCTCTGTTCGGCATTCGTTTGCGTAATGACCAGGCTTACCACATTTGTAGCATTCTTGTGTGTGGCCTACCTTGTCATCTGACCTCTGTCGGTCATTTCCTCTGTAGTTTCTGTCGCTCAACCTCTGTTGGTCATCATTTCTGTAGTCTGACCTCTGTCGGTCACTTGATTCTTCTCTTCTTCCATCATCTCTTCTATCTCTTTGGTTGTCTCTGCTATATCTGTCATTTCCAAAATTTCTTTGGTTACCTCTGAACTCTCTTGTCAATAGAGCCAATGATTTAGCTAATGACGCAAGAGTTGTTTCTTCCTCTATCAGCTCGTCTTCTTCGCTATCAACCATCACTATCTTCTTCTTCTCCTTTTTCTTCTCCTCTGTTGCTCTCTCATTTCCCGGTCTCTCTGTAGCCTCTGTTGATTTACTAACCAATGCGTATGGTGCAATAGCTATTGTTTTAGCCTGTGCTATTTGAGGCTCTTGTGCAGCTAGTGTTCCATAGAGATAAGAGAGTGTCCATGAATCTAAATCTTGGTTTGTTTGTAAAGACATAGACAATTGAAGCCACTCATCATTCAGGCTCTTTAGAAACATGACATTATTTTCTTCAGAGGTTCTGTGAATGCCGGACTTTTTGCATTTGTTTATGAGAGAGTTGAACCGGTCGTATGTTGTTTGCAGAGATTCTGTTGCAGAGGCTCTGAAGACATGATACTCATTTATGTATTGTGCCCTTCGGTTCTTCTGTGTTTTAGCACCCTTTCCAACTGTCTTTCTAATTCTTTCCAAAGATCGTGCGCTGTTTCGCATGCATCTAAGGATTGAAAAAGCTCGTTGGGGATAGCCATTATCAAGAATCTTTTTGTTTTCTATGCAACTTCATCTTCTGCCTTATCTTCATTTGACCATTCTTCTTTTGGCTTTGGTTTTTGATGTTCAGGGATTTCAGGAGATTCATCAGTAGCTGGTACTCGTGGTACTACTATCAGGGGAAAAGGAGGAAGGTTGTAAAGATATTGTACTAGATTTTTTTCAGTACCCTCAAAGAAATGATCCATTCTTATCTTCCATTGAGGATACTCATCTCGTAGGAGAGTAGGAGGCTTGGTGAGTGAACCAGCAGTAAATAAGTTATTTGTATTTGTCATTGTTAAGGTTCTGAAAAGATAGTATGATTAAAAAGTATGAGTCTGATGATCTGGAAATTTTTCTGGGTTTGAACAGTTCCCAGAGTACACTTTAATGGAGTTTTAACCTAGAAATGAGAGATAGGTTAAAAAAAGAATGATGTCTATCACTTATCTTGTAACAAAGAGGATCACTTGATATTGAAAATCAAGCTTTGCTCTGATACCAATTGTTGGTTCACGTTTTGTTTAAACAAGATTATCAGATCTATTAGTTCAAGTTTGAGTTTGATGCGGAAGCGTATTTGAAGAACTAACAGATATGTTTGATAGATTTAGAACACAATATAAATAAACAGTGAACAGGAAATAATATCTCAAAGTTTACTGAATATATATATTAAGAACAGATTCAAGAACAGTGAGTAAGCAAAGCTTTAAAACAGATATGACTCTCAAAGTGTTTAAGCTGTGCGTTCTTGTGATGTTTTTCCTTTTTGATTTCTTGTTTCGATTGTTCGATCGATAGGAAGAACTCAACATGAGTCTTCCTTATATACTACTCTAAGGGGACCATAAAGCATAAGGTACTATTCAGAACGGACGGTATGAATAGTTGGACGGATGGCATGAACAGTTGGACGTGATGTATTGCATTTAACGCAACAGACGTCTATTATGTACTAAGCCCTATTGAATTTAATCAGAGTTTGACACGTTGAAGATGGACAGGGCATGCTACCATGCAAGTTGATGAACAGGTCCAGTAACAGTAGCAAGATATTATAAATATCTTCAAGTCATTAGAGAGGACCACAGAGGCTCTGTAAAGTATTATAGAGGTTCTGTGGTCTGGTCCTTTGTAGAGCAGTCTTCCCCGGATTCCGAGTCATTTGTCTTCTTTGCGCGTATGATAGAGCTTCTGTAGGACGCCTCTTTAGATTCTGTAGCTTCTTGACCTTGATCTCTCGGTAAGTTCGGCAGAGCCTCTGTAAGAGGCTTTCTTCACTTAGCCTATTTTTCACTACTTCTGATTACTTCTATGATTAGGAATATTGAAGCTAACAAGACCAAATAGCAGTTATTGGATTTGATGGGTAGTACCTTTTCAAAGTGCTCCTTTGCGATAAAGTTTTGGAGATAGGTGGTCGGAGCAAAGTCTGCTTAGTCGCCGGAATCTTCTTGTTCGACATTTTTGGCGAGGTGGGGGTTTTCTGAATGTTCAGAATGAGCAGGGGAGTGTTCCGGTGAGTTTGCCGGAGAGTGTGAATGGTAGATAGCTTGAGAAGATGAAGCCATTGGTAATGAGAATAAGATACTTGCGGGTTTTTGCAGGGTTTCGCCGGAGAAGAATGAGGGTTCGTAAAGATTTTATGAGAGGGTAAGCTTTGGTTTTATAGGTGGGTAAAACGGTAGAATTCGAAAGGGTAGAAATATTTGGCAATGGATAAATATTTGGAATCCGTACTTGAGTTAGAACGGCGGGTTCAACTTTCCATAAAAAACGTGCCATGTACGCCCAATGAAAATGAGACACGTAGGCCATGTCAAAGGATGACAGGACGTCGTGCGCGACCATTAATGCTAGGCACGTGGGGTTGTTCTTAGCCACATGATTTTCACTCTTAGTAAAAGTAACCGTTACTGTTTACAGAAATGCCCAAATACCAAATTCACAGAAGCTCTGTGGTTTACAAAAGATCTGTGATTTTGAAAATCTTGGATTTTCACCCTTTTTCATATATCTCATTGTTATCATGACTTTGTAGGTTCTATTTTGACCAAAACATTTGTAAAAGCATTGGAGAGGATTAATAGGATTTTAGTGAAGAAATTTCGTTCACATAGGTTTTGAGGCTCTGTAGGAACTTGCAGAAGCTCTGTTAGGGCCAACAGAAGCTCTATGAGTGAAAATTTCTCATAACTAAAAATCTATTAACAATTTTGATCATCTAAGTTTTGATTTGCATTAATAAATGTTTTTCGGACATATTTGAAAGTTTGTGTCCCAGAAAACTGTTTTGGAAAAAGTTTTGTGCGAGAAGGTCATGGTGTGTGTATTTGTACGTATTCGGTTTCCGAGTTAAATTTGCGATTACAGAGCAGTGTTCTGGCAGAACTTCTGTTGAGCTCAGCAGAAGCTCTATGACCTCAAATTTCTCATAATTCAAAAATTATTAAAAGTTTTAATAATTTTATTTTTGAAATGTTATTCCCAGTATTTTTAGGACGTATTTGACAATTTGTGTCCCATAAAACTGTTTTCAAAAACCTTTTGTACGAGACATACCTTTTGGTTCTTCTTTTCTCGACAGTGATGTCTGACTCCTGACGATATAGATTCATCGACACTCTTCTTTGGCTCCCCCTTGAAAGATTAACCTTTGTAGATCATTTCAAGGTTTCTTTTGTTCCCCCTTGATTTAACCATTTCTGTCGATCAAGTTACTTTTTTTGCTCCCCCTTGATCTAACCATCTTTGTAGATCAAGTAATTTCCTTCTGCTCCCCCTTGACCTATGCTTGGATCAAAATAGGATAAGTTTTGCATAGTACATAGGTCATGTTTACCAGAGGTTCTGTAGGGGTCGTCAGAGGTTATGAGCAGACCCACAGAAGCTCTGTGATTTCAAGAACTATTTAAGACTGAGAGTTTACACACAGTAAGAAATCAATCAAAGCAATAAATACAGCAATATACTTATACACATATTTACAGAAGATAAGCTATACTTACAGAGGATTTTCACGTCATATTGATCATTCCTAACTTACCCACCAAGAAATTGAATCTTTTCTCGTCTAAAGTTTTGGTGAATAAGTCCGCGAATTGGTATTCTGTGGGCACGAAATGCATCTCGATTGTACCGTATTCAACATGATGTTTCAAGAAGTGGTACCTTATATCGATATGCTTGGTTTTTGAATGTTGCACAGGATTGGCAGAGATGGCAATGGCACTTTTGGAATCACAGAAGATGGGTATCTTGAGTAGGATGTGGCCGTAGTCTTATAGGTGAGTCTTCATCCACAGAACCTGAGAACAACAGCTAGCAGCAGCAACATATTCAGCTTCTACCGTAGATGTTGACACACAATTCTGCTTCTTGAAGGTCCAACTGACTAGCTTACCACCTAGGAATTGACAACTCCCAGAGGTACTCTTTCTGTCGAGCATGCATCCTCAATAGTCTGAATCTGTATAAGCTTTAAGACAAAATCCAGAGTTCTGTGGATACCAGATGTAACACCTTAGGCATATCCCACATCGGTCGTGGACAGGAGAGATGCTGGGTATATTAGTAAACCTTGGCCTTACCAGACACAACGCGTTTTGGGGCCACAAGCATGCGGGTTGCTTGGGAACTCTGTGGTTAAGCGTGCTTGGGTGGGAGTAGTACCAGGATGGGTGACCCCCTGGGAAGTCCTCGCCAGGTCAAAGTCGTGAGCCAGTGGGGCAAAGCGGACAATATTGTGTCGTGGTAAGGGGGTGTTACACCAGAGACCAAGATTTTTGGTCCCCTTTAGGTATCTAAAGATTCTTTTAACAACATCATAATGTGATTTCTTAGGATTAGCTTGATAACGTGCACAAAGACACGTGGCATGCATAATGTCAGGTCAGCTAGCAGTTAAGTATAACAGAGATCCAATCATGCCTCTGTAGAGAGTGCATTCTACAGAGATGCCATCTGGATCTAAGAATAACTTATTTCCAGTGGCCATTGGAGTTTTCCTGGCAGAGGTATCAGAGAGACTATACTTGGAAAGAATGTCAGAGACATATTTGGCCTGATTTATAAAAATTCCCTCTGATGATTGTTTGACTTGGAGTCCGAGGAAGGATGTTAATTCTCCCATCATACTCATTTCAAACACTTTGCATGAGTTTTTCAAAACTTTTGCACTCTTCTGTATTAGTAGACCCAAAAATTATGTCGTCCACATAGATTTGTACAAGCATTATTTCACTGTTTTTACGTTTATAGAATAAGGTAGTATCTGTTGTACCTCTGTCGTAGCCATTGACTAGAAGAAAGGTAGAAAGTCGTTCGTACCATGCTATTGGAGCCTGTTTCAGTCCGTACAGAGCCTTTTCAAGATAGTACACATGCCTTGGGAACTTTGACCTTTCAAACCCTGGTGGCTGATTTACGTAAACCTCTTTTTGGATTTCACCGTTGAGAAAAGCTGATTTCACTTCCATCTGATAAACTTTGAAACCTCTGTGGGCTGCGAAGGCTAAGAATATTCTTATTGCTTCGAGCCGTGCGACAGGGGCAAAAGTCTCATTGTAGTCTATGCCTTCTTCTTGTCTATATCCCTTGGCCACTGATCGTCCTTTGTTTCTGATGACCACTCCATCTTCATCCTTCTTATTTTTGTAGACCCACTTAGTCCCAATGGCCTGTTTCCCCTGTGGCAGAGGTACTAGAGTCCAGACTTTGTTGTGCTCAAACTGCAGAATCTCATCTTGCATGTTGTCTACCCAGTTTGGGTCATCAAGGGCTTCAGAAATCTTCTTTGGCTCTATCACACTAATAAAGTTCGTAAAGAAACAAAAATTAGCAGTGGCAGACCTTGTTTTTACCGTGTCAGAGGGTTCACCAATTATTTGGCTTGGAGGATGGCTTTTTGTCCACTGAGTTGTGCGTGGATGATGGTCACCAATGTCATCGAATTGTTCTTCAGAGGCTTCTTGTTGTTGTTGTTCTTCTTCTTCTGTTGTAGCCTCTATCGTAGTGTGTGCCTTTGCAGTTGATCCTACAGTTTGTGGAATGATTGGTATGAGTGGTGGTGGAGTTTGTTCCTCTGAAGGCGTATAGACTTGGTCCTCTATATCCTTTGTTATTGGTTCCTCTGTGGATTGTGGAGTTTGTTCTTCAGCAGCTTCTGTGGTCCTTTTCCTTTGTGTTTCATCTTCTGTAGACTCTTCCTCAGCATTTGCATCTGTAGCATTTACAGAAGAAGATGAAGCATTATTTGGACCAGTTAGAGTCATACCTGTAGGATTTTGACCGACAGAAGATTGTTCTGCAGAAGCTATGATTGTTCCAACACAGGGATCAATGTCGTCGTGGAACATCTCTAGAAATAGAAGATTTAAGTCTTCTTTTGTTTGTGAGATGCCAGAGGATTCCCCTTTAAGTCCGAGTTCTGAACTGATTTGCTCAGAAGTCTTTTGAAATGAATCAACAAAAGAAACATTGATGCTTTCTACGATCTTGTGAGACTTTGTAAGGTATACTCTGTAGGCTTTGGAAGTGGCAGAGTATCCAATGAATTTTCCATCGTCAGCTTTTACCTCAAACTTTCCTCTGGAATCTCTGTCGTTTAAAACAAAGCATTTACATCCAAACACATGGAAAAACTTGATGTTTGGCCGCCTTTTGTTGATCAGTTCGTAAGGAGTCTTGATGTGTCTTTTCACAATGGTTGAACGATTTTGTGTATAATAAGCGGTAGAAATCGCTTCTGCCTAAAAGTTCATCGGTAATCCGCATGCTGATAGCATAGTTCTTGCGGCCTCAACGAGCGTTCGATTCTTTCTTTCGACTACGCCGTTCTGCTGTGGAGTGCGTGCGGCAGAGAAGTTCTGTGATATTCTTTCTGTAGAAAGATAGGCTTCAATGACAGAGTTTTTAAATTCTGTGCCATTGTCACTTCTTAACTTCTGTATTCTGCATTCATAAAGAACTTGGATTCTTTTCATTAGATTAATCAAGATGATTGGAACATCTGATTTCTTTCGGACAAATTCAACCCATGTGAATCGCGAATACTCATCAATTAAGTCAAGTATGTATTTCTTGCCACCTATGCTCTGTATGGCAATGGGACCCCAGAGGTCGACATGAAGCATGTACAGAGGCCTAGTGCAAGACACATCTGTTTTGCCTCTGTGGGAAGCTCTTCTGAGTTTTCCCATTTCACAGGCAGAACACAAATGATCCTTATTAAATTTAACATTAGGCAAACCTTTAACTAGATCATGTTTGACCAGTTTATCCAAGGTGTGAAAGTTCAAGTGACAGAACCTGTTATGCCATAACCAGGCTTCCTCACTTTTGCAGGCTAAAAGGCAAATATTGCCCTTGTTCTTGGAACTGAAATTCATCAGATATAGATCACCTCTTCTTTCGGCTCGCAGAAGTTCCATTCCTGTGTCTTCACTTTTCAGAGAGCAGAAAGTTCTTTTGAATAACACATCGAATCCTGTATCACAAAGTTGGCTTACACCGAGTAGGTTGTGTTTAAGGCCATCCACATATGCACCTTTGTATACATAAACGTTTTCCTTCTTTGTGACTCCATAGCCTTTGATGTGTCCCTTTTTGTCGTCTCCAAAAGTTACAGATCCACCATCGAGTGTTTCTTTGTACGTGGATAGTAAACTTCTATCGCCAGTCATGTGCCTTGAGCATCCGGAGTCTAGATACCAGATTGGCACATACCGCTTCTGCAAGACAATCACAGAGACTTAGGTACCTATATCCACATGGGTCCAAAATTGTTAGAATTTTTCAAGTTTGCCTTAGCATTCTTGAAATACATTTTATCTTTTGTAGAAGAATCAAATTGTTTCTTTGTAGGTTTTTGTTGGTTCTCGTTTTGTTTAAACAAGATTATCAGATCTATTAGTTCAAGTTTATGTTTTGATGCGGAAGCGTATTTGAAGAACTAACAGATATGTTTGATAGATTTAGAACACAATATAAATAAACAGTGAACAGGAAATAATATCTCAAAGTTTACTAAATATATATATATTAAGAACAGATTTAAGAACAGTGAGTAAGCAAAGCTTTAAAACAGATATGACTCTCAAAGTGTATAAGCTATGTGTTCTTGTGATGTTTTTATCTCTTGATTCTTGATTAGGAAGAACTTAACATGAGTCTTCCTTTTATACTACTACAAGGGGGCCATAAAGCATAAGCTACTATTGATCGGACGGCATGAATAGTTGTACGTATAGTATTGCATTAAATGCCGCAGACGTCTATTATGTACTAAGCCCTATTGAGTCCACTCAGAGTTTGACACGTTGAAGTTGGACAGGGTACGTTGCCATGCAAGTTGATGAACAGGTCCAGGAACAGTAGCAAGATATTATAAATATCTTCCAAGTCTTTAATGAGGACCGCAGAGGCTCTGTAAAGTGTTACAGAGGTTCTGCGATATGGTCCTTTGTAGATCAGTCTTTAACAGATTCCGAGTCTTTGGTCTTCTTTGCGCGTATGACAGAGCTTCTGTAGGACGTCTCTGTAGCTTCTGTAGCTTCTTGACCTTGATCTCTCGGTAAGTTCGGCAGAGCCTCTGTAAGAGGCTTTCTTCACTTGGCCTATTTTTCACTACTTCTAAATACTTCTACGATTAGGAAGATTGAAGCTAACAATCTCCCCCTAAGTAGTGAAAAATAAAAATTTGACATTTAAGTATTTTTAGGCTAAGTTAGATAAGACAGAGGTTAAACAATACCTCGAAAGTTCTTTCATTCAGAGATATGCCAGAGGCATTTTACATTTGAGTACAATGAAAGATAAACTTTAACATGGTTTGCAAAGATTGGTTGTTTGAGAATCAGATTTTGGCGTCTTTGAAATCATTGTAGCTTCTGTTGTCTCTTCCGACTTCTCTGATCTCTCTGTAGAAACTGATGCAGAGTTCTCTTAAGCGTATTGTAGCATCAATATCTCTGATGAAGGTATCTGCAGCGTCTCTATCCATTTGCTCAGTATCTCTGTATCTTACAAGGTTTGCTCTGAGCTTGTTCAGTGTACTAGTTGCCTACTTCTGACAGTCCATGCTCACAAAAAGTTTGACTTCGCCTTGTGGGTTTTGAAATACTAACCCGAACCTTGGTTCTGTAATGATTTAGTTGGGCACGGCGTCAGGTTGGCAGCGATCCTTTGGTGGTCGTAGGTTCAGATGTTTGAGACCAAGATCCTTTCCCAGCTGAAAATCTGTCAGACTGTAGATCAGAAGCCTTTACCTCATTGCTTTTCTCAACACTTGATAGGCTCTGGTGTTTGGCTCTGTGTTGTAGTTGTCCTTCGTCCATTGTAGAAGGTCAGGTAGATCATAGGGATTCAGATTCCTTAGGTCAGCATCAGCGAAGGTGGTTTCTGAATTGTTTACCCTCCTAACTCTGTAAATATTGTACCTGACCCTTGGATAGGTTCTGGTGAAGGAGAATCTATAGAAGATTACCTTTTTGATCTTGTGGATTGAGAAGACGTCTGCATTGGTTCTTGGCTTTGTCCTGGTGAAGACGTTGTCAAATTCTTCTCTGATCTTTGGATCTGTCACATGATCTGTTGGATGATTGGTCTGAAAAGATTGTTTATAGAGGTATTTGTATACCACTTCTTCCATTTCTTCTTGTGTTGGACCAGGTTGTGGTACTTGTCTTCTGAGACTTTCCATCTTTTTAACAACTTCTGCAGCTCTTCCTGATAGAGGAATGTCTGACAGAGGCTTCAATCCATATGCCCAATCCTCTTCTTCAGGCTTTGGAGTTTGAAAGGCATCAAAAGCGCTTTTCATCAATTTCTCTGTAGGCTTAGGCAATGATTTCTTTTTCTTGGGCTCTTCTGTCAGTATTGCTTTGCCCTTGTCTTTGGCTTTTGGAGGTGCATAACCTGTTGCTTCTGTAGGTTTGGTTGTTGGTGCTTCTGTTGGAATGATGGGGGTTGCCTCTGTAGGTTTTGACACTTGTGTTTGAGAGGACTTTTGTGGCGTTGGTTCTGTTGGCTTGATTTGCTCTGTAACCTCTGTTGGAGGTTCTTTGGTGACTTCTTCTGTGAGCTCGGTTTCTGTTGGTGAAGGTTGGATATCAAATCTTCTTGCCATTTTGAAAGCTAATATGAACCTGTGCCTTTCTTCTTCTCTCTGTGCCATTCGTTCAGTCATTATTTTGTGCATATTCCTTAGAACAGAAGAAGCAGAGGTCGTTGCTCTTTTTGGTTTGTGGGCAATGGACTTTCTTCTTGGGATGGATTGGAGTTTTTCTTTTGGTTTTGTAGTCTGGGAGGGAAGATCTTCTTCTGTGGAGGATGACAGATGTTGAACATCTACTCCAAACATTGTAGGGAATTCCACAGAGGTGGGTGTTGCCTCTGTGGTCTTTTGAGCTTCTGGTACATGGGTTTCTTCAGCGGTTGATTCCACAGAGATGGGTGTTGTCTCTGTGGTCTGTTGAGTTTGTTGATCTTTGGTTTATTGTGGAGGGGCTTGGCTGATTGGTTCTGCTGCGATTGGTGGAGCTTGTAGTCCTCTGGTCGTAGCTTTTTCTCTTATATTCTCCCCCTCAGGATGATCTGATGGACCAGGATGGTCATCATCAGAGTCATCCTGACTATTATCTGAAGTACCCTCTGCTCTGCAGGAAGCTTTGGGTTTCTTTGGTAGTTCTGCTCCTTTGGCCATCAACTTCGCACATACATCATCACAGAGGCCGATTTGAGTTGCAAGCTCTGCCTCTGTGTTGAAGCGCATTCTGCCGACACTTTTTATGAATTCGTTGACGTAGTTGGCATTTGCAGTAGTGAAAGAGACGATGACTTCTGTGACCTGGTTTATGACATTCTGCCCGAGCTTTGTTAGCCGTGCTCTGGTCATGTAGTCTTTTGGCTGCATCATTGTAGTGTTGCGTGTTGCCTCTTCTTGTACGTGTTTGAGGGCGTTCTGTAGATCTGTAGGTGTAATGCCCTTTGATTTGTTGGATTGCTTGTTCATTTGTTCAGGGAAATGCTTGACTGATTCCTTGAATGCAGATGTTGCGGCTATTCCGAAATCTTTAGCAGCAGAAGTGGCTATAGTTGTGGCAGTTGTTTGAGCAGAAGACTTCATCTCTGTGATGGCGGATTTCACCTCTGTGGACAGATTGTCCATTTTGGTGTTCAGATTTAGCAAGGCCATTGATGTTGTCTATGTAAAAGATGTGAAAGAGCTTTGCAACTCTTTCATGATTTGGTTCACAGAGGTGACAAGGGTTTCGAACTCATCCCTTGATACTTGTGTCCCTGGTGTAAGCTCTTGAGGAACAACCCCTTCTCCAGAGTGAGTCCCTGTTCCTAGGACACCTTCGTTCACCCTTGTTTGTACGTTGGGGGTGGAAGGATTTCCATCTGATCTTCGAGAAGAAACATGAGTTTCGATCTCTACAGAAGTTCTGGGAAGAACAGTGTCCAAATCCACTCCAGAGGTGGGTATCGGAATGTTCTTCTGTTGACTTGGAGACTTGTCTAGAGTATCTTCGTCTTTGTGCTCACTACTTCTCTCTGAAAGAAGTTTTGTCCCTATTCTGTGTGTGGCAGAGGAAACAAATTCCTTTGTTGGGTGTTCTAGTGTGATCTGGGGCGATTGATCACGAACTATAGGTGAGTCTCTCTGAGGAGACTCCCTAGGAATGGATTCCCCGGTTTTTGTGGGCGCATAAGTTGAAAGAGTGACCTCTGGCTGGATGGGTTGGGTGTGGACCGAGCTGTGCTGCTCTTATTCAATAACACCTTCTGCAGCTAGACCTGCGGTGTTAGAAGTGTCAGTTGCACTGGGAGGGGTTTGAGGATGTGTGCCTTCTACTTCTACGGCATATTTTTCTGTCCCTTTTTCTTTTTCTCCCATTCTATCTAAGGCCTTTTTAACCTCATCTCTGTTCCACAGAGCTTCTGCTTGTAGCCTTAGCCTTTCCCTAGTTTCAACATCTGACAAGTCGATTTCTTCTATTCCTTCTTCTGAAGCTTGGCTTGGACTTCTTCTGTGGACGTCCAGTCCCTGTTGGATGAAGGGATTCTGTAGAATGTTGGGGGTTTCGGATGGTTGATCTCTGGGGGTTTGATCATCTTCTTGCAGATTGGTGTCAATGCCAAAGATAGAGAAGTCTTGTTCTTCTGTGGTGTGGTGGTCAAGTGGTGGTGCATTCCACCCAGCTGTATTTAGGGTGTTAGCAAATTCAGGGTGTTGAAGAAAATCGTTTAAGTTTCCTTGATGAGCGAATCGATCTGGGGATTGATAAGGTGATTGATATCCCTCTTCTGCAACTTCTTCTGCAGTTTCTTCGACCCGGGTTTCTGCGACCTCTTCTTCTGCAGTTCCTTCTTCTGCAGTTTCCTCTTCTGCAATGGTAACCAATTTATCAAGCCATTTTTTTGTCTTCCTCCTTTTTGGTTTTGGTTCCCCTTCCTCTGTGGTTTTCGATTTTCTTTTCTTCTTCTGTTTTGGAGAAGAGGGAGGAGCAGTGGAGCCAATTTCTGTGGCATGAGGAGGTGAAGGTTGATCTTCTGCAGCGCTTGTGGAGGTGCCTTCTGCAGTTTTCCTCCTCTTTGTCTTTGGGGTAGAGGCAGAGGTTTTCGAAGAAGACTTCGTTGACATGAGCTCGTCACGTTTGGCCATAAAACTAAGTTGGATTGCCAAGTGTTTTGCTAGTTTCTGCTTCTTCGCTTCTGTAGAGAGGGGTTCTACAACCATTATTGCTAGGGGGACACCTAAACGCGGGGGTGTCACAGGGCTCGGTTTTGGAGTCCTATGATCGCGTATATACTCTAACTTAAGGGTTTTGTTCGTGGCATATTTCAGAAGCTTCTTTGACAGAGGTCTGCAGTGGGTGTAGCCATCTATATGATCGGTGGGGATGTTTTTGTTCATTGGGAACTGTTTGGGAGTCGGCCCTTCCATTGGCCAGTTCCGTATCATCAATAGAGGTTCGAACAGGACTCCCAATATCCTTTGGAATTGCAGAGGTGGTAGAAACTTAGGATCGTTCTCTTTTATCCTTCTGGTGTTGTTCTTTCTGTCGATCGTATTGATTATCTCCTGCATCATGATGGTTGAGTAATCGAGTGGGAGATCGTAGTAGACCCCATACATGATGGTTAAGATCTGATGCGAGCTCTAGTCAATGCTGCCTATCTTCCCTGTAAGGCATCTGTTGAGGATTGAAAACAAGGGGTTCCACAGAGGTGGTAGTCTGCCTCTGCGGAAGTCATTTCTCTTCCTAAGTTGGGTGTTGTACCCAAGCATTTCTACAAAACGACAGAGCTCGTCGTCTGTTGGTTGTTCTGCATATCTCTTCAGTCCAAGAAGACCCCTTGTTGGTAAGTTGAACTCAAGTGAGAACATCGTTCTATTAAACTTGATTTCCAAATGCTCAGATTTGTCAGGCATGGAGATGTACCCTTTGATAAGAGAATCATCTTTATCATATCGGCAACTTTGCCAAAACTAGTTCAAATACCTAACAGGTATTTTGTTTGGGGTTCTTGAAAGTAAAGGGAAGAGGACATGATTTTCCATGATGTTTAGAAGAAGGGCATGGGCTTCGCCGAAAGCAGTGGGTGAGGGGACCAAGTAGCAATTGTTTGATTTGATTGGCAGTACCTTTTCGAAATGATCCTTTGCTATAAAGTTTTGAAGATGTGTGGTCGGAGCAAAGTCAGCTGTGTCGCCGAAATCTTCTTGTTTAATATTTTTGGCGAGATGGGGGTTTTCTGAATGTTCAGAATGAGCAGGTGAATGTTCTGGTGAGTTCGCCGGAGAGTGTGCAGGGGAGATAACTTGAGAAGATGAATCCATTTGGTAAGAAGAATAGTATTCTTGCAAGCTTTTGCAGGGTTTCGCCGGAGAAGAATGAGAGTTTGTAAAGGTTTTATGAGAAGGTAAGCTTGGGTTTTATATGAGTGTAAAATGGTAGAATTCGAAAGAGTAAAAATATATGGCAATGGATAATTATTTGGAATCCGTACTCGAGTTAGAACGGCGAGTTCAACTTTCCATAGAAAACGTTCCATGTACGCCTAATGAAAAAGAGACACGTAGGCCATGTCAGAGGATGATAGGACGTCGTGCGCGGCCCATTAATGCTAGGCGCGTGGGGTTGTTCTTAGCCATATGAATTTCACTCTCAGTAAAAGTAATCGTTATTATTACAGAAATGCCCAAGTTGTAGATTGACAGAATCTCTGTGGTTTACAGAAGCTATGTGAATTTGAAAAACTTGAAGTTCATGCCTCATATCTCATTGTTATCATGACTCTGTAGGTTCTTCTTTAACCAAAACATTTGTAAAGGCATTGGAGAGGATCGATAGGATTTTAGTGAATAATTTTTACTCTGAGGTTTTGTGGCTCTGTTGGAACTTGCAGAAGCTCTGTCAGGGCCAGCAGAAGCTCTGTGAGGGGAAAAAATCTCATAACTAAAATTCTATTAAACTTTATGATCATCCAATTTTTGATCTGTTTTAAGAGATGTTTTTCGGGCATATTTGAAAGTTGGTGACCGAGAAAACTGTTATGAAAAAAATTTTGTTCGAGAAGGTCATGGTGTGTGTATTCGGTTTCCGAGATAGCATTCCAAAAGATCGATAGAGGCTAAATTTGCGATCACAGAGCATGTTTCTTGCAGAACCACTGTTGAGCTCAGTAGAAGCTCTATGACCTTAAATTTCTCATTACTCGAATTTTATGAAACTTTTTGATCTTTTGATTTTTGACATGTTATTCACAGTATTTTTAGGACATATTTGACAATTTGTGTCCTAGAAAACTATTTTCAAAAAACTTTTGTACGAGAGACATACATTTTGGTTATCCTTTTCTCGGCAGTGATGTCTGACTTCTGTTGATATAGATTCATCGACACTCTTCTTTGGCTCCCCCTTGAAAGATTTACCTCTGTAGATCATTTCAGGGTCCCTTTTTGCTCCCCCTTGATCTAATCACCTCTATAGATCAATTAATTTCCTTTTGCTCCCCCTTGACCTATGCTTGGATCAATGAATGATAAGTTTTGCATAGAACATAGGTCATGTTTTCCAGAGGTTCTGTAGGGGTCGTCAGAGGATCTGAGCAGACCCACAGAAGCTCTGGGTTTTCAAGAACTATTTTAAGACTGAGAATTTACATACAGAAAGAAATCAATCAAGGTAATAAAATAAAGAAATATATTTATACACATATTTACAGAAGATAAGCTATACTTACAAAGGATTTTCACGTCATATTGATCATTCCTAATTTACCCACCAAGAAATTGAATCTTTTCTCATCTAAAGCTTTGGTGAATAAGTCCGTGAGTTGATATTTTGTGGGCACGAAATGCATCTCGATTGTACCGTATTCAACATGATGTTTCAAGAAGTGGTACCTTATATCGATATGCTTGGTTTTTGAATGTTGCACTGAATTTGCAGAGATGGCAATGGCTCTTTTGGAATCACAAAAGATGGGTATCTTGAGTAGGATGTGGCCGTAGTCTTTTAGCTGAGTCTTCATCCACATAACCTGAGAAAAACATCTAGCAGCAGCAACGTATTCAGCTTCTGCCGTATATGTTGAGACACAATTCTGCTTCTTGGAGGTCCAACTGACTAGTTTACCACCTAGGAATTGACAACTCCCAGAGGTACTCTTTCTGTCGACCATGCATCCTCCATACTCTGAATCTGTATAGGATTTAAGACAAAAACCAGAGTTCCGTGGATACCAGAGACCAAGACTTTTGGTCCCATTTAGGTATCTAAAGATTCTCTTTACAGCATCATAATGTGATTTCTTAGGATTAGCTTGATAACGTGCACAAAGACATGTGGCATGCATATTGTCAAGTCTGCTTGCAGTTAAATATAATAGAGATCCAATCATGCCTCTGTAAAGAGTGCATTCTACAGAGATGCCATCTGGATCTAAGAATAACTTATTTCCAGTGGCCATTGGAGTTTTCATTGCAGAGGTATCAGAGAGGCTATACTTGGAAAGAATGTCAGAGACATATTTGGCCTGATTTATAAAAATTCCTTCTGATGATTGTTTGATTTGGAGTCCTAGGAAGAATGTTAATTCTCCCATCATACTCATCTCAAACGCACTCTGCATGAGTTTTTCAAAACTTTTGCACTCTTCTGTATTAGTAGACCCAAAAATTATGTCGTCCACGTAGATTTGTACTAGCATTATTTCACTGTTTTTACGTTTATAGAATAAGGTTGTATATGTTGTACCTCTGTCGTAGCCATTGACTAGAAGAAAGGTAGAAAGTCGTTCGTACCATGCTCTTGGAGCCTGTTTCAGTCCGTACAGAGACTTTTCAAGGTAGTATACATGCCTTGGGAACTTTGAGCTTTCAAACCCTGGTGGCTGATTTTCGTAAACCTCTTTTTGGATTTCACCGTTGAGAAAAGCTGATTTTACGTCCATCTGATAAACTTTAAATCCTCTGTGGGCTGCGAAGGCTAAGAATATTCTTATTGCTTCGAGCCGTGCGACAGGGGCAAAAGTCTCATCGTAGTCTATGCCTTCTTCTTGTCTATATCCCTTGGCCACTAATCGTCCTTTGTTTCTGATGACCACTCCATCTTCATCCTTCTTATTTCTATAGACCCACTTAGTCCCAATGGACTGTTTCCCTCGTGGCAAAGGTACTAAAGTCCATACTCTGTTACGCTCAAACTGCAGAAGTTCTTCTTGCATGGCGTCTACCCAGTTTGGGTCATCTAGGGCTTCAGAAATCTTCTTTGGTTCTATCATACTGATAAAATTTGTAAAGAAACAAAAATTAGCAGTGGCAGATCTGGTTTTTACTGTGTCAGAAGGTTCACCGATTATTTGGCTTGGTGGATGGCTTTTTGCACACTTAGTTTTGCGTGGAAGGTGGTCACCAATGTCATCGAATCTTTCTTCAAATGCTTCTTGTTGTTGTTCTTCTTCTAGTATAGCCTCTGTAGTAGTGTGTGCCTTTGTAGTTGATCCTACAGCTTGTGGAATGATTGGTATGAGAGGTGGAGGAGTTTGTTCCTCTGAGGACGTATAGACTTGGTCCTCTATATCCTCTGTAATTGGTTCCTCTGTGGATTGTGAAGTTTGATTTTCAGCAGCTTCTGTGGTCGTTTTCCTCGTTGTTTCATCTTCTGCGGTCTCTACCTCGGCATTTGCATCTGTAGTATTTATAGAAGAAGATGAAGCATTATTTGGACCAGTTAGAGTCACACCTGTAGGATTTTGACCGATGGAAGACGGTTTTTCAGAAGCTCCGTTTGTTCCAACAGAGGGATCAATGTCGTCGTGGAACATCTCTAAAAATAGAAGATTTAAGTCTTCTGTCGTTTGCGAGATGCCAGAGGTTTCCCTTTTAAGTCCGAGTTCTGAACTGATTTGCTCAGAAGTCTTCTGGAATGAATCATCAAAAGAAACATTGATGCTTTCTACGATTTTGCGAGACCTTGTAAGGAATGCTCTGTAGGATTTGGAAGTGGCAGAGAATCCAATGAATTTGCCTTCGTCAGCTTTTACCTCAAACTTTCCTCTGGAATCTCTGTCGTTTAAAACAAAGCATTTACATCCGAACACATGGAAAAATTTGATGTTTGGCCGCCTTTTGTTGATCAATTCGTAAGGAGTCTTGAGGTGTCTTTTCACAATGGTTGAACGGTTCTGTGTATAACAAGCGGTAGAAATCGCTTCTGCCCAAAAGTTCATCGGTAATCCGCATGCTGATAGCATAGCTCTTGCGGCCTCCACGAGCGTTCGATTCTTTCTTTCGACTACGCCGTTCTGCTGTGGAGTGCGTGCGGCAGAGAAGTTCTGTGATATTCCTGCTGTAGAAAGATAGACTTCAATGACAGTGTTTTTAAATTTTGTGCCATTGTCACTTCTTAACTTCTGTATTCTGCATTCATAAAGAACTTGGATTCTTCTCATTAGATTAATCAAGATGACTGGAACATCTGATTTCTTTCGGACAAATTCAACCCATGTGAATCGCGAATACTCATCAATTAAGACAAGTATGTATTTCTTGCAACCTAGGCTCTGTATGGCAATGGGGCCGCAGAGGTCGACATGAAGCATGTACAGAGGCCTAGTGCAAGACACATCTGTTTTGCCTTTGTGAGAAGCTCTTCTGAGTTTTCCCATTTCACAGGCAGAATGTAGGTTCCCAGATTCACGTTGTATCATAATAATGGCAGTGAAATAGACAGCGGAAGCATATTAAATAAAGCCATTAAAATAAGTGATTGTGTAAACGATAAATGAACTATGAGAATCAAATATTGAACAGTAAAAATGATAACAGGATCAGATATAAAAGTTGCTCATATATTGATAATGAATCACACCAAGAACATGTTCAAGTGTGTTCGGAAATCTCATAGGACAACAATATCGTACGGAGGTAGTGCTCGTGATTGCTGCAGTGTGTGCTTAAACAATTGTGGAAAAACTACTCTTCCCAAAGCTTACAACTGTTTGTTCCACTACCTCTCTATATATAGCCCTGAAAAAGTGAAGGCAGTGTACTATAGTACCCTAGAATGACACGTGGAAAGTGTGTCTCCTATTTTTAGGGCATACGTGGAAAGTATGGACACTTGTCTAACACTTGGGATTTCCTATGAGACTTAGGCTGACAGAGGTCTTCACTTCACCAGAGCTCTGTTTGAAAGAGCTCTGTTGGTCTTCTTTTAAATACTTGTTCTTCTGTTGGAAGTCTTCGACAGAGCTCTGTTGAGCTGTGTTGGATCCGACAGAGCTCTGTTGAGCTCTGTTGGTCTTCTTGATGAACTCCTTCCAAGTCTTCTGTCTGATCTCTGTTGGTCTTCTGACTTGAACTTTTTTCAATACTTTTACATAACAGATACTTGGGGCTAACAATCTCCCCCTAAGTATTGAAAATAAAAAATTTACAATTGACAAGAGATTAAACAAAAGAATAGAGAACTTTTACCTCTGTCGAAGTCTTGCACTAACCTTTTGGAATATTACAAAAAGATTAAAAGATCAGTACATTTAAGCATAATTATCTCCCCTAAGAATTCTGTCGAATCTTCTGATTAGAGTACGGAAGTCCAGCATCTGATCAATCTGGTCGATGAAGAGTTTCTGCTGTTCTTCTGGACACTTGTTTCTTGGGAGATCTTGGATTATGTTCTTGAGGTATACTAGCGACTCACTTGAGTACTTGTGGGCTTCAGCTTCTCTGATGGCCTTTTTTATGCCCTTCTTTCGGCAGACAAAGACTGGAGGATCTTCTACGACTGTTCCAGTTCTGTGATGGCCATAACCCTCAAGGTTTTCATTTGGTGGTGCAATCGCTAGTTTCTCTACTTCAAACTCTATGCCTAGCTGATAATCAATCTGTATTCTGAGATTGATGTGCTCTTGCATAGCGAATCTGACTTCTGGTAGTGCAGTTCTGGCCGGTGTGTATCTTTCTGAGAAGTTCAAGCAATATGCGTGGAGTAAGATCAGGTCATATGGGTTCAGAAGGACGAGATCATTGACATTGAAGATTTCATTTCTGCCTTCTGTTGATTCCACAGTATACTCATGGTATGTGACCCTGTCGTGTTGAAACTTCTTGTGCTTGATGTCCAGAATTCTGCGGATACCGAAGTTTATATTGATGGCTCTGTTCTGATTTGACTTGGTTTGGATGAACTTTAGCCTTGCATCAGAAATGGTGTTTATTCTGATTGGGTTGAGGTATGGGTTAATAGGTACGACATTTACAGGGATGATGTCTCTGTCAGCATATAGAAGTGCAAATACCGTTTCTAAGGCAGGTTTTTCGGTGTGAGAGGTAGAGGTTTCTGGGTTCTATTCTGTTACCGTTGGGTTTGGATCATCATGGGTTTCTGCCATAAGAATGTCGATGTGAGCAGATTTCTGAGTAGGTTGAGGTTGGGCTTGACTTATTTGTCCTTCAACAGAGGATGGGTCTGTCCTCTCTGGTTCTTTTGTTGGAGAAGTAGGAGGGGTATCTAGGCAGATGATCTATGGTGGTTCTTGTGTTGACTCTTCTGTTGGTTTGATGACTCTATTTTTGAACATGTAGTCAAATGCCACTTCAGTCATATCTGTCATGATTTCCTCTGTTATCCCCTTTTCTCCTTCTGTAGTCTCTTCCTCAGCTGCTTCTGTGATTTTCCCTTTACCCTTGGCTTCTCTTTCTTTTTCAACCTCTTTCTCCTTCTCTGCCTCTTTCTTCTTCTCTCTCTCTTTCTCCTTCTCCTTCTCCTTCTCCTTTTCCTTCTCCTTCTCCTTTTCCTTCTCCTTCTCCCCCTTTTGTTGTTCTGAGGACTCACCCAGTTGATCGTCTGATTGACCTTCTTGAGCATCCTCAAAATCATCATCATCGCCAGAGGAGTCAATTCGAGCTTTTGGTGAGGACTGAACAACAAAATTCAGACCAGCTTTGTGTCTCTTGCTTGATGGTTCATCTGTGGGTGCTTCTTCTGCAGGTCTTTTTGATGTAGAGGTGGCCTGTAAAATAATATCAACTTTCCACAGATGCGAAGCTATATGGCAAAAATGAGGAATGAGGATGATTCTGATTTTGAAGATGCTGATTCTGAGTCATCTGCTGAGGTACATTCTTCACTTGAATTAGAGTTAATGACACAGATTGGTGAAATGAAAACTGAATTTGCTAATCTAAGAAAACAGATAAAAGGAGAAATTGTATGATCAAGCCCAATTGTATTCAATGATGCACAGAATTACA
Source organism: Saussurea involucrata (assembly GCA_033807775.1). Lineage (NCBI taxonomy): Eukaryota > Viridiplantae > Streptophyta > Magnoliopsida > Asterales > Asteraceae > Saussurea > Saussurea involucrata. Next base: position 96,383,067 of record CM066319.1, read on the forward strand.
GATCTAAGAGAGAGATAACCTCAAAGATTACAAGGAATGAATACACGTAATATTGGAAAATCAATCAGTTAGCAACGTAGTGCTAACCACTCTATTTATACTGTAACGGATATATTAAAGCTACAGTACAAATAAGAAAGACTAATAAGAACAAAACACGTGTCCTAATTAGTTTACACAATACTAAGTAACGAAACTTGTCATAAGTTCTGAACAGGTAGTTCAGAACTTCTGAACATTCTTCTGATCACGCTTCTCAGAACTTCTGACTTCTCTTTCTCAGATCTCTGACTCTTCTTCTCAGAACTTCTGACTCTTCTTCTCAGAACTTCTGAACCTTCTTATCAGATCTTCAACACTTGGTTTATTGACAAAACTTCAGATCTAACAATTTGACCTTGTGAGTATCAAGAGACGCTTTCACATGTTGTTCTGTTTCCTTAGCTTTCATTACAAATTTTGATGAGATCGTCATCATTCGGCTAAGAATTGATTTTATGAAGTCTCCCATTTGTCCAACTGTCACGGGTAGGTCATTTGGGTTAGGGCTGGAGATGTTTAGTGGAGTAGCAGATGAGGTGGTTGCTTCTTTTATGGATTCCTTAACAGAGTTGGTAATTATCTCTGTTAAGATTCTGATATTAGATTCTGAAAGAATAACCGTAGGGATGGGAAGGGTTCTGTTCATCTGCGCTCTGTGGTTCTCTGTTATGAGTCGCTTTAGGTCTGCAAGATTTGTCGAAGTCTTTTGAACTTCCTCTGATCTGACTGATCTTAGGTCGGCTATTTCTGTTGTCATCTTTCCAATCTCTTCTCCTCTGACCCGTTCAGACTCTGTTCTGAGTGCTTCAGCTTCGGCATATTTTCGAGTTAATTCAGCATGCTGGTTTTTGATGTTCAACAGTTCTTCCCTAAGAGAAGCATTTTCCTTGCGGATCAGCTCCTCCTTTTGTTCATTGATAAGTTTATACTCGTTCAAAGAGTTGTTGATACTGTCACAGAAGCTTTCGAACTCTGCTCTTGTGACAGTGTCAATTCTGCTCACATCGACCAATTCTGGAGTTCAGAGGCGCCTCCGTCAAGAGTTGTGTTAATGTTGGCTCTTGGAGGACTTCCACCCGATCCTTGATGTTCCCTTTAAGGGTAAACAGCTACAGGTGTTCTGACCAAAGTTTCCTCTTCCAACTCAGGTTCTGAAGAAGGAAATCTGGTGTGATGCGAAGCATTTGGATCAAGCAATGTCTTCCCTTGTTCTACTATGGTCTCCCATTGTCCCTGAGTCGGACAGATACTACGTGAGATTACAAAGATCTCTGGTGTAATTTGTGTGGACTCTAAATGAGCCACAGAGGCATCATCGTGTGGAGGTGACCTATTGATGTTCTGGGGCGAATGAACATCACTATCAAAGATAGTTTCCCCAACTTCGTGCGTACCAGAGGCATGAAGAGGTGCCTCTGATGGTATAGGCTGGTTGGGGTTCGAGATGTGCACCTCTGTTTCAATAATCCTTTGGTCATGATCACCAGGATTAGATTGTGTGGAAGCACTGGGATTTTGGTTAAGGTTACCCTCATATGTGCTCTATTGAGCATCTTTTTCTATTCTCGCAATATCCTCGGCTCTTATGGCTGTAGAACTCTCTGGATTTTCTCTGATGTTCCTCTCTTGCTCACTACTATCAGAGGAGATAGTTTCTACCTCTGGTGTTTCTTGTACTTCCTCATGGACAGCCTCTCTAGGAGATGCTCTGTCCTCTACTTCCTCTCTTCTAGAGGAAGACCCCACTTCGGGTACTCTTGCCTCTGGTCCGATAACTTCCTCACCTATTTCCTCACTCAAGCTCTCAAAAGAAGGCTCAGATCCTAAGTATGCTGGGGTTCTCACCTCAGGTTCTTGAGGTTGAGCAGCACTCTGATAGTTCTGGATAGAAATATGGTCAGGGGCGATAAGGGCAAGCATTGTACCTTGAATTCTTTTTATGAAAGGGTATTCGCCTGATGTAGTGGGGAGGAATTTGATCATCGTCCAGACGGGTGTTGAGCGACCCTGATGAGTTAGTTCCAGTCTGTCGAAGGCTCTTTTGATCACCAGACTGATAAAGCGTGGAAACTTGATCATCTTCAGGAACTTGTGAGATCCAACGACTCCTCCTTTTGCGATGGAAGAGGTTTTTGTGTTGACAGCTGAAAGAAAAATGTTGTAGAGAATGCTGGCGTAGTCGAAGTTTCGATTGAAGAACAATCCATACATGATTTGTAGGATTTCTGTTGTGGCTTGGTCTTGACTACCAGATTTGCTGGTAAGGGTTCTGTTTAAGGTGGAGAACATGAAATTCCACATAGTGGGTAGATTCTGTCGCTTGAACTCTCCAATCCTATTCAGATCCTTGTTGTAACCCAGAAATTTCATGAAGTCAAGAAGAACAGCTGTTTTTGGTGGTTTCTCATAGGCGTCTATTCCTAGCTGTCTCTTGGTTTTCATTCTGAAGATTCTTCTTAAGGTGCTTGCTCTTATGCGGATTGTTCCCGCTCCTCCATTACTTGCGTTGACGCTCCCAACTATCCCGTCCTGTTCTTCGATGTATTGGCATGTAGTCCACCATTGTTGGACATAGATTGCAGGAAGATGGTCGTCGAACTCTGTTAGGGCTCTAAAGATGTCAGAGTTTCTGAAGAACTCAATAAAGGCATGATACAAGGGTAAATAGAGTCCTGGAGTGGGATCAAATCTGTAGTTATTGTCAGCAAACTCATATGGAAGAACAACGATATCATCAGTGGGTTCTATTCGGCTAGAGTCAGCAGAGTTCTGGGGTTCCGCCATTGTTGCAGGTTTGGGTTTTCTTGAAGAACACTGAGGATTTAAATAAAAGAGGGTAAGGTGAAAGGTTTAGGAAGTTTTAGAAAAGAAATGGGTCAAGGTTTTGGATATTTATAGTCAGAGCTTGTGGCTGGGTAATCGCCGTATATACTGTAGGCACTCGAGTGTCAGAAGGTGGAGTGGCCTGAATTGTGTATCGTGGGGACAGCTAGTGGTTTAGCTTTCAATTAGAGATTGCCACGTGGATTTGTTCTGACCACTTTTGTGCAAGTAAACCGTCGCGGTTAGAGATGTTTGGGTAACAAGTGGTTGACGCTTAGAAATAACCCGCACCTCTGATGACGTGTTCTGATGACGTGGCAGAACAAACTAACAGAGCTTTTTTAAGTTGCCTCTGTTGAGTGAACTCTTCATTTCTTATCAAGTAACCCAAGATGTTGTACCTTTACCTTAAAAACATTTAAAATTCTGTTCTGATGTGAAAAGAAAAGAACAGACAAAACTTAGACAGACAACAGAGCTCTGGTGAGAAACATCAGAGGCTCTGGTGAGAAGTCAGAGTTCTGGAAGATTCTTAACATTATCACAAAGGTTATCATCATAACAGGTTTTCCTCCTTTCTTCAAAAAGATTTGTCAATGAAGATCAAAAAGCAAAGTCAATTTGAATTTGACGTTTGAGTACTGACTTGCTCCCCCTAAAACCACGCATTATTTTTCTTTTAAGCTCCCCCTTATGTCGATGTGCTTAGTCTTCGAGTGCTGAACTGGATTGGCTGTTATGGCAATGGCACTCTTGGAGTCACACAGAATTGGAATTTTACCATACTCCAGACCATAATCTTTGAGTTGTGTTTTCATCCATATCACTTGAGAGCAACAACTAGCAGCAGCAACGTATTCTGCTTCTGCTGTAGAGGTTGAAACACAGTTCTGTTTCTTGGATGTCCAACTCACCAACTTTTCTCCAAGCAGTTGGCAGCTACCAGAAGTACTCTTTCTGTGTTTCTTGAATCCTCCATAGTCTGAATCTATATAAGCTACAAGCTCGAAACCAGAGTTAAGAGGATACCAGGGACCCAAAAATTGAGTCCCTTTCAGATATTTAAAGATACGCTTGACAGCTGTTAAATGAGTTTCTGTAGGATTTGCTTGAAATCTGGCACAGAGACAGGTTGCAAACATTATATCAGGTCTGCTGGCAGTTAAGTACAGAAGTGACCCTATCATGCCTCTGTAGTACTTGACATCTGTTGGTTCACCATTAAGATCAGAGTCAAGCTTAACTCCACTAGCAATAGGAGTTTTCATTGGTTTTGAATCATTGAGCTTATACTTTCTCAACATATCAGAGACGTATTTAGACTGACTTATGAAAGTCCCTCTGTCTGATTGTTTAACATGTAAAACAAGAAAAAAAGAAAGTTCTCCCATCATGCTCATTTTGAATTCGCTTTTCATTAAACTTTCTAACTTATCACAGTACTCCTGCCTTGTAGACCCAAAGATAATATCATCAACATATATTTGTACCAGAAGTATATCATTCTTATACCTCCTAAAGAATAGAGTTTTATCGACGGTACCTTTCTCGAAGTGATTGATCAACAGAAATTTGGACAGAGTTTCATACCAGGCTCTGGGAGCTTGCTTAAGGCCGTACAGAGCTTTGTCTAACTTGTAAACGTGGTCTGGAAACTCTGAACATTCAAAACCAGGTGGTTGCTGGACATAAACTTCTTCTTGCAGTTTGCCATTCAGAAAGGCAGACTTGACATCCATTTGGTAGACCTTGAAACCCTTATGAGCAGCATAGGATAGGAAGATTTTGATAGCTTCTAGCCTAGCCACAGGTGCAAAGGTTTCGTCATAGTCAATTCCTTCTTCCTGTATGTATCCCTTTGCAACCAGACGGGCTTTGTTTCTGATGATAATCCCATCTTCATCCTTTTTGTTTCTAAACACCCACTTGGTTCCGATGGTCGTTTTGCCTTTTGGGAGTGGAACCAAGGACCAGACTTTATTTTTTTCGAATTCCAGAAGCTCTTCTTGCATAGCTTCGATACAATTTGGGTCCTCTAGGGGTTCAGAAATCTTCTTCGGCTCAATCATGCTTAAAATTTTTACAAAGAAGGCTTCATTGATTGTGGCCGATCTTGTCTTCACACCATCTTCAGCAGCACCAATGATCAGATGATTAGGGTGATCCATTCTCCATCGTGTCATGGGAGCATGGACAACAGGCGGGTTTGTGCTTCTGATGGGAAAAGACGAACTTCAGTGTCAGAGCTCTGTAGGTTGGGACCAGGGCTCTGTGGCACACAGCTCTGAAGAGTGGCCTCATTGCTCTGAGAGTCATTAACAGGGCTCTGTGAAGGTGAGCTTTCAAACAAGGAGTCTTTGCCAATATTAGTTAGCAAATGTGATGATGGCTCTTGTTCAGGTTCTATCTCGCTCTGATGTGGTTCCTCATTTCTCTGAATTACTCTTGTAGACAGAGAAGTAGATGGTGAAATATTAGAGGGACCAGTGAGAGATGTACCTGTCAGATTCTGTTCTGTTGAGTTCTGAGCTTGATCTCCTCTGTTGATGTTATCAGAGGAGTCATCATCATTGAAGAAATCGTTGAACATTAGATTGATATCTTCTTCCCTTTTCTTTGAAGAACTTGTCTCCTTCTGCTCTGTATGTGTCCCCTCTGTTGATTTTCGATCAGAGAATCTTGAAGTACTTTCATCAAAGGACACATTCACACTTTCTTGAATAACCCGACATCTGGAGTTGTAGACTCTGTAGGCTTTAGAGGTTAAGGAATAACCAATAAAGATTCCTTCGTCTGCTTTCTTATCAAACTTTCCCAGTTATCTCTGTCATTCAATATGTAGCAATTGCAACCGAAAACATGAAAGAATTTCACGTTTGGTCTTCTGTTGTTGATGAGTTCATAAGGAGTCTTTTTAAATCTTTTCACTATTACAACTCTGTTTTGGGTAAAAACAGGCTGTTGAGACTGCTTCTGCCCACAAGTTCATTGGAAGGACAGAGCCAACCAACATGGTTCTGGTGGCTTCTATCAGAGTTCTGTTCTTTCTCTCCACAACTCCATTTTGTTGTGGAGTTCTTGCTGCTGAGAAGTTTTGGGAAATACCTTCCTCTGTTAGGTAGGCATCAATTTTGGCATTCTTGAATTCTGTCCCATTATCACTTCTCAACTTCTGTACCTTCAGATCTAACAGAACCTGTATCCTTTTCAACAAACTTATCAGAATCCCTGGAACATCAGATTTTACTCTAATGAACTCAATCCAGGTATATCGAGAATATTCATCAATTAAAACAAGAATATACTTCTTGCCCGACAGAATTTGCACAGAGATTGGACCACAGAGATCCACATGAAGCATATGCAAAGGTCTGGGACAACTATGATCACTCTTTGTTCTGTGTGAAGATCTTTTCATCTTACCTAGCTCACAAGCAGAACAGAGATGGTCTTTGTCAAACTTCAGAGAAGGAAGTCCTTTTACTAACTTTAGTTTAACGAGCTTATCAAGATTTTGAAAGTTCAAATGAGCAAATCTTTTATGCCAGAGCCAGGAATCTTCATTTTTCAAAGACACTAAACAAAGTTTCTCTGTTGTAGAGTTTTGGTTTGTTTTAAAATTCATCTTTTAAAGATTGCCTTTTCTGTCGGCTCTTAAAAGTTCTTGATCAGACTCTGAAAGTAGCAAGGAACAATATTTCTTCCTGAAATTGACGTCGAACCCGTGATCACAGAGTTGACTTATACTGAGAAGATTATGATTTAATCCTTCAACATAAGCAACTTCAGAGACTGAAACATCACCATTTACTAAAGTACCATAACCCTTAATCTGTCCGCCATTGTCTCCTCCGAAGGTTACTGCACTTCTCATCTTGTTTTTAAAATAAGTTAACAGCTCCTTATTCCCCGTCATGTGCCTGGAGCATCCAGAATCCAAACACCAGATCTGCACACGAGGTTTCTGCAAGACATATTAATTCCTTTTAGGTACCCACTGCATAATGGGTCCTTTCTTGTTAGGCTTTGGTGGATTAACAGACTTTCCTTGGGACTTTTCATTCTTAGATGGTGTGCCAGAGGTTTTCCTCTGTGTATTCTGAACAGTCTTAAGATTTTTCTTTTGAACCGACTTATTCAGAACACAGTGAGGGCCATTCAGATGATTTTGCAATTTTAGTAACAGTTGAATACAATTGCAGTTTATGGAGCATGACTGTTGCACATTGTTTTTATTCAAAAATTGTTTGAATGATGCTTGATTTTGAAAGGTTTTAGGACCAGATGTCTTTGCATACAATTTGTCCTGATTTTGTTTCTTTGAAACAGACTTTGTTGACATGAAGTTCTTTGGATTTGACTCTTTTGACCAGACAGAATTTCCTCTTTGATTTACACCAGAATTTGGAATAGATCTGTTGTTTGCTATCCATTTTCCCTTCTATTCTGGTGTGAACTTTACTGGTTTGAAAGCAAGATGAACATTTTGGTTTACAAAAACACTTTTGTTTTTCTCTCTTTTCTCCACTTCTACTGCATTAGAAGCAAGAATCTTAAAACCTTTGTTGTTAAACTCGGTTACCGGTATAAACCTTGATTGTTTCTTGATAAAAGAAACATCATCTTTTAGATCCGTAGATTTTATCGGTGTCTGCTTTAACTTGTGTGATATTTTCTTTTGACCACAAAAGATCTGTTCATCTACCTCGGAGTCAGAGTCACAGTCAGAGGCTAGAAAGTCTCTGGTGGCTCTGTTGGAGGTATTAGGCTTGATTGGTATAACAGAGATGTTTGGCTTAACAGTTCTGAACCTTCTCAACTCGGGTTTTAAGGAATCTAAAACAGCATTTTCTTCGATAACTTTCAACAAATCCTCCTCGAAAGATGTTCTTGTAGATTCAGAGGTAGGAGAGAAGGCTGGGACTTCTGGATTTAGCTTGCTCTGTGTTATTCCAACAGAGGGCTATCTCACAGAAGTAACAGACTTCTGTCCTAGGAATGAGTTGAAGTTAAAAATATCTTTTGTATCCAAGTTCTTGACAGAGTTAGGAAGTATGATTTTAGCTCTGCCTTGATCAAGAATAAACTCTAAGGATGGTTTTAAAACCTTCTTATGATCTTAGGAGTCATAGCTGACGTTCCTAAAGTCAAGATTTCTTTGTTTTGAGAAAGCATCTGAAGTTTTGGTTCTTTTGAAAACAGCATTACCAGATATCACGTCCTCTTGGATTTTCCCAACACAAAAGGCAGAGGACAAAGATGTCTTCTTCCTTTCGTCATAGGGAGCAAGGTCAGAGAAACCAAGACCTTCCGTGTCCATCTGTGAATTTATCTTGATGTGCATATCTTGCGCGTCCTGGTATTTTTTAATCTGAATTTCGTTTCTCTGAACAGATTGATGCAGAATTTCCCTTTCTCTTTGAAAATAATCAGTTAGAGCAACAGTGTTACGTCTCTCTGTTTCAGACTTTTTCAATTTTTCAGACTTCTGTTTCAAAACGTTTTCATATTCGTTAATTATGTCAGAAAACAGGCTCTCTTTCTTCTTTTGCAAGATTTCTAGCTCAGATTTGTCTTTGAAGATTTCTTCCTTTTCTTGTTCTAAGAGAGTTTTCTCTCTCTTGTAAAAGGACGGATCCTTCTGAGCTAGCTTTCTAAGTTCCTTTTCTTCAGAAAGTTTTTGTTTCAGAAGTTGAAATTCCACATTCAGCATAGAAACATGCATTTCTAACTCTGAGTCAGATTTAGATTCAGATGAACATACCTTGGCACTGGGTCTGGTGCTCTCCAGCGCTCTGTCGTCAGACTCTGTCGTGGTACGAGAAAATGCATGATCTAGATCTTCTTCTTCTGTTGTTCCCTTCGTTATTTCTGGTTATCCAGTCATCCAGTCAACAGCTTCTTCTAAACTTTCATTATCCACAGCAACTCCACAGAAGTTGGCTTGTTCTGGTTCATCATCAGAGGATGAATCAGAAACCCAATTCTCCATTTCAGCCACGTAGCTTCTTTCTCTGTAGTTGTACTTGTATTTGTTCTTGTAGTAGTCCTGGTCTTTTACCAGTTTGCCTCTAGAATTAACAGAGAAGTGCCCAGGTTTGCCACATCTGAAGCAACGTCCATCATTCTGATTGATGGGTTGAGCAGCATCGGCCTTCTGTTGTGCTGGTGGATTTTCTCTTCTGTTTTGTGGAGGTTGTCTTTGTTCTGTGGTAACTCTGTTGTTACTTTGTTCCAGTGCAGCGTATTCTCTTCTGTCTTCTTTTCTCTCATATCTACCTCTTCTGTCAAACTTATTGCCAAATCTCTTGTTAAATTGCTGAGTTATTAGAGCAAGAGATTGAGCAAAAGCTTGAATGTCATCATCCTCTGATGAGCTTTCCTCTGTATCACTTTCTACAACTAAACTTTTCTTTCCTTTCTTTTTAACCGACTTATCTTTCTTTTTCTCTCTGTTTGAACTCTCTCTGTTTGACTTTTCTAATGTGGTTTTCTTAGAATCAGAAACTAAAGCGATTGGGCATGCAATGGTGGATTTGCCTTTTTGCTTGACAACATCCTTCTCTTGTGCGGCCAAAGTGCCATACACATCTGTTAGAGACCATGCATCTAAGTCCTGGTTAGCTTGTAAATACATGGACAGATTTAACCACTCATCATTCAAACTTTTCAAAAACAGAACATTGTTATCTTCCTTCGACCTAACAACTCCACATTTTTTGCATTAGTTGATCAACACATTAAATCTATTGTAGGTTTGTTGTAAGGTTTCCTCAGGAAGTGCTTTGAAATCGTTGTATTCATTTATACATTGGGTCCTTCTGTTCTTTGGGGTCTTTATACCACCCTCAAGTTGATTAAGAAGTTGATCCCAAATTTCCTTAGCAGTAACACATGAATCTAGGTCTTGAAATATTTCGTTTGGAATGGCCATTATCAGTAGTCTAACTGCTTTAAGATCATTTTCCATTTTTAGATTTTCCTCATCAGTAAAACCTGTGGTTTTAATCTCATAATGAGTTGGAATCTCAGCAGTAGTTCCTGTTGCGGGTACACGAGGAACAAAAACCATGGGTTGGAATGGTCCATCCGTGACAGATCGCATTAAGTCTTTATCCATGCCATCGAAAAAGTTAACCATCCTGATCTTCCACTGAGCATATTCATCTCTCAGAAGAGTAGGAGGTTTTGTTAAAGAACCAGCAGTATAGATAGCATTTATACCGTTGTTCGCCATTTTGAGAAAAACAGAGTACAGTTGTTGCAAAAAGAGTTTCAGCAACTTCTGTGGTCGTTTTCCTTGTTGTTTCATCTTCTACGGTCTCTACCTCGGCATTTGCATTTGTAGTATTTATAGAAGAAGATGAAGCATTATTTGGACCAGTTAGAGTCATACCTGTAGGATTTTGACCGATGGAAGATGGTTCTTCAGAAGCACTGTTTGTTCCAACAGAGGGATCAATGTCGTCGTGGAACATCTCTAAAAATAGAAGATTTAAGTCTTCTTTCGTTTGCGAGATGCCAGAGGTTTCCCTTTTAAGTCCGAGTTCTGAACTGATTTGCTCAGAAGTCTTCTGGAATGAATCATCAAAAGAAACATTGATGCTTTCTATGATTTTGCGAGACCTTGTAAGGAATGCTCTGTAGGCTTTGGAAGTGGCAGAGTATCCAATGAATTTTCCTTCGTCAGCTTTTACCTCAAACTTTCCTCTGGAATCTCTGTCGTTTAAAACAAAGCATTTACATCCGAACACATGGAAAAATTTGATGTTTGGCCGCCTTTTGTTGATAAATTCGTAAGGAGTCTTGAGGTGTCTTTTAACAATGGTTGAACGGTTCTGTGTATAACAAGCGGTAGAAATCGCTTCTGCCCAAAAGTTCATCGGTAATCCGCATGCTGATAGCATAGCTCTTGCGGCCTCCACGAGCGTTCGATTCTTTCTTTCGACTACGCCGTTCTGCTGTGGAGTGCGTGCGGCAGAGAAGTTCTGTGATATTCCTGCTGTAGAAAGATAGACTTCAATGACAGAGTTTTTAAATTTTGTGCCATTGTCACTTCTTAACTTCTGTATTCTGAATTCATAAAGAACTTGGATTCTTTTCATTAGATTAATCAAGATGACTGGAACATCTGATTTCTTTCGGACAAATTCAACCCATGTGAAACGCGAATACTCATCAATTAAGACAAGTATGTATTTCTTGCCACCTAGGCTCTGTATGGCAATGGGGCCGCAGAGGTCGACATGAAGCATGTACAGAGGCCTAGTGCAAGACACATCTGTTTTGCCTTTGTGAGAAGCTCTTCTGAGTTTTCCCATTTCACATGCAGAATGTAGGTTCCCAGATTCACGTTGTATCATATTAATGGTAGTGAAATAGACAGCGGAAGCATATTAAATAAAGCCATTAAAATGAGTGATTGTGTAAACGATAAATGAACTATGAGAATCAAATATTGAACAGTAAAAATGATAACAGGATCAGATATAAAAGCTGCTCATATATTGATAATGAATCACACCAAGAACATGTTCAAGTGTGTTCGGAAATCTCATAGGACAACAATATCGTACGGATGTAGTGCTCGGGATTTGTGCAGTGTGTGCTTAAACAATTGTGGAAAAACTACTCTTCCCAAAGCTTACAATTGTTTGTTCCACTACCTCTCTATATATAGCCTTGAAAAAGTGAAGGCAGTGTACTATCGTACCCTAGAATGACACGTGGAAAGTGTGTCTCCTATTTTTAGGGCATACGTGGAAAGTATGGACACTTGTCTAACACTTGGGATTTCCTACGAGACTTAGGCTGACAGAGGTCTTCACTTCACCAGAGCTCTGTTTGAAAGAGCTCTGTTGGTCTTCTTTTAAATACTTGTTCTTCTGTTGGAAGTCTTCGACAGAGCTCTGTTGAGCTCTGTTGGTCTTCTTGATGAACTCCTTCCAAGTCTTCTGTCTGATCTCTGTTGGTCTTCTGACTTGAACTATTTTCAATACTTTTACATAACAGATACTTGGGGCTAACACATAACACAAATGATCCTTATTAAATTTAACATTAGGCAAACCTTTAACTAGATCAAGTTTGACCAGTTTATCCAAGGTGTGAAAGTTCAAGTGACAGAACCTGTTATGCCATAACCAGGCTTCCTCACTTTTGCAGGCTACAAGGCAAACTTTGTCCTTGTTCTTGGAACAAAAATTCATCAGATACAGATCACCTCTTCTTTCGACTTACAGAAGTTCCATTCCTGTGTCTTCACTTTGCAGAGAGCAGAAAGTTCTTTTGAATAACACATCGAATCCTGTATCACAGAGTTGACTTACACCGAGTAGGTTGTGTTTAAGACCATTCACATATGCAACTTTGTATACAGAGACGTTTTCCTTCTGTATGACTCCATAGCCTTTGTTGTGTCCCTTCTTGTCGTCTCCAAAAGTTACAGATCCACCATCGTGTGTTTCTTTGTACGTCGATAGTAAACTTCTGTCGCCAGTCATGTGCCTTGAGCCTCCGGAGTCAAGATACCAAATTGGCACAAACCGCTTCTGTAAGACAATCACAGAGACTTAGGTACCCATATCCATATGGGTCCAATATTGTTAGAATTTTTCAAGTTTGCCTTAGCATTCTTGAAATACATTTTATCTTTTGTAGAAAAATCAGATTGTTTCTCTCTTGGTTCTGACTTTGGAGTTTGAATTTTAGTGGAGAGTAAGCAATCTGGACTTGAGAAGTGATTATTCAATTTGAACATAAGATCAAAGCAATGACAGTATTTAATATGAGACGTGATTTGTTTGAACTTTTCATTGAATTTATTGAACTGAACCACAGAGGCATTACATTCTTTCTTAACATTAGATTTCATATTACAAGAAGATCTATGAATACTAGAATGTTGTTTGCAAAAGTCTTGTTTAGGTCCTGCCTTCTGTGAGTCTCTTCTGTGGTGAACATCTTTCTTCACTGTCACAGAGGAAAAATATTTGTTAGCTTCAGGCCTTTTTTCTTTTTGTTGCCAAACGGGATTCTCTTTAATTTGCTTTAAAGGTTTTGAAAATTTTGAGCTTTTAGGATTTTCAGAGGCCTTTTTCAGATTATCAAGCTCTGTAGAGGTTTTGACTTGTATACACATTTTGAGAAAATCTGGACAGATAGGTATCTCTGTGATTTTCTCTTTTGGAGAAATTGTTCTGTTAAGAACCTTAGAGGAGAATTTAACATCCTCTGTGTCACAGTGAACTATCCCTGATTTAGAATCAGTCTCTGAGTCGTTAGAGGATGAATCGTCCTCATATACAGAGGTTGAGTCATCTCTTTCGACAGAGGCTGGATTTTCTGAGCATGTATCGTACGAGCTTTCTTCCTCTATAGAATAACTTTCATAGATAGCGGAGGTTTCTGATGAGATATCTTCAGCGAGAATATGATCTATAGAAGATGTACAGAGATTTTCTAAAACATTTGATTTAAAAACTTCCAAAATTTCTTTTTCAATTGATTCTTTAAGTTTTTCTTCTGAAAAGATGGGTTTAAACTCAGGAGCTTTTGCAGATAATTTCTTTTCGACATTTATCATACAGACAAAAGCGACCTGTGTTTGAGTCTCTGGTTTACCAAACCTAAAGATACCAATCTGATCTTGTGTTTTCAGATATTTCTTTGGTTTGATTCCTCTTTTGACAGAGGTTGAAGATGATGAATCTGTGTTTTCAAACCACACATTGATCATCTTCGTATGTTTCCTCAAGTGAGGTTCTGCAGAGACTTTAATCCTTTTACTTACAGAGAGTATGTTTGGAAAATTTGGTTTATTTATTTTTCCCAAAACAAATAGAGAGGACAGAGGTTTTAGTCTTTTATTTTCAACACCTAAGGTAATATCACTGTACCCTATATCTCGTCTTGCTATTTGGGAGTTTACCTTTTCATACACCTTCTGTGCATCTTTATAGTTTTTAAGTAAAACTTCTCTTCTTAGAAGATCTTGCCAAAGTACCTCTCTCTCTCTTTGAAAGTATTTATTTGAGAGCTCTTATGTTAGTTGTTTCACTCCTAGAAACTGAAAGCTCTTTTGTTTTGATTTTTAAAGCAGAGGTTAATTCAGAAATTTGCCCTTTTAAAGGATCTATATTTTTGCTCCAATATTTTTCTACTCTTTCCTTTTCTTCAAAAATTTTGGCTTTTTCTTGAGTGAGAAGCCTTACTTCTCTCTCATTAAAGGTGAGTCTTTTCTGAATGCTTTCATTTATCTCTTTTAGTTCACTCAGTTCAATGTTAAGTTTAATTGAATCATTATCTACAGATTTAGTACAAGAGGTAGAGTTTGAAATGGATACGTCGGTGTCAGTGTCGGAGTCGACTTCTGCCATGCCACAGAACAGGGCATTGGTGGTGAATTCATCATCAGAGGTAGAGTCTGACTCGAAGTACTCCTTGTTTGCTTCAGAATGCCCTTTGTTCTCCATTAGGGATTTTTGCGCATAATATTCAGCCTTCTTTTTGTAAAAAGCTGAGTCCTTCTGTGGGCGATTTTGTCTACTTCTGCATTCTTTTGTGAAATGGCCTGGCTTGCCGCAGTTGAAACAACCTTGAGAGGTGTTTCCAGTTCGATCGTCGGACTTCTGTTGATCTTCACCTTTCTCTGTTCGGCATTCGTTTGCGTAATGACCAGGCTTACCATATTTGTAGCATTCTTGTGTGTGGCCTACCTTGTCATCTGACCTTTGTCGGTCATTTCCTCTGTAGTTTCTGTCGCTCGACCTCTGTTGGTCATCATTTCTGTAGTCTGACCTCTGTCGGTCACTCGATTCTTCTCTTCTTCCATCATCTCTTCTACCGCTCTGGTCGTCTCTGCTATATCTGTCATTTCCAGAATTCCTTTGGTTACCTCTGAACTCTCTTGTCAATAGAGCCAATGATTTAGCTAATGACGCAGGAGTTATCTCTTCCTCTATCAGCTCGTCTTCTTCGCTATCAACCATCACTATCTTCTTCTTCTCCTCTGTTGCTCTCTCATTTCTCGGCCTTTCTGTAGCCTCTAATGATTTACTAACCAATGCGTATGGTGCAATGGTTAGTGTTTTTGCCTGTGCTATTTGAGGCTCTTGTGCAGCTAGTGTTCCATAGAGATCAGAGAGTGTCCATGAGTCTAGATCTTGGTTTTTTTGTAAAGACATATACAATTGAAGCCACTCATCATTCAGGCTCTTTAGAAACATGACGTTATTTTCTTCCGAGGTTCTGTGAATGCCAGACTTTCTGCATTTGTTTATGAGGGAGTTGAACTGGTCGTATGTTGTTTGCAGAGATTCTGTTGCAGAAGCTCTGAAGGCATGATATTCATTTATGTATTGTGCCATTCGGTTCTTCGGTGTTTTAGCACCCCCTTCCAACTGTCTTTCTAATTCTTTCCAAAGATCGTGCGCTGTTTCGCATGCATCTAAGGATTGAAAAAATTCGTTGGGGATAGCCATGATCAATATTCTTTTTGTTTTATGTGCAACTTCATCTTCTGCCTTATCTTCATTTGACCATTCTCTTTTTGTCTTAGGTTTTTGATGTTCAGGGATTTCAGGAGATTCAGCCGTAGCTGGTACACGTGGCATAGTTATCATAGGGACCGGAGGAGGATTGTAAATATATTGTTTGGGAGTTTTTTCAGTACCCTCAAAGAAATGAACCATTCTTATCTTCCATTGAGGTTACTCATCTCGAAGTAGAGTATGAGGTTTGGTTAACGAGCCAGCAGTGAAAAAGTTATTGGTATTTGTCATTGTAAGAGTTTTTCAGGGGTTCAGAAAGGATAATATGATGAAAGATTTATGAGTATGAAGATCTGGAAGGATTTCTGGGAAATAACTAATATCCAGAATTACTTTACTAGTGTTCTAACCTGGAAAATTGGTTTCTATCAGAATGAATCAAAGAGTGATAGGAAAACAGAAACCTTTTTAATTATGATGAAGAGTAGGTTAAAAACAGAATGAAATCTATCAATAATGTTGTCAAACGAGGATCACTTGATATTAAAAATCAAGCTATGCTCTGATACCAATTGTTGGTTCCCGTTTTGTTTAAACAAGATTACCAGATCTATTAGTTCAAGTTTATGTTTTGATGCGGAAGCGTATTTGAAGAACTAACAGATATGTTTGATAGATTTAGAACACAATATAAATAAACAGTGAACAGGAAATAATATCTCAAAGTTTACTAAATATATATATATTAAGAACAGATTTAAGAACAGTGAGTAAGCAAAGCTTTAAAACAGATATGACTCTCAAAGTGTATAAGCTATGTGTTCTTGTGATGTTTTAATCTCTTGATTCTTGATTAGGAAGAACTCAACATGAGTCTTCCTTTTATACTACTACAAGGGGACCATAAAGCATAAGCTACTATTGATCGGACGGCATGAATAGTTGTACGTATAGTATTGCATTAAATGCCGCAGACGTCTATTATGTACTAAGCCCTATTGAGTCCACTCAGAGTTTGACACATTGAAGTTGGACAGGGTACGTTGCCATGCAAGTTGATGAACAGTTCCAGGAACAGTAGCAAGATATTATAAATATCTTCAAAGTCTTTAATGAGGACTGCAGAGGCTCTGTAAAGTGTTACAGAGGTTCTGCGGTATGGTCCTTTGTAGATCAGTCTTTACCGGATTCCGAGTCTTTGGTCTTCTTTGCGCGTATGACAGAGCTTCTGTAGGACGTCTCTGTAGCTTCTGTTGCTTCTTGACCTTGATCTCTCGGTAAGATCGACAGAGCCTCTATAAGAGGCTTTCTTCACTTGGCCTATCTTTCACTACTTCTAAATACTTCTACGATTAGGAAGATCGAAGCTAACAGTTTTGACTTTTGAATTTGAGTAGAGAGTAAACAATCTTGACTGGAGAAGTGATTATTTAGTTTGAACATAAGATCAAAGCAATGACAATATTGAATATGAGACGTGATTTGCTTGAACTTTTCATTGAACTCATTGAACTGAGCCACAGAGGCATTACATTCTTTCTTAACACTAGATTTCCTATTACAAGAAGATCTATGAATACTAGAATGTTGTTTGCAAAAGCTTTGTTTAGTTCCTGCCTTCTATGAGTCTCTTCTGTGGTGAACATCTTTCTTCACTGTCACAGAGGAAAAAGATTTGTTAACTTTAGGCCATTTTCCCTTTTGTTGCCAAGTGGGATTTTCGTTAATTTGCCTTAAAGGTTTTGAAAATTTTGAACTTGTAGGATCTACAGAGGTCTTCTTTTTAAGATTTAACATATCAAGCTCAGCAGAGGTTTTGACTTGTAAATACAAGTTTAGAAAATCTTGGCAGATAGGTATCTCTGTGATTTTCTCTTTTGGAGAAATAGTTTTGTTAAGAACTTTAGAGGAGAATTTAACATCCTCTGTGTCATAGTGAACTATCCCTGATGTAACATCTGTCTCTGAGTCGTCAGAAGATGAATCGTCCTCATATACAGAGGTTGAGTCATCTCTTTCGACAGAGGCTGGATTTTCCGAGCATGTATCGTACGAGCTTTCTTCCTCTGTAGAATAACTTTCATAGACGGCAGAGGTTTCTGATAAGATCTCTTCAGCGAGAATTTTATCTACAGAAGATATACAGAAGTTTTCTAAAACATTTGTTTTCCCTACTTCCAAAATTTCCTTTTCAATTGTTTCTTTAAGTTTTTCTTCAGAAAAGGTGGGTTTAAACTCAGGAGCTTCTGCCGATAATTTCTTTTCGACATTTATCATACAGACAAAAGCAACTTGCGTTTGAGTCTCTGGTTTACCAAACTTAAAGATACCAATCTGATCATGTGTTTTCAGATATTTCTTGGGTGTTATTCCTCTATCAATAGAGGTTGAAGATGATGAATCTGTGTTTTCAAACCACACATTGATCATCTTCGTATGTTTCCTCAAGTGAGGTTCCACAGAGATTTTAGCCCTTTTACTTACAGAGAGTAAGTTTGGAAACTCTGGTTTGTTCGTTTTTCCTAACACAAACAGAGAAGACAGAGGTTTAATTCTTTTGCCTTCAACACCTAGGGTAATATCATCGTACCCTATACCCCGTCTTCCTATTTGTGAGTTTACTTTCTCATACACCTTCTGTGCATCTTTATAGTTTTTAAGTAAAACTTCTCTTCTGAGTAGATCTTGCCAAAGTATCTCTCTCTCTCTTTGAAAGTATTCTTTGAGAGCTCTTATGTCTGTTGTTTCACTCCTAGAAACTGAAACTTCTATTGTTTTGACTTTTAGAGCAGAGGTTAATTCAGAAATTTGCCTTTTTAAAGGATCTAGATTTTTTTTCCAATTCTTTTCTACTCTTTCCTTTTCTTCAAAAATTTTGGCTTTTTCTTGAGTGAGAAGCCTTACTTCTCTCTCATTAAAGGTGAGTCTTTTCTGAATGCTTTCATTTATCTTTTTTAGTTCAATCAGTTCAATGTTAAGTTTAAGTAAATTATCATCTACAAAATTAGTACAAGAGGTAGAGTTTGAAGTGGATACCTCAGTGTCAGTGCCGGAGTCGACTTCTGCCATGCCACAGAATAGGGCATTGGTGGTGTATTCATCGTCAGAGGTAGAGTCTGACTCGAAGTCCTCCTTGTTCGCCTCAGAATGCCCTTTGTTCGCCATTAGGGATTTTTGCGCATAATACTCAGCCTTCTTTTTGTAAAAAGCTGAGTCCTTCTGTGGGCGATTTGGTCTACTTCTGCATTCATTTGCGAAATGGCCTGGCTTCCTGCAGTTGAAACAACCTTGGGAAGTGTTTCCAGCACGATCGTCAGACTTCTGTCGGTCTCCACCTTTCTCCGTTCGGCATTCGTTTGCGTAATGACCAGTCTTGCCACATTTGTAGCATTCTTGTTGTGTGTGGCTCACCTTATCATCTAACCTCTGTCGGTCATTACCTCTGTAGTTTCTGTCGCTTGACCTCTATCGGTCATTTCTATCATCTGACCTCTGTCGGTCACTCGATTCTTCTCTTCTTCCATCATCTTTTCTATCACCTCGGTTGTCTCTGCCATATTGATCAATTCCTGAACCCCTCTAGTTTCTTCTGAACTCTCTTGTCAACAGAGCTAAGGATTTAGCTAATGACGCAAGAGTTATCTCTTCTTCTATCAGCTCGTCTTCTTCACTATCAACTATCACTATCTTCTTCTTCTCCTTCTTCTTCTCCTCTGTTGCTCTCTCATTTCTCGGTCTCTCTGCAGCCTCTGTAGATTTACTAACCAATGCGTATGGTGCAATGGTTAGTGTTTTAGCCTGTGCTATTTGAGGCTCCTGTGCGGCTAGTGTTCCATAGAGATCAGAGAGTGTCCATGAGTCTAGATCTTGGTTTGTTTGTAAAGACATAGACAACTGGAGCCACTCATCATTCAGGCTCTTTAGAAACATGACGTTATATTCTTCCGAGGTTCTGTGAATGCCAGACTTTCTACATTTGTTTATGAGAGAGTTGAACCTCTCGTACGTTGTTTGCAGAGATTCTGTTGCAGAGGCTCTGAAGGCATGGTATTCATTTATGTATTGTGCCCTTCGGTTTTTCTGCGTTTTAGCACCCCCTTCCAACTGTCTTTCTAATTTTGTCCAAAGATCGTGCGCTGTTTCGCATGCATCTAAGGATTGAAAAAGTTCGCTGGGGATAGCCATGATCAATATTCTTTTTGTTTTATGCGCAACTTCATCTTCTGCCCTATCTTCATATGACCATTCTCCTTTTGGCTTAGGTCTTTGATGTCCAGGGATTTCAAGAGATTCAGCAGTAGCCGGTACTCGTGGTACTATTATCATGGGAACTTGAGGAGGGTTGTAAAGATATTGTACGAGAGTTTTTTCAGTACCCTCAAAGAAATGGATCATTCTTATCTTCCATTGAGGATACTCATCTCGAAGGAGAGTAGGAGGCTTGGTTAGTGAACCAGCAGTGAAAAAGTTATTTGTATTTGTCATTGTAAGCGTTTCGAAGGTTCTGAAAAGATAATATGACGAAAGAGTATGAGTTTGATGATCTGGAAGGTTTTCTGGGTTTTAACAGTTCCCAGAGTGCACTTTTAATGGAGTTTTAACCTGGAAGAAAATAGTTTCTTTTAAGAATACCACTTTCGAATAAATCGAAAAATGATAGGAAAACAGAAACTTTTCAACGAAATGAAGAACATGTTAAAACAGAATGATGTCTATCACAAATCTTGTAACAAAGAGGATCACTTGATATTAAAAATCAAGGACAGCTCTGATACCAATTGTTGGTTCCCGTTTTGCTTAGACAATATTAACAGATCTATTAGTTTAAGTTTATGTTTGATGCGGAAGCGTATTTAAAGAACTAACAGATATGTTTGATAGATTTAGAACACACAATATAAAGAAATAGAATTTTAAGAACAAAATGATATCTTGAAGATTACTGCCGTTCGATATATAATAAGAACACCAAGAACAGATTAAGAACTGTTTGGTGTGTGTGAGAGAGTGTAATGCTTAACAGGTTTGACGATATAAAGCATAAGCATGAAACTCAGATTCTTCGTTTAAGTCCTTAAGATTGTTAAAGAAGATCTCAACAAGAGACTTCCTTTTATACTACTATAGGGGACCATAAAGCATGAGCTACAGTTAGAACGGATGGCATGAATAGTAGAACGGATGGCATGAACAGTTGTACGTGCTGTATTGCATTTAATGCCGCAGACGTCTATGTTTTACTAAGCCTTATTGAGTCCACTCAGAGTTTGACACGTGTTGAAGTTGGACAGGGCATGCTACCATGCAAGTTGATGAACAGATCTAGTAACAGTAGCAAGATATTTCTTCAACAGTGGCAAGATATTATAAATATCTTCCAAGTCTTCAGTCTGAACAACAGAGGCTCTGTAAAGGGTTACAAAGGTTCTGAGGGCTGGTCTTCTGTAGAGTAGTCTTCACCGGGTTCCGAGTCTTTGGTCTTCTTTGTGCGTAAGACAGAGATTCTGTAGGACACCTCTGTAGCTTCTGTAGCTTATTGACCTTGATCTTTCGGAAGTGGCAGAGCCTCTGTAAGAGGCTTTCTTCACTTAGCCTATTTTCACTCTTTCTAAATACTTCTACGATTAGGAAGATTGAAGCTAACAAGTTCCTACTACAAAACCTTCAGAGTACCCCAATCTACGCTAATCAGATTCCCGAGTCTTCAACAGCAATACATATGACATCTCCTCAGCAACAACAAGTTTCTGATCAACCTCAACCTCAACCGCCACAACAACCTGTTCGATGGGAAAATATCATCGTCATCATCCCTTTCCTAAAGGACTCCCTGAAGAGGTTGTTCGTACATAAGTTGCGTGTGCTCGACCCAGCCTTCTGCCTCGGATTAGCCAAGTTCGACGAAGCGTACAGGAAACAGTATTTAGAGGCACTGAAAAGGTGTCTACCAGTCAGCCAGGTTAGAATAAAGCACAAGATCACCGAAGTTGTGAACATCTAGTCTGGCCGAATCTTGAAGATCTGGTATCCAGTTTTTACAGTTAAACGTGAAGATGGAAATGAATGGAAGTTCTCCGAAGTCGACTTCAAGAACCTACGACTGAACTACTTCCATGCCTTACTCAAAGACCTTCGTACACGAACGATCCGACCGCTCCACATCACCAAAGCGCTCGAAGCTATAAAGCGTTTTCTGAAACACAAGGTGATGATGTCCTACATCACGGATTTCCAGATGGGAGTTGAGCACCGAACGAAGAAGATCAATCTTTTGAAACTCGATCAGAAAGCACCAGAGCTGAAGATGTACCCAGTCAACTCGCTGCTACTACAACCAGAATTTGGAATCGTCTATCTCAACGAGCAGAACGAGAAGAAGTTTCTCCGGTTTAGCCAAGTTGAAAGACTCTGCGACGGAACTCTTCTAAAGGTCAGAGATGCGCTTAGAGATATCATAACCAAGGAAAAAGAACTCCGGATTTCGTTTGCCGCAAATCGAAACGAAATAAATGCCCGAGAAGCCTTGGAACTTGTTGAAGACCGCATGGAGTTTCGTAAAGCAATTGGAAGCTTCGAGATTCAGTTCGCACTCAGAAAGAGATACGTCGAGAACTGGCGCGGGATTGAACTTCGATTCAAAGGGGAGATTGTTGGGAATAAATTCTTATTGAATAGAAGTTCAGGGTATTATTTGTAAATTGTTTATGGGCTTAATTGATGTAATGGGCCATAGGCTTGAGTTAATTAGGCCTATGTATAAGTATGTTTATTAGCCATAGAAAATAGGTTAATCGTTCTAATCATTCATATCGTTATTATTGTAATCTCTCTTCAGGTTAATCAAAGTTATATGGATGACATATTGAAATCATACTGATTGCTCTATTATATTGATTTCTTATTTGTATGCACTAATCTGGAACCCACCATCAAAATCCACAAATTTGAAACTTATAGGATTGTTCAAGTCAAACATATCAAAATCAGCATTTTTTGAAGAAACTTTGTGTGAGTCCATGATCTTCAACAATTCAAATAATATGTAACAAGATTAGGTAGAAGATGACTAATTGTTTATTAGAAAAGGAAATCTAATCTAGAGAGAACAATGTGAGATTCGAGAGCTACATTTTGTATTATGAACTAATGATTACAATATTACATGAAATGACCTATTTATAGTCCTCCCTCCTTGTTACAATACTTAAGCCCAAGCCCATTTACACATCTAAGCACATTAGGCCCAAATCCTTTACTTTACAAAACTTTCTAATATTTAGGACAACTTAAATGTCCTAACTTTCTCCCCCTAAAGTTTTGGAAAGTAAAATCACTTTAAAGTCTTTAACTCCTCTCCCCTTGATTTTCTTGAAAAACTTTAGCGGTGCATTCTTCATATGTAGGCACGGCTCCCCCTTGAAAATTGCTCTTACTCATTATTTTCAACCTTGAAAAATCGGATCCAATGTACTCCATAACCCCGACTAAGTGCACGAAAATCATCTTCAAAGGGTATGCATTTAGTGTAAAACAAAGAATCCGTCGTTGGAACACGAGTTGAGTAAGAATTCGGCTTAAGAGCTTGGTCCGAATTTGCTCGAAGGAGAAACGGTAAAAACACGCGCTACTCGGTAGGGATTTCGAGGAATCGAACACAAATCGATGTCGTGGAAATGAATGTGTGACAAACGAAGTATAGGAGTGATGCCACACGGGTTCCGTTAGCAAAAATCTCGAATTTTAACCACACTAACAGAAACTGGACCAAAAATGTTAGAAAACTAACTGGCCACTAACTGGGTCAGTTAGTACTATTCATCTCCATCACCAAAAAAATTACTTCTCGATCTGTTGAGTTCTCCACTATTTTCTTTCAATTTTCCATGATGAACACATCTTCCATTTGTATTCCTTTCCTTTCAATAATCATTAAAAATGATTTCCATCAAAAATATTCAAACCATCTTCATTAACAACTCACGAACCACTTACTGTTGCTTTCATCTTCATTTGTTTTTTTTAATTTTCACATTTAAAAAGTCTTTGAATCAATTTTGTAGCCTCCATTGATCATCAACGAATGGATAGCAACCAAAGAAAAATTCATGCATTGACAATACTGCAGCTCACGCTTTTCCGACGATGTAACAACTCTTTACGTCGAGCAACAAATTTTTCCGGCGAGATCTTCTTCCAACAACCAAAAGTTCAGAATTCTTGCTGGAATTTCACGAAAAGTAATTGCAAACTGATTGAAATAATAAAACGAGCAGATCTGAAGAGTTTAATCGAACAAATACGTTTTTCCGGCCAAAAACGTTTTCCGGCGAGAATTCCGGCGAGCAAAGTTTCAGATCTCATATCTCGACGAATTTCGATTCTGAAAGATGTAGAATGCTCAAGATCATGAGATAAACAGATCTGTGGAAGAATTCTTGATCAAAACATCCAAGAACTTTAGATCGATTGATGAACGTCGTTAAGATCCAAATCGAATAAAAAAATGAATTATATGAATCGTTGATGAAATTCAGATCTGAACGTTTTATTTCACTCTAAATCCACATGCAAACAGATCTATGAAGCTTAAATCAATTAATCCACGTAAAAACTTTCGGATCTTGATAATTCTCGCGAAGAACACAGAAAAACTCTCGAAATTTTCGAAAATTGTCAAAACTTTTCGAAATTCGATTCTAAAAATTGGAGATGATCTGGAATCGAATAACGAGCAAATCTTCAAGAGCATAAGATATTTGAGCACACTTACATGTATATCGGGCTAATTTACTTGAAATGTCGAGATCCGATGATCGTATCGAGAAAAATTCATCGATTTGGCTCTGATACCAATTGTGAGTCCACGATCTTCAACAATTCAAATAATATGTAACAAGATTAGGTAGAGGAGGACTAATTGTTTATTAGAAAAGGAAATCTAATCTAGAGAGAACAATGTGAGATTAGAGAGCTACATTTTGTATTATGAACTAATGATTACAATATTACATGAAATGACCTATTTATAGTCCTCCCTCCTTGTTACAATTCTTAAGCCCAAGCCCATTTACACATCTAAGCCCATTAGGCCCAAATCCTTTACTTTACAAAACTTTCTAATATTTAGGACAACTTAAATGTCATAACACTTTGATCACATCAATCAGCACTTCAGAAGATTCTTTTGATTCAAAATTATTTTCTTTGACAGAACTTTTGACTTTAGCATCAACTGAACTTGAAGATTCATTCTGATCTTTGGATTTGCATTGATTTGTACAATTTTCTTTTGCATTTGAATCCTAAGATTTTGACAATTCAAATATTTGGGATTCAAGTCGTCGAATCTCAATCTGAAGATTAAGATTGACTCTTTGACTATGATCCAAATCCATCCCAATATTTTCATAATCATCCTTTAATTTTTCAAATTGCAAATTTAAATCAGAAATGTGATTCTCTAAATCAACAATTTTAACCAATGCAGAATTAAGATCGGGAAATTCAGAATTAGCCTCATGAACAAACTCCTTTTTAACAGAATCTTCTTGTATTTCAGACTTTATTTCATCAAAAGATTCAGATTTGTCTGAGTTAGGTTATTTATATTGTGAATTTGAAATTTCAACCTCAGATTCTTTTGTAAACAATAAACTAAATTCAGTTAGTTCAACATTTTTGGTTTTATAACTAGAATTCAACTCATCATATTTAAAATTTGTTGTGTTGAATCTAGGTTTTTCTTCGGATCATTTCTCTTTCATATGTTTCTCTTTTTCAGAAATCGGAGTTGAAATAGTTTCAGATTTTGTAAAAACTTCTGATATTGGAGGTATTTCTTTTGAAATATTTTCTTTTAAACCTTCACCCAAATTTTCAAGAGTATATAAAATTTTGGGTGCTTTCTTCAATACCTCAACATCAGAGAGACCTAGCCCCATTTTCGGATTATAAAATCTTGTATCTTTTGGGTTGCTAGTCAACAATTTCAGAGTTTGTTCAGTTTGACCTATTTTGAAGTTCAAATCTTCTAGTTGCTTTATTTTAGCATAAGCTTCAGTTCGTTCATCGGAAATAACTTTGAGTTTAAATTTTAGATCAATGTTTTCATCACTAATCACTCTCATCTCCTTTTTCAATTCAGAAAGTTTTGATTCAAGTTCCAGATTTTTAGTCTTAATAACTTCTTTTTCCTTTTCTCTATCCTCTACTAGACATTTGTAAAGAAGTGCTTCGTCTTGATATCTTGATAAGGAACTTTTTTCAAGATTGAAATGCTTTTGCATTTTGTCAAATTCCTTTTTCATTTTGTTTAGTTCCGATATCAAGTTCAGCATTTCTTCACTTTCAGAATAGTCAGAGTGAGCATCATTATCAACAGAATTATCAGAAAAGTTTGAAAGAGATTGTACCTCATATTCCTGATCCTCTTCATCAATGTTGGCCATTAAGCTATACTTTACCTCAGTAAAGTGAGCTTCCTCTTCATCCGACGAGTCTTCCACCCAAATTTCTTCTTCGGCTAACATCACTTTTCCACTTTCTTTAGCCTTCACAAGTTGTGCCTTTCTTTGGCAGTACTCGTAGCTTTTGACCTTTTTGTGCTTACAATCACGAGCAAAATGACCAGGTTTTCCACAGTTAAAGCAATTCTTCTCATCTCTTTTTTCTTCTTGTTGGTTCCCAGATACACTTAATCAAGATTAACAATCTATTAGTGGAGTTTAGAGTTTGATACGGAAGCGTATTAAACTAACAGATATGTTTGATAGATATTAGAACGCACATATATAAAGAAAACAGTAACGAATGAAAAGGATTTCTTGAACAGTTACTGTTATTCAATATATAATAACAACACGAAGAACAAATTAAGAACTGTTGGTGTGTGTGAGAATATAACACTCAGATATTTGACAATAAAGCTTGAGAGTATTAGTGATTCCTTGTGTATTCGTCCTTAGGAAGATCTCAACATGAGACTTCCTTTTATACTACTCTTAGAAGACTATGAAGTAGGTCAATGTTCCTTTTACGGCATGAATAGTAAACTGGATGGTGTGAACAGTGGACTGGATGGTGTGAGCAGTTGTTTGAGCCATGCGCATTTAATGGAGCAGATGTACTTTTGGTAAATGCATTAAATGGCGCAGACGTCTATTTTGTACCTTGCCCTATTGAGTCCACTCAGAGCTTGACACGTGTGTTGATAGTACTTTTCCATGCAAGTTGATGAACGTATCCAGTAATATCTTCCAAGTCTTCATTGAGGACCACAGAGGCTCTGTAATGAATTACAGAGGTTCTGCGGTCTGGTCCTCTGTGAAGCAGTCTTCGCCGGATTCCGAGTCTTTGGTCTTCTTTGTGCGTATGACAGAGCTTCTGTAGGAAGCCTCTGCTGCTTCTGTAGCTTCTTGACCTTGATTTCTCGGTAATGTCGGCAGAGCCTCTGTAAGAGGCTTTCTTCACTTAGCCTATTTTTCACTACTTCTAAATACTTCTATGTTTAGGAAGATTGAAGCTAACACTTCTCTTCTTTTTCTTTTCTATCTTCTTTTTCATTCTCTTTCTCTTCTTTCTCTTCTCTTCTTTTCTCAAATTTCTCGTACTTGTCAGCTTTGTAGTACTCAGGTTTGCTCTTTGAGAAGAACTTATTCCTTCCAAACCTTTTGTGGAACTTGTTAGTAAGCAAGGCCAACATATCTGCAAACTCAGATATATCATCTCCATAACTCTCATCTTCATCTTCATCAGAACTCTTTACATGTTTGCCGAAATCAGAGATCAGTGCTTTAGGTTTAACTCCTCCAATCTTTTTACGTTCACTTAACAAAGAAAAGGATTCTTCCATCTTTTTATTCTTGTCCTTCAACTCTTTGACTTTATCCTCATGCTGACTGAGAATACTGTAGATGTCGCTTAACTTTTCTTCATCCATGTCTCTTGACATCTGGAGTTGAACTGAAAAAGAATCCCATTCTGGAAGGAGGTTCTTTACAAACTTATAGTTTATCTCTGATTCTGACTTTTCAACACCATTTAGCCTCAGATCATTCAAGTTAATGTTGAATCTATTGTAAGATTCCTTCAAAGATTCACTGTCCCTTGCTTTGAACCCTTCGCAAGCATTAATGCTTTAGTTTCTCTTGGTTCTAAGGGATTTTGACGACCCTTCCAACTATCTTTCAAGCTCACCGTAGTTTTCTTTTGCCGAATCCCGACTATCTACCCTGTTGTAGATATCATTTGTGATTGCCATTGTTAAGAAAGTTAAGGATTGTTCATCAATTGCTATTAACTCCTTGTCTTGTTCATTGAAGTATTGATATGTTTTGTAAATCTTTCTTGACGGAATGAAACGAGTTGTAGCCGTAGCTGGAATTGGATCAGTATCAATTGATGGTCTATGAGGTCAATTGATGATTGACTTCATTAAGTCCCGTTTCTGATTGTTTAGAAACCGAGTCATCCTCTTCTTCCATTGAGGATACTCATCCATTTGGAGCACTGGAGATTTCGATTTAGATCCCATACTTAGCAGATCTCTAGACATGATTACAGTCACTAGAAAATGGATATTTCAGAAAATCAGACAGAGTATATGAAATACACTTGGAAAACGTTTTCAGAAAAAGTTTTCTTTTCCAAGTTGAAAAATTTCTTGTCTTGACAAACTTTTCGCAACTCACTGTTTTCTATAAACTTTTTGCAACACACTGATAAGAACTCTCTACTTCTCGTAACACACTTGATGTGAGTTCCCCACTTCTCGCAACTTACTGATAAGAGTTCCTCACTACTCGCAACAAACCTGATACGAGTTTCTCACTTCTCGTATCAAACACAATGCGAATTCCTCACTGTTCGCAACAAATAGATGCGAACTATCCAACTTCTCGCAGTGGACCAATGCGAATTCTTCAGCAATTCGCAACAAACCAATGCGAACAACACCTTTTCGTATCAAATACAATACGATAACTTAGACTTCTCGTAACAATCTGATGCGAACTGTTTACTTCTTTGTACTAAGAACAATGCGAACAATTCTTGAATGATGCGAGTTTTATATGAAGATTGCGAGTTCTATATGAAGGTTGCGAGTTCTTCAGATCTTGCAAACAGATACCCAAAAAATTACAAATTTGGCCATAAAATCTTCAATTCTTGATCAATTTCGATGAGACTTTCACAGATTTGTTCGAAAATGAATTGCGCACACTTTTCTAGTTATCACTGAAGTCTAATTTGTCCAAGAAATCAAAATTCGATCTAAACCATAGTTTCTTGAAAAGTTTCGAACAAAAATTCACAAATCTTTCAAATTCTCAAAATCTAGACAGAATTAGGTCAGGATTCCTGAATTAACCATGTTCAGGATGATGAAACGAATACTGTAGTACCAAATTTCGATCCTAATTGTCCAAGATGAAGAAATTCGAAATTTTTTAGATGAACAGTATGCGAACTCCTTCAAAAAATCCAAGAAATCTTAAAAAATCTTCAAGAATCTATCTGAATTTTTTGTCTGAGCTCTGATACCAAATGTTAATTCCAAAATCTAGTGTAATCAATCAAAGCATAAGACAATCTAGAGAGAGAAATCCATTGGTCATTCATATATTCTCAAGTAAGTACAAATGACAAAAGTTACACAAAATATCAAAGGGACTTTCTATTTATATAGTAGGGTCATGACACTCTCATGCCTCTACATAGAAAGTCAACAAAGGTGATAACGTCAACATGACTTGATAACTACAAATGAGTACCCTAACACTTAAGGTAGAGTAATCCTCAGGGATGGGAGTTTTAGAAGAAGAAGAGCACTGAGAAGACGAAGTGTCAGGGATAGAAGACACGAACATTCCAAACTTAAGCATGGAAAGATCAGTGGTTGGTTCTTCAGCGTCAACTTTGTAACCAAGACCACTTTTGTCTTTAGCAGGAATCTGAGCACTTAGTATCTCAGTGATCTTTGTTGAGGATTTATACCATCATTCAACAGTTTCTTTCTCTGCTTTCAGCTCAGCGATAGCTTTTTCACGCTCGATGCTGACAACTTGATTCACGTAGACCTGGTCTTTCAAATTTTCTTATAGTTTTGAAAGCTCTTGTATTTTCAAGTGACAGTTTTTAAGTTGTTCAGTTAAATCTTGATTTTGCTGTTCAGCTTTGGTCTTGCCATTCATGGCATCGTATAAATCAACAATCAGCAGATTAATAGCATGAAGTCTACCAGCCTCAGTGAGAGCAGGAAAAGTAGAAGGAGAAAGAGATACCTGAGAGGTAGAAGCAGAAGTAGAGGGAATTTCAGCATGTTCTTCCTCTTCTTCTTTGATATTGGCCATGAGGCAGAGATTGGCCTCATCTTCTTCATCTGAATCTGATTCTTCATCAGACTCAGCCCAGTCGTGTTCTTCAGCAAACAGACCTTTACCTTTCTTTTTGAAGCTTTTCAGCTTCTCGTATTTTTCTTTAAGCTTTTGGTATTTGTCATCTTTACTCTTAGGAGTAAAGGAATTATTGTGGGAAGAAGAAGGTTTGAGTGCTTTCTTTGACCTGCATTCACTCGCAAAGAGTCCTACTTTTTCACAGTTAAAGCAGGTAGCAATAGCCTTATCAACAGGAGTAGATTTTGTCTTGTCAGTGAGGGAAAGAGTTTTATTTCTTCTGAAGTTACTCTTTCTGGCGAATCTCCTGAAAGAATTTGCCAGGAGTACCAGAGATTCATCAAGGTCTAAAGGATCAGCTTCTGATGAATCATCAGAGTTTGATTCCATCTCAGTGATCGTGACAGTTGATCGTTGAGGGGGGCGTTAACTCTGAGGAGAGTAAAGCAACAAGTGTGCTTTTAGAATCTTTTACAAGTTTCTTCTTAAGAAGACACGACTTCTCATGATTGAGCATAGTTCCAAATAAGGTAGAGAGTGTCATGAATTTTAGATTCTTTGAGAGTTTGAGACACATGGTATAGGTGTCCCAACTTTCAGGAAGACATTCCAAGAATTTTGTCAGGATCTCGGAATTAGCGTAGGTCTGACCAACAGTTTTTAAGTCAATAGTTAAACAGTTGAGACGTTGGTGAACTTCAGAAAGAGTTTCATTCTTACCACAGATGAAACTCTTGTATTGTCTTACCAGGTTGATTCTCCTGGATTCCTGTACATCATGTGTACCTTCATATTGAACACATATAGTGCCCCACATGGCTTTTGAGCTCTTGAGATTCATGACGGAATGGTAGACTTCGTCAGAAAGAGCTATAGAGATGATCGATCTAGCTTTAGTGTCGATGGCCACAGTCATTTTGTCTTCTTCAGTCCACTGAGAAACTTCTTTGATGATAGTTCTCTCAGGAACTGCAGGGGTAGTAGCAGTGGCTGGAACAGGACCTTGGACCCTATAAGGAACAAAGGGTCCATTCTCCACATAGTAAGGTATAGAAGGATCTACACCTTCTAGAAAGAGCATCATATGGTTCTTCCAAAGATGGAAGTTATCTTTTCTAAAACGAGGTGGTTTGGCAAGAGAGCCATTATCTATGTAATTTGTGTTTGAAGTATTTACCATATTGAGGGATGGTAAGGAAGAGATAGTATAAGAAAGATCTTGTTTATAGAATTAAACAATATGCTCTGATACCAATTGTTGGTTCCTGTTTTCTTAACAATGATCTTAACTTTCAGTTAGTTCAGATTTAGATATGGTGCGGAAGCGTATTTAAGAACTGAAAGATAATGTAAAGGTAGAAGAACACACAATATCAAATAAACAGTATGTAAAGAACAGATGAGTATCTCCAAGATTACTGTTTGATATTTATCAATAACACCAAGAACATAACAAGAATTCTGCTGGTGTGTGTGTTTGTGCGTAGCTTAATTATCTGATTCTTTTTCTTGTTAATATAAGAACTCGACATGAGTCTTCTATTTATACTACTATAAAGGGACATACTTTAGACAATAAGGACTGATCTACAGTAGACAAGATCGTATGAACAGTAGCAGGTACGATGTTCATTTAATGCAAATGTTCCAATTCTGACGGAGCCCTATCAGAGTTTGACACGTGTAGTTGATGTCAGGGCATGCCTAGAACAAGTGGATGAACGGATCCTGGAACAGTAGAAAGATATTTGTAAATCTTCTAAGTCTTCAGTATAAACCACAGAGGCTCTGTCAAGGGTGACAGAGGTTCTGCGGCTCGGTCCTCTGTGAGCAGTCTGTTGCTGATTCTTGCTTTTGGTATTCTTGGGTTCTTCTGCAGAGCCTCTGTGGGTTACTTCTGTACTTAGACTATTTTCACTACTTTCACAAACAGAAAGATTGGAGCTAACAATCTACCCCTAAGTAGTGAAAATTAAATATTTGAAAGTGCAAGGATTTTCTAAGTACAAAAGCAATTTTCCTTTTACATTAGCTTATGCCAGAGGCATTTACATTTGATTGTATTGAAAAGAAAATATTACAGAGGATTTGTTTGACTGACTCAGACATTGGCATCCTTGAAGTCATTGAAACTTCTGCGGTCGAGTCCTTCTTGTATGAGCTCATGATAGAAGCTGATGCAGAGAGTTCGGAAGTTGATTGTTGCATCGATAACCTCTATCAGTCTGTCGGCAAGACTTTGATCCATGAGCTCTGTTCCTTTGTGCTCCACTAGGATCGATCTAAACTCTGTCAAAGTACTTGTTGCGTACTTCTGACAGACCATCTCTACGAACAACTTTGATTTACCAGAAGGATCTAGAAATACTAACCCGACCCTTGGATTTGTGATACTTGAGTTTGGTGTAGCAGAGGGAGGGAAGTAGTTTTCTGGTGGTTGAACGGTTAAGCTTTTTTCTCCAAGATCTCTAGCCAATTGGAAATCTACCATGTTGTATAGCAGAAGCTTCTCGCGTAGGGCCTTTCTAATCATCCTGTATGCTCTGCGAACTTCATCTGTTGTGAAGTTTTCTTTCGTCCAGTCCAGAAGGTCAGGAAGGTCATAAGGATTTAAGTTTCTAAGATCCGCATCAGAGAATTGCTTCTCGGATTTGTCATCCCTTTTGACCTTGTATATATTGTATGAGACCTTGGGCCAGGTTCTGGTTTTGGAGAACTTACAATAGATGACTTTGATGATCTTGGATGTTGAGAAGACTTCATGTTTGGGCTTGGGTTTTGTTCTGGTGAAGAGGTTTTTGAGGTCAGCACGGAAGTCAGGGTCTTGAATGCTTGGTTCTGGTTGATCCATTATGCCCATTCTGCTATATAAGTACCTGTATACCACTTCTTCCATTTGTGGTGGTGGTGGTTGAGGTAAGGTTCTGCACAGAGCATCTAACTGGTTCTTGACTTCTGCTACTCGATCCTCTGAAGGTTTTACCTTTGGATCCAGAACAGGAATATTTGACAGAGGAGTTGTACCAAAAGTCCAGTCTTCTTCTTCTGGCTTTGGTGTCATAATAGCATCGAAAGAGCTCTTCATCTGTTTTTCTGTTTGAGGTTGATGCTTGGGCTTCTTCTTCTGTGGTTCCTCTGTCATAATCCCTTTGCCCTTGTCTTTTTCCTTCGGCTGATCTTCTTATAGAGATGGAGTTGCCTCTGAAGGTTTTAACACTTGAGTTTCAGAGGGCTTGATTGTAGGAGGTTCTATGGGTGTTGCCTCTGTTGGATTTGACACTTGAGTTTCAGAGGGCTTGATTGGTGATTTGGGTTCTGTTGGAGAGGTTTCAGGTGTTTTGCTCAGATATTTTCTTTTGTGAGCAATGGTTTTGGTTCTTGGGTTGGTTTTAGGTTTTGGGGAAGGTAGTTCGTCTTCGGAGCATGTCAGGAGTTGGAGCACTTCTTGGATTTGGACATCTTCTCCAAATACAGAAGGAAATTCCACAGAGGTGGGTGTTGCCTGTGTGGTTTTCTGTTGAACTGTTGTTTTGGGTACTTGGGTTTCTTCAGTAATGGATTCCACAGAGATGGTTGTTGTCTCTGTGGTTTGGTTTTTGCTTTGGGTTGTAGCAGGGGTTTCTTCAAAAATCATTTCCACAGAGGTGGTTGTTGCCTCTGGGGACTGTTGAGTTCTTTGTTGGGTTTGAGTTGGGGTTGCAGAGGATATAGGTTCTGCGGATACCGGTGGAGCAGGTAGACCTCTGCTTGCAGTTGTTTCCCTTTGTTTCTCCCCTCGATTCTCCCCCTCAGGATGATCTGATGGACCATGATGGTCATCATTAGAGTCATCCTGACCCTTATCGTCTTTAGTACCCTCTGCTCTGCAAGAAGCTTCAGGTTTCTTTGGTGGAACAGCCCCTGCAGCAATCATCTTTGCGCAAAAGTCATCACAGAGGCCGAGCAGTGTTTCAACCTCAACTTTTATGTTGAAGCGCATTCTGCCGATGCTTGCTTGAAACTCTCTGACATAGTTTGCGTTGGCAGCGGTGAAAGCAGAATGGGCAGGGTTCGAATTCAAGGAATTCGAATGCAGAAGGATTCGAATTCAAGGAATTCGAATGCAGAAGAGTTCGAATTCAACACTTGTAACAATCAAGAACACTCCGAATTGACTGAAATCAAGTAGAAATCCCTTGAGTGGTCCGAATTCCGATGATTTCGACTCAGTAGGATTCGAATTCTGGACAAGAAGGGTTCGAATTCTGAAGGATTCAAGAATGGTCCGAATTGATGAATTCGTATGCTTTGTTTCTGTTTCGAATTGATGAATTCGGATGTTTGGTTCCTGTTCCGAATTAATGAATTCGGATGTTTGGTTCCTGTTCTGAATTGATGAATTTAAAGGTACACACCAAGTACACTCACACTGTACACATACTAATACACGCCATACACACACTAACACACACTCTTTCTACCACGTCACACATTCAAACACAGTAGGATTTCTTTGTGAATGCGAATAGTAGACTTTTAAAACTGATGTGAGAACTTCTCATGTGCAGCACCTTTTTCTTCTTTGCATAATTTATTTGTTGACCTGTACCAATAAAACTCAACACACAAATATTAAACCTGAATTTTAAGATCAAACAAAATCAAAAACACGTTTTAAAACATCTCAATTAAAAATTCTGGATCAAAATTCAAGATCTAGAATTTTTTTTATCAAGAACACTTTGAAGATTCTCAAGAACACCTCAAGAAGACATTCAATCAAAAAATTTCAAAAGTGAAATTTATGCATTAAGACTTGAAATTTATGATTGAAACATGTCTAAAAACACTTTTTAGAAAGGATTTTGCACAAAAACGAATCAAAACATCAATATTTTGCAAAATCACAATCTAAAAAACTTCACAGCACACTTTTTCAAGAACACAAAAAAAATTCAAAATCTTCAAATTGATCAATGCTTGATGTGTTTTTGTAAATCTTTTGATGCAAAACTGATTTATATCAATGGAGAAACACTTTTCAATCAAAATCAAAACAAAAAACAAGCAAGAAATGCATAACCCATTTGTGTTCTTCAAGTTCTTCAACAATGGAGATTTTGTTTAAAAATCTTCAAAAAATCTTCAAATCTTCAAGAAATTGGACGAATTTGCACACAATTCAATCTCCCAAAGCTCTGATACCAATTGTGAAACCAGTTTCTATTAGGTAATCATCAAATCATCCATTGATCTTGAACATAATAGAGATTTACATAGGAATTATGCATTTTCTCTCTCTAGAATGCTCTCACTTCTCTCTCTAGAATATTACAATTAAGATCACTAATGAATTGCTTTCTTTTGACTTACTTAACATCTAAGCTAACTAATCCTATTTATACCTAGGATTACAAAGCATTAAATCTAATCTACTTTGACTTTGACTATCTTTCACTTTTACATTGTTTGACCATTACAAGACTTTAACAATAAATCTTGAATACAATAATTCTCTAACATCTTGCTCTTTCTTCTCTTTGGTTTGGGTGCCACCTCCTCTGTGGAGTTATGTTTTCTTTTCTTTTTGTGCTTTGGAGGAGAGGGAGGTGCAGATGATCCAACCTCTGTTGCATGAGGTGGAGATTGTTGAGCTTCGACAACAGAAGTTGAAGTACCCTCTGTGGTTTTCCTCTTCTTTGTTTTCTTTTTAGGAATTGAGGTAGAGAGTTTTTGTTTCTTTGAGGCAGAGTAGATGGATTCTCTCTTAGCACGGAATCTGGCTTGAACCTCTTCATGCTTCTGAAAAGCAGTTGCCCATTCTTCATCTGTCAACCTATCTAATACTTCTGTACCTATGGGGGTTCCTAAACGCGGGGGTGTCGCAGGACTTGGGTCTGGAGTCCTGTGATCGTGTATGTATTCTAGTTCTAGTTCTTTATCCTTGACATATCCCAGAAGTTTCTTTGGCAGAGGTCTGCAGTGTGGGTATCCATCAACGTGTTCTGTTGGGGAGTTTTTGTTCATAGCATACATCTTGGTTGTTGGCCCCTCTATTGGCCATTTTTCTAGCAAGAGTAGAGGTTCTAACAGAATACCTAGAATTCTTTGAAACTGCAGAGGAGGTAGAGCTCCTGTTGTCTTTGACCTTTTCTGCTGGAAGGTGATCTTTCTGTCGATGGTGTTAACCATTTCTTGCATCATGAGTGTTGCGAAATCCAGAGGTAGGTCGTAGTAGACTCCGTACATGATGGCTAGTATTTGCTGTGAGGATTGATCTGGACTCCCCACTTTCCTGGTTAAGCATCTGTTGAGTATGGAAAAGAGTGTATTCCACAAAGGTGGTAATCTGCCTCTGCGGAAATCATTTCACTTTCTGAGTGGTACGTTGTACCCCAACATTTCGACAAACCTGCAGAGATCTTCATCTGTAGGTTCATGTGCAAAGGTCTTTAACCCTAGAAGACCTCTTGTGGGTAGGCTGAACTCAAGAGAGAACACAGTTCTGTTGAACTTGAGTTCAAGATGTGCGGATTTTTCGGGTTTGGAGATGTACCCTTTGATCTGTCGGTCTT
This sequence comes from Saussurea involucrata, assembly GCA_033807775.1. NCBI lineage: Eukaryota > Viridiplantae > Streptophyta > Magnoliopsida > Asterales > Asteraceae > Saussurea > Saussurea involucrata. Next base: position 96,419,370 of record CM066319.1, read on the forward strand.
CTGGATCAAATCTGCAACTTTGCCAGAATTGATTTATATAGTTGGTAGGGATTTTGTCGACGGTTTTGGTCAGAAGAGGGTAGAGAATATGTTGTTTCAAAATATGGAGAAGTATAGCATGTGCTTTCCCAAAAGCGGTTCTTGAAGGAACAAGATAGTGATTATTGGGTTTTAAAGGGAGAACATTTGCAAAATGTTCATGTGCGAAGAAGTTTTGAAGGTGGGTAGTCGGAGCAAAATCTGCTTCATCGCCGGAGTTATCTTGCTCCAGGTTTCTGGCGATTTCAGGATTTTTTGAATGTTCAGAGTGTTCAGGGGAGTTCGCCGGTGAGTGTGCAGGGGAGATAACTTGAGAAGAGGAGGCCATTTCTTGTATGAAGATAAGAATTTTGCAGGTTTTTGCAATGGTTCGCCGGAGAAGAAAGTAAGTTCGTAAAGATTTATGAGGAGAGGTAACTTGGGTTTTATAGTGAGAGGTAACGGTAGAATCCGAAGAGGTAAATATATGGAAGTGGATAATTTTTGGGGTCCGTACTTGAGTGTGAACGGCGGGTTCAACTTTCCATACGAACGTGTGCCATGTACGTCCAATGAAAACGAGACACGTCAGCAGTGTCAGAGGATGACAGGACGTCGTGCGCGGCCCATTAATGCTAGGCGCGTGGGCTTTCCAACTTGCAGAATATTTTCACTCGCAGAAATTTACCGTTACTATTACAGAATTTCCCAAATTTTTTAAAATGACAGAGTCTCTGTAGTGGTAAGAGTTCTATGGTTTTGAAACCTTTCTTTTCTATCTTCTTTTGCTTGCACCTTTACCAAAAGTGTTTGAAAAAACATTGGAGAGGATCGATAGATTTTTAGAGTAGAAATTGTATTCACAGAGGTTTTGAAGCTCTGTGAGAGCCAGCAGAAGCTCTGTGAGAGGAAATTTCTCATAACTAAAATTCTATTAAACTTTTTGATCATCCAAGTTTTTAATTGTTTTAAGAATTGTTTTTAGGACATATTTGGAAGTTGGTGTCCTAGAAAACTGTTTTGGATAAGGTTTTGTGCGAGTAACTCTTATTTTTGCCTAGGTTAATCAACAGAGGTTCTTGTATTGGAAAGAGCTCTGTGACTAACCTTTTAGTGACTTTTGGGTTGCAAATGTTCAAGAGATCTCTGTCGAGGACATTCAAATAGATTGATAGAGTCACTATTTTAAATTTATGATCATAGAGGTTTTCCTTAGCAGAGCCTCTGTTGAGCTCAACAGAGGCTCTATGACCTTAAATTTCTAATAACGAAGAACTCATTAATCTTTTTGAATATTTGAAGTTTGGAATGTCTTTAGCAGTGTTAGGACACTGAAGTTGTCCTTTATAATAGAAAGTTTTGTAAAGCAATAGCTGTGTTAAAGGGCTTATGCTTAATTGTTGTAGCAAGCGATGAAGACTATAAATAGGTCTTTAGTTGTAGTTTGTAAGAAGTGAATTCATTAATACAAGATGTAGATCTCTAATCACTTTGTGTTCTCTCTAGGTTAGATTTCCTTTTCAATAATGTTCTTCATCATCTTGTTACACAATACTTGGATTGTATGAAGATCATGGACCTAACAAGCAGTGTTTCTAGGACATATTTGGAAATTTGTGTCCTAGAAAATTGTTTTCGAAAATGATTTTGTACGTGTAAACTTCAAATATCTTGATTTGATAGCACAAGTTCTGTGGTGTACGAAACTTTTTGTTTTGAGACCTTCTGTATGACATTCAAGATGATCGATCTAGTTCTTATATGTAATTTGTAGTAATAGAGGATCTGACTTACAGAAGCTCTGTTGAGCTCAGCAGAGGCTCTGGAACCTTGAATTTCTCATAAAGGGAGACTCATCAATCATTTTGATTATTTTCTTTTTGGAATGTCATAAGTAATGTTTCTAGGACATATTTGGAAATTTGTGTCCTAGAAAATTGTTTTCTTGAAGGATTTATACGAGATACTCACATTTTTCACTTTCCTTTGTTCGACGATTTTTTTTTTATCTCTGTTGATTGTGGTTGATCACAATTCTTCTTTGGCTCCCCCTTGAATGATCAACCTCTGTAGATCATTTCAAGGTCTCCTTCTGCTCCCCTTGACCTATGCTTGGATCAAATAAGATAAGTTGTGTATAGAACATAGGTCAAGTTCATCAGAGGTTCTCTGGAGGCTGTCAGAGGTTCTGAGCAGACCCACAGAAGCTCTGTGAATTAAAGAACTTTTGATGTTTTGAGAATTTACATACATCAAATAAAATAAAATAAATAAAACAACAGAAACATGTATATATATATATTTACAGAAGATTAAGTTAAACTTACAGAGGTTTTAACTCATGTTTATCATTCCCAACTTACCCACCAAGAAAAATGAATCTTTTCTCATCTAGTGCCTTGGTGAATAAGTCTGCAAGCTGGTACTCTGTAGACACGAAGTGCATTTCGATTGTCCCATATTCAACATGGTGTTTCAGAAAGTGGTAACGGATGTCGATATGCTTTGTTTTGGAATGCTGTACTGGATTGGCAGAGATTGCTATGGCGCTCTTTGAGTCACAGAAGATGGGTATCTTAAATAAGATGTGACCATAGTCTTTTAGTTGAGTTTTTATCCACATAACCTGGGAGCAACAGCTAGCAGCAGCAACGTATTCAGCTTCTGCCGTAGATGTCGACACACAGTTCTGCTTCTTTGAAGTCCAACTAACTAATTTCCCACTTAGGAATTGACAACTCCCAGAGGTACTATTTCTGTCGAGCATGCATCCTCCATAATCTGAATCTGTGTAAGCTTTAAGACCAAAATCAGAGTTCTTTGGATACCAGAGGCCAAGATTTTTGGTCCCTTTGAGGTATCTGAAGATCCTCTTTACAGCATTATAATGGGATTCCTTAGGGTTAGCTTGCTATCTTGCACAGAGGCATGTGACATGCATTATGTCAGGTCTACTTGCAGTTAAGTATAACAGAGACCCAATCATTCCTCTGTAGAGTGTGCATTCTACAGGTATGCCATTTGGATCTGAGAATAACTTATTTCCAGTGGCCATTGGGGTTCTCATTACAGAGGCATCAGAGAGACTGTATTTTGAAAGTATGTCCGAGACATATTTAGCTTGATTTATGAAAATTCCCTCTGATGATTGTTTTACTTGGAGTCCGAGGAAGAAAGTTAATTCTCCCATCATACTCATTTCAAACTCACTCTGCATAAGTTTTTCGAAATCTTTGCATTTTTGTGCACTTGTAGACCCAAAAATTATGTCGTCCACATATATTTGTACAAGCATAATTTCATCACTTTTTTGTTTATAAAACAAAGTTGTATCCGTTGTACCTCTGTCGTAACCATTATGGAGAAGAAAGGTAGAAAGTCTTTCGTACCATGCTCTTGGAGCCTGTTTCAGTCCATATAGAGCTTTGTCAAGGTAATACACGTATTTTGGGTACTTGGAGCTATCAAACCCTGGTGGCTGTTGGACGTATACTTCTTCTTAGATTTCGCCGTTTAGAAAAGCGGATTTTACGTCCATTTGAAATACTTTAAAACCTCTGTGGGCTGCGAAGGCTAAAAAGATTCTTATGGATTAGAGCCGTGCGACAGGAGCAAAAGTTTCATCGTAATCTATGCCTTCTTCTTGTCGATATCCTTTGGCCACCAATCTTGCTTTGTTTCTTATGACCACCCCATCTTCATCCTTCTTATTTCTAAAGACCCATTTAGTTCCTATGGCTTGTTTTCCTCGTGGCAGAGGAACTGAAGTCCAAACTGTTGGTTCCCGTTTTGCTTATACAAGATTGTCAGATCTATAAGTTCGAATTTATGTTTGATGCGGAAGCGTATTTGAATAACTAACAGATATGATTGATAAATTTAGAACATAATATAAATAAACAGTGAACAGGAAATAATATCTCAAAGTTTACTGAATATATATATTAAGAACAGATTCAAGAACAGTGAGTAAGCAAAGCTTTTAAAACAGATATGACTATCAAAGTGTTTAAAGCTATGTGTTCTTGTGAGTTTTTCTCTCTTGAATTCTTGTTTCGATTGTTCGATTGATCGATCGATGGATAGGAAGAACTCAACATGAGTCTTCCTTATATACTACTCTAAGGGGACCATAAAGCATATGCTACTATTCACAAAGGACGATATGAATTGTTGGACGGATGGCATGAACAGTTGGACGTGCTGTATTGCATTTAATGCAGCAGACGTCTATTATGTACTAAGCCCTATTGAATCCAACCAGAGTTTGACACGTTGCAGTTGGACAGGGCATGCTACCATGCAAGTTGATGAACAGGCCCTGTAACAGTAGCAAGATATTATAAATATCTTTTAAGTCTTTGTTGAAGACCGCAGAGGCTCTGTGAAGTGCCACAGAGGTTCTGCGGTTTGGTCCTTAGAAGAGCAGTCTTCACCGGATTCCGAGTCTTTGGTCTTCTTTGCGCGTATGACAGAGCTTCTGTAGGGCGCCTCTTTAGCTTCTGTAGCTTCTTGACCTTGATCTCTCGGTAAGTTCGGCAGAGCCTCTGTAAGAGGCTTTCTTCACTTAGCCTATTTTTCACTACTTCTAACTACTTCTATGATTAGGAAGATTGAAGCTAACAATCTCCCCCTAAGTAGTGAAAAATAAAAAAATTAACTTGAGTTTAGTTAGGCTAAGTTAGATAAGACAGAGGTTAAACAATACCTCGAAAGTTCTTTCATTCAGAAATATGCCAGAGGCATTTTACATTTGAGTACAATGAAAGATAAACTTTTGACTTGGTTTGCAGAGATTTGAGGTTTGAGAATCAGATCTTGGCATCTTTGAAATCGTTGTAGCTTCTGTTGTTTCTTCCGATTCTTCTGATCTCTTTTGTAGAAACTGATGCAGAGTTCTCTTAGGCGAATTGTGGCATCAATCTCTCTGATGAAAGTATCTGCAGCATCTCTATCCATTTTCTCTGTACCTCTGTATTTTACAAGGCTTGCTCTGAACTTGTTCAGAGTACTAGTTGCGTACTTCTGACAATCCATGCACACAAATAGTTTGATTTCGCCTTGTGGGTTTTGAAATACTAACCCGAATCTTGGTTCTGTAATGATAGAGTTGGGCACGGCGTTGGGTGGGCAACGATCTTCTGGTGGTCGTAAATTTGGATGTTTGAGACCAAGATCCTTTCCCAGTTGAAAATCTATCATACTGAAGATCAGAAGCTTTTCCCTCATTGCTTTTCTTAATACTTGATAGGCCCTGGTGTTTGCCTCTGTGTTGTAGTTGTCCTTTGTCCATTGCAGAAGGTCAGGTAGATCATAAGGATTTATATTTCTTAGGTCAGCATCAGCGAAGGTGGTTTCTGAATTGTCTTCTCTTCTGACTTTGTAAAGATTGTACCTGACCCTTGGATAGGTTCTTGTAAAGGAGAACTTGCAGAAGATTACCTTTTTGATCTTGTGGATTGAGAAGACATCTGCTTTGGTTCTTGGCTTTGTCCTTGTGAAGATGTTCTCAAATTCTTCTCTGATCCTTGAATCTGTCACATGATCTGTTGGATGATTGGTCTGAAAGGTTTGTTTATAGAGGTATTTGTATACCACTTCTTCCATCTCTTCATGTGTTGGACCAGGTTGTGGTACTTGTCTTCTGAGACTCTCCATCTTTTGAACAATTTCTGCAGCTCTGCCAGTTAGAGGAATGTCTGTCAGAGGCTTTAATCCATATGCCCAGTCCTCTTCTTCAGGCTTTGGAGTTTGAAAGGCATCAAAGGCGCTCTTCATCAATTTCTCTGTAGGCTTGGGCAATGATTTCTTTTTCTTAGGCTCTTCTGTCAGTATTGCTTTGCCCTTGTCTTTGGCTTTTGGAGGTGCAGAACCTGTTTCTTCTGTAGGTTTTGAGGTTGGTGCTTCTGTTGGCTTGATGGTTGCCTCTGTAGGTTTTGACACTTGTGTTTTAGAGGACTTTTGTGGCGATGGTTCTGTTGGCTTGAGTTGCTCTGTAACCTCTGTTGGAGGTTCTTTGGTGACTTCTTCTGTGAGCTCTATTTCTGTTGGTGAAGATTGGACATCGAATCTTCTTGCCATTTTGAAAGCTAATGTGAACCTGTGCCTTTCTTCTTCTTTCTGCGACATTCGTTCAGACATTGTATTGTACATCTTTCTCAGAATAGAAAAAGCAGAGGTCGTAGAGGTCGTTGCTCTTTTTGGTTTGGTGGCAATCGACTTTCTTCTTGGTATGGTTTGGGGGTTTTCTGTTGATTTTGTTGAAGGACTCTTTTCCAAGTTGATTACCACAGGGGTGGTTGTTGCCTCTGTGGTATGCTGATCAGCTTCTGGAATATTGGTTTCTTCAGGAGTTGATTCCACAGAGATGGGTGTTGTCTCTGTGGTCTGTTGATTTTGTTGTTGATCTTGGGTTTGTTCTGGAGGGGCTTGACTGATTCGTTCTGCTGCGATTGGTGGAGCTTGTATTCCTCTGGTCGTAGCTTTCTCTCTTATATTCTCCCCCTCAGGATTATCTGATGGACCAGGATGGTCATCATCAGAATCATCCTGACTTTTATCAGAAGTACCCTCTGCTCTGCAGGAAGCTTTGGGTTTCTTTGGTAGTTCTGCTCCTGCGGCCATCATCTTCGCACATACATCATCACAGAGGCCGAAAAGAGTTGCAAGCTCTTCTTCTGTGTTGAAGCGCATTCTGCCGACACTTTTTCTAAACTCTTCGACGTAGTTGGCATTTGCAGTAGTGAAGGAGACAATGACTTCAGTGACCTGGTTTATGACATTTTGGCCGAGCTCTGTTAGCTGTGCTCTGGTCATGTAGTCTTTAGGCTGCATCAGTATTGTGTTGCGCATTGCTTCTGTTTGAACGTTTTGCAGAGCCTTCTGTAGATCTGCGGGTGTGATGCTCTGTGATTTGTTGGATTGCTTGTTCATTTGTTCAAGGAAATGTTTTACTGATTCCTTGAATGCAGAAGTTGCGGTAATTCCAAAATATTTAGCAGCAGAAGTGGCTGTAGTTGTTGCAGTTGTTTGCGCAGAAGATTTCATCTCTCTGATGGCTGTTTTCACCTCTGTGGACAGATTGTCCATTTTGGTGTTCAGATTCAGCAAGTCCGTTGATGTTTTCTCTACAAAAGATGTGAAAGAGCTTTGCAACTCTTTCATGGTTTGGTTCACAGAGGTGACAAGGGTTTGGAACTCATCCCTTGATACTTGTGTCCCTGGTGTAACCTCTGGAGGAACACATTCGTCTCCAGAGTGAGTCCCTGCTCCTGGGACACCTTCGTTCACCCTTGTTTGTACGTTGGGGGTGGAAGGATTTCCATCTGATCTTCGCGCAGAAGCATCTAGTGCTTCAAACTCTACAGAAGTTCTGTGAACGACATTGTCTAGATCCACTTCAGAGGTGGGTACTAGATTATCCTTCTGTTGACTCGGAGACTTGTCTAGAGTCTCTTCGTCGTTGTGCTCACTACTTCTCTCTGAAAGAAGGGTTGGCCCTATTTCGTGCGTGGTAGAGGAAACGAATTACTCTGTAGGGTGTTCTAGTGTGATCTAGGGGGATTGATCACGAACTATAGGTGAGTCTATTTGAGGAGACTCCCTAGGAATGGATTCCCCGGTTTTTGTGGGCGCAGAAGTCGAAAAAGTGACTTCTGGCTGGTTGGGTTGGGTTTGGATCGAGCTGTGCTGCTCTATTTCAATAACTCCTTCTGCAGGTAGATCTGCGGAGTTAGATGTGTGTGTTGCACTGGGAGGGGGTGAGGGATGTGTGCCTTCTTCATCTTCGGCATCTTTTTCTTTTACATTTTCTTTTCCTCCAGATGTTTCTACCCTATCCTCTGTTGAAGTTCTTTGCTCTGTGCCTAAGAAGTCATACATTTGATGAGAGTCGTATAACATCATGACATGTGGATGATAGAGACCTTTTCGTATCCAGACAACTTATTCTTCGTCTGAATCTACCTCTGAGACCTCCATTCTTGTCTCTGTTACTTCATCTCTATTCCACTGAGCTTCTGTTTGTCCTATTTCTTCTGAAGCTGGGCTTGGACTCCTTCTGTGAACGTCCAATCCTTGCTGAATGAAGGGGTTCTGTAGAATAATAGGTGTCTCAGCTGATCGATCTCTGGATGTTTGATCATCTTCTTGCAGATGTGTGTCAATGCCGGAAATAAAGAAGTATTGTTCTTCTGGGGAATGGTGGTCGAGAGGTTGTGCTGTCCACCCTGCTGTATTTAAAGTGTTGGCAATGTCGGGGTTCTGTAGGAAATCGTTAATGTTTCCTTAGTGAGCAAATCGATCTGGGGATTGATGAGGCGATTGATATCCCTCTTCTGTCATTTCTTCTTCTGCATCTTCTTCTTCTGCAGTTCTTTCTTCTTCGATTGCTTCCTCTTCTATGGTAACCAATTTCTCAAGTGATTTACCATGCTTCTTTTTGGTTTTCCTCCTCTTAGGTTTTGGTGCCCCTTCCTCTGTGGTTTTTGATTTTCTTTTCTTCTTCTGTTTTGGAGAAGAGGGAGGAGCATAGGAGCCAATTTCTGTGGCATGAGGAGGTGAAGGTTGATCTTCTGCAGCGCTTGTAGAGGTGCCTTCTGCAGTTTTCCTCCTTTTTGATTTTGGAGTAGAAGCAGAAGATTTTGAAGAAGACTTCTTTCCCATGAGCTCTACACGTTTGGCTATGAAGCTAAGTTGAATAGCCATGTGTTTTGCTGATTTGTTATCTTTTTCTTCTTGAGTGGAAAGAGGTTCTGCAATCATTGTTCCTAGGAGGACACCTAAACGCGGGGGTGTCATAGGACTCGGTTTAGGAGTTCTATGATCGCGTATATACTCTTTCTTAAGGGTTTTATTCGAGGCATACTTCAGAAGTTTCTTTGACAAAGGTCTGCAGTGTGTGTAGCCATCTACATGATCAGTGGGAATATTTTTGCTCATTGGGAACTGTTTGGGAATTGGCCCTTCCATTGGCCATTTCTGTATTAGCAACAGAGGTTCGAACAAGACTCCTAGTATTCCTTGGAATTGCAGAGGTGGTAGAAACTTAGGATCGTTCTCTTTGACCCTTCTTGTGTTGTTCTTTCTGTCGATGGTGTTAATGATCTCTTGCATCATTATGGTCGCGTAATCCAGTGGGGGATCATAGTAAACCCCATACATGATGGTTAATATCTGATGTGAGCTCTGGTCAATATTGCCTATCTTCCCTGTCAGGCATCTATTAAGAATTCAGAACAAGGTGTTCCACAGAGGTGGTAATCTGCCTCTGCGGAAGTCATTTCTCTTCCTCAATGGTGTGTTGTACCCAATAATTTCTAGGAAACGACAGATCTCGTCGTCTGTTGGTTGCTCTGCGTACTTCTTTAATCCAAGAAGACCCCTTGTTGGTAGGTTGAATTCAAGTGAGAACATTGTTCTATTGAACTTGATTTCCAGATGCTCAGATTTGTCGGGTCTTGAAATGTATCCTTTGATAAGAGAATCATCTTTATCAAATCGGCAACTTTGCCAAAACTGGTTCAGATATCTTACTGGAATTTTCTTTGGGGTTCTTGAGAGTAAAGGGAAGAGGATATGATTTTCCATTATGTTTAGAAGAATGGCATGGGCTTCGCCGAAAGCAGTGGGTGAGGGGACCAAATAGCAATTGTTGGATTTGATTAGTAGTACTTTTTCGAAATGATCCTTTGCTATGAAGTTTTGAAGATGTGTGGTTGGAGCAAAGTCTGCTGAATCGCCGGAATCTTCTATTTCATTGTTTTGGGCAGGGTTGGGGTTTTCTGAATGTTCAAAATGAGCAGGTGAATGTTCTGGTGAGGTCGCCGGAGAGTGTGCAGGGGAGATAGCTTGAGAAGATGAAGCCATTTGGTACTAAGAATAAGAAATTTCCAGGTTTCGCCGGAGAAGAATGAGAGTTTGTAAAAAGTTTATGAGAGGGTCAGCTTGGTTTTTATAGGAGGGTAAAACGGTAGAATTCGAAAGAGTAAAATATATGGTAATGGATTAAAATTTGGAAGCCGAACTCAAGTTAGAACGGCGGGTTCAACTTTCCACAGAAAACGTTCCATGTACGCCCAATGAAAATGGGACACGTAGGCCATGTCAGAGGATGATAGGACGCCGTGCGTGGCCCATTGATGCTAGGCGCGTGGGGTTATTCTTAGCCACATGTAATTCACTCTCAGTAAAAGTAACCGTTATTACTACAGAAATGACCAAGTAACAAATTGACAGAACTTCTGTAGTTTACAGAAGTTCTGTGATTTTGAAAATCTTTGATGTGTATCCCTTTCTCATATATCTCATTGTTATCATGACTTTTGTGGGGTTCCTTTTTAACCAAAACGTTTTGAAAAGGCATTGGAGATGATCAAATAGGATTTTTAGTTAAGAGTTTTTACTCGCAGAGGTTTTGTGGCTCTGTTGGAATTTGCAGAAGCTCTGGGAGGGCTAGCAGAAGCTCTATGAGGGAAAAAAATCTCATAACAAAAATTCTATTAACTTTTCTGATCATCCAATTTTTGATCTGTTTTAAGAGATATTTTTCGGACATATTTGAAAGTTGGTGTCCGAAAAAATTGTTATGGAAAACGTTTTGTTCGAGAAGGTCATGGTGAGTCTGTTTGGTTTCCGAGATAACATTCCAAAAGATCGATAGAGGTTAAAGTTGCGATCTCAGAGCATATTTCTGGCAGAGCTTCTATTGAGCTAAGCAGAAGCTCTATGACCTTAAATTTCTCATAACTCAAATTTTATGAAACTTTTTGATCTTTTGATTTTTGAAATGTTATCCACAGTATATTTAGGACATATTTGACAATTTGTGTCCTAGAAAACTGTTTTCAAAAACCTTTTGGGCGAGAGACAAACCTTTTGGTTCTTCTTTTCTCGGCAGTGATGTCTGACTTCTGTCGATATAGATTCATTGACATTCTTCTTTGGCTTTAGTTTTACCTCTGTAGATCATTTCAGGATCCCTTTTTGCTCCCCCTTGATCAAATCACCTCTGTAGATCAGGAATTTTCTTTTTGCTCCCCCTTGACCTATGCTTGGATCAAATAATGATAAGTTTTGCATAGAACATAGGTCATATTTTCCAGAGGTTCTGTAGGGGTTGTCAGAGATTCTGAGTAGACTTACAGAAGCTCTGTGATTTTAAGAACTATTTAAGATTGAGAACTTACATACAGAAATAAATTAATTAAAGCAAAAATAATTAGAAATATATACATATTTACATAAGATAAAGCTATACTTACAGAGGATTTTTACGTCATATTGATCATTCCTAACTTACCCACCAAGAAATTGAATCTTTTCTCGTCTAAAGCTTTGGTGAATAAGTCCGAGAGTTGGTATTCTGTGGGCACGAAATGCATCTCGATTGTACCGTATTCAACATGATGTTTCAAGAAATGGTACCTTATATCGATATGCTTGGTTTTTGAGTGTTGCACAGGATTGGCAGAGATAGCAATGGCACTCTTGGAATCACAGAAGATAGGTATTTTGAATAGGATGTGGCCGTAGTCTTTTAGCTGAGTCTTCATCCATAGAACCTGAGAACAACAGCTAGCAGCAGCAACGTATTCAGCTTCTGCAGTGGATGTTGAGACATAATTTTGCTTTTTGGAGGTCCAACTGACTAGTTTTCCACCTAGGAATTGACAACTCCCAGAGGTACTCTTTCTGTCGATCATGCATCCTCCATAGTCTGAATCTGTATAAGCTTTAAGACTAAAATCAGAGTTCTGTGGATACCAGAGACCGAGATTTTGGGTCCCCTTTAGATATCTAAAGATTCTTTTCACAGCATCACAGTGTGATTTCTTTGGATTAGCTTGATAACGTGCACAAAGACATGTGGCATGCATAATGTCAGGTCTGCTTGCAGTTAAGTATAACAGAGATCCAATCATGCCTCTGTAGAGAGTGCATTCTACAGAGATGCCATCTGGATCTAAGGATAACTTATTTCCAGTGGCCATTGGAGTTTTCATTGCAGAGGTATCAGAGAGGCTTGATGTTTGGCCGCCTTTTGTTGATCAGTTCGTAAGGAGTCTTGATGTGTCTTTTCACAATGGTTGACCGATTCTGTGTGTAACAAGCGGTAGAAATTGCTTCTGCCCAAAAGTTCATCGGTAATCCGTATGCTGATAGCATAGTTCTTGCGGCCTCCACGAGCGTTCGATTCTTCCTTTCGACTACGCCATTCTGCTGTGGAGTGCGTGCGGCAGAGAAGTTCTGTGATATTCCTTCTGTAGAAAGATAGGCTTCAATGACAGAGTTTTTAAATTTTGTGCCATTGTCACTTCTTAACTTCTGTATTCTGCATTCATAAAGAACTTGGATTCATTTCATTATATTAATTAAGATGATTGGAACATCCGATTTCTTTCGAACAAATTCAACCCATGTGAAGCGTGAATACTCATCAATTAAGACAAGTATATATTTCTTGCCACCTAGGCTCTGTATGGCAAAAGGACCCCAGAGGTCGACATGAAGCATGTACAGAGGCCTAGTGCACGACACATCTATTTTGCCTCTGTGGGAAGCTCTTCTGAGTTTTCCCATCTCACAGGCAGAACACAAGTGAACCTTATTAAATTTAACATTAGGCAAACCTTTAACTAGATCAAGTTTGACCAATTTATCCAAGGTGTGAAAGTTCAAGTGACAGAACCTGTTATGCCATAACCAGGCTTCTTTACTTTCGCAAGTTACAAGGCAAACTTTGTCCTTGGTTGTTGAACAAAAGTTCATTAGATACAGATCACCTTTTCTTTTGGCTCGCAGAAGTTCCATTCCTGTGTCTTCACCTTGCAGAGAGCAGAAAGTCCTTTTGAACAAGACATCAAATCCTGTATCACAGAGTTGACTTACACTGAGTAGGTTGTGTTTAAGGCCATTCACATATGCAACTTTGTATACAGAGACGTTTTCCTTCTGTATGACTCCATAGCCTTTGATGTGTCCCTTCTTGTTGTCTCCAAAAGTTACAGATCCACCATCGTGTGTTTCTTTGTACGTGGATAGTAAACTTCTGTCGCCAGTCATGTGCCTTGAGCATCCGGAGTCAAGATACCAAATTGGCACATACCGCTTCTGTAAGACAATCACAGAGACTTAGGTACCCATATCCATATGGGTCCAATATTGTTAGAATTTTTCAAGTTTGCCTTAGCATTCTTGAAATACATTTTATCTTTTGTAGAAAGATCAGATTGTATCTCTATAGGTTTTGACTTTGGAGTTTGAATTTTAGTGGAGAGTAAGCAATCTGGACTTGAGAAGTGATTTTTCAATCTGAACATAAGATCAAAACAATGACAGTATTTAATATGAGACGTGATTTGTTTGAACTTTTCATTGAATTCATTGAACTGAGTCACAGAGGCATTACATTCGTTCTTAACATTAGATTTCCTATTACAAGAAGATCTATGAATACTAGAATGTTTTTTGCAAAAATCTTGTTTAGGTCCTGCCTTCTAAGAGTCTCTTCTGTGGTGAACGTCTGTCTTCACTGTCACACAGGAAAGATATTTGTTAGCTTCAGGCCTTAAAGGTTTTGAAAATTTTGAGCTTTTAGGATTTTCAGAGGCCTTTTTCAAATTATCAAGCTCTGTAGAGGTTTTGACTTGTATACACATTTTTAGAAAATCTGGACATATAGGTATCTCTTTGATTTTCTCTTTTGGAGAAATTGTTCTGTTAAGAACCTCAGAGGAGAATTTAACATCCTCTGTGTCACAGTGAATTATCCCTGATTTAGAATCAGTCTCTGAGTCGTCAGAGGATGAATCGTCCTCATATACAGAGGTTGAGTCATTTCTTTCGACAGAGGCTGGATTTTCTGAGCATGTATCGTACGAGTTTTCTTCCTCTATAGAAAAACTTTCATAGATGGCAGAGGTTTCAGATGAGATCTCTTCAGCGAGAATTTGATCTATAGAAGATGTACAGAGATTTTCTAAAACATTTGATTCAAAACTTCCAAAATTTCTTTTTCAATTGATCTTTTAAGATTTTCTTCTGAAACGATGGGTTTAAACTCACGAGTTTTTGCAGATAATTTCTTTTTGACATCTATCATACAGACAAAAGCGACCTGTGTTTGAGTCTCTGGTTTACCAAACTTAAAGATACCAATCTGATCTTGTGTTTTCAGATATTTCTTTGGTTTGATTCCTCTATTGACAGAGGTTGAAGATGATGAATCTGTGTTTTCAAACCACACATTGATCATCTTCGTATGTTTCCTCAAGTGAGGTTCTTCAGAGATTTTAACCATTTTACTTATAGAGAGTAAGTTTGGAAAAATTGGTTTATTTGTTTTTCCTACCACAAACAGAGAAGCCAGAGGTTTAAGTCTTTTGCCTTCAACACCTAGAGTAATATCATCGTATCCTATACCTCGTCTTCCTATTTGTGAGTTTACTTTCTCATACACCTTCTGTGCATCTTTGTAGTTTTTAAGTAAAACCTCTCTTCTGAGTAGATTTTGCCAAAGTACCTCTCTCTCTTTTTGAAAGTATTCTTTGAGAGCTCTTATGTCAGTTGTTTCACTCCTAGAAACTGAAAGCTCTTTAGTTTTGACTTTTAAAGCAGAGGTTAATTCAGAAATTTGCCTTTTTAAAGGATCTACATTTTTGCTCCAATATTTTTCTACTCTTCCCTTTTCTTCAAAAAATTTGGCTTTTTCTTGAGTGAGAAGCCTTACTTCTCTCTCATTAAAGGTGAGTCTTTTCTGAATACTTTCATTTATCTCTTTGAGTTCAATCAGTTCAATGTTAAGTCTAACTGAATCATTTTCTACATATTTAATACAAGAGGTAGAGTTTGAAATGGATACCTCATTGTCAGTGCCCGAGTCGACTTCTGCCATGCCACAGAACAGGGCATTGGTGGTGAATTCATCATCAGAGGTAGAGTCTGACTCGAAGTCCTCCTTATTTGCTTCAGAATGCCCTTTGTTCGCCATTAGGGATTTTTGTGCATAATATTCAGCCTTCTTTTTGTAAAAAGCTGAGTCCTTCTGTGGGCGATTTTGTCTACTTCTGCAATCTTTTGCGAAATGGCCTGGCTTGCCGCAGTTGAAACAACCTTGGGAGGTGTTTCCAGTTCGATCATCGGACTTCTGTTGGTCTCCACCTTTCTCTGTTCGGCATTCGTTTGCATAGTGACCAGGCTTACCACATTTGTAGCATTCTTGTGTGTGGCCTACCTTGTCATCTGACCTCTGTCGGTCATTTCCTCTGTAGTTTATGTCGCTCGACCTCTGTCGGTCACTTCTGTAGTCTGACCTCTGTCGGTCACTTGATTATTCTCTTCTTTCATCATCTCTTCTATCTCTCTGGTTGTCTCTGCTATATCTGTCATTTCCAAAATTTCTTTGGTTACCTCTGAACTCTCTTGTCAATAGAGCCAATGATTTAGCTAATGACGCAAGAGTTATTTCTTCCTCTATCAGCTCGTCTTCTTCGCTACCAACCATCACTGTCTTCTTCTTTTGCTTCTTCTTCTCCTCTGTTGCTCTCTCATTTCTTAGTCTCTCTGTAGCCTCTGTTGATTTACTAACCAATGCGTATGGTGCAATGGCTATTGTTTTAGCCTGTGCTATTTGAGGCTCTTGTGCAGCTAGTGTTCCATAGAGATCAGAGAGTGTCCATGAGTCTAGATCTTGGTTTGTTTGTAAAGACATAGACAGTTGAAGCCACTCATCATTCAGACTCTTTAGAAACATGACGTTATTTTCTTTCGAGGTTCTGTGAATGCCAGACTTTCTACATTTGTTTATGTGAGAGTTGAACCTATCGTACGTTGTTTGCAGAGATTCTGTTGCAGAGGCTCTGAATGCATGATATTCATTTATGTATTGTGCCCTTCGGTTCTTCTGTGTTTTAGCACCCCCTTCCAACTGTCTTTCTAATTCTTTCCAAAGATCGTGCGCAGTTTCGCATGCATCTAAGGATTGAAAAAGCTCGTTGGGGATAGCCATTATCAGGATTCTTTTTGTTTTCTGTGCAACTTCATCTTCTGCCTTATCTTCATTTGACCATTCTTCTTTTGGTTTTGGTTTTTGATGTTCAGGGATTTCTGGAGATTCATCAGTAGCTGGTACTCGTGGTACTGCTATCATGGGAACAAGAGGAAGGTTGTAAAGATATTGTACTAGATTTTTTTCAGTACCCTCAAATAAATGAACCATTCTTATCTTCCATTGAGGATACTCATCTCGTAGGAGAGTAGGAGGCTTGGAGAGTGAACCAGCAGTAAAGAAGTTATTTGTATTTGTCATTTTTAAGGTTCTGAAAAGATAGTATGATTTAAAGAGTATGAGTCTGAAGATCTGGAAAGTTTTCTGGGTTTGAACAGTTTCCAGAGTACACTTTAATGTAGTTTTAACCTAGAGATGAGGAGTAGAAAAAAATGATTTCTATCACTAATCTTGTAAAAACGAGGATCACTTGATATTGATAATCAAGCTTTGCTCTGATACCAATTGTTGGTTCCCGTTTTGCTTATACAAGATTGTCAGATCTATTAGTTCGAATTTATGTTTGATGCGGAAGAGTATTTGAATAACTAACATATAAGATTGATAGATTTAGAACATAATATAAATAAACAGTGAACAGGAAATAATATCTCAAAGTTTACTGAATATATATATTAAGAACAGATTCAAGAACAGTGAGTAAGCAAAGCTTTTAAAACAGATATGACTCTCAAAGTGTTTAAAGCTATGTGTTCTTGTGATGTTTTTCTCTCTTGAATTCTTGTTTCGATTGTTCGATTGATCGATCGATGGATAGGAAGAACTCAACATGAGTCTTCCTTATATACTACTCTAAGGGGACCATAAAGCATATGCTACTATTCACAAAGGACGGTATGAATAGTTGGACGGATGGCATGAACAGTTGGACGTGCTGTATTGCATTTAATGCAGCAGACGTCTATTATGTACTAAGCCCTATTGAATCCAACCAGAGTTTGACACGTTGCAGTTGGACAGGGCATGCTACCATGCAAGTTGATGAACAGGTCCTGTAACAGTAGCAAGATATTATAAATATCTTTTAAGTCTTTGTTGAAGACCGCAGAGGCTCTGTGAAGTGCCACAGAGGTTCTGCGGTTTGGTCCTTAGAAGAGCAGTCTTCACCGGATTCCGAGTGTTTGGTCTTCTTTGCGCGTATGACAGAGCTTCTGTAGGGCGCCTCTTTAGCTTCTGTAGCTTCTTGACCTTGATCTCTCGGTAAGTTCGGCAGAGCCTCTGTAAGAGGCTTTCTTCACTTAGTCTATTTTTCACTACTTCTAAATACTTCTATGATTAGGAAGATTGAAGCTAACACAAACTTTGTTTCGTTCAAACTGTAGAAGCTCTTATTGCACAGCGTCTACCCAGTTTGGGTCGTCAAGGGCTTCATATATCCTTTTTGGCTCGATCATACTAATAAAGTTTGTAAATAAACAAAAGTTAGCAGTGGCAGATCTTGTTTTTACCTTTTCAGAAGGTTCGCCGATTATAAGACTTGGAGGATGGCTTTTTGTCCATTTTGTTGTTCTTGGGAGATGGTCATCGATTTCATCAAGTTGATCTTCAGAGGTTTCTAACTGTGGTTCTTTTGCAGCCTCTGTCGTAGATTTTGTTTTCGTGCTTGATCCTACAGATTGTTGAATGATTGGAATGAGTGGCGGAGTTTGTTCCTCTAAGGAAGTAGAGACTAAGTCTTCTTGTTCCTTTGTTATTGGTTCCTCTGTGGTTTCTGGAGTTGGTTCTTCAGTAGCTTCTGTGGTTGTTTTCCTTGTCGCATCATCTTCTGTTGGCTCCCCCTCGGCATTTGCATCTGTATGATTAACAGAGGAAGA
Source organism: Saussurea involucrata (assembly GCA_033807775.1). NCBI lineage: Eukaryota > Viridiplantae > Streptophyta > Magnoliopsida > Asterales > Asteraceae > Saussurea > Saussurea involucrata. The sequence goes on from CM066319.1 coordinate 96,437,268, forward strand.
TGAAGTATTTAAGGGACCAATTAGAGATATACATGTCTCGATCTGGCTGACAGAAGATGATCCTCCACAGGCTCTGATGGCACCAGCAGAGGGATCAATGTCGTCATGGAACATCTCTTGAAATAGAATATTTAAGTCTTCTTCTCTTGTTTTTGAGATGCCAGAGGATTCCACTTTTAGACCGAGTTCTGAACTGATTTGTTCAGAAGTCATTTTGAAGGTATCGTCAAAAGAAACATTTATGCTTTCTATGATCGTTCGAGACCGCAGAAGATAAACTCTGTAGGCCTTGGAAGTTGCAGAGTATCTTATGAACTTGCCTTCATCTGCCTTTACTTCAAACTTTCCTCTTGCTTCTCTATCATTTAAGACGAAGCACTTGCATCCAAATACATGGAAGAACTTGATGTTTGGTCGTCTTTTGTTGATCAAATGATATGGTGTTTTGATGTGTCTCTTTACGATGGTTGATCGATTTTGGGTATAGCAAGCGGTTGATACTGCTTCTGCCCAAAAGGTCATTGGTAATCCACATGCGATCAGCATAGTTCTGGCGGCCTCCACAAGCATGCGGTTCTTTCGTTCGACCACGCCATTCTGTTGTGGGGTGCGTGCAGCAGAGAAGTTTTGTGAAATTCCTTCTTCTGTAAGATAGGCTTCAATGACAGAGTTTTTGAATTTTGTGCCATTGTCGCTTCTGAGTTTCTGAATCCTGCACTCATACAGAACTTGGATTCTTTTCATTAAATTTATCAGTATGTTTGGAACATCTGATTTCTTTCTGACAAATTCAACCTATGTAAATCTTGAGAATTCATCGATCAAAACAAGCAGATATTTCTTGCCACCTAGGCTTTGTGTAGATATTGGACCGTAGAGGTCAACATGGAGCATGTACATAGGCCTAGTGCAAGATACATATGTTTTGCCTTTATGGGAAGCCTTTTTGAGTTTTCCCATTTCGCAGGCAAAGCAAATATGATCTTTATTAAATTTAACGTTTGGTAGACCTTTGACTAGATCAAGTTTGTCATGTTTATCAAGAGTATGAAAGTTTAAATGGCAGAACCTGTTGTGCCATAACCAGGCTTCTTCGCTTTTGCATGCAACAGGGCGGATTTTGTCTTTCTTGTTCTTTGCATTGAAGTTCATGAAATATAGATCTCCTCTTCTTTCGGCTCGCAGAAGTTCAATTCCTGTGTCCTCACTCTGTAGAGAGTAGAAGGTTCTTTTGAACATTACGTCGAATCCCGTATCGCAGAGTTGACTAACACTGAGAAGATTTTGTTTAAGACCATCAACATATGCAACTTTGCATACGGTTATATTCTCATTATGTATGATTCCGTAGCCTTTAATGTACCCCTTTTTGTTGTCTCCAAAGGTCACAGATCCACCCTCGTTCTTTTCTTTGTATGTGGATAGAAGACCTCTGTCGCCAGTCATGTGCCTCGAGCATCCGGAGTCTAGATACCAGATTGGCACATACTGCTTCTACAAGACAATTAGAGAGTTTTAGGTACCAATATCCACATGGGTCCAGTTTTGTTCGGGGTCTTCAAGTTTGCCTTAGCATTCTTGGTCTTTGTTTTAGCTTCTGTTGAAGAAACATTTTGTTTCTTCATACCCTTGGATTTATCATTTCTTTGGGTACATAGAGATGACAGTGTGTACTTTTGAAGTGTTGGTTTAATTTAAACATAAGATCAAAGCAATGATAGTATTGAATGTGCGAAGAGATTTGCTTGAATTTTTCATTAAATACATTAAATGGGGGCACAGAGGCATTACAATTACTCCTAACATTAGACTTTCTATTACAAGAAGGTTTATGTAGGATAGATTGTTGTTTGCAAAATCCTTTGTTGAGTGCGGCCTTCTGTGTTCCCCTTCTGTGGTGAACTTCTGCAGGTTTCACTGTCACAGAAGAAAAAGATTTGTTAATTTTAGTCCATTTACCTTTCTGTTGCCATGTTAGTTTTTCTTTAACAGGTTTTAAGGGTTTTAAAATCTTTGAACTTGTTGGAATTTGAGTGGACATTAACTTCTGTTGTTTGAAATTTTCAAGCTCAAGAGAGGTTTTGGCTTGTATGCACATATCCAAAAAGTCTGGACAGAAAGGAATTCCAGTTATGTTAAGAATTTCAGAGGTTTGTTTAAAATCCTCTATGTCACTAGGTCCGATCTCTGACTTAGAGTCAGTCTCTGATTCGTCAGAGGATGAATCATCCTCATATACAGAGGTTGAGTCACTTGGTTCTCTTTCGACAGAGGCTGGGCTTTCAGAACATGTGCCATACTCACTTTCTTCCTTTTCTAAGGAACTATCTTCTAAGTTAACAGAAGTATCTGTTAAGTTTTCTTCAGAGAGATCTTGATCGCTGGAAGATGTACAAAGGTTTTCTTCAGAGATATCAAGTTTTTCTTCTGTAATTCTTGGCTTGAACTCAGGTGCCTCTGCTGATAATTTCTTTTCAGAATTCATCATGCAGACAAATGCAACTTGAGTTTGAGTCTCGGGATTACCAAACTTGAAGATTCCTATCTGATCTTGAGTTTTCAGATACCTCTTAGGTTTGGACTCTCTTTTGACAGAGATTGAAGGTGACAAGTCTGTGTTTTCAAACCACACATTTGTCATCTTCAGAGGTTTCCTCTTGTGAGGTTCCCCAGAGACTTTTTGCCTTTTACTTACAGAGAGAAGATTTGGTAATCCAGGTTTTCTTGTATCTCCAATGTGAAATAAAGAGGACAGAGACTTGTCTCATTTGGTGCCGGTATAAGGATCTATATCACAGAAGCCAATTCCCCGTCTCCCTATTTGTGTGTTTATTTTTTGGTACACCGTCTGAGCATCTTGAATTTTTTTAATTTGAAGATCTCTTCTGAGTAAATCTTGATAGAGGACTTTTCTTTCCTTTTGAAAATAGTTTTTAAGAGCTAGGATGTTCATTCTGTCGCACTCAACGTCCATTAGTTCTTTAGACTTTGTTTTCAAAGAAGAATTAAGTTCAGAAATCTTTTCTTTTAAATGATTTAACTTTTTGTTCCAGTCCATTTCAATTTCTTCTTTTTCTTTAAAGATTTTAGCTTTTTCTTGAGTGAGAAGTCTAGCTTCTCTCTCATAGAAGGTGAGCTTTTTCTGAATATTTTCACATGTCTTTTTCATTTCAGTGTATTCAATGTTAAGTTTAATCAAATCATCTTCTACAGTATTAGAGTTAGAGGTAGAAGTGGATACCTTACTGTCTGAGTCGAAGCTGACTTCTGCCATGCCACAAAATAGAGCATTCTTTGTTTCGCCTTCGTAAGAGGATGTGTCTGACTCCCAGATTTCTTTGTTCAGCATTAGTGACTTCTGAGCATAGTATTCAGCTTTCTTTTTGTAGAAAGCTGCATCCCTCTGAGGGCGATTTGACTTGCTCCTGCATTCGTTGGCAAAGTGACCTGGCTTACCACAGTTGTAGCATCCTTGGTTCTGTGTGAAGTTTCCAGCTCTGTCATCTGACCTCTGTCGGTCACCACTTCTTTCGGTTCGGCATTCATTTGCGTAGTGGCCTGGCTTACGACATTTGTAACACTCTTGAATCTGTGGAGTGTTGCCAGCTTTGTCTTCCGACCTCTGTCGGTCATTGCCTCTGTCGATTCTGTCATTTGATCTATGTCGATCACCACTTCTGTCAGTTCTGTCGTTTGACCCTTCTCTTTCGTATCGTTCATTACCAGATTTCTTCTGGTATCCTCTGCTGAATTCCCTAGTCATGAGAGCTAATGATTTAGCTATCGAGGCCAGGGTCGTTTCTTCTTCTGCTGCTACTTCCTCTTCTTTTTCACTTTCCACCATCATGTTTTTCTTCTTCTTCTCCTTTCTTTCCTGTACTGCTTTCTCTTTCTTTGGTTTCTCTCTATCCTTTGTAGTCTTACCAACTAATGCAAGAGGTGCAATGATACGGGCTTTTGCTTGTGCTACCTGAGGCTCTTGTGCTGCCAATGTTCCATAGAGGTCTGATAGGGTCCAGGAATCTAAGTCTTGATTTGTTTTTAGAGACATAGATAACTGAAGCCATTCTTCATTCAGAGACTTCAGGAACATAACGTTGTTTTCTTCAGAGGTTCTGTGGATGCCGAACTTCTTGCACTTGTTTATTAGAGAGTTGAACCTATCATACGTAGTCTGCAGAGATTCGGTTGGTAGAGCTTAAAAGGCATAGTATTCATTTATGTATTGATCTCTGCGGTTCTTCTGGGTTTTGGCTCCTCCTTCTAGTTGTTTTTCCAGTTCTTTCCATAGATCATATGCAGATTCACATGCATCCATGGACTGGAAAAAGTCATTTGGAATGGCCATAATCAGAATTCTCTTAGTTTACTGAGCTACTTCGTATTTAGCCCAATCAGGATCAGACCAATTATCCTGGGTCTTTTGTTTCGTGTGTTCTGGGATTTCTGGTGTGTCGTCTGTGCCAGGAACACGAGGTACAGTTATCATGGGAACGAAAGGAGGGTTATGGATATAATAAACCAAATCTTTGTCAGTACCCTCAAAGAAGTGAATCATTCAAATCTTCCATTGAGGGTATTCTTCTCTAAGAAGAGTGGGAGGTTTGGTTAAGGAACCAGCAGAGAGGAAGTTGTTTGTACTCGTCATTTTAGAGAAAGATAAATTATCCAGAAAAGGGTTTGAACAACAAACTTTTCAGAGTATGAAGTGGATGCTTCGTATGGAGTTTTTAAGCTTAAAAACTTTAAGCTGAGCACTAAAATGGTGTTTTTAGCCAAAGTAATAGTTTCTATAAGTTTACCAAAGTTCGAATGAATCGAAAATGGCAGAAAAACAGAGACTGTTTGATTAATATGAAGAATAGGTTAAAAATCCAAGTTTCTATCAAAGATCATTGTAGAGTGGATCCCTTGATATTAAAAATCAAGGTTTGCTCTGATACCAATTGTTGGTTCCTGTTTTCTTAACAATGATCTTAACTTTCAGTTAGTTCAGATTTAGATATGGTGCGGAAGCGTATTTAAGAACTGAAAGATAATGTAAAGGTAGAAGAACACACAATATCAAATAAACAGTATGTAAAGAACATATGAGTATCTCCAAGATTACTGTTTGATATTTATCAAGAACACCAAGAACATAACAAGAATTCTGCTGGTGTGTGTGTTTGTGCGTAGCTTAATTATCTGATTCTTTTTCTTGTTAATAGAAGAACTCAACATGAGTCTTCTATTTATACTACTATAAAGGGGACATACTTTAGACAATAAGGACGGATCTACAGTAGACAAGATCGTATGAACAGTAGCAGGTACGATGTTCATTTAATGCGCATGTTCCAATTCTGACAGAGCCCTATCAGAGTTTGACACGTGTAGTTGATGTCAGGGCACACCTATAATAAGTGGATGAACGTATCCTGTAACAGTAGAAAGATATTTGTAAATCTTCTAAGTCTTCAGTATAAACCGCAGACGCTCTGTCAAGGGTGACAGAGGTTCTGCGGCTCGGTCCTCTGTGAGCAGTCTTCTGTTGATTCTTGCCTTCGGTATTCTTGGGTTCTTATGCAGAGCCTCTGTGGGTTACTTTTGTACTTAGACTATTTTCACTACTTTCACAAACAGAAAGATTGGAGCTAACACCAATTGTTGGTCCCGAAGGGTTATACAAGCTTGTAGAAGGGGGGTTGAATACAAACACAAGATTTTTATCTTTAAAATTGTTTATTGATATGATCAAACAATTTACAATTTGTTGCGGAATAAGATTAAGTATAAAACCTAATCTAAACAAACTATGAGAATCACACAGATTTCTTGCACTAGAAAAGATAGAGAGAAAATAAGAAAACCTAAAGAGAAATTTTCTTGGCACTAAGTAGTTCAGCGAAGGAAGGGCACTTCAAAAATGACGTAGGGTTTCCTATTTATAATGTATGCATTAAATGCAAGTCAGTACAACTTTACACATGGCAGCGTCTGGTTGGTTGCATGAATTTGACTTTAGCAAACATGCTCTTGGCCGCATGATAAACAGTGTAGTTGGCAGAGTGGTTTATACGATCCTGGACAAAGGGATGTCCTTCTGATAAATCGTACAAAGGCGTGCAAGGAGATCAGACAAAAGTTACTTGTAGAACTGTCTTCATGATCAGCGATCGCTGAGTTGATCTTTATCAGCGAATGATAAAGTTCAGCTCTCGCTAAAGTCTTCTACTTGAAACTTCGCATGAAATGGACAAGTCTTGTCTTCGCTGATATCCATATCAGGTCACTAGTAGACTTAGTCACTCGTTCGTCAGCTTGGTCTTCGATTTCAGCTTTGAACTCAGTTGTCGCGAATCTTGTCTTCAGGGGTCATAAGCAAACAATTACATGATGAGCATTCAACGATCATCAACAAGTCTGAATAGGCTCAGGTCTCGCTGATGTACAGTTAACGCTAAAGTATAATTTAAAGTACGGATGTTTCCATCAGCGATACTAAACAAACTTAGTATATTTTCTTAGATGGTGAAACACTGATACATATTGTTTACTTACAATTTTCACTAAGTGATTCTAAGGGTCATCATTAAATCACTAAAGGGTTTGGATCAACAAGAACTGAATATGAGATAACAACGTTGATTAGAACTACTTAAGGATTATGATTGTGAATTGCATTACCATCCTGGTAAAGCAAATGTAGTAGCTGATGCCTTAAGTAGAAAAGAATATAGTGGATGTTTGAAAGCGACTAACACCATAATTGATGTGATGTCAAGTTTGATTGAAAAGATCAAAGTAGCACAAACAGAGACTTTATTAGAAGAAAATCTTAAAGATGAAGTTATGGTTAAGCAACGTCTTCAACTGATTGAACATGGTCGAGGAGTCAAACTCTTTCAAGGCCGTATATGGGTACCAAAGATTGGAAGAAACCAGGAGTTACTTCTTGAAGACGCCCACAAGCCTAAATATTCTATGCATCTTGGAAGTACTAAGATGTATAGAGATTTAAAACTACACTATTGGTGGCCAGCTATGAAGTTATATGTGGCACGATGTGTAGAGAAATGTGTAACGTGTTCGTTGGTAAAGGCCGAACATCAATGACCATATGGGAGTCTACAATCTTTGGAAATCTTGAATGGAAGTGGGATAAGATTTCTATGGATTTTGTGACTAAGTTACCGAAGACGTCAAAAGGTAACGATACCGTTTGGGTAATTGTAGATCGTTTAACTACGACTGCTCATATCTCACCAATGCGAGAAGCTTCACCAATAGATAAGCTAGCCAAATTATACATTGATGAAGTAGTGTCAAGACATGGTATACCTGTGTCTATAGTTTCTGACCGTGACAGGCGATTTACTTCAAGATTCTGGCAAACTCTTCAAGAAGAATTGGGTACGAGAGTAAATCTGAGTACGGCATACTGTTGTTCCCACTTTTGACTCAACAATGATGTTTTGACCACACATGTAACACCTCGAATTTCCATTATATTATATTCTAATGTGAATGGAGTCGAATTGTAATTTAGTCTAAGTTGTGGACTAAATTGTAAATGTAAACTCCAGGGTTGAATTTGCATTTTGACCAAAGTTTAAAGTTAATGTTGAAAATTAAACTTGGGGGTATGTTTTGTCATTCCTTGAAAGTTTAGTTTACTTAAGAGTTGGGTATGTTGAACTGAGATATTATCTCAATCTTTTGTTGAAGTCGGTCCAGAGTAAGTACAGAGAAAGAAAGAAGAAGAAAAGAGAAGAAAGATATGGAACTGTGGTTTTCGTGTGGTAAGGGTTTTGAAATCTTCTTCTTTAATTTCTCAATCAGTTTGGTAACATCAAGATTGAATCACCTTTCAATAGGTTGTGAATCAGATAAGGGAAGGTTTTTGGATTGCTGGATTAAAACTTCGATCAGGTGAGTTCATCCATTTCATCTAAAAATTATCAGTTGAAATTGAATCAGATTTTGTATATAAACTGTCTGAATGAATTGGTATAATTGTATTGAAGCGAAATCGATTAACCATCTGAATTTAGATGAGCTTTTTGAGTTAATTTGAGGAGAATCGAATGTACAGTATCGAAGTCCCGATACTGGAGAATTCCGGAACTGGGCTTATGGGTTCCGGAAATTAAATGGGATCCGGAATTGGGCCTTAGGATCCGGTATTGAGAGTTCCGAAACTTGGCTTAGATCTGGTACGGGAAGTTCCGGAATTGATCCGGAATTGTGACGGATCCGGAATTGATCCGGATTAGCGATGAGATCCGGATTTGGTCCGGAATATAATGCGATCCAGAATGGATTCCGGAATGGGCTTCGGATCCGGAATTAAATGGATTCCGGAATGGCCTTTTGGATCCGGTATTAAGTGGATTCCGGATTGGACTTAGGATCCGGTATGGATTGAGTTTCGGAATTAGAGTGATCCAGAATGGATCCGAAATGGATCCAAAATGGATCCGAAATCAATGGTGATCCGAAATAGAATAAGATCCGGTTTATGTTAGAATCCAGTTAGGGATTCGGTTTAATTCAAAATCTGGATTTGAATAGTTCCGGACTTTGAGTTCGGAATACTATTCCGAATATAGTTTTCGGAGGGAGAACATTCGAGAATAAGGATAAAATAGGTTATCCAGTATTCTTATAGTTTAAAGTGTTATGGGATGTGGTGTGATATGTTATTATACATATACACCAGTAAGTGTAAGGGATCCATAGGCACTGATAATAATTGTAACGTGGAATAGGCATAAAGTAATTTGTAATTCCCGTTGACCTGAAATGTGGAATAGGCATAAAGTAAGTTGTAATTCCCATTTCGTAAAGGTGTTGTGAAACGAGGGATAGGCATAAAGTAAATTGTAATTCCTATTTCATAGTGTGACGTGAAACGCGGAATAGGCATAAAGTAAATTGTAATTCCCGTTTACGTGGAAATGGTGAATAAGCATAAAGTAAATTGTAATTCCCATTTCGTAGTGTAGAAATCGAGGAATAGGCATAAAGTAAATTGTAATTCCTGATTTCTAGGAGAAGATAAGAGACAGGCATAAAGTAAATTGTAATCTCTGCTTCCACTCCAAGAAATAGACATAAACTAACTTGTAATTTCTTGGATATGAGCGATGATCTAGAATCTGCAATGATTCGTAGTAGCCTCTCGAATATGATGATATGACTTTCTGAATGTTAGTCATACTCATGGGATCGGGTATGCTCCTGTCATTATGAGACGAGTACGAGTACGGTAAGAATGGTGGCAAACCAGGTTTGTTTATATGCTTTGGATATCTGAGTTTTCAAAGCTGTTAATGTTTTAATTTGAATTTGGATATTCTCACTAGGTGTAAGCCTAATCGATAAAATTAAATTTTCTTAACAGGTACGACCTCAGGGAAGTAATGGGAAGTGGGACGAGTGCTTTTGGTAGTAAACTTTTGATGATAAGCGGAGAACATAGCTGATGCGAGGAGGCTTTTGATGAATTGCTTAGATAACCAAGTTAATCTAATTATAGTTGACATGATTAGATTAATAGGTTATTTAAAGAATTCGAATCGTGTATATATGAACCCTCATAGTTAATTCTCTGCTTATATATATAAAAGTTTGGATGATATTCTAATATACCTTGTTAAATTTGAAGGTTTAAATTGGCCCTGATTTTAGGATGTTACAATTTGGTATCAGAGCCGAAGTTTAAGCGAACTAGGTATGATATTGAGATGCCTAGACTTAAGCTGAGACGAATTAAGTTATGATTTGTGAGATATGGGTAGAAGTACTAAGACGGGATAGTCTTAGAGTCGACGGAAATACGAGAATTAAGCATTGTAACGATGGTAACGAGAATACTCATGTATAGTATGTTCACAATTTCAATTAGCTACTGTCATTATGGATATATTGTTACACAAACATACTTGTTTCTAAATTGTTACAGTGACTAATGCACGCTAAAGTACGTTTCCGATGTTTGGGTTCGTGTAACCATTTCTTATGGTTATTTCTTTGTGCTATATCAGAACGATGATGAATACGCCAACAAGATCCCCTAATTCTTCGAAGGATAGGGCAGTAATTGATTGGGGGTTGGAGAGACAACCTGGAACGGGCGGAACACATGAAAGTCTGCCGAGGCCACCTCTAATAGGAGGAGTGGATAGTCAAACGCAAAGAACGAGTACCGGTACCTCTAACCCGGTGACAAATGAGTCTACAATGGAATCTCGTATGATGGAGAATATGATGCGAGTGATGAATACAGCAATGGCACAACAATCCGAAATGTTTATGAAAGCGTTAAATGATCGAAGTACTGAGCTACGACGATTGGAGACGGGTACTGGTGTAGTAACTCCACTTCATAATCCTGTAGTGAATGTAAACAGGAGGGTGGAGAGAGTTTGCTCATATAAAACGTTTCTGAGTTGCAAACCGCCATAGTTTACTGGAGCAGACAATCCAGTAGCATGTATGAACTGGCATAGGGAGATGGAACAGGCATTCCGAGATTGTGAATGTGACGAGGAATCAAAAGTCAGATTCGGTTCTCAAATGTTAAGAGGCAACGCCTTAACCAAGTGGAATATTGTGACTTCGACCGTAACAGCCTCGATTTTGGTTGCTATGACGTGGGAGTCTTTTAAGAAAAAGATTCTGGAAGAGTATTGTAATGAAAATTAAATGGATCGAATAGAAGAAGAGTTTCAGACTCTTAAGAAGGGTACTTCGTCTGTTCGGAAGTACACTGAATCATTTATGGAAAAGCTGAATTTAGTGGGGCATGTGGCTCCAACCGAGAAAGAAAAGATTAAAGCCTATCTGAAGGGCTTACCGGCTGACATGATGTCGAGAGTGCGAAACTCTAAAGCTTCGACGTTGAGGGAGACGATCGAAGAAGCCAGAGTTATAGAAGAGGTTTATGTTAAAGGCAAGGAGGAAAAGGCACACGGGGGAGAGAAACGAAAATGGGAAGGCCGGTCGGAGTCTTCTCAGAAATCTAAATCCTTTGGCAAGAGTGTTCGTTATGAGTCTCCTCGGGAACCAAATTGGTGCCAGAAGTGCCGAAGTAAGCATTTTGGCCCGTGCCGAGTGGTAGGAAGTGAATGTTTTAAATGTGGGAAGTCTGGTCATCAAGCATCCAGCTGTCTTGTTCAAGGGTTGACCTGTTTTGAGTGTAAGCAACCCAGACACTTCCGAAGAGACTACCCAAAGCTAAAGAAGGGTGGAGATCAGGGAAAAAAAACCAAATGCTTCTAAACCAACGGGCCGGGCATTTCATATGATGGCGGAAGAGGCGAAGGAGTCCAAAGATGTTGTTTCTGGTACATTCCTTGTTAATTCCATTCCTGCAAGCATTTTATTTGATTGTGGTGCCAATCTATCGTTTGTATCGAAATCGTTCTATCACAACTTAGCTATGCCTGTCATTACCTTGGAAGATGCCTTAGTAGTTGAGATAGCTAACGGGGGTCAAGTCTTGGTTCGTATTCGGATTCCTATGGCTGATAGCGATGATGTACTCATCTTTGGGGAAAGGAGAAAAGGGGAAGTTCCGTTAATTTCTGTTGCAAAAGCGCGTAAATGTCTGGTAAAAGGATGTTCATCCTATCTAGCGTATGTTCTAGATGTGAAGGCAGAAAAGAAACAAGTGGAAGACATACAGTTGGTACGTGAATTCCCAAACGTATTCCCCGATGATCTTCCAGGTCTACCATCTAAACGAAAAGTAGAGTTTCGAATTGATCTTGTCCTTGGATCGGCACCGATAGCGCGTGCACCGTATCGTTTAGCGCCAGCCGAAATGAAAAAGATGATGTCTCAGCTGCAAGAGCTGCTTGACAAGGGATTTGTTAGACCAAGTTCTTCACCGTGGGGAGCTCCAGTTTTGTGTGTTAAGAAAAAGGATGGCACTATGAGAATGTGCATCGACTATAGGGAGCTGAATAAGGTGACTATTAAGAATAAGTATCCGCTTCCAAGGATTGATGATTTGTTTGATCAACTCCAAGGTGCGGGATGCTTTTCAAAGATTGATCTGAGGTCTGGATATCACCAAGTTCGAGTAAGGGATGAAGATATCCCTAAGACGGCGTTCAGAACGAGGTACGGGCACTGTGAATTCCTTGTAATGCCATTCGGGTTGACAAACGCTCCAGCCGTGTTCATGTGTGACAACTGTCAAATTTACACCTCAGGTTAGAACTGCACTGGATATTTCAATTATTCATGTCATAGTTCACACAGTGCGATTTTAGCAGTAAACTCGGTATGGTAGGAAAATTTGAGAAATTTTGCCTAGGAACCCTTGATTTAGGAAATTATCCATAAATCTCATAAAATGCCAACTTAAGCTACAATTATACCACAAGTATTATATAATTAACAACTTGATCTATTTTCAACTAAATTATATAAATACTTTACTTTTATATAATTACTTTTCTATTTATAATTTATGAGAAAATACTTGTGTTTTAAATAAATCAAAAAGACAATATTAGACTTTATTATTGCATTTACAAAACATTTCATTCTCTCTCTAAATTCTCACACAAGAATTCTCTATTCTTTCTCTCTCCATCTTCATCCATCTTCATCAAATCTTCATCCACCTTCATCCACAAATTCAGCCTCTAAACACCTCTTTTCAAAGAGATAAAAGTGTTCAAGGTAAATACAAGTGTATTGGATGAAATCCACACACTCTCTTTTGTCTAAATTTTCATTTCTTGCATTTTCTTATGAATGTTCTTCACCTTCTTCTACATTTCTTTAATGTTGTTAAAAATCATCTTTACACGTCTTAATGTTTGTAGATTTACCACCATAACACTTGCATGTTAGTAAAAAGGTGGTGAATCCATAATCAAACCCATGTTAAGATCAATGATGATCTTTTAAACACATGCATGTAGTTTTTTTGAAAAATCCATACCCTTTTGATTCAAAGGTTTCATGAGTGGATCTTTAAATCCATTAAAAACATGTTTTAACCAACATGCATGAGCTAAAAATACACAATTTTATGATACATGATGAAGATCTTGACATAAACTACAAAAAGAACCATTTTCAAGATTTATAAAAGATGAGATGATGGGTAAACTTGCATGTAGTTTAAATGACTCAAAAACATGTTTTGGAACTGAAAGTAAATGTATGGGGATGAGTCAAATCGGATTGCATGCAAAGAAATATGAATTTTGGGTAAAAAGTCAATATAGGTGCACATGCACAAAGGGTGGTTTTGACAGCTTGCTGCCAGATTCCACACCTGTTTTCAAAAGGTCATATCTCACTCAATACTACACCAAATTAAGTAATTCTTTTTCTGAAAATTATTTTTATGTGTTAGGATTCAAACACAGGTGGTTTCACTCAAAAACTCAAAGATTTCGTCTACCAAACAGTCTTCACAAAAACAGTGCACAAACAGCAACGTTTTCTGTCGAGTTTTACGTCAAGTTTTTTTTCACGTACATAACATATCTTGACCTAACTATACTATATGTTAAATTTTTAGAAACATTTCTAAAAATTATGAAACTTATGCCAAATGTTTCCTAGCTCATTAAACCACTTGGACATAATATATCTTGACCTAACTATACCTGGAAGTTATCCAAAAATGGACACAAAGTGACACCAAAATCTGGACAGCAAAGGACAATTTTCTTGTTATGATTGAAAGTTAACTTTTGATCCCATTTCATCATTTTATGATGAAATTGTGGAATATATATATATATATATATATATATATATATATATATATATATATATATATATATATATATATATATATATATATATATATATATGTGTGTGTGTACACTATATATTTATATATTTATGCATTTTATATACTCTTGATCCCATTTCATCATATTATGATGAAATTGTGGAATATATATATATATATATACACTATATATATATATTCATATAATTATGCAATTTATATACTTTAAACCCTTTTCATCATTATTATGATGAAATTGTGGTATGTATAAATATATACATGTACTATACATTTATAAAGTTATGCACTTTAAATACTTCATCTTTACATTTTGAACCCTTTTTATCATTCTTATGATAAAAATTCGGTATACATATATATACTATATATAAAGTCTTTGGACCCTTTTCGTTACTTATTGTGACGAAATTGCGGTAACTTTAATCTAACAAAAATGAAGCATACTTATGTTACGATTACAAATGTTGGTAACTCCATACGATTTATAATATTTAAATCACAATAAAGGCATTTTATGACGATTTGGATAGTTAGTATCGAACCTGCGAAATTAAAAACTCACTAGTGACCTTACGTTCATAGGTTTGAAGTAGCTAGGATCATCTCGAAGTGCTTGTGGGAGATTCCCGGATTCTAACGCTTATCAAGTGAGTTATCACAGCCCCTTTTTCAATATTTTACATATTTGGGGTGAAAAGCATGTCGTTTTTACAACTACTTTACGCACCGGTTAACTCGTTTTCTTGAAAATGTAAACTTTGCTATACTCTTTTATGCTCTATGGTATGTATAGGTTACGCATGTTGTAAGTTTTTGAGCTTTTCTCTATCGTACATAAGTCCCCATTTGACTCTACGTTACCCTTTGAACTCACGAGTGTGAGCCGTTGGTAATTAAGGATAGTGATAAATCCCAAATCTCTAGCAATAAGATATGAATGTGTTAGGACACTGAAGTTGTCCTTTATAATAGAAAGTTTTGTAAAGCAATAGCTGTGTTAAAGGGCTTATGCTTAATTGTTGTAGCAAGTGATGAAGACTATAAATAGGTCTTTACTTGTAGTTTGTAAGAAGTGAATTCATTAATACAAGATGTAGATCTCTAATCACTTTGTGTTCTCTCTAGGTTAGATTTCCTTTTCAATAAAGTTCTTCATCATCTTGTTACACAATACTTGGATTGTATGAAGATCATGGACCTAACAGAATGTAGTGAGAGAGAATCTAGAGAGCAAATATGTCATCCATGTATTGAGCTCAAAGGATTACAAAAAGGTTTCTAAAAGATTACAAAATCTTTTAAAGTGTTTCGAAGTGTTACTAACAAATGGTCTAGACAAGCCTATTTATACCCATAACATACAAGGTATAAAGGCATTCACAATACCGTATAGACTCATACAGTACATTGACTTTACAGTAAATCTTGAATACAACAATGCTCTAACAATCTCCCCCTTTGGATTCAAGATTTAAAAAATATGACAGCAGTCTTCAGCTCTTTGTAAAGTCAATCTTCTTCAACAGACACTTTATCAAACTATCTTCAAGCCTTGTACATGAAAACAAATCTTTACAGCTTTATCAGTCTTTAACAAACAGTAACTTCTCGTATCCTTCTTGATGCAAGAACCTTAGTTCTCATATTAACTTTAAGAATCCGAAATCATCAATTCGGATGTAGGCAGATCCGAAACCATCAATTCGGATGCTAGAGGATGCGAAATCAGCTCAATTCGGATCAAGTAGGATTCGAATTCAAGTAAGTTGGAACAAGAAGGGTCCGAAATCAGGGCAATTCGAATCATGAAGGATTCGAAATCACTCGATTCGAATCTTGAAGGGTGCGAAATCAGGACAATTCGAATTATGAAGGGTTCGAAATCAGGGCAATTCGAATCATGAAGGATGTGAAACCATCCACATTGTTGAACTTTTAGGTGTAAGCGCATTCCGATAACCACTCAGAACTAAGATAACCAAATTCAGCAACATTTGGACTTCACATGATCCTTCTCCCCAATCTTCAGTCTTTGTTCACGAATCTTTGACTTGAAATATCTTTGATTTGAAAGCTCTTTGACATGAAATTGAAATTAAACTTTTCTCCCCCTTTTTCGATGATGGTGAGCATCGAAAACCATTTTCAATTTCAGTCGTGTCTTTGAGTATTGCTAACAATCTCCTCCTTACAGAATAACCTTGCTCCCCCTCAAAATAAGAATTCTGGAGCAATTTGTTTTCTCCCCCTGAAAGTATGCATATATTTCAATAACGCACAATATACAAATTTTAAAAAATTTACACAAGGAAAATAAAATTCATTGAACTTCATTTTATAACTACTAACATTTGATCATTTGAATGTTTTACAAAAGAAATTCAACTTAATGAAATATAACAGATATTTCAATCAAATGAAATCAAATGCATGTGTTTGGATTCAAAAAACAAGACATCATTGCATATCAAGTTACAAACGTTCAGTTTCAACCCCTTTATTAAATCTATTTGGTGTGCTAGCATGCGAAATATGATTAGCATCAAGCGTATGCAATTCTTAAACATATAAGAATACTTTGCTCTACTCACACTATGTGTCCAAAATCAGAATTTCATAAATTTACGGGTTTATCGCGACTTTGTATTTTCCCAAGTTTCAAGAGATGTGTGCTCATTGGCATCTTTTGATTTTGTGCACATTGACATCTTTTGATTTTGTGCTCATTGGCATCTTTTGATTCTGTGCTCATTGGCATCCTTTGATTTTGTGCTCATTGGCATCTTTTGATCAAAAAGTTTAGTAAGAATAAGATACACCGTTAAACATGACTTTCTATCTGGTTCTATAGCAGGATTTGGGTTAGCAGATCCCAGACCAGTTGGCCTTAGGTGCTAGGTGACGAGCACCCCTTAGAACTTAATTTCCCAAACCAGAAAGGCCACATTGATATATCTTAAACCCATTTGTACCAGTAGAACATGGCTTTCTATCTGGTTCTATTGCAGGATTTGGGTCAGCCGATCCCAGACCAGTTGATCTTAGGGACTAGGTGTCGAGCACCCCTTAGGACTTACTCTCCCAAACCAGAAAGGCCACAGGCACAAACTTTCAAACTAAATGATTTGATTTAAAAACATAATGCATCTCAATCACTTGATTCTAAAACATAGTGCTTCTCCCATATTTTCATTTCCATCCATCATTCTGACAAGTAGGCTTTTTGAGCATTATATTCTATATAAGTCCAGATTCACATAACTTTGAGCATTCAGCATAATTTCATTCATGTTTTGCTGACCTTTCGATTTATTTCAGAGGTGAAAATTGAAGCAAATCTAACTCAAATAATACAAAGATTCTTGAAAGATCATCTTTTAGCACGCATTTAATTCATTGAATGAGAATTGAAAATTTCATCTCGTTGAAGTAAATTTGTAAAGATTCAAGTTTTCAAAGCAGTAGAAACAAAATATAATTCAATGTTACCTTTTACCACTTGTTCCTTGTAACAGAAAAATGTGACAGTTAAGGATATCACCTGAGAAGTATGAGTTCTAAACTGATTTGTTTAGAAGTCTTAGTCTTTGAAGTACGGGTCCTGAACTGAATTGTTCAGAAGCCATTGACGTTGAAATCCGGGTTCTAAACTGATGTGTTTAGAAACCATTGTCGTTGAAGCACGGGTTCTAAACTGAGATGTTTAGAAGCCATAGTCTTTGAAGAACGGGTTTTGAACTGATTTGTCCAAAAGCCATTTACATTTAAGCACGGGTCCTGAATTGATGTATTCAGAAACCATTCATGATTTGTCTCCCCCTTAATGGTACAAATATTCTTCAAAGAAATACGCCGCTTCTCTTCTGTTTTCAGTCATGTGTGTGGTATGTATCTACAAATCAGTACAACACATGATGTACCTACAAAACAGTTTAAGCAGATTTTGGTACCCAATGGCACTTGGGTCCTAGTGGGTTAGGTGTAGATTTCTTAAAAGGAATACTGTAAGAACCATACCAATAAGAAGTATAATCTTTATGCACAAAATCATTTGATCCACAGTAAGAACAGCAGATTTTCTTATGTGCCAACCTAATCAGATGATTTACAGAATGAATAGGATTAAGTTTAGCAGAAGATTTACCTTTTGGCGCATTGTTCTTCTTGGCATTTGATGTGAATACAGATGATTTTGGCACATCTTTCTTTGGAACTGTTGTGCCTTTGATTCTCCATTCCATCTTCACCCTCTTGAAGACTGGAACTTCTTCAGATTTGGAAGTATTAATTTTAGGCACCTTAACAATATCATCCGATTTATCAAACAGAGGATTATAGAAAAGATTAGACGAACGAATCTGACCTTTTGAGAAATCTGTTGATCTATTAAGTTGTTTAGAAGGAATGTTTTTAAAACTTGAACTTGAAGCAGTTTTAAAAGAACATTCAGAATCATTTGAATCAACAAATGGAGTCTGAAAGATAGAATTATGACTGGTCTGCTTTGAGACATCAAATTTAAAAATGACGTCTTCAAGTTCTTTGACTTTGTTTATTAAAACATTTTTCTCTTTAGAAATTAGATCAAATTTCTTTTGGAGATCAGATTTGATCAACTGATCCTTCATAATATCAGCTGATAAACCAGATAATCTTTTGGTAAGATTAAGAATCACATCTTCAAAATATACACGTTCCGATTCAAAATCTTTTTCCAAAAACCTTCTTTTATCAGTAATCTCTTTGAAAATTTCCATATTTTTCTTTTTAAGGGTTTTACTTTCCTTTTCAAAGAGATTTTTCTTTTCCGTGAAATCTTTTCTTTCCTTTTCCAAAAGATTTTCTAATTCAGAGATTTTCACGGAAAGTTCAGAACTTTTAATCTCAAAAGATTTGCGTTCAGTTTCAAATTTAGCTCTTTCTTTTTCGAGCTTGTCTTTTTCTAAAAATAAAACTTTCTCAAAGTCTGAAACTTGTTTTGAAAGTTTTATACATTTCAGCTCAGTCTCTTTCTTTTCTTCAAAAACTTTATTTTCTTCAAAAGAAAAATTAGACAGTTTTCTCTTTAGATCGGCATTTTCACTGTCCAAAATTTTCCCTATATCTTTAACTTCTTTTAATTGAGCATGTAACTTTAAGTTCCACTTCACTCTCTTTTCTTCTCTACTCTTCAAATCGGCATTTTCTTTTTGAAGAGTTGTTACTTTCTCTTGAAGATTCTCGATTTGATCGTGCAGACTTGAGTTGTCTTTCTTTGCTTCAAGATCTGCAATATAAACTTCAAGATCAGTTATTCTTTTAGTAAGTTTAGCATTTGAAGAAGAAATGTCTAAAATTTGTCTTTTCAGATCAACATTTTCTTCTTCCAATGCTTTATTTAAAATAGGAGTTGAAGAATTTGAAGCATTATCTTTAACAGGAGTTTCTGATATAGGAGATGTTTCTGATAAAATAACTTGTTGCAAAATTCCATTATTTGCCTTAGCTTTTTCAAGTGGCTTTGGAGGTGTTTTTGTTATTATGACTTGTTGCAACACTTCATTATTTGGTTTAACAGATACATGTGAATTAACAGATGTTTCTGTTATAATGACTTGTTGCAACTTTACATTTGGTTTAACAAAAACTTTTGCAATTGGAGGAATCTCCTTTTTTTTTTTTTTTTTTTAGAGAGCAAATATGTCATCCATGTATTGAGCTCAAAGGATTACAAAAGGTTTCTAAAAGATTACAAAAGCTTTTTAAAGTATTTTTGAAGTGTTTCTAACAAATGGTCTAGACAAGCCTATTTATACCCATGACATACAAGGTATAAAGGCATTCACAATACTGTATAGACTCATACAATACATTGACTTTACAGTAAATCTTGAATACAACAATGCTCTAACAATCTCCCCATTTGGATTCAAGATTTAAAAAAAATAACAGCAGTCTTCAGCTCTTTGTAAAGTCAATCTTCTCAAACAGACACTCTATCAAACCATCTTCAAATAGCTTTATCTCCACTAGTTCACGGCGAACTATATGATTTGACACTCTTTAAGAACTCAGCTTTGAAGAATCTTCAGACAAACATGAAAAGTCATTGTCTTTTTCTTTGAAAAGTCAATCTTCTTCAATAAAATCTTCAACAGATTGTCTTCAAGTCTTGAACATGAAATTCCGATCTTTGTATAAAACAATCAATTCGGAACAAGATGAATCAGAAACGATTAGAGTTTGGATCAGAAAGATGTGAAACCATCCACATTGTTGAACTTTTAGGTGTAAGCGCATTCCGATAACCACTCAGAACTAAGATAACCAAATTCAGCAACATTTGGACTTCACATGATCCTTCTCCCCAATCTTCAGTCTTTGTTCACGAATCATTGACTTGAAATATCTTTGATTTGAAAAAAAAAAAAAAAAAAAAATCGAGCTTGTCTTTTTCTAAAAATAAAACTTTCTCAAAGTCAGAAACTTGTTTTGAAAGTTTTATACAATTAAGTTCAATTATTTCCTTTTCTTTAAGAATCTTCTCTCTCCTGTCTTCAATGCTCTTCAGATCAGCATTTTCCTTTTTAAGAGTTGTTACTTTCTCTTGAAGTTTCTCGATTTGATCGTGCAGAATTGAGTTGTCTTTGTCTTTCTTTGTTTCAAGACCTGTAATATAAACTTCAAGATCAGTTATTCTTTTAGTAAGTTTAGCATTTGAAGAAGAAATGTCTAAAATTTGTCTTTTCAGATTAACATTTTCTTCTTCCAATGCTTTATTTAAAATAGGAGTTGAAGAATTTGAAGCATTATCTTTAACAGGAGTTTCTGATATAGGAGATGTTTCTGATAAAATAACTTGTTGCAAAATTCCATTATTTGCCTTAGCTTTTTCAAGTGGCTTTGGAGGTGTTTTTGTTATAATGACTTGTTGCAACTTTACATTTGGTTTAACAAAAACTTTTGCAACTGGAGGAATCTCCTTTTTCAGAGTTTGCTTCAAATCTTCACCACTGCTTTTAACAATAACTTGTTGTAAAACCATTTTGAATATTGCTAGAAATTGATCGTTCAGAAGATCAAGCAGACAGTGTATGAAAATACACAAAAAAAAATATATAAAATTTTTTCTTGAAAAGCTCTTACAGTGTATGAAATACACTATAGAAAAAATTTCGGGATAAAATATTTTCTCAAAAATTCGGATGAGTAAGGGTTCGAATTCAACGAATTCGGATGAAGAAGGGTTCGAATTCACTCAATTCGGACTTAACTTGGTTCGAATTCAATGAATTCGGATGCTTAAGGGTTCGAATTCAATGAATTCGGATGCTTAAGGGTTCGAATTCAATGAATTCGGATGCTTAAGGGTTCGAATTCTATGAATTCGGATGCTTAAGGGTTCGAATTCAACACTTGGAAAATTTAATCAACTCAATTCGAATCTAACACAGTTCGAATTCTCCTCAATTCGAATCTAACACGGTTCGAATTCTCCTCAATTCGAATCTAGCTGGGTTCGAATTCAATCAATTCGAATCCTTCTTGAGTCGAATTCTACACTTGTATTTCCAAGAACACTCCGAATTCTTCTTTGAATGATCCGAATTCACCAAGAATGATCCGAATTCTGCACTTCGAACACGAAAATCACTAAATCAGCCATAACTTTTTCAATTCTTGATCAATTGTTATGAAATTTGCACAGATTTGTTCGAAATTTGATTCCACACACTTTCTTAGTTAATCACAAATCCTAATTCGATCAATTTAATCGAATTTTGATCCAAAAATAGTAGAAAAAGTTTTCGAACAAAAATGATATAAAATTGTTAGAGCATTATTGTATTCAAGATTTATTGTAAAGTCTTGTAATTAGTCAAAGCTTGTAAAGTCAAATGTAAAAGTCAAAGTCATGAAAAGTCAAAGTAGATTAGATTTAATGCTTTGTAATCCTAGGTATAAATAGGATTAGTTAGCTTAGATGTTAAGCAAGTCTCAAGAAAGTCAAAAGAAAGCAATTCATTAGTGATCTTAATTGTAATATTCTAGAGAGAGAAGTGAGAGCATTCTAGAGAGAGAAAGTGCATAATTCCTATGTAAATCTCTATTATGTTCAAGATCAATGGATGATTTGATGATTACCTAATAGAAACTGGTTTATCAATTGGTATCAGAGCTTTGGGAGATTGAATTGTGTGCAAATTCGTCCAATTTCTTGAAGAATTGAAGATTTTTTGAAGATTTTTAAAGAAAATCTCCATTGTTGAAGAACTTGAAGAACACAAATGGGTTATGCATTTCTTGTTCCTTTTTTGATTTGATTTTGATTGCAAAGTGTTTCACCATCATTTTAAATCTGTTTTGCATCATCAATTTCATAAAAACAAATCAAGATTTGATCAATTTGAAGATTTTTAAAAATTTTGTGTTCTTGAGAAAAAGTGGGCTGTGAAAAATTTTGGAGTTTGATTTTGCAATTTGTTGGTAAGTTGATCCATTTCTGTGCAAAATCATGTCCAAAATGAGTTTTTAGACATATTTCAATCATAAATTTCAAGTTTTGATCCATAAAAATCACTTTTGAAATTTTTGGTTTGAATGTGTTCTTGAGGTGTTCTTGAGATTCATGTTAAAAATTCTAGATCTTGAATTTTGATCCAAAATTTTTAATTGAAATGTATTAAAATGTGTTTTTGATTTGTTTTGATCTTAAAATTCCAAATCTAACAATTGTTTTTGAGTGTTTATATTTGCAGAAAATCAACAAAAAAAAAGGGAAGAAAGAAAGAATTGACTTTCAAAAGTCAAAAGATTTGAATGACAAGATTTGAATGACAAGATTTGAATGACAAGATTGTAGTGCTTGAAGTTACTCAAGAGAAAAATAAGACACTTGAGATCTCAACTCATCAAGATAACATAAAGGAGCTTCAAGGAAGTATAAAAGTATTGGAGGAAGAAATGTTGATCTAAAGAGACAAATTTTAGACATTTCTTCTTCAAATGGTAAACTTACTAAAAGAATTACTGATCTTGACGTTTATATTGCAGATCTTGAAGCAAAGAAAGACAACTCGAGTCTGCACGATCTAATCAAGAAACTTCAAGAGAAAGTAACAATCTTTCAAAAGGAAAATGCTGATCTGAAGAGCATTGAAGACAAAAGAGAGAAGGAGAACTCATATCTTAGAGGGCAATTAAAAGAAGTTCAAGATAAAGAAAAGAATTTGGACAGTGAAAATGCCGATCTAAAGAGAAAACTATCTAATTTTTCTTTTGAAGAAAAGAAAGTTTTTGAAGAAAAGAAAGTATTTGAACTGAAATGCATAAAACTTTCAAAACAAGTTTCTGACTTTGAGAAAGTTTTATTTCTTGAAAAGGAGAAGTTGGAGAAGGAAAGGGTCGAGTATGAAAAAGAAAGGAAAAGCTTTGAAACGAAGAATGCGAAACTGTCAAAGAAAATTTCTGATCTTCAAAAGGACTTAGAAAAGGAAAGACAAGAGCTAGATAAAGAAAGTCAAGAGCTAGAAAAGATGAAGAAAGCTGACTTTCAGGCTAGGTGCGTTAAAGACGAATTTTCTAAAGAAAGGAAGATATTTCGGCAGGAAATTCATAAATTGACAATGAATTTGGCTGCATTATCGACTGACATCATGAAAGAGAAGAGGGTCAAGTCTAATATTCAGAAGAAGCTTGATTTGGTGACCAAGGAACAGAATGACTTATCTTACAAAGTGAAGTCATTTAACAAATCCAAATACTATTCAGAATGTCTGATTCGTCCTTCTAATCTATTCTATGATCACTCGGTGGATAATTCTTCCAAGTATCAATATGCTGATCTTCCTTCATATAAGAAAGTCAACATGCAATGGAGAGTAAAAGATACGTCTACTGAAAAAGGTGAGCCAAAATCCTCTGTTCCCAACAAGAACACTAATCTGAAAGCTAAATCTTTTGCTAATCCTGGTTCATTCTATTCCGCAAATCATTTAATCAGGTTAGCACAAAAGAATTTTTGTTGTTCTTATTGTGGTACTAATGATTTTATTAAAAATGAGAGTGTTCAATATTGGTATGGTACTTATCATTTTCCTTCCTATAGAGCTCCGCTTAACAAGCCAGGACCCAAGACACGTTGGGTACCAAAATCTACTTAATCTGTTTTTGCAGATTTAGAAGCAAAGCGTTGAACTCTCGGAAGAAGATTACTTGTACCATTAAGGGGGAGTAAAGAGGTATTGGCTTTTGAACATATCAGTTCAAAACCCGTGCTTCAACGACTATGGCTTATGGACAAATCAGTTCAGGACCCGTACTTCAAAGACTAAGACTTCTAAACAAATCAGTTTAGAACTCACACTTCTCAGGTGATATCTTTAACTGTTACATCTTTCTGTTTCAAGGAACAAGTGGTGAAAGGTAACATTGGATTATATTTTGTTTCTACTACTTTGAAAACTTGAAACTTTACAAATTTAATTCAATGACATGAAATTTTCAATCTTCACTCAATGAATTAAATGTGTGCTAAAAGATGTTTTTACAAGAAACTTTGTATTCTCTGAGTTGGATTTGCTTCAATTTTCACCTCTGAAATAATCGAAAGGTCAGCAAAACATGAATGAAATTATGCTGAATGCTCAAAGTTATGTGAATCTGGATATATATAGAATATAATGCTCAAAAAGCCTATATGTCTGAATGATGGATGGAAATGAAAATATGGGCAAAGCACTATATTTTAGAACCAAGTGATTGAGATAAAATTGTTGCACTATCATTTAGTTTGAAAGTTTGTGCCTGTGGCCTTTCTGGTTTGGGAGAGTAAGTCCTAAGGGGTGCTCGACACCTAGTCCCTAAGATCAACTGGTCTGGGATCGGCAGACCCAAATCCTGCAATAGAACCAGATAGAAAGCCATGTTCTACTGGTACAAATGGGTTTAAGATATATCGATGTGGCCTTTCTGGTTTGGGAAATTAAGTTCTAAGGGGTGCTCGTCACCTAGCACCTAAGGCCAACTGGTCTGGGATCTGCTAACCCAAATCCTGCTATAGAACCAGATAGAAAGTCATGTTTAACGGTGTATCTTATTCTTACTAAACTTTTTGATCAAAAGATGCCAATGAGCACAAAATCAAAGGATGCCAATGAGCACAGAATCAAAAGATGCCAATGAGCACAAAATCAAAGGATGCCAATGAGCACAGAATCAAAAGATGCCAATGAGCACAAAATCAAAAGATGTCAATGTGCACAAAATCAAAAGATGCCAATGAGCACACATCTCTTGAAACTTGGGAAAATACAAAGTCGCGATAAACCCGTAAATTTATGAAATTCTGATTTTGGACAAATAGTGTGAGTAGAGCAAAGTATTCTTATATGTTTTAGAACTGCATACGCTTGATGCTAATCATATTTCGCATGCTAGCACACCAAATAGATTTAATAAAGGGGTTGAAACTGAACGTTTGTAACTTGATATGCAATGATGTCTTGTTTTTGAATCCAAACACATGCATTTGATTTCATTTGATTGAAATATCTGTTAAATTTCATTAAGTTGAATTTCTTTTGTAAAGCATTCAAATGATCAAATGTTAGTAGTTATAAAATGAAGTTCAATGAATTTTATTTTCCTTGTGTAATTTTTTTTTTAAATTTGTATATTGTGCGTTATTGAAATATATGCATACTTTCAGGGGGAGAAAACAAATTGCTCCAGAATTCTTATTTTGAGGGGGAGCAAGGTTATTCACTAAGGAGGAGATTGTTAGTAATACTAAGAGACGCGACTGAAATTGAAGAAGGTTTTCAATGATAATGATGCTCACTTTCATCGAAAAAGGGGGAGAAATGTTTAATTCAATTTCATGTCAAAGAACTTTCAAGTCAAATATATTTCAAGTCAAAGATTCGTGAACAAAGACTGAAGATCAGGGGAAGAAGGATCATGTGAAGTCCAAATGTTGCTGAATTTGGTTATCTTAGTTCTGAGTGGTTCTCGGAATGCGCTTACACCTAAAAGTTAAAAAATGTGGATGGTTTCACATCTTTCTGATCCAAACTCTAATAGTTTCTGATTCCTCTTGTTCCGAATTGATGGTTTTATATAAAGATCTGAAATTCATGTTCAAGACTTGGAGACAATCTGTTGAAGATTGTATTGAAGAAGGTTGACTTTTCAAAGAGAAAGAGAAAGACTTTTCATGTTTGTCTGAAGATTCTTCAAAGCTGAGTTCTTAAAGAGTGTCAAAACATTTAGTTCGCCGTGAACTAATGGAGATAAAGCTGTTTGAAGATTATCTAAGCTTCAACGTTCAAAGCGGTCAAAGTTAAAGTTTTGAAGATCAAGAGCTGAAGACTGCTGCTATATTTTTTTTAAATCTTGAATCCAAAGGGGGAGATTGTTAGAGCATTATTGTATTCAAGATTTATTGTAAAGTCTTGTAATTAGTCAAAGCTTGTAAAGTCAAATGTAAAAGTCAAAGTCATGAAAAGTCAAAGTAGATTAGATTTAATGCTTTGTAATCCTAGGTATAAATAGGATTAGTTAGCTTAGATGTTAAGCAAGTCTCAAGAAAGTCAAAAGAAAGCAATTCATTAGTGATCTTAATTGTAATATTCTAGAGAGAGAAGTGAGAGCATTCTAGAGAGAGAAAGTGCATAATTCCTATGTAAACTGGTTTATCAATGGATGATTTGATGATTACCTAATAGAAACTGGTTTATCAAAAATGATCAGATCTGCAAATTCTGTGCAGATTTTGGTGTTGATCCAAGAATTAAAGATGTTCAGGAATCAAATCTGAGTGCAATGATGTCAAGAATCAATCCAAAAGATCAAAAAATGAAAAAATAAAATCTGGATGAATAGTAAATGAAGAAGGGTTAGAATTCTTGATGAACAGTGATGAATAGTGATGAACACCCAATCCGAATTCTTCAGCTTTAGTGTAAAAAATCTTCAATTTGGTCTTCGATCTGCTTGAATCTTCTGTTAAGCTCTGATACCAATTGATAAATCCCAAATCTCTAGCAATAAGATATGAATGTAGTGAGAGAGAATCTAGAGAGCAAATATGTCATCCATGTATTGAGCTCAAAGGATTACAAAAAGGTTTCTAAAAGATTACAAAAGCTTTTAAAGTGTTTCGAAGTGTTACTAACAAATGGTCTAGACAAGCCTATTTATACCCATAACATACAAGGTATAAAGGCATTCACAATACCGTATAGACTCATACAGTACATTGACTTTACAGTAAATCTTGAATACAACAATGCTCTAACAGATAGCGCTATTTGGTTGACACCCCACTCACAAGTCGCGCTTGTTTGAGTGCATAATTATTGTTGTTCGTGCGCATTGTTGGTGATAGAACATGCGTTGGGGCGGCTGTCATATAGGTCGGGTAACGGGCTCACTACTTAAACATAATACATACTATTTCCATGAGCAAGTGTTTTCATAACCGGTTGCCTTATCCACTTGTGCGGATTTAAACTATTTTGCTATGATAAACAATGTTGTACTCATTAAACCTGTGATCTCACCAACTAGTGCATTAGTTGACCTTTTCATTGACATGCTTTTCAGGAGAACGTCTTTAAGGTTGGGATCTAGGAAGGCTACACGTGATGAAGCTTTCTTCATTATCTTTTAATTATGTCATTTCCCCTTGTTAATGCTACTTTTAGTGTTGTAATCAAGGCTTATCTATTTTAAGCTTGTAATAAGTCTAGTTTGACTTTCTATAGTCAATGGTATATAAACCCTTGTGTTAGCTTTTGTAACTAACAGTTCATATTTTGAGATTAACAGATGGCATATTTCTCTCTCTAGATTCTCTCTCTCTAATCTTGATAGATGTTGGTTTATCAATTGGTATCAGAGCCGATTCAAGAGATAGAGAAGGATTTCTAGTGATCAAACACAATTTTTTGTTGATTACACAAGAAGATTTGATCGATTTCCTTGAATTTTTTCAAGAAAATCTAATTTTCTTGAGTTTTTAACAAATTTTGGTGTTTTTTGGTCGAATTTGATCAGGATTTAGTTCTTTGGATTCAGTTTGGATTGTAGAACATTGTTTCTTCACGGATCGAGAGCTAATTCAGAGTTTTAGATCATCAATTTGAAGATTTTGTGGTTTTCTGAATTGTGCGATATTTTCTTCTGTTCGTTCGATTCAGACATCGTTTCAGACGTTTTCAGACAGAATTCTTGTGTATTTTGTGTTAGGATTTCATTTTCGATCAAGTCTGTAATAGCTAGAATCACTGACTTTGCAAATCAGTGTGTTTTTGATCGATTTGGCGAACTTTGCGCCAGATCTGAACTTTGCGCCACATTCATCTGCTTTGCGCCAGCATCATAGTGCTTTGCGTCTTCCTCAAGCCTTCATCAGATTTGTTTTTGGACAAGTGAGAATCTCGCCAGCCCCTGTCACGAAAAGTTCACTTTGCGCCACCAACTATAGCGCATTTGACACTTTTCGCCAGCTTAAGTGAAGATTTTTCAGAGTTCGAATTTTTTTCAAATCTAGATTGCGCCATCTTCTTTAGCGCATTTTCCATTTTGCGCCACCGTCTTTGGCGCCATTCGAGTATTGCGCCACTGCTTCTAGCGACTTTCTGACTTGGAATTTTTTTTCGAAGTTTCAGCTGCTGTATTTTGTGTTCATTATGGCTTTTCAAGATAATTCGTTCAAGAATGATATCATGATGTCATTAGGGTCAAACACAAGGCCTCCGGTTCTAATCAATGAAAACGAATTTCCTCAATCGCAAGACCGATTTATTAACTTCATAGAGACGCAAAATAACAGAGCAAATATAATGCGTTCTCTTACTGAAGGGCCTTTTGTCAAACCTTATGTGGATATTCCGGCAACCGCTACTGTTCCGACTTCAAGGACTCTAAAAAATGTTAGTGATTATACACCTGAAGAGCATTTGAGACTTCAAGGGGATAGAGAAGTAAAGGCTTTTCTTATACAAGCTCTCCCGAATCACATCTACAACCGAATTGATTGTTTCAAGAATAATCCGACGATGATGTGGTAACAACTTGAAAAGATAATGCTAGGATCGGCGGTTGCTACTCAGCTAAAACAGACAAGGTTAATGAACAACTTTGAAGGGTTTAAAGCAAAAGAGAATGAATCCTTGAAGAGTGTGTTTGACAGATTTTGGGCGGTCATGAATGATCTTCATAAGATCAAAGTCACGAAGACTGAGTTAGAGGCAAATTTGAAGTTTTTGAATGCACTTCAACCAGAATGGAGCAAATCATGTCATGGGCTTCGGAATAATGTGCAAATTTCCTCGATGCAGATTCAAGAGCTCTATGAGATTCTGATGACTGATGAAGATATGGTCAAAGAAAAGAAGGCCAGGTTAGATAAGAAAAACAAGGTCAAGACAATAGACCCGATTGCTTTGTTGGCAAGTCAGTTAGCCGAGAAAAGTTTGATAGATAATGCGTTTGATGGAAGTGTTGAAGATGATGGTGAAGCTTTAAAGAAAGCAATGATACTTCTTACTCAACACTATCAAAAGAAGTATCAAAACAGATCAGGATCGAACAATCTTAGATTTTCTTCGGGTTCGAGAAAAGTTAATCAAGAAAGTGGTGGTTCGAAGCATTTTGTCCCAAAGAAAGTTGATACCTGCTTTAACTGTGGGAAACCGGGACACATGGCTAGAGAATCTAAAGTCAAAGTGGTACGTGACTCATCGTACTACAAGAAGAAATTAGAATTGGCTGAGAAAAAGGAGAATGGAACGACTTTGCTTGTTGAAGAGGAATATTTTTTGGATTACTCCGATGATGAAACCCAGAATGAAGAAACTGTTGATATGTGTTTCATCGAGGATGATGCAACTGATGATGAGGCTGATGATCAAGAAAGTGCAAGCGACGAATCTGAGGTACCTTCTCAATTTGACTATGATTTTATTTTATCTCAGATGAACATAGTCACAAATGCTATTCGTACGCTTCGTTCAAAACTTCTTTCTGAAAAAGAAATTAATCATGATAAATCAAAATCAATTAAAAAGCTTCAAATAAATATTCAAGATGAAAAGACGATTTTGATAGACACAAAAGATAAATTTCAAAAGAAGATAGAAGAATTAGAAGAAATGAACAAATCCTGTCTTGAATCTTTGAACTCTATGACCAAGGTAAAAGATATGTTTTCTGATAAAATTACAGAGTTAGAAGAGAAACTATATTTAAGATGTCAAACTGAACAAACAGTTTACTTAAATAAACCAAGGAGTTATATTTCTATAAAGGAGAAATGGGGACTTGGATTTGAAAATCCACATTTTTTAGAAGAGGCTAAAACGAAAGTTCCTACTTTATATGAATTCGGTTTTTTACATCTTGCTAGATATGCTCCTCATTTTAAGATTAATTGGACAAATGACGAGGAAGTTTTAAAATTAGAAGAAGAGAAAAGGAAACTTACTACTAAAATGCAACTTCCATTTGTGTATACTCATGAAAATGCGAAGTACATTTCTAAGTCTAAAATTTCCAACAAAGATTCTTTATCAAACGATTATTTTGACATATTTGCTAATAGTACTAGTAAGGAGAATAAATCTGAAGTATTGTATGATACTAAAAGATATATTCCTCCTTTAGTATTAGAAGCTAAAATCGTTTGTCTTGAAAATAAAATCGTTGATCTTGAATCTAAGTTAGAATTTTTAGAAGATCAAAACATCTTGTCTGAGCTAGAAAGCAACATATTCTCTATATGTATGGATTCTAGTCTTAAAGAAGATGTAAAAGTCAAACAAGATTTTGTTGATAAAGATAAAAGGAATGTACAAGAAGATTTTAAAGATGATAAAATGGATGTTGAACAAAACCAAACCTTTTTCTCTTCTGATATTGAAACTCATTCTGAGTCTGATAAATCTGAAAATGAAAAGGAAAACAACTCCGAGGGAAAAGAGAATGAAACGGTTTCAAAGATTGATGTTTTAAATAAAGTTCTTTCTTCGGAATCTGAAATCAAAACGGAGAAAATAGATGATACTTTTACGATAAATACAATTTTTTATAAAACCGAACGTCGTAAAAGAAGAAGGTCAAAGAAGTCAAAGAATCAAACTCCAAATTCTGAAAATGTCTTTGATTCTTCTTATTCTATTTTTTCAGATAGGGTTGTGAACAAGCGGCTAAGGCAAATATGGAAAATCAAAAGCATACCTCCAGAAATATCAACTTCTGAGTCGAGCGACATAGACGACAAAGTTTGTAATAAGAATACATTTGCTTGTAATAACTCTTTGCGTTATTCAATAAAGCAAATGATTTATTCTGCAAATGATGGTTTGTATTGCTCATCAAGTTGTAATTCTGGTGGTAATTTTTATTCTTCCGATACTGATTTTGTTCATGATTCGTTTTATAATTCACATGCATATTATAATAATAAAGACTTTAAAAAGAGCAGGACTAACAAGAAAGGACCCAAATCCATATGGGTACCTAAATCTGTTTGATGTGCTTATTTGCAGCCAAGTCGTTTGTGGTATCGGGACTCTGGATGCACCAAACATATGACTGGCAATAAGTCTTTATTATCTAACTTTAAAGAAAAGTCATGTGGACGTCTTAAGTTTGGAAATTGCGCAACATCACCTATTCTTGGATATGGAGATCTCGTCCAAGGAAACATTACTGTGAAAAGAGTGAGCTACGTTGAAGGTCTAAGCCACAATTTATTCAGCATTGGACAGTTTTGCGACAAAGAGTTAGAAGTTAGCTTCAAGTCCAAAAGAGTTGCTGTGAAAAATGACAACGGAAAAGTGTTATTAGTTGGCAAAAGGAGATCCAATTTGTACACCATGGATCTCTCAACTATTAACACCCCCTCGGATATCTGTGTTTTGTCAAAAGCAACAACTCAACAAAGCTGGCTTTGGCATAGAAGACTGGCTCATCTCAACTTTCTATACATGGATAGATTAGCCAAAGATGAACTGGTTCGAGGTCTCCCATCTCTGAGATTTCAAAAAGATCATCTCTGTCAAGATTGTGAAAAGGGCAAAATGAAGAAAGTTCCTCACAAGCCGAAACCTGATTTTTGCACGAAGGATATTATTGATATTTTACATGTCGATTTGTGTGGGCCAATGAAGACAAAAAGTATTGGGAAGAAAAGGTATGTTTTGGTGGTGGTTGATGATTACTCACGATATACTTGCGTGAAGTTTCTGAAGTCAAAAGATGAAACTCCAGCAATCCTTATCAATCTCATCAAGACCATTCAGACCAATAAGCAAAAAGCAGTGAAAGTCGTCAGATCCGACAACGGTACGGAATTCAAGAACAGTATTCTACAAGCGGTCTATGAAGAAAATGGTATTACTCAACAGTTTTCTGCCGCAAGAACACCTCAACAGAATGGTATTGTGGAGAGACGAAATAGAACCTTGGTTGAAGCTGCTCGTACTATGCTTGCTTATTCAGGTCTTCCTTTATCTCATTGGGCTGAGGCAGTGTCTACGGCATGTCACACACAAAATAGGTCTTCCTTCATCGACGATTCAACAAAACTCCTTATGAGCTTATGAACGGAATCAAACCAAATGTCAAATATTTCCGAGCTTTTGGGTGCAAATGTTTTGTGTTGAATGATCGGGAAAATTTGAACAAGTTCAGTCCGAAAGCAGATGAAGGAATTTTTCTTGGTTATGCTCTTACTTCAGCCGCATACAAAGTGTATCTAACTTCAGCTAGAAAGGTGGTGGAAAGCGTAAATGTCAAATTTGATGAATCTGAAGAAATGGTTTTAGCATCTGGACAAATCGGTTCAGAACCTGTTCCACAACCGACAACTCAGGATCTGAATTTGATTTCTAATACGATTTCTGATCTTGATTTATTATTTGAGCATTTTTATAATGATGTGCCTTCTACTAATACTGATGTTATTTCTAATGTGTCAAATCAGGAAACTGTGAATGCATCTACTTCTAATTCCGCTGCAACTAACTCTGTCAATGATGTAGTTCCAGTCGTTCCTGAATACGAGGCAACTGAAGATCAAACAGTGGTTACTGAAGAACCACAAGTGATATCTGAAATCGTGGATCCGGTGACAATCAATGAAATGAATTCCTCTCAGATTCACGAAGAAACTGAAGTTGTTCAACCTAGTGAGGAAGAAATCCAAAATCCGATTGTTAATCAACCGTCAGTTCAAGAATCTGAATCTGAGAGTGTAGTTGAGATACCTCCTCCAACTCCAGAAGTGATACCTATTTCTTCGAGTGAATCAGAAATACCTGAACCTCCTTCTCAAGTTTTGGAAAGTGTTCAACAGACAGTTGATCCCCTCCCTCACTCAGCAAAATGGACAAAGGCTCATCTAATTCATCAAATCATTGGTGATCCTTCTGCAAATATTTCTACAAGATCCAAGTCCGCGACGTCAAATGAATTCTTATTCGCTTGCTTTTTAAGCAGTGTTGAACCATCGAAGGTATCCGAAGCATTGAATGATCTGGATAGGATAATTGCCATGCAGGAAGAGTTAAACCAGTTTGAAGCATTGAAAGTGTGGAGACTTGTTCCAAAGCCTAAAGGAAAAAGTATAATTGGCACTAAGTGGATTTTCAAGAACAAAAAGGACAAAGATGGTATTGTTGTGAGAAATAAAGCTCGTTTGGTAGCAAAGGGTTATCGACAACAAGAAGGCATAGATTACGATGAAACATTCGCACTGGTTGCAAGATTAGAAGCTATCAGAATGTTTCTAGCATTTGCAACATATCGAGACTTTACCGTATATCAGATGGATGTAAAGACAGCTTTTCTGAACGGGGTACTTAAAGAAGAAGTATATGTATCTCAACCAGAGGGGTTTGTTAACAAAGACAAACCTGATTATGTGTATCGTCTTGACAAAGCTTTGTATGGCTTGAAACAAGCACCGCGCGCGTGGTACCACGAATTGTCAGCCTTTTTGCTTGAATCCGGATTCGTCAAGGGAGCTATAGACACAACTTTATTCATTTATCGTGAAGATCTTGATATTTCCTTAGTACAAATTTATGTTGATGACATAATTTTTGGTGCTACTAATGCTTCTTTGTGTACTTGGTTTTCTGATCTCATGACCTCCAGGTTTCAGATGAGCATGATGGGAGAAATAAATTTTTCCTAGGACTTCAAGTTAAGCAATTACCTGATGGAATCTTCATCAACCAGTCAAAATATGTTTTGATATTTTGAAGAAATTCAAAGTGGATAAGAGCACTACAATTCGCACTCTGATGGTTCATGGTGCGAAGATTGGTTTAGATCCAGATGGAAAAGCAGTTGATGTTCGAACCTACCGAGGGATGATTGGATCATTAATGTACTTAACTGCTAGTAGGCCAGATATCATGTTCTCAACATGTTTGTGTGCCAGATTTCAGGCTAATCCCAAAGAATCTCATCGGACGGCAGTCAATCGAATTTTCAGATATCTGAAAGAAACTCCATATCTAGGTTTGTGGTATCCAAAAAGTTCAGATTATAAACTAACTGCTTTTTCTGATGCAGATTATGGTGGAAGTCAACTGGACCGGAAAGTACATCGGGTCATGTACAATTTGTAGGAGATAGGCTGATTAGTTAGGCGTCAAAGAAACAAAACTGCGTGTCAATTTCAACGGCTGAAGCGGAATATGAGTACAAGACAATTCCGATATATTGTGACAGTAAATCAGCAATTGCCATTTCGGTCAATCCGGTTCAGCACACAAAGACTAAACACATCGACATGCGATATCATTTCATAAAACATCATGTGGAGAACGGTACAATCGAATTATATTTCGTACCTACTGATTATCAACTTGCCGATCTTTTGACCAAGGCATTGGATGAAAAGCGTTTTAATTTTCTTTTATCAAAACTCGGCATGTTGAACTTGAAAGTTTGAACATTCACAAATTTAATTCAATGAAGTGAAAATATTTTTATTTTCATTCAATGAATAAAATGTGTGTCAAGGGTGATTTTACAAGTAGTTTTGTGATATCTGTGTTTTATTTGCTTCAACTTTCGCTTCTGAAATAAATCGAAAGGTCAGCAAAACATGAATGGAATTTTGATATATGCGCAAAGTTGTGTAAATCTAGACTTATATAGAATACGATGCTCACAAAGCCTAATTGTCAGAATGAAGAATGGAAATGAAAATATGAGGGAAGCACAAAGTTTTATAACCAAGTGTTTGAGATGCAATAAAAAAAATCATTAGGTTTGAAAGATTGTGCCTGTGGCCTATCTGGTTTGGGAGATTAAGTCCCAAGGGGTACTCGATACCTAGCCCCTAAGATCAACTGGTCTGGGATTGGCTGACCCAAATCCTGCTATAGAACCAGATAGAAAGCCATGTCCTACTGGTACAGATGGGATTAGGATATATCGATGTAGCCTTTCTGGTTTGGGAGAGTAAGTTCCAAGGGGTGCTCGACACCTAGCCCCTAAGGCCAACTGGTCAAGGATTGGCTTACCCAAATCCTGCTATAGAACCAGATAGAAAGTTACGTTTACGATGTATCTTAGTCTTAATAAACTTTTTGATAAAAAGATGCCAATGTGCACAAAATAAAAGATGCCAATGAGCACACATCTCTTATATCTTGGGGAAATTACGATGTCGCGATAAACTTGTAAATTTATGGAAATTCTGATTTCGTCATATAGTGTGAGTAAGAGCAAGGTATTCTTATAGGTTTCAGAAGTACACTTGATTGTTGCAAATCATATTTCGCATCCTAGCACACCAAATAAATTTAATAAGAGGTTGAAACTGAACAAATTGTAACTTGATACGAAAGCATGACTTGTTTCTGAATCCAAAAGCATGCATTTAACGTCATTTGCTTGAAAAACATGTCTACTTTCACTGAGTTGAATTTTATTTGTTCGGTGTTCAAATACTCTATAGTTAGTAGTTATGTTATATATTTTAATGTATTTCAGTTTCCATTACTGATGTTTTACGTGAAATTTTTCATACTGTGATGTGTGGAGTTATGCTGATTTTGAGGGTGAGCGTTTTCAAAAGTTAAGCTAATTTTGAGGGGGAGAGAGTTCATGAGTTGTTATTTTGAAGGGAAGAAATATCATAGGTTCTCTATTTGAGGGGGAGCACATTCTGCTGAATGGTACGTATCTGTCAATACAAAGATTGAGCAGGTATGGGTTTCTGATATTTTCTTCAAGAAAGTTCTCCAAATGCTATTTTAATCTGAGGTTATCTAATGTATTTGTGTAGAAAATGAGAAAACTCAATTTTTTTGAAAAATGCTAAAATACTTTCAAGTCTAATTTGCGCTACCCTTAGTGGCGCAAATCAAGATTTGCGCGACCTTAGGTGGCGCAAATCACATAAATTCAGTATTTGTAAAAAATTTAAAAGATGCTTTTCAAAGGGTTTTGACCATTTTGACTCTCATTTCAACTTCATTTCGAATAATCTCTTGACCTTCTTCGATTCAGATTTTTGTTATTCAGTGTTCATCGATTCCATTCCGATTTCAGAACTTTCTGATATGCTCTACGCGCGATTATTATCTATGTCGCCTCCGGAGCATCAAGATAAAGATCTAATTTCTCTACTTCGGAACTTTCAACCAACTCCGCCTCCGCTTTCTACTCCTACTCCGGTGTCAGTTCCTGATTCTCGTGTATCTTCGTTGGTGAATGAGCTCCAGTCTTTCAGGACTGAGGTTCGTAATAGTTTTTTCTGAAATTCAGCAAGGTTTAAATTTGATGACAAATGCTCTTTCTACGCTTTCTGAAAGAGTGGCTAGACATGAAGAAACTTGCCAATCTGCCGCCGGTTCGTCTCTTAAGCGTAGACATGACCAAGATGATCCGGGTCATCAAGGTCATGAGGG
The DNA here is from genome assembly GCA_033807775.1 of Saussurea involucrata. Classification (NCBI taxonomy): domain Eukaryota; kingdom Viridiplantae; phylum Streptophyta; class Magnoliopsida; order Asterales; family Asteraceae; genus Saussurea; species Saussurea involucrata. The sequence continues at coordinate 96,473,964 of CM066319.1, forward strand.
GGAGAATTCTAAGAGACGAAGAGTTGAAGAAAGTGTGAATGAAGAATCTACTGAAAATGACAATGAAGAAAGAGCAAATGATGAAAGAGATGAAGAAGCTGATCCAGAAAACTTAGTTGATGAGTTGTTGAATGAAGTTGATTTGACGGCTATGGCTTCGGAGATTAACTATGTTGAGCTCGGGAATGCGAACAATCTGCAACTAGTTGTTTATGTTGACCCAGATTCTGCACCTGTTTCAATTGGATGTCCGGAGACTTCTAATGTGCATGAGTCTGAAGAATTTGAAGATATGCGTAACTTCTCTTCTAACTACGTTGAGATTGATTCAGATGATGATGTTCAAAGAAAGTTTGATAAGTTTTGGAAGATTAAAGAAGAAGATCAAGATGATATTGTTGTTATATCTGATACAGAAGTTGAAGTTGATATAGATGAAAAGGATATTGAAGTTGTCAACATGCTTTATGGAGGTTTATCAGACAATGAAGATATTGGTCATCAATCTCCATTAGCACATTCTCCAGTTCAAGAACCAGAAGTTCTAGTCCAACAAAGTCCTCCGGTTGTTTCTATTGTTCCAGCTCCGACCACCACTTCTACTTAAAGTACGTTTGTTCAGGGTGAGTCGTCCAGAGCTAACTCAGAGGTTCCTGATCCAACTCTGAATATTTCATCTAGCATTTTACAACCAGGTCCCGCATTTGATAGACATCAAAGAATGGAGAGGCTTGAAGCAAGATACCAGGTTACCAGAATGAGATCCGCTTTTCTTGAAGATACTGAACGAAATTTCTATGTCAAGAAAAGAAGAAGAGTGAATATCAATGCTATTCTGGGGATTGAAAAAGAACCTTCTTGGTATCAATATGAGTACCTGATGTTTATTAAATGTCTACGACAAGGAAGATATCTGGTATTTTCTAAGCACAACATTGTAAGGGTACTTAAGGTGGAAATAGCCAGTTTTGTCAGAATTTGGTATCCGGTATTCTATGTGGAACGTCATGATTGTCAGACTTATCGGTTTACTGAAGCAGACTTCAATGAACTTTCTATCGATGACTTTGAGGTAATTTATCATCACTTTCGAGATATGCCTATTCGTACTGATGATATCCTCAGGCTTTGGAAGCAGTCAAGCGTTTCTTACGAAGACAAGTTAGATTTTATCGATGCTTTGACTTCCAGCTTGCTGTTGAGAGCTTCCAGCCTGTAGTCAATGTGAGAAGACCAGATAGAGAATTGCCGAACATTGACAGCTATCCACTATTTTCTATTATAGAAGACCCTTATTGAATTGTGTATAGAGATCAGTCTGGTGTCAGACGCTTCCTCAGATTTAATGAAATCGGTAAATATTCTGATGGAACTTTGAAGATCATCCGATTTCAGCTAGATCACAGACTGAAGGATGCTATGAAGAAGTTATTAGAAACAAGGAGAAGTCTTTACCAGGTTGATAATGTTGAGATCAGACTCTTGAGGAGAGCAATAGAGACAATCGACACAAGGCTGAACTTCCGGAAAACACTAAGACGCTTGGAGATCTTAATTGGCAAGAATCGTCAACGTAGAAGATTCGAGCGCCCTTGATTACAAAGGGGGAGATTGTTAATGCTACTTTTAGTGTTGTAATCAAGGCTTATCTATTTTAAGCTTGTAATAAGTCTAGTTTGACTTTCTATAGTCAAGGGTATATAAACCCTTGTGTTAGCTTTTGTAACTAACAGTTCATATTTTGAGATTAACAGATGGCATATTTCTCTCTCTAGATTCTCTCTCTCTCTAATCTTGATAGATCTGGGTTTATCATCCCTTTTGAAAAACGATTGTAAAAGACAATGTCTTCATCTTTTGAATGTATTTTGATGGTTGGTGTAATCCTGTAACTCTTGCTATGAAACTTGAGCTGCACATCCTGTGTTTTCGCTTTAGCGGGGTGTGACAGACTTGGTATCAGAGCCAAAGGTTATAGAGAATACCTGTTTTCCTTTGGAAAACTGCAACTATAACCAAAAACGGGAAAGAACACTTAAATTACTAAACATGTTGCTAGTATAACTAATTCGGGTATTGCGTCATCGGTCTTTAATTAAACAAAGCCTGATCACCTATGTTTAATTAAAGAAAGAGTAATGCGAGTTCTGAAATGTATATACTAGAAATATGTGTGTTTTCGCACTTGATTCTTCACGTTGTATGCCTAGTATGAGCGTAGTTGTTGCCTATAGTATGCAATAGTATAGTGCGCCTAGCCTTTATATTTGCGCGATAGTAATGTTATACACTCTTACTTCAGTACCAATATGTCGTCATCGTCATCATCACACTCTCAACCCTCCTACACGCCGTCGAGCGAGCGATCATCGGAAGGCGAACAAGACCCGTATGATGGACCGAGGATACCACCGACTATGGTTCCACCGCAACCCACTCCTATAGCGATACAACCAAACTCTAGAGGGCCACGCACAAGACTAACCGCTAGGAAAAGCGTTCCTATACCTAGACGAGTGAGTTTGAGGTCCGATCGGCAAGAGGCGCCGGAACCCTCGCGAGTTATCGAAGGAGTGCCTATTGGTCGTACGTCTGGAATAACCTGGGCCGAAGAGTAGCACCTTAGGGCTGAGATAGCGGATTTGCACGGATGTCAAATGAGGGTCAGTCACCAGAGTCAAGTCCTAACGGAGCTACTAGAGTTAAGTCACCTTTTGACCAACATGTCGTCTGACGCCCTAAACGGAGGGAGAATAGCTCGGAGGATAGCTTTACGGGCCGAGACAGTGTGCATAGTAGTAGTGATGCTACTGACGTTATTGGTGTTGTGGGTTTTGATTGAAGTGGATCGGGGCGGATATTGACGTGGATGGTGGAAGATTTAGAAAATGAAATTTTTATTTTATTTTATTTCTAGTTGTTTCAACCTTGTATTTCAGTTTGTAATTCAGTACTGATGTACGATGCACGTCAGAAATTTTGTATCAACGGCTATTATTAACGACCTTAATGAAAAGGCAATTTCTCATTTTAATTACATATGTGTCGAACATGCGATAGTTATTCTTTTTATTTATTTCCAATATTTCGAAATTACAAATGTATTCTTTACAAAACATCCGACTTTATCTACTCAAAATTTTAACCAAATCGATATTTGCAAATGTGTTTTAGAAAAGTGCCACCAAGAAGATCCACACGTCGCACGGGAGAAAATCCTGATGATCAAAACCCCGATATTGCCCAGATCATAGCTCAACGTATCCAAGAGGCGATACCCGACATCGTAACCCAAGTCACCGCGGGCATCAATGAGCGTCATAGGAATGTCAATGTGGGAGGAGGAACTCCCAATGATGTTCATGACAGTAGAGGATGCAGCTACAAGACATTCATGACTTGCAAGCCCAAGGAATTTCACGGAACCGAGGGTGCTACAGGATTACTTTCATGGTTTGATAGCATGGAGTCGGTACTCCATATCAGTAAGTGCTCAGAGGATCACATGGTGGAATATGCGGCCTGCCAGTTCCAGAAGCGAGCTTTGACTTGGTGGAACATTCAAGTGCAAACCCGTGGAAGGGAGGAAGCTTACAAGCTGTCCTGGACTGAGTTTAAGGAATTACTCATTGAGGAATACTGTCCCAAGAGAGAATTTCAGAAATTGGAGGCTGAACTTTGGGATCTTACCAGGGTTGGTTCGGGGATAGATCGATACACCACTCGTTTTCACGAACTTGCAAAGTTAGTGCCCCACATGGTTACCCCGGAGAGCAAACGGATCGACCGATATTTGTATGGATTGGCCGCGGAGATCCGAGGGATGGTTAAGTCAGCAAGTCCGACCACGATCCAAGCCGCAGTGGCATTAGCAACTAGTTTGACCCATGATGCGGTCGGGGCAGGAACTCTGACTCAAAAAGGTGTCGGTAGGAAGAGAAGGCCAGAGAGTCAGTCAGGAAAGGCGATTGGAAGTAGTTCAAGTAGGAACAAGAAAGTAGTGGGAAACTTTGGGATGAATGCTAAGGAAGTAGGGCGTTACCATGGACTCCTCCCGAAATGCAATCAGTGCAATTTGCATCATGAAGGAACCTGTCCCACCTGTGGCATTTGTAAGCAAAAGGATCATTTCACCCGGCACTACAAAGACGGGAAAGAATGTAAAGGAGGAAGGAAGGGTATGCTATGAGTGCGGAAGTCCAGATCACTTCCGGAATGTGTGCCCAGGGCTGAAAAGGGGACCAACCAATAACAATGCTGGGTACCAGGCAAGACAAGCCAACCAAGGAAACCAAGGAGGACAAGCTCGAGGACGGGCATTTGTTTTAGGAGTAGAAGAAGCACGCCAAGACCCCAATGTAGTGACAGGTACATTCCTCCTAAACGATTATTACGCGTCAGTATTATTTGACACTGGTGCCGATAAGAGCTTTGTTTCGTTAGAATTTAGGCCTTTGATCAATCTAGAATCTAAGAAAATGCTGAATGCTTATATTGTTGAGGTTGCTAATGGATATGAGTTAGAAGCTAAGGATGTAATCTTAGGCTGTACTTTGAACTTAGCTGATAAGCTATTTAGTGTTGATCTTATTCCAATTGAATTGGGGAGTTTCGATGTAGTGATAAGCATGGATTGGTTATCTAAGAATCGAGCAGAGGTTAGTTATTTTGAAAAGACTGTCAAGTTACCATTACAAGGCGGAGAAACCCTTGTTGTCCAAGGAGATAGAGCTGGAAGGAGCCTAAAAATAGTGTCCTGTATGAAGGTCCATAAGTATTTGAGGAAGAAGTGCGTTGCGTTCTTGGCGCAAGTAATCGAGAAGAAGTCTGAGGAAAGGCGAGTCCAAGATATTCCTGTGGTGAAGGATCACCCAGAAGTGTTTCCAGACGATTTGCCTGGACTTCCACCGTGTAGACAAGTCGAATTTTAGATTGACCTTATACCCGGAGCGACGCCTGTAGCCAAGGCCCCATATCGTTTAGCACCTGCCAAAATGCAGGAGTTGTCGAATCAACTTCAGGAACTTCTGGATAAAGGATTCATTCGACCAAGTTCATCACCCTGGGGAGCCCCGATTCTCTTCATCAAAAAGAAGGATGGATCGTTTCGAATGTGTATCGATTATAGGGAACTAAATAAGACAACAATCAAGAACCGATATCCTCTCCCTGTAATAGACGATTTGTTCGACCAGTTGCAGGGTGCAACTTACTTCTCGAAGATTTACCTTCGATCGGGATATCATCAGTTAAGAGTCCGAGAGGAAGACATTCCTAAAACAGCTTTTAGAACTCGCTATGGGCACTACGAGTTTTTAGTTATGCCTTTTGGATTGACGAACACGCCAGCGGTGTTTATGGATCTAATGAATAGAGTATGTAGGCCATACCTTGATAAGTTTGTGATTGTATTCATCGACGATATATTGATCTATTCTCAGAGTGAGAAAGATCACGAGCAGCATCTAAAAGTGATTCTAGAACTTCTCAAGGAGCAGAAACTGTATGCCAAATTCTATAAGTGTGAATTTTGGATTCGGGAAGTACATTTCTTAGGTCATGTGATTGGAGAAAAAGGGATTCACGTGGACCCGGCTAAAGTGGAAGCTATTAGGAAACGGGAAGCCCCAAGGACTCCAACGGAAATTCGCCAATTTGTAGGTTTGGCAGGATATTATCGGCGTTTTATCGAGAATTTCTCTAAGATCGCTAAACTCCTCACCACGTTAACCCAAAAGGATAAGGAATTCGTTTGGGGAGCTTCACAAGAAGAAGCGTTTCAACTTTTGAAGAAAAGGTTGTGCCATGCACTGATTCTAGCTTTATCGGAAGGAACGGAAAATTTTGTGGTGTATTGTGACGCATCACACCAAGGATTAGCTTACGTATATAAGGTGATAGCATACGCCTCGATACAATTAAAAGTTCATGAGATGAACTATACCACGCACGATATGGAACTCGGAGTTGTGGTATTCGCTCTAAAGATATGGAGACATTATCTATATGGTACCAAGTGCACTATTTTCACTGATCACAAGAGTCTTCAACACATCTTTGATCAAAAGATGCTTAATATGAGGCAAATAAGATGGGTAGAACTGCTCAGCGACTACGATTGTGAGATACGTTACCACCCAGGTAAGGCCAATGTGGTAGCCGATGCCCTGAGTAGGAAAGAAAGGGTAAAACCTTCATGAGTCCGAGCATTAGGAGCGCTGGTTCAAACAAGTTTGAAAACCTGGATTTTTGAAGCTCAAGTCGAAGCAATGAAGTCTGAAAACCTGAAAAACGAGACTCTTCATGGTTTAGAGGCTAGATTTGAAACTAAGATTGATGGAGTACGTTACTTTATGGGTAGAGTATGGATCCCAAAGGCTGACAACCTATGGGAAATGATTTTGGAGGAGGCTCATAAATCTAAGTACTCAATTCACCCAGGAACAGATAAGATGTACAAGGATTTAAGGGAGTACTATTGGTGGCCAGGAATGAAGAAGGATGTTGCCATATATGTAGGGAAATGCATAACTTGCTCAAAGGTCAAGGCTGTTTATCAAAAGCCATCAGGATTGTTGCAACAACCAGAGATTCCACAGTGGAAATGGGAGCAAATCACTATGGATTTCATAACCAAACTTCCAAGAACTGCCAAAGGACACGACTCGATTTGGGTTATAGTAGATCGATTTACGAAGTCTGCACATTTCTTGCCTATTCGGGAACACTATAAGATGGAGAAGCTTGCCCAAATCTATATCAAGGAAATCGTCACGCGACATGGAGTCCCAGTTTCCATCATATCAGATAGAGATAATCGCTTCACATCTCAACTTTGGCAGTCACTTCAAAAAGCGTTAGGTACGCAATTGAATTTGAGCACGGCCTATCATCCTCAAACGGATGGTCAGAGTGAGCGAACCATTCAGACATTGGAGGACATGCTTCGGGCATGTGTGATAGACTTTGGAGGAAGTTGGGATAACCCACTTGCCGTTAGTTGAGTTTTCTTACAACAATAGTTACCACACTAGTATTCAGTGTGCGCCATATGAAGCTCTGTATGGACGCAAGTGTCGAACACCTCTTTGTTGGTTAGAGATTGGAGATAGACAACTATCTAGTCCGGACATTGTTCAAGAAACCACCGACAAGATTGCAATCATCAGGGATAGGCTTAAAGCAGCTCAAGATTGTCAAAAGAGCTATGCGGACAATCGTAGGAAGCCTTTAGAATTTCAAGTTGGTGACAGAGTCTTTCTGAAAGTGTCCCCTTGGAAGGGAACAGTCCGGTTTGGGAAAAGAGGAAAATTGAGTCCACGGTATGTTGGACCATTCAAGATCACGGAAAGAGTTGGACCAGTAGCTTATAAGCTGGAATTGCCAATGGAGTTAAGTGTTATCCACAACATGTTTCACGTGTCAAACCTGAAGAAGTTTTTAGCTGACGAAGAAGTAACCGTGCCTTTGGAAGAAGCCCAAATCAACGATAAGTTGCACATCATAGAGGAACCAATTGAGATACTTGATAGAGAGGTCAAGTGTCTGAAGTGAAGCAAGATTCCAATAGTAAAAGTCCATTGGAACATAAGGCGTGGGCCTGAGTACACTTGGGAATGGGAGGATTACATGATGCATAAGTATCCTCATGTCTTTGCTAGCAAACCTGTTAAAGCTAGTAACACTTGAATTTCGGGACGAAATTCTTTTAACCGGGGGAGACTGTGACAACTGTCAAATTTACACCTCAGGTTAGAACTGCACTGGATATTTCAATTATTCATGTCATAGTTCACACAGTGCAATTTTAGCAGTAAACTCGGTACGATAGGAAAATTTGAGAAATTTTGCCTAGGAACCCCATGATTTAGGAAATTATCCATAAATCTCATAAAATGCCAACTTAAGCTACAATTATACCACAAGTATTATATAATTAACAACTTGATCTATTTTCAACTAAATTATATAAATACTTTACTTTTATATAATTACTTTTCTATTTATAATTTATGAGAAAATTCTTGTGTTTTAAATAAATCAAAAAGACAAGATTAGACGTTATTATTACATCACACCACACAACCCCCCCCCCCCCCCTCCTATGGAGAGCCCCCCTCTCTACCCTTTATGTATTTCTTTTGGCTATCACAATTCATTTACAAAACATTTCATTCTCTCTCTAAATTCTCACACAAGAATTCTCTCTTCTTTCTCTCTCCATCTTCATCCACCTTCATCCACAAATTCAGCCTGTTAGGATCCAAGCGCTTACCACTACGCCAAAAGCAATTGCTGGTGGAGAAGGCACAACTTATTTCCATATAGCGTAGCAGCCAGCGCCACGTTTCTATTTAGGGAGATGCTGGTCAATGATCCAACAATCCCCCCCCCCTCCAGCATCTGCCAGCACTCTTGGCTACACAGCATGCCTTTGGCATTATAATGCACTCCATGGAATTCAAACCCGTGACCTGCTCTGATACCACATGTTAGGATCCAAGCGCTTACCACTACGCCAAAAGCAATTGCTGGTGGAGAAGGCGCAACTTATTTCCATATAGCGTAGCAGCCAGTGCCACATTTTGATTTAGGGAGATGCTTGTCAATGACCCAACACAGCCTCTAAACACCACTTTTCAAAGAGATAAAAGTGTTCAAGGTAAATACAAGTGTACTGGATGAAATCCACACACTCTCTTTTGTCTAAATTTTCATTTCTTGCATTTTCTTATGAATGTTCTTCACCTTCTTCTACATTTCTTTAATATTGTTAAAAATCATCTTTACACATATTAATGTTTGTAGATTTACCACCATAACACTTGCATGTTAGTAAAAAGGTGGTGAATCCATAATCAAACCCATGTTAAGATCAAAGATGAACTTTTAAACACATGCATGTAGTTTTCTTGAAAAATCCATACCCTTTTGATTCAAAGGTTTCATGAGTGGATCTTTAAATCCATTAAAAACATGTTTTAACCAACATGCATGAGCTAAAAATTCACAATTTTATGATACATGATGAAGATCTTGACATAAACACAAAAAAGAACCATTTTCAAGATTTATAAAAGATGAGATGATGGGTAAACTTGCATGTAGTTTAAATGGCTCAAAAACATGTTTTGAAACTGAAAGTAAATGTATGGGGATGAGTCAAATCGGATTGCATGCAAAGAAATATGAATTTTGGGTAAAAAGTCAATATAGGTGCACATGCACAAAGGGTGGTTTCTAACTCATTAAACCACTTGGACATAAAATATCTTGACCTAACTATTCCTGGAAGTTATCCAAAAATGGACACAAAGTTACACTAAAATCTAGACAGCAAAGGACAATTTTCTTGTTATGATTGAAAGTTAACTCTTGATCCCATTTCATCATTTTATGATGAAATTGTGGAATATATATATGTACACTATATATTTATATATTTATGCATTTTATATACTGTTGATCCCATTTCATCATATTATGATGAAATTGTGGAATATATATATACTATATATATTCATATAATTATGCAATTTATATACTTTAAACCCTTTTCATCATTATTATGATGAAATTGTGGTATGTATAAATATATATATGTACTATACATTTATAAAGTTATGCACTTTAAATACTTCATCTTTACAGTTTGAACCCTTTTTATCATTCTTATGATAAAAATTCGGTATACATATATATACTATATATAAAGTCTTTGTACCCTTTTCATTACTTATTGTGACAAAATTGCGGTAACTTTAATCTAACAAGAATGAAGCATACTTATGTTACGATTACAAATGTTGGTAACTCCATACGATTTATAATATTTAAATCACAATAAAGGCATTTTATGACGATTTAGATAGTTAGTACCTAACCTGCGAAATTAAAAACTCACTAGTGACCTTACGTTCATAGGTTTAAAGGAGTTAGGATCATCTCGAAGTGCTTGTGGGAGATTCCCGGATTCTATCGCTTATCAAGTGAGTTATCACAGCCCCTTTTTCAATATTTTACATATTTGGGGTGAAAAGCATGTCGTTATTACAACTACTTTACGCACCGGTTAACTCGTTTTCTTGAAAATGTAAACTTTGCTATACTCTTTTATGCTCTATGGTATGTATAGGTTACGCATGTTGTAAGTTTTTGAGCTTTTCTCTATCGTACGTAAGTCCCCATTTGACTCTACGTTACCCGTTTAACTCACGAGTGTGAGCCATTGGTAATTATGGATAGCGCTATTTGGTTGACACCCCACTCACAAGTCGCGCTTGTTTGAGTGCATAATTATTGTTGTTCGTGCGCATTGTTGGCGATAGAACATGCGTTGGGGCGGCTGTCATATAGGTCGGGTAACGGGCTCACTACATAAACATAATACATACTATTTCCATGAGTAAGTGTTTTCATAACCGGTTGCCTTATCCACTTGGGCGGATTTAAACTATTTTGCTATGATAAACAATGTTGTACTCATTAAACCTGTGATCTCACCAACTAGTGCATTAGTTGCCCTTTTCATTGACATGCTTTTCAGGAGAACGTCTTTAAGGTTGGTATCTATGAAGGCTACACGTGATGAAGCTTTCTTCATTATCTTTTAATTATGTCATTTCCCCTTTTGAAAAACGATTGTAAAAGACAATATCTTCATCTTTTGAATGTATTTTGATGGTTGGTGTAATCCTGTAACTCTTGCTATGAAACTTGAGCTGCACATCCTGTGTTTCTGCTTTAGCGGGGTGTGACATCATGGATCAGATGAACAGAGTATGTCGACCATTCTTAGACAAGTCTGTCACCTTCGTTAAGTCTTGAAAGTTCTGAGGAAGGAGAAATTGTACGCAAAGTTTTCAAAATGTGAATTTTGGTTAAAAGAGGTGCAATTTCTGGGGCATGTGATTACTTCAGAGGGAGTCAAGGTAGATCCGGCAAAGATAGAAGCAATGATGAATTGGGAAACACCGAAGAGCGCATCTGAAATAAAGAGTTTCTTGGGTTTAACAGGTTACTACCGGAGGTTTATCAAAGTCTTCTCAAAGATTGCTTCTGCTTTGACCGTGTTGACTCGGAAGATTGTAAAGTTTGTATGGACTGAAAAGCAAGAGTCAGCTTTCAGAACATTACGTCAGAAGTTGTGTGAAGCTCCTATTCTTGAATTACCGGAAGGAACAGAAGATTTGGTAGTGTATAGTGACGCGTCAAAGATGGGTTTGGGGTGTGTATTGATGCAACGGGGCAAAGTGATTGCTTATGCATCAAGACAACTCAAAGAACATGAGAAGAATTACCCTACTCATGATTTAGAACTTGCAGCAGTAGTGTTTGCATTGAAACTGTGGCTACATTATATGTATGGAACGAAGTGTACTCTTTTCACTGATCATAAGAGCTTGAAGCATGTCTTTGATCAGAAAGAGTTGAATATGAGGCAACGGCGTTGGTTAGAACTACTTAAAGATTATGATTGTGAATTGCATTACCATCCAGGTAAAGCCAATGTTGTGGCTGATGCTTTAAGTATAAAGGAATATAGTGGGTGCTTGAAACCAACTAACGCCATAATTTATGTGACATCAAGTTTGATCGAAAGAATAAAAGCTGCTTAAGCGGAAGCTTTATTAGAAGAAAATCTAAAAGATGAAGTCATGATCAAACAACATCTTCAACTGACTGAAGATAGTCGTGTGATCAAACTGTTCCAAGGCCGTGTTTGGGTGCCAAAGGTGGGAGGAAATCGGGAGTTAATTCTCGAAGACGCCCACAAGTCTAAGTATTCTATACATCCTCGAAGTACTAATATGTATAGGGATTTGAAGTTACACTATTGGTGGCCAGCTATGAAGTTAGATGTGGCACGAATTGTAGAAAAGTGTGTGACATGTTCATTAGTGAAGGATGGACATCAAAGGCCCTACGAAAATCTGCAATCTTTAGAGATTCCGAAATGGAAATGGGATAAGATTACCATGGATTTTGTGACAAAGTTACCAAGAACAGTGAAAGGTAACGATACTATTTGGGTAATCGTGGATCGGTTGACTAAAAGTGCTCACTTCTTGGCGTTGAAAGAGGCATCACCGATAGATAAGTTGGCGAAGCTTTATATTAATGAAGTGGGGTCAAGACATGGTATTCCGGTATCTATAGTTTCTGATCGTGACAGCCGGTTTACTTCAAGGTTTTGGCAGTCACTACAAGAGGAACTGGGGACAAGAGTAAATTTGAGCACTACGTACCATCCACAAACAGACGAGCAAAGTGAAAGAACCATTCAGACTTTGGAAGATATGCTCAGGTCGTGTGTGTTAGACTTTGGAGGTAACTGGGATATGCATTTACCTTTGGTAGAGTTTGCGTATAACAATAGTTATCATTCCAGCATTGGACGAGCACCTTTCTAAGCTTTGTATGGTCGGAAATGTAGAACTCCGGTATGTTGGTTAGAAGCTGGAGAAAAGCAATTTGCTGGTCCTGAACTTGTTCAACAAACGGCTGATAAAGTGAAAGAGATTCGGAAGCGTATGAAGCGGCTCAAGATCGACAAAAGAGTTATGCCGATCCAAAAAGAAGCCGAAAGAATTCCAAGTTGGGGAACGTGTAATGCTTAAGGTATCCCCGTGGAAAGGTGTGATAAGGTTTGGTAAACGTGGAAAGTTGAGTCCTCGTTTTCTTGGACCATTCACTATAACTAAGAAAGTTGGACTTCAAGCTTATCAGTTGGATCTTCCACCTGAATTGGAAGGAATCCATAATACCTTTCATGTCTGTTATCTTCGGAAATGTTTAGCCGAAGAGAATGATGTAATTCCACTTACTGAAGTAAGAGTGGATTAAAAGAGTCGTTGTGTGGAGGAACCGGAAGCGATTTTACAAAGATCGGTTAAAAAGCTACGACATAAGGATGTGGTTATGTTAAAAGTACCATGGAAACATCATCGAGGTGATAACGTGACGTTAGAAGCTGAAGAAGATATGAAGATTAGATATCCTCATCTATTTACCTAGCTTTGATTTTAGGGACGAAATCATTTTCAAGTTGGGGAGATTTGTAACACCTCGAATTTCCATTATATTATATTGTAATGTGAATGGGGTCGAATTGTAATTTAGTCTAAGTTGTGGACTAAATTGTAAATGTAAACTCCAGGGTTGAATTTGCATTTTGACCAAAGTTTAAAGTTAATGTTGAAAATTAAACTTGGGGTCTGTTTTGTCTTTCCTTGAAAGTTGAGTTTAATTAAGAGTTGGGTAAGTTGAATTGAGAAATTATCTCAATCTTTTGTTGAAGTCGGTCCAGAGTAAGAACAGAGAAAGAAAGAAGAAGAAAAGAGAAGAAAGAATTGGAACTGTGGTTTTCGTGTGGTAAGGGTTTTGAAATCTTCTTCTTTAATTTCTTAATCAGTTTGGTAACATCAAGATTGAATCACCTTTCAACAGGTTGTGAATCAGAGAAGGGAAGGTTTTTGGATTGCTGGATTAAGACTTCGATTAGGTGAGTTCAACCCTTTCATCTAAAAATTATCAGTTGAAATTGAATCAGATTTTGTATATAAGCTGTCTGAATGAATTTGTATAATTGTATTGAAGCAAAATCGATTAACCATCTGAATTTAGATGAGCCTTTTGAGTAAATTTGACGAGAATCGAATGTACAGTATCGAAGTCCCGATATTGGAGAATTCCGGAACTGGGCTTATGGGTTCCGGAAATTAAATGGGATTCGGAATTGGGCCTTAGGATCCGGTATTGAGATTTCCAGAAATTAGCTTAGATCCGGTATGGGAAGTTCCGGAATTGGGCTACGGGTTCCGGAATTGATCCGGAATGGTGGCGGATCCGGAATTGAGCCGGATTAGTGATGAGATTCGGAGTTGGTCCAGAATATAATTCGATCCGGAATGGATTTCAGAATGGGCTATGGATCCGAAATTAAATGGATTCCGAAATGGGCTTTTGGATCCGGTATTAAGTGGATTCCGGATTGGGCTTAGGATCCGGTATGGATTGAGTTCCGGAATTAGAGTGATCCGAAATGGATCCGAAATGGATCCGAAATCAATAGTGATCCGAAATAGAATAAGATCCGGTTTCTGTTAGAATCCAGTTAGGGATTCGGTTTAATTCAAAATCCGGATTCGAATAGTTCCGGACTTTGAGTTCGGAATACTATTCCGAATATAGTTTCCGGAGGGAGAACATTCGAGAATAAGGATAAAATAGGTTATCCGGTATTCTTAGAGTTTAAAGTGTTACGGGATGTGGTGTGATATGTTATTATACATATACACCAGTAAGTGTATGGGATCCATAGGCACTGATAATAATTGTAACGTGGAATAGGCATAAAGTAATTTGTAATTTCCGTTGACCTGAAATGTGGAATAGGCATAAAGTAAGTTGTAATTCCCATTTCATAAAGGTGTTGTGAAATGAGGGATAGGCATAAAGTAAATTGTAACTCCTATTTCATAGTGTGACGTGAAAGGCGGAATAGGCATAAAGTAAATTGTAATTCCCGTTTACGTGGAAATGGTGAATAGGCATAAAGTAATTATAATTCCCATTTCGTAGTGTAGAAATCGAGGAATAGGCATAAAGTAAATTGTAATTCCTAATTTCTAGTAGAAGATAAGAGATAGGCATAAAGTAAATTGTAATATCTGCTTCCACTCCAAGAAATAGACATAAAGCAATATGTAATTTCTTGGATATGAGCGATGATCTAGAATCTGCAATGATTCGTAGTAGGCTCTCGAATATGATGATATGACTTTCTGAATGTTAGTCATACTCATGGGATCGGGTATGCTCCCGTCATTATGAGATGAGTACGAGTACGGTAAGAATGGTGGCAAACCAGGTTTGTTTATATGCTTTGGATATCTGAGTTTTCAAAGCTGTTAATGTATTAATTTGAATTTGGATGTTCTCTCTAGGCGTAAGCCTAATCGTTCAAATTAAATTTTCTTATCAGGTACGAGCTCAGGGAAGTAATGGGAAGTGGACGAGTGCTTTTGGTAGTCAACTTTTGATGATAATCGGAGAACTTAGCTGATGCGAGGAGGCTTTTGATGAATTGCTTAGATAACCAAGTTAAACTAATTATAGTTGACATGATTAGATTAATAGGTTATTTAAAGAATTTGAATCGTGTAAATATGAACCCTCATAGTTAATTCTCTGCTTATACATATATAAAAGTTTGGATGATATTCTGATATACCTTGTTAAATTTTAAGGTTTAAATTGGCTCTGATTTTAGGATGTTACAACAAACGTTCAAAAACAGAGTATGATAAGATTTAAATGCGAATGCGTTTTAAAGAACATTTTAGGTTAGATTTTAAAGGTAGAGAACACACAATAGAAGGATGAATGCAGTATATGTAACAAGAATAATGCTCAACAATTCACCTCTATTAATTCACCAGAATTACACCAAGAACACCACAAAGTGTGTGTTTCTTACAAACAGCTTCTCTCTAAGTAGGTGTGTGTGTGTGTTGTGCTTCGTTGTCAGAAAAGGTCTGGTAAGACTCTCTATTTATACTAAAGACAAAGGGGATAAGTGTACAAGATAGAGGGTCGTAGGACGCATTCTGGTACACGTTAATGTACTGTGCCGTTTGATAGTACTCTGCAAAAGCTGCAACCTCTCAGAAGATGACACGTAGAAAGTAGAGGAACGTGCCTTGTACTATTTGATATTCAGGATCTTCGTACAACAGAGGCACGTGAGCATCACACTTGTCTTTGTCTTCAAGAGTCGATCTTCATCTTCAGTATTTTAGTTCCACATAGGCTCTGTCAAGATTAACAGAGGCTCTATGGTCTTGAGATCTGCTTGGACTTTTTCTTCTGATGTTGATCGGCAGAGGTTCAGATATCTTGGTGTATCTGGCAGAGGCTTCTACCAGATTTGTCCTTAGCTATTTTTCAATACTTCAATCATTTGAATATATGGAGCTAACAATCTCCCCCTAAGTATTGAAAAATAAAGTTTATGCGCTAAGCTAAGTGAACAAGAGGTGAATGAATCAATCTCTGTGAAAGAGAATCTTTATTTAGCATATATGCTATAGTCATTTACAGAGGTTTTTGTTGAAAAGAACTTACAAGGCTTGAAAAAATTTAAACTAAGTACAAAAGTTAACAACAGAGATCATATTTTAGCATTGGGGAAATCATTGATCTTCTTTCCCCATGATCCTTCCGTCTTTAGTTCGGTATAGAAGAATATGCATAATTCTCTGAATCTAATGGTTGCATCAATGGCCTCGATGAGTAGATCTGCGGTCTCAAGGTTTACGAATTATGAGCCTCTGCTGTTGAGTAGATCTTGTTTGAATTATATCAGAGTCGTTGTGGCGTATTTCTGACAATCGAATTCAATGAATAGCTTCTTTTGACCTTGAGGATCGAGATACACATATCCAACTCTGGGATGATGGATGATAGAGTGGGGTTTTATGTCAGAGGATGAGGGGCAATGATCATCTGGGCGAGTTATGGATATCTTCTTTACCCCGAGGTCCAGAGCTACTTGAAAGTCAAGTAAACTGAAGTACAATAGCCTTTCCCTTATAAATGTTCTGACGGCATCATAGGCTCTTTGATGTTCAATTCTGCCAGATATGTAGTTGCTCTTTGCCCATGTGTATAATTCTACCAGATCAAAAAGGTGGAGATTTCTGAGATCTGCATATGTGAATATCATCTTGGAGCCATCCTCTCTCAACACGTAGTAGATGTTGTTCCAGAAGTTTTTACACGTTGTGTGAGAGAGTTTGATTGAGAGGACCTGCTTGATCTTGGAGTTTTAGAACACATGCTCTGACTTCTAAGCTTTTTCTCTGAAAAACTTGTCCTTGATCTCTTCGATTATGTCCAGGCTTAAGGTAGGCTTTGGCAGAGGATCATTGAGGCCTCTGCTGTATAGGTAATTATACACTACCACTTCCATGTCTCTCTTCGGTGCAGGGCAGGAGACATGGGTTTCCTGAGAGCGTTCATCTCTCTGAGGACCTGGGAAACACTATCTTTGGATGGTTTGGATTTTGGGTCAAGGGAAGGAATGGCTGACAGAGGAGGTCCAAATGCCCAATCCTCTTCCTCTGGTTTGGGAGTGATGAAAGAGTCGAAAGCACACTTCATCAATTTTTCTATAGGTTGAGGCTTAGGTTTATTGGATTTTGGCTCCTCTGGGGTGATGGATTTACCCTTGTCCGTGGTTATTGGTTTGGTTGGAGGTACCTCTGTAGATTTTTGCTTCTGTTGAGAACTTGGAGGATTTTGTTTTGGTTTTAGCGGGGGTGCCTCTGCAGATATAGTCTTTTCATTGGTGATTTGAGGTTTGGCTTGGGTTTGTTCGTTGGGTTTAGCTTCTGTTGTGGGTTGTTGAGGTGGTTGTGGGTTATACTCTGTGGTAGACTGAGTTGTAGACTGAGCTTCTGTTGTGGGTACAATGGTTGGGGGTTTAGTGGATTGCTCTGTAGTAGTAGGTGTCTTCAAGTATGATCTTTGCTTCTGAGCTAGAGATTTGACCCTGGGTGTTTTGGGTCGTTGTTCAGGGTGTGTAGGTGAAGGTAGGTTGGCTTCTGGTAGAGGTGATCGGGGGTTTAGAGATGGTAGATCTTCATATTGTTTGTTTTCCCCAGAGGTGGTTGTAGCCTCTGTGGTCTTCTGGTTGGTTTGAGATGATGGTACTTGTTGGATGGGTTTGATCGCTAGAGGTTGCCTTGTCAAGGTTCTGCCTGTCTTCTCCCCCTCATGATGATCTGATGGTCCTTCAGAATCACCCTCAGAGTCATCATGTCTTCCACGATCCGCTTTCCCTTCAGCCTGACAAGAAGTGGGAGACTTCTTAGGCTGACTTGCCCCTGCAGCGATCAGTTTCTGGCAGACATCATCGCATATCCCAAGTAGGTATGCTACCTCTACCTCTGAGTTGAATCTGAGCTTCCCTACACTGGCTTGGAATTATTTTATGTAGGAGGCATTTGTAGTGGTGAACACCTTGATGAACTCAGTTATTTCGTTCAGAACACCCTGGCCAAGCTCTGTCAGTTGGGCCCTGGTGATGTAATCCTGAGGTTTGAGGGCCTGCATCTACTCTGTTGTCGAATCTTGGACTTTTTCGAGAGCCTTTTGTAAATCTTCTTGGGTTAAGGCTGGAGTTGCAGAGTGTTGCTTTGCAGTTCTTTGGTCAGCAGTTCGATGGAGGCTTGAGAAGCAGAGGTTGTGGAGCTTTGTGCAGGAGTATTTCATATGGAGTTCAGCACAACAGTGTTTTCTTTGACCCCTTTTGAAAAGGATTCAACCTTTGTGGACAGAGCATCAAGGGCCTTCTGTGTTACCTGAAAGAGTGTTTACCAAGCTTTTCAACTCGGTAAGTGTGTTGGTCATAGAGGTGACGAAGGTTTGGAACACATTCTTCTCTAGAGTGGACATATGTTCCTGAGGTGCCTGCTTTCGACCATGTTTTGAGGTTGAGGTCGGCAGGACCTCCATCCAATCCTTGAGAAGAGGCTTTAGAGGCCTCAAGCTTAATGGATGTTCTGTTAATGGTCTTACTCTGATCCACTCCAGAGGTCGGGACAGAGGGAACCATGAGTTGACTTTGGGATTTGTCTAGAATCCCTTCGTCGTTGTGCGCGCTATGCTCCTCTGAAGAGCGTATTGTTTCTAGTTCAGTGCATGTGGCAGAGGAAACAAATTCCTTTGTTGTGATCTCAGGTGTGACTCTGGTACACGTTAATGTAGTGCGCCGTTTGATAGTACTCTGCAAAAGCTGCAACCTCTCAGAAGATGACACGTGGAAAGTAGAGGAACGTGCCATGTACTATTTAATCTTCAGGATCTTCGTACAACAGAGGCACGTGAGAAGCACACATGTCTTTGTCTTCAAGAGTCGATCTTCATCTTTATTCTTTTAGTTCCACAGAGGCTCTGTCAAGATTAACAGAGGCTCTGTGGTCTTGAGTTCTGCTTGGACTTGTTCTTCTGATGTTGATCGGCAGAGGTTCTGATGTCTTGGTGTATCTAGCAGAGGCTTCTACCAGATTTGTTCTTAACTATTTTTCAATACTTCTATCATTTGAATATATGGAGCTAACATATACCATCCACAAACAGATGGGCAAAGTGAAAGGACAATTCAGACATTAGAAGACATGCTAAGATCTTGTGTAATTGATTTTGGAGGTAAATGGGATACGCATTTACCTTTAATGGAATTTGTGTATAATAACAGTTATCTTTCAAGTATCGGAAGGGCACCTTTCGAAGACTATATGGGCGAAAGTGTAGGATTCCGATTTGTTGGTTAGAAGTTGGAGAAAAACAATTTGATGGTCCCGAAATTGTGCAACAAACGACTGATAATGTTAAGGAGATTCGGAAACACTTGAAGGCGACTTAAGACCGACAGAAGAGTTACGCCGACCAGAAGAGGTGACCTATAGAGTTTCAAGTTGGGGAGCGGGTAATGTTAAAGGTATCCCCTTGGAAAGGCATAATAAGATTTGGGAAGCGTGGAAAGTGAAGTCCTCGTTTTCTTGGACTTTTCACTATAACCAAGAGAGTAGGGCTTCAAGCTTATCAGTTTGAGCTTCCACCAGAGTTGGAAGGGATCCATAATACTTTACATGTTTGCTATCTTCGGAAATGCCTAGCAGAGGAGGAAAATGTGATACTACTTTCTGAAATAAAAGTGGATGAGAAAAGTCGTTGTGTCGAGGAACCCAAAGCAATTTTGGAAAGAACGACTAATAGCTACGTCATAAAGAAGTTGTTATGGTCAAAGTACAATGGAAACATCATAGAGGTGCCAATGTAACCTGGGAAGCAGAAGAGGATATGAAGAATAAGTATCCTCACTTGTTTGTATAGTTCAGATTCCGAGGACGAAATTCTTTTCAAGTTGGGAAGAATTGTAACGCCTCGAAAATTCCATAACTATTGTACGTTTATTTTCGAAGGACGTTAAAATATCTGAGTGTATTATTTTAGAGGTTATGTCTTGACTTTATGAGGAAGGGCCGAAAGTGGAATTAGCCACATTGTTTGGGGCTAAATTGTTACATTTGAAATTTGATACATATACATATATATATATATATATATATATATATATATATATATATATATATATATATATATATATATATATATATTAGTAGAATTTGATTTTGCTTGAACAAAAGATCTGAGTCTGAGAAATTGAAGTCGGTTCCAAAAGAGAGAGAAAGACCAAGTTCCAGGTTTCGTTCGGTAATAAATTCAATCATCTTCTCCAATACACATTCTTTAAGGATTGGTAATCACAAGTTAAATTGTCTTTCGATTAGGTTATTGAAATCAGTGGTGGAAAAGATTTGGTTTGATTCCACACAGACTCTGAGTTTGAGTTCTTCAGGTGAGTTCATCTTCATTTTTTATGTATTATGTCTATGTTGAAATTATTAGTTGGAATTGAAGTCATACTTCGAATTATGTTATATGTATCAATAAAGTATGGTTAAATCGATTGAACAATTGTGGAAATACCATTTTGGTACGAATTAGGTCGGTTTATCGAACAGTCCGGAAGTGATGTTTTCCGAATGATTCCTGGAATTAGTTTCCGGATGGTTTTCCCGGATAGGTCCCGAAATTGGTTAGTTCCCGGGTTTGGTTTTCGGAACTCAAGTTTTTCGGATATATTCCAAATGTTTGTAAATTGAAATTAAAATGTGGAGAAAACAACTGTGAATATTTTGTTGAAAACAACATAATGAGATGATATTATTGTAACATTAAAATTGTATGTTTATAATAGTCGCATGAATATGTGTAATGGATCCATAGGCAAAAGAAGTATTTGATAACGTGGAATAGGCATGTTTAATTGTAATTCCCGTTGACGTGAAATGTGGAATAGGTGTCACACCCCGCTAAAGCAGAAATACATGATGTCACAGTTCAAGGTTTCATTGCATAAGGTGGAAGACAACACACAATCATCATAGCTTAAAAGGTTTACAAAAGTTACATCTTGTTCAAAAATACAAAATGTCCAAAACAAAAATTGACATGATAAGGAAAATAGTGTTGGATGCAGCTACTTGTGGTGTCTTCTAAAGTTCCAATCTTACTTGCTATCTCCTGAAAAACATGTAAATGAGAGGGTCAACTATTGAATAGTTGGTGAGTTCACAGGTTTTTATGAGTACAGCAAAGTTTTTTTATAGAAACATTTTTAATCCGCACAAGTGGATATAAGTTTGTCATCGAAACAGTTTTAATCCGCACAAGTGGATATAAGTATTCGGTTGTAGTAAAACACACTTTTGTAAATCCGCATAACGGGTTAAGAGTTCGTTTGTCAAAATGCGCAAGGTATAGTATCGTATGCAATTATATGTTAAGAAATGAGCCCACTACCCAAACCTAATTACGGAATGCCCCAAACTGCATGTTCCTCACAAACACGCTTACGGAATTACGGAATTACGGAAAATAGTAATTATGCACTCGCGAGGTGAGTGGGTGTCAACCAAATAACGTTATCCATAATACTAACGGCTCGAAACGTGAGTTAATGGGTAATGTAGAGTAACCGGCGACTTAATAGAAAAACTCAAAATCAACTATCATAAGCATACATACCATAGCGCGTAAGTATACGGAGCAATATTCAGCATTTTGAGTAAACAGTACAATCGGTGCGTAATAAAATCGTAACATGCTTTTCACCCCAAAATGTATAAAATAGTAAAAAGGGGTTGTGAAAACTCACTTGATGCGCGGTGAAATTCCGAGAATCTCTTACAAAATACTTCGGTGTGATCCAACTTCGATCCTACGAACGTAAGGTCACTAGTGAGTTTTAATCTTAAGGGTTCGGTAAACTAATTATCCAAATCGTCATAAAATGCCCTTTTTATAGAATTTATTTAGGGTTTTTATTTTTTTACCATTCAAATTAATATATGCATGTCATCAAATAACTGAGATTTTATCATAAAAGTGGTAGATTTACAACATGAAATAATTATATAGAAATAAAGTTGATTTTAAACCACTTTTAAGACTATTCTTTTGTTGTCCAGATTTAGGTGCCACTTTCTGTCCATTTTTGAATATCTTCCAGGAGCATTTAGGTCAAGATATTTTATGTCCAGGTAGTTTAATGAGTTAGGAAACTTTTGACATAAGTTTCACAATTTTTAGAGGTGAGTAAGTACATGAAATAATTCTTGACGTAAAATCACTACAGAAAGCTTTGCTGTTTGCGCACTGTTTTTGTGAAAAATGTTTGAAGGTCGAAATCTTTGAGTTTTTGAGTGAACCACTTGGGTTTGAAACTTAATTCATAAAAATAAATTCCAGAAAAATAATCACCTAATTTGGAGTATTATTGAGTGAGATATGAGTTTTTGAAGAGAGAAGTAAAATCTGGCAGCAAGCTGTCAAAACTAGTCTTTATGCATGTGCATCCCTTTTGTCTTTTTTTATCAAAATTCTTATTCTTCTTGCATGCAATCCGACTTGACTCATCCCCATACAGATATTTTCAGTTCTAAAACATATTTTTAAGTCATTTAAACCACATGCAATGATATCTATCAATTCAACTTTTGTAGACTTTGAAAATAGGTCTTTTTGAAGATTTTTGGGTGTTTATGCCAAAAACTTCTACATGCAACTTAAAATTGTATATTTTTGGTTCATGCATGTTGATTTAAACATGTTTTTAGTGGATTCAAAGAGCTACTCATGCAATCTTTGGACCAAAAAGTATGGATCTTTAAGAAAAACTACATGCATGCAAGTTAAGAGCCCATATTTGTTCTTAACATAGGTTTGATCATGGATTCTCCACCTTTTTAATAACATGCAAGTGTTATGGTGGTAAATCTACAAACATTAAGATGTATGTAGATGGTTCTTAACAAAAGTTTAAAGAAAAATGTAGGAGAAGAAGAACATTACTTAAGAAAATGCAACATAAAAATTTATGACAAAAAGGGGGTGTGTGGATTTCATCCAACACACATGTGTTTACCTTGAACACTTGAATCACTTGAAGGAGAAGTGTTTTAGGGGCTGAAGAGTGGTGGCTTTTGGTGGTGTTTTCTTGAGAGAAAGTAGAGAGAAGTAGAGAGAAAAAGAGAGAGTGACTTCTAGAGAGAAGTTAGAGAGAGAGAGATGGAGTGAAGAGTGAACTTGGAATGCATAAAAATGAAAATGAGAGGGGTTAAGGGTGGTGGGGATGATGTGGTGTGTTGTGAAAATATGTCAAATCCTTGTCTTTTTGAATTATTTTCAAGCATGCAAAACGTTTCTTTTAAATTTGAATTTTAAACAACACTTTTTATTTTAATAGTAAGGGTTTTAATATCTTTTAGGTTGAAGTAATTTAGGTTGCTAAATATATATATAATTGTGGTATAAATATTGTTTGGGTTGGCATTTTATGAGATTTATGGATAATTCCCTAAATTGAGGGGTTTCTAGGCAAAATTGTTAAATTTTCCTAACGTACCAAGTTCGTTGCTAAAATTGGACGGTGTGAACTATGACATGAATAACTGAAACGTTTAGTGTAGTTCTAACCTGGAGTGTAAATTTGACGGTTGTCACAGTCTCCCCCGTTAAAATAATTTTGTCCCGAAATTCAAGAGTTACTAGCTTTAACAGGTTTGCTAGCAAAAAGATGAGGATACTTTTGCATCATGTAATCCTCTCGTTCCCAAGTGTACTCAGGTCCACGCCTTGTGTCCCAATGGACTTTTACTATTGGAATCTTACTTCGCCTAAGACGCTTGACCTCCATATCAAGTATCTCAATTGGTTTCTCCACGATGTGCAACTTATCATTGATTTGGACTTCTTCCAAAGGCACGGTTATCGCTTCGTCGGCTAGACATTTCATCAAGTTTGACACATGAAACGTGTCATGGATAGCACTTAGCTCCATTGGCAAATCCAGCTTGTATGCCACTGGTCCAATTCTTTCCGGGATCTTAAATGGTCCTACATATCGAGGGCTTAACTTTCCTCTTTTTCCCAAACCGAACTGTTCCCTTCCAAGGGGATACTTTTAGAAAAATCTATCTCCAATCTGAAATTCTAAAGGCTTCCTACGATTGTCCGCATAGCTCTTCTGAGGATCTTGAGCTGCTGTAAGCCTAACTCTGATGATTGCAATCTTGTCGGTGGTTTCTTGTACAATATCCGGACTAGATAGCTGTCTATCTCCAATCTCCAACCAACAAATAGGTGATCGACACTTGCGTCCATATAGGGCTTCATATGGCGCACACTTAATACTGGTGTGATAGCTATTGTCGTAGGAGAACTCAACTAACGGCAAGTGGTTATCCCAACTTCCTCCAAAGTCTAACACGCATGCCCGAAGCATGTCTTCTAAAGTCTGTATAGTCCGCTCACTCTGCCCATCCGTTTCAGGATGGTAGGCAGTGCTCAGATTCAGCTGCGTACCCAACGCTCTTTCAAGTGACTGCCAAAACCGAGATGTGAAACGACTATCTCTATCTGATATAATGGAAATTGGGACTCCATGTCACTTGACAATTTCCTTTATGTAAATCTGAGCAAGCTTCTCCATCTTTTAGTCATCCCGAATAGGCAAGAAATGTGCAGACTTCGTAAATCGATCTACTATAACCCAAATAAAGTACATAGTGATTTGCTCCCATTTCCACTGGGGAATCTCCGGTTGTTGGAACAACTGTTAGGTCTAGAGTTTTGTCAAAAACACAAGTGTTGAGTTCTGAGTAAGAAGACTAAAGAAGACTCAGAAGTTCTGAGTAGAAGACTCAGAAGTTCTGAGTGAGAAATCTCAAAAAGATTCTAAGTGTTGGATTCTGACTAGAAGGTTCAGAGTTCTGAGTAGGAGACTCAGAACTTCTGACTATGAAGACAAATGTTCTGAAGCGTTTATTCAGAAGTATGTTCAGAATTCATATCTTGGGATATTCTCTGTTATATTCAGTTACTAATTAGGACACGTGTAATTGTTCTATTAGTCTGTTTCTCATATGTACTGTAGCTTTAGCTTTTCTCTACAGTATATATAGTGTTAGCAACAGTTTGCTAACTAATCTTTGATATAATCTTTGGTGAATCCATTTAGAGAAAAATTCATTGTAATATCTTGTAATTCACAGATTGTTAATAAATCATATGACCAGTTGCTGTGAATACGATCTTAATTGTTCATATTTGATTGTAAGATTGTATCCTGAAACTTACAATTGGTATCAGAGCCAATCAACAAACAAATTCGTCCAAGAGTGTGTTTGATCGCGTTCTTGAAGTTTCTTGATCAATTCGACAATTGATTCCGTTACTGCTAACAATTCTTGAATTCCTAACAATTCTTGAATTCGTTTCTATCATTGATTCAAGAAATTTGAATTTGTCTTTCTGTTGAATCGATATCTTACAATCAAGTCATCCAAAGATTTTCTCCCTATGCTGATTAATTCTCGAAATTAAACAGAGATCACAGGTATGTTTTCGAAATTCTTGATTGGTTTCTGGATCAAAGTGATTATATCTGCTGCATGTTGATTAGTATTCAAATTTTTTGTTGAAAAGAAGATTTCATTAATTCATGTACTCTAACTGTTTGATGAAATGCATGTGACGGATTTGATTAATTCTTGCATGTTCTAGATTTGTGTTGATTCTCATTTTTGATCATAATTCATAGTTGATATTCGAATTTGTCATTTCATCATGCCTGAGATTATTGAAGTTTTTGTGAGACCTGCAATTTCTATAACCAGTTCAGACAATTTACAAAAATTAAGTCCTGTAAAAGCAAAAGAAACAATTTCTGAACAAAAAACTGAGATTGTTCATTTTGAAAGCAAGATTGCTAATCTTCAAGCAAAACAAGACGAATATGCAAAAGTTATAAAGATTTTGCAAAAAGAGAAATCTGATTTTCTAAAGGATTTTGAAAAAGGTTCAAGAAAACATAAAGTTGTTAGAAAAAGAGAATGTTGATTTGAAAGAGAAAGGCAATTTTAGAAGAAAGATGTTGACAGAGTCTGAAAATAGAATCAAATCATGTGAAATGAAAAATTGTCAACTCTTGAAACAGATCTATGATTTTGAACAAGTTCTTATACTTGAAAGATTGAAATTTGAGAAAGATAGAAGAGACTTTCAAACTGAGAGGAAAGGTTTTGAAACAAAGTCTGTTGAATTATCTTTGAAAATTTCTGATTTGGAGAAAATTCTTGCAAAAGAAAGAAAAGAGTTTGAATGCAAGAAAAATGTTTTTCAAAAAGAAAAGAATGGTTTTGAGAAAAAGAAAACAGGAATGTTAAATGAGTTTTCTGTAAAAATCAATGAGTTGGAGAAAGAGTTAGAAGATGGAAGGAAAGAGACTGAAAAGAAAAGGTAAGTGGCTTTAAAGAAAAATGCTTAAAAGATGAGTTTGAGAAGGAAAAGAAAGTTTTTCATTTGGAGATAAGGAGGCTTATTAAGAAATTATCTGATTTATCAACTAAAATCATGATAGAGAAGAAGTCCAAATCTGATTTGCAGTCAAGGTTTGATTTGTATGTTAAAAAGTTTAGGGAATTTGAAACGAAAGTTGTTGACAAATCAAATCATAGTTCAAAAGATCAGATTCGTTCTTCTAATCTGTTTTATGATTCTGCTATTGATAAATCTTATAATTGTTCTTTTAAAAAGATAAAAATGGAATGGAGAGTTAAAGAAACAACTTTCAAGAAAGAAGTGCCAAAATCAAAAGTTCCTAATTCAAATGTCAAGAAGAACAATACATTTCAAAGAAAATCTTTTGTTAAACCTGATGTGATTTATTCTGTAAATCAATTAGTCAGAGTTGCACAAAAGAAACTTTGTTGTTCATATTGTGGGACTAATGATTTTGTGAACAAGAATTTTATTCAGCACTGGTATGGTTCTTATAGAATATCTGCATATGCTACTGCACCTAACAAACCTGGACCCAAGTTCATATGGGTACCAAACTCAACTTAATCTGTTTTGCAGGTTATTCATGTGTAAAGCTGAATGATCATATATTGACACATGACTGAAAACAGATGTTGTGCTTAATTGAGAATTTTGACTTTTGGATAATTCAGTCCAAAACTCGATCTGAATGTAATTATGGATTTCTGATTCATATAGATCAATTTGTTGATCTTGAAGATTTTTTTGAAAACGTTCTGTTTGCTATGAGGTTATCGAACTCATAGATGTGAGTGTTTTTCGTAGAAAACATTTCCAGAGAATGTGTTCATAATCGCATTTTAAGCAACCCTGCAAATTTTGGTTGAAAAATTCTGATTTTTGAGCAAGTTATGGTGATTTGAAGTTCAGAATGTTCAAAAATCACAAAATCCAAACATTTTTCTAAGGAATTTTCTCTGGATAGTTTTATCAGAATTCTGACTCTCTTACTCAGAAGTTCTGACTCTATTACTCAGAATTCTGACTCAACTAATTAGAATTTTGAACAAGTTACTCAGACTTCTGACTATACTACTCAGAATTCTGACTCAACTAATCAGAATTCTGACTCTGATACTTAGAATTTTGAGCAAGTTACTCAGAATTCTGACTCTTCTAATCAGAATTCTGACTCTACTACTCAGAATTTTTTTTTGATAACTAATGAGGAATCATCGTAGATGATTACCAAAATCTCTTGATTTTGCAGGATTATCTTGATTTCAGAGGGAGTACTGTCTCAAACGTGCTTCGACGTTTTAGGTTTTTGAACATATCAGTTCAAAACCCGTACTTAAATGACTATGGCTTCTGAATAATTCAGTTCAGAACCCGTACTTCAGAGACTAAGACTTCTAAACAAATCAGTTTATAACTCATATTTCTCAGGTGATATCCTTAACTGTCATATTTTTATGTTTCAAGGAACAAGTGGTGAAAGGTAACATTGCATTACGTTTATTTCTATTGCTTTGAATGTTTGAATCTTAACAAATTTAATTCAATGATATGAATTTTTTTAATTTTCAATCAATGAATAAATGTGTGTCAAAGAGTGATTTTACAAGTATTTTGTATTATCTGAGCTATATTTGTTTCAACTTTCACTTCTGAATTAAATCGAAAGGTAAGCAAAACATGAATGAAATTATGCCGAATGCTCAATGTTATGAAATCTATACTTATATAGAATATAATGTTCAAAAAGCCTAAATGTCAGAATGTTGGATGGAAACAAAAATATGGGGGAAGTACTAAGTTTTAGTACCAAGTGATTGAGGTGAAATATAAATATATATATAAAATCATTTAGTTTGAAAGTTTGTACCTGTGGCCTTTCTGGTTTGGGAGAGTAAGTCCTAAGGGGTGCTCGACACCTAGTCCCTAAGATCAACTGGTCTGGGATCGGCTGACCCAAATCCTGCAATAGAACCAGATAGAAAGCCATGTTCTACTGGTACAAATGGGTTTAAGATATATCGATGTGGCCTTTCTGGTTTGGGAAATTAAGTTCCAAGGGGTGCTTGTCACCTAGCACCTAAGACTAACTGGTCTGGGATATGCTGACCCAAATCCTACTATAGAACCAGATAGAAAGTCATGTTTAACGATGTATCTTATTCTTACTAAACTTTTTGATTAAAAGATGCCAATGTGCACAAAATTAAAAGATGTCAATGTGCACAAAATTAAAAGATGCCAATGAGCACACATCTCTTGAAACTTTGGGAAAATATAAAGTCGCAATAAACCTGTAAATTTGTGAAAATCCTGATTTTGGACAAATAGTGTGAGTAGAGCAAAGTATTCGTATATGTGTTTAGAATTGCATATTCTTGAAGTTAATCATATTTCACATGCTAAGCACACCAAATAGATTTAATAAAGAGATTGAAACTGAACATTTTTAACTTGATATGCAATGATGACTTGTATTTGAATCCAAACACATGCATTTGATTTCATTTGATTGAAAAATCTGATAAATTTCATTAAGTTGGATTTCTTTTGTAAAATTTTCAAATGATCAAATGTTAGTAGTTATCAAGTGTAGTTCAGTGAATCTTATTTTTCTTGTATAAATGTTTTCATTAAAGCACTATATTTGAAATGAATAATTTTAATGAAATATATGCATACTTTCAGGGGGAGAAAACAAATTGCTCCATAATTCTTATTTTGAGGGGGAGCAAGGTTATTCATTAAGGAGGAGAAAAAGCATAAACTTCATTCGAAGAAAAAGCATCGCTAAATTTTTGAAAATCAAGGGGGAGAAATGCTAAAGATTTTGAAGATGATTTTGCTTTCCAAAACTTTAGGGGGAGAAAAGCTAAAGATTTTGAAGATTGATATGGTTTTTGTACAGAAATAACAAAAGAGAGAAATGTTATTTTAAGAAGGAGAAGAGGAAAAGAAAACTGATCGGTTGTTTCTTATAAAGAAATCTTATGAAAGCTGAAATGAAGATGAGAATTGTCATTTCAAGGGGGAGCAAAGAAAAAGCAAATATATAACAGAAATCAATTTGGAAATAGTTGCTGCTGCTGATTAAAGACTGACCAGAAGTTGGTAACTCAGATTATTCAGAATTCTGAGCAAAAGTTGTCAAAGCATTCAAAAGAGCTCCTTCTGAAGATTGTTCATGCTCTAAGAATTTGATGATGAATAGTACAAGTGTGTTTGACAAAAAGGGGGAGATTGTTAGGTCTAGAGTTTTGTCAAAAACACAAGTGTTGAGTTATGAGTAAGAAGACTAAAGAAGACTCAGATGTTCTGAGTAGAAGACTCAGAAGTTCTGAGTGAGAAATCTCAAAAAGATTCTAAGTGTTGGATTCTGACTAGAAGGTTCAGAGTTCTGAGTAGGAGACTCAGAACTTCTGACTACGAAGACAAATGTTCTGAAGCGCTTATTCAGAAGTATGTTCAGAATTCATATCTTGGGATATTCTCTGTTATATTCAGTTACTAATTAGGACACGTGTAATTGTTCTATTAGTCTGTTTCTCATATGTACTGTAGCTTTAGCTTTTCTCTACAGTATATATAGTGTTAGCAACAGTTTGCTAACTAATCTTTGATATAATCTTTGGTGAATCCATTTAGAGAAAAATTCATTGTAATATCTTGTAATTCACAGATTGTTAATAAATCATATGACCAGTTGCTGTGAATACGATCTTAATTGTTCATATTTGATTGTAAGAGTGTATCCTGAAACTTACAACAACCCAGATGGCTTTTGATATATGGCCTTAACCTCTGAGCAAGTTAAACATTTCCCTATGTATAAGGCGATATTTTTCTTCATTCCTGGCCACCAATAATATTCCCTTAAGTCCTTATACATCTTATCCGCCCCTGGATGAATTGAATATCTAGACTTGTGGGCTTCATCCAGAACCGTTTCTCGTACGTTGTTGGCTTTCGGAATCCAAACTTTGTCCTTGAAATAACGTACTCCATCAACCTTAGTTTCAAATCTACTTTCTATACCGTGAAGGGTTTTTGTTCTTCAAGTTTTCCGTTTTCATTTCTTCGGTCTGCGCTTCAAGAATTCGAGTCTTTAAACTCGTTTGTACAAGCGCTCCCATTGCTCGTACATGTGAAGGTTTTACCCTTTCCTTTCTACTCAGGGCATCGGCCACTACATTGGTCTTACCTGGGTGATAGAGAACTTCACAATCGAAGTCGCTGAGCAGTTCTATCCATCTTCTCTGCTTCATAATTAGCATTTTCTGATCAAGGATGTGCTGAAGACTCTTATGGTCAGTGAAAATGGTGCACTTGGTGCCATATAGGTAATGCCTCCATATCTTTAGGGCGAATACCACAGCTCCGAGCTCCAAATCGTGCGTGGTATAGTTCTTCTCATGAACTTTTAATTGTCTCGAGGCGTATGCTGTTACCTTATCATTTTGCATCAATACGCAACCTAATCCCTGTTGATCCAAACCCTCAGTGATTTGATAATGACCCTCTCTTAAATCCTTAGTGAAAATTGTAAGTAAACAATTCAGCTGATAAGTACTAAGATCTTCCCGTACCGCTGATAGGAACTCTCGCTCTTTAAGTTAAAAACATTCAGCGAAACTGTTCACCATAAATGCTCTGAGTTTGTTCAGTCATTATGATGATCGCTGATAAGTTAGTTGTTTACTTATGATCCCTGAAGACAAGTTTCACGTCAACAAAGGTTCTACGCTGAAGTCGAAGATCAAGCTCAAGAACCAGCGACAAGTCTCCTAATGAACTGATGCGGATCAGCGAAGAATCAGATTTGTCCACTCAACGTGAAGTATCAAGTACAAGACTTCAGCTATCGCTGAACTCTATCATTCGCTGAAATGAAATGATAGATCGTTGAATCAACGAAAGCTGATCATGATGTCCTCCGTACAAAATACTTTTGTCTTATCCACCCTTGCACGACTCCGTACGAAATGTCAGAAAAGAACCTCCGAATATCTGAAATCGTACAACCACTCTGATACTACACTGTTCATCCATACGGCTACTAAGGTTGTCAACCAAGGTCAATGACATGCAACCAAGCAGTTGATGACACGTGTAAAGTATATACTGACTTGCATTAAATGCATGCAGTATATAAAGAGATGAACTCACTTCATTTGAAGTAACTTGCTAACTCTGGACAAGTTCAAATCTCTTATCTCAAGATAGGTTATTATTAGTAATTTCCTTATCTCCCTTAGTGCAAGAAACCTTAGTGTTCCAACTTGTTTAGATTTAGGTTTATCCTTAATCTTGTTTCCGCAACAAGCTGTAAATTGTTAATGATTTATCAATAAACAATTTAGAAAAGTAAAATCCGTGTGTTTGTATTCAACCCCCCCCCCCCCCCCCCCCCCCTTCTACAAACTTGTATAGGCCCTCGGGACCAACAAGTGGTATCAGAGCGGATTTGTTTAATCTCATAAACAAGATCTATTCTAAGATATTGCTCTTCCTTGCTATTATCTGAAAATGACCACCAACACAAACACAAATTATATAGACAATGGTTCTCTTGCAAAACCCCCTAGATTTTCCAGAGACAACTTCAAGTTATGGAAAAATAGGATGCCACTCTTCTTAGAAGGTGTAGACCCTACTATGCCTTACTATCTTGATTTCAGAGGGAGTACTGTCTCAAACGTGCTTCGACGTTTTAGGTTTTTGAACATATCAGTTCAAAACCCGTACTTAAATGACTATGGCTTCTGAATAATTCAGTTCAGAACCCGTACTTCAGAGACTAAGACTTCTAAACAAATCAGTTTATAACTCATATTTCTCAGGTGATATCCTTAACTGTCATATTTTTATGTTTCAAGGAACAAGTGGTGAAAGGTAACATTGCATTACGTTTATTTCTATTGCTTTGAATGTTTGAATCTTAACAAATTTAATTCAATGATATGAATTTTTTTAATTTTCATTCAATGAATAAATGTGTGTCAAAGAGTGATTTTACAAGTATTTTGTATTATCTGAGCTATATTTGTTTCAACTTTCACTTCTGAATTAAATCGAAAGGTAAGCAAAACATGAATGAAATTATGCCGAATGCTCAATGTTATGAAATCTATACTTATATAGAATATAATGTTCAAAAAGCCTAAATGTCAGAATGTTGGATGGAAACAAAAATATGGGGGAAGTACTACGTTTTAGTACCAAGTGATTGAGATGAAATATAAATATATATATAAAATCATTTAGTTTGAAAGTTTGTACCTGTGGCCTTTCTGGTTTGGGAGAGTAAGTCCTAAGGGGTGCTCGACACCTAGTCCCTAAGATCAACTGGTCTGGGATCGGCTGACCCAAATCCTGCAATAGAACCAGATAGAAAGCCATTTTCTACTGGTACAAATGGGTTTAAGATATATCGATGTGGCCTTTCTGGTTTGGGAAATTAAGTTCCAAGGGGTGCTTGTCACCTAGCACCTAAGACTAACTGGTCTGGGATATGCTGACCCAAATCCTGCTATAGAACCAGATAGAAAGTCATGTTTAACGATGTATCTTATTCTTACTAAACTTTTTGATTAAAAGATGCCAATGTGCACAAAATTAAAAGATGTCAATGTGCACAAAATTAAAAGATGCCAATGAGCACACATCTCTTGAAACTTTGGGAAAATATAAAGTCGCAATAAACCTGTAAATTTGTGAAAATCCTGATTTTGGACAAATAGTGTGAGTAGAGCAAAGTATTCGTATATGTGTTTAGAATTGCATATTCTTGAAGTTAATCATATTTCGCATGCTAAGCACACCAAATAGATTTAATAAAGAGATTGAAACTGAACATTTTTAACTTGATATGCAATGATGACTTGTATTTGAATCCAAACACATGCATTTGATTTCATTTGATTGAAAAATCTGATAAATTTCATTAAGTTGGATTTCTTTTGTAAAATTTTCAAATGATCAAATGTTAGTAGTTATCAAGTGTAGTTCAGTGAATCTTGTTTTTCTTGTATAAATGTTTTCATTAAAGCACTATATTTGAAATGAATAATTTTAATGAAATATATGCATACTTTCAGGGGGAGAAAACAAATTGCTCCATAATTCTTATTTTGAGGGGGAGCAAGGTTATTCATTAAGGAGGAGAAAAAGCATAAACTTCATTCGAAGAAAAAGCATCGCTAAATTTTTGAAAATCAAAGGGGAGAAAAGCTAAAGATTTTGAAGATGATTTTGCTTTCCAAAACTTTAGGGGGAGAAAAGCTAAAGATTTTGAAGATTGATATGGTTTTTGTACAGAAATAACAAAAGAGAGAAATGTTATTTTAAGAAGGAGAAGAGGAAAAGAAAACTGATCGGTTGTTTCTTATAAAGAAATCTTATGAAAGCTGAAATGAAGATGAGAATTGTCATTTCAAGGGGGAGCAAAGAAAAAGCAAATATATAACAGAAATCAATTTGGAAATAGTTGCTGCTGCTGATTAAAGACTGACCAGAAGTTGTTAACTCAGATTATTCAGAATTCTGAGCAAAAGTTGTCAAAGCATTCAAAAGAGCTCCTTCTGAAGATTGTTCATGCTCTAAGAATTTGATGATGAATAGTACAAGTGTGTTTGACAAAAAGGGGGAGATTGTTAGGTCTAGAGTTTTGTCAAAAACACAAGTGTTGAGTTATGAGTAAGAAGACTAAAGAAGACTCAGATGTTCTGAGTAGAAGACTCAGAAGTTCTGAGTGAGAAATCTCAAAAAGATTCTAAGTGTTGGATTCTGACTAGAAGGTTCAGAGTTCTGAGTAGGAGACTCAGAACTTCTGACTACGAAGACAAATGTTCTGAAGCGCTTATTCAGAAGTATGTTCAGAATTCATATCTTGGGATATTCTCTGTTATATTCAGTTACTAATTAGGACACGTGTAATTGTTCTATTAGTCTGTTTCTCATATGTACTGTAGCTTTAGCTTTTCTCTACAGTATATATAGTGTTAGCAACAGTTTGCTAACTAATCTTTGATATAATCTTTGGTGAATCCATTTAGAGAAAAATTCATTGTAATATCTTGTAATTCACATATTGTTAATAAATCATATGACCAGTTGCTGTGAATACGATCTTAATTGTTCATATTTGATTGTAAGAGTGTATCCTGAAACTTACAACAACCCAGATGGCTTTTGATATATGGCCTTAACCTCTGAGCAAGTTAAACATTTCCCTATGTATAAGGCGATATTTTTCTTCATTCCTGGCCACCAATAATATTCCCTTAAGTCCTTATACATCTTATCCGCCCCTGGATGAATTGAATATCTAGACTTGTGGGCTTCATCCAGAACCGTTTCTCGTACGTTGTTGGCTTTCGGAATCCAAACTTTGTCCTTGAAATAACGTACTCCATCAACCTTAGTTTCAAATCTACTTTCTATACCGTGAAGGGTTTTTGTCCTTCAAGTTTTCCGTTTTCATTTCTTCGGTCTGCGCTTCAAGAATTCGAGTCTTTAAACTCGTTTGTACAAGCGCTCCCATTGCTCGTACATGTGAAGGTTTTACCCTTTCCTTTCTACTCAGGGCATCGGCCACTACATTGGTCTTACCTGGGTGATAGAGAACTTCACAATCGAAGTCGCTGAGCAGTTCTATCCATCTTCTCTGCTTCATAATTAGCATTTTCTGATCAAGGATGTGCTGAAGACTCTTATGGTCAGTGAAAATGGTGCACTTGGTGCCATATAGGTAATGCCTCCATATCTTTAAGGCGAATACCACAGCTCCGAGCTCCAAATCGTGCGTGGTATAGTTCTTCTCATGAACTTTTAATTGTCTCGAGGCGTATGCTGTTACCTTATCATTTTGCATCAATACGCAACCTAATCCCTGTTGATCCAAACCCTTAGTGATTTGATAATGACCCTCTCTTAAATCCTTAGTGAAAATTGTAAGTAAACAATTCAGCTGATAAGTACTAAGATCTTCCCGTACCGCTGATAGGAACTCTCGCTCTTTAAGTTAAAAACATTCAGCGAAACTGTTCACCATAAATGCTCTGAGTCTGTTCAGTCATTATGATGATCGCTGATAAGTTAGTTGTTTACTTATGATCCCTGAAGACAAGTTTCACGTCAACAAAGGTTCTACGCTGAAGTCGAAGATCAAGCTCAAGAACCAGCGACAAGTCTCCTAATGAACTGATGCGGATCAGCGAAGAATCAGATTTGTCCACTCAACGTGAAGTATCAAGTACAAGACTTCAGCTATCGCTGAACTCTATCATTCGCTGAAATGAGATGATAGATCGTTGAATCAACGAAAGCTGATCATGATGTCCTCCGTACAAAATACTTTTGTCTTATCCACCCTTGCACGACTCCGTACGAAATGTCAGAAAAGAACCTCCGAATATCTGAAATCGTACAACCACTCTGATACTACACTGTTCATCCATACGGCTACTAAGGTTGTCAACCAAGGTCAATGACATGCAACCAAGCAGTTTCTGACACGTGTAAAGTATATACTGACTTGCATTAAATGCATGCAGTATATAAAGAGATGAACTCACTTCATTTGAAGTAACTTGCTAACTCTGGACAAGTTCAAATCTCTTATCTCAAGATAGGTTATTATTAGTAATTTCCTTATCTCTCTTAGTGCAAGAAACCTTAGTGTTCCAACTTGTTTAGATTTAGGTTTATCCTTAATCTTGTTTCCGCAACAAGCTGTAAATTGTTAATGATTTATCAATAAACAATTTAGAAAAGTAAAATCCGTGTGTTTGTATTCAACCCCCCCCCCCCCTTCTACAAACTTGTATAGGCCCTCGGGACCAACAAGTGGTATCAGAGCGGATTTGTTTAATCTCATAAACAAGATCTAATCTAAGATATTGCTCTTCCTTGCTATTATCTGAAAATGACCACCAACACAAACACAAATTATATAGACAATGGTTCTCTTGCAAAACCCCCTAGATTTTCCAGAGATAACTTCAAGTTATGGAAAAATAGGATGCCACTCTTCTTAGAAGGTGTAGACCCTACTATGCCTTACTATCTTGAAAACGGCCCATACATCCCTGTAACAATTGATCCTTCAGTTCCAGCCACTGCAAATAGACCTGCTATTCCAGAAAGACTGATTCCTAAGGAAATACACATGTGGACCGACGAAGATAAGAAGAAAGTGGCTATAGATACAAAAGCCAGATCCATACTATCCATGGCCCTTTCTGGCGAAGTCTACCATTCCGTCATGAACCTGAAATCATCAAAAGCCATGTGGGACACAATATGTGTTCAGTATGAAGGAACGTCTGAAGTCCCGGACTC
Source organism: Saussurea involucrata (assembly GCA_033807775.1). Taxonomy (NCBI): domain Eukaryota; kingdom Viridiplantae; phylum Streptophyta; class Magnoliopsida; order Asterales; family Asteraceae; genus Saussurea; species Saussurea involucrata. The sequence continues at coordinate 96,510,780 of CM066319.1, forward strand.
AAGAAAGATCAACCTGGTAAGACAATACGAACGCTTCATTTCTGGTAAGAATGAAACTCTCTCTGAAGTTCACCAACGTTTTAATTGTTTAATTATAGATCTGAAAACTGTTGGTAAGGAATATTCTAACTTTGAGGTGCTGACAAAGTTTCTAGAATGTTTACCTGAAAGCTGGGACAATTATTCTATGTGTCTCAAGCTGTCAAAAGATCTAAAATCAATGACCCTTGCTACCTTATATGGCACGTTGCTGAATCATGAGCAATCAAGCCATCTTAAGAAGAATCTTGTAAAAGATTCCAAAAGCACCCCTGTTGCTTTAATCTCAGAGGAACCTTCTACTCAGCGACCCTCGGTCACTGTCACTGAGTTAGAAAGTAACTCTGAAAGTTCATCAGATTCTGATTTTTCAGATGATGAATCTTTGGCTCTCCTAACTAAGAAGTTCAGGAGATTTGCCAAGAAGAAAATGTTTAGAAAGAACAAACCTCTTTCCATAACTGACAAGCCTAAATCATCAGTTTTTGTTGATAAGGCTACTGCTACTTGTTTTAACTGCGAAAAAATAGGACATTTTGCTAACGAGTGCAGGTCTAAGAAAGTTTCTAGACCCTCAACTTTTATAAAGAAATCTGTTAGACAACCTAGGGGGGGGTAAGGTTGTATTTAAATAATTTACTTTCAAAAATTCTTTTACAAATAAATACAGTACAGAAACAGTATAAATAAATCAGAGTATAGAAATAATAAATAAACAACAATTATATAAACAGATATAATTTAAATGCACAGCGGAATAAATAAAGAGATAAAGGTTAGAGATACTTGACACGGAGATTTACTGATTTACCACCAACTGTGATAAACCAGCAGCCGAGACACTTCTCGACACGATCCAATAAATGTATTCTTTACGGTAGAACACAAACCAAATACAAAGGAATTTGTAATAGTTTCTCAAGCCTCTGCTATGAGATAAACAGGATCACACACCCGTTATTCAAATACTTACAAGAGGAGTATAACTCACAATGGGTAATCACTCTTGTATAATAATCACTTGGATATTTTATAAAAAAGGTTTTATAAAATATATATATTAATTAGATGAGAGAGCTGAGAGTTTGGTTGCTGCTTGTTGTGTTGTGCTATTTGTGTTGTCTGCTATTTCTTCACCATCAGCATGCAAATATATAGCATGAAGCTTCCAACGGATATGTGCATCCGCGGTATACCGGCTATCCCCCGCGGTATACCGTGCAGAGGAAAAAGCACATCAAGATCAGAAAGTCAACTCTGCAAAAACCAACGGAAACAGTACCCGCGGTATACCGGCTGAACACCGCGGTATACCGCGCAGAAGAAAAGACTTCCAACCAATCAGAGATGCACACCGAGCTTGCCGCGGTATACCGGCTGAACACCCGCGGTATACCGGCGTCAGAAAGTGGTTGCAGAAACAGTACGCATGGCAGATACTTCTAGAACCAAAATTTCTTATTTAAAATATTATTTAAAGGGTTTTTAGAAATATCCAAGTGGTATATTATTTTAGGGTGTTTATCATTATAAATTATAAACACTAATGACAACGTAAAGCACCAGTCTTGAACTCTTCAGATAAAATCTTCGTGTTCTTCAAGAACTGCACACTTGGATTAAATTGTTAGATAAACAATAATACGGTGTGTTTGTAATCATCAAAATAAATATATATAAATATATAGAGATGTGGTACACTTGCACCAACAATCTCCCCCTTTTTGATGATGACAAACACAACCGCTAAGCATGAGCATATGCGGTTTCTCTCCCCCGTTTGTCGAAACAAAAAGGGTCAAGAAAGACGGTATGCTTCCCCTCGAGAGATGCTCCCCCTCAAAATATGCATATATTTGAGAGAGCATAATCTCATAGGTAAAAGATAAAAAGCTCCCCCTCAAATTAATAACGATATTAAATTGATGATTTTATAAAATTTGAGGGATAAAATAAGCATAATAAATGACATGAAACAAAATAACCAAAAAGAAACACTTGCACCAAAAAGGATCTTAAGGCTTCGATTTTCGGTTAATTTTATGTGAAAAAAAAATTACCACGTATTATGACCTCGTCAGGGAACACGTATTATATCCTCGTCAGGAAACACGTATTATAACCTCGGCAGGTAACCACGTATTATAACCTCGGCAGGTAACCACGTATTATATCCTCGGCAGGTACCACGTATTATATCCTCGCCAGGAAACACCTACAAAAGGCAAAGAAAATTTTTGTGGTACCCTTTTCTTATGGGTCCTTTTAACAGTTAGTATAAAACATAAACTGCAAAAAAAAATTAAAATATGTTGTCGACATAAAAAAAACACGACAAACATACAAAGCCATATAAATGGTTTAAAACCATAAACGCATTCCACCCGGATTGTCAACATTAAACATTCCTTTCGGAATCCATTTTCTAACCATTCTAATTTTGCGATTGTATTTATCATACACATAAAATGAAGCATTTATATTCGCATTAGGTCTAGAAAAATTACTATTATACATACGAGCATACGGTTTCCTCCCATAATTCACATTTTTTATTTTTGACATATATGGAGGTTTTCTCGTATCAACTTTAGGAGATGCAAAAAATCTTTTAATGGGTTTACACGAACATTTATCAACACATGTATCGGAACCAATGCCTTTACGACAATTTATACGATTAGGCATATTTAGCATTTTAAGCACTTTATCATTGCTACTATTAAAAGCATTTGCTAATAAGTCATTTTTCTCATGCGATTTACATTTAGCATTTAAACATGCAATTTCATCTTCAAGAATATTGCATTTACCACATACAACTTTTTCACATGTTATTTTCTCTAAACATGCAATTTTATCATTTAAGACAATGCAAGATTTGCAAACAATATTTTCGCATGCTTTCTTTTCTAAAGTGATAACTTTATCATTTAACTCATTTTTGATTTTATTATCACATGCAATGGTTTGTTTACAATTATTCAACTCATTTTGACATAATAATAATTCTTCTTTTAATTTAGCATTCTCATTTTTATAACTATTTACGAGAACAATCAATTTTTGAAAAGAGACATTTAACATATCAATATCATCATCGTTATCACTACAACTAGAATAACTTGAGTATGAAGTACATACCTCTTTCTCGCAGTCGACGATGAGACACGTTTCTTCATTTCTTTGATCTCGGGTTTCGTCTCTCTTTTCTTTTGAGTTTCCACCATAGGTGATGTTCAAGTTCTCCCAAATATCACGAGCAGTTTCAAAGAGATAAACACGCTCAATATCATCGTTAGTAAGAACCGAAAAGAGAAAATTTTTGGCTTCATAATTTAAACAACAATTATCCTTATCTTCGTCGGACCATTCCGAGCTAGGTTTTTCAACAACTTTGTTGTTTTGAAATTTTGTGGGTTTGAAATTTCCTTTAATAATAATATCCCAAATTTTTTGATTTATCCCACGAACATAACGTTCAAAAGAATTTGCCCAAAGATCAAAATTTTCGAAATCAATAAGAAGAGATTTAGAAAACCAAACATTTTGTTGAGCCATAACAAAAACGGATTTAAAAAAAATTAAATAGACGATTTTTGAAAGCCCTGCTCTGATACCAAATGTTAGACAACCTAGGGGGGGGGGGGTAAGGTTGTATTTAAATAATTTACTTTCAAAAATTCTTTTACAAATAAATACAGTACAGAAACAGTATAAATAAATCAGAGTATAGAAATAATAAATAAACAACAATTATATAAACAGATATAATTTAAATGCACAGCGGAATAAATAAAGAGATAAAGGTTAGAGATACTTGACACGGAGATTTACTGATTTACCACCAACTGTGATAAACCAGCAGCCGAGACACTTCTCGACACGATCCAATAAATGTATTCTTTACGGTAGAACACAAACCAAATACAAAGGAATTTGTAATAGTTTCTCAAGCCTCTGCTATGAGATAAACAGGATCACACACCCGTTATTCAAATACTTACAAGAGGAGTATAACTCACAATGGGTAATCACTCTTGTATAATAATCACTTGGATATTTTATAAAAAAGGTTTTATAAAATATATATATTAATTAGATGAGAGAGCTGAGAGTTTGGTTGCTGCTTGTTGTGTTGTGCTATTTGTGTTGTCTGCTATTTCTTCACCATCAGCATGCAAATATATAGCATGAAGCTTCCAACGGATATGTGCATCCGCGGTATACCGGCTATCCCCCGCGGTATACCGTGAAGAGGAAAAAGCACATCAAGATCAGAAAGTCAACTCTGCAAAAACCAACGGAAACAGTACCCGCGGTATACCGGCTGAACACCGCGGTATACCGCGCAGAAGAAAAGACTTCCAACCAATCAGAGATGCACACCGAGCTTGCCGCGGTATACCGGCTGAACACCCGCGGTATACCGGCGTCAGAAAGTGGTTGCAGAAACAGTACGCATGGCAGATACTTCTAGAACCAAAATTTCTTATTTAAAATATTATTTAAAGGGTTTTTAGAAATATCCAAGTGGTATATTATTTTAGGGTGTTTATCATTATAAATTATAAACACTAATGACAACGTAAAGCACCAGTCTTGAACTCTTCAGATAAAATCTTCGTGTTCTTCAAGAACTGCACACTTGGATTAAATTGTTAGATAAACAATAATACGGTGTGTTTGTAATCATCAAAATAAATATATATAAATATATAGAGATGTGGTACACTTGCACCAACAAAATCCTTTGTTCCAAGGAATAAAGATGACAAATACTCAAAGCTGAAAGAAAAATATGCGAAGCTGAAAAGCTTTAAGAAGAAAGGCAAAGGCCTGATGGCTGACTATGATTGGGCTGCTTCTGATGAAGAAGCATCACCATCTGACTCTGAAGATGATGAAGCAAATCAATGTCTCATGGCCAAGATTGAAGAAGAGGAAGAAAGTTCAGACATTCCCTCCACTTCAACATCTGCTATTCAGGTATCGCCTTCTTTCTTTACCAATATTGCAAATATTGATGAAGCTGATAGTCTCCGTAAGATCGATCTCTTGACTAGAAGTTTATACGAAGCCATGAACGGCAAAACTATGGTTGAAAACCAAATACTTGATCTCGCTGAAAAGCTTAAAAACTGCCACCATCAGATAGAAAAGCTTTCTAAAATTGAAGAAGATTTTAAAGATCAAGTATATTTAAATCAGCTAGTCAAAATCGAACGAGCAGAAGCTATCGCTGCATTAAAGGCTGAAAAAGCTACTGTTGAAGGATGGTGTAATTCTTCAACCAAGATCACTGAGATAATAAAGTCTCAAATTCCACTGAGTGATAAACGTGGTTTGGGTTACAAATATGAAACTTCAAAACCAACCACTGAGCGTTCAATGCTTAAATTTGGAACGTTCGTATCCTCAGTCACTGATACTTCATCTTCTCAGTGCTCCTCGTCCATTACACCAATCCCTGAGGAAACTCCTACCTCCTCAAAAGGCAAGGAGAAAATGGTTTATTCAAAACCTACCTCTGTCTGTAAAGACAAAGGTAAGGGAATTGTTATTTACCAGAATCCTCAGAAGGGTACCTTAGTACCAAAACCGAATGCTTCTAAAGTTTCAGTGGCTCATCCCTCTGGATCAAGGAAGCAGATATATGGATTTATTCAGCGATCTACTCCTAGACTCAGATTGGATGTCCTTGGTAAGAAATCTGAAGAACTGAATGTTCGTCCCATTTCTAAAGCCAATAGTTTACTTGGTGCTGGTACTTCTAATTCTAAATTAAAAGCTCATCCTAGAACTACTTTCAGCTATAGGAAATGTTATCACTGTGGACTCACTGATCATATTGCTAGTAAGTGCCCCACAGCCACTAAAGCTGAAAAGATAGCTAAGGTGAAGATTGCCCCCAAGGCAAAGAAGACCAACCCTGGTGCAAATCATGTCAAGGTGAATTCTACCACTGAGGTTAAGAAATTAACCAAAGTGAAGAAAGACAAAGTTGAATCTTCAAATGCTGCGAAGACTGCTGAACCTTCCATTCCAACTACTTCCACTGACAAACGTGTATACATGGTTAAGTGGGTACCCAAGAAACACTAATCTTCCTTTGTATTGCAGGTTAAGAAGGGTATCTGGTATCTCGATAGCGGATGCTATAGACACATGACTGGTAAGAAAAGCCTGCTCGCTGAATACAAGGAAGAGAAGGGTCCCTCTGTGACTTTCGGTGGAAATGGAAAAGGACATACCCGAGGGTATGGTGTACTTTCAAATGGTACAACCTCCTTCAGAAGAGTCGCATATGTTGAAGGGCTGAATCATAATCTTCTAAGCATCATTCAGCTTTGCGACATGGATAACAAAGTAATATTTACTAAGGAATCCTGCTTTGTCTCTGACAAAAAGGAGAAGATAGCTCTTAGCGGTTATCGTTTGGAAAATGTTTATGTAATAAACATGGACTCAACAACCACTGAGAACTCCTGTTTCTTCTCAAAGGCCTCATCTGATGTCAAATGGCTATGGCATAAGAGGCTATCTCATCTAAATTTCAAGACACTGAACACTCTTTCTTCAAAAGAGTTAGTCACTGGTCTACCTCAGCATTCATACGCCAAAGAGTCGTTATGTTCAGCGTGTGAAAAAGGGAAGCAGACCAAAGCAAGCTTTAAATCAAAGCAAGTTTCTTCAGTGTCATCTCCTCTACAACTACTCCATATGGATTTGTTTGGCCCTGTTAACAAACAATCCATCGCTGGAAAGAAATATACGCTGGTCATAGTTGATGAATTCTCTCGCTTCACTTGTGTAATGTTTCTCCGTTCTAAGAGTGACACCCCTGAAGAACTCATCACCTTTGTTCGGAAGATGGAAACCCTGAACAATCTGACCGTTCTCTCAATAAGGAGTGATCATGGAACTGAATTCAAAAACAGTTCTCTTGATTCCTTCTTTGAGAGTAAGGGTATTTCTCACAACTTTTCTTCAGTGAGAACACCGAAACAAAATGGAGTCGCTGAAAGAAGAAATAGAACAATTATTGAAGTTGCACGTTCAATGCTCAGCGATTCTCACCTGCCTACTCAGTTTTGGGCAGAAGCTGTCAACACTGCTTGTTTTACGCAAAACAGGTCGCTGATAGTCAAAAGATTCAATAAAACAGCCTATGAACTTTTTCATGGGAGAAAGCCCTCAATCAACTTTCTTCACATCTTTGGATGTCAGTGTTTCATACTGAACAATAGAGATGCTCTTAGAAAGTTCGATCCTAAGGCTGATGATGGAATCTTTCTTGGATACTCCTCAGTTTCCAAAGCCTTCAGAGTCTTCAATCGAAGAAGACAAACTGTAGAAGAAACTATTCACGTCACGTTTGACGAATCCCGTTCAGCGAACTCTAAACCGAACGCTGATACAGAAGAACTGAATCAATGGATGTTTTCTCATCTTGGTGATTCAGAAGATTTTCCCACTCCTCATGCTCATCTAGTAGAAGATGATAGTCCCACTATCATTCCAAACATGCAGAATAGTGAAGCTGAAACATCATGGGTCTCAGTTGTTCCTATAAACACTATACCTGCAGTTGATTCAAATGTCTCAGACCTTCCATCTACTTCTCAGCAATCAGTGAATATAATGACAACTGCATCAATTCCTATCTTGGCTGATACTCCCGACGTCGCTGAAGCTTCATCTTCAGCTCCTCAAGTTCAAGTTGAGTCAGCGTCTCACGCTCCGGCTCAGCGATGGACTATAAATCACCCAATTGATCAAATTCTTTGTGATCCAAACGCTGGGATTCAGAATCGACGAAGTGCAGGTAATATTTGTTTATTTGTAAATTTTATTTCACTAACTGAACCAAAGAAAGTAGATGATGCCCTCAAAGATCCAAACTGGGTCAGCACCATGCAAGAATAGCTGACTGAATTTGAAAGAAACAAAGTTTGGAAACTTGTTCGAAGACCAACTGACAAAACTGTGATAGGCACTAAATGGGTCTATCGAAACAAGTTGGACGAACATGGTACTGTAACCCGCAACAAAGCTCGTCTTGTTGCTCAGGGATACAGACAAGAGGAAGGCATAGATTATGATGAAACATTTGCTCCTGTAGTAAGACTTGAATCTATTCGTCTATTCTTAGCATATGCTGTACACAAGAACTTCAAAGTACATCAGATGGATGTCAAGTCAGCGTTTCTAAATGGAGAGCTGAATGAAGAAGTGTATGTGGAACAACCTCCAGGATTCTCAGATCCTAAGCGTCCAGATTATGTTTATAAACTGGATAAGGCACTTTATGGCTTGAAGCAAGCTCCACGTGCATGGTATGACACTCTTTCCACTTATCTCCATATTGAAAAATTTGAGCGAAGTAAGATTGACAAAACTTTATTTTTAAGAAAAGTGAAAGGTCATATCATTTTAGTTCAAATTTATGTTGATGACATTATATTTGGTTCTACTAACCCTAAGCTTTGTACTCGTTTCGCTGATAGAATGAAAGATGAGTATAAAATGAGCATGATGGGTGAACTAACATATTTCCTTGGTCTTCAGATTAAGCAAACTGAAAAATGAACTTTCATTAATCAGGGAAAATATGTTAAAGATATGCTGAAGAAATTCGACTTAACTGAAAGTTCAGCTATGAAAACCCCTATGGCACCACCGCTGACACTTGATAAGGACACTAAGGGTGTTCCTGTCAATGTCACGATGTACCGTGGGATGATCGGCTCACTATTGTATCTTACTGCTAGCCGACCCGATATTATGTTTGCAACATGCTTGTGTGCACGATATCAAGCTGATCCTAAGATATCTCATATGAAAGCTGTAAAGCGAATCTTTCGATATCTTAAGGGTACAGCGAATCTAGGTCTTTGGTATCCCAAAGATTCAGGATTCGATCTAACTGCATATTCAGATAGTGATTTTGCAGGTTGCAAAATGGATAGGAAAAGCACCACAGGAGGATGTTAGCTCCTGGGTGGAAAGCTGGTAAGTTGGACAAGTAAAAAGCAAAATTCAATGTCCACCTCCACAGCTGAAGCTGAATATGTAGCCGCTGGAAGCTGTTGTTCTCAAGTCTTGTGGATGAGAAATCAGCTACTAGACTATGATCTTCAGTTCTCTAAAATTCCAATCTATTGCGACAGCACAAGTGCCATCGCTATAGCAAACAATCCAGTACTACATTCAAAGACCAAACATATAGAAATCATATATCATTTTATCAGAGATCATGTGATGAATGGTGATATAGAACTTCATTTTATCCCAACTGATTATCAGTTAGCTGACTTATTTACCAAACCTCTTGATGAGACAAGATTCAACTTTCTCATCAGCGAGCTTGGAATGCTGAACTTTGAAGGATAAAATCTTCAGCGGTTCACATTAATCAGCGAAAGGATAAAATCAACTTGTATAACCCATTCTATCATCTTCTCTCTGAATAAACTTGATTCACTGATATCAAGGTTTCAAACGCATGAAAATGCAAGATTTCAAAACAAAAATGCATCGCTGAATACTCTTCCTTAACAGCGACATTTTGAAATTTCTTAAAACCTTCACTGAATATTTTCATTCAATACTTCATGTTTTCAAAAGTATCTCCGAGTTTTTCAAAACCTCAGAGACAACCAAGAATATGAAAGGACAGTTGTGACGTCATTGCAACGGATAAACCCCGGCACGTTTTCTCTTCCTGACACACGTTTGCACGTCTCGTTCAAACTTCCAATCAAATGCAAACACGTGTCCGTGTCATGATGAAAATCTTTTCCCGCTCAAGATTTTCCCTTTCCAAAATCTCTATATAAACAAACTCTTTGTTTATATTTTCCTTTTACGCGATCAATCTTCCTCCGCAAGAAAGAATTCACTGTTGCATTTGTGCTTTCAAACTTCAAGAACTGTTCATCATCTTCTTCGTCAAACATCAAGGTTAATATGTTCTTATTTATTACCGAATGCATATAACTTGTTTCCGATCTTCTCATTGTTTTAACAAGATCAAACAAAAGAACTTCGTAAAATGAAATCATTTTCTTTCGTGGTTTTATGAACACAACCATTTCATGGTTGTTCTTCAAGTTTAAATGCAAAATCTTAAACTTGTTCTTCATTCGTTTCCAGAATCTATTTCTTCATAGAAAACTGGAAAACAAGAAAATGGGTTTTACATTTCGTTTCAAAAATCAAGAAAAACCCTAATCTTCATTAAGACATTTGTGTCTGAATGAAATGGATAAAATTCGAAACATCTTATTGGAAAATCTTTCCACATTAAGATCATTCTTATTTGTTAACATCTTTGGTTGAACTGTTAAATACAGAGAAATGGCCTCGTCTGACATTCCTGCTACCGCTGAGAACATCTCCGCTGACTCTGAGGAAGTGGAAATCCTCAAGGCTCCACAAGTCAAGTATGAACTTGGTAAACTGGATTGGACTAAGGTGAACAAACTCTCTGCGCTTCTCGAGTTTCCTCCTCGAAAGCAAGTCACACATATAGATGATGCTGTGAAATTTCTGAAGAATTGATGCATCTCCACAGCCCTGACCATAACACCTCCTGCACATCAGCTTTTGCTCTCACAATTCTGGTACTCAGCGAGACACACTCAATTACCTTCAGCCAAAGATCCCTCCAAAATAATAGATTGCATCCTCTGCGATATCGAATATGGCACCATAAAGATCACCCCAGCCATTATTCGCAAAGCTCTCAGCCTTCCCATCGCTACCAAGGAAAAACCTTTTGTTCCCCTCCCTGACCCCAAGAAAAACTCAGACAGGGAATCCATCATTGCATTCTTCGATGCAATGGGCTATGTATGGGAAATAGGCATAGACATGAAGCCCGAGAAGAAGATGACGATCATCAAGAAATCGAAAATGCCCAGCGAGATGATTTTCATCTTCGCTCATCTGATAAGCTGCATGACTGCAAAGAGTGGCTCCTCCGACCAAGCCGCTAAACCTCAGCAAGCAATGGGTTATGCACTGCTGAAAGGTCTCAACATAGACTGGGCATCGATCATCTATGATGACCTGGTTCTACGAGTGGACACCGTCGCTGACAGACCTCCATGGGTTCCTTACCCACATTTCATCAGCGCCATCTTCCAATGTGGCCTGAAGGAAACCTACCCAACTGGTGGTGACCTGAAACTTTCTCAGGTCGGTCCAAAGATACTCGACTTTAAACAAACCGTAAATGAGGTACGTCTTTCTACACTCTTAACTCTTCTTAACCCTCATACTTCTTCTACTTCTGCAGCTCCTTCAGCGGACAAACCCACCGCTGATACCCCTGCTGCTACTTCCATTCCTCTTAAAAGGAAACACTCTCACACCCCACTTGATTCTAAAGGATCAAGAAAACAAAGGATCAACCCCAACAATCTCATGCTGAAGACTCCTCAGCTCTTTCTGCAGAGCTGAAGGAACGTTCAATGGTACGCTCTGCCAAACCTGAACAAGCCATCCCTTCAATCCCAATCTCAGCGTCTCCAAACGTTGAGATTACAGACTTGGAAACTTCCCAACCTCCCTCAGTCTCTCAAAAGACTGATGAAGTGATTCTCAGCGATTCCAACGCTGAACTCAAATCCTAACCTCCAATCTTATCCTTCGCTTCTCCCTCCACTCATTTGGTCTCTCCTCCAGTTATCACTGGAGATGCCATCATTTCTACGGAACCTAAAGCTGATAATCCAGAAATGATGAAGACAGGACCTGCAGACCAATCCATGGGCACTTTTGAAGATGACATGGAACTTTTTTCAGGAACCCGTGATTTCGATGAATTCACAAATCCTCCTGCAGGTAATCAACAACCCATAAACACTGTGACTAAACCCCAAACTTCTGAGCTTTCCTCTGTTCACAAGTTTTTATATGTTACAGGTCCTAATTTGGGAGATATCAACGCCTCTCTGAAGTCCGTGGAGACAAAGCTGACAGGTCTCACCACTACTCTCTCCAATAACTCTTCAGCTGTAACAAACGCTGGAGAAAATCTGAACAAGCTGACAACGGTGGTGGAGAAAAAGGCTTCCACAGATGACATGAAGCAACTTGATAAGACTCTCAGCGACTTCGCCAAGGTGCTCGCTGATATCTACACAGACTACACCTCTCTCAAAAGCTCAGTTTCGTCCATGTCCAGCGAATTTACAACGCTGAAGACATCGGTTGGAACACTAGAGGGAGATATGTCTGCTGTGAAGACAAATGTCAACACTCTGACGACTGACTTAAGCTCTGTAAAGACTGACGTTGGTTCGATGAAGACTATGATCGAACAGCTGCTGCACAAGGCAAATACTCCTGTTCCTACCCCTGTCCCTGAACCTGAACATTTTACAGCGACAGATCGCTTTGAGCCCGGGAAGATCAATCCTGCTATTTCTGGCCTTGAAGACAGATTAGCAAAGATTGAAGCTTGTGTAGGTCTCTCTGGCCAAGAAGACAGAGAACCTACCAACGCAGCTGAATCTACCCATTCCTCCCCCAGTCATCATGAAAAAGAGGGGGAGAAGAGCGCTGAAAACCCTTCCAAGAGCGTTGAAGACCTTTCCCATGATGAATCTATCAGGGGAGAGAAGAACGAAGACCTCACCTTCACTGAAGAGGGTGAGAAGACTATTGAAGCTGAAGCAGCCGCTGGACCTCAGGGAGATGAAAACCCTGAGGGAACCGAGAAGCTCGCCTCTGTATCTGAGGGGGAGCAACTCGAAGAAGACGCTGAAGAATCCGAAGCAGAAGATGATGAAGCCGTCGACATCCCTGATGATGAACCATCTTCTTCTCCAAAGAATGATGATGATGATGACGAAGATGACGATGACTTCTTTATCGTCAAACCTGCTCCAAAGATCAAAGCTCTTAAGGGAATCTCGATAAATGAACCTTCAGGGGAGCGGACAAAGACAAAGCCCTCAGCCTCTAGAGTTGAGAAAGGCAAAGGCAAAAGCGTCGCTGAAGATGACAATATGATGATCTTGCGTGAAAAGCCGGTTTGTCAGGTACACTAAACATCTCTTACTCCATCCCTCCTCATCATACACTATCAATTCCTTTACCCAAGCCTATACACTTGAACCAATTGTCTCTATCTGATTCTACCCAAGTTCTTACTCGTAAGATCGCTGTGTTTCAGCTAGTCCTCTCCCCTGTTTGAGGATATCGCTGAAGGCTCCACAACTGCGACTTCACCAATAATACCAGTTGTCACTGAAGAAATAATCCCAGTCTTGGATTTGATCTCTGAGACTGATGAACCTGAAGAACAGACTCTCTCACACAGACACAGACCTTCCTTAGCTCCTCAAAAGCTAAGAGAAGAAGAACAGAAGAAAAGAGAGGAAATAATAAAGCGATTCGAGGATCAGCGAATCATTCTAAGGCGTGATCAACTGCCTTCAGTTCCTCTAAAGTTCAGAATTTCAAAAGCTGAATACAAGGAACACCTCAGAGCTGAACGCCTCATCGCTGAAAGAAAGGAAGCTGAAGAAAAAGACAGAGAATACGCCATCAAGCTTACTCAAGAATCTGTCAAAGACCCCAAGCTGAAACGTGTTCCCATTCAAGTTCAACGTAGACTTTGGGAAGAAGCCCAGAAGATCGTGGAAAAGAAAACTGAAGTCTCTCAGACCACCCTAACAATCTCCCCTTTTGAATTGAAGTTCGAGTTGGCGCCAGTTTGCAACATATCTTTTTCGTAGCGCGAAGTGTACCTCAAACAATCTGATAGCACGGCGATAGTCGATGCGTTCTTCAACCATTTCCAAGGCTTTCCGAGCAATTGTTTCTTCTAGATTGGGAACATACGAAAGCCTTCGAGTTTCGGACTCGTGAGATATGATCTTTCGAAGAGCATCTTGAACTTTGAAGAGCGTGCCGTCACATAATCTGTCTACCTGACTGAAACGCATAAATCTTTTCTCTTTCTGTTCGTTGAAGTAGACAATCCCAAATTCAGGTTCTAGAAGCAGAGCGTTCTCGGGATACATCTTCAAATAAGGAGCTTGCAGATTCGGCTTTATCAGATTTACCTTCTTTGCCCTGTTCTCGATTGCCATTTGGAAGTCCGTGAGATATGACATCATAATAGTACGGACCAGGAATCGACGAACAGCTTCAAGCGCCTTTATAACTAGAAGCGATCAGATAGCTCTTGAACGAAGGTCTTTCAGAATAGCGTAGAAGTCGAACGGTCGGAGGTGTTGGAAGTCGGCTTTAGAAAATCTCCATTCATTCCCATCTTCGCATCTGACGGTGAATACAGGATAAACAACTTTCATAATTCGGCCTGACTCGATGTTGAGCACTTCTGTGATCTGATGCTTGGTTTGTACTTGGATAACTGGTAGACACCGCTTCATTGCACTTACGTACCGGCGTTGGTATTCGGGGTTAGAACTGTAAATACTAAGGCATAAGGTCGGCTCGATTGGGCGTAGCTTGTGAACGAACAAATTCTTTAGGGATTCCTCCAGGTGAGGAATAAATATCGTGATCTTCTCCCAACGGATTTGTTGCTGTTGAGGAGGTGGGAGATCAGTAGCTGTCAGTTGCTGAGGAGATGTCGGAATATCGGCGGTTGTAGTTTCAGGTCTTGTTGAAGTTTCAGCGGGTTGAGCAGAGTGAACGGGGGTACCATATAAATTCTGGAGCAGAAACTGGTCGTAGTCTACGTTGTCATCTTCATCAGTAGGGAAGACCAAATTAACAAGCAAATTTGCGGCACTGGCGGCTTTTTCATACCATGCATCTTCGGTTTCCGGGTTGGTCTCGCAGTCTGGATCTATCAGGTTGATTGTAGACTCAACTGATTGTGTCAAAAGTAACCAGTTCCTGTTCTGTTCCCTCAGGCTTTTCAACCATCGGGTCTTCATCATCCGAGATATCCATGTCAATTACCATCTCTGTTAGAGCATTGTTGTATTCAAGATTTACTGTAAAGTCAATGTACTGTATGAGTCTATACAGTATTGTGAATGCCTTTATACCTTGTATGTTATGGGTATAAATAGGCTTGTCTAGACCATTTGTTAGTAACACTTCAAAACACTTTAGAAAGCTTTAGTAATCTTTTAGAAACCTTTTGTAATCCTTTGAGCTCAATACATGGATGACATATTTGCTCTCTAGATTCTCTCTCACTACATTCATATCTTATTGCTAGAGATCTGGGTTTTCACAATTGGTATCAGAGCTAAACAGAAGATTCAAGCAGATCGAAGACCAAATTGAAGATTTTTTACACTAAAGCTGAAGAATTCGGATTGGGTGTTCATCACTATTCATCACTGTTCATCAAGAATTCTAACCCTTCTTCATTTACTATTCATCCAGATTTCATCTTTTCTTTAATTTTTGATCTTTTGGATTGATTCTTGACATCATTGCACTCGGATTTGATTCCTGAACATCTTTAATTCTTGGATCAACACCAAAATCTGCACAGAATTTGCAGATCTGATCATTTTATATCATTTTTGTTCGAAAACTTTTTCTACTATTTTTGGATCAAAATTCGATTAAATTGATCGAATTAGGATTTGTGATTAACTAAGAAAGTGTGTGGAATCAAATTTCGAACAAATCTGTGCAAATTTCATAACAATTGATCAAGAATTGAAAAAGTTATGGCTGATTTAGTGATTTTCGTGTTCGAAGTGCAGAATTCGGATCATTCTTGGTGAATTCGGATCATTCTTGGTGAATTCGGATCATTCAAAGAAGAATTCGGAGTGTTCTTGGAAATACAAGTGTAGAATTCGACTCAAGAAGGATTCGAATTGATTGAATTCGAACCCAGCTAGATTCGAATTGAGGAGAATTCGAACCGTGTTAGATTCGAATTGAGGAGAATTCGAACTGTGTTAGATTCGAATTGAGTTGATTAAATTTTCCAAGTGTTGAATTCGAACCCTTAAGCATCCGAATTCATAGAATTCGAACCCTTAAGCATCCGAATTCATTGAATTCGAACCAAGTTAAGTCCGAATTGAGTGAATTCGAACCCTTCTTCATCCGAATTCGTTGAATTCGAACCCTTACTCATCCGAATTCTTGAGAATTAAAAAAAAAAAAAAAAAATTATTTATCTCGAAATTTTTTCTATAGTGTATTTCATACACTGTAAGAGCTTTTCAAGAAAAAATTTTATATATTTTTTTGTGTATTTTCATACACTGTCTGCTTGATCTTCTGAACGATCAATTTCTAGCAATATTCAAAATGGTTTTACAACAAGTTATTGTTAAAAGCAGTGGTGAAGATTTGAAGCAAACTCTGAAAAAGGAGAATCCTCCAATTGCAAAAGTTTTTGTTAAACCAAATGTAAAGTTGCAACAAGTCATTATAACAGAAACATCTGTTAATTCACATGTATCTGTTAAACCAAATAATGAAGTGTTGCAACAAGTCATAATAACAAAAACACCTCCAAAGCCACTTGAAAAAGCTAAGGCAAATAATGGAATTTTGCAACAAGTTATTTTATCAGAAACATCTCCTATATCAGAAACTCCTGTTAAAGATAATGCTTCAAATTCTTCAACTCCTATTTTAAATAAAGCATTGGAAGAAGAAAATGTTGATCTGAAAAGACAAATTTTAGACATTTCTTCTTCAAATGCTAAACTTACTAAAAGATTAACTGATCTTGAAGTTTATATTGCAGGTCTTGAAACAAAGAAAGACAAAGACAACTCAAGTCTGCACGATCAAATCGAGAAACTTCAAGAGAAAGTAACAACTCTTAAAAAGGAAAATGCTGATCTGAAGAGCATTGAAGACAGGAGAGAGAAGATTCTTAAAGAAAAGGAAATAATTGAACTTAATTGTATAAAACTTTCAAAACAAGTTTCTGACTTTGAGAAAGTTTTATTTTTAGAAAAAGACAAGCTCGAAAAAGAAAGAGCTAAATTTGAAACTGAACGCAAATCTTTTGAAATTAAAAGTTCTGAACTTTCCGTGAAAATCTCTGAATTAGAAAATCTTTTGGAAAAGGAAAGAAAAGATTTCACGGAAAAGAAAAATCTCTTTGAAAAGGAAAGTAAAACTCTTAAAAAGAAAAATATGGAAATTTTCAAAGAGATTACTGATAAAAGAAAGTTTTTGGAAAAAGATTTTGAATCGGAACGTGCATATTTTGAAGATGTGATTCTTAATCTTACCAAAAGATTATCTGGTTTATCAGCTGATATTATGAAGGATCAGTTGATCAAATCTGATCTCCAAAAGAAATTTGATCTAATTTCTAAAGAGAAAAATGTTTTAATAAACAAAGTCAAAGAACTTGAAGACGTCATTTTTAAATTTGATGTCTCAAAGCAGGCTAGTCATAATTCTATCTTTCAGACTCCATTTGTTGATTCAAATGATTCTGAATGTTCTTTTAAAACTGCTTCAAGTTCAAGTTTTAAAAACATTCCTTCTAAACAATTTAAAAGATCAACAGATTTCTCAAAAGGTCAGATTCGTTCTTCTAATCTTTTCTATAATCCTCTGTTTGATAAATCGGATGATATTCTTAAGGTGCCTAAAATTAATACTTCCAAATCTGAAGAAGTTCCAGTCTTCAAGAGGGTGAAGATGGAATGGAGAATCAAAGGCACAACAATTCCAAAGAAAGAAGTGCCAAAATCATCTGTATCCACATCAAATGAAAAGAAGAACAATGCGCCAAAAGGTAAATCTTATGCTAAACCTAATCCTATATATTCTGTAAATCATCTGATTAGGTTGGCACATAAGAAAATCTGTTGTTCTTACTGTGGATCAAATGATTTTGTGCATAAAGATTATACTTCTTATTGGTATGGTTCTTACAGTATTCCTTGTAAGAAATCTACACCTAACCCACTAGGACCCAAATGCCATTGGGTACCAAAATCTGCTTAATCTGTTTTGCAGGTTCTTCATGTGTTGTACTGAATTGTAGATACATACCACACACATGACTGAAAACAGAAGAGAAGCGGCGTATTTTTTGAAAAATATTTGTACCATTAAGGGGGAGACAAATATCAATGGCTTTTGAACATATCAGTTCAAAACCCGTGCTTCAACGACAATGGTTTCTAAACATATCAGTTTAGGACCCGTACTTCAATGTTTTTGGCTTTTGAACATATCAGTTCAAAACCCGTGTTTCAACGACTATGGCTTCTGAACAATTCAGTTCAGGACCATACTTCAAAGACTAAGACTTCTAAACAAACCAGTTTAGAACTCACACTTATCAGGTAATATCCTTAACTGCTATATATTTTTGTTTCAAGGAACAAGTGATGAAAGGTAACATTGGATTATATTTGTTTCTACTGATTTGAAAACTTGAAACTTTACAAATTTAATTCAATAAGATGAAATTTTCAATTTTCATTCAATGAATTAAATGTGTGCTAAAAGATGATTTTACAAGTGTTTTTGTTTTATCTGAGTTATATTTGTTTCATCTTTCACCTCTGAAATAAATCGAAAGGTCAGCAAAACATGAATGAAATTATGCTGAATGCTCAAAGATATGTGAATCTGGACTTATATAGAATATAATGCTCAAAAAGCCTATTTATCAGAATGATGAATGGAAACGAAAATATGGGGGAAGCACTATGATTAAGAACCAAGTGATTGAGATATCATTCATATTTTGTGATGGAAATTCGAACTTATATAGAATATCATTTAGTTTGAAAGTTTGTGCCTGTGGCCTTTCTGGTTTGGGAGAGTAAGTCCTAAGGGGTGCTCGACACCTAGTCCCTAAGATCAACTGGTCTGGGATCGGCTGACCCAAATCCTGCAATAGAACCAGATAGAAAGTCATGTTCTACTGGTACAAATGGGTTTAAGATATATCGATGTGGCCTTTCTGATTTGGGAAATTAAGTTCTAAGGGGTGCTCGACACCTAGCACCTAAGGCCAACTGGTCTGGGATCTGCTAACCCAAATCCTTCTATAGAACCAGATAGAAAGTCATGTTTAACGGTGTATCTTATTCTTACTAAACTTTTTGATCAAAAGATGCCAATGAGCACAAAATCAAAAGATGCCAATGTGCACAAATCAAAAGATGCCAATGAGCACAAAAGAAAAGATGCCAATGAGCACACATCTCTTGAAACTTGGGAAAATACAAAGTCGCGATAAACCCGTAAATTTGTGAAAATTCTGATTTTGGACAAATAGTGTGAGTAGAGCAAAATATTCTTATATGTTTTAGAATTGCATATGCTTGAAGCTAATCATATTTCCCATGCTAGCACACCAAATAGATTTCATAAAAGGGTTGAAACTGAACATTTTTAACTTGATATACAATGATGACTTGTTCTTGAATCCAAACACATGCATTTGATTTCATTTGATTGAAAAATCTGTTAAATTTCATTAAGTTGAATTTCTTTTGTAAAGTTTTCAAATGATCAAATGTTAGTAGTTATAAAATGAAGTTCAATGAATTTTATTTTCCTTGTGTAAATTTTTTAAAATTTGTATATTGTGCGTTATTGAAATATATGCATACTTTCAGGGGGAGAAAACAAATTGCTCCAGAATTCTTATTTTGAGGGGGAGCAAGGTTATTCTGTAAGGAGGAGATTGTTAGCAATACTCAAAGACACGACTGAAATTGAAAATGGTTTTCGATGATAATGATGCTCACTTTCATCGAAAAAGGGGGAGAAATGTTTAATTCAATTTCATGTCAAAGATATCTCATGTCTAAGAGCTTTCAAGTCAATGATTCGTGAACAAAGACTGAAGATCAGGGGAGAAGGATCATGTGAAGTCTAAATATTGCTGAATTTGGTTATCTTAGTTCTGAGTGGTTCTCGGAATGCGCTTACACCTAAAAGTTCAACAATGTGGATGGTTTCACATCTTTCTGATCCAAACTCTAATCGTTTCTGATTTATCTTGTTCCGAATTGATGGTTCTATATAAAGATATGAAATCCATGTTCAAGACTTGAAGACAATCTGTTGAAGATTGTATTGAAGAAGGTTGATTTTTCAAAGAAAAAGACAATGACTTTTCATGTTTGTCTGAAGATTCTTCAAAGCTGAGTTCTTAAAGAGTGTCAAAGCATATAGTTCGCCGTGAACTAGTGGAGATAAAGCTATTTGAAGATGGTTTGATAGAGTGTCTGTTTGAGAAGATTGACTTTACAAAGAGCTGAAGACTGCAGTTATTTTTTTTAAATCTTGAATCCAAAGGGGGAGATTGTTAGAGCATTGTTGTATTCAAGATTTACTGTAAAGTCAATGTACTGTATGAGTCTATACAGTATTGTGAATGCCTTTATACCTTGTATGTCATGGGTATAAATAGGCTTGTCTAGTTCATTTGTATGTAATACTTTAGAAAGCTTTAGTAATCTTTTAGAAACCTTTTGTAATCCTTTGAGCTCAATACATGGATGACATATTTGCTCTCTAGATTCTCTCTCACTACATTCATATCTTATTGCTAGAGATTTGGGTTTTCACAGAGTTCTTAAAGAGTGTCAAAGCATATAGTTCGCCGTGAACTAGTGGAGATAAAGCTATTTGAAGATGGTTTGATAGAGTGTCTGTTTGAGAAGATTGACTTTACAAAGAGCTGAAGACTGCTGTTATTTTTTTAAATCTTGAATCCAAAGGGGGAGATTGTTAGAGCATTGTTGTATTCAAGATTTACTGTAAAGTCAATGTACTGTATGAGTCTATACAGTATTGTGAATGCCTTTATACCTTGTATGTTATGGGTATAAATAGGCTTGTCTAGACCATTTGTTAGTAACACTTCAAAATACTTTAGAAAGCTTTAGTAATCTTTTAGAAACCTTTTGTAATCCTTTGAGCTCAATACATGGATGACATATTTGCTCTCTAGATTCTCTCTCACTACATTCATATCTTATTGCTAGAGATCTGGGTTTTCACAATCTCGGCTAAAGGTAACTCGGCTTCAGGTGCTTCTGATGTTGTTGCCGCAGTTAAGGGTTCCTGTTGAACCACAGTAGTCATTTCAGTGAGGATCAGGGCGGTCTCGGTTAGTCTTTGTCTTTTCTCCCCCTCACGGTGATCAGGATCATCATGGTCATCGTGCTTGCGCTTTAGACCGCCTGCTTGACTCTTGCAGGTATCTTCGAGGGAACGGACTCTCTCGGAGAGCGTTGTGAGCGCTTGGTTGAAGTCCTTAAGAGTCGAGTCAATGGTATCCAAGCGAGTGGTAATGGATGACGAAGGAGCAGTGACCTGTGATTTCAGAACGGATAGCAGGTCTGTTTCGGTAGAGGCGGCGGTTTCGGATTGTTGGAGCAGTTGGGCTAGAAGCATCGTCTTGAGGGTGTCCACCGAGTAGGTGGGCTGAGTAGGAGCCGGTGGAGGTGTAGGTGCGGTTTCAGCTTCGACGATCTTCTCTTTTCCTTTGATTAAGCTCTTGATTTTGGCGATCTCGGCGGCGATGTGCTGCTCCATTGCCTCGCGGACAGCCTTAAGGGTGCTGTCCAGGACCCTTGTGACACAAACTCGGGTAATGTAACTCTAGGATCACTTAGATTACCCGTTGAGGCATCTACCTCAGAGGCAGAGCCACCTACGTTCACGGTTGGCGCAGGGATAGCCGTGGTAGGATTTTCGTCCGATCCTCGTGTTCCGCCAGACGGAGAAACTACAGACGTTCTGATCGAGTCATGAAGAGTCTCGATTTGGTGTTCCTCATCATGTGTCCTAGCCGAAGAATGTTCAATTTCAAATGGCTCTAGACTCGATGGTGCACGAAATGAACTCAAGGCCGGGGGTTGTTGGTCTCTTATTTCAACACTAGTACTCTCCGAGTGAGAGACCGGTGGAAGTTGTGCTTGATGCCCATGAGAAACTGAAACATCCGTCTTTTGAGAGACGGATGAGTGGATAAGGGGGATGTGCAATTGCTCCGCTGGGTCCACGGATGCTTCTTCAATACCCCGTCCCAACATATGAGACGGGATAGCAGATGTGGCTACCCGGATATCACTCGGTTGGGATCGCTCATAAGCCTCGTTATCTTTACAGCTTGATCTTTCCTGGTTCGCTTTCGATCGCAGTTCCCTCCGTCTCACATGATCTAACTCAGCACCTACTACTCACTCGGTTATCCTAGTATCTGCCATAGCAGGCTGTTCAGCATGGGTAGGTGAGTCAAGTGGGATTCGTGCAGTGAAATTCGGGTTTGGTCCGATACTGTGAGGTATTAGTTTCAGGTGTATGTTATGGTCCGTATCGGATCCCGTGGAGTCAGATTCCACGTTCTCAACTTGTCGAGAGGGTGAAGGTGGGTCAGATAAATATGGTTCGGAGTCATGATGAAGCATCGGTCATGAGGACGATGTTCCGGCTTCGCCTGTCGGTCGGGTGATAGGGATTCGGTGTTGGCTAGTACTGGGACCCGTTTCCACTGCACCGCTCACTCCCTTTCCTCTCCCATTAACTCTCAACACACCCCGCCCGGGAGCCCCAGCTGCCCGGGCCCTTCCTCCTCTTACTCTCGAACCCTCACGTCTCTCAGGTCTATGTCCTTGGGGAGGTCCCTCCGTCACTGGCTGGACCATGGGATTCCCTAACGCTTCCCTATATGCTACTACACTCGGTGCAGTGGGATCGGCGTGAGCCAGTAGGAGTTCAGGTACGGGCTTCGGTATGGCGTTTTGAAATATTTCGGATAGTGAGAAGTAGGGTTTCCGGATCCTTAAATATGGACCAAGAGTCCGGGTATGGCATCCGGGTTCCCAACCAATCCGGATAAGGACCCGGTCCGGAAACCTATCCGGAAAGATAGGGTTTCCGGATACCTGTCCGGACACAATGGGATTTTGACAAAAACTGTTAAGTCTAAAATATGTCTTCAAGATTTAATGATAAAGTCAAAGTCAAAGTCAATGTATTATGTGTTAGTGAAAGTCAAACTTAGCTTAATGTCTTGTATAGATCTTAGGTATAAATAGCTTTGTTTAGACTAATCTTGTAACTAAGAGAGCATAACTCATATCTTGTAAAATAAAGAGAGCTAATAATACAAGATCTACTTTCTCTCTCTTCAATAACTTGGTATCAGAGCAAGTTATTGAAGATCTGCTGAATAATTTGCACGAATTGAGATCAAATTTGTTTGGTTTTTGAGGAAAATCGATCGATTTTCTTGATTTTTTCAAGAAAATCTCTTTTTCTCAAATTCTTGCACTTTTGAGTTTTATTCTACTGGAATTAGAGTTCGTTGGATTCGTTTTTGATAGATGAACAATCCTTATTCAAGATTCGAAGGCTAATTTCACAGATTTGATCATCAATTTGAAGATTTTGGAGTTTTTGTTCATATCGATCGTATCAGTCTGGTTCACCATTCAGATTGCAATTTTTGAGATTAATTCGTCTGGATTTTGGTTTCTTTGTGTTAGCAATCTGTTTTGGAACTTATCTTCTTCAAAGATCGAGAGCTAATTTCAAAGATTTGAGGTTCAATTTGAAGATTTTTCAGTTTTTGTTCAGTTCGTCAAAATCGGTCTGATCAACCATTCAGATTTTGATTCAGCGGTTTTCTGCAAAATTAGTTCACATAATCGTGTTAGAAACTAAGTTTCTAACATCTCTGCAAATTTTGGTTGGTTAATTCGAAGATTTGATGGATTTTGAAGATATTTTTGGTTTTGATCATCTTGTTGCATCAGATCTGAACTTTGCGCTAGTTCATCTGAATATTGCGCCACCTACTGCTGGAGTAAATCTCAGTGAGCTTTGCTCCACCAACTGAGTGAGCTTTACTCCACCAACTGAGTGAGCTTTACTCCACCAACTAAGTGAGCTTTGCTCCACCAACTGAGTGAGCTTTACTCCACCAACTGAATGAGCTTTGCTCCACCCACTACATCTATTTTGCGCCATCAACAAACATGATTTGCGCCACCTTCTTTCTCTGATTTTCTCCATCATCATCAGTTCAAGGACTTCTCATTTTGCGCCACCAACTTCAGATATATAATTCCAATTTGCGCCACCTTCTTTGGCGCATTTCAAGATTTGCGCTACCCTCTTTAGCGCGTTTCTGACTTAGAAAAATTTTCGAGTTTTTCTAATTGTTAATTGTTCGATTTTTTTTTCAGATTACATTTTCAAAAATGAATCTACCTCCGGTGCTGATTAAAGATTCCGATTTTCTTCAATGGCAAGATCAACTCATCTCTTACTGAGGGTCCATTTGTCAAACCTTATAAAGAGATTCCGGCAACTGTTAATATTCCTGCTTCAAGGGTTCTTAAATCTACCGATGAGTATACGGCTGATGAGAATTTGAGATCTCAAGCGGATAGAGAAGCAAAGTCCATTTTTATACTTGCTCTTCCGCAACACATTTACAAACGTGTTGAATGCTTCAAAAACAACCCAATGCAGATGTGGAACGAGTTATCAAAGCTAATGCATGGATCTGAAGTTGCATTTAAAAAGGTAAATGAAGAAGAAAAGAAAGCTGAAAAAGAGGATACGGAACAGAAATTATCAAATGTTGAAAATGAAGAACTCAAGGAAAAGGTTATAGAGCTTACAAAGAAATTGTCTAACACAGAAAAGTTACTAAAAGAGGAAAGAGAAGACCACAGAAAAGAAAGAGTTGCTCTTTCTCAGAAAGTTTCTGAACTTGAACAAGCTTCAAAGACGGAGAAGAAAGAAAATGAAGAAAAGAAAGCTCTTGAACTCAAATGCAGAAAACGTTCCAAACAAAATTCAGATTTTGAGAAAGTTTTATTTCTTGAAAAAGAAAAAATGGAGAAGGAAAGGGTTGAGAATGAAAATAAGAGCAAAGACTTTGAAGCGGATAATGTGAAATTGTCAAAGAAGATATCCGAGCTTCAAAAAGAATTAGATGAAGAAAGACAAGAGCTGGAAAAGAGAAAGAAAGCTGACTTTCAGGCCAGGAGCGTCAAAGATGAATTTTCTGTTTAAAGGAAGATATTTCAGCAAGAAATACGAAACCTAACAAATAATTTGGCAGTGTTATCAACTGATATTATGATAGAGAAGAGGGTTAAGTCTGACATTCAGAAAAAGCTTGATTTGGTGACCAAGGAACAGAATGACTTATCTTACAAAGTTAAGTCACTTAACAAATCCAAAAACTATTCAGAATGTCCGATTCATCCTTCTAATCTATTTTATGATCATTCAGTGGATAAATCTTCCAAATTTCAATCTGCTGATCTTCCTACATATAAGAAAGTCAACATGCAATGGAGAGTTAAAGGTACGTTTCCTGAAAAAGATGTACCAAAATCATCTGTTCCCAACAAGAACACTAACTTGAAAGGTAAATCTTTTGCTAAACCTGGTTCATTATATTCCTCAAATCATTTAATCAGGTTAGCACAAAAGAATTTTTGTTGTTCTTATTGTGGAACTAATGATTTTATTAAAAATAATGATGCTCAATATTGGTACGGTACTTATCATTTTCCTTCTTATAGAGCTCCGCTTAACAAGCCAGGACCCAAGACACGTTGGGTACCAAAATCTACTTAATCTGTTTTTGCAGATTTAGAAGCAAAGCGTTGAACTCTCGGAAGAAGATTTCTTGTAACATTAAGGGGGAGTAAAGAGAATTGGTTTCTAAACACATCGGTTTAGAACCCGGATTTCATAGTTAATGGTTTCTGGACAAATCAGTTCAGGACCCGTGCTTCAACGACTATGGCTTCTGAACAATTCAGTTCAGGACCCGTACTTCAAAGACTAAGACTTCTAAATAAATCAGTTTAGAACTCATACTTATCAGGTGATATCCTTAACTGTCACATCTTTCAATTCAAGGAACAAGTGGTGAAAGGTAACATTGCATTATGTTTCATTTCTACTGCTTTGAAAATTTGAATCTCAACAAATTTAATTCAATGAGATGCAATTTTTCAATTTTCATTCAATGAATTAAATGTGTGCTAAAAGATGATTTTACAAGTATTGTTGTATTGTCTGCGTTATATTTGTTTCAACTTTCACTTCTGAAATAAATCGAAAGGTCAACAAAATGTGAATGAAATTTTGATATATGCGCAAAATTGTGTAAATCTAGACTTATATAGAATACGATGCTCACGAAGCTTAATTGTCAGAATGAAGAATGGAAATGAAAATATGAGGGAAGCACAAATTTTTATAACCAAGTGATTGAGATGAAATAAATAAATAAATAAATAAATAAATCAATCAAAATCAAAATCATTAGGTTTGAAAGTTTGTGCCTGTGGCCTATCTGGTTTGGGAGATTATGTCCCAAGGGGTACTCGATACCTAGCCCCTAAGATCAACTGGTCTGGGATCGGCTGACCCAAATCCTGCTATAGAACCAGATAGAAAGCCATGTCCTACTGGTACAGATGGGATTAGGATATATCGATGTAGCCTTTCTGGTTTGGGAGAGTAAGTTCCAAGGGGTGCGCGACACCTAGCCCCTAAGGCCAACTGGTCTAGGATTGGCTGACCCAAATCCTGCTATAGAACCAGATAGAAAGTTACGTTTATGGTGTATCTTAGTCTTAATACACCTTTTGATAAAAAGATGCCAATGTGCACAAAATAAAAGATGCCAATGAGCACACATCTCTTATATCTTGGGGAAATAACAATGTCGCGATAAACTTATAAATTTGTGGAAATTCTGATTTCAGTCATATAGTGTGAGTAAGAGCAAAGTAGTCTTATTGGTTTCAGAAATACATTTGATTGTTGCAAATCATATTTCGCATTCTAGCACACCAAATAGATTTAATAAGGGGTTGAAACTGAACATTTTTAACTTGATATGCAATGATGTCTTGTATTTGAATCCAAACACATGCATTTGATTTCATTTGATTGAAAAATCTGTTAAATTTCATTAAGTTGGATTTCTTTTGTAAAGTTTTCAAATGATCAAATGGTAGTAGTTATAAAATGTAGTTCAATGAATTTTATTTTCTTTGAATAAATTTTTCAACTACTGTGCCTAAATGAAATATATGCATATGTTCAGGGGGAGAAAACAAATTGCTCCAGAATTCTTAGTTTGAGGGGGAGCAAGATTGTTCATTAAGGAGGAGATTGTTCATGATACTCCGAGACACGACTGAAATTTAAAATAGTTTTCGATGATCATGATGCTCACTTTCATCGAAAAAGGGGGAGAAATGTTGAATTCAATTTCATGTCAAAGAGAATAAAGAAGATTTCGTCTCAAGAAAGAAAAAAAAGGGGATAATTCTTCAAGAGTTTAAGAAAAATTGATTGATCATCTTGTGATCTCTTTTTCTTAAATTTGTGTTTATCAGTACCAAAGTGCCTTGTGTGAAGAAACAAATTCTCCAAATCGAAGAAAGAAAATCTCCGACAGATCCCCGTCTAAAGATTTTGTGACAAGTTGACTTTGACAAGCCAAAGACTGTTGTTCTCAAAATGATTAAATCTTGAATCCAAGGGGGAGATTGTTAAGTCTAAAATATGTGTTCAAGATTTAATGATAAAGTCAAAGTCAATGTATTATGTGTTAGTGAAAGTCAAACTTAGCTTAATGTCTTGTATAGATCTTAGGTATAAATAGCTTTGTTTAGACTAATCTTGTAACTAAGAGAGCATAACTCATATCTTGTAAAATACAGAGATCTAATAATACAAGATCTACTTTCTCTCTCTCTACACTCTCTCTCTAGCTCTTGTGTGAATTCTTGGTAGATTGATCATATTGGGACACACAAAAACAAATGCCATGTTCTTGTAGATTTTGCAAATACATGACAGTTTTGAGTTAAAATGAACCTTCTCTCGCTCCCCCTCAAACTGAGCCTGTGGATAAACTTGCTCCCCCCCAGATTGTGCAAATGAGAGCAACGGAGATGCCGACACACAAAAAAACTTTTATACATTTAAAGACAAAAATGCTGTGTCGCTCCCCCTCAAATGATGATCATAAAGTGAAATGCACACGGGATTGTCCACAAAAAAAAACTATTCATCAGATTAAAAAAAATTGTGTGTGACGCTCCCCCTCAACAGTTGAGAAAACTTACCTGAAACCAGTTCATGCTCCCCCTGACCACATGAACACGCTCCGCCAAATAGTTCCAGGTAGTTTGTGAGTAGCTCCCTCCTTCCGGTCATGTGCTTGGAGCATCTAGAGTCAAAGTATCACACATGACCGTCCTGCAAAACGAGATTAACGGACCTTCGGTACCCAGATTTGCCTGGGTCCGGGAGGGTTAGATTTGACACCTTTCGGAGGAACTTTCTTTGAATCATTTTGCCTCTTGGGTGTAGGATTTACACCTTTCGTAGGAGCTTGTTTTGTAGCAGGTTGCCTCTTAGGTGTAGGTTTAACCTCAGTAGGAGAATCCCGTTTTGGAATGGGTTTTCTCTCCTGCTGTGGTTTAACCTCTGATTGGGAACCCCGTTGACTATGATGTTTCTTTTTGTTTTTACGGGGTTTGCGTTTGGGTAGTATGATTATAGATATGATATGACCCAAACCAATCATTGTTATTGATATCATCAAAGTTATTCCAACCACAACTAAAACAGCATAAGCAATCATGCGATAATTGAATCAATTGCTGAATGGAGTAGAGTTTAATTGGAAAATTAACATCTCGTTTAACAAAATCATTCCTATGATTCCATGCGCAATCATGCTTATTGTGATCCTAGATTCAATCAGGTAACAATCAAGAACTCATTGATCTTTATTAGAATAGAGAAAGAACAATATTAAGAACAATATTAAAAAATTGATGACGATAGTCTTCGGCCCTTCGTTTCTTCATATCTTCAACACTTTAGCTCTTTGAACAGTCTTCCTCTTCGCTTTAAAGGAAGATCAATCTTTGAGAAATAACTCTGAAGAATCTTCAAGTAGGCGTTGTCTTCAGAAATCCAATCTGACTGCTTTAAACTTCAAACGGATCTTCAAAGTCAAATAGTCATCAAGGTCTTGAAACACAAACTTCAAATCTTTGTTGTGTTGGTCAAAGTCTTCAAACAAAATCTTTATCTTTTTGAATCTTCGTATCACTGATCTTTGAACCATTGTAGTACGGATCTTTGCATCTTTCAGATTTGACATATATCTTCACTCTTTGAATATGAAATGGCTTTTGAGCTTTAACGAGGTTTTGAGCTTTAACGGGCTTTGAACATCTTGAAATGTGTATCTTCACTTCTTCAACAATGAACATCTTTAAACTTTGAATCTTTGTCAAATTATCTCGAAACATCTTGAAACATCTTGACTTTTTATCTCGAGCTTCTTGACTTCAACAAAACTTCACTTTATCTTGAAATTGAAACTTTCATAGTTTCTCCCCATTTTTGATGATTGTGAGCATCATGATCATCAAAACTTCAACATCAATTTCAGCAACCTTTGAATACACCAATAACAATCTCCTCCTTTTGATCTGAATATTCGTCATTTCCAAAAATATTTATCCGAATCTTTTCAAATTCAGACAATATGAAAGTGGTAACCCTGAAGCAACGGATGAATCAGTTAAAATGGCTGTAAGTTGCACGAAGCCACTTAGTACAACGAATGCACTTTATAAAGGAGCTTTTTGATGTTCACTCCTCCAGGGCTTCCATTCAATCATCGAAAAACCACAAAGGAAATTTCTATGAACGTTATGACAAGAAAACATATTCCTTGTGTGTACGTGCTAGTGTAGAAATGATTGAAGCAACTTATGCTTGAAAATTAGGCTCAAATTGTGTAAACTGTTGAGACAGCAACAAGTTTTCCACGGACTCAATGTGCATGAACGAAGAGCGAAGGTGGGGAAAACTTCCTTCTTTTTCAATGTCTAGACCTTCCGAGTGAAGATCAGATAGATGTTATGATGCGTCCCCAAGAAAATTGAAACATTCCTTTATTAAAAAAGAAATGAGTAGCTGGTGGGGTTAAATTCAAGAGTTGGCATGGGCTAGTTTCCTGTTTCAATGATAGTCACCAAAGAATGTGAACCAGTCAGTAATGTGGCTGCCCGGCTCAGAAAGTGGATAGTGTAGAGTTCTCTTATACTTTTAACTCTGTTCTCATACCCTCTTTCTGTTTTTAATCCGCTCACTTCTACCCACTCTCATTTACATTTTACCTCGGCACAATGAGATACTCAACCGTATGAGTAATCTCCCCACCCATTGATTTCGACCCCTCACCCCTCAATCACTCAAGGATAACTTCTTGGGTAGGAAACACTGGTTAACGTGGATCTATAGAAGTTCTTTTAAATTCTCACACTGATTCCCATGAAAAATTGTCCTAAA
Organism: Saussurea involucrata; assembly: GCA_033807775.1. Taxonomy (NCBI): domain Eukaryota; kingdom Viridiplantae; phylum Streptophyta; class Magnoliopsida; order Asterales; family Asteraceae; genus Saussurea; species Saussurea involucrata. The sequence goes on from CM066319.1 coordinate 96,541,155, forward strand.
AAGATGTGTTGTTCAACATTTTAGCTTGAACAAATAAGAATATCGGCATTTGATTAACATTGCCATCAGAAAGTATGCTCTTCAATAATATCATGAAGATTTGAGCATTTGATCTTTGAAGATTTCTCAAAACAAGAATATAGAAAGAATGAAATGAATTCGAAAGAGTTGTTTGAGAATCTGACAATGTATCAATCAGATCAAATAACATGAATGATAATCATGTAAGGTTTAGGGTATCAAAGAATTGATATTTTGTTTATATGAACAAATATAAACAATATTTGAATGAAACGCTTAAGTCTTACGCTGAAATGAATATGATGCTCAACAAAATTTTAAATACAAACGGGAGTATTACCATCGAAAAATTGTTTCGTTTTGAGACATGGTAATAACGAAGTCAATATGAAGATGTACCGGTGTGTAAGAATACTCGAAAGTATATAGAAAAGATAATACGCAAGTATTAATCTTTGGATACACATGATCAGAAATAATGATGTAACGAGAATCCAAGATATATATATGTATTAGAGAAGTGGTTTGAACATTTAAGAAAACATTTTTCATGTTTGAAAGTCGTTCTTCTTTCAAACAACCTCAGATTAGGTTCAGAAGATTCTTACATTGAAATGTTTAAGCTCCCCCTCAAATCATGATAGACTGATTAAAAATCAGATAAGCTCCCCCTCAAAATCTGCAGAAGATCTTAGTGAAACAAGATTATAATATGTGACTATCAAAGTCTAAAACAATAAAGTACGAGTTCTAAACTGATGTGTTTAGAAGTCAAACTCGTTGAAGTCCGGGTTCTAAACTGATGTGTTTAGAAACCATTTAATATTTTGCCCCCCCCTTAATGGTACATATACTCGTCAAAAATTTGCACCGGTTCTCTTCTGTTTTCAGTCATGTGTGTGATATATATGTAACATTCAGCACAACACATGATGAACCTGCAAAACAGATTAACAAGATTTTGGTACCCAACAGGACTTGGGTCCTAGTGTGTTAGGTGTAAATTTCTTTGAAGGAATACTGTAAGTACCGTACCAATAAGAAGTAAAATCTTTATGCACAAAATCATTTGATCCACAGTAAGAACAACAAATTTTCTTATGTGCCAACCTAATCAGATGATTTGTCGAATTAATAGGATTAGGTTTAGCAGAAGACTTACCTTTTGGAGCATTGTTCTTCTTGGCATTTGATGTGGAAGCAGATGATTTTGGTACATCATTCTTTGAAGGTGTTGTACCTTTAACTCTCCATTCCATCTTCACAGGCTTGTAGATAGGTAAATCAGAACTTGTAGTAGCACGGTTGTAGAAAAGATTAGAAGGACGCATCTGATCTTTTGATTTGACAGACGTTGTGGAAGAAATAGAAGAACGTTCATGAACAGAACCAGAAGCAGTCTTTGATGAATCCGTTGAACCATCATTCGGCGATTGTTCAGATGATTTAACATGGATCTTAGTTGCTTCCAAATTCTGAACTTTATCGGACAGAACATTCCTTTCTTGAACAGTCAGTTCAAGTTTCTTCTATAGATCAGATTTGATCTTCTGCTCTTTCATAGCCTCCGTTGCAAAATCAGATAACCTCCTTGTTAGCTTTAAGAGTTCATCCTTAAAGATGTTTCGCACTTCTTCAAAATTCTTCTCGGATATGTCTTTAAAAATATTCATGTTTTTCTTATGAAAGCTTTGCTTTTCCATTTCAAAAGCATTCTTCTTTTCACCAAACTCTTTTCTCTCTTCTTCCAAGTCAGATATTGTCTTTGAAAGTTCACTATTCTTTGATTCAAAAACTTTTCTTTCACTATCAAAATCTGCTCTTTCCTTTTCAAGCTTTTCCTTTTCTAAAAATAACACCTTCTCAAAATCTGAAACTTGTTTTGAAAGATTTATGCATCTAAGTTCAAGAGCTTTCTTTTCGTTCTCCAAAACAATTATCTTTTCATCAATCAAAGTATTATGGTCAGGAAGCTTCTTTGAGATATCAAATTCACAAGTTGTTCATTTGTCACAAACTTCAGGCTTTGAATTCTCCTTGGAAACAAGGTTAGACTGAAAATCACAATCAGAATCTTTTTCAAAAGAAGAATTTTCAAAAATAACCCACATGTTCTTTTCAAATTCTTTTCTTTCTTTTTCCAAAATAATTTCCAAATCAATTACTTTCTTGGAAAGTACATTTATCTTTGCTTCAAAAGATTTGCTTTCATTTGCAAAATTGGCCTTTTCACTTTCAAATTGTGTATGCTCGGAGAGAAGAATACTTTCAAGATCCTCCACTTTCTTAGAAAGTTGGAGACATTTATGATCAATCTTTTGTTTAGCATCAAAGATGCTCTTTGATGAAACAGAAAACTTTTTGATCAAAGAATGTTCAATTTTAACAGTCTCCTTTTCCACCTCGTCTTTGAAACTAGAAGAAATTTCCTTAAAACTATTTGAATAATCAGTTGAAAGGAGATCATTTTCATATTCAAATTTGATCCTTTGTTCTGCAAAGGAGATTTCAAGTTCAACAATTTTCCCTTCTAGAACCAATGTAGGAACATATTTCTTAGTTTCAAAGACTTGTTGAGTGGTTGGCTTTGTAGCACATATGTCAAAATAGTTATTTGGAAGTGGTCCATTTAGATTGTTGAGAGTCTTCAACGTCTCACGAGTATAACAAAATCGAAGTTGTACATGAGTTGTTAATGATCTTTTCCTTGTTTCGTCTTCTAAGGTTTCCTTATCACCAGTCCAAGGAATTTCAAATTCGGGTCAATATCGTGCATATCTTAAACATTGAAATTATACAATGTAGGCAATGTAAAGATAGTTTTGGCCAAATGTTTGGGATTTTCGTAACCAAGTCCCCAATATTTGTTAACAGAACTCACAAGTCTTGGCTTGTTCACGATGTTAGGACATTTAAGTTGTCCTAAATATTAGAAAGTTTTTTAAGTAAAGGCTTTGGGCCTAATGGGCTTGGATATGTAAACGGGCTTGGGCTTAAGTGTTGTAACAAGGGAGGAGGACTATAAATAGGTCATTTCATGTAATATTGTATTCATTAATTCCATAATACAAAATGTAGCTCTTAATCTCATATTGTTCTCTCTAGATTAGGTTTACATTTCTAGTAAATAAGTAGTCCTCTTCTACTACATCTTGTTACATATTACTTGAATTGTTGAAGATCATGGACTCACAATTGGTATCAGAGCCAAATCGATGAGTTTTTTCTCAATACGATCATCGGATCTCGACATTTCAAGTAAATTTACCCGATCTACATGTAAGTGTGTTCAAATCTCTTATGCTATTAAAGATTTGCTCGTTATTCGATTCCAGGTCATCTCCAATTTTTAGAATCGAATTCCGACAAGTTTTGATGATTTTCGAAAATTTCGAGAGTTTTTCGGTGTTCTTCGCGAGAATTCTCAAGATCCGGAAGTTTTTCGGTGCATGTTTCGATTCTATCCACTCAGTTCTGTTAGTTTTTGATTTTTGAGCACTCTACATTTTTTAGAATCGAAAATCAACAAGAAATGAGTTAGATCTCAGATCTGAAAGTCAACAGTGCATGTTCTTCATGTTCTTCATGATTTCATGTGATCTTCTTCTCTTCTTCGTGAAATTTGTTTTCAATTGCACAAAACATCTCAGATGAGTTCATGGTTATTTGTGGAGTGGTTTATAACACTCATATTCGAAAAGGACGATGAATTCAAGGTCTTTGAATCAGATCTGAGTTGACAGATTATTTCTTGAAGATGTTCATAGTTGATGATCGATCTTGATTATTCATTGTGTTTTAGTTGAAAAATCTTCCACAGATCGCTTCAATTGTGATTTTAGAACAGATTGCAACAATTACTTTCGATTTTGGTCGAGAATTCAATTAGATCAGATCTGAATTTTTTCGACAGCTCTTCGCCGTTAACTGCAAAAAATCGCCGAAAAATCGTGAGTTCATTAGAATTACTGTTGATTGTCGATGAATCTTCCATTGAACTGTTATATTTGTTGTTTCGATCTGATTACAACAGTTTTACATGAAATCCAGCAAGAAATCAAGGTTTATGGGTTGTTGGAAAATGTGGCCGGAATTTCGTACTTCGCCGGAGCAAATCGCCGAGAAAACGTGAATTTTCACCGGAGTTCGTTGATGCTGTATTCCGTTGCATGGTCAAAATGTTTTTGCTTACTCTTCTTCCTTGATGATAACTGAGCATTAAGAAACAACATTAAGTGAGTTTTGATCGTAAGAAATTGAAAGGAAAACGGAATAGAAATGAAGAAGAAAACATCTGATCGAAGGTTGGTAATGCTACTGTATGGTCTTGAAAAATCGTTTTTATGGTTTTTAATCATATTGGAACAATTAGAAGATTTTTTTTGGAAAGTGGAGTTTGAATGATAAGTGGAAGAAATCCAACAGGGATCGTGATTTTGAAGATTGAAAGTGACAATGAATAGTAACTAACGGAGTCCGTTAGTGGCCAGTTAGTTTTCTAACAATTTTGGTCCAGTTTCCGTTAGTTTGGTTAAAATTCAAGATTTTTGTTAACGGAACCCGTGTGGCATCACTCCTATATTTCGTTTGTCACACATCCATCTCCACGACATCGATTTGTGATCGATTCCTCGAAACCCCTACCGAGTAGCGCGTGCTTTTTACCGTTCCTCCTTCTAGCAAATTCGGACCAAGCTCTTAAGCCGAATTCTTACTCAACTCGTGGTCCAACGACGGATTCTTTGTTTTACACTAAGAATGCATACACTTTGACGATGATTTTCGTGCACTTAGTCGGGGTTATGGAGTACATTGGATCTGATTTTTCAAGGTTGAAAATATGATGAGTAAGAGCAACTTTCAAGGGGGAGCCGAGCCTACATTTGAAGAATGCACCGCTAAAGTTTTTCAAGAAAATCAAGGGGGAGAGGAGTTAAAGACTTTAAGATGATTTTACTTTCCAAAACTTTAGGGGGAGAATTAGGACATTTAAGTTGTCCTAAATATTAGAAAGTTCTGTAAAGTAAAGGCTTTGGGCCTAATGGGCTTGGATATGTAAACGGGCTTGGGCTTAAGTGTCGTAACAAGGGAGGAGGACTATAAATAGGTCATTTCATGTAATATTGTATTTATTAATTCCATAATACAAAATGTAGCTCTTAATCTCATATTGTTCTCTCTAGATTAGGTTTACATTTCTAGTAAATAAATAGTACTCTTCTACTACATCTTGTTACATATTACTTGAATTGTTGAAGATCATGGACTCACACATGAAAGTTGTTTGATCAGTTTGACCTCTCAAGTACAGCTTCTTTTCGAAATTTTTAATTTTATTTAAGAGTTCTGTATTTTCATCTGAAAGATTTTTCAAAGAAATTTCGCTCTCATTATGCTTTTCTTCCAAATCCTTGATTGTCTTTTTAAGTTCTGATATTTGAGAATCAGAAAATTTCTTATCCTCATCAAGCTTTTCTTGGTGATCTATGATAGATTTATCAAGAATAGTTTGACTCAGATTTTTGTTTTCTTCTCTTTCCTTTTGCCATGTAGCACTTAGTCTCGCCTTCGGTGGATCAAAATATTCTTCCATATAATACTCATCCATTGTTACCTGAAAAGATTAAAAATCGATCGTTGTCAGATACTTCGCGAGAAATAGAATTATGCACACACGATAATCAGAGAAAAATCGATTAAAGTCAGAAAAATTTTCAAAATCAAAATTTGAATAGCAAATTATAAAATTTGTCGTTCAAAAATTATTTCCGAAAAATTAATGCGGAATACTGGACTTTAAAGCGACCAACCTGCAAAAAATAAGAAAACTATATCAGTTTCAAGCAAAAGCATGTAAAGATTGATAAAACAGACAAAAATGAGAAAATACTAAAGTAGGGACTAAAAATGACAAAATACGAAACTAAAACAAAAAATAAGGACTAAAAGTGTAAAATACTAAGACTTATAAAACACTAACAATGTAAAAATTCTAAAACACTAAGTACAAAGACCAAAACTGTCAAAAAACTAAACTTAAACTACAGGGACTAAATTTGACAAACACTAAAACTAACTAAAAACTTATTGTTCATCTCTTTCACAATTCGACGCAGCAGGTTTCAACTTCGATTTTTAGCTTTATTTTGCGTCCAACTCGATTTATTTCACTTTCTTTGTGTTACAAACTTAACTACCAACTGATTTTAACACCAATAACAAGATCATGCAACAAACCGATCGTAAAGAACAACTCTCCAACGTAGTCACGTTTTTCCGACCAAACTAAACTCAGACGAGAGATACTCAGTTTTGTCCGACTAGAAGGTCTTGTCCGAGAGTTAGTTCTGTACGACAAGGAGTTGTGCGACTAAGAGGTCTGGTCGGACAAAGGGTTGTACGACAGTTGTACGACTAGCAGATTCGTCCGACTAGAATTTTGATCGGACAACACACTGTACGATAGTTATGAGTGTGTTTGTTGTCCGACAGTTATGAGCTTCAACGTACGAAAGTTATGAAGAAGTTTTGTACCAGAGTTATGAAGAACATGTCGGACAAGAGATGTACGACTACAAAGAACTCCGGTAGAAAAATTTCCAGAAACCGGCGAAGTCGTTTTTCCGGCGAACACTTTAAAAACTCTTAACTTCTTGTTTTCTCGACGGTTTTCAGATCTCTAAGTTGCAAATTGCTTGAAAATCAAAATCGAATTGATCTGAGACGATTTCAACAAGCAAATCGCAATCAAAAATGAGATCAAAACACATCTCAGTTAACGTCTTCAATTTTTAGATTCATATAAACACTTCATTTTGATGTTTAACTCTTATCTGGATGCTATAATCAAATGTAAAACATCACAAAATAGATCAGAAATCATCAAATCTACTTACAACTCAAACTAAACATGTGAATCAAACTTCAATTTGTTTTATGAACCTCCAAACCTTCGAAGTCCATTCTTCATAAATAAATATTGAAACCATGATTTTTGATCATGAAAATTTGATTTAAAACTGAGATTTGATCAACAAATCAATTTAGAAAGATTGAAAAAAGATTGATTCACTAAAACAAACATGAATTCAGTCCAAAAAGATCAAATTCTTGAGAATTTTAAGAAAAATCTCAAGAACACCAAAAACTTTCAATTTTCTCAAAAAATTGATAAAAATATCTTCAATTTGGGCATAATCTGATCTGATTAAGCTCTGATACCACTTTTGATTCCAGATTCAATCAGGTAACAACCAAGAACTCATTGATCTTCATTAGAATAGAGAAAGAACAATATTAAGAATGAGATATACTTTCTCTCTCTAAACTCTCTCTCTAGATTGTCATCCCTCTCTTACAAGTATGAATCACACGTATGAATCTCAATGACAACTCCTAGACTACTATTACAAACTCCCTATTTATACTCTCTGACTCTCCACTTTAGTTACTTTGACTTTGACCTTTAAGCCTCTACTTTGACTTATACAATGCTTTGACCATTTACAATTAAACACTAAATCTTGAATACATTTTATGCACTAACACTTATTCATCCTAGGATAGAAAACAGTGTTAAATGACTTCGATGCCTCTTTGGGAATGGATTCCTTAGCTAGCTACTTTGATTTATCTTGATTAGGTCGGCCGGTTTTATCTGAACGCACATTGACAGCTTGGTCAGTGACTTTTAAGGAAGGAGGATTTTTGATTGGCAATCGCTCGATCTTTTGCCTCGGCTGTGATTGGTTTTGAGAAACAGGTTTAGATTTGGCATTCTTAATCATAGCTGGGGCCTTTGTGTTAGAACAGGTACCCTTTAGAAAGTTGACCGGTCGATTGACTATAGGTGACAGAAAATCAGTATGGCTCGGAAGAGGTATGTCGAAAGGGAACGACTCAAACTCTCCATCAGAATTACCTTCGGAGTTCATATATTCTGAAAAATCGACATCCGGAATTACAGGACTTGGATCGGTCAAGGAAGGCGAGGAACACTTTGTGCTTGTGTGCTTTGGGGAATTTGGTGCGAAAGCTAAGAAAAAACTAGAGTTCAAATTCCTATAAACACTCTCGTCTTGAGAATCTTTATCGTCTTGTGTTAAAGAGGTTTTGCTAATGAAAGCTTTACACGAAGACGTGTCCGATGAGTTAGAGGAAGAATCGGGTGAAATCGGCTTTTCAGATTGAAGTTGGTCAATCTGCTCTTGGAGCTGACCATTTCGTATGTGCTCTTTCATCGTTTCTGTTGCCATGGCAGACAGTCTTGACGTGAGCTTATCGATTTCACACCGAATGATTTCCTGTCCTTCATCAGATACAGATTCGGTTTTATCCGATTTAAGATTCTCAAGTTCTTGGACTAGCGCTTGCTTTTCTTTTTGAAAATTCGACCTTTCTTTCTCGAGTGACTCCTCCAACTCGACTATCTTTGCTTCCAAGATGAGAGGGGGAACATAGAGTTTAAACTCATCCGTCTCAGTCTTGGTTTCGGTTGCTTGGACCTCATCCTTCTTGGAGGAATCCTTGGGCTTAGCAACCTTGTAGCAGTCGAAGTAGTCATTGGAGAGATACTTTTTATTTTTCTGATAAGAATAATTTAAAGGCTCGTAACAAAAAAGAAGTTGCATGTGAGACGTGTGTGCGCGCTTGTATTCCTCATTTTACTCTTCCTTTTCAGGTTCAAGAGGACCAGTCCATTGAATAGCGTATTCCGGATACTTTTTATCTATTCCAAAACAACCAAAATCATACAGAGTCGGAGTTGTGTAAATACCCTTTTTCAAATAATGAGGGTTATCATATCCGATTCCCCATTCCTTATTAAAATAAGTGAACTCCTTGGATTTATTCATATGGATGGTCAGATCAGTTTGACCTCTTTTGTGGAGTTTTGTTTCAAGATCGAGTATTTTAGCGACAAACTCCTTGTGTTGAATTTGAAGAGCAGAGCATTGATAAACAATTTCCGCTTTCTCATTCAAACACTGATCAAGCTTCAAGGTCAGATCAGATATCTTAGCTCGAAGATCTTTTGGTGCTATCGAAAGATTAGTACACTTTTCCTTTAGGTAGGTGTTGTCAGATTTAAGCTTTTCTGTTATCTTTGATTGAGCATCTAACTTTACTTTTAACGAGTTAATTTCAAGTAGTTGTTCATTCGAGGAAAACATATATGACTCTACCTTTTGACCAAGTAATTGAACTTTATCAACTAAAGCATTATGGGTTGGTAGACATACCTGACAAGATTCTCCAAGAGCTGGAGGCGTGGTGTGGTTTGTAACACCCTCAAATTTGGAAAGAGCAACTAATTTAAAATTTTTGATATTACATCTGAAACAATAAGTAAAATACCTCCAATTACAAACAATGGTTATCTCCAAGCAATACATACTACATAAGTCTCATTACCAAGACTAAACCCACTTCCGACATCACTTAATCCAAATACAAGTGCTACTTCCCAAGGGTAAATGCGGAAAACATAACTTAAGCTATTCACCTCTCGTGTACTTTACTAGCACTCGCCACTTCACAGTGTAGCTAGAGCTACCCCAACCTGAGCCTGTTGCACATGCCGACAAATAAAAAGGGTTAGGCTTACGCCTAGTGAGTTCAAGCATTTTATCATGACTATAACAAATCATAAATCGTCAGTTAATATTTATAGTCATGATTTAAATAAATTTTTAAATGAAAGCTTGCGACAAAGACTATCATTTCCCAAAAAAGTTTCCCAAACGGCATAAGCGACTCATTTTCCAACGCACTCAAAATCCATGGGAATCCTTCCCAAAAGTGTAAAGCGTTTTCCCAAAAATGAGTTACAATCCCAATTCACCCAAATACGCGAATAAGTATAAATTAGGCAAAACCTTCACATACGGTTAATAAAACATACTCAACCCATAAAACATGGAAATCGTCCATTAAATATAACTCTTTATTAAAACATAATACGAAGCAATACGCACGCAGCCGTAAATGTAATAAAGATCAAATACCATAAACGGGGGAGACCCGTATCCGTTGAAGGTGGAGGTAACACATAAGTATACCACCCGTACAACGTTCATCGCACAACTGGGAGTAGAGATTACAAGTTACGTTATGCCTATCTCTATCCTCCCAACGAAATCGGGAATTACCACATACGTCTGGCCTATTCCACGACTCTGCTCTACGAAACCGAGTTACACCATAATTGAGGATACACCTTGACGTCTACCCACTCGGTAACGCCTCAAGGCCTGGCACATCGAGACTACGTCCAAGGTATACATCCCGAAGGCGTGGATCGCTACACAGACCTCCAAAGTAAGTGCCCAAGACTATATCCTCCTAATGCCTACTCGTAAAGTCCAGGTCATAAAACATGAGTTCAGAGGTTCGTCCTCAAGATACCCAATCGACCATTACCAATGACTGAACAACATGCCTATGGATCCAATGCAACACAGTCTACAAACATCATGACTATCCCGGAATGACTCACTCACCCAAGCATGTAAATACTCAAACGTGCATTAAATGCAAAACGGTGCAATAAAAGCAACCCATCAACAAGACTCCATATTGAGCCATTTAAACTGGACAATTAACCCCAAGACTTTCTCACAGTCAAAACCGAGCAAAGTGCTCTAAGCATGCTAGACCCATAACGTCGGTCAAAAACACGTTTAAACATTGTTTAGGCAAGCAATACCACAAAATCATCATTAACCCCAAAACTCAACACGGTTAAACAAAAAGGGTTTTCCCAAAGGACTCACACCCTGATAATTCTCAAAATGACCCATAACACTAAAGATGCATTTTCTCAAATGGTTTATGAAATCATTTACACATATATGATTAAACCATCACTTTAAATCTCATTTTTAGCAATTAATCTTTTAAAGACAAATCATGGTTTCTAACCATCCAAATATCTAAAAGTCTCAAATATGGGTGTTTTATACATTTATGAAGATAAACACTTCAAAAGAGTTAAACCATTCAAATAACTCAACCATATACATTTTCAAGTAAAACACACACATATTTGTAAAATACTCATTTTGGCATGTACAACGTTTTCGCAAAGTAACTTGAACTCACATTGCTAGATTTAGCTAAATCTAGAGTTTCTCCAACGTAAGCTCCTTTGATGAATTTTGCATCCTCAAGCCAAAACTTCCAAAACTTAATCACTTGAATCCTCCAAAAGAGAGCTCCAAAACTTCCAACGGCTCTAAGCTCCACAAATGAACATCAATGTTGGAGTGGGTTGGTTCAAGTGGAGAGGATGAAGAGGAGATGGGAGGATTTGTGGTTCACTTGGGGAAAGAAACCGATTTGGTGAGAGGGGCGATTTTTGACAGAGAGAGCCGAGAGGGTTTGAGAGTGAGAGTGAAAAATGAGGAAGAAGAAAGAAGAAAAAGGGTTTTAAAACCTTCTAGAGTCCGACGACGAAAGTGACACGGCGAGAGTGACCATGTCACTCTCGCGAGTGTCATACTCGCTGAACCTCAAAAACCCTCGGTACAAAACCAGCGAGAGTGACACGGCGACAGTGACACAAGTGTCACTTTCGCTGGTCACTTTAGCCGAGATTGTACCGAAAGTTGTTTTGGCCATAACTTTTTCGTTTTATCTCCGTTTTTGCTCCGGAAAGGCCCGTTGGACTCGTAATTGAAGTCTCCATCCAACAACACTATCAAATCTAGGATTTAACTCCAAATCCTATTTTCCATAATTTTTCTTAAAAGATCGATTCCTCACTAAATCAAAGTTGTACTTATCCGAAATTACGGGTGTTACAATCCTCCCAACCTTAGGATAATTTCGTCCTCGAAATCTACATCCTTTACAATCCAAAACCAACCGACTTACTGTCGACCATAATTAATCAATTCCTAACCGGAATCTAAATTCCCCCACACAGTCTTATAAAGGCAATTCCTCGAATAATTTCTTACCAACAAAACCCCTCCAAGTACAATGTACTTATGTTCGGATAAACATTCCCACCATCGGGAAACTCCCAACCAAACGATTTCGGTCGTCTCCCAACCTTAGGATGTTCCATACTTCCCGGTTTCAGTTTTCGACTCTAATTCATCCCAAGGTTTGTTCACTAACGCACCCAACTGAATCATCAATTTCGATCATTCCTACCATTAACTGTCGATTAACTCCAACGAGTTCTATTAGACTCCAAAATTCATCTCACATGAATCATTATCTGGCAGGTTCATTAATCACACCCGAAGGTCATTCCATCAAAACCACTCATCACAATTGAGCATCTTAAGGTTACTACTACCATTGCCCTCATTCCTTTAAAATCGGACTACAATCCCCCGAGTACACTAAAGGTGCTTGGTCTCAAGCCCAAAAGTCGACACCTAATTATATCACCAAACTCGGAACACACGAGTTCCGTTTACCGAGGGTTTCCACAAAATTAATGTCGTCATCAAAACGGTTATACCAACCTCGAAAAGCGTTACCGCAAGTCTACCCTCCAATTACCACCAATACATTTACCTTGCTACCGATATCATTCGGCCCTTAATACCAACACGCGTGGAATACTCAACCTTCCACCGTCGAAGTGTTACACGCACTTACCTTTAACTAGGTTACAAACCCTTTCCAAGGTCCTAACGAGTTCAAGATGTTCAAGCACGCTACTCAATAAATATGCCAATAATCAAAATCATTTGTAAAACATTTTCAACACCAAGATTTTCATCTCAAATACCTGTACGCAAAAAACTACTACTATCAGGTAGTAACGTAAAACTGGACACACTCGTCCCACCTGTGAAAATCATGTTGAAAAATCATTTCATTGCAGTTCCGTTTACCCACAAAACGCAAAAGCGTAACAAACAACTTTTTCTAGAAGGAACCGCTACAGTTCTAGTATGGATTGACTAATGACATGCATGAAAAGTGATTGCTCGACCTTAAACGGGGTGCAACACAAAGTGTGTACGTATTTCAGAAGCGTTCCAAACGACGTTCGACCCCAACATTTCCTTGCCAACCATAAAACGGCATGAGGCAAGGTTCATCAACAAAATTTTGCGCGCGTCAGTTTATTACACAAAACGATGGAACGGTTTAACAATACTCTTAGCCAAAACAAAAAATGACTTATGCGAATTCCTTAGTTAATACAAAAACCATACTTTTCCATCACTCGAAAATATCGACTAAAACATTATACAACTTCACATTGGGGTAGACATGCAGGTTTGTAACATTACCATTACAATTTTCCTTGAAACGAAATTACATGCATCAAACAGTTCGCGACCAATTTTCCCAAAAGATGAAACTATTTAAATCAATTTCTCAAAATTTCCCGTCCGGTCCTATAATGCCATTTGAATAAGACGTTCTCGGCAAACTTGCACTCAACAGTGCGTTTTCCAAAACATACAAGGAATTAAGTGTTAATAATTGTTGGCACCAAAAAGGGTTCCAACCTATTTTCAAATCCCAAATTGTACCAACGGTGCGTATCAATGTCCAAAACATTAGAAATCCCGCGTACTATAATTTTATACAAAAAATTTCTAAAATCTTCCTCACGAAGCATTTTCTCAAGGTTTCGTACTTGGGACACAAAACGTCAAAACGTAATTGCTTAAAATGTATTTGTCCAAATACTCAAAATACACATTTCTTCCAAACCAATAAGATTTTCAATTTTCCAAAACACTCGGTAAATCAAAATTGACCGATGTGAACGACTCATACCTTTGTGGTTTCAGAATGTAAAATACTGCGAACTATGCATGATTTCTACAACACCAAAACACCTTTTGACCAAATGGTCATCATTTATACAATGAGTTAGTAGTCACTCACGATTCTTTTAACAAAGTGTTGCGAGACAATGGTTACCAAGCTATGCATACCCCGAAGTCGATATAACACATTTTACATAAAATGATAATAAACATTTAACTGACCAAAGGCGCACTAAGTAAATCATTATGAAATGTCACCAAAATGTTCTTTCATGCATCACTTAAGTCATGTATAAGTCAATCCATACATTGAACTATTTGCAACAAAATGCTTAATAACACCAACTCTTTAAGGAAAAGTTACGTGACGCTAGAGTTCCAAGCTCATCTCTTCTTAGTCGCCTTATGGCATAAAATTAACTTTTCTCAACAAAACTCGAGCGGGACTAAATGTCCAACATAACTCGTAAACTTTTCACATAAGCAAATCATTAAGAAATACAATCTGCATATTCTTTCATGCACTACTCACGCCACATATGAGTCAATTTGTACAATTAGGTAAATTGCAACCAAAACGTGCTGACACAATTCTTTAAAAGAGAAACAACGCGACATCAAAATTCTCCAAAATAATCATACACAGACATCATAGAAGATAACTTTCTGTCCAAAATTTAACATATGTGGAGGAGATCCAATGTTAAAGTTATAAGCCGTAGTTACTTGCCTAACATCTTGAACATCACAAAATATGATTATCATTATATCCAAAACAATGTTGAACAACAATGAAATAAACAAAACAAGTTCCGGCGGAGTTTGCAACTCCCGAAATAAAAGGATTTCATGCACCTTCAAAACCATGATTTGAAATCTTGTGTGTGTGCTAACCATTTCTCAAAATTCAAAACGCAATCCGCATAAGGATTGGAAACACAAGAAATAGCTGATGCAATTTATTTTCAAAATAAATTTTGTGCATGACTTAGTCGGCATTCAACGTCTCACTCATACTCCTCCAAATCCCTACGGTCCACTATTGTCATCCGGATAATCAAACCTCTTAAGGCAAGTTGGAAATTACATCCATTAACTTTACAGTTTTTCCTCAATTCATAGTCGGCTCAATAAGCCTATGGTTCTAATCCAACCATCAACCTCGACCCGAAATGGTCTACTTAAAGCAATTATCATGCTTATCGTCACTCCAAGTGACTAATACTAGAATCGTCCATCTATTCCAACGGCTACTAGTTTAGAACTTCCTTTACTACCCCAACAATCATTACAGGAAAGCAATTCAAGCATGCACATGTACTAGTAGGTTCACCATGGCACTGGCCAGGTGTCACTATGAATGCACCGCACATGATTATCCTTGTTACTCTCGACGTGATTCTCGTTTCTAACAACATTCATCAACCTCAAAACATTCTATCTTACAGTGCCTAATGGTGAAATTCACTCTCATTTACTTAAACAAACGCTAGTTTGAGTCTAGGTATTCAAAATCAACACCTAAATCTCTCAAACTTATGCTCTGATACCAACTTGTAACACCCTCAAATTTGGAAAGAGCAACTAATTTAAAATTTTTGATATTACATCTGAAACAAATCATAAATCGTGAGTTCAAGCATTTTATCATGACTATAACAAATCATAAATCGTCAGTTAATAATTATAGTCATGATTTAAATAAATCTTTAAATGAAAGCTTGCGACAAAGACTATCATTTCCCAAAAAAGTTTCCCAAACGGCATAAGCGACTCATTTTCCAACGCACTCAAAATCCATGGGAATCCTTCCCCAAAGTGTAAAGCGTTTTCCTAAAAATGAGTTACAATCCCAATTAACCCAAATACGCGAATAAATCTAAATTAGGCAAAACCTTCACATACGGTTAACAAAACATACTCAACCCATAAAACATGGAAATCGTCCATTAAATATAACTCTTTATTAAAACATAATACGAAGCAATACGCACGCAACCGTAAAATGTAATAAAGATCAAATACCATAAACGGGGAGACCCGTATCCATTGAAGGTGGAGGTAACACATAAGTATACCACCCGTACAACGTTCATCGCATAACTGGGAGTAAAGATTACAAGTTACGTTATGCCTATCTTTATCCTCCCAACGAAATCGGGAATTACCACATACGTCTGGCCTATTCCACGACTCTGCTCTACGAAACCGAGTTACACCATAATTGAGGATACACCTTGACGTCTACCCACTCGGTAACGCCTAAAGGCCCTGCACATCGAGACTACCTCCAAGGTATACATCCCGAAGGCGTGGATTGCTACACAGACCTTGTTAGCTTCAATCTTCCTAATCATAGAAGTATTTAGAAGTAGTGAAAAATAGGCCAAGTGAAGAAAGCCTCTTACAGAGGCTCTGCCGAACTTACCGAGAGATCAAGGTCAAAAAGCTACAGAAGCTAAAAGAGGCGTCCTACAGAAGCTCTGTCATACGCGCAAAGAAGACCAAAGACTCGGAATCCGGTGAAGACTGCTCTACAATGGACCAAACCGCAGAACCTCTGTGACACTTCACAGAGCCTCTGCGGTCTTCAACAAAGACTTCAAAGATATTTATAATATCTTGCTACTGTTTCTGAACCTATTCATCAACTTGCATGGAAGCATGCCCTGTCCAACTTTGTAAAGCCCGTATCCCGGTATGTAATTTCTTTGTATTTTATTCTTTTAAAAAGCTGTTAGTTTTAACGTGGTTTTCGTTAGCGGGGTTAGACGTTTTAGGCCTAATTATTAAATATGTCAAATTTTGGTAGTTGCGAGAAGGAATTAAGTTGAGGGGCCTTTTGTGTCAAGGGCCAAAACATGCTTTGGTCTTGGCCCATGCAAATCCATAACTGATTATATGTTTTATTTGTTTGGTGGGTTGTCGTGGTTTAGGAAACAAGAAAAGAGAAGAGGAGAGTGAGATAACCATACGGCTTCTACCCCCCCCCCTCCCCTCTCGTTCTACTTCGTCGCCGCCGGTCACCCCAAACCCTCCCTACCATCTTCTTCTCCTTATTCACGACCGCCGCAGACCACCGTGAGACCACCACCAGCAGCCGGCGCCGCTGGTCCTGCCGACGAGAAGAGAGATAGAGCAGCGAGGAGTGAGAGAGAGAGCAGCAAAGAGAGAGAGAGGAGGGAGACCGCCGACCACCATCATCGCCGCCGTGATCAGCTGCCGGCGATAGGAAGAGAGGTGTAGCGAGAGAGAGTTCAGCGAGAAAAGGTGTCGGGTTCGTGCGCCGCTGCTAGTAGTCACGAGGTAAGGTTCCGTTTCCGTTTCGTTTTCCTTTCGCCGCCTTCAACCGTTAAACCACCGCCGTCGGTGTCTGCTGCCGCCGTCTACCGCTGCCGGAGGTGGCAGTGGGTGGTGATGGTAGTAGTCCAGCCGTGACTACCTAAGACCTGAACCTGATTAGCCAAACCCAAACCCGTAACCGTAACCGTTTTATAATCGTCATTTTATGTGAAATCAGCTTTGCTGCCCGGTTTTGCGTCGGGCATAACTTTCTCGTCGTAACTCGGATTGAGGCGAATCCGGTACCCACGCTTCATATGTTATGTCGGGCATACTTTTCGTGTTTTAGCGAAAGTCCGGTTCGGCCTCTAGCTAGGTGAAAAACTGCTGTTTTCACAGCAGGTCGGACTTCCGACAGCTTTGTGTTCCAATCTTTGAAAATTCGTATAAAACTGTAGAAAAATCGTTAGAACGCGTATAATATGTCCCTGAAACCGTAAGAGATAGAACTCTGTATTTATGGAAAAATAATCCGGTTTTAGCAGGCCTAGAGAGGTCGGATCAGGTCCCGAACAGACCTGTTTGGTTAGACCGAAAAGTCGTTTAAGGGACGGTTTAAGCGTGCGTCGTATTTTAGGGTCCGGGTCTCGTGTTAATACTTTTTAACGTTCGTCTAGGTGTCGGGAAGTGATCTTGGATCTGTGGAGCTTGATTTATTAATTGTGAGCTAGGCGCGCTTACGAGGTGAGTTCTCTCATTATATTTAATATCAGTCGTTTTACATTACTGTAGCTCGTGTGTGGTAGCCTTAATTATTTGTGATGCGGGGCTAGATAGTGGGGTGGCTAGTTAGACCTTTGTTGACATGTATACGCGGGTGGCGTTGTCATGTATACGCGGGTGGCGTAGGGACTCGTGGGCCGGTGTTTGTATACGCGGGTGGCGTAGGGACTCGGGGGCCGGTGTTTGTATACGCGGGTGGCGTAGGGACTCGGGGGCCGGTGTTTGTATACGCGGGTGGCGTAGGAACTCGGCGGGGCCGGAGATTGTATACGCGTGTAATAACCAGGTATTTTATCTAAGTTACATTTGGAATTTTATAAGTCGTTATGTTAGTATTTTATGGAGTTAGGAGATAAGGGATAAGTTTTAATTGTTAATTGGAAGTTTGGGGTTAAGTTTTGTTAAAGGAGTAAAGCTTAGGGGCTATTTGGTCTTTTTATAAATATTGTTTCCACAACCGACTTCAACAAGAGAAGTAGATAATGAAGTCTCTCTTTTAGTTTATTTAAAAATATCCAAATATAGTGTATGTGAGTGTGTGTTCGGTGTTGAGAGAAAAAGCAAGAAATCGAAGGAACTAAAAGGGAAGAAGGAATTCAAAGGTTTTCTGCAGAGATTTGAGTACTTAACTGCAGTACATCAAGGTAATTAATCCATACCTTATATGTGTTTTAATTCTCTAAAGTGTTCTTGAGGTTTATAGTTAAGTTCTTGGTGGGTTTTGTTAAAAAGGGGATGTTCTTGGAAATCTGAGCTTAAGGTTAGTTTATGTTTATAGTCTTAATCATAATTGCATCTTTATAGCAACATGTATAGAATAAAACTGTAAAAATATGGGTTTTAGGATGAAACAGTAGACTGAGACATTCATCGAAGTCGCAGTAGGCTAATATTCATCTAAGTCGCAGTAGGTTAATATTCATCGAAGTCGCAATGGACGACTGCGACATTCATCGGAGTCGCAATGGTTGGTTGCGACTTGGGTATGAAGTCGCAGTGGTGGATTGCGACTTGGCTTGAAATCGCAGTAGTAGATTGCGACTCCAAGGTGGAATCGCAATAGTGGGTTGCGACTCCAAGGTGGAATCGCAATAGTGGGTTGCGACTCCAAGGTGGAATCGCAATAAGGGGTTGCGACTTCGGGGTAAAATCGCAATAAGGGGATTGCGACTTCAGGGTGGAATCGCAATAGGAGATTGCGATTTGGTACTGTTCATTGCGATTTCAGTTGGGAATTTTGTATGTTTAAGTATTAAAGGAAATATTTGGTATTTTATCTGATTTCAGATTCTGTGAGGGATCAACACACGTGAATTATCTTGGAAGAGTTTTTGTGATAAACACACGAGGTGAGTTTTTATTTGAAATGTTTTCAAATGGAATACATATATGTGATTAAATGTAATATGGTGCATATAATGTTTATATGAATATTGCATTGTATGAGTACTAGTTGGCCGGGCTTAGGACCGGTGAAAGTTGGATGTACAAAGGGACAGTGGTGTTGGCTGTATTTAGTACAGCGGAGTAAATTAATTAATTGGCTTGCTACCAATTAATATGGCCAAGGAAAAGAAAGGAGAAAGAGATGGAAAGATTACATGAGTCATAATTGGTATTCTTACGTGAATTATGTGCAAATGTTTCTTTTACTAACGGGGATTTTTCTCACTAGACCTCAAGGTCTAACCCTCATTTTTGTTTTAAAATATGTATTCCAGGTCATGGAGCAAACAAGAGACAATGATAGGAATTATCATGTTAGCTTTTGTGGATGTTGAATGATTATGAAGATTCCAGTTATAATTAGTAGATGTTATGTATTTTACTTTATTTGAAAAAGTTTGTACTGAAAGACTTAATTGTAGAATTTAAGGGACCATATTTGGATTATGATATGTTATTTTGTGGTGAATTATATGGAACTTGTATGTTGGGATTAAGGGATGTTACAAATGGTATCAGAGCCTTAGTTTAAGAGATTTAGGTATTAGTATCTGTACCTAGACTTAAACTGCATGCGAAGTAGGAGGTCCTTGTTATTTTAGAACCTTGGGATGATAAATATAAAAAGGTAGAAGGAACCTCATGTAAGGTAATTTCAGATTACACCTGGCCAGTGTAATTATGATCTTACAGGTACATGTTGGAACCAGAATACTTTATTATATGGGGTATGTGCTTATGTGTATATTAACCTTGTTTGAATCAACAGAATGGCAAGTGGAACGAGACGAACAAACCGAGAAGGGGAAGGGAATCCGAATAGATCTAATCCAACAGCCGGTGGAAGGGGAAGAGGGGGAGAAAGAGGTAGAGGTAGGTCAGGGGGCAGAGTACAGGGGCGAGGCACAGAGTTTGTTACGAGAGACGACCTAGCGATTGAAATGGGAAGACTTCAGGCAAATATCCAAGCTATGTTTAACCAGACTCACCATACGGAAACGGAAATACCAGACCCTACCTTTGGAAACGAGGTGCCTATCGCACCTATTGTCACATCAGCACCAAGAAAGTGTGATTATAAAATGTTTTTAAGCTGTAAACCACCCACCTATGGAGGGGACAGAGATCCAGTAAAAGCAATGTGATGGCTGAAGGATGTTGAAGCTGTATTTAAAACATGTAAATGCGCGGAAGAAGATAAAGTGTTATATGGAACAGCAATGTTGAAAGCAGATGCCTTGTATTGGTGGGAGGCCCTCATTGACTCTGAAGGACCTGATGTGTATTCAACTTTTACTTGGGGCGAATTCTCGAGAGCATTTAAGGAACAATTTTGCCCGCAAGCCGCAGTTAGACAGTTGGAAGAGGAATTCCTGAGCCTACAGCAAGGAAATTTATCGGTAAGAGACTACACTGCCCGTTTCTTGGAAAAGTCGCGTTTCGGAGAATATTATGTTGCCACAGAAAAGATGAAGATGGAAATGTATGTATTCGGATTGAACTCAGAGATTAGAAAGTTAGTGACTGCAGCGAGACCTAATACTTTTTCAGAAGCGGTAAATGCTGCGGAAAATGTGGAGCGAGACAATAAGAGGGATGTTGGGGATAAGAGTGCTGGGAAAAGAAAATCGGAAGAAATGACGTATGATTCAACGGAATACGAAATTCAAAGGTTCGATAGTCACATACCTTTTAGACAAAATGAAAAACTATGTCCAAAATGCAACCGCGTACATCAAGGAAATTGTTATGTTGATCCTAGAAGTTGTTATAAGTGTGGAAGGACGGGACACATCGCTAAGAATTGTCGCGCAAATCGATTCTGTTTTGTTTGCAATTCCCCTGATCATATTCAGTCAGAATGTCCACAGTGGAAAGCACGTCAGGGTAGTACAACAGCGAGATTAACGGAAGTTGAATCGGGAAAGGTACAAGGGTCTGAAGCACCGAGAGTTCAAGGCCGCGTTTTTCAGATGACGGAACAAGAGGTGGAAGAAAGTCCTGATGAGGTTACAGGTATATTTCTATAAACTCTATACGTGCTAAAGTGTTATATGACTTCGGTACGAAGTGGTTCTTGGTATTTTCGTGCTTTTGTTACTTATTTGTGTTAGAGGTATAGATAGAGGCGAAGTGTCTATTCAGGTAGTTTCTATGGCTTTGATTGAGTTCGAGGTAATAGTGGAAGATAAGTTCCAGTACCTTTTTGCTTGACCGAATTCCGGGACGGAATTCTTTTAAGGGGGAGATGTTGTAATAACCAGGTATTTTATCTAAGTTACATTTGGAATTTTATAAGTCGTTATGTTAGTATTTTATGGAGTTAGGAGATAAGGGATAAGTTTTAATTGTTAATTGGAAGTTTGGGGTTAAGTTTTGTTAAAGGAGTAAAGCTTAGGGGCTATTTGGTCTTTTTATAAATATTGTTTCCACAACCGACTTCAACAAGAGAAGTAGATAATGAAGTCTCTCTTTTAGTTTATTTAAAAATATCCAAATATAGTGTATGTGAGTGTGTGTTCGGTGTTGAGAGAAAAAGCAAGAAATCGAAGGAACTAAAAGGGAAGAAGGAATTCAAAGGTTTTCTGCAGAGATTTGAGTACTTAACTGCAGTACATCAAGGTAATTAATCCATACCTTATATGTGTTTTAATTATCTAAAGTGTTCTTGAGGTTTATAGTTAAGTTCTTGGTGGGTTTTGTTAAAAAGGGGATGTTCTTGGAAATCTGAGCTTAAGGTTAGTTTATGTTTATAGTCTTAATCATAACTGCATCTTTATAGCAACATGTATAGAATAAAACTGTAAAAATCTGGGTTTTAGGATGAAACAGTAGACTGAGACATTCATCGAAGTCGCAGTAGGCTAATATTCATCTAAGTCGCAGTAGGTTAATATTAATCGAAGTCGCAATGGACGACTGCGACGGAGTCGCAATGGTTGGTTGCGACTTGGGTATGAAGTCGCAGTGGTGGATTGCGACTTGGCTTGAAATCGCAGTAGTAGATTGCGACTCCAAGGTGGAATCGCAATAGTGGGTTGCGACTCCAAGGTGGAATCGCAATAGTGGGTTGCGACTCCAATGTGGAATCGCAATAAGGGGTTGCGACTTCGGGTTGCGACTTCGGGTTGCGACTTCGGGGTAAAATCGCAATAAGGGGTTGCGACTTCGGGGTGAAATCGCAATAAGGGGATTGCGACTTCAGGGTGGAATCGCAATAGGAGATTGCGATTTGGTACTGTTCATTGCGATTTCAGTTGGGAATTTTGTAAGTTTAAGTATTAAAGGAAATATTTGGTATTTTATCTGATTTCAGATTCTGTGAGGGATCAACACACGTGAATTATCTTGGAAGAGTTTTTGTGATAAACACACGAGGCGAGTTTTTATTTGAAATGTTTTCAAATGGAATACATATATGTGATTAAATATAATATGGTGCATATAATGTTTATATGAATATTGCATTGTATGAGTACTAGTTGGCCGGGCTTAGGACCGGTGAAAGTTGGCTGTACAAAGGGACAGTGGTGTTGGCTGTATTTAGTACAGCGGAGTAAATTAATTAATTGGCTTGCTACCAATTAATATGGCCAAGGAAAAGAAAGGAGAAAGAGATGGAAAGATTACATGAGTCATAATTGGTATTCTTACGTGAATTATGTGCAAATGTTTTTTTTACTAACGGGGATTTTTCTCACTAGACCTCAAGGTCTAACCCTCATTTTTGTTTTAAAATATGTATTCCAGGTCATGGAGCAAACAAGAGACAATGATAGGAATTATCATGTTAGCTTTTGTGGATGTTGAATGATTATGAAGATTCCAGTTATAATTAGTAGATGTTATGTATTTTACTTTATTTGAAAAAGTTTGTACTGAAAGACTTAATTGTAGAATTTAAGGGACCATATTTGGATTATGATATGTTATTTTGTGGTGAATTATATGGAACTTGTATGTTGGGATTAAGGGATGTTACAACGCGGGTGGCGTAGAATCTAGGTGGGGCCCAAGATGTTATACGCGGGTGGCGTAGGGGTAGGTATGCATGTTTATGATTTGTTCGTAGATTTGTATGCTTGTTTATGTGCAACTATCTGTTATAGGGGTAGTGTGGAATAACTGTGTTATCTATGGTGGTTGAATTCACTAAGCTTCGTGCTTACCCTTTCCCAATAAATCATTGTTTCAGGTACGAGTGGCTCCAAGGCGTGACGGGTACACACTGGCGCGCGGGAAGAGCTGACTATTTTATGATCATAATATTTAAAACAATTATTCCGCTGTTTATTGTTCGTAATAATTTTATTTAGTGGTTTGGGAATGAAACGATTTAATTATTAAATGCGTTTTTATTAATGAAGGGTTACTTTAAAAATTATAAATTCCTTGTAATTTTTGGGACGTTACAACTTCAACGTGTCAAACTCTGATTGGATTCAATAGGGCTTAGTACATAATAGACGTCTGCTGCATTAAATGCAATACAGCACATCCAACTATTCATACCGTCCGTTCTGAATAGTACCTTATGCTTTATGGTCCCCTTAGAGTAGTATATAAGGAAGACTCATGTTGAGTTATTCCACATCGAGAATTGAGAGAAGAAAAACATCAAGAACACATAGCTTATATACTTTGAGAGTCATATCTGTTTTAAAGCTTTGCTTACTCACTGTTCTTGAATCTGTTCTTGATATATATATTCAGTAAACTTTGAGATATTATTTCCTGTTCACTGTTTATTTATATTTGTAAGTCCAGGTTACACTCTTACAATCAAATATGAACAATTAAGATCGTATTAATAGCAACTGGTCATATGATCTATTAACAATCTGTGAATTACAAGATATTACAATGAATTTCTCTAAATGGATTCACCAAAGATTATATCAAAGATTCTCTCAAAGATTAGCCAAAGATTCTTTTAGCTACAGTTGCTAACTCCTATATATACTGTATAAGAAAGGCTAAAGCTACAGTACATATAAGAAACAGACTAATAGAACAATTACACGTGTCCTAATTAGTAACTGAATATAACAGATAATATCCCAAGATATGAATTCTGAACATACTTCTGAATAAGCGCTTCAGAACATTTGTCTTCATAGTCAGAAGTTCTGAGTCTCCTACTCAGAACTCTGAACCTTCTAGTCAGAATCTAACACTTAGAATCTTTTTGAGATTTCTCACTCAGAACTTCTGAGTCTTCTACTCAGAACTTCTGAGTCTTCTGAGTCTTCTTTAGTCTTCTTACTCAGAACTCAACACTTGTGTTTTTGACAAAACTCTAGACCTAACAATCTCCCCCTTTTTGTCAAACACACTTGTACTTTTCATCATCAAATTCTTAGAGCAGGAACAATCTTTAGAAGGAGCTCTTCTGAATGCTTTGACAACTTTTGCTCAGAACTTCTGAATAATCTGAATTAACAACTTCTGGTCAGTCTTTAATCAGCAGCAGCAACGATTTCCAAACTGATTTATGTTACATATTTGCTTTTTCTTTGCTCCCCCTTGAAATGACAATTCCTATCTTCATGTGATGTGATCAAGTCAAATTTTTGTCTTTTTATGACTTTCTGACTTTCTTCTCCCTTTTTTTTTTAAATCAATCAATCAGATTTTTCAATCATATCAATCTTCAAAATCTTTATCTTTTCTCCCCCTAAAGTTTTGGAAAGCAAAATCAGCTTCAAAATCTTTAGCTTTTCTCCCCCTTGATTTTCAAAACTTTAGCGATGCTTTTTCTTCGAATGAAGTCTATGCTTTTTCTCCTCCTTAATGAATAACCTTGCTCCCCCTCAAAATAAGAATTATGGAGCAATTTGTTTTCTCCCCCTGAAAATATGCATATATTTCATTAAAATTATTCATTTCAAATATATTTATACAAGGAAAATAAGATTCACTGAATTACACTTGATAACTACTAACATTTGATCATTTGAAAATTTTACAAAAGAAATCCAACTTAATGAATTTTATCAGATTTTTCAATCAAATAAAATCAAATGCATGTGTTTGGATTCAAATACAAGTCATCATTGCATATCAAGTTAAAGATGTTCAGTTTCAATCCCTTTATTAAATCTATTTGGTGTGCTTAGCATGCGAAATATGATTAGCTTCAAGCATATGCAATTCTAAAACATATAAGAGTACTTTGCTCTACTCACACTATTTGTCCAAAATCAGGATTTTCACAAATTTACAGGTTTATCGCGACTTTGAATTTTCCCAAAGTTTCAAGAGATGTGTGCTCATTGGCATCTTTTAATTTTGTGCTCATTGACATCTTTTAATTTTGAGCTCATTGACATCTTTTAATTTTGTGCACATTGGCATCTTTTAATCAAAAAGTTTAGTAAGAATAAGATACATCGTTAAACATGACTTTCTATCTGGTTCTATAGCAGGATTTGGGTCAGCATATCCCAGACCAGTTAGTCTTAGGTGCTAGGTGACAAGCACCCCTTGGAACTTAATTTCCCAAACCAGAAAGGCCACATCGATATATCTTAAACCCATTTGTACCAGTAGAACATGGCTTTCTATCTGGTTCTATTGCAGGATTTGGGTCAGCCGATCCCAGACCAGTTGGTCTTAGGGACTAGGTGACTAGCACCCCTTAGGACTTACTCTCCCAAACCAGAAAGGCCACAGGTACAAACTTTCAAACTAAATGATTTTATATATATTTATATTTCATCTCAATCACTTGGTACTAAAACGTAGTACTTCCCCCATATTTTCGTTTCCATCCATCATTCTGACATTTAGGCTTTTTGAGCATTATATTCTATATAAGTATAGATTTCATAACATTGAGCATTCGGCATAATTTCATTCATGTTTTTCTTACCTTTCGATTTAATTCAAAAGTGAAAGTTGAAACAAATATAGCTCAAAATACTTGTAAAATCACTCTTTGACACACATTTATTCATTGAATGAAAATTAAAAAAAAATTCATATCATTGAATTAAATTTGTTAAGATTCAAACATTCAAAGCAATAGAAATAAACGTAATGCAATGTTACCTTTTACCACTTGTTCCTTGAAACATAAAAATATGACAGTTAAGGATATCACCTGAGAAATATGAGTTCTAAACTGATTTGTTTAGAAGTCTTTGTCTCTGAAGTACGGGTCCTGAACTGAATTATTCAGAAGCCATTGTCATTTAAGTACGGGTTTTGAACTGATATGTTCAAAAGCCTAAAACGTTGAAGCACGGGTTTTGAACTTCATCTTGAAACAATCAGATCAAATTTTGAGACAATATTCCCTCTCAAATCAAGATAATCCTGCAAAATCAAGAGATTTTGGTAATCATCTTCGATGATTCCTCATTAGATATCAAAAATCCAAATTCTGAGTAGTTGAGTCAGAATTCTGAGTAGAAAAGTCAGAATTCTGAGTAACTTGTTCAAAATTCTAAGTATCAGAGTCAGAATTCCGATTAGTTGAGTCAGAATTCTGAGTAGTAGAGTCAGAACTTCTGAGTAGTAGAGTCAGAACTTCTGAGTAACAGAGTCAGAATTTTGATAAAACTATCCAGAGAAAATGCCTTAGAAAAATGTTTGGATTTTGTGATTTTTGAACATTCTGAACTTCAAATCACCATAACTTGCTCAAAAATCAGAATTTTTCAACCAAAATTTGCAGGGTTGCTCAAAATGTGATTCTGAACACATTCTCTGGAAATGTTTTCTACTAAAAGCACTCACATCTATGAGTTCGATAACCTCATAGCAAACAGAACTTTTTCAAAAAAATCTTCAAGATCAACAAATTGATCTATATGAATCAGAAATCCATAATTACATTCAGATCGAGTTTTGGACTGAATTATCCAAAAGTCAAGATTCTCAATTTAAGCACAGCATCGGTTTTAAGTCATGTGTCAGTATTATCATTCAGCTCTACACATGAATAACCTGCAAAACAGATTAAGTTGACTTTGGTACCCATATGAACTTGGGTCCAGGTCTGTTAGGTGCAGTGGCATATGCAGATATTCTATAAGAACCATACCAGTGCTGAATAAAATTTTTGTTCACAAAATCATTAGTCCCACAATATGAACAACAAAGTTTCTTTTGTGCAACTCTGACTAATTGATTTACAGAATAAATCACATCAGGTTTAACAAAAGATTTTCTTTGAAATGTATTGTTCTTCTTAACATTTGAATTAGGAACTTTTGATTTTGGCACTTCTTTCTTAGAAGTTGTTCCTTTAACTCTCCATTCCATTTTTATCTTTTTAAAAGAACAATTATAAGATTTATCAATAGCAGAATCATAAAACAGATTAGAAGAACGAATCTGATCTTTTGAACTATGATTTGATTTGTCAACAACTTTTGTTTCAAATTCTTTAAACTTTTTAACATACAAATCAAACCTTGACTGCAAATCAGATTTGGACTTCCTCTCTATCATGATTTTAGTTGATAAATCAGATAATTTCTTAATAAGTCTCCTTATCTCCAAATGAAAAACTTTCTTTTCCTTCTCAAACTCATCTTTTAAGCATTTTTCTTTAAAGCCATTTACCTTCTTCTTTTCAGTCTCTTTCCTTCCATCTTCTAACTCTTTCTCCAACTCATTTATTTTTACAGAAAACTCATTTAACATTCCTGTTTTCTTTTTCTCAAAACCATTCTTTTCTTTTTGAAAAACATTTTTCTTGCATTCAAACTCTTTTCTTTCTTTTGCAAGAATTTTCTCCAAATCAGAAATTTTCAAAGATAATTCAACAGACTTTGTTTCAAAACCTTTCCTCTCAGTTTGAAAGTCTCTTCTCTCTTTCTCAAATTTCACTCTTTCAAGTATAAGAACTTGTTCAAAATCATAGATCTGTTTCAAGAGTTGACAATTTTTCATTTCACATGATTTGATTCTATTTTCAGACTCTGTCAACATCTTTCTTCTAAAATTGCCTTTCTCTTTCAAATCAACATTCTCTTTTTCTAACAACTTTATGTTTTCTTGAACCTTTTCAAAATCCTTTAGAAAATCAGATTTCTCTTTTTGCAAAATCTTTATAACTTTTGCATATTCGTCTTGTTTTGCTTGAAGATTAGCAATCTTGCTTTCAAAATGAACAATCTCAGTTTTTGGTTCAGAAATTGTTTCTTTTGCTTTTACAGGACTTAATTTTTGTAAATTGTCTGAACTGGTTATCGAAATTGCAGGTCTCACAAAAACTTCAATAATCTCAGGCATGATGAAATGACAAATTCAAATATCAACTATGAATTATGATTAAAAATGAGAATCAACACAGATCTAGAATATGTAAGAACTAATCAAATCTGTCACATGCATTTTATCAAACAGTTAGAGTACATGAATTAATGAAATCTTCTTATCAACAAAAAAATTGAATACTAATCAACATGCAGCAGATATAATCACCTTGATCAAGAAACCAATCAAGAATTTCGAAAACATACCTGTGATCTCTGTTTAATTTCGAGAATTAATCAGCATAGAGAGAAAATCTTTGGATGACTTGATTGTAAGATATCGATTCAACAGAAAGACAAATTCAAATTTCTTGAATCAATGATATAAACGAATTCAAGAATTGTTAGGAATTCAAGAATTGTTAGCAGCAGCGGAATCAATTGTCGAATTGATCAAGAAACTTCAAGAACGCGATCAAACACACTCTTGGACGAATTTGTTTGTTGATTGGCTCTGATACCAATTGTAAGTCCAGGTTACACTCTTACAATCAAATATGAACAATTAAGATCGTATTAATAGCAACTGGTCATATGATCTATTAACAATCTGTGAATTACAAGATATTACAATGAATTTCTCTAAATGGATTCACCAAAGATTATATCAAAGATTCTCTCAAAGATTAGCCAAAGATTCTTTTAGCTACAGTTGCTAACTCCTATATATACTGTATAAGAAAGGCTAAAGCTACAGTACATATAAGAAACAGACTAATAGAACAATTACACGTGTCCTAATTAGTAACTGAATATAACAGATAATATCCCAAGATATGAATTCTGAACATACTTCTGAATAAGCGCTTCAGAACATTTGTCTTCATAGTCAGAAGTTCTGAGTCTCCTACTCAGAACTCTGAACCTTCTAGTCAGAATCTAACACTTAGAATCTTTTTGAGATTTCTCACTCAGAACTTCTGAGTCTTCTACTCAGAACTTCTGAGTCTTCTGAGTCTTCTTTAGTCTTCTTACTCAGAACTCAACACTTGTGTTTTTGACAAAACTCTAGACCTAACAATATTGTGTTCTAAATCTATCAAACATATCTGTTAGTTCTTCAAATACGCTTCCGCATCATACTTAAACTTGAACTAATAGATCTGATAATCTTGTTTAAACAAAACGGGAACCAACAATTGGTATCAGAGCAAAGCTTGATTTTGAATATCAAGTGATCCTCGTTTGACAACATTATTGATATATTTCATTCTGTTAAAAAGGTTTCTGTTTTCCTATTACTCTTCGACTCATTCTGATTGAAACAATTTTACCAGGTTAGAACACCATTAAACAATTCTGGATATCAGTTTTTTTTACCCAGAAATCCTTCCAGATCTTCATATATACTTTTTGAAACCCCTGAAAAGCTCTTAAAATGACAAATACCAATAACTTTTTCACTGCTGGCTCATTAACCAAACCTCATACTCTCCTTCGAGATGAGTATCCTCAATGGAAAATAAGAATGGTCCATTTCTTTGAGGGTACTGAAAAAAATCTAGTACAATATCTTTACAACCTTCCTCCTGTTCCCATGATAGTAGTACCACGAGTACCAGCTACTGCTGAATCTCCTGAAATCCCTGAACATCAAAAACCAAAGCCAAAAGAAGAATGGTCAAATGAAGATAAGGCAGAAGATGAAGTTGCACAGAAAACAAAAAGAATCTTGATAATGGCTATCCCCAACGAACTTTTTCAATCCTTAGATGTATGCGAAACTGTGCACGATCTTTGGAAAGAATTAGAAAGACAGTTGGAAGGGGGTGCTAAAACACAGAAGAACCGAAGGGCACAGTACATAAATGAATATCATGCATTCAGAGCCTCTGCAACAGAATCTCTGCAAACGACGTACGACAGGTTCAACTATCTCATAAACAAATGCAGAAAGTATGGCATTCACAGAACCTCGGAAGAAAATAACGTCATGTTTCTAAAGAGCCTGAATGATGAGTGGCTTCAATTGTCTATGTCTTTACAAACAAACCAAGATCTAGACTCATGGACACTCTCTGATCTCTATGGAACACTAGATGCACAAGAGCCTCAAATAGCACAGGCTAAAACAATAACCATTGCACCATACGCATTGGTTAGTAAATCAACAGAGGCTACAGAAGGACCGAGAAATGAGAGAGCAACAGAGGAGAAGAAGAAGGAGAAGAAGAAAATGGTGATGGTTGATAGCGAAGAAGACGAGCTGATAGAGGAAGAAATAACTCTTGCGTCATTAGCTAAATCATTGGCTCTATTGACAAGAGAGTTCAAAGGTAACCAAAGAAATTTTGGAAATGACAGATATAGCAGATACAACCAGAGAGATAGTAGAGATGATGGAAGAAGAGAAGAATCAAGTGACCGACAGAGGTCATACTACAGAAATGATGACCAATAGAGGTCGAGCGACAGAAACTACAGAGGAAATGACCGACAGAGGTCAGATGACAAGGTAGGCCACACACAAGAATGCTACAAATGTGGTAAGCCTGGTCATTACGCAAACGAATGCCGAACAGAGAAAGGTGGAGATCAACAGAAGTACGACGATCGAACTGGAAACACCTCTCAAGGTTGTTTCAACTGCGGCAAGCCAGGCCATTTCGCAAAAGAATGCAGAAGTAGACAAAATCGCCCACAGAAGGACTCAGCTTTTTACAAAAAGAAGGATGAATATTATGCGCAAAAATCCCTAATGGCGAACAAAGGGCATTCTGAAGCAAACAAGGAGGACTTCAAGTCAGACTCTACCTCTGATGATGAATTCACCACAAATGCCCTGTTCTGTGGCATGGCAGAAGTCGACTCCGGCACTGACAATGAGGTATCCGTTTCAAACTCTACCTCTTGTACTAAATCTGTAGATAATGATTCAATTAAACTTAACATTGAACTGATTGAACTAAAAGAGATAAATGAAAGCATTCAGAAAAGACTCACCTTTAATGAGAGAGATGTAAGGCTTCTCACTCAAGAAAAAGCCAAAAAATTTGAAGAAAAGGAAAGAGTAGAAAAATATTGGAGAAATAATATAGATCCTTTAAAAAGGCAAATTTCTGAATTAACCTCTGCTTTAAAAATCAAAACAAAAGAGCTTTCAGTTTCTAGGAGTGAAACAACTGACATAAGAGCTCTCAAAGAATACTTTCAAAAAGAGAGAGAGGTACTTTGGCAAGATCTACCCAGAAGAGAAGTTTTACTTAAAAACTATAAAGATGCACAGAAGGTGTATGAGAAAGTAAACTCACAAATAGGAAGACGAGGTATAGGGTACGATGATATTACTCTAGGTGTTGAAGGCAAAAGACTTAAACCTCTGTCTTCTCTGTTTGTGATAGGAAAAACAAATAAACCAATTTTTCCAAACTTACTCTCTGTAAGTAAAAGGGTTAAAATCTCTGCAGAACCTCACTTGAGGAAACATACAAAGATGATCAATGTGTGGTTTGAAAACACAGATTCATCATCTTCAACCTCTGTCAATAGAGGAATCAAACCAAAGAAATATCTTAAAACACAAGATCAGATTGGTATCTTTAAGTTTGGTAAACCAGAGACTCAAACAAAGGTCGCTTTTGTCTGTATGATAAATGTCGAAAAGAAATTATCTGCAAAAGCTCCTGTGTTTAAACCCATCTATTCAGAAGAAAAACTTAAAGAATCAATTGAAAAAGAAATTTTGGAAGTTTTGAAATCAAATGTTTTAGAAAATCTCTGTACAACTTCTATAGATCAAATTCTCGCTGAAGATATCTCATCAGAAACCTCTGCTATCTATGAAAGTTATTCTACAGAGGAAGAAAGCTCGTACGATACATGCTCAGAAAATCCAGCCTCTGTCGAAAGAGATGACTCAACCTCTGTATATGAGGACGATTCATCCTCTGACGACTCAGAGACTGATTCTAAATCAGGGATAATTCACTGTGACACAGAGGATGTTAAATTCTCCTCTGAGGGGTCTTAACAGAACAATTTCTCCAAAAGAGAAAATCACAGAGATACCTATCTATCCCGATTTTCTCAAAATGTGTATACAAGTCAAAACCTCTACAGAGCTTGATAATCTGAAAAAGGCATCTAAAAATCTTAAAAGCTCAAAATTTTCAAAACCTTTAAAGCAAATTAAAGAGAATCCCACTTGGCAACAAAAGGGAAAAAAGCCTGAAGCTAACAAATATTTTTCCTCTGTGACAGTGAAAAAAGATGTTCACCACAGAAGAGACTCACATAAGGCACGACCCAAACAAGACTTTTGCAAACAACATTCTAGTATTCATAGATCTTCTTGTAATAGGAAATCTAATGTTAAGAAAGAATGTAATGCCTCTGTGGTTCAATTCAATAAATTCAATGAAAAGTTCAAATAAATCACGTCTCATATTAGATACTGTCATTGCTTTGATCTTATGTTCAAATTGAATAATCACTTCTCAAGTCCGGATTGCTTACTCTCCACTAAAATTCAAACTCCAAAGTCAGAACCTAGAGAGAAACAATCTGATTTTTCTACACAAGATAAAATGTATTTCAAGAATGCTAAGGCAAACTTGAAAAATTCTAACAATATTGGACCCATATGGATATGGGTACCTAAGTCTCTGTGATTGTCTTACAAAAGCGGTTTGTGCCAATTTGGTATCTTGACTCCGGATGCTCAAGGCACATGACTGGCGACAGAAGTTTACTATCCACATACAAAGAAACACACGATGGTGGATCTGTAACTTTTGGAGACGACAAGAAGGGACACATCAAAGGCTATGGAGTCATACAGAAGGAAAACGTCTCTATATATAAAGTTGCATATGTGAATGGCCTTAAACACAATCTACTCAGTGTAAGTCAACTCTGTGATACAGGATTCGATGTGTTACTCAAAAGAACTTTCTGCTCTCTACAAAGTGAAGACACATGAATGGAACTTTTGCGAGCCGAAAGAAAAGGTGATCTGTATCTGATGAATTTTTGTTCAACAACCAAGGACAAAGTTTGCCTTGTAGCTTGCGAAAGTAAAGAAGCCTGGTTATGGCATAACAGGTTCTGTCACTTGAACTTTCACACATTAGATAAACTGGTAAAACTTGATCTAGTTAAAGGTTTGCCTAATGTTAAATTTAATAAGGATCACTTGTGTTCTGCCTGTGAAATGGGAAAACTCAGAAGAGCTTCCCACAGAGGCAAAACAGATGTGTCTTGCACTAGACCTCTGTACATGCTTCATGTTGACCTCTGTGGTCCCATTGCCATACAGAGCCTAGGTGGCAAGAAATACATACTTGTCTTAATTGATGAGTATTCGCGTTTCACATGGGTTGAATTTATTCGAAAGAAATCGGATGTTCCAATCATCTTGATTAAACTAATGAAAAGAATCCAAGTTCTTTATGAATGTAGAATACAGAAGTTAAGAAGTGACAATGGCACAGAAATTAAAAACTTTGTCATTGAAGCCTATCTTTCTACAGAAGGAATATCACAGAACTTCTCTGCAGCCCGCACTCCACAACAGAACAGCGTAGTCGAAAGGAAGAATCGAACGCTCGTGGAGGCAGCAAGAGCTATGCTATCAGCATGCGGATTACCGATGAACTTTTGGGCAGAAGCGATTTCTACCGCATGTTATACACAAAATCGTTCAACCATTGTGAAAAGACACCTAAAGACTCCTTACGAATTGATCAACAAAAGGCGGCCAAACATCAAATTTTTTCATGTGTTCGGATGTAAATGCTTTGTTTTAAACGACATAGATTCAAGAGGAAAGTTTGAGGTAAAAGCTGACGAAGGCAAATTCATTGGATACTCTGCCACTTCCAAAGCCTACAGAGCATTCCTTACAAGATCTCACAAAATCGTAGAAAGTATCAATGTTTCTTTTGATGATTCATTCCAAATGACTTTTGAGCAAATCAGTTCAGAACTAGAACTTAAAAGGGAAACCTCTGACATCTCGCAAACGAAAGAAGACTTAAATCTTCTATGTTTAGAGATGTTCCACGATGACATTGATCCTTTTGTTGGAACCATCAGAGTTTCTGAAGAACCATCCTCTGTCGGACAAAATCCTACAGGTATGACTCTAACTGGTCCAAATAATGCTTCATCTTCTTCTGTAAATACTACAGATGCAAATGCCGAAGAAGAAAATGCAGAAGATGAAACATCAAGAAAAACGACCACAGAAGCTGCTGAAAAACAAACTCCACAATCCACAGAAGAACCAATTACAGAGGAAATTGAGGACCAAGACTATACGTCCTCAGAGGAACAAACTCCACCACCACTCATACCAATCATTCCACAAATGGTAGAATCAACTACCAAGGCAAGAAGAACGACAGAGGCTACACAAGAAGAAGATCCACAAGAAGCTTCTGAAGAAAGGTTCGATGACATTGATGACCATCTTCCACGCACCACTCAGTGGATAAAAAGCCATCCTCCAAGCCAAATAATTGGAGAACCTTCTGACTCAGTAAAAACCAGGTCTGCCACTGCTAATTTTTGTTTCTTTACAAATTTTATTAGTGTGATAGAACCAAAGAAGATTTCTGAAGCCCTAGATGACCCAAACTGGGTAGACGCCATGCAAGAAGAACTTTTGCAGTTTGAGCGTAGCAGAGTATGGACTTTAGTACCTCTGCCACGAGGGAAACAGGCCATTGGGACTGAGTGGGTCTACAGAAATAAGAAGGATGAAGATGGAGTGGTCATCAGAAACAAAGCACGATTGGTGGCCAAGGGTTATAGACAAGAAGAAGGCATAGATTACGATGATACTTTTGCTACTGTTGCACGGCTCGAAGCAATAAGAATATTCTTAGCCTTCGCAGCTCACAGAGGTTTTAAAGTCTATCAGATGGACGTAAATCAGCTTTTCTCAACGGTGAGATCCAAGAAGAGGTTTACGTAAATCAGCCGCCAGGGTTTGAAAGCTCAAAATTCCCAAGGCATGTATACTACCTTGAAAAGGCTCTGTACGGACTGAAACAGGCTCCAAGAGCATGGTACGAACGACTTTCTACCTTTCTTCTAGTAAATGGCTACAACAGAGGTACAACAGATACTACCCTATTCTACAAAGAGATCAGAAGAATCGGAAGAGACAACAGAAGCTACAACGATTTCAAAGTTGCCAAAATCTGATTCTCAAACCTCAAATCTCTGCAAATCAAGCCAAAGTCTATCTTTCATTGTACTCAAATGTAAAATGTCTCTGGCATATTTCTGAATGAAAGAACTTTCGAGGTATTATTTAACCTCTGTCTTATCTAACTTAGCCTAACAAAACTCAAGTTCATTTTTTTATTTTTCACTACGTAGGGGGAGATTGTTAGCTTCAATCTTCCTAATCATAGAAGTATTTAGAAGTAGTGAAGAAAGCCTCTTATAGAGGCTCTGCCAAACTTACCGAGAGATCAAGGTCAAGAAGCTACAGAAGCTAAAAGAGGCGTCCTACAGAAGCTCTGTCATACGCGCAAAGAAGACCAAAGACTCGAAATCCGGTGAAGACTGCTCTACAAAGGACCAAACCGCAGAACCTCTGTGACACTTCACAGAGCCTCTACGGTCTTCAACAAAGACTTCAAAGATATTTATAATATCTTGCTACTATTTCTGAACCTATTCATCAACTTGCATGGTAGCATGCCCTGTCCAACCTCAACGTGTCAAACTCTGATTGGATTCAATAGGGCTTAGTACATAATAGACGTATGCTGCATTAAATGCAATACAGCACATCCAACTATTCATACCGTCCATTCTGAATAGTACCTTATGCTTTATGGTCCCCTTAGAGTAGTATATAAGGAAGAGTCATGTTGAGTTATTCCACATCGAGAATTGAGAGAAGAAAAACATCAAGAACACATAGCTTATATACTTTGAGAGTCATATCTGTTTTAAAGCTTTGCTTACTCACTGTTCTTGAATCTGTTCTTGATATATATATATTCAGTAAACTTTGAGATATTATTTTCTGTTCACTGTTTATTTATATTGTGTTCTAAATCTATCAAACATATCTGTTAGTTCTTCAAATACACTTCCGCATCATACTTAAACTTGAACTAATAGATCTGATAATCTTGTTTAAACAAAACGAGAACCAACAGACCTCCAAAGTAGGTGCCCAAGACTATATCCTCCTAATGCCTACTCGTAAAGTCCAGGTCATAAAACATGAGTTCCGAGGTTCGTCCTCAAGATACCCAATCGACCATTACCAATGACTGAACAACATGCCTATGGATCCAATGCAACACGGTCTACAAACATCATGACTATCCCGGAACGACTCACTCACCCAAGCATGTAAATACTCAAACGTACATTAAATGCAAAACGGTGCAATAAAAGCAACCCATTAACAAGACTCCATATTGAGCCATTTAAACCGGACAATTAACCCCAAGACTTCCTCACAGTCAAAACCGAGCAAAGTGCTCTAAGCTTGCTAGACCCATAACGTCGGTCAAAAACACGTTTAAACATTGTTTAGGCAAGCAATACCACAAAATCATCATTAACCCCAAAACTCAACACGGTTAAACAAAAAGGGTTTTCCCAAAGGACTCACACCCTTATAATTCTCAAAATGACCCATAACACTAAAGATGCATTTTCTCAAATGGTTTATGAAATCATTTACACATATATGATTAAACCATCACTTTAAACCTCATTTTTAGCAATTAATCTTTTAAAGACAAATCATGGTTTCTAACCATCCAAATATCTAAAAGTCTCAAATATGGGTGTTTTATACATTTATGAAGATAAATACTTCAAAGGAGTTAAACCAATCAAATAACTCAACCATATACATTTTCAAGTAAAACACACACATATTTGTAAAATACTCATTTTGGCATGTACAACGTTTTCGCAAAATAACTTGAACTCACGTTGCTAGATTTAGCTAAATCTAGAGTTTCTCCAACGTAAGCTCCTTTGATGAAGTTTGCATCCTCAAGCCAAAACTTCCAACACCTTAATCACTTGAATCCTCCAAAAGAGAGCTCCAAAACTTCCAACGGCTCTAAGCTGCAAAAATGAACATCAATGGTGGAGTGGGTTGGTTCAAGTGGAGAGGATAAAGAGGAGATGGGAGGATTTGTGGTTAACTTGGGGAATGAAACCGATTTGGTGAGAGGGGCGGTTTTTGAGAGAGAGAGCCGAGAAGGTTTGAGAGTGAGAGTGAAAAATGAGGAAGAAGAAAAAAGAAAAAGGGTTTTAAAACCTTCTGGAGTCCGACGGCGAAAGTGACACGGCGATAGTGACCATGTCACTCTCGCTAGTGTCATACTCGCTGAACCTCAAAAACCCTCGGTACAAAACCAGCGAGAGTGACACGGCGAGAGTGACACAAGTGTCACTTTCGCTGGTCACTTTAGCCGAGATTGTACCGAAAGTTGTTTTGGCCATAACTTCTTCGTTTTAGCTCCGTTTTTGCTCCGGAAAGGCCCGTTGGACTCGTATTTGAATTCTCCGTCCAACAAGACTATCAAATCTAGGGTTTAACTCCAAATCCTATTTTCCATAATTTTTCTTAAAAGATCGATTCCTCACTAAATCGAAGTTGTACTTATCCGAAATTACGGGTGTTACATGGTTGTTTATGGCATAAGCATCTCGAGACATCTTTGATGGTTGCACTGATGTGATCGTCAGACGAATTGATTGATTCAAAGTGTAAACCTAATGCAAGGCACTATGAGTGGTATCCTAACGCAAGTTCTATGACAGATTTGAACTAGGAACAGGTAAGATTTCTACTGAAATGAACTTACCGGATAGGAATCCGGATAAGAAGTCTGATGTGGAAGTGTCCGGATCAGATTAAGTGAGAACAATTCAAAATCACAAGAGTTTCCAGATAACACAAAGAATCCGGATAGCCTGA
Organism: Saussurea involucrata; assembly: GCA_033807775.1. Taxonomy (NCBI): domain Eukaryota; kingdom Viridiplantae; phylum Streptophyta; class Magnoliopsida; order Asterales; family Asteraceae; genus Saussurea; species Saussurea involucrata. The sequence goes on from CM066319.1 coordinate 96,579,620, forward strand.
GGTTTCCAGATAACAGAGGTTACCGGATAGCTATAGATTCCGAATGATAAAGGTAAAACAATACTTACTGGATGGTTGGTGTATCCGGATGAGAAGCTTCCCGGATGAGGAACTAACCGATTAAAAGGTTACCGGATGATTTGCTTTCCGGATGCAGATATGTCCGGTATGATATGTCACCGGAAACTTTGGGTTTCCGGAAGAGATATACCCGGAAAGATTAAGAGAATAGACTTACCCGGAAAGTTGACCGTACCCGGAAAGAAATAACACAAACGTCCAGAAACTCTGAAAGTATCCGGAAAGAACGGTTGTTTACCCGGGAACTGCGACTGTAGGTTTCAAATCGATTGGGGATCGGCTAGGGTTGCTCAAAAATGTTCGTGAATGATTAGAAACACAACCAAACACAAAAATAACACTTCCAAATTCGATTTTGAAGCAAAAAGAACACGTTTTGATGGTTAAAATTTCAATTTTTCTCAATAACACACTCAAAACTTTTGAACTTTGATTTGCTTAAAAAACCACTCAAATGATCGAAATAGATTACGAAAACTTGCAGAATCACTAATAGCAATGATACTAACAATACCCAATAAACGAAATCGATCAATTTTACCAGAATCAAAGAATTGAGATTCAAGTAAGAACACATACGAGAAAAAGTGAAAACTTACCAGAAATCAATATGTATACTTTGAATCGATTTTGTCCGTCTGCTCTGATACCAATTGTGAGTCTCAGATCTGTGCAACGAACAATGAAATCAATAGATAATAACAGAGAGTTTATGATTTCAACTGGTCATCTATATACTGCTTTCAATCATAGAGAATTACAATATGAGTTTAGAAAAGCAATGAACAACTTAGCCTAAAACAGAGGCTTAGAAAACTATTTATATGGTGGGCCCGTGGTTAACAAGCCCACGGCCCGTTCACTAACTAAGCTCAAAATAAAGAATTACAATACAGACCCTTGAACTTTAATTCAACAATAAATGACCCTAACATGCCTCCACGTGTCAACCTCTGAGGGGTTGCAGTCTTTTATAGAGTGTGGCGCACTACATTAACGTTGTACCTGTTACTGTTCCACGATAGTGTCTTTGTACCTTAGTACTTCTTGTCCCCATCTTGTCCCCTGTACAAGTAGTATAAATAGAAGGCTCATGTTGAGCTCTTCTATTAAGCTTTACACGACACATACACCATTATAGCAGAATTGTTGTAATACCTTCGGTATTCTTAGGTGTTCTTATTATATCAAATACAGTGAATCCTTGAGTTAATTATCTGTGTTATTTATACTTTGTGTATTTGATATTGTGTGTCTTTCTACCAAACAATATCTTTTAGTTCGCTAAAACGCTTCAGCACCCTTATTTGTTTGAACTAATAGATACTTAAATCATTGTTGAGCAATATAGGAACCAACAATTGGTATCAGAGCCATCCTTGATTTTCTATATCAAGAGATCCTCTCTTACAATGATTTTTGGTAGAAACCTGGAGTGATTTTAACCTGTTCTTCATTTATTTCAAAACACCTTCTGTTTTTCTGCCATTCTCGACTAGTTCGACTTTGGTAAACTTACAGAACCTGTTTCTTCGGTTAAAACTCCATTCTAGTGGACTGCTCAAGATTTTTAAAGCTTATAAACACTTTTCAAAGCATCCACTTCATCATCTGAAAGTTTGTTGTTCATACTCTGTTTTCTGGTATTTTTTCAAACCTCTTTCAAAATGGCGAACACAAAAACTTCTTCATCGCTGGTTCTTTAACCAAGCCACCCACTCTACTCAGAGATGAGTACCCTCAGTGGAAGATACGAATGATTCACTTCTTTGACGGTACTGACAAAGAACTCGTCTATTATATCAACAATCCTCATTTCGTACCAATGATCACAGTACCTCGAGTACCTGCCACAGATGACACACCAGAGATTCCTGAGCATGAGAAACCAAAGACCAAGGATAAGTGGTCTGAGCCAGATTGGGCAAAATATGAAGTTGTTCAGAAGACCAAAAGACTTCTGATAATGGCCATCCCCAAAGTCCTCTTCCAATCCCTAGATGCGTGTGAATCTGCATACGATCTATGGAAGGAACTAGAGAAACAATTGGAGGGAGGGGCCAAGACTCAGAAGAACCGCAGAGCACAATGCATCAATGAATACTACGCATTCAAAGATCTACCGACAGAATCTCTGCAGTCAACACACGATCGATTCAACTCTCTGATCAACATGTGCAAGAAGTTCGGGATTCACATAACATCTGAGGAGAACAATGTCTTGTTCTTAAAGAGCCTAAATGAAGAATGGCTCCAGTTGTCTATGTCTCTGCAAACTAATCAGGACTTAGACTCTTGGACTTTGTCAGATCTTTATGGAACGTTGGCAGCCCAAGAACCTCAGATTGCACAAGCAAAAGCTCAAAACAGTGCACCCCTTGCACTTGTTCGTAAGGCTACAGAAGCTAAAGAGAAGCCGAAGAAGGAGAATGCTGTGGAGGAAAAGAAGGAGAAGAAAAAGAAGATTTTGATAGTTGATAGTGAAGAGGAGGAGGTGGCAGAAGAAGAGGAGGCAACTATGGCCTCGATAGCTAAGTTTTTAGCCTGTTTGACCCAGGAGTTCAGCAAAGGATACCAGAAGAAGTCTGGCTATGAAAGCAACAGAAGAGATGATCGTGGTGATTCGAGGAATCAAGGGAGAGAAGGTTCAAATGACAAGAGTGACAGAGGTGGTGACCAACAGAGGTCAAACGATAGAGGAGGAAATGCCCCTCAGAACCAGGGTTGTTTCAATTGTGGAAAGCCAGGCCACTATGCTGCTGACTGTAGGAGCAAGCCAAACCGCCCTCAGAAGGACTCTACTTTCTACAAAAAGAAGGCAGAGTATTATGCTCAGAAGTCGCTCATGGTGGAGCAAGAGAACTGGCAGTCAGATGAATCTTCTGACGAATATGAAAAGAAGAACGTCGTGTTCTGTGGCATGGCAGAGGTCAGCTCCTCCGACTCTGATAGTGAGGTATCCACTTCTGACTCTTACTCTAATCAAGCAGAAGCTGATTTGCTTAAACTGACCATTGAATATACAGAACTTAAAAAGACATGCGAAAGTGTTCAGAAAAAGCTTACCTACTTTGAGAGAGAAGCTAGACTTCTCACTCAAGAAAAGGCTAAATTTTTTCAAGAAAAGGAAGAAATTGAAACAAATTGGAACAAACATCTAAATCCTTTGAAAGAAAAGATCTCGGAACTCAACTCTGCCTTAAAAGCTAAATCTAAAGAACTTATGGATGTTGAGAGCGACAGAATGAATATCCTAGCTCTTAAACATTATTTTCAAAAGGAAAGAGAAATCCTCTATCAAGATCTACTCAGAAGAAATCTTTTAATTAAGAAATATCAAGATGCATAGGAAGGTGTACGAGAAAATTAATATACAATTAGGGAGACGGGGAATTGGCTTATGTGATATAGATCCATACACTGGAACCAAAAGAGACAAGTCTCTGTCCTCTCTATTTCATATTGGAAGTACAAGAAAACCTGGATTTCTAAACCTACTCTCTGTAAGTAAAAGGCGAAAAGTCTATGGGGAACCTCACGAGAGGAAACCTCTGAAGATGATAAATGTGTGTTATCAAAACACAGATTTATCACCTTCAATATTTATCAAAAGAGAGTCCAAACCTAAGAAGTATCCGAGAACTCAAAATCAGATAGGAATCTTCAAGTTTGGTGAACCCGAGACTCAAACACAGGTTGCTTTTGTCTGCACGATAGAATCTGAAAATAAATTATCGGCAGAGGCACCTGAGTTCAAGCCTACCTCTTCAGAAGAAAAACTTAAAAATATCTCTGAAAAAAAATTGATGGAAATCGGGAAAAACAACTTTTATGAAAACTTATGTACATCCCCTGTCGATCAAAATCTATCTGATGAAATCTTAATAGATACTTCTGTTGATGTAATACCCCGGGTAAGTTCGTTAGTTAAAATCCATTTTTCCGTTAAATTTAGTTAACCTTAAAGTTGAATGTTAGGGTAAGTTTGGGTAAATTATAAGTTTAGGGATGTTTGGGTTATATTTGAGAAGTTCAAGGTTCATTTGGTAAGTTGTGGTTTGATATTACCTCTTAACATCAGATGGTATTCTGATAACCTAAACTTAGAAAGTGTGCGTGTGTGTGTGGAGGCGAAAAGAAGTAGAAGAAGAAAGTTACGGTTATCGCATCAATCGATTGGGTTGGATTCGATTTGGAGGTAAGCTCTTTTATATTTTGTGTTGGTAATCAGTAATAGAAGATATCCATCGGTTTAGAAGTTACGATTTCAGTGATTGGTATTGATTTCAATCGAATCTATGTATTTTGAAACCGACTGTGTTCTTGAAGAGTCCCGAGGAAGTGGTAGACTCCCGGTAAAATGGACTCTCGGTATAGTGGAGTCCCGGTATAGTGGAGTCCCGGTATAGTGAACTCCCGGTATAGTGAACTCCCGGTAGTGTAAACTTCCAGTATTAGCAACATCTGGTGATCGAACTCCCGGTGCCAATGAGTCCCGGTACTGTGTAGTCCCGGTACCCTGTGTAGTCCCGGTAGTGGGTTAAGTACAGTGTGTAATGGGACAATTGAGGATAGGAACTTGTTAGGCTTTATGTAATTGGCTAGTAAAGCGATATATGTATTTCAAATTGTTTCATATACTGTGGAGTAAAAGTGAAAGATATAATTTATTTTGAAAGAAGCTTGCGAGCGTTTTTGATAAGCGAAACAGGTGAGTTTTACTTTAAAAGCGTTTTTAACTGGAATACATATATGTATGGTTTGGGAATGTGATAATTGGTGATTATGTATTTATATGGGAATTATAATATATTGAGGTATTATATTTACATAAGTATTATAATGTGTTATAATACTTTGGCCGGGCTTAGGACCGGTGTGTTTGGCTATAGAATCCGTATAGCGTTGTTTGGCTGTAGATGTTGTACAGCGTTGTAAATTATTAGTTAGCTTGCTACCAACTAATATGGCCAGGAGGAATGAGAAGGGAAGGTACATGATATGTGAGCTTAATTGGATATATGTGATTGTGTTGCGTGAATTACATGAATGAAGTTATATAAATGGTTTCAAACTAATAGGGATTTTCTCACTTAGACCATCGTGTCTAACCCTCATTTTGTTTTAAAAATATGTATTCCAGGTGGTGGATCGAGTAAGAGCGAGTAATTAGAGTAACCGATGGATGGCTTTTCTGAAGGGCTATATGACGAAGATTTTGGCTTGTTTAGCAGTTGTATTACAATATTGAATGTTATGTATGTATTTAGTACATAGTTTGTAGTAGGATGGCTTCTGCTAATTGTAAAAGACTTAGGGACCGTACTTGTAATATGATGTCTCTTTTATTATATCGATGTTATGTTATATTATGTGATTTGATGTGTAATGGGAGTTTGGTTGTTACAGTTGACTTGGAAAATAGTCCCATAGAAAAGGAAGAAAGCGAGTATGGCACATGCTCTGAAAGTCCAGCCTCTGTCGAAAGAGAACCAAGTGACTCAACCTCTGTATATGAGGACGATTCATCCTCTGACGAATCTGAGACTGACTCTAAGTCAGAGATAGTACCTTGTGACTCAGAGGATTTTAAGCTACCCTCTGGAGTTCTTAACAGAACCATTCCTCCCAATTAGAAAGTCAGAAGTGTTTCTATCTGTCCAGACTTTTTGGACATGTGTATACAAGCCAAAACCTCTCATGAGCTTGAGAAAATCAAACAACAAAAGGAAATATCTTCTCAAAATCCAACAAGTTCAAAGACTACAAAACCCTTAAGGCCTTTTAAAGAGAAACTAACTTGGCAACAGAAGGGTAAGTGGGTTGAAAATAACAAGTCTTTTACTTCTGTGACAGTGAAACCTGCAGAAGTTCACCATAGAAGAAGGGGATCACAGAAGGCTACTCCCAACAGAGAATTTTCAAAACCTCAATCTAGTCTGCATAGATCTTCTTGTAATAGCAAGTCAAGGGCTAGGGTAGATTGTAAAAATAAAGCCTATGTACCCTGTTTCATTGTTTTTAATGAAAAGTTCAAGCAAATTTATTCGCATATTAATTACTGTCATTGCTTTGATCTCATGTATCAATTGAACCAACACTTCCCCAGTCCACACTGTTTCCTCTCTTTGCCCAAAAAGAATGCTAAATTCAAGGGAAAGAAGAAACAAAACGGTTCTTCAACATAAGTTAAAACCAAACCCAAGGATGCAAAGGCAACCTTGAGGACCTCTGACAAAAAGGGACCCATATGGATATGGGTACCTAAAAATATTTGATTGTCTTGTAGAAGCAGTATGTGCCGATCTGGTATCTTGACTCCGGGTGCTCGCGGCACATGACTGGCGACAGAGGTCTACAATCCTCTTACAAAGATAAACTCGATATATTAAAGGTTACGGAGTCATAAAAAAGAAGAACATATCAGTATGCAAAGTTGCATATGTGGATGGCCTAAAGCACAATCTTCTAAGTGTTAGCCAACTCTGCGATACTGGTTTCGACGTTATGTTTAAAAGAACTTTCTGCTCTCTGCAAGGAGAAGATACTGGAGTCGAACTTATGTGAGCCGAACGAAGAGGAGATCTATATCTTATGAACTTTAGTGTCAAGAACAAAGAAGACAAGCTCTGTCTTGTTGCTTCTAAGAACGAAGAAGCTTAGTTATGGCATAACAGGTTCTGCCACTTAAACTTTCATACTTTAGATAAGCTTGTGAAACTTGATTTAGTCAAAGGTCTGGCAAAAGTCAAATTCAATAAAGATCATTTGTGCTCTGCTTGTGAAATGGGTAAGCTCAAAAGAGCTTCTCATAAAGGCAAGACTGACGTGTCTTGCCCTAGGCCTCTATACATGCTTCATGTTGACCTCTACGGTCCAATCGCTACACAGAGCCTAGATGGTAAGAAGTATATACTTGTGTTGTTGATGAATACTCTAGATTTACAAGGGTGGAATTTGTCAGAAACAAATAAGATCTTCCAAACATTCTGATAAATCTAATGAAAAGAATCCAAGTTCTATATGAGTGCAGGATTCAAAAGTTGAGAAGCGACAATGGCACATAATTCAAAAACTCTGTCATTGAAGCTTACCTCACAAAAGAAGGCATATCACAGAACATCTCTGTTGCACGCACCCCGCAACAGAATGGCGTGGTTGAACGAAAGAACCGCAAGCTTGTGGAGGCTGCAAGAACTATGCTGACAACATCTGGATTACCAATCTCTTTCTGGGTAGAAGCAATATCAACCGCTTGCTACACCCAAAATCGATCAACCATAGTAAAAAGGCACATCAAGACACCTTATCATTTGATCAACAAGAGGCGACCAAACATCAAGTTCTTCCATGTATTTGGATGCAAGTGTTTTGTCCTGAATGATAGAGAAGCAAGAGGAAAGTTTGATGTGAAAGCAGACGAAGGCAAGTTCATAGGATACGCTGCCACTTCAAAAGCTTACAGAGTTTATCTTCTGCGGTCTCGATCCATAGTGGAAAGCATAAATGTCTCTTTTGACGATTCCTTTCAGAAGACTTCTGAACAAATCAGTTCAGAACTCGGTCTAAAAAAGGAATCCTCTGGCATCTCAAAGACAAGAGAAGCAAACCTAAATCTGCTATTTGAACAGATGTTCCACGACGATATTGATCCCTCTGCTGGAGCAGTCAGAGCCTGTGGAGAATCATCTTCTGTAAACCGGACTGAGACAGGTATATCTCTAATTGGTCCATTAAATACTTCATCCTCTTCCGTGAATCATGCAGATGCTAATGTCGAGGGGGAGCGAACAGAAGATGACACGAGCAAAGATACAACAACAGAGGCACTGGAAACGCCAACTCCAGCCACAACAGAGGAACCGATACCAGAGGAAATTGAGGATTCAGTCTCCATCGCATCAGAGGAATCTATTCCAGCTCTAATCCCAATACCCACACAAGCTGAAGAACCAGGTTCAAGCACATAAGTACCTTCTACCACAGAGGTTGTACAAGAACAACCTTGTGCAACCTCAGAAGCTCAAGTTGATGATGCTAATGACCATCTACCAAGGACAACAAAATGGACCAAAAGTCATCCTCAGAGCCTGATAATCGGCGATCCTTCTGAGAAAGTCAAGACAAGATCAGCCACTGCCAATTTTTGTTTCTTTACAAATTTTATCAGTTTGATCGAGCCAAAACGCATTTCTGAAGCCCTAGATGATCCAAACTACAGTTTGAGAGAAACAATGTATGGTCCCTAGTCCCTCTGCCAAAGGGGAAACAAGCAATAGGGACTAAATGGGTCTTCAGAAATAAGAAGGACGAGGATGGGGTGGTTATTAGATATAAAGCGAGATTGGTGGCCAAGGGATATCACCAAGAAGAAGGCATTGATTACGATGAAACTTTTGCCCCTGTCGCACGACTCGAAGCCATAAGAACCTTCTTAGCTTTCGCAGCCCACAGAGGTTTGAAAGTCTATGTCCAGCAGCCACCAGGGTTTGAAAGTGCCAAGTACCTTAATCATGTCTACTTTCTCGACAAAGCTCTGTATGGACTGAAACAGGTTTCAAGAGCATGGTATGAACGCCTTTCAACCTTTCTTCTCAAAAATAATTTCGAAAGAGGTAGAACAGATAATACTTTGTTTTACAAAAGAAAAGGTCATGAGATTCTACTTGTACAGATCTATGTGAACGACATTATTTTTAGGTCTACAAATGCAAAACACTGCATTGATTTTGAAAAACTCATGCAGAGTGAGATTGAAATGAGTATGATGGGAGAACTAAACTTCTTCCTAGGACTCAAAGTAAAACAATCATCAGAGGGAATTTTTATAAATCAAGCCAAATATGTCTCTGACATACTTTCGAAATTTAATCTCTCTGATGCCTCTGTCATGAAGACCCCCATGTCAACTGGAAATAAGTTACACTCAGATCCAGATGGAAAATCTGTAGAGTGAAAGCTCTACAGAGGCATGATTGGGTCTTTGTTATACTTAACCGCGAGTAGACCTAAAATAATGTTTGCCACATGCCTCTGTGCTAGATATCAAGCCAATCCAAAAGAATCACATCTTCTTGCTGTAAAGAGGATCTTCAGATACCTAAAGGGAACCAAAAATCTTGGCCTCTGGTATCCGAAGAACTCTGGTTTTAATCTAACGGCTTACTCAGATTCAGATTATGGATGATGCAAACTTGACCGAAAAAGCACCTTTGAGAGTTGTCAATTCCTGGGTGGTAAACTAGTCAGTTGGACCTCAAAGAAGCAGAACCGTGGTGCGACATCTATGGCAGAAGCTGAATATGTTGCTGCTGCTAGCTGTTGCTCACCAGTTCTGTGGATGAGAACTCAGCTAAAGGACTACGGTTAGAATATCTACAAGATACACATCCTCTGTGATTCCAAAAGTGCCATAGCGATTTCAGCAAATCCTGTACAACACTCCAAAACAAAGCACATTGATATCCGTTACCACTTTCTGAAACATCATGTTGAACATGGAACAATTGAAATGTACTTCGTGAACACTGAATACCAGCTTGCTGACTTATTCACCAAGGTACTTGATGAGAAAAGATTCCTTTTCTTGGTGGGTAAGTTGGGTATGATAAGCATGAGTTGAGACTTCTGTAAGTACGACTCGATCCTCCTGTATATATGTATATATATATTCTTCTGCATGTAAATTCTTTTATCACCAAAAGTTCAGTACCCTACAGAGCTTCTGTGGGATTGCTCAGAGCCTCTATTACTTAGAGCCTCTGACGATTTCCATAGAACCTCTGGTGAGTTTGACATATGTTCTATGCATTACTTTCTTATTTGATCCAAGCATAGGTCAAGGGATAGTAGAAGGAGACCTTGAATTAATCCACAGAAGTTGTTAAATCAAGGGGGAGCCAAAGAAGAGGAGTGATCAGCCAAATCCACAGAAGCCAGATAGCTTTCCGAGCTAAGGTAAATCAAGAGGAGAATGCCTCGCACAAAACCATTTTCCAAAACAGTTTTCTTGGACACCAATCTCCAAATATGTCCTAAAAACATTGTTTTATACAATGAAAACTTTGGATGATCAAAAAGTTTTATGAATCTTTAGTTATTAGAAATTTTCACTCATAGAGCCTCTGCTGGCTTTGACAGAGCCTCAAAGCCTCTATGGATGAAAATTTTGTGCTAACGCTCTATCGATCATTTCCAATGAATTTTCAAACACTTTTGGTAAAGGTGCAAGCAAAGAGAAAAGAAAAAGCAAGTTTCAAATCACAGAGCTCACTCCACTACAGAGCCTCTGTTGATTCTGAAACTTGGCTTTTTAATGGAAATTATGTAACATACGAGTTACTTCTGCGAGTGACAGACATGTGCATGTAGAAACGCCCATGCGCCAAGCATTAATGGGTCGCGCACGACGTCTAATCGTGTTCTAACACCTCTGACGTGGCAGGTTTTCATTGGACGTGCATGCCACACGTTCTTCTGAAACGTCTCACCAGTTGTAGAACTCGAGTGCGGACCCCAAATGTTTATTTAATTCACTTTTACCGTGGACTTCTATCAATTTTATACCCCACTATATAACCCCGTTTACCCTTTCTTCTACATTTTTTACGAACTTTCTCTCCATTTATCTACGGCGAACTGTGCAAAACCTGCAACTTCGCATACTTTACTCCATTTCTTCACGATTCAAGCAATGGCTTCCACTTCCAACTCTCCAGCAAACTCTCCAGCCCACTCTGAGCACTCACAACATAAAATTGTGGTCGGAAACCTCGAACAAGATAACTCAGGCGATTCAGCGACCACCCACCTGCAAAACTTCCTTGCACATGAACATTTTGAAGCCAATCTTCCTTTGAAACCCAACAATCACTTCCTAGTTCCCTCAAGAACAACATTTGGGGAGGAACATGCCATATTACTGAACATCCTGCAAAACCACTACGTTTACCCTTTGTTGACCAAGAACGTCACAAGAACCCCTGCCAAATATCTCATGCAGTTCTGGCAGAGCTGCAATTTTGACCAAGAAAATAGACAAATCAGGGGCTACATATCCACACATGATAAATCAAAAAGCCTCGAGATAAAACTCAACAGAACCATGTTCTCTCTTGAATTTAGCCTACCTACCAGAGGTCTTTTGGGCATAAAGAAGTACGCAGAAGAGCCTTCAGACGCAGAACTCTGTGACTTTGCAGAGTGGTTGGGATACAACACCAACCTGAAAAAGAAGAACGACTTCAGAATGAATAGGTTCCCCCCTCTGTGGAACACTCTCTTCTCCATTCTGAACAGATGTCTTACTGGGAAAACAGGTAGTCCAGATCAAACTTCTCATCAAATCATGGCAATCATGTACGGGGTGTACTATGATTTGCCTCTGGACTATGGCACTCCTATGCTGCAGGAGATAGTCAACACCATCGACCATAGAATTTCCTGACATAGGGCAAAGGGACCCTCTAGCAAAGCTCTTCCCCCACTTCAATATCAAAGGATCCTAGGTGTACTTTTGGAACCCCTGCTCCTCATAGAAAAGTGGCTAATGGAGGGACCAATTGTGAAAACCTACCCTATGGCAAAGAACACCCAACAGAACATGAAGATGGGTACAACTTCTGCAGATCTCTGCCAACCGCTCTTCTGGGATATGCAAGTGATGAGAACCTTATGTTTGCATATATATACGCGATCACAGGACTCCATAACCGAGCCCTGTGACACCCCCGCGTTTAGGAATCCCTATAGGAACCCATGTAGTGATTAGGATGAGCGAAGAGGAGTGGGCAACGGCCTTTGCAAAACACCGAGAAGTATAGGAAAAGTTCCAACTTTAGAGAAGCCATCTATACACCTCAACTTCCAAGAGCAAAACCTCTGCCACCCCCTCCAAACCAAAGAAGGCCACCAAGGCAAAGAAGACTTCTGAGGGAACCTCTTCCGATGCTGCACAAACTCAACTCTCACCACCACACGAAACTGTGGTTGAATCCTCTGCACCTCTCCCTCCTCCTAAAGACAAAAAGAAGAAGAGAAAACACAAGTCTTCTGAAGAGGGTGCCCCCAAACCTAAGCGCAAGAAGAGTAAGAAGAAATCCAAGAACGCCCTTACACCTCTGCAAACAATCGCAGAAGAAGAAGAACTGGCAGAAGAAACCCATGAACAACCTCTGCAATCCCCAATTCCTATTCACTATGCAGATCAGGGTGACTTCTCTGCCTTCCTCCAACGCTCTGATATTGATGACTTTCTAGATACTTCTGGATGGAACGCAAAATCCCTCTCCAATCAATCAACAGAAGAACCAGACTTCAGAATATCTCCTGACTTGGATGAAGATGACCAAACCCCTAAGAATATTCAGGTTCAGACACCAGAAGTTCTACATAACCCCTTCCTCCATCCCGGGTATGATGTCCTAAGAAAAAGTCCATAGGAAGCGGTAGCCACAGAGGATATGGTGGATTCTGATATAGAGGAAGGTGACCAAATAAAAGACGGACCTCTGCACCCAGATCTACGACACCTGCCTTCTTTCCATCCCGTGTACGCCTCACTCTTACAGAAGGCAATTGTTAGCTCCAATCTTTCTGTTAATAGAAGTATTGAAAACAGGCTAAGTATAGAAGTCTTCAACAGAGGCTCTGCCGAGTAGCCGAGTAACCAAGAAGACAGAAGTCTTTGACAGAGGCTCTGCCGGGTTAGCCAAGAAGACCGAAGTGAAGAAGCAACTAGAGACTCTTCTAAACGGACAAGGCCACAGAGCTTCTGTCATACTCAACAGAGCCTCTGTGGTAAAAAGAAGGTCTACGCAAAAGATCTAAACAAGGACAAACGTGCTTCTTACAATATCTACCATTCGAAGGTTCTGAAGATCATTTTGACAAGGCGTGACCTGACAACTCCACGTGTCAAACTCTGATAGGTTTCAACCTAAAGCAGAATACGGAGCGTTTAATTCACGTTGTATCAACAGTAACAGAATAGTGTATTAGTACATTCCAACAACTGTTCATCAATTGTATCCTAGTACCTTCAGTCCTTGTTGTCCAGATCTTGTACCCTTTAGAAGTAGTATAAATAAAAGACTCATGTTGAGTTCTTCTATTAAGTTTTGCACGACACACACACCTTTAGAGAAGATTCTTATCAAACCTTTCGGTGTTCTTGGTGTTCTTATTTATATCAAATACAGTAAATCTTTTAGAAATCTATCTGTTATTTACATATTGCTTATTTGATATTGTAAGTCATTCTACCTCATAAATATCTTTCAGTTCTTTAAATACGCTACCGCTTTATATCTTACCTAAACTAACTGAAAGAATCATCATTGTAAGCAAAACGGGAACCAACTGTAGAAACCAGGATTCAATCTTACAATCAAATATGAATGATCAAATAGTAAATGATAGAGAATTGGATCCAAAAGTATTGTATTCAATCAAGAACAGATTACAAATCCAGAGAGATAATCTCTCAAAGATTACAAAAGTGAATACAAAGATATGCGGAAAAGTTAGTTAGCAAAACAGTGCTAACAACTATATATACTGTAAGGAAATGCTAAAGCTACAATACATATACATGAAAGTCTAATAGGAATATTACACGTGTCCTATTTAACTAACAGAATATAAAGGAAAATATCCTGTCATAAGTTCTGAACATGTTGTTCAGAATTTCTGAACAATCTTCTGACTAAGCATATCAGAACTTCCTTTAAAGCACTTGGACTTTGTTTAACTTCATCTTCAGAAGTTCTGAGTCTTCAACTCAGAACTCTGATCCTTCTGTTCAGACTTTCATACTTGTAATCTTTTCGAGACTTCTCAGCCAGAGCTTCTGAGTCTTCTTACTCAGAACTCTGAGTCTTCTATCCAGAACCAATACTTGTAACTTTTGACAAAACTTCAGATCTAACAATCTCTCCATTTTTTGTCAAACAGTTATGTACTTATCAATATTGAACTCTTTCAAAGCAGGTACAATCTTTAAAAGAATTACATTTCTCAGATTAAGCCTTCTTTCAATCTTTTCTATGATTTCTTGTATTTCTTCAACTTGAGATCCTCTTGTTAACTATTTCTCCAGGCTATGTTTGATGAATCTCAGAGTTCCAAAACAATATTTTGCCACTTCATCTGGTCTGAAGAAAATCTTCTCTTTTCTGTCATTTCTCAAGAAAACTCCCAACTGTGGATATCTTACAACATTTCCACTCTTCAAAAGATTCAACTGTACATGACCATTGCTTGGCTTTGAAGGATATACACATGGTCTTTGTATATACAGAGCAATCTGAAAATCTGTATATGCATACCATCTCAGAATGTAAAACATAGCATCTCTTACTACAGCCAATGCTCCTCTCTCCTTCTTGTGTTTACTACAGTCTTTATTTGACAAAAGACTATACAGCCTGTAGAAATCTGTCACTGAGATCTTGTCAAAATCTGCCTCAGTAAAGTAGTAGACTTTTCCATATTCTCTCAATACTTCAAATGAATAATAATCATGTTTTCTGAACTTATTAACACTCAATTCTCTTATTCCACTTATTAAGAAATATGAGTACACTGCTTCTTTTGGTTTTGCTAAGTATCTTGCCATCTCAGCACGAAGCCATTTATGTACATCTGTTCTATAATGATACACACATAGAAAGTTTACTTCTTTTGGTTGAAAGAAGTTTAGAAGAGCATACTCCAGAAAGTAACCATTAACATCAACAGGTATTTCTTCTTCATTAGCCTTAGACTTTTCTGGCTGATCTGCATCTTTCATTTTAACATCTTGTGAAGACACATCTGGAATATCTTCTTCAATCTCTTCTGAATAAACTCCATTTACCTCATACTCAGCAGGGAATACAAAGTCTTTATGTAACAGTTTCTTTGGGTTTTCTTCTGAGAGCATCCATTCACTGCAGTCTTTGATTCTTGTTCTGAGATCCAACCTCTCTTTGATATGCATTTTGCATTTTTGTTTCAGAACTGCTTTCTCACCCTCAGCATTTACAACCATTTCTAGTAACAAGTACTGTAAAGTAGCATTAATATACTTCACCAGATCATTTAATCTGAAAAACATTCTTACTCCAGAGACTATGTACACAAAACCATCATTTTCAGCTCCTTCAGTAATTAATCCACGACCTCCAATTTCATGAATAGGCTTTTTGATTGGTTTGCTCAATTTACATATTTCTGACATAAATCCCCAGAATTCTTCTGCATTCAAGTTCTATCCAAGATTCTTCAGTACTAGCAAAGAACTTTACCAGAAACAATTGATCTTTGAAAAACAATATGTGAAAGTCAAAACTTGTCATGCTAACCTTCAGATTTCCTTCCTTCTGAACTATCAAACTTACATACTTTAGCCCATCAAACTCATCAGTCTGAAACTCTAGTACTTTCACAATTGCTTTCTGAACATGTAGTCTTTCATCATGTTTTATGAATCTGTTAGAAGCTTCCATATAAATCATCTGAATTCTTTCATCCAAGAACCCATCAATAAAGTTCTCAATTATTACTGAGTCATCTTCTTCGCAGTAGATATTCTCATATGTTTCTTCTGGAAAGATATATTTAATGAAATGATTAGTCAGAGGAGTATCACTCTGACTGATAATGAAATCACATAAAGGTTCTTTTAATACTGGTAATTCAATCCTAGGAATCACAATGGGTATTCTGTACACATACTCCAAATGCATGAAGTAGTTTTCAACTCTTTCATATTCTCCACTAAGAACATTTAACTCATCCATAAAATGAAGTTCAAAATTCTCTTGAAAACTACTTGTGTATCCAACTAAGTGATCCTCTTCTCCCAACAAGTCAATAGGTCTCATTGTCTTCATAATTCTTTGAATTTTATGAACATTAAGAGCTCTGACCAACTCACTATGCATCCTCCTTATCAAGACCTCATTCAACCTTCTTTCTTCCATCTCAGAATTAAGAAGCTCAATTCTGGCATAAGGTACAATTTCTGTTCAAGTGTTCACTTCAGATCTTTCAATCAAACTTTCCTCAGAAATATCTGCCATACTGATCTCACAACCTTCTTCAGAAGAATCTGTCACTATTTCTTCTGTCACATTATGATCTTTTATTATAACTTCATCTGACCCAAAGATACTTGATACATCTGCTTCAACTGTCTTATCAGCTATATCCATAACCTCAGTTTCATTTGAATTCACTTCAATTTCTGTATCCAGATCCAATTCCTCTGTCACATTATCAGTTTCCATTTCTACTTCAGTGTTTGAACTTATTTCATGAATGTTTATTTCCTTTTGAACCTCTGCTGATTTCTCAACAATTGTTGATTCTTCAAAAACAACCTTTTCTGAGTTCTGAACATTTGCATCTGCTAACTCCATATCTGCAAACTCAAAATCTATCACTCCAATATCTGCTGACTTTTCAACATTTTCAAACTTACCAGTGCTTTGTTTTTCTAACTCAGTACTTATCTTTTGTCTTTTATCCCCCTTTTGATGATCATGAGGATCATTATCATCAAACTTTCTTTTGGACTGAGTTGATTATGATTCAGGTTCTGCAACCGACAAAGGCATGATGGCTAAGGGTTGTCAAACATTGTCCAGATTAGAACTGATTACTTTTACAAGAGAAGTCTGTAAATCTTTCATAGTCTTCAGAAGATCCTTTTGAAATTCTGTCATATTATTCTTGATCTCCTTTTTGTGAGATTCCAAGGACTCTTTCATTCCATCCACTTTTTGTTCAACAGACTTTAGTTTGCCTTCCAACAGATTTTTTAGATCATTTACCTCATTTTTCAAAGATTCAACAGTATTCTCCAATTTGTCAACTTCTCCCCCAACACTTGATTTTGTTTCTGAATCTTTTCAAATTCAGAAGGTTCTAACAGTGAACCTGGATCAACAAATGACCTAGTTTTAAAGTGTTCAGAGAATTCTTGGCTTGTAGGTGCCACATAGACACCATGTACCACAAAGGCACTGCGTAATGAAGCTTTTGAGATGTTCACTTCACCAGGACTTCCATCCAATCCTTGACAACCAATAATAGGAATGTCTATTGATGTTGATACAGGAATACGAAATTCCTGTGATGTGCTAGTGTGAAAAGGAATTTCGGGCTCTATTATGATATCACTGTGCAATCCAGACTCAAAGTGTTGAAAAATAGGTTGGGATTTATCACCTCCCTCCAAATGAGTTTGGGATGGTTCCCCTGTTTGTTTTGAAACAGCAGCATGTTGAAATGCTTCTGAGTGGCTAGGGATGGGTTGTTCAAGTTCCACCACAGGCTCCATGGTGTTTTCTTCAATGTTGGTCACCAAGGGTTGTGAACCAACAGTAGATGTGGCTGCCCGGATTAAGTTGGCTGGATCAGAGTTATCTCTTTCTGTTTCAAATTATGTTAACATTCTCTCATTCTCACCACTCTCTTTCTGTTTTTCACTTTCATTTCTAACCAAGCTCTCTGAATTTTCCCTCTCTATTCTTTCAGAATGTTCTCCCCGTTGAACATTCCCCCCCCTCTCTATTTTGAATAGACCCCTCACCTCTCAACTCAGGTTGTTCCTCATGGGTAGGGGCTTGAGTTTGTTCAAGTCCCATTGAGGTGCAATATGCTTTTAATATCTCACTTTCCCTTGGAATGTATTGCCTAAGTGACCTTGGAAGAGGTTTGTGATTTGGAAAAATTTCAAGTTTCAGAGCATAAATCATTTTACCCATACAGAAGATTGGCCCATGCTCCTCATTTGATCTTCTTGGAATGTTTCTATTTTGATCCATTGCATGCAAAATTACCAACTGCCAATACCTCTAATAAGGTATATAAGTAAGTATCTTATCCCTTGTTCTCTTTTCTATTGCCTTCTGAGTTCTCTCAAAAGTATTCTTCATATCTTCCCATAGAATAGAAGTATAGGCATAATGCCTATTCTTCACTAACCCATGAAAGATCTGCAAAATCTGCTTTGAACCTTGATCTAGTGAACTGTTCTTCCCAGAAAGACATTTGTTGATTATATTGAAAAAACATGCCCAAATTGGTGGCAATTTGTTCCTTCTGAACAGGCTTAGAGTTTTCAACTCTTCATTATACCCTAATCTTCTAACTTCAGCTAATAATTCCTCTGTTAATGGAGAATCTTCAAAATCTGATCTCCCCTGTAAATCGTCCTTTTCTGGTAGCCTCAGCATTGTTCTCATAAACTGTATATTCAAAGTTACAGTGACTCCCCCTATCTCAGATACAAAATTGTTACCTTGTAACTCCAAATGCTTCCACCACCATTGGATATACTGAACAGGAACCGATTTCTTCATTGTAAACCATTTCTTAAAAGGATGGTATTTCAGTAACTCTATGATTATCCTATGTTCTTTCTTGAACCTAGTTTCATCAAGTATTAACACACAGTTGTTTTCAATCAACTGCAAATACTCACTCTCAGGAACAATCCTCTCACCAGAATTAGATCTTCCAGACATTACTGACCTAACCGCACTTTGTTCATGTTGAATGTTTTCATTTCCCCCATCTACATCTCCTTCAGATTCAACCATGTGTACATCCCCTGCTTCTTCTTCAATATTTTCTAGTACAATGTTTTCTCCTATTGCCCCTTCTTCTACAGCTCTATTTTCTGACCTCTGTACTTCATCATCCTTTGAATCTGACGAGGATTCCATCAATGATTTTTCAGAGTGTAAGGAAATAGGTTTACTTCTTCTCGAACAAGACATGATTGTAATGTGGAATATTGAAAGAAAACAAAATCGAAGAACTCTGGATTTATGCGTATCTCACTTTTCGCTCTTGGAATTCAAATGAATTTGAAAGAGGGATTTTAAGGTCTATTTAAAATCCGCGAAGCTGAAAGGTTTTAAACGGTAAAAAGTTGCTTTTTGTCAGAATTACAACGGATTCAAAAACTGTGAAGTACCACAAAAGATATTAAATGAAACGTGGCATCATCATTTGAATAAGAAGCTGACACGTGTTATTTGATAGAAATTAACACAAGTTAAAAGTTCTGAATAACACGCTCAGAGTTCTGAGAATGCATACTCAGAAGTTCTGAGTACACAGTTCAGAAGAAATTACCTTAGAACCAAAATTCATTTAAAATCAACTTCTGATTATATAAAAACATTTAATCATCCAGAAGTAGTTTGAACAGATAGAAAATTATTTTATCATCAAAATTCTGTCCTTCTTTTGATGATTTGGAATTTCTGAAAAACATTTAAAATCTAACACCTGACCTTGAAAAATATTTTAAGGGTTCAGAAGTAGTTTGAACAAGTGAAAAAGGTTTATCATTGAGAGCTTGTTCCTCTTAGAATGATTAGTGATGAGATAAGAATATACAAACCTTATAAGCATCTCAGAACGATATCTGAATGATTTCAATACTCCCCCTTGACTTTAGCATATACTCAAACACATATTATAAGGAACATGAAAAAAACAAAACAGAAAGATCTTAACAACATATTGAAATATTTGTAATTTTCAGAAATGTGTTCTGAAAGGTAGTCAGAAGTCCTGATTAACCTATTCAGAAGTAAAGAATTTGAAGTTGGATTTTTGAAATATTGACTCAGAAGTTCTGAACTCAAGACTCAGAAGTTCTGAACTCAAGACTCAAAAGTTCTGAACTCAAGAGTCAGAATTCTGATTAAGAGAGTCAGAGTTCTGAGAGTTCTGAAAAATAACAAATATGTTCAATTAGTCAAATTAAGCATTCCTATTTTACATATGAGAAAAGTGACCCTTTTGTGATCAAGAGGCTTTGTGAACAAGTCAACCAATTGATACTTTGTATGCACAAAGTGTATTTCAATTGTTCCCTTTTTCTACATAGTCCTTAATAAAATGATATCTTACATCAATATGCTTGGTCATTGAGTGTTGGACAGGATTCTGAATTATTGCAATGGCCCTTCTTGAATCACAATATATGGGAATTTTGTTGAGTTGATATCCATAATCCATGAGTTGTGTTCTCATCCACAAGGTTTGAGAAAAACAAGCAGCAACAGCTACATACTCTGCTTCAGCAGTGGATGTGGACACACAATTTTGCTTCTTTGAAGCCCAACTCACTATCTTGTCTCCTAGAAAATGACAAGCACCAGAAGTACTTTTCCTGTCCAATTTACTTCATGCATGATCAGCATCAGCGAAAGCAGTTAGTTTGAAATCAGTTTCTTTATGATACCAAAGGCCCAAATCAGGTGAACCTTTAAGATATCTTAAGATCCTTTTAACAGCTGGCATATGAGATTCTTTTGGATTAGATTGAAATCTAGCACAGAAGCATGTAGCAAACATGCTGGTCTACTTGCAGTAAGATAAAGTAGAGAACCAATCATGCCTCTATACACCTTGATATCTGCTGAAACTCCAGAAAGATCAGCATCCAACTTGACATTTTTTGCCATTGGTGTTCTCATAGAAGCACAATCAGACATTTTAAACTTCTTTAAAATATCTTTTACATATTTTCCTTGATTTATGAAAATTTCATTTGACAATTGTTTTACTTGACTTTTACATATTTTCCTTGATTTATAAAAATTTCATTTGACAATTGTTTTACTTCAATTCTCCCATCATGCTCATTTCAAATTCTGATTCCATGACTTTTGTGAATTAAGTACATAATTCTGCACTTGTAGAACCAAATATGATATCATCTACATATATCTGAATTAAGATCAAATCATCACCCTTTTTCTTTAGAAACAGAGTATTGTCAATTTTACCTTTCTTGAAGCCAGATTTTAATAAGTGTTTAGTTAGAGTGTCATACCAGGCTCTTGGTGCTTGTTTCAGACCATACAATGCTTTATCTAAAACGTAAACATTATCTGTAAATTCAGAGTCAACAAAACCTTCTAGTTGATAGACATAAACCTCTTCATTAAGTATACCATTCAGAAAAGCTGATTTGACATCCATTTGGTACACTATGAAGTTCTTATGTGCAGCATATGCCAAGAATATTCTGATTGCTTCTATTCTTGCCACATGTGCAAATATCTCATCATAATCTATTCCTTCTAGCCTTATTTCTGACTACAACAACTGACTCATCTTTCTTGTTTCTGAATACCTATTTTGTTCCAATAATAGATTTTCCATCAGGTTTTGGAACAAGTCTCCAGAATTTGTTTCTTTCAAACTATAGCAATTCATCTTGCATTGCTAAAATGTAATCTGGATCCTCTAAGGCTTCATTGGATTTCTTAGGTTCAATCACACTCAAAAATCCTGCAAACATTGCCTCATTTGCTGTTGCTGATCTAGTCTGTACTCCCACTGATGGTTCTCCTATCACTTAATGAATCGGATGGTCTTTAGTCCATTTATTTGAACTAGGAAGTACATCAATCTCTGAAAAGTTGTTGTTTGTATCATTCTCATCAATAATAGCTTGTAATTCTGAACTGTCCCCTTGTTCTGGTACTTGTTGAGGTGAAACATCCAAGTTTGGATTCTGAGTAGTAGAGTCAGAATTCTGAATAACTTGTACAAAGTTCTGAGTACTCTGACCAGAAGTCTGTGTACCTTGACCAGAAGTCTGGTTAACTTGTCCAGAATTCTGAGTTCTAGGCTCAGAAATTTCATTACTTGTGTTGATCAAAGTTGGACATTCCTCAGATGGACCAGTATCAGAAATTATTGTTGTTTGAACCACTTCTGAGGTTCCCTTTTTCATTTCTTGAACCATTTTAGGATTTTAAAAATCTGCATAAGATTCAGAAGTTAGTTCCAGAAATGCATCCTTAAATAATATATTGAGTTCTGAACAGTTAGGATTAGAAGCTGTTTCAGAAGTCATTTTTGTCTTATCATGTTTGAGTTCTAAACTGTTTTGTTCAGAAGTCTTCATTATTGACTCATCAAATGTTACATTTATGCTTTCCATTATCCTCTTGGTTCTTCTGTTGTAGAGTCTGAATGCTTTGGAAGTTAGTGAATAACCGACAAAGTATCCTTCATCTGCCTTTTTATCAAATTTACCAAGATTCTCTCTGTCTTTGAGAACATAGCATCTGCAACCAAAAACATGAAAGAATTTAATCAGTGGTTTTCTTTTGTTTATCAGTTTATAAGCAGTTTTATTCAATCTTTTATTAATTAAAGTTTTGTTCTGTGTAAAACAAGCAATGGCTATTGCTTCAGCCCATAGGAAGGTTGGAAGATTTGAATAAGCCAACATGGTTCTTGCAGCTTCAACTAGAGTTCTGTTCTTCCTTTCAACAACACCATTTTGTTGAGGAGTTTTGACAGCTGAAAAGTTATGTGAAATCCCCAGTCTTTGCAAAAGGTTCTGAAGAGTATCATTTATGAACTCTGTCCCATTGTCACTTCTGATTTTCTGGACTGGAAGTTGTAAGAATACTTGAATTCTTTTGATGAAATTAATCAGTGTTGTAGCAGCCTCTGACTTTGCTCTTAAGAATTCAACCCATGTGTACCTGGAATATTCATCCACAATAACAAGCATATATTTCTTTCCTCCCATTGATTGAACTGAAATAGGACCACACAGATCTGTATGTAGCATCTCTAAACTTGCATGAAGAATCCATTTTGATTTTGTGAGAACTCTTCTTCATCTTGCCCATTTCACATGCTGAACATAATGATTCTTTCTCAAATTTGATCTTTGGTAATCCTTTAACCAACCTTTTGCTAACAAGATTGTTCAATTCCTTAAAATTTCAATAAGAACACCTTCTGTGCCATAGCCAAACTTCATTTGCAGTAGCATTTGAGAGTAGACATACTGGAGTTAATGCCACAATTTTAGAAAAATTGACCACAAATAAATCCATATCTCTCTTGGCCCAGAATACCTTTATGTCATTCTCAGTCATAATTAAGCAACCTGTTATACTGAACTTTATTTGACAAAAGCTATCAAAAAACTGACTTATGCTGAACAAATTATGTCGTAAACCTTCCACATAGAAAACTTTCTGAATGGTCAGATCTCCCTTTGTTAAATCTCCACACCCTTTTACTTGTCCTTTACTGTTATTGCCAAAGTTAACTGCTCCTCCATCCTTTTCTGTGAAATTAGTCAAGGAAGACTTATGTCCTGTCATGTGTCTTGAAGCTCCAGAATCCAAAAATCACACATGACAGCCCTGCAAAAACGATCAGTTAGATTTAGGTACCCATTTTGGAATGGGTCCATCTTTGTTAGCTTTGGTATCTGATTTAACAAAAGTTCCTTTGACTTTCCATTCAAAATCTTCTTTTAAGCACCACTTTCCTTGTACTTTTATGAAGCCATAACGTTTTCTGTTCACAAAATTGTTTCTTTTCTTTTTGAAAACTTTTGGTTGAGACTGAGAAACATTTTCAGTCTTCTTTTCTTTAGTTTGAAACATATTTTCTTTCTTCTTTTCTTTTGAATTTGATTGAGAAAAGTTTTCAATCTTCTTTCCTTTTATCTAAGTTTGAGGAATCAAAACAGTTTTCTTTTCTGAATTCTGATATGCTTTGTTTATATAAGAAACAGATGTTATTAAAATTGGACTTTTCTGAGATGATTGAAATGAATGACTACCACATTGAACACATATGAGATTCTTTCTTGCAAGAGACAATAGATCTGAAACATAAGTCTTTTCACTTTTATTGCAAGTTTTCAGATTACAATTGCATTTCATACAAGAACTATTGACTTTAGGCTCAGAAGTAGTATTCAATCCAATCTCCTCAGAAACTCTATTCAGATCATCTTTCCTTTTGCTTTCCTCTTTTTCTAAAACATTCAATTTCACAGAATTGGCAGATGATTTGGATGATTCACCATTTTCAAATGTACTTGATTCATCAAAGAATTTCTTATCTTCTTTTAAGGCATTAATCTTGAAAAGATCATATTCAGCCTTTAACTTCTCAAGCTCTGTTATTTTCTGGACATAAGTGTTGTTTTCTTTTAAAACTTGGTCCAGTTTAAAATCTACATCACAATAATCATTTTCAAGATCATCAAAAGGTTTTCTTAAGTCCTTAAGTTCTTGACTAACAAGTTTAAATCTCTTTTCAAGTTCTTAAAAACTTCCTGAAGCGAATTGAGAATTTTCAGTTGACTCAGAATTCTGACCTTCAGACTCAGAGTTCTGACTAATAGAGTCAGAATTTTGACTAGAAGACTCAGACTTCTGACTGACTGTTTCAGAAACCTTACTTGTATCAAATATACTTTCAATGTTAGGATATGAAAAACTTGGTTGTTTATTTTTATAACTGACATTTGAAGAATCGTATTTGAATTTAGCATCATTATATTTTGGTTTCTCTTCTGTTGGTTTTTAAATTTCTTTCTTAACCTTGTCTTCTGAATCTCCTGACTTCTCAATTTTTGGTTCATAAATTGTTTCCTTTGCTCTTACAGGACTTGATTTTTGTAAACTATCTGAACTTGTTATAGAACTAGCAGGTCTCACAAAAACGTCAACAATCTCTTGGATTTTTGGTTTAGGAACATGTAATTTATCAAAATCATACAGATTTGTTGGAGCTCTTTTCAAAACAACATTTTCTTCCAAACCTAAACCCATTTTTGGATTATAGAATCTTGTGTATTTAACATTGCTAGTGAGAAGATTCAAGGTTTGTTGAGTTTGACCTCTTTTCATATTTTAAGGTCTTCCAACTCTTTGATTTTTGTGTACAAATTCTTTCTTTCCTCAAGTAACATATCATATTTAATTTGTAAATCAACCTTTTCATCTTTTATTTCTGAAAATTGAGTTTTTAATTCAGAAATCTTCTTTAAAAGATCAGAATTCTCATTTTTGACTTTTTGTTTCTCAACTCCAGATTCTTCAAACTGTTCTTTAATTATCTCTTTTTCTGTTCTGAACTTGTTAACCATAATTCTTTCAGCTTTTATTTGTTTTCTGAGTTTAACAAATTCAGAATTCATATTGCCAATTTGAGTCCTTAAATCCATTTCAAGTGTAGAATGTACCTCAGCAGAAGATTCAGAACCAGCATCTTCATAGTCAGAATCATCCTCATTCCTCATTTTGGCCATATAACTTTGCATTTGAGAAAAGTGAATGCAATCCTTTTCATCTGAAGTATAATACAGCCAGTTCTCCTGTTATGCCAACATTGCAATCTCATTATCTCTTTTCTTAGCCAGCTGAGCCTTCTTTGTGTAGTATTCATAATCTTTTACCATTTTCACTCTGCAGTCTCTGGCAAAGTGACCAGGTTTTCCACACTTAAAACATAAATCCTTCTCTTTTCTCTCTTCCTTCTATTCTTTCTTCTCAAACTTACTTTCTTCTCTATCTTCTTTCTTCTTATATTTCTCTTATGAACTCCCTTGTTCCCTTCTGTACTTACCCTGAAACTTATTCTTTCCATATCTTTTGTTGAAAGTGTTAGTCAACAAGGCCAGTTTCTCAGCAATTATCTTGATATCCACATCTTCTTCAGATCCTTCTTCTTTCTCAGATTCCTCCTCCAAGTTTGGAATTTCAGACAAAAACACAGATTTCTTTGCAGTTTTAGTGACTTTTGTTTTTCTTTCAGAAAGTAAAGCCAATTGATCAGACACACTATTCTTTTCTTCAGCTAGTAGTTTAACAGATTCCTCATGTTGATTCAGAACACAAAATAGATCATTCAGATCTTCTCCACATATATCCTTATTCATTTGGTGACTAATTGCAAAAGATGACCATTCTGAATTGAGACTGTTTAAAAACTTGTAGTTGATCCCAGACTTCGTTTTCTTTAACCCATTTCTTCTTAGATCGTTTAAAATTGTGCAGAACTTGTTGTATGTCTGAGTGAGACTTTCAGATTCCTTCCCTTTGAATCTTTCATAAGCATTGATACATTGGTTCAGTTTGGCCTGAATTGATTTAACAGTACCAAACATTTGCTTCTCTAGTTCATCCCACATTTCTTTAGCTGAAGTTCCACTATCAATTCTATTGAAAACTTCATTTGGAACAGCCAAAGTCATTAGAGTAACAACTCTTTTGTCAATTGCATGTCTCTGTTTCCGTGCTTCTGTGTATTGAGAAAAAAAATTCTTCACCCTTGTAGCAGGAATCTATGGTGTTGTATCTGTTGCAGGTGTAGCGACAACATCTACATAGACTTCAATGGGACCTTCACGAATAGAGATCATAAGGTTTTCATCGATATTATCCAAGAACTGAATCATACGAATCTTCTATTGCTGGTATTCCTCGGGAATAAGAACAAGAGGTTTTGTTTCAGACCCCATAGAGAGAAATTCTTTCGAAGACATGATTGTAAGATGATTCAACAGAAATACAAATCGAATTTCTTTGAACAATAGTAGAAAAAATTCAAGAATTACTAAGAATTCAAGAATTACAAGTAGCAGCGGAATCAATTGACGAATTGATCAAGAAATTTTAAAGAATGCGATCAAGAAACCCTCAAGAACACGATCTTGAACGAATTTGTTTGTTGATTGGCTCTGATAGCAATTGTAGAAACCAGGATTCAATCTTACAACCAAATATGAATGATCAAACAGTAAATGATAGAGAATTGGTTCCAAAAGTATTGTATTCAATCAAGAACAGATTACAAATCTAGAGAGATAATCTCTCAAAGATTACAAAAGTGAATACAAAGATATGCGGAAAAGTTAGTTAGCAAAACAGTACTAACAACTATATATACTGTAAGAAAATGCTAAAGCTACAGTACATATACATGAAAGTCTAATAGGAATATTACACGTGTCCTATTTAACTAACAGAATATAAAGGAAAATATCCTGTCATAAGTTCTGAACATGTTGTTCAGAACTTCTGAACAATCTTCTGACTAAGCATATCAGAACTTCCTTTCAAGCACTTGGACTTTGTTTAACTTCATCTTCAGAAGTTCTGAGTCTCCTACTCAGAACTCTGATCCTTCTGTTCAGACTTTCATACTTGTAATCTTTTCGAGGCTTCTCAGCCAGAGCTTCTGAGTCTTCTTACTCAGAACACTGAGTCTTCTATCCAGAACCAATACCTGTAACTTTTGACAAAACTTCAGATCTAACACCAACAATTTGTATCAGAACAAAACTTGATGTTCAATATCAAGTGATCCTCACTAACAATGATTCTTGGTAGAAACTTGGATTGTTTTTAACCTATTCTTCATATCTTTCAAACAGCTTCTGTTTTTCTGCCATTTTCGATCCATTCGAACTTTGGTAAACTTATAGAACCTGTTTTCTTTGGTTAAAACTCCATCTTAGTGCAACTGTGTAAAGTTCTTAAGCCTAAAAACTCTATCCAAGGCATCCACTTCATACTCAAAAATCTGTCGTTCTTATCCTATTTTCTGGATATCTTTCACTCTCTCAAAATGACAAACACAAACAACTTCTTCACAACTGGTTCTTTAACCAAACCACCAACTCTACTTAGAGACGAGTACCCTCAATGGAAGATACGAATGATTCATTTCTTCGAGGGTACTGACAAAGAACTAGTTTACTATCTCCGAAATCCTCCTTTCGTTCCCATGATCACAGTTCCTCGTGTACCTGCCACAGACGATACACCAAAAATCCCTGAACACGAGAAACCAAAGACCAAAGATAAGTGGTCCGATCCAGATTGGGCAAAATATGAAGTTGCTCATAAGACAAAGAGACTTCTGATTATGGCAATTCCCAACGATCATTTCCAATCCCTAGATGCATGTGAATCTGCGTACGATCTATGGAAAGAACTAGAAAAACAACTAGAAGGGGGGGCCAAAACTCAGAAGAACCGCAGAGCTCAATACATAAATGAATACTACGTATTTAAAGCTCTGCCGACAGAAACTCCGCAGTCAACTTACGATCGGTTCAACTCTCTGATCAACAAATGCAAGAAGTTCGGAATCCACATAACTTCTGAAGAAAACAATGTCATGTTCCTGAAGAGCCTCAACGAAGAATGGCTCCAATTGTCTATGTCTCTGCAAACAAAATCCGGACTTATACTTCTGGACTCTGTTAGACCTCTATGGAACATTGGCAGCCCAAGTGTCTAAAATAGCACAGACAAAGGTTCAAATCATTGCACCTCTTGCACTGGTTGGTAAGACTACTGAGGCCAAAGAGAAACCGAAGAAAGAAAAAGCTGTAGAGGAACGGGAGAAAAAGAAGAAGGTCATGATGGTTGATAGTGAAGAAGAGGAGATAGTGGAAGAAGAGGAAACAACTCTAGCCTCGATAGCTAAATCATTAGCTCTCTTGACTAGAGAATTCAGCAGAGGATACCAGAAGAAGTCTGGTAATGAACGCTATGGAAGAGATGATCGAGAAAGAGAAGGATCAAACGACAGAGGTGCTGACCGACAGAGGTCAAACGACAGAACTGACAGAGGTGACCGACAGAGGTCAGATGATAAAACTGGCAACACTCCACAAAATCAAGAATGTTATAAATGTGGTAAGCCAGGCCACTACGCAAATGAATGCAGAAATATCGACCAACAGAGGTCGAATGACAGAAATGACAGAGGCGGTGACCGACAGAGGTCAGACGACAAAGCTGTCTACGCTCCACAGAACCAAGAATGCTACAATTGTGCCATCAGAGGGATGCTGCTTTCTACAAAAAGAAAGCATAATACTATGCTCAGAAGTCACTAATGGTGAATCAAGAAAACTGGCAGTCAGATACATCCTCTGACGAAGGAGAAAAGAGAATCGCCCTGTTCTGTGGCATGGCAGAAATCAACTCTGACTCCGATAGTAAGCTATCCACTTCTGACTCTAACTCTAAAACAGCAGAAGCTGATTTGCTTAAACTTAACATTCAATACACTGAACTGAAAAAGACCTGTAAAAATGTTCAAAAGAAGCTGACTTTCTATGAGAGATAAGCTAGACTTCTCACTCATGAAAAAGCTAAAATCTTTCAAGAAAAGGAAGAAATTGAAACAAACTGGAACGAAAACCTAGTTCCTTTAAAAGAAAAGATCTCTGAACATAATTCTTCTTTAAAAACAAAATCTAAAGAACCTATGGATGTTGAGTGCGATAGAATGAACATCCTAGCTCTTAAGCATTACTTTCAAAAGGAAAGAGAAGTCCTCTGTCAAGATTTACTCAGAAGAGATTTATTAATTAAAAATTATCAAGATGCTCAGAAGGTGTATGAGAAAATTAATACTCAAATAGGGAGACGAGGAATTGGCTTCTGTGATATAGATCTTTACAAAGGAAATAAAAGAAACAAGTCTCTGTCCTCTCTATTTCATATTGGAGATACAAGAAAACCTGGCTTCCCAAACTTACTCTCTGTGAACAAAAGGCAAAAAGTCTCTGGGGAACCTCACCAGAGGAAACCTCTGAAGATGAGAAATGTATGGTTTGAAAACACAGATTTGTCACCTTCAATCTCTGTCAAAAGAGAATCCAAACCTAAGAAATATCTGAAAGCTCAATATCAGATAGGAATCTTCAAGTTTGGTAAACCCGAGACTCAAACATAGGTTGCCTTTGTCTGCATGATAAACTCTGAAAAGAAATTATCGGCAGAGGCTCCTGAATTCCAGCCTAACGTTTCAGATGAAAAAGAGTTGATAGAAATCGGGAAAAACAACTTTTTCAAAAACTTCTGTACACCTTCTGTCGATCAAAATCTCTCTGAAGAAACCTTATCAGATACTTCTGTTGACTTAGAAGATAGTCCCTTAGAATAGGAAGAAAGTGAGTATGGCACATGCTCTGAAAGTCCAGCCTCTGTCGAAAGAGAACAAAGTGACTCAACCTCTGTATATGAGGACGACTCATCCTCTGCCGAATCTGAGACTGACTCTAAGTCAGAGATCAGACCTAGTGACACAGAGGATTTTAAACTACCCTATGGAGTTCTTAACATAACCATTTCTCCAAAGGAGAAAATCACAAGGGTTCCTATCTATCCAGACTTTTTTGACATGTGTATACAATCCAAAACCTCTCTTGAGCTTGAGAAAATTAAACAACAAAAGGCTCTGTCCTCTCAAAATCCAACAAGTTCAAAGAAATTAAAACCGTTAAGGCCTATTAAAGAAAAACTAACATGGCAACAGAAGGGTAAATGGGCTAAAAATGACAAATCTTTTTCTTCTGTGACAGTGAAACCTGCAGAAGTTCACCACAGAAGGGGTCCACAGAATGTTGCTCTCAACAAAGGATTTTGCAAACAACAATCTAGCCTACATAGGTCTTCTTGTAATAGGAAGTCAACTGTTAGGATGGAAAGAAATGCCTCTGTGCCCCCATTTAATGTCTTTAATGAAAAATTCAAGCAAATCTCTTCGCACATTCATTATTGTCATTGCTTTTATCTCATGCATAAATTAAGCCAACACTTCTCAAGTCCACATTGTTTACTCTCTATACCCAACAAGAATGCTAAATTCAAGGGTAAGAAGAAACAGAATGTTTCTTCAACAAAAGCTAAAACAAAGACCAAGAATGCAAAGGCAAACTTGAAGACCCCTAACAAAGATGGACCCATCTGCATATGGGTACCTAAAACTCTCTGATTGTCTTACAGAAGCAGTATGTGCTGATCTGGTATCTAGACTACGGATGCTCGTGGCACATGACTGGCAACAGAGGTCTTCTATCCACGTACAAAGAAAAACACGATGGTGGATCTGTGACCTTTGGCGACAACCAAAAGGGGTACATTAAAGGCTACGGAGTCATAAAGAAGGAAAACATAACCGTATGCAAAGTTGCATATGTGGATGGCCTTAAACATAATCTTCTCAGTGTAATCCAACTTTGTGATACGGGTTTCGACGTAATGTTCAAAAGAACCTTCTGCTCTCTACAAGGTGAGGATACAGGAGTCGAACTTCTGCGAGCCGAAAGAAGAGGAGATATCTACCTCATGAACTTCCGTGCCAAGAACAAGGAAGACAAGCTCTGCCTTGTTACATGCAAAAGCGAAAAAGCATGGTTATGGCATAACAGGTTCCGCCACTTATACTTTCATACTCGACATAAACTTGTCAAACTTGATCTAGTCAAAGGTCTGCCAAATGTCAAATTTAATAAGGATCATTTATGCTCTGCCTGTGAAATGGGAAAACTCAAAAGAGCTTCCCATAAAGGCAAGACTGATGTGTCTTGCCCTAGGCCTCTGTACATGTTTCATGTTGACCTCTGCGGTCCAATCGCTACACAGAGCCTAGGTGGCAAGAAATATTTGCTTGTTTTGATCGATGCATACTCAAGATTTACATGAGTTGAATTTGTCTGAAAGAAATCAGATGTTCCAAACATTCTGATAAATTTAATGAAAAGAATCCAAGTTCTGTATGAGTGCAGGATTCAGAAACTGAGAAGCGACAATGGCACAGAATTCAAAAACTCTGTCATTGAAGCCTATCTTACAGAAGAAGGTATTTCACAGAACTTCTCTGCTGCACGCACCCCACAACAGAACGGCGTTGTCGAACGAAAGAACCGCACGCTTGTGGAGACTGCAAGAACTATGTTAACAGCATGTGGATTACCGATGTCTTGTTGGGCAGAAGCAGTATCAACCGCTTGCTACACCCAAAATCAATCAACCATTGTAAAGAGGCACATCAAGACACCTTATCATTTGATCAACAAAAGGCGACCAAACATCAAGTTCTTTCATGTGTTTGGATGCAAGTGCTTCGTCTTAGATGATAGAGAAGCAAGAGGAAAGTTTGAAGTAAATGCAGATGAAGGCAAGTTCATTGGGTACTCTGCAACCTCAAAAGCCTGCAGAGTTTATCTTCTGCGGTCATGAACCATCGTAGAAAGCATCAATGTGTCTTTTGACGATTCCTTCCAAAAGACTTCTGAACAAATCAGTTCAGATCTCGGTCTACAGAAGGAATCCTCTGGCATCTAAAAAACAAGAGAAGAAGACTTAAATCTTCTATTTGAAGAGATGTTCCACGATGATGTTGATCCCTCTGCGGGAGCCGTCAGAGCCTCTGAAGAACCATCTTCTACAAACTAGACTGAGTCAGGTATTTCTCTAACTGGTCCATTCAGTACTTCATCCTCTTCTGTGAATCATACAGATGCACGTGCTGAGGGGGAGCGAACAGAAAATGATAAAACTAAGGATTCAACCACAGAGGCACCTGAAAAACCAACTCCAGCAACTACAGAGGAATCGATACCAGAGGAAAACGAGGACGCAATCTCTACCTCGTCAGATGAATAAATTCCAACTCTTACTCAAATAATTCCACAAACTGAAGAACCAATCACAGAAGTACTGTCTACAACAGAGGTTGAACAAGAACCTCAACTTGCAACGACAGAAGTTAATCTGGATGACTCAAATTATCATCTTCCAAGAACTACACAGTGGACGAAAAGCCATCCTCCAAACCTTATAATCGGCGACCCTTCTGAAAAGGTCAAGACAAGATCAGCCACTGCTAATTTTTGTTTCTTTACAAATTTTATCAGTGTGATCGAGCCAAAAAGAATCTCTGAAGCCCTAGACGATCCAAACTGGGTAGATGCTATGCAAAAAGAGCTTCTACAGTTTGAACGAAACAAAGTATGGACCCTAGTGCCTCTGCCACGAGGGAAACAAGCAATAGGGACAAGGTGGGTCTTCAGAAACAAGAAAGACGAGGATGGGGTGGTCATTCGAAACAAAGCAATATTGGTGGCCAAGGGATATCGTCAAGAAGAAGGCATCGATTATGATGAAACTTTTGTCCCTGTCTCACGACTCGAGGCTATAAGAATATTTTTAGCCTTCGCAGCCCACAGAGGTTTCAAAGTATTTCAAATGGATGTAAAGTCGGCCTTTCTGAATGGCAAAATCCAAGAAGAAGTATATGTCCAACAGCCACCAGGGTTTGAAAGCTCCAAGTACCCAAAATACGTGTATTACCTCGACAAAGCTCTGTATGGCCAAAAACAGTATCCAAGAGCATGGTACGAAAGACTTTCAACCTTTCTTTTCTATAACAATTACGAAAGAGGTACAACCGATACTACCTTGTTTTATAAAAGAAATGGTGAGGAGATTATGCTTGTACGGATCTATGTGGATGACATCATTTTCGGGTCTACAAATGCACAAAAATGCAAAGATTTTGAAAAACTCATGCAGAGTGAGTTTGAAATGAGTATGATGGGAGAATTAACCTTCTTCCTCGGACTCCAAGTAAAACAATCATCAGAGGGAATTTTCATAAATCAAACTAAATATGTCTCTGACATACTTTCAAAATATAGTCTCTCTGATGCCTCTGTAGTGAAGACCCCAATGGCCACTGGAAATAAATTATTTTCATATCCAAATGGCACATTTGGAGAGTGCAAGCTCTACAGAGGTATGATTGGGTCTCTGTTATACTTAACTGCAAGTAGACCTGATATAATGTATGTCACATGCCTATGTGCAAGATATCAAGCTAACCCAATGGAATCCCACTATATTGCTGTCAAGAGAATCATCAGATACCTCAAAGGGACCAAAAATCTTGGGCTATGGTATCCGAAGAACTCTGGCTTTAGTCTTAAGGCATACACAGATTCAGATTATGAAGGATGCAAGCTTGATCGAAAGAGTACCTCTGGGAGTTGTCAAGTCCTAGGAGGTAAACTAGTCAGCTGGACTTCGAAGAAGCAGAATTGTGTGTCCACATTGTAACAACCCGATATTCCAAATATACACATATAACATAAATTGCATAGCGTCGTTACATAACAATATACATCATATTGCATTTACGGTCCCTTATCTTAACAAAATAAGTCTTTCAGTACAAACTTTTACATAACAACTACAGAACATGATAGTTACAAAACACTTCATGAGTATTCAAAAGAAATTTCTAGATCTTTCCTATCACTTGTCCTTATTTGCTCCGCGACCTGGAATACATATTTTAAAACAAAATGTGGGTTAGACCTAATGGTCTAAGTGAGAAAATCCCTGTAATTTTAAAAACCATTTGCACAAATACCATATATATCACAAAAGATAAATACCAATCATAACTCACGCATCGTGTACTTTTCCTGTCTCATTCCCATGGCCATATTAGTTGGTTGCAACCCAACTAATAAATTAACTCCGTTGTACGACAATTACATCCAACACCACTGTACGAATATTACAGCCAACACCACCGGTCCTAAGTCCGGCCAACACACTCTCGTATAGTGTAATACTCATGTGAATATAATATACATCTCCACATATTATATTTCAAACATAAGCACATAATCACATATTCAATACACACATATAGGTATTCCAGTTTGAAAACGTTTTGAAGTAAAACTCACCTGTTAGTCTATCAAAACGTTCTCCAAGCTTTTCTCAAAACGACTCTGCTTTCACTTCAAATTCACAGAATCTGTACAAATCAAATACATACTCCTCTTTACCAAATGAACACATAAGGCTTACTTAATAGTCTAAGAACTTAGAATAACTTAATTCCTCAAATATCTTCCCCAAACCCGAACTTAAGTCAAGTCCATAGTATTTTCAGTCTTCATTTATACTCTATCCAAAGTCCAACAAAAACACAGTATTACTGGACATTTAAAAGCATCAAAATCTGAAAAATAACCAAAACAGCTCAAGTTTCCGGATAACCCAAACTATCCGGACAGCACAGACAATCCGGACAGCATGACTTTCCGGAAGGCATGCACAACCCGGATAACACCCGTGTTAGATCTGAAGTTTTGTCAATAAACCAAGTGTTGAAGATCTGATAAGAAGACTCAGATGTTCTGAGTAGAAGAGTCAGAGGTCTGAGAAGAGAAGTCAGAGTTCTGAGAGAAAGAGTCAGAAGCTCTGAGAAGCGTTATCAGAAGAATGTTCAGAACTTATGACTACATACTTTACTTAGTATTTAGTAAACTAATTAGGACACGTGTTATGTTCTTATTAGTCTTTCTTATTTGTACTGTAGCTTTAACATGTTCATTGCAGTATAAATAGAGTGGTTAGTGTTAGCTTCAATCTTCCTAATCATAGAAATACTTAGAAGTAGTGAAAAATAGGCTAAGTATAGAAAAGCCTCTCACAGAACCTCTGTAGTGCGCAAGAAGAAGATCAACTCGGAAACAAGTGGACTGCTCCACAGAAGGTCAGACCATAGAACCTCTGTAATGACTTACAGAGCCTCTGTGGTCTGCTATGAAGACTTGGAAGATATTACTGGATACGTTCATCAACTTGCATGGAAAAGTACTGTCAAAACACGTGTCAAGCTCTGAGTGGACTCAATAGGGCATGGTACAAAATAGACGTCTGCGCCATTTAATGCATTTACCAATAGTACATCTGCTCCATTAAATGCGCATGGCTCAAACAACTGCTCACACCATCCAGTCCACTGTTCACACCATTCAGTTCACTATTCATGCCGTAAAAGGAACAGTGACCTACTTCATAGTCTTCTAAGAATAGTATAAAAGGAAGTCTCCTGTTGAGATCTTCCTAAGAACGAATACACAAGGAATCACTAATACTCTCAAACGTTATTGTCAAATATCTGAGTGTTATATTCTCACACACACCAACAGTTCTTAATCTGTTCTTCGTGTTCTTATTATATATTGAATAAACAGTAACTGTTCAAGAAATCCTTTTTATTCCTTACTGTTTTCTTTATATATGTGCGTTCTAATATCTATCAAACATATCTGTTAGTTTAATACGCTTCCGCATCAAACTCTAAACTCAACTAATAGACTGTTAATCTTGATTAAGTGTATCTGGGTTCCAACAATTGGTATCAGAGCCATCCTTGATTTTCAATATCAAGTGATCCACTTATCAAGATTCGGGATAGATATTATTGTGTCTGGAAACGGCTTAAACTCAGAAAATCTTCAAGTTCATCGAAGTAACTCTTTAGTCATACCTTCTTTCTAAGATCTTCAAAAATGACAAATACAAATAATTTCTTTACTACTGGTTCTCTCACTAAACCTCCTAGTCTCCTTCGAGATGAGTATCCTCAGTGGAAAATAAGAATGGTCCATTTTTTCGAGGGCACTGAAAAAAATCAAGTACAATATCTGTACAATCCTCCTCCTATTCCCATGACAGTAGTACCTCGTATACCTGCTACTGCTGAATCTGCCGAAATCCCCGAACATCAAAAACCAAAGCCAAAAGGGGAGTGGTCAACCGAAGATAAAGCAGAAGATGAAGTTGCTCAGAAAACCAAGAGGACATTGATTATGGCAATACCCAACGAACTCTTTCAATCCTTGGATTCATGTGAAACAGCGCATGATCTGTGGAAAGAACTGGAAAGACAGTTGGAAGGAGGTGCTAAAACACAAAAAAACCGAAGAGCACAGTACATCAATGAATATCATGCATTCAGAGCCTCTTCAACAGAATCTCTGCAAACAACATACGACAGATTCAACTCTCTAATCAACAAGTGCAGAAAATCAGGCATTGACAGAACTTCTGAAGAAAACAATGTCATGTTTTTAAAAAGTCTAAATGAAGAATGGCTCCAGCTGTCTATGTCCCTACAGACAAATCAGGATCTAGACACCTGGACTCTCTCTGATCTTTACGGAACATTAGCCGCACAAGAACCTCAGATAGCACAGGCTAAAACACAAACCATTGTACCATATGCATTGGTTAGTAAAACTAAAGAAGATGCACAGAGACCAAGAAATGAACAAGCCACAGAGGAGAAGAAGAAGGAGAAGAAGAAGATGGTGAGAATAGACAGTGAAGAAGAAGAACTAGCAGAAAAAGAAATAACTCTTGCGTCACTAGCTAAATCTTTAGCTCTATTGACAAAAGAGTTCAGAGGAAACAGAAGAGGTTCCGGAAATGAAAGATATGATAGAGAAAACAGAAGAGATGACAGAAGAGAAGAAGAATCGAGTGGCCGACAGAGGTCAAGCGAAAGACATTACAAAGGAAATGACCGACAGAGGTCAGATGACTCGGTAAGCCACATACAGCAAGAATGCTACAAATGCGGCAAACCTGGTCACTATGCAAATGAATGTTGATAAGAGAAAGGTGGAGACCTACAGAAGTCCAATGATCGAACAGGAAACACTCCTCAAGGGTGTTTTAACTGCGGCAAACCCGGCCATTTTGCGAATGAATGCAGAAGCAGATCAAATCGCCCACAGAGGGACTCTGCTTTCTACAAAAAGAAAGCCAAGTATTATGCTCAAAAATCCTTAATGGCAAAAGGACATTCTGAGGAGAACACAGAAGACTTCCAGTCAGACTCTACTTCTGACGATGAACATACCGCCAATGCCCTCTTCTGTGGCATGGCAGAAGTCGACTCCTGCACTGACTCTGAGGTATCTACTTCAAATTCCAACTCTTGTATTACCTCTGTAGATGATAATACACTTAGAATTAACATTGAATTAATTGAACTGAAAGAGATAAATCAAAGTATTCAGAAAAGACTCACCTTCAATGAGAGAGAAGTACGGCTTCTCACTCAAGAAAAAGCAAAGATTTTTGAGGAAAAAGAGAGAATAGAAAAGAATTGGAACAAAACTCTAGATCCTTTAAAAAAACAAATTTCTGAATTAACCAATACGTTAAAAGATAAAGCAAAAGAACTTTCAGTTTCAAGGAGCGAAACTACTGACATAAGAGCTCTTAAAGAATACTTTCAAAGAGAAAGAGAGGTATTATGGCAAGATTTACTCAAAAGAGAAGTTTTGATTAAAAACTATAAAGATGCACAGAAAGTTTATGAAAAAGTAAACTCACAAATAGGAAGACGAGGTATAGGGTATGATGATATCACCCTAGGTGTTGAAGGCAAAAGAATCAAACCTCTATCCTCTTTATTTGTGATTGGAAAAACGAACAAACCAGATTTTCCAAATCTAATCTCTGTAAGCAAAAGGGCGAAAATCTCTGTGGATCCTTCCTTGAAGAAACATAAGAAGATGATTAACGTGTGGTTTGAAAATACAGACTCATCATCTTCAACCTCTGTCAATAGAGGTATCAAACCAAAGAAATATCTGAAAACACAAGATCAGATTGGTATCTTCAAGTTTGGTAAACCAGAGACCCAAACACAGGTTGCTTTTGTCTGTTTGATAAACATTGAAAAGAAATTATCAGCAGAAGCTCCTGAATTTAAACCCATTTTTTCAGAAGAAAACTTTAAAAATTTAATTGAAAAAGAAATTTTGGAAATATGGAAATCATGCGTTTTAGAAAATTTCTGTACATCTTCTATAGATAAAACTCTCACTGAAGAAATCTTATTAGAAACCTCTGCAATCTATGAAAACTATTCTACAGAGGAAGAAAGCTCGTACGATACATGCTCAGAAAATCCAGCCTCTATTGAAAGAATTGACTCAACCTCTGTATACGAGGACGATTCATCCTCTGACAACTCAGAGACTGATTTCAAATCAGGGATAATTCACTGTGACACAGAGGATGTCAAATTCTCCTCTGAAGTTCCTCACAGAACTATTTCTCCAAAAGAGAAACTCACAGAGATTCCAATCTGCCAAGATTTTCTAAAAATGAATCTACATATCAAAACCTCTGCTGAGCTTAAAATGTTACAGAAGACCTCTATTGATCCTATAAATTCTAGATTTTCAAAACCCAATGTTAATAAATCTTTTTCTTCTGTGACAGTGATAAAATAAGTTCACCACAGAAGCAACCCACAGAAGGCAGGTCCTAAACAGAGCTTTTGCAAACAACATTCGAGTATTCATAGATCTTCTAGTAATAGGAAATCTAATGTAAAGAAAGAATGTAATGCCTCTGTGGCTGAGTTTAAAAAATTCAATGAAAAGTTCAAGCAAATTACATCTCATATTCAATATTGTCATTGCTTTGATCTTATGTCTAAACTTAATAATCATTTTTCAAGTCAAGTCTGTTTACTCTCTACGACAATTCAAAAGTCAAATCCCACAAAGAAACAATCTGACTCTTCTGCAGAGAACAAAATGTATTTCAAGAATGCCAAGGCAAACTTGAAAAACTCTAACAATATTGGACCCATATGGATATGGGTACCTAAATCTCTGTGATTGTCCTGCAGAAGAAGTATGTGCCAATCTGGTATCTAGACTCCGGATGCTCAAGGCACATGACTGGTGACAGAAGTGCACTATCCATGTACAAAGAAACACAAGATGGTGGATCTGTGACTTTTGGAGACAACAAGAAAGGACACATAAAAGGCTATGGAGTCATAAGGAAAGAAGACGTTTCTGTATACAAAGTTGCATATGTGGATGGCCTTAAGCACAACCTACTCAGTGTAAGTCAACTATGTGATACAGGATTCAATGTGTTGTTCAAAAGAACTTTCTGCTCTCTACAAAGTGAAGAAACAAGTATGGAACTTCTGCGAGCTGAAAGAATAGGTGATCTATATCTAATGAACTTCAACTCAAAGAACAAAGACAAAGTTTGCCTTGTTGCCTGCAAAAGTGAAGAAGCCTGGTTATGGCACAACAGGTTCTGTCACTTGAATTTTCACACATTGGAAAAACTGGTCAAACTTGATCTAGTTAAAGGTTTGCCAAATGTTAAATTCAATAAGGATCATTTATGTTCTGCCTGTGAGATGGGAAAACTCAAAAGAGCTTCCCACAAAGGCAAAACAGATGTATCTTGCACTAGACCTCTGTACATGCTTCATGTCGACCTCTGCGGTCCCATTGCCATACAGAGCCTAGGTGGCAAGAAATACATACTTGTCCTAATTGATGAGTATTCGCGTTTCACATGGGTTGAATTCGTTAGAAAGAAATCAGATGTTCCAAATATATTGATAAATCTAATGAAAAGAATCCAAGTTCTTTATAATTGCAGAATACAGAAGTTAAGAAGTGACAATGGCACAGAATTTAAAAACTCTGTCATTGAAGCCTATCTTTCATCAGAAGGAATATCACAGAACTTCTCTGCAGCTCGCACTCCACAACAGAACGGTGTTGTCGAAAGAAAAAATCGAACACTTGTGGAAGCCGCAAGAACTATGATGTCAGCATGCGGTTTATCAATGAACTTTTGGGCAGAAGCAATTTCTACTGCGTGTTATACTCAAAATCGATCAACCATTGTGAAAAGACACCTCAAGACGCCTTACGAATTGCTTAACAAACAGCGGCCAAACATCAAATTTTTCCATGTATTCGGATGCAAATGCTTCGTCTTAAACGACAGAGATGCAAGATGAAAGTTTGATGTAAAAGCAGATGAAGGCAAATTCATTGGATACTCTGCCACTTCCAAAGCCTACAGAACATTCCTTACAAAGTCTCTCAAGATTGTAGAAAGCATCAATGTTTCTTTTGATGATTCATTCCAAATGACTTCTGAACAAATCAGTTCAGAACTTGGAATTAAAGGGAAATCCTCTGTCATCTCACAAGCAAAAGAAGACTTGGATCTTCTATTTTTAGAGATGCTCCACGAAAACATTGATCCTTCTGTTGGAACAATCAGGGTTTCTGAAGAACCATCCTCTGTCGGACAAAATCCTACAGGTTTGTCTCTAACTGGTCCTAACAATGCTTCATCTTCTTCTGTAAATACTACAGATGCAATTGCCGAAGCAGAAGAAAGTGCAGAAGATGAAACATCAAGGAAAACGACCACAGAAGCTGCACAAACCATAGAAGAACCAATTACAGAGGAAATCGAGGACCAAGACTATACGTCCTCAGAGGAACAAACTCCACCACCACTCATACCAATCATTCCACAAACGGTAGAATCAACTACCAAGGCACGAAGAACAACAGAGGCTACACAAGAAGAAACACAAGAAGAAAGTCTGAATGACATTGATGATCATCTTCCACGCACAACTCAATGGACAAAAAGCCATCCTCCAAGCCAAATAATCGGAGAACCTTCTGACGCAGTAAAAACAAGGTCTGCCACTGCTAACTTTTGTTTCTTTACAAACTTTATTAGTGTGATAGAACCAAAGAAGATTTCTGAAGCCCTAGATGACCCAAACTGGGTAGACGCCATGCAAGAAGAACTTTTGCAATTTGAGCGTAACAGAGTATGGACTCTAGTACCTCTGCCAAGAGGAAAACAGGCCATTGGGACTAAATGGGTCTACAGAAACAAGAAGGATGAAGATGGAGTGGTCATCAGAAACAAAGCAAGATTAGGAGCAAAGGGATATAGACAAGAAGAAGGCATAGACTACGATGAAACTTTTGCCCCTGTCGCACGGCTCGAAGCAATAAGAATATTCTTAGCCTTCGCAGCCCACAGAGGTTTTAAAGTCTATCAGATGGACGTAAAATCCGCTTTTCTCAACGGTGAAATCCAAGAAGAGGTCTACGTTAATCAGCCACCAGGATTTGAAAGCTCAAAGTTTCCAAGGCATGTATACTACCTTGAAAAAGCTCTATATGGACTGAAACAGGCTCCACGAGCATGGTATGAACGACTTTCTACCTTTCTTCTAGTCAATGGTTACAACAGATGTACAACAGATACTACCTTATTCTATAAACGCAAAAGTAGTGAGATAATGCTTGTACAAATATACGTAGATGACATAATTTTTGGGTCTACTAATTCAGAAGAGTGTAAAAGATTTGAAAAACTCATGCAGAGTGAGTTTGAAATGAGTATGATGGGAGAATTAACTTTCTTCCTCGGACTCCAAGTCAAACAATCATCAGAGGGAATTTTTATAAATCAAGCTAAATATGTCTCTGACATTCTTTCCAAGTATAGCTTCTCTGATGCCTCTGCAATGAAAACTCCAATGGCCACTGGAAACAAGTTATTCTTAGATTCAAATGGCATCTCTGTAGAATGCACTCTCTACAGAGGCATGATTGGATCTCTGTTATACTTAACAGCAAGCAGACCTGACATTATGCATGCCACATGTCTCTGTGCACGCTATCAAGCTAATCCAAAGAAATCACATTATGATGCCGTAAAGAGAATTATTAGATACCTAAAAGGGACCAAAAATCTTGGTCTCTGGTATCCACAGAACTCTGGTTTTGGTCTTAAAACTTATACAGATTCAGACTATGGAGGATGCATGCTCGACAGAAAAAGTACCTCTGGGAGTTGTCAATTCCTAGGTGGTAAACTAGTCAGTTGGACCTCCAAGAAGCAGAATTGTGTTTCCACATCCACTGCAGAAGCTGAATACGTTGCTGCCGCTAGCTGTTGTTCTCAGGTTCTATGGATGAAGACTCAGCTAAAAGACTACGGCCACATCCTGTTCAAAATACCCATCTTCTGCGATTCCAAAAGTGCTATTGCTGTCTCTGCCAACCCTGTGCAACACTCAAAAACCAAGCATATCGATATAAGGTATCACTTCTTGAAACATCATGTTGAATACGGTACAATCGAAATGCATTTTGTGCCCACAGAATATCAACTCGCTGACTTATTCACCAAAGCACTAGACGAGAAAAGATCCAACTTCTTGGTGGGTAAGATAGGAATGATTAACATGGTGTGAAAATCCTCAGTAAGTATAGTTTTATCTTCTGTAAATAATAAGTAAATACATTGCTTAAATTATTGTCTTGAAAGATTCTACTTCTATATGTAAATTCTTAAAATCTTCAATAGTTCTTGAAACTACAGAACTTCTGTAAGGTCTGCTCAGAAACTCTGACAACCTTCACAGAACCTCTGATAGACTTGACCTATGTACTATGCAAAACTTATCATATTCTGATCCAAGCATAGATCAAGGGGGAGCAAAAGGAAAATTCTTGATCTACAGAAGTGATCAGATCAAGGGGGAGCAAACGGAAATTACTTGATCTACAGAGGTGATTCGATCAAGGGGGAGCAGAAGGGAACCCTGAAATGATCTAAAGAGATAAAACTTTCAAGGGAAAGCCAAAGAAAAATGTCGATGACTCCATATCGACAGAAGTCAGATATCACTGCCGAGAAAAGAAGAACCAAAAGGTATGTCTCTCGCACAAAAGGTTTTTGGAAAACAATTTTCTAGGACAAGAATTGTCAAATATGTCCTAAATATACTGTGAATAACATTTCAAAAATCAAAAGCTCAAAAAGTTTCACAAGATTCGAATTAGGAGAAATTTAAGGTCATAGAGCTTCTGCTGAGCTCAACAGAGCTTCTGCAGGAAATATGCTCTGTGATCACAAATTAACCTTCTGTCGATCTTTTGGAATGTTATCTCGAAAATCGAAAACGCAGACCATGACCTTCTCGAACAAACCGTTTTTTTAAAACAGTTTTCTCGGACACAAACTTTCAAATATGTCCGAAAAACATCTCTTAAACCAAATCAAAAATTGGATGATCAAAAATACTAATAAAATTTTTGTTATGAGATTTTTTCTCTCATAGAGCTTCTGCTGGCCCTCACAGAACTTCTGCAAGTTCCAACAGAGCCACAAAACCTCTGCGAAGCAAATTTCTTCACAAAAATCCGATTTTATCCTCTCCAATGCCTTTACAAATGTTTTGGTTAAAGAAGAACCTCACAGAAGTCATGATAACAATGAGATATATGAAAAAGGGATAAACATCAAAGATTTTCAAGATCACAGAGCCTCTGTAAACTACAGAAGCTCTGCCAATCTGATTACTTGGGCATCTCTGTAGTAATAACGGTTACTTTTACTGCTAGTGAAACTCATATGGCTAAAATCAACCTCACGCGCCTAGCATTAATGGGCCGCGCACGACGTCTACCAAACTCGAGTGCGGATTCCAAACTTTAATCCATTGCCATATATTTTACTCTTTCGAATTCTACCGTTTTACCATCCTATAAAAACAAAGCTTACCCTCACATAAAACCTTTTACAAACTCTCATCTTCTTCTCCGGCGAAACCCTGCAAAACACTTGCAAATGGCTTCATCTTCTCGAGCTACATCCTCTGAACTC
Organism: Saussurea involucrata; assembly: GCA_033807775.1. Taxonomy (NCBI): domain Eukaryota; kingdom Viridiplantae; phylum Streptophyta; class Magnoliopsida; order Asterales; family Asteraceae; genus Saussurea; species Saussurea involucrata. The sequence continues at coordinate 96,623,653 of CM066319.1, forward strand.
TCTCCGGCGAACTCAACGGAAAACTCCCCTGCTCATTCAGAACATTCTGAAAACCCCAGCCTTGCAAGAGATATTGAACAACAAGATTCCGGGGACTCCGCAGACTTTGCTCCGACGACTCACCTGCAAAACTTCATAGCTAAGGATCATTTCGAAGCCAATCTTCCCATCAAATCCAACAACTGCTATTTGGTCCCCTCACCCACTACTTTCGGCGAAGCCCATGCCATACTTCTGAACATCGTGGAAAACCATGTCCTCTTCCCTCTACTATCAAGAACCCCTAACAAAATTCCAGTCCGTTATTTGAACCAATTTTGGCAAAGCTGCAGATTTGATAAAGACGATTCTCTTATCAAAGGGTACATTTCAAGACCTGATAAATCTGAGCATCTTGAAATCAAGTTCAACAGAACAATGTTCTCACTTGAATTCAACCTACCAACAAGGGGTCTTCTGGGTTTGAAAAGTTATGCAGAGCAACCAACAGACGAAGAGCTCTGTCGATTCGTGGAAATGCTTGGGTACAACACCCAACTACGGAAGAGAAATGACTTCCGCAGAGGCCGATTACCACCTCTGTGGAACACCTTGTTCTCTATTCTTAACAGATGCATGACAGGAAAGATAGGGAGTATTGACCAGAGCTCACATCAAATCTTGAGCATCATGTATGGGGTTTACTATGATCTTCCACTAGATTATGCGACCATAATGATGCAAGAGATCATAAACACCATCGACAGAAAGAACAACTCGAAAAGGGTCAAAGAGAACGATCCCAACTTTCTACCACCTCTGCAATTCCAAAGAATATTGGGAGTACTGTTCGAACCTCTGCTGCTAATCCAAAATTGGCCAATGGAAGGGCCAACTCCCAAACAGTTTCCGATGAACAAAAATACCCCCACTGATCTTGCTGATGGCTACTCACACTGCAGACCTCTGTCAAAGAAACTTCTGCGCTACGCATCGAACATATCCCTTAAGAAAGAGTATATACGCGATCATAGAACTCCAAAACCGAGTCCTATGACACCCCCGCGTTTAGGTGTCCCCCCAGGAACAATGATCGCAAAACCTCTTTCCAATCAAGCAGAAAAGGATCAAAAGTTAGCAAAACACATGGCTATTCAACTCAGCTTCATAGCCAAACGCGCAGAAATAATGGGAAAGAAATCTTCAGCAAAGATCTCTGCTTCTACTCCAAAAGCTAAGAAGAGAAAAACTGCAGAAGGCACATCAACTAGCACTGTAGAAGATAGACCTTCACCTCCCCATGCCACAGAGATTGGCTCCTCTGCTCCTCCCCTTTTCACAAAACAGAAAAAGAAAAGATCCAAATCAACAGAGGAAGGGGCACCAAAACCAAAAAGGAGGAAAACCAAACAGAAGCATGGTAAATCATTTAAAAAATTGGTTACCATTGCAGAAGAGGCAATCATAGAGGGTGAAACTGCAGAAGAAGAAGATGCAGAAATAGGAATGACAGAAGAAGGATATCAATCACCCTATCAATCTCCAGAAAGATTTGCTCACCAGGGAGACCTGAATGATTTCCTACAGAACCCCAAAATTGCAAACACCCTTAATACAGCAGGGTGGACGGCACAACCTCTCGACCACCACTCTCCAGAAGAACATGTTTTCTTCATTTCTGGTATTCACACTCACCTACAAGAAGATGACACAACACCCAGAAATCAACCAGCCGAAACCCCTGTGATTTTACAAAACCCTTTCATTCAAGGATTGGACGTCCACAGAAGAAGTCCAAACCAAGCTTCAGAAGATACAGAACAAACCGAAGCTGAGTGGAATACAACTGAAGTTACAGAGGCAACGGCTGTAGAAGAAACCACAGAAACAGGGATAGAAATCTCAGAGGTAGATTCAGATGAAGAAGAGGCTATCTGGATACGAAAAGGTCTCTATCATCCTCATGTCATGAGATTATACGGATCTCATCACATGTATGACTCCTTGAGCACAGAGAAAGGAACTTCCACAGAACCAGAAGAAGAAACAAGAAAAGATGCCGAAGTTGAAGAAGGCACACATCAATCACCCCCTCCCAGTGCAACCCACATTTCTGACACCGCAGGTCTAGCTGCAGAAGGTGTCATTGAAAAAGAGCAGCACAGCTCGAACCTCACAGAAACCGCGGAATCCATTCCTAGGGAGTCTCCTCAAAGAGACTCACCTAATGTTCGTGATCAATCGCCCCAGATCACACAAGAACACCCTACAGAGGAATTCGTTTCCTCTGTCACGCACACATTAAGGCCAAACCTTCTTTCAGAGAGAAGTAGTGAGCACAGAGACGAAGAGACTCTAGACAAGTCTCCTAGTCAACAGAAGGACATTCCAATACCCACCTCTGGAGTGGATTTGGACTCTGTTCTTCACAGAACTTCTGTAGAGAACGAAACTAAGGTTTCCTCTCGAGGATCAGAAGGAAATCCTTCCACCCCCATCGTACAAACAAGGGTGAACGAAGGTGTCCCAGGAACAGGGATTCACTCTGGAGACGAATGTGTTCCTCCAGAGGTTACACAAGGAACACAAGTATCAAGGGATGAGTTCCAAACCCTTGTCACCTCTGTGAACCAAACAATGAAAGAGTTGCAAAGCTCTTTCAAATCTTTTGCAGAGACAACATCTACAGCTCTCTTGAATCTGAACACCAAAATGGACGATCTGTCCACAGAGGTGAAAAATGCCATCTCAGAGATGAAGTCTTCTGCAACAACCACTGCCAAAGAAACAGCCACTTCTGCCGCTCATCAATTCAAAACAACTGCAACTTCTGCGTTCAGGGACTCGGTCAAAGAATTCCTTGATCAATTGAACAAACAGACTTCAGTGTCAACGGGCATCACTCCTGCAGATCTACAGAAGGCCCTACAAAAAGTTCAAGAAGAAACCATACGAAATACCATGCTGATGCAACCCAAAGACTACATGACAAGAGCACAGCTGACAGAGCTTGGGCAGAACGTGATTAATCAAGTGACAGAAGTCATCCTTTCCTTCACCACTGCCAATGCTAACTTCGTCAAAGATTTCAGAGAAAGTGTAGGAAGGATGAGATTCAAAACAGAGGCAGAGCTAGCAACTCTTCTTGGCCTCTGTGATGATGTCTGCGCGAAACTGATCGCTGCTGGAGCCACAATGCCAAAGAAACCCGATGCTTCCTGCAGAGCAGAGGGTACATCAGACAAGGGTCAGGATGACTATGATGATGATGACCATCCTGGTCCATCAGATCATCCTGAGGGGGAGAAAACTACAGAGAAAACTGCAAGCAGAGGACTTACAGGTCCACCAATAGCCGCAGAACCTCTGAGTCAAGCACCTCCAGAACAAACCCAACAACAAACTCAAAGAACCACAGAGAATACACCCATCTCTGTGGATTCAACCTCTGAAGAACCCAACACTACAGAAGCAGATAAGCAAACCTCAGAGGCAACAACCGCCCCTGAGGTAATCATTTTGGAAGAAACAGATGAACCAACCACAGAGAAAACACCCACCTCTGTGGAAACACCCCAAACCATACCCAGAAGAAAGTCGATTGCCACCAAACCAAAAAGAGCAACGACCTCTGCTTCTGACATTCTGAAAAGGATGTACACAACAATTAATGAGCGTATGGTGAAGAGAGAAGAAGAAAGGCACAGGTTCACTTTAGCTTTCAGAATGGCAAGAAGATTCAATGACAACACTTCATCAACAGAAACTGAGCTCACAGAAGAAGTCACCAAACAACCTCCAACAGAGGTTACAGAGAAAGTCAAGCCAACAGAACCATCGCCACAAAAGTCCTCTAAGTCACAATCGTCAAAATCCACAGAGGCAACCTCCATCAAACCTACAGAAGTGCAAACCTCAAATCCCACAGAAGCAACAGGTTCTGCCACGACAACAAAAGAAAAAGGCAAAGGGATACTGACAGAAGAGCCTAAGAAGAAGAAAACATTGTCAAAGCCAACAGATAAACTGATGAAGAGTGCGTTTGACGCCTTTCAAACCCCAAAACCCGAAGAAGTTGACTGGACACATGGATTGAAGCCTCTGTCAGAAACTCCTTTAACTGGTAGAGCTGCAGAAGTTGTTCAACAAATGGAGAGTCTCAGAAGACAAATTCCACGACCTGGTCCAACACATGAAGAAATGGAAGAAGTGGTATACAAATACCTCTACAAACAATCCTTTCAGACAAACTATCCAATAGATCATGTGACAGATCCAAGGATCAGAGAAGAATTTGAGAACATCTTCACAAGAACAAAGCCAAGAGCCAAAGCAGATGTCTTCTCAATTCACAAAATCAAAAAGGTGATCTTCTGCAGATTCTCCTTCACAAGAACCTATCCAAGGGCCAGGTACAATCTTTACAGAGTCAGAAGAGAGAACAATTCAGAATCTACCTTCGCTGATGCTGACTTAAGAAACATCAATCCATACGATCTACCTGACCTTCTGCAATGGACAAAGGACAACTACAACACAGAGGCAAACACCAGAGCCTATCAAGTATTGAGAAAAGCGATGAGGGAAAAGCTTCTGGTCTACAGCATGATAGATTTCCAGCTGGGAAAGGATCTCGGTCTCAAACATCTGGATCTACGACCACCAGAGGATCGCTGCCCACCAGACGCCATACCAAACTCAATCATCACAGAACCACGGTTTGGGTTAGTATTTCAAAACCCTCAAGGCGAAAATAAACTATTTGTATGCATGGACTGTCAAAAGTACGCAACAAATACTCTGAACAAGTTCAGAGCAAGCCTTATGAAATACAGCGGTTCAAAGAAAATGGATAAAGATGCTGCAGATACTATCATAAGAGAGATTGACGCAACAATTCGCCTAAGAGAACTCTGCATCAGATTCTACAAAGAGATCAGAAAAGTTGGAAGAGACAACAGAAGCTACAATGATTTCAAGGATGCCAAAATCTGATTCTCAGACCTCTAATCTCTGCAAACAAAGTTAAAAGTTTATCTTTCATTGTACTCAAATGTAAAATGTCTCTGGCATATTTCTAAATGAAAGAAATTTCGAGGTATTGTTTAACCTCTGTCTTATCCAACTTAGCCTAACTAAAAAAGTCAAATTTTTATTTTTCACTACTTAGGGGGAGATTGTTAGCTTCAATCTTCCTAATCATAGAAATACTTAGAAGTAGTGAAAAATAGGCTAAGTATAGAAAAGCCTCTCACAGAGGCTCTGCCACTTCTTCCAGAAGATCAAGTCCAGAAAGCCACAGAAGCTACAGAGGTAATCACAGAACCTCTGTAGTGCGCAAGAAGAAGATCAACTCGGAAACAAGTGGACTGCTCCACAGAAGGTCAGACCATAGAACCTCTGTAATGACTTACAGAGCCTCTGTGGTCTGCTATGAAGACTTGGAAGATATTACTGGATACGTTCATCAACTTGCATGGAAAAGTACCGTCAAAACACGTGTCAAGCTCTGAGTGGACTCAATAGGGCATGGTACAAAATAGACGTCTGCGCCATTTAATGCATTTACCAATAGTACATCTGCTCCATTAAATGCGCATGGCTCAAACAACTGCTCACACCATCCAGTCCACTGTTCACACCATTCAGTTCACTATTCATGCCGTAAAAGGAACATTGACCTACTTCATAGTCTTCTAAGAATAGTATAAAAGGAAGTCTCGTGTTGAGATCTTCCTAAGAACGAATACACAAGGAATCACTAATACTCTCAAACGTTATTGTCAAATATCTGAGTGTTATATTCTAACACACACCAACAGTTCTTAATCTGTTCTTCGTGTTCTTATTATATATTGAATAAACAGTAACTGTTCAAGAAATCCTTTTTATTCCTTACTGCTTTCTTTATATATGTGCGTTCTAATATCTATCAAACATATCTGTTAGTTTAATACGCTTCCGCATCAAACTCTAAACTCAACTAATAGACTGTTAATCTTGATTAAGTGTATCTGGGTTCCAACAGTTAGCACTACGTTGCTAACTGATTGATTTTCCCGTATATCTTTGTATTCATTCTTTGTAATCTTTGAGATTCTCTCTCTCTTAGATCTGTAATTTTATTCATCATTGAATACAATTGGGCTTGATCATACAACTTCTCAATTACTGCTTTCTATATTGATTGTAAGATTAGATCCTGTACTTTCAATTGGTATCAGAGCTAATCAACAAACAAATTCATTCAAGATTGTGATTGCGAAGATCGATTGATCAATTTCTTGAAGATTTCTTGATTCGTTCAAAATTCGATTCCGCTGCTAGGGCTAGTTCTTGAATTCTTGACAATTCTTGAATTACCTGTTACATTTCGATCAAGAAACTCGAATTTGTCTTTCTGTTGAATTTTCTTACAATCATGTCTTCTAAAGAATATCTAGCCATGGGATCTGAAACCAAACCGCCTGTTCTTATACCAGAAGAGTATCAGCAATGGAAAATTCGTATGATCCAATTCCTAGACAACATTGATGAAAATCTTATGATCTCCATTCGAGAAGGTCCAATTGAAGTGTATATCGATGTTGCCGCAACCCCTGCTACAGAGACAACTCCAGAAATTCCAGCGACCAGAGTGAAGAAGAATTATTCCCAATACACAGCTGAACAGAAGAATAGGCATGCTATTGACAAAAGAGCAATTACTTTGATGACTTTGGCTGTCCCAAATGAGGTTCTTAACAGGATTGACAGTGGATCATCAGCTAAAGAAATGTGGGACGAATTGGAAAGGCAGATGATAGGAACTGTGAGATCTATTCAGGCAAAGTTAAATCAAAGCATAAATGCTTATGAAAGGTTCAAAGCAAAAGAGTCAGAAAGTTTGACACAGACATACAGTAAATTTTGCACTATTCTAAATGACTTGAGAAGAAATGGACTGAAGAAAACGAAGTCAGAAATAAATTACAAATTTCTGAACAGTCTAAATTCAGAATGGTCATCATTTGCCATAAGTCTGCAAATGAACAAGGATATGTGTGAAGAAGACTTAAATGATCTGTTCTGTGTTCTTAATCAACATGAAGACTCTGTCAAGTTAGTTGTGGAAGAGAAGAAAAATGTTGCTGATCAGTTAGCGTTCTTATCAAAGTCCAAAGCAATCAAAGCACCCAAAAAGACTGCATATCTATCAGAGATACCTAATCTGGAAGAATCTGACAAAGAAGAAGGATCAGAAGATGATGAAGATATCAAGATAATGGATGAGAAACTAGCTTTGTTGACAAATACTTTCAACAAAAGGTATGGGAAGGGTAGATTTCAAGGAAATTATAAGAGAGTTGGGAGTTCAGATTATAAGAAGAAAGAAGACAGAGAAGAAAATAAGTTTGAAAAGAGAGTAGAGAGAAGTGAAGGAAACAAAGAAGAGAAGGATGAGAGAAAAGAAAAGAATCTGTGTTTCAAGTGTGGAAAATCTGGCCACTATGCTAAGGATTGCAGAGTTAAAATTGTGAAAGACTATGAGTACTACACCAAGAAGGCTCAGCTTGCAAAGAAGAGAGATGATAAAATTGCTTTATTGGCTGAACAGGAGAATTGGTTGTACTACACTTCTGATGAAGATGATCATATCAACTTTCCACAGATGCAAAGCTATATGGCAAAAATGAGGAATGAGGATGATTCTGATTTTGAAGATGCTGATTGTGAGTCATCTGCTGAGGTACATTCTTCACTTGAAATAGAGTTAATGACACAGATTGGTGAAATGAAAACTGAATTTGCTAATCTAAGAAAACAGATAAAAGGAGAAAGAAATTTGGTTAACAAATTCAGAATTGAAAAAGAAGTAATAAAAGAACAATATGAAGAATCTGAGGCTGAGAAACAGAAAGTTAAAGATGAAAATTCTGAATTATTGAAAAAGATCTCTGAACTAAAAGTTGAGTTTTCAAAAATAAAGGATGAAAAAGGTGATTTACAAATAAAATTTGATATGTTATTTGAGGAAAGAAAGAATTTATACACCAAAATCAAAGAATTGGAAGATCTGAATTTGAAAAGGGGTCAGACTCAGCAAACATTAAATCTTTTATTAAGCAATGTTAAAGATACAAGATTTTACAACCCAAAGAAGGGATTGGGATTGGAAGAAAATGTCACTTTAAAAAGAGCTCCAATCAACTTGTATGAAAAACTTCAAGTTTCTAAGCCAAAAATCCCAGAAATTGTTGAAGTTTTCATAAGACCTGCTAGTTCTATAACAAGTTCTGACAATTTGCAAAGACCAAACTCTAAAAAGTCAGATGAGAAAATTTCTGAGTCTAAAACAGAAAAGTCAGTTGTTTCAGAAGAAAAGGTTAAGAAAGAAGTTTCTAAACCAACAGTGAGAAGCCAAAATACAATAATACTAAATTCAAGTATGATTCTTTAAATGTCAGCCACAAAAATAAACAACCAAGTTTTTCATATCATGACATTGAGAGCATATTTGACACAAGTAAAAATTCTGAAACAGTCAATCAGAAGTCTGAAATTTCTAGTCAGGATTCTGAACTTTGTAGTCAGAACTCTGAGTCTAAAGATCAGACATCTGAGTCTGTAAATCAGAACTCTGACTCAGGTAGTCAGAAGTCTGATTCAACTGGATTTTCTGAAACAAAGTCAGATGAATTTTTACAACTTGAAAATAGATTTAATCTTGTGAGTCAAGAACTTGAGGACTTAAGGAAAGCTTATGATGAACTTGAAAATGATTTCTGTGAGGTGGATATTAAACTTGAAGAAGCTTTGAAAGAAAAGAATATTTTTATTCAGAAAATAACAGAGCTTGAAAAACTGAAGACTGAGTATGATCTTTTTAAAATTAATGCTCTAAAAGAAAATGATAAATTCTTTAATGAATCAAGTACATATGAAAAAGGTGAATCATCTAATTCTTCTAACAAAAAGGAGTTGAATTTTTCAGAAAAAGAAGAAAGCAAAAGGAAAGATGGTGTGAAAAGAACTTCTGAGATGAATGAAGAGGTTCCTGCAACTGTACCAAAAGCACATAGTTATTGTGATAAATGTACTTGTACTTTAAAAAACAGCAATAAAAATGAAAAAGCTTATGGTACAGATCTGTTGTTACTTGCAAAGAAAAATCTTAGTTGTGTTCGTTGTAAAAGTAACTCTTTTCAATATTCTCAGAAATGTCCAATCACAATAACATCTGTTTCTTTTATAAGAAAAGATATTCAGAAAACAGAAAAGAAGAATGTTTATGTTCCTCATAATACAGAAAAGAAGAAAGTTTATGTTCCTCAGACTCAGAAGAAAGAAAAGATAAAAGAAAAGAAAGTTGAAAATATTGCAAAATAAAAAGTTACAACTTTCAAAAAGAATTTGAACAAGTTTGTAAGCAGAAAATGTTCTGACTTCATAAAAGTTCAAGGAAAGTGGTGTTTGAAGAAAGATTTTGAGTGGAGAGTAAAAGGTACTAATGTTAAATCCAATGACAAAGCTAACAAAGATGGACCCATTCCAAAATGGGTACCTAAAACTAACTGATCCTTTTGCAGGGCTGTCATGTGTGGTTTTTAGATTCAGGAGCTTCAAGACACATGACAGGTCAGAAGTCTTTTCTATCAAACTTCACAGAAAAGGCTGGAGGAGCAGTAAACTTTGGAAAAAACAGCAAAGGACAAGTCAAAGGTTATGGGGATTTAACTAAAGGGGATCTGACTATCCAAAAGGTTTTCTATGTTGAAGGATTACAGCATAATCTTTTCAGCATAAGTCAGTTTTTAGACAGTCTTTGTCAAATCAAGTTTCAAATAACAGGTTGCATGATTTTAACTGAAAATGATGTTAAAGTCTTCTGGGCCAAAAGACATATGGACTTATTTGTAGTTAATTTTTCAAAATTGAAAACATTAAATACAGTTTGTCTTTTATCAAAGTCAACTGCAAATGAATGCTGGCTTTGGCACAGAAGATGTTCTCATCTAAATTTCAAAGATCTTAATAATCTTGTTGCAAAACATCTGGTTAAAGGCTTACCAAAGCTTAAATTTGAAAAAGAATCATTATGCTCAGCTTGTGAAATGGGCAAGATGAAAAAGAGTTCTCACAAATTAAAAATGGACTCATCTTGCAAAGCACCATTCGAAATGATTCATACTGATCTTTGTGGTCCAATTTCAGTTCAATCTATGGGAGGAAAGAAATATATGCTTGTGATTGTTGATGAATTCTCCAGATATACATGGGTTGAGTTCCTAAGAGCTAAGTCAGAAGCTGCTACTACATTGATAAATTTTATCAAAAGGATTCAAGTTCTCTTACAACTTCCAGTTCAGAAAATCAGAAGTGATAATGGAACAGAGTTCAGAAATGAGACTCTTCAGAATTTTTTAGAAAGTTCTGGGATTTCTCACAATTTTTCTGCTGTCAGAACTCCTCAACAAAATGGTGTTGTTGAAAGGAAAAATAGAACTCTAGTTGAAGCTGCGAGAACAATGCTGGCTTATGCAAATCTTCCTACCTTCCTATGGGCTGAAGCAATTGCAACTGCTTGTTTTACACAGAATAGAACTTTAATCAATAAGAGATTAAATAAGACTGCTTATGAACTGATAAATAAAAGAAAACCATTAATCAAATTCTTTCATGTTTTTGGTTGCAGATGCTATGTTCTTAGAGACAGAGAAAATCTTGCCAAATTCGATAAAAAGGCAGATGAAGGATACTTTGTGGGTTATTCTTTAACTTCCAAAGCATTCAGAATCTACAATAGAAGAACCAAGAGGATGATGGAGAGCATAAATATAACTTTTGATGAAGCCAAAATGAGGACTTCTGAACAAGACAGTTCAGAACTCATGCTGAACAAGACAAAAATGACTTCTGATACAAATTCTAATCCTATTTGTTCAGAACTCAATTTACTGTTTAAGGATGCTTTTATTGAACTAATTTCTGATTCTTATGCAGAATATGAAAACCCAAAGATGGTCAAAGAGATGAAAAATAAGACTCCAAAAATAGTTCAATCAACTGTAATGTCTGACAAAGGTCCATCAGAGGAATGTCCAAATCTAATAAATACAAGTGGTGGAAATTCTGAACCTTGTAATCAGAATTCTGATTCTTGTACTCAGAACTCTGAACAAGTCACTCAGAATTCTGAATTCATTGCTCAGAACCCAAACTTGGATGCAACTCCTACTCATACATCAGAACAAGGGGACAGTTCAGAATTACAAGCAATCATTGATGAGAATGATGCAAACAACAATTATTCAGAGATTGATGTACTCCCTAGTGCTAATAAATGGACTAAAAATCATCCTATTCATCAAGTAATAGGTGATCCATTAGCAGGAGTAAAGACCAGATCAGCTACAGCAAATGAAGCAATGTTTGCTGGTTTCTTAAGTGTGATTGAACCAAAGAAAGCTAATGAAGCCCTAGAGGATCCAGATTGGATTTCAGCAATGCAAGAGGAATTGCTCCAATTTGAAAGAAATAAAGTTTGGAGACTCATTCCAAAGCCCGAAGGTAAATCGATTATTGGAACTAAATGGGTGTTCAGAAACAAAAAGGATGAATCAGGTGTTGTCATCAGAAACAAGGCAAGATTGGTTGCTAAGGGATACTGTCAACAAGAGGGAATTGATTATGATGAGACATTTGCACCAGTGGCAAGAATAGAGGCAATCAGAATATTTTTGGCCTATGCTGCACACAAAAACTTCAAGGTGTATCAGATGGATGTCAAATCAGCCTTTCTAGATGGCAAACTTAATGAATAGGTGTATGTTCATCAACCTGAAGGTTTTGTTGATCCAGAATTCCCTGATCATGTTTATATTTTAGACAAAGCTTTATATGGTCTAAAACAAGCACCACGAGCCTAGTATGACACTCTTACTAAACACTTATTAGGTTCAGGATTCAAGAAAGGTAAGATTGACACAACTTTGTTTTTAAAGAAACAGGGTAATGATTTAATTCTGATTCAGATTTATGTTGATGACATAATATTTGGTTCTACCAGTCCAGAATTATGTGATAATTTTTCAAAAATCATGTCATCTGAATTTGAAATGAGCATGATGGGTGAGCTGAATTTTTTCCTTGGTCTTCAAGTCAAACAATTACCAAAAGGTATTTTTATAAATCAAGGAAAATATGTCAGAGACATTCTGAAAAAGTTCAAAATGTCTGATTGTGCTTCTATAAGAACACCTATGGCAACTAACATAAAGTTAGATGCTGATCTCAAAGGTGTTTCAGCAGATATCAAACTCTATAGAGGCATGATTGGATCATTACTTTATCTGACTGCAAGTAGACCAGATATCATGTTTTCTACATGTTTCTGTGCTAGATTTCAATCTAACCCAAAAGAATCACATATGTTGGCTGTCAAAAGGATTTTAAGATATCTCAAAGGAACACCTGATCTAGGTTTATGGTATCCAAAAGAAACTGACTTCAAATTGACTGCTTTCACTGATGCTGATCATGCAGGAAGTAGGTTGGACAGAAAGAGTACATATGGTGCTTGTCACTTTTTGGGAGATAAAATAGTGAGCTGGGCATCAAAGAAGCAGAATTGGGTGTCCACTTCAACTGCTGAAGCAGAGTATGTTGCTGCTGCTGCTTCATGCTCTCAAACATTGTGGATGAGAACACAACTCATGGACTATGGATATCAGCTTAACAAGATTCCCATCTATTGTGACTCAGAAAGTGCAATTGCCATTACTCAGAACCCTGTTCAACATTCAAAGACTAAGCATATAGATGTGAGGTATCATTTTATAAAGGACTATGTGGAAAAAGGAACTATAGAGATGCACTTTGTGCATACAAAGTATCAATTGGCTGACTTGTTCACAAAGCCTCTTGATCACAAAAGGTTTTCTTTTCTCATATGTAAAATAGGAATGCTAAATCTGCCTAATTGAAAATATTTGTTTTTCTTAAAAATGCTAAACTTTTCTAAGTAAAATTGTCTGAGTAGTGTACTCAGAACTCTGAGTCTTAAGATTCAGAACTTCTGAGTACTGAGATCAGAACTTCTGAGTCTTGAGTTCAGAACTTCTGAGTCTTAAGTTCAGAACCTCTGAGTCTTAAGGTCAGAGATTCTGAGTCGATACTTCAGCAATCTAACTTTCAAAAATTTATTTTTGGGAAATACAAATACTTCAACTGTGTGGATTATGCTTCTTCTATTATCTTTTTATCTCATCTTTATGTATCATAAATAGTCAAATGCATGCTCAAGTCAAGGGGGAGAATCAAATTTTTTTGTTTGGAAATCATTTTGTGATGCTTAAAAGGTTTGTTTTCATTTCTTATCTCTGATCATTCTAAGAAGAACAAGCTTTTAATGATAAATTTTTTTGTTATTCAAACTATATCTTAATTAAAAAAATTCATATTCAGATATAAGATTTTAAATGATTTTTTTTAAAATCATCATAATATGAACAGAATTTTGATGATAAAAAGTGCTTCTATCTGTTCAAACCTCTTCTGAATAATCAAAATGTTTTATATTTGTCAGAAGTTGATTTTAAATGACATTTTGGTTACAAGGCAAAATTCTTCTGAGTTATGGAATCAGAACATCTGAGCGTGTTATTCAGATCTTTGACTTGAGTCAAAATTCTATCCACTAACACGTGTCAGCTTCATATTTGTTTGACAATGCCACGCATTTCATTTAAATCCTTTGTGGCATTTCAAATGTGTTGACTCCGTTATAACATTGATTTCGCTTTTCCGTTAAACCTTTCAACTTCGTGGATTTTAAATAGGTCTTAAAATCCCTATTTCAAATCTTTTCAAATTCCAGAGAGAAAAGTGAGATACGAATCAAATCCAGAGTTCTTTGAGTTTGTTTTCTTCTTAAATCATGTCTGGAATACGAAGGAGTGGTCCAATTTCGCTACATTCTACAAAATCGATAATGGTTTCATCTAATTCGGATAATGATGAAGTACAGAATAGAGCTGTAGAGGAAGAGGCAATAAGAAATGATGAAGAAGATGAACAAATGGATGAATCAGAAGGAAATGCAGATGAGGTAAACATTAATATTGAACATGAACAGAGTGCTGCAGGGTCGATTATGTCAGATAGACCTATTTTCGTGGAAAGGGCTGTTCCTGAGAGTGAATGGTTGAAATTATCTGAAAATAACTGTGTTATATTGTTTGAGGAAAGTCGATTTAAACCTGAACACAGAATTATCATGGAGTTATTCAAACATCATCCTTATAGAAAATGGTTTACAAGAAGCAAAAATGTTCCTGTTCAGTACATACAACAATGGTGGAAACATCTTAGGTTAGAAGATAATAAGTTTGTGTCTGAAATTGGAGGAGTGACATCTGCCTTATCTATCTCTGCACTAAGAGAAATGCTGAATCTACCAGAGAAAGATGATGTACAAAGAAGGACAGATTTTGAAGACTCACCCCTAACAGGGAATTAATAGCTGAATTTATGAAATTGGGATACAATGAAGGATTGAGGACTCTCAGTTTGTTCAGAAGAAACAAATTACCACCTATTTGGACTTGCTTCTTTCATGTGGTAAATAAATGTTTGTCAGGGAAGAATAGTTCTGCTGATCGAGGTTCTAAACAAATTCTTCAGATCTTTCAGGGCTTAGTGAAGAATAGGCATTATGATTATACTTTAATACTTTGGGAAGACATGAAGAATACATTTGAGAAGAATCAGAAAGCAATTCAGAGGAAAACAAAGGATGCTTCACTGACATACATTCCTTATATAAGTTACTGGCAAATTGTTATTTGGTATGCCATGCAGGAAAACAGAACAATCTCAAGAAGAACAAATGAAGAGCATGGTCCCACGTTTTATTTGGGTAAGATGACCTCAGTAACAAGACTTGAAAACTATCCCAATCATAAACTGTTGCCAAAATCACTTAGGAATTATATTCCAAGGGAGAGTGAGATTTTAAAAGCTTATTGCACCTCTATGGGAATTGAATTACCTCAAATCCCTACCCAAGAGGACCAACCTGAGAAGAGAGGTGAGGGGTCTAGTCGAATTAGAGAGGGGGAGGATGTTCAGATGGGTGAACATTCTGAGAGACTTGAGGGGGAAAATTCTGAGAGCTTGGTTAGACTTGGTGAGGAAAAACAGAATGAGAGTGGTGAGGATTAGAGATTGTCAACAGAGGTTCAAACAGAAAGAGATGCCTCTGAACCAGCTAATCTTGGCCAGGTAACCACAAATGCTATTGGTTCACATCTCTTGGTGTCCAATATTGAAACAAACACCATGGACCTAGTGGTGGATCTTGAACAACCCATCCATACCCACTCAGAAGCATTTCAACATGCTACTGTTTCACACAAATCCGGGGAACCATCCCAAACTCATTTGGATGGAGGTGATAAATCCCAATCTATTTTTTCAACACATTGAGTCTGAATATCACAGTCCTATTCATATTGAGACTGAAATTCCTTCTGACACTTGCACAAATCAGGAATTTCGTATTCCTGAAACAACATTCATAGACATACCTAATGTTGGGTGTCGAGGATTGGATGGAAGTCCTGGTGAGGTGAACATTACAAAAGCCTCATTCAAACGTGCATCTGTTGTACAAGATGACTTTGTGTTATCTACAGGCCATGAGCTCTCTGAGCACATGAAATCTGGACCATCTGTTGGTTCAGGTTCACTGTTAGAAACTTCTGAATTTGAAAAGATTCAGAAACAAAACAAGGAGATGGGGGAAAAAGTAGAAAATTTGGAGAAGAATGTGGAGGATTTGAATGATGAGGTGTCAGATTTGAAAGTTGTGTTGGAAAAAAAGTTGATTTCTATTGAAACCAAAGTAGATGATGTAAAGAAATCCTTGGATTCTCACAAAAAGGAGATCATGGATATAATGTATGGTTTTCAAAAAGATATGTTAAAACAAATGCAAGGTATGTAGGAATCTATACTAAAAGCACTGAGTGTATCACTGGCTTATACTTCAAAGCCTCTTGATCCTGTTCCTATTGCAGAAGCTGAACCTGAAGGTACTTCTAATCAGAACTTGAAGAGAAAGTTTGATGATAATGAGCCTCATGATCATCAAAAGGGGGAGAAAATACAGAGGTTAAGTTCTGATGATGATATTGGCATAGAAGATTTTGAGATAGCAGATATGCACTTAGCCAGTACAAAAAGTTCAGAAGATCAGACACAGGAAAATTGAAAGGCAATAACTCAGATAGTTCAGATTGATAGCTCAGATACAGAGGAAATGGAGTTGGAAAGTACAGATGGTGGTGATTCAGATAAAACAGAGGAATTGAACTTAGACACAGAGATGGAAGGAAACTCAGATGAAACTGAAGCTGTTGAGGAATCTGTATTGAGATCAGAAAAGACAGTGGAAAGTGAAGTGGTCAACATGTGTACAGATATCGTGGTGTATAACAAAGAAAATGTGATGAATTCTGAATCAGAAGAAATGAGGTTGAGTGAAGAATTGATCAGAAGAATGCAAAGTGAGGTAGTCAAAGCACTTAATGTTCAGAAAATTCAACAAGGGTTAAAACTGATAAGGCCTATTGATCTGTTGGGAGAAGAAGATAGAACTGTTGGTTATTATCAGAATTTTAAGCATGATTTCAGATATAACTATGCTGATGAGATGAACACAAAAGAAGAATATGAGAAACTAGAAGATTACTTTATGCCTTCTGAGTATGTTTTCAGAAAACCAATTGAGATTCCCAAGATTGACTTACATATTTTAGAAGAACCTATATGTGATTTTATCTTGGAATTAAGTGATGTACCTTTGGCCAGACAATTTCATGATGACATTTTTCCTGAGGAAATGTATGAAAACCTCTACCACACAGAAGGAGAATATGAGCTTTTAGAGAGCAATGTTGATGGCTTCATGGATGAAAGAGCTCAGATGATTTATACAGAAGCCTCAACCAGATTCAGAATTCCTGACTCAAGACTGCATATCCAGAAAAGAATTGAGAAAGTTCTAATGTTCCAACAAGAAGAATTCAATGGTTTGATATTTGTAAGAATGGAAGTGCTGAAAGAAAGGAATACAAAAGTTTTCATGTCCAGTTTTGATTTCCACAGACTAACACTTGATGATCAGAACTTCTAGTCAAGTTCTTCTCTAGTACTGAAGAAGCCTTGATGGAAATTGAATGCATAAGACTTCTGGGTATCTATGTCAGAAACATGTACTTATATGATTTTCAACTAGCCATTGAAGGAAGAAAAGAGAAGTGCAATCTGAGGTATCCAACAAATATTGCAGGATTTGATGTGTGTATAAAGGTATTTGTAAATGAAGGAATGGAATCTGAAGGGTTTGCATATAAAGTTCAAGAGAGACTTGAAATGTTCAAACTGAAAGAGCTGGTAAAATATAGTGATGCAACTCTGAGTTGGTTACTGATTGAAATGGAAGTAAGTGCTAAAAATGAAAGAAAGAATTTAAAGAAAAGGTGTGTAAACTCTATGAAAAGAAGGTTGAATCTCAGAAGAAAGATCAGAAGTTGTGGTGAATGGTTGCTATCTGAAGTTAATCCCAAGAAGATGTTACATAGTGATTTTGTGTTTCCTGCTGAGTATGAAGTGAATGAAATTCTGTCAGATGAAGTTGAAGAAGTCCAGGACACAACACCTCAGAATGTGCAGATAACTAGTTTTGATCAAGCTGAACAGTCTGAACCCAAAGAAGATGAAATATCCATTGATCTAAATGGTTACTTTCTTGAATTTGATCTGCCTGAGTTCTTCAAACCAAAAGAAGTACAATTCTTGGACGTGTATTATGATAGACCTAAGGAGACTCAGATCTGGTTGGCTGAAAAATCAAGATGTCTTGGCAAAACAAAGCAAGCTGTTTACTCAGATTTTCTAATCACTGGAATCAGAGAATTGAAGGTTAAGATATTCAGAAAGATGGAGTACTTATCCTTTGAAGTTCTGAGAGAAGATGGCAAGGTTTATTACTTTACTGATGCAGATTTTGAGAAACTATCAGTGGTTGACTTCTACAGATTGCATAGCTTTCTATGCTTCAAAGAGTCAAGCAAAGACAGAAATGAAAGGAAGGCAAGAAGGGTGGTGATTGAGGCCATGTTCTATATCTTAAGGTGGCACTGTTATACAGATTTGCAAATAGCTCTGTATTTACAAAAGCCATGTGTTTATCTGGCAAATCCCAATACAGATCATGAGCAGATAAAGGTGTTAAAGACTGGAAGTATTCATAAATATCCAGATTTGGGAGTATTTTTGAAAAACAAAAGTGGAAAGATTTTCTTCAGAGCAAAGGAAACTGCAAAATACTGTTCTGGAACTTTAAGAATCATAAAGCACAATTTGGAGAAAAAGATGCTGAAAGTGAAGGAAGCAAACATAACTCAAGAAGTAATCAATCAGCAAGTTGAAATTATTCAAGAAATCATTGTCAAAATTGATAAGAGGCTTAATCTGAGAAATGTGCTACTTCAGAAAATTGTTCCTGCTCTGAAAGAACTGGATGATGCAAAATTCAAGTTTATTTGACAAAAAGGGGGAGATTGTTAGATCTGAAGTTTTGTCAATAAACCAAGTGTTGAAGATCTGATAAGAAGACTCAGATGTTCTGAGTAGAAGAGTCAGAGGTCTGAGAAGAGAAGTCAGAGTTCTGAGAGAAAGAGTCAGAAGCTCTGAGAAGGGTTATCAGAAGAATGTTCAGAAGTTATGAACAACCTGTTCAGAACTTATGACTACATACTTTACTTAGTATTTAGTAAACTAATTAGGACACGTGTTATGTTCTTATTAGTCTTTCTTATTTGTACTGTAGCTTTAACATGTTCATTGCAGTATAAATAGAGTGGTTAGCACTACGTTGCTAACTGATTGATTTTCCCGTATATCTTTGTATTCATTCTTTGTAATCTTTGAGATTCTCTCTCTCTTAGATCTGTAATTCTGTTCATCATTGAATACAATTGGGCTTGATCATACAACTTCTCAATTACTGCTTTCTATATTGATTGTAAGATTAGATCCTGTACTTTCAACCCGGACACTGAAGCAATCCGGATACCATCTGCTATCTTATTTTAACCGGAAACTATTGAAAAGAGAGACTTACCCGGATAATAAACTCGTCCGGACACCTTTAGAACTTCATCCGGACACTATTAAAAAAAGTATTCGGACACATTCATTCTATCCGGAAACCTCTATCGGTTTACTCTTTTTCTACCCAGAAATCGACATAATTACTACTAGGCATGAATTTGACTATTCGACTCCGATAGGAACCATCTACTAGCAATTACACATATAAATTGTAAAGGAAACATACCTGAAATCACTTCCAAGTATCCAATTGATACCTTAACCTAGCTTTCTCTTCCTTTCTCCTTTTTGCTCTCAAAACACACACACACACACACTGAATTTCTGGTTTTATGAAAATATCTGATTTCTTTTAGATAATATCAACCCTATTTACCCTTTTAACCCTTACACTATTCACTAATGACCATAATACCTTTTAACTTACAACATGAGCCAAAGTTACCCTAAACACATTATTATAAAGTTAACTAATTTTAACGGAAAGAGGGTTTAACTAACGAACTTACCCGGGGTATTACATCATCTCCCCCTCAAAAGAATTCCGTCCCGGAATTCGATTAAGCAAAAAGGTACGGGTACTTACCTCTCATTTCTGATACTGATTCCCAAGTAGCATCCTGACCCCTATGATGTCTCCACTGAACTTTCACTTGTCTGATTACTTTGTTCCGCAACACCTTAACCTTGTGGTCAACTATTGCTTCAGGTTCTTCCACATAATTCATCTTTTCATCAACTTGTATATCTGGTAGAGAAACAGCCTGATCCGGCGTAACTAAACACTTTCGAAAATTTGATAAATGAAACGCGTTGTGAATCCTGCTTAACTCTGGCGAAAGATCAAACTTGTAGGCTACTTCACCAATCCTTTCTGTAATTGCAAACAACCCGATGTATCTCGGACTGAGCTTAGCTTGCTTGCCAAATCGAATGACTCCTTTCCAAGGCGAGACTTTTAACATTACGAAATCTCCAACTTGGAATTCTAACGGCTTTCGACGTCGGTCAGCGTAGCTTTTCTGTCTATCTTGAGCCACTTTCAATTGTTCCCAAATCTGAGTAATCTTATTCGTGGTTAACTGAACTATATCTGGCCCTGCTAACTATTTCCCTCCCACTTCGTTCCAACACAGAGGAGTCCGGCATTTTCTACCATACAGAACTTCAAACGGTGCCGCTTGTATGCTGGAATGATAACTATTATTATAGGCAAATTCAATCAACGGTAAATGCTTATCCCATGATCCCCCAAAATCAACGATGCAAGCCCGTAGCATGTCTTCCAAAGTCTGAATCGTTCGTTCACTTTGACCGTCTATTTGAGGATGATACGCTGTACTTAACTTTATCTGTGTCCCCATCTCTCTTTGAAAACTTCTCCAGAATCTTGAAGTAAAACGACTATCATGATCAGAAATAATCGAGATTGGAACTCCATGTCGAGTTACTATTTCATCAATGTACAAGTTAGCTAATCTTTCCAACGGATAGGTTTCTTTTATCGGTAGAAAGTGAGTAGACTTCGTCAATCTGTCAACGATCACCCAGATGGCATCAAATCCCTTCGGAGTCCTTGGTAACTTTGTGATGAAATCCGTAGTAATATGCTCCCATTTCCACATAGGTATTTCTAATCGTTGCAACTGACCAAACGGCTTTTCATGTTCAATCTTTACCTTCTTACAAGTAGTACAACCTTCCACATGCTGAGCAATACTCCTTTTTATTCCCGGCCACCAATAAAATTGTTTTAAATCTTTATACATCTTATTCGTAGCTGGATGAATAGAGAAACGATATTGACGAGCTTCTTGTAATACCCGATCACGTAAACCACCCAAACGAGGCACCCATATTCGGTTTCCCAAACACAACAACCCACGATCATCTTTTACTAGCAATGCTGGTACACCCACTAACCGTTCTGGTTTCAAATGTTCTTCTTGAAAAGCTTCTATTTGACACTTCTGCAATTCATCAAGGATGTTAGGTAGGAGTTCAGCTCGTAGTGAAATAGCTTTTATTGTTCCACTCCTTTCTTGACGACTTAGTGCATCAGCTACCACATTTGCCTTTCCCGGATGATAAAGAATTTCACAGTCGTAATCATTCACCAATTCTAGCCATCTTCTTTGCCTCATATTTAGTTCCTTCTGATCGAAAAGATGTTGGAGACTCTTATGATCAGTATAAATTTGACATTTAGAGCCGTAAAGACAATGTCTCCAAATCTTCAACGCGAAAACAACTGTTGCAAGTTCCATGTCGTGTGTAGGATACTGTCTTTCATGATCTTTTAACTGACGAGAAGCATAAGCAATAACCTTTCCACGCTGTGTTAGTACACAACCTAATCCCAATTTGGAAGCATCACTGTAAACCACATAATCTTCGGAACCATCAGGTAGTGACAGTATCGGCGCGCTACAAATTTTCTCTTTTAATATTCGGAATGCTTCATCCTGTTCTGCTTTCCATTCGAACTTTAGATTCTTCTGGGTCAGCTTAGTGAGAGGCGTAGCGATACGAGAAAAATATTTTATAAACTTTCGATAGTAACCGGCTAAACCCAGAAAACTTCGTACTTCCGTTGGCGTCTTCGGCGGTTCCCACTTTTCAATTGCTTCTACCTTCGTCGGATCAACTTGGATACCTTTCTCGGAAACTACATGCCCCAGAAACTGAACTTCCCGTAGCCAGAATTCACATTTAGAGAACTTAGCGTATAACTGTTCCTTCTTCAACAATTCCAGAATTAACCGAAGATGTTGTGCGTGATCCTCTTTGGATCGGGAGTAGATAAGGATATCATCGATAAATACAATAACAAATTTATCGAGATATGGCTTACATACCCGATTCATTAGATCTATAAAAGCAGCTGGAGCATTCGTCAATCCAAACGGCATCACCAGGAATTCATAGTGACCGTACCTCGTGCGAAAAGCAGTTTTCAAAACGTATTCTTCTTTAACCATCAGCTGATGATAACCAGATCTTAGATCAATCTTGGAGAAATAACAGGCTCCAACTAATTGATCGAAGAGGTCATCAATTCTAGGAAGCGGATACTTGTTCTTGATCGTGCGCTTGTTCAGTTCCCGATAATCAATACACATTCTCATCGAACCACCCTTCTTTTTCACAAACAAAACTGGTGCACCCCACGGCGAATAACTGGGTCTGATGAAGCCCTTATCGGAAAGATCTTGTAGTTGCGTCATCATTTCTTTCATCTCTGGTGGCGCTAAACGATACGGTGCACGAGCAATAGGAGCGGCTCCAGAAATCAGGTCTATACCAAATTCTACTTGTCTAATGGGAGGAAGACTATTCAAGTCTTCGGGAAAAACTTCTGGAAATTCACTAACAACAGTAATATCCTCCAACGTATTCTTTTCTAGCTTAGTATCTATCACATAAGCTAAGTAACTCGGTCAACCCTTGCTGACACACTTACGAGCTTTTATCATAGATATAAGGCAAGACTGATGATTTCTACGATCACAATAAATCACTACCGGTCCCCTCTCAGGTAAGACAACATTAATTATTTTCTTATCACAAACTATGTTAGCTTGATTTTCGGCTAACCAATCCATCCCCACTACAACATCAAACTCGATCAAAGCTATAGGAAATAATTGTATAGGTACTTCGCACCCCTCAATATTTATCACACAACTATCAAAAACTTCTTTAACCGATACTTGGTTATCATTTGCAATATCTACCATTAAAGCATGATCTAACACTTTAGACTTTAAATGCATATAAGCAGCAAAAGAAGGAGATACGAACGATCGGTTTGCACCGGAGTCAAATAACACTTTAGCACGTGTAGAGTTTATGAAAAATGTACCTGTAACCACATCCGGAGTTTCCTCCGCTTCTTTTTCTGTCATCTAAAATGTACGACCCCTTGTTCTTGGTGGTTCTAGTCCTGGTACTACTGGTCTAACACCCGTTGGTCTTTCTGATGTACCACCCTGCTGTATTATTCCCCGCGGGCAATCCGACTGAATGTGATCCGGAGAATTAAATGAGAAACAAAACCACGTTACTTGACAGTTTTTAGCAATATGGCCGGTCTTTCCAGACTTATAACAAATCCGAGGATCAACTTGACAATTTCCTTGGTGGATACGGTTGCATTTCGGACAAGGTATTTCCGCTGGTCGGAAAGGTGGATGGTTATCGTATCTCTTAAACGTGGACTTCTTTGGATCGTACGGTGGTCCTTCCCACTTTCGTTTTCCCATACCTTTATCACTAATGTTCCTCCCTTTATCCTGTTCTACGGTTTCTGCGACATCTACTACGGCTGAGAAGGTTTCTGGTCCTTTAGCAATCACCAAACTTCTGACTTCTGCATTCAACCTAAAGACAAACCTTTCAATCTTCATTGCCTCCGTGGCAACGTAGTAGTCCGCAAAACGAGACTTTTCCAGAAAACGAGCGGTGTAGTCCCGAACTGACAAATTCCCTTGCTGCAAGTTCATAAACTCCCCTTCCAATTGTTTAATTGCGGCTTGGGGACAAAACTGTTTCCTGAAAGCTATAACAAATTCTTCCCAAGAGAAGGTAGAATATATGTCAGACCCTCCCGAAGAAATATGAGCTTCCCACCAGTATAAAGCATCGCCTTTTAACACTGTGGTTCCATAAAGTACTCTATCCTCTTCAGCGCATTTACTAGTCTTGAAGATAGCTTCTATTTCCTTCAGCCACTTCATAGGTTTCACTGGATCCCGATCTCCTGAGTACGTAGGAGGCTTGCAACTGAGAAAAGTTTTATAATCACACTTTTTTATTACTGGTACGACAGTAGGTGTGATAGGCATCTCATCTTCCAGATTAGGATCTGGTCATTCCGTTTCAGTATTACGAGTCTGGTTAAACATGGCTTGAATATTTGCTTGTAACCTTCCCACTTCAGCTGTTAGATCGTCTCTTGTTACAAATTCAGTACCTCACGGCTAAACTCTGCCGCCTGTTCTGCCTCTACCTCTTTCTCCCCCTCTTCCTCTTACCCCAACTGTTGGATTTGTTCTAACATGATCTCCTCTTCCCCCTCGATTCGTTTGTCTAGTACCACTTGCTATTCTGTTGATTCAAACAAGGTGAATATACACATAAGCACATACCCCATATAACAAGGTATTCCAGTTCAAACATGTACCTGTAAGATCACAATTACACTGGCCAGGTGTAATCTGAAATTACCTTACATGATGTTCCTTCTACCTTTTTATATTTAATATCCCAAGGTTCTATAATAATAGGGACATCCTACTTCACATGCAGTTTAAGTCTAGGTACAGATATTACAGTCAACACCACCGGTCCTAAGCCCGACCAACACACTCTCGTATAGTGTAATACTCATGTGAATATAATATACATATCCACATATTATATTTCAAACATAAGCACCTAATCACATATTCAATACACAGATATAGGTATTCCAGTTTGAAAACATTTTGAAGTAAAACTCACATGTTAGTCTATCAAAACGTTCTCTAATCTTTTCTCAAAACGACTCTGCTTTCACTTCAAATTCACAGAATCTGTACAAATCATATACATACTCCTCTTTACCAAATAAACACATAAGACTTACTTAATAGTCTAAGAACTTAGAATAACTTAATTCCTCAAATATCTTCCCCAAACCCGAACTTAAGTCAAGTCCATAGTATTTTCAGTCTTCATTTATACTCTATCCAAAGTCCAACAAAAACACAGTATTACTGGACACTTAAAAGCATCAAAATCTCAAAAATAACCAAAACAGCTCAAGTTTCCGGATAACCCAAACTATCCGGACAGCACAGGCAATCCGGACAGCATGACTTTCTTGACAGCATGCACAACCCGGATAACACCCGGACATTAAAGCAATCCGGATACCATCCGGTATCTTATTTTAACCGGAAACTATTGAAAAGAGAGACTTACCCGGATAATCGACTCGTCCGGACACCTTTAGAACTTCATCCGGACACTATTAACAAAAGTATCCGGACACATTCATTCTATCCGGAAACCTCTGTCGGTTTATGTTGATCCAAACCCTCAGTGATTTGATAATTACCCTCTCTTAAATACTTAGTGAAAATTGTATGTAAACAATATGTATCAGAGTTTCACTATCGCTGATAAGTACTAAGATCTTACAGTACCGCTGATAGGAACTCTCGCTCTTTAAATTAAACATTCAGCGAACACTGTTCACCATAATGCGCTGAGTCTATTCAGTCCTTATGGTGATCGCTGATAAGTTAGTTGTTTACTTATAATCCCTGAAGACAAGTTTCACGTCAACAAAGGTTCTACGCTGAAGTCGAAGATCAAGCTCAAGAACCAGCGACAAGTCTACTAATGAACTGATGCGGATCAGCGAAGACTCAGATTTGTCCACTCAACGTGAAGTATCAAGTACAAGACTTCAGCTATCGCTGAACTTTATCATTCGCTGAATAGTAAATGATAATCGCTGAATCAACGAAAGCTGATCATGAAGTCCTCCGTACAAAGTACTTTTGTCTTAACCTCCTTTGCACGCCACCGTACGAAATGTCAGAAAAGAACCTCCGAAAATATGAGATCGTACAACCACTCTGATACTACACTGTTCATTCATGCGGCTACTAAGGTTGTCAACAAAGGTCAATGACATGCAACCAATCCGCTGATGACACGTGTAAAGCGTATACTGAATTGCATTAAATGCATGCAGTATATAAAGAGATGAACTCACTTCATTTGAAGTAACTTGCTAACTCTGGACAAGTTCAAATCTCTCTCAAGATAGGATTTTATTAGTAATCTCCATATCTTTCTTAGTGCAAGAAACCTTAGTGTTCCAACTTGTTTAGATTTAGGTTTATCCTTAATCTTGTTTCCGCAACAAGCTGTAAATTGTTAATGATTTATCAATAAACAATTAAGAAAAGTAAAATAGCGTGTTTGTATTCAACCCCCCCCCCCTTCTACAAACTTGTATAGGCCTTTCGGGACCAACAAGTGGTATCAGAGCAGATTTGTTTAATCACATAAACAAGATCTAATCTAAGATATTTCTCTTCCTTGCTATTTTCTGAAAATGGCCTCCCACACAAACACAAATTATATAGACAATGGTTCTCTTGCAAAACCCCCTAGATTTTCCAGAGACAACTTCAACTTATGGAAAAATAGGATGATGCTCTTCCTAGAAGGTGTAGACCCTACTATGACCTACTATCTTGAAAACGACCCACACATCCCTGTAACTATTGATCCTTTAGTTCCAGCCACTGCAACTCGAGCTGCTATTCCTGAAAGGCTGATTCCAAAGGAAATACACATGTGGACCGATGAAGACAAGAAGAAAGTGGCTATAGATACAAAAGCCAGATCCATACTATCCATGGCCCTTCCTGACGAAGTCTACCATTCCGTCATGAACCTGAAATCCTCAAAAGCCATGTGGGACACAATATGTGTTCAGTATGAAGGAACGTCTGAAGTCCAGGATTCAAGAAAGATCAACCTGGTAAGACAATACGAAAGCTTCATTTCTGGTAAGAATGAAACTCTCTCTGAAGTTCATCAACGTTTTAATTGCTTAATTATAGATCTTAAAACGGTTGGTAAGGAATATTCTAACTTTGAAGTGCTGACAAAGTTTTTAGAATGTTTACCTGAAAGCTGGGACAATTATTCCATGTGTCTCAAGCTGTCAAAAGATCTAAGATCAATGACACTCGCTACCTTATATGGCACATTGCAGAATCATGAGCAATCTAGCCATCTTAAGAAGAATCTTGTAAAAGATTCCAAAAGCACCCCTATTGCTTTAATCTCAGAGGAACCTTCTACTCAGCATCCCGTGGTCACTATCACTGAGTTAGAAAGTAACTCTGAAAGGTCATCAGATTCTGATTCTTCAGATGATGATGAATCCTTGGCTCTTCTAACTAAAAAGTTCAGGAGATTCGCCAAGAAGAAAATGTTTAGAAAGAACAAAACTCTTTATATAGCTGACAAGCCTAAGTCATCAACTTTTGTTGATAAGACTACTGCTACTTGTTTCAACTGCGAAAAGACAGGTCATTTCGCTAACGAGTGCAGGTCAAAGAAAATCATGAGACCTTCAGCTTTTACAAAGAAATCCTTTGTTCCAAGGAATAAAGATGACAAATACTCAAAGCTGAAGGAAAAGTATGCAAAGCTGAAAAGCTTTAAGAAGAAAGGAAAAGGCCTGATAGCTGACTATGATTGGGCTGCTTCTGATGAAGAAGCCTCATCATCTGATTCTGAAGATGATGAAGCAAATCAATGTCTCATGGCCATGATTGAAGAAGAGGAAGAAAGTTCTGACATTCCCTCCACTTCAACATCTGCCATTCAGGTATCACCTTCCTTCTTTACCAATATTGCAAATATTGATGAAGCTGATAGTCTCCGTAAAATCGAACTGCTGACTAGAAGTTTATACGAAGCCATGAACGGCAAAGCTGTGGTTGAAAACCAAAATCTTGATCTCGCTGAAAAGCTTAAAAACTGCCACCTTCAAATCGAAAAGCTTTCTAAATTTGAAGAAGATTTTAAAGATCAAGTCCATTTAAATCAGCTAGTCAAAATCGAACGAGCGGAAGCTATCGCTGCATTAAAAGCTGAACAAGCTACTGTTGAAGGATGGTGTAATTCTTCAACAAAGATCACTGAGATAATTAAGGCTCAGATTCCTCTGAGTGATAAACGTGGTTTGGGTTATAAATATGATACTCCAATACCAACCACTGAACGTTCAATGCTTAAATTTGGAACGTTCGTATCCTCAGTAGCTGACACTTCTTCATCTCAGTACTCCTTGTCGGTTACACCAATCCCTGAGGAAACTCCTACCTCCTCAAAAGGTAAGGAGAAAATGGTTTATTCAAAACCTACCTCTGTCTCTAAAGACAAAGGTAAAGGAATTGTTATTTATCAAAATCCTCAGAAGGGTACCTTAGTACCTAAGCTGAATGCTTCCAAAGCCTTAATGATTCATTCATCTGGTTCTAGAAATCAGACCTCTGGATCAGTTCAGCGACCTACTCCTAGACTCAGAGTAGATATCCTTGGTAAGAAATCTGAAGAACTGAATGTTCGTCCTATTTCTAAAACCAATAGTGTACCTGGTGCTGGCACTTCTAATTCCAAATTAAAAGCTCAGCACTCAAGTGGTCCTAGAACTAATTTTAGTTAAAGGAAATGTTATCACTGTGGACTTACCGATCATATTGCAAGTAAGTGTCCCACAGCCACCAAAGCTGATAAGATAGCTAAGGTGAAGATAGCACCCAAGAAGACCAAACCAGTTGCAATTCAGGTCAAGGTGACTCCTACCGCTGAGGTCAAGAAATTGACCAAAGTGAAGAAAGACAAAGCTGAATCTTCAAATGCTGCGAAGACTGCTGAACCCATTCCAACTACTTCCACTGACAAACGCGTATACATGGTGAAGTGGGTACCCAAGCAAAACTAATCTTCCTTTGTATTGCAGGTTAAGAAGGGTATCTGGTATCTCGATAGCGGATGCTCTAGACACATGACTGGAAAGAAAAACCTGCTCGCTGAATACAAGGAAGAGAAGGGTCCCTCTGTGACTTTCGGTGGAAATGGAAAAGGACATACCCGAGGGTATGGTGTACTTTCAAATGGTACAACATCCTTCAGAAGAGTCGCATATGTTGAAGGGCTGAAGCATAATCTTCTAAGCATCAGTCAGCTTTGCGACATGGATAACAAAGTGATTTTCACTAAGGAATCCTGCTTTGTCTCTGACAAAAAGGAGAAGATAGCTCTCAGCGGTTATCGTTTGGAAAATGTTTACGTTATAAACATGGACTCAACAACCACTGAGAACTCCTGTTTCTTCTCAAAAGCATCTTCTGATGTTAACTGGCTATGGCACAAAAGGCTCTCACATCTCAACTTCAAGACACGGGAATACTCTTTCATCCAAAGAGTTAGTCACTGGTCTACCTCAACATTCATACGCCAAAGAGTCCTTATGTTCAGCGTGTGAAAAAGGGAAGCAAACCAAGGCAAGCTTTAAGTCAAAGCAAGTTTCCTCAGTGTCATCTCCTCTACAACTACACCATATGGATTTGTTTGGCCCCGTTAACAAACAATCCATCGCTGGAAAGATATATACGTTGGTCATAGTTGATGAATTCTCTCGTTACACATGGGTAATGTTTCTCCGTTCTAAGAGTGACACCCCTGAAGAACTCATCACTTTTGTTCGGTACATGGAAACTCTGAACAATATGACTGTTCGCTCAATAAGGAGTGATCATGGAACTGAATTCAAAAACAGTTCTCTTGATTCCTTCCTTGAGAGCAAGGGTATTTCTCACAACTTTTCGTCAGTGAGAACACCACAACAAAACGGAGTCGCTGAAAGAAGAAATAGAACAATTATTGAAGCTGCACGTTCAATGCTCAGCGATTCTCACCTGCCTACTCAGTTTTGGGCAGAAGCTGTCAACACTGCTTGTTTTATGCAAAACAGGTCGCTGATAGTTAAAAGATTCAAAAAGACAGCCTATGAACTCTTTCATGGGAGAAAGCCTTCAATCAGCTTTCTTCACATCTTTGGATGTCAGTGTTTCATAGTTAACAACAGAGATGCCCTTGGAAAGTTTGATCCTAAGGCTGATGATGGAATCTTTCTTGGATACTCCTCAGTTTCCAAAGCCTTCAGAGTCTTCAACCGAAGAAGACAAACTGTAGAAGAAACTATTCACGTCACGTTTGACGAATCCCGTTCAGCGAACTCTAAACCGAACGCTGATACAGAAGAACTGAATCAATGGATGTTTTCTCATCTTGGTGATTCAGAAGATGTTCCCACTCCTCATTCTCACACAGTAGAAAATGATGGTCCTTCTATCATTCCAAATATGCAAAATAGTGAAGCTGAAACATCTTGGGTCTCAGCTGTTCCTATAAACACTATACCTGCAGTTGATCCAAATGTCTCAGAAATTCCATCTATTTCTCAGCAATCAGTGAATGAAGTGGCAAACGCAAACATTCCTCTCTTAGCTGATAATCCAGAAGTAGATGAAGCCTCATCTTCAATTTCTCCAGTTCAGACTGAGTCAGCGACGCATGCTCCGGCTCAGCGATGGACTGTAAATCACCCAATCGATCAAATTCTTGGTGATCCCAACGCTGGTATTCAGACTCGTAGAAGTGCAGGTAATATTTGTTTATTTGTTAACTTTATTTCTCTAACTGAACCAAAGAAAATAGATGATGCCCTCAGAGATCCAAATTGGGTCAGCGCTATGCAAGAAGAGCTGACTGAATTCGAAAGAAACAAAGTTTGGAAACTTGTTCGTAGACCAACTGATAAAACGGTGATAGGCACTAAATGGGTCTATCGAAACAAGTTGGACGAACATGGTACTGTAACTCGCAACAAAGCTCGTCTTGTTGCTCAGTGATACAGACAAGAGGAAGGCATAGATTATGACGAAACTTTTGCTCCAGTAGCAAGACTTGAATCTATTCGTCTTTTCTTAGCATATGTTGTACACAAAAACTTCACTGTACATCAGATGGATGTCAAGTCAACGTTTCTAAATGGAAAGCTGAATGAAGAAGTATATGTGGAACAACCTCCAGGATTCTCAGATCCTAAGCGTCCAGGTTATGTTTATAAACTGGACAAGGCACTTTATGGCTTAAAGCAAGCTCCACGTGCATGGTATGATACTCTCTCTACTTATCTCCATATTGAAAAATTTGAGCGAGGTAAGATTGACAAAACTTTGTTTTTTAGAAAAGTAAAAGGTCATATCATTTTAGTTCAAATATATGTTGATGACATTATATTTGGTTCTACTAACCTTGAGCTTTGTACTCGTTTCGCTGATAGAATGAAAGATGAGTATAAAATGAGTATGATGGGTGAACTAACATATTTCCTTGGTCTTCAGATTAAGCAAACTGAAAAAGGAACTTTTATAAATCAGGGAAAGTATGTTAAATATATGCTGAAGAAATTCGACTTAACTGAAAATTCAGCTATGAAAACCCCTATGGCACCACCGCTGATACTTGATAAGGACACAAAGGGTGTTCCTGTCAATGTCACGCTGTACCGTGGGATGATCGGCTCACTATTGTATCTTACAGCTAGCCGACCCGATATTATGTTTGCAACATGTCTGTGTGCACGATATCAAGCTGAACCTAAGATATCCCATATGAAAGCTGTAAAGCGAATCTTTCGATATCTTAAGGGTACAGCGAATCTAGGTCTTTGGTATCCCAAAGACTCAGGATTCGATCTAACCGCCTATTCAGACAGTGATTTTGCAGGTTGCAAAATGGATAGGAAAAGCACCACAGGAGGATGTCAGCTCCTGGGTGGAAAGCTGGTAAGTTGGACAAGTAAGAAGCAAAACTCAGTGTCCACTTCCACAGCTGAAGCTGAGTATGTAGCCGCTGGAAGCTGCTGTTCTCAAGTCTTGTGGATGAGAAATCAGCTACTAGACTATGATCTTCAGCTCACCAAAATTCCAATCTATTGCGACAGCACAAGTGCCATCGCTATAGCAAACAATCCAGTGCTACACTCAAAGACAAAACACATAGAAATCAGATATCATTTTATCAGAGATCATGTGATGAATGGTGATATAGAACTTCATTTTATCCCAACTGATTATCAGTTAGCTGATTTGTTTACCAAACCTCTTGATGAGACAAGATTCAACTTTCTCATCAGCGAGCTTGGAATGCTGAACTTTGAAGGCTAAAATCTTCAGCGGTTCACATTTATCAGCGATACGTTTATACATTCTTGTATAGGCTTCGAAATAAAATCAACTTTTATAATCCATTTCATCATCTTCTCTCTGAATAAACTTGGTTAAACTGATATCCAGGTATGTTTTCTCTCTCTGACAATCGCATGTAAATGCAAGATTTCAAAATAAATTGCATCGCTGAATATCTCTTCCTTAACAGCGATATTTTGAAAATTCCTTAAACCTTCACTGATATTTCTATTCAGTGCTTCATGTTTTTCAAAAGAGTCCCTGAGTTTTTCAAAACCTCAGAGACATCCTAAAAGAATGTGAAAGGACAGTTGTGACGTCATTGCAACGGATAACACTCGGCACGATTTCTTTCTGACACACGTTTGCACGTTTTGTTCAAACTTCCAATCAAATGCAAACACGTGTCCGTGTCATGATGAAAACCTTTTCCCGCTCAAGGTTTTCTCTCTCTAAAAATCCCTATATAAACAACTCTTGGTTTATATTTGTCTTTTACGCGAACAATCTTTCTCCGCAAGAAAAGAATTCTCTGTTGCATTTGTGCTCTCAAAAACCTCAAGAACTGTTCATCATCTTCTTCATCAAAACTTCAAGGTTAATATGTTCTTATTTTTTATCAAATGCGTATAACTTGTTTTCGATCTTCTCTTTGTTTTAACAAGATCAAACAAAAGAACTTTTTAAAATAAAATCATTTCTTTCACGGTTTTATGAACACAACCATTTCATGGTTGTTCTTCAAGTTTTAAATCTAAATCTTGAAGAACAACCATTTCATGGTTGTTCTTCAAGTTTTAAATCTAAATCTTAAACTTGTTCTTCATTCGTATCCATTTTTCTTTTAGAAACTGGAATACAAGATTTTATGGGTTTTACTTTTCTTTTAAAATCAAGAAAAACCCTAATCTTCATTAAGACATTTTTTGTCTGAATGAAATGGACAAGATTCGAAAAATCTTAACGGAAATTTCTTTCCACATTAAGATAATTCTTATCTGTTAACATCTTTGGTTGAACTGATAATACAGTGATATGGCATCTTCAAAGCTGAATGTTACCGCTGAATCCATCTCCACTGACTCTGAGGAAATGGAAATCTTCAAAGCCCCCAGGTGAAGTTCGAGCTGGATCAACTCGATTGGACTAAGGCCAACAACCTCTCAGCTCTTCTCGAGTTTCCTCCTCGAAAGCAAGTATCACATCTGGACGATGCTGTAAGTTTTCTGAAGAACAGCCCCATCTACACAGCCCTGACCATAACACCTCCTGCCAGTCAGCGGCTCTTATCCCAGTTCTGGTACTCTGCCAGACACATTGAGCTACCTTCTGCCAAAGATCCATCCAAAACCATAGACTGCATACTCAACGATACTGAGTATGGCACCATCAAGATCACACCCGCAATTATCCGCAAAGCCCTAAACTTCCCAAATGCCTCCAAAGAAAAACCCTTCATTCCATTCCCTGACCACAAAAAGCATGCTGACAGAGAAGCAATCATTGCTTTCCTTGACGCAATGGGTTATATCTGGGATATTGGAAGGGACAAGAAGCCTGAGAAGAAACTGACGCTGATAAAGAAATCCAAAATGCCCAGCGAGATGAATTTCATCTTCGCTCACCTAATCAGCTGCATGACAGCGAAATCCGGATCTTCTGATCAAGCCGCCCAACCTCAGCAGTCCATGGGATACGCACTGCTGAAAGGTCTAAATATTGACTGGGCCTCCATTATTTATGAAGACCTGATTCAACGTGTCGATTCTGCCGCTGACAGACCAGCATGGGTTCCTTACCCACGATTCATCAGCGCCATCTTTCAATATGGCCCGAAGGACAGCTATCCTGAAGAGGGTGATCTGAAACTTTCTCAGATTGGCCCTAAGGTTCTCGACTTCAAGCCGGTCGCCAATGAGGTACGTCTCTCTACTCTTCTCTCTCTTCTAAATTCTCCGCTTTCTGTGGCTCCTTCAGCGACAATACCATTCGCTGATACCCCGGCCACAACATCCTCTCCTTATAAGAAAAGGAAACCCTCACACACCCAACTTGATTCCAAAAGGATCAAGAAAACCAAGGAGCAACCCCAGCAATTCCATGCTGAAGACTCCTCAGCTCGTTCTGAAGAGCTGAAGGAAAGTTCCGTGGTACGCTCTGCCACACCCGTGCAAGCCATCCCTCCAATCCAGACTTCAGCGTCTCCAAACGCTGAGGTTAGAAACTTGGAAACTACCCAACCTCCCTCAGTCTCTCAAAAGACTGATGAAGTGATTGTCAGCGATTCCAACGCTGAACTCAGAACCCGAACCCCAATCTTAACCTTCGCTTCTCCCTCCACTCACTTGGACACTCCTCCAGCAAACACTGGAGATGCCATCATTCCAGAAGCCGCCACTGATGCTTCTCAACAAATGATGAAGAAAGGACCTGTAGAGTTCACCATACCTCACCGTACTTTCGAAGAGGATATGGAACACTATTCAGGAACTTGCAACTTCGACGAGTTCATCAATCCTCTTGCAGGTACTAATCCCACCTTAAACACTGTAACTAAACCTGAAACTTCTGAGATTTCCTTTGTTCACAAGTACTTATATGTTACAGGTCCTAATCTGGGAGACATCAACGCCTCGCTGAAGTCCGTGGAAACAAAGCTGTCCAGTCTCACCACCACACTCTCCAACAACTCAACAGCTGTAACAAACGCTGGAGAGAACTTGACAAAGCTGACAACGGTGGTGGAGAAGAAAGCTTCCACTGAAGACATCAAGAGTCTTGATAAGACGCTCAGCGATTTTGCCAAGGTGCTCTGTGACATCTACACTGACTACACAAGCCTCAAAACATCAGTTTCGACCATGTCCAGCGAAGTAACAACGCTAAAGACATCGGTTGAAAAACTCGAGGGTGATATGTCAGAGGTCAAGACTGACTTAGGCTCTGTAAAGACCGACGTTAGCTCTATGAAGATGATGATCGAGACAATGGTAAACAAGGCAAATAGTCCAGCTCCTGCTCCTGCCCCTGTCCCTATTCTGGAATCTTTCACAGAGGAGGATCGAATAGAGCTGAGGAAAATTACGCCTGCTATCTCTGGCCTAGAAGACAGAATAGCAAAGCTTGAAGGTTGTGTGAAAATCTCTGGCCCATTCCTCCCCCAGTCATCATGAAAAAGAGGGGGAGAAGAGCGCTGAACATTCCAAGGAGAAAAGCGCTGAAGATCTGAACAACAAAAGCGCTGAGGACCTTTCCCATGATGAATCTATCAGGGGAGAGAGGAATGAAGATCTGACCACTGGACCTCAGGGAGATGAAAACCCTGAGGGAACCGAGAAGCTCGCCTCTGTATCTGAGGGGGAGCAACTCGAAGAAGATGCTGAGAATTCCGAAGCAGAAGAAGATGAAGACATCGACATCCCTGACGACAAACCATCCTTCTCTCCAAGAAAGGATGATGATGATGATGAAGATGACGATGATTTCTTTATCGTCAAACCTGCCCCAAGGATCAAAGCTCTTAAAGGAATCTCAATAAAAGAACCATCAGGGGAGAAGACAAAGACAAAGCCCTCAGCCTCTGGCGCTGAGAAAAGCAAAGACAAAGGCCTCGCTGAAGATGAAAATCTAGTGATTCTCTTTGAAAAGCCGGTTTGTCAGGTAAACTAAAACTTTACTTTTTCCTTCCCTGAACTTCTCAACAGCTCACTAAGTTCTCCAAACCTATATACATCCACATTATTTTTCTATCTTTTCTACCCAAGTTCTTCTACCCAATTCTTATCTGTAAGATCGCTGCTTTTCAGCTAGTCCTCTCCCCTGTTTGAGGATGTCGCTGAAGGTTCTACTGTTGCGACTTCACAAATAAAGCTAGCTGCTGCTGATGAACTAATCCCAGTCTTGGACTTGATCTCTGAGACTGATGAACCAGAAGAACAACATCTCTCGCACAATAAGAGACCTTCCTCAGTTCCTCAAAAGCTGAGTGAAGAAGATCAAAAGAGAAGAGAAGAAATAATAAAGCGATTCGAGGATCAGCGAATCATTCTAAGGCCTGATCAACTGCCTTCAGTTCCTCCTAAGTTCAGAATTTCAAAAGCTGAATATCAGGACCACCTTAGAGCTAAACGCCTCATTGCTGAAAGAAAGGAAGCTGAAGAGAAAGACAGAGAATACGCCATCAAGCTCACTCAAGAATCTGTCAAAGACCCCAAGCTGAAGCGTGTTCCCATTCAAATCCAACAAAAGTTGTGGGAAGAAGCCCAGAAGATCGTGGAAAAGAAAACTGAAGTTTCTCAGACCACCTTGATCTGGTGTAAAGAGAAAATTCACTTCAGATATCGTCCAACGAAGATCAACAAGGTATTCATCTCTGGAAGAACATCTATCGGAGTACCTATTGTTGACATCAAACTGTTCAGAGAAGATGGCACATCTGAAACCTTTCGTGCTGACACTATAAAAAGGTATGGTCTCTCTGAATGGCTGGAGATGAGGTTAGCTATCCAACCATCACAATCAAAGTACAAGAATCATTTCGAAAAGCTGATAAACAGACAGATCGACTTGATATCTTCCTGTGTGGATATTCCTCCTGTTCCTGATCTAAAGCCGAAAAGAAAAAGAGGTTCTCCAAGGAAGAAACGTCAAGATTCAAATTCAGGACCTGTCATACGAAATGAAACTGGAATTGGTTTCTCTCGCGCTGAAGTACTTGGTCCTGATCCTGATCTATCTGCCCTTGACATCTCTCTGCCACCATGTGAACTTTTCGTCCCTGGTAAAGTCATCAGTAATCCTTATGGAATATTCTTTCAACGGATCGTTGAGCTCCCAATCACTCCAATCGAACAGCTCAGAGATCTTATCTACTGGTGTGACTTCAGAAAGGACATTCAGGCACGACACCTAAAACCCTTGATCTTTCAAGAAGCGCTGAAGAAAAGAAAACAAGGTGTAACGGTTCCTGACTGGATGATTCCCACTGAAAAGACGACCCTTGATGAACTTCTCATTAAGGAAGAACCTTTTGAAAACTGATATAATCTCCTTTTTCTCTATTGTATCAGTTATCCTTCTGTACTTGTAATTTATTTTGCTTGTACTTGTAATCTTTCTGTTCTTCATTGTAACCTGATTCAAAGATTTAAAGAAAGATTTCAGCGAATGTACTTTACTCCATCAGTACTGAAAAGATCCCAGAAAACAGTAAAAGGGACAAATATTTTATGAGTTCTTTTTATCCTTATGTTTTCATTAAATAGCAATTTTCTTTGTTGCTATGTCATAATCAAATAGGGGGAGATTGTTGATCCAAACCCTCAGTGATTTGATAATGACCCTCTCTTAAATACTTAGTGAAAATTGTATGTAAACAATATGTATCAGAGTTTCACTATCGCTGATAAGTACTAAGATCTTACAGTACCGCTGATAGGAACTCTCGCTCTTTAAATTAAACATTCAGCGAACACTGTTCACCATAATGCGCTGAGTCTGTTCAGTCCTTATGGTGATCGCTGATAAGTTAGTTGTTTACTTATAATCCCTGAAGACAAGTTTCACGTCAACAAAGGTTCTACGCTGAAGTCGAAGATCAAGCTCAAGAACCAGCGACAAGTCTACTAATGAACTGATGCGGATCAGCGAAGACTCAGATTTGTCCACTCAACGTGAAGTATCAAGTACAAGACTTCAGCTATCGCTGAACTTTATCATTCGCTGAATAGTAAATGATAATCGCTGAATCAACGAAAGCTGATCATGAAGTCCTCCGTATAAAGTACTTTTGTCTTAACCTCCCTTGCACGCCACCGTACGAAATGTCAGAAAAGAACCTCCGAAAATCTGAGATCGTACAACCACTCTGATACTACACTGTTCATTCATGCGGCTACTAAGGTTGTCAACAAAGGTCAATGACATGCAACCAATCCGCTGATGACACGTGTAAAGCGTATACTGAATTGCATTAAATGCATGCAGTATATAAAGAGATGAACTCACTTCATTTGAAGTAACTTGCTAACTCTGGACAAGTTCAAATCTCTCTCAAGATAGGATTTTATTAGTAATCTCCATATCTTTCTTAGTGCAAGAAACCTTAGTGTTCCAACTTGTTTAAATTTAGCTTTATCCTTAATCTTGTTTCCGCAACAAGCTGTAAATTGTTAATGATTTATCAATAAACAATTTAGAAAAGTAAAATAGCGTGTTTGTATTCACCCCCCCCCCCCTTCTACAAACTTGTATAGGCCTTTCGGGACCAACAGTTTACTCTTTTTCTACCCAGAAATCGACAGAATTACTACCAAGCACGAATTTGACTATTCTACTCCGATAGGAACCATCTACTAGCAATTACACACATAAATTGTAAAGGAAACATACCTGAAATCACTTCCAAGTACCCAATTGATACCTTAACCTAGCTTTCTCTTCTTTTCTCCTTTTTGCTCTCAAAACACACACATACACACTGAATTTTTTGGTTTTATGAAAATATCTGATTTCTTTTAGATAATATCAACCCTATTTACCCTTTTAACCCTTACACTATTCACTAATGACCATAATACCTTTTAGCTTATAACTTGAGCCAAACTTACCCTAAACACATTATTATAAAGTTAACTAATTTTAACGGAAAGAGGGTTTAACTAACGAACTTACCCGGGGTATTACACACATCTACAACAAAAGTTGAATATGTTGCTGCTGCTAGTTGTTGCTCCTAAGTTATGTGGATGAAAACTCAGCTAAAGGACTATGGTCACAACATATACAAGATACCCATCTTCTGTGATTCAAAAAACGCCATTGCGATCTCTGCCAATCCACTACAGCACTAAAAAACAAAGCATATTGATATAAGGTACCACTTTCTGAAGCATCATGTTGAATATGGAACAATCGAAATGCACTTTGTGTACACAGAATACCAGCTTGCAGACTTATTCACCAAGGCACTAGATGAGAAAAGATTCCTTTTCTTGGTGGGTAAGTTAGGAATGATTAACATGAGTTGAAACATCTGTAAGTATGAATTGATCTTCTCAAAGAAATATATATACATATACTTACATTTTTTGTTTGTAATTAGCAAAATATTTACTAGTTTTCTGTCTTCCTGAACTTTCTATAAATATTTACTTCTTTTTGTAATGTAAATTCTTTA
Organism: Saussurea involucrata; assembly: GCA_033807775.1. Lineage (NCBI taxonomy): Eukaryota > Viridiplantae > Streptophyta > Magnoliopsida > Asterales > Asteraceae > Saussurea > Saussurea involucrata. Next base: position 96,662,806 of record CM066319.1, read on the forward strand.
TCATAAAAAGTTCAATACTCTACAGAGCTTCTGTGGGACTGCTCATAACCTCTGACGGCCTCACAGAACCTCTGTTAAGCTTGACCTATGTACCATGCACTTCTTATCTAAATTGATCCAAGAATAGGTCAAGGGGGAGCAGAAAGAGACCTTGAACTGATCTACAAAGGTTGATCATTCAAGGGGGAGCCAAAGAAGAAATATGATCAACCATATCTACAGAAGTCAGGTATTTTTACCGAACAAAGGAGAACCAAAGGTGAGTAACTCGTATAAATACTTTTTGAAAACAATTTTCTAGGACACAAATTTCAAAATACGTCCTATAAACACTGTTTAAGACATTCCAAACAAGAAATGATCAAAAAGATTTTCGACCCTTCCGTTATGGGAAATTTAAGGTCATAGAGCTTCTGCTGAGCTCAACAGAGCCTCTGTAAGCCGGTTCCTCTAGAACTGCAAATTTCATACGGAAACTCTGTCGATCAACCTTAAATGTCTTCTTTAAGGATTTGTACGTACAAATACACACACAAGGACACTGGAAGAAAGTCTTATGGGCAAAGAGCTCACTCAACCAAAGAGTCTATGTCGCCTTACTAAACACTCTAAGAGTATGTCTCGAACAAAATTCATTTCCAAAACAGTTTTCCAGGTCACAAATTTCCAAATATGTCCTAAAAACAGTGTTTAACACAATGAAAACCTTGGATGATCAAAAAGTTTCATAAATCTTTAGTTATAAGAAATTCTCACTCTCAACGCCTCTACTGGCTCTGACAGAAGCCTCAAAGGTACTAAAGATCTATCGATCCTCTCCAATGATCTTTCAAACGTTTTTGGAAAAGGTACAAGCATCAGAGGAGGCAAAAAGACAAGTTTCAGATCACAGAGCTCACTCCACCACAGAGCCTCTGTTGAGCCTGACACTTGACCTTTTATGGAAATTTTGTAACAGCATGGGTTATTTACTGCGAGTGACAGAACTCACAAAGAAGAAATGCCCACGCGCTAAGCATTAATGGGCCGCACACGACGTCTAATCGTGTTCTGACACTTCTGACGTGGCATTCTCCCATTGGACGTGTGTGGCACACGTTCTCCTGGAAAGTTGAACCAGCCGTATGTACTCAATTACGGATCCCAAATATTATTCACTTTCACCTATTTACCACTTCAGATTCTACCATTCTCTTCAGTATAAAACCCAACTTACCACTACCTCTAAACGTTTACGAACTTACTTTCTTCATCTTCTCCGGCGAACCCTGCAATAACCTGCAACTTCCAATTTTCTACTCTCTTTCTTCAAGATTAATCCAATGGCTTCAACCTCCAATGCTCCAGTGAACTCCCCATCTCATTCTGAGAACTCTCAAAACCAAGAAATCACCAGAAACCTAGAACAAGACCACTCCGGCGATGAAGCAGATTTTACTCCGACCACCCATCTTCAAAACTTCATCGCACATGAACACTTTGAAATGTGTTCTTCCCTTAAAACCCAATAACTACTACCTGATTCCCTCAAAAACCGCTTTTGGGGAAGCACATGCCATCTTTCTTCACATTTTGGAAAACCATTACCTTTACCCCCTATTATCCAAAACTGTCAATAAAATCCCTGCCAGATACCTAAATCAATTCTGGATGAGCAGCAGATTTGACCCCACAGATAGACAAATCAAGGGCTACATCTCCAAACCAGACAAATCCGAGCACCTCGAACTCAAATTCAACAGAACCATGTTCTCACTGGAGTTCAGCCGACCCACCAGAGGACTACTAGGTATAAAGAAATACGCAGAGGAACCTACAGACGAAGAGCTCTGCCGTTTTGTTTAAATGTTGGGGTACAACACGACCCTGAGGAAAAGAAATGACTTCAGAAGAAATCGACTACCTCCTCTGTGGAATACGCTATTCTCAATCCTAAATCGGTGCCTAACAGGGAAGGTGGGTAGTCCAGACCAAACTTCTCACCAAATCAAGACCATAATGTACGGGGTATATTATGATCTACCTCTGGACTATTCCACCCTCATGATGCAGGAAATGGTTAACACCATTGATCGCAGAATCTCCTCCCAGAAGGCCAAGGGACGTTCGAAAGATGCTCTACCTCCTCTGCAATATCAACGTATTCTGGGTGTACTACTAGAGCCTCTGCTCCTCTACAAAAATGGCCAATGGAGGGACCAACGGCCAGAATGTATCCCCTAAACAAAAACACCCCAACAGAGCACGAAAAAGAAACTTCTGGATACGCTACAGACAAGACTCTTAAGTTAGAATACGTACGCGATCATAGGACTCCAGAACCGAGTCCTGTGACACCCCCGCGTCTAGGTGTCCCATTAGGAACTAGGGTTATAGATAGGATGTCAGATGAGCATTGGGCTGCAGCTTTGGCCAAACATCAGCTTGTACAGGCCAACTTTCAAGCTCAGAGGGAAGCGATTCTCTCCCCTGCAACAAAGAAAAAATCCTCTGCCAAGAAGAAGAAGAAGAAGAAAACCCACAAGAAAACTACAGTGGGCACCTCTACCTCTGCTGCTCAACTATCCCCTCCTCATGCAACAGAGGTTGGATCATCTGCTCCTCCCTCTCCTCCAAAAGAAAAGAAGATACGAAAACATAAGTCTTCTGAGGAGGATGTCCCCAAACCAAAGAAAAGGAAGAGCAAGAAGAAATCCAAAAAGCCCCATATTCCTCTGCCAACCATTGCAGAGGATGCGGAAATGGTCGAAGAAACCAACGAACAACCTCTGCTCTCTCCTTCACCTATCCACTATGCAGAAGATCGGGGTGATTTTTCTCTCTTCCTCCAACAACCTGGGATTGCACACTCTTTAGACCCTTCTGGATGGACTGCAGAAGCTCTATCTCATCATTCAACAGAAGCTCCAAACTTCAGAACTCTTCTGACTTGGATGATGACGACCAAACCCCACAGAATAATCAGTCTAAGACTTCAAAAGTCCTACAGAACCCCTTCACCCAACATGGTTTTGATGTGCTACGAGCAAGTCCAGAGGATTTGGCTAAAACCACCAGCAAAACACCACCAGTCATAGTCTCAGAGGTGGACTCTGATGAAAAAGATGATCGGGTAGAAGAAGGACCTCTGCATCCCCATGTACGACAATTAATTGGCTCACATCCAATGTACGACTCTTTACGCACTAGTGCAGGAGCATCAACAGAAGTTAGGATAGAAGCACCGAGTCATAGGGTAGCGACAGAGGTTAAGACTATAGATGGAGAAGAAGTGGTTGAATGCTCAACAGAAGCAGAAGCTAGAACTGATGCCTGGAATAGTAGAGTCACACTCCCACAACCAACTCCCAGTGCACCCCACATGTCTATTACGACCAGTCTAGTGGCAGAAGGTAATATTGAACAGGAGCAGCACGACTCGACCCCAACCCAAACTGACCGGGCATAGGTAACCCTTTCTACCTCGGTGCCAATCTTAGCCGGGGAAACAATTCCAGGGGCCTAGAGTCCACGAAGATGAAGGGATTCTAGACAAATCCCCAAGTCAACTTAAGGATACTCTTGTACCCACCTCTGGAGTGGATCAAGACAATGTCCTTAACAGAACCTCTATAGAGTCTGAAGCTGAAAAAGCCTCTGCTCGAGGATTAGAGGGAAGTTCTTCCGCTCTCAACATAAAAACAGGAGCGAAAGAAGGCGTCTCAGGAACAGAGACACACTCTGGGATGAATGTGTTCCCCCAGAGGTTACACCAAGTCCACATGTATCAAGGGATGAGTTCCAAACCCTTGTCACCTCTGTGGACACCACATTGAAAGAGTTGAAAAGCTCTTTTGATTCTTTTGCAAAAGTTACTACGCGGACCTTTACTGATATGAACACCAAAATGGACAACCTGTCCACAGAGGTGAAAAATGTTATAGCCCATATGAGAACAGCTGCAACAACCTCTGCCACCTCTGCTGCTGCTGAGTTTGAGAAAGCCACAACCTCTGTATTCCAAAGCTCTGTCAAATACTTGCTGGAAAAGCTGAAAGACCAATCATCAACTCCCGCTGGCCTTACACCAGAAGACATGAAAAAGGCCTTAGAGCAAATTCAAGAGCAAACGACAAGGGAAACTCTAGCCATGCAGCCATCCGACTACATGACCAGAGCGCAGCTCATAGAACTTGGCCAAGGGGTGATCGACCAAGTGACAGAGATTATCAGGGCCTTCACTACTGCCAACGCAAACTATGTCAAAGAATTCAGGACAAGTGTGGGCAAATACGCTTCAAGACAGAAGCAGAGGTCAATACCCATCTGGGCCTCTGTGATGACGTATGCGCAAAACTCATAGCCGCAGGTGCAACTCCACCAAAAAAGCATGAAGCATCGTGCAGAGCAGAGGGTACCAAAGACAAGGGTCAGGATGGCTCTGATGATGACTCTGACGATTCATCAGATCATCCTGTGGGGGAGAAACAAAGGGAAGAAGGTGTAAATAGAGGTCTACCAGAACCACCATTATCAGCAGAACTCCTAAACCAAATTCCCCCAACTCAAACCCAAGGAGGAAACCAACAACAGACCACAGAGGCAACAACCACCTATGTGGAAATACCCTCTGAAGAAACCCCAATCATAACCTAAGTACCTGAAACCAATCAAGATCAACAACAGAAGACCACAGAGGCAACACCCACCTCTGTGGAAACGTCTTTTGTATTCGGAGCAGATGTCCCAACCCGTGAAGAATTCCAAATCCTAACATCCTCCGAAGAAGATCAACCATCCCAATCACCAAAACCAAAATCACCAGAAGAACTCCCCTCTCCAACACCAAAAATACTAGAAGCTGCAACAACAAAACCCCCATCTCCCACACCCAAAACAAGAACCAAAACCATTGCTTATAAAAGAAAAAATCTGAGCAAAACCACAGAAGCCTCACCAACAAAATCCACATCACTAACCAAGTCCTCCTAAACACAAGTGCCAAAACCTACAGAGGCAACCCCCAAAACTACAGAGGCACCCTCAGAAATCCAAAAGACAAATCCCACAGAGGCAACCCCATCTCTACAAGAAGATCTTCAGCCGAAGGCAAAAGACAAAGGCAAGGGGATAATGACAGAGGAACCTAAGAAGAAGAAACATAAGCATCAACCAACAGAGAAACTCATGAAAAGATCCTTCGATGCTTATGTTACACAAAAACCAGAAGAAGAAGAAGAATGGGCTTTAGGTGCCACCCCTCTGTCAAGCATACCTGTTCTGGATCCAAAGAAAAAACTCACAGAGGATAGAGTGGCAGAAATTAAGAAGAAAATGGATGCTTTGCGCAGACCCATGCCTGCACCTGGTGCACCTCCACCTCAAATGGAAGAAGTGGTGTACAGGTATCTCTACAACTGAACTGCCAGAGATCCAATGCCACCAATGGTCCAAGATCCCGAACTTCGTGCTGACCTCGAAAACATCTTCACAAGAACAAAACCCAAGCAAAAACACGAAGTCTTCTCAATCGAAAAAACCGACAAGGTCATATACTGTAAGTTTTCTCAAACCAGACCTACACCTAAGGTTTCCTATAACATATATAAGGTCAAAAGGGAGAACAGAACCGTGAATCAATTCTCAGATGCTGATATGAGAAATCTAAATCCCTACGACCTACCCGACCTTCTCCTCTGGACAAAAGAGAACTTCACAACAGATGCACATCGAAGGGCATATAGGGTGATCAGGAAAGCAATGCGTGAGAAGCTTCTGTTGTATAGCCTTGTCGACTTCCAATTAGCACGAGATCTCGGAGTAAGAAACCTCGCTCTCCGACCACCAGAAGACGACTGCCCATCCTCTGCCATACCAAACTCGATCATTACATCTCCAAGATTTGGGTTAGTCTATCAAGATCCTGCTGGGAAGTCAAGACTATTCATAAAGATGGACTGTCAGAAGTATGCAACAAGTACTTTGACATAGTTCAAAGCCAGCCTCGTGGAGCACAGAGGAACAGAGCAAATGGAAGTATTGAAAAAATAGGCTAAGTATAGAAGTCTTCAACAGAGGCTCTGTCGAGTAGCCGAGTAACTGAGAAGACAGAAGTCTTCGAAAGAAGCTCTGCCGGGTTAGCCAAGAAGACCGAAGTGAAGAAGCAACAGAAGAATCTTCTAAGCGGACAAGGTCACAGAGCTTCTGTCATACTTAACAGATCCTCTGTGGTTAAAAGAAGATCTACGCAAAAGATCTAAACAAAGACAAACGTGCTTCTTACAATATCTGCCATTCGAAGGTTCTGAAGATCATTCTGACAAGGCGTGACCTGACAACTCCACGTGTCAAACTCTGATAGGTTTCAACCTAAAGCATAATACGGAGCATTTAATGCACGTTGTATCAACAGTAACAGAATAGTGTATTAGTATATTCCAACAACTGTTCATCAACTGTATCCTAGTACCTTCAGTCCTTGTTGTCCAGATCTTGTCCCCTTTAGAAGTAGTATAATTAGAAGAGTCATGTTGAGTTCTTCTATTAAGTTTTGCACGACACACACACACCTTTAGAGAAGATTCTTATCAAACCTTTCGGTGTTCTTGGTGTTCTTATTTATATCAAATACAGTAAATCTTTTAGAAATCTATCTGTTATTTACATATTGCTTATTTGATATTGTGTGTTATTCTACCTCATAAATATCTTTCAGTTCTTTAAATACGCTTCCGCATTATATCTTATCTGAACTAACTGAAAGAATCATCATTGTTAAGCAAAACGGGAACCAACAGCAATAGAGGCCGAAGGCACTAGGGTAGAAGTAGCAACAGAGGTAGACACTGTGGGCACTGCGGGTGAAGTAATGTTAGGGTTTTTGACAGAGTGTGAAGCCCAAAAAGATGCCATAGATGGAAGAGGCACACAACCCCAACCAACACCCAGTGCAACCCACATTTCTAACACCGCCAGTCTAGTGACAGAAGGTGTTATTGAAAAAGAGCAGCACAGCTCGACCCCACCCCAAACTGACCGGGCAGAGGAAACTTTTTCTTCCTCTGTGCCAATAGAAACCGGGGAAACCATTCCAAGGGAGTCCTCTCCAAAGGACTTGCCTTTAGTTCGTGATCATTCTCCCCAGATCACAACAGACATCCCTACAGAGGAATTTGTTTCCTCTGCCACACACACACTTCTAGGACCTAAAGGCTCTTCAGAGGAGCTTAGTGAGCACAAAGACGAAGGGACTCTAGACAAGTCCCCAAGTCAACCTAAGCATAGTCCTGTACCCATCTCTGGAGTGGATCAGGACAATGTTCTTACCAGAACTTCTGTAGAGCATGAGGCCTCAAAAACCTCTGCTCAAGGATCAGAAGGAAATCCTTCCGCACTCAACGTCAATACAGGGGCGAAAGAAGGTGTCCAAGGAACACGGACTAACTCTGGGGACGAATGTGTTCCCACAGAGGTTACACTAGGTACACATGTCTGAAGGAATGAGTTCCAAACCCTTGTAACCTCTCTGACCACCTCGTTGAGAGAGTTGAAAAGCTCTCTTGTCTCTTTTGCAGATTCAACAAAGAGGGCCATTACTGATCTGAACACCAAAGTGGACAACATGTCCACAGAAGTGAAAAATGCCTGCGCCCAGATGAATGCAACTGCAACAACCTCTGCTACCACCACTGCCGCTGAATTCGAGAAGGCCACAACCTCTGCCTTCCAAAACTGTATCAAAGTACTACTTGAAAAGCTGAAGATAGAGCAATCCTCAACCTCTACGGGCATTACACCAGAAGACCTGAAGAAGGCACTTGAGCATGTCCAAGAACAAACAACAAGGGAAACTCTGGCCATGAAGCCCTTCGACTACATGACCAGAGCACAGATCACAGAACTTGGACAAGGGGTACTCGACCAGGTCACAGAGTTCATCAGAGCCTTCACTGCTGCCAACGCAAACTATGTCAAATATTTTCGAGCATGCGTGGGCAAACTTTGTTTTAACACATAAGCACACGCCACTTATCTTCTAGGCGTGTGCGATGACTTGTGTGCGAAGATGATATCCGCAGGTGCCTCACAACCCAAAAGGCCGGAAACAACGTGCAGGGCAGAGGGTACACAAGATAAGGGTCATGATGACTCCGATGATGATTCTGATGGATCATCAGGTCATCCTGAGGGGGTGAAATGAAGGGAAGAAGCTGCCTCCAGAGGTCTACCAGCCCCACCAATCTCTGCAGAACCCCTAAACCAAGCACCCCTAACTGAAACCCAAGGAGAAAACCAACAGAAGACAAACCCCTCCCTAACACCAAAAACACCAGAAGAACCCAAGTTACCATCCCCTACACCAGAAGTTGAAACAACAAAACCTCCATCTCCCACACCTAAACCAGAACCAAATCTATTGCTCACAAACAAAGGAAATATCTGAGCAAAACCACAGATGCCTCACCAACCAAACCCACGTCACCAACTAAGTCCCTTGTAAAACCAACAGAGGCAACCCTAATAACTACAGAAGCACCTCCATCAGCTAAGACCCCATAATCTCTCACACCCAAGCCCTCTGAAATCCAAAGATTAAAACTTTCAGAGGCAACCCAATCTTAACAAGCAGAACCACAAAAGCCTAAGGCCAAGGACAAGGGGAAGTCCATCTTGACAGAGGAACCGAAGAAGAAAAAGCCAAAGCATCAACTTGCAGAGAAAGTGACGAAGAGCACTTTTGACGCTTTTGTTACTCCTAAGCCCGAAGAAGAAGACTGGGCTTATGGGCTAACTCCTATGTCAACCAACGTCAAAATGGATCCAAAGGCAAAAGTCACAGAGGACAGGGTCGCCCAGGTAAAAAGACAAATGGACGCTCTATGCAGCCCATGCCTCCACCTGGTGCACCTCCTCGATAAATGGAAGAATTTGTGTACATGTATCTCTACAACGGAACTATCAGAGATTCTCTACCACCAACCATTCAAGATCTAAACTTCCGTGCTGACCTCAAAAATATCTTCAACATAACAACACCCAAGCCTGTCAATCAAGTCTTCTCAATCTCTAAAATCGACAAGGTCATATACTGTAAGTTCTCTCACACCAGAAGCACTAATATCTACTACAACATCTATAAGGTCAAAAGAGTGGACAGAACCGAGAACCAATTCTCAGATGCTGATCTTAGGAATCTAAGCCCCTATGACCTACCAGATCTTCTGAACTGGACAAAAAAGAACTACTCAACCAGAAGTGCAGTTCAGAGGGCATACGGGGTGATCAAGAAAGCCATGCATGAGAAACTTCTGCTATACAGTCTGATCGATTTCCAAGTTGGACGAGATATTGGAGTGAGAAACCTAAGTCTTAGACCACTAGAAGATGACTGCCCACCCTCTGCCATACCAAACTCAATCATCACATTCCCAAAGGTTGGGTACGTCTACAAAGATCCTGCTGGGAAGTCAAGGCTGTTCCTAGAGATTGACTGTCAAAAATACGCAACAAGTACTTTGACAGAGTTCAGAGCTAACCTCTTGGAGCACAGAGGTACGGAGTTCATGGATCAAGCCCTTATAGATAGATTGATAGAGGTCATCGACTCGGTAATCAACTTCAGAACCCTCTGCATCAGTATCTATCATGAGCTTAAAGAAGAAGGATTCGACAACAGAAGGATCAACGACTTCCCAAACGCTAATATCTGATATCTTTAACCAATCTCTTCTTACTTTTCATTTCATTGTGTAATCAAGTGTAAGTGCCTCTGGCATAATCTTATATGGAAAGAAAACATTCTACAGAGGTCGAATACCTCTTGTCGTGTACTTAGCCTAGAAAATCATGCACTTTTCAATTTTTTATTTTTCGATACTCAGGGGGAGATTGTTAGCTCCAATTTTACTGTTTATAGAAGTATTGAAAAATAGGCTAAGTGTTGACACCGACAGAGCTTCTGCCGATTCACAAAGAGACTGAAGTGAAGAATCTTCAGAAGACGCTTCGCAGAATACACGGCCACAGAGCCTCTACCATACTTGACAGAGCCTCTGTGGTATGAAGACTGAATACTTAGAAGAATACTTGAAGATCAAGACAAAGACGATCGTGCTTCTTACGTTTATTGTTGTACGAAGATCTTGAAGATCATTCGTACAACGCTCGCCCTGCTGCCTCCATGTGTCAACCTCTGATGGGTTTCAGTCTTTTATAGAGTGCGGCGCACTACAGTAACGTTGTACCTGTTACTGTTCCACGATAGTTGATAACTCTATTTTTAGAGTTATTATTTCCTTGTTTTTCCTACTTTATTTTGTCAATTTTAGCCATTTCACTTCTAAAAACCCCCATTCTTGGTATGATTTACGAAAACGAGTAAAAGGAGTGAACCATGGTCTTTAATAAATTATTTGGTGGAAGTTTGGGTGTTTTTCGCATTTTTATCCTGCAGTGATCACTGTTCTGCCCACTCCGGCTGCCCACTATTCGAGCTGATCAAGAAAGACAAAAGAAACTATTAGTTGGGATCTAATTTTCTGGAAGAAGAAGGTTCATTGGCAGGGATATGGCTGGAGGAAGTACAAAATGACATCTACATAGAAGATTGCAACAAGTACTCCTTTATGTACTTGGAAATTGACTTGGAGAATGATCCATTCGGTAATTGATTTGCACAAGGGGCTGATTTCTGCCATTACACATCAGTTTTTACCCATTGGAAGACTCATCTCTTTTGTGTAATATCCAAGTCTTTCCTCTAGTATATAAAGGAGCACTTGGGTTCATTTATTGAGAGAATCTAGCATTCTTACAATCATATTGGGTTAAGAAGATAGCTTTAATTTCTCTCATCTACCACATTAGTTTAGTCTTTTAATTACTGCATTAACTTAGCTTTAATTTCTGTAATTTCCTTTCCTAGTTAATTGTAGTTTGTAAAGCACAGTGGACAGGGACGAATTCTCGTTCCCCACTGTGAGCACTATTCAATCCACTTTCAGTTTTATTATGTGCAAATCTTCATCTTTTGTTTTCTTTACTTCAGAAATGTTAGGCTAAGCATCCTTTGGGATGTAGGAAGGAGAAGTACCTGGATTTTATAGAAAATGCTTGAGTAATCTTTATACTAAGAATATTTATTGTTTTGGTCATTCACTCTCGATATTTACCCAAAGATGCGAACAAGCCGATCACTTGCAAGGATCTAAAAGTCTAGTTCTTAACTTAGAAATGAGTAGAACACAGTGACACGAGCTTGAATGATGCTAGGGGATTCGAAAGAATTCTTATGACACTTACGAAAGTGAGGTCGGCATAGTGAGCTAATCTCTGCCCACTGGAGTAGTAGGCAAGCTAATTTGTGTATTAAAAACACTTAGAGTATTTGTCTCTACACATTCCATCGAGGCCTGAAAAGGTCCATTTAGAGATTACCATTGACAAAACAACAAGTACTAAGAGTATGGGATTTTTATCTAACGGTGTGAGTATTTTTGTAACCGGGCTTTTCTAGCGAAAAGGTCCACCACGAATACGAGGATCACTCTAAGGACCGAGTATTTGAGATAAAATCTAGGGAAAATCCAACCTACATTTCTCCTTTTTAACATTTAGTAAATCGTTTCAAGTAGCTATTTTACCAAACCAAAACCAAGTATTATTTTCCTCTATAGTTGAAACTTGTAAAAGGAGCTCATGAGAACCGTATTGTCTTGATTGTCCAGTCTCTGTGGATTCGATTCTGGTATTTTACCAACTATTACTTGCTGTGACGATCATAGTGGACAGTGTACACTTGCACTTCCCACTGTGGACAGTTTGCAACCCACTGCGATTAAAACACACATTTCGCACATAACAAGTTTTTGGCGCCGTTGCCGGGGACTGGCGTGATTTTAAATCTCAAGACATTAGTTTTTGTTCGAGCCCGAGTAACTCGTTTTTCTAAGCTTTTCGTGTTGCATGCCAAGGCAACAACACGAACCTTTGTTACCAATCGATCTTGAAATAGAGAAAACTTTTCGAAGAAGACGCAGAAACAGAAATCGACAACCCCCTGTGATCCCCACTGTGAACATGGCTGCAATACCGCCACCTGTATTGGAGACCACAATCACGATTGCCGATAGCAAGGATCGAAAAATACGGGACTATGCTACTTCCGGAGTTGGTGATTTAAGCTCCGGGATTTTAAGACCCAATATTGTTGCAAATCATTTTGAACTCAAACCGGTGATGTTTCAAATGATCCAAGCCATGGGTCAATTTGGAGGATCACCATCTGAGGATCCGCACTCACACTTAAAATCGTTTTTAGAAATGACCGATTCCTTTCAGTTGCAAGGTGTTAGTGATGAGGCATTAAGACTAAGGCTTTTCCCTTTTTCATTAAGGGACAAGGCGAAGTCTTGGCTGAACGCACATGCACCTCACTCGATAACCACTTGGCAAGAGCTTGCCGATAAATTTTTGCAAAAATACTTTCCTCCAACAAGGAATGTAAGGTTTCGAAATGATATAATTTTGTTTAGGCAAGAGGAAGATGAGGCTGTTTCGGATGCATGGGAACGATTTAAAGATTTACTTCGAAAGTGCCCACATCATGGCATCCCACATTGCATCCAATTGGAGACCTTTTACAATGGTCTTTCCAATGCAGCCAAAATCATCTTAGATGCAACAGCCGGTGGAACATTTACGAGTATGACTTACAACGAAGGATATCAAATCTTAGAAAAAATGTCCAACAACAATACCGAATGGTCAAATCCGAGAGCACCCATATCAAAGACCAACACCATCGATTCCGAGGCACTTAAAACCATGAATGCGCAATTGGTGGCCTTGACCAAAATCGTTTTAAATCAAAATAGAGGCCAAGTCAATTCAGCAACGCATCTCCCTGAAAACTGCTCCCTCTGTGGAGAGGAGCATGTTTTTGATTTTTGCCCAGCAAATCCCGAATCTGTTAATGTTATAGGAACCAATCCGAGGAACAACCCTTATTCGCAGACTTATAATCCAGGTTGGAGAAATCATCCGAATTTCTCTTGGTCTGGTAATCAAGGACTCCAACCCCAAGGGCCGAGTCATATCCAGCAAAGACCATACAATACCCCTGGATTTCAGCAACATCACAGTGGGCAGTCCTCACATCACAGTGGGCAGTCCCCACATCACAGTGGGCAGTCCCCACATCACAGTGGGCAGTCCTCACAACCATACCAACCACGATCTACTCAACCCGCTGAGACCCAACAGTCACTTGAATCAATTCTCAAGGGTTTTATGAATCAAACTCAAGCAGCCATTAGAAATATAGAGACTCAAGTAGGACAACTAGCCGTTGAAGTTAAGAATAGACCACCAGGAACGTTACCTAGTGATACCGAACAAGCTAGGGTGATAGGAAAAGGACCAGAACATGTCAAGTCCATAACTCTTAGGAGTGGAAAGGATCTGAAAGATATCGTTTTTGAGTCTGATGATTCGCCTCAAATACCCACTGTGGTTCCCACAGTGGGCACTCCTCAGGTCACTGTGGTCCCCACAGTGGGGACCGACATCCCTGACCTTCTCACTCTTGGACCTGTCCCAAAGCCTACTATTCCAAAGCCAACACCACAGCAAACTCAAATTGACCCAAGAAGTGTCCCTTTTCCTCAAAGAACGAAGCCTAAAAATGTCGATGTTCAATTTAAAAAATTCTTAGAAATTTTTAAACAACTTCATATTAACATACCCTTGGTAGAAGCTCTCGAGCAAATGCCAAGCTATGTTAAATTTTTAAAGGATATTTTGAAAAAAAAGAAAAGATTGAGTGAGTTTGAAATTGTGGCTTTGACCGAGGAATGTAGTGCACTCCTTACTAGCAAGATTCCACCTATGTTGAAAGACCCGGGTAGTTTCACCATTCCATGCATTATAGGAGGACAAGAAGTAGGTCAAGCACTTTGTGATTTAGGAGCTAGTGTCAACTTAATGCCGCTGTCCATTTTTAACAAATTAGGTATTGGAGAGGCTAGACCCACAACCATGATATTACAACTAGCCGATCGGTCCATTGCCTACCCTAAGGGAAAAATAGAAGACATCTTGGTCCAAGTGGATAAATTTATCTTCCCGGCCGATTTTCTAGTTCTAGATTATGAGGCCGATAAAGAAATCCCAATCATCTTAGGGCGTCCGTTTCTTGCAACCGGACGTACCTTGATCGATGTGCACACAGGAGAACTCACGATGAGAGTTAATGACCAAGAGGTGACATTCAATGTCTTCAAGGCTCTTAAGTATATGGAAACCGAAGACTGTTTTGCTTTGAGTTTGACTTATGGAACCCACAGTATTGACACACTGCCCACAGTGGGGAGAACAGTTCCCACAGTGAGGAGTGATAGTGAGCACTCTGAATCTGAGAGTGATGACACTTTTGAGGATGAGTGTAACGAGATCTTGGTAGCTTTTGAGCAGCTAGATTTCAAAGATAGACATGTCAAACTACCATCCAAAAATCCCCCTGACTTGAATTTGAAGCCATTGCCTTCCCACTTAAAATATGCCTACCTCAATGAGTTAGAAGAACTCTGTCATCACTCCTACATAAATGCAAAAACCAACAAGGAGAAGATCAAGTGGTGGCCTGACCAAAAAATCACTCATGGAGAGTTTGGGGAGGGACAAAAAGTGATACTTTTTAATTCAAGGTTAAGGATGTTTCCGGAAAATTTAAAATCACGATGGAAAGAGCCTTACACTGTGGTCAAGGTAAGTCCTTTTGGAACTCTGGACTTAATGGCTCCTCAATCCGGACAAATCTTTAAAGTCAATGGGGAGAAAGTGAAGCATTTTCTGAGTGAGAGTGCTCACATTGTACCCCACTCTCCACCTCACTTTGGTTAGAGAAAGTAAACGTTGTTTGTAAATATTTTATTTCAGTTATTAAATTTGGTATTTTTAATTCTGCATGGTAGTTTATTTCGATGTGTGTAGGAGAATTTTAGCACTTTTTGGAACAAAAAGGTTCGCAGTGGGCAGAGGCTGGTCACTGCGCTCCTCACTCTCGGTCTGACTTATGAAGAGACGGTTTGGGGGGCCCAAGGCTGACACACATCATGCTTTTTCTTACACAAAGGTCACCTTTTCATGCCACTTGTCCTTTCCCCACCTATTCCCAAGGAAATCTATCATTGTCTCTCTCTCTCCTAAACCGTTCCCTCTCTTACTTTTCATAGAAAACCCTCCTTTTCAAAATCAAAGCCTTTCTCTCTCCTTAAACCACCTACACTATTCATCTTCTTCTTTCTCCTTCACGAACCAAAAAACCATTCCAAAACCCTAGTAATGGCAAGAAGCAAGAGATTGAACACTCACCCAGAGGCGCCCACACGGCCGGCGATCCACCGCCGCACCGCCGACGACCAACCACCAGAGGCCGTCACCGGAGATCTCAATAAAACCCCACCAATCTCCGGCGAACCTCCGGTCATATCCAATGTTGCAGAAGCGAGTTCATCCAAACCAGAGAGTCCAAAAGCCGTATCTTCATCAAGGGTCTCGGACTCTGTTCAAAACCCTTTTGATGATACAGATTTGCAGGAGGAAGAGGAAATGCTGAGATTACAAGAGGAATACAACAAAAGGGTCGCGGAAATCAAGATGAAGGGGGAAGAAGCCGAGAGAAAGCGCCGTGAAGAAGAGGAAAGAATCAAACGAGAGGAGGAAGAAAGATTAAAAAGAGAGGAGGAGGAGAGATTGAAGAAGGAAGAAGCCGCAAGATTGGCTAGAGAGGAGGAGGAGCGATTGAAAGAGGAAGAACGAAAGAAGGCTGAGGAAGCAAGGATTCTCGAGCAAGAAAATAAAAAAGCAGAAGACGAGCGTTTGGCTCGTGAGGAAGAAGAAAGAAAATGACTTGATGAAGAAAGGCAGAGCAAGATTAAGGAGCAGACTGAGACTGTGGAAATCCCCCATGACAAAAATGCTGATAGTGTGGAGGATGTCCACACCACTGCCCACAGTGAAGAAACCCCGACCAGAGCACTCCAGAGGAACAGGGGAGTGGTTACACGATCTGGTGCAACCAAGAAGGCATCATCTGCAAAACCGAAAAGAAAAGCGTCGAGGAAAGGTAAGGGTATCGAACCCTCTTTAAGTTCTTCTTCTAGTGACACTAATACGGGAAGTGAACAAAACCCTTCTGAAAATCCACATTTGTCCACTGTGGGGACTGCTCATGCCCCCAGTGGGATACCGAGGCAATTCACTTCCCCAACTGCTAGAGCCCACTTTGAGTGTATTTGCACTCGGAAGTTGAATTTAGAGAGGGGTTTCGAACCCGACTTTGTAGAAGCCAATCCCTTTGTCAAAAATAAACTTGTAGCGCAAGATTGGGAAACCATTGCCACTGCCAATCGCCGCGCTAATGCATCATTAGTCCGAGAATTTTATGCTGAGGCCTCCCAAGCCAAAGAATCATTTGTTAAGATCAGAGGAAAGGTTGTGGACTATACTTCAGGCAATATAAACCGAGTGTTGGGTAGAGGAGCTCCGGAACCTTGTGCTTTTGGACAGTTCCTGGCAAAGATGACTCCGGCTGATGAGGAGTTATTTTAAAAGAAATAGCAGTTGAGGGAAGGCCATGGAATCAAGATGGCTAGAGAAGGTGTCTATATGCTGGCAGCCTCACCACTGAGGCTGTTGTGTAGTTCCAATTCCTAAGGGCCTCGGTGGCCCCAACATCGCACGACACGACTCTCTCCATGCATAAGTGTGCCATGCTTTACTGCGTTCTCACTAAAAAGAAGATCAATTTGGGAATCGTAATGCATGGTGCCATCCATCAGGCCAGAACACGAACCAAGGTAATCCTACCCCTTCCTTGCCTTATTACACTATTGCTAATAGATGCCGGAGTGCCCACAGCTGAAGAAGACCAGTTGATCGTTTCCACGAAAAACATCAGTATTCAGACAATTAAGAAGATGAGAAGAGAGATAGGAGGCCCGTCTGTTGAGCCTGCCCAGGTACAGCCCAATGTGCGAATAGCCGACGAGCACATAGTGGGCACTGAAGTGCCCACTGTGGAGAAGAAGGGTACCCCACTGCGACCAACGACTACGGGAGAA
The DNA here is from genome assembly GCA_033807775.1 of Saussurea involucrata. NCBI lineage: Eukaryota > Viridiplantae > Streptophyta > Magnoliopsida > Asterales > Asteraceae > Saussurea > Saussurea involucrata. Next base: position 96,679,908 of record CM066319.1, read on the forward strand.
GCAAGCACAAGCACCGTCAGCCCAATGACCGCCATCTTGAACGCCATTTCAGCCCTCACATACAAAGTCGACCTCCTCGCGGCTGAGCAGAAACATGTAAACCGCGCACTTGTGGCAGTCTGGATGTACAACCGAGATCGTGATGAGGTTGTAAACCAGATGTACATGGCTGCCGATCCTCTCCTTGCCGCACAAATCCCAGAATTTCCAGAGGGGATCTGCCCCACTGTGGCAAGTGAGGATGAGTTTGAGGAAGACTTGGTCGACAGCTCACCAAAGGCTACCCCTACTCCGTGAATGGTTTGTTTTAAAATAATGGTTTCGCTCATTTGCTCACCAAAACAATTTTAATTTCTGTTTGGTTTGATTTTTGTGCCTATGGCTAGGCATTGACACTGTTTGCTATTTTTACGTTTTAATATCGATGCATGAAAATCCTGCCGGTAGGTAGGTACTTTTGGGTACTAACGTATTGATTGTTTGAATGCTTTTGACCTCGTTTCCATTTCAAGGTACAACTTTCGGCTTCCAACTTAAAAAGGTCACTTTTGTAAGTACAAATCTCAACTTGTCCCGTGAAATGATTTAGGCCATTTTTCGCATCTAAACACAACCCTTTTTGTACCCACAACCACCTCCTTTGATCCATTTTTCTATGTCACCGTGGGGACACTGTGAGATTTTAAGTTTGAGGTGGGGATTTCCAGAGTCACTTCCAGTCTGCCCACAGTGGGGACACTGTGAAGTCCAAGTTTGAGGTGGGTAAGCCATACCCCCTCCCAAAAAAATATATATATATTTATAGAGAAAATACAAAAATACAAAAACAGAAGAAAATCGGAGTATCCCTAACAAAATTGATGGTGTGCCTTTTCCGGACCATCAAAGTGCTCACTCCCAGAAAAAGATGGTGTGCCCATTCTGGACCATCAGAAGAAAAAATAGCCATACCCAAATAAAGCCTGAATGTGTACGTACCTATCATTACAAAATACTAAACACCCACTTCTTGAAAAAAAAATCTCAAAGCGAGATCCTCGGTCCATGTTTGAAAATTCTTGCCAAAAACCCTTGGGAAAAGATTCAAAGCCATAAACCATTCAAACCCAAGAAAGCCCTATTGATCAAATGGTAAACAAGGGAAAGATTTCGTCAAGTACAAAAGTGAAGTTTTTAAGTTTCGGACTGAAGGAAGTATCGGAGGAAGGAGATCAAAAGCTCATTCAAGTCAAGAAGTATGTAAGTCCCTCAAAATTTCGAATGCATTGTTTTTCATTTTATTTCATTATTTTTATTACTTGGGGACAAGTAATGGTTTAAGTTTGAGATTGTGATAACTCTATTTTTATAGTTATTATTTCCTTGTTTTTCCTACTTTATTTTGTCAATTTTAGCCATTTCACTTCTAAAAACCCCCATTCTTGGTATGATTTACGAAAACGAGCAAAAGGAGTGAACCATGGTCTTTAATAAATTATTTGGTGGAAGTTTGGGTGTTTTTCGCATTTTTATCCTGCAGTGATCACTGTTCTGCCCACTCCGGCTGCCCACTATTCGAGCTGATCAAGAAAGACAAAAGAAACTATTAGTTGGGATCTAATTTTCTGGAAGAAGAAGGTTCATTGGCAGGGAAATGGCTGGAGGAAGTACAAAATGACATCTACATAGAAGATTGCAACAAGTACTCCTTTATGTACTTGGAAATTGACTTGGAGAAGGATCCATTGGGTAATTGATTTGCACAAGGGGCTGATTTCTGCCATTACACAGCAATTTTTACCCATTGGAAGACTCATCTCTTTTGTGTAATATCCAAGTCTTTCCTCTAGTATATAAAGGAGCACTTGGGTTCATTTATTGAGAGAATCTAGCATTCTTACAATCATCTTGGGTTAAGAAGATAGCTTTAATTTCTCTCATCTACCACATTAGTTTAGGCTTTTAATTACTGCATTAACTTAGCTTTAATTTCTGTAATTTCCTTTCCTAGTTAATTGTAGTTCGTAAAGCACAGTGGACAGGGACGAATTCTCGTTCCCCACTGTGAGCACTATTCAATCCACTTTCAGTTTTATTATGTGCAAATCTTCATCTTTTGTTTTCTTTACTTCGGAAATGTTAGGCTAAGCATCCTTTGGGATGTAGGAAGGAGAAGTACCTGGATTTTATAGAAAATGCTTGAGTAATCTTTATACTAAGAATATTTATTGTTTTTGTCATTCACTCTCGATATTTACCCAAAGATGCGAACAAGGCGATCACTTGCAAAGATCTAAAAGTCTAGTTCTTAACTTAGAAATGAGTAGAACACAGTGACACGAGCTTGAATGATGCTAGGGGATTCGAAAGAATTCTTATGACACTTACGAAAGTAAGGTCGGCATAGTGAGCTAATCTCTGCCCACTGGAGTAGTAGGCAAGCTAATTTGTGTATTAAAAACACTTAGAGTATTTGTCTCTACACATTCCATCGAGGCCTGAAAAGGTCAATTTAGAGATTATCATTGACAAAACAACAAGTACTAAGAGTATGGGATTTTTATCTAACGGTGTGAGTATTTTTGTAACCGGGCTTTTCTAGCGAAAATGTCCACCACGAATACGAGGATCACTCTAAGGACCGAGTATTTGAGATAAAATCTAGGGAAAATCCAACCTACATTCCTCCTTTTTAACATTTAGTAAATCGTTTCAAGTAGCTATTTTACCAAACCAAAACCAAGTATTATTTTCCTCTCTAGTTGAAACTTGTAAAAGGAGCTCATGAGAACCGTATTGTCTTGATTGTCCAGTCTCTGTGGATTCGAGTCTGTTATTTTACCAACTATTACTTGCTGTGACGATCATAGTGGACAGTTTACTGTTCATTGATGAATTCGGATCCTTCATCGTTTACTGTTCATTGATGATTTCAGATCCTTCATGTTTTACTGTTCATGGTTTCGGATGCTACTATTGTTTGGATGGCTTAGATGGTTTTGAACTGTTCTGAGTTGTTGGTTTCGGATCTTGTGAAGTCCGAAATATTGCTGAATTTGGTCATCTTAGTTCTGAATTTCGGAATGTGCTTACACCTAAAGGTTCAAAGGTATGGATGGCTTCGCATCTTTCTAATCCTCATTCTAATGGTTTCGAATTCCATTTATTCAAGATAGGCATGGTTTCGCATCCAACATGACACGAAATTGCCATGATTTCGAACCCTTCATGATCCAAATTGTCTTGATTTCGAACCCAACATGATCCGAATTGAGTGAATTCGCACCCAGCATGATCCGAATTCAGTGAATTCGCACCCAGCATGATCCGAATTGAGTGAATTCGCACCCAGCATGATCCGAATTGAGTGAATTAGCGGAACCCCCGTGCTAAGTCTCAGGAGGGGGACATTGGTCATGGAATTTAGCATAAGGCGTGTGTGACATCATTCTTATATTCAGTGTGCCACATACATTTAGCAACTGTCAAAGTTTAAAAGAGCTCAAGTCTTTCAAGATATTCAGAAGTTGATTGTTGGAGTTCAGTCTTTGATTGGATTGGAAGAGACGCTTGAATATTTGCAATCATTATTCTGAAGTTTTGTTGACGATGCTAAACCTTTGAGTGCTCTTTATCATTCTTCTGACTTGATCAACCAGAATTGTGAGAGCTTGCAATCATTGTTCTGGTGCTTTGGTTGTGATTCAGACTTTTGAGTGCTTATAATCATCCAGCTATTTCTTGAAGATTGAAGTTCTGGATTCTCTTCATTCAGTAGCTTGAAGTATTTTGAAGACGAGCATTTCTCCACAGTTGCTGAACAATGTTATTTGCTTGGGTCGTCTCATCCCTACCGAGTAGCGCGTGTTTTTACCGTTCCTTCTTCGAGCAAATTCGTACCAAGTTCTTAAGCCGAAATCCTACTCAACTCGTGATAAAACGACGGATTCCTTGTTTTACACTAAGAATGCATTTGGTTTTTCATTCAAAACTCACTCGTTATCATTCTTGTGGGCTTATCGGAACGAGCTCGAGTTTCTACATTTTGGAGATGTTGTTCGTGCACTTAGTGGAGTACATTGGATCTAAGTTTACTCAAGGTTGAAAATATGATGAATAAGAGCAACATTCAAGGGGGAGCCAAGCCTACATTTGAAGAATGCACCGCTAAAGTTTTTACAAGGAAATCAAGGGGGAGAGGAGCTAATGATTTGAAGATGATTTGCTTTCCAAAACTTTAGGGGGAGAATGTTAGGACACTGAAGTTGTCCTTTATAATAGAAAGTTTTGTAAAGCAATAGCTGTGTTAAAGGGCTTATGCTTAATTGTTGTAGTAAGTGATGAAGACTATAAATAGGTCTTTACTTGTAGTTTGTAAGAAGTGAATTCATTAATACAAGATGTAGATCTCTAATCACTTTGTGTTCTCTCTAGGTTAGATTTCCTTTTCAATAATGTTCTTCATCATCTTGTTACACAATACTTGGATTGTATGAAGATCATGGACCTAACATAGTATAAATAGAAGGCTCATGTTGAGCTCTTCTAATAAGCTTTGCACGACACATACACCATTGGAGCAGAATTCTTGTAATACCTTCGGTGTTCTTAGGTGTTCTTATTATATCAAATACAATGAATCATTGAGTTAATTATCTGTATTATATATACTTTGTGTATTTGATATTGTGTGTCTTTCTACCAAACAATATCCTTTAGTTCGCTAAAACGCTTCCGCACCCTTATTTGTTTGAACTAATAGATACTTAAATCATTGTTGAGCAATATAGGAACCAACACCGTTCCTAGCCACTGGCAGAACTCTGATAGATGTCCAAAAGGGTGAACTCACAATGAGGGTCCAAGACCAACAAGTAACATTTAATGTGATAGATTCCCTTAATTATCCTGAAGAGAGAGAAAGGAATGTTATAACTTAAGTTTGATTGAATCTTTGTGTCTAAACCAAAAATTTTGGGGAGGGAATGGAGATGGAAGAATCTGATAGTGATGGAGATACAACAGAGTTTGATGACTTAGAAGACATACAGGTCACCTCTGTTGTTGAAGTTTTAGAAAATACAGACATGAAAACTCTTGTTCCTTCCTTAGAATGTGCTCCGGACTTAGAATTAAAGGAACTTCCCTCACACTTGAAATATGCCTTTTTAGGAGATCCATGGAAGCCGCCAGTCATTATTTCAACATCCTTAGAATCTAACCAAGAGGAAAAATTGGTGAGCATATTGAAACAACACACCAAGGCCATAGGATGGACAATTGCTGATTTGAATGGCATAAGCCCTACTATCTGTAAGCATAAGATCATTCTAGAAAACAAAGATTTCACCTCAGTTGAGGCTCAAAGAAGGCTCAATCTCATGATGAAAGAGGTTGTTAAAAAGGAAATTCTAAAATGGTTGGATGCTGACATAATTTATCCATTGCCAGTAGTACTTGTGTCATCCCTGTGCAATGTGTACCCAAAAAGGGTGGAGTTACTGTGGTAACTAATGAGAAAAATGAACTTATACCCACCAGAGTACTTTCATGATGGAGGATATGTATGGATTATAGGAAGCTGAATCAAGCTACCCAAAAATGCCATTTTCCATTACCCTTCATTGACCAAATGTTAGACAGGCTGGCAGGAAAAGAGTTTTATTGTTTCTTAGATGGTTACTCCGGTTACAACCAAATTGCCATTGCACCTTGTTGGTGCAAGTGATAAAAATCATAAATCTCGTTGTTTTGATGATTAACAAATAAATAGACAAATGTTATTTGTTTCTAACAGTTTTATACAAGTATGTGAAATAAAGCATCTGAAGAATGGAAAAGCATCATCTCAGTTATTCCAAGTACTCCAATTCAAAGAAAGGGAGACACGAAGACTTTATCTGAAGAATTCAAGACTGGATGTGTACTAGTATTAGTCTTCATATTTCCTAACGGTAAACATACTCAAAATAATATACCACTTGGATATTTCAAAAACCAAACAAAATCTATCTTTTGAAAATGCTGAGATCAAACAAATAAATCCGTTGGTTTTGGTTTAAATTGAAAAGAGATGAAAAGACTAGCAATTAATGTGGGTTGGTGAAAAATAGTCCACGGACGACCGCAAGGTACTGGCGGACGTCCGCACTCAAGATTAATCTCTGAAATGCTTAGAGAACAAACGGCTACTTTTCACAACCACCTTATTGATCGTGGACATCCGAAACATGTTCATGTGGACGTCCGCAAGTGCTCATAATCACTTTTTGTCTTCTCTATTTAAATCCAACGATCAGTGAAAGAAAAAATAAGTATTGAGTTTAAAAAAGATATAAATCTCTGATTACTGATTAGCAAAAGAACTCAAGCATTTAAATCTCAAAATCCTCCAAGTGTTATACTTATACAAGAGTGATTACCATTAAGAAATTTATCATCTTGCATGTATTTACTTTGAGAGTGAGTGATCCATTCCAATCTCAAGCAGAAGCAAGAGATCGATTCTAATATTTGTATCAAGGTTTATGTTCTACCATAAAGAACATTCATAGTGGGTCTGTGTCTCGAGAAATGTCTTGGAAAGTGGATTAGCCAAGTTGGTGAACCACTCTAAACAACGGTGTTGGTATCATTCTCTCTACCCTTATCTCAACTATATATCTTGTTGTGCATTTAAATTGTTGTTGTGATTAGAGAAACAAATTTTTGAAAGTAAAAAGATTCTAATACAACCTTTACCCCCCCCCCCCCCCCTAAGGTTGTCTAACAATTGGTATCAGAGCAGGTCTTTCAAAGATTTCACAAGTTTAACAAGTTTTTTTTTTAAAACAAATTTGTCACATAATGGCTCATCAAGAAGGCTCTCTATCTGTTAAACCACCTCCTATTGACATCGAAAATTTTGCCATTTGGGCCGAGCTCTTTGAATGTCATGTTCGGGATAAAAGTAGAAAAATGTGGGATATTATTGCTTACGGAAATTTTGTTCCCACAAATATACAAGAAGACAAAAGTGTTGAAAAACCCATCGCTGAGTGGTCTAATAATGATGACACATGGAATTGTTTGAACTTTGAAGCAAAAAATTTGATTTATGCTTCCTTGAATTCTGATGAAATTGAGAGAGTCTTTACTTGTAAAACAGCTAATGAAATTTGGCAAAGCTTAAATGATACTTGTTTGGGTAAAATTTCACCAGTCTCGACCACGACCAAAATAGGGAGAACATTTATTATACTTTAAAATAAGGTGGTAAAATCATAATACTTTATCCCTTGATCAGAGTTGAAATCAAAAATTATTCACCTCACGACACTCGATCATGACGTCGTCTAGCTCATACGACCGTCGTATGGAACCTCGCGACCTCGACCGACTAACATGCGATATTTCTGTTATATTTTCGTTGTTTAAATGTAGGAATCAATGTCATTAATGATCAACGGACATAATCGACAGAGACAATGATGAGCATTAAATCCAGTGACTGTTACGACCGTTACCAAGAGTCTTTATGGAGTCATTCAAGGCGCTCGAAGACTATAAAAGCAAAGGCTAGAGCATCATCTGACATATCTCGAATCATCTGACATTTCTCTGATACCTTGAAGCATTTGAACACATCCGAACTCTGAAGAACACCCGAATCTTAGAATTCTCTCTCAACAGATCGCTCGCGACGCACGACTCACTTGTTTTCCACACACGACACTTAGTTTCTACACACGACGCACCAGTTTTTACATTCGATACACTTGTTATTTTACATTTAAAGTCTTTCTTTCATCTGTATTGTAATCATTGTACACCTCGACACCTGAAACACAAGGATATCGCCCCTGTTTGGCGACCACAGTGTAGCGACGACATCATCATTGTCGTCCGCAGGTTTTTTCCTCATTGAGGTTTTTCCCGCGTCACCAAAATCTTTGTCTCATTTATATTTTCTGTCTTTGTCGCACGGTTTGTTGCAAGATTTCTATTCTTTAGTTGTTAAGCTCCACAATCAACCTTAAGTTATCCTTCTGGACGATTTTTGGCATTAACAGTTTGGCGCCCACTGTGGGGCCCCATCAAGAGAAAATCTTCGACAAATGTGCGTCTTACTAATGGTTTCTTGGAGTTTCCTCTTTTTCTGTTTCAGGAAAATGGCAGGTAATGGAAACCCAGAGCAAGTCATTGCCCAGATGCATTGGGATCTTGAGAATGCACGTCGCCAGATCGAGGCCCTTGCTGATCAAATTCGAAGGGCAGCTGAAGAAATCGCGCTGCTAAGGTATCAGAATCCGGGCGGATTGTTCGAACCGCAGAACGGTCCTAGGCCATTCGTCCAGAATCCCGGTCCAGGATCATTCGGTCAGAATCCAGGATCCGCTCCCTTCATCCAGAATCCCGGTCCAGGATCATTCGGTCAGAATCCAGGATCCGCTCCCTTCGTCCATAATCCAGGTCCAGGTCCATTCGTTCATAACCCTGGACCGGGACCGTTCGGTCAGAACCAGCAGCCGGGATCGTTTATCCCAAACCAGTTCGGGTGTTGATCCATTGGTAGGTGCGAATCCCGATCCTAATGACCCCGTCGCTCAGCGGTTGAAAATGCTAGAAGATCAGAACGAGCGCGTCCTATCTTTGCTCGCTAAGCTACCGGGGGCAGCCGTACCTGTCGATGTCGAGCCTCGTTCGGGGTATCAGGCGTTGCCTTTCATAGATAAGATTGTGACCGTCGACGTCCCTAAGAAGTATAACATCCCTGCTTTCAAGCCCAAGTATTCAAGAATAACCGATCTGACGGAGTACATCGCGCAGTATAAGCAGCTAATGTGGACGATCTCGATCCCTCAAATGTATCAAGAAGTATGCATGTGCAAAAGTTTCGGGGCGACCCTCACAGGTCATGCGCTCCAATGGTTGATCAACCTCAAACCCAAATCCATCGGGTCGTTCGCTGAGTTGGTCAACCAATTCTCCAAGCAATTCGCCAGTAGTCGCAAGATGGAGAAGCAGACCAGCGACCTGTATTATGTCGTGCAGAAGGCCAATGAATCTATTCGAAGCTACTTCAATAGGTTCAATGCAGAGATGATCAGTGTCCGCAACTGTGACATCAAGACCGCAATCGAAGCCTACAAGCGTGGTCTAGACTACAGTTCGGGTTTGTACACTGATCTGACCAAGTATTCCCCGGAGAATTTCGAAGACGTCCGAGCTAGAACCCTTGCTTATATGAGGATAGAAGATGATGCTGCCTTTCGTCGTAAACACACCGACGATAAGAGGTCGCTTGGTGTCAAGAAGCCAGAGGTCAAAATAAAGGCAGCATCCAAGTTAGGGCCTGCATGAAAAATCCCGAACGTCCGATTCAAGACAAAGGCGGAATCCAAGACCACGACCAAATTTCCTTAGTACCCTAAGATATCCTCCTACGGATTCAAAGCGACTACTAAGGACTTGGTCGAGGCTATGAAGACCGTCCAGGCGACCATTCGATGGCCAAAAAAGTCTGACCAAGATGACGGTAAGAAAGATAAATCAAAGTGGCGCGACTTCCATGTTGACCACTGTCATTCGACAGACGATTGTATAGCTCTCAAAAAGGAGCTGGCATATCACATCCCGAAGGGCAATCTCAAATATATCATCGACGACGTCGTTACTCCAGCTAGCGACACTCGTCCGCCAACCCCCGAGCATGCAAATGTCGTCAATTGCATCACTGGTGTTCCGACGTATGCAGTCTGACGTGATTCGCAGCCAAACATCAAGCCAGCCAGGCACCTAACGATTGGCCTATCCTGCGCTCATCGAGACCCAAAGGATATCTGGAGTTAGAAGCTATGAAAATCACGTTCGACCAAGACGACCTCGGTGACTCATATCAGAAGCATAATGACTGGTTGATCATTCAACTCACGGTTGGTAATTGTTTAACCCGACGATTTTTGGTCGATGGAGGCAGTTCAGCGAACGTCATCTTCCTTGATACCATCAAAGCCATGGGAATCGATCGATCGAAAATCACCCGACGCTCGACAACCTTGGTCGGTTTCAATGGAGACGCGACAAGTACCTTTGGAGAGATTCCCTTGCCTGTCTATATAGGGGGAATCAATAAGCAGACGATGTTCAGCGTCATCGACTGTGCGTCGGCCTATAACATCATCTTAGGTCGACCATGGATCCATGAAATGAAAACCGTTCCCTCGACGTACCATCAGACCATGAAATTCCCTACGCCGTGGGGAGTCCAGGAGATCAAAAGTGAGCCGAAAGTCGTCTGTGGCTGTTATAAGACCACCCTGAAGCCGCATAAGTAAGTCGTCTAGCAGTTACGGGTCGAAGAAGTCGTCCCGGATCAGAAGGTCTTGACAGGTTCGTCTCTCGATCCACGCCTTAAAAACGAGCTAATATCTTTCTTGCAGAAAAATGTCGATTGTTTTGCCTTGTCGCACGAATACAATCTCCTCGAGTCAAAGAAAATTCGAGAAAGTAAGCTATCCACCAAGTGGGAAGGTCTTTGTCGTATCTCAGAAATCGTAGGTAAAAATGTCTATCGACTCCGAACCCACGAAAATCGAGGTATCTCACGTAGCTGTAATGCAACACCTCTTGAAAACGTATGTCTTCTAAGTCCTTTTCTATCTTTCATACGATTTTTACCACGACGATTACTGACTTAAGCATCGGAGGGTCGTTGGCTAGCCAACGACCAACCCCTGACATTGTTTTATCGCAAATCGCACGCCATAAGATTGCTAAGTCTATTATGCGACTTTAATCTCACAAAGTCGCACGACATAAGTAATCAGATCTATGACTTGGTTAGTCTATCACAGGGACATATGATTCAAGGTCATCGTATGATCTAATTGTACGATCACAAGGTCTAACGACCCCATGATCTAAGTTTCTTGACTTAGAAAATTTCATATTCTGAATGAATGCTTTGGTCGCATGTGCTTATGATTGCCAACACGATTTAAATGTATGTCTTATGTCTTAGTCGTTGTATTACAATGGATGCCTGAGTCGCACGATTTCTTGTTCATTCTATACTTAGTGAATTTCACAATTGATATTGTATCTATTCACAAAATGTATAAGACATAAGTTTAAAAGAAGTTAAAGTTTCATTCATTGAATAAACTGTCAGTTACATCCAAATAACTCGACCACCAACGGTCGAGTAGCGAAAAAACAAAAATAACAAAGTTTTTTTTCTAAGACTGAAGAGGAGCGTCGGTCGCATCCTTGCCAGAAGCCTAACCCGTTGAACCTTCGACCACCTCCTCCTCCTCCTCGACCTCCTTCTCGTCATCCGAGTCGAGGTCTCTTTCGGTCCCGACGTCCTTCAAAAAGATGGCAAGCTCGTCTGATGCCGAGGACAAAGGATCTTTTCCCGACAGGTGTTGTCGCATGATCGCCGCCAGTGCGGTGAGTCGAGCAAAAGCGAAGACGGTTTTAGTCTCGTCCTGCAGCTCCTTCACCTCTTTCTCCAAGCTCGCCACCTCAAACTTGGATTCCTCGGCCTCTTTTTCCTTCATCGCCAAGGACTCATTCATCCTGTCCAACTCTTCCCTTTGATCGGCGATCAAAGACAGGGATTGCTTCAAACGAGAGTTCACATAGTCCCTTGCACGACCGATGGCTTCCAACTCGTCCAGAGCGTCGTCAAGTCGTACCGACATATCTTCGGCACCTGCCAAGGAGGACTTCTCCCTCTCCAACGCTGCGTCCTCTCTCTTAAGAGCAGAAGCCACTAGGCCTTCTATCTTTTTCGTTGCAGCATGCAATGCCAAGGAAGACTGGAACGTCTGAAACAAACGAAAAGTATTGTTAAAGAAAACATTCGACAAAGTTAACAAACGATAAAATGTAGCATGTTTTGAAAGAAAACTTACCAGGAACGCCATTCCGGCGACATGCGATCCCGTGTCCTCTATGGAAACCCCTCGAAAACGCTCCTCGAAAGATGGGAGCTGATATTTCCCCAGATGCGGAAACAAATTCGCCCCGTCTAGGGTATTGTCAGCCAAGAAGTCCGACGACAATGTAAAGTTAACCGTCGTGACTTCCTTATCCTTGGTCGCATGACCCTTGCCCTTGTCGGCCGCCGTACGGATCGATGTCTCAGACGCAGACGCCGTCTTTGTCGCCTGGAGTGCCGGGCTAACCCGTGACGCGTCAATCACGACGAAAGACGTCTTTTTCTTCTCAGGAGTCACGATCGCCGCCTTCACTTTCTCAGGCGTGCCGACTCTCGACGAGCCGCCCGCCTTTGAAGACGGTTCCTTTGGGACCATCATCCTGTTCTGCTTTAGGACACCCGACCCAGTTCTCGGGATCTCCTTCCTTTTTTCCCTGCCCTGACGGGCCAGTTCAACTTGAGCGGCCTTCTTGGCAGCTGCGGGCATCATCTTCGCCTGAGGCTTTCCTGTATGGCAAAAGAAAGAATTATTAGATAAGAGAAAGACTAGGTCGATGTAACGACCCGTTATCCCAAAACATACATAATATATAACAATTAACATTTCATACACAACGTCGTTACTTTCATAACAAAACACATGATAATTCACATTCGGTCCCAAAGTCTCAAAACTATACAATACAGAAATGCAAACATATCCTAATCTTCATCAGCTAGCCATCGCCTCCTATGCTTTATTCTTCCCTTTGATAACCAAAGATCCTTGACCTGGAATACATATTTTTGAAAGGAAAATGAGGGTTAGACCTAATGGTCTAGTGAGGAAATCCCTGTCAGTTTAGTAAACCTTTGTATCAAAACCAATTATATAAAACTTTTCATATACATCCATATATTACACGTATATCAATACCATTCAAGACTCGTACATCTCATCCCACCTTATTCCCCCACAACTGGCCATACTAATTGGTAGCAAGCCAACTAATAAATATCAACGTTACCGGTCCGCACACCGGAACCCAGCTACTCACCGGTCCGCACACCGGAACCCGGCTACCCGTCGGTCCGCACACCGGAACCCGACTAATGTGCACCTGTGTAGTGTAATGCACATAGGAATATAATATCTTACTATATTATAAACACAAAATATTCACACCTTAATCATATATCCATTCCACACATATATGTATTCCAGTTAAAAAGTATTTTGAAGTAAAACTCACCTCGATCGCTTATCCAAAATCACTTCCAAGCCTTTCTCCAAAAGATTCAGTCTTTCAATCCAAATCCACAGAATCTGAAACAGATTAAATACAAATATCCCCTTACCAATTGAACACATGAACTCTAGATAAATCTACCTAACTCTCGCCATCAAAACGACCAAACAGCTATAGTTTCCGGACAGCCCAAAGCAACCCGGACAGCTCAACTTTTCCGGACAGCATAACTAACCCGGATAACATGAATTTTCCGGACAACATAGACCAATCCAGGCAACTCGTCTTTTCCGGACAACTCAAGGAATCTGGACACCAAAGTAATCTGAACGTCAACCGGTATCTAATTCCTCCAGAAATCATCAAACAAATCATCCGGACACTATCAATAAACTACCCGGATACCTTCATATCATCCTGACACCTCTGACTGTTTATCCCATTTTCACCCAGAAATTGACTAAATCATTAACAAATGTGATTTTGACTATTCTACTCCGATAGGAACCATCTAAAAGCAATTACAAACATAAAATACAAAGAGACATACCTCAGATTCACTTCCAAGCATACCAATTGAAGCCTTAAACTAGTTTTTCTTCTTTTCTCCTTCTTGCTCTCTCATAACACACACACACACAAACAACTGAAATCTGGATAATATCTGATATGCTTAAGAGATAATATCAAACTTAATTACCACTTTGGTCCTTGAACTTCTCAATAATAACCCAAACACCCTTAACTTATAATTTAACCCAATCTTACCCTAAAATCCAACTTTAAAGTTAACTTTACTTAACGGAAAAAGGGATTTTAACTAACGAACTTACCCGGGGAATTACATTATCTCCCCCTTAAAAGAATTTCATCCCGGAATTCGGTTAAGCGAAAAGGTAACGAATACTTATCACTACTGCTTCGAACTTTACACTCCGCCTCTATCTATATCTCTAACACCGATAATCAACAAAAGCACAGAAATACCATTAACCAATTGGCACCGAAGTCATATAACACTTTAGCACGTATAGAGTTTATTAGAATCATACCTGTAACAACATCAGGACTTTCTTCTACCTCTTGTTCCGTTATCTGAAAAACACAACCTTGGATTCCAGGTAGTTCAGACCCTTGTACTCCTCAAGACTTACCACCCGTTGGTCTCACTGTCATATTAGCTTGCTGTGCTTTCCACTGTGGACAATTAACCTGAATATGTTCCGGGGAGTTGCAAACGAAACAAAATCGAGTTACCCGACACTCTCTCGCGGTATGACCAGCCTTTCCACATTTGTAGCACTTTCGGGAATCACCATAGCAATTTCCTTGATGAATACGGTCACATGTTGAACATGGTCTTCTTTCAGCTGACCTGAAAGGTGAATAACTATCAAACCTCGGGGATTCGTATTCTTCCGAATCGTTCGTCGTTTCTTCCAGTTTTCTTTTCCCAGCACTCTTATCACCAACGTCTCTCCTATTATCCTGTTCCACATTCTCCGCGGCATCCACTGCGGCTAAAAAGGTATCAGGTCTCGTTGCAGTCACTAATTTTCGAGTTTTTGAATTCAACCCAAATATGAACCTTTCCATCTTCATTTTATCCGTGGCAACATAATATTCTCTAAAACGCGACTTCTCTAGGAAACGGGCAGTATAGTCTCTGACTGATAAATTCTCTTGTTGTAGGCTCAGGAATTCCTCCTCCAATTGTCTGACTGCTGCCTGAGGACAAAACTGTTCTTTGAATGCCCTTGAGAATTCACCCCAAGTAAAGGTTGAGTATACATCAGATCCCTCGGAGTCAATAAGGGCCTCCCACCAATATAAAGCATCTGCCTTCAACATTGCAGTTCCGTATAACACCTTATCCTCTTCCGCACTGTTGATCCAAACCCTCAGTGATTTGATAATGACCCTCTCTTATATACTTAGTGAAAATTGTAAGTAAACAATATGTATCAGAGTTTCACTATCGCTGATAAGTACTAAGATCTGATAGGAACTCTCACTCTTTAGATTAAACATTCAGCGAAACTGTTCACCATAATACTCTGAGTCTGTTCAGTGCTTATGGTGATAGCTGATAAGTTAGTTGTTTACTTATGATCCCTGAAGACAAGTTTCACGTCAACATAGGTTCTACGCTGAAGTCGAAGATCAAGCTCAAGAACCAGCGACAAGTCTCCTAATGAACTGATGCGGATCAGCGAAGAATCAGATTTGTCCACTCAACGTGAAGTATCAGTACAGGACTTTGGCTATCGCTGAATTCAATCATTCGCTGATAAAAAATGATAGATCGCTGAATCAACGTAAAGCTGATTATGAAGTCCTCCGTACAAAGTATTTTTTCTTAACCACCCTTGCACGACTCCGTACGATATGTCAGAAAAGAACCTCCTTATTGTCTGAATTCGTACAACCACCCTGATACTACACTATTCAAACATGCGGCTACTTAGGTTGTCAACAAAGGACAATGACATGCAACCAATCAGCTGCTGCCACGTGTAAAGTGTATATTGCCATGCATTAAATGCATGCAGTATATAAGAAGATGAACTCACTTCATTTTGAAATAACTTGCTAACTCTGGACAAGTTCATCCTTCTTGTCTTGAGATAGGTTATTATTAGTAATTTCCTTCTCTTTCTTAGTGCAAGAAACTTAGTGTTCCAACTTGTTTAGATTTAGGTTTACCCTTAATCTTGTTTCTACAACAAGCTGTAAATTGTTAATGATTTATCAATAAACAATTTAGAAAAGTAAAATCTGTGTGTTTGTATTCAACACCCCCCCCCCCCTTCTACAAACTTGTATAGCCCTTCGGGACCAACACGCACACTTGCTGGTCCTGAAGACAGCTTCTATCTCTTTCAGCCACCTCATGGCCTTCACTGGATCTCTTTCTCCTGTATACGTCGGGGGTTTGAAATTTAAAAACATTTTATAGTCACACTTCCTTGGCATCGGTATGACAGTATGGGTAATGGGCATCTCATCTTCTAGACTAGGATCTGGTATTTCAGTTTCTGTGTGACGAGTTCTATCGAACATAGCTCGTATATTGGCTTGAAGTCTTCCCATTTCCGCCGTCAAATCATTTTGTGTAACAAATTCAGTACCTCGCCCCTGAACTCTACCTCCAGTTCTGCCTCTGCCACTTTCTCCCCCTCTTCCCCTTCCTCTGGCTGTTGGATTAGATCTATTCGGATTTCCTCCCCCTTCCCGATTCGTTTGTTTAGTACCGCTTGCCATTCTGTAAATTCAAACAAGGTTAACATACACATAAGCACATACCCCATATAACAAGGTATTCCACTCCAAGCATGCACCTGTAAGATCACAATTACACTGGCCATGTGTAATCTGAAATTACCTTACATGATGTTCCTTCTACCTTTTATACTTAGCATCCCAAGGTTCTAATATATCAAGGACATCCTACTTCACATGCAGTTTATGTAACATCCGACAAAAATCGAAACTTCCAGGTTAGCATCTGTTAAACCCTCACTAATGTTAACATAGGGAATA
Source organism: Saussurea involucrata (assembly GCA_033807775.1). Taxonomy (NCBI): domain Eukaryota; kingdom Viridiplantae; phylum Streptophyta; class Magnoliopsida; order Asterales; family Asteraceae; genus Saussurea; species Saussurea involucrata. Next base: position 96,696,585 of record CM066319.1, read on the forward strand.
TACTTTGATAGGGCCTTTTCAGAAGACATTAAGGCGAAGATTCGCTAGAATTCCCGGAGTTGCCTAAAAGACCCGGTTTTGACCCATGACTAACCGGAACGCCTTGTGAAATGCCAAAATGCTTCAACTAACATATAATCTATTTGAAATATAGGGTTTTTTTTCTTTTAAACATAAACTTTCTTTTTATTGGAAATTTATAGAAACAAGAAGGTATTTTAAGAGTGTATCTCGCAATCTATTCATAAAAATAAAAACGATTCTACAAAGAAATGATATTTTGCTAAAAAAATTTATATATAAAAAAATATACAACAAGGGGTTGGGGGCCCATGAAGGGGCCGGCCTCCCCCCCCCCCCCCCCCTTTATTCCCTCAATTTTTCAACTTTTGTTTCATTTTCAAAACTTCCTCCAACCATCCATCTTCCTCTCTTCTCTCTCTAGAACATTCACCATTCCTTCTCTCCTTTCTTCTTCACTTTTCTTCAACAAAGTTACCTTCAAACTCCAGAAAATTTCAGACCTGATACAAGTATCCAAAACGAAATTTTAAAGGGCTTGAAGTGCTTGCATCATCTCTCAAAGGTAAGAGTTCTAAACTAATCATCTTTTTCATTTTTTTAAGCATCTTTTGATAATAATTGTTACCTTCCTACACTTTTATTTCATTCAAATGGATGAACTCTTATTTTCGTTCTAGAAGTGAGATAAAACACCAAGGACATGAGAAATGTCCATAAAGTGGTGAAAATCTATGAACTTCCATCATGAACTTAAGAAAAATGAGCAAAATCCTCAAAAACGTGATTTTCTTCTTATACTAGAATCTGAGTTTGTAGACCTTAGCATGCACATTTTATTTTAAGTCTTGGGTATTTTCTTTCAAAAACATGTCATATGATGTTAGGATTGAATCCTTAACAAAGGAATCCACATCTATGGATGTTAGAATGCTTAAAATGTGGTTTTTCTTGAGAAGGTTTGAGTTCCAAATCTGGCAGATTTGTTGCATGAGTTTAGGACGACCATATCTTGGTCAAAGCATGTCCAAATTCCCTTATTTTTCTTCTAGAGTAAGGTTTAATGAGTTAGCGTTCAAACCCAATTGGTCTCATAAGAAAATATTGAGATTTAAGCCTTCAACTCCTTAGAACAAATTTGGTGTGCAGCAGATGGTCGGCCAGATTTTTGTGTCTCGATGTTTTGCTTATAACTCTTTGTAGAATCCAAGGAAATTACGCATTCTTCTTCTGTAAGTTTCCTATATGAGTTACGTTTCACATGCATTTGGTCTCATAAAAAAATAATGGTGTTTTGGTCACTAAAATATTTTATACAAGTCAAGTGTGTCAAGCTGTCCAAGATTGGCAGATTGGTACATGCAGCTTCATTCGTCAATAACTCACTCAAAAGTTATCAAAAGTTTGTGAATCATTTTCCATGAGATACCTTTATGTGTTAGGTTTCCAAAGCATGTAAAAACTCTGAAAAATATTAAGTTTTGACCCTCCAAAAGTCTGTTTTCACAGAAGGGTGCAATCTGTTTTAGGTTCTGTGTTACACAACTTCATAAAAATTATTTGGACCCCTTAAACACCTCCAAAATTTATTAAATTTGGTCAAAATCTCCTTAACTCAGCATATTACCATATATAAAAAAATGGGTAAATTTGTTATTCTAGAAAGTGTTGTAAAATAGTCATTTTTGGAGTATAAAGTTTCTGTCAGCTTAAACATTTTGGAAACTGTTGAGTTTTTATTATAACCCTATATATACATGATTAAAACATTGGAACAATGCTAAATTCTTCATTTCAATTTAAATACTAAAGCAAAGGCATTTCACAAGATGTGGATTAAGTTAGTTAGGGATAACCTTGTGTTAGCTATGAAGGACTTATAGAAATTGTTTGACATTATAGGGAGCCCGTAAAGCGGTTAAGCGAGCAAGCTACCACTATTTTCGCGACTACGCTATAAGGTGAGTATTCACAGCCCCGTTTTACTTGTTTTAATGTTTGGGGAGAAAAGCATGTTATGATTTTAAAATGCTAAATGATTCATGATACTAAATTATGAATATACTTGATTTGGGAAATGAGTACTAATGAATGAACAAAATTACATAAGTGACAAAGATATGTTGAGTTGTAACGAAAATGTTAAGTCCCCAAATTGGTACACTACTTATTAACTTATTATAAGCCGTTGATACTTGTGGATAGCGCTATTTGGTTTGACAAACCCACCTTGGACTGACGAGTAGGGGTGCACTTTATCAGTCAATAATGTTCTACCCATGTGGCCAACATACCACCTCTGAGGTAGTTCGCGGGGCGTAGGTTGTCGGTAGGCTTAGTAGTGGCTCAACACTTATATATCTTACAAAAGTCATTCATTGTAAATTTGTACTCATGAAATTTTAAACTTAAAGCTTGTCGTGAACATAAGTTTCATGAAAGTAACCTTTGGATGAAAAACTGTTGAGTATATGGAAAACCTGTGAACTCACCAACTCTTTGTAGTTGACCTTTTTGTTTTAAACATGCTTTTCAGGGGCTAAGAAGGTAAATGACAAGGTTTAATTTAGCATGCATGACGACATCAACCGAGACTCTTCTTTTGCCATATCTTGTTAAAAACACTATTACGGGTTGCATGTAAACTATGGATTGTAAACCCTTAACTTTAATTTTTGAAACTTTGAAATGTAATACTTTATGTAATTGTATGGTTGGTGTTGTTTATTTCCTAATGCTATGAAACTCTATCTGTTACATCTCGTGTTTCCGCTTTAGCGGGGTGTGACAGATTTGGTATCAGAGCCTAAGGTTATAGAGAATGCCGGTTTTCCTATGGAAACCACAAACTATAACCCAACCATAACGCAAATTATTTTCAAAACAGTTTTCGAAATGACTTTCAAAAATTGAAAACGTATTACTAATATAACTAAGATGAGTGTCACATTATTATACCTCAATTAAACAAAGCTTGATCACCTATGTTTAATTTAGGAATATATAATGGGGGACTTGGATTGGTTATATTAAAGGTATGCTTAAAATAAATTCCTACTTAAAAATGGAAAGCATGATTTTTGTGTGTGCATGCATAAACATTGCATATCTTAGGCACTTACAATAACACACTTAATAACTAAGTCTACCATTATCGCAGTTCACTATGTCGTCCACCCACACTTCATCCGAGCACACTCCTTCCGAGCACTCTTACTCGGCTGACCCCTCCGACTATATTACTAGCCATCCTAGGGGGAATGCATTTGTTGAGGTGGAGAGAGACCCGTATGATGGCGATCATGAAGTAAACAGTGCACCACTCACTCGACCCCCTCCGCCTACACTTCGAGGACCGAGAGTAAGAACCACGGCTAGAAAAAGTGTTCCATTGCCTAGGTGTGTGAGTTTCACCCACCCACCGAGATACGAAGGAGAGTCCTCCCGACCGGGAGCGCGGCGAGGAAACCCTCAGGTGGTGACCAGGGTACCAGTGGCTCACCCTCCCGGCATGACTGCCCGGGAAAGTCAGTGGGTCCTAATGATGTCGCAAGAGGTGCAACTTCATAAAGAGAGATTGGACCAACAACATCAACACTTGAATGGAATAATGGAGGTTCTAAAATCCCATAGTGAGGTCTCGGACCGAACTATGGAGGTCATCGCCTTCACCCGGAGAGAAGTGAGGACACTACGTATGTACCTAGCTTGGGTAATAGGAGCTTTGATGATGATGATGGGACTGCTGATCTGTACATTGAGGCGATAGTAAAACACTCATTGAGAAGCTTTTGGGATTGATTAAGCTTAGACTTATATTTTTGGGGCATGTAGCCGTTAAATCAAACATTAAATGTTTTGTTAATTGTTCTTTTGGGTATTGGATGTTTACGGCTTGTAAATGAAATGTTTGGTTAATGCTTATATGTCTCAAGTACTTTTAATACATGATTATGAAATTGTGGTATGTTGTTATGACATTACGTGTAGATAATAATGATAGTATGCTTGAAGTAGTACCATAACTTAGATTAACATAACAAGTAGGAAGTGTAACCCAATAACAGTAATGGTGACCATGTGACTAAATCCTTAAATAAAACAATACCTGTAGGACTATGCCTCCAAGGAGAGAGGATCCCGAAATCGCACGGCTCGTGTCCGAGCAAATCATGGCCGCACTTCCAAACATCGTTAGCCAAGTAGCAGCTGGTCTGAACGCTAATCCAAGAAACAATGCGGAAACAACTGGAAATAGGGAATGCACGTACAAGGCTTTTAGGGCCTGCAACCCTAAAGAGTTTCATGGAACCGAGGGAGCTGTTGGATTAATAACTTGGTTAGAGGGTATGGAGTCTGTCCTTAACATCAGCAAATGTACGGAAGGGAACAAAGTGGAATTTGCCGTTTGCCTTCTACAAGGACGGGCATTAACATGGTGGAACACCCAAGTGCAAACCCGAGGCCGGGATGTGGCTAACAGACTGACATGGGATGAATTTAAGAAGATGCTCAAGGATGAGTACTGCCCGAGGAGTGAGATCCAGAAACTAGAAGCGGAACTCTGGCATCATGAAATGGTAGGAAAGAACGTAGACGCCTACACCGCCCGCTTCCATGAGCTAGCAAAATTGGTGCCACACCTGGTAACGCTAGAGGAGAACCGAAACGACAAATATATCTATGGTCTAGCTCCTGAAATTCGTGGAAATGTTACCTCGGCAAGACCAGCAACACTCCAAGAGGCGGTGAATATAGCAACCAAACTTACCAACAATGCCATCCTGTCAGGAACGTTCACGAGCGACAACGCCAAAGGTAAGAGAAAGATGGAAGAACCCTTGAAAAGGTAATTTGGTGGGAAGTTTGGTAAGAACCAGAAGGTGATGGGAAACTTTGGAGTACAGACTCAGATGGTGGAGAAAGACAAGGGAACCTATCCCAGGTGTGATAAATGCAACAACCGCCACGGTGGAAGATGCATTATTTGCCTCAAATGCAATAAGGGAGGCCATTTTGCTAAGGATTGCAGAAGTGGAGGGAGACGAACTTGTCACGAGTGTGGAAGCCCAGATCACTTTCGAAGCACATATCCGAGACTGAACCCAGCACGACCAGGCAATCAAGCACGACCAGTCCATCAAGGGAATCAAGGGGGTCAGGCACGAGGTCGAGTGTTCGAAATTGGGGCAGATGAAGCAAGACGAAACCCGGATGTAGTCACAGGTACGTTTCTCTTGAACAATCATCATGCATCTGTGTTATTCGATTCCGGAGCAGATAAAAGTTTTGTATCGTTAGACTTTAGGTCAAAATTAAACTCGAGAACCCGAAAGTTGGAAGAGTTATATGTTATTGAATTTGCTAATGGACAGGAAGTTAGGGCCAGAGATGTAATTAAAAATTGTACCCTTAAACTGGCGGGAAAGGATTTTAGCATAGATTTAATCCCAATCACACTAGGAAGCTTCGATGTAGTCGTAGGTATGGATTGGTTATCGAAAAATCGCGCTGAAATCATTTGCTCCGAAAGGATCGTCCGAATACCACAAACCGAGGGAAGAGTACTTGAAATACAGGGAGAAAACTCCGGGAAAAATTTCAAAATAGTGTCGTGTATGAAGATGCGAAAATATTTGCGGAAAGTGTTAGCTTTATTAGCCCCTAATTTATATAAATGTTTTATAAAGAATAGTGTCAATGACTTATTTGTATTTGTTGAGTGCAAGGGCTAAAATTGTAAATAACCAATTGTTGTATTGGTTATAAAGTCATGTTTTAGAGTAATTTTAGGTTAAGCCTCTATTTTCAATATTCATACATACGCAGAAAGCAAGAGAGCTTCAAAGAGAGAATGTTCATCAATCTTATCAAGTAAACTCTTCTCTTTATCAATCAATACAAAGATTATTGCTATTATTATTGTTACTTGTTATATCTGGGTTCCAACAATTGGTATCAGAGCCAAACAGATTCGAATTTGTGCTTTAATCCATTGTTTTTTATCAATTTTCGGAGTTTTATTTTGCTGCACTCTGTTTTGCTTCGGAAAACCACTTTCTGTTGGTTTTTGGACAAAACACCTAGCATTAAAGTTTCTTAGAATAGTGTCACGAACCTGTGTACCAAATTTCAGCTCAATCCGATCATTTTTTAAAAATTTGACTCAAGAACATTTGAATCTTCATCCTTAACTTTTATTTGCTGCACACGTTTTTGCTTCGAAAAACCATTTTCTGTCGGTTTTTGGACAAAACTCGAAGAATTAAAGTTGCCCAGAATATTCTCGTGCACCTACCTACCAAATTTCAGCTCAATCCGATGAGATTTAAAAATTTGACTCAAGTGCACAAATTCTACTTCTCATAAAGTATCTGTTAACGATCATTTTTTTCAAGTAACAATATGTCAAGACTAAAATTTAGTGTTGATGCTGATTTTCATTATTATTCTAAACTCAGTACTAATTTTCGCAAAATTATTCCTAATCTTGAGAAAAAGTTGGAAGAAAGGAACAAGAGCATTCTTATTGATTCTGATAAAATTACCAAGCTAGAAGAGGCAGGTAAACTCTTAACCAATGAGAATATTGAACTGAAAAGGAAACAATTTGAGTCTGAAAAGTTTTGTGAAAAGAAGAAAGAGAAGTTTGACGAAGATAAGACTGTTTTTGAAAAAGAGAAGAAACGACTTGAACTTAAATGTTTAAGTTTTTCTAAACTGATTTCTGATTTTGAAAAACTTGTGATTTGTGAAAGAGAGAAGATTGAAAAGGAGAAAACTACTTTTGAAACAAAATCTATGGAATTTTCTTGTAAAATTTTAAAATTACAGAAAACTCTTGAAAAGGAGAGGAAAGAGCATGATTTTGAAAGAAAAGAGTCTGAAAAGTTGAAGGTTGAATGATTTCAAACAAAGTGTTTGAAAGATAATTTTGAGAAAGAAAGAAAGGTTTTTAAAGCTGAAATGTCCAAATTGACAAAAAGACTTTCTCTTTTGTCAACTAAGATCATGTTGGAGAAGAGGTATAAATCTGATCTTCAAAAGATGTTTGATATGAATTTAAAAGAAAAGGAAGTTTTAGCTAAAAGGATTAAGGATTTTGACTTAGCAAACTCTTGTGCTGATCAATCAGTTAATCAAGTTTTTAGAAGAGTAAAAATGGTTTGGATAGTCAAAGGCTATTCACTAGTTCAAAATGTTCGAAACCCATATGTTTCTGTTGAACATAAAAAGATCAGCAAAGCACTTCATGAAAATCCTAACAAAATAGGACCCATTTGGAAATGGGTACCAAAAATTGTTTGATCTGTCTTGCAGGTACATGGACTCCTTAATACATCTGTTAAGGACTCACACTTCACTGGACATTGGACTCTTAAACACTCAGTTCAAGACTCATCCTTCAAAGGCAATTGATTTCGGTGCACAACAATCAAGTACTATGACAGCATGCTGGCAGATTTGCGATGCCGTAGTAAATTGATCATATCTCACTGATTAAGACACCGATTGATACGATTCAAACGGCCCTGGATTCCTAAGACACTGATGAACAATTTTCGTGTTTTGAGAATTCAGAGATTCAAAATTTATAAGGGTCATATGCATCGTTGAAGTAGACAACAGTGTGCTGATGGAAAGCTGATGGACAGATCTGCGCGACTGTGGTAAATCAACCATATCTTTGTCGTACGAGCTCGAAAAGAGGTGATTTAAGATGATCTAAATATATAACAAACAAATAAAAAATGTTTGTCTTTTGAGTTCTTGCAAAATCCAGAGGTAAAGTGGTCTAAATCATTGTCAAAGTAAGTGTAACACTTCTGTTAAGCTTCTGCCGAGCGGCGACCAAGCCTCTGCCGCACACGACCAAGCCTCTGCCGCACGCGACCAAGCCTCTGCCGCACGCGACCAAACCTCTGCCGCACGCGACCACCCTCTGCCGAGCAGCGACAACCTCTGTCGAGCCGCGACCAAACCTCTGCAGAGCCTTTGTCAAGCGTTTGTCAAGCCACAATCATTTTTTTTGTCGACCACTCAGACCAACTTCTGGCGACAACTCATACTTTGGCTCAGATTTTTGCGACCACCCTCTGTGGAACCGTTTACCACAGAGCCTCTGTGAAACCCGATAGAGCCTCTGTGGACTGAACCTCTGCTACCGAACCTCAGAGCCCATAGCGCAACGTCTTAGTTCTTGTTGTCAGCTTTGCGCACCTTTCGTATTTTCAACAGAACTCTCTCCTCGAAGCTCCATATTTGATGAGTTCAGTTGCGTTGAACTCGTAAGATAAAGATGAAACTTTTTCATGTTTTGAGTTTGGTCTGAATCGGTGTTCTTCTTGGTCAGAATCTCTGCTAAAGTCAGTATACATCTGCTGGACAGAAAGTTGTGTTTCACAAAAATCATCATCAGAGCTCTGTCGGCACTACGAGCAACCTCTGCCGCACAACCTCTGCCGACCAACCTCTGTGGTACTGTTCACCACAGAACCTCTGTGAAATCCGACAGAGCCTCTGTGGATTGAACCTCTGCGACTCAACCTCAGAGCCCGATTTATGTTTACTTGCTATCAGCTTTGCGCTGCTTCAGAAACATGCGCATAACTTTTGACTAAGTGCTCCAAATTATTCGATTCCAGTTGCATTGGAAAGATAATTCACAGACGCACGACTTTGATGTTTTGAGTTTTCTCAAATTATGTGTGCTGATATGCCAAAATCAGCTTCAAAGTCTGCTGTAAGGTGCTGGACCGAAAGCATTGCAAATTAATTCATGCTCCTTCCGCTTTCAAGAACGGTGTTCTCATTGCTTCTACGTAATTCAGTGTAGGACCAGTACTTCAGATATGTTCAAATCAGAGTTTTTGGCCGGTAATTTCTAAACTCTGATCCCCCGCACCTTGTATTTTTTTAAGTGGAATTATTTGTGTTGTTGGATATTCCTAACAAATGTGGAATCATCAAAGATGATTACCAACACTTTCTGATTCTTATAGGATATCTGATTTCAAATTGAGCTTAAATGAAATTTACTGCTCAATTTGAGGGGGAGAAAACAAATCAGATCTGACCATGTTCGTGTAAAGGTAAAATTTCTAAACCTTTAAACTCATCATTTTTAGAGAAAGGCCATCTTTAGAATGATAAAACCTCTTTCAAATGGTCAAACCACTTCTACATGCTAAAATGCTTTATCTGCTATAGAAATTTGGATTTTAAATGCTTTTCTGACACTACAAGTAGTCAGTGTGTGGAACAATCCAACCTCTAGGAGAACAATTTAATGGGATCAATGTGTGAGCTTTATAGAACTTCTATGGATCACTTAAACCTGTGTTTCCTACCCAATAAGTAAACCTTGAGTGGTTGAGAGGTGAAGGGTCTACATCAAAGAGTGGGGGAGATAACTCATCTGAGTTTTTCTCGTCGTGCTTAAGAGGTAAAATCTAAAAAGAGAGTTTGGTTAGATGTGAGCTACATGATAAAAAGAAAGAGGGTGTGAGAACAGAGTCAAAAGAAATATACAACTCTGCACTATCTTTTTCTGAGCCGGGCAAGCCACATTACTGATTTATCACGACTCTTTGGTGATTATCATTGAAACAGGCAATTAGCCCATGCCAACTCTTGAATTAACCCCACCAGCTACTCACTTCCTTCTCCACAAGGAACTGTTTCACTTTTCCACGGGGAAGCAGCACATATGTTATCTGATCTTTCTTTGGAAGGTTAGATATTGAAAAGAAGGAAAGTTGCCCCACCTTCACACTTCACTCATGCACATTGAGTCTGTGGAAACCTGTTATGTCCAAACAGTTTACACACTTTTGAGCTTAATAGATAATATTCTATTTTCTTCCACACAATATCACGAATCTTTGTGATTCCACATGCTTATCTATGTGATATTGCCAAGAACAGTTTGAGAAGTTTATTTTTTAATTTACTTCAATGATAACTGGAAGTCCTGTCAGAGCTTCATCATTGCCAACTCTGAGCATAGGCCACACAATTTTTTTAATTGATGTGATAATAGTTGCTATTGTGCTTCTATGTTAGATGATTACCCCTGGTTACTTATTCTTTAATACAGATTCTCATGAGCCGAATATGCTTGCTACTCAACCATTTTATCTACCAACGACTATTACTCAAACTGGTTATACAAGCTTCCGCACTTTAAATCGTTCTCTGATTGTTTGAGTTTAATCTATGGGAGATAACTGGGATCTGAAAAGAAAAGCAACATTCAAGGGGGAGTATGCAACGATCAAGGGGGAGTTAAAGAAGAAATTGAAGCAACTGACATTGTGGAAGATCAGGAAAAGAAGACTCTCACAAGACTTGAAGATTGACACTCCAACGCCTCTAAAGAAAGCAAGGGGAGACTACAAGATGATGCTTTCTTTATAAAACATTAGGGGGAGATTGTTAGCTTTATTGGCCCCTAATTTATATAAATGTTTTATAAAGAATAGTGTCAAGGACTTATTTGTATTTGTTGAGTGTCAAGGGCTAAAATTGTAAATAACCAATTGTTGTATTGGTTATAAAGTCATGTTTTTGAGTAATTTTAGGTTAAGCCTCTATTTTCAATATTCATACATACGTAGAAAGCAAGAGAGTTTCAAAGAGAGAATATTCATCAATCTTATCAAGTAAACTCTTCTCTTTATCAATCAATACAAAGATTATTGCTATTATTATTGTTACTTGTTATATCTGGGTTCCAACATAAAGATTGTGTTGCATTTCTAACACACGTGGTGGATAAGGAGATCAAAGAGAAGAATATTCAAGACTTTCCGATAGTACGAGATTTTCCCGAGGTATTCCCAGATGAATTACCTGGATTACCCCCACCAAGACAAGTTGAATTTCATATCGACTTAATTCCGGGAGCGGCACCCGTGGCGAAATCACCTTACCGGTTAGCACCTTCAGAAATGCAGGAGTTGTCAGGCCAACTCCAAGAGCTACTCAATAAAGGATTCATCAGACCCAGCTCTTCACCCTGGGGAGCTCCAGTTTTATTCGTTAAAAAGAAGGATGGTTCTTTTCGAATGTGCATCGACTACAGGGAACTTAACAAGCTGACCATCAAGAACCGATATCCCCTTCCTTGAATCGATGACCTGTTCGACCAACTTCAAGGCGCTACATACTTTTCAAAGATCGACCTTCGGTCTGGATACCATCAAATGAGGGTTCGTGAGGAGGACATTCCTAAGACAGCGTTTAGGACTCGATATGGACATTATGAGTTCCTAGTCATGCCTTTTGGACTGACAAACGCTCCAGCAGTCTTTATGGACCTAATGAACAGAGTATGTCGACCGTACTTGGACAAATTCATAATTGTATTCATAGATGATATATTAATTTATTCGCAAAGCAAGAAAGAGCATGAGCAACATTTAAAGCTAATACTAGAACTGCTCAGAGACCAGAAACTGTATGCTAAACTTTCCAAATGCGAATTTTGGATTCGTGAAGTGCAATTTCTTGGGCATGTAGTTAATGAAGATGGAATTCATGTCGATCCGGCCAAGATAGAAGCCATCATGAAGTGGGAAGCCCCAAAGACTCCGACAGAAATTCGTTCGTTTCTCGGTTTAGCTGGTTACTATCGGCGTTTCAATGCAAATTTCTCCAAAATTTCGCAACCATTGACGGCATTAACCCAAAGGGATAAGAAGTTCGATTGGGGAGAAAAACAAGAGGAAGCTTTTCAGACGCTTAAGCATAAGTTATGCAATGCACCAATCTTAGCCTTACCAGAAGGTGCAGACAATTTTGTTGTGTACTGTGATGCCTCACACCAAGGGTTGGGGTGTGAGCTAATGCAAAAAGACAAGGTTATTGCCTACGCATCAAGGCAACTTAAAGTTCACGAAAAGAATTATACCACCCATGATTTGGAACTAGGAGCCGTAGTGTTCGCACTCAAGATTTGGAGACATTACCTCTACGGCACTAAATGTACCGTCTTTACCGACCACAAAAGCCTACAACACATTTTTGATCAGAAAATGCTGAATATGAGACAACGGAGATGGGTTGAACTGCTTAGTGACTACGATTGCGAGATAAAGTACCACCCATGCAAGGCTAATGTTGTAGCTGATGCTTTAAGCCGAAAATAAAGGGTGAAGCCATCGAGGGCAAGAGCCATGGGAACGATGGTCCGGACGAGTCTTAAAGACCAAATCCTCGAAGCTCAAGAAGAAGCATTAAAAGAAGAGAATTTGAAAAACGAAACCCTACGTCATCTGGAAGAGGAATTTGAAACACAACCAGACGGGGTGCGTTACTTCCGAAATAAAGTTTGGGTACCTAAGGTGGCCAATCTGCGATCAATAATCATGGATGAAGCCCATAAATCAAGATATTCAATTCACCCCGGAGCCGATAAGATGTACAAGGACCTGAAGGAATACTATTGGTGGCCAGGATTGAAGAAAGATGTTGCGTTGTATGTAAGAAAATGCCAAACTTGTGTGCAGTGGTTAAGGCGGAACATCAGAAACCATCTGGTCTTCTTCAGCAACCTGAGATTCTCGAATGGAAATGGGAACAAATAAGAATGGATTTCATAACTAAGTTACCCAGAACCGGGAAAGGGCATAATTCAATCTGGGTTATAGTGGATCGGCTTACGAAATTTGCACATTTTCTGCCTATTCGGGAAGACATCAAGGGGGAAAAGTTTGCTCAGATTTACATCAACGAGATCGTTATGCGTCATGGAGTACCTACTGCTATAATCTCGGACAGGGATAGCCGTTTTACGTCACGCTTTTGGCGATCAATCCAGAAAGCGTTGGGCACGCGTTTGGACATGAGCACTGCCTACCACCCGCAGACTGACGGTCAGACATAAAGAACTATACAAACACTAGAAGACATGCTGCGAGCCTGTGTAATAGATTTTGGTGGAAGTTGGGATACTCATTTACCGCTAGTCGAATTCTCTTACAACAATAGCTACCATACCAGCTTAAAGTGCGCGCCGTACGGAGCCTTATATGGACGCAAGTGTAGATCCCCACTCAGCTGGTTGGAGGTCGGTGAGAGACATCTGATAAGACCCGACATAATTCAAGAGACTACGGACAAGATCGTAACCATCCAGGGAAGACTTAAAGTAGCCAGAACTCGTCAGAAGAGTTATGCAGATAATCGCAGGAAGCCATTGGAATTTCAGGTGGGCGATAAGGTACTATTAATGGTGTCGCCATGGAAAGGGTTGGTACGATTTGGGAAGAGAGGCAAGTTGAGTCCAAGATATATCGGGCCATTTGAGATACTGGAAAGGATTGGACCCGTTGCATACAGACTCAAACTACCACAAGAGTTAAGCTTTATTCACGACACATTCCATGTGTCGAATCTGAAGAAATACCTATCGGATAAATCATTGGTTCTACCATTGGAAGACATACAAGTGAGCGAGCAGTTACGCATTATAGAAGAACCCGCTGAAATACTTGACCGAGATGTTAAGCGATTAAGACGTAGCAAGATCCCGATCGTAAAAGTTCGTTGGAATGCAGGACATGGACCTGAATACACTTGGGAACCGGAGGATTATATGATGAGTAAATATCCTCATCTGTTCACCCAGAAACCGGTTGGGAATACCAGTCATTAAATTTCGGGACGAAATTCCTCTAACGGGGGAAAACAGTAACATCCGGCAAAAATCGAAACTTCCAGGTTAGCATCTGTTAAACCCTCACTAATGTTAACACAGGGAATATACTTTGATAGGGCCTTTTCAGAAGACATTAATGCGAAGATTCGCTAGAATTCCCGGTAGTTGCCTAAAAGACCCGATTTTGACCCATGACTAACCGGAACGCCTTGTGAAATGCCAAAATGCTTCAACTAACATATAATCTATTTGAAATATAGGTTTTTTTTCTTTTATACATAAACTTTCTTTTTATTGGAAATTTTTAGAAACAAGAAGGTATTTTAAGAGTGTCTCGATGTTTTGCTTATAACTCTTTGTAGAATCCATGGAAATTACGCATTCTTCTTCTGTAAGTTTCCTATATGAGTTAAGTTTCACATGCATTTGGTCTCATAAAAAAATACATGGTCTTTTGGTCAATCAAATATTTTATACAAGTCAAGTGTGTCAAGCTGTCCAAGATTGGCAGATTGGTACATGCAGCTTCATTCGTCCATAACTCACTCAAAAGTTATCAAAAGTTGGTGAATCTTTTTCCATGAGATACCTTTATGTGTTAGGTTTCCAAAGCATGTAAAAACTCTGAAAAATATTAAGTTTTGACCCTCCAAAAGTCTGTTTTCACAGAAGGGTGCAATCTGTTTTAGGTTCTGTGTTACACAAATTCATAAAAATTATTTGGACCCCTTAAACACCTCCACAATTTATGAAATTTGGTCAAAATCTCCTTAACTCAGCATATTACCATATATAAAAAAATGGGTAAATTTGTTATTCTAGAAAGTGTTGTAAAATAGTCATCTTTGGAGTATAAAGTTTCTGTCAGCTTAAACATTTTGGAAACTGTTGAGTTTTTATTATAACCCTATATATACATGATTAAAACATTGGAACAATGCTAAATTCTTCATTTCAATTTAAATACTAAAGCAAAGGCATTTCACAAGATAAGGATTAAGTTAGTTAGGGATAACCTTGTGTTAGCTATGAAGGACTTATAGAAATTGTTTGACATTATAGGGAGCCCGTAAAGCGGTTAAGCGAGAAAGCTACCACTATTTTCGCGACTACGCTATAAGGTGAGTATTCACAGCCCCGTTTTACTTGTTTTAATGTTTAGGGTGAAAAGCATGTTATGATTTTAAAATGCTAAATGATTCATGATACTAAATTATGAATATACTTGATTTGGGAAATGAGTACTAATGAATGAACAAAATTACATAAGTGACAAAGATATGTTGAGTTGTAACGAAAATGTTAATTCCCCAAATTGGTACACTACTTATTAACTTATTATAAGCCGTTGATACTTGTGGATAGCGCTATTTGGTTTGACAAACCCACCTTGGACTGACGAGTAGGGGTGCAATTTATCAGTCAATAATGTTCTACCCATGTGGCCAACATACCACCTCTGAGGTAGTTCGCGGGGCGTAGGTTGTCGGTAGGCTTAGTAGTGGCTCAACACTTATATATCTTACAAAAGTCATTCATTGTAAATTTGTACTCATGAAAATTTAAACTTAAAGCTTGTCGTGAACATACGTTTCATGAAAGTAACCTTTGGATGAAAAACTGTTGAGTATATGGAAAACCTGTGAACTCTCCAACTCTTTGTAGTTGACCTTTTTGTTTTAAACATGCTTTTCAGGGGCTAAGAAGGTAAATGACAAGGTTTAATTTAGCATGTATGACGACATCAACCGAGACTCTTCTTTTGCCATATCTTGTTAAAAACACTATTACGGGTTGCATGTAAACTATGGATTGTAAACCCTTAACTTTAATTTTTGAAACTTTGAAATGTAATACTTTATGTAATTGTATGGTTGGTGTTGTTTATTTCCTAATGCTATGAAACTCTATCTGTTACATCTCGTGTTTCCGCTTTAGCGGGGTGTGACAGTTTAAGTGTAGGTATGGGTACAAATACCTAAATCCCTTAAACCAGGGCTCTGATACCATCTGTAACGACCCGGTATCCCAAAACATACATAATATATAACAATTAACATTTCATACACAACGTCGTTACTTTCATAACAAAATACATGATAATTCCCATTCGGTCCCAAAGTCTCAAAACTATACAATACAGAAATGCAAATATATCCTAATCTTCATCAGCTAGGCATCGCCTCCTATGCTTTATTCTTCCCTTTGCTAACTAAAGATCCTTGACCTGGAATACATATTTTTGAAAGGAAAATGAGGGTTAGACCTGATGGTCTAGTGAGGAAATCCCTGTCAGTTTAGTAACCCTTTGTATCAAAACCATTTATATAAAACTTTTCATATACATCCATATATTACACGTATATCAATACCATTCAAGACTCGTACATCTCATCCCACCTTATTCCCCCACAACTGGCCATATTAATTGGTAGCAAGCCAACTAATAAATATCAACGTTACCGGTCCGCACACCGGAACCCGGCTACTCACCGGTCCGCACACCGAAACCCGGCTACCCGTCGGTCCGCACACCGGAACCCGACTAATGTCCACCTGTGTAGTGTAATGCACATAGGAATATAATATCTTACTATATTATAAACACAAAATATTCACACCTTAATCATATATCCATTCCACACATATATGTATTCCAGTTAAAAAGTATTTTGAAGTAAAACTCACCTCGATTGCTTATCCAAAAACACTTCCAAGCCTTTCTCCAAAAGATTCAGTCTTTCAATCCAAATCCACAGAATCTGAAACAGATTAAATACAAATATCCCCTTACCAATTGAACACATGAACTCTAGATAAATCTACCTAACTCTCGCCATCAAAACAACTAAACAGCTATAGTTTCCAGACAGCCCAAAGCAACCCGGACAGCTCAACTTTTCCGGACAGCATAACTAACACGTATAACATGAATTATCCGGACAACACAGACTAATCCGGACAACTCGTCTTTTCCGGACAACTCAAGGAATCCGGACACCAAAGTAATCTGGACGTCATCCGGTATCTAATTCCTCCGGAAATCATCAAACAAATCATCCGGACACTATCAATAAACTACCTGGATACCTTCATATCATCCGGACACCTCTGACTGTTTATCCCATTTTCACCCAGAAATCGACTGAATCATTAACATATGTGATTTTGACTATTCTACTCCGGTAGGAACCATCTAAAAGCAATTACAAACATAAAATACAAAGATACATACCTCAGATTCACTTCCATGCATACCAATTGAAGCCTTAACCTAGTTTTTCTTCTTTTCTCCTTCTTGCCCTCTCATAACACACACACACACACTAAACTGAAATCTGGATAATATCTGAGTTGTGAAATATCTGATATGCTTAAGAGATAATATCAAACTTAATTACGACTTTGGTCCTTGAACTTCTCAATAATAACCCAAACACCTTTAACTTATAATTTAACCCAATCTTACCATAAAATCCAACTTTAAAGTTAACTTTACTTAACGGAAAATAGGATTTTAACTAACGAACTTACTCGGGGTATTACAGTCGAGCAAAAAGAAAGCGAAGGGATACTTACAGTTCATTTCTTCCTTTTCTTCCCTCAACTCTTCTCTCTCCTTCCTCTCTCTTCTCTTCTTCCTCCTTAGTCTCTACTCCCTCCTCTTCGTCCTCTCCTTCTTCCCGTCTCGCCTTTAGGCGCTCACCCTAGAACACCAAGTCGTCGTCCTCGTCTACCAAGTGTCGCGTGACGAACGATCGATCGTCGGGACTGATCTCCAAGAACTTCTCGATCTTGGTCTTGGAATCGTCGTTGGGCTTCACCTTGTCGAAGTTAATGTATGAAAACATAAGGGAAGAAGATTAATCTAAAAGAAAATAAATAAGTACAATAAAAACGCTCGACCAAAGCTAAAACTCACCCGCCATGTTCCAACCGGACCTGATCTAGTTACTTTTGGGGTCCAGCGTCGCTACCCGCACGAGTACGTACCTGGTCTTCCATTTGCGGAATTGACCGCAGTTTCAGGACCAGGGTTTGATCACCGTTGTGCTTTGAGAATAGACTGTAGCGACGATACATGTCCACCTTGACCTGATAAGCCGTCAAAAGGTCCTTCACGTTCATCGGCAACTCCCAGTTCTTGGTAAGTCGCTCGACGACCTGGATGACGCGCCAGAATTGGGGCATCAGTTGCCCCGGCGAGAGGTCGAACTCGCACATAAAAGCCTTGGCCAAAGGCGAATAGGGCCATTCGAAACTATCTTGAAAGGGTACTCGTATATCACGACGTACCCATCGTGACACATCTCCTGTCGAATCTTACCGGCCTTGCTCACAGTAATCCCTGCAGGGATTCTTCCTAATTTCCTAAAGTCATCAAGATCATCCTCACTACGAATGGTACTTCTAGGTTCTGTCGACATTACTAATCATGTCAACCAAGTTTGTCTATCTGAAAAGCCCCAGATATCCCAGTTTTTCCTAGGCTTCCTCGCGATTGACTTACGACGCATGCAAAGAAGAAGATGTTGTACCTTATATAGGCGCTCTAAATCCTCGAAAACTATAACTCTAATCAAGATCTTGCAGGTTTGGAAACGAATCGCAGAAGAATATCAAGAAATCTCTGCCTTCAACTCTCTGAAATCGTAAAGTGGAAAAGATCCATCGTGAGTCTCTATATATGTAAACGATCGTGTTAGGTCGAATCCCTCGATGATTGACACGTGCCCATGTCTTTTCGTATGACCACACAGATCATCGACACCTGGCAATAACAACTGTTAAGCATGATCGTGCGTCAGCGTGACGTCACGATCTTATCCCCTTTTCGACTTTCCCTTTAGTTAGAATTGGACTGATCCCGTTCCAAGGTAACTGAAGCGACTTTTGACACGTGTCACGACCCTAGACGTCCGACTGACAAAATTCAAAACTCAAAAATTGCTTCTTCATTTTAAATTTTGGGGGCAAACTGTTAGGGTAAAATTTCACCAGTCTCGACCACGACCAAAATAAGGAGAACATTTATTATACTTTTCTATAAGGAGGTAAAATCATAATACTTTATCCTCGGATCAGAGTTGAAATCCAAAGTTATTCACCTCATGACACTCGATCATGACATCGTCTACCTCACACGACCGTCGTATGGAACCTCGCGACCTCTACCGACTAACATGCGATATTTCTGTTATATTTTCGCTGTTTAAATGCAGAAATCAATGTCATTAATGATCAACGGACATAACCGACATAGACAATGATGAGCATTAAACCCAGTGACTGTTACGACCGTTACCAAGAGTCTTTATGGAGTCATTCAAGGCGCTTGAAGACTATAAAAGCAAAAGCTAGAGCATCATCTGACATATATCGAATCATCTGACATATCTCGAATCATATGACATTTCTCTTATACCTTGAAGCATTTGAACACATCCGAACTCTGAAGAACACCCGAAGCTCAGAATTCTCTCTCAACAGATCGCTCGCGACGCACGACTCACTTGTTTTCCACACACGACACTTAGTTTCTACACACGACGCACCAGTTTTTACATTCGATACACTTGTTACTTTACCTTTAAAGTCTTTCTTTCATCTGTATTGTAATCATTGTACACCTCGACACCTGAAACACAAGGATATCGCCCTTGTTTGGCGACCATAGTGTAGCGACGACATCATCATTGTCGTCCACGGTTTTTTTCCTCATTTTGGTTTTACCGCGTCACCAAAATCTTTGTCTCATTTATATTTTCTGTCTTTGTCGCACGGGTTGTCACAAGATTCATATTCTTTAGTTGTTAAGCTCCACAATCAACCTTAAGTTATCCTTCTGGACGATTTTTGGTATTAACAATACTCATCATGGAAACTCACAAGTTAAAAGTAGCAAAATAAATATTTTGGTTCATGACTACGAATTGTTTGAAATGACTCAAGATGAATCAATTGATTATATGTTTAAACATTTTAACCTCATCATGACTACATTGAAAGGATTAGGTCGTGTGTATGAAAATGAAGATTATGTACCGAAAATCCTTCGAGCTCTACCTCCGGAGTGGATTCCAAAAATAACATCCTTGGAAGATTCTCGCGATCTTTCAAAAATGAAGTTGGATGATCTCATTGGCAATCTAAAAGTTCACGAAATAGCTCTAAAGAGAAACAAAGCTCGAGATCAAGGATGGAAGAAATCATTGGCCCTTCAAGCCAACATTGCGAAAGAAAAGACTAAAGACGAAAAAGCTAGTCAACCCAAAGAAGAACCCGATAAGATAAACTCTACGAACGACATTGCCCTTTTGGTAACGAATTTCAATAAATTTTTAACTAACAAACATTTTGCATGAAATGATAGGTCAAACTTCAATCGAAGAGATGGAAACGATCGAGAACAAAACCGAGCTCCAAGATTTCCAAGAAGAAATGGAAGACCATTTCAACGATTCAACAAGTTCAATAGCCGCGAGAACTTCAATGACAATTCAAGTAACAATGATTATTGTTATGTATGCGGAGACAAGAATCACTATGCAAATGTGTGTCCAAAACGAGCAAAGCAAAATGACACTCAAAAGGTGTTTGTTGGAGGAGCTTGGAGTGACAGTGAAGAAGACGAAAGAAAGGAGGAGATATGTCTCATAGCCGACTATGAGAAAGAGGTAACTACTTGCTACTCAACTAATGAAAATAGTGATTAAAGTGATAATTGCTATGAT
The DNA here is from genome assembly GCA_033807775.1 of Saussurea involucrata. Lineage (NCBI taxonomy): Eukaryota > Viridiplantae > Streptophyta > Magnoliopsida > Asterales > Asteraceae > Saussurea > Saussurea involucrata. The sequence continues at coordinate 96,717,003 of CM066319.1, forward strand.
AATGATAATGATATGCATGAGGATGAAGATCTTGATGAACTTGAAGAATCATATAATCAAATGGTAAATCTTGCTAAGAAATATAGTGAAACCAACAATGAAATGAGTAGATCACTTACATTGCAAGAAAGAGAAATTCATGATCTTAACAAGAAAATTGCCCTTGACACTAAGATACATGAGGATATGAACAAAGAGATTGCATGCTTGAAAGAGAAATTGAATGAAAAAGAAAACTGTGATTCTTGTGTCAAGTTAAGTGAAAATGACTTATGTGCTAAATGTGATAAGTTGAAGATTGAGATTGCCTATCTAAATTCAAAATGTGAAGATCTTGACAGAAAAAATCAAATGGCTTCAAACTTCAAAGATGGAAATGAAAAAATGCTTAATATGTTGAAAAATGCAAAGAAAGTTTGGTAATAAACGAGGTCTCGGTTTTAATGACTCTCACGGTGAATCTAGTACCAAAATCCCTTCAAAACCCATTGTCTTTACAAAAGCCTCGAAGATAGATAATTCTTCTAAAAGTGAAGGAGTCAGCAATAAACATGTTTTGAATTGTTATCCTATTAAATCGTTTGTGAATTCAAAAGTGATGTCAAACAATTTTTCTTATAGATCTCATCGCACACAAAATAAAAATAAGATGGGTAACATGTATAACCAAAATCACTCTGAAGTTAGAAGGAGAATAAATATACAAACGCCCTATTTTGTGTATAATGAAAACAATCAAAGAATAAAGATAACTACTAGATGGCTAGCTAAGGGTGTTTTTTACTCTAATAATCCCGGACCAATGAGATGTTGGGTTTTGGATGTTTAATTCTTTTTCTTACCCATGAATCATTAGGAACCTAGTTTTTTCTAATGATTTTATGTAGATGGTTTTTGGAAATGAAATCGAAGATCTAGATTGGATTCTTGATAGTGGGTGCACTCATCACATGACCGGAAGTAAAAGACTATTCTCATCATATGAGGAATGTGACAGTGGACAAGTTGTCTTCGGCGGAAATGCAAAAGGAAAGATTATCGGTAGAGGTAACATCGCTTGCAACAATGTTAGATTTTCAAATGTCGAGCATGCGAGTAACTTGAATTTTAACTTGCTAAGTGTCGGTCAATTATGCAAGAATAATATACATTTTCTCCTCAAAGAAAACGAATGTGAGAACACTAATAGGGCGTTAAAAATGTTAAGAATACAAACACACGATTTTCTCTTCAAAGATTTATCCTTAATCTTGTTCCGCAACAGGCGTTAAAAAAGAGACTTGTATATTTGCAAAACGCATGTTAACAGTCTTACGTGTTTATCGTCTATACATGATAATACTACCTTGTGGCATAGAAGGCTAGGGCATGCGAACCTTCGTTTGATTCAAAAAATGAAAAATAAAGATCTTGTAAGCGACCTCCCTACAATCAAGTTCGATAATGTTGGTCCCGAAGGGTTATACAAGTTTGTAGAAGGGGGGGGGGGGGGGGGTTGAATACAAACACACGATTTTACTTTCTAAATTGTTTATTGATAAATCTTAAAACAATTTACAACTTGTTATTGAACAAGATTAAGGATAAACCTAATCTAAACAAGTTAAGAACACTAAGTTTCTTGCACTAGAAAAAAGACAGGGATGAGATAAGGAAATTACGAGTAGTAACCTAACACACAGATAGAAAGAAGAAGATGGCCCGAGCACTTAATTTCTGAAGTAGGGTTCTTCTTATATATTGCATGCATTTAATGCATGGCAGTAATACTTTACACGTAGCAGCAGCTGATTGGTTGCATGTTTTGACCTTTGTAGACAACCTTAGTAGCCGCATGGTGCACAGTGTAGAATCAGAGTTGGTTGTACGATTCTGAACATAAAGGATGTCCGTTCTGACATTTCGTTCGGAGACGTGCAAGGGGATAAACAAAAGTAACTTGTAGAGTAGACCTCATGATCAGCTTTCGTTGAATCAGTACTTTATCAGTGAATGATAGAGCTCAGCGATTGCTGAAGTCTTCTACTTGTAACTTCATGTTGAGTGGACAAATCTTGGCTTCGCTGATATCCGCATCAGTTCATTAGTAGACTTGTCGCTGTTTTTGAGCTTGATCTTCGACTTCAGCGTAGAACATATGTTGACGTGAAACTTGTCTTCAGGGATCATAAGTAAACAACTAACTTATCAGCGATCACCAAAAAGGACTGAACAGGCTCAGAGCTTTATGGTGAACAGTGTTCGCTGAATGTCTAATTTAATGAGCGAGAGTTCCTATCAGCGGTACTGTAAAGTCTTAGTACTTAGCAGCGATAGTGTGACAACCGTCAAATTTATACCTCAGGTTAGAACTACACTGGATATATCATCTTTTCATGACATAGTGCAATTTTAGCAGTAAACGCGATACGATAGGAAAATTCGAGAAATTTTTCCTAAGAAATTTTTGAATTAGGGGATTATCCATAAATCTCATAAAATGCCAACTTAACCTACATTTATACTACAAGTATTTATATATTTGATAATTAATGTATTTCAATCATATTATATATAAATACTTTATTTTATATAATTACTTTGTATTTTAATTATTATGAAAAATACTTGTATTTTAAATTTTAATCAAAAAGACAAGATTTGACAAATTTATTTTTATCACCTCCCCCCCCCCCCCCTTATGAGAGACCCCCCCCCCCCCCCCTCTCTACCCCATATGTATGCAACTAAGTCTCTCTCTACATCTTTAAATCTTCATCCATCTTCAACCCAAACTTCAGCCCCTCAATCATCTTCCTTCAAAGGATAAAAATATTTCAAGGTAAATACAAGTGTGTTGGGTGAAATCCACACACACTCTTTTGAGTTAATTACACTTTCTTTAAAAAAAATTAAATCATCTTTACAAGTCTTAATGTTTGTAGATTTACCACCATAACATCTACTTGTTATTAAAAAGGGTGGTGAATCCAAAATCAAACCTATGTTAAGACCAAAGATGAACTTTTTAAACACATGCATGTAGTTTTCTTGAGAAATCCACTACTTTTTGTTCAAGAGTTTCATGAGTGGATCTTTGAAAATCACTAAAAACATACTTAAACAAACATGCATGAGCTCAAAATGCAAAATTTTAAGTTGCATGTTGATGTTCTTGGCAACAACATCAACATTCTTCAAAATGAGTCTTTTACAAGAGTTTATAAAAGTTGAGTTTATGGGTAACTTGCATGTATTTTAAATGGATCAAAAACGTGTTTTGGAACTGAAAATAAGTGTATGGAAGAGGGTCAAATCGGATTTTTGCATGCAAATGAATAAGAATTTTGGTTAAAAAATCAATATAGGAGCACATGCACAAAGTGTGGTTTTGACAGCTTGCTGTCAGATTCCACACCCCACTTCAATGGGTCATATCTCACTCAATATAACCCCAAATTGAGTGATTCGTTTTCTGGAAATCATTTTTATGTGTTAAGATTCAAACCCAAGTGGTTTCACTCAAAACCTCAAAGATTTCATTTATCAAACAGTCCTCACAAAATCCGTGCGCAAACAGCAACGTTTTCTGTCGGGTTTTACGTCGTGTATTATTTCATGTACTTAAACACTTCCAAAAATTATGAAACTTATGCCAAAAGTTTTCTAACTCATTTAACTACTTAGAAATAAAATATCATGACCAAATTGTACCTGGAAGTTATCCAAAGTTGGACACAAAGAGACACCAAATTCTGGACAGCAAAGGACAAATTTCTTATTATTATTAAGGACTAACTTCTAATCCCATTTCATCATTTTATGATGAAATTGTAGAATATACATATATATATATAACATATCTATATATATTTACGCAATTTATTTATTCTTTATCCCGTTTCATCATTTTATGATGAAATTGTGGAATATACATATATACTATACATTTATATTTATGCACTTTAAATACTTGTCTTTTACATTAAAAACCCTTAATTTTATCGTTCTTACGATAAAATTTCGGTTGATATATATATATATACATGTACTATATATATGTACGTTCATTAAACCCTTTTCGTTACTTATTGTGACGAAATTTCGGAAACATTAAATCTGACAAGAACAATATATACAATTGTTACGTTTATAATATTAAAACACAACAAGGCATTTTATGACGATTTGGATAATTAGTACCGAACCCTCGAGACAAAAACTTACTAGTGACCTTACGTTCATAGGTTCGAAGTTGGATCATCTCGGGATACTTGTGGGAGATTCCCGGACTCTACTGCTTATCAAGTGAGTTTTCGCAGCCCCTTTTTTTATACATTTTGGGGTGAAAAGCATGTCACGATTTTATTACGCATCGATTTCACTGTTTATTCAAAATACTGAATATTTTCTCCGTATACTTATGCGCTATGGTATGTATGCTTATGTTAGTTGATTCTGAGTTTTGCTATTAAGTCCCCGGTGATTCTACTTTACCCATTAGCTCATTGTGCGAGCCGCTTAGTATATTATGGATAACGTTATTTGGTTGACACCCCACTCACCTCGCGAGTGCATAGTTACCGACCTCTTTATCATGTTTGTGAGGAACATGTGTCTAAATGGTCATACCCATGTGAAATAATTTCACCGCTAAGGTAGGACGTAAGGGGCGTGGAACAGTCAGTAGGTTTGGGTAGTGGCTCATTGCTTTAACATATATTGCATATGATATTATACCTTGCGCATGTTGACAACTGAAATCTTTATCCATTGTGCGGATTTACAAAGATGCTTTGAAACTATAACCGATTACTCAATCCATTTGTGCGGATTAAAACTGTTTTCTATGACAAACTTATATCCACTGGTGCAGATTAAAACTGTTTTCTATGACAAACTTATATCCACTTGTGTGGATTAAACATGTTTTCTATAACAAACTTATATCCATTCGTGCGGATTAAAACTGTTTCTATGACAAACTTTGATGTACTCATAAAACCTGTGAACTCACCAACTATTCAATAGTTGACCCTCTCATTTACATGCTTTTCAGGAAATAGCAAGTAAGATTGGAACTTTAGAAGGCACCTCAAGTAGCTGCATTCAACACGTTTTTCCTTATCATGTCGATTTGTGTTTTGGACAAACTTTATATTTTTGGAACAAGATGTATCATTTGTAAACTTTTTAGGCAATGACGATTGTGTGTTGTCTTCTACCTTACGCAATGAAATCATTAGCTGTGACATCCCGTATTTCCGCTTTAGCGGGGTGTGACAGAAATGGTATCAGAGCCGAAGGTTATATAGAATACCGGTCTTTCTTTGGAAAAACCCAACTATAACCAAAAGTCCAAAGCCGACATGAAAACAACTGAACCTACTACTAGTATAACTAAGTCTAGAATGGCATTAACAAACTTTAATTAAACATAGCCTGATCACCTATGTTCGGTTAAGGATGGTTAATGCGAGGCTAGAAATGGTTATAGTAGGAGTATGTCGATTTTTACTTGCACTCTCTAGAAGCATGCTTAGTGCGTAGACATTGCATAGGATAGACATATCACTTATGCGATTTGTTGCTAATTACACTTTTGCTTCAGTTCCACTATTTTGTCATTGTCACCATCCTACACTCCCAATTCTTACTCGACCGATGTGTCGGATCACGTCGCTGGTCAACCTCAAGTCAACCCACCCGACATCCGGGAAGATGAAGATTGCAGTAGCACGGAGTCGGAAGAAGAAGTGTCAAGTGAACAAAACCCCTACGACGAACTAAGAATTTCACCGACCCTAGTACTACCACGACCCACTCCGGAAATTTTTTGCAACCACACCTAGGAGGGCCTCGTGTTGGGCAAACGACGAGAAGGAACGTTCAAATTCCTAGACGTGTGATGGTTAGGACGGAGCGTCCGGATGTACCGGAGCCGCCACGTGTGATCACCACTGTGCCAATCGGACAAGTGACCGATATGAATTGGGCAGAAGATCAACACATAAGAGCGATGACAATCGAGTTGCATGGTTGCCAGGTAAGGGTAACCCATCAAGGTCACGTCTTAACATAACTAGTAGAACTAGTACATCAATTGTCCCACATTTCAACCCAGGCCTTGGAAAGCGCTAGGACGGCTAGGCAGACCGCGTTGAGGGTGGAGCTCGCATGCGTGATTAGAGGAGTAGTGCTAGCTATGCTTGTATTGATGATCCGGATAGTTGTGTATTTGAGATGGTCTTGATGAAGATAGTGATAGTGGCAGCTTTTGATAAAACTTTTGGTTCAAAGGAAAAGTATTTTCTTGAAGTTATTAAGAACTATGTATTTTAAGTAAATTCTAGTATTTGGTGGTATTAGATTTAAAAACTATGGTATTAATGGTTGATGAACATCAAAATTTTGTATTAGCGGCATTATCTAAAAATAGGAATGGATTTCTATCTTGATGTTATCTGGAGCACGGATAGGAAGGTAGTGAAAATTTTCGGAGTAAAGGCTTAGGACTCTAGACAGTTTAATGATCCACACCCAAAGTGTAGCAAATGTAACTACTATCATGAAGGAGCCTGTAATGTTTGTGGCAATTATAAGTGAGCGAGTCATTTCACTAAGTACTATTGGATGGAAAGGGGTGTCATTGATGGGAGAAGGGTATGTTTCAAGTGCGGAAGTCAGGATCACTTTCGGAGTAAGTGCCCGAGATTAGGTAAAAGGCTAAGCAATAGCAACAGTGGGAATCATGCTAGGCAAGCAAATCAGGGAAATCAAGAAGGCCAAGCTCGAGGACGGGCATTCGTCATTGGAGCTGACGAAGCATGTTGCGACCCTAATGTGGTGACAGTTATGTTTCTTCTAAACAATCACTATGCATCAGTATTATTTGACACTAGAACGGATAGAAGTTTTGTTTCATTGGAATTTAGGCCGCTAATTAACTTGGAACCTAGGAGAATGTCGGATGCTTATATTATTGAGGTTGCTAATGGTCATAAATTGGAGGTTAAGGATGAAATTTTAGGTTGTACCTTGAATCTAGCCGATAAATTGTTTAGCATTCATCTTATTCCTAATGAATTGGGGAATTTTGACGTAGTAATAAGCATGGATTCGTTATCCAAGAATCGAGCGAAGATCAGTTGTTTTGATAAGACGATTAGAGTACCTTTACAAGACGGAGAAACCCTCGTTATACAAGGAAACAAAGTTGGAAGAAGCCTATAGATAGTATCTAGTGTGAAAGTACATAGGTACTTGAGGAAGATGTACGTTGCATTTTTGGCTCACGTTGTTGAGAAGAGTCCGAGGAAGGGGGAATCCAAGACATTCCTGTGGTGAAGGATCACTCGGAGAAGTTCCCCAGCGATTTTCCTGGACTTCCCCCGTTTAGACAAGTTGAATTTCAAAATTGACCCCATACCTGGAGCAGCACCTGTAGCTAAAGCATTGTACCGCTCAGCACCTGCCGAAACGCAAGAGTTGTCAAGTCAACTCCAAGAACTTCTGGACAAGGACTTTATTAGGCCATGTTCCTCGCCTTGAGGAGCTCCAGTCCTGCTCGTCAAGAAAAAGGATGGATCGTTTCGAATGTGCATCGATTATAGGGAGCTAAATAAGTTGACAATCAAGAACCGGTATCATTTCCTTCGAATAGGTGATTTATTCGACAAATTGCAAGGTGCAACTTATACATTGATATCCGATCAGGTTATCACCAGTTAAGAGTCCGCGAGGAGGACATTCCTAAGACAACTTTTAGAACTCGCTATGAACACTACGAGTTTTTACTCATGCCCTTCGGATTTACAAACGCGCCAGTTGTGTTTATGAACCTAACGAATAGAGTATGTAGACCTACCTTGATAAGTTTGTGATTGTATTCATCGATGATATTTTGATCTACTCTCGAAGTAAGGAGGATCACGAGCAGCACTTAAGATTAATCCTATAACTTCTTAAAGAACAAAAACTGTACGCCAAATTCTCTAAGTATGAATTTTGGATTCGAGAGGTACACTTCTTAGGTCATGTGATTGGAGAGAAAGGAATTCACGTGGACCCGCCTAAACAAGAAGAAGCGTTCCAACGTTTGAATAAAAAGTTGTGCAATGCACCAATTCTAGCTTAACCGGAAGGGACGGAAAATTTTGTGGTGTATTGTGACGCATCACGTCAAGGATTAGGTTGTGTATTGATGCAAAAGGACAAAGTTATAGCGTACGCCTCGCGACAACTAAAAGTTCATGAGAAGAACTATACCACACACGACTTGGAATTCGGAGCAGTGGTATTCGCTCTTAAGATTGGAGACATTATTTGTATGACACTAAGTGCACTATTTTCATAGACCATACGAGTCTTCAGCACATCTTAGACTAGAAAATGCTCAATATAAGGCAAAGAAGATGGGTGAAATTACTCAGTAACTACGATTGTGAAATTCGTTACCACCCAGATAAGGCCAATGTAGTGGCCTATGCCCTGAGTAGAAAGGAAAGGTTGAAACCTTCGCGAGTACGAGCATTGGGAGCGCTTGTGCAAACAAGTTTAAAGAATCGAATTCTTGAAGCTCAGATCGAGGCAATGAAAACGGAAAAACTTGAAAGACGAAACCCTTCACAGTATAGGAAGTAGACTTGAAACTAAGATTGATGGAGTGCGTTACTTCAAGGACAGAGTTTGGTTTCCAAAAGCTAACAACGTACGAGAGATGGTTCTAGATGAAACCCACAAGTCTCGATATTCGGTTCATCCTGTACGGATAAAATGTGTAACGATTTAAGGGAATATTATTGGTGGCCAAGAATGAAGAAAGACTTTGCTTTGAATGTAGGAAAATGCTTAACCAGCTCAAAGGTCAAGGATATATATCAAAAACCAGAAATTCCCCAGTGGAAATGGGAGCAAATCACTAATGACTCTATAACCAAACATCTGAGGACTGCCAAAGGGCACGACTCGATTTGGGTTATAGTAGATCGATTCACGAAGTCTGCACATTTCCTACCGATTAGGGAAGAATATGAGATGGAATAGCTTGCTCAGATCTACATCAAGGAAATTGTTACAGGTCATGGAGTCCTAATTTCCATCATATCAGATAAAGACAGCCGTTTCACATCACGGTTTTAGCAATCACTTCAGTAAGCATTGGGTATGCAATTGAATCTGAGCACTGCCTATCATCCTTAAATGGATGGCCAAAGTGAACGAACTATATAAATGTTAGAAGACATGCTTCGAGCATGCGTATTATACTTCGGAGGAAGTTGGGATAACCACTTACCGTTAGTGGAATTCTCATACAACAATAGCTATCACACTAGTATTCAGTGTGCGCCATAGGAAGCTATGTATGGACGCAAGTATCTATCACCACTTTGTTGGTTGGAAATTGGAGACAGACAACTATCTAGTCCGGACATTGTTCAAGAAACCACCGACAAAATTGCAATCATTAGAGATAGGCTTAAGGAAGCTCAAGATCGTCAAAAGAGCTATGCGGGCAATCGTAGAAAGCCTTTAGAATTTCAAGTTGGTGATAGAGAGTTTTAAAAAGTATCCCCTTGGAAGGGAACAGTCCGATTTTGGAAAAAAGGAAAATTGAGTCCTCGGTATGTTGGACCATTCAAAATCACTGAAAGAATTGGACCAGTAGCTTATAAGCTGAATTTACCAACGGAGTTAAGTGCTATCCACAACACGTTTCACGTGTCAAACTTGAAGAAACGTTTAGCCGACGAAGAAGTAACCGTGCCTTTGGAAGAAATTCAAATCAACGATAAGCTGCACATCATAGAGGAACCAATGTAAATACTCGATAGGGAAGTTAAGCGTCTTAAGCGAAGCAAAATCCCGATAGTAAAAGTCCATTGGAACGCAAGGCGTGGGCCTGAGTACACTTGGGAACGGGAGGATTACATGTTCCAAAAGTATCCTCATCTCTTTGCTAGCAAGCCTGTTAACGCTAGTAACACTTGAATTTCGGGACGAAATTCTTCTAACCGGGGGAGAATGTGACAACCCTCAAATTTATACCTCAGGTTAGAACTACACTGGATATATCATCTTTTCATGACATAGTGCAATTTTAGCAGTAAACGCGATACGATAGGAAAATTCGAGAAATTTTGCCTAAGAAATCCTTGAATTAGGGAATTATCCATAAATCTCATAAAATGCCAACTTAACCTACATTTATACTACAAGTATTTATATATTTGATAATTAATGTATTTCAATCATATTATATATAAATACTTTATTTTATATAATTACTTTGTATTTTAATTATTATGAAAAATACTTGTATTTTAAATTTTAATCAAAAAGACAAGATTTGACAAATTTATTTTTATCACCTCCCCCCCCCCCTCTCTCTACCCCATATGTATGCAACTAAGTCTCTCATTTTCATTCACAAACCCATCTTACTCTCTCTCACTAAAAGAATCCTCTCATCTCTTTCTCTCTCCATCTTCAAATCTTCATCCATCTTCAACCCAAACTTCAGCCCCTCAATCATCTTCCTTCAAGGGATAAAAATATTTCAAGGTAAATACAAGTGTGTTGGGTGAAATCCACACACACTCTTTTGAGTTAATTTCACTTTCTTGCATTTTGATGAATGTTCTTCATCTCCTTCTACACTTTCTTTAAACTTTTTTTAAAATCATCTTTACAAGTCTTAATGTTTGTAGATTTACCACCATAACATCTACTTGTTATTAAAAAGGGTGGTGAATCCAAAATCAAACCTATGTTAAGACCAAAGATGAACTTTTTAAACACATGCATGTAGTTTTCTTGAGAAATCCACTACTTTTTGTTCAAGAGTTTCATGAGTGGATCTTTGAAAATCACTAAAAACATACTTAAACAAACATGCATGAGCTCAAAATGCAAAATTTTAAGTTGCATGTTGATGTTCTTGGCAAGAACATCAACATTCTTCAAAATGAGTCTTTTACAAGAGTTTATAAAAGTTGAGTTGATGGGTAACTTGCATGTATTTTAAATGTATCAAAAATATGTTTTGGAACTGAAAATAAGTGTATGGAAGAGGGTCAAATCGGATTTTTGCATGCAAAGGAATAAGAAGTTTGGTTAAAAAGTCAATATAGGAGCACATGCACAAAGTGTGGTTTTGACAGCTTGCTGTCAGATTCCACACCCCAGTTCAATGGGTCATATCTCACTCAATATAACCCCAACTTGAGTGATTATTTTTCTGGAAATCATTTTTCTGTGTTAAGATTCAAACCCAAGTGGTTTCACTCAAAATCTCAAAGATTTCATTTACCAAATAGTCCTCACAAAATCAGTGCGCAAACAGCAACGTTTTCTGTCGGGTTTTACGTCGTGTATTATTTCATGTACTTAAACACTTCCAAAAATTATGAAACTTATGCCAAAAGTTTCCTAACTCATTGAACTACTTAGAATTAAAATATCATGACCAAATTGTACCTAGAAGTTATCAAAAGTTGGACACAAAGTGACACCAAATTCTGGACAGCAAAGGAAAAATTTCTTATTATTATTAAGGACTAACTTCTAATCCCATTTCCTCATTTTATGGTGAAATTGTAGAATATACATATATATATAACATATCTACATATATTTACGCAATTTATTTATTCTTTATCCCGTTTCATCATTTTATGATGAAATTATGGAATATACATATATACTATACATTTATATTTATGCACTTTAAATACTTGTCTTTTACATTTAAAACCCTTAATTTTATCGTTCTTACGATAAAATTTCGGTTGATATATATATACATGTACTATATATATATGTACGTTCATTAAACCCTTTTCGTTACTTATTGTGACGAAATTTCGGAAACATTAAATCTCACAAGAACAATGTATACAATTGTTACGTTTATAATATTAAAACACAACAAGGCATTTAATGACGATTTGGATAATTAGTACCGAACCCTCGAGACAAAAACTTACTAGTGACCTTACGTTCATAGGTTCGAACTAGGATTATCTCGGGATACTTGTGGGAGATTCTCGGACTCTACTGCTTATCAAGTGAGTTTTCGCAGCCCCTTTTTTTATACATTCTGGGGTGAAAAGCATGTCACGATTTTATTACGCATCGATTTCACTGTTTATTCAAAATACTGAATATTTTCTCCGTATACTTATGCGCTATGGTATGTATGCTTATGTTAGTTGATTCTGAGTTTTGCTATTAAGTCCCCGGTGATTCTACATTACCCATTAGCTCATTGTGCGAGCCGCTTGGTATATTATGGATAACATTATTTGGTTGACACCCCACTCACCTCGCGAGTGCATAGTTACCGACTTCTTTATCATGATTGTGAGGAACATGTGTCTAAATGGTCATACCCATGTGAAATAATTTCACCGCTGAGGTAGGATGTAAGGGGCGTGGAACAGTCAATATGTTTGGGTAGTGGCTCATTACTTTAACATATATTGCATACGATACTATACCTTGCGCATGTTGACAACTGAAATCTTTATCCATTGTGCGGATTTACAAAGATGCTTTGAAACTACAACCGATTACTCAATCCATTAGTGCGGATTAAAACTGTTTTCTATGACAAACTTATATCCACTGGTGCGGATTAAAACTGTTTTATATGACAAACTTATATCCACTTGTGTGGATTAAACCTGTTTTCTATAACAAACTTATATCCACTCGTGCGGATTAAAACTGTTTCTGTGACAAACTTTGATGTACTCATAAAACCTGTGAACTCACCAACTATTCAATAGTTGACCCTCTCATTTACATGCTTTTCAGGAAATAGGAAGTAAGATTGGAACTTTAGAAGGCACCTCAAGTAGCTGCATTCAACACGTTTATCCTTATCATGTGGATTTGTGTTTTCGACAAACTTTATATTTTTGGAACAAGATGTATCATTTGTAAACTTTTTACGTAATGACGATTGTGTGTTGCCTTCTACCTTACGCAATGAAATCTTTAGCTATGACATCCCGTATTTCCGCTTTAGCGGGGTGTGACAGATAGTGAAACTCTAATACATATTGTTTACTTACAATTTTCACTAAGTGTTTAAGAGATAGTCATTATCAAATCACTGAGGGTTTGGATCAACAATCTCCCCCTATTTGATTATGACATAGCAACAAAGAAAATTGCTAAGTATGAAAACATAAGGATAAAAAGAACTAATAAAATATTTGTCCGTTTTACTGTTTTCTGGGATCTTTTCAGTACTGATGGAGTAAAGTACATTCGCTGAAATTTTTCTTTAAACTTCGTATAAGGTTACAAAGGAAAGTAGAAAAATTTCAAGTATAGGAAATAAAATTACAAGTACAGAAGATACAAGCTGATAAGGATAGAAGAAATACAAGGAAATCCTATCAGCCTTCAAAAGGTTCTTCCTTAACGAGAAGTTCGTCAAGGGTCTTTGTTGTAGGGATCATCCAGTCAGGGACAGTTTCTCCCATATTTCTTCTTTCTTGTGCTTCAGCGAAGATCCGGGGCTTGAGATATCGTGCCTGAAGGTCGTGTCTGAATTCACACCAGTAGACGAGGTCCTTGAGTTGTTCGATGGGAATGATTGGAAGCTCAGAGATACGTTGAAAACGTTGTCCTTCATCATAGTCGAGAAAGAAGATACCATAAGGTTCGCTTATGACTTTACCAGGGACGAAACGTTCACCAGGAGGCAGACAGGTATCCAGTGCTGAGAGATCAGGATCAGGACCAAGTACTTCAGCTCATGAAAAACCAATACCTGTTTCGTTCCTGATAGGAGGACCTGAATCTGATGGTTTAGACTTTTTCTTTGCAGAGGCCCTTCTTCGTTGATTTGCAAGAGGAGGTGGAGGAGGAATATCCACGACAGAAGATACCAAGTTGATCCGTTGATTTATAAGTTTTTCGACATGATCCTTGTACTCAGATTGTGACTTCTGGATGGCTATTCTGATCTCCAACCATTCAGAGAGACCGTACTTCGTGATAGCTTCAGCGTAAAATTGTTCTGTTGTACCGTTCTCTCTGAACAACTCGATTTCAGCAATTGAAACTTTGAGGGTCGATCTCCCAGTGATGTATACCTTGTTGATTCTGGCTGGTCGATATCGAAAGTGTACCTTCTCTTTGCACCATTTCAAGGTAGATTGAGATACCTTCGTCTTTTCTTCAACGATCTTCTGGGCGTCTTCCCATAGCTGACGTTGGACTTCGATGGGAGTTCTTTTCTGCGAGGGGTCTTTCACCGTTTGTTGGGCAAGCTGGATGGCGAGAGCCTTATCTTTTTCTTCAGCTTCCTTCTTTTCAGCGAGTAATCTTTTAGCTTTGAGGTGATCAGCGAACTCTTTCTTTGATAACTTGAACTTTGTAGGAACAGGAGTGACTTTGGAGCGAGGGAGAACGATTCGTTGATCTTCGAACTTCTTGATTAGCTCTTCTCTCCTTTTCTGATCCTCTTCACTTAGCTTTTGAGGAGCTAAGGAAGGTCTGTTTTTGTGAGAGAGAAGTTATTCTTCAGGTTCATCGGTCTCAGTGATTAAATCCAAGACCGGGATTATTTCTTCAACTCTTGTGGCTGGGATTGTTGTTGGTGCAGCAGTGGCGACTTCAGCTGGATCCTCAAACAGGGGAGAGGACTAGCTGAAACACAGCGATTGTTTAAGTTAGAAGAGTTGGGGAAGAAAGAGATAGAGAAAAGAATATGGTTAAGTGTATAGATGTTTTATGGAGAGAAGGATTAAGATTGAGAAGTGATAGAGGAGAGATGCAGAGTAAGGGAATTGAAGATATTGTACCTGACAAACTGGCTTTCGAAGCAAGATCGTCAAATTGTCTTCTGCAGCGAGGCCTTTGTTTTTGCCTTTGTCAGCTTCAGACGCTGCAGGCTTTGTCTTCTCCCCTGATGGTTCGTTTATCGAAATCCTTTTTTGAGCTGGGGCTTTTACTGTAGGCTGGATGAAGAAGAAAGAGTCATCATCATCGTCATCATCTTTAGGGGATGATGATTGTTCTTCATCATCGATATCGATGGGTTCTTCGTCTTCAGCTTCTTCTTCAGATTCATCCTCTTCAGCATAGGGTTCGGTAACATCAGCAACAGCTTCATCACGTTGCTCTTCGAGTTGCTCCCCCTCAGATACAGAGGGAGGTTTATCGGTTCTTTCAGGGTTTTCAACTCCCTGGGGTTGTGCAGAAGAAGTAGCAGCAGCATTTTCATTTTTCTCCCCCTCCGAATTATGGGGAAGATCTTCAGCTTTCTTCTCCCCCTCTTCCACATTATGAGTGGGGGAGGAAACAAATTGATCAGCAGAAGCAGTCATAGGATTACTATCTTCCAGGCCAGTAAGTCCCATGAAGGTTTCAATCACAACTATTCTTGCCTCCAGGCCAGAAATAGTAGGACTGGTCTTTTGGAGATCCTCTCGATCAGCCTGAGTAAAGTTAGATTTTGGGGCATCCAGGCGATTGGGTATCTGCTGAAAAAGATCTTTGACCGTTGTGACCTCACCCTTAAGAGTACCAACCCCTGTCTTCAATGATGTGACTTCATTGGACAAAGCGGTGAAGTTTGTTGCGAGGGTGGTGTTGGTGAGGTTGAGATTGTTGATGTTTGTGGAAGTTTCAGCGAGAGTGGTAGCAAAAGTTCCTATGCTGCCATCCACCTTCTCCATATCAGCTTTAGAGGCTTTCTCATCAACGACCTCGGTCAACTTTTTAAGGTTCTCTCCAGCGTCTGTAACCGCTGAAGAGTTCGTGGAGAGAGTGGTGTTGTAAGATTCCGCCTTGGTTTCCAAGGCCTTCAGGGAGGTATTGATATCCCCCAAATTAGGACCTGAAACAGTTATTAACTTATGAACAGAGGAAAGCTCGGATGTTTGGGGTAGAGAGAGAGGAGTGTTTGGGATTTTGTGTATACCTGCAGGCGGGTTTGCGAAGTTGTCGAAACCTCGTAAACCTGCGAAGTGTTCCATCTCGTCGTCGAGAGTGCCTTGGCGCGTGGAGGTGCCTGTATATCCTATATTTGCATCCCTCATCATATGTAGAGTATCTGCAGCTGAATCATGTATGATGACGGGTGTTCCAGAGAACGGTGGGAAAATTGGTGGAGTGTCCAAAGAAAGAGTGGGAGGAGTGATGGATGAGAAGATTTGTTGGGTGCGGGGTTCAGCATTGGATCCGCTGAGAATCACTTCAGTCTGTAGAGAGGTTGAAGGAGGTGGGTTCAGTTCCAAGTTTATAACCTCAGTGTTTAGAGACGCTGAGGTCGGGATTTAAGGGGTGGCTTGTACCACAAAACTATCCAGCGACTCTTGTACAAGATGAGTAGTGGAGTCTTTGCCGTTGATGGCTTGGAGGGTTGCTCCTTGGTTTTCTTGATTGTTTTGGAATCAAGTTGGGAAGATGATTGTTTCCTTTTTCGAGAAGGAGTGGAGGGTTGTTGGTCCCGAAGGGCTATACAAGTTTGTAGAAGGGGGGGGGGGGGGGGGGGGTTGAATACAAACACACAGATTTTACTTTTCTAAATTTTTTATTGATAAATCATTAACAATTTCCAGCTTGTTATGGAACAAGATTAAGGATAAATCCTAATCTAAACAAGTTGGAACACTAAGTTTTCTTGCACTAAGAAAGAGAAGGAAATTACTAATAATAACCTATCTCAAGATATAAGAAGGATGACTCTGCCAGAGTTTACGAGTACTTCAAAATGAAGTGAGGTCTTCTTCTTATATACTGCATGGATTTAATGCATGGCAGTTTATACTTTACACGTGGCAGCAACTGATTGGTTGTAGGATCTGACTTGAGTAGACAACCTTAGTAGCCGCATGGTGAACAGTGTAGTATCAGAGTTGTTGTACGATTTTAGACAATAAGGAGGTTATTTTCTGACATATCGTACGGAGTCGTGCAAGGGTGGTTAAGACAAAAGTACTTTGTACGGAGGACTTCATGATCAGCTTTACGTTGATTCAGGGCTTTATCATTCTTTATCAACGAATGACGAAGTTCAGCGATAACTGAAGTCTTGTACTTGATACTTCACGTTGAGTGGACAAATCTGAGTCTTCGTTGATCCGCATCAGTTCATTAGGAGACTTGTCGCTGGTTCTTGAGCTTGATCTTCGACTTCAGCGTAGAACCTATGTTGACGTGAAACTTGTCTTCAGGGATCATAAGTAAACAACTAACTTATCAGCGATCACCATAACGACTGAACAAGCTCAGAGCATTATGGTAAACAGTGTTCGCTGAATGTTTAATCTAAAGAGCGAGAGTTCCTATCAGCGGTACTGTAAAGTCTTAGTACTTTTCAGCGATAGTGAAACTCGGATACATATTGTTTACTTACAATTTTCACTAAGTAGAATGGAGAGGGTCTTTATCAAATCCCTGAGGGTTTGGATCAACAATCTCCCCCTATTTGATTATGACATAGCAACAGAAAAAATTGCTATTTAATGAAAACATAAGGATAAAAAGAACTCATACAATATTTGTCCCTTTTACTGTTTTCTGGGATCTTTTCTGTACTGATGGAGTAAAGTACTTTCGCTGAAATCTTTCTTTAAACTTCATATCAGATTACAAAGGGAAGTGGAAAGATTATAAGTACAAGCGAAATAAATTACAAGTACAAAAGAATAACTGATAAAATAGAAGAATAAGGCGATCTTATCAGCTTATAGAGGTTCTTCCTTAATGAGAAGTTCATCAAGGGTGTTTGATGTGGGAATCATCCAGTCAGGGACATTTACTCCTTGATTCTTTTTGTTCAGAGCTTCTTCAAAAAATCAAGGGTTTAAGATGCCGTGCCTGAATGTCATGTTTGAATTCACACTAGTAGATGAGATCTTTCAGCTGTTCGATGGGAGTGATGGGAAGCTCAGAGATACGTTGAAAACGTTGTCGTCCACCATAGTCAATAAAGAATATCACATAGGGTTTGCTTATGACTTTTCCAGGGATGAAAGTCTCACCAGGAAGAAGAGATGTGTCAAGTGCGGAAAGGTCAGGTTCTGGACCAAGAACTTCAGCACGAGAAAAACCAATACGTGTTTCGTTCCATATAGGAGGACCTGAGTCTGAAGGTTTAGACTTTTTCTTTGCAGAGGCCCTTCTTTTCTGATTTAAGAGAGGAGGGGGAGGAGGAATATCCACACAAGAAGAGACTAAGTCGATCTATTGATTTATCAGCTTTTCGACATGATCCTGGTACTTAGATTGAGACTTCTAGATGGCTAATCTGATCTCCAACCATTCAGAGAGACCGTACTTCATGATGGCTTCAGCATATAATTTTTCGTACTGTCCGTTTTCTCTGAATATCTCCATTTCAGCGATTGAAACTTTGAGGGTTGATTTTCCAGTGATATGTACCTTGTTGATTCTGGCATGTCGATATCTGAAGTGTACCTTTTCTTTGCACCAGTTTAAAGTAGATTGAGACAGAGTTCTCTTTTCTTCAACGATTTTCTTGGCGTCTTCCCATAGCTGACGTTGAACTTCGATTGGAGTTCTTTTCAGCGAGGGGTCTTTCACCGATTGTTGAGTAAGCTGGATGGCAAGTTCTATGTCTTTTTCTTCAGCTTCCCTTCTTTCAGCGATTAACCTTTCAGCTCTGAGGTGATCCTGGTATTCCTTCTGTGAAAGTCTGAACTTTGGAGGAATAGAAGGAAGTTGATCATGCTTCAGGATGATTCGCTGATCTTCGAGTCTCTTGATCATTGCATCTCTCTTTTCTTGATCCTCTTCACTCAGCTTTTGAGGAGCCAAGGAAGGTCTGTTTTGGTGAGAGAGCAGCTGTTATTCAGGCTCATCAGTCTCAGTGGTTAAATCCAAGACTGGGATTATATCTTCAGCGTTGAGATCGATTATTGTTGGTGAAGTCGCAGCTGTAGGAAATTCAGCGATATCCTCAAACAGGGGAGAGGACTAGCTGAAACACAGTGATCGTTTAAGTAGAAAGAGTTGGGGAAGAAAGAGATAGAAAAAGAATGGGGTTAAGTGTATAGAGGTTTTATGGAATTAGGATTGAGATTGAGAAGGGATAGAGGAGGGATGCAGTGTAAGGGAATAGAAGGTAGTGTACCTGACAAACCGGCTTTTTAAGAAAGATCGTCAGATTGTCATCTTCAGCGAGGCCTTTGTTTTTGCCTTTATCAGCTTTAGACGCTGCAGGCTTTGTCTTGGTCCGCTCCCCTGAAGGTTCGTTTATCAAGATCCCTTTAAGAGCTGTAGTCTTCTGAACAGGCTTGACGATAAAAGAGTCATCATCATCATCATCATCATTCTTTGAAGAAGAAGATGGTTCATCATCAGAGATGTCGACAGCTTCATCATCTTCAGCTTCGGATTCAGATTCTTCAGTAGCTTCTTCGAGTTGCTCCCCCTCAGATACAGAGGTAAGCTTCTCGGTTCCCTCAGGGTTTTCATCTCCCTGAGGTCCAGCAGTTGTTTCTTCATTTGTCTTCTCCCCCTCTTCAGTAAGGGGAAGGTCTTTAGTCTTCTCCCCCTCGATAGATTCATCATGGGGAAGGTCTTCAGAGTTTTTCTCCCCCTTCCTCATGATGAGTGGGGGAGGAATGCGATGACTCAGCAGATGGTGTTGGTTCCCTGTCTTCTTGGCCAGGGATCCCAATATAGTTTTCAATCACTGCTACTCTGTCTTCTAGGACAGTAATAGCAGGACTGATCTTTAAAAGTTCAGCACGATCCGCCGTAGTAAAATGTGAAGGTGCAGGGGCAGGGGCGGTCATGTGATTCAGGATCTGTTGTACCATCGTCTTCACTGAACTTACGTCAGTCTTTACTGAACTCACGTCAGTCTTTACAACGGACACCTGTATCTGAAGAGTACCAACCGATGTCTTCAGCGTTATGACCTCGCTGGACATGGTGTTAACTCTTGAGGAGAGAGAGTTGTAGTCGGTGTATATATCAGCGAGAACTTTGGCAAAGTCACCGAGAGAACGATCAACCTTCTCCAAATCAGCTTTGGAGGCTTTCTTTTCGACCTCAGTGGTCAAAGTCTTCAAGTTCTCTCCAGCGTTTGTAACCGCTGAAGAGTTGGCAGTTAGAATTTTGTTGAAAGACTCCATCTTTGTTTCCAGGGCCGTCAGGGAGGTGTTGACATCCCCCAAATTAGGACCTATAACCGATAAGAACTTATGAACAGAGGAAAGCTCAGAAGTTTGGGGTTTAGTTACAGTATATATGGTTTGGTGTATACCTGCAGGAGGGTTGGCGAAGTCATTAAAACTTCGGTGACCTGAAAAATGTTCCAGGTCGTCAGCTAGAGTGCGTGTACGCATGGAAATTCCTGTAGGTCCTGCATCCATCATTCCTTGAAAGGGATAAACTTTAGCTTCTGGAAGAATGACGGTTGCTCCAGTGATCGCGATGAAAACTGGATTAGAGTCCAAGGGAGTAGAGAGAGAAGCGAAAGTTGAGAAAGTTGGTTGGGGTGCTGATTCAGTGTTGGATCCACTGAGAATCACTTCTTCAGTCCTTTGAGGGGCTGAAGGAGGTTGGTTCTTTTCCAAGTTTATAACGTCAACGTTTAGAGACGCTGAAGCTGGGATGGAAGGGGTGGCTTGTTCAGCTGTGGCAGAGCGTACCACTGAACTTTCCATCACCTCTTCAAGATGAGCTGAGGAGTCTTCAGCATGAGATTGCTGGGGTTGCTCCTTGGTTTTCTTAATCCTTTTAGAATCAAGTGGGGTAGTGGAGTGTTTCCTTATACGAGGAGTAGATTTTGTGTCTTGGGTATCTGGGAGGGGTATTGTCGCTGAAGTAGCCACAGAAATAGAAGAAGGAGGATTGAGAGGAGTTAAGAGAGTAGAGAGACATACCTCGTTTGCCATTGGCTTGAAGTCGAGTACTTTAGGGCCAACCTGAGAGAGTTTAAGGTCTCCTACTTTTGGGTAGTTGTCCTTAAGGCCGGTTTGGAAGACGGCGCTGAGGAATCTTGGGTATGGAACCCAAGATGGTCGATCAGCAGTAGAGACTACTCTGAGCACAAGATCATCATAGATTATCGAGGCCCAGTCAACATGAAGACCTTTCAGCAATGCATATCCCATTGCTTGCTGAGGTTGAGCGGCTTGATCAGAGGAGCCGGTCTTTGCAGTCATGCAACTTATCAAGTGTGCGAAGATGAAGTTCATCTCGCTAGGCATTTTGGATTTCTTGATAAGGGTCAGCTTCTTCTCAGGCTTCTTGTCCCTCCCAGTTTCCCATACATAACCCATTGCATCAAAGAATGCAGTGATGGCTTCCCTATCAGCATGTTTCTTGTGGTTAGGGAGAGAAACAAAGGGTTTTTCTTTTGTGGCGATGGTAAGGCTCAGTGCTTTTCGGATAATGGCAGGGGTGATTTTTATGGTGCCAAAATCAGTGTCAGAGATGATGCAATCAATTTTCTTCGTGGGATCTTTGGTCGATGGTAGATGAGTGTGTCTGGCAGAATACCAGAACTGAGATAGTAGTAGCTGATGAGCAGGGGGTGTTATGGTCAGGGCTGTAGAGAGGCAACAGGTTTTGAGGAAATTCACAGGATCATTCAGATGTGTGACTTTCTTTCGAGGAGGAAACTCGAAAAGCGCATAGAGATTGTTTGTTTTTGTCCAATCAAGTTCCTCAAGCGTGAACTTGACCTGAGGAGCCTTGGTGATTTCCAGTTCCTCAGCAGCAGCAGTGTTCTCAGCAGTAGGAATACCAGTAGATGCCATTGCTGTATTATCAGTTCAACCAAAGATATAACAAATAAGAATAATCTTAACGTGGAAAGATTTTTCCAATAAGATGGTTCGAATTTTGTCCATTTCATTCAGATGAAAATGTCTTAATGAAGATTAGAGTTTTCTTGTTTTTGAAAAAGAAATGCAAACCCAATAAAAAGTCTTGTTTTCCAGTTTCCTTTGAGGATTAGGATTCTGGAAAAACGCATGAAGAACAAGTTTAAGAATTTTGCGATTAAACTTGAAGAACAACCATGAAAGGTTGTGTTCATAAAACCATGAAAGAAATGATTTCATTTTTGAAAAAGTTCTTTTGTTTGATCTTGTAAAAACAATGAGAAGATCCAAAACAAGTTAAAACAATAGATAATATAAGAATATTAACCTTGTATTCTTTGTAGAAGATGAACAGTTCTTTTTTTTAGAGAAAACTCGAATGTTCAAGATGCAACAGTATTCTTAAGAAAACTTGAGTAAGAAGTTGTTCGCGTAAAGGAAAAATATAAACCCAAAATGGTTTATATAGAGAGATTAGAGAGAGAGAGAAAACCTTGAGCGGGAAAATTTTTTCATCATGACACGGACACGTGTTTGCATTTGATTGGCTGGTAAACGAAACGTGCAAACGTGTGTCAGAAAAAGAATGTGTCGGGCTTATCCGTTGCGATGACGTCACGGATGTCCTTTCATATTTTAGGATGTCTCTGAGGTTTTGAAAGCTCAGGGACACTTTTGAAAACATGAAGCACTGAATAGAAATATCAATGTTGGTTTTAGAAATTTCAAAGTATCGCTGATTAAGGAAGAGATATTCAGCGATGCAATTTGTCTTGAAATCTTGCATTTACATGCGATTGTCAGCGAGAGAAAAACATACCTTGATATCAGCGAATCAAGTTTATTCAGAGAGAAAATGATAGAATGGGTTATATAAGTTGGTTTTATCCAGTCGCTGATCAAATGTGAACCTCCGAAGATTTTACTCTTCAAAGTTCTGCATTCCAAGCTCGCTGATGATAAAGTTGAATCTTGTCTCATCAAGAGGTTTGGTGAACAGATCAGCTAACTGATAGTCAGTTGGGATAAAGTGAAGGTCTATATCACCATTCATCACATGATCTCTGATAAAATGATACCTGATTTCGATGTGTTTTGTCTTTGAGTGTAGCACTGGATTGTTGGATATAGCGATGGCACTTGTGCTGTCGCAATAGATTGGAATTTTCGAGAGCTGAAGGTCATAGTCTAGTAGTTGATTTCTCATCCACAAGACCTGAGAACAACAGCTTCCATCGGCTACATACTCAGCTTCAGAAGTTGAGGTGGACACTGAATTTTGCTTTTTACTTGTCCAACTCACCAGCTTTCCACCCAGGAGCTGACAGACTCCTATGGTGCTTTTCCTATCCAATTTGCAACCTGCAAAATCACTATCTGAATAGGCGATTAGATCAAACCCTGAGTCTTTAGGATACCAAAGACCTAGATTTGCAGTACCCTTAAGGTAACGAAAGATTCTCTTTACAGCGATCATATGAGATTCCTTAGGTTCAGCTTGATATCGTGCACACAAATAGGTTGCGTACATAATATCGGGTCGGCTAGCTGTAAGATACAAGAGAGAGCCGATCATCCCACGGTACAGCGTGACATTAACAGGTATTCCATTTGAATGATTGTCTAGTGTCAGCGGTGGTGCCATAGGGGTTTTCATAGCTGAACTCTGAGTTAAATCGAATTTCTTCAGCATATCTTTAACATACTTTCCCTGATTAATGAAAGTTCCTTTTTCATTTTGCTTTATCTGAAGACCAAGGAAATATGTTAGCTCACCCATTATGCTCATTTTATACTCTTCTCTCATTCTATCAGCGAAACGGGTACAAAGGTAAGGGTTAGTAGAACCAACTATAATGTCATCAACATATATCTGAACACGAATAATATGACCTTTTACTTTCCTGAAGAATAGAGTCTTATTGATTTTACCACGCTCAAATTTTTCAATATGGAGATAAGTAGAGAGAGTGTCATACCATGCACGAGGAGCTTGCTTTAAGCCATAAAGTGCCTTATCCAGTTTATAAACATAACCTGGACGCTTAGGATCTGAGAATCCTGGAGGTTGTTCCACATAGACTTCTTCATTCAGCTTTCCATTTAGAAATGCTGACTTAACATCCATCTGATATACTTTGATGTCTTTGTGTACAGCGTATGCTAAGAATAGACGAATAGATTCTAGTCTTGCTACTGGAGCAAATGTTTCGTCGTAATCTATGCCTTCCTCTTGTCTGTATCCCTGAGAAACAAGTCGAGCCTTGTTGCGGGTTACAGTTCCATGTTCGTCCAACTTGTTTCGATAGACCCATTTAGTGCCTATCACTGTCTTGTCAGTTGGTCTTCGAACAAGTTTCCAAACTTTGTTTCTTTCGAATTCAGTCAGCTCTTCTTGCATGGCGCTGACCCAGTTTGGATCTTTGAGGGCATCATCTATTTTCTTTGGTTCAATCAGAGAAAGAAAGTTAACAAATAAACAAATATTACCTGCACTTCGTCGAGTCTGAACACCAGCGTTTGGATCACCAAGAATTTGATCAATTGGGTGATTTACAGTCCATCGCTGAGCAGGAGCATAAGTCGCTGACTCAATTTAAACTGGAGGAGCTGAAGATGAAGCTTCAGCAACTTCTGGAATATCAGCCAAGAGAGGAGTAGGTGCAGATGTCATCTCATTCACTGATTGCTGAGAAGTAGATGGAATGTCTGAGACATTTGGTTCAGAAGCAGGTATAGTGTTTAGAGGAACAGTTGAGACCCATGATGTTTCGGCTTCACTATTCTGCATATTTGGGATGATAGTAGGACTATCATCTTCAACTGTATGAGTATGAGGAGTGGTAATATCTTCTGAATCACCAAAATGAGAAAACATCCATTGATTCAGTTCTTCAGTATCAGCAGACGGTTTAGAGTTTGCTGAACGGGATTCGTCAAAAGTGACGTGAATAGTTTCTTCAATAGTTTATCTTCTTCGATTGAAGACTCTGAAGGCTTTGGAGATTGAAGAATATCCAAGAAAGATTCCATCATCAACCTTAGGATCAAACTTTCCAAGGGCATCTCTGTTATTCAGTATGAAACACTGACATCCAAAGATGTGAAGAAAGCTAATTGAAGGCTTTCTCCCATGAAAAAGTTAATAGGCTGTCTTATTGAATCTTTTGACTATCAGCGACCTGTTTTGCGTAAAACAAGCAGTGTTGACAGCTTCTGCCCAAAACTGAGTAGGCAGGTGAGAATCGCTGAGCATTGAACGTGCAGCTTCAATAATTGTTCTATTTCTTCTTTCAGCGACTCTGTTTTGTTGCGGTGTTCTCACTAAAGAAAAGTTGTGAGAAATACCCTTACTCTCAAAGAAGGAATCAAGAGAACTGTTTTTGAATTCAGTCCCATGATCACTCCTTATTGAGCGAACGGTCAAGTTGTTCAGGGTTTCCATCTTCCGAACAAAGGTGATGAGTTCTTCAGGGGTGTCACTCTTAGAACGGAGAAACATAACCCATGTATATCGAGAGAATTCATCAACTATGACCAGTGTATATTTCTTTCCAGCGATGGATTGTTTGTTAACAGGGCCAAACAAATCCATATGGATAAGTTGTAGGGGAGATGATACTGAGGAGACTTGCTTTGACTTAAAGTTTGCTTTGGTCTGCTTTCCTTTCTCATACGCTGAACATAAGGACTCTTTGGCGTATGAGTGCTGAGGTAGACCAGTGACTAACTCTTTTGAAGAAAAAGTATTCAGTGTCTTGAAGTTTAGATGAGAGAGCTTCTTATGCCATAGCCAGTTGACATCAGATGAGGCTTTTGAGAAGAAACATGAGTTCTCAGTGGTTGTTGAGTACATGTTTATTACATAAACATTTTCCAAACGATAACCGCTGAGAGCTATCTTCTCCTTTTTGTCAGCGACAAAGCAGGATTCCATAGTAAAGATTACTTTGTTATCCTTGTCGCAAAGCTGACTGATGCTTAGAAGATTATGCTTCAGCCCTTCAACATATGCGACTCTTCTGAAGGTTGTTGTACCATTTGAGAGTACACCAAACCCTCGGGTATGTCCTTTTCCATTTCCACCGAAAGTTACGGAGGGACCCTTCTCTTCCTTGTATTCAGCGAGCAGGCTTTTCTTTCCAGTCATGTGTCTAGAGCATCCGCTATCGAGAGACCAGATACCCTTCTTAACCTGCATTACAAAGGAAGATTAGTTTGACTTAGGGACCCACGTCATCTTAGGTTTAGATTTGTCAGCGGTGGTAGAGGAAGTGGAAGGTTCAGCAATCTTCGCAGCATTTGAAGATTCAGCTTTGTCAGTCTTCACCTTGGTTAATTTCTTAACCTCAGTGGTAGGATTCACCTTGACCTGATTTGCACCACGATTGGTCTTCTTTGCCTTGGGGACAATGAACTTCACCTTAGCTAATTTTTCAGCTTTGGTGGCTGTTGGACACTTACTAGCAATATGATCAGTAAGTCCACAGTGATAACATTTCCTATAACTAAAAATAGTTCTAGGACCATTTGAATGCGGAGCTTTTGATTTTGAATTAGAAGGACCATCACCAAGTAAGCTATTGGTTTTGTAACCAAGAATTTCCACTTTGATTCTAGGAGTAGATCGCTGAATTGATCCACGCTGAATAAATCCCGAGATCTTATTCTTTGAATCAGAGGGATAATTCACTGAAGCTTTAGAAGCGTTCTGCTTTGGTACAGAGGTACCCTTCTGAGGATTTTGGTTAAAAGCAATTCCTTTACCTTTAGAAGTTAAGGTAGAGATTTCCTCAGGGATGGGCGGTTTAGAAGAGGAACACTGAGAGGATGAAGTATCAGTGACTGGGGATACGAAAGTTCCAAATAAGAGCATGGAACGATCAGTGGTTGGTTCTAGAGTATCAGCTTTGTAACCAAGACCACGTTTATCACTCAGGGGAATCTGAGACTTAGTTATCTCAGTGATCTTTGTTGAGGAATTATACCATCCATCAACGGTAGCTTTTTCAGCTTTTAATGCAGCGATAGCTTC
Source organism: Saussurea involucrata (assembly GCA_033807775.1). Taxonomy (NCBI): domain Eukaryota; kingdom Viridiplantae; phylum Streptophyta; class Magnoliopsida; order Asterales; family Asteraceae; genus Saussurea; species Saussurea involucrata. The sequence continues at coordinate 96,743,844 of CM066319.1, forward strand.
TTCGCGCTCGATTTTGACTAGCTGATTTAGGTGAACTTGATCTTTAAAATCTTCTTCAATTTTAGAAAGATTTTCTATTTGAAGGTGACAGTTTTTAAGCTGTTCAGCGAGATCAAGGTTTTGATTTTCAACTACAGTTTTGCCATTCATTGCTTCATATAAACTTCTAGTCAAGAGATCGATTTTACGAAGACTATCAGCTTCATTAATAATTGCAATATTGGTAAAGAAGGAAGGTGATACCTGAGTAGCAGAGGTTGAAGTAGAGGGAATGTCAGAATTTTCTTCCTCATCTTCAAGTTTGGCCATAAGACAGAGATTGGCTTCATCATCTTCAGAGTCAGATGATGATTCTTCTTTATCAGAGGCAGCCCAATCATAGTCAGCCATCAGGCCTTTGCCTTTCTTCTTAAAGCTTTTCAGCTTCGCATACCGTTCTTTCAGCTTGGCGTATTTGTCATCTCTAGACCTGAGGTTAGAGGATTTCTTAGGAAACGTTGAGTTTCTCGAAACTTTCTTTGACATGCACTCGTTAGCGAAATGTCCTATCTTTTCACAGTTAAAACAAGTAGTAGTAACCTTATCAACAGGAACTGATGGTCTTGGCTTGTCAGTAATGGAAAGAGATTTATTCTTTCTGAACATTTTCTTTTTGGCGAATCTCCTAAACTTTTTAGTGAGGAGAGCCAAAGATTCATCCAGATCTGAAGAGTCAGAATCTGATGACCTTTCAGAGTTACTCTCCAACTCAGTGATAGTGACCAAGGGTCGCTGAGTGGAAGGTTCCTCTGAGATTAAAGCAATAGGGGTGCTTTGGACTCTTTTACAAGATTCTTCTTAAGATGACTCATTTGCTCATGATTCAGCATCGTGCCATATAAGGTAGAAAGATTCATCGATTTTAGATCTTTTGACAGCTTGAGACACATAGAATAGTCGTCCCAGCTTTCAGGTAAACATTCTAAGAACTTTGTCAGTACCTTAAAGTTAGAATATTCTTTACCAACAGTTTTTAGATCTATTATTAAGCAGTTAAAATGTTGGTGTACTTCAGAGAGAGATTCATTCTTACCACAAATGAAGCTTTCATACTGTCTTACTAAGTTGATCTTTCCAGAGTCCTGGACTTCAGAAGTACCTTCATACTGAACACAGATTGTGTCCCACATAGCTTTTGAAATTTTCAGGTTCATGACGGAATGGTAGACTTCGTCAGGAAGAGCCATGGAGAGTATGGATCTGGATTTGGTGTCGATAACCACTTTCTCCTTATCTTCATCAGTCCACATATGAATTTCCTTAGGAATCAGCCTTTCTGGAATAACAAGTCTATTCTCAGCGGCTGGAAGTGCAGCATCAATTCTTACAGGAATATATGGGCCGTTTTCAAGATAATAAGGCATAGTAGGGTCTACACCTTCTAAGAAGAGAATCATCCTATTTTTTCATAGATTAAAATTATCTCTGGAGAATCTAGGGGGTTTTTCAAGAGAACCATTGTCAATATAGTTTGTGTTTGTGTTGGTAGCCATTTTAAGAAATAACTTGGAAGAGAAATCTTAGTATAGATCAGATATTGTTTATGAGATTAAACAAATCCGCTCTGATACCACTTTTTGGTCCCGAAGGGCTATACAAGTTTGTAGAAGGGGGGGGGGGGTGAATACAAACACACAAAGTTTACTTTTCTAAATTGTTTATTGATAAATCATTATAAATTTACAGCTTGTTGCGGAACAAGATTAAGGATAAATCCTAATCTAAACAAGTTGGAACACTAAGTTTTCTTGCACTAAGAAAGAGAAGGAAATTACTAACAATAATCTATCTCACGATATAAGAAGTATGACTCGGCCAGAGTTTACGAGTACTTCAAAATGAAGTGAGGTCTTCTTCTTATATACTGCATGCATTTAATGCATGGCAGTTTATACTTTACACGTGGCAGCAGCTGATTGGTTGTAGGATCTGACTTGAGTAGACAACCTTAGTAGCCGCATGGTGAACAATGTAGTATCAGAGTGGTTGTACGATTTCAAACAATAAGGAGGTTCTTTTCTGACATATCGTACGGAGTCGTTCAAGGGTGGTTAAGAAAAAAGTACTTTGTACGGAGGACTTCATGATCAGCTTTACGTTGATTCAGGGCTTTATCATTCTTTATCAACGAATGACGATGTTCAGCGATAGCTGAAGTCTTGTACTTGATACTTCACGTTGAGTGGACAAATCTGAGTCTTCGCTGATCCGCATCAGTTCATTAGGAGACTTGTCGCTGGTTCTTGAGCTTGATCTTCGACTTTAGCGTAGAACCTATGTTGACATGAAACTTGTCTTCAGGGATCATAAGTAAACAACTAACTTATCAGCGATCAGCATAAGGACTGAACAGGCTCAGAGCATTATGGTAAACAATGTTCGCTGAATGTTTAATCTAAAGAGCGAGAGTTCCTATCGGCGGTATTGTAAAGTCTTAGTACTTATCAGCGATAGTGAAACTCTGATACATATTGTTTACTTACAATTTTCACTAAGTAGAATGGAGAGGGTCATTATCAAATCACTGAGGGTTTGGATCAACAAGGGTGCAGCTTGGGTATCAGCGGTGGGGATTTCCGCTGAAGCAGCCGCAGAAGTAGAAGAGGGAGGATTAAGAATTGATAAAAGAGTAGTAAGACTTACCTCGTTTGGCAGAGGATTGAAATCTAGCACTTTAGGGCCAACCTGAGAGAGTCTCAGATCACCCTCTTTTGGGTATTTGTCCCCAAGGCCAAGTTGAAAGATGGCACTGATGAATCGGGGATATGGAACCCATGATGGTCTATCAGCCATATCAACTCTGAACGCAAGATTGTCATAGATGAGTGAGGCCCAGTCAACATGGAGACCTTTCAGCAATGCGTAGCCCATTGCTTGCTGAGGTTGAGGAGCCGGACTTCGCTGTCATGCAGCTTATCAAGTGAGCGAAGATGGAGTTTATCTCGCTGGGCATCTTGGACTTCTTGATCAGGGTCAGTTTCTTCTCAATCTTCTTGTCCCTCCCTGTGTCCCACGCAAGCGTTTTTCTTTGGTAGAGGTAGGTAGGCTGAGTGCACGCCTTATAATAGCAGGGTTGATTTTGGTGCTGCCAAATTTGTTGACACAAAGAATGGTGTCAACGAGCTTCGGTGGGACTTTGGCAGTGGGTACCTGAGCTCGTCTGGCAGTATACCAGAACTGAGATAGAAGGAATTTATTGTTAGATTAAATTAGCTCCTAATTTAATTAAATGTTTTATAAAGAAAAAGTGTATGGGTTTTTTAGTTAGCTTCTTAGTTAGCTTTATGGGCTTGAGCCTTTTATTGTAAATGGACCCTTTAAAAAGGAGTTTAGGGTTTCATTTATCATTTGGGTCATTTTTGAATATACACACAAAAACACACACTAACTAATCTCATGAGAGTCATCTAAAATGTAAAGTGTGGTGTTCTTCATTTTTGTCTCCATATTATCTCAAATGAATATGAGATGAGTTTATTTATGATTGTTCTTATTGTTCATCTTATCTCTATTTATATATGGATTTTATTTCTTCTATTGTCTGCTTGTCCTAAATGGGATCAACATTTATGGACAGGGGGTACGAAGGTTAAGGCTTTGAATAAGCAGCAGGTTTGGAGAAAATTCACAGCAACATCCAGATACCTGACTTGCTTTCGTGGAGGAAAATCGAAAAGCGCATAGAGGTTGTTTGATTTTGAGAAATTTACTTCCTCAAGCGTAAACTTATCCTGAGGTGCCTTGATAAGATTCAGTTTCTCCGTAGCAGGAGATTTCTCAGCGGTAGGAGCAGCAGTAGAAGATGCCATTTTTGTTTAACATATCAACCATGAACAAAGATAAAGAATACAGTCTTAACGTGGACAGATTTTCCAATAAGATGTTTTCGAATTTTGTCCATTTCATTCAGAAAAAGATGCCCTTGAGAAAGATTAGGGTTTTCTTGTTTTGAGAAAGAATTACAAAACATAGAGAGTATGTGTTTTCCAGTTTCTATTTGAAGAAGAGATTCTGGAAAAACATATGAAGAACAAGTTTAAGATTTGTGTTTTAAACTTGTAGAACAACCATGAAGGTTGTGTTCATAAAATCATGAGAGAAAATGATTTCATTTTAAGAAGTTCTTTTGTTTGATCATTTGAAAACAAAGATAAGATAAAAAACAAGTTAAAATAGGTAAATAATAAGAATATTAACCTTGTTATCGATGAAGAAGATGAACAGTTTTCTGGAAAAGTCGATTTCAAAATGCAACAGTAATTTCTTGCTTGGAGAAGAAGATGTTCGCGTAAAGAAAAAAATATAAACTCGAAATAGTTTATATAGAGAGAGTAGAAAGAGAAAATCTTGAGCGGGAAGAGATTTTCATGATGTCACGGACACGTGTTTGCATTTGATTGGATGGAAAATGAAACGTGCAAATGTGTGTCAGAAAAAGAACGTGCCAGGGTTTATCCGTTGTGATGATGTCATAAACGTCCTTTCATATTTTAGGTTGTCTCTGAGGTTTTGAAAGCTCAGGGACATTTTGAAAACATGAAGCACTGAATAGAAATATCAGTGTTAGTTTTAGAAATTTCAAAGTATCACTGTTAAGGAAGAGATATTCAGCGATACCATTTGTTTTGAAATCTTGCATTCATTTGTGAACGTCAGCGAGTAAAGAAAAACATACCTTGATGTCAGCGAATCAATTTTGTTCTGAGAGAAGATGATAGAATGGGTTATATAGTTTTGTTTTATCCTATCGCTGATCAAATGTGAACCATAGAAGATCTTATTCTTCAAAGTTCAGCATTCCAAGCTCGCTGATGAGAAAGTTGAATCTTGTCTCATCAAGAGGTTTGGTAAATAGATCAGCTAACTGAAAATCAGTTGCGATAAAGTGAAGTTCTAAATCACCATTTATCACATGATCTCTGATAAAATGATACCCGCTTTCGATGTGTTTGGTCTTTGAGTGTAGCACTGGATTGTTGGCTATAGCGATGACACTAGTGCTGTCGCAATAGATTAGAATTTTTTAGAGCTGAAGATCATAGTCTAGTAGTAGATTTCTCATCCACAAGACCTGAGAACAATAGCTTCCAGCGGCTACGTACTCAGCTTCAGCGGTTGAGGTGGATACTGAGTTTTGCTTCTTAGTTGTCCAACTCACCAGCTTTCCACCCAGGAGCTGACAGCCTCCTGTGGTGCTTTTCCTATCCAATTTGCAATCTGCAAAATTAAACTCCCAAAGCCCAAAATACTTATAAAGCTAATTACAACACATTTGACTTTTCTTGACTTTACATGGACTTTATAAAACTTTCTATATAAATGGGGCTTTCTAGACCCAACAATCTCCCCTTAAAGTTTTATAAAGAAAGCATCTTCAAATGATCTCCCCTTGATTTCTTTGAAAACTTTAGTGTTGCACATCTTCACGCCTTACAAATTTATCCAAGCTCCCCCTCAAAATTTTCTCTTATTCTTCACAAGTTTCAACTTTAAAATCGGATCCAATGTGCAATAAGCTCGACTTAAGGCACCACAGTTTGTAATAAAGAATCCGTCCTTGAAATTTGAGTTGAATGACCATTAAGCTCAAGAGCTTATTCCATTAAGATCAGAGGAGGAAGTGTCTCAACAAACTTCAATAACTCATCTTGGATCCACAAAAATAGAAGATAGAACACTGTTCTGAAAGTCGGGAGAAATAGAGTAAAAAACACAGCTTTCTGTCCAGCAAGTGTCCTCTGACTTTAATACAGATTCTGACCATTAAGCACACTTATTCAGATCAAACTCAAAACATGAAAAATGTTCATCTGTGTCTTAGGAAACTAACGAATCTGGACTTGTCAAAATTGGAGCTTCGAGGAGTCAGTTCTGAGCAAAATACGACAGGTGCGCAAATCTGTCAAGTATTACACTTTTGTTCTGAGAAGTCTAAATAAAGGTTCTGAGTAGGTCAATCAGAATTCTGAGTAAGTCAATCAGAAATCTGAACCTAAAGAACACTGAAAAAATTCCAACTCTGAAGTTCTGACTACACAAGATAAATTTCTGAATCAATGCGATCAAAGTTCTGAATACATTTAGTCAGAAGTCTGAACCAACTTTGAAAATTCTTCTGAATAAGTTCTGAATGAACCAAGTATGATTCTGAATGGCTGCAAATTAATTCTGATTAAGCACGAATCAATTTTCTGAACACACGAGAGTAAATTTTGAACATTGATTATCAGAATTCTGAATGATCTGAGCAAACACTTCTGAATAGTCTTGATCACAAACTGAAACATTATGCTGTCATAATTTCTTGATTACCTTCGAACATTCTGAACAATCTGTCTCAACACATCAAATTTTGAATACTCGAAACAAATTCTGATGTGATTAAATTCAGAATGCGTACGATCACCAAGAACAATTTCTGAACTGATAAGGACCAGATCTGTAACCATGAATCTGAGCAGCCTTGGATCACTTTGGAATAACATCTAATTCTTTTGTTCTGAACCAAACAACAGCTAGCTTTTCGAGATCATGTCATCATCCATGAAGTTTCTGTCACAAATATCATTTTGTTGTTTTGAACCAATCAATAACTTTCAACTTTCTGTTTTTGTTCATCAAACACAGCAGCAACTTGTTGCAAACTTCTCTAATTTTGGACAGCCTTCTATCATAATACCTCAGACTTTGTTTGATCCCGACAGCAAACATATTTTCTGTTTTAAACCACACAACAGCAAAATCTGGTACAACAACTTCGAAATCTGTTACAGCGGCTTTATTAAGCTGTTTTGACAGCAACGAAATAGCCTTAACAGCTTGCTATTTTCTGTTTTGACAGCAACAAACAGCACCAAACAGCAAACTATTATACGCTCACAACACCGAATAAGCTGTCAAATTAAAACTTTCTGAACTTGCTGTTTTGTACGGCTTTCTGTGGACAGCACTAATATGTTTTGTGCTCTAATAACAACCAACATAACTCTTCCAATCTTCTAAAATCCAGATTCAACAAAAATCAAATTTGAATAGCCTTTAGTCTTGGATCAGAATTCTGAACATTGAATTCAGAAATCTGAATACTCGTGATCGAAATCAGAACTTCTGAATTGTCTTTTGCAATCTCTTAGCAATCTTCTCAACACAAAAGTAAACTCTGAACATGATCATAAATCTGGATGAATAGGAACAGAACTCGAGATGAAATCTATAAGCTCACGATTAGAATTTTGAACAACAATCAATTGTAACTTCGATTTCAATCTCTTCGATTTTCAATTGTTGCGATCTACTGCTATCGTACGCAACCTTCTTCAGATTCAATACTCGAATGTTCAGAGTAATCAACGAACGTACTGATTTCTCAGAATTTATGGGTCATCAAAGTTTTGAAAAAAAAATTATGCAGTCGATCTTAACATCATTATCAATCTTTCACTTTTGTCGGGGTTGACCATCGAATATTTCATGTGGTTCTTGCCTTTTCTTTGACCCTTATGAACACCAAATAACATGTGCAGAATCTGTCTCATAACTCAGATTTAACCTTGAAAACTTCAACATCAAATTCACTTTGAAATCCTCCAAATGAAATAAATACTCTCAAACTTGATTTGATGTAGATGAACAAATCGATCTCCATATATCTTCTTAGAACAAGGATTGCAGAAACTTAAGTTTCTGATTGATCAATTCAGAAAGTTGAATTTAAGCAATCAAAGATCTAAAACTCGTTTCAGATCTGACTTTCACCATGAAATTCAGTACCAATTCTTTCTCAGACATTTCATCGAGCAAATTGTGTGCAGAAACTGATTTAGAAGTAGATCATGAACATCTAACTTCTTCTCTTCTCCAAGAATTATCAAGATCTATAAAATCTTCTCCCAAAACATAAAATCAATCTTCAAGATGAAAGAAATCACAGAATATTACCTTGAATTATAGCACACGATTAAGAACAATCTTGAATCACCAATTCTTCGAATTAGATCTTGAATTCTTGAATTGTTGCAAAGATAATCGTATCGAATGTAAATTGATTCGATGTGGCTCTGATACCAATTGTAAGTCCCATAATTGAAACAACAATCAAGAAACTCCATAGAAATTGAGTAGAAGTAGGCATGAAGATTATTTTATTGATGATTTCTACTCATAAGCTTTGATTACAATGGAGGGAGAGTTTCTCAATTACAAATCGTATCTCACAACTCACTGTGAAGTATGTGTGATCACAAAATTTCTCAAATGATAATGGAAGCCCAAGACACCTATTTATAGTGCCTAATTACATGACATGGGCCCAAGCCCATTTAACTCCCATTAAACTCCCAAAGCCCAAAATACTTATAAAGCTAATTACAACACATTTGACTTTTCTTGACTTTACATGGACTTTATAAAACTTTCTATATAAATGGGGCTTTCTAGACCCAACAACGATTAAGTCAAACCCTGAGTTTTTGGGATACCAAAGACCTAGGTTAGGAGTACCCTTAAGGTAACAAAAGATTCACTTTACAGCGATCATATGATATTCCTTAGGTTCAGCTTGATATAGTGCACACAAACAGGTTGCGTACATAATATCAGGTTGGCTAGCTTTAAGATACAGAAGAGAGCCGATCATCCCCCGGTACAGCGTGACATTAACAGGTATTCCAGAAGAATCCTTGTTTAGTGTCAGCGGTGGTGCCATAGGGGTTTTCATAGATGAACTATGAGTTAAATCAAATTTCTTCAGCATATCTTTAACATACTTTCCCTGATTTATGAAAGTTCCTTTTTCATTTTGCTTTATCTGAAGACCAAGGAAATATGTTAGCTCACCCATCATACTTATGTATACTATACTTTCATCCTTTTAGAGAAGCGAGTACAAAGGTCAGGGTTAGTAGAACCAAATATAATATCATCGACATATATTTGTACAAGAATAATATGACCTTTTACTTTCCTGAAAAATAGAGTTTTATCGATTTTACCACGCTCGATTTTTTCAATCAGGAGATAAGAGGATAGAGTATCATACCATGCACGAGGAGCTTGCTTTAAGCCATAAAGTGCCTTATCCAGTTTATAAACATAACCTGGATGTTTAGTGGTACGTGCGAAATATGTGATTTAATCGCAGTGGGTTGCAAACTGTCCACAGTGGGAAGTGCAAGTGTACACTGTCCACTATGATTGTCACAGCAAGTAACAGTTGGTAAAATACCATAATCGAATCCACAGAGACTGGGCAATAAAGACAATACGGTTCTCATGAGCTCCTTTTACATGTTTCAATAACAGAAGAAAATAATACTTTGGTTTGGTTGGTGAAATAGCTACTTTTAACGATTTACTAAAGATTTAAAAGAAGGAATGTAGGTTAGATTTTCCCTAGATTTTATACTAAATACTTGGTCTTTAAATTGATCCTTGTATTCGAGGTGGGCATTTTCGCTAGAAAAGCCCGGTTACAAAATACTCACACCGTTTAGATAAAAATCCCATACTCTTAGTATTTATTGTTTTGTCAATGGTGATCTCAAAGATGGACCTTTTCAGGCCTCGGTGGAATGTGTAGAGACAAATACTCTAAGTGTTTTTAAATACACCAACTAGCTTGCCTACTACTCCAGTGGGATGAGATTAGCTCACTGTGCCGACCTCACTTTCGTAAGTGTCATAAGAATTCTTTCGAATCCCTTAGCATCATCCAAGCTCGTGTCACTGCGTTCTACTCATTCTGAGTTAAGAACTAGATATTAGATCCTTGCAAGTGATCGGCTTGTTCGCTTCCTTGGGCGTGAATCGAGAATGAATAACCAAAACAACAAATATTCCAAGTATAAATATTACTCAAGCATTTTTAATAAAATCCAGGTACTTGTCCTTCCTACACCCCTAAGTATGTTTAGCCCATAACTAAAGTAAAGAAAGCAAAATAGTAGAAGTTGCACATAATAAAACTGAAAGTGACTTGAATTTAGCCCACAGTGGGGAACGAGAATTCGCCCCTGTCACTGTGTATTACGAATTACAAGACAGAAATACAGAAATTTAAAGTTAACTAATGCAGTAAAATAAAGAGCTAAAGTTACACTAATGTGGTAGTTGAGAGAATTCAAGACTAAACAAGCATATACCAACATAAAACATCTACCCAAAACTATTAGAAAAGTGAATCCAATAAATGGTAGCCAAGGTTCCTTTTTATACTAAGAGAAAAAGAGCTTAGTTATGGCATAAAACCTGGGTTTGACCTATGTATCAGATCTGAAGATTTGCACCATCCCTTGAATAGTATTCACCTTTTCACCAAAACCACTTTAAGGACAAAGTGGTTGTACCTTTTACTATTCATTTTTAAGGAAGGTGCCTTTGTACTTTTTCCAGCTCATTTTGACCTGCCCTCTGAACCTTCCTTTCTCCAGAATATTTTCATCCCAACTAGTACATTGAATGTTACCTCTTGGTCATTAACTCTCATCGTGAGTTCTCCTTTGTGCACATCAATCAAAGTTCGTCCGGTTGCAAGAAACGGACGTCCTAATATGATTGGGATCTCTTTATCGGCCTCATAATCTAGAACTAGAAAATCAGCAGGGAAGATAAGTTTATCCACTTGGACCAAAATGTCTTCTATTTTTCCCTTTGGGTAAGCAATGGACCAGCTTACCAGTTTTCCACCAAGGAATTGACAACTGCCTGTTGTGCTTTTTCTATCATTTTTAGAACCTGCAAAGTCAGAATCTGAATATCCCATGAGTTCAAAACCTGAGTCTTTGGGATACCAAAGACCCAGATGCATGGTACCCTTTAGATACCTGAAAATCCGTTTCACAGCATCCAAATGAGATTTCTTTGGATTTGCTTGATAACGGGCACACAGACAAGTAGCAAACATGATATCTGGTCTGCTAGCAGTTAAATAAAGCAAAGAACCAATCATGCCTCTATAATGGGTAACATCCACAGATTCACCATTTAAATCGGTATCAAGTTTCAAAGGTGGTGTCATGGGAGTTTTCATGGGGGAGGAGTTTTCAAAGCCAAATTTCTTCAGAAGATCTTCAATGTACTTGCTTTGGTTTATGAAAATTCCTTCTGAAATTTGCTTCACTTGAAGATCTAAGAAAAAAGTTAGCTCCCCCATCATGCTCATCTCATATTCACTTTTCATGAGAGAGGCAAAGTCATCACACAGAGACTCATCGGTGGCACCGAAAATAATGTCATCCACATAGATTTGAACAAGAATGAGATTACCTGAAGTTTGCTTGTGGAAGAGAGTGTTGTCAATTGTACCTCTAGTATAGCCATGCTTGAGTAGAAAGATGGCAAGAGTGTCATACCAGGCCCGAGGAGCCTGCTTGAGCCCATACAGAGCTTTGTCAAGTCGGTACACATAATCTGGATGTGTGGAATCTTCAAAGCCTGGAGGTTGCTTCACATAGACTTCCTCAGCTAGTTCTCCATTCAGAAAAACACTTTTCACATCCATTTGAAATACCCTGAAGTTCTTGTGAGCAGCATGAGCAAGAAAGATCCTGGTAGCTTCAAGTTTGGCAACAGGAGCAAATGTTTCATCATAATCAATGCCCTCTTCCTGTCGGTAGCCTTGAGCTACGAGTCTGGCTTTGTTTATGATGATAGTACCATCTTCATCCATTTTGTTTCTGAAGACCCATTTTGTGCCGATGATTGTTTTCCTTGAAGGTCTAGGCACAAGTCTCCAGACTTTGTTTCTTTGAAATTGGGAGAGTTCTTCTTGCATGGCCGAAACCCAACATGGGTCACTTAGGGCTTCTTCAATCTTTTTAGGTTCAACAAGAGATAGGAAATTCACATAGAGACAGATGTTGCTGGTACCTCTCTTTGTTTGAACACCAGCTTGCTGATCACCGATGATTTGATCAATGGGATGATCTTTGGTCCATTTAAGAGCAGGGGGCATCGGTGAAGGAATAATTGAAGTGGAAGGGAAGTTCGGGGATGGAGTGTTGGCAGGGTGTGATGAAGGTGGCTCGTCAGAGGGATTATTGGCAGGAAGAGGTTCGGTGATGGGGTTAATTTCGGTGGATGATGGATAGGGTTCGGTGGGGGCAATTTCGGCAGAGAGGGTTTCAGGTGATAAAGAAGATGACCCAACTTGATTGTTTGGAACAGAGAAAATATTTGGAGTACAAGGTGGATCGGTGGAGGTTGAAATGGGAGAATCCCCAATGCATGATGATATCCATCGATGTAGTTCTTCATCATCATTTGTCAAGGAAGATGATCTTGAATCATCACACTTTACATGGATAGATTCATCAATGCATTCTCTCTGAAGATTGTAAACTCGGTAGGCTTTGGAAGTCAAGGAATATCCCACAAAGATTCGTTCATCTGCCTTGGGATCAAATTTCCCAAGATTTTCCCTGTCCTTTAGGATAAAGCACACACAACCAAAGACATGAAGGAAACCAATGTTTGGTTTTCTTCCATGAAAGACTTCATACGGGGTTTTCTCATGTCTTTTTGTTATCACCGACTTGTTTTGAGTGAAACAGGAAGTGTTGAAAGCTTCAGCCCAAAAATAGGTTGGCAGTTTTGCTTCACTCAACATAGACCTTGCTGCTTCACAAAGAGTTCTGTTTCTTCTTTCCACAACACCATTTTGTTGTGGAGTTCTGACAGCAGAGATGTTTTGAGAGATTCCCTTCTCACTGAAGAAGTCTTCTAAACCACTGTTTCTGAATTCAGTGCCATTGTCACTTCTTACAGATCTTACAAGCTGGCCATTCAGAATTTCATTCTTTTTTACAAAGTTGATGATTTCTTCAGTTGCATCACTTTTGTACCTGAGAAAAGACACCCAAGTATATCTAGAGAATTCATCAACAATAACAAGAATGTACCTTCTTCCTCCTAGACTGGGAGTGCTGACTGGTCCACATAGATCCATATGCAGCATCTGAAGTGGGAGATTGATGGAAGAGCATTGCTTGGTTTTGAAAGAAGATTTGGTGAGCTTCCCTTTTTTCACATGCATCACACAACTTTTCTTTGACGAAGTTCAACTTAGGCATGCCAGTCACCAGCTCTTTGTTTGATAACTTATGAAGGGTTTTGAAATTAAGATGAGACAAACGTTTATGCCACAGCCAGTTTCTTTTGACTGTATCTGTAATAACCAGGTATTTTATCTAAGTTAAATTTAGAATTTTAATAGGTTTTATGTTAATATTTTATGGAGTTAGGAGTTAAGGGGATAAGTTTTAATTATAATTTGAAAGATAAGGGGTATTTATTGTCTAGTAAGATAAGCCTAGGGTTTGTTTGGGCTATTTTTGTCAAACCTTTCCCCCACCGCCTCTTTTCCACCTCATGTACAGGAGGTGTCAATTTTTAACACTTATAGCAAAAGTGTGAGTGTGTGTTTGTGTGGTGTATTCGGTTGAGAGAGGGAGATCGAGAGAAAGGTTAAAGGAAAGAAGAAGTTATTTGAAGTGGTTCTAGGAACAATCTGAAGTAATTAAGGTAAGCAATCCATACCTTTTATATGTTTTAATTTCTCAAAGTGTTATTGAAATTACTAGTTTAAGTTATTGGTGGGTTTTGTTAAAAATGGATGTTTTGGGAGGTTTAAGCATAAAGTTAGGATGTATACTTAGTCTTAAACATATCTGCATCTTTATAGCAACATGCATAGCTTAAAAGTACAAATTCTGGGTTTTAGGATGAAACAGTGAAATGTGACATTCATCGAAGTCGCATTAGAGGACTGCGACATTCAACGAAGTCGCAATGGTCGATTGCGACTTGGGCTTGAAGTCACAATGGTCGATTGCGACTTGGATTGGAATCGCAGTAGTTGATTGCGATTTGGATTGGAATCGCAGTAGTTGATTGCGATTTGGGTTTGGAATCGCAGTAGTTGATTGCGACTTAGGATGGAGTCGCAATAGTGGGTTGCGATTTCGGGGGTGAAGTCGCAGTAAGAGGTTGCGACTTTGTACTGTTCATCACGGTTGCGACTTGTACTGTTCATTGCGATTTCATGATATTTTGGGTTGCGACTTAAGTTGAGAATTTTGTAAAGTTTAAGTGTTAAAAGAGATATTTGGTACTTATGATTTCAGATTCAGTGAAGGGTGGAAATACGTGATCTTAACTTGGGAAAGCTTTTGTGATAAACATTTCAGGTGAGTTTTACGTTAAAAAGTATTTTACTGGAATACATTACGTGAATAATAAATATTTGATATGTGGTATGAATATGTCATACGTGGGTGATTATAATATATTGAGATATTATAATTACGTGAGTATTATATAAGAATATAATACGTGGCCGGGCTTTGGACCGGTGTGTTAAATTGGCTCGCAACCAATTGATATTGGCCATTGGTGGAGGAATAAGGGGAATGAGACAGGTATGTTGTGTAAATTGTATTTCGTATTAATTTACGTGTGATGTATGTGTATTTATATAAAGAGTGTTTATATATAAATGAATTTTTAATGATTTCCAAATGTCAGGGATTTACTCACTAGACCCTTAGGTCTAACCCTCAGTAAATGATTAGATTACTAATCAATTAGTTGGAGCATGTTACTTCTCCAAGATTGATCTCAGATCTGGCTACCATCAGTTGAAGGTTAAGGAGGAGGATGTTTTAAAGACTGCTTTCGCACGAGATACGGCCACTACGAATTTTTAGTAATGCCTTTCGGATTGACGAACGCTCCAGCCGCTTTTATGGATCTAATGAATCGGGTATGTAAGCCTTATCTCGATAAATTTGTCATTGTGTTTATCGATGATATACTTATTTATTCCCGATCCAAAGAGGATCATGCGCAACATCTTCGTTTGATTTTGGAATTATTGAAGAAAGAAAAGTTGTACGCTAAGTTCTCCAAATGTGAATTCTTGTTACGGGAAGTTTAGTTTTTGGGTCATGTAGTTTCAGAGAAGGGTATACAAGTTGATCCAGCGAAAGTGGAAGCAATTGAAAGATGGGAACCGCCGAAGACGGCAACCGAAGTACGCAGTTTTCTGGGTCTAGCTGGATACTATCGGAAGTTCATAAAAGACTTTTCTCGAATCGCGACGCCATTGACTAAGTTAACTCGGAAGAATTTAAAATTTGAATGGAAAGCAGAACAAGATGAGGCATTCAGAATATTGAAAGAGAAACTCTGCAGCGCGCCGATATTAGCATTGCCAGAAGGTTCTGATGATTTTGTGGTCTACAGTGATGCTTCTAAGTTGGGATTGGGATGTGTACTCATGCAACGTGGGAAGGTGATTGCCTCTGCTTCGCGTCAATTAAAGGATAACGAAAGACAATATCCTACCCATGATATGGAACTAGCAGCAGTTGTTTTTGCCTTGAAGATTTGGAGACATTATCTTTATGGTTCTAAATGTCAAATTTTCACGGACCACAAGAGTCTCCAACATCTTTTCGATCAAAAAGAATTGAATATGAGACAAAGAAGATGGTTGGAATTTGTAAATGATTATGATTGTGAAATTCTATATCACCCAGGGAAAGCGAACGTAGTGGCAGATGCGTTATGTCGACAAGAAAGAAGCGGAACAATAAAAGCTATATCGTTACGAGCTGAGCTCCTTCCTAATATCTTTGATGAATTGTTGAAATGCCAAATAGATGCTTATCAAGAGGAAAGTTTGAAGTCAGAACGGTTGGTTGGGATATCGGCATTGCTTGGGAAAGATGACCGTGGGCTGTTGTGTATGGGAAACAGAATTTGGGTACCTCGTTTGGGTGGATTACGGGATCGTGTACTACAAGAAGCTCATCAATCTCGATTTTCTATTCATCCAGGTACGAATAAAATGTATAGAGATTTGAAACAATTCTATTGGTGGCCGGAAATGAAGAGAAGTGTTGCTAAGTATGTGGAAGATTGCACTACCTGCAAGAAAGTAAAGATTGAGCATCAGAAACCGTTTGATCAGTTACAACGACTAGATATACCAATGTGGAAATGGGATCAAATCACTACTGATTTCATTACCAAATTGCCAAGAACTTCAAAGGGATTCGATTCTATTTGGGTGATTGTGGATAGGTTGACGAAGTCTGCTCATTTCTTGCCGATAAAAGAAACTGATTCTTTGGAACGTTTAGCTAAGTTGTATATTAATGAAATAGTAACTCGACATGGAATTCCAATCTCGATTATTTCCGATCGAGATAGTCGTTTTACTTCTAGGTTTTGGAGAAGCTTTCAAAAAGAGATTGGAACGCAGATAAAGTTGAGCACAACATATCATCCACAGACTGATGGGCAGAGTGAAAGAACAATCCAGACTTTAGAAGATATGCTCCAGGCTTGTATAGTTGATTTTGGGGGATCATGGGATAAACATCTACCTTTGATAGAATTCGCCTACAACAACAGTTATCATTCTAGCATCCAGGCGGCACCGTTTGAGGTATTGTATGGTAGAAAATGCCGAACGCCTTTATGTTGGAATGAAGTGGGGAAGAAGCAATTGGCAGGGCCAGAAATAGTACAGTTGACGGCAGATAAGATTACTCAGATTCGGGATAGATTGAAAACGGCACAAGACAGACAGAAAAGTTATGCAGATCGACGCCGGAAACCTTTAGAATTTCAGGTTGGGGATTTTGTGATGTTAAAAGTTTCGCCTTGGAAAGGAGTCATACGTTTTGGGAAGCAAGGTAAACTCAGTCCGCGTTATATTGGGCCATTTGAAATTACGGAAAGAATTGGTGAAGTAGCTTACAGATTGAATCTTCCGCCAGAATTAAGCAGAATTCACAACGCGTTCCATGTATCGAATTTTCGAAAGTGTTTGGTGACATCAGATCAGGCAGTCTCTCTACCGGATATCCAGGTTGATGAAAAGCTAAACTATGTGCAGGAACCAGAAGCTATAATTGATCATAAGGTTAAAGTATTAAGGAATAAAGAAATTAGGCAGGTAAAGGTTCAGTGGAAACATCATCGAGGTCAGGATGCGACATGGGAATCAGAAGCGGAAATGAGAGCCAAATACCCTCATCTGTTCTCTTAACTGAATTCCGGGACGGAATTCTTTTAAGGGGGAGATGTTGTAATAACCAGGTATTTTATCTAAGTTAAATTTAGAATTTTAATAGGTTTTTATGTTAATATTTTGTGGAGTTAGGAGTTAAGGGGATAAGTTTTAATTATAATTTGAAAGATAAGGGGTATTTATTGTCTAGTAAGATAAGCCTAGGGTTTGTTTGGGCTATTTTTGTCAAACCTTTCCCCCACCGCCTCTTTTCCACCTCATGTACAGGAGGTGTCAATTTTTAACACTTATAGCAAAAGTGTGAGTGTGTGTTTGTGTGGTGTATTCGGTTGAGAGAGGGAGATCGAGAGAAAGGTTAAAGGAAAGAAGAAGTTATTTGAAGTGGTTCTAGGAACAATCTGAAGTAATTAAGGTAAGCAATCCATACCTTTTATATGTTTTAATTTCTCAAATTGTTCTTGAAATTACTAGTTTAAGTTATTGGTGGGTTTTGTTAAAAATGGATGTTTTGGGAGGTTTAAGCTTAAAGTTAGGATGTCTACTTAGTCTTAAACATATCTGCATCTTTATAGCAACATGCATAGATTAAAAGTACAAATTCTGGGTTTTAGGATGAAACAGTGAAATGTGACATTCATCGAAGTCGCAATAGAGGACTGCGACATTCAACGAAGTCGCAATGGTCGATTGCGACTTGGGCTTGAAGTCGCAATGGTCGATTGCGACTTGGATTGGAATCGCAGTAGTTGATTGCGATTTGGATTGGAATCGCAGTAGTTGATTGCGATTTGGGTTTGGAATCGCAGTAGTTGATTGCGACTTAGGATGGAGTCGCAATAGTGGGTTGCGATTTCGGGGGTGAAGTCGCAGTAAGAGGTTGCGACTTTGTACTGTTCATCACGGTTGCGACTTGTACTGTTCATCACGGTTGCGACTTGTACTGTTCATTGCGATTTCATGATATTTTGGGTTGCGACTTAAGTTGAGAATTTTGTAAAGTTTAAGTGTTAAAAGAGATATTTGGTACTTATGATTTCAGATTCAGTGAAGGGTGGAAATACGTGATCTTAACTTGGGAAAGCTTTTGTGATAAACATTTCAGGTGAGTTTTACGTTAAAAAGTATTTTACTGGAATACATTACGTGAATAATAAATATTTGATATGTGGTATGAATATGTCATACGTGGGTGATTATAATATATTGAGATATTATAATTACGTGAGTATTATATAAGAATATAATACGTGGTAGGGCTTTGGACCGGTGTGTTAAATTGGCTCGCAACCAATTGATATTAGCCATTGGTGGAGGAATAAGGGGAATGAGACAGGTATGTTGTGTAAATTGTATTTGGTATTAATTTACGTGTGATGTATGTGTATTTATATAAAGAGTGTTTATATATAAATGAATTTTTAATGATTTCCAAATGTCAGGGATTTACTCACTAGACCCTTAGGTCTAACCCTCATTTTTGTTTTTAAAAATCTGTATTCCAGGTGGTGGTACCAGTAAGAGTAAATGATTAGATTACTTGGAGGATAGCTATGTGGAATGATGATCATTATGAAGTTTATGATAATTTTGTACTTAAATTTCAGTTATTAGCTATTATCAGACCTAAATGAGATCAAGTTTGTACTGAATTTTATATTGGTTAGATCAGACTTTGGGACCAAATGTGTAATGTGAATGATTTTGTTGAAACTCTGTTATGAATTGTATGTTATATGTATATTTGTTTTGCGGGATGTTACAGTATCGTCAGACACAAAGCAGACATTTGAAGAGTTGTTTTGACTCATATCAAATATATACACATTATCTAGCCTTCTTCCAGATAGGACAACCTTCATATTCTTGTCAACAACAGTACAGATACTCAATTCAAAGATAACTTTGTATCCAAGATCACACAGTTGGCTAATACTAAGGAGGTTGTGCATGAGACCTTCAACAAATGCCACTTTATTGAAGGTGAGGGTTCCATTCGTGAGAGTTCCATACCCTTTAGTGTGACCTCTGGAGTTGTCCCCAAAGGTTACAGAAGGACCCTTTTCTGACACATAGTTTACAAGAAGATGTTTGTTTCCAGTCATGTGACGTGAGCACCCCCTATCTAAATACCAAACTTGTTGGTGCTCAAAAACCTGCAGACAACATCAAGTCAGTTCTTAGGTACCCATTTGGTAATGGGTCCTTTTGGGTTAGAGATGTGAGAGACCTTGGGTTTGGATCTGTCGATTCTTTCCCTTGGGCAGTCCTTATCAAGATGAAAGGTATCACCACAATTGTAACATTTTCGGTAGATGAAAGTTATTTTGGGTTTTTGTTCCTTTCCTTTTTCCTTTCCAATTATATCAATCTTAATCTTTGGACCGAAAAAGGGATTGCGAGGACCTCTAAAAGGTTCGGTTCTTGAGGTTGAAGCATGGCCAGGGGACTTTCTTGAGAAAACTTCGATCTTTCCCTTTTGGACAAAATCGGTGAAGGATTTTTCCATGGTGTGTTTTTCTTTGAAAGCTTGAGATTTTGAAAGATTTGAAGAGTTGTTATCAATGGTTAAATCTTTGAACACATCATGAATGAGTTTAACAGTATCCTTCAAATTTTGCACTTTATGGGTTTGATCAGATGAAGATTCTTTGGCTTTTAAAAACATTCCATATTTTAAGGCTTCACTAAGATCAGCAGAATTTAAAGAAATGGAATCAAAAGAGTTTGACTCAGAGTCATCATCCCATGTATCGGTGATGGGAACAAGTGCATGGGAAGATTTTTCAAGCATGGATTTTTCATATCCTAACCCAAACTTGTTATTACCACCGATTTGGTCTTGAAAGATCTGTTCAAGATTCCTTGAGGAATTTGTCCATTTTCTGACAATTTCCTGTTCTTTCTTTAACTTCTTGAACAATTTATTCTTCTCCTTTTCAATTTCATGATTTATGACTTTTAGATTTTCAAGCTCAGTTTTGAATATCTCAAACTTTCCAAGTTGACACATGAAAGATTCAAGTTGAGATTTAAGATTTTTAACTTGAGCAGATTTTCTTTTCTTGCTTTCTTTGACATTGTAAAATCTCGAGTTAAAGACTCATAAGCATTTATCTTTTCAATATCAGTCATGTCATTGAAGGGATGTACCTGAGAGTATGATGATGAGCATTCAGTTGAAACTAATGCCATTGGAGACTTTGCCTTTTCTTCTTTCACCTCTTCTGATATGGCCATAAAGCACATATTTTGAGAATCAATGTCAGAGGTTTCTTCTTCTTCCCAGTCATGAGCCTCAGCCATTAATCCTTTTCCTTTCCTTTCCTTCATTTCTTTCCTTTTCCTTCTTGTACTTAGCTTTGTACTTTTCAGCACGTTCCTGATGAGAGAGTAAGGAGGATTGAGAATCCTTTTTGAAATATTATTTATCTTTGGATTTATCAAATTTGGAAGGATATTTGTCAGAGGACGTAGAATTGACTTTTGACACACGCTTGTTTATGCACTCAGTAGCAAAGTGTCCTTTCTTACCACAGTTGAAACATTCTTCATTTGTCTTATCAGAAGAAGACATTTTTGTAAAGGATGGTTTTCTGAAACTTCTGGGTTTGTTGAAATTTCGAGATTTATTTTTAAAACCGGCCATCATAGCCATTTCATCAGACATTCGGTCTACCGAAATTTCATCACCTTCATCATCGGCATCACTCAGATATGCCTCCGTTTGGTGAGAACGGTTGTTCTGATTTTCGGTGTCAGAGTCTGATGAGGGATATGTGATACAAGGAACATTTTGACTTTTCTTGGAATTTCACAGATAAGAGCTATTGAAGAGCTTTTTATCTCTTTGAAGATGGTTTTCCTATGAAGCTTGGTTTGTTCAAAATTGAACAGAATTCCATACAAAACAGTTAAAGGCATGTATTCCAAATCCTTGGTAGTTTTAATGCAAGTGCAAATGTTTTCCCAAAAGTCAGGAAGACAATCCATAAACTTGCATAGAACTTCCTCATTATCATAAACTCTACCTAGTAACCTTAAATCATTTAAGAGAGAGTTGAAACGGTTATAAAAGCTTGGAAGAGATTCTCCCTTTTCATAGGCAAAGAGCTCATATTTTCGAACGAGGCCAATCTTTTTGCTTTTCTTTACTTCCTATGTACCCTCATAAAGTACACACAAAGTAGTCCACATCTCTTTAGCAGTACCGAAATTAACAAGAGAGTGATAGACTTCATCAGGAAGTGAGAGAGCAATGATTGCTCTAAGCCGAGAATCCAGAGACACCAATCGTTTTTCCTCATCAGTATATTCCTTTGGATTTTTTAGAATGTAGTGACCAGTAGTCTTTGCTTTCTCTATATCGAAGGGTTCAGAATCATCAGAGTCACTTGACTTATCGACTGTTTCCTTACCCGGCCTCTGCTTTTCATAGCGAGCCCAAACTCTCGGGATGATAGGTCCCTCCTTGAGAATGGTTGGATATCTAGTATCCACTCCTTCCATAAACAGCATCATACGGCTTTTCCATAGAGAAAAGTTGTTAGGATTAAACTTGGGAGGTTTTGAAATGGAACCATTTTCAGCAAAATTGTTTTGACCAGTGTTTTCAACAGTTAGGGATGAAGATGAGGCAGCCATTGCGGATCAAGTTTATGAATTAAACTTTCCGCTCTGATACCACTTGCTGGTCCCAAAATGGCTCAACAAGTATTGTAGAAGGGGGGGGGGGTTGAATCTAATAATCAGATTTTTCACAAGTTTTAATTCAATATATTGAAAATCTTTCAATAAGAATTACACATAGAAAACAAAAGATTGTTGCGGAAAAGAACAGTTAAACTATTCTAACAATCTAACACAAAGTAAACTGAAAAACACTTAGAACAAATTGGACACTTAGACACAAGATGCAGTTTCAGTAAGAAAGGAGCTTGCACTTAGTAATCTTCAGAAGCGCGATTTGCATGGAGAGTCTTCACCTCTATTTATAGTCCATGCATCATTTAATGCATGGGACACTTGTCACTCTTCCATTCATTGTAGAGGTTGACTTCTGAAAAGCTGATATCTCCTTTTTAACTTATCCAAGGAACCAGGAGGACAGTCGTACCAGAAAAAGACCATACCTGAGAATAGATAAAATGACAAAATGCCACTTTTATCTGACAATAGGATATTGTCTCATAATAAATGATCTTCTCTTTTGTCTATAGAGAATAAGGCTACCGACCTCCTGTATTGAAAACTGCACCAATTCGAAATCTCACTTCTTTAGAAAGGAGAGAGTTTCACCGAAGTGTTTTAATATTTCGGTACAGTCTTCTTAAACTCCCACCGATTTCTGAACACATATCTGTGGAAGTCTTCTTGGACTCCTCACCGAATTTCTTCAATTCGGTGATGCGTGTCCACCGATAGCACAAGCATATCGGTGGTGATGTAACTTGTAGAAACTTGCTGCCGATTTTCTCACTTCCGCAATGAGATAGTCTTCGCACTTGGTTTCGGTTGATCTTCGACTTCACCGAACAATTGGTATAAGAGTACAAGTTACACAAAAGAATCCAAAAACATTCTAAGTATCTTAGAGGGTTTAATTGAGTCAACTTCAAATCTGTGATGACCCAACATACCTAACATGTTAAAAATAGACAATGGCATCAAATTGACACTAGCTCCCAAATCATAGAGTGCTTGACCTACTTCTTGTCCTCCTATTGTGCACGGAATGGTGAAACTACCCGGGTCTTTCAACTTAGGTGGGATCTTGCTAGTTAGGAGGGCACTACATTCTTCGGTCAAAGCCACAGTCTCAAACTCACCCAACTTTCTTTTTTTATTCAAAATATCCTTTAAAAATATAACATAGCTTGGCATTTGCTCGAGAGCCTCTACCAAGGGTATGTTAATGTGAAGTTGTTTAAAAATATCTAAGAATTTTTTAAATTGAACATCGACATTTTTCGGCTTCATTCTTTCAGGAAAAGGAATACTTCGTGGGTCAATCTGAGCTTGTTGTGGTATTGGCTTTGGAACAGTAGGCTTTGGAACTGGTCCAAGAGTGGGAAGGTCAGGGATGTCGGTCCCCACTGTGGGGATCACAGTGACTTGAGAAGTGCCCACTGTGGTGACCACAGTGGGTATTTGAGGCGAATCATCAGACTAAAAAACGATATCTTTCAGATCCTTTCCACTCCTCGCAAATGCATCTCGTGCTCTTCCTTCGACTTCGAATACACAAGAATATCGTCGATGAACACAATCACCGACCGATCCAACATCGGGCTACACACCCTGTTCATGAGGTCCATGAACGCTGCTGGTGCATTGGTGAGCCTGAAAAGCATCACCACAAACTCGTAATGGCCATAACATGTACGAAATGCCGTATTCTCCGTATCCTCACTCCTCACCCGCATTTGATGATACCCCGATCTCAAATCAATATTAGAGAACCACAAGGCTCACTGAAGCCGATCGAACAAGTCATCGATCCTTGGCAGAGGATAACGATTCTTCACCTTAAGCTTATTCAACTCACGGTAGTCAATACACATCCGTTAGGACCCGTCCTT
Organism: Saussurea involucrata; assembly: GCA_033807775.1. NCBI lineage: Eukaryota > Viridiplantae > Streptophyta > Magnoliopsida > Asterales > Asteraceae > Saussurea > Saussurea involucrata. Next base: position 96,767,499 of record CM066319.1, read on the forward strand.
CTTTTTCACCAACAGAATCGGGGCTCCCTACGGTGAACAACTCGGTTTAATAAACTCCTTCTCGAGAAGTTCCCGCAACTGAGCGTACGACTCCTTCATTTCCGGTGGAGCCAGGCGATACGGTGCCTTAGCCACCGGAGCAGCTCCCGGAACCAAGTCAATGCGGAATTCCACCTGTCGCTCAGGAGGTATCCCCGGTAACTCCTCGGGAAATACATCAGCAAACTCCCGTACAACTGGCACATCCTCCACAGTCTTCTTCTCCTCGTCGACGCGCGTGTCGACCACATACCCCAAAAATCCCTGCCCACTGTGCTGCAAGTACCTCCGAGCCCCCGCAGCCGAACATACCGCCGAGGTCTGCCTGGGCGAGTCGCCCTGAACCCGCAGTTCTCCCCCACTTGGGGTTTTAACTTGTACTTGTTTGCGACGACAAACAATCTCAGCATCAAAAGAATCCATCCACTCCATGCCCACAATCACGCACAACTCCCGCATAACGATCAGAATCAAATCAATAGGAAATCTCACACTAGAGATTTTCAGAGTGCATCCCCGATACACATCAGTAACCGTCAAGGTCCTGTCATCAGCAACCTCGACCACAAGTGGACAACCTAATCGTCCTACAACTCGGCCCAAACACTCACTAACAGCGTGAGACACGAACGAATGAGTAGCCCCGCTATCAAACATCACCACAGCAGGCACCGAGTTAACCAAGAACGTACATGTCACTACTTTAGGCGTAGCTTGGGTCTCCTCCACTCCCAGTTGATGAACTCTACCTCGAGCCGCCTCCATCACCGCAGCAAGTGAAACATACTGCGCAGTACTCACGAACTCCCTGATCTCGGTACGTAACATATCCTTGTACCGCGTCATCTTCATGTCCTCAGAAGCATCATGCTAAGAACAGAATAATGTCATTTCCGTGAACTTTCGGTTTATCACCTTTACAGTCTCCGCAGTCTGAGAGAGCTCCAACAACTCTTTAGCAATCCTCTCCATCTCCACTAGAGGCACATACTCCGCATGAAAAAGTACGACGAACTCCTCCCCGGTTAAAGTAGTGCGCTCGTTAAGCGTCAAAACAGTAGCACGCCAGTCTTTCGCTCCATCCCGCAACAGATTCGCCGCTATCGCCGCGATGCGTTCCTCCATCGACACTACTACTTCATTACGAATTGCTGTAATAATCTCGGGGATCGCCTCCCCAATAGCATGCGTCACCTCAGCCGCAATCATCTCACGAATCTGCTCAGCAGTAACCCCAGTACCAACATCTGGAGCAGTATTGTTGTTCCTCCGAGTTATGGCCATTCTCGATAAACATTACAACGATTTATTGGCACCCAATAAACCCCGCTAATTACACTTACGCTCAACCCCTCGGATTCCCCGTGACCTTTCCCGACTCGAGCACGGATCCTGTGCTTCAGATAGTAGGAGCTCTACTACTACCTTCCACACCTATCCTTGCTCGTTTCGAGTCGCGTCCCAAAGTGCCCAAGTAGTTCCTCGCCGACAGTTCAACCCATATGCCCGTACCAGCATAAGCAATCGCTCTTCCTAGCTCTCTAGGAGTTTCATCTCAATCCACTACTCTTGCTAGGACGGAATCCCCACTAACCCTGGCGAGTCGCCTCGTAAACGCACAGTCGTATACAGTGAAAACCAGATAGACATTCGAATATAAGATTCTATCCTACAACGGTTGGACTCAAACAAGAGCTGCACAATAGAACTAAATCCGACATTCTAAGGCTATTCGGTTCCTACTGCATACAACCTATAGTGCATTCGCTTAACAACCTATCAAGGCTAGCATAAATTCCTATTAGCAAGTAACAACCATACAGTACCATGTAATCCACACAAGCAGTCTAGCATGCATACCCTATGATCTAGAAAGCGATAAATTCACTAAGTACTATACCTTCCCACTTGGCATTGGCTGACCGTACACACTGCGCCTTCGATCACCGTTTCTCAAACGGGTTTTCCCTTTCTTTTATTTTAAAAGATTTTAGTAGAAAAATAAAAATATCATAGCCGCAACTTGAGATCAAACACACCGAGATGTGTTTGATTCGCTCAAGCTGTGCTCTGATACCAAGTTGTAACGTCCCAAAAATTACAATAAATTTTTAACTTTATAATAATGCATTTCATTAAAATCAAATCATAGATAATCAAACCCAATTACAAATGAATTCAAACTCCGTTAATTTAAAAATGCCAACTATAATTCATGCAGCGGAAATTGTAATAAACTCAAACTTAATGTTTTAAAATGAACATTTGAAAAAGCCTTCGCCACGCGCTTGTGTGTACCGTCGCGCTCGACTACCGCTCGTACCTGAAATCATAAGATATTGGGAAGGGTAAGCACGGAGCTTAGTGAATTCTACCACCTATGCAGGTAGCAATCACACATATATCGCCCCTACTCGCAAGTAGGCAAAGAACACCACAACTACAAATACAATAACATATCCAAGTTTAAACATGTAATCACACACCTCGGTCGCACCGAGCCCTCGGTCCCACCGATTTCACATTATTGGATATCCGTACTAGCTCAGTCCCACCGAGCCCTCGGTCCCACCGAGTTCACATTATTTGATATCCGTACTAGCTCAGTCCCACCGAGCCCTCGGTCCCACCGAGCCCCTCAGTCCCACCGAGGTGTACCCAAAACACATTTGTTTCACATATTATAATAATTTACAACTAGTTATCACACCACAACTAGTTCACGTAAGCATACAATAACACGCAAACCAAACACAACATATATGTAACTCCTAGTCTACGCAGTGGGAGAACTCACCTTACAGCAATGCAAGCCTTCGAAATCAGCAACACCAACCGGACAACTTCCCTCACCTTTTTCCACCTAGATACGTGTTAACAAACGTCAAAGGGAAGTCCCAACCCAAACCACAATTACTAGCTTACAACTAAACATTCCAGCTTTTAATCTAAAAACACAGGTCTGTTCGGGACCTGTTTAACCCCAGTTAAACTAATAATTCCAGAAATCAAATTCAATAATCACAAAGTCCCATGTCTTAGGGTTCCGGGGACATATCGCACGCGTTCTAACGATGTTCCTAGCATCCTATATGAATTTTACAAAATCGACTCGCAGAACAGCGAAAAACAGGACCTTTCAGTACGAAACGATAATTTGACACTAGCTAAGTTCCGTAAAACATATGAGATTTAATAGACTCAGAATGGGAGATTTTGGCACTGGTTTCATCCCGATCCGATGTTCCTAGAATAAGTTACGGGTTTTACAAAACAGTGGCAGAAACTATACATTTCACATAAAATGACACTATTGCTTATAAATCCATTAAGTCGCGGCTTAAACCACCCAGAGCCGAAAAGCAAGCTAGTTACTGAATAAGGGTTACCCTAGGCTGGACAGCAGCCGTGCACCACCCACTGCCGCCTCCGGCGGTGGTGGTGGCTGGCGGCGGCGACGGTGGTTACGGTAACACCCTCCGGCGAAACCTCCAAACATCACCCACCCCGACTCACCCGCAACCTCACACCCGCAACCTCACTCCCGCACACACACGCACCCCCCTGCCGCCACCACGGCGGCGTGCAGCGGCGGCCCCACCGCCGGCAGCCGTGGCTGCAGCGGTGGTGGTGGCGGTTTACGGCGTTTTGATAACCAACAACAACAAACGAAAAAAATAAACGGAACTACCTCAACGAAATCCTTCTTCCTCCTCTTTTCCGACCACACCCGCCGATGGTTCCCTCACGCCGGCGATCACCTTCTTCCTCCTCTCGACTCTCTCTCTCTTTCTCTCTCTCTCTCTTCGTTTTCTCTCTCTCTCTCTTCTCTTCTCGGCCGAACACAACAAGGGGAGGGGGAAACAATCTTAGGGTTGGCTAACCTAATGGGAAGGAGAAGAAAACGTACAAGGGGAGGGGGAGGGTCGGTCCTAGGGCCTAACCCATGCAAGTTTGGGCCTTGCCCCACTTTAGCCCCTCAACTAATCTCTAACACACAACCTACCCACATTGACCCTATGCTAACAATTTGGTCCGACTCAACTAACCCCGCTAACGGAACCCACGTTAAATAAAAGCTTTAAAAAAATTAATAAGAAGAAAAATACATACTAGGATACGGGCTTTACAGTTACCTTCCACTCAGCGATCTACTATCACTGTCACTGAGTTGGAAACTAACTCTGAACGTTCATCAGATTCTGACGCTTCAGATAATGATGAAACTCTGGCATTCCTGGCTAATAAGTTCAGGAGATTTGCGAGAAAGAGTAATTTCAGAAAGAACAAACCTCTTGCTATTACTGAAAAGCCAAGATCATCAACCCCTGTTGATAAGGCTACCGCTACTTGCTATAACTATGAAAAGACATGACATTTTGCTAGCGAGTGCAGGTCAAAGAAAGTCTCTAGATCCTCAGCTTTTCCCAAGAAAAACTTTACTCCCAGGACTAGAGATGAAAAATACAAAAAGCTGAAAGAAAGGTATTCAAAGCTGAAAACCTTTAAGAAGAAAGGCAAAGGCGTGATGGCTGACTATGATTGGGCTGCCTCCGACGAAGAAGAATCATCTGACTCTGAAGATGATGATGAAGCCAATCTATGTCTCATGGCCAAACTTGAATATGAGAAAGAAAATTCTGACAATCCCTCTACTTCAACCTCTGCTACTAAGGTATCACCTTCCTTCTTTACCAATATTTAAAATATTGATGAAGCTGATAGTCTTCGAAAGATCGATCTCTTGACTAGAAGTTTATATGAAGCCATGAATGGCAAAACTATTATTGAAAATCAAAACCTTGATCTCGCTGAACAGCTTAAAAACTGTCACCTTCAAATAGAAAAGCTTTCTAAAATTGAAGAAGATTTTAAAGATCAAGTTCATTTAAATCAGCTAGTCAAAATCGAGCGTGAAGAAGCTATCGCTGCATTAAAAGCTGAAAAAGCTACTGTTGATGGATGGTATAACTCCTCAACAAAGATCACTGAGATAATTAAGTCTCAGATTCCCCTGAGTGATAAACGTGGCCTTGGTTACAAAGTTGATACTCTAGAACCAACCACTGACCGTTCCATGCTTAAGTTTGGAATGTTCGTATCCTCTATCCCTGACACCTTCTCATCTCAGTGTTCCTCTTCAAAACCTTCTATCCCTAAGGAAGTCTCTACCTTAACCTCTAAAGGCAAAGAGAAAATTGTTTATCCAAAACCTACCTCAGTCTTTAAAAATAAAGGTAAAGGAATTGCTTTTAACCAAAATCCTCAGAAGGGTACCTTTGTACCTAAGCTGAATGCTTCTAAAGCTACAGTGACTTATCCCTCTGGTTCAAACAATAAAATTCCTGGATTTATTCAGCGTGGATCTATTCAGCGATCTACTCCTAGAATCAAAGTGGATACCATTGGTAAGAAATCCGAAGAACTGAATGTTCCTCCTATTTCAAATACCAAAAGTTTACTTGGTGCTGGTCCGTCTAATTCAAAATCAAAAGCTCATCATGCAAATGGTCCTAGAACTACTTTTAGTTATACGAAATGTTATCACTGTGGACTTACCAATCATATTGCTAGTAAGTGCGTTGTTGGTCCCGAAGGCCTATACAAGTTTGTAGAAGGGGGGGGGGTTGAATACAAACACACATATTTTACTTTTCTAAATTGTTTATTGATAAATCATTAACAATTTACAGCTTGTTGCGGAAACAAGATTAAGGATAAACCTAAATCTAAACAAGTTGGAACACTAAGGTTTCTTGCACTAAGAAAGATAAGGAAATTACTAATAATAACCTATCTTGAGATAAGAGATTGAACATGTCCAGAGTTAGCAAGTTACTTCAAATGAAGTGGGTTCATCTCTTTATATACTGCATGCATTTAATGCAAGTCAGTATACACTTTACACGTGTCATCAGCTGGTTGGTTGCATGTCATTGACCTTGGTTGACAACCTTAGTAGCCGCATGGATGAACAGTGTAGTATCAGAGTGGTTGTACGATTTCATACATTTGGAGGTTCTTTTCTGACATTTCGTACGGAGTCGTGCAAGGGAGGTTAAGACAAAAGTACTTTGTACGGAGGACTTCATGATCAGCTTTCGTTGATTCAGAGCATTATCATTATCTATTCAGCGAATGATAAAGTTCAGCGATAGCTGAAGTCTTGTACTTGATACTACACGTTGAGTGGATAAATCTGAGTCTTCGCTGATCCGCATCAGTTCATTAGGAGACTTGTCGCTGGTTCTTGAGCTTGATCTTCGACTTCAGCGTAGAACCTTTGTTGACGTGAAACTTGTCTTCAGGGATCATAAGTAAACAACTAACTTATCAGCGATCATCATAATGACTGAACAGACTCAGAGCATTAATGGTGAACAGTGTTCGCTGAATGTTTAATTTAAAAAGCGAGAGTTCCTATCAGTGGTACTGTAAGATCTTAGTACTTATCAGCGATAGTGAAACTCTGATACATATTGTTTACTTACAATTTTCACTAAGTATATAAGAGAGGGTCATTATCAAATCACTGAGGGTTTGGATCAACAATCTCCCCCTATTTGATTATGACATAGCAACAAAGAAAATTGCTATTTAATGAAAACATAAGGATAAAAAGAACTCATAAAATATTTGTCCCTTTTACTATTTTCTGGGATCTTTTCAGTACTGATGGAGTAAAGTACATTCGCTAAAATCTTTCTTTAAAACATTGAATCAGGTTACAAAGAGAAATGGAAAGATTACAAGTACGAGCGAAATAAATTACAAGTACATAAGAATAACTGATACAATAGAGAAAAGGCGATCATATCAGCTTATAAAGGTTCTTCCTTAATGAGAAGTTCATCAAGGGTCTTTGATGTGGGGATCATCCAGTCAGGGACATCTTCTCCTTGATTCTTTTTCTTCAGAGCTGCTTTAAAAATCAAGGGCTTCAGGTGTCTAGCTTTGATGTTGCGTCTGACTTCACACCAGTATACGATATCTCTGAGTTGTTCGATGGGAGCGATGTCTAGCTCAGAGATACGTTGAAAGTGATGATTTCCATAGTAGTCTAAAAAGAATATACCATAGGGATCACTTACAACTGTGGCAGGAATGAATGTTTCTCCATGTGGTAGAGATGTGTCAAGCATTGAGAGATCGGCATCAGGGCCAACAATTTCAGCACGAGAGAAACCAATGCCCGTTTCATTCCGAATATGAGGACCTGAATCAGAGGCTTTCTTTTTCTTATCAGGGACTTTTCTTTGTTGAGGAAGAGTAGGAGGAATATCCACAGCAGATGAAAGCAGGTCGATCTGTTTGTTTAAGATCTTCTCGACATGGCTTTTGAACTTTGAGCGCGATCCCTGAATGGCTAATTTTGTTTCTAACCATTCAGAGAGACCAAACTTTTCTAAGGTAGCAGCATAGAAAGTTTGCTTGGTTTCGTCATCTCTGTAGACGTCCACTTCAACAACAGGAACTTCAGCGTACAGTCTTCCTCTGATGTTTGCCTTGACGATTTTGGATGGTCTAGATCGATAGGTCAGCATTTGTTTAGCCCATTCCAAAGTCGTATCAGAGACCTTAGTCTTTTCTCTAACGATCTCTTGAGCATCATCCCATAGCTGACGTTGAACATCAATGGGAACTCTTTTCAGCTTGGGGTCTTTTATTGATCGTTGAGTAAGTTTGATGGCGTATTCTCTGTCTTTTTCTTCAGCTTCCTTTCTTTCAGCGAGTAGGCGTTCAGCTCTGAGGTGTTCCTGGTATTCAGCTTTGGAAATTCTGAACTTTGGAGGAACTGAAGGAAGTTGATCACGCCTCAGAATGATTCACTGATCCTCGAAGCGCTTTATTATTTCCTCTCTTCTTTTCTGATCCTCTTCACTTAGCTTTTGAGGAGCTAAGGAAGGTCTGCGATTGTGCGAGAGTAGCTGTTCTTATGGTTCATCAGTCTCAGAGATTAAAACTAAGACTGGGATTATTTCTTCAGCAGCAGCTGGTATTTTTGGTGAAGTCGCAGTTGTGGAGCCTTCAGCGATATCCTCAAACAGTGGAGAGGACTAGCTGAAACACATCGATCTTACGAGTAAGAACTTGGGTAGAATCAGATAGAGAGAATTGGTTCAAGTGTATAGGCTTGGGTAGTAGAACTGATAGGTATGATAGAGGAGGGATGGAGTGAGATGTTTAGCATACCTGACAAACCGGCTTTTCAAGCAAGATCATCAGATTGTCATCTTCAGCGACGCTTTTGCCTTTGCCTTTCTCAGCTCCAGAGGCTGAGGGCTTTGTCTTTGTCCGCTCCCCTGAAGGTTCATTTATCGAGATTCCCTTAAGAGCTTTGATCTTTTGAGCAGGTTTGACGATAAAGAAGTCATCGTCATCTTCGTCATCATTGTAACATCCCAAAAATTTCGAGAAATTTAAAATTTTTAATTAAACATTTCGTATATAAAACCCATTAAATAATCCCAACATATCAGTTGCAAAATCATAAATATTGTTCATGTAACCAGAAACCAGCAGAAATAATGTTAATAAATAAAACTAATAATAGTCAACTCATCCCGCGCGCCAGTGTGTACCCGTCACGCCTTAGAGCCACTCGTACCTGAAACCATAATTTATTGGGAAGGGGTAAGCACGAAGCTTAGTGAATTCAAACACCATAAATAACACAGTTATTCCACACTACCCCTAAAACAGATAGTGACACATAAACGATCATACAGGTCTACGAACAAATCATAAACATGTATATCCACACCCACCCACCTAAAAGGCACAAGTCGGTCCCACCGACCACATGATAAAACCTCCGGCCCCGCCGGATCCCCGGTCCCACCGAGTCTCTACGCCACCCGCGTATAAAATCCCCGGCCCCGCCGGATTCCTCGGTCCCACCGAGTTAACATGTCATCATAATCTCAACTAGACACCCCACTATCTAGTTCACAACAAAATCACATAAAGCTACCACACACGTGCTACAGCAATGATAAAACAACCGATATTAAGTATAGTGAGAGAACTCACCTCGATTGCGCGCCTAGCTCAACAATACAAATTCAAGCTTCCCAATTACGGTCACTTCCCAGCACCTAAACGCACGTTAAAACGTATCAATACAAGACCCGGACCCTACGACACGACACCCGCTTAAACCGTCACTAAAACTACTTCCCGGTCTCGCCAAACAGGTCTGTTCGGGACCTGTTTCGACCTCCTTAAACCCAGTAAACCCTCAATATTATTACATGGTCAGGAAGTACTATGAGTTAGGGTTCCAAGGACATATTATACGCCTCCTAACGATTTTTCTACCATTTAAAATGGATTTTACAAAAACAGTTCCCCGAACAGCGAAAATCAGCACCTTTCAGTATAAAATGACATTTTGACCAATGCTACGTCCCGAACTGGGCTTCGCACAAAACACCGAAAAGTTTATAGACTCAAAAAGGGAACCTTTGGCGCTGGTCTCACCCAGATACGAGTTACTAGCAAAACGTTATGGTTTTCCCAAGACAATGGCAGATTCCAGAATTTTTCACATGAAATGACGAATCACTGAATTTACGACCACTTTTCCACCTAGCTAGAGGCCGAACCAGTTTTCCGCTAAAACACGGAAAACGTGCCCGACCCCGAGCTTGAACCATGGGCGCTAGTTTCGGATAAAACGGAGTTACGACGGAAAAATTATGATCAAACGAAAACTGGACAGCACACTTAGAATTTACATAAAATCACGATTTATAAAAACTGTTCAAGGCTTATTCGATTCGGGTTTACGCGACCAGGTCACGGGTTATAGTTTCATAGTGACTAGAGTCTGGTCTCGACCGCGCACCACCCACTGCCACCTCCGGCAGTGGTGGTTTCCGGCAGCGGCGGCGGCGCCCGGCGGCGGCGACGACTAATGTTTATGAAATCGGCTATACATATGAAACGAATTCGTATTCTATTCCGAACTCCAGTACACTACGCACCACCTGCCGCCACTCGCGGTGGTGCACGACTACGGCCACGCCACCGGCAGCCAAGGCTGCGACGGCGATGGTTCCGGTGACAACGAAAAGAAACAAACGGAAGGGACTTACCTCACGACGAACTTAGCGGCTAACGAACGAAAATCCCGATCACCAGTTCCCTTTCACTCTCGCTACCCTCTCTCTCGCTGCTGACTCTCTCCCTCTCTCCGCTGACTCTTTCTCTCGCCGGCAAAGAACACGACGGCGCTGGTGGTGCTGGTGGTTCACGGCAGCGGCTAGGAAGGAAATAAGGGAGGTGTTGCTTGGTGGTTCACGGCGCCGTAAACAAAAGAAGTCAAAAAGATAATAGGGTTTTTGGTGAGTCGATTGTGAGAACAAAGATGACCGGGGGGGGGGGGGGGGGGAAGGCCGTTCACATGGGCCAAGCCCCATGCAACAAAATCGTGGAATTACAACAATGGTCCCTCACTTTCCCTTTTTTTTTTACAATTGAAAAAGGATATTCCAAAATTAACATTTTTGACCCAACGAGCCTAACCCCGTTAAAAATTTCGATAAGAGAAAAATTAAAACAATAACTAAATAAATTAAAACGTCCGCACCGGGACACGGGCTTTACAACTCTCCCCCGCTTGAATTAGACTTCGTCCCCGAAGTCTACGTCCGCAAACAGCTCCGGGTAATCCTTCCGCATCTCGGCTTCTGGTAGCTCCAATCGGTAAGCTACTTTCCCCACACGCGCGATGACCTTGTATGGTCCGATATATCGGGGACCCAACTTTCCCCGCTTGCGAAAACGGATTACCCCTTTCCAGGGTGACACTTTCAAAAGAACGTAATCCCCGACTTGGAACTCCAAGTCCGATCGTCTCTTATCGGCGTAACTCTTTTGTCGACTCTGAGCAGTGACTAACCGATCCCGCACCATCTGAATCATCTCCGTCGTCTTTAGCACAACGTCGGTGCTCCCCAACACTCTGTGACCAACCTCGCCCCAGCAAATGGGCGTCCGACACTTCCTGCCATACAACACTTCGTACGGCGCTCTACCGATGCTAGCGTGATAGCTGTTATTATAGGAGAACTCAGCTAGTGGAAGATACTGATCCCAACTACCACCAAAGTCAATAACACAAGCTCGCAGCCTGTCCTCGAGTGTCTGAATAGTACGCTCACTCAGCCCATCGGTCTGAGGATGAAATGCTGTACTGAAATGCAACCGCGTACCCATTTCATTTTGAAACTTCTCCCAAAACCGAGAGGTGAAACGAGTATCTCGATCCGAGACAATCGAGACTGGCACCCCGTGCCTAGTTACAATCTCTCGGATGAAAACCTCCGCGAGCTTATCCGCCGAGAAGCTCTCTTTAATCACCAAGAAGTGAGCGCTCTTAGTCAGACGATCCACAATTACCCAGATGGTATCATTCCCTCACTGAGTTTTGGGAAGCTTAGTGATGAAATCCATCGTATTCTACTCCCACTTCCACACCGGAATCTCCAAAGGCTGCAATTTCCCGTGCGGTCGTTGGTGCTCCGCCTTGACCTTCCGACAGGTCAAACATACCTCCACGCATTTGGCTACATCCCGCTTCATGCCGGGCCACCAATAGCCTTCCCGTAAGTCTCTGTACATTTTGGTAGCTCCCGGATGAATCGAAAACTTGGACTTATGCGCCTCGTCCAATAGTATATGTCGGTTCCCACCGGTGAATGGGACCCAAACTCTACCATATCGGGTCAATAATCCTCGACCATCTCGTACAAATTTCGGAATTTCTCCCGAAACCCTCTCACGTTTTGCATTTTCCGCCAACACGGACACCTCCTGAGCGACACCTATAGACTCCAGAAGAGGTGCAACTACTGTCAATCACTGACATAGATCCTTCAGCGGTTCCCCAACCGGATGTCAGCTAAGTGCGTCCGCGACTACATTCGCTTTACCCGGGTGGTAAAGTATCTCGCAGTCGTAATCCTTGACCACATCAAGCCATCTTCGCTGACGCATATTAAGATTTTGCTGATCCATCAGATATTTAAGGCTCTTATGATCAGTGTAGATCGTACACTTGACACCATAAAGATAGTGTCTCCAAATTTTTAGAGCAAACACCACTGCTCCCAACTCCAAGTCATGAGTCGGGTAGTTCGCTTCGTGAGGCTTCAGCTGCCTCGAAGCGTAAGTTATGACCTTGCCGCGTTGCATAAGCACGACACCCAACCCCTGATATGAAAGCATCACAATAAACCACCAAATCCTCCATACCCTCGGGTAAAGCTAACACAGGAACCTCACATAAACGCTTGCGTAGCTCCTCAAATGCCTTCTGCTGCTCTTCACCCCAACTGAAAGTTGCAGTTTTCTTCGTCAGTCGAGTCATAGGCAAGGCAATCTTTGAGAAATCTTGGATAAATCTACGATAGTATCCTACTAACCCGAGAAAACTCCGCACCTCGGTAGGAGTTTTCGGCACCTCCCACCGCATGACAGCTGAAATTTTGGACGGATCGACCATGATACCGTTCTGATTCACGACATGTCCTAGGAATTGGACCTCTCGTAACCAGAATTCACACTTGGAGAACTTAGCATAAAGCTTCTCCCGTCTCAAAACATCCAACACTTCCCGCAAATGCATCTCGTGCTCTTCTTTCGTCTTCGAATATACGAGGATATCGTCGATAAACACGATCACCGAGCGATCCAACATCGGGCTACATACCCTGTTCATGAGGTCCATGAACGCTGCGGGTGCGTTGGTGAGCCCAAAAGGCATCACCACGAACTCGTAATGGCCATATCGCGTACGGAAGGCCGTCTTCTCCGTATCCTCACTTCGTACCCGCATCTGATGATACCCAGATCTCAGGTCAATCTTAGAGAACCACGAGGCTCCCTGCAACTGATCAAACAAGTCGTCAATCCTTGGCAGAGGATAACGATTCTTTACCGTAAGCTTATTCAGCTCCCGGTAATCAATACACATCCGCTGAGACCCATCCTTCTTCTTTACGAACAAAATCGGAGCTCCCCATGGTGAACAACTCGTCTTAATGAACTCTTTCTCGAGAAGTTCTTGCAACTGATCATACAGCTCCTTCATTTCCGGTGGAGCCAAGCGATAGGGTGCCTTGGCCACCGGAGCAGCACCCGGAATCAGATCGATTCGAAACTCTACCTGTCATTCAGGAGGTATCCCCGGTAACTCGTCGGGAAACACATCGGCAAACTCCCTCACGACTGGCACATCTTCGGCAGTCTTCTTCGCCTCGACAACACGCGTATCTATCGCATACGCTAAGTACCCCTGACCACTATGCTGAAGGTGTATCCTAGCCCTCGCCGCGGAACATATTGCTGTAGTCCGTCTGGGCGAGTCTCCCTGAATCAACAACTCTCCCCCGCTTGGTGTTCGAACCCGTACTTGTTTGTGGCGACAAACAATTTCCGCATCGAACGCGTCCATCCAATCCATGCCCACAATCACACAAAGCTCTCGCATAGCTATCGGAATCAAGTCAATGGGAAACCTCACACCCGAGATTTCCAACGTGCATCCCCGATACACATCCGTAACCGTCAAGGTCCTATCATCGGCAACCTCGACTACCAAAGGACATCCTAACCGTCCCACCACTCGGCCCAAACTCTCGCTAAAAGTGCGAGACACAAATGAATGAGTAGCCCCGCTATCAAACATTACAACCGCAGGCACCGAGTTAACTAGAAACGTACCTAATAACTCACATCAACAACACTCACGCTCAGCTCCTTGGATTCCTCGCGACTTTCCCGACTCGAGCACTGATCATGTGCTTCCGGTAGTAGGAGCTCTACTACTACCTTCCACACCTATCATCGCTCGTTCCGAGTCCCATCCCGAGGGGTCCAAGTAGCTTCTCGCCGCAACTACACACATATGCCCGCACCGGCATATATATTCGCTCTTCCTAGCTCCCTAGGAATTCCATCCCAACCACTACCCTTGCTACTACCGAATCCCCACTAATCATAAAGAGTGGCCTCCCGAATACCCGATTACATGCGATGCAAAACAAATAGACATTCGAATACAAGATTCTGTCCTAGAACGGTTGGACTCAAACAAGAGCTGCGCAATAGAACTAAATCGAATATTCTAAGGCTATAAGTCTCTTACTGCATACAACCTCGAGGGTATCCACTTAGTAACCTATCATAATTAGCATAAATTCCTAATAGCAAGCAGTCCAACATACCGCATAGTGTCAACAACAGGCAATCTAGCATGCATACTCTATGATCTAGAAAGCAATAAAACACTAAGCATTTTACCTTTCCCCTTTGGCTCCGGCTGACTGTACACACTGCGCCCTCGATCACCGTTCCTCGAACGTGTTTTTACCCTTTTCTTTTATTCCCAAACAGGTTTAATAAAGAATTTGAAAATTTTCCCAGCCGCAACTTGAGACCAAACACACCGAGGTGCGTTTGATTCACTCAAGCTGTGCTCTGATACCAAGTTGTAACATCCCAAAATTTTCGAGAAATTTAAAATTTTTAATTAAACATTTCGTATAAAAAACCCATTAAATAATCCCAACATATCAGTTGCAAAATCATAAATATTGTTCATGTAGCCAGAAACCAGCGGAAATAATGTTAATAAATAAAACTAATAATAGTCAGCTCATCCCGCGCGCCAGTGTGTACCCGTCACGCCTTAGAGCCACTCGTACCTGAAACCATAATTTATTGGGAAGGGGTAAGCACGAAGCTTAGTGAATTCAAACACCATAAATAACACAGTTATTCCACACTACCCCTAAAACAGATAGTGACACATAAACGATCATACAGGTCTACGAACAAATCATAAACATGTATATCCACACCCAACCACCTAAAAGGCACAAGTCGGTCCCACCGACCACATGATAAAACCTCCGGCCCCGCCGGATCCCCGGTCCCACCGAGTCTCTACGCCACCCGCGTATAAAATCCCCGGCCCCGCTGGATTCCTCGGTCCCACCGAGTTAACATGTCATCATAATCTCAACTAGACACCCCACTATCTAGTTCACAACAAAATCACATAAAGCTACCACACACGTGCTACAGCAATGATAAAACAACCGATATTAAGTATAGTGAGAGAACTCACCTCGAATGCGCGCCTAGCTCAACAATACAAATTCAAGATTCCCAATTACGGTCACTTCCCAGCACCTAAACGCACGTTAAAACGTATCAATACAAGACCCGGACCCTACGACACGACACCCGCTTAAACCGTCACTAAAACTACTTCCCGGTCTCGCCAAACAGGTCTGTTCGGGACCTGTTTCGACCTCCTTAAACCCAGTAAACCCTCAATATTATTACATGGTCAGGAAGTACTATGAGTTAGGGTTCCAAGGACATATTATACGCCTCCTAACGATTTTTCTACCATTTAAAATGGATTTTACAAAAACAGTTCCCCGAACAGCGAAAATCAGCACCTTTCAGTATAAAATGACATTTTGACCAATGCTACGTCCCGAACTGTGCTTCGCTAAAACACCGAAAAGTTTATAGACTCAAAAAGGGAACTTTTGGCGCTGGTCTCACCCAGATACGAGTTACTAGCAAAAAGTTATGGTTTTCCCAAGACAATGGCAGATTCCAGAATTTTTCACATGAAATGACGAATCACTGAAATTACGACCACTTTTCCACCTAGCTAGAAGCCGAACCAGTTTTCCGCTAAAACACTGAAAACGTGCCCGACCCCGAGCTTGAACCATGGGCGCCAGTTTCGGCTCAAACGGAGTTACGACGGAAAAATTATGATCAAACGAAAATTGGACAGCACACTTAGAATTTACATAAAATCACGATTTATAAAAACGGTTCAAGGCTTATTCGATTCGGGTTTACGCGACCAGGTCACGGGTTATAGTTTCATAGTGACTAGAGTCTGGTCTCGACCGCGCACCACCCACTGCCACCTCCGGCAGTGGTGGTTTCCGGCAGCGGCGGCGGCGCCCGGCGGCGGCGACGACTAATGTTTATGAAATCGGCGATACATATGAAACGAATTCGTATTCTATTCCGACAAAATCGTGGAATTACAACAAAATCGTGGAATTACAACAATGGTCCCTCACTTTTTGACCCAACGAGCCTAACCCCGTTAAAAATTTCGCTAAGAGAAAAATTAAAACAATAACTAAATAAATTAAAACGTCCGCACCGGGACACGGGCTTTACAATCATCATCATCATTCTTTGGAGAAGAAGATGGTTCATCATCAGGGATGTCGACGGCTTCATCATCTTCTGCTTCGGATTCAGTTTTCTCTGCTTCTTCTTCGAGTTGCTCCCCCTCAGATACAGATGCGAGCTTCTCGGTTTCCTCAGGGTTTTCATCTCCCTGAGGTCCAGCGGTGGTTTCTTCAGTATTCGTCTTCTCTCCCCTGATAGATTCATCAGGGGAAAGGTCTTCAGCGCTCTTGGCGAGGTCTTCAGCGCTCTTCTCCCCCTCTTTATCATGATGACTGGGGGAGGAATGGCTAGATTCAGCAGCGTTGGTAGGTTCTCTGTCTTCTTGGCCAGAGAGACCTACACAAACTTCAATCTTTGCTAATCTGTCTTCAAGGCCAAAAATAGCAGGATTGATCTTCCCAAGATCAATGCGATCTGCCGCTGTAAAATGTTCAGATTCAGGGACAGGGGCAGGAGCAGGAGTATTCGCCTTGTGCAGCAGCTGTTCGATCATAGTCTTCATCGAACCAACGTCAGTCTTTACAGAGCTTAAGGTAGTCGTCAGAGTGTTGACATTTGTCTTCACATCAGACATATCTCCCTCTAGTGTTCCAACCGATGTCTTCAGCGTTGTTACCTCGCTGGACATGGATGAAACTGAATTTTTGAGAGAGGTGTAGTCTGTGTAGATATCAGCGAGCACCTTGGCGAAGTCGCTGAGAGTCTTATCAAGTTGCTTCATGACATCTGTGGAAGCCTTCTTCTCCACCACCATTGTCAGTTTGTTCAGATTCTCTCCAGCGTTTGTTACAGCTGTAGAGTTATTGGAGAGAGTAGTGGTGAGACCTGTCAGCTTTGTCTCCACGGACTTCAGAGAGGCGTTGATATCTCCCAAATTAGGACCTGTAACATATAAAAACTTGTGAACAGAGGAAAGCTCAGAAGTTTGGGGTTTAGTCATAGTGTTTATGGGTTGTTGTTTACCTGCAGGAGGATTGGTGAATTCATCGAAATCACGGGTTCCTGAGTAAAGTTCCATGTCATCTTCAAAAGTGCCCATGGATTTTTCTGCAGGTCCTGTCTTCATCATTCCTGGAGAATCAGCTTTATGTTCCGAGGAAATGATGGCAGCTCCAGTTAGATCTGGAGTAGAGACCAAATGAGTGGAGGGAGGAGCGAAGGATAAGAATGGGGGTTGGGTTATGAGTTCAGCGTTGGATTCGCTGACAATCACTTCGTCAGTCTTTTGAGAGACTGAAGGAGGTTGGGTCGGTTCCAAGTTTGTAACCTCAGCGTTTAGAGACGCTGAAGTTTGGATAAAAGGGATGGCTTGTTCAGGTGTGGCAGAGCGTACCACTGAACGTTCTTTCAGCTCTGCAGAAAGAGCTGAGGAGTCTTCAGCATGAGATTGCTGGGGTTGCTCCTTTGTTTTCTTGATCCTTTTAGAATCAAGTGGGGTAGATGAATGTTTCCTTTTCTTAGAAGGAGAGGATTTTGTGGCCAGAGAATCAGCGATGGGTATTGTCGCTGAAGGAGCCACAGAAGTAGAAGAAGGGTTGAGAAGAGTTAAGAGGGTAGAAAGACGTACCTCATTTTCAACAGGTTTGAAGTCGAGTACCTTAGGGCCAATCTGAGAGAGTTTTAGATCGCCCTCTTGCGGGTAGCTGTCCTTCAGGCCATATTGAAAGATAGCGCTGATGAATCGGGGGTAGGGAACCCAAGCAGGCCTGTCAGCGGCAGAGTCTACTCTTTGCAGCAAGTCATCATAGATGAGAGATGCCCAGTCAATGTGTAGACCTTTCAGTAGAGCGTATCCCATAGCTTGCTGAGGTTGAGCGGCTTGATCAGAAGAGCCGGTCTTGGCAGTCATGCAGCTGATAAGGTGAGCGAAGATAAAGTTCATCTCGCTGGGCATTTTCGATTTCTTCAGCAGTATTAGCTTCTTCTCAGGCTTCTTGTCTCTGCCCATTTCCCATACATAGCCCATTGCATCAAAAAATGCAATAAGAGCTTCTTTGTCAGCGATCTTCTTATGGTCAGGGAAAGGAACAAAAGGTTTTTCCTTTGTAGCGATGGGAAAGTTCAAAGCTTTGCGAATGATGGCGGTGTGATCTTTATCGTGCCATATTCAGTATCGCAGAGGATACAATCAACTGTTTTGGAGGGATCTTTGGCGGATGGTAGCTGAGAGTGTCTGGCAGAGTACCAGAACTAAGATAGTAGCAGCTGACTTGCAGGGGGTGAAATGGTCAAGGATGTTGAAATGCAGCAATTCTTCAGGAAATTCACAGCATCTGTCAGATGTGTGACTTGCTTTCGAGGAGGAAACTCGAGAAGCGTAGAAAGATTGTTTATCTTAGTCCAGTCTAGTTGATCAAGTTTGAACTTAACCTGAGGAGCTTTGAGGATTTCCACTTCCTCAGAGTCAGCGGAGAAGTTCTCAGCGGTAGTAGGAATGTTAGATGTTGCCATTTCCTGTATTATCAGTTCAACCAAAGATTAACAAATAAGAATAATCTTAATATGGAAAGATTTTCCATTAAGATGGTTCGAATTTTGTCCATTTCATTCAGACAAAATGTCTTAATGTAGATTAGGGTTTTTCTTTATTTTTGAAACGAAATGTAAAACCCATTTTCTTATTTTCCAGTTTTCTATGAAGAAATAGATTATGGAAACGAATGAAGAACAAGTTTAAGATTTTGCATTTAAACTTGAAGAACAACCATGTAATGGTTGTGTTCATAAAACCACGAAAGAAAATGATTTCATTTTACGAAGTTCTTTTGTTTGATCTTATTAAAACAATGAGAAGATCGGTAATAAATAAGAACATATTAACCTTGATGTTTGATGAAGAAGATGATGAACAGTTCTTGAAGTTTTTGAAATCACAAATGCAACAGTGAATTCTTTCTTGCGGAGGAAGATTGATCGCGTAAAAGAAAAATATAAACAAAGAATTTGTTTATATAGAGATTTTAGAAAGAGAAAATCTTGAGCGGGAAAAGATTTTCATCATGACACGGACACGTGTTTGCATTTGATTGGAAGTTTGAACGAGTCGTGCAAACGTGTGTCAGGAAGAGAAAACTTGTCGGGGTTTTATCCGTTGTAATGACGTCACAACTGTCCTTTCATATTCTTGGTTGTCTCTGAGGTTTTGAAAAACTCAGAGATACTTTTGAAAACATGAAGCACTGAATGAAAATATTCGGTGAAGGTTTTAAGAAATTTCAAAAATATCGCTGTTAATGAAAAGATATTCAACGATGCATTTTGTTTTGAAATCTTGCATTTTCATGCGATTGTCAGAGAGTGTAAACATACCTTGATATCAGTGAATCAAGTTTATTCAGAGAGAAGATGATAGAATGGGTTATACAAGTTGATTTTATCCTTTCGCTGATCAAAGTGAACCGCTGAAGATTTTATCCTTCAAAGTTCAGCATTCCAAGCTCGCTGATGAGAAAGTTGAATCTTGTCTCATTAAGAGGTTTGGTAAATAAGTCAGCTAACTGATAATCAGTTGGGATAAAATGAAGTTCTATATCACCATTCATCACATGATCTCTGATAAAATGATATCTGATTTCTATATGTTTGGTCTTTGAATGTAGTACTGGATTGTTTGCTATAGCGATGGCACTTGTGCTGTCGCAATAGATTGGAATTTTGGAGAGCTGAAGATCATAGTCCAGTAGCTGATTTCTCATCCACAAGACTTGAGAACAACAGCTTCCAGCAGCTACATATTCATCTTCAGCTGTGGAAGTAGACACTGAATTTTGCTTTTTACTTGTCCAACTTACCAGCTTTTCACCCAGGAGTTGACATCCTCCTGTGGTGCTTTTCCTATCCATTTTGCAACCTACAAAATCACTATCTGAATAGGCGGTTAGATCAAATCCTGAATCTTTGGGATACCAAAGACCTAGATTCGCTGTACCCTTAAGATATCGAAAGATTCGCTTTACAGCTTTCATATGAGATATCTTAGGTTCAGCTTGATATCGTTCACACAAGCATGTTGCAAACATATTATCGGGTCGGCTAGCTGTAAGATACAATACTGAGCCGATCATCCCACGGTACAGCGTGACATTGACAGGAACACCCTTAGTGTCCTTATCAAGTGTCAGCGGTGGTGCCATAGGGGTTTTCATAGCTGAACTTTCAGTTAAGTCGAATTTCTTCAGCATATCTTTAACATATTTTCCCTGATTTATGAAAGTTCCTTTCTCAGTTTGCTTAATCTGAAGACCAAGGAAATATGTTAGTTCACCCATCATGCTCATTTTATACTCATCTTTCATTCTATCAGCGAAACGAGTACAAAGCTCAAGGTTAGTAGAACCAAATATAATGTCATCAACATATATTTGAACTAAAATTATATGACCTTTCACTTTTCTAAAAAATAGAGTTTTGTCGATCTTACCTCGCTCAAATTTTTCAATATGGAGATAAGTAGAGAGAGTGTCATACCATGCACGAGGAGCTTGCTTCAAACCATAAAGTGCCTTATCCAGTTTATAAACATAACCTGGACGCTTAGAATCTGAAAATCTTGGAGGTTGTTCCACATACACTTCTTCATTCAGCTTTCCATTCAGAAACGCTGACTTAACATCCATCTGATGTACTTTGAAGTTTTTGTGTACAACATATGCTAAGAATAGACGAATATATTCAAGTCTTGCTACTGGAGCAAATGTTTCGTCATAATCTATGCCTTCCTCTTGTCTGTATCCTTGAGCAACAAGACGAGCTTTGTTGCGGGTTACAGTTCCATGTTCGTCCAACTTGTTTAGATAGACCCATTTAGTGCCTATTACTGTTTTATCAGTTGGTCTCCGAACAAGTTTCCAAACTTTGTTTCTTTCGAATTCAGTCAGCTCTTCTTGCATGGCGCTGACCCCAGTTTGGATCTTTGAGGGCATCATCTACTTTCTTTGGTCCAGTTAGTGAAATAAAATTTACAAATAAACAAATATTACCTGCACTTCGTCGAGTCTGAATCCCAGCGTTTGGATCACCAAGAATTTGATCAATTGGATGATTTATAGTCCATCACTGAGCCGGAGAGTGAGACACTGACTCAAATTGAACTGGAGGAGCTGAAGATGAAGCTTCAGCGACGTCAGGAGTATCAGGCAAGAGAGGAATGGATGCAGTTGTCATTATATTCACTGATTGCTGAGAAGTAGATGGAATGTCTGAGACATTTGGTTCAGCGTTAGGTATAGTGCTTATAGGAACAACTGAGACCCAAGAAGATTCAGCTTCACTGTTCTGCATATTTGGAATGTAACGTCCTAAAAATTACAAGGAAATTTAAAATTTTTAAAACATACATTTCATTATAAAACAACCATAATTTAGTAATTCACGTCTTAATTAAAACTAACGTCGTTGACTCAAACCGTCAACAAAGTTTATGCAGCGGAAAATTACATAATTAAATTCAAAGGATTCGAAAGTGAAAGTTTAACAATCTTTGATACTCTACGCTTGATGTGTGTACGGTCACGCCCGACTGCCGCCCGCACCTGAGATAACAACACATTGGGAAAGGGTAAGCTAAACGCTTAGTGAATCCAACCACACACGTAGGTAGCAACCCCACGCATATCACCCCTACTCGCAAGTAGGCAACATCACCATCACCACGAATATCAAACCACATAATGATTAATATATAAGTACGAACCTCGGTCCCACCGAGTACACAAAATACATTAATACAAGCTCAGTCCCACCGAGCCCTCGGTCCCACCGAGTAAAGATTGCTGTACTAGCTTAGTCCCACCAAGCCCTCGGTCCCACCGAGCCCCTCGGTCCCACCGAGGTGTACGCATGCATAAATATTCCACATACGAATTTAACAAATCACAACCAGTTATCACATCCCAACTAGTTCATGTAAGCACATAAATACACGTAATAACACGTAACACAAAAGAACGACATACATGAAATTCCTAACTACGCGGTGAGAGAACTCACCTCAAGGCTAAACAATGTGCTCACGAATCGCAACACCAACACGGCAATCTTCTTCACTTTTTCCCACCTAACACGTTTACTAGTTTTCAAAAGACTAAACATTCCAGCTTTTTATTAAAAAATACGGGTCTGTTCAGGACCTGTTTTACCCTCTTAAAACTGATAAATACAGAAATCAAAATCCATAATTACGAAGTTCTAAGTCTTACGATTTCAGGGATGTATCGCACGCGTCCTAACGATTTTTCTATAATTTACTATGGATTTTACAAGAATGCTTAGCAGTACAGCGAACACCCGGACCTTTCGGTACAACATGGCAACTTCGCCCTAGCTATGGTCCGAATTGGTCTTTCCGCAAAACAGGGGAAACTTAATAGACTCCGAAACGAAACTTTTGGCACCAGTCCCATCCCAAACCGACATTCCAAGCAAACGTTATGCATAAAACAAAACAGGGACAGAAAGCTGGAAGTTTTTCGGACCAGGCTGTATAAACAGCCCCATACGGCCCAGCTACAGGCTTAAACAGATTTTCGGCAAAACACGAAAAACTTTCCTGACTCGATTAGTGAACATCGGCCACCGATTTCATTTCATCCCAGCTACGAGTAAAAAGTTACGGCCACGACAAAACAGTGGCAGAAAATCGTCGTTCACATAAAATGACAAAACACCAAACTTGCGACCACTCTTTCACCTAGCTAGAGGCTGAACCAGTTTTCCGCTAAAACACAGAAAACGTGACCGACCCCGAACTTGAACCGTGGGTACCAGTTTCGGCTCAATCGGAGTTATGACGGGAAAGTTACGCACGATTGAAGAACTGGACAGAACACTAAAAATTACATAAAATGATAACTATTGAATTTTTACACCATTAAGCCATGTCATAAATCAAACAGACCCGGAAACCTACAAGCTTACTGAGACAAGGGCCATGCCACGCTGGGCAGCATCCGAGCACCACCCACTGCCGCCTTCGGTGGCGGTGGTGGCTGGCGGCGGCGACGATGGTTACGGTAACACCCTCCGATGAAACCTCCCAACATCACCCACTTCCGACTTAACCGCAACTAACACTCGCACTCACCCACACAACCACGCCACACGCACCCACTGCCACCACCACAGCGGCGGCCCCACCGCCGGCAGCCGTGGCTGCGGCGGTGGTGGTGGCGGTTTACGACGGTGTTTAGACAACAAAAGAATAACCGAAAAAGATTAAACGGGACTACCTCACCGCGTCTCCTTTCTCTTCTTTTCCGACCAAACCCGACGTCTTCTTCCTCTCTTTTTCCGGCAACCACGCGGCGGCAGCCTCCTCCCTCTCTCTTCTCCGTCCAAACCCTCTCTCCCACTCTCTCGGTTTCCCTTTTTTTTCTCTCTCGGTTTCTTGCTCATGGCTGGAATACTAACAAAAGGAATGGAAGTGGTCTTTGGGGGGAATTGCTAAACAAGAAGAGAAAACGTAGGGGAGGGAAGGGGGTCGGTCATTTGGCCGATCCCTTGCCCAAATTGTTCCCTTGTACATCTTTGGCCCCTAGACTCCTAAAGTATGCCCAAAATTTCCCAATTTAGTTTAGGATTTAACGTTACGATCATTGACCCACTAGTTAACTCGTTTTAGCTCCTTGACGCCTAACCCCGTTAAATAAAAAAAATTATAAATAATTAGATAAAAATGTACCGGGGCACGGGCTTTACAACTCTCCCCCACTTGGATTAGACTTCGTCCCCGAAGTCTACACCCGCAAACAGCTCCGGATGATTCTCTCGCATCTCCGCTTCAGGTTCCCAAGTCCACTCGGAACCCTTTCGGTGTCTCCATTGAACCTTCACCAAACCAACAACCTTGTTCCGCGAGATTCTCGTCCTCCTGTCAAGAATAGCAACTGGCTTTTCCACGTAATTAAGCCGCTCATCGATCTGAATATCTTCGAGCGGTACTACTGCAGACTCATCCATCACACACTTCCGCAATTGCGAAACGTGGAAGGTGTTGTGAATCAAGTTCAGTTCCTCCGGTAGCTCCAACCGGTAAGCCACTTTCCCCACGCGGGCGATGATCCGGTAAGGCCTAATATAACGAGGCCCTAGCTTCCCCCGCTTACGAAACCGGATCACCCCTTTCCAGGGTGAAACCTTCAACAATACATAATCACCCACCTGAAACTCCAAGTCGGATCGCCTTTTGTCGGCGTAGCTCTTCTGCCGACTCTGTGCAGTAACCAAACGATCCCGCACCATCTGAATTGTCTCGGTCGTCTTCAACACGATATCAGTACTCCCTAATACCCGATGGCCAACCTCGCCCCAACAAACGGGCGTCCTGCATTTCCTACCGTACAACAACTCGTATGGCGGCATGCCAATACTAGAGTGGTAGCTGTTGTTGTAGGAAAATTCCGCCAAAGGTAGGTACTGATCCCAACTACCTCGAGGGTCTGAATGGTTCGCTCGCTCTGTTCGTCCGTCTGTGGATGAAAGGCCGTGCTAAAGTGTAACCGTGTACCCATCTCCGACTGGAACTTCTCCCAAAACCGAGAGGTAAAACGAGTATCCCTGTCGGAGACAATCGAAACTGGCACCCCGTGCCTGGCCACGATCTCACGCACAAATACCTCCGCAAGCTTCTCCGCCGAGGAGCTCTCCCTGATGGCCAAGAAATGTGCACTCGTGGTCCGACGGTCAACGATCACCCAAATGGCATCGTTCCCACGGGGAGTCCTTGGGAGTTTCATTATGAAGTCCATGGTAATCTCTTCCCATTTCCAAACCGGGACCTCCAACGGTTGCAATTTCCCATGAGGTCGTTGATGTTCCGCTTTGACCTTCCGACAGGTCATACATACCTCAACACATCTAGCAACATCCCGCTTCATGCCGGGCCACCAGTAACTTTCACGCAAGTCCCTGTACATCTTTGTAGCCCCTGGATGAATCGAGAACTTGGACTTATGCGCCTCATCCATTAGTACATGCCGGTTCCCACCGATGAATGGAACCCAAACCCTACCATGTCGAGTTAACAACCCCCGACTATCACGAACAAAATTCGAGATTTCCCCGACACTCTTTCCCGCTTTTCATTTTCCTCCAAGACAGCCACCTCTTGAGCGCTTCCTATCGACTCCAGGATAGGTGTGACCACTGTCAATCGCCGACAATAACCCCTCAGTGGCTCACCGACCGGATGTTGGCTGAATGCGTCCGCGACCACGTTCGCCTTACCCGGGTGGTAAAGTATCTCGCAGTCATAATCCTTAACCACATCGAGCCACCTTCGCTGACGCATATTAAGGTTCTGCTGATCCATCAAGTACTTGAGGCTCTTATGGTCAGTGTAGATCGTACACTTGACACCATAGAGATAGTGCCTCCAAATTTTAAGGGCAAACACTACCGCTCCCAACTCCAGGTCATGAGTCGGGTAATTTGCTTCGTGAGGCTTCAGCTGTCTAGAAGCGTAGGCTATGACCTTGCCGCGCTGCATAAGCACGACACCCAAACCCTGATGTGAGGCGTCACAATATACTACCAAATCCTCCATGCCTTCGGGTAAGGTTAACACAGGAGCCTCACACAATCGCCTGCGTAGCTCCTCGAACGCCTTCTGTTGTTCCTCACCCCAACTGAAAGCCGCAGATTTCTTTGTCAATCGCGTCATGGGTAACGCGATCTTAGAGAAATCCTGAATAAACCTTCGATAATACCCCGCTAATCCCAGAAAGCTTCGCACCTCAGTAGGAGTCTTCGGCACCTCCCACTGCATCACAGCTGCAATCTTAGCTGGGTCAACCATAATACCATCCTGATTCACGACATGTCCTAGGAACTGGACCTCTCGTAACCAGAATTCGCACTTGGAAAACTTAGCGTATAACTTCTCTCGCCTCAATACTTCCAACACTTCTCGAAGATGCATCTCGTGCTCCTCCTTGGTCTTTGAATACACCAGAATGTCATCGATGAACACAATCACCGAACGGTCCAACATCGGACTACACACTCGGTTCATGAGGTCCATGAACGCTGCAGGTGCATTGGTGAGTCCAAAAGGCATCACCACAAACTCGTAATGACCGTATCGCGTATGGAAAGCCGTCTTTTCCGTGTCCTCACTCCTGACCCGCATCTGGTGGTACCCCGACCGTAGATCAATCTTGGAGAACCATGAGGCCCCCTGAAGCTGGTCGAACAAATCGTCAATCCTTGGCAAAGGATAACGATTCTTTACCGTAAGCTTATTCAGCTCTCGATAGTCTATGCACATCCGTTGTGATCCATCCTTCTTCTTCACGAGTAAGATAGGTGCTCCCCACGGCGAACAACTCGGTCTAATGAACTCCTTTTCGAGTAGTTCTTGCAGCTGGGCGTACAGCTCTTTCATTTCCGGTGGAGCCAGGCGGTACGGTGCCTTGGCCACCGGAGCCGCACCCGGAATCAGATCGATCCGAAACTCTACCTGTCGTTCGGGAGGTATCCCCGACAATTCCTCGGGAAACACGTCGGTGAACTCCCGTACCACAGGTACGTCTTCCGCAGACTTCTTCGCTTCCCCAACCCTCGTGTCTAACACGTATGCTAAAAATCCTTGCCCACTATGCTGAAGGTACCTCCGAGCTCTCGCAGCCGAACATATGGCCGTAGACCGTCTAGACGAATCTCCCTGCACTAACAGTTCTCCCCTGCTTGGGGTTCGAACTCGCACTTGCTTGTGACGGCAAACGATCTCCGCATCGAACTTATCCATCCAATCCATGCCCACAATCACACAAAGCTCCCGCATAGCAATCGGGATCAGGTCGATGGGAAACCTCACCCCTGAGATCTCTAAGGTGCACCCGCGAAACACGTCTGTGACCGTCAAGGTCCTATCATCAGCCACCTCAACAACCAGAGGATAACTCAAGCGTCCTACAACTCGGCCTAAACCCTCGCTAAAAGTGCGAGACACAAAAGAGTGAGTAGCCCCGCTATCAAACATCACAACTGCAGGCACTGAGTTAACTAGGAATGTACCTAACATATAGTTCGCTAATACGCTCAGTTCCCTAATACGCTCAGTTTCTTAATACGCTCCTCAGTTCCCTAACTCAGTTCCCTAACTCAGTTCCCTAATACGCTCCTCAGTAATCCCCGTCTTGGCTCGCGACTCCGCCGCGTTGTTCCTTCTAGTATTGACCATTCTAGAAAGAGAAATTTCAGAGATATATAAGCACATATAACTCACCCTACCACGCTCATACTCCACTCCTTGGCTTCCTCGTGACTCTCCCCGACTCGAGCATGGATCATGTGCTTCAGATAGTAGGAGCTCTACTACTACCCTTCACACCTATCCTTACTCGTTTCGAGTCCTGTCCCGGGACATTCAAGTAGTTGATTACCACAAATAAACACATATAGCCAATCCAGCCCGTACAAACACCTTTCCTAACTCCCTAGAAAGGTCATATCATCCACTATCCCTTGCTAACACAGAAACCCCACTAACCCTGACGAGTCGCCTCATGAATGCACGGTCGTATACAGTGTAAAACCAGATAGACGTTCGAATAAGAGATTCTATCCTAGAACGGTTGGACTCAAACAAGAGCTGCGCAATAGAACTAAATCTAATATTCTAAGGCTATTCAATTCCTACTGCATACAACCTAGAGTGCATTCGCTTAACAACCTATCAAAGCTAGCATGAGTTCCTATAAGCGATAAAACCAGCATACGGTACCATACAGTCCACATAAGCAATCTAGCATGCATACACTATGCCTGAAAAGCGATAGATACACTAAGTTCCTTACCTTCCCAGTTGGCGTCGGCTGACTGTACACACTGCGCCCACGATCACCGTTTCCAAACGGGTTTTCTCTTTTCA
Organism: Saussurea involucrata; assembly: GCA_033807775.1. NCBI lineage: Eukaryota > Viridiplantae > Streptophyta > Magnoliopsida > Asterales > Asteraceae > Saussurea > Saussurea involucrata. The sequence goes on from CM066319.1 coordinate 96,795,652, forward strand.
TTTAAAAACAAAATTTTTGATAAAAGGATTTAAAGATCTCTTAGCCGCAACTTGAGACTAAACACACCGAGATGTGCTTGATTCACTCAAGTCGTGCTCTGATACCAAGTTGTAACGTCCCAAAAATTACAAGGAAATTTAAAATTTTTAAAACATACATTTCATTATAAAACAACCATAATTTAGTAATTCACGTCTTAATTAAAATTAACGTCGTTGACTCAAACCGCCAACAAAGTTTATGCAGCGGAAAATTACAAAATTAAATTCAAAGGATTCGAAAGTGAAAGCTTAACAATCTTTGATACTCTGCGCTTGATGTGTGTACGGTCACGCCCGACTGCCGCCCGCACCTGAGATAACAACACATTGGGAAAGGGTAAGCTAAACGCTTAGTGAATCCAACCACACACGTAGGTAGCAACCCCACACATATCACCCCTACTCGCAAGTAGGCAACATCACCATCACCACGAATATCAAACCACATAATGATTAATATATAAGTACGAACCTCGGTCCCACCGAGTACACAAAATACATTAATACAAGCTCAGTCCCACCGAGCCCTCGGTCCTACCGAGTAAAGATTGCTGTACTAGCTTAGTCCTACCAAGCCCTCGGTCCCACCGAGCCCCTCGGTCCCACCGAGGTGTACGCATGCATAAATATTCCACATACGAATTTAACAAATCACAACCAGTTATCACAACCCAACTAGTTCATGTAAGCACATAAATAAACGTAATAACACGTAACACAAAAGAACGACATACATGAAATTCCTAACTACGCGGTGAGAGAACTCACCTCAAGGCTAAGCAATGTGCTCACGAATCGCAACACCAACACGGCAATCTTCTTCACTTTTTCCCACCTAAATACGTATAAAAAGTCAAAGGAAAGTCCCGACCCATAACACGTTTACTAGTTTTCAAAAGACTAAACATTCCAGCTTTTTATTAAAAAATACGGGTCTGTTCGGGACCTGTTTTACCCTCTTAAAACTGATAAATACAGAAATCAAAATCCATAATTACGAAGTTCTAAGTCTTACGATTTCAGGGACGTATCGCACGCGTCCTAACGATTTTTCTATAATTTACTATGGATTTTACAAGAATGCTTAGCAGTACAGCGAACACCCGGACCTTTCAGTACAACATGGCAACTTCGCCCTAACTATGATCCGAATTGGTCTTTCCGCAAAACAGGGGAAACTTAATAGACTCCGAAACGAAACTTTTGGCACCAGTCCCATCCCAAACCGACATTCCAAGCAAACGTTATGCATAAAACAAAACAGGGACAGAAAGCTGGAAGTTTTTCGGACCAGGCTGTATAAACAGCCCCATACGGCCCAGCTACAGGCTTAAACAGATTTTCGGCAAAACACGAAAAACTTTCCTGACTCGATTAGTGAACTTCGGCCACTGATTTCATTTCAATCCGAGCTACGAGTAAAAAGTTACGGCCACGACAAAACAGTGGCAGAAAATCGTCGTTCACATAAAATGACAAAACACCAAACTTTCGACCACTTTTTCACCTAGCTAGAGGCTGAACCAGTTTTCCGCTAAAACACGGAAATCGTGACCGACCCCGAACTTGAGCCGTGGGTACCAGTTTCGGCTCAATCGGAGTTATGACGGGAAAGTTACGCACGATTGAAGAACTGGACAGAACACTAAAAATTACATAAAATGATAACTATTGAATTTTTACACCATTAAGCCATGTCTTAAATCAAACAGACCCGGAAACCTACAAGCTTACTGAGACAAGGGCCATGCCACACTGGGCAGCATCCGAGCACCACCCACTGCCGCCTCCGGTGGCGGTGGTGGCTGGCGGCGGCGACGATGGTTACGGTAACACCATCCGATGAAACCTCCCAACATCACCCACTTCCGACTTAACCGCAACTAACACTCGCACTCACCCACACAACCACGCCACACGCACCCACTGCCACCACCACAGCGGCGGCCCCACCGCCGGCAGCCGTGGCTGCGGCGGTGGTGGTGGCGGTTTACGACGGTGTTTAGACAACAAAAGAACAACCGAAAAAGATTAAACGGGACTACCTCACCGCGTCTCCTTTCTCTTCTTTTCCGACCAAACCCGACGTCTTCTTCCTCTCTTTTTCCGGCAACCACGCGGCGGCAGCCTCCTCCCTCTATCTTCTCCGGCCAAACTCTCTCTCCCTCTCTCTCGGTTTCCCTTTTTTTTCTCTCGGTTTCTTGCTCACGGCTGGAATACTAACAAAAGGAATGGAAGTGGTCTTTGGGGGGAATTGCTAAACAAGAAGAGAAAACGTAGGGGAGGGAAGGGGGTCGGTCATTTGGCCGATCCCTTGCCCAAATTGTTCCCTTGTACATCTTTGGCCCCTAGACTCCTAAAGTATGCCCAAAATTTCCCAATTTAGTTTAGGATTTAACGTTACGATCATTGACCCACTAGTTAACTCGTTATAGCTCCTTGACGCCTAACCCCGTTAAATAAAAATAATTATAAATAATTAGATAAAAATGTACCGGGGCACGGGCTTTACAGTGGGTACCTGTAGAACACAAGATCAATGAAGAAGAAAGTGAATTTGATAGAGAGAAAAAGTAGAAACTGTGTATCTCTGATATTAGCAAAAGTTATACAAAACAAGGAAGGAAAGGGTATTTATACCCTTGACTTAGAAAGTCAAACTATCTAAAAGAAAGCTACAAGCTTACTTAAATACACGTTGATTACAACATAAAATGTTCTAACAATCTCCCCCTTTGTAATCAATGGCGCTGGAATAGAGTTCTTTGACGATTCAATCCAATAAGAACTTCCAAGCGTCTTAGTACCCTTCTGAACTCCAATCTGGTTTCAAGAGTCTCAAAAACTCTTCGAAGAAGAGAGATTCTTGGAGTTTCAGTTCCATATCTTTGTTGAGAATCCGAGAGTGTCTTCAAAGCATCATTCAGACGACGTTCTACTTGCAACCGAATGACCTTCAAAGTACCATCTGAATATTTGCCGATCTCATCGAATCTCAAGAAAAGACGTTCTCTTTGCTGATTTTGATAAACTATCCCATAAGGATCTTCAACGATCGTGAACAGAGGAATGACATCGAGGTTGGGAAAACGTCGATTTGGACGAGTAACATTAACCATAGGTTGATGGCTTTCCAAGGCCATCTGGAAATCAAATACTCTATAAAACCGAATAAGACGCCTGATAAATCTTCTTAGTGCATCCATCGCCCTGAGAATGTCGTCGTTCCGAATTGGCATCTCCCAAAATTGTTGATACATGCCTTCAATATCATCAATGTTCAGATCATCTAGATCAGCTTCGCTGAATTGATAAGTCTTGCAGTCACGTCTTTCCACAAAGAAAACCGGATAGAATATCCTAACAAATGTACGCATCTCGACTCTTAATATTCTAACAATGCCATGCTTAGAATATGTACCAAGTCTACCTTGACGATGATGCTTGATGAACATGAAGAATTCATATTGAAACCATTCCTTTTCTTTCTCAACTCCAAGAATGGCAAAGAGATTCACATGTCTTCTTTTCCTGACAAAGAATTTTAGTTCAGAGTCTTCAAGAAAAGCAGAACGGATTCTTGTAGCTTGATGCCTAGCTTCTAACTGTTCAAGTCGATCTACTCGATCCATACCAGGACCAGGATGAAGAATTCGAGGAGCAATACCAGAAAGATCAAGAACTTCTGCAGCTGCCCTTTGTCTAGCTCTTTCCCAAGCTTCAGATCTAGAAGATTTTCTACGAGGTCTCGATGACTCTCCACTTTCGAAAGTACTCGGAGGAACAGTGGAAGTCGGAGCATCAGAAGAAGGATCAACAGAAGGAGTAGCCGTTTTAGGCACTTCAGGAACTTCTGTATAAGCAGGATCTTCAAAGGAGGCAGGTACCGTAGATTCAGGAATAGGATATCTAGGAATAGACAGATCAGGAAGATCTTCATAAAGAAATTCTGATTTCTCTAAATCTTTCTGATCCACAAAAGACTCACTTTGATCAGAATCTTCAGAATCTGAAATGACCACAATGTCATCTAAATCTTCTTCTTTTACTTTCCAAGCTTTCTCAAACTTTGTATTGTCATCATCATCCGAATTGATCTCTATGAAGTTAGCAAAGAAACTCCGCATTTCTTCTCTAGATTCATTATCTGTCGCTTCAGGAACTTCCATAGAAATTGGCTCAGTATCTGGATTTAAATGAATAACCATCTGAAGATGATTAACATTTTCTGGTTCAGTATAGTTTAGCTGAGAAGCTAAGATAGCCGGATCAATCCTATTCATCATTTCTTCAAGAATAAGCTCTGGATGTGCTTCTCGTTGTCTTTCTACTTCAGCTTCGTCCTGACTATTAACAACACAGTCCATAAGTATATCAAGCATATCATTTACAATTTCAAATACATCATCATCTTCTACTCCAAATTCATCAATATCATCATCTTCAACAACAGCAACAGATTCAACAACATCAGCCTGCTCAGCACCGGTTCTTTCTCTTTCTTGAGTAGCTTGAACAGCAGTATCAACAATAACTTCAGCAATAGTTACACTTTCTACTCTTTGTCTCTTTGAGTTCTCCCCCTCATGGCCTTGATGATCCGGGTCATCATGGTCATGTCGCCGTTTAAGAGACGAAATAGCAGCAATCTGACAGGTTTCTTCATGCTTTGCTACTCGATCAGAAAGCGACGATAGCGCGTCTGTCATTAAAGAAATTCCCTTTTCGATGCTGGAAAGACTTTGCTGAATAGTAGACGTGAAAGTATGAAATTCAGTAGAAAGAGAATCAACTCGAGCTTCAAGACGCGAAAAGCTAGTTTCTGAAGGAGGCGGAGGTGAAGGCGGAGGCTGAGTTTGATGAGGCTGAAAATTTCTCAGTAGAGACATGAGATTTAAATCTTGCTGATCTGGCGGAGAAACAGATAATAATCTGGCATAAAATGCATCTGATAGCTCTGTGATGAGCTGACTGATCTCTGAAAGAAGGGCGAACAGACATAGAAGGCGGAGGCTGACTGACTGGAGGTGGAGTGGAAATAACAGGACGACCCGACGGCTGATCAGATGGTTCTCGGATAATAACCCCTGTCGGACGTCTGAAAGGAGGCACAACTGGAAAATTCTGAGCCTCAGATAGCTTACCTTTACCTTTCAAGAAGGCTCTTGCCTTAGCTAACTGATCCTGCTTTTCCTTTTCCATTTGTTCTTCCATTTGTCTAACAATATCTGCCCCAGATATCATATCAGTACCTTCGATATTATCAATCACTTCCTGTATATCTTCCCTTGGTGAAGCCACAGAAGCAGTAACATGTGCAGAAGCAATACCCGTTTCCTGAGCTGCCCGAATATCAAGTTCATCCACTTCTAAGTGACCAACATGAGAATCTATGGGTATCGTTTCGGAAGACTCAGCAGAATGAGTTACTGAAATCCCTTCTACAATAGGTTCTCTAAAAGAATAATCTCCAGTATCCATCCTATTTCCCCCATGACCTTCATCATCATCACCACCATCATCATCATTACCCTCAGAACCATCAGCATTATCATCTGTGTCTTCTTCTTCTGCACTATCTGACTCAGAGCTACAAGACTCAGCATGTTCTTCTTCAGCTGGATGCTCTTGCTCTGCTTCTTCATTCACATCTTGAGCAACTCTAGATGGAATCACAATCCCGTGCTCTTCACAATAAGATTCAACAGCATCATCTTCTGGATCAGCGTAATTCTGAATAAGTGCAGGAGGAATAGGCATACAAACATCAAACGATCGCTTCAGCTTTTGTATATAAGCCATTCTGTAGTCTGGTGCAATGGGCCAATTGTTTCTGCGAGGAATCTCTCTGTTGCTTCTAAGCATACTCCTCACAATTAAGGACAAGAATCTGATGTTTGGTAAGAAATTTCTGGACTTGTTAGTCACCTTCCAATGAACTATCTCACTGAGCTCGGTCCAAAAAATGATGGCGTAATCAACATGAAGATCATAGATGACAGCATGAAATAAACGAAGAAAATGCAAGCTTGCATTATCTGTACCCGTAGCCTTGGCTGTCAAACATCTAATGATCACAGAGAAAAGCGTGTACCATGGAAGTGGTAATTTGTTCTTCCTGAAATGACTAACCATAGATAACTCTCCGTCATACCCCAATGCTCTAATCCCAGCTAGAACTTCTTCCTCAGGTGGATACTCTTGAAATCCCGACATTCCTGCTCTGGAATTTGCTTCTGGAAGATTAAGTATCAGACGAAGACGTGCGTAATCCAGATATGTCGTGAACTGGTCAATCTCAATGCTAAATCTGGGAGGCGAGACATTCACAATCTTCGTAATTGAATTCCATGCCTGTTGAACATAAACTTCCGGTACGTCGCATCGAACCGATAAAGCATATGAAAGAGGATGCCCTAGAAGAATCGAACGAATGATCGGATGAATATCTATCCGATCAAGTTCCACATAATGATTGTTCGGAAGATAGTTGATGTAATTATCTCTTGGAAAAACATCATTCGGAGTACTTCTTATGGAAGAAAGATCAGCACCAGAAGATCTTTGAGAAGGAAGAGGTCTCTCCCTCGAAATTTGTTCTGAAGGATCATGCTCTCCTTCCTGAACCTCCTGTTCATGTTCTTGAACATCATCAGAAGCCATCAAATCTGTGAAAGATATTCATTTAAGACAAGAAATATTAGTAAAAAACAGATAAAAGAAACTAAGTGTAAAACAAATTAAAAAAAAAAAATTAAAAAAAAAACTTGAAAATTTTCCTAAGTGTAGGTTTTCGCAATGCACTGAGGCGAAAAGAGAAGTTTTCGCAATTAACTGTTGCGAAAAGTGAAGTTTGCGCAATGAACTGCTGCGAAAACTTAGACTTAGAAAAATTTCAACACACACACAAGGAATTCGCAAAGGACTATTGCGAAAAGTGAGGTTTTCGTAATAGGTAATTGCGAAAAGTGAGGTTTTCGTAACTGCCTATTGCGAAAAGTTGAGTTTCCGCAATAGATCATTGCGAGTTCTTGAGTTGAATGATGCGAAAAGTAAACGAACAGATCAAAAAACTCAAAATTATCCTAAAATTAAAGAAGTACTCAGATCGAAAACTATTCTAAATGCTTTTAAACACTAAAACGAACATTGAAGCACACTTTTAAGCATCTAATTTGAGTTAAACCCTAGAAAATGAAAAATGATCATGCGAACAGATGATAAAACAGATTTTAATGGATGAAATTAAACAAGAAATCGAACATATACGGATATAATATCAAGGATTAAAGGTTCGAAATCTTACCTGATAACATGCACTCACTAAATCACACTGAAGAGAGGAAGTCAGAAACCGATTTCGCAAAAAATGAGAGAAGATGAACAGTAAGAAAATTCAAAACCGGGAAACTAAAGTCAAAATTGGTCAAACTTTCTTTTAAACCCTTTTTCTAAAAAAAATCATTATTTTATAAAATACCAAAATACAATTATATTTATAATTTTTAGTATTTCAAATAAAATAAATTTTCTTATTTAAAGAAAACTTAATAATTTTCAAAATATCAAAAATTATTAATATATTTGATTTTGAAATCTTATATAAAAATAATGACTATGTTCAATAAAATCCCTTTTACCTGTTTTCTCCCCCTACACAAATGCATTAAAAATTTTACAATTAACATCTGCATTTAGAAAACATACCTGAATGATATCTCAGAGATTTATACCTGAATTGATATTTGACGATGAAAAAATATCAGATATAAATCAGATATCCAGATTCTCTCCCCCTCAAATGAAGAACTATTCTCTTCTTCTTTCAGTTTCAGATGCAAATAACTTCTCTCCCCCTCAAAAATTGCTTATCAAACCAATCTGTATTCTCCCCCTCGAATAAAGCAGAGACTCCACACATGACAGTTAATTACTTCAAAAAAAGAGTCAACTATGATAAAAGAAATACAAAGATTTATATTTAATATCTACTGAATAAAAATGTTTGAACACTTAACAAATGAAATTCAAATCAGTGAAAATAATCATATTTTTCAATCACAGATGACATCAAATACATGCTTCCAGATTGAAAACCAAGTCATGCTTGCATACCAAGATGATATAAGTTCATTTTCAATCCCCTTAGATAAACTAATTGGTGGGTTAGCATGTGAATTAAGATTAGCAACAAGCAAATGCATTTCATAGACATAAAAGATTACTTTGCTCAGACTCACACTATTTATCTGAAAAACTGAATTTCCACAAATTTATAAGTTTATCGCGACATTGTAATTTCCCAAAGCTTATAGAGATGTGTGCTCTTTGGCATCTTTTATTGTGTGAACGTTGGCATCTTTTAATCACAGGGTTTATTAAAATCCAGATACATCGTAAACGTAACTTTCTATCTGGTCCTATAGCAGGATTTGGGTCAGCCGATCCCAGACCAGTTGGTCTTAGGGGCTAGATGACAAGCACCCCTTGGGACTTACTCTCCCGAACCAGAAAGGCTACATCGATATGTCTAAATTCCATCTGTACCAGTAGAACATGGCTTTCTACCTGGTTCTATAGCAGGATTTGGGTCAGCCAATCGCAGACCAGTTGGCCTTAGGGGCTAGGTGACAAGCACCCCTTGGAACTTAATCTCCCAAACCAGATAGGCCACAGGTACAGACTTTCAAACCAAATGATGTTTTTTTTTATTGCATCTCTTTTCACTTGGTTCAAAAACTCTGTGCTTGGCTCTTATCTTCATTTCCATTCAATTAACAAAATCATAGGCTTTTTGAACATTATAATCTTAAAACATCTAGATTTACACTAAATTGCGCTTATATCTATGTTTCAATCATGTGTCACTTACCTTTCGATTTGACTTAGAGGCGAAATATGAAACATAATATATCTCAACATATCACAAGACTACTTGACTAACAATCCTTAACATATATTTTATTCACTGAATTGAAAATAGACAAATTTTCACTTCTTTGAATAAAATTTGTTAAAGATCAAACTTTAAAATTCAACATGCCGATCTTTGAAAGTAGAAAATTGAACCTCTTTTCATCCAAAGCTTTGGTGAAAAGATCGGCAAGTTGATATTCAGTAGGTACAAAATATAACTCTATTGTACCTTTTTCCACATGATCCTTTATGAAGTGATAACGCATGTCAATGTGCTTTGTCTTGGTGTGTTGGACCGGATTCACGGAAATAGCGATCGCCGACTTGCTGTCACAGTATATCGGAATCGTTTTGTAAAACAAGCCGTAATCCTTCAATTGTGTTTTCATCCATAGAACTTGAGAGCAGCAACTAGCCATGGCAACATACTTCGCTTCAGCAGTTGAAATGGATACACAATTTTGTTTCTTGGAAGCCCAGCTAATTAATCTACTCTCCGAGAAACTGGATATGGCCTGAAGTGCTTTTCCGATCCAATTGACTTCCTCCATAATCTGCATCAGAATAAGCAGTTAGTTTGTAATCAGAACTCTTAGGATACCATAAGCCTAAGTACGGAGTTCCTTTTAAATATCTGAAAATCCTCGTCACTGCTGATCGATGCGATTCTTTGGGATTTGCCTGAAAACGCGCACATAAGCATGTAGCAAACATTATGTCCGGTCTACTTGCTGTAAGATACATTAGTGAACCGATCATGCCTCGATATGAGCGAACATCCACAGCTTTACCATCCGGGTCTAAACCAATCTTCGATCCATGAGACATCGGCGTTCGCATAGTCGTGCTTTTGTCCATCTTGAATTTCTTCAAAATGTCAAATACGTACTTGGATTGATTTATAAAGATGCCATCCGGAAGCTGTTTTACTTGAAGTCCAAGGAAGAAATTAATTTCCCCCATCATGCTCATTTTAAACCTTGAAGACATAAGATCTGAAAACCAATCAGATAAAGCTTTGTCAGTAGCACCAAATATAATGTCATCTACATAAATTTGTACTAAGCAAATATCAAGATTTTTACGAAAAGTGAACAAAGTAGTATCAATTGCTCCCTTGGTAAAACCATTTGTCAACAAGAAGGTTGACAATTCATCATACCACGCCCGTGGTGCTTGTTTCAAACCATATAGAGCCTTATCGAGAACGTAGACGTAATTTGATTTGTTTGGATCGACAAACCCTTCAGGTTGAGATACGTAAACCTCTTCCTTGAGTGCTCCATATAGAAACGCGGGTTTGACATCCATTTGAAATAGTTTGAAGTTCCGAAAGGCAGCAAAAGCAAGAAACATCCGAATAGCTTCAAGGCGAGCCACTGGCGCGTATGTCTCATCATAATCGATACCTTCTTGTTGTCTATAGCCTTTTGCAACAAGACGAGCTTTATTACGAACCACAATACCATCCTTGTCCTTCTTGTTCTTGAATATCCACTTAGTGCCTATGATACTCTTTCCCTTTGGCTTAGGCACAAGTCTCCACACCTTTAAGGCTTCAAACTGATTGAGTTCCTCTTGCATCGCAATTATCCAATCCGGATCCATGAGAGCTTCTGAGACTGTAGATGGTTCTATGTTACTCAGAAAACATGCAAACAAACATTCGTTTGGTGTCGCGGATTTGGATCTAGTTGAAACACTAGCCGATGGTTCCCCAATAATCTGATGAACAGGATGAGCTTTTGTCCATTTGGCCGTGTGAGGAAGAGGATCAATTGTTTCTTGAATACTTTCTAAAATCTGAGGTGGAGGATCTGGAATGTCACCTTCGGAAGAAGAAATAGACACGATTTTTGTTATCGGAGGAGAAATCTCATTAATACTCCCTGATTCTGATATTTCGACTAAAGGAGGATCAACAGATGTAAGTGGAACAACAACTTCAGATTGTTGAACAACTTCAGTTTGTTCTTCTTCTTGAACAAGTGGTGACTGGATGTCATCATTTGTCACCGGTGATTCAACCTCAGATACAACGAGATGTGGTGTTTCAGAAACCACATTTTGTACTTCTATAACTGGTGCCTCTTGTTCAGGAACAGGTGGAACAACATCTTCTGTTGATTGAGTTGCAGCGGAAGTATTTGTAGATGTGTTCACATTTTCCTGATTCATCAAGTTAGAATCATTATTAGATTTAGGCACATCATCATAGAAATTTTCAAATAATAAATCAAGATCAGTAAGAATAACAGAGTTAGAAAGATGATCCTGATTTGACATTTGAGAAGCATGTTCTGAACTGACTTGTTCAGAAGCTAAAACCCCTGAAAGATCGGGTTCCGGTCCTGATTGGCCGGAAGCCATTTACTCTCTTGACAGTAACATTCCCTTGCACAATGTCTCCGTATCCAAGAATTTGTGATGTTTCACAATTACCAAATCTTACCTTTCCACATGCCTTTTCCTTAAAATTAGATAACAGAGATCTATTGCCAGTCATATGTTTGGTGCATCCAGAATCCAGATACCACAAACGACTTGGCTGCATATAAGCACATCAAACAAGTTTAGGTACCCATATAGATTTGGGTCCCTTTTTGTTAGTCCTTTTCTTTCTGTTATCTTTGTTCATGTAATAATAGGCATCAGTCATATTTAAATCTCCATGATTAACTTTAATGTCGTTTTTAGAAAGATAACCGTTAGAATGACAACACTCCGAGCAACACATACCAACATTTGCAATATGAATCATTTGCTTTATTGAATATCTGACAAGACTATTACAATCTTTATTCATACAAGCAAATGTATTCTTGTTCCAAATGTCAGATTCTATGTCACTACAAGAAGAAGTTGATGATTCCATCGGTTTGCATTTGGGAATCCATATAGGCTTTCCTTTCTCTTTTAAAGCCCTATCTGAAAAAGAAGAAGTAGAAGAGTCAGATATATTTCCAAAATTAGAAACTTGAGCCTTTGACCTTTTCTTTGATCTTCTTCTTTTACGACGCTTTTTAATATGAATATTTGAATTTGTCGTAAATGAATCGTCTAAAATTTCAAATTTAATCTCTGACATTGAAGACAAACTATCATCGGTAGAATCAAACTTCACATTAGTTTCCTTTAAACTTTCCTTGGAGTTATTCTGTTTTGAAAAATCAGATAAATCGGACTCAGAAGTAGTTTCAAAAATAGAATCAGAAGAAACTTCCTTAAAATCATATTCAGAAACCACATGTACATTTCTTTTATTTTCCAAATCCTCTAACTTAGATTCCAAATCCTTGATTTTATTTTCAAGACAAACTATCTTAGTTTCTAACACTAACGGAGGAATATACCTTTTAGTATCATACAATACTTCAGATTTATCCTTACTGTCAGTGTTAGTCACATAAGTATCAAAGTAATCATTGGATAAGAAATCTTTATTAGAATCTTTTGGTTTCGAAATGTACTTTGCGTTTTCTCTTGTATACACAAATGGAAGTTGCATTTTGGTAGTAAAATATCTTTTCTCCTTTTCTACTTCCAAAGCTTCCTCTTCATTTGTCCAATTTATTTTAAATTGGGGGGCATATCTTCCTAGATGTAGAAAATCAAAATCGTAAAGCGTTGGAACTTTTTCTTTCGCATCATCTAGAAAATGAGGATTTTCAAAACCTAAACCCCATTTTTCTTTAATAGCATTATAACTCCTCGGTTTGTACAAATAAACAGTTTGTTCCGTTTGACCCCGAACATACAGTTTTTCCTCAAGTTCATTGATCTTATCTGAAAATTCATCTTTTTGGTTGGTCATAAGTCTCAAAGATTCCTCTTTCATTTTTATGATATATTCTGAATCTTCTATTTTCTTTTTAAACATATTTTCCATGTTAATCAAAATTATTTTATTATCTTCGATTTGAACATTAAGCGATTTGATTAACTTTGATTGATCATGAATAATGTCTTTTTCAGATAGTCTTTTAGATCGGAGAATCCGGATAGCTTTAACGACATTTTCCATTTGAGATGATATGAAGTTATAATCAAAATTAGAATGTACCTCAGATTCATCTGATGAAGTATCATCCTCCTGCTTTTCATCATCTGAAGCATCATCTCCCACAAAGCACATAGCGGCCGTCTCCTCATTGTTAGATTCATCATCAGAGAAATCAAGAAAGTACTCTTCTTCCACAAGCAGAATGTTTCCATTTTCTTTCTTCTCAACAAGATCCAATTTCTTTTTGTAGTACTGAGAATCTCTGACAACTTTGACTCTACAGTCTTTGGCCATGTGCCCAGTCTTACCACATTTGAAGCAAGTGATGATTGGCTTCTTCAATTCTTCAGCCTTTGGAATATACTTCTTTGGAGGATCAGCTTGAGGAGTGTAGGAAGAGCTTTCATTGAACTGTTTTCTTGGCCCTGAAGAGAAACGTTGATTATTGTTGCCTGACTTGTATTTCTTTTGAAAGTGTTGTGTCAACAATATCATTGCTTTTTCCAACTCTTCTCCGTCATCGTCCACATTTCCATCAAAGGCATGTTCTACCAACGACTTCTCTGCAAGTTGCTTGGCCAACAATGCAATCGGATCTTCTGATTTACCTTTAGCTTTCTTATCAATCTTTGCCTTCTTCATTAGAACCAAATCCTCATCCACCATCAGTAATTCATACAGCTCTTGAATCTGCATCTTAGATATCCCAACATCATTCCTTAACCTATGACATGTCTTACTCCATTCTGGTTGAAGAGAATTCAGAAACTTCAGATTGACTTCCAATTCTGATTTAACCACCTTGATCTTGTACAGATTATTGATGACTCCCCAAAATCTATCAAATGTGCTCTTTAACGTCTCATTCTCCAATGCTTTGAAACTTTCAAAACTGTTCATGTAACGAGTTTGTCGCAACTGAATAGAAACGACAAATCCCAACATTATCTTCTCTAATTGAGCCCACATCAAAGTAATGTTATTTCGATAGCAGTCAATCCTGTTGTATATGAAATTTGGTAAAGAAAGGATCAGGTATGACTTGGCATCTTTATCTGCTTGCTGTCTAAGGATTTCCTCCGGTGTGTAATCAGTCTCTTTCTTTTCTTCACGAGTTGCCGGAGTAGTAGCTGTAGCAGGAATCTCAACAACAGGTTTAACAAACGGGCCTTCCATCAAAGACTTCATTATATTCACACCGTTGCTTTGAAACTCGATAAAGTTGAGAAATCTATCACGCCATTGAGAAAACTCGTTTTCATTTATGAGCACCGGTGGCCGAGTGTTAGAGCCCAAAGTCATCATTATGTCATTCTTGAACATCATATCTTGATTTGCCATTGTAAAACAGAGGTTTGGGTTAGAAACGAAAGGATTCGGAAAAAAATGACAAAGGAACAGTTTTCGCAACCAACTAATGCGAAAACCACAAAGTTTTCGTAAGCAAAGGACACGAAAAGTCGAAGTTTTCGCAATTGACAGATGCGAAAACCTGATGAATCTTGCGAAAACCTGAGATCTTGCAAAAACCGAACGAAAAATCCCAAACACGTCTGAAATCTGAACGGATTAGCACGAAAATTCACAGATATGCTCGAAAATGCAATCTAATCACTTACTCTCTTTTACACAAACTCTGAAAACCTCTGAATCAATAATACGCAGATCGAACAGAAGCCAAAAACGATAAACCAAAATCTGATGAAATCTTCAAAATTGAAGATCAAAAACACGATTAATCGAGAAACTTCCTTCACAAACAATGTTCTATATCTGAATCCGAATCAAATGAACCTAATCCCAAAGCAATTCGATCAGAAAATCGGATTTTTGAAAAAAAATCTCAAGAAAACGAGATTTCTTGATGAAAATCAATAAATCAATCAAATTTCCTTGACAAATCTCTGCAAAAATCGATCACTGATAATCAAATACACTCTCGATTCTTCACACTGCTCTGATACCAATTGTAGAACACAAGATCAATGAAGAAGAAAGTGAATTTGATAGAGAGAAAAAGTAGAAACTGTGTATCTCTGATATTAGCAAAAGTTATACAAAACAAGGAAGGAAAGGGTATTTATACCCTTGACTTAGAAAGTCAAACTATCTAAAAGAAAGCTACAAGCTTACTTAAATACACATTGATTACAACATAAAATGTTCTAACAGTACCCAAGAAAAACTAATCTTCCTTTGTATTGCAGGTTAAGAAGGGTATCTGGTATCTTGATAGCGGTTGCTCTAGACACATGACTGGAAAGAAAAGCCTGCTCGCTGAATACAAAGAAGAGAAGGGTCCCTCTGTGACTTTCGGTGGAAATGGAAAAGGACATACCCGAGGGTATGGTGTACCTTCAAATGGTACAACCTCCTTCAGAAGAGTCGCATATGTTGAAGGGCTGAAGCATAATCTTCTAAGCATCAGTCAGCTTTGCGACATGGATAACAAAGTAATCTTTGCTAAGGAATCCTGCTTTGTCTCTGACAAAAAGGAGAAGATAGCTCTCAGTGGTTATCGTTTGGAAAATGTTTATGTAATAAACATGGACTCAACAACCACTGAGAACTCCTGTTTCTTCTCAAAGGCCTCATCTGATGTCAACTGGCTATGGCATAAGAGGCTATCTCATCTAAATTTCAAGACACTGAACACTCTTTCTTCAAAAGAGTTAGTCACTGGTCTACCTCAGCATTCATACGCCAAAGAGTCGTTATGTTCAGCGTGTGAAAAAGGGAAGCATACCAAAGCAAGCTTTAAATCAAAGCAAGTTTCTTCAGTGTCATCTCCTCTACAACTACTCCATATGGATTTGTTTGGCCCTATTAACAAACAATCCATCGCTGGAAAGAAATATACGCTGGTCATAGTTGATGAATTCTCTCACTTCACTTGGGTAATGTTTCTCCGTTCTAAGAGTGACACCCCTGAAGAACTAATCAATTTTGTTCGGAAGATGGAAACCCTGAACAATCTGACCGTTCGCTCAATAAGGAGTGATCATGGGACTGAATTCAAAAACAGTTCTCTTGATTTCTTCCTTGAGAGTAAGGGTATTTCTCACAACTTTTCTTCAGTGAGAACACCGCAACAAAATGGAGTCGCTGAAAGAAGAAATAGAACAATTATTGAAGTTGCACGTTCAATGCTCAGCGATTCTCACCTGCCTACTCAGTTTTGGGCAGAAGCTGTCAACACTGCTTGTTTTACGCAAAACAGGTCGCTAATAGTTAAAAGATTCAAAAAGACAGCCTATGAACTCTTTCATGGGAGAAAGCCTTCAATCAGCTTTCTTCACATATTTGGATGTCAGTGTTTTATACTGAACAACAGAGATGCACTTGGAAAGTTTGATCCTAAGGCTGATGATGGAATCTTTCTTGGATACTCCTCAGTTTCCAAAGCCTTCAGAGTCTTCAATCGTAGAAGTCAAACTGTAGAAGAAACTATTCACATCACGTTTGACGAATCCCGTTCAGCGAACTCTAAACCGTCCGCTGATACTGAAGAACTGAATCAATGGATGTTTTCTCATCTTGGTGATTCAGAAGATATTCCCACTAATGCTCATCCAGTAGAAGATGATAGTCCTATCATTCCATGTAACATCCCAGACCAACCGTACCAGATATTGTCCGCTTTGTCCACACACCTGGACTCACGGTTTTAAAACGCGTCTGATAGGGGAGGTATCAAGTCCCTCTTATAAGGCAACCTTAGTTCTCCTCCCCAACCAATGTGGGATCTTACAATCCACCCCCCTTGGGAGCCCAGCGTCCTCGCTGGCACACCAGTCCGGTTCCCGGCTCTGATACCATCTGTAACGTCCCAGACCAACCGTACCAGATATTGTCCGCTTTGTCCACACACCTGGACTCACGGTTTTAAAACGCGTCTGATAGGGGAGGTATCAAGTCCCTCTTATAAGGCAACCTTAGTTCTCCTCCCCAACCAATGTGGGATCTTACACCCACTTAACCATGTATACACGTTTGTCAGTGGAAGTAGTTGGAATGGAAGGTTCAGCAGTCTTCGCAGCATTTGAAGATTTAGCTTTGTCTTTCTTCACTTTGGTTAATTTCTTAACCTCAGTGGTATAATTCACCTTGACCTGATTTGCACCAGGGTTGGTCTTCTTTGCCTTGGGGGCAATCTTCACCTTAGCTATCTTTTCAGCTTTGGTGGCTGTGGGGCACTTACTAGTAATATGATCGGTAAGTCCACAGTGATAACATTTCCTATATCTAAAAGTAGTTCTAGGACCATTTGAATGCTGAGCTTTTAATTTCAAATTAGAAGTGCCAGCACCAAGTAAACTATTGGCTTTAGAAATGGGACGAACATTCAGTTCTTCAGATTTCTTACCAAGGACATCCAATCTGAGTCTAGGAGTAGATCGCTGAATAAATCCAGATATCTGCTTCCTTGATCCAGAGGGATGAGCCACTGAAGCTTTAGAAGCATTCAGTTTTGATACTAAGGTACCTTTCTGAGGATTCTGGTAAATAACAATTCCTTTACCTTTGTCTTTAAAGATAGAGGTAGGTTTTGAATAAACCATTTTCTCCTTGCCTTTTGAGGAGGTAGGAGTTTCCTCAGGGATTGGTGTAACGGACGAGGAGCACTGAGAAGATGAAGTATCAGCGACTGAGGATACGAACGTTCCAAATTTAAGCATTGAACGCTCAGTGGTTGGTTTTGGAGTTTCATATTTGTAACCCAAACCACGTTTATCACTCAGGGGAATCTGAGACTTTATTATCTCAGTGATCTTTGTTGAATAATTACACCATCTTTCAACAGTAGCTTTTTCAGCCTTTAATGCAGCGATAGCTTCTGCTCGTTCGATTTTGACTAGCTGATTTAAATATACTTGATCTTTAAAATCTTCTTCAATTTTAGAAAGCTTTTCTATTTGAAGGTGGCAGTTTTTAAGCTTTTCAGCGAGATCAAGATTTTGGTTTTCAACCACAGTTTTGTCGTTCATGGCTTCGTATAAACTTCTAGTCAAGAGATCGATCTTAGGGAGACTATCATCTTCATCAATATTTGCAATATTGGTAAAGAAAGAAGGTGATACCTGAATAGCAGATGTTGAAGTGGAGGGAATGTCTGAACTTTCTTCCTCTTCTTCAATCTTGGCCATAAGACATAGATTTGCTTCATCATCTTCAGAGTCAGATGATGATGCTTCTTCAATAGAAGCAGCCCAATCATAGTCAGCCATCAGGCCTTTATTCTTCTTAAAGCTTTTCAGCTTTTCATATTTTTCTTTCAGCTTTGAATATTTGTCATCTTTATTTCTTGGAGCAAAGGGTTTCTTTGTAAAAGCTGAGGGTCTAGAAACTTTCTTTGACCTGCACTCGTTAGCGAAATGTCCTGTCTTTTCGCAGTTAAAACAAGTAGCAGTAGCCTTGTCAACAAAAGTTGATGATCTAGGCTTGTCAGTTATGGAAAGAGGTTTGTTCTTTTTAAACATTTTCTTTTTGGCAAATCTCCTGAACTTCTTAGTTAGGAGAGCCAAAGATTCATCATTATATGAATAATCAGAATCTGATGACCTTTCAGAGTTACTCTCTAACTCAGTGATAGTGACCGAGGGTCGCTGAGTAGAGAGTTCCTCTGAGATTAAAGCAACAGGGGTGCTTTTGGAATCTTTTACAAGATTCTTCTTAAGATGGCTTGATTGCTCATGATTCAGCAACGTGCCATATAAGGTAGCAAGGGTCATTGATTTTAGATCCTTTGACAGTTTGAGACACATAGAATAATTGTCCCAGCTTTCAGGTAAACATTCTAGAAACTTTGTCAGCACTTCAAAGTTAGAATATTCCTTACCAACAGTTTTCAGATCTATAATTAAACAATTAAAACGTTGGTGAACTTCAGAGAGAGTTTCATTATTACCAGAAATGAAGCTTTCGTATTGTCTTACCAGGTTGATCTTTCTTGAGTCCTGGACTTCAGACGTTCCTTCATACTGAACACATATTGTGTCCCACGTGGCTTTTGATGTTTTCAGATTCATGACGGAATGGTATACTTCGTCAGGAAGAGCCATGGATAGTATGGATCTGGCTTTTGTATCTATAGCCACTTTCTTCTTATCTTCGTCAGTCCATTGAAGGATTTCCGTAGGTACCAGCCTTTCTGGAATAGCAGGTCTATTCTCAGCGACCGGAACTGCAGCATCAATTCTTACAGGGATGAATGGACCATTTTCGAGATAGCAAGGCATAGTAGGGTCTACACCTTCTAAGAAGAGTGTCATCCTATTTTTCCATAAGTTGAAGTTATCTTTGGAAAATCTAGGGGGTTTAGCAAGAGAACCATTGTCTATATAATTTGTGTTTGTGTTGGTGGCCATTTTCAGATAATAGCAAGGAAGAGAAATATCTTAGATTAGATCTTGTTTATGAGATTAAAAAAATCCGCTCTGATTCCACTTGTTGGTCCCGAAGGCCTATACAAGTTTGTAGAAGGGGGGGGGGGGGGTGTTGAATACAAACACACAGATTTTACTTTTCTAAATTGTTTATTGATAAATCATTAACAATTTACAGCTTGTTGCGGAAACAAGATTAAGGATAAACCTAAATCTAAACAAGTTGGAACACTAAGGTTTCTTGCACTAAGAAAGATAAGGGAAATTACTAATAATAACCTATCTTGAGATAAGAGATTGAACTTGTCCAGAGTTAGCAAGTTACTTCAAATGAAGTGGGTTCATCTCTTTATATACTGCATGCATTTAATGCAAGTCAGTATACACTTTACACGTGTCATCAGCTGGTTGGTTGCATGTCATTGACCTTGGTTGACAACCTTAGTAGCCGCATGGATGAACAGTGTAGTATCAGAGTGGTTGTACGATTTTAGACATTCGGGGGTTCTTTTCTGACATTTCGTACGGAGTCGTGCAAGAGAGGTTTAGACAAAAATACTTTTACGGAGGACTTCATGATCAGCTTTCGTTGATTCAGAGAATTATCATTATCTATTCAGCGAATGATAAAGTTCAGCGATAGCTGAAGTCTTGTACTTGATACTTCACGTTGAGTGGACAAATCTGAGTCTTCGCTGATCCGCATCAGTTCATTAGGAGACTTGTCGCTGGTTCTTGAGCTTGATCTTCGACTTCAGCGTAGAACCTTTGTTGACGTGAAACTTGTCTTCAAGGATCATAAGTAAACAACTAACTTATCAGCGATCATCATAATGACTGAACAGACTCAGAGCATTAATGGTGAACAGTGTTCGCTGAATGTTTAATTTAAAAAGCGAGAGTTCCTATCAGCGGTACTGTAAGATCTTAGTACTTATCAGCGATAGTGAAACTCTGATACATATTGTTTACTTACAATTTTCACTAAGTATATAAGAGAGGGTCATTATCAAATCACTGAGGGTTTGGATCAACATGCGCCACAGCCACCCAAGCTGAAAAGATAGCTAAGGTGAAGATCATTGCCCCCAAGGCAAAGAAAACCACTGAGGTTAAAAAAATTAATCAAAGTGAATACTGACAAAGCTAAATCTTCAAATGCTGCGAAGACTGCTGAACCTTCCACCTCCTCTTCTAAACCCACTGACAAGTGTGTACACATGGTTAAGTGGGTACCCAAGACAAACTAATCTTCCTTTATAATGCAGGTTAAGAAGGGTATCTGGTATCTCGATAGCGGATGCTCTAGACACATGACTGGTAAGAAGAACCTGCTTACTGAGTACAAGGAAGAGAAGGGTCCCTCTGTAACTTTCGGTGGAAACGGAAAAGGACGTACCCGAGGATTTGGTGTACTCTATAATGGTACAACAACCTTCAGAAGAGTCGCATATGTTGAAGGGCTGAAGCATAATCTTTTAAGCATAATCTCAGCGGTTATCGTTTAGAAAATGTTTATGTAATAAACATGGACTCAATAACCACTGAGAACTCATGTTTCTTCTCAAAAGCCTCATCTGATGTCAACTGGCTATGGCATAAGAGGCTCTCTCATCTCAACCTCAAGACACTGATCACTCTTTCTTCTAAAGAATTAGTCACTGGTGTACCTCAACACTCATACGCCAAAGAATCCTTATGTTCAGCGTGTGAGAAAGGGAAGCAGACCAAAGCAAGCTTTAAGTCTAAGCAAGTCTCCTCAGCGTCATCTCCTCTACAACTTCTCCATATGGATTTGTTTGGCCCTGTTAACAAACAATCCATCGCTGGAAAGAAATATACACCGGTCATAGTTGATGAATTCTCTCGCTATACCTGGGTAATGTTTCTCCGTTCTAAGAGTGACACACCTGAAGAGCTCATCACCTTTGTCAGGAAAATGGAAGTCCTGAACAACTTGACCGTTCGCTCAATAAGGAGTGATTATGGGACTGAATTTAAAAACAGTTCTCTTGATTCCTTCTTTGAGAGTAAGGGTATTTTTCACAACTTTTCTTCAGTGACAACACCGCAACAAAATGGAGTCGCTGAAAGAAGAAATCGAACTATTATTGAAGCTGCATGTTCAATGCTCAACGATTCTCACCTGCCTACTCAGTTTTGGGTAGAAGCTTTCAACACTGCTTGTTTTACGCAAAACAGGTCACTGATAGTCAAAAGATTTAATAAAACAGCCTATGAACTTTTTCATGGGAGAAAGCCTTCAATTAGCTTTCTTCAAATCTTTGGATGTCAGTGTTTCATACTGAACAACAGAGATGCCCTTGGAAAGTTTGATCCTAAGGCTGATGATGGAATCTTTCTTGGATACTCCTCAGTCTCCAAAGCCTTCAGAGTCTTCAATCGAAGAAGACAGACTGTTGAAGAAACTATTCACGTCACTTTTGACGAATCCCGTTCAGCAAATTCCCGACCCTCTGTTGATACTGAAGAACTGAATCAATGGGTGTTTTCACATCTTGGTGACTCAGAAGATATTCCCACTCCTCATACTCATACCGTTGAAGATGATGGTCCTACTATCATCCCAAATATGCAGAATAGTGAAGCTGAAACTTCATGGGTCTCAATTGTTCCTCTAAACACTATGCCTGCTTCTAAACAAAATGTCTCAGACATTCCATCTACTTCTCAGCAATTAGTGAATGTGATGATATCTGCACCTACTCCTCTCTTGGCTGATATTCCAGAAGTTGCTGAAGCCTCATCTTCAACCCCTTCAGTTCAGGTTGAGTCAGCGATTCATGCTCCGGCTAAGCGATGGACTATTAATCACCCAATTGATCAAATACTTGGTGATCCAAATGCTGATGTTCAGACTCGACGAAGTGCAGGTAATATTTGTTTATTTGTTAACTTTATTTCTCTGATTGAACCAAAGAAAATAGATGATGCCCTCAGAGATCCAAACTGGGTCAGCGCTATGCAAGAAGAGCTGACAGAATTTGAAAGAAACAAAGTTTGGAATCTTGTTCGAAGACCAACTGACAAGACAGTGATAGGCACTAAATGGGTCTATCGAAACAAGTTGGACGAACATGGAACTGTAACCCGCAACAAGGCACGTCTTGTTGCTCAGGGATACAGACAAGAGGAAGGTATGGACTACGACGAAACATTTGCTCCAGTAGCAAGACTAGAATCTATTCGTCTATTCTTAACCTACGCTATATACAAAGACTTCAAAGTGTATCAAATGGATGTTAAGTCAACGTTTCTCAATGGAAAGCTGAATGAAGAAGTTTATGTGGAACAACCTCCAGGATTCTCAGATCCTAAGCATCCAGGTTATGTTTATAAACTGGATAAGGCACTTTATGGCTTAAAGCAAGCTCCTCGTGCATGGTATGACACTCTCTCTACTTATCTCCATATTGAACAATTTGAGCGTGGTAAAATCGATAAGACTCTATTCTTCAGGAAAGTAAAAGGTCATATTATTCTTGTTCAGATATATGTTGGTGACATTATATTTGGTTCTACTAACCCTGACCTTTGTACTCGTTTCACTGATAGAATGAAAGCAGAGTATAAAATAAGTATGATGGGTGAGCTAACATATTTCCTTGGTCTTCAGATAAAGCAAAATGAAAAAGGAAATTTCATAAATCAGGGAAAGTATGTTAAAGATATGCTGAAGAAATTTGATTTAACTCAGAGTTCATCTATGAAAACCCCTATGGCACTGCCGCTGACACTAAACAAGGATTCTTCTGGAATACCTGTTAATGTCACGACATACCGTAGGATGATCGGCTCTCTTTTGTATCTTACAGCTAGCCGACCTGATATTTTGTACGCAACCTGTTTGTGTGCACGATATCAAGCTGAACCTAAGGAATCTCATATGATCGTTGTAAAGCAAATCTTTCGTTACCTTAAGGGTACTCCGAACCTAGGTCTTTGGTATCCCAAAGATTCATGGGTTCCATATCCCAGATTCATCAGCGCCGTCTTTCAACAGGGACTTGGGGACAAGTACCCAAAAGAGGGTGATCTGAGACTTTCTCAGGTTGGCCCTAAGGTGCTCGACTTCAAGCCGCTGGCAAATGAGGTACGTCTTACTACACTTTTATCTCTTCTTAATCCTCATTCTTCTACTTCTGCGGCTCATTCAGTGGAAATCCCCATCGCTGATACCCAAGTTCCACCCTCCACTCCTCCTCGAAGAAGGAAACAATCTACTTCCCAACTTGGTTCCAAAAGGATCAAGAAAACCAAGGAGCAACCCCCCAGCATTCACATGCTTAAGACTCCACAGCTCATCTTGAAGAGCTGATGGATAGTTCAGTGGTATGCTCTGCTACAACTGATCAAGCCACCCCTTCCATCCCAGCTTCAACGTCTCTAAACGCTGAAGTTATAAACTTGGAACAGAACCCACCTCCTTCAGTCCCTCTAGTGACTGAAGTGATTGACAGCGAATCCAACGCTGAACCCCACACCCAACCCACTTTCTAAACCATCATTCCTCCCACCTCTCCTTTGGTCACTCAAACTCTTCCCCTATTCTCCTCAACAAACATCTTCCTCAGCGACACTACTGCTGAACATCTTCAGAGGATGATAGGACAAAACACTGGACCTGCAGGTACTTCCAGTCGTTAGGGAACTATTGAAGACGACTATGAAACTTTCTCAGGGTTACGAGGCTTCGACAACTTCGCCAACCCGCCTACAGGTATACACATTATCCCAAACACTTCTCTCTCTCAACCCCAAACTTCTGAGCTTTCCTCTTTTCATAAGTTAATAACTGTTTCAGGTCCTAATTTGGGGGATATCAACACCTCCCTGAAGGCCCTGTAAACAAAGGTGGAATCTTACAACACCACTCTCTCCACAAACTCTTCAGCGGTTACAGACGCTGGAGAGAACCTCAAAAAGCTGACCGAGGTTGTTGAAACGAAAGCCTCCAAATCTGATATAGAGAAGGTGGATAGCAGCATAGGAACTTTTGCTACCACCCTCGCTGAAACCTCCACCAACGTCAACAATCTCAACCTCACCAACCCCACCCTCGCAACAAACTTCACCACTTTGTCCAATGAAGTCACATCATTGAAAACAGAGGTTGGTACTCTTAAGGGTGAGGTCACCACGGCCAATGATCTCCTTCAGCAGATACTCAATTTCCTGGATGCCCCAAAGTCTCACTTTACTCAGGCCGATAGAGAGGACCTTCGAAAACTCGCCCATGCTATATCTGGCCTCGACGACAGATTAGCAGTGGTTGACCTTTGTATGGGACTCACTGGCCAAGAAGACAGTGATTCTCATACTACTGATGCTGCTGATGTTGCTGATATTCCTCTTGCCCCCCCTCCACATCATGTGGAAGAGGAGGAGAAGAGAGTTGAAGACCTTCCCCATAATGATGAGGGGGAGAAGAAAAATGAAACTGCTGCTTCTACTTCAAAACCTCAGGGAGTTGAAAACCCTGAGGGAACCGAGAAACATCCCTCTGTATCTGAGGGGGAGCAACTCGAAGATCAACACAAAGAAGCGTTTGCTGATGTGACCGTACCTTACGCTGATGAGGTCGAGTCTGAAGTGAAAGAAGAAGTTGAAGACGAAGAACCCATCGATATCGATGATGAAGAACCATCATCATCCCCTAAAGACGATGACGATGATGATGATGATGACTTCTTCTTCGTTGAGCCCAAGAAGGCCCCTGAGAAAGGGATTTTGATAAATGAACCTTCAGGGGAGACGACCAAGACAAAACATGCAGCGTCTGAAGCTGACAAAGTCAAAAACAAAGGCCTCGCTGCAGAAGGCAATCTGGCTATCCTTCAGATTAAGCCAGCTTGTCAGGTATAATATCTTCTATTCCCTTATACTGCATCCCTTCTCTATCCCTTCTCAATCTCAATCCTTCTATCCATAAAACCTCTATACACTTAAACCCCATTCTTTTCTCTATCTCTTTCCTCCCATGTTCTTACTTAAACAATCGTTGTGTTTCAGCTAGTCCTCTCCCCTGTTTGAGGATCCCGCTGAAGCTCCTACAACTACACCAACAATAATCCCAGCCACAAGAGCTGAAGAAATAATCCCAGTCTTGGATTTAACCACTTAGACTGATGAACCTGAAGAACAACTGCTCTCTCACAAAAACAGACCTTCCTTGGCTCCTCAAAAGGTAAGTGAAGAGGATCAATAAAAGAGAGATGCAATGATCAAACATCTTGAAGATAAGCGAATCATTCTTCCTCGTGACAAAATTCCTGTTCCTACAAAGTTCAGACTGACGAAGAAAGAATTCACTGATCACCTCAGAGCTGTAAGATTACTCGCCAAAAAGAAGGAAGCTGAAGAAAAAGATAAGGCTCTTGCCATCTAGCTTGCCCAACAATCGGTGAAGGACCCAACGCTGAAAAGAACTCCCATCGAAGTCCAACGTCAGTTATGGGAAGACGTCCAGAGGATCTGTTGGTTCCCGTTTAGTTTAAACAAGATTAACAAATCTATTAGTTCGAGTTTATGTTTGATGCGGAAGAGTATTTGAAGAACTAACAGATACGTTTGTGTAGAAACAATACAGAATATAAAGAAACAGTGATCAGAATATGATATCTCAAAGATTACTGAGTTTCAATATATAATAAGAACATTAAGAACAGATTAAGAACTGTTTGGTGAAAGTGTAATGCTTAACAGGTTTGAAGATATAAAGTGTAAGCATGAAACATAGATTCTTAGATAAGTCCTTAAGATTGTTAAGGAAGATCTCAAAAAGAGACTTCCTTTTATACTACTCTAGGAGACCATAAAGTATGAGCTTCTGTTAGAACGGATGGCATGAATAGTAGAACGGATGGCATGAACAGTTGTACGTGCTGTATTGCATTTAATTGTGCAGACGTCTATGTTGTACTAAGCCCTATTGAGTCCACTCAGATTTTGACACGTGTTGAAGTTGGACAGGGCATGCTATCATGCAAGTTGATGAACTGGTCCTAGTAGCAAGATATTTCTTCAATAGTGGCAAGATATTATAAATATCTTCCAAGTCTTCAGTCTGAACCACAGAGGCTCGGTAAAGGGTTACAGAGGTTCTGTGGTTGGTCCTTTGTAGAGTAGTCTTCACCGGGTTCCGAGTCTTGGTCTTCTTTGTGCGTAAGACAGAGGTTCTGTAGGACACCTCTATAACTTCTGTAACTTCTTGACCATGATCTTTCGGAAGTGGCAGAGCATCTGTAAGAGGCTTTCTTCACTTAGCCTATTTTTCACTACTTCTAAATACTTCTATAATGAAGAAGATTGAAGCTAACAATCTCCCCCTACGTAGTGAAAAATAAAAATTTGACATTTAAGTACTTTAGGCTAAGTTAGATAAGACAGCTGTTAAACAATACCTCGAAAGTTCTTTCATTCAGAAATATGCCAGAGGCATTTTACATTTGAGTATTATGAAAGATAAACTGAAAATGGTTTGCAGAGATTTTGTTTGAGAATCAGATGTTGGCATCTTTGAAATCGTTGTAGCTTCTGTTGTCTCTTCCGACTTCTCTAATCTCATTGTAGAAACTGACGTAGAGTTCTCTTAAGCGGATTGTAGCATCAATCTCTCTGATGAAAGCATCTGCAGCTTCTCTATCCATTTGCTCGGTATCTTTATATTTTACAAGGTTTGCTCTGAACATATTCAGAGTACTGGTTGCGTACTTTTGACAGTCCATGGTCACAAAAAGTTTGACTTCGCCTTGTGGGTTTTGAAATACTAACCCGAACCTTGGTTCTGTAATGATTGAGTTGGGCACTGCGTCAGGTGGGCAGCGATCCTCTGGTGGCCGAAGGTTCAGATGTTTGAGACCAAGATCCTTTCCTAGCTAAAAGTGTGTCAAACTGTAGATCAGAAGCCTTTCCCTCATTGCTTTTCTCAACACTTGATAGGCTCTGGTGTTTGGCTCTGTGTTGTAGTTGTCCTTCGTCCATTGAAGAAGTTCAGGTAGATCATAGGGATTCAGATTCCTTAGGTCAGCATCAGCGAAGGTGGTTTCTGAATTGTCTACCCTTTTGACTCTGTAAAGATTGTACCTGACCCTTGGATAGGTTCTTGTAAAGGAGTACCTACAGAAGATTACCTTTTTGATTTTGTGGATTAAGAAGACTTCTGCTCTGGCTCTTGGCTTTGTTCTGGAGAAGATGTTCTCAAATTCTTCTCTGATCTTTGGATATGTGACGTGATCTGTTGGATGATTGGTCTGAAAGGGTTGTTTGTAGAGGTATTTGTATACCACTTCTTCCATTTCTTCGTATGTTGGACCAGGTGGTGGTGCTTGTCTTCTGAGACTCTCCATTTGTCGAACAACTTCTGCAGCTCTACCTGTTAGTGGAATGTCTGACAGAGGCTTCAATCCATATGCCTAGTCCTCTTCTTCAGGCTTTGGAGTTTGGAAGGCATCAAAGGCGCTCTTCATCAATTTCTCTGTAGGCTTGGGCAATGATTTCTTTTTCTTGGGCTCTTCTGTCAGTTTCGCCTTTCCCTTATCTTTGGCCTTTGGATGCCCATAACCTGTTGCCTCTGTAGGTTTGGGTGTTGGTGCTTCTGTTGGAATGATGGGTGTTGCCTCTATAGGTTTTGACACTTGTGTTTTAGAGGACTTTTGTGGCGTTGGTTCTGTTGGCTTGATTGGCTCTGTAACCTCTGTTGGAGGTTCTTTGGTGACTTCTTCTGTGAGCTCGGTTTCTGTGGTTTGAGGAATGTCGAATCTTCTTGCCATTCGGAAAGATGTTGTAAACCTCCGTCTTTCTTCTGCTCTTTGCACCATTCGTTCAGTCATTGTGTTGTGCATATTTCTTAGAACAGAAGAAGCAGAGATTTTTTCTCTTTTTGGTTTGTGGGCAATAGACTTTCTTCTTGGGATGGATTGGGGTTTTTCTGTTGGTTTTGTAGTTGGGGAGGGAAGATCTTCTTCTGAGGTGGATGACAGATGTTGAACATCTCCTCCAAACATTGTAGGGAATTCCACAGAGGTGGGTGTTTCCTCTGTGGTCTTTTGATCTTCTGTTCCTCCGGGTTGTTGGTTTGTTGGACTTTCTTCCAAGATGATTACCACAGGGGTGGTTGTTGCCTCTATGGTCTTTTTAGCAGTTTCTTGTACATGGGTTTCTTCAGCAGTTGATTCCATAGAGATGGGTGTTGTCTCTGTGGTCTGTTGAGTTTGTTGTTGTTGGGTTTGTTCTGGAGGGGCTTGGTTGATGGGTTCTGCGGCTATTGATGCTTCTGGAAGTCCTCTGATAGTAGCTTTCTCCCTTGTATTCTCCCCCTCAGGATGATCTGATGGACCAGGGTGGTCATCATCAGAGTCATCCTGACCCTTATCAGAAGTACCCTCTGCTCTGCAAGAAGCTTTGGGTTTCTTTGGTAGTTCTGCTCCTGCGGCCATTAACTTTGCGCATACATCATCACAGAGGACGAATAGAGTTGCAAGCGCTGCTTCTGTGTTGAAGCGCATTCTGCCGACACTTGCTCTGAACTCTTTAACGTAGTTGGCATTTGCAGTAGTGAAGGAGACGATGACTTCTGTGACCTGCTTTATCACATTCTTGTAGTCTTTAGCTGTGCTCTGGTCATGTAGTCTTTAGGCTGCATCAGCACAGTGTTGCGCATTGCTTCTTCTTGTACGTGTTTCAGGGCGTTCTGTAGATCTGCAGGTGTAATGCCATTTGCTTTGTCTGATTTCTTGTTCAGTTGTTCAAGGAAATGTTTGACTGATTCCTTGAATGCAAAAGTTGCTGCTATCCCGAATTCTTTGGCGGCAGAAGTGGTAGCTGTTTCAGCAGAAGACTTCATCTGAGTAATGGCGGATTTCACCTCTGTGGACAGATTGTCCATTTTGGTGTTCAGGTTTAGTAAGGCCGTCGATGTTGTCTCTGCAAAAGATTTGAAAGAGCTTTGCAACTCTTTCAAGGTTTGGTTCACAGAGGTGACAAGGGTTTGGAACTCATCCCTTGATACTTGTGTTCCTGTGGTAACCTCTGGAGGAACACATTCATCTCCAGAGTGAGTCCCTGCTCCTGGGACACCTTCGTTCACCCTTGTTTGTACGTTGGGGGTGGAAGGATTTCCTTCTGATCTTCGAGAAGAAACAAGAGTTTCAATCTCTACAGAAGTTTTGCGAAGAACAGTGTCCAAATCCACTCCAGAGGTGGGTATCGGAATGTTCTTCTGTTGACTCGGTGTAAAGCCCGTATCCCAGTATGTATTTTCTTTTTTATTAATTCTTTTCTCTTAAGTTTTATTTAACGTGGTTTCCGTTAACGGGGTTAGACGAATTGGACCTAATAGTTAATTATTTCAAATCGTTGGTTAGAGTGCGAGATGGAAAAACCCTACGGCCCCTCCCTCCCCTTCCCTTGTGAGTTCGGCCGAGAGAGAGTAGCAACAAAAGAGAGAGTAGAGAGAAACAAGAAAAAGTGAGAGAGCTCCATTTTTCGTATTTGTAAACCTAGCTGCAGAAAACTTCTGTTTCCCGGATATTGAACGGTCGGATCGTCGTGATTTTTGGTGAGCAGATTCACGACATCTTCATCAACATTCTGCACGGTGGGATCGTGGTTTTGAGGTCCGGAGATCATGGTTTCGTGGGGTTCTGCACAGCAGTAACTTTGTGGTGATTTTTCTCCGTTCTTGCTCTATTTTGGTTCCATACATCTTGATGTGCTTATTTCCAAGTGTACGATGGTTTTGTATGCCTCTAGTATAATCTGGAGAAGACTTTTTATTGCTCTAATATTGGTGGTAGTGGATTTGAAGCGGCTCTAGTAGTCCCGTGGTTTTTACTCTCGATTTTGAGGGGTTTTCCACGCTAAAATTTTGGGGCCTCATTGTGGTTGTTGATTGTATGTTTTGGGGTTGTTTTTACTTGCATTTAGAATACCCTATTTGTTTGCATCCTCAAAGGTTCATTCGGGTCTGTTTGGGTTAAGGTATGGCTTAATGGGTTACTAAGCATTATTTGTCATTTCATGTGAATTACACAGTTTCTGCCACTGTTTTGGTGAAAGCCATAACTTTTTATAGGAACATCTTATTGGGGTGAAATCAGTGCCAAAATCTCCCATTCTGAGTCTAGTAAGTTTCATATGTTTTACGGAAAAAGCAGTTCGGACCATAGCTAGTGTCAAATTGCTGTTTTGTACTGAAAGGTCCTGTTTTTCACTGTGCTGCAAGTCGGTTTTGTAAAATCCATAGTAAATTGTAAAAAAATAATTAGAGCGCGTGCGATATGTCCCTGGAACTCTAAGACATGGGACTTTGTGTTTATGAAAAAATATTCCTGGATTTATCAGTTTATAAGAGGTTTAACAGGTCCCGAACAGACCTGTGTGTTGAGAGTAAAAAACTGGAAAATGTATTTTATAATTTAGTAGTCGTGGCTTTGGGTTGGGGCGTCACTTTGACATTTGTTAACACTTATTTAGGTGGAAAAAGGTGAGCTGGTGTTGGCCGGTTCGTGTTGCTGTTGAGGACATAAGCTTTGCTTTTGAAGTGAGTTCTCTCACTAAATAGGATGGGAATTATATTTGTATTACTATAGCTCGAGTGTGATAGTTATGATTGTTGGTTGATATTATTGTGTTATGGGGTATATATACTTGTGTATATATATTGAACTGTGATTGATGTACTTCTTGATGGTTGTTCCAAGAAGTATATGTGTTTGTATAATGAGTTGCGATTATATCTTCTTGATGGTCGTTCCAAGAAGTGTAAGGTTTATTGTTAATGGTGATATATTTTCTTGATGGTTGTTCCAAGAAGTATATGTGTTTATATAATGAGTTGTGATTATATCTTCTTGATGGTCGTTCCAAGAAGTATAAGGTTTATTGTTAATGGTGATATATTTTCTTGATGGTTGTTCCAACAAGTATATGTGTTTGTATAATGAGTTGTGATTATATCTTCTTGATGGTCGTTCCAAGAAGTATAGAGCTTATTATTAATCGTGATATATTTTCTTGATGGATGTTCCAAGAAATATATGTGCTGGTGTATTTGGTATATATAAATTTTGGTGCAGGACGTGATTGCATGGTATGAGTTGGTTGCGATAACTAGCTGTTTAAGGGTGATGCTGATATAATTGCGATCCTATTTATGGTTTCAATTCACTAAGCTTCGTGCTTATCCCTTCCCAATATCTTATGATTTCAGGTGGGAGTAGCAGTCGGGCATGACGGTACACACGGGCGCAAGGCGAAGACTGTTTAAGTTAAATTTTTATTAAATGGGGATTTAATTATATAACTTTTACGCTGCTTGAACTTTGTTTGACGGTTTAAACCAACGACGTTTATTTTTATTGTAATGGGATTTGTTAACTTGTGGTTTGATTATAGTGAAATGCATAATTTTTTAAAATTAAATTCTTTGTAATTTTTGGGACGTTACAACTTGGTATCAGAGCACAGCTTGAGTGAATCAAACACATCTCGGTGTGTTTGGTCTCAAGTTGCGGCTATGAAATTTTAAATCCTTTTACTAAAATCTTTTCGAATGAAAGAAAACGGAAAACCCGTTTGGGAAACGGTGATTGAGGGCGCAGTGTGTACAGTCAGCCGACGCTAAGTGGGAAGGTACAATACTTAGTGTATTTATCGCTTTCTAGATCATAGGGAATGCATGCTAGATTGCCTATGTTGTTTACACTGTACTGTATGATGATTGCTTGCTAGTAGGAATCAATGCTAGTTATAGTAGGTTGTTAAGTGAAGGCCCTATAGGTTGTTTGCAGTAAGAATCATATAGCCTTAGAATATTTCATTTAGTTCTATTGCGCAGCTCTTGTTTGAGTCCAACCGTTCTAGGATAGAATCTTGTATTCGAATGTCTATTTGATTCACGCTGCATGCGACTGGGTATTCGCGAGGCAACTCGTTATGGCTAATAGGGATTCCGTTGTAGCAAGGGTAGTGGGATGAGATGAAATTCCTAGTGAGCTGGGAAGAGTGTTTACATATGAGTATGTATGCTAGATTGCTTTCTAGAACATAGGAGTATGTGTAACGTACCAAAAATTACAAGGAATTTAAAATTTTAAAACATGCATTTCATTATAAAACAAGCACAATTTAGTAATTCGTAACTAAATTGAAATTAACGTCGATAACTCAAACAGTCATTAAAGTTTATGCAGCGGAAATCTTATAAAGTAAAATCCAAAGGTTTGAAAGTAAAATTTAAACAATTCTCGACACCCCGCGCTTAGTGTGTGTACCGTCAAGCCCGACTGCCGCTCGCACCTGAAATCACAACATATTGGGAAAAGGTAAGCTAAACGCTTAGTGAGTCCTACCACACATGCATGTAGCAACCCCACGAATATCTCCCCTACTCGCAAGTAGGCAACATCACCAACACCACGAATATAAAACCACATAATGATTAACGTATAGATACGAACCTCGGTCCCACCGAGTACACCAAAAATATATCGATACAAGCTCAGTCCCACCGAGCCCTCGGTCCCACCGAGTAAAGATAATGTAATTGTAATAGCTCAGTCCTACTGAGCCCTTGGTCCCACCGAGCCCCCCAGTCCCACTGAGGTGTACGCAAGCATAAATAATCCGCATATAGATTCAACAAATCACAACTAATTATCACATCCCACTAGTCCACATAAACACACAATAACACGTAACAACACGTAGCACAAAATAACGATATGCATGAAATTCCTAACTACGCGGTGAGAGAACTCACCTCAAACGCACAGCTTATGACCTCAACCGCAACACGAACCGGCCGACACCAGTTCACCTCGTTCCACCTAAATAAGCGTTAACATTTGTCAAAGTGACGCCCCAAACCAAAGCCACGACTACAAACTTCAAAAACACATTTTCCAGTTTTTACTCTCAACACGCAGGTCTGTTCGGGACCTGCTTAACCCCTTATAAACTGATTAAACCAGATATATCTTTCCATAAACACAAATTCCCACGTCTTAGGGTTCCAGGGACATATCGCACGCGCTCTAACGATTTCACTACAATTTATTATGGGTTTTACAAAACCAACCTGCTGCACAGCGAAAAACAGTACCTTTCAGTACAAAACAGCAGTTTGACACTAGCTATGGTCCGAACTGGTTTTTCCGCAAAACATAAGAAACTTACTACACTCAGAATGGGAGATTTTGGCACTGATTTCACCCCAATACGACATTCCTATAAAAAGTTATGGCTTTCCCAAAACAGTGGCAGAAACTGTGACCTTTTTTTAAAAGAACGGAACGCGAAACTGTCAATTCCGGACCTGCTGTATAAACAGCCAATTAACGCCTAGCTAGAGGCCGAACCGGACTTCCGCTAAAACACGAAAAGTGTGCCCGGCACAGAATGTGAACCGTGGGCACCGGATTCGCCTCAATCCGAGCTACGACGGAAAAGTTATGGCCGTCGCAAAACAGTGGTAGAAAAACGTTTTCACATGAAATGACGATTTTATAAAACGGTTTAAACGATTCGGGTTACGGCTTACGTTTAGGATTTGAACAACTAATGGCTGGACCACCTAAACACCACCCACTGCCACCTCCGACAGTGGCGGTCGAGGGCGGCAGCGTCAGCCACCACCGGCGGTGGTGGTGGTTCGATCTATCTTCCGACGAAACAAGAAAAGGGTATCCACCCAACCCTTCACGCTACACACACTCCTCCGGCCACACCCTACGGCCGCAGACCCGCCATCACAGCCACCGGCTGGATGTGCACGGCGGTGGCAGCCGACTGCAACCATGGCCGCACGCGGCGGGGTGGTGGGTTTTGTGACGTTCGACAACAACGGAAGAGAAAACGGAAGAACGAAGGCCTTACCTTTCGGGGGAAAAACGCAGCAGCAAAACCCACAAAACTCGTCGGCTCCTTCCTCACTCTCGCCGGCGATCAATGATGGTGGCGGTGGTTTGGTCGACGGCAGCGGCAATCGCAAAGGGGGAGGAGGAATAGGGTTTTTGACTTTTTTTCCTTTTTGCGGTGAAAGTGTGTGACGTGAAAGAAAAACGAGAATGAGGAGAGGGGAGGTCGGTCATCATGGCCGATCTCCAAGCAAAACTTATACATATTGACACCTTAGTCCCTAGGTTTTAAGGAAAATTTCATTAATAACCAATTAGTTTAGGATTTTGATATATAACCTCAAAGGAACAAAATGCTAACAATTAAGGTTTTCCCCGACAACTTATTAGTACGAGATCGATTAGCAAAACATGTTTAAATAAATAAACACGTAAAAAAAATAAAACCGTACCGGGACACGGGCTTTACAGTATGTGTGCTAGATTGATTGGTGCTTATTACACTGTACTGCATGTTTGTTGCTTGCTAATAGGAGTTTATGCTAGCCTTGATAGGTTGTTAAGTGAATGCACTATAGGTTGTATGCGGTAGGAACCGAATAGCCCTAGAATGTCGGATTTAGTTCTATTGCGCAGCTCTTGTTTGAGTCCAACCGTTGTAGGATAGAATCTTATATTCGAATGTCTATCTGGTTTTACACTGTGTGCGACTGTGCATTCGCGAGGCGACTCGTCATGACTAGTGGGTATTTTGTCATAGCAAGGGTAGTGGAGTTGGGTGGAATTCCTAGGGAGCTAGGAAGAGTGTGTACCTATGCCGGTGCGGGCATATGTGTATAGTTTTTCGGCAAGGAACTACTTGGGCACTTCGGGATGGGACTCGAAACGAGTGAGGATAGGTGTGGAAGGTAGTAGTAGAGCTCCTACTATCTGAAGCACAGGATTCGTGCTCGAGTCGGGGAAAGTCACGAGAAATCCAAGGAGTTGAGCGTGAGCGTTGTTAGTGTGAGTTATTATGTGCTAATAACCCGTTGTAATATCTACCCGGAATAGCCATCACAAGGAGGAACGACTATAGTAAACCTACTAGTACAGGTGTGTACTTGATTTGCTTTGATGGGATGATTGTTGGGGTAGTGACGAAGGTTATAAATTAGTAGTCGTTGGAATAAAAGGACGATTATAGTATTAATCACTTGGAGTGACGATGAGGATGATGTTTGTTTCGGGCCAAGATGGATGATTGTGCTAGAATCATAGGCTTATAGAGACGACTTTGATTGAGGAAAAATCGTAGGGATTATTTGACGTAATTTTCCAACTTGCCTAAGAGGTTTAAATGTCCGAATGACGTTAGTGGACCAGAGAGATTTGGAGGAGTAGGAGTCGAGGCGTAGAATGCCGACTAAGTCATGCACAAAGTTTGATTTGAAATAGATTGCATTAACAGATTCTTGTGTTTCAAATCATTTTATGGATGGTGTTTTGGAATTTAGGGAAATGTTCAGCACACACATAAGATTTTGAAATATGGTTTTGAAAGTGTATGAAATAGTGTTATCACGGGAGTGCAAACTTTTGTTAGAATTTGTCTCATTTCGTTATTTTTCCAACGGTTCTTTCGGGTAAGATGATATCCGTGTTTTGTGGTGTTTAAAATGTCGGGCAAGTGACTACGGCGTGTGACTTTAACATTGGAACTCCTCCACATATGTTAGAGTTAAGACGGAAAGTTACATTCCACGATGTCGGTATAAAGCTATTTGAGTGATTTCGTTAAAATAAGTTTTGTTTTACGGCATGTTGAGTCGTGTGGGTTTAATTTCACGAGGTGCATATCTTATTTGTTTATGTGACCATTTAGGGAAATCTTGGAAATCAATTTAAAGAACCCCACCTTTTGAGATTTTATGAGATTTTAGTCGATATTTTCAAATGATGAAAACGGATTGGTTTTTTATCTTTAAGTTTGAAACTTACACGAGACAGTTGTGTTTTAACAAAAATATATTAGTAAACCGTTTCATCGTTTTGTATGACTAGCCGACGCGCGTAAGCTTTGTTGGTGAACCCTGTGCCACGACATTTTATGTTGAAAAAGAGGAATTTTGGGGTCAAATGTCGTGGAACTGATTTTGAAATTATGTGCACACTTTTGTCGCACCCGGTGTAAGGTCGAGCGGTTACTTTAAATACATGTCATGAGTCAATTCATACTAGAACCGTGACGGTTCATTTTCAAAGAAATTATTTATTTCGCTTTACGTTTTGTGAGTAAGCTAAGCTGCAATGAAATGATTTTCAACATGATTTTCACATGTGGGACGAGCGTGTCCATTTTTGCGTAACTACCAACCTGGTAATAGTAGTTTTATTGCTTACGGTCTTTTTGAAATGAAAATAATCTTGACGTTGAAAATATTTTGTAAACCATTTGGGAAGTGCGCTTATAAGTGTTATGTGTCATTTTGAGAATTTTAAGGGTGTGAGTCCTTTTGGAAAACTCTTTTGTTTAACCCGTGTCGAATTTGGGACTAATGTCGATTTTAGAGTATTGTTTGCTTAAACCTTATTTAAACGCGTTTTTGACCGACTTATGGGTCTAGCAAGCGTGGAGCGTTTTGCTCGGTTTTGACTTTGAGATAGTCATGGGTCAATTGCACGGTTTTTAATGGCTCGATGTGGAGTTTTGTTGATGGGTTGTTTTGTTGCACAGTTTTGCACTTATTGCACGTTGAGTATTTACATGTTTGGGTGAGTGAGTCATTCCGGGATAGGCATGTTGTTGGTAGATTGTTTGCATTGGACCCTTGATCAGGTCAGTCAGTCGTTGGTAATGGTCGATTGGGTATCTCGGGGTGGGACCCCGGTATTCATGTGTTATGACCTTGACTTTCCAGTAAGCACTAAGAGGATATAGTCTTGGGCAGTTACCTGAGAGGTAGTTCCGATGCGCCGGCCCTTGAGACGTACCTGGGAGGTAGGCGTTAAGGTGTATCTTGTTACGGTGTAACTAGGTTTCCTATACTGAGCATGGAGGATAAGTAGACGGTGGAAGATTAGGTATTCCACACGTGTTGTTAGTGTAGACCGAATAGTGTCGGTTAAGGGAGTGATGCCTTTGTAATTAAGAGAAAAATGCGCAGTAATCTTTTTGAAGTAAGTAGTATATTTAGGCGTCGACTTTTGGGTTTAAGGCCAAACACCCTTAGTGTAATCGGAGATTTGTAGCCGATTTTGAAATAATAATGGCGATGGTAGTAGTAACCCTGAAATGCTTAATTGTGATGAATGGTTATGGTGAAATGACCTTCGTGGGTGATTATAAGTTTACTGGTTTGATGATCCGCGTGAAAAAAAAATTTGGGAGCCTATAGAACTCGTGGAAGTAATCGGCAGTAATTGTAGGAATGATCGGATTCGAGTATCCTGTAGGGTATATTGGTGAGTACCTTTAGAATGGTTAGAGCTTAAAAGTTGAATCGGGATGTATGGAACATCTAAGGTTGGGAGACAACCGAAGTCGTTTGGCTAGGAATGAATCCAGTTGTTTGAGTGTTCTTCCGGTCATAATTTCAGTGTCCTTGAAGGAGTTTTGGTAGTAAGAGAAGTATTCGAGAAATTCTAGACGGGGTGAGAAATTTAGATTCTAGTTGAGGAAAGTCCAGTGGCAGCACCAAAGGGGTTCGAGTGGACGTGGGAACCCGAAGCAGAGATGCGCAAGAACTATTCCGAGTTATTCGCTAGCCTAGACTTCGAGGACGAAGTCTAATCCAAGTGGGCTCGGTGTAAAGCCCGTATCCCAGTATGTATTTTCTTTTTTTATTAATTCTTTTCTCTTAAGTTTTATTTAACGTGGTTTCCGTTAACGGGGTTAGACGAATTGGACCTAATAGTTAATTATGTCAAATCGTTGGTTAGAGTGCAGGATGGAATTAGTTGAGGGATCAAATTGTTAAAGGGCCAAAACAATGTACATTTCGGGCCATGCACAACCCAAAACCGATTTCATGTTTCATTTTGAGGGTGTTGGTTTCGTGGCTTGGCAAGGAAGAAAAGAGGAAAGAAAGGGAGAAGGAAAAACCCTACGGCCCCTCCCTCCCCTTCCCTTGTGAGTTCGGCCGAGAGAGAGTAGCAACAAAAGAGAGAGTAGAGAGAAACAAGAAAAAGTGAGAGAGCTCCATTTTTCGTATTTGTAAACCTAGCTGCAGAAAACTTCTGTTTCCCGGAGATTGAACGGTCGGATCGTCGTGATTTTTGGTGAGCAGCTTCACGACATCTTCATCAACATTCTGAACGGTGGGATCGTGGTTTTGAGGTCTGAAGGTCATGGTTTCGTGGGGTTCTGCACAGCAGTAACTTTGTGGTGATTTTTCTCCATTCTTGCTCTATTTTGGTTCCATACATCTTGATGTGCTTATTTCCAAGTGTATGATGGTTTTGTATGCCTCTAGTATAATCTAGAGAAGACTTTTTATTGCTCTAATATTGGTGGTAGTGGATTTGAAGCGGCTCTAGTAGTCCCGTGGTTTTTACTCTCGATTTTGAGGGGTTTTCCACGCTAAAATTTTGGGGCCTCATTGTGGTTGTTGATTGTATGTTTTGGGGTTTTTTTTACTTGCATTTAGAATACCCTATTTGTTTGCATCCTCAAAGGTTCTTTCGGGTCTGTTTGGGTTAAGCTATGGCTTAATGGGTTACTAAGCATTATTTGTCATTTCATGTGAATTACACAGTTTCTGCCACTGTTTTGGTGAAAGCCATAACGTTTTATAGGAACATCGTATTAGGGTGAAATCAGTGCCAAAATCTCCCATTCCGAGTCTAGTAAGTTTCATATGTTTTACGGAAAAACCAGTTCGGACCATAGCTAGTGTCAAATTGCTGTTTTGTACTGAAAGGTCCTGTTTTTCACTGTGCTGCAAGTCGGTTTTGTAAAATCCATAGTAAATTGTAAAAAAATCATTAGAGCGCGTGCGATATGTCCCTGGAACCCTAAGACATGGGACTTTGTGTTTATTGAAAAATATTCCTGGATTTATCAGTTTATAAGGGGTTTAACAGGTCCCAAACAGACCTGTGTGTTGAGAGTAAAAAACTGGAAAATGTATTTTATAATTTAGTAGTCGTGGCTTTGGGTTGGGGCGTCACTTTGACATTTGTTAACACTTATTTAGGTGGAAAAAGGTGAGCTGGTGTTGGCCGGTTCGGGTTGCTGTTGAGGACATAAGCTTTGCTTTTGAGGT
The DNA here is from genome assembly GCA_033807775.1 of Saussurea involucrata. Taxonomy (NCBI): domain Eukaryota; kingdom Viridiplantae; phylum Streptophyta; class Magnoliopsida; order Asterales; family Asteraceae; genus Saussurea; species Saussurea involucrata. The sequence continues at coordinate 96,835,124 of CM066319.1, forward strand.
GAGTTCTCTCACTAAATAGGATGAGAATTATATTTGTATTACTATAGCTCGAGTGTGATAGTTATGATTGTTGGTTGATATTATTGTGTTATGGGGTATATATAATTGTGTATATATATTGAACTGTGATTGATGTACTTCTTGATGGTTGTTCCAAGAAGTATATGTGTTTGTATAATGAGTTGCGATTATATCTTCTTAATGGTCGTTCCAAGAAGTGTAAGGTTTATTGTTAATGGTGATATATTTTCTTGATGGTTGTTCCAAGAAGTATATGTGTGTATATAATGAGTTGTGATTATATCTTCTTGATGGTCGTTCCAAGAAGTATAAGGTTTATTGTTAATGGTGATATATTTTCTTGATGGTTGTTCCAAGAAGTATATGTCTTTGTATAATGAGTTGTGATTATATCTTCTTGATGGTCGTTCCAAGAAGTATAGGGCTTATTATTAATCGTGATATATTTTCTTGATGGATGTTCCAAGAAATATATGTGTTGGTGTATTTGGTATATATAAATTTGGGTGCAGGACGTGATTGCATGGTATGAGTTGGTTGCGATAACTAGCTGTTTAAGGGTGATGCTGATATAATTGCGATCCTATTTATTGTTTGAATTCACTAAGCTTCGTGCTTACCCCTTCCCAATATCTTATGATTTCAGGTGGGAGTAGCAGTCGGGCATGACGATACACACGGGCGCAAGGCGAAGACTGTTTAAGTTAAATTTTTATTAAATGGGGATTTAATTATATAACTTTTCCGCTGCTTGAACTTTGTTTGACGGTTTAAACCAATGACGTTTATTTTTATTGTAATGGGATTCGTTAACTTGTGGTTTGATTATAGTGAAATGCATTATTTTTGAAAATTAAATTCCTTATAATTTTTGGGACGTTACACTCGGAGACTTGTCTAGAGTCTCTTCGTCTTTGTGCTCCCTACTTCTCTCTGAAAGAAGTTTTGGCCCTAAATTGTGCGTGGCAGAGGAAACAAATTCCTCTGTAGGGTGTTCTAGTGTGATCTGGGGCGATTGATCACTAACTATAGGTGAGTGTCTCTGAGGAGACTCCCTAGGAATGGATTCCCCGATTTCTGTGGGCGTAGAGGTTGAAAGAATAACCTTTAGCTGGATGGGTTGGGTTTGGATCGAGTTATGCTGCTCTTGTTCAATAACACCTTCTGCAGCTAGACCTGAAGTGTTAGAAGTGTGGGTTGCACTGGGAGGGGTTTGAGGATGTGTGCCTTCTACTTCTACGGCATCTTTTTCTTTTTCTTTTTCTTTTCCTCCCATTTTATCTAAAGCTTCTGTAACCTCATCTTTATTCCACTGAGCTTCTGCTTGTAGCCTAATCCTTTCCATAATTGCATCATCTGACATATCGATTTCTTCTGTTCCTTCTTCTGCAACTTCTTCTATGGTGTGGTGGTCAAGAGGTGGTGCATTCCACCCAGCTGTATTTAGGGTGTTAGCAATGCCAGGGTGTTGAAGAAAATCATTTAAGCTACCTTGATGAGTGAATCGATCAGGGGATTGATTTGGTGATTGATATCCCTCTTCTGCAACTTCTTCTTCTGCAGTCTCTTCCTCTACAGTTTCTTCGACCCGAGTCTCTGCAACCTCTTCTTCAACAACTTCTGCTGCCTCTTCTGCGATGGTAACCATTTGATCAAGTGGTTTCCCATGCTTCTTTTTGGTCTTCCTCCTCTTGGGTTTTGGTGCCCCTTCTCTTGTGGGTTTTGATTTTCTTTTCTTCTTTTGTTTTGGAGAAGAGGGAGGAGCAGAGGAGCAGAGGAGCCAACTTCTGTAGCATGAGGAGGTGAAGGTTGAGTTTCTGTAATGCTTGTAGAGGTGCCTTCTGCAGTTTTCCTCTTCTTTGTTTTTGGGGTAGAGGCAGAGGCTTTTGAAGAAGACTTCTCTCCCATGAGCTCGGCTCATTTGGCTATAAAACTAAGTTGGATAGCCATGTGTTTTGCCAGTTTCTGCTTCTTCGCTTCTGCAGATAGGGGTTCTGCAACTATTGTTCCTAGGGGGACACCTAAACGCGGGGGTGTCACAGGGCTCGGTTTTGGAGTCCTATGATCGCGTATATACTCTAACTTAAGGGTTTTGTTCTTGGCATACTTCAGAAGCTTCTGTGACAGAGGTCTGCAGTGGGTGTAGCCATCTACATAATCGGTGGGGATGTTTTTGTTCATTGGGAACTGTTTGGGAGTTGGCCCTTCCATTGGCCAGTTCTGCATCATTAGCAGAGGTTCGAACAGGACTCCCAATATCCTTTGGAATTGCAAAGGTGGTAGATACTTAGGATCGTTCTCTCTTGCCTTTTTGGTGTTGTTCTTTCTGTCGATCGTATTGATGATCTCCTGCAGCATGATGGTCGAGTAATCGAGTGGGAGATCGTAGTAGACCCCGTACATGATGTTTAAGATCTGGTGCGAGCTCTGGTCAATGTTGCTTATCTTCCCTGTAAGGCATCTGTTTAAGATCGAAAACAAGGTGTTCCACAGAGGTGGTAGTCTGCCTCTGCGAAAGTCATTTCTCTTCCTTAGGTGGGTGTTGTACCCAAGCATTTCTACAAAACGACAGATCTCGTCGTCTGTTGGTTGTTCTGCATATTTTTCAGTCCAAGAAGACCCCTTGTTGGTAGATTGAACTCCAGAGAAAATATTGTTCTATTGAATTTGAGTTCCAAATGTTCAGATTTGTCTGGCTTTGAGATGTACCCTTTGATAATAGAATCATCTTTATCATATCGGCAACTTTGCCAAAATTGGTTCAAATACATAACAAGTATTTTCTTTGGGGTTCTTGAGAGTAAAGGAAAGAGAATATGGTTTTCCATGATGTGTAGAAGAAGGGCATGGGCTTCGCCGAAAGCAGTTGGTGAGGGGACTAAGTAGCAGTTATTTGACTTTATGGGTAGTACCTTGTCAAAATGTTATTGAGCAATGAAGTTCTGGAGATGGGTGGTCGGAGCAAATTCTGCTGAGTCGCCGGAATCTTCTTTTTCGGCGTTTTTGCCGAGATGGGGGTTTTCTGAGTGTTCAGACTGAACAGGGGAGTGTTCTTGAGAGTTCGCCGGAGAGTGTGCAGGGGAGATAGCTTGAGAAGATGAAGCCATTTGTAATGAGAATAAGATACTTGCAGGTTTTTGAAGGGTTTCGCCGGAGAAGAATGAGGGTTCGTAAAGATTTTATGAGAGGGTAAGCTTGGGTTTTATAGGTGAGTAAAATGGTAGAATTCGAAAGGATAAAGATATTTGGCAATGGATAAATATTTGGAATCCGTACTTGAGTTAGAACGGCGGGTTCAGCTTTCCATACAAAAACGTGCCATGTACGCCCAATGAAAATGAGATACGTAGGCCATGTTAGAGGATGACAGGACGTCGTGCGCGGCCCATCAATGCTAGGCGCGTGGGGTTGTTCTTAGCCACATGATTTTCACTCTCAGTAAAAATAACCGTTACTGTTACAGAAATGCCCAATTACCAAATTCACAGAAGCTCTGTGGTTACAGAAGATCTGTGATTTTGACAATCTTGGATTTTCACCCTTTTCTCATATATCTCATTGTTATCATGACTCGATAGGTTCTATTTTGACCAAAACATTTGAAAAAGCATTAGAGAGGTTTATTAGGATTTTAGTGAAGAAATTTCGTTCACAGAGGTTTTGAGGCTCTGTAGGAACTTGCAAAAGCTCTGTAGGAACCAGCAGAAGCTCTATGAGTGAAAATTTCTCATAAATAAAAATCTATTAACATATTTGATCATCCAAGTTTTGATTTGTATTAAGAAATGGTTTTTGGACATATTTGAAAGTTGATGTCCGAGAAAACTGTTTTGAAAAAAGTTTTGTGCGAGAAGGTCATGGTGTGTGTATTTGTGCGTAATCGGTTTCCGAGTTAAATTTGTGATTACAGTGCAGTGTTCTGGCAGAACTTCTGTTGAGCTCAGTAGAAGCTCTATGACCTCAAATTTCTCATAACTCAAAAATTATTAAAAGTTTTAATAATCTTATTTTTGAAATGTTATTCCCAGTATTTTTAGGACGTTTTTGACAAATTTTGTCCCAGAAAATTGTTTTCAAAAACCTTTTGTACGAGACATACCTTTTGGTTCTTCTTTTCTCGGCAGTGATGTCTGACTTCTGACGATATAGATTCATCGACACTCTTCTTTGGCTTCCCCTTGAAAGATTAACCTCTGTAGGTCATTTCAAGGTTTCTTTTGCTCCCCCTTGATCTAACCATTTCTCTCGATCAGGTTACATTCTTTTGCTCCCCCTTGATCTAACCATCTCTGTAGATCAGGTAATTTCCTTCTGCTCCCCCTTGACCTATGCTTGGATCAAAATAGGATAAGTTTTGCATAGTAAATAGGTCATGTTTACCAGAGGTTCTGTAGAGGTCGTCAGAGGTTCTGAGCAGACCCACAGAAGCTCTGTGATTTCAAGAACTATTTGAGATTGAGAATTTACATACAGAAAGAAATCAATCAAAGCAATAAATAAAGCAATATATTTATACACATATGTACAGAAGATAAGCTACACTTACAGAGGATTTTCACGTCATATTGATCATTCTTAACTTACCCACCAAGAAATTGAATCTTTTCTCGTCTATAGCTTTCGTGAATAAGTCCGCGAGTTGGTATTCTGTCGGCACGAAATGCATCTCGATTGTACCGTATTCAAGATGATGTTTCAAGAAGTGGTACCTTATATCGATATGCTTGGTTTTTTAATGTTGCACAGGGTTGGCAGAGATGGCAATGGAACTTTTGGAATCACAAAAGATGGGTATCTTGAATAGGATGTGGCCGTAGTCTTTTAGCTGAGTCTTCATCCACATAACCTGAGAACAACAGCTAGCAGCAGCAACGTATTCAGCTTCAGCCGTAGATGTTGACACACAATTCTGCTTCTTGGAGGTCCAACTGACTATCTTACCACATAGGAATTGACAACTCCCAGAGGTACTCTTTCTGTCGAGCATGCATCCTCCATAGTCTGAATCTGTATAAGCTTTAAGACAAAAGCCAGAGTTCTCTGGATACCAGAGACCAAGATTTTTGGTCCCCTTTAGGTATCTAAAGATTCTCTTAACAGCATCATAATGTGATTTCTTAGGATTAGCTTGATAACGTGCACAAAGACATGTGGCATGCATAATGTCAGGTCTGCTAGCAGTTAAGTATAACAGAGATCCAATCATGCCTATGTAGAGAGTGCATTCTACAGAGATGCCATCTGAATCTAAAAATAACTTATTTCCAGTGGCCATTGGAGTTTTCACGGCAGAGGTATCAGAGAGGCTATACATGGAAAGAATGTCAGAGACATATTTGGCCTGATTTATAAAAATTCCCTCTGATGATTGTTTGACTTGGAGTCCGAGGAAGAATGTTAATTCTCCCATCATACTCATTTCAAACTCACTTTGCATGAGTTTTTCAAAACTTTTGCACTCTTCTGTATTAGTAGACCCAAAAATTATGTCGTCCACATAGATTTGTACAAGCATTATTTCACTGTTTTCCGTTTATAGAATAAGGTAGTATCTGTTGTACCTCTGTCGTAGCCATTGACTAGAAGAAAGGTAGAATTTCGTTTGTACCATGCTCTTGGAGCCTGTTTCAGTCCGTACAGAGCCTTTTCAAGGTAGTACACATACCTTGGGAACTTTGAGCTTTCAAACCCTGGTGGCTGATTTACGTAAACCTCTTCTTGGATTTCACCGTTGAGAAAAGATGATTTCACGTCCATCTGATAGACTTTGAAACCTCTGTGGGCTGCGAAGGCTAAGTATATTCTTATTGCTTCGAGCCGTGCGACAGGGGCAAAAGTCTCATTGTAGTCTATACCTTCTTCTTGTCTATATCCCTTGGCCACTAATCGTGCTTTGTTTCTGATGACCACTCCATCTTCATCCTTCTTATTTATGTAGACCCACTTAGTCCTAATGGCCTGTTTCCCCCGTGGCAAAGGTACTAGAGTCCAGACTTTGTTGCGCTCAAACTGCAGAAGCTCATCTTGCATGGCGTCTACCCATTTTGGGTCGTCAAGGGCTTCAGAAATCTTATTTGGCTCTATCACACTAATAAAGTTCGTAAAGAAACAAAAATTAGCAGTGGCAGACCTTGTTTTTACCGTGTCAGAGGGTTCACCAATTATTTGGCTTGGAGGATGGCTTTTTGTCCACTGAGTTGTGCGTGGAAGATGGTCACCAATGTCATCGAATTGTTCTTCAGAGGCTTCTTGTTGTTGTTGTTCTTCTTCTTCTTCTGGTGTAGCCTCTATCATTGTGCGTGTCTTCGTAGTTGATCCTACAGTTTGTGGAATGATTGGTATGAGTGGTGGTGGAGTTTGTTCCTCTGAAGGCGTATAGACTTGGTCCTCTATATCCTCTGTTATTGGTTCCTCTGTGGATTGTGGAGTTTGTTCTTCAGCAGCTTCTGTGGTCGTTTTCCTTTGTGTTTCATCTTCTGTAGACTCTTCCTCAGCATTTGCATCTGTAGCATTTACAGAAGAAGATGACGCATTATTTGGACCAGTTAGAGTCATACCTGTAGGATTTTGACCGACAGAAGATTGTTTTGCAGAAGCTCTGATTGTTCCAACAGATGGATCAATGTCGTCGTGAAACATCTCTAGAAATAGAAGATTTAAGTCTTCTTTTGTTTGTGAGATGCCAGAGGATTCCCCTTTAAGTCCGAGTTCTGAACTGATTTGCTCAGAAGTCTTTTGGAATGAATCATCAAAAGAAACATTGATGCTTTCTACGATCTTACGAGACATTCTAAGGTATATTCTGTAGGCTTTGGAAGTGGCAGAGTATCCAATGAATTTTCCTTCGTCCGCTTTTACCTCAAAGTTTCCTCTGGAATCTCTGTCGTTTAAAACAAAGCATTTACGTCCAAACACATGAAAAACTTGATGTTTGGCCGCCTTTTGTTGATCAGTTCGTAAGGAGTCTTGATGTGTCTTTTCACAATGGTTGAACGATTCTGTGTATAACAAGCGGTAGAAATCGCTTCTGCCCAAATGTTCATCGGTAATCCACATGCTGATAGCATAGTTCTTGCGGCCTCCACGAGGGTTGAATTTGTCCCATTGCTCTGTATGGCAATGGGACCGCAGAGGTCGACATGAAGCATGTACAGAGACCTAGTGCAAGACACATCTGTTTTGCCTCTGTGGGAAGCTCTTCTGAGTTTTCCCATTTCACAGGAAGAGCACAAATGATCCTTATTAAATTTAACATTAGGCAAACCTTTAACTAGATCAAGTTTGACCAGTTTATCCAAGGTGTGAAAGTTCAAGTGACAGAACCTGTTATCCCATAACCAGGCTTCCTCACTTTTGCAGGCTACAAGGCAAACTTTGTCCTTGTTCTTGGAACTGAAATTCATCAGATATAGATCACCTCTTCTTTCGGCTCGCAGAAGTTCTATTCCTGTGTCTTCACTTTTCAGAGAGCATAAAGTTCTTTTGAATAACACATCGAATCCTGTATCACACAGTTGGCTTACACTAAGTAGGTTGTGTTTAAGGCCATCCACATATGCAACTTTGTATACATAAACGTTTTCTTTCTTTATGACTCCATAGCCTTTGATGTGTCCCTTCTTGTCGTCTCAAAAAGTTACAGATCCACTATCGAGTGTTTCTTTGAACGTGGATAGTAAACTTCTGTCGCCAGTCAGGTGCCTTGAGCATCCGGAGTCTGGATACCAGATTGGCACATGCCGCTTCTGCAAGACAATCATAGAGACTTAGGTACCCATATCCACATGGGTCCAATATTGTTAGAATTTTTCAAGTTTGCCTTAGCATTCTTGAAATACATTTTATCTTTAGAAGAATCAGATTGTTTCTTTGTAGGTTTTGACTTTTGAATTTGAGCAGAGAGTAAACAATCTTGACTGGAGAAGTGATTATTTAGTTTGAACATAAGATCAAAGCAATGACAATATTGAATATGAGACGTGATTTGCTTGAACTTTTCATTGAATTCATTGAACTGAGCCACAGAGGCATTACATTCTTTCTTAACATTAGATTTCCTATTACAAGAAGATCTATGAATACTAGACTGTTGTTTGCAAAAGCTTTGTTTAGTTCCTGCCTTCTGTGAGTCTCTTATGTGGTGAACATCTTTCTTCACTGTCATAGAGGAAAAAGTTTAGTTCCTGCCTTCTGTGAGTCTCTGTAGTTTCTGTCGCTTGACCTCTATCGGTCTCTTGATTCTTCTCTTCTTCCATCATCTCTTCTATCACCTCGGTTGTCTCTACCATATCGATCAATTCCTGAACCCCTCTGGTTTCCTCTGAACTCTCTTGTCAACAGAGCTAAGGATTTAGCTAATGACGCAAGAGTTATCCCTTCTTCTATCAGCTCGTCTTCTTCACTGTCAACTATCATTATCTTCTTTTTCTCCTTCTTCTTCTCCTCTGTTGCTCTCTCATTTCTCGGTCTCTCGGCAGCCTCTGTAGATTTACTAACCAATGCGTATGGTGCAATGGTTAGTGTTTTAGCCTGTGCTATTTGAGGCTCCTGTGCGACTAGTGTTCCATAGAGATCAGAGAGTGTCCATGATTCTAGATCTTGGTTTGTTTGTAAAGACATAGACAACTGGAGCCACTCATCATTCAGGCTTTTTAGAAACATGACGTTATTTTCTTCCGAGGTTCGGTGAATGCCAGACTTTCTACATTTCTTTATGAGAGAGTTGAACCTGTCGTACGTCGTTTGCAGAGATTCTGTTGTAGAGGCTCTGAAGGCATGATATTCATTTATGTATTGTGCCCTTCGGTTCTTCTGCGTTTTAGCACCCTCTTCCAACTGTCTTTCTAATTCTTTCCAAAGATCGTGCGCTGTTTCGCATGCATCTAAGGATTGAAAAAGTTCGTTGGGGATAGCCATGATCAATAATCTTTTTGTTTTCTGTGCAACTTCATCTTCTGCCCTATCTTCATCTGACCATTCTCCTTTTGGCTTAGGTTTTTGATGTTCAGGGATTTCAAGAGATTCAGCAGTAGCTGGTACTCGTGGGACTATTGTCATGGGAACTTGAGGAGGGTTGTAAAGATATTGTACGAGAGCTTTTTCAGTACCCTCAAAGAAATGGATCATTCTTATCTTCCATTGAGGATACTCATCTCGAAGGAGAGTAGGAGGCTTGGTTAGTGAACCAGCAGTGAAAAAGTTTTGAAGGTTCTGAAAAGATAATATGACGAAAGAGTATGAGTCTGATGATCTGAAAGGTTTTCTGGATTTTAACAGTCCCCAGAGTGTACTTTAAAGGAGTTTTAACCTGGAAAAAATTGTTTCTTTTAAGAATACCACTTTCGAATAAACAAAGAAATGAAAAACAGGTTAAAACGGAATGATGTCTATCACAAATCTTGTAACAAAGAGGATCACTTGATATTAACAATCAAGGATGGCTCTGATACCAATTGTTGGTTCCCGTTTAGTTTAAACAAGATTAATAAATCTATTAGTTCGAGTTTATGTTTGATGCGAAAGCGTATTTGAAGAAATAACAGATAAGTTTGTGTAGAAACAATACAGAATATAAAGAAACAGTGATCAGAATATGATATCTCAAAGATTACTGAGTTTCAATATATAATAAGAACATCAAGAACAGATTAAGAACTGTTTGGTGAAAGTGTAATGCTTAACAGGTTTGACGATATAAAGTGTAAGCATGAAACTTAGATTCTTAGATAAGTCCTTAAGATTGTCAAGGAAGATCTCAACAAGAGACTTCTTTTTATACTACTCTAGGAGACCATAAAGTATGAGCTGCTGTTAGAACGGATGGCATGAATAGTAGAACGGATGACATGAACAGTTGTACGTGTTGTATTGCATTTAATGGTGCAGACGTCTATGTTGTACTAAGCCCTATTGAGTCTACTCAGATTTTGACACGTGTTGAAGTTGGACAGGGCATGCTATCATGCAAGTTGATGAACAGGTCCTAGTAGCAAGTTATTTCTTCAACAGTGGCAAGATATTATAAATATCTTCCAAGTCTTCAATTTGAACCACAGAGGCTCTGTAAAGGGTTATAGAGGTTCTGTGGTTGGTCCGTTGTAGAGCAGTCTTCACCGGGTTCCGAGTCTTGGTCTTCTTTGTGCGTAAGACAGAGGTTCTGTAGGACACCTCTGTAACTTCTGTAGTTTCTTGACCTTGATCTTTCGGAAGTGGCAGAGCCTCTGTAAGAGGCTTTCTTCACTTAGCCTATTTTTCACTACTTCTAAATACTTCTATAATGAGGAAGATTGAAGCTAACAGGATCGTTGAAGAAAAGACCAAGGTATCTGATTCTACTTTGGAATGGTGCAACGAAAGACTGAACTATCGATCTCGACCATCCAGAATCAACAAGGTAAATATCAGAGAAAAAACGTTTGTAGACGTTCCTGTTGTTGAAACTGACGTATTCAGAGAAGACGAGACCAAGCAAACCTTTTACGCTACTTCATTAGAGAAGTTTGGTTTCTCTGAATGGTTGGAGATACGAATAGCCATTCAGCGATCTCGCTCAAAATTCAAGAGCCATGTCGAGAAGATTGTAAATTCTCAGATCGACTTGGTTTCTTCTGCTGTGGATATTCCTCCTCCATCTCCTCTTCCAACTCAACAAAGAAGGGCCTCTGCAAAGAAAAATCTGAAACCTTCAGGCTCAGGTCCTCCTATACGGAATGAAACAGGTATTGGTTTCTCTCGTGCTGAAGTACTTGGTCCTAACCCTGACCTCTCAGCGCTTGACACCTCTCTACCTCCTAGTGAAGCTTTCATCCCTGGAAAAGTCTTAAGCGAACCCTATGGTATCTTCTTTTTAGACTATGATAGAAGACAACACTTTCAACGCATCTCTGAGCTTCCCATCACTCCCATCGAACATCTCAGAGACCTCATCTACTGGTGTGAATTTTGACCCGACCTTCAGGCTCGATACCTTAAGCCCTTGATTTTTGAAGAAGAAAAGAACAAAAAGGATCAAGTAGTAACGGTCCCTGACTGGATGATTCCCACATAAAAGACCCTTGATGAACTTCTCATTAAGGAAGAACCCATTGACAGATAGGATCTCTCTTATAATTCTTCTATCCTTATCTGTCTATATCTTCTGTACTTGTAATTTTATTTGTTGTACTTGTAATTTTTCCACTTCCCTTTGTAATCTTTACGAATTTTAAAGAATAATTTCAGCGAATGTACTTTACTCCATCAGTACTGAAAAGATCCCAGAAAACAGTAAAAGAGACAAATATTTTATGAGTTCTTTTTATCCTTATGTTTTCATACTCAACAATTTTCTTTTGTTGCTATGTCATAATCAAATAGGGGGAGATTGTTGATCCAAACCCTCAGTGATTTGATAATGACCCTCTCTTAAAACACTTAGTGAAAATTGTAAGTAAACAATACGTATTAGAGTTTCTCTATCGCTGATAAGTACTAAGACTTTACAGTACCGCTGATAGGAACTCTCGCTCTTTAATTTAAAGTTCAGCGAACACTATTCATCCAGTAGCTCTGAGCCTGTTCAGTCTCTGTGATAATCGCTGATAAGTTAGTTGTTTACTTATGATCCCTAAAGACAAGTTTCACGTCAACATATGTTCTACGTTGAAGTCGAAGATCAAGCTCAAGAACAGCGACAAGTCTACTAATGAACTGATGCGGATATCAGCAAAGCCAAGATTTGTTCACTCAACGTGAAGTTACAAGTAGAAGACTTCAGCAATTGCTGAGCTTTATCATTCGCTGATAAAGTATTGATTCAACGAAAGATGATCCTGAAGTCTTCCTCTACAAGTTACTTTTGTCTTTCCCCCCCCCCCCCCTCCTTGCACGTCTCTGTACGAAATGTCAGAACGGACATCCCTTCTGTCTAGAGTCGTACAACAAACTCTGATTATACACTGTGCACCATACGACTACTAAGGTTGTCTACAAAGGTCAATGACATGTAACCACTCAGCTACTGCCACGTGTAAAGCAATACTGCTATGCATTAAATGCATGCAGTATATAAGAAGAACCCTACTTTAGAAATGAAGTGTGCTTAGCCATCTTCTTATTCTTCCTTACTACTGTGTGTTAGGTTATTACTCGTAATTTCCTTATCTCCTTTCTATCTTATTCTAGTGCAATAGACTTAGTGTTCTTAACTTGTTTAGATTAGGATTAGTCCTTAATCTTGTTCCGCAACAAGTTGTAAATTGTCTTGATTTATCAATAAACAATTTAGAAAAGTAAAAATCGTGTGTTTGTATTCAACCCCCCCCCCCCTTCTACAAACTTGTATAATCCTTCGGGACCAACACCTCGGGTTTAGGTGAATAGTGAGATCGGTTCTGTCGTGTCAGTGCCGGGGTCTTCTTCTAGTAGAGGGGCAGTGACAACCGGGACCTCGTGTAAGCTAGTCGACGGTCCGGCTTCAGTCGTGGTTTGGGTGGTATGAATGCGGGTTTGTTGGCTAGATCCGGGTCGGCTGGAATGGGTAGTACTGACATGCGTATCCAATGCACCGCCCGCGCCTGTTCCCCTCCCATGATGTACTCTTAACACACCCCGTCTAGGAGCCCTAGCTACTCAGACTCTACCTCCACGAGTTCTAGGACCCTCACGCCTGTCAGGTCTAGCTCCCTAGGGAGGTCCCTCCGGCTCTGGCTGGACCACAGGAGCACCTACGCCTATCGCTTGTCTATACGCTAACACACGCGGTGCATTGGGGTTCGCATGTGCCAGTAGGGCTTCAGGTAAAGGCATGGGTTGGGCGTTGGACGGGTTTCGAATCACCAGATAACGTAAGTGAAAAGGAGGACATACCGGGTGGTTCAGTCGCCGTGGTATGTTGAGATTCACGTCCATGTGTCGACGGACGGCCAACGAAAGGAATCGTGGATACAGAAGGAATTTCTTCTTTTTTGTTCCGCCAGATTGCCTGAACAAGTTCGCGCCAGATGACCATTACGTAGTCGATGTGGCGGTTGTAGCAGACGGTATGGAATAGTCCTAGAAAGTCGCTGGTGCACTGATCTATTCCCTTCCATCTGGATGAAAGACACATGTTCAGAATCGTGAACAACGTGTACCAGATGGTCGCCAGGTACTTTCTGTTGAATGTTGATGGGCGGTCGAGTGCGTGGTTGTAGCCGAGTGCTCAGATTTCGGTGTAGAGGGTGGTGTCGTTGACCCCGGGGTCGTAAGATGCATGACCGCCGGCAGTGGCTTCAGGCAACGATAAAAGATGTCGGAACGAGTCACGTGTGAGTGCGAACGTGTGATTATCGATCCTCGTCGTGATTGTCTGAGAATTGGCAGCGGTGACAACTTGAGCTGAAAGCCAGACTTGATAGACATATTGAACAGGAACGTCGATCGTTGCTGTGAGTGCCGCGCGAAGAGGGTGGCCGAGAAGAATGTCCACGACCACACGATGTTGTGGTCGGAACTCGGCAGCGTCAAGATGATGGTTGTTGGCCTCGATTTCAATGCCACGGTCTGCTGGTACCAAGGCATTGTCTGCTTCCTCTTGAGGAGGAATATTCTCTTGAGGTGGTTGTTGTTGATCCGCCATTAGATTACCTGAAATACACAATGTTAGATACAGGCGGATGCAAAATAGGATCGATGCGTACCTTGGCAATAATCTGCTCAATCTAGAACAGATTGAGGATTGGCAGTGAGAAACAGGGTACTGGACAATTTGCACAGTGTCCGGACAAAAATTATATGGAAACACAAAGTTACCGGAGAACAAGAATTATCCGGACAAACAGGGTTTTCGGACAAAGTGTAGTTATCGGACACTAAAAGATACCGGATAGGCAAAGCTTCCCGGATAGTTGAACTGACCGGAAACCACGAGAGTTTCCGGACAACTATGGGTTACCGGATGATAAGGATACCGGACAAACATGAAAAACCCGGATAGTTGATCTTACCGGAAACACTAAGGTTTTCGGACAACTAGGGTTACCGGATGAGTTAGCTTTCCGGAAAAAATATCTAAAGGATGAGTATTTCCGGATACGTTTGAATGTGTCTGACTAGTTTGAAAACTATCCGGACGTCATCCGGTTTCGTTTAATCGACTATATTTTCAAAGAAACCACAGATCTAAACCTTCGAGGCAACACTAATCAATGAAATAAGTACCAAGTAATGGCTAATCGACTTAAAACCACCCACAATTGTGTCCGATAACATTTTCTGCTCGCACAAATATTGTCCGATAACTACTATTCATTCCTCATTGCACACGGGTCGTGCGATTAAGTATTGTTCATCGCTTAGTATTGAGCGATAACTTGCTACTGTTCACTGTTTTGCTTATCTGTTTAAAGATCATTTACAAGTAAACGTGACAAGATGATAAAGAACGATATAATGATGTCCTTGGGAACCGATTCTCGTCCTCCAATTTTGATTGAAAACGAGTACGAACAATGGAAAGAAAGATTTCAAGATTTCTTGGAGAGACAACAAAATGGAGAAAATTTGTTGGACTCTTTGTTACATGGACCCATGAAACCACTAATGAATGATGTTCCGCCTGCACAATGTGATCAAGGAATTGAAGGTGGTAAGGTGAAACCTATAATCGAATATTCAGCTGAAGAGAAAGCACGATACGATGCTGAAAAGAAAGATAGATCATTTGTAATCATGGGAATTCCAAATGAAGTTTTCAACAAAATTGACAGTTTTAATGATATTGCACAAAAGATGCGGCTTCAATTGGAGAAGATGTTACAATTGTCTCAAATCGGAAATCAGATGAAGACAACTCTATGTATCAATCGATATGAGGAATTCAGAGCCAAATAAGATGAGAGTTTAAGTCAGACCTATGATAGATTTATCACCCTACTGAACGATCTCAATAAGAATAAGATAAACAAAGGGTCGATTGAGGTAAATGTGATGTTTTTGAGTGTTTTACAACCGGAGTGGAAAAGTGTGTCAATGCGAAGGAAATAGAATCCATGACTCTCTTCAATGCCTTTGCATGAGTTGTTTGAGACTATTCAACAAGATGAAGAGGAAGTGGAAGAAAAGAAGGAGAAAGATAATAAGAAGAAGAAGGAGATTCTTCCTGATCCGGTGGCACTTAAAGCTGATTTGTACTCTAACAGCTATTCTACTGAAGGTTTTGATATGTTTGAGACTGGCTACAATGGAAATACTTCAGATGATGGAGCCGAGTTAGAACAAGCAATGCTTCTTCTAACAAGGCATTTTCAAAAGAGATTCTATAAGACGCCGTCTACGAATAATCTGAGGTATACATCTGGTTCACGGAAGTTTCAGAACAACAACAGATATGAGGGAAAGCCGCTTGAGGAGAAGAAGTTTGAGAATGTTGAGAAGAAGTTTGAGAATAGAGTTGATGGCAAGAAGAAGTTTGAAGAGAAAAAGTCAACTGAGGTATGAGAATAGAGTTGTTACAACTGTGGCACGCCTGGTCATTACGCTAAAGACTGTCGTAAGAAAGTAGTTAGGAACTCTGACTACTACAAAAACAAGATGCTGCTAGCCAAACAGAAAAAAGCGGGAAAGCTTTACTTGTGGAAGAAGAATATTGGCTAGATCAGACTAATGATGAAGCGGAGAATGAGGAACAGGCAAACATGTGCCAGGATGAGTTCAATTCAGATGAGGAGGATACTTCAGATAATGACACCCAGGTAAATTCCTTTCCTATACTTCCTTCAGATGATCATGACATAACTACTTTACGTAGTGAATTAACAGATACACGTAATAAATTAGCTGAATCAGAAAAGGTTTCAACTACTTTATTTCGTGAATTGGATGTCATGAGACCAGGAGTTCGAGATTTAAAAACTAGGTTAGAAAAGGAAAAAGAACTAAACAAAGTTTTAAATCAGACTATTATTGTTGATAACCTTGAGAAAGAAAAGAGATACGTGGAAATTAAAACTCTCAAGGATCAACATGAACAGTTTGAAAAAGAAAAGTTATTCTCTGACTCTCAGATTTCTGAACTAACCAAGAAACTCAAAGAGTTAGAAGACAAGAATAATGAAAGTGAGATTTCTTTGAATAATTTCTCAAATTAAAACACAATATTTTTAGACAAAATCAAGGATTTGGAAAAGAAGCTTTATTTGAGAGATCAATCTGAGCAAACTATTCATATGAACAAACCAAGGCTTGTGAGTTCTTTAAATAAATATTGGGGACTTGCTTATGAATATTCTAAACGTCGGGCAAAGGTAATCAATTACATTCCAACAATATATGAATTTAAATATTTGCGATATGCCAGATATTTTCCTGAAGTTGCGATTAGATGGACCAGTGTTGATGAAATAGAAAAAGAAGAAATAAGGAAAAGAGCCACTACAACTAAAATGCAACTTCCTTTTTGTTATACTCGAGAGAATGAAAAATATCAAAAGAATCCGACTGGAAGACTTTCGAATGACTATTTTGACATTTTTACTACTAAACCTAATTGTGAAAAACCACTTGAAGCAAAAAGATATGTTCCACCTTTGATTCTAGAAGGGAGGATCTGTGAACTTGAAGATTCTGTTTTAGAACAAATGATGAAATTTGAGCTTGAAAAGGCCTTTCTTTCAACTATTTACTCAAATAGTTTTAAGGAAATATCTTCTAGTTTCAAGACTGAATTGGAAAAAGAAAAGGATATTCACGAAAAAAAAATTAATTAAAAAGTTTTCAGATTCATCCAAGAGTGCTTTTGACGCAAAACAGAAAGTTAATCAAAAGTGTTTCGATCTTTCTAAGCAAGTGTCGGATCTTGAGAAGGTTTTACTCTCTGAGCATCAACAATTTGAGAAGGAGAAAGCAAACTTTGTAAAAGAAAGCAAATATTTTGAAGACAAAATAAGTGAGCTTTCCAAGACAGTAATTGATTTGGAAAATGAAAGAAAAGAGTTTGCTTTGAAGAATTGGTTTAATCTTGAAGAAACCAAAACTTTTGAAGAAAAGATTTGTGAACTTTCTCAAAAAGTAAGGACATTGGAAAATCCTTTAGACGAGGAAAGAAGTAATTTTACAAACAAAAGTACGATATCTGATTTTGAGAATGCTTTCAATCTTGAACGAGCACAGTTTGAAATTGAGAAAGCCATTTTTTAAAATGAAAAAAAATCTTTTAAAGAGAAAATAATTGAGCTTTCTCAAGAAGTAAATGAGTTGGAAATTGCTTTGGAAGTAGAAAGAAAAGAATTTGCATCTCAGTCGTGGTTCACTACTGAAAATTCTTCTTCGTCTAAAAAGGATTTTGAAGTGCACAATGTTGATTCTGATTCTAATTTTGAGGATTTTCATCCCAACCTTGTTTCTAAAGAGAAGTCAAAGCCTTCGGTTAGTGAAAAAGGAAAGGCTTGTTCGTTTGATTTTTCAAAGAAACTTCCAGATCATAAATCCTTTGTTTTGAAGGATGAAAAACCTTCAAGTACTTTCTGTAAGGGAGGGTGTTCAAATACGAAGAAAAAGCCTATCTCTGAACAACCCTTAAAGAAAAGAAAGAAGAATAAAAAGTCAAAGAAAAACACTTCTCATAGTTCTAAACTTTCTGACTCAAAATTTTCTGATTTTTCAGATAATCCTGTGAATGAGAAAAATGGAAAGCGAGAATGGCGGGTAAAGCAAAAAAATTCTTTACCGATGATAACGCCACTTTTTGGCGTTATTTTCGGTTCTCAAACCAATGAGATTGGCTTGTGTTCAAGTAAAAAGGCGTGTATTTTACGGTTTATCTAGTGAATTATACAGGTTATCTAAGAGGTGGCAATCATCGAGAAAAGAAGCTAAAAAGAGCCCAAATCGAGTCGAAAACGAAGCCAACGAAAGCCCAAGAGCCAAGCCCAAGACCCACGACCGAACCAGGACCTGAACCGCAAACCAGACGACGACCCACGCTGCAAAGGATACGCGCGACTTACCACGCGACTTGCATGTCGCGTGGCAAGTGGCGTAACCCACTGTTTCGCGAATCCCAGCTTTATTAATCGGGTTTTAGGTCATTATTCGATACGTAACTTTCACACGACGGCCAGAGCAGTTCCGGGGGCGATTTTCAGAGCCGAGTGACACCCGTTGGAGCCACGATAGAGGGAGGATCAGATACACGTTCATCACGCGAAGTAGAGACGAGCACGATAGAAGGGAGTAACCATTCCATTTACAGTTGCCACGATTATCATGTTTACATACTTGTTTCCATCTTTTTTTATTGTGTTTGAATCCACCACCGACATGAACTAACCGGTTCATGTTGGGGGTTGGAATGAATGTGGTTTAAGCTTGTAAACAGATGACCTGAGACCTTTATCAGTTTTCCTATTTTAATGAATGAATGCAATTTGGTGTTTAATGCTTTTGTGAGATTAGCTACCTTACAATTGTTTTATTGCTTTCAATTTATGTTCGAGAGAAGTAATTGAGAAATAGAGTTAGGAATTGCATGTCTAAGTTAAGAAAGGATAGAGATATACCGAGTAAATCTTAGTCCCGTTTGAATCTTAAGCTTAATGCGTTTTGAACCCCATATGTTGAGATCGAAAGATAAAACTTATGTTTTCAAAATAGAAATCACGGTTGCTTGAAAACGAACCATGCTTTGCACATAAAATCGTTGTAGCTTGAGAAAGAACAATGATTAGATAAAGATTGGGTATTCATTGATAGGAATAACTGGTATTTGAATTGAGTCAGACGTTTGTATGCGAGAACCATTGGATTTCCAACCCTCAACTGTTTTCTCTATTTGATTTTCCAAAGCTGTTTACTGTTTTGTCTTGTGTTTGATTTTAATTCTCGCATTTATGTAGTTTAATACCAACCGTTCAATTATCGATAGTTCAGTTAATAGAGCTTATAGTAATTGTGATATTTAGTTCCTAGTTCCCCGTGATTCGATACTCGTACTTCTTTAAGTACTATTACTTGACTTCGACCCGTACACTTGCGGTTAGATTCTCGGGGTGTGAAAACCTTGTATCAAGTTTTTGGCGCCGTTGCCGGGGAACTAGTTGTAACTAATAGCACTACCAGCTATACGCGCTATTAGATTGAGCATTTTTATTTTTGTTATTTTACCTTATCACTTTCCGTTTTTGGATTACTGACTTTGCTTTCTTTCGTTTCAGGTACCACTTGGTTTATGCCAAGGACGACCCGAGGGAAAGAGATTGAAGAATTCGATCCGGAGATTGAAAGAACCGCTCGTCGCCTACGTCAAGAGACCAAAGATAAGCGACAATTACAAATGGGTGATGAGAGACCTGTCAACGAGAGACCACCGCACAACGATCCTCCACCTCCACGCAATAACAATCCACCACCACCTCCGGAAAGGGTACCTATGCGGTCGTTCGCCGATCCTAACGTGGCGGCGGCACGCATAGGCATTCAAGCGCCCGTAACTGGGGCGAATTACTTTGAGCTTAAGCCAAGTACCACCGTGATGGTACAGCAAAACCAATACGGAGGGACGCCGACAGAAGATCCTCATGCACACCTTCGGGCATTTGAACGGATATGCAATACATTCAAGATTAATGGCATGAACGAGGACGCGATCAAGCTGAGATTGTTTGGATTTTCACTCAAAGGCCGAGCCGAGACATCGACCGAGAGTATCCAGCCGGATTCAGTCACTACATGGGCACAACTAAAGGCCACTTTCCTTCAAAAATTCTTCCCGCCAAGTTGAACCGCCCAATTAATGGCCGAAATCACACATTTCGCGCAATGGGATCAAGAAACGCTATACAAGGCTTGGGAGCGCTACAAGGACATGATCAAGAAGTGTCCTCATCACGGGTTGCAAGGTTGGGTGATTATTCAGACCTTCTTCAGTGGACTTCACCCGCAGTTTAAAAATGACATCACTGCTGCCGCGGGTGGAGCACTGATGGATAAATCATATGAGGAAGCGTACGAGCTGATCGAAAATCTGGCCGAACATAGTTTTTCCACTCCGAGATCAGCGGTAAGAAGAGTTGCAAGTGTGCAAGAAAGTAATGAGCTTTATGAATTGAAAGCTCAACTAGCCTTTATCACAAATCGGCTGAATGGAGGAAATCCTCAAGAACCTGATCAGGTTCAATTTGTGCAAAACCGGAACCAACCGAGGAACGACCCTTTCTCGAATACTTATAACGAGGGGTGGAAAAAGCATCCCAATCGTTCATGGAATCAGCCCGGTCAACCACAGCAAGGTAATTTGTCTAACTCTTCTAATTTTTCTCATACTAATAATGTGTACCGTCCTCCAGGTTTTAATCAAAGAAACGAAGGATCATCCGGAGAGAAGAAGCAGGGACTCGAAGACATGATGATGAAGTTCATGTCGAAAATGGACAGCACGGTCGAGGGATTAGCAAGCACGATCAACACGGTGAAAGCCGCAACTGATCAAAATACAGCCTCAATCAAGAATCTCGAGAGGCAAGTGGGGTAGATTTCTGAAGCCCTACAAAACCGACCTCCCGGAGCATTCCCGAGTATGGCTGAAAGGAAACCGAGAGAGGAGTGTAACGCCATATACCTGAGAAGTGGTAAAGAGCTGACTAGAGACTCTACACGAGAGCCGTTACCAAAGGAAGTCGAGAATGATGTGGAGATCATTGACATGGATGCATTGGAGGCTGATGAAGAGCGTATGAGGAAAGAGACCCCGAGGGAGGAAGAGAACAAGAAGATTGACGAGACTAAACCCAAACAATCACCGGTCAAGCCGGTGACACCGAAAGTGCCCTACCCGAGCAGGCTTAAATCTCATAAGGATGATGTTCATTTTTCCAAGTTTCTAGATGTATTTAAAAAGTTAACGATTAACATCCCTTTTGCAGATGGCTTAGCACAAATGCCCTCTTATGCGAAGTTCATGAAAGACATACTATCCAAGAAGAGGGCAATCGATCATCAGTCGACCATAGCACTTACTGAGGAGTGCAGCGCGATTATTCAGAATAAGCTTCCCCAGAAGCTTAAAGATCCATGGAGTTTTTCAATCCCTATTCAAATTGGGGATTTTACTTTTAATAAAGTTTTATGTGATTTAGGGGCAAGTATTAACCTGATGCCCCTTTCTATATTTAGGAAACTCGAATTGGGTGAGGTGAGCCCGACTTACATGACGTTGAAGCTCGCAGATCGATCGATTGTGTACCCGTATGGAGTGGTGGAGGATGTGCTGATCAAGGTCGGAAAGTTCTATTTCCCGGTGGACTTTGTGGTGCTGGATATAGACGAAGATGTAGAAGTCCCGCTGATTTTGGGGAGGTCCTTCCTGGCTACGAGTAGAGCACTGATAGACATGGAGGAAGGAGAGATTACCTTCAGAGTTGGTGGCGAGAAGGTCATCTTCAAAATTTTCGAGAAGGAGCGAGGTCAAGTAGAGAGTGGAAGGTGTAGATCTGGAGATGGTAAAGGCAAGTCAAATGAAGAAGAATCTGCGAAGAATCGCAAGTGTGGGCGATCCAATTCTGCGGATACTGAGCCAAGCTGAAAGCCACACAGTCGTGCAACGACTTTAAATACGGCGCTGGGTGGGAGGCAACCCACCAAGGTTTGTCTCCTTTTATTATTTTTAGTTTGAGTGTGTTTTTATTTCCGAAAAAACCATAAAAATCGAAAAATCGAAAAATCTAAAATAGCTGGAACAGGGACATACGCGGCTTATGCCGCGGTTTACATACCACATGTCAAGCCGCGGGACTCCTCTGACTGTTGTGAAACAGTGGGTTACGCGGGATGTTACGCGGCTTGCAAGACGCGCAGCAAACCGCGAGTGTCCCCTGTTCGTTTTTCGTGCAGTTTTTGTTTCCTTTCTTGCTTTGTGTGTTTCATCTTCCTGCATTTTGTCTTGTGCTTTGATTTCTTTTGTTTTGCATGTTCTCCCTACCTCCTCCGATTGATGCTCAAACTTTCAAGAATCCTCCTTCATCCGGGAAAAACAGGTATGTTCTAATTCGTTTTGCTAAACGAGTAGTGTAGGATGTTTATTCCTTAGTAATTATCGAGATGCAACAAACATAAGCTTCACTTAGGTTTGGGGTGCCTCATCTTTTTAAACATCTACACACTCACTTTTATCCCTGTGCAAACCTCGGTTTCACCGAGGTTTGGGGTTGGCTCTTATTGGCAAACCTAGGCCACGACCTAGGTTTGGGGTGCCCATTTTAGAAATTTTGTGTTTTCTTTTGCTTGCTATGTAATGCCCTGCCCATCCTTTTTATACCTATAATAACTGCACAATGATTCGAGTCGCATCACCTACGACTTTACTTGCACATTGGGGACAATGTGTGGGTAAGGTTTGGGGTTGCCCAATCGGGCCCAAGTTATGCACGTAGATTTCCTGCACTTCTGAGTGTCTAGATCATAATAGCTAAATTTTTTGTTTTGAATGATTGAGACCAACCATTGTGGGAAGAACCTTGTGAGAGTGACGTGACCGTTAGGGAAGGACCGGGAAAGGGCATGACTAGGGACATTAGTGGAGACCACCCGATAGTGAGTTTTGAGCCTAAAAGACGTTTTTCATTTCGAGGGATTCATACACCTAATTCTTATACACTTTTTTGAATTCCTTGTCGTGAATGTAGAATGATCTCGCTACATTATTGCATTGAGTAGCAAAGACGAACCTCAGGATATTGGGTAAGGGTATAGTAGACCATATCGTGTGGACCTTAAGATATGATTCCATGCATTGTGTGTTTTGTTTAACCTGTTTTTAAGTATCGTTTCCTTTTACCCCTTTTGTGTGTATCCGTAAACCGCTTTGAAGCCAAGCACTCACCCTATTCGTTTCTAAACCCATCATTAAACCTTCAGCCATAAGCCTTAGCCAACCTTATCCGAAAGTGTGTCGATCGGAAGCGGTAATGAATAGCGAGAGATAGAGCAGAAAAGAAAGAATTCCGGCCAGTCAAGAGAACAAAATTGGGTCAATGTAACCCAAGAAATAGAAAAGAGGACCAATGAAGTCCCAAAAAAAAGTATTTAGATAGCACTTAGAGCTGCATAATAAGTGAGTCAAAGTGACTCCAAGAGTGACAAATAGTGCCAAGTGATAGAAAGTGGAGGAGAAAGTTCATAATTGCCAATGATTGACACACCGAGGACCTTTGATCCTTTTACCCTTCGTTTCTAAGCCTTAACCTTAGCCCCGTTATGACCCTTGTAAAGACCTGGATGATCTTTTGGAAAACGTGATTAGAGTCTACGAATACCTCTACTGATATTCCCTGTCTTGTTACTTGATTCCTTCTGAGATCAATCTTTTGGACACTTGTGCGTCTTTCATGTTAGTTGTCATGAAATTATTGCGTATTCTTGTACATAACCACCATAACATGACAACATGTGCGATAACCTAGGTTCGAGTGCAAAAAGAGTATCCCGTGAGGTAGGGTCGAGGCAAAATGTTTTCCCTAGTATGTTCGGCCCTAGTCTAACCTTAATGTAATCGGAACAGTCACGAGTTCAACTCTCAATAGAAGGTCATAGATCGGACAAAATAAGGATGAGGCGAGAGTGAGATAAATATTCACGGGTACGGGAAATCACCGTTGCATTACTTGGTACCGATTGGGAATTGTGCAGTCATTATTTTTTCACAGATATATGCTTTTATTCTGTTTTTATCGCTAATTTGCTTGGGGACAAGCAACGCTCGGTTTGGGGTTGTTGATAACGCCACTTTTTGGCGTTATTTTTGGTTCTCAAACCAATGAGATTGGCTTGTGTTCAAGTAAAAAGGCATGTATTTTACGGTTTATCTAGTGAATTATACAGGTTATCTAAGAGGCGGCAATCATCGAGAAAAGAAGCTAAAAAGAGCCCAAATCGAGTCTAAAACAAACCCAATGAAAGCCCAAGAGCCAAGCCCAAGACCCACGACCGAACCAGGACCCGAACTGCAAACCAGACAACGACCCACGCTGCAAAGAATACGCGCGACTTACCACGCGACTTGCAAGTCGCGTGGCAAGTGGCGTAACCCACTGTTTCGCGAATCTCAGCTTTATTAATCGGGTTTTAGGTCATTATTCGATACGCAACTTTCACACGATGGCCAGAGCAGTTCCGGGGGCGATTTTCAGAGCCGAGTGACACCCGTTAGAGTCACGATAGAGGGAGGATCAGATACACGTTCATCACGCGAAGTAGAGACGAGCACGATAGAAGGGAGTAACCATTCCATTTACAGTTGCCACGATTATCATGTTTACATACTTGTTTCCATCTTTTTCTATTGTGTTTGAATCCACCACCGACATGAACTAACCGGTTCATGTTGGGGGTTGGAATGAATGTGGTTTAAGCTTGTAAACAGATGACCTGAGACCTTTATCAGTTTTCCTATTTTAATGAATGAATGCAATTTGGTGTTTAATGCTTTTGTGAGATTAGCTACCTTACAATTGTTTTATTGCTTTCAATTTATGTTCGAGAGAAGTAATTGAGAAGTAGAATTTGGAATTGCATGTCTAAGTTAAGAAAGGATAGAGATATACCGAGTAAATCTTAGTCTCGTTTGAATCTTAAGCTTAATGCGTTTTGAACCCTAAATGTTGAGATGGAAAGATAAAACTTATGTTTTCAAAATAGAAATCACGGTTGCTTGAAAACGAACCATGCTTTGCACATAAAATCGTTGTAGCTTGAGAAAGAACAATGATTAGATAAAGATTGGGTATTCATTGATAGGAATAACTGGTATTTGAATTGAGTCAGACGTTTGTATGCGAGAACCATTGGATTTCCAACCCTCAACTGTTTTCTCTATCTGATTTTCCAAAGATGTTTACTGTTTTGTCTTGTGTTTGATTTTAATTCTCGCATTTAAGTAGTTTTGTTGGTTCCCAGATTCACGTCGTATCACGATAATGGTAGTTATATAGACAGCGGAAGCATTTAAATATAAAGCCATTAAAGTGAGTGATTGTATGAGACGATATGTAAACTGTGATATCAAATATAGAACAGGAATATGATAACAAGATCAAATAAGAAACGCTGCTCGTATATTGATAAAGATAACACCAAGAACAAGATCAATGGTGTATCAAGAAATCACAGAGACAATATCGTACGGGGTAGTACTATGAGGATATGACAGTGTGTGCTTTTACAATTGTGGAAAACTATTCTTCCAAAAGCTTACAATTGTTTGTTCCACTACCTCGCTATATATAGCCTCATAAAGTGTAGACAGTGTACTATCGTACCCTGGAATAACACGTGGAAAGTGTGTCTCCAATCTTTAGGGCATACGTGGAAAGGTGTGGACACGTATCTGACACTTCGGATTTCTACGAGACTTAGGCATAACAGAGGTCTTCACTTCAACAGAGCGTGTTATGACAGAACTCTGTTGGTCTTCGGGTATGAACAGTTCTTCTGTTGATCTTCTGCCAGAGCTCTGTTGAGCTCCGTTGGTTTCACCAGAACTCTGTTGAGTTCTGTTTGTCTTCTTTGTTGGTCTTCTAAGTCTTATGCTTTATCTATGTAGGTCTTCTGACTTGGTTTTATTTTCAATACTTTCATTTTACAGATACTTGGAGCTAACAATCTCCCCCTAAGTATTGAAAATAAAAAAATTGGAAATGACAAGAGATTGAAAACAAAAGAACAGAGAACTTTACCCTCTGTTACCCTGTGCACTATTCTTTTAAGATTTTACAATAGAAAGAACAAGTACAATCAAGCGTAATTATCTCCCCTAAGGATTCTGTCGAATCTTCTGATTAGCTCACGGAAGTCAAGCATCAGATTAATTATGTTGATGAAGGACCTTTGCTGTTCTTCCGGACACTTGTTCCTCGGGATACTTTGAACTATGTTTTTGAGATATGCTAGCGACTCACTTGTGTACTTATGAGCTTCAGCAGATTTGATGGCTTTCTTTGTCCCTTTCTGTAGGCAGATAAAGACTGGAGGATCTTCAACTACAGTTCCAGTCCTAAAATGTCGATAGCCCGCAAGATCTTCGTTTGGTGGTGCAATCGCCAGTTTCTCAATTTCAAACTCTATGCATAGCTGAAAATCTGTCTGAGTTCTGAGATTGATGTGCTCTTGCATAGCTAGTTTGACTTCAGGTAAGGCTGTTCTTGCTGGAGTATATCTGTCAGAGAAGTTCAAGCAGTAGGCATGAAGCACAGTTAGATCGTACGGATTTAGAAGGACAAGATCGTTGTCGTTGAAGAATTCGTTCTTTCCTTCTGTTGATTCCACAGTGTACTCATGATAGGTCATTCTGTTGTGCTGGAACTTCTTATGCTTGATGTCTAGGATTCTCTTGATACTGAAGTGTGAGTTGATGTTTCTGTTCAGATTGGACTTGTTTCGGATGAACATCCGCCTTGCTTCAGTAATGGTGTTTATTCTGATTGGGTTAAGGTAAGGATTTATGGGTACGGCATTTGCAGGAATGATATCTCTGTCAGCATAAAGAAATGCAAATACCGTTTCCAAGGTAGGTTTATCGGTGTGTTGGGTGGATGATTCTGGGTTTTGTTCTGGTATCATTGGGTTTGGGTCTTCATGAGTTTCAGCCATAAGAGTATCGATATGAACATATTCTTGAGCAGCTTCTGTTTGGCTTTGTTCATCAGCAGAGATTTGGATTGATCTCTCTGGTTCAGTTCTTGGTGAAGTAGGAGGGGTATCCAGGCAGATAATCTCTGGTGGTTCTTGTGTTGACTCTTCTGTCGGTTTGATGACTCGATCTTTGAACATGTAGTCGAATTCCACCGTAGGTGTATCTTCTTCTGTTATCCCCATATCTTCTGTCCCGGCCTCTTCTGTTAATTTCTCTTTGCCTCTTTCAGTAGGCATTTCAGCCTCTCTCTCTTCTTCTTTCTCTGTCTCTGTTTCTTTCTCCTTTTCTTTCTCTTTCTCTGTCTCTTTCTCTTTCTCTTTCTTCTTCTCTTTCTCCTTCTCTTTCTCCTTCTCCCCCTTTTGTTGACCCGAGGACTCACCCAAATTACTATCTGATGCAGCATCGTGGAAATCATCATCATCATCAGAGGAGTCTTCATCAGAGAGTCTGGAGACAATGGGTGAGAATTGGTCAACAAACTTACGTCTTTTGCCAAAAGGCTCTCCCTCTGGTGCTTTCTCAGCAGATCGTTTCTGTATGACAGATTGTAAGATTGCATCTGTGAACGTAGGAACTGCTTTCTTCAAGGTGTCTTCCACTTCTGCTGCAGCACCTCTGATTTCCTCGACTTGGCTCACAAAGTTGAATTTGTGGGAGTCCAGTGATTCCTTCACAAGTGCTTTTGTTGCCTGGGCTTTCATGACAAATTTGGACGAGATTGTCATCATTTTCTTTACGACGTCCCTTCTGAAGTCGCCCATTTGACCGACTGTCATTGGCAAACTGTTTGGGTTGGGGCTGGAGATGTTAAGAGGATCAGCATCTGACGTTGTGGCTTCTTTTATGGATTTCTTAACAGAGTTATCAATGAGCTCTGTCAAGGTTCTGATGTTGGATTCTGATAGGATAACTATTGGGACTGGCAGAGTTCTGTTCATTTGAGCTGTATGGTTGTCGATCACAAGTCTTTTCAGGTCAGCTACTTTTGTCGATACCTTTGTGTTCTCTTCTGCTCTGACGGTTCTTAGATCTGCTATCTCTGTAGCCAGTCTGCCAATTTCCTCTCCTCTTGTCTGTTCAGCTTCTGTTCTGATCCTTTCAGTGTCAATGTATTTCTGATGAAGTTCGGCATATTTCTCTGACAGTTTCTGCAGTTCGTCTCTGAGAGAAGTATTTTCCTTGAGGATCAGTTCCTCCTTTTGAGAATTGATAAGTTTATACTCATTCAAGGAGTTGTTGATACTATCACAGAAGCTTGTGAACTCTGTTTTTGTGACAGTGTCAACGGGGGTAACCCTGGTACCAACTAATGGATCCAGTTCTGCCTCGAGTTCAGAGGTGCCTGCGTCAAGAGTTGTTTTGATGTTGGCTCTTGCAGGACTTCCACCCGATCCTTGATGTTCCTTTTGAGGGGAATCACCTACAGGTGTTCTGATCAGAAGTTCCTCCTCCAGCTCAGGTTCTGAGGAAGGAAATCTGATATGATGAGAAGCATTTGGATCAAGCAAATGTTTCCCTTGTTCAACTATGGTCTCATACTGTCCCTGAGTCGGACAGATGCTACGTGAGATTACAAAAATCTCGGGTCTATGTTGTGTTCCGACTACATGAGCCACAGAGGCATCATTATGTGTAGGTGACCTGTCGATGTTCTGGGGCGAATGAACATCACTAGCAAGACTAGCTTCCCCGGCTTCGTGCGTACCAGAGGCATAAAGAGTTTCCTCTGATGGGTCTGGCTGGTTAAGGTTCGAGGTGTGCACCTCTGTTTCAATAATCCCTTGGTCTTGATCACCAGGATTAGGTAATGTGGTAGCACTGGGAGTTTGGTTAGGATCTCGCACAGATGTGTCGACTTGGACATCTTGTTCTATACTCACATTTCCCTCGGTTTCTAGGGTTGGAGAATTCTCTGGTGAGCTCTCTATCTCATGAATCTCTACACTGCCAGAAGGGTGCGATCTCTCTGTCACCACTTCTGCAGTCTCTTCTGCTCCCTCTTGAACAGTCTCCCTAGGGGATGCTCTGTTCACTACTTCCTCCTCCATTACTCTAGAGGAAGACCCCACTTCGGGTACTCTGTCCTCTGGTCTATTTTCTTCTTCTTCTATTTCCTCACTCGCATTCTCCACAGAAGGCTCAGAACCTAAATATGCTGGGGTTCTCACCTCAGGTTCTTGAGGTTGAGCAGCAGTTCTATAGTTTTGGATAGAGATGTGGGTTGGATTGATCAGAGCAAGCATTGTACCTGGAATTCTTCTGATGAAAGGGTAATCTCCTGAAGTTGTTGGTTGGAATCTTGCCATGGTCCAGACAGGAGTAGAACGACCCTGATGTGTCAGTTCCAGTATGTCGAATGCCCTTCTGATCACCAAACTGATAAAGCGAGGAAACTTGATGGCTTTAAGGGATTTGTGTCTTCCAACTTCTCCACCTCTGGCTAGAGCAGTGGTTTTAGTGTTGACAGCATCTAGAAGTGCATTGTAGAGGATCCCTGCATAGTTGAAGTTTATGTTGAAGAACAGACCATACATGATTTCGAGGATTTCAGTGCTCGCTTGGTCTTGACTGCCGGATTTGCAGGTGAGGGTTCTGTTGAGGGTTGAGAACATGAAATTCCACATTTGTGGTAGATTTTGTTCTTACAATCGTAGGACAAGTAAACCGTCACGGTTAGAGATATGCGGGTGACAAGTGGGTGATTTTCAAAGAATGACCCGCATCTCTGCTGACGTGTTTCTGATGACGGGGCAGAGAAACTAACAGAGCTCTGGTGGAGCTTAGTTATTTTCTCTCTGTTGAAATGATCTTTTCAACTTTGCTCAGTGACCAATCATGTTTCACCTTTACCCAAAAACATTTTAAAATTCTGTATCTGATGTGAAGAATCAAAGAACAAGGACAGAATTGACCAACAACTTTCAACAGAGATCTGATGAGAAACAACAGAGGCTCTGGTGAGAATATCAGGGTTCTGCTAAGTTCGACTTTCTCAAAAGAATTTCATCAGAACAGGTTTTCCTTCTTTCAAAAAGATTTTTCTTTCAAGATCAAGAGAGCCAAGTCATATGAATTTGAAATCAAATTTTTTTTTTATTTTTTTTTAACTTGCTCCCCCTAAAACCATGCATATTTTCTTTTATAAGCTCCCCCTAGAAATATGAGCTTAAAAAAAACTTGCTAAAAGAAATATTTACAGAGATATATACAAACGAATTCACTGGAAGCTTGTTGAAAAAGTATGTTTTACAGAGCTCTGGTGAATGACAGAGGCTCTGTTGAACTATCCTACCCAACTATTTTGACAGATCTCTGGTAGGAACATCAGAGTTCTGTTGAGTGATAAATAGTGTTAGGACATGTTCAGCATACCCAATTTGCTGATTAAGAAGTTAAATCTCCTTTCATCAAGGGCTTTTGTAAAAAGATCAGCAAGTTGGAAGTCTGTTGAAACGAAATACATTTCAATAGTCCATTTTTCAACATTATCTTTTATGAAGTGATACCTTATATCGATATGCTTGGTCTTTGAGTGTTGAACTGGATTAGCTGTGATTGCTATTGCGCTTTTGGAGTCACACAAAATTGGAATTCTGTCATACTCCAAGCCGTAATCCTTGAGTTGAGTTTTCATCCAGAGAACTTGAGAACAACAACTAGCAGCAGCAACGTATTCTGCTTCTGCTGTAGAGGTGGACACGCAGTTCTGTTTCTTGGATGTCCAACTTACTAACTTCTCTCCAAGAAATTGACAGCTACCAGACGTACTCTTTCTGTCGTTCTTGCATCCTCCATAGTCTGAATCTGTATATGCTACAAGCTCGAAACCAGAATTCAGAGGATACCAGAGACCCAAAAATTGAGTCCCTTTCAGATATTTAAATATGCGCTTGACGGCAGAGAAATGCGAAACTTTAGGATTAGCCTGAAATCTAGCACAGAGACACGTTGCAAACATTATATCGGGTCTACTGGCAGTTAAGTACAGAAGTGACCCTATCATACCTCTGTAGTTCTTGACATCTGTTGGTTCACCATTAAGGTCAGGGTCAAGCTTAACTCCAGTGGCAATAGGAGTTTTCATTGAATTTGAGTTGTTAAAATTGTACGTTTTCAAAATGTCAGAGATATATTTGGACTGACTTATGAAAGTCCCTTTGTCGGTTTGTTTTACTTGTAAACCAAGGAAGAAAGAAAGTTCTCCCATCATGCACATTTTGAATTCACTTTTCATCAAATCCTCAAACTTATCACAGTACTCTTGCCGTGTTGACCCAAAAATAATGTCATCAACATATATTTGTACCAGAAGTATATCATTCTTGTATCTCCTATAGAATAGAGTTTTATCGACAGTACCTTTCTCGAAGTGATTAACCAACAGAAAATTGGACAGAGTTTCATACCAGGCTCTGGGAGCTTGCTTAAGCCCATACAGAGCTTTGTCTAGCTTGTAAACGTGGTCTGGAAACTCCGAATTTTCAAAACCAGGTGGTTGCTGGACATAGACGTCTTCTTGTAGTCTGCCATTTAGGAAGGCAGATTTGACGTCCATTTGGTAGACCTTGAAACCCTTGTGAGCAGCATAAGCTAAGAAGATTCTGATTGCTTCTAGCCTAGCCACAGGAGCAAAAGTCTCGTCATAGTCAATTCCTTCTTCTTGACAGTATCCTTTTGCAACCAGACGGGCTTTGTTTCTGATGATAATCCCATCTTCATCCTTCTTGTTTCAAAACACCCACTTGGTTCCAATGGCTGATTTGCCTTTTGGGAGTGGAACCAAGGACCAAACTTTATTTCTCTCGAATTCAAGAAGCTCTTCTTGCATAGCTTCGATCCAGTTTGGGTCTTCAAGTGCTTCAGAAATTCTTTTCGGCTCAATCATGCTCAAAAAGTTAACAAAGAAAGCTTCGTTGATTGTAGCCGATCTTGTCTTGACACCATCTTCAGCAGCACCAATTATAAGATGTTGGGGGTGATCCTTAGTCCATTTTGTCATGGGAGCATGGACAACAGGAGGGGTTTGTGCTTCAGATGAGAAAAGACGATCTTCAGCAACAGAGCTCTGAGGGTTGGTGCCAGGGTTCTGTGGCACACAACTCTGAAGAGTGGCCTCATTGCTCTGTGGATTGCCAACAGGGCTCTGCGAAGGTGAACTTTCAAACAGGGAGTTTCTGCCGATATTTGTTAGCAGAGGTGATGATGGCTCTTGTGTAGGTTCTGGTTGTGGTTCCTCGTTTCTCTGAATTATACCTGTAGACAGAGAAGTAGATGGTGAAATATTGGAGGGACCAGTAAGAGTTGTACCTGTCAGATTTTGTTCTGTTGAACTTTGAGCTTGATCTCCTCTGTTGATGTTGACAGAGGAATCATCATCATCATCGAAGAAATCGTCGAATAGGAGATTGATATCTTCTTCCCTTGATTTTGAAGAACTAGGCTTCTTCTGTTCTGTTGGTGTCCCCTCTGTTGATTTGCGATCAGAGGTACTTGATGTCCTTTCATCAAAGGACACGTTCACGCTTTCTTGAATGACGCGAGTTCTGCTGTTGTAGACTCTGTAGGCTCTAGAGGTCAGGGAATAACCAATAAAGATTCCTTCGTCCGCTTTCTTGTCAAATTTACCCAGCTGTTCTCGGTCGTTCAAGACATAACATTTACACCCAAAAACATGAAAATATTTCACGTTTGGTCTTCTGTTATTGATGAGTTCATAAGGCGTCTTTTTAAATCTTTTCACTATTACAGCTCTGTTTTGAACAAAACAAGCTGTTGAGACTGCTTCTGCCCAGAAGTTGATGGGAAGGACAGAACCGGCCAACATGGTTCTGGCGGCCTCTACCAGAGTTTTGTTCTTTCTCTCCACTACGCCATTCTGTTGTGGAGTTCTGGTAGCTGAAAAGTTTTGGGAAATTCCTTCTTCTGATAGATAAGAATCTATCCGAGTATTTTTGAATTCTGTCCCGTTGTCACTTCTCAACTTTTGCACTTTTAGTCCTAACAGAGCCTGTATCCTTCTCAATAAACTTATCAGAATTTATGGGACATCAGATTTTGCTCTGATGAACTCAATCCAAGTATACCTAGAATATTCATCAATAAGCACAAGAATATACTTCTTGCCAGACAGACTTTGCACAGAGATTGGACCACAGAGATCCACATGAAGCATATGCAAAGGTCTTAAGCAATTGTGACCACTCTTGGTTCTGTGTGAGGATCTTTTCATTTTTCCAAACTCACAAGCAGAGCATAGATGGTCTTTGTCAAATTTCAGCGAAGGAAGACCTTTTACCAAGTTCAATTTCACGAGTTTGTCAAGATTTGAAAATTTTAAGTGAGCAAATCTTTTATGCCAGAGTCAGGCATCTTCTTTGTTCAAAGAGACTAAACAGAGTTTCTCTGTTGTAGTTCCCTGGTTTGGATTAAAATTCATTTTATAAAGATTGCCTTTTCTGTCGGCTCTTAAAAGTTCTTGACCAGACTCAGAAAGTAATAATGAACAAAACTTCTTCCTGAAATTGACATCGAACCCATGATCACAGAGTTGACTTATACTGAGAAGATTATGATTTAATCCTTCAACATAAGCAACTTCGGAAACTGAAACACCACCATTTACCAGAGTACCATAACCTCTAATTTGTCCTCCATTG
Organism: Saussurea involucrata; assembly: GCA_033807775.1. Lineage (NCBI taxonomy): Eukaryota > Viridiplantae > Streptophyta > Magnoliopsida > Asterales > Asteraceae > Saussurea > Saussurea involucrata. Next base: position 96,868,439 of record CM066319.1, read on the forward strand.
TCTCCTCCAAAGGTGACTGCACTTCCTTTTTTGTTCTTGAATGAAGTCAGCAGCTCCTTATTGCCTGTCATGTGCCTGGAACATCCTGAATCTAGGTACCAGATCTGCACATGAGGCTTCTGCAAGACAGATTAGTTTCTTTTAGGTACCCATTGCATGATGGGTCCTTTCTTGTTAGGCTTTGATGGGTTAACAGTCTTTCCTACAAGCTTTACATTCTTTGATGTTGTGCCAGAGGTTTTCTTCTGTGTGGTCTGATCAGTCTTGGGATTTATCATCTTTTGTGACTGATTCAGAACACAGTGAGGTCCATTCATATGATTTTGCAGTTTTCTTAACAGATGAACACAATTGCAATTGATGGAACATGAGGATTGATGCAAGTTGTTATTCAAGAATCGTTTATTAGATGGAGTTTGATTCTGAAAAGCTCTAGGACCATGCATTCTGTTTGAACTATTCTTTGAGACAGATTCTCTTTTCTCAAAATTGATCTCTTGATTTCTACCAGAATTGGAAGTATGTCTGTCAGTTACTATCCATTTTCCCTTCTGTTCTGGTGTAAATCTGATGGGTTTAAAAGTTGGAACAAAGGTGTTGTTAAGTAAAGTACTTGCCTTCACCTTACCTTTTACTTCTGTTGAGTTAGAAGCAAGAATTCTGAATTCTTTGTTATTAAACTCAGTTACTGGTATAAATCTTGATTGTTTCTTGAAAAATGATATGTCTTCTTTTAAATCAAAGGATCCAGCCGGTATCTGTTTAGGTTTGTGCAAAGCATTTGGTTGAGTACAGAAAATTTGCTCATCTACCTCAGGGTCAGAGTCACTGTCAGAGGCTAGAAAGTCTCTGGTGGCTCTGTTGGAGGTGTTACTCACAGAAACAGGCTTTGTAGAATAAGGTTTTGCAGTTTTAAACCTTCTCAACTTGGGTTTTAAAGCATCAGAAACAACATTTTCTTTAAGAACTTTCATGAGATCTTCTTCAAAAGATGTTCTTATCGTTTCAGAAGTAGGAGAGAAGACTGGTGCTTCAGGGTTGAGCTTGCTCTGTGGTATTTCAACAGATGATTCAGCCTCAGAAGTGACAGGCTTCTGTTCCTTGAAAGATTTAAAGTTGAAAATCTCTTTTGGATCCAGACTTTCGACAGAGTTAGGAATTAAGATTCTAGCTCTTCCTTGATCAAGAATAAACTTTGAAGATGGTTTAAGAACCTTGTCATGATCCAAGGAGTCATAGCTGACATTCCTAAAGTCAAGCCTTTTCGTCCTTTTGTAAACGTCCGAGGTTTTAATTCTTTTGAAAACAGCATTACCAGAGATAACATTCTCTTGGATTTTCCCAGCACAGAAAGTAGTCAACAGAGATGTTTTCTTCTTTCCGTTCCAGGGAGCAAGGTCTGAGAAACCAAGACCTTGCGTATCCATCTGAGAATTTATCTTAACATGCACATCCTGTGCATCCTGATACTTTTTGATTTGAAGTTCTTTTCTCTGTAGGGACTGATGTAAGATTTCCCTTTCTTTTTGAAAAAAGTCTTTTAAAGCGACAGAGTTAAGTCTTTCATTCTCAGACTTCTTCATTTCTTCGGTTTTCTGTTTTAACAGATTTTCGTACTCTTTAACCTTTTTAGAAAAAGTACTTTTCTCTTTCTGCTGTAAGATCTCTAGCTCAGATTTCTCCTTGAAGATATCTTCCTTTTCTTGTTCCAAGAGGGTTTTCTCTCTCTTGTAGAAGGACAGATCCTTCTGAGCTAGCTTTCTTAGCTCTTTTTCCTCAGAAAGCTTTTGTTTCAGTAATTGAAATTCCTCAGTTAATTGCGAAACATGCATTTCCAGTTCTGAGTCAGACTTGGATTCGGAGGAACATAGCTTGGCACTGGGTTTAATGGTCTCCAGCGCTCTGTCGTCTGGCTCTGTTACAGTAAGAGCGAATGCATGAGCTATATCTTCTTCTTCTGTTCTCTCTATTCGTTCTCCAGTCATCCAGTCAACCTCTGTCATACTTTCATTATCTACAGCAACATTGGCTTGCTCTGGTTCATCATCAGAGGATGAGTCAGAGATCCAATTCTCCATCTCGGCGACATAACTCCTTTCTCTGTAGTTGTACTTGTATTTGTTCTTGTAGTAGTCTTGATCTTTTACAAGTTTTCCTCTACAGTTAGCAGAGAAATGGCCGGGTTTGCCACATCTGAAACAACGACCATCGTTTTGGTTGATGGGTTGTGCAGCATCAGTCTTTTGTGGACCAGGAGCGTTGTACTTCTGTTGAGGTTGAGGTCTATGTTCTGTCGGGTTTCTGTTCTGGTGATTCTGTTGAGGTGTAGTATAACTTCTGTCACCTTTTTCTTCTCTTTCGTACCTTTTTCTTCTGTCAAATGTCCTGTTACCAAATCTCTGGGTAAATTGTTGAGTTATTAACGCAAGAGATTTAGCAAAGGCATTTATATCACTATCCTCATCTGATGAACTCCTTTCATCATCACTTTCTGCAACCAAGCTCTTCTTCCCTTTCTTTTTATCTCTTTTCTTATCTCTGCTAGGGCCATCTCTGTTGAGTTTCTTTTCTGCTGAGTTCTTAGATTCTGAAATCAAAGCGATAGGACCTGCAATGGTGGATTTGCCTTTTTGCTTGACAACATCCTTCTCTTGTGCGGCCAGAGTGCCATACACATCAGTAAGAGACCATGCATCTAAGTCCTGATTAGCTTGTAAAGACATGGACAGATTCAACCATTCATCATTTAAACTTTTAAAAAACAGAACATTGTTATCTTCCTTCGACCTAACAACCCCACACTTTTTACATTTGTTAATCAGAATATTAAATCTGTTGTAGGTCTGTTGTAAGGTTTCCTCAGGAAGTGCCTTGAAATCATTGTATTCATTTATACACTGGGTCCTTCTGTTCTTTTGGGTTTTGATACCACCCTCAAGTTGATTTAGAAGTTGATCCCAGATTTCCTTGGCAGTAACACATGAGTCTAGTTCTTGAAATATATCGTTCGGAATGGCCATAATCAGAAGTCTCACTGCTTTAAGGTCATTTTCCATTTTGCTCTTTTCTTCTTCGGTAATCCCAGTGGTTTTGGGTTCGAAGTGAGCAGGAATCTCATCAGTGGTTTCTATTGCGGGTACACGTGGGACATAAATCATGGGTTGGAATGGTCCATTCGTGACAGATAGCATTAAGTCCTTATCCATTCCATCAAGGAAGTTGACCATCCTAATCTTCCATTGAGGGTATTCATCCCTCAGAAGAGTAGGAGGCTTGGTCAGAGAACCAGCAGTATAAATGGCGTTGATGTTTGCCATTTTTTGAAAAGAAAACAGAGTATGAGAGTTTCAAATGGTCTATAATGAGAATAAGCTAAAGTATGAGGAACAGTAACCAATGAAATAGTAGAACAGATGTTTTAATCTAGACTGGAAAGCTGAGTATGATATTAAATGAACTGAGAAGATGTAAAATACTTTAAGCAGTAAAACAGAGTATAATGAGGCTTTTAAACACACACACAATCAACAACAGTGAATCAACCTTGGTAGATTGGATGCCTTGATTTGAGCAAATCAAGCAAGCTCTGATACCAATTGTTGGTTCCCAGATTCACGTCATATCACGATAATGGTAGTTAAATAGACAGCGGAAGCATTTAAATATAAAGCCATTAAAGTGAGTGATTGTATGAGACGATATGTAAACTGTGATATCAAATATAGAACAGGAATATGATAACAAGATCAAATAAGAAACGCTGCTCGTATATTGATAAAGATAACACCAAGAACAAGATCAATGGTGTATCAAGAAATCACAGAGACAATATCGTACGTGGTAGTACTATGAGGATATGACAGTGTGTGCTTTTACAATTGTGGAAAACTATTCTTCCAAAAGCTTACAATTGTTTGTTCCACTACCTCGCTATATATAGCCTCATAAAGTGTAGACAGTGTACTATCGTACCCTGGAATGACACGTGGAAAGTGTGTCTCCAATCTTTAGGGCATACGTGGAAAGGTGTGGACACGTATCTGGCACTTCGGATTTCTACGAGACTTAGGCATAACAGAGGTCTTCACTTCAACAGAGCGTGTTATGACAGAACTCTGTTGGTCTTCGGGTATGAACAGTTCTTCTGTTGATCTTCTGCCAGAGCTCTGTTGAGCTCCGTTGGTTTCACCAGAACTCTGTTGAGTTCTGTTGGTCTTCTTTGTTGGTTCGACTAACCCTGGTTTGTGTACATGGTTTTCTGACATCATGGTGACTAGGTTCCAGATGAGCATGATGGGAGAGATCAATTTCTTTCTCGGATTGCAAGTGAAGCAATTCTCAATGGGAATCTTTATCAATCAATCCAAATACATATTCGATATTTTGAAGAAATTCAAAATGGAGAATTGTACATCAATCGGAACACCTATGGCACCAGGTTCCAAGATTTATCCAGATGAAAATGGTAAAAAGGTAGATATAAGGACTTATCGAGGTATGATCGGATCACTGATGTATTTAACTGCTAGTCGTCCCGATAATATGTTTGCTACATATTTATGTGCAAGATTTCAGGCTGATCAGAAAGAATCTCATCTCGGAGTAGTCAAGCGCATCTTCCGTTACTTGAAAGGCACGACTTATCTTGGAGTATGGTATCCGAATGACACAAGATACGAGCTAACCACTTATTCTGATGCAGATCATGGTGGAAGTTTATTGGATCGGAAAAGCACAACCGGACATGTACACTTTTTGAGAGACAAATTAGTGAGTTGGGCTTCAAAGAAACAAAATTGTGTTTCGACATCTACGACGGAGGATGAATATGTTGCTGCCGCAAGTTGTTGTTCGCAAGTTCTTTGGATGAAGACTCAACTAATGGATTTCGGATGTAAGTATGATAAAATTCCCATTTATTGTGATAGTAAATATGCAATTGCTATTTCAGTGAATCCGGTCCAAGAAACGAAGACAAAGCACATTGACATACGGTATCACTTTATCAAGGACCATGTTGAAAAAAGGTACATTTGAACTTTATTTTGTATCTACTGAATTTCAACTTGCCGATCTTTTTTCAAAAGCTTTGGATGAGAAACGTTTCAAGTTTCTGATTTTAAAGCTAGGCATGTTGAACATGAAAGTTTGATTATTCATAATTTTCATTCAATAGTTTGAATTTTTTTATTAATCATTCAAGTTTTACAACTTGATTGAAAAATAATAATTTTCATCTTATTGAATTCTTATTATGATTAGTTAATTTTTTTTGTTTATCAGTATTATACAAAATGTGTTTCTGTTTTATTCTTTACCGTATACAATTCATTTCTATCATTTCATGTTCTTTGTGCAGTTTGTTGTGTGTTTGCATGTGTTTAGGGGGAGAAAATAAAAAGAGTTGATCATTTGTGTAGGGGGAGCATGTAATCATTTCTATACATGTGTTCGATCAAGTTGTGTGTAAATCATTGAAGATAAGGTAAGTCTTCTAAATTCAAAGTATTTAAGCAAACCTTACTTGATGAGAAATTATTTTTCAAAATCTTATGCATCATTGTAGGGGGAGCAAAATGTTTTTGAAAAACAGTTGGAGAGAACAAGTTAAAAGTTGGACATCTTTTAACTTGAAAAAGCAAATTTTTGAAAAAGTTGAAAAAGTCATATTTTATGAAAAATGACCAAGTATAGGAAGTTATCGTACAAAGCTCATACGATCAAGGCTTTTAAACGCACAAGCATTGTACGACAACTATCCTCATCGCACAAGCTTCATGCGATAACAATTGTTCATCGCATAAGATTCATGTGATTAGGGTTTTCATCGCACATGACTCATACGACAAGCACTGTTCATTAGTGTTCATCATACAACCTTTGCCCGATAACATTGAATCCTTCATCGCATATGTTTCATGCGATGTAGATGAACTGATCGCACATCGTTAATTCGATTAGTTGACAAGTGGCAGGTCAAACCTTGGACCAATCATCGTGTGCCATGTGTCATTCATTCCTATGGTCTATATATAGAATGGGTTTTCGAACAACTTACTCTTTCTGACTTCTCGCATATCGATTTTCTCTCTCAACTGTGTTGGTCAATTTTTTCGAGTTTGATACTGATTTTTGTTGCATTTGATTCGCACTCATCTAAGGTTAGTGATTCTATCACTTCTCACTTGATTTGTCCAGTACATTTCCTGTTACAATCGACTTCTTGATGAAAAAGTTAGTTTAGTGTCACTGTTCTTATTCTGGAATCAAAGTCCATTCATATGTGTTAGATTTCTGCTAAAACATGATAACATAAGTTTTTCTTAGTGAAACGATTATAGGGTATTGAATTTTATGAGCTTTCATTTGATTTCTTAGAATCTGGGATGAACCTTCAAAATATTTCGAAGTATTCAAAGTTGTCGTACAAAGAATGTATTCAAACATTCATAGTTATCGCACAAAACAAGAGAGTTCATCCTGATCGCACACGTCTTATACGATAACTTTTTCATCGCACAAGTGTCGTGCGATTAGAAGTGTCATGCGATTAGACCTTGATGCTTAGTCCGACAACCTCCCAGACTTGGAAATTTTTGAGAAATTTTTCTCAAAAAGTGGTTACATGCAATCATTATCCCAGTGTTCTGACATGTTCTAAAACAGATCAAATGGCACACATTCTTGATCATGGTGATGGAAATTCCTCCGATGAAAACACGATCATTCCATCACACCGTTCATCACATCCATCTGTGAATGCGAGAAACCCGGATGACGATCTTATACTTCCAAAGAACAAACTGAAGATCAAACATAATAATTTCACATTCGACATCAATGTGAGAATGGACTATCACATTATGGTGGAAATTCAAAAAGGTCATCCGCTCCGCACCGCTCTTGAAAAGACTCAGTTGGTACCGGAAATCTATTTGCAACAGGCATGGTACACCATTCAATTTGTGCCTAGGTCAGAAAGCAATCAATTTTTCACTCTGAAAGTTGACCATTTTGATGCGAAGTTGACACTCAAAAGACTCAAAACCGTTCTGGATCTACCATTTTCTACCAACTTTGCTAATATGATATGTGAGGAGGATATGTGCCGTGATATTATGGAGTTCTTACTCGTGCGTCCAATTTCAAAAGGAAGTATCTACCACCGCTTTATTATACACTGTTCAGCATCATCAACGGGTGTATGACTTCAAAGCATACGGGGCTCGATAGCTCTAGTATTTCTGTGCTGCGAATGTTTCATGCTGTGGTATTTGATCGAAAGATAGAATTTGTTGTTCTGATTTGGAATGAGCTGATCGAGGTTGTTACTGACAAGTCTAAACGTTCCAAGGCAAGAACCTTTGTACCGTTTCAGAGGTTTCTTCAGATTATAATCCGATACATCATGGAGGCCAATCAACAAATTCCGAGACAAGAAGGAGCTTTACTTGGTCCACCTCAATGGATGCATTACATTAGAATCCCCAGAGATTTGACATTTGAACGTGTTATGGTCTTACCTAAAGTTGTACTTGCTTACGCTGACCAGGAGTCACCATTCGTGAGTGACTATAGAGAAAAGCCGCACTTATGGCCCAGCCAGGACCGGAGGGGCCAACCAAAAGTGCTATCCCACTTAGAGAGAGGAGTGAGGGTATATTACGTAGAGAGAGAGTTTAAGCTAATAGGGTACTTGAACAGGGTGATACGAGCAGTAAAAACAGAGTGAGGGGAACTGGAGAAGGGGGTGCTTCTGGTCAGTCGTCTCGTGCTAATGTTGCTGATGAAGAAAGCCTTGGTTCTTCTGATTCCGAGGATCTTTCTGCTGATATTTATGATCCCGCAAATATATATTCTGCAAATTCTAGTTTAGTTGAAGTTGATGATAGGGCAGAGGCTGAGAAGGATAATTATGATGATGATGATGATGATGATCAACCTGATGATCATAATTGTAATACCCCGGGTAAGTTCGTTAGTTTAATGTTAGTTCTGCTAAATTTAATTAACTTTATAATTGATGTTTAGGGTAAGTTTGGGTTAAATTAGGAGTTAAGGGTGTTTTGGGTCATTAATGGAAAGCTTAGGGTTTAAAGGGTAAATATTGGTTAGATATTATCCCTTAGTTAAATCAGATATTTCACAAACAGCAAATATCCAGATTAAGGTGTGTGTGTGTGTGTGTGTTTGGAGAGAAAAGAAGCAAAAGAAGAGAAAGGAAGTTAAGGCTTTAAATTGGTGTGCTTAGAAGTGAATCTGAGGTATGTCTCTTTGTATTTTATGTTTGTAATTGGTATTAGAAGGTTTCTATCAGATTAGAATAGTCAATTACACATCTGGTATTGATTCAATCGGATTCTGGGTAGAAAATTGATGAACAATCAGAGGTTTTCGGATAAGATGAGAGTGTCCGATAGTTTCTTGGGTGGTGTCCGGGTAATATGTCGATACTGTCCGGAAGTTATTTCTTGCAGGTATCCGGATGAATCGATTAACCGGGTAAGTCCTATTTTCCCTAAGTTTCCGGATAAATTAAGATACCGGGTGGTATCCGGGTTACTTTGATTTCCGGATATTGTCCGGATTATTGATGTTATCCGGATTGTGTATGTTGTCCGGAAAGGTTGTGTTGTCCGAAATATGGGTGCTATCCGAAAAGGTAGTGTTGTCCGGATACTTTAGCTGATTAGTCAAACTTTGAGAGTTTTGATGCTTTTGAGTATCCAGTAACCTGTGTTTTATTAATTCATGGATAGGGAATGAATGAGGACTGAATGTACTGTGGACTTAACTTAAGTACGAGTTTGATGGAAATAATTGAGAATAAGATTTAGATAAGTTTATCTAATGTTCTTGGTCCTAGTAAGTGTTGTGTGTTCTATTTGGTAAAGGGATACTGTACCTATTTGTTTCAGATACTCTGAATCGGAGGTGAAAGCTAAACTCGTTGGAAAAGACCGAGAAGAGTTTTTGTTAAGCAAATAAGTGAGTTTTTACTTAAAATATTTTCTAACTGGAATACATATACGTGAATGAGTGTAATAATGTGCATATGATGTTTATATGAGTATTACACTGCATGGGTGCTAGTTGGTCGGGCTTAGGATCGGTGTATGTTGGCTGTACAGAGGGACACTGGTGTTGGTTGTATTCAGTATAGTGGTGTAAATTAATTAATTGGCTCGCAACCAATTAATATGGCCAAGAGAATGAGATGGAAAGATACATGATGCATGAGTCTTAGTTGGTATTCCTATGTGAATTATGTGTATGATGTTGTGCAAATGGTTTTTCACTAACGGGGATTTTCTCACTAGACCTCAAGGTCTAACCCTCATTTTGTTTTAAAAATATGTATTCCAGGTCGTGGATCGAGTAGGAGCAAATAAGAAGGTTAAACCGCGAATAGCTTTTAGGAGGACTATGTAGTTGAAGACTATGATGTGTTTAGTAGTTATAGCATGTTATTAGTAATGATGCAAAGTTACTAAGTAAACGTTTGTAATGATGTATTGAATGTTTGTAAAGACTAGGGGACCATATTTGTTATATGATGTATCTATTGTTTTAACGACGTTATGCAATGTATGCTATTTGAACTATGTTTGGAAATTCGGGTCGTTACAGATGGTATCAGAGCCCTAGTTTAAGGGATTTAGGTATTTGTATCTGTACCTAGACTTAAACTACATGTGACGTAGGATGTCCCTATTATTTTAGAACCTTGGGATGAATAAGTATAAAAGGTTGAAGGAACATCATGTAAGGTAATTTCATCTTACACCTGGCCAGCGTAATTGTGATCATACAGGTACATGTTTGAACTGGAATACCTTGTTATATGGGGTATGGGCTTATGTGTATATTAACCTTGTCTGAATCAACAGAATGGCAAGTGGTACTAGACAAACGAATCGGGAAGGAGGAGAAAATCCGAATAGAACAAACCCAACAGCCGGAGGAAGGGGAAGAGGGGGAGAAAGAGGTGGAGGCAGAATAGGAGGCAGAATTGGAGGCAGAATTGGGGGTAGAACTGGGGGTGGAGCTCCACCGCGAGGTAATGAATTTGTTACTAGGGACGATTTAACAACCGAAATGGGAAGACTACAGGCCAGTATACAAGCCATGTTAGATCGAACTCGTCATAATGAAGCTGATACACCAGATCCTGGCCAGGAAGACGAGATGCCTATTACACCTACAATCACACCAGTACTAAGGAAGTGTGACTATACAATGTTCTTAAGTTGCAAACCCCCAACTTATGCAGGAGATAGAGACCCAGTGAAAGCTATGAGGTGGCTGAAGGAGATAGAAGCTATTTTCAAAACTAGTAAGTGTGCCGAAGAGGATAGAGTACTATATGGAACTGCAATGTTAAAAGCCGATGCTTTATACTGGTAGGAAGCTCATATTTCTTCGGGAGGGGCTGACATATATTCTACCTTCTCTTGGGAAGAATTCATTATAGCTTTTAGGAAACAGTTTTGTCCTCAAGCAGCAGTAAAACAATTAGAAGGGGAGTTTATGAACTTGCAGCAGGGAAATTTGTCAGTTCGGGACTACACCGCTCGTTTTCTGGAAAAGTCTCCTTTCGTGGAATACTACGTTTCCACGGAGGCAATGAAGATTGAAAGGTTTATCTTCGGATTGAATGCAGAAGTTAGAAAGTTAGTAGTTGCAAAAGGACCCGAAACCTTCTCAGCCGCAGTTGATGCCGCGGAAAATGTAGAACGGGATAATAGGAGAAATGTTAGTGATAAAAGTGTTGGGAAGAGAAATTGGGAAGGACCACAGTACGATCCAAAGAAGTCTAGATTTCAGAGATTTGATAGCCGTCCACCTTTCCGACCAGTTGAAAGACCTTGCCCAAAGTGCCACCGTTTTCATCAAGGAAGTTGTCAAGTGGATCCTAGAAACTGTTATAAGTGTGGAAAGATCGGCCATATTGCTAAAGACTTTCGAGTAGTTAGATTTTGTTACTCGTGCAATTCTCCCTGATCACTTTCAGTCCGATTGTCCACTGGGGAGAATACAACCGGGTGGTACGTCAATAAGACCAACAGGTGTTAGACCGGTAGTACCAAGGCCAGAAGTACCAAGAGTAAGGGGCCGTGCCTTCCAGATGACAGAGCAAGAAGCAAATGAGACTCCCGATGTGGTTACACGTACATTCTTAATAAATTCTACACATGCTAAAGTGTTATTTGATTCCGGTGCAAACCGATTGTTTGTGTCGCCTTCTTTTGCTGCCTACATGCATTTAAAGCCTAAAGTGTTAGATCATGCGTTAATGGTAGATACGGCTAATGATAATCAAGTACCGGTTAATGTGGTATTTGATAGTTGTGTGATAAACATAGATGGGTATGGAGTGCCTATTCAGTTATTTCCTATAGCCTTGATCGAGTTTGATGTGGTAGTGGGAATGGATTGCTTAGCCTAGAATCAGGATAATATAGTTTGTGATAAGAAGTTGATAAATGTTGTTTTACCTGAGAAGGACCAGTAGTGATTTATGGTGACCGTAGAAATCATCAGTCTTGCCTTATCTCTTTGTTGAAAGCTCGTGAGTGTATCAATAAAGGCTGCTCAAGTTACTTAGCTTATGTGATAGATATTAAGCTAGAAAAGAATAAGCTGGGAGATATTCCGGTTGTTCATGAATTTCCGGAAGTTTTTCCAGAAGATCTGACTAGCCTTCCGCCCGTTAGACAAGTAGAGTTTGGTATAGATCTGATTCCTGGAGCCGCTCTTGTTGCCCGTGCACCGTATCGTTTGGCACCTCCATAGATGAAAGAGATGATGACACAACTGCAGGATCTTTCAGATAAAGGCTTCATCAGACCCAGTTCTTCGCCGTGGAGAGCACCGGTTCTGTTTGTGAAAAAGAAGGATGGTTCGATGAGGACGTGTATTGATTATCAGGAACTGAATAAGCGCACGATCAAGAACAAGTATCCGCTTCCTAGAATTGATGACCTTTTTGATCAACTAGTTGGAGCTTCCTATTTCTCCAAGATTGATCTAAGATCGGGTTATCATCAGCTGAAGGTTAAAGAAAAAGACGTTTTGAAGACTGCTTTTCGCACCAGGTACGGTTCACTATGAATTCCTGGTGATGCCATTTGGACTAACGAACACTCCAGCTGCTTTATGGATTTAATGAATCGGGTATATTAGCCGTATCTCGATAAATTTGTTATTGTATTTATCGATGATATACTTATCTATTCTCGGTCCAAAGAGGAGCACGCACAACATCTTCGTTTGATCCTGGAGTTGCTGAGGAAAGACAAGTTATATGCTAATTTTTCCAAATGAGAATTCTGGTTACGAGAAGTTAAATTTATGGGGCACGTAGTTTCCGAGAAGGGTATTCGAGTTGATCTAGCGAAAATAGAGGCAATTGAAAAGGGGAACCGCCGAGAACGCCAACCGAAGTACGTAGTTTTATGGGTTTAGCCAGCTACTATCGAAAGTTTATAAAGGACTTCTCTCATATCGCTACGCCGTTGACTAAGCTGACTCGAAATAATATAAAGTTTGAATGGATAGCACAACAGGATGAAGCATTCAGGGTATTGAAAGAGAAACTTTGCAGTGCGCCGATTTTGTCACTACCGGAAGGTTCCGAAGACTTTGTTGTTTATAGTGATGCTTCCAAACTGGGATTGGGATGTGTACTTATGCAGCGTGGAAAGGTTATTGCTTATGCTTCTCGTCAGTTAAAAGATCATGAAAGACAGTATCCTACACACGACATGGAACTGGCAGCAGTTGTATTCGCGTTGATGATTTGGAGACATTATCTTTAGGACTCTAAATGTTAAATTTATACCGTTCATAAGAGTCTCCAACATCCTTTTGATCAGAAGGAATTAAATATGAGGCAAAGAAGATGGCTAGAATTGGTGAATGATTATGACTGTGAAATCCTTTATCATCCGGGAAAGGCGAACGTGGTAGCTGATGCGCTGAGTCGTCAAGAAAGAAGTGGAACAATAAAAGCTATTGCACTACGAACTGAGCTTCTACCTAACATTTTCGACGAACTGAATAAGTGTCAAGTAGAATCCATTCAGGAAGAATATTTGAAATCAGAACGGTTAGTGGGGTTATCAGCATTGCTAGTGAAAGATGATCGTGGGTTATTGTGTCTGGGGAACAGAATTTGGGTGCCTCGTTTGGGTGGTTTACGTGATCGTGTACTACATGAAGCTCATCAATCTTGATTCTCTATTCTTCCAGGTACGAATAAGATGTACAAAGACCTGAAACAATTCTATTGGTGGCCGGGAATAAAAAGAAGCATTGCTCAACATGTGGAAGGTTGTACTACTTGTAAGAAGGTAAAGATTGAACATCAAAAGCCGTTTGGTCAGTTACAACGATTAGAAATACTGATGTGGAAATGGGATCAGATTACTACAGATTTCATCACAAAGCTACCAAGGACTCCGAAGGGATTTGATTCTATTTGGGTAATAGTCGACAGGTTGACGAAGTCTGCACACTTTTTACCGATAAAGGAAACTGCTTCATTGGAACGATTAGCTAAATTGTACATTGACGAAATATTAACTCGACATGGAGTTCCAATCTCGATCATTTCTGATCGTGATAGTCGTTTTACTTCAAGATTCTGGATAAGTTTTCAAAAGAAAACGGGGACGCAGATAAAGTTAAGCACAACATATCATCCTCAAACTGACGGTCAGAGTGAACGAACGATTCAGAAATTAGAAGATATGCTCCGGGCTTGCATTGTTGATTTTGGGTAATCGTGGGATAAGCATTTACCATTGATCGAATTTGCCTACAATAACAGTTATCATTCCAGCATTCATGCGGCACCGTTTAAAGTTTTGTATGGTAGAAAATGTCGAACTCCTTTGTGTTGGAACGAAGTGGGAGAGAAACAGCTAGCAGGGCCAGATATAGTTTAGTTAACCGTGGATAAAATTACTCAGATTCGGGAAAGATTGAAAGTAGCTCAAGACAGACAGAAAAGCTACGCTGACCGACGCCGAAAGCCGTTAGAATTCCAAGTTGGAGATTTTGTGATGTTAAAAGTCTCGCCTTAGAAAGGAGTCATCCGATTTAGGAAACAAGGTAAACTGAGCCCGAGGTACATTAGACCGTTTGCAATCATAGAAAGGATCGGTGAAGTAGCCTACATATTAGATCTTCCGCCAGAGTTAAGTAGAATCCATAATGCCTTTCATGTTTCAAATTTCCGGAAGTGTTTGGGTACCCCGGATCAGGCAGTTTTTCTACCCGACATACAAGTTGATGAAAAGCTGAATTATGTAGAAGAACCAGAAGCCATTGTGGACCGTAAAGTTAAGGTGTTGCGGAATAAGGAGATCAGACAAGTGAAAGTACAGTGGCGACATCATAGAGGTCGGGATGCTACTTGGGAATCAGAATCCGAAATGAGAACTAAGTACCCGTATCTTTTTGCCTAACCGAATTATGGGACGGAATTCTTTTAAGGGGGAGATGATGTAATACCCCAGGTAAGTTCGTTAGTTTAATGTTAGTTCCGCTAAATTTATTTAACTTTATAATTGATGTTTAGGGTAAGTTTGGGTTAAAATAGGAGTTAAGAGTGTTTTGGGTCATTAATGGATAGCTTAGGGTTTAAAGGGTAAATGATGGTTAGATATTATCCCTTAGTTAAATCAGATATTTCACAAATAGCAAATATCCAGATTAAGGTGTGTGTGTGTGTGTTTGGAGAGAAAAGAAGCAAAAGAAGAGAATGGAGGTTAAGGCTTCAAATTGGTGTGCTTGGAAGTGAATCTGAGGTATGTATCTTTGTATTTTATGTTTGTAATTGGTATTAGAAGGTTTGTATCGGATTAGAATAGTCAATTACACATCTGGTATTGATTCAGTCGGATTCTGGGTAGAAAATTGATGAACAGTCAGAGGTTTTCGGATAAGATGAGAGTGTCCGGTAGTTTCTTTGGTGGTGTCCGGGTAATATGTTGATAGTGTCCGGAAGTTCTTTCTTGCAGGTATCCGGATGAATCGATTAACCGGGTAAGTCCTATTTTCCCTAAGTTTCCGGATAAATTAAGATACCGGGTGGTATCTGGGTTACTTTGATTTCCGGATATCGTCCGAATTATTGATGTTATCCGGATTGTGTATGTTGTACGGAAAGGTTGTGTTGTCCAGAATATGGGTGCTATCCGGAAAGGTAGTGTTGTCCGGATACTTTAGCTGATTAGTCAAACTTTGAGAGTTTTGATGCTTTTGAGTATCCAGTAACCTGTGTTTTATTAATTCATGGATAGGGAATGAATGAGGACTGAATGTACTGTGGACTTAACTTAAGTACGGGTTTGCGGGAAATAATTGAGAATAAGATTTAGATAAGTTTATCTAAAGTTCTTGGTCCTAGTAAGTCTTGTGTGTTCTATTTGGTAAAGGGATATCTGTACCTATTTGTTTCAGATACTGTGAATCGGAGGTGAAAGCTAAACTCGTTGGAAAAGACCGAGAAGAGTTTTTGTTAAGCAAACAAGTGAGTTTTTACTTAAAATGTTTTCTAACTGGAATACATATATGTGAATGAGTGTAATAATGTGCATATGATGTTTATATGAGTATTACACTGCATGGGTGCTAGTTGGCCGGGCTTAGGACCGGTGTATGTTGGCTGTACAGAGGGACACTGGTGTTGGCTGTATTCAGTACAGTGGTGTAAATTAATTAATTGGCTCGCAACCAATTAATATGGCCAAGAGAATGAGATGGAAAGATACATGATGCATTAGTCTTAGTTGGTATTCCTATGTGAATTATGTGTATGATGTTGCGCAAATGGTTTTTAACTAACGGGGATTTTCTCACTAGACCTCAAGGTCTAACCCTCATTTTGTTTTAAAAATATGTATTCCAGGTCGTGGATCGAGTAGGAGCAAATAAGAAGGTTAAACCGCGAATAGCCTTTGGGAGGACTATGTAGTTGAAGACTATGATGTGTTTAGTAGTAACAGCATGTTATTAGTAATGATGCAAAGTTACTAAGTAAACGTTTGTAATGATGTATTGAATGTTTGTAAAGACTAGGGGACCATATTTGTTATATGATGTATCTATTATTTTAACGACGTTATGCAATGTATGCTATTTGAACTATGTTTGGAAATCCGGGTCGTTACAATAATAATTTTGAGATCGTTGTTAATACCGAGATTAACTCTGGCCCTCGAGGGGAAATAAGGTGTTCTGAGGGAGCTTTAGTTGAAACAGAAATACAAGTGAGGTCAAGTGAGATGGGAAGAAAAAAAGATGGTGAGTGTGTGACAGGATCAACAAAAGTTTTAACTACTGATCCAATCGAAACCGAGTCTATCCGGGTAGCCACATCTACTGTCAGTGAGCGTTTATCGCCACAAGACATTGAAAAATACATAGTGGACCCAGCTATGCAATGCACACCCCACTCGGCCACTCATCATGTTCTCCACAAGTTGGTGTTTCATCTACTCACAGGGGAATAACACAAAGTCTATCGGCAACACACTCGGTGTTTGCTGGTATTGAACAAGGTAGGCAGTTGCCCCAGCCACCGCCTTCATTTGTACGCACATCGAGTCTAGAACCCTTTGGATTTACTTGATTTCCTAGGACACAACGACCGCCAGTCACAACATGTTACCTCGGTTCGTGCACAACATATCAGATCTTTGATGGGTCCTCCTCCCCACAACTTTGTCTTAGTGAAGCTCTTGGAGTGGCTATTAAAAGCTCAGACTGCCGAATTAAAAGAAGTTGTTGACAAGTTATCTCAGGAAGTGAGCAAAGCTGTAAAAGGAAAGTCTGTCATGGAATCTTCATCTACCGCTACTGAATCTCAACCTGATACACAATCTTAGCCTATTCCACAGAACAAGGTATTTCCTAACCTACCTCTACATGAACTGAAATCCCAATTACTTACCAGGTTGTTAGAACAAGGTAACAACAATACTCAAGAAGAAGTTGATTTACTTGGTCTTCTTAAACGCCAAACCGAACAACAAACAAACCGACCAACACAAGCTGATATCCAAACCCTACAACAATCCATATCTGACATGACCAAAGCTATCTCATTTGGCTTTACAACCCTTTCTGACCGTATAAAAGTTTTGGAGGAAAAGTGTGACGTTCAAACTCAAACCACTAAACGAAAGCATGATGATCAAGATCCTGATCCTGATCACCATGAGGGGGAGATGAGTAAGAGGCAGAAAGTTGGAGAAGCTAGTGGTTCTGGCATTCATGATGAAATTGTTGATGTTGATGTTGGTACAGGTACTGGTGGTGCTGATAATGTACAAGAAAGTGATGTTTTGGGAGTTCTGGATGATATCGTTCCCACGGTTGAAAAGCCTGGTGGAAGTGATAACAGAACGGAAGAGGAAAGAATGGCTGATAATCTAATACATGATATTAGTTTTGTGGATTCAGAGGATGAACCAGAAGTTACTGTCGTCAAGATAAATGAGGAACTTGATGATGTTTTTGATGCAGTTGATGTACAATCTGGAGGTCCAGATTCAGATGATGAAAATGTTCTTGATTCTTCTAGACAAGCTGATCCAGTAATTGATGTTCCAGTCATACCTGATCTACCGGAAGGCAAGATAGTAGATCCGGTATCCGAGGCAGAAATAAAAAACTTTTAGATGCTAATTGATAGAGAGTCTTTGAATGAAAGAAGAGGTCACAGGATAAGGATTATCACTCCATTTCAAGAGGATATCAGAAGTGATTTATTTGTGAAGCAAGTTCAACCGATTGACAAAGTAAAGTTGTATTCCATAGAGAAGTTTCCACCACTTCACCAGATTGAATATCTGCACTTGATGATTAACAAAGACATAGAGCTAAACTTTGTTAGAACTGACAAAGAGATTGTGAAGATTTCAAAGATAGAATCCGAGAAAATTCTTAATGTTTGGTATCCAAGATTTACGGTCTACCGTATAGATGGCAAGGAATGGTCTTTCAGTGAGGCAAAGTTCAATTCCTTAACTTGGTCTAAGGCTTATCAAGCGATGAGGAGATTCATGAAGAATCTTATCAAACTTGCTTATTTGACTGATTTTCAATTGGCATTGGAGGGAAATTAGATCAGAGTAAACGTCAGGAAGCCAAACAGAAATTTGCCAGATATTCAAGGTATTCCATTATACACAGTATTAGAGAAACCGGAGTTTGGGGTTATCTATCACAATGGGCAGAAAAAGAAGAAATTCTTGAGGTTGATTGAAATCAACAAGTTCTGTGATGGTACCTTGAATGTGATAAAGATTCGGTTGACAGAGAAAACCAGACTTGATGAATAGAAGAAAGTACCTCTAAAAGAGAAAGAGAAAGTGTTGATTAACAAAGCTCTGAAAGCAATCGAAGACAGACTGGAATATCGAAATGCTCTTAGAAAATTCGAGATCATTTCGGGATAAGGAAGATATACATACCTCCAGAGCAGATGAGATAATCTTTTGTAATTTTCTTCTTGGATACAAATGGGGAGAATGTTAGTGCTGAAATTGTTAATTGTATCGAAGTAGAAGGGCTTAAATGTAAAATTCTAGTCTAGGTATAAATAGCCTAGATAGAGTTAGATTTTAGAACACTACATGCTTATTACTTCAGGACACTTAGAGTTTTTCTCTCTACCTTGTATTCACACCTTTGGAGATTAATGAGAGATGACTTTAGTGTTGCTTGATTCATAGATTGTTTACTTGTTTCTGGGATCACAACATTAACAAACATGCAAAGAAATCATCAAGAACTCTTCGTTTTAAAACCACATTTGAAACAAGATTTTCCTCTTAGATTTATAATCTCCTTTCCCTTAACTTTAGTTTTAAAATCAATGATTAAATTTCTCGTCTACTTTGTAGTAATTAATTTTACATGTTTTAAAAGTCATTCTATAATTGCCATGTTCACTTAAAATCGGTAATTTCTCTCAACGGTTTGTTACTTGTGCAACAAGTCACGGTGTTCAACTCAATTAAGTTTAATTTATTCAACGCATTGTGCATCTCCATTATTTGTGTTAAAACTCGTACATCTCTTATAATTGGAAACTGAAAGATGATGGGCTAACCGCCTTAGTTCGGGGTATAAAGTGAACATTGGGACCGAGACCGATAAAAGGATAAAAAGGTGTATCGTACGGTATGATTGTCTAACGTTATTTAAATCAAGGTTATATTTTATGGTGGATCGCAATTAATCAATTGACAACTGGTTCGTTGTATCATAAAATATCCAACACTTGAGATAACGAAGGAATACTGTCTCGTCTTTTTATCTAATTAGTAGTTTAATCCCAATGGATCTTTATACCCTGTGCTTTCCTCTTATAACTGTTATTTTTCAGTATTTGTCACTCACAAACTCCCAACAAAAGATTACCTTCGAATTCGCCATCTGAAACCTGTTTTTACAAATTAGACTTTTATAGAGAAATTTTTCCAAGCTTCCTTGTGGGATCGATATTCGGTACTTAGTACCATTATTACTTGTTATATGGCGATAATAGACTGAGATGTATACTTGCATCATGGTTTATTTCTGACATTTTCAGGTACACACCTAAGAACAACATTGTCATTATATGGTGAAAGAAATAAATTAATTCATCTATAGTAATGTAAGTATGTATGCAATGGGTTTGGAGTCCAAATTTACACCCCTGCCATTGCTATTCCATTTTGTTTTAGTTTTTAATTTATTTTTATTGTTCATTAAATTGATTCAATGATAGGTTAATTATTTTAATGATATTTGGTTTGTCACCATCCAATCATTTAAATATTTGGGATAAAAGTGAGAAAACAAATTATTGTTTGCTTATGTTGGGTTACGTTAACGATGGATTATATATATATATATATATATATATATATATATATAAATAAATATATATATATATATAAAATGAAATTGGCTTGAAATGATGTTAAAAGATTAGATGATAAAATGGGACCTAAGTGGGTCATGATGTCTGATTAAATGAGTTATTTGGATATATAGGAGAAGTGGACATGGTGTTGACTTTAGGATAGGGATGGTTATTTGACTCGACCCGGTGGGGAACCCGGTCCACCCGACCCGGTCGGGGCCGGGTAATACTCGATTTTGCGGGGCCGGGGATCGGGGGTGGGGAAACCCGGTTTGCTCCAACCGGGGCTGGGGCTGGGACCGGGTGACCTACTCCCCGACCCACCCGGTACCCGGTTTTAATATATATCTTAAATAAATAATATATATTTTTGTAGATATGCCTTTTCCCCCAAATTAATTAGGTCACAGCTCATTCAAGAAACAACCAAATCGAACTCTATAAGTGTCATCCACGCTTCTTGTTCCAAAATCCAAATCCACGAGAGCACGACCTCCGACTGCTACCTCCGGCGCCGGCTGCTAGCAGCGGCGCTCCAGTCTCCACCATCTCCGACCTCCGGCTGCTACCTTGAAGTTTTCTTCCTGTCTTTTCCTTTTAAGTGTGTCATTGATGGATATAAGGATTCTAACATATTGGATGGATACTGATGTATCGAGACGCCGCTATTTAACCAACATCTTCAAACCAAATTTGAAAAGGTTAAATTAAAAGAAGAAGATGGGTACTGATGTATCGATTTTTTCTTGTCTTTTATATACATGTATGTATATACTATATACATATAGACAGATATAGCTCGGCATCCAAGGCACACATAAACATTATAATTGGTCGTGTTTTGACCGGGTGTTGACCGGGTAAGTGAGCGGGGCCGGGTAGCTAATTACCGTACCCGCCGTGGACCGGGGTCGGGGACGGGTCTAGGAGAGTGAAACCGGGGTCGGGGCCGGGTGAAGGGACACCCGCCCCAAACACGCCCCGTTACCATCCCTACTTTAGGACGAGTCGGGTTTGACGTCGTCGCCTTTTTATCCACTTTTTAGCATAATTGTTTGTTGTTAGCTCCAATCTTTCAGTTTATGAAAGTAGTGAAAAATAGGCCAAGTATAGAAGTGTTCGACAGAGGCTCTGCCGAGTAGCCGAGTAACCGAGAAGACAGAAGTCTTCGACAGAGGCTCTGCGGGTTAACCAAGAAGACCGAAGTAACGAAGCAACAGAAGACACTTCTAAACGGACAAGACCACAGAGCTTCTGTCATACTTCACAGAGCTTCTGTGGTAGAAAGAAGATCTACGCAAAAGATCTTAACAAGGACGAACATGCTTCTTACAATATCTACCATTCGAAGGTTCTAAAGATCAATCTTACAAAGGCGTGACCTGACAACTCCACGTGTCAAACTCTGATAGGTTTCCGCCTAAAGCTGAATAAGGAGCATTTATGAACGTTGTATCTGCAACAGTTCCAGAATAGTGTGTTGTACCTTCCAACTACTGTTCCAGAATAGTGTGTTGTACCTTCCAGCTACTGTTCCAGAATAGTGTCTTTGTACCTTCAGTCCTTATTGTCCCCATTAGAAGTAGTATAAATAGAAGGCTCATGTGAGCTCTTCTGTTAAGCTTAATACTGTTTGGGCAAAAAATCACGACGCTCGACCGCGACCAGAACAGGTAAGACGTATGATTAAGGACTATATCTTGTATTAAGATAAGGTCTAGACAAAGACCTAGAACACCATTGTCGTCCCTCATAAAAGGTAAGCCGAGAGTTCCTTACGACGCTCGACCATAGCATCGCCCGATCCGCACGACTATTATATAAGGACGTGCGACTTCGACCAAAGCTAACGTTAACCATGATCGTTTGTTAAGTGTTTAATGCATAAGTAAAAGTCATTAAGGAGCAACGACTATAACCGACGCAATCATTAAACAGCCGGTGACCGTAACGGACGAAGATCATTACTCCGACGACCGTTTCCAACCGTTAAGGCCATTAAAGGAACATTCATGGATGAAGCTAAGGACACGAAGACTATAAATATCAAGCTCAATCAACATTTCCAGACATCGGATATCCAGCGATTAACAACCGAAGTAATATTCAAGAACACCTGAAGTGAAGAACCATTATTTTAAGTATCGCTCTCGACGCACGACAACAGCCCTCGACCAACAGTTCACACTTTGCTTCGTACACGACAAACACCTATTTTTACATTCAAACACTTGTACTTTACATTTCGAAGCATTTCCTTCATTTGTATTGTAATCACTGTACGATCGACACCTGTATCCAAGGACATCGCCCCTGATTGACGACCATAGTACAACGACGACACCCCCTGTCGTCCGCAGGTTTTTTCCTCGATTGAGGTTTTTCCTGCGTCATCAAATCCCTTGTTTCCTTATTTTATTTATCGTCGCACGTCTCGTCGAAAGATTCTTTCTTTAGTTGTTTAAGTCCACATCGACCTTAAGTTGTCCCTTTGGTGCGATTTTTGGCATTAACAATTTGGTGCCATCCGTGGTACTACATCTAGAGAAAATCCTCGACGAACGTGCATTCTACTAATAGTTTCTTGGAGTTTCTTCTGTTTTCTGTCGCAGGAAAATGGCGGATAACGGGAATCCAGAACAAGCCGTTATACCAGTACACGCAAGCTTAGAAAATGCACAAAACTCCCCAGTAGCTGTCGATGAGTATCATTTGGAGGAAATCGTTCTTCATCAAAGCAAACCCGATCAAAAGATTCTTGTGGGTTCATCCCTTAATCCCCACATTAAAGAAAAACTCATATCCTTTTTGCAGGAACATGCTGATTACTTCGCCTGGTCACATGAAGATATGGTCGGTATTGACCCCAATTTCATTGCTCATAAGCTTAACGTTGATCCATCGTTCAAACCTATCAAGCAAAAACGTCGCAAGTTCGCTCCTGAAAGAAATAAAGTAATAAATGATGAGGTCGACAACCTCCTCAAGACAGGAAAGATTCGGGAGGTAAAATATTCTGATTAGCTCGCTAACGTCGTGGTCGTAGCCAAGAAGAATGGAAAATGGAGGGTCTGTATCGACTTCCCTGATCTCAATAAAGCCTGTCCAAAGGATCCATTCCCGTTACCTCATATTGACGCCATGGTCGATGCAACCGCGGGGCATGAGTTATTAACGTTCATGGACGCCTATTCTGGATACAACCAAATTTTAATGCACGTTGACGACCAAGAAAAAACCGCTTTCATGACGGATCGAGGTATTTATTGTTACAAAGTTATGCCTTTCGGACTAAAAAATGCAGGTTCTACCTACCAACGGCTGGTAAACAAGATGTTCAAAGACCATCTTGGAGACACGATGGAGGTATATATCGACGACATGTTAGTGAAGTCGAAGCAAGCGATTGATCACATTGATCACCTCAGGCAATCGTTCGACATCCTTCGGAAGTATAACATGAAGCTCAATCCGACGAAATGTTCCTTTGGCGTTAGTGCCGGGAAGTTCCTGGGTTATATGGTCACTCATCGAGGCATTGAGGCTAACCCCGACCAAATCAAGGCCATCATTGAGATCAAATCTCCTCGAAATTTCAAAGAAGTCCAGAAACTCACCGGTCGAGTAGCAGCTCTAAACAGGTTTATCTCCCGATCTTCAGATAAATGTCATCTATTTTATAATGTCCTCAGGAAAAATAGGGGATTCGACTGGACCAATGATCATGAACAAGCCTTGCAAAAACTCAAGGAATACATGGCGTCGCCTCCTCTGTTGTCAAAACCTCACGATCATGAGATCCTACAGTTGTATTTGGCTGTCAGCCCAAATGCTGTAAGTGTTGTTCTGACACGAGAAGATGAAAAACAGCAATTGCCGATCTATTATGTAAGTAAATCACTTTTAGACGCAGAAACCAGGTATTCCTCTATGGAAAAATTACTCTTATCACTAGTCACGACTGCTAAAAAACTACGTCATTACTTTGAATCACATCCTATTACTGTCGTGACTAACTTCCTTCTTAAATCTGTCTTAAGAAAACCCGAGTTGACAGGTCGCTCAACAAAATGGAGTATATATCTAAGCAGTTATGACATCGATTTTAAACCCAGGACCGCGATCAAATCGCAAGCCTTGGCATATTTTATCACCGATTTCAGCCTGAGTTAGAAAAAGAAGCAGAACTCGAAGTGTCCGTTGTGGCGACTCGCGACGACGTACCTTGGATTCTACATGTCGATGGATCATCCAACATTAGAGGCTCTGGACTGGGCGTCGTCTTAAACTCGCCACAGGGGGGAAGATGGTATACTCGGTCCGATGCGACTTCAAAACCACCAATAACGAGGCTGAGTATGAAGCCCTGATCATGGGAATGAATATGGCCCACGACTCGGGGGCAACCGCACTACATGTCAATAGCGATTCCCTGCTGGTAGTAAATCATATCAATGGAGAATTCGCAGCCAAGGATTCAAAATTGACAGCATTTCTAAGCGTGGCAAAAGAAATTTCCAAAAAATTTAAATCTTTTTCTATTGAACAGATTACGCGAGACCAGAACACTCAGGCCGACGCATTGGCAAACCTTGGGTCCGCTTTAGTTGAACCAATATTTGATGTTATTCATATGATTCACCTGGCAACGCCGTCCATTGGAAGCACAGACGTCATCCAGATCGAAGACGAATAAGATGATTGGTCACGCGACATTCGAAATTTCCTCGTGCACGACCAACTCCCCGAAGACAAAATGCAGGCTCGAAAAATCAGAATCAAAGCATCTAAGTACGTCATGATCGAAAATAAGCTTTATTGGCGATCATCGACGGGCTTAAATTTAAGGTGCGTCATCAGCAAAAATCAAGCCTAGAAAATCCTCCAAGAGATGCACGACGGCGAATGTGGTAATCATTAAGGAGGTCGTAGCTTGGCTATTCGTATCTCCCGACAAGGGTATTTTTGGCTGACACTACGACAAGACGCTGTCAAGTATGTCCAGAATTGCGACCCCTATCAACGAGACTCATGTATGTCTCATAAACCTTCGGAACCTTTGCACTCGACACTTATCCCATGGCCCTTCATGAGATGGGGAATGGATATTGTCGGCAAACTACCACCCGCTCCAGGACAAAAGGTATTTCTCCTTGTACTTACGGACTACTTTTCTAAATGGGTCGAAGCAACTGCCTTCTCTCAAATTAGGGATAAAGAAGTTATTTCTTTTATCCAGACTAACATCATATGCAGGTTTGGGATTCCATCCGAAATTGTCTGCGACAATGGATCCCAATTCATAAGCTACAGGACCCAACAGTTCTGTGAAGATAGGAACATCAAGCTGACGACCTCGACTCCCAGATATCCCCAAGCCAGTGGACTTGCCGAGTCGAGTAATAAGACTATTCTAGCTTCGATCAAGAAACGATTAAAAGCTGCAAAAGGAAGATGGGTTGAAGAACTCCCTTCAGTCCTTTGGGCAAATCGCACGACACCCTGCACGTCCACAGGACAAACCACCGTCTCTCTCGTCTACGGTTGTGAAGTCGTCCTACCAATCGAAGTTCATATCCCGACTTCGAGGCACACTTTCATCGACCACAACATGGTTGATTTAAGTAATGACCTCGACGCCCTAGAAGAGCTCAGAGAATCCTCCTTGATCAGGATGGCATCGCAGAAGCAGGCGGTCGAGCGACATTTCAATAAGCACGTCAAAATTAAAGTCTTTCAAGAAGGCGATTACGTCCTCCGTCGAGTATTCCCAAACACCCAGGTGCTCAACGCATGTAAGCTTTCTACTAAGTGGGAAGGACCTTACCGCGTCTCCGAAGTCGTTGGTAAAAGAGCCTATCGACTTCAGACCCTCGACAATCAAGAAATCCCGCGAAGTTGGAACGCGACGCATCTGAAAAAATATTTCTTTTAGAGTCGCATTCCTCTTATGCAATATTTTTTTAACACGACAGTGAACGTCGTGAGATCGTTGTAGATCCGATGACCGACCTCTAACGAACTTTGTCGCAGGTACGCACGACACGAGTACCCGAGTGTGTGACTTAATTGTTTTACCATAGGGGCATACATTCTGGAATTTCATCATACGATACAGTCACATGTAAGGTCTAAACGATCCCTCGATCTATGTTTCTGGAACATTGGAAAACTTTGTATGTTGTAACACATCGATGATATATATTTGTGTTTATTATTACAGTCCAAATACATGATTTATGTTTCAACGGTTATATTGTAATAAAAGCCTAAGTCGCACGATCCTCCGTTTATTTCACACTTAACGAATTTTATGATCAATATTACATTTATCCACGACATATGTAATTAAAAACACGAGTTCAGCAAAAGAAGGAACTTCATTGAACGATTACATATGAACGACCGATAGTCGGACAAGTAAATACAAAGTCAAAAGTCGTTGCATACCAACAACCCGACCACCAATGATCGAACATAAAAAGTCTAGCTCGTAAACCCAAAAATCTTCCCTAGAACTAAAGAAGCACGTCGATGGCAAGCTCTGTTCAAAAATCTCGATCTTCGAAATCCTATCAATCCCGAAGAACTGATGCAAGGATCAAACGAGTATATTAGGAGTTATCTTCCAACACCTTACGCCTCGACACTCTGAGAACGTGTCTCTTAAGATTAATGTTAAGGTTGGAGGAAGGAATATATTCTTCTCGACGATTGACCTCCACTCCAACATTTTTTCTGCCTTCACACACTTAATGAGAAGAAACAGGAACATCTGTCAAATACAGAAGGAACACGTTAGCAAAACATTCAGCTAAAGATCATCGATAACACAAGTTTTGAAAGAAAAACTTACAAGGAACGCCAGTTCGGCTAAACATAGCCCTATCTCTTCAATAGAGATCCTTTGAAAACACTCCTCGGAAACTAAGGGCTGATGTTTCCCCAGATGCGGAAGTGACTTCATCCTGACGAGGACGTAGTCAAACGAGAGGGATGGCGACTGCGAAAAGCTGATCACCATAAGTTCCTCCTCGTTCTCTCCCGTCTTTACACCCCCGCCCCTGTCGGCTGACGAAAGGGTTGACATGGCAGAAGACATCGTCGCCAGGTGCGCAGAATACACAGACATCGTGTTCATCGTAACCAGCATCGTCAACGATTAGGGTATCGCAACCCTTGATAGATCTCCAACCACCCAAGATTTGAACAAGTCGAGATTCTAGAGAAGTGCCTCATCAGAAACAGAAAACTTTTAAAGAAAACTTCTAAAGAAAACAACCCATTGTGATCTTTATTTATGCAGGAAATCACAACAAGTCGAGTCCGCTGATGATCAACACGCGTCCATACCTATTCCAAATCTTCGACACCTGTCTTCGACAGCTGGTAAGCATCATCGTGCGTCAGTATGAAGTCATAACTTTTCAACTTCACGTTCAGTTAAAGGTGAACCGGTTCAGTTCCACGACAGACAGGTAAGTCCCTCAACCCAGGTCACCAGTCTTCGACAAGCAAAATTTAAAACTTAAACTTGACATTCAATTTTCAAATTTTGCGGGCAAACTGTTTGGGCAAAAAATAACGTCACTTGACCGCGACCAGAACAGGTAAGACGTATAATTAAGGACTATATCTTGTTTTAAGATAAGGTCTCGACAAAGACCTAGAACACCATTGTCGTCCCTCATATAAGGTAAGTCGAGAGTTCCTTACGACGCTCGACCATAGCGTCGCCCGATCCGCACGACTATTATATAAGGACGTGCGATTTCGACCAAAGCTAACGTTAACCATGACCGTTTGTTAAGTGTTTAATGCAGGAGTAAAAGTCATTAAGGAGCAATGACTGTAACCGACGCAATCATTAAACAGTCGGCGACCGTAACGGACGAAGATCATTACTCCGGCGACCGTTTCCAACCGTTAAGGCCATTAAAGGAACATTCATGGATGAAACTAAGGACACAAAGACTATAAATATCAAGCTCAATCAACATTTCCAGACATCGGATATTCGGCGATTAACAACCGAAGTAATATTCAAGAACACCTGAAGTGAAGAACCATTATTCTAAGTATCGCTCTCGACGCACGACAACAGCCCTAAACCAGCAGTTCACACTTTGCTTCGTACACGACAAACCCTATTTTTACATTCAAACACTTGTACTTTACATTTTGAAGCATTTCCTTCATTTGTATTGTAATCACTGTACGATTGAGACCAGTATCCAAGGACATCGCCCCTGATTGGCGACCATAGTACAGCGACGACACCCCCTATCGTCCGCAGGTTTTTTCCTCGATTGAGGTTTTTCCTGCGTCATCAAATCCCTTGTTTCCTTCTTTTATTTATCGTCGCACTTCTCGTCGAAAGATTCTTTCTTTAGTTGTTTAAGTCCACATCGACCTTAAGTTATCCCTTTGGTGCGATTTTTGGCAATACCAAATACCACGAAAATACACATAGATCATTAAGCTTTGCACTTCTCACACACACCATCAACTGCAGATTTCTTGTTATTCCTTTGAAGTTCTTGGTGTTCTTAATTTATATCAAATACAGTAATCTTGGAGATATTCATCTATTCTTACATACTGTTTATTAGATATTGTGTGTTCTTCTACCTTACATTATCTTTCAGTTCTTAAATACGCTTCCGCACCATATCTAAATCTGAACTAACTGAAAGTTAAGATCATTGTTTAAGCAAAACAGGAACCAACAATTGGTATCAGAGGAAACCTTGATTTTTAATATCAAGGGATCCACTCTAAAACTATGATCTTTGGTAGAAACTTGGATTTTTAACCTATTCTTCATATTATTCAAACAATTTCTGTTTTTCTGCCATTTTCGATTCATTCGATCTTTGGTAAACTTAGTGAATCTGTTATTCTGGTTAAAAACACCATTTTAGTGCTCAACTTAAGCTTTTAAATCTTAAAAAGTTCATACGAAGCATCCACTTCATACTCTGAAAAGTTTGCTGTTAAAACCCTTTTCTGGATAATTTATCTCTCTAAAAATGACAAGTACAAACAACTTCCTCTCTGCTGGTTCCTTAACCAAACCTCCCACTCTTCTTAGAGAAGAATACCCTCAATGGAAGATTCGAATGATTAACTTCTTTGAGGGTACTGACAAAGAACTGGTTTATTATATCCGTAACCCTCCTTTCATTCCCATGATAACTGTACCTCGTGTTCCTAGCATAGACGACACACCTGAAATCCCAGAACACATGAAACCAAAGACCCAGGAGAATTGGTCTGATTCTGATTGGGCTAAATACGAAGTTGCTCATAAAACTAAGAGAATTCTGATTATGGCCATTCCAAATGACCTTTTCAAGTCCATGGATTCATGTGAATCTGCATATTATCTATGGAAAGAACTGGAAAAACAACTAGAAGGAGGAGTCAAAACCCAGAAGAACCGCAAAGCTCAATACATAAATGAATACTATGCCTTTAAAGCTTTGCCAACCGAATCTCTGCAAACTACGTATGATATGGTCAACTCTCTAATAAACAAGTGCAAGAAGTTCGGCATCCACATAACCTCTGAAGAAAACAACGTTATGTTCCTGAAGTCTTTGAATGAAGAATGGCTTCAGTTATCTATGTCTCTGCAAACAAATCAAGACTTAGATTCCTGGACCCTATCAGACCTCTATGGAACATTGGCAGCACAAGAACCTCAGGTAGCACAAGAAAAAGCCCAGATCATTGCACCTCTTGCATTGGTTGGTAAGACTACAGAGGCTAGAGAGAAACCAAAGAAAGAAAAGGCAACAGAGGAAAGAAAGGAGAAGAAGAAGAAAAATATGATGGTGGAAAGTGAAGAAGAAGATGAAGTAGCAGCAGAAGAAGAAACGATCCTGGCCTCGATAGCTAAATGTTTAGCTCTCTTGACTAGGGAATTCAGCAGAGGATACCAGCAGAAATCTGGTAATGAACTATATGAAAGAGATAATCGAGAAAGAGAAGGGTCAAACGACAGAAGTGGTGACCGACAGAGGTCAAGTCATAGAAATGACAGAGGAAATGAT
The DNA here is from genome assembly GCA_033807775.1 of Saussurea involucrata. Taxonomy (NCBI): domain Eukaryota; kingdom Viridiplantae; phylum Streptophyta; class Magnoliopsida; order Asterales; family Asteraceae; genus Saussurea; species Saussurea involucrata. The sequence continues at coordinate 96,898,427 of CM066319.1, forward strand.
CGACAGAGGTCAGAAGACAAAGCTGGCAACACTCCACAGATTCAGGAGTGTTACAAATGTGGTAAGCCAGGCCACTACGCAAATGAGTGCCGAACCAAAAGAAGTGGTGACCGACAGAGGTCAGACGACAGAGTTGGAAACCCCACACAGAACCAAGGATGCTACAGCTGTGGAAAGCCAGGTCACTTTGCCAACGAATGCAGGAGCAAGTCAAATCGCCCTCTGAGGGATGCAACTTTCTACAAAAATAAAGCTGAATACTAAGCTCAGAAGTCACTAATGGTAAACAAAGAAATCTGGGAGTCAGACACATCCTCTGACGAAGGCGAAACAAAGAATGCTCTATTCTGTGGCATGGCAGAAGTCAGCTCCGACTCCGACGGTGAGGTATCCACTTCTACCTCTAACTCTAATACTGCAGAAGATGACTTGATTAAACTTAACATTGAATACACTGAAATGAAAAAGACATGCGAAAGTATTCAGAAAAAGCTCACATTCTATGACAGAGAAGCTAGACTTCTCACTCAAGAAAAAGCTAAGATTTTTAAAGAATAAGAAGAAATTGAAATGGATTGGAACAAAAAGTTAAATCCTTTAAAAGAAAAGATTTATGAACTTAATTCTTCCTTGAAAACAAAGTCTAAAGAACTAATGGACGTTGAGTGCGACACAATGAACATCTTAGCTCTTAAAAATTATTTTCAAACGGAAAGAGAAGTTCTCTGTCAGGATTTACTTCGAAGAGATCTTCAAATTAAAAAATTTCAAGATGCTCAGAAGGTGTACGAAAAAATAAACACACAAATAGGGAGACGGGGAATTGGCTTCTGTGATATAGATCCTTATACCGGAACCAAAAGAAACAAGTCTCTGTCCTCTTTATTTCACATTGGAGATACAAGAAAACCTGGATTTCCAAATCTTCTCTCTGTAAGTAAAAGGCAAAAAGTCTCTGGGGAACCTCACAAAAGGAAACCTCTGAAGATGACAAATGTGTGGTTTGAAAACACAAATTTGTCACATTCAATCTCTGTCAAAAGAGAATCCAAACCTAAGAGGTATCTGAAAACTCAAGATCAGATAGGAATCTTCAGGTTTGGTAATCCCGAGACTCAAACTCAAGTTGCATTTATCTGCATGATGAATTCTGAAAAGAATTTATCAGCAGAAGCACCTGAGTTCAAGCCAAGAATTACAGAACAAAAACCTGATATCTCTGAAGAAAACCTCTGTACATCTTTCAGCGATCAAGATCTCTCTGAAGAAAACTTAACAGATACTTCTGTTAACTTAGAAAATAGTTCCTCAAAAAAGGAAGAAAGTGAGTATGACACATGTTCTGAAAGCCCAGCCCTTGTCGAAAGAGAACCAAGTGACTCAACCTCTGTATATGAGGATGATTCATCCTCTGACGAATCAGAGACTGACTCTAAGTCAGAGATCGGACCTAGTGACATAGAGGTTTTTAAACAAACCTCTGAAGTTCTTAATAGAACTATTCCTCCGAAGGAGAAAATCACTGGAATTCCTATCTGTCTAGACTTTTTGAATATGTGCATACAAGCCAAAACCTCTCTTGAGCTTAAAAATTTCAAACAACAGAAGTTAATGTCCACTCAAATTCCAACGAGTTTTTAAAACCTGTTAAAGAAAAACTAACATGGCAACAGAAGGGTAAATGGACTAAAATTAACAAATCTTTTTCTTCTGTGACAGTGAAATCTACAGAAGTTCACCACAGAAGGGGAACACAGAAGGCCGCACTCAACAAAGGATTTTGCAAACAACGATCTAGCCTACATAAAGCTTCTTGTAATAGAAAGTCTAATGTTAGGATAAATTGTAATGCCTCTGCGCCCCCATTTAATGTATTTAATGAAAAGTTCAAGCAAATCTCTTCGCACATTCAATACTGTCATTGCTTTGATCTTATGTTTAAAATAAACCAACATTTCAAAAGTCCACACTGTCTTCTTTCTGTACCCAAAGCAAAAGATAAATCCAAGGGTAAGAAGAAACAAAATGCTTATTCAACAGAAGCTAAAACAAAGACCCTGACAAAACTGGACCCATGTGGATATGGGTACCTAAAACTCTCTAATTGTCTTGCAGAAGCAGTATGTGCCAATCTGGTATCAAGACTCCGGATGCTCGAGGCACATGACTGGTAACAGAGGTCTTTTATCCACATAGAAAGAAAAGAATGATGGTGGATCTGTGACCTTTGGAGACAATAAAAAGGGGTACATCAAAGGCTACAGAGTCATAAAGAAGGAAAATATAACCGTATGCAAAGTTGCATACGTTGATGGCCTTAAACACAATCTTCTCAGTGTTAGTCAACTATGCGATACGGGATTCGACGTAATGTTCAAAAGAACCTTTTGCTCTCTACAGAGCGAGAACACAGGACTTGAACTTCTGCGAGCCGAAATATGAGGAGATCTATATCTCATGAACTTCAATGCAAAGAACAAGAAAGACAAAATCTGCCTTGTTGCATGCAAAAGCGAAGAAGCCTGGTTATGGCACAACAGGTTCTTCCATTTAAACTTTCATACTCTTGATAAACTTGTAAACTTGATCTAGTCAAACGTCTACCAAACGATAAATTTAATAAAGATCATTTATGCTCTGCCTGTGAAATGGGAAAACTCAAAAGAGCTTCCCATAAAGGCAAAACTGATGTATCTTGCCCTAGACCTCTGTACATGCTACATGTTGACCTCTGCGGTCCAATATCTACACAGAGTCTAGGAGGCAAGAAATATCTGCTTGTTTTGATCGATGAATTCTCAAGATTTACATGGGTTGAATTTGTCAGAAAGAAATCAGATGTTCCAAACATTCTGATAAATTTAATGAAAAGAATCTAAGTTCTGTATGAGTGCAGGATTCAGAAACTGAGAAAAGACAATGGCACAGAATTCAAAAACTCTGTCATTGAAACCTATCTTACAGAAGAAGGAATTTCACAGAACTTCTCTGTTTCACGCACCCCACAACAGAATGGCGTGGTCGAACGAAAGAATCGCACGCTTGTGGAAGCCACCAGAACTATGCTAACCGCATGTGGATTACCAATAACATTTTGGGCAGAAGTAGTATCAACAGCTTGCTATACCCAAAATCGATCAACCATCGTAAAGAGACACATCAAAACACCATATCATTTGATCAACAAAAGACGACCAAACATCAAATTCTTCCATGTATTTGGATGCAAGTGCTTCATCTTAAATGATAGAGAAGCAAGAGGAAAGTTTGAAGTAAAGGCAGATAAAGGTAAGTTCATAGGATACTCTGAAACTTCCAAGGCCTACCGAATTTATCTTCTGCGGTCTCGAACGACCGTAGAAAGCATAAATGTTTCTTTTGACGACAACTTCCAAAAGACTTCTGAACAAATCAGTTCAGAACTCGGTCTAAAAGGGGAATCCCCTGGCATCTCAAAAACAAGAGAAGAAGAATTAAATCTTCTATTTCAAGAGATGTTCCATGACGACATTGATCCCTATGCTGGAGCCGTCAGAGCCTCTGGAGAATCATCTTCTGACTCGGAAGAATCTAAAGTTTGAATGGAGAGCAGAACAGGATGAAGCATTCAGAATATTGAAAGAGAAACTCTGCAGCGCGCCAATATTAGCATTGCCAGAAGGTTCTGATGATTTTGTTGTCTACAGTGATGCTTCCAAACTAGGATTAGAATGTGTACTTATGCAACGTGGAAAGGTGATTGCTTATGCTTCTCGTCAACTGAAGGACCATGAAAGACAGTATCCTACACATGATATGGAGCTTGCAGCAGTTGTTTTCGCGTTGAAAATTTGGAGACATTACCTTTACGATTCTAAGTGCCAAATATTTACCGATCATAAGAGTCTCCAACATCTTTTCGATCAGAAGGAATTGAATATGAGGCAAAGAAGATTGCTGGAATTGGCGAATGAGTACGACTGTGAAATCCTTTATCATCCGGGAAAGGCGAACGTGGTAGCAGATGCACTGAGTCGTTAGGAAAGGAGTGGAACAATAAGAGCTATTTCACTACGGGCTGAACTGCTACCGAACATCTTTGAAGATTTACAAAAGTGTCAAATAGAAGCGTTTCAAGAAGAACATCTGAAGTCAGAACGATTAGTGGGGGTATCAGCATTGCTAGAAAAGGATGACCGTGGATTATTATGTTTGGGAAGCAGAATTTGGGTGCCTCGTATGGGTGGATTACGTGATCGGGTACTACAAGAAGCTCATCAGTCTCGTTTTTCCATTCATCCGGGTACGAACAAGATGTATAAGGATCTGAAACAATTTTACTGGTGGCCGAGGATAAAAAGAAGCATTGCTCAGTATGTGGAAAAGTGTGATACTTGTAAGAATGTGAAGATTGAACATCATAGGCCGTTTGTTCAGTTACAACGTCTGGAGATACCAATGTGGAAATGGGATTAGATCACTACTAATTTCATTACCAAGCTACCTAGAACTCCGAAAGGATTTGATACTATTTGGGTGATTGTCAATAGATTAACGAAGTCTGCTCACTTCTTACCGATAAAAGAAACTGATTCGATGGAATGCTTAGCCAAATTGTACATTGATGAAATAGTAACGCGACATGGAGTACCAATCTCGATTATTTCTGATCTAGATAGTCGTTTTACATCTAGATTCTGGAGAAGCTTTCAAAAAGAAATGGGAACACAGATAAAGTTAAGCACAACATATCATCCTCAAACGGACGGTCAGAGTGAAAGAACAATCCAAACTTTAGAAGATATGCTCCGGGCTTGTATTATTGACTTTGGGGGATCATGGGATAAACATCTACCGCTGATCGAATTTGCTTACAACAATAGTTATCATTCCAGCATACAAGCGACACCGTTTGAAGTTCTGTATGGTAGAAAATGTCGAACACCCTTATGTTGGAACGAAGTGGGGGAGAAACAATTAGCGGGGCCAGACATAGTACAGTTAACAGCAGATAAGATTACTCACATTCGGGACAGATTGAAAATGGCTCAAGACAGACAGAAAAGCTATGCTGACCGATGTCGGAAACCGTTAGAGTTTCAAGTTGGAGATTTTGTAATGTTGAAAGTCTAACTTTGGAAAGGAGTCATTCGATTTAGAAAGCAAGGTAAACTGAGCTCGAGGTACATTGGACCGTTTGCGATCACAGAAAGGATTGGTGAAGTAGCCTACAGGTTGGATCTCCCATCAGAGTTAAGTAGGATCCATAACGCGTTTCACGTTTCAAACTTTCGAAAGTGTTTGGTTACGCCAGATCAGGCCGTCTCTCTACCAGATATACAAGTGGATGAAAAGTTGAACTATGTGGAGGAACCTGAAGCAATAGTTGATCACAAGGTTAAAGAGTTGCGTAACAAAGTTATCAGACAAGTGAAAGTTCAATGGCGGCATCATAGAGGTCAGGATGCTACGTGGGAGTCGGAGTCAGAAATGAGAACCAAGTACCCTCATCTGTTCACTTAATTAAATTCCGGGACAGAATTCTTTTAAGGGGGAGATGATGTAATACCCCGGGTGAGTTCGTTAGTTAAACCCTCTTTTTGCAAAATTATTTAACTCTATAATAGATGTTTAGGGTAAGTTTGGGTTAATTTATAAGTTAAAGGTGATTGGTCATTAGAAATTAGTGTAGGGACTAGAATGGTAAAATTGGTTGATAATATCTCTTAAACCTCCAGATATTATCAAAAAGCATAAAACTCAGTTTAAAGTGTGTGGGTGTTTTAAGAGCAAAAGAGGAAAAGAGGAAAAGAAGTAAAGCTAGGTTAAGGAATCATTTGGTGTACTTGGAAGAGAATTAAGGCATGTTTCTTTGTATTTTATGTTTGTAATTGCATTTGGAAGGTTTCTATCGGAGTAGAATAGTCAAAAACACATCTGGTATTGATTCAGTAGATTTCTGGGTTAAATTTATGCAAACCGACAGAGGTTTCCGGACACAATGAATGTGTCCGGGTGGTTATGTTAGTGATGTCCGGATGATGTTCTAAAGGTGTCCGGACGAGACTTTTTATCAGGGGTAAGTTCCCTTTTCCTATGTTTTCCGGATAGAATTGGATACCGGATAGTATCCGGATTACTTTGGTGTCCGGATGACGTCCGGATTGTATAGGTTGTCCGGAAAAGTCATGTTGTCCGGAAAAGTAGCGTTGTCCGGATAACTTGTAGTATCCGGATACTTTAGCTGTTTGACCAAATTTGAGGTTTCAGATACTTTTGAATGCCCGGATATAGTTTCCAATTGTAGTTTGAGTTAGGTTGTTCCGAAAGGGCGTTGCCCCTTGACCCCATCCGCTAACTGGGTATCGGAACCCCCGTGTTAAGTCGCCATAGGGGAACAATTGAGGATAAGAGTTTGATAACTTAATTAGGATTCTCAGTTGCTAAAGAGTCTCATGTGTTCTATATGGCAAAGAGATATTGTATCTGATTGTTACAGCTTTTGTGAATCCTGGGTAAAGGACTGAATCTGTGGAAAAGGCTTGGAAGCATTTTGTGAAGCTAACGGGTGAGTTTTTCTTCAAAATGTTTTTAAACTGGAATACATATACGTGTAGATTGAAAAGGGTGATAGATAATGTGATTAGGTGTTCATAAATGACAATATGATATATTGAGATATATATTGTATTTATATGTGCATTACACTACACGAATATATGTTAACCGAAATTATGGTCGGCGGTGTTTGCTGTAGTTGTTGTACAGCGGTGCTGTAATTGTCCTACAGCGGTGTTGTTGGCTCGCAACCAACTGACATGGCCAGGGGAAATGAGAATGAGGATGAGGATGAATTGAACACAGTGCACGAGTCTTGATTGATATTTAATTACGTATGATATATATGTGTTTATATAAAAGATTTCATATAAATGGATTTTATAATGATTGTGAAAGGACAGGGGTTTTCTCACTTAGACCGCTAGGTCTAACCCTCATTTTGTTTTAAAATATGTATTCCAGATCGTGGATCGAGTAAGGACAAGTAGGAATGGTAATCGATGGATAGCTTTTGGAAGAAGTGTGTTTTTGAAGATTATGGCATGTTTTACAGTCATGTCTTTTTATTAGTTGTAATGTATTTAGCAAAAGAAAAGTTTGTAATGAAATTATGTATTTTGTTTATGACTAAAGGACCGAAGTTGTAATGTGATGTATCTTAGTTAAATAAAGACGTTATGAAATTATGCTATATGAACTATGTTTGGGATTGCGGGTCGTTACAACATGCCATCCTTCTTAACATTCTGGAAAACCACTACCTTTACCCCCTTTTATCCAAAACAGTCAACAAAATCCCGGCGAGATATCTGTATCAATTCCGGCAAAGCAGCATATTTGATCAAGAAGATAGACAAATTAAAGGCTACATCTCCAAACCCGACAAATCCGAGCATCTTGAACTCAAATTCAACAAAACAATGTTCTCATTGGAGTTCAGTCTACCCACCAGAGGTCTACTTGGGATAAAGGCATATGCAGAGGAAACAACAGACGAAGAGCTCTGCCGTTTTGTTGAAATGTTATTTTCAGAAGAAATCGACTTCCCCCTCTGTGGAATACCCTCTTCTCAATCCTTAACAGATGCCTAACAGGGAAAGTGGGCAGTCCAGACCAAACCTCTCACCAAATTTTGACCATAATGTACGGGGTATATTATGATCTACCTCTGGACTACTCCACCATCATGATGCAGGAAATGGTCAATACCATTGATAGGAAAATCCCTTCTCAGAAGGCCAAGGGAAGATCGAAAGATGCTCTACCTCCTCTGCAATATCAGCGAATCCTGGGTGTCCTACTAGAGCCTCTGCTACGTCTACAAAAATGGCCAATGGATGGACCGACGGCCAGACTATATCCCTTGAACAAAAACACCCCAACAGAGCACGAAGTTGAATATCCTTTCTGCAGACCTCTGCCATCAAGACTTCTGAGATATGCTACAGATAAAAACCTAAGGTTAGCTTACATACGCGATCATAGGACTCCAGAACCGAGCCCTGTGACACCCCCGCGTTTAGGTGTGCCTTTAGAAACTAGGGTAGTTGAAAGAATGACAGATGAAGAATGGGCTAAGGCTTTCCAGAAGCATATAGAAGTACAAACCAAGTTCCTTGCTCAGAGGAAATCCATCTACTCTGCCTCAACTCCTAAAAAGAAAACACAGAGGAAAATAACAGAGGGTACTTCAACTTCTGCTGTCGAAACTCAACAATCTCCACCTCATGCAACAGAGGTTGGATCATCAGCACCTCCCTCTCCTCCAAAGCACAAGAAGAAGAGAAAATCCAAAGCCTCAGAGGAAGGGGCACCTAAACCCAAGAGGAGAAAGAGCAAGAAGAAAAGTGGGAAACCTCTGTCTCCTATGCAAACAATTGCAGAGGAAGGAGTAGCAGAAGACGTAGAGGAACAGGTAACAGAAGAAGTAGGACAAGAATCCCCTCTGCAATCCCCCAATCCCCTCAATTATGCACATCACGAGGATTTCTCTGACTCCTCCAACGTCCTAAATTTGCCAACAGTCTTGACGCTGTTGGATGGACTGAAGAAGCTCTGTCACATGAAACCACAGAATCCACAGAAGATCTAGATTTCACAATCTCTAGAGTTGATTCTGATCTTGATTCTGATGATCCAACTCCTAGAGATAATCCGGCTGAGACCCCAGAGATACTACAGAACCCCTTTCTTCAACATGGCCTTATTATTCACAGAAGAAGCCCAGAGCAAGTAATCTCTGCCTCTGACGGTACACAGGTTATGCACCCCCAAGTACAACAACTTTTTGGTACTCATCCTTTGTACGACTCCCTAGGTCCAAGGGAAGAAGGGGAGACTAGGGTAGAAGTCTCAACCCGTATGGTAGCAACAAAGGTTGAGACCATAGATGGAAAACAAGTGGTTGGATGCTTCGCAGAAGCAGAAGCAAGAAAATATGCCTGGATTAATAAAGGCACACAACCAAAACCAACTCCCAGTGCAACCCACACTTCTATTGCCGCCAGTCTAGTGGCAGAGGGCAATATTGAAAAAGAGCAGCATGACTCGATCCCAACCCAAACCATCCGGACAGAGGAAATTATTTCATCCTCTGTACCATTAATAACCGGGATACCATTCCAGGGGAATCCTCTCGAAAATATTGCTCAAAGATCAGAAGGAAATCCTTCCGTCCTCAACATCAAAACAGGGACGAAAGAAGGTGTCTCAGGAACATAGACTCACTCTGGGGACGAATGTGTTCCCCCAGAGGTTACAACTAATTCACATGTATCAAGGGATGAGTTCCAAACCCTTGTCACCTCTGTGAACAATACATTGAAGGAGTTTCAAATCTTTTGCATAAACATCATCCAGGGAAATTCTTGATCTGAACACCAAAATGGACAAATTGTCCACAGAGGTGCAAAATGCCGTAACCCAGATGAAGTCAACTGCTACCACCACTACTACCTCTGCAGCAACTGAATTTGGAAAAGCCGCAACCTCTGCATTCAAAGAATCTATCAAGCACTTTCTTCAACAACTAAAAGAGCAAACCTCAAAATCTAACGGTCTTACACCTGAAGACCTGAAGAAGGACTTGTACGAAGTTCAAGAGCAAACAACCAAAAATACTCAGGCCATGAAGCCTCCTGACTACATGACAAGAGCTCAAGTGACAGAACTCGGCCAAGGAATACTTGATCAGATGACCGACTTCATCAAAGCTTTCACCGCTGCCAACGCAAACTATGTCAGAGAGTTTCAAGCAAGCGTCGACAAAATGCTCTTTAACACAGAAGCAGAGGTTGAAACACTGTCCGGACTCTGTGATGACTTATGCGCAAAGATGATTGCTACAGGGGTTGTTCCACCAAAGAAACCAGATACATCTTGCAGGGCAGAAGGTAAAACATATTAGGGTCAGGATGACTCTGATGATGATTCTGACGATTCATCAGATCATCCTGAGGGGGAGAATCAAGGGGAGAAACAAGGGAAGTAGCTGCAAGCAGAGGCCTACCAGAACCACCAGTATCCGCAGAACCCCTGAACCCAATTCCCCTAACTCAAAACCAAGGAGGAAACCAACAACAGTCCACAGAGGCAACAACCACCTATGTGGAAATAATCTCTGAAGAAACCCCTGCTAAAACACAAAAACCTGAAACCCAAAGCAGAAACAAAACCACAGAGACAACAACCATCTCTGTGGAATCCATTACTGAAGAAACCCAAGCACCCAAAACAACAGTTCAACAGAAGACCATAGAGGCAACACCCACCTCTGTCAAAATGAGTAGAGGGAGAAGCGAAGGGTCAACAGAAGACCATATGGTCAGCTCTGCAGGTCCTATGCCCATCACTCCTTGAAGAGTATTTTCTTTAGCTTCTGGAGGAATGACAGGTGCTTCAGTGATAACTGGAGTGGTGTCCAAATGAGTAGAGGGAGAAACGAAGGGTAAGAATGGAGGTTGGTTACTGAGTTCAGCGTTGGAATCGCTGAGAATCACTTCATCAGTCTTTTGAGAGACTGCGGGAGGTTGGGTAGTTTCCAAGTTTGTAACCTCAGCGTTTAGAGACGCTGAAGTCGGGATAGAGTGGGTGGCTTGTTTAGCTGTGACAGAGCGTACCACTGAACTTTCCTTCAGCTCAACAGGAGGAGCTGAGGAGACTTTAGCAGGAGATTGCTTGGGTTGCTCCTTGGGTTTCTTAGTTCTTTTGGAACCAAGTTGGGTGTCAGAATGTTTCCTTTTCAGAGAAGGAATGGAGGTTGCAGCTGGGGTATCAGCGGTGGGTTTGTCCGCTGAAGGAGCTGTAGAAGTAGAAGATGTAGAAGGATTTAGAGGAGTTAAGAGTGTAGAAAGACGTACCTCATTCGCCACTAGTTTGAAGTCGAGTATCTTAGGACCAACCTGAGAGAGTTTCAGGTCACCCTCTTGAGGATAGCTGTCCTTCAGGCCTTTTTGGAATATGCGCTGATGAATCGAGGATACGGAATCCATGGAGGTCTGTCAGCGACGGTGTCCACTCTAAGTACCAGGTCATCATAGATGATCGATGCCCAGTCTATATGTAGACCTTTCAGCAATGCATATCCCATTGCTTGCTGAGGTTTAGCGGCTTGGTCAGAGGAGCCGCTCTTGGCAGTCATGCAACTAATTAGATGAGCGAAGATGAAATTCATCTCGCTGGGCATTTTCAATTTATTTATAATGGTCAGCTTCTTCTCGGGCTTCATATCCCTTCCAGTTTCCCATACATAGCCCATTGCATCAAGTAATGCAATGATGGCTTCCCTGTCTGAGTTTTTCTTGGGGTCGGGTAGGGGAACGAAGGGTTTTTCTTTGGTTGCTATGGGAAGGCTGAGGGCTTCGCGAATGATGGCAGGGGTGATCTTCATGGTGCCATGTTCGATATCGCATAGGATGCAGTCAATTGTTTTGGAGGGGTCTTTGGCTGATGGTAACTGAGAGTGTCTGGCAGAGTACCAGAATTGTGATAGCAAAAGCTGATGTGCGGGAGGGGTTATGGTCAGGGCTGTGGAGATGCAGCAATTCTTGAGGAATTTCACAGCATCATCTTGATGTGTGACTTGCTTTCGAGGAGGAAACTCGAGAAGCGCATAAAGGTTGTTTACCTTAGTCCAATCCAGCTTGTCAAGATAGAACTTGACCTCAGGAGCCTTGAGGATGTCCACTTCCTCAGCAGTATCATCAACAGCAGTGTTTTCAGCGACGGTGTTCTTCGGAATGTCAGAAGATGCCATTTTCTGTATTATCAATTCAACCAAATATTAACAAATAAGAATAATCTTAATGTGGAAAGATTTTCCAATAAGATGGTTCGAATTTTGTCCATTTCATTCAGACAAAATGTCTTAATGAAGATTATGGTTTTTCTTGTTTTTGAAAAACGAAATACAAACCCAATAAAAATCTTGTTTTCCAGTTTCCTTTGAAGATTGGGATTCTGGAAAAACGAATGAAGAACAAGTTTAAGATTTTTGCATTTAAACTTGAAGAACAACCATGAAATGGTTGTGTTCATAAAACCATGAAAGAGAATGATTTTATTTTTGAGAAGTTCTTTTGTTTGATCTTGTTAAAACAATGAGAAGATCAGAAACAAGTTATTTGCATTTGGTAAATAATAAGAACATATTAACCTTTGATGTTTGAAGAAGATGAACAGTTGTTCTTGAAAAATCGAGAGCAAAATGCAACAGTGAATTCTTTCTTTGCTTGGAGGAGAAGTTCGCGTAAAAGGAAAATATAAACGAAGAATTTGTTTATATACAGAGATTTTAGAAAGAGAAAATCTTGAGCGGGAAAAGATTTTCATCATGACACGGACACGTGTTTGCATTTGATTGGCGAGTAAACGAAACGTGCAAACGTGTGTCAGAGAGAAGAACGTGCCAGGGCTTATCCGTTGTAATGATGTTACAACTGTCCTTTCATATTCATGGTTATTTATGAGGTTTTGAAAAACTCAGGGATACTTTTGAAAATATGAAGCACTGAATTTAGAAATATCAGTGAAGGTTTTTAGAAATTTCAAAGTATCTCTGATAAGGAAGAGATATTCAGCGATGTAATTTATTTTGAAATCTTGCATTTACATGCGATTGTCAGAGAGAGAAAAACATACCTTGATATCAGTGAATCAAGTTTATTCAGAGAGAAGATGATAGAATATGGTTATACAAGTTGATTTTATCCCGAAGGCTATACAAGTTTGTATAATCATATCGCTGATCAAAATGGGAACCGCTGAAAATTTTATTCTTCAAAGTTCAGCATTCCAAGCTCGCTGATTAGAAAGTTGAATCTTGTCTCATCAAGAGGTTTGGTGAATAGATCAGCTAACTGATAATCAGTTGGGATAAAGTGAAATTCTATATCACCATTCATCACATGATCTGTGATAAAATGATACCTGATTTCGATGTGTTTTGTCTTTGAGTGTAGCACTTGATTATTGGCTATAGCGATGGCACTTGTGCTGTCGCAATAGATTGGAATATTTGAGAGCTGAAGGTCATAGTCCAGTAGTTGATTTCTCATCCACACGACCTGAGAACAGCAGCTTCCAGCGGCTACATACTCAGCTTCAGCTGTAGAGGTGGACACTGGGTTTTGCTTTTTACTTGTCCAACTTACCAGCTTTCCACCCAAGAGCTGACATCCTCATGTGGTGCTTTTCCTATCCATTCTGTAACCTGCAAAATCACTATCTGAATAGGCGATTAGATCGAATCCGGAGTCTTTGGGATACCAAAGACCTATATCCGCTGTACCCTTAAGATATCGAAAAATTCGCTTTACAGCTTTCATATGAGATATCTTAGGTTCAGCTTGATATCGTGCACGCAAGCATGTTGCAAACATAATATCGGGTCGGCTAGCTGTAAGATACAAAAGTGAGCCGATCATCCCACGGTACAAAGTGACATTAACAGGAATACCCTTAGTATCCTTATCAAGTGTCAGCGGTGGTGCCATAGGGGTTTTCATAGCTAAACTTTCAGTTAAGTCGAATTTCCTCAGCATATCTTTAACATACTTTCCCTGATTAATGAAAGTTCCTTTTTCATTTTGTTTTATCTGAAGACCAAGGAAATATGTTAGTTCACCCATCATGCTCATCTTATACTCATCTTTCATTCTATCAGCGAAACGAGTACAAAGAACAGGGTTAGTAGAGCCAAATATAATATCATCAACATATATTTGAAAAAGAATGATATGACCTTTTACTTTCCTGAAAAATAGAGTTTTGTCGATTTTACCTCGCTCAAATTGTTCAATATGGAGATATGTAGAAAGAGTGTCATACCATGCACGTGGAGCTTGCTTTAAGCCATAAAGTGCCTTATCCAGTTTATAAACATAACCTGGACGCTTAGGATCTGAGAATCTTGGAGGTTGTTCCACATAGACTTCTTCATTCAGCTTTCCATTTAGAAACGCTGACTTACCATCCATCTGATATACTTTGAAGTCTTTGTGTACAGCGTATGCTAAGAATAGACGAATAGATTCTAATCTTGCTACTGGAGCAAATGTTTCATCATAATCTATGCCTTCCTCTTGTCTGTATCCCTGAGCAACAAGACGAGCCTTGTTGCGGGTTACAGTTCCATGTTCGTCCAACTTGTTTCGATAGACCCATTTAGTGCCTATCACTGTTTTATCAGTTGGTCTTCGAATAAGTTTCCAAATTTTGTTTCTTTCGAATTCAGTCAGCTCTTCCTGCATGGCGCTGACCCAGTTTGGATCTTTGAGGGCATCATCTACTTTCTTTGGTTCAGTTAGTGAAAAAAAGTTAACAAATAAACAAATATTACCTGCACTTCGTCGAGTATGAATACCAGCGTTTGGATCACCAAGAATTTGATCAATTGGGTGATTTATAGTCCATCGCTGAGCCGGAGCGTGAGACGCTCACTCAACCTGAACTGGAGGAGCTGAAGATGAGGCTTCAGCGACGTCTGGAGTATCAGCCAAGAGAGGAATGGATGCAGTTGACATTATATTCACTGATTACTGAGAAGTAGATGGAATGTCTGAGACATTCGTTTCAGAAGCAGGTATAGTGTTATAGGAACAGCTGAGACCCATGATGTGTTGGTCCTGAAGGCCTATACAAGTTTGTAGAAGGGGGGGGGGGGGGGGGTTGAATACAAACACACAGATTTTACTTTTCTAAATTGTTTATTGATAAATCATTAACAATTTACAGCTTGTTGCGGAAACAAGATTAAGGATAAACCTAAATCTAAACAAGTTGTAACACTAAGGTTTCTTGCACTAAGAGAGATAAGGAAATTACTAATAATAACCTATCTTGAGATAAGAGATTGAACTTGTCTAGAGTTAGCAAGTTACTTCAAAATGAAGTGGGTTCATCTCTTTATATACTGCATGCATTTAATGCAAGTCAGTATACACTTTACACGTGTCATCAGCTGGTTGGTTGCATGTCATTGACCTTTGTTGACAACCTTAGTAGCCGCATGGATGAACAGTGTAGTATCAGAGTGGTTGTACGATTTCAGACAGTCGGAGGTTCTTTTCTGACATTTCATACGGAGTCGTGCAAGGGGGGTTAAGACAAAAGTACTTTGTACGGAGGACTTCATGATTAGCTTTCGTTGATTCAGAGCGTTATCATTTTCTATTCAGCGAATGATAAAGTTCAGCGATAGCTGAAGTCTTGTACTTGATACTTCACGTTGAGTGGACAAATCTGAGTCTTCGTTGATCCGCATCAGTTCATTAGGAGACTTGTCGCTGGTTCTTGAGCTTGATCTTCGACTTCAGCGTAGAACCTTTGTTGACGTGAAACTTGTCTTCAGGGATCATAAGTAAACAACTAACTTATCAGCTATCATCACAATGACTGAACAGACTCAGAGCATTAATGGTGAACAGTGTTCGCTGAATGTTTAATTTATAGAGCAAGAGTTCCTATCATCGGTACTGTAAGAACTTAGTACTTATCAGCGATAGTGAAACTCAGATACATATTGTTTACTTACTCACTAAGTATAAGAGAGGGTCATTATCAAATCACTGAGGGTTTGGATCAACAATCTCCCCCTATTTGATTATGACATAGCAACAAAGAAAATTGCTATTTAATGAAAACATAAGGATAAAAAGAACTCATAAAATATTTGTCCCTTTTGCTGTTTTCTGGGATCTTTTCAGTACTGATGGAGTAAAGTACATTCGCTGAAATCTTTCTTTAAAACTTTGAATCAGGTTACAAAGAGAAATGGAAAGATTACAAGTACAAGCGAAATAAATTACAAGTACAGAAGAATAACTGATACAATAGAGAAAAGGGCGATCATATCAGCTTGTAAAGGGCTCTTCCTTGATGAGAAGTTCATCAAGGGTCTTTGATGTGGGGATCATCCATTCAGGGACATCTACTCGATTCTTTTTCTTCAGAGTTGCTTCAAAAATCAAGGGCTTCAGGTGTCTAGCTTTGATGTCGCGTCTGACTTCACACCAGTATACGAGATCTCTGAGTTGTTCGATGGGAGCGATGTCGAGCTCAGAGATACGTTGAAAGTGATGATTTCCATAGTAGTCTAAAAAGAATATACCATAGGGATCACTTACAACTGTGCCAGGAATGAATATTTCTCCAGGTGGTAGGGAGGTGTCAAGCATTGAGAGATCGGCATCAGGGCCAACAACTTCAGCACGAGAGAAACCAATGCCCGTTTCATTCCGAATAGTAGTACCTGAACCAAAACTTTCTTTTTCTTATCAGAGACTTTTCTTGGTTGAGGAAGAGTAGGAGGAATATCCACAGCAGATGAAAGCAGGTCGATCTGTTTGTTTAAGATCTTCTCGTCATGGCTTTTGAACTTTGAGCGCGATCCCTGAATGGCTAATTTTGTTTCTAACCATTCAGAGAGACCAAACTTTTCTAAGATAGCAGCATAGAAGGTTTGCTTGGTTTTGTCATCTCTGTAGACATCCACTTCAACAACAAGAACTTCAGCGTACAGTCTTCCTCTGATGTTTGCCTTTATGATTTTGGATGGTCTAGATCGATAGGTCAGCATTTGTTTAGCCCATTCCAAAGTCGTATCAGAGACCTTAGTGTTAGACAAGTGTTGAGTTCTGAGTAAGAAGACCAACGAAGACCCAGAAGACTCAGAAGTTCTTAGTAGAAGACTCAGAAGTTCTGAGTGTGAAATCTAAAAAAGATTCTAAGTGTTGGATTCTGACTAGAAGGTTCAGAGTTCTGAGTAGGAGACTCAGAACTTCTGACTATGAAGACAAATGTTCTGAAGCGCTTATTTAGAAATATGTTCAGAATTCATATCTTGGGATATTCTCTGTTATATTCAGTTACTAATTAGGACACGTGTAATTGTTCTATTAGTCTGTTTCTTTTATGTACTGTAGCTTTAGTCTTTCCTTAAACAGTATATATAGGAGTTAGCAACTGTATGCTAATAGATCTTTGGCGAATCTTTCACATAACTTTTCACGCATATCTTTTGAGAGAGAAACTCATTGTAATATCTTGCAATTCACAGATTGTTAATAAATCATATGACCAGTTGCTGTGAATACGATCTTGAATGTTCATTCTATATTGAATCTTGATTATCATCCTATAGCTGACGTTGAACATCAATGGGAACTCTTTTCAGCTTGGGGTCTTTTATTGATGGTTTAGAAAGCTGGATGGCGTATTCTCTGTCTTTTTCTTCAACTTCCTTTCTTTTAGCGATTAGGCGTTCAGCTCTGAGGTGTTCCTTGTATTCTATTTTGGAAATTCTGAACTTTGGAGGAACTGAAGGAAGTTGATCACGCCTCAGAATGATTCGCTGATCCTCGAATCGCTTTATTATCTCCTCTCTTCTTTTCTTATCCTCTTCACTTAGCTTTTGAGGAGCTAAGGATGGTCTGTGTCTGTGCGAGAGTAGCTGTTCTTGAGGTTCATCAGTCTCAGAGATTAAATCTAAGACTGGGATTATTTCTTCAGCAGCAGCTGGTATTATTGGTGAAGTCGCAGTTGTGGAGCCTTCAGCGATATCCTCAAACAGGGGAGAGGACTAGCTGAAACACAACGATCTTACGAGTAAGAACTTGGGTAGAATCAGACAGAGAGAATTGCTTCAAGTGTATAGGCTTGGGTAGTAGAACTGATAGTGTATGATAGAGGAGGGATGGAGTGAGAGATGTTTAGTGTACCTGACAAACCGGCCTTTCAAGCAAGATCGTCAGATTGTCATCTTCAGCGATGCTTTTGCCTTTGCCTTTCTCAGCTCCAGAGGCTGAGGGCTTTGTCTTTGTCCGCTCCCGTGAAGGTTCATTTATCGAGATTCCCTTAAGAACTTTGATCTTCGGAGCAGGTTTGACGATAAAGAAGTCATCGTCATCTTCGTCATCATCATCATCATTCCTTGGAGAAGAGGATGGTTCATCATCAGGGATGTCGACGGCTTCATCATCTTCTGCTTCGGATTCGGTTTTGTCAGCTTCTTCTTCGAGTTACTCCCCCTCAGATACAGAGGCGAGCTTCTCGGTTTCCTCACGGTTTTCATCTCCCTGAGGTCCAGCGGTGGATTCTTCAGCATCATTCTCTCCCCTGATAGATTCATCATGGGAAAGGTCTTCAGCGCTTTTGGAGAGATCTTCAGCGCTCTTCTCCCCCTCTTTTTCATGATGACTGGGGGAGGAATGGGTTGATTCAGCAGCGTTGGTAGGTTCTCTGTCTTCTTGGCCAGAGATACCTATCAAATCTTCAATCTTTGCTATTTTTTCTTGAAGGCCAGAGATAGCAGGATTGATCTTTTCTAGCTCAGTGCAATCCGCCGCTGTGAAATTGTCAGATGCAGGGACAGGGGCAGGAGCAATAGTATTCGCTTTCTGTAGTAGCTGTTCGATCATCGATTTCATCGAACTAACATCGGTCTTTACAAAGCCTAAGTCAGTCTTTACAGTAGACATATCTCCCTCTAGTTGTCCAACCGATGTCTTCAGCGTTGTGACCTCGCTGGACATGGATGAAACTGAATTTTTGAGGGAGGTGTAGTCTGTGTAGATGTCAGCGAGCACCTTGGCGAAGTCGCTGAGAGTGTTATCAACTTGCTTCAAGTCCTCTGTGGAAGCCTTCTTCTCCACCACCGTTGTCAGCTTGTTCAGATTCTCTCCAGCGTTTGTTACAGCAGTAGAGTTATTAGAAAGAATAGTGGCGAGATCGGTCAGCGTTGTCTCCACAGCTTTCAGAGAGGCGTTGATGTCTCCCAAATTAGGACATGTAACATATAAGAACTTGTGAACATAGGAAAGCTCAGAAGTTTGGGGTTTAGTGACAGTGTTTATGGGTTGCTGTTTACGGGTTCCTGAAAAGTGTTCCATATCATCTTCAAAAGTGCCCATGGGTTGTCCTGCAGGTCCTGTCTTCATCATTCCTGGAGAATCAGCTTTAGGTTCCGTAGAAATGATGGGAGCTCCAGCGAGATCTGGAGGAGAGACCAAATGAGTAGAGGGAGGAGCGAAGGATGAGAATGGGGGTTGGGTTCTGAGTTCAGCGTTGGATTCGCTGAAAATCACTTCATTAGTCTTTTGAGAGACTGAAGGAGGTTGGGTAGGTTCCAAGTTTGTAACCTCAGCGTTTAGAGACACTGAAGTTGGGATGGAATGGATGGGTTGTTCAGGTGTGGCATAGCGTACCTATGAACGTTCCTTCAGATCTGCAGAAAGAGCTGATGAGTCTTCAGCATGAAATTGCTGGGGTTGCTCCTTTGTTTTCTTGATCCTTTTAGAACCAAGTGGGGTAGATGATTGTTTCCTTTTCTTAGAAGGAGAGGATTTTGTGGCCAGGGTATCAGCGATGGGTATTGTCGCTGAAGGAGCCACAGAATTAGAAGAAAAAGGGTTGAGAAGAGTCAAGAGTGTAGAAAGACGTACCTCATTCACCATTGGTTTAAAGTCGAGTATCTTTGGGCCGACCTGATAGAGTTTCAGGTCACCAGCAGGTGGGTAGCTCTCCTTCAGGCCATATTGGAAGATGGCGCTGATGAATCGGGGGTAAGGAACCCATGGAGGTCTGTCAGCGACGGTGTCCACTCTTAGAACTAGGTCATCATAGATAATCGATGCCCAGTCTATGTTGAGACCTTTCAGCAGTGCATATCCCATTGCTTGCTGAGGTTTAGCGGCTTGGTCAGAGGAGCCGCTCTTTGCAGTCATGCGGCTGATTAGATGAGCGAAGATGAAATTCATCTCGCTGGGCATTTTCGATTTCTTGATAATCGTCAGCTTCTTCTCGGCCTTCATGTCTCTGCTGATTTCCCATACATAGCCCATTGCATCGAAAAATGCAATGATGGCTTCCCTGTCTGAGTTTTTCTTGGGGTCAGGGAGGGGAACGAATGGTTTTTCCTTGGTAGCGATTGGAAGGCTGAGAGCTTTGCGAATAATGGGAGGGGTGATCTTCATGGTTCCATATTCGATGTCGCAGAGGATGCAATCGATTGTTTTGGAGGGGTCTTTGGCTGAAGGTAGTTGAGAGTGTCTGGCTGAGTACCAGAATTGTGAGAGCAAAAGCTGATGTGCAGGAGGTGTTATGGTCAGGGCTGTAGAGAGGCAGCAATTCTTTAGGAATTTCACAGCATCATCTAGATGTGTGACTTGCTTTCGAGGAGGAAACTCGAGAAGCGCATAGAGGTTGTTCACCTTAGTCCAATCCAGTTTGTCAAGGGCAAACTTGACTTGAGGAGCCTTGAGGATGTCCACTTCCTCAGAATCAGCGGAAATGTTCTCAGCGGTAGCAGGAATGTCAGACGATGCCATTTCTCTGTATTATCAGTTCAACCAAAGATGTTAACAAATAAGAATTATCTTAATGTGGAAAGATTTTCCATTAAGATGGTTCAAATTTTATCCATTTCATTCAGACACAAAAGTCTTAATGAAGATTAGCGTTTTTCTTGATTTTAAGAAACGAAATGTAAAACCCATTTATTCTTGTTATCTAGTTTTCTATGAAGAAATAGATTCTAGAAACGAATGAAGAACAAGTTTAAGATTTATGCATTTAAACTTGAAGAACAACCATGAAATGGTTGTGTTCATAAAACCATGAAAGAAAATGATTTCATTTTAAGAAGTTCTTTTGTTTGATCTTGTTAAAACAAGGAAAAGATCGGAAACAAGTTATATGCACTTGGTAATAAATAAGAACATATTAACCTTGATGTTTGATGAAGAAGATGATGAACAGTTCTTGAAGTTTTTTAAAGCACAAATGCAACAGTGAATTCTTTCTTGCGGAGGAAGATTGATCGCGTAAAAGAAAAATATAAACAAAGAATTTGTTTATATAGAGATTTTAGAAAGAGAAAATCTTGAGCGGGAAAAGATTTTCATCATGACACGGACACGTGTTTGCATTTGATTGGAAGTTTGAACGAGAAGTGCAAACGTGTGTCAGAAAGAGAAAACGTGTCGGGGTTTATCCGTTGCAATGACATCACAACTGTCCTTTCATATTCTTTTAGGATGTCTCTGAGGTTATGAAAAACTCAGGGACTCTTTTGTAAACATGAAGCACTGAATGAAAATATCAGTGATGGTTTTAAGAATTTTCAAAATATCGCTGTTAAGGAAGAGATATTCAGCGATGCATTTTGTTTTGAAATCTTGCATTTTCATGCGATTGTCAGAGAGAGAAAACATACCTTGATATCAGCTTAACCAAGTTTTATTCAGAGAGAAGATGTTTGAATAGGTTATACGAGTTTATTTTATCCTATCGCTGATTAATGTGAACCACTGAAGATTTTATCCTTCAAAGTTCAGCATTCCAAGCTCGCTGATGAGAAAGTTGAATCTTGTCTCATCATGAGGTTTGGTAAAAAAATCTGCTAACTGATAATCAGTTGGGATAAAATGAAGTTCTATATCACCATTCATCACATGATCTCTGATAAAATGATATCTGATTTCTATATGTTTGGTCTTTGAATGTAGTACTGGATTGTTTGCTATAGCGATGGCACTTGTGCTGTCGCAATAGATTGGAATTTTGGAGAGCTGAAGATCATAGTCTAGTAGCTGATTTCTCATCCACAAGACTTGAGAACAACAGCTTCCAGCAGCTACATATTCAGCTTCAGCTGTGGAAGTGGACACTGAATTTTGCTTTTTACTTGTCCAACTTACCAGCTTTCCACCCAGGAGCTGACATCCTCCTGTGGTGCTTTTCCTATCCATTTTGCAACCTGCAAAATCACTATCTGAATAGGCGGTTAGATCGAATCTTGAATCTTTGGGATACCAAATATCTAGGTTCGCTGTACCCTTAAGATATCGAAAGATTCGCTTTACAGCTTTCATATGAGATAGCATAGGTTCAGCTTGATATCGTGCACACAAACATGTTGCATACATAATATCGGGTCGGCTAGCTGTAAGATACAAAAGAGAGCCGATCATCCCACGGTACAGCGTGACATTAACTGGTATTCCCTTTGAATCCTTGTCAAGTGTCAGCGGTGGTGCCATAGGGGTTTTCATAGCTGAACTACGAGTTAAATCAAATTTCTTCAGCATATCTTTAACATACTTTCCCTGATTGATAAAAGTTCCTTTTTCAGTTTGCTTAATCTGAAGACCAAGGAAATATGTTAGTTCACCCATCAAGCTCATTTTATACTCATCTTTCATTCTATCAGCGAAACGAGTACAAAGCTCAGGGTTAGTAGAACCAAATATAATTTCATCAACATATATTTGAACTAGAATGATATGACCTTTCACTTTTCTAAAAAATAGAGTTTTGTCAATCTTACCTCGCTCAAAATTTTTCAATATGGAGATAAGTAGAAAGAGTGTCATACCATGCACGAGGAGCTTGCTTCAAGCCATAAAGTGCCTTATCCAGTTTATAAACATAACCTGGACGCTTAGAATCTGAGAATCCTGGAGGTTGTTCCACATACACTTCTTCATTCAGCTTTCCATTCAGAAACGCTGACTTAACATCCATCTGATGTACTTTGAAGTTTTTGTGTACAACATATGCTAAGAATAGACGAATAGATTCAAGTCTTGCTACTGGAGCAAATGTTTCGTCATAATCTATACCTTCCTCTTGTCTGTATCCCTGAGCAACAAGACGAGATTTGTTGCGGGTTACAGTACCATGTTCGTCCAACTTGTTTCGATAGACCCATTTAGTGCCTATTACTGTTTTATCAGTTGGTCTCCGAACAAGTTTCCAAACTTTGTTTCTTTCGAATTCAATCAGCTCTTCTTGCATTGCGCTGGCCCAGTTTGGATCTTTGAGGGCATCATCAATTTTCTTTGGTTCAGTTAGAGAAATAAAGTTAACAAATAAACAAATATTACCTGCACTTCGTCGAGTCTGAACACCAGCGTTTGGATCACCAAGAATTTGATCAATTGGGTGATTTACGGTCCATCGCTGAGCCGGAGCATAAGTCGCTGACTCATCTTGAACTGGAGGAGCTGAAGATGAGGCTTCAGCTACTTCTGGAGTTTCAGTTAAGAGATGAATACTTGCATTTGTCATTTCATTTACTGATTGCTGAGAGATAGATGGAATGTCTGAGGCATTTGGTTCAGCGGTAGGTATAGTGTTTATAGGAACAGCTGAGACCCATGATGTTTCAACTTCACTATTCTGCATGTTTGGAATGATAGGACTATCATCTTCTACTGGATGAGCATGAGGAGTGGGAATATCTTCTGAATCACCAAGATGAGAAAACATCCATTGATTCAGTTCTTCAGTATCAGCGGACGGTTTAGAGTTCGCTTAACAGGATTCGTCAAACGTGATGTGAATAGTTTCTTCTACAGTTTGTCTTCTACGATTGAAGACTCTGAAGGCTTTGGAAACTGTGGAGTATCCAAGAAAGATTCCATCATCAGCCTTAGGATCAAACTTTCCAAGAGCATCTCTGTTGTTCAGTATGAAACACTGACATCCAAAGATGTGAAGAAAGCTGATTGAAGGCTTTCTCCCATGAAAGAGTTCATAGGCTGTCTTTTTGAATCTTTTAACTATCAGCGACCTGTTTTGCGTAAAACAATCGGTGTTGACAGCTTCTGCCCAAAACTGAGTAGGCAGGTGAGAATCGCTGAGCATTGAACGTGCAGCTTCAATAATTGTAATATTTCTTCTTTCAGCGACTACATTTTGTTGCGGCGTTCTCACTAAAGAGAAGTTGTAAGAAATACCCTTACTCTCAAGGAAAGAATCAAGAGAACTGTTTTTGAATTCAGTCCCATGATCACTCCTTATTGAGCGAACGGTCAGATTGTTCAGGGTTTCCATCTTCCGAACAAAGGTGATGAGTTCTTCAGGGGTGTCACTCTTAGAACGGAGAAACATTACCCAAGTGAAGCGAGAGAATTCATCAACTATGACCAGCGTATATTTCTTTCCAGCGATGGATTGTTTGTTAACAGGGCCAAACAAATCCATATGGAGTAGTTGTAGAGGAGATGGCACTGAAGAAACATGCTTTGATTTAAACCCGACATATTCTTTTCTATTTGAAGGTGGCAGTTTTTAAGCTTTTCAGCAAGATCAAGATTTTGGTTTTCAACCACAGTTTTGCCGTTCATGGCTTCGTTTAAACTTCTAGTCAAGATATCGATCTTACGGAGACTATCAGCTTCATCAATATTTGCAATATTGGTAAAAAAGGAAGGTGATACCTGAATAGCAGATGTTGAAGTGGAGGGAATGTCTGAACTTTCTTCCTCTTCTTCAAACTTGGCCATAAGACATAGATTTGCTTCATCATCTTCAGAGTCAGATGATGATGCTTCTTCATCAGAAGCAGCCCAATCATAGTTAGCCATCAGGCCTTTATTCTTCTTCTTAAAGCTTTTCAGCTTAGCATATTTTTCTTTCAGCTTTGAATATTTGTCATCTTTCATCAGAAATGTCATGTCTTTTCGCAATTAAAACAAGTAGCAGTAGCCTTATCAACAAAAGCTGATGATCTAGGCTTGTCAGTTATGGAAAGAGGTTTGTTCTTTCTAAACATTTTCTTTTTGGCAAATCTCCTGAACTTCTTAGTTAAGAGAGCCAAAGATTCATCATCATCTGAATAATCAGAATCTGATGACCTTTCAGAGTTACTTTCTAACTCAGTGATAGTGAGCGAGGGTCGCTGAGTAGAAGGTTCCTCTGAGATTAAAGCAACAGGGGTGCTTTTGGAATCTTTTACAAGTTTCTTCTCAAGATGGATCGATTGCTCATGATTCAGCAACATGCCATATAAGGTTGAAAGGGTCATTGATTTTAGATCCTTTGACAGCTTGAGACACATAGCATAATTGTCCCAGCTTTCAGGTAAACATTCTAGAAACTTTGTCAGTACTTCAAAGTTAGAATATTCCTTACCAACAGTTTTCAGATCTATAATTAAACAATTAAAACGCTGGTGAACTTCAGAGAGAGATTCATTCTTACCAGAAATGAAGCTTTCGTATTGTCTTACCAGGTTGATCTTTCTTGAGTCATGGACTTCAGACGTTCCTTCATACTGAACACATATTGTGTCCCACATGGCTTTTGATGTTTTCAGATTCATGACGGAATGGTAGACTTCGTCAGGAAGAGCCATGTATAGTATGGATCTGGCTTTTGTATCTATAGCCACTTTCTTCTTATCTTCGTCAGTCCTTTGAAAGATTTCCTTAGGTACCAGCCTTTCTGGAATAGCAGTTCTATTCTCAGCGGCTGGAACAGCAGTATCAATTCTTACAGGGATGAATGGACCATTCTCGAGATAGTAAGGCATAGTAGGGTCTACACCTTCTATGAAGAGTGTCATCCTATTTTTCCATAAGTTGAAGTTATCTTTGGAAAATCTAGGGGGTTTAGCAAGAGAACCATTGTCTATATAATTTGTGTTTGTGTTGGTGGCCATTTTCAGATAACAGCAAGGAAGAGAAATATCTTAGATTAGATCTTGTTTATGAGATTAAACAAATCCGCTTTGATACCACTTGTTGGTCCCGAAGGCCTATACAAGTTTGTAGAAGGGGGGGGGGGTTGAATACAGACACACAGATTTTACTTTTCTAAATTGTTTATTGATAAATCATTAACAATTTACAGCTTGTTGCGGAAACAATGAAAGTACAGGATCTAATCTTACAATCAATATAGAAAGCAGTAATTGAGAAGTTGTATGATCAAGCCCAATTGTATTCAATGATGAACGGAATTACAGATCTAAGAGAGAGAGAATCTCAAAGATTACAAAGAATGAATTCAAAGATATACGGGAAAATCAATCAGTTAGCAACGAAGTGCTAACCACTCTATTTATATTGCAACAGAAATATTAAAGCTACAGTACAAATAAGAAAGACTAATAAGAACATAACACGTGTCCTAATTAGTTTACTAAATACCAAGTAAAGTATGTAGTCATAAGTTCTGAACAGGTTGTTCAGAACTTCTGAACATTCTTCTGAAAACTCTTCTAAGAGCTTCTGACTCTTTCTCTCAGAACTCTGACTTCTCTTCTCAGATCTCTGACTCCTCTACTCAGAACATCTGAGTCTTCTTATCAGATCTTCAACACTTGGTTTATTGACAAAACTTCAGATCTAACAAACAAGATTAAGGATAAACCTAAATCTAAACAAGTTGGAACACTAAGGTTTCTTGCACTAAGAGAGATAAGGAAATTACTAATAATAACCTATCTTGTGATAAGAGATTGAACTTGTCCAGAGTTAGCAAGTTACTTCAAAATGAAGTGGGGTTCATCTCTTTATATACTGCATGCATTTAATGCAAGTCATTATACACTTTACACGTGTCATCAGCTGGTTGGTTGCATGTCATTGACCTTTGTTGACAACCTTAGTAGCCGCATGGATGAACAGTGTAGTATCAGAGTGGTTGTACGATTTCAGACAGTCGGAGGTTCTTTTCTGACATTTCGTACGGAGTCGTGCAAGGGGGGTTAAGACAAAAGTACTTTGTACGGAGGACTTCATGATCAGCTTTCGTTGATTCAGAGCGTTATCATTTTCTATTCAGCGAATGATAAAGTTCAGCGATAGCTGAAGTCTTGTACTTGATACTTCACGTTGAGTGGACAAATCTGAGTCTTCGCTGATCCGCATCAGTTCATTAGGAGACTTGTCGCTGGTTCTTGAGCTTGATGTTCGACTTCAGCGTAGAACCTTTGTTGACGTGAAACTTGTCTTCAGGGATCATAAGTAAACAACTAACTTATCAGCGATCATCATAATGACTGAACAGACTCAGAGCATTAATGGTGAACAGTGTTCGCTGAATGTTTAATTTAAAGAGCGAGAGTTCCTATCAGCGGTATTGTAAGATCTTAGTACTTATCAGCGATAGTGAAACTCAGATACATATTGTTTACTTACAATTTTCACTAAGTATAAGAGAGGGTAATTATCAAATCACTGAGGGTTTGGATCAACATGATGTTTCAACTTCACTATTCTGCATATTTGGAATGATAGTAGGACAATCATCTTCAACTGTGTGAGCACGAGGAGTGGGAATATCTTCTGAATCACCAAGATGAGAAAACATCCATTGATTTAGTTCTTCAGTATCAGCGGACAGTTTAGAGTTCGCTGAGCGGGATTCGTCAAACGTGACGTGAATTGTTTCTTCAACAGTTTGTCTTCTACGATTGAAAACTCTGAAGACTTTGGAAACTGAGGAGTATCCAAGAAAGATTCCATCATCAGCCTTAGGATCAAACTTTCCAAGGGCATCTCTGTTGTTTAGTATGAAACACTGACATCCAAAGATGTGAAGAAAGCTGATTGAAGGCTTTCTCCCATGAAAAAGTTCATAGGCTATTTTATTGAATCTTTTGACTATCAGCGATCTGTTTTGCGTAAAACAAGCGGTGTTGACAGCTTCTGCCCAAAACTGAGTAGGCAGGTGACAATCGTTGAGCATTGAACGTGCAGCTTCAATAATTGTTCTATTTCTTCTTTCAGCGACTCCATTTTGTTACGGTGTTCTCACTCAAGAAAAGTTGTGAGAAATACCCTTGCTCTCAAAGAAGGAATCAAGAGAACTATTTTTGAATTCAGTCCCATGATCTCATCTTTATTAAGCCAACGGTCAAATTCTTCAGGATTTCCATCTTTCGAACAAAGGTGATGAGTTCTTCAGGGGTGTCACTCTTGGAACGGAGAAACATAACCCATGTATAATGAGAAAATTCATCAACTATGACCAGTGTATATTTCTTTCCAGCGATGGAGTAGTTGTAGAGGAGATGACATTGAGGAAACTTGCTTTGATTTAAAGCTTGCCTTTTTCACACGCTGAACATAAAGACTCTTTGGCGTATGAGTGTTGAGGTAGACCAGTAACCAACTCTTTTGAAGAAAGAGTGTTCAGTGTCTTAAAATTCAGATGAGAGAGCCTCTTATGCCATAGCCAGTTGACATCAGATGAGGCTTTTGAGAAGAAATAGGAGTTCTTAGTGGTTGTTGAGTCCATGTTTATTACATAAACATTTTCCAAACGATAACCGCTGAGAGCTATCTTCTCCTTTTTGTCAGTGACAAAGCAGGATTCCTTAGTAAAGATTACTTTGTTATCCTTGTCGCAAAGCTGACTGATGCTTAGAAGATTATTCTTCTGCCCTTCAACATATGCGACTCTTCTGAAGGTGGTTGTACCATTAGGGAGTACACGAAACCCTCGGGTATGTCCTTTTCCATTTCCACCGAAAGTCACAGAGGGACCCTTCTCTTCCTTGTATTCAGCGAGCAGGCTTTTCTTTCCAGTCATGTGTCTAGAGCATCCGCTATCGAGATACCAGATACCCTTCTGAACCTGCATCACAAAGGAAGATTAGTTTTTCTTGGGTATCCACTTAACCATGTGTACACGTTTGTCAGTGGAAGCAGTTGGAATGGAAGGTTCAGCAGTCTTCGCAGCATTTGAAGATTCAGCTTTGTCAGTCTTCACTTTAGTTTATTTCTTAACCTCAGTGGTCTTCTTTGCCTTGGGGGCAATCTTCACCTTAGCTATCTTATCAGCTTTGGTGGCTGTGGGTCACTTACTAGCAATATGATCAGTGAGTCCACAGTGATAACATTTCCTATAACTAAAAGCAGTTCTAGGACCATTTGAGTGCTGATCTTTTGATTTTGAATTTGAAGGACCAGCACCAAATAAGCTTTTGGCTTTAGAAATGGGAGGAACATTTAGTTCTTCAGATTTCATACCAAGGACATCCACTCTGAGTCTAGGAATAGATCGCTGAATAGACCCACGCTGAGTAGATCCAAAGATCTGATTCCTTGATCCAGAGGAATAAATCACTAAAGCTTTAGAAGCATTCATCTTTGGTACTAAAGTACCCTTTTGAGGATTTTGGTTCAACGCAATTCCTTTACCTTTATCTTTAAAGACAGAGGTAGGTTTTGGATAAACCATTTTCTCTTTACCTTTTGAGGTAGAGATTTCCTCAGGGATAGTCGGTCTAGACGAGAAACACTGAGAGGATGAAGTATCAGCGACTGAGGATACGAAAGTTCCAAATAAGAGCATGGAACGATCAGTGGTTGGTTCTTTAGTTTCATATTTGTAACCAAGACCACGTTTATCACTCATGGGTATCTGAGACTTAATTATCTCAGTGATCTTTGTTGAAGAGTTACACCATCCTTCAACAGTAGTTTTTTCAGCTTTCAAAGCAGCGATAGCTTCTGCTCGTTCGAATTTGACTAGCTGATTTAAATGCACTTGATCTTTAAAATCTTCTTCAATTTTAGAAAGCTTTTCTATTTGAAGGTGACAGTTTTTAAGCTGTTCAGCGAGATCAAGGTTTTGGTTTTCAACTATTGTTTTGCCATTCATGGCTTCATATAAACTTCTAGTCAAGAGATCGATTTTGCGGAGACTATCAGCTTCATCAATATTTGCAATATTTGTAAAGAAGGAAGGTGATACCTGAATTGCAGATGTTGAAGTAGAGGGAATGTCTGAACTTTCTTCCTCATCTTCAATCTTTGCCATAAGACAAAGATTTGCTTCATCATCCTCAGAATCAGATGATGATTCTTCTTCTTCGGAAGCAGCCCAATCGTAAACCATCAGGCCTTTGCCTTTCTTCTTGAAGCTTTTCAGCTTTGCATATTTTTCTTTCAGCTTAGAATATTTGTCATCTTTATTCCTGGGAATAAAGGATTTCTTGGGAAACGCTGGGTTTCTCGATACTTTCTTAGACCTGCACTCGTTAGCGAAATGTCCAATCTTTTCGCAGTTAAAACAAGTAGCAGTAGCCTTATCAACAGTAGCTGATGATCTTGGCTTATCAGTTATTGAAAGAGGTTTGTTCTTTCTGAACATTTTCTTTTTGGCGAATCTCCTGAACTTTTTAGTTAGGAGAGCCAAAGATTCATCATCATCTGAAGAGTCAGAATCTGATGACCTATCAGAGTTACTTTCTAACACAGTGATAGTGACCGATGGTCGCTGAGTAGAAGGTTCCTCTGAGATTAAAGCAACAGGGGTGCTTTTGGAATCTTTTATAAGATTCTTCTTAAGATGGCTTGATTGCTCATGATTCAGTATCGTGCCATATAAGGTATCAAGGGTCATTGATCTTAGATCTTTTGACAACTTGAGACACATAGAATAACTGTCCCAGCTTTCAGGTAAACATTCTAGATACTTTGTCAGCACTTCAAAGTTAGAATATTCCTTACCAACAGTTTTCAGATCTATTATTAAGCAATTAAAACGTTGGTGAACTTCAGAGAGAGTCTCATTCTTACCACAAATGAAACTTTCATACTATCTTACCAGGTTGATCTTTCGAGAGTCCTGGACTTCAGCAGTACCTTCGTACTGAACACATATTGTGTCCCACATGGCTTTTGAGGATTTCAGGTTCATGACGGAATGGTAGACTTCGTCAGGAAGAGCCATGGATAGTATGGATCTGGCTTTTGTGTCGATAGCCACTTTCTTCTTATCTTCGTCAGTCCACGTATGAACTTCTTTGGGTACCAGCCTTTCTGGAATAACAGGTCTATTCTCAGCGGCAGGTACTGCGGTATCAATTCTTATAGGAATAAATGGGCCGTTTTCAAGATAATAAGGCATAGTAGGGTCTATACCTTTTAAGAAGAGAGTCATCCTATTTTTCCATAGATTAAAATTATCTCTGGAGAATCTAGGGGGTTTTGCAAGAGAACCATTGTCGATATAATTTGTGTTTGTGTTAGTAGTCATTTTTCAGAAATAGCAAGGAAGAGAAATCTTAGTATAGATTAGATCTTGTTTATGAGATTAAACAAATCTGCTCTGATACCACTTGTTGGTCCTGAAGGGCTATACAAGTTTGTAGAAGGGGGGGGGGGGGGTTGAATACAAACACATATTTTACTTTTCTAAATTGTTTATTGATAAATCATTAACAATTTACAGCTTGTTGCGAAAACAAGATTAAGGATAAATCCTAAATCTAAACAAGTTGGAACACTAAGTTTCTTGCACTAAGAAGGAGAAGGAAATTACTAATAATAACCTATCTCAAGATAAGAAGGATGAACTTGTCCAGAGTTAGCAAGTTACTTCAAAATAAAGTGAGTTCTTCTTCTTATATACTGCATGCATTTAATGCATTGCAGTTTACACTTTACATGTGGCAGCAGCTGATATGTTGCATGTCATTGACCTTTGTTGACAACCTAAGTAGCCGCATGTTTGAACAGTGTAGTATCAGAGAGGTTGTACGATTTCAGACAATAAGGAGGTTATTTTCTGACATATCTTACGGAGTCGTGCAAGGGTGGTTAAGACAAAAGTACTTTGTACGGAGGACTTCATGATCAGCTTTTCGTTGATTCAGCGATCTATCATTCTTCATCAGCGAATGATAGAGTTCAGCGATAGCTGAAGTCTTGTACTTGATACTTCACGTTGATTGGACTAATCTGAGTCTTCGCTGATCCGCATCAGTTCATTAGGAGACTTGTCGCTGGTTCTTGAGCTTGATCTTCGACTTCAGCGTAGAACCTATGTTGACGTGAAACTTGTCTTCAGGGATCATAAGTAAACAACTAACTTATCAGCGATCTCCATAAGTACTGAACAGACTCAGAGTATTATGGTGAACAGTTTCGCTGAATGTTTAATCTAAAGAGCGAGAGTTCCTATCAGCGGTACTGGAAGATCTTAGTACTTATCAGCGATAGTGAAACTCTGATACATATTGTTTACTTACAATTTTCACTAAGTATATAAGAGAGGGTCATTATCAAATCACTGAGGGTTTGGATCAACAATATGTAAATTCTCAATCACCAAGTGTTCAATACTCAACAGAACTTCTATAGGATTGCTCAGAACCTCTGACAGTCCTTACAGAACCTCTGAAAATCTTGATCTATGTTATATGCACAACTTATCTTATTTGATCCAAGCATAGGTCAAGGGGGAGCAGAAGTGTTGGTTCCCGTTTTGTTTAAACAAGATTATTAGATCTATTAGTTCAAGTTTAAGTATGATGCGGAAGCGTATTTGAAGAACTAACAGATATGTTTGATAGATTTAGAACACACAATATCAAATAAACAGTGAAGAGAATAGATTTATAGCACAAAGACCCACTGTATTTAATATATCAAGAACACTTAGTACAGATTTGACGCTAATTGAGTGTAAGTGTTTTGTGTTGTGTGTCAAGTGATTGTGTAAACTTGTAAAGTGTAAAAACGGTGATTCTTAGGAACAACTCAACATGAGTCTTCCTTTTATACTACTACAAAAGATCTATTCTAGACAAGAGACTGTTGCTACAGGAAAGAAGAGATGGTATGAACAGTTGGAAAACTGCATGCATTAAATGTCGCAGACGTCTATGTTGTACTAATCCCTATTGAGTCCACTCAGATTTTGACACGTGTTGAAGTTGGACAGGGCATGCTACCATACAAGTTGATGAACAGATCCTGGAACAGTAGCAAGATATTTCTTTAACAGTGGTAAGATATTATAAGTATCTCGAGTCTTCAGTGAGGACAACAGAGGCTCTGTAAAGTGTTGCAGAGGTTCTGCGGTCTGGTCCTTTGTAGAGTAGTCCACTGGGTTCCTTATCTTCTGAAGTTGTCTGCAGAGGCTCTGTTATTGGTGACAAAGGTTCTGAGGTCTTGATCTTCTGTAGCATTCTTCTGTAGTTTCTTCGGTCTTTGATCACTCTTGATCAAACTTCCTTTGCTTCTTCTTAGATGCACGGTAGAGCTTCTGTTGCACTCAGCAGAGCTTCTGTGGAAGTTCTTCTGTACTTGGCCATTTTTCAATACTTCTAATGTTTCCGAATATTGGAGCTAACAAGAAGGAAACCTTGAAATGATCCACAAAGGATGATCATTCAAGGGGAGACAAAGAAGAATTGCGATCGACATTATCCACAGTGTTGATCCAAACCCTCAGTGATTTGATAATGACCCTCTCTTATATACTTAGTGAAAATTGTAAGTAAACAATATGTATCAGAGTTTCACTATCGCAGATAAGTACTAAGATCTTATAGTACCGCTGATAGGAACTCTCGCTCTTTAGATTAAATATTCAGCGAACACTGTTCACCATAATGCTCTGAGTCTGTTCAGTACTTATGGTGATCGCTGATAAGTTAGTTGTTTACTTATGATCCCTGAAGACAAGTTTCACGTCAACATAGGTTAGACGCTGAAGTCGAAGATCAAGCTCAAGAACCAGCGACAAGTCTCCTATTGAACTGATGCGGATCAGCAAAGACTCAGATTTGTCCACTCAACGTGAAGTATCAAGTACAAGACTTTAGCTATCGCTGAACCCTATCATTTGCTGATGTAGAATGATAGATCGCTGAATCAACGAAAAGCTGATCATGAAGTCCTCCGTACAAAGTACTTTTGTCTTAACCACCCTTGCACGACTCCGTACGATGTCAGAAAAAGAACCTCCTTATTGTCTGAAATTGTACAACCACTCTGATACTACACTGTTCAAACATGCGGCTACTAAGGTTGTCAACAAAGGTCAATGACGTACAACCAATGAGCTGCTACCACGTGTAAAGTATAAACTGCCTGCATTAAATGCATGCAGTATATAAGAAGAAGAACTCACTTCTTTTTTAACTAACTTGCTAACTCTGGACCAGTTCATCCTTCTTATCTTAAGATAGGTTATTATTAGTAATTTCCTTCTCTTTCCTAGTGCAAGAAACTTAGGGTTCCAACTTGTTTAGATTTAGGTTTATCCTTAATCTTGTTTCCGCAACAAGCTGTAAATTGTTAATGATTTATCAATAAACAATTTAGAAAAGTAAAATCTTAGTGTTTGTATTCAAGTCCCCCCTTCTACAAACTTGTATAGCCCTTCGGGACCAATAAGTGGTATCAGAGCAGATTTGTTTAATCTAATAAACAATATCTAATCTATACTAAGATTTCTCTTCCTTGCTATTTCTGAAAATGGTTGCCAACACAAACACAACATATATTGACAATGGTTCTCTTGCTAAACCCCTTAGATTCTCCAGAGATAATTTTAATATATGGAAAAATAGGATGATTCTCTTCTTAGAAGGTGTAGACCCTACTATGCCTTACTATCTTGAAAACGGCCCATATATTCCTGTAAGAATTGATGCTGCAGTACCATCCGCTGAGAATAGACCTGTTATTCCAGAAAGGCTGGTACCCAAGGAAGTTCATATGTGGACTGACGAAGATAAGAAGAAAGTGGCTATCGACACCAAAGCCAGATCCATACTATCCATGGCTCTTCCTGACGAAGTCTACCATTCCGTCATGAATCTGAAAACCTCAAAAGCCATGT
Organism: Saussurea involucrata; assembly: GCA_033807775.1. Lineage (NCBI taxonomy): Eukaryota > Viridiplantae > Streptophyta > Magnoliopsida > Asterales > Asteraceae > Saussurea > Saussurea involucrata. Next base: position 96,932,840 of record CM066319.1, read on the forward strand.
AGGACACAACTTGTGTTCAGTATGAAGGTACGTCTGAAGTCCAGGACTCTCGAAAGATCAACCTGGTTAGACAGTACGAAAGTTTCATTTGTGGTAAGAATGAAACTCTCTCTGAAGTCACCAACGTTTTAACTGCTTAATAATAGATCTGAAAACTGTTGGTAAGGAATATTCTAACTTTGAAGTGCTGACAGAGTTTCTAGAATGTCTACCTGAAAGCTGAGACAGTTATTCTATGTGTCTCAAGCTGTCAAAGGATCTAAGATCAATGACCCTTGCTACCTTATATGGCACGATGCTAAATCATGAGCAATCGAGTCATCTTAAGAAGAATCTTGTAAAAGATTCCAAAAGCACCCCTATTGCTTTAATCTCAGAGGAACCTTCTACTCAGCGACCCGTGGTCACTATCACTAAGTTAGAAAGTAACTCTGAAAGGTCATCAAAATCTGACTCTTCAGATGATGAATCTTTGGCTCTCCTCACTAAAAAGTTCAGGAGATTCGCCAAAAAGAAAATGTTCAGAAAGAACAAACCCCTTTCTATTACTGATAAGCCAAGATCATCATCTCGTGTTGATAAGGCTACTGCTACTTGTTTTAACTGCGAAAAGATTGGACATTTCGCTAACGAGTGCAGGTCTAAGAAAGTTTCGAGAAACTCAGCGTTTCCCAAGAAATCCTTTATTCCCAGGAATAAAGATGACAAATACTCTAAGATGAAAGAAAAGTATGCGAAGCTGAAAAGCTTTAAGAAGAAAGGCAAAGGCCTGATGGCTTATGATTGGGCTGCCTCTGATGAAGAAGAATCATCATCTGACTCTGAAGATGATGAAGCCAATCTATGTCTTATGGCCAAGATTGAAGATGAGGAAGAAATCTCAGACATTCCCTGTTAGATCTGAAGTTTTGTCAATAAACCAAGTGTTGAAGATCTGATAAGAAGGTTCAGAAGTTCTGAGAAGAAGAGTCAGAAGTTCTGAGAAGAAGAGTCAGAGATCTGAGAAAGAGAAGTCAGAAGTTCTGAGAAGCGTGATCAGAAGAATGTTCAGAAGTTCTGAACTACCTGTTCAGAACTTATGACGAGTTTCGTTACTTAGTAATGTGTAAACTAATTAGGACACGTGTTTTGTTCTTATTAGTCTTTCTTATTTGTACTGTAGCTTTAATATATCCGTTACAGTATAAATAGAGTGGTTAGCACTACGTTGCTAACTGATTGATTTTCCCATATTACTTGTATTCATTCCTTGTAATCTTTGAGGTTATCTCTCTCTTAGATCTGTAATTCTGTGCATCATTGAATACAATTGGGCTTGATCATACAATTTCTCAATTACTTCTTTCTATATTGATTGTAAGAATAGATCCTGCACTTTCAATTGGTATCAGAGCCAATCAACAAACAAATTCGTTCAAGATTGTGATTGCGAAGATCGATTGATCAATTTCTTGAAGATTTCTTGATTCATTCAAAATTCGATTCCGCTGCTAGGGCTAGTTCTTGAATTCTTAGCAATTCTTGAATTACCTGCTACTTTTCGATCAAGAAAATCGAATTTGTCTTTCTGTTGAATTTTCTTACAATCATGTCTTCTAAAGAATATCTAGCCATGGGATCCGAAACCAAACCGCCTGTTCTTATACCAGAAGAGTATCAGCAATGGAAAACTCGTATGATCCAATTCCTTGACAACATCGATGAAAATCTTATGATTTCTATTCGAGAAGGTCCAATCGAAGTATATATCGATGTCGCCGCAACCCCTGCTACAGAGACAACTCCAGAAATTCCAGCGACCAGAGTAAAGAAGAATTATTCCCAATACACTGCTGAACAGAAAAATAGGCATGCTATTGACAAAAGAGCAATTACTTTGATGACTTTGGCTGTCCCGAATGAGGTTCTTAACAGGATTGACAGTGGATCATCAGCTAAAGAAAGGCAAAGTTAAATCAAAGCATAAATGCTTATGAAAGGTTCAAAGCAAAAGAGTCAGAAAGTTTGACACAGACATACAGTAAATTTTGCACTATTCTAAATGACTTGAGAAGAAATGGACTGAAGAAAACAAAATCAGAAATAAATTACAAATTTCTGAACAGTCTAAATTCAGAATGGTCATCATTTGCCATAAGTCTGCAAATGAACAAGGATATGTGTGAAGAAGACTTAAATGATTTGTTCTGTGTTCTTAATCAACATGAAGACTCTGTCAAGTTAGTTGTGGAAGAAAAGAAAAATGTTGCTGATCAGTTAGCGTTCTTATCAAAGTCCAAAGCAATCAAAGCACCCAAAAAGACTGCATATCTATCAGAAATACCGAGTCTGGAGGAATCTGACAAAGAAGAAGGATCAGAAGATGATGAAGATATCAAGATAATGGCTGAAAAGCTAGCTTTGCTGACAAATACTTTCAACAAAAGGTATGGGAAGGGCAGATTTCAAGGAAATTATAAGAGAGCTGGAAGTTCAGATTATAAGAAGAAAGATGACAGAGAAGAAAATAAGATTGAAAAGAGAATAGAGAGAAGTGAAGAAAACAAGGAAGAGAAGGAAGAGAGAAAAGAAAAGAATCTGTGTTTCAAGTGTGGAAAATCTGGCCATTATGCCAAGGATTGCAGAGTTAAAGTTGTGAAAGATTATGAATACTACACGAAGAAGGCTCAGCTTGCAAAGAAGAGAGATGACGAGAGTGCGCTATTGGCTGAACAGGAGAATTGGCTGTACTACACTTCTGATGAAGATGATCATATCAACTTTCCACAGATGCGAAGCTATATGGCAAAAATGAGGAATGAGGATGATTCTGATTTTGAAGATGCTGATTCTGAGTCATCTGCTGAGGTACATTCTTCACTTGAATTAGAGTTAATGACACAGATTGGTGAAATGAAAACTGAATTTGCTAATCTAAGAAAACAGATAAAAGGAGAAAGAACTTTGGTTAACAAATTCAGAATTGAAAAAGAAGTAATAAACGAACAATATGAAGAATCTGAGGCTGAGAAACAGAAAGTTAAAGATGAAAATTCTGAATTGATGAAAAGGCTTTCTGAACTAAAAGTTGAGTTTTCAAAAATAAAGGATGAAAAAGGTGATTTACAAATAAAATTTGATATGTTATTTGAAGAAAGAAAGAATTTATACACCAAAATCAAAGAATTGGAAGATTTGAATTTGAAAAGAGGTCAGACTCAGCAAACATTAAATCTTTTATTAAGCAATGTTAAAGATACAAGATTTTACAATCCAAAGAAGGGATTGGGATTGGAAGAAAATGTCATTTTAAAAAGAGCTCCAATACTTCAAGTTTCTAAGCCAAAAATCCCAGAAATTGTTGAAGTTTTCATAAGACCTGCTAGTTCTATAACAAGTTCTGACAATTTGCAAAGACCAAACTCTAAAAAGTCAGATGAGACAATTTCTGAGTCTAAAACAGAAAAGTCAGTTGGTTCAGAAGAAAAGGTTAAGAAAGGAGTTTCTAAACCAACAGATGAAAAGCCAAGATACAATGATACTAAATTCAAGTATGATTCCTTAAATGTCAGCTACAAAAATAAACAACCAAGTTTTTCATATCATGACATTGAGAGCATATTTGATACAAGTAAAAATTCTGAAACAGTCAATCAGAAGTCTGAAACTTCTAGTCAGGATTCTGAACTTTGTAGTCAGAATTCTGAGTCTAAAGATCAGACATCTGAGTCTGTAAATCAGAACTCTGACTCAGGTAGTCAGAAGTCTGATTCAACTGGATTTTCTGAAACAAAATCAGATGAATTTTTGCAACTTGAAAAGAGATTTAATCTTGTGAGTCAAGAACTTGAGGATTTAAGGAAAGCTTATGATGAACTTGAAAATGATTTCTGTGAGGTGGATATTAAACTTGAAGAAGCTTTGAAAGAAAAGAATATTTTTATTCAGAAAATAACAGAGCTTGAAAAACTGAAGACTGAGTATGATCTTTTTAAAATTAATGCTTCAAGAGAAAATGATAAATTCTTTAATGAATCAAGTACATATGAAAAAGGTGAATCATCTAATTCTTCTAACAAAAAGAACTTGAATTTTTCAGAAAAAGAAGAAAGCAAAAGGAAAGATGATCTTGCAAAGTTGAATGATCTGAAAAGGGAACTTGAGAAGCTTAGAATGAAATCTACTTCTGAACTAAACGCTAGAAATTCTTGTAATAAGGGCAATTGTACTCTGAACAGTATAAATAAAAATGAAATGATCTATGTTTCAGATTTATTGTCACTTGCAAAGAAAAATCTTGTTTGTGTTAGATGTAAAAATAATTCATTCCAATATTCTCACAAATGTCAAGTCAAAATAACTTCTGTTTCATACATAAGAAAAGATATTCAGAAAGTTTCTGTTTCTCAAAATACAGAAAAGAAGAAAATTTCTGTTCCTCAGACTCAGAAGAAAGAAAAGATAAAAGAAAAGAAAGTTGAAAACATAGCAAAACCAAAAGTTACAACTCTCAAAAAGAATTTGAACAAACTTGTAAGCAGAAAATGTTCTGACTTCATAAAAGTTCAAGGAAAGTGGTGTTTGAAGAAAGATTTTGAGTGGAGAGTAAAAGGTACTAATGTTAAATCCAATGACAAAGCTAACAAAGATGGACCCATTCCAAAATGGGTACCTAAACCTAACTGATCCTTTTGCAGGGCTGTCATGTGTGGTTTTTAGATTCAGGAGCTTCAAGACACATGACAGGTCAGAAGTCTTTTCTATCAAACTTCACAGAAAAGGCTGGAGGAGCAGTAAACTTTGGAAACAATAGCAAAGGTCAGGTCAAAGGTTATGGGGATTTAACTAAAGGGGATCTAACTATCCAAAAGGTTTTCTATGTTGAAGGATTACAACATAATCTTTTCAGCATAAGTCAGTTTTTAGACAGTCTTTGTCAAATTAAGTTTCAAATAACAGGTTGCATGATTCTAACTGAAAATGATGTCAAAGTCTTCTGGGCCAAAAGACATATGGACTTATTTGTAGTTAATTTTTCAAAATTGAAAACATTAAATACAGTTTGTCTTTTATCAAAATCAACTGCAAATGAATGCTGGCTTTGGCACAGAAGATGTTCTCATCTGAATTTCAAAGATCTTAATAATCTTGTTGCAAAACATTTGGTTAAAGGCTTACCAAAGCTTAAATTTGAAAAAGAATCATTATGCTCAGCTTGTGAAATGGGCAAGATGAAAAAGAGTTCTCACAAATTAAAAATGGACTCATCTTGCAAAGCACCATTAGAAATGATTCATACTGATCTTTGTGGTCCAATTTCAGTTCAATCGATGGGAGGAAAGAAATATATGCTTGTGATTGTTGATGAATTATCCAGATACACGTGGGTTGAGTTCCTAAGAGCTAAGTCAGAAGCTGCTACTACATTGATAAATTTTATCAAAAGGATTCAAGTTCTCTTACAACTTCAAGTTCAGAAAATCAGAAGTGATAATGGAACGGAGTTCAGAAATGAGACTCTTCAGAATTTTTTAGAAAGTTCTGGGATTTCTCACAATTTTTCTGCTGTCAGAACTCCTCAACAAAATGGTGTTGTTGAAAGGAAGAATAGAACTCTAGTTGAGGCTGCGAGAACAATGCTGGCTTATGCAAATCTTCCTACTTTCCTATGGGCTGAAGCAATTGCAACTGCTTGTTTTACACAAAATAGAACTTTAATCAATAAGAGATTAAATAAGACTGCTTATGAACTGATAAATAAAAGAAAACCATTAATCAAATTCTTTCATATTTTTGGTTGCAGATGCTATGTTCTCAGAGACAGAGAAAATCTTGCCAAATTCGATAAAAAGGCAGATGAAGGATACTTTGTGGGTTATTCTTTAACTTCCAAAGCATTCAGAATCTAAAATAGAAGAACCAAGAGGATGATGGAGAGCATAAATGTAACTTTTGATGAAGCCAGAATGCGGACTTCTGAACAAGACAGTTCAGAACTCATGCTGAACAAGACAAAAATGACTTCTGATACAAATTCTAATCCTATTTGTTCAGAACTCAATTTACTGTTTAAGGATGCTTTTAGTGAACTAATTTCTGATTCTTATGCAGAATATGAAAACCCAAAGATGGTCAAAGAGATGAAAAATAAGACTCCAGAAATAGTTCAATCAACTGTAATTTCTGACAAAGGTCCATCAGAGGAGTGCCCAAATCTAATAAATACAAGTGGTGAAAACTCTGAACCTTGTAATCAGAATTCTGATTCTTGTACTCAGAACTCTGAACAAGTCAATCAGAACTCTGACTTCATTAATCAGAACTCAAACTTGGATGCAACTCCTACTCATACGTCAGAACAAGGTGACAGTTCAGAATTACGAGCAATCATTGATGAGAATGATGCAAACAACAATTATTCAGAGATTGATGTACTCCCTAGTGCTAATAAATGGACTAAAAATCACCCTATTCATCAAGTAATAGGTGATCCATCAGCAGGAGTAAAGACAAGATCAGCTACAGCAAATGAAGCAATGTTTGCTGGTTTCTTAAGTGTAATTGAACCAAAGAAAGCTAATGAAGCCCTAGAGGATCCAGACTGGATTTCAGCAATGCAAGAGGAATTGCTTCAATTTGAAAGAAATAAAGTTTGGAGACTCATTCCAAAGCCTGAAGGTAAATCTATAATTGGAACTAAATGGGTGTTCAGAAACAAAAAGGATGAATCAAGTGTTGTCATCAGAAACAAGGCAAGATTGGTTGCTAAGGGATACTGTCAACAAGAGGGAATTGATTATGATGAGACATTTGCACCAGTGGCAAGAATAGAGGCAATCAGAATATTTTTAGCCTATGCTGCACATAAAAACTTCAAGGTGTATCAAATGGATGTCAAATCAGCCTTTCTAAATGGCAAACTTAATGAAGAGGTGTATGTCCATCAACCTGAAGGTTTTGTTGATCCAGAATTCCCTGATCATGTTTATATTTTAGACAAAGCTTTATATGGTCTAAAACAAGCACCACGAGCCTGGTATGACACTCTTACTAAACACCTGTTAGGTTCAGGATTCAAGAAAGGTAAGATTGACACAACTTTGTTTTTAAAGAAACAGGGTAATGATTTGATTCTGATTCAGATTTATGTTGATGACATAATATTTGGTTCTACCAGTCCAGAATTATGTGATAATTTTTCAAAAATCATGTCATCTGAATTTGAAATGAGCATGATGGGTGAACTGAATTTTTTCCTTGGTCTTCAAGTCAAACAACTACCAAAAGGTATTTTCATAAATCAAGGAAAATATGTCAGAGATATTCTGAAAAAGTTCAAAATGTCTGATTGTGCTTCTATGAGAACACCTATGGCAACTAACATAAAGTTAGATGCTGATCTCAAAGGTGTTTCAGCAGATATCAAACTTTATAGAGGCATGATTGGATCATTACTTTATTTGACTGCAAGTAGACCAGATATCATGTTTTCTACCTGTTTCTGTGCTAGATTTCAATCTAACCCGAAAGAATCACATATGTTGGCTGTCAAAAGGATTTTAAGATATCTCAAAGGAACACCTGATCTAGGTTTATGGTATCCAAAAGAAACTGACTTCAAATTGACTGCTTTCACTGATGCTGATCATGCAGGAAGTAGGTTGGACAGAAAGAGTACATCTGGTGCTTGTCACTTTTTGGGAGATAAAATAGTGAGTTGGGCATCAAAGAAACAGAACTGTGTATCCACTTCAACTGCTGAAGCAGAGTATGTTGCTGCTGCTGCTTCATGCTCTCAAACATTGTGGATGAGAACACAACTCATGGACTATGGATATCAGCTTAATAAGATTCCCATCTATTGTGACTCAGAAAGTGCAATTGCTATTACTCAGAACCCTGTTCAACATTCGAAGACTAAGCATATAGATGTGAGGTATCATTTTATAAAGGACTATGTGGAAAAAGGAACTATAGAGATGCACTTTGTGCATACAAAGTATCAATTGGCTGACTTGTTCACAAAGCCTCTTGATCACAAAAGGTTTTCTTTTCTCATATGTAAAATAGGAATGCTTAATCTGCCTAGTTGAAAATATTTTTTTTCTTAAAAATGCTAAATTTTTCTAAGTAAACTTGTCTGAGTAGTGTATTCAGAACTTCTGAGTCTTGAGTTCGGAACTTCTGAATCTTGAGTTCGGAACTTCTGAATCTTGAGTTCAGAACCTCTGAGTCTTGAGTTCAGAACTTCTGAGTCCTGAGATCAGAACCTCTGAATCTTAAGGTCAGAAATTCTGAGTCAATACTTCAGCAATCTAACTTTCAAAAATTTACTTTTGAGAAATACAAATAACTTCAACTGTATGGATTATGCTTCTTTGATTATCTTTTAATCTCATCTTTATGTATCATTAATACTCAAATGCATGCTCAAGTCAAGGGGGAGCATCAAAATTCTTTTGGAAATCATTTTGTGATGCTTAAAAGATTTGTTTTCATTTCTTATCTGTTCAAACCTCTTCTGAATAATCAAAATGTTTTATATTGGTCAGAAGTTGATTTTAAAAGACATTTTGGTTACAAGGCAAAATTCTTCTAAGTCATGGAATCAGAACATCTGTGCGTGTTATTCAGATTTTTGACTTGAGTCAAAATTCTATCCACTAACACGTGTCAGCTTCATATTTGTTTGACAATGCCACGTATTTCATTTAAATCCTTTGTGGTATTTCACATGTGTTGACTCCGTTATAACATTGATTTCGCTTTTCCGTTAAACCTTTCAACTTCACGGATTTTAAATAGGTCTTTCAAACCATACCTGTAGGACTATGCCTCCAAGGAGAGAGGATCCCGAAATCGCACGGCTCGTGTCCGAGCAAATCATGGTCGCACTTCCAAATATCGTTAGCCAAGTAGCAGCGGGTCTGAATGCTAATCTAGGAAACAACGCGGGAACAAATGGAAATAGGAAATGCACGTACAAGGGTTTTAGGGCCTGTAATCCTAAAGAGTTTCACGGAACTGAGGGAGCCGTTGGATTATTAATTTGGTTAGAGGGTATGGAGTCTGTTCTCCACATCAGTAAATGTACTGAAGGAAACAAGGTGGAATTTGCCGCTTGCCTTCTGCAAGGACGGGCATTAACATGGTGGAACACCCAAGTACAAACCCGAGGCCGGGATGTGGGCAACAGACTGACATGGGATGAGTTTAAGAAGATGCTCAAGGATGAGTATTGCTCGAGGAGTGAGATCCAGAAGCTGGAAGCAGAACTGTGGAACCATGAAATTAAGGGAAACGACATAGACTCTTACACTGCCCGTTTCCATGAGCTGGCAAAGCTGGTGCCACACTTGGTGACGCCCGAGGAAAACCGAGTGGATAGATATGAGTGGGGTTTATCTTCAGAAATCAGAGGAAATGTGACTTCAGCTGACCCGAAGACTCTTCAAGAAGAAGTGAATTTGGCAACGAGACTCACCAACAACGCAAATCGTTCGAGAGCAATTGGGAATGACAAAGCCGGAGGTAAAAGAAAGATAGAAGAGCCTGCAAGAAGGCAATTTGGGGGAAGATCAGACAAGGGTCAGAGGGTGACAGGAAATTTTGGAATTCAAGCACATGCAGAGGAGAAAGAAAAAGGGCCATGCCCAAGATGCGTCAAGTGCAATAATCGTCACCTCGGAAGATGCATCATTTGCCTCAAGTGTAACAGAGGAGGCCATGTCGCCAGAGATTGCAAGAGCGGAGGAAGGCGAACCTGTCACGAGTGTGGGAGCCCAGATCACTTTCGGAGCGCATGTCCGAGACTGAACCGAAGGCCTAATGCAAATCAAGCGCGACCATTCAATCAGGGGAATCAAGGAGGTCAGGCACGAGGTCGAGTGTTCGAAATTGGGGCAGATGAAGCAAGACGAAACCCGGATGTAGCCACAGGTACGTTTCTCTTGAATAATCATTATGCAACTGTACTATTTGATTCTGGAGCGGATAGGAGCTTTGTATCACTAGAGTTTAGGCCGAAAAATAACTTGAAACCTCAAAAGTTGAAAGAGGTCTACGTTATTGAATTTGCTAATGGACAGGAAGTTAGGGCCAGAGATGTAATTTAAAACTGTACCCTAAAACTGACGGGAAAATATTTTAGCATAGATTTAATCCCAATCAAACTAGGAAGGTTCGATATAGTCGTAGGTATGGATTGGTTATCGAAGAATCGCGCTGAAATCGTTTGCTCCGAAAAGATCGTCCGAATACCACAAACCAAAGGAAGAGTACTGGAAATACAGGGAGAAAACTCGGGGAAAGGTTTCAAAATAGTGTCTAGTATGAAGATGCGAAAATATTTGCGGAAAGATTGTGTTGCGTTTCTGACACACGTGGTGGATAAGGAGATCAAAGAGAAGAATATTCAAGACTTTCCAATAGTACGCGATTTTCCCGAGGTATTCCCAGATGAATTACCTGGATTACCCCCACCAAGACAAGTTGAATTTCATATCGACTTAATTCTAGGAGCGGCACCCGTGGCGAAATCACCTTACCGGTTAGCACCTTTAGAAATGCAGGAGTTGTCAGAACAACTTAAGGAGCTACTCAATAAAGGATTCATCAGACCCAGCTCTTCACCCTGGGGAGCTCCAGTTTTATTCGTTAAAAAGAAAGATGGTTCTTTTTGAATGTGCATCGACTACAGGGAACTTAATAAGCTGACCATCAAGAACTGATATCCCCTTCCTCGAATCGATGACCTGTTCGACCAACTTCAAAGCGCTACGTACTTTTCAAAGATCGACCTTCGGTCTGGATACCATCAAATGAGGGTTCGTGAGGATGACATTCCTAAGACAGCGTTTAGGACTCGATACGGACATTATGAGTTCCTAGTCATGCCTTTTGGACTGACAAACGCTCCAGCAGTCTTTATGGATCTAATGAACAGAGTATGTCGACCGTACTTGGACAAATTCGTAATTGTGTTCATAGATGATATATTAATCTATTCGCAAAGCACGAAGGAGCATGAGCAACATTTAAAGCTAATACTAGAATTGCTCAGAGACCAGAAGCTGTATGCTAAACTTTCCAAGTGCGAATTTTGGATTCGTGAAGTGCAATTTCTTGGGCATGTAGTTAATAAAGATGGAATTCATGTCGATCCGGCCAAGATAGAAGCCATCAAGAAGTGCGAAGCCCCAAAGACTCCGACAGAAATTCGTTCGTTTCTCGGTTTAGCTGGTTACTATCGGCGTTTCATTGCAAATTTCTCCAAAATTGCACAACCATTAACGGCATTAACCCAGAAGGATAAGAAGTTCGATTGGGGAGAAAAACAAGAAGAAGCTTTTCAGACGCTTAAGCATAAGCTTTGCAATGCACCGATCTTAGCTTTACCAGAGGGTGCAGACAATTTTGTTGTTTACTGCGATGCCTCACACCAAGGGTGGGGTGTGTGCTAATGCAAAAAGACAAGGTTATTGCCTACGCATCAAGGCAACTTAAAGTTCACGAAAAGAATTATACCACCCATGATTTGGAACTAGGAGCCGTAGTGTTCGCACTCAAGATTTGGAGACATTACCTCTACGGCACTAAATGTACCGTCTTTACCGACACATTTTTGATCAGAAAATGCTGAATATGAGACAACGGAGATGGGTTGAACTGCTTAGCGACTACGATTGCGAGATAAAGTACCACCCAGGCAAGGCTAATGTTGTAGCTGATGCGTTAAGCCGAAAAGAAAGAGTGAAGCCATCGAGGGCAAGAGCCATGGTAACGATGGTCCGGACGAGTCTTAAGGACCAAATTCTCGAAGCTCAAGAAGAAGCATTAAAAGAGGAGAATTTGAAAAACGAAACCCTACATCATCTGGAAGAGGAATTTGAAACACAACCAGACGGGGTGCGTTACTTCCGACATAAAGTTTGGGTACCTAAGGTTGTCAATCTGCGATCAATAATCATGGATGAAGCCCATAAATCAAGATATTCAATTCACCCCGGAGCCGATAAGATGTACAAGGATCTGAAGGAATACTATTGGTGGCCAGGGATGAAGAAAGATGTTGCTTTGTATGTAAGCAAGTGCCAAACTTGTGCAATGGTTAAGGCTGAACATCAGAAACCATCTGGTCTTCTTTAGCAACCTGAGATTCCCGAATGGAAATGGGAACAAATAAGCATGGATTTCATAACTAAGTTACCCAGAACCGGGAAAGGGCATGATTCAATCTGGGTTATAGTGGATCGACTTAAGAAATCTGCACATTTTCTGCCTATTCGGGAAGATTCAAGGGGGAAAAGCTTGCTCAGATTTATATCAACGAGATCGTTATGCGTCATGGGGTACCTACTGCCATAATCTCGGACTGGGATAGTCGTTTTACGTCACGCTTTTGGCGATCAGTCCAGAAAGCGTTGGGCACGCGTTTGGACTTGAGCAATGCCTACCACCCGCAGACGGACGGTCAGACAGAAAGAACTATACAAACACTAGAAGACATGCTGCGAGCCTGTGTAATAGATTTTGGTGGAAGTTGGGATACTCATTTACCGCTAGTCGAATTCTCTTACAACAATAGCTACCATACCAGCTTAAAGTGCGCGCCGTACGAAGCCTTATATGGACGCAAGTGTAGATCCCCACTCAACTGGTTGGAGGTCGGTGACAGACATCTCATAAGGCCCGACATAATTCAGGAGACTACGGACAAGATCGTAACCATCCAGGAAAGACTTAAAGTAGCCCGAACTCGTCAGAAGAGTTATGCAGATAATCGCAGGAAGCCATTGGAATTTCAGGTTGGCGATAAGGTACTATTAAAGGTGTCGCCATGGAAAGGGTTGGTACGATTTGGGAAGAGAGGCAAGTTGAGTCCAAGATATATCGGCCCATTTGAGATACTGGAAAAGATTGGACCAGTCGCATATAGACTCAAACTACCACAAGAGTTAAGCGCAATTCACGACATATTCCATGTGTCGAATCTGAAGAAATGCCTATCGGATGAATCGTTGGTCCTACCGTTGAAAGACATACAAGTGAATGAACAGTTACGCTTTATAGAGGAACCCGTTGAAATACTTGACCGAGATGTTAAGCGATTAAGACGTAGCAAGATCCCGATCGTAAAAGTTCGATGGAATGCAAGGCATGGACCTGAATACACTTGGGAACGGGAGGATTTTATGAGGAGTAAATATCCTCAGCTGTTCGTCAAGGAACCATTTGAGAATGTCAGCCATTAAATTTCGGGACGAAATTCCTTTAACGGGGGAAAACTGTAACATCCGGCAAAAAGTCGAACTTCCAGGTTAGCGTCATTAAACCTTTACTAATGTTAATATAGGGAAAATACCCTGATAGGATCCATTCAGGATAAATTAAAGCGAAGATTCGTTAGAATTTCCGGTAGTTGCTGAAAAGACCCGGTTTCGACCTGCGACTAACTGAAACACCTTATGTAATGCCAAAATGCTTCAATTAACATGTAACCTATATAAAAATATAGGATTTTACTTCCTATATAAACTTTTCTTTTTCAAGATTTAATAAAAATAAGAAAGTATTTTAGGGTCTTGTATTGCAAATTTTATAAAAATAAATAAGAAAAAATGCCACATATTAGTTTTGGGCCTCAATTTTTTATAAAAAAATACTTAGCATGGGATGGGGGCCCATGAAGTGGCCGGCCTTCCCTCCCCTCTTTTACCCTCCAATTTTATTTTTTTCTCTCATTTTCAAACTAAGGAAGAAACCATCCATCTCCCTTTCTCTCTCTCTTTTGAAGTTCACCTTTTCTCTTCATCATCTTCATCCTAAAAACTTCAAAACTCCAGCAAATTTCCAGCCCTAAAACAAGGATCCAAAACGAAAATTTCAAGAACTTGAAGTGCTTGAAACATCTCACAAAGGTATGAGATCCAAACTAGCTATTTTCTCCATTTTCAAGCATCTTCTTTGGTGATTTTGTTCCTTGAAATAGAATCTGAGTTTAGAAATCTTTGCATGCATATTTTCTTGTAAGATTTAAGTATTTTCTTTCAATATCATGTTATGTGATGATGGGATTGAATCCTTAGCAAATGAACCCTCATCTATGAAGGAGAAAATGCTTAAAATAGGGTTTCATGTCAATGTTAGAGTTTTAAGAATCTGGCATTTTTGTTGCATGTGCTTAGGACTACCATATCTTGGTCAAAACATGTCCAAAATTCCTCATTTTTCTTCTGGAGTAAGGTTTAGAGAGTTAGGGTTCAAACCCAACTGGTCTCATAAGAAAATATTGAGATTTAAGCCTTCAACTCCTTAGAACAAATTTGGTGTGCAGCAGATGGTCGGCCAGATTGTTGTGTCATTTTGTTTGCTTATAACTCTCTGTAGAATCCATCAAAATTACTCATTTTCCTTCTGGAAAGTCCTTAGATGAGTTAGGTTTCACATGCACTTGGTTTCATTAAAAAATATGGAGTTTTGGTCACTCAAACATTTTATACAAAGCAAGTGTGCAAAGTTGTCCAAGAATGGCAGATTGGTACATGGAGCTTCATTCGTCCATAACTCACTCAAAGGTTATCAAAAGTTTGTGATTTGTTTTCCATGAGATACCTTTATGTGTTAGGTTTCCAAAGCATGTAAAAAAAAACTCTGAAAAATATTAAGTTTTGACCCTCCAAAAGTCTGTTTTAACAGAAGGGTGCAATCTGTTTTAGGATCTGTGTTACACAAATTCATAAAAATTATTTGGACCCCTTAAACACCTCCAAAATTTATGAAATTTGGTCAAAATCTCCTTAACTCAGCATATTACCACATATAAAAGAAATGGGTAAATTTGTTATTCTAAAAAGTGTTGTAAAATAGTCATCTTTGGAGTATAAAGTTTCTGTCAGCTTAAACATTTTGGAAACTGTTGAGTTTTTATTATAACCCTATATATACATGATTAAAACATTGGAACAATGCTAAATTCTTCATTTCAATTTAAATACTAAAGCAAAGGCATTTCACAAGATGCGAATTAAGTTAGTTAGGGATAACCTTGTGTTAGCTATGAAGGACTTATAGAAATTGTTTGACATTATAGGGAACCCGTAAAGCGTTTAAGCAAACAAGCTATCACTACTTCGCGACTATGCTATAAGGTGAGTATTCACAGCCCCGTTTTACTTGTTTAATGTTTGGGGTGAAAAGCATGTTATGATTTTAAAATGCTAAATGATTCATGATATTAAATTGTGGATATTTATGATTTGAGAAATGAGTACTAATGAATGGACGAATTTACATAAGTGATAAAGATATGTTGAGTTATAATGAAAATGTTAAGTCCCCAATAGGTACACTACTTATTAACTCATAACGAGCCGGTGATATTTGTGGATAGCGCTATTTGGTTTGACAAACCCACCTTTGACTGACGAGTAGGGGTGCACTTTATCTGTTAATAATGTTCTACTCATGTGGCCAACATACCACCTCTGAGGTAGTTCGCGGGGCGTAGGTTGTCGGAGGCTTAGTAGTGGCTAAACACTTATATATCTTGCAAAAGTCATTCGTTGTAAATTGTACTCATAATTTTTTTTTAACTTAAAGCTTGTCATGAACAAACGTTTCATGAGAGTAACCTTTGGATGAAAAACTGTTGTGTATATGGAAAACCTGTGAACTCACCAACTCTTTGTAGTTGACCCTTTTATTTTAAACATGCTTTTCAGGGACTAAGAAGGTAAATGACAAAGTCTAAATTTAGCATGTATGACGACATCAACCAAGCTCTTTTCTTTTGCTCTATTTTGTTAAAAACACCATCTCGGTTGCTTGTAAACAATGGATTGTAACTTGTAATTTTTGGAACTTCACAATTTAAAACTTATGTAATTGTATGGTTGGTGTTGTTTTATTTCCTAATGCTATGAAGCTTTAGCTGTTACATCTCGTGTTTCTGATTTAGCGGGGTGTGACAAAGGTCTTTTGGGACAAAGAGCTCATTCCATCAAAAAGTCTCTGTTGACCAATCTAGACACTCAAAAAGGAGCATCACGCACAAAAACTTTTCCAAAACAGTTTTCTAGGACAAAATTTTTCAAATATGTCCTAAAAACAGTTTATAAAGCAGTAAAAACTTTGGATGATCAAAAAGTTTGATAGATTTTTAGTTATGATAAATTTTCTCTCATAGAGCTTCTGCTGGCTCTGACAGAGCTTCATAACCTCTGTGAAAGAAAATTCTACTCTATAAATCTATCGATACTCTCCAATGCTTTTCAAACGTTTTTTTTGTAAAGGTGCAAGCAACAGAGGATACAAAGAGAGTTTCAAACAACAGAGCTCTATCTCAACAGAGCTTCTGTTATTTTCAAACTTGGGGAAATTCAGCAACAGTAACGGCTATTTTACTGCGAGTGAAAATTATGTGGAGGAAAAGAAACACACGCGCCAAGCATTAATGGGCCGCGCACGACGTCAAGTCGTGCTCTGACACTGCTGACGTGTCACATTTTCATTGGATGTACACGGACCCCAAAAATTATTCACTTCCACATATTTACCTCTTCAGATTCTGCAGATTACCTCTCACTATAAAACCCAAGTTACCACTCCTCATAAACCTTTACGAACTATCATCTTCTTCTCCGGCGAACCTAGCAAAACCTGCAACCTACCTATTTTTCATTCTCTTTCTTCAAGATAAACAACAATGGCATCATCCTCCAACATTCCTGAAGACTCCCATGTTCTAGAAAACTCACCTGCTCAATATGAACATTCCCAAAATCCAAATATGGCCGCAAACCTGGAAAAAGACAACTCCGGCGATGAAGCTAATTTCTCTCTAACCACACACGAGAAAAACTTCATCGCAAATGAACACTTTGAAAGTGTTCTTCATCTCAACCCCAATAACTACTATCTGGTACCCTCAAAAGCCGCATTTGGGAAAGCACATGTGTAATACCCCGAGTGAGTTCGTTAGTTAAACCCTCTTTTTGCTAAATTATTTAACTCTATAATAGATGTTTAGGGTAAGTTTGGGTTAATTTATAAGTTAAAGGTGATTGGTCATTAGAAATTAGTTTAGGGACTAGAATGGTAAAATTGGTTGATAATATCTCTTAAACCTCCAGATATTATCACAAAGCAGAAAACTCAGTTTAAAGTTTGTGGGTGTTTTAAGAGCAAAAGAGGAAAAGAGGAAACGAAGTAAAGCTAGGTTAAGGCATCATTTGGTGTATTTGTGTAACGTCCCAAAAATTACAAGCAAATTTAAATTTTTAAATAAACAATTCATTGATAACAACTCAATAAATGATCTCAACGTTTCGTTTGCAAACACATAATTAATGTCTTTATAAAAATAAAACCAGCGGAATAAACGTTTAATTATTAAAATCATAAAGCAACCAGCTCTTCTCGCGCGCCAGTGTGTACTCGTCACGCCTTGGAGCCGCCCGTACCTGAAACCACAGTTTATTGGGAAAGGGTAAGCACGAAGCTTAGTGAATTCCAACACATGCGCAGATAGGAATTATATACATATCACCCCTATCCGCACATAAGCAAAAACATCACAGTTACATAAAACGAGTAAACATCTACAAGTAATTATGTATCCAACACCTCAGTACCATCGAGGCCTCGGTCCCACCGAATTGTAATGTATCCAACACCTCAGTACCATCGAGGCCTCGGTCCCACCGAATTGTAATGTATCCAACACCTCAGTACCATCGAGGCCTCGGTCCCACCGAATTGTAATGTATCCAACACCTCAGTACCATCGAGGCCTCGGTCCCACCGAATTGTAATGTAACCAACACCTCAGTACCATCGAGGCCTCGGTCCCACCGAATTGTAATGAAACCAACACCTCAGTACCATCGAGGCCTCGGTCCCACCGAATTGTAATGTGACCAACACCTCAGTACCATCGAGGCCTCAGTCCCACCGAATTGTAATGTGACACATTTATACCAAGCATTCAAACCAATCAAATATTACGCACCACAAACAACTAGTTCACACCACAAAGACAATAGTACATACAAACTATTATGACATGCATACAACCCCTAACTACACAGTGAGAGAACTCACCTCGAATGCGCGCCCAGCTTAATAACACAATTCAAGCTTCACAATTACGGTCACTTCCCAGCACCTAAATGCATGTTAAAACGTGTCAATACGAGACCCGGACCCTATGACACGACACACGCTTAAACCGTCACTAAAACTAAATTCCGTTCTCGCCAAACAGGTCTGTTCGGGATCTGTTTCGACCCCTTTAAACCCAGAAAATTCCCAATATTATTTCATGACCAGAAAGTCCTCTGAGTTAGGGTTCCAAGGACATATTATACGCCTCCTAACGATTTTTCTACAATTAATTACGGATTTTATAAGATCAGCCCGCAGAACAGCGAAAAACAGCACTTATCATTATAAAACGACAGTTTGACCCATGCTACGTCCCGAACTGGGTTTTGCAAAAAACACAGAAAAGTTTCTAGACTCAAAAAGGGAACTTTTGTCACCGGTTTCACCCCAAACCGAGTTACGAGCAGAAAGTTATGGTCTACGCAAAACAGTGGCAGATTCCAGAATTTTGCACATAAAATGACGAATCACCGAACTTGCGACCACTTTTCCGCCCAGCTAGAGACCGAACCAGTTTTCCGCTAAAACACGGAAAACGTGCCCGACCCCGAACTTGAACCGTGGGCGCCAGATTCGGCTCAAACGGAGTTACGACAGAAAAGTTATGACTACACGAAAACTGGACAGCACACTAGAATTTTCATAAACTGATAGCTTTATAAAACGGTTCGCGGCTTAATCGATTCGGGATTTACGCTAAGAGTGTCACCCACTGCCACCGCCCTCCACCCATAGCCACCGTAGCGACGGCGTGCGGCGGTGGTGGTCTCGCCGGAAAAACGAAAAGGAAAAAGAAAAGAACGAGACGAACGAGAGAGCTACTTACCTCACGACGACGTCTCACCACCACAACCAAACCTCTCTCTCTCGATTCCTCCGACGACAGCAGGTGGTGGCGGTCTCCGACGACAGCAGCAGCGGCGGCGAAAGGGGCTGCCGCTGCGTTCTTCTTCTCCTCTCTCTCTCTCGCGATCTCTCTCTCTCTCTCTTCGTTTCTCTCTTTCTCGGCCGCACATCGCAAGGAAACGAGAAGGGCTCTAGGGTTTAGGTGATTGGTTGCTTGAATCACAAGGAAAGGAAAAAGAAAACGAGAAGGGATTCAGCCATGGGCCGTGACCCATGCAACAAGTTCCAAAAAAATGCACAAATAGCCCCTCAACTATACCTCATCTCACAATCTATAACAAAAGACACGTAAGCTAACATTTTTGGTCCTTTTTGACACCAAACCACTAACCAAAAACAATTAATGGTAAACACTTTAAAATGGTTTAAAGATTTATTACGCATTTGGTCAAACTTGCTAACCCCGTTAGTAAAGATTCGCTAAAAGAACGATATTAAAGCAATTAATTAAAATATATATAAACATGATGGGACACGGGCTTTACAACTCTCCCCCACTTGGATTAGACTTCGCCCTCGAAGTCTCTGCCTACGAATAGCTCCGGATAGATCTACCTCATCTCAACCTCAGGTTCCTAAGTCCACTTGAAACCCCTACTAAACTTCTCGAATACTATTCTTACTAACGTACTCTTTCTAAGACACTGGGATTATGATCAGCAAAACACCCCGACAATTGAAATCATTCCTAGCCAAGCGACTACGGTTGTCCCCCAACCTTAGATATTCCATACATCCCGAGTCCAATCTCAAGCTCTAACCACTCTAAAGCTGCTCACTAGTATACTCCACAGGATACTCGATTACGATCCCTCCTATCATTAATTGACGATTAACTTCTACGAATTCTAATAGACTCCAAAGATTTTCAATAACTTATATTAACAAAACATCGACCCCCTGCCGAACATCGGTCCAACCGATTACAATAACAAACATCGGCCACCCGCCGAACATCGGTCCAACCGATTACAATAACAAACATCGGCCACCCGCCGAACATCGGTCCAACCGATTACAATAACAAACATCGGCCACCCGCCGAACATCGGTCCAACCGATTACAATAACTCACATAAGCGTGGTATTATCCTAGACATTAACACAATTAGCTATTCCCCACAACCAAATCAACTAACACACACGTAGGTCATTCCACCATAACCATCCATCACAAGTGATCATTTCAGGGTTACTACTACCGTCACCATGATTATCTTAAAATCGGCTACAACTCTCCGATTATACTAAAGGTGTTTGGCCTCAAGCCCAAAAGTCGACACCTAAACATACCACCTACCCCAAAATGGTTGATGCGCATTTATTCTCTTAATAACAAAGGGCATCAATCCCTTAACCGATACTATTCGGCCTACAGTACTAATGCGCGTGGAATATCTACCTTCCACCGTCGACGTATCATCCACACTTGCTCTACGAAGCCAAGTCACACCGTATCGAGGATACAACTTGACGTCTACCTCCTAGGTAACGCCTCAAGACCCAGCACACCGGAACTACCTCCCAGGTAAGTGCCCACAACTATATCCTCCTAGTACCTACTGGAAAGTCTAGGTTAAAACACATCAATACCGGGGTCCCACCCCGAATTACCCAACCGACCATTACCAACGACTGACTAACGTGTCTAAGGATCCAAAGCAAACAGCCTACCAACAACATGCCTATTCCGGATTGACTCACTCACCCAAACATGTAAACACTCAACGTGCAAAGAATGCCAAACGGTGCGACAAAAACAACTCATCAACTAGACTCCACATCGAGCCATTAAAACCGGGCAATTGGCCCATGACTAACTCCAAGTCAAAACCGAGCAAAATGCTCCACGCTTGCTAGACCCATAGGTCGGAAAATGCGTTTAAACAAAGTTTAAGCAAGCAATACCCTGAAATCAACCTTAGTCTCAGACTCAACACGGGTTAAACAAAAGAGTTTTCCAAAAGGACTCACACCCTAAAAATTCTCGAAATGACACATGACACTTAAAAGCACATTTCCCCAAATGGTTTACAAAATCATTTACAAAATATTTTCAACATCAGGATTTTCATCTCAAGAGATCATATGTAATAAAACTACTATTACCTGATCGATAGTTACGCAAATCTGGACACGCTCGTCCCACATAGGAAAATCTTGTTGAAAATCGTTCCATTGCAGTTCAGTTTACTCACACAAAAGCAAGCGTAATAAATAATTTCTTTAAAATGAACCGCCTCGATTCCAGTATGGATTGACTCATGACGTGCACTTAAAGTAACCGCTTGACCTTAAACAGGGTGCGACAAAGGTGTGCACATAATTCAAAATAAGTTTCACGACATTTGATTCAAAAATTCTTCTTCTTAATCATAAAAAAGACGTGGCACAGGGTTCGCCACAAATTTTTCGCGCGTCAGCTAATCACAGAAAACGATGACACGGTTTACAAATATATTTTTGTTAAAACACAACTATCTCGTGTAAGTTTCAAACTTGAAGACAGAAACCAGTCCGCTTCTATTAATTGGAAATATCGACTAAAACCTCATAAAATCTCAAACTGGGGGCAGGCATGCAAGCTTGTAACACTTCCTCAAGTTTCGTACTTGGGACATATAACGCCAAAACATTATAGTTTAAAATGTATTTATCGAAAATGATCAAAATACTCGTTTCCTCCAAAGCAAAAGTTTTTAATTTCCCAAAAAGAAAAGATCGGTAATTCTAAATTAACCGAATGTCAACAATCTACGCATTTATATTTCCAAAATATAACACATTGTAATCGTATGCATGATGTTCACAACATTAAAACACTCCTTGGATCAAATGGTCTTTCATTTCGACAAAAAGGAACTAAAACATTTTCATGCACGACTCGTTCATCAAAATGTCGAGAACAAAGGTTACCCCAGTATGCATACCCCTAAGTCGATAAATCGCATTTTCATGTAAATGTCAAAAAAACCTTTAGCTGACTAAAAAAAAGCGCACAAAACAACTCCTTATGAAATGTTACCAAAATTCCTCCATACATCACTTATGTCACGCATGAATCAATCCACACACTGAACTATTTGCAATAAAACACTTAGTAATACAAACTCTCGAACGAAAAGTTAAGCGACACATGAATTCCAAACTCATTTTAAACAAATCACCAAAATAGCCTTTATACAGACATCGTGGAATGTAACTTTTCGTCTCAACTCTAACACATGTGGAGGAGTTCCAATGTTAGAGTCTCAATCCGTAGTCACTTACCCAACATCTTAACCACCACAAAACACGGATAACATCGTACCCGAAAGAACCGTTGGAAAAATAACGAAAATGAGACAAATTCTAACAAAGTTTGCATTCCCGTGATAAAACGATTCCATGCACTTTCAAAACCATATTTCAAAATCTTGTGCGTGTGCTGAGCAGTTCCCAAAATTCCTAAACACCGTCCATACAAAGATTTGAAACACAAGAATTTGTTAATGCAATCTTATTTCCAAAATAACTTCGTGCATGACTCATTCGGCATTCAACGTCTCGACCCCTACTACTCCGAAACTCTCCGGTCTACTATTGTCATCCAGACATTTAAACCTCTTAAGGCAAGTTGGGAAATCACATCAAATCATCTTACGGGTTTTCCTCAAATCAAAGTCGGCTCTATGAGCCTATGACTCTAGCACAATCTTCCATCTTGGCCCGAAATGATCTGCTTACAACAAATTTCATCCATATCGTCACTCCAAGTGACTAATATTAGAATCGTCTTTCTATTCCAACGACTACTAGTTTAGGACCTTCATCACTACCCCCAACGATCATCACCTCAAAACACTTCGAGTACACACCTGTACTAGTAGGTTTACTATAGTTGTTCCTCCTGGTGATGGCTATTCTGGGTAGACAATACAACGCGTTATTAGCACATAATAACTCATACTAACAACACTCACGCTCAACTCCTTGGATTCCTCGTGACTTCCCCGACTCGAGCATTGATCCTGTGCCTCCGGTAGTAGGAGCTCTACTACTACCATCCACACCTATCATCGCCCGTTCCGAGTTCCATCCCAAGGGGTCCAAGTAGTTTCTTGCCGAAACTATACACATATGCCCGCACCGGCATATGTACACACTCTTCCTAGCTCCCTAGGAAATCCATCCAAACCACTACCCTTGCTACTGCCAAATCCCTAATAGCAAGCAGCAGACATGCAATACAGTGTAACAAGCACCAAGCAATTTAGCATACATACTCCTATGTTCTAGAAAGCAATCTAGCACACGTACTCGTACATAAACACCCTTCCCAGCTCTCTAGGAACTTCCTCTTATCCCACTACCCTTGCTACTACCGAATCCCTACTAATTATAACGGGTGACCTCGCGAATACCCGATTATATGCAGTGCGAAATAAATAGACAGTCGAATACAAGACTCTATCCTAGAACGGTTGGACTCAAACAAGAGCTGCGCAATAGAACTAAATCGAATATTCTAAGGCTATAAATCTCTTACTGCATACGACCTAGAGGGCATCCACTTAGTAACCTATCATAATTAGCATAAATTCCTAATAGCAAGCATTACAACATACAGCATAGTGTCCACAACAGGCAATCTAGCATGCATACTCTATGATCTAGAAAGCAATAAAACACTAAGCATTGTACCTTTCCCTTCGGCTCCGGCTGACTGTACACACTGCGCCCTTAATCACCGTTCCTCGAACGGTTTTTACTTTTTCTTTTACCTCCAAAACGATTTTAAAACGAATTTGAAAATTTCCCAGCCGCAACTTGAGACCAAACGCACCGAGGTGCGTTTGATTCACTCAAGCTGTGCTCTGATACCAAGTTGTAACGTCCCAAAAATTACAAGCAAATTTAAATTTTTAAATAAACAATTCATTGATAACAACTCAATAAATGATCTCAACGTTTCGTTTGCAAACACATAATTAATGTCTTTATAAAAATAAAACCAGCGGAATAAACGTTTAATTATTAAAATCATAAAGCAACCAGCTCTTCTCGCGCGCCAGTGTGTACTCGTCACGCCTTGGAGCCGCCCGTACCTGAAACCACAGTTTATTGGGAAAGGGTAAGCACAAAGCTTAGTGAATTCCAACACATGCGCAGATATGAATTATATACATATCACCCCTATCCGCACATAAGCAACAACGTCACAGTTACATAAAACGAGTAAACATCTACAAGTAATTATGTATCCAACACCTCAGTACCATCGAGGCCTCGGTCCCACCGAATTGTAATGTATCCAACACCTCAGTACCATCGAGGCCTCGGTCCCACCGAATTGTAATGTATCCAACACCTCAGTACCATCGAGGCCTCGGTCCCACCGAATTGTAATGTAACCAACACCTCAGTACCATCGAGGCCTCGGTCCCACCGAATTGTAATGTAACCAACACCTCAGTACCATCGAGGCCTCGGTCCCACCGAATTGTAAGGTGACCAACACCTCAGTACCATCGAGGCCTCAGTCCCACCGAATTGTAATGTGACACATTTATACCAAGCATTCAAACCAATCAAATATTACGAACCACAAACAACTAGTTCACACCACAAAGACAATAGTACATACAAACTATTATGACATGCATACAACCCCTAACTACACAGTGAGAGAACTCACCTCGAATGCGCGCCCAGCTTAATAACACAATTCAAGCTTCACAATTACGGTCACTTCCCAGCACCTAAATGCATGTTAAAACGTGTCAATACGAGATCCGGACCCTATGACACGACACTCGCTTAAACCGTCACTAAAACTAAATTCCGTTCTCGCCAAACAGGTCTGTTCGGGACCTGTTTCGACCCCTTTAAACCCAGAAAATTCCCAATATTATTTCATGACCAGAAATTCCTCTGAGTTAGGGTTCCAAGGACATATTATACGCCTCCTAACGATTTTTCTACAATTAATTACGGATTTTATAAGATCAGCTCGCAGAACAGCGAAAAACAGCACTTATCATTATAAAACGACAGTTTGACCCATGCTACGTCCCGAACTGGGTTTTGCACAAAACACAGAAAAGTTTCTAGACTCAAAAAAGGAACTTTTGACACCGGTTTCACCCCAAACCGAGTTACGAGCAGAAAGTTATGGTCTACGCAAAACAGTGGCAGATTCCAGAATTTTGCACATAAAATGACGAATCACCGAACTTGTGACCACTTTTCCGCCCAGCTAGAGACCGAACCAGTTTTCCGCTAAAACACGGAAAACGTGCCCGACCCCGAACTTGAACCGTGGGCGCCAGTTTCGGCTCAAACGGAGTTACGACAGAAAAGTTATGACTACACGAAAACTGGACAGCACACTAGAATTTTCATAAACTGATAGCTTTATAAAACGGTTCGCGGCTTAATCGATTCGGGATTTACGCTAAGAGTGTCACCCACTGCCACCGCCCTCCACCCACAGCCACCGTAGCGACGGCGTGCGGCGGTGGTGGTCTCGCCGGAAAAACGAAAAGGAAAAAGAAAAGAACGAGACGAACGAGAGAGCTACTTACCTCACGACGACGTCTCACCACCACAACCAAACCTCTCTCTCTCGATTCCTCCGACGACAGCAGGTGGTGGCGGTCTCGGACGACAGCAGCAGCGGCGGCGAAAGGGGCTGCCGCAGCGTTCTTCTTCTCCTCTCTCTCTCTCTCGCGATCTCTCTCTCTCTCTTCGTTTCTCTCTTTCTCGGCCGCACATCGCAAGGAAACGAGAAGGGCTCTAGGGTTTAGGTGATTGGTTGCTTGAATCACAAGGAAAGGAAAAAGAAAACGAGAAGGGATTCAGCCATGGGCCGTGACCCATGCAACAAGTTCCAAAAAAATGCACAAATAGCCCCTCAACTATACCTCATCTCACAATCTATAACAAAAGACACGTAAGCTAACATTTTTGGTCCTTTTTGACACCAAACCACTAACCAAAAACAATTAAAGGTAAACACTTTAAAATGGTTTAAAGATTTATTACGCATTTGGTCAAACTTGCTAACCCCGTTAGTAAAGATTCGCTAAAAGAACGATATTAAAGCAATTAATTAAAATATATATAAACATACCGGGACACGGGCTTTACAACTTGGAAGAGAATTAAGGTATGTTTCTTTGTATTTTATGTTTGTAATTGCATTTGGAAGGTTTCTATCGGAGTAGAATAGTCAAAAACACATCTGGTATTGATTCAGTAGATTTCTGGGTTAAATTTATGCAAACCGACAGAGGTTTCCGGACACATTGAATGTGTCCGGGTGGTTTTGTTAGTGATGTTCGGATGATGTTCTAAAGGTGTCCGGACGAGACTTTTTATCCGGGTAAGTTCCTTTTTCCTATGTTTTCCGGATAGAATTGGATACCGGATAGTATCCGGATTACTTTGGTGTCCGGATGACGTCCGGATTGTATAGGTTGTCCGGAAAAGTCATGTTGTCCGGAAAAGTAGTGTTGTCCGGATAACTTGTAGTATCCGGATACTTTAGATGTTTGACCAAATTTGAGGTTTCGGTTACTTTTGAATGGCCGGATATAGTTTCCAATTGTAGTTTGAGTTATGTTGTTCCGAAAGGGGGTTGCCCCTTGACCCCATCCGCTAATCGGGTAGCGGAACCCCCGTGTTAAGTCGCCATAGGGGAACAATTGAAGATAAGAGTTTGATAAGTTAATTAGGATTCTCAGTTGCTAAAGAGTCTCATGTGTTCTATATGGTAAAGAGATATTGTATCTGATTGTTACATATTTTGTGAATCCTGAGTAAAGGACTGAATCTGTGGAAAAGGCTTGGAAGCATTTTGTGAAGCTAACAGGTGAGGTTTTCTTCAAAATGTTTTTAAACTAGAATACATATACCTGTAGATTGAAAAGGGTGATAGATAATGTGATTAGGTGTTCATAAATGACAATATGATATATTGAGTTATATATTGTATTTATATGTGCATTACACTACACGAATATATGTTAGCTGTAATTATGGTCGGTGGTGTTTGCTGTAGTTGTTGTACAACGGTGCTGTAATTGTCGTACATCGGTGTTGTTGGCTCGCAACCAACTGATATGGCCAGGGGAAATGAGAATGAGAATGAGGATGAATTGAACACAGTGCACGAGTCTTGATTGGTATTTAATTACGTATGATATATATGTGTTTATATAAAAGATTTCATATAAATGGATTTTATAACGATTGTGAAAGGACAGGGGTTTTCTCACTTAGACCGCTAGGTCTAACCCTCATTTTGTTTTAAAATATGTATTCCAGGTCGTGGATCGAGTAAGGACAAGTAGGAATGGTAATCGATGGATAGCTTTTGGAAGAAGTGTGTTTTTGAAGATTATGGAACGTTTTACAGTCATGTCTTGTTATTAGTTGTAATGTATTTAGCAAAAGAAAAGTTTGTAATGAAATTATGTATTTTGTTTATGACTAAAGGACCGAAGTTGTAATGTGATGTATCTTAGTTAAATAACGACGTTATGAAATTATGCTATATGAACTATGTTTGGGATTGTGGGTCGTTACAGACGGTATCAGAGCCTTAGTTTAAGGGATTTAGGTATTAGTACCTGTACCTAGCCTTAAACTGCATGTGAAGTAGGATGTCCCTGTTATTGTAGAACCTTGGGATGTTAAATATAAAAAGGTAGAAGGAACATCATGTAAGGTAATTTCAGATTACACCTGGCCAGTGTAATTGTGATCTTACAGGTACATGTTTGGACTGGAATACCTTGTTATATGGGGTATGTGCTTATGTGTATATTAACCTTGTCTGAATCAACAGAATGGCGAGTGGTACGAGACAAACAAATCGGGAAGGAGGAGGAAACCCGAATAGAACCAATCCCACAGCCGGAGGAAGGGGAAGAGGGGGAGAAAGAGGCAGAGGAAGGACTGGGGGCAGAGTACAGGGGCGAGTCACAGAGTTTGTTACGAGAGACTACTTAGCGGCTGAAATGGGAAGATTGCAGGAAAATATCCAGGCTATGTTTAACCAGACTCATAATACGGAAACGGAAAGACCAGATCCTAACTTTGAAGACGAGATGCCTATCACACCTACTGTCACTTCAGTACCAAGAAGGTGTGACTATAAAATGTTTTTAAGCTGTAAACCACCAACTTATGGAGGGGATAGAGATCCAGTGAAGGCGATGCGTTGGCTGAAGGAAATTGAAGCTGTATTTAAAACCAGCAAATGTGCGGAAGAGGATAAGGTGTTATACGGAACTGCAATGTTGAAGGCAGATGCTTTATATAGGTGGGAGGCCCTTATTGACTCTAAGGGATCTGATGTATACTCAACCTTTACTTGGGGCGAATTCCCAGTGGCATTTAAAGAACAGTTTTGTCCTCAAGCAGCAGTTAGACAATTGGAGGAGGAATTCCTGAGCCTACAACAAGGGAATTTATCAGTCAGAGACTATACCGCCCGTTTCCTAGAGAAGTCGCGTTTTGGAGAGTATTATGTTGCCACGGAGACAATGAAGATGGAAAGGTTCATATTCGGATTGAATTCAGAAATTAGAAAGTTAGTGACTGCAGCAAGACCTGATACCTTCTCAGCAGCAGTAAATGCTGGAGAAAATGTGGAGCGGGATAATAGGAGGGATGCTGGTGATAAAAGTATGGGAAAGAGAAAATGGGAAGGACCTCAGTATGACCCGAAGAAGTCCAGATTTCAGAGATATGATAACCGCCCGCCGTTCCAACCAATAGAAAGATCTTGTCCGAAGTGCAACCGTGTCCATCAAGGAAATTGTCAAGTTGACCCTCGGAATTGTTATAAGTGTCGGAGGACAGGGCATATTGCTAAAAACTGTCCAGTAACACGGCTTTTGTTCTCGTGTAATTCTCCGGATCACATTCAGTCGGATTTTCCGTGGGGAAGAATACAACAGGGTGGTACATCAGGGAGACCAGCAGTTGTTAGACCAGTAGTGCCAAGACTAGAACCACCAAGAACAAGGGGCCGTACATTTCAAATGACAGCAAAAGAAGCGGAGGAAACTCCGGATGTGGTTACAGGTACATTTTTCATAAACTCTACACGTGCTAAAGTGTTGTTTGACTCCGGTGCAAACCGATCTTTTGTGTCTCCTTCATTTGCTGCTCACATGCATTTAGAGCCTAAAATGTTAGAACATGCCTTACTGGTAGACACTGCAAATGATAACCAAGTGTCAGTTAAAGAAATTTTTGATTGCACTGTGATAAATATAGAGGGGTGTGGAGTACCGATACAACTATATCCTATAGCCTTGATCGAGTTTGATGTGGTAGTAGGGATGGATTGGTTAGCTGAGAATCAGGCTAACATAGTTTGTGATAAGAAAATAATCAATGTCGTTTTACCTGATAAGAGGTCAGTAGTGATTTATGGTGATCGTAAGAATCATTAGTCTAGCCTAATATCTATGGTAAAAGCCCGTAAATGTGTCAGCAAGGGTTGTTCGAGTTACTTAGCCTATGTGATAGATAGTAGTCCTAAAAAGATTAAGTTGGAAGATATCCCTATTGTTAGTGAATTTCCTGAAGTATTCCCTGAAGACTTGAATAGTCTTCCGCCCATTAGACAAATAGAGTTTGGTATAGATCTGATTCCTGGAGCCGCTCCTATTGCCTGTGCACCGTATCGTCTGGCACCTCCAGAGATGAAAGAGATGATGACACAACTACACGACCTATCCGACAAAAGGCTTCATCAGACCTAGTTCTTCGCCGTGGGGAGCGCCAGTTTTGTTTGTGAAAAGAAGGACGGTTCAATGAGAATGTGTATTGACTACCGGGAGCTGAATAAGCGCACGATCAAGAACAAGTATCCACTTCCAAGAATTGATGATCATTTTGATCAATTAGTTGGAGCTTGTTATTTCTCCAAGATTGATCTCAGATCTGGCTACCATCAGTTGAAGGTTAAAGAAGAAGACGTTCTAAAGACTGCTTTTCGTACAAGGTACGGCCACTACGAATTCTTAGTAATGCCGTTTGGACTGACAAACGCTCCAGCTGTCTTTATGGATTTAATGAATCGGATGTGACAACCGTCAAAATTGCGTTCAGGTTAGAACTGCACTAAATATATCAGATACAGTTATTTTATGTCACACTGTCTAGTTTTAGCAGTAAACCCGACACAGTAGGGGAAAATTAGAATTTGCGTCTAAAATCCCTCAATTTAGGAAATTATCCATACATCTCATAAAATGCCTACTAAAAATATACATACACTTATATATATATATATATATATATATATATATATATATATATATATATATATATATATATATATATGTTTATATATATACAACCTACAAAAATAAATACTAATAATTCAACTAGTTTATTTATTTTTACCAATTAAATTCAATAATTCAACTAATTAAAAGATTTAATTAAAATTAAATTAAACACAACTTTAAACACAATCATTTTAACCAAACCCACACTCCACACCCTCTCCTTTCCCCTCTCCCAAAACCGGCCACCTCTCCCCCCTAACCCCTCTCTCACTCCATAAATACCCCCCAAATCCCTCATTTCTACTCTTCACTCATTTCCTCTCAACTCTCTCTAAGAGTTTACTCTCTTTTCTCTCTATTCTATCTTCTTCAAGACTTCAAAGTCCAGCCCCAAAAACCTCAAGAAACTCAAGGTAAAATCTGCTCCTAACATCCTCTAATCATCTACATACCTGCATCTTTCTCATTTCAAGTTTATCTTCCTCAAACTCTAGTCTTTTCACTTTGATTTTGCTAAGACAATCCTTGGTATCCTAATGTTTGTAGATTCATCACCATGACACTTTGCATGTCATAGAAAGTGTGATGAATCCATCATCAAACCCATATTAGTGACCCAAGAATGTCTTACTTGAATGTTTTCACAAAAGCTCAAGAACATCAAGTTTTAAAAAAAAATGTCTTGGTTAGATGGTTTGCATAAACTCATTGCATGTTGATTTTTGTAAATAAAAAAAGCAAGTTTTCAGCTGAGAATAATCATTTTATGTGTTAAAAATCGTGGGTAAACAAAAAGAACAAAATCTTGGAAAGAGCCAATAGAAAAATAGCATTTATTTCAAGGAGCTATTTCCAACAGCATGCTGTCAGATTTTTACACTGACTTTGCATGCCCATATCTCTCTCAAAAATACTCCAAATAGATTGATTTCTTTTCTGGAACTTTATTTTACGAGTTATGAATCAAACCCAACTGGAATCTTTGAAAAACATTGAGTTTTCGACCTTCAAACAGTTTACACAAAAACAGTGCGCATCAGCAGCATTTTCTGTCACTGTTTACGTCATGTTTTATTTCATGCACTTATATTACTCTAAAAATCATGGGACTTATGGCAAACGTTTCCTAACACATGGAAGTACTTAGTCATAAAATACCAGAACCAAACGACCTCTGGAAGTATTCCAAACAGTAACCACAAGTGACCTCTAATTCTGACTTCTAACAACTATATCATAATATAGCTATATGCTATCTCTTGACACTTTTTCTCACCTTTGGTGATGAAATGGTGGTATATTTATATATATGTACTATATATATATATATACTTACTTATCCTAACCTTTATTTATTTACGCATTTTACTTACTCTCTATAAATTTAACATATTGTTATGGACCCTTTTCATCATTTCATGATGAAATTGTGGTATTTATATATGTAATATATATGACCTAACATCTAACTTTATTTACATACTATACATATGATCCTATTTATTGACCCTTTCGTCATTTGTCACGACAACACTTCGGTAATCTCGAACCATCATATGTAACATTTCATCTTGAAGTTGAACTATTGATATCAAAGAACCTATAACAACATACAAAATATCAACAAAGGCATTTTATGATGAATTGGATATTTAATCGACCAAAGTCTAGAACTTAGAATCTTACTAGTGTCCTTACGTTCGTAGGATTGGAGTAGGATCGCCTCACGGAACACATTACGCACTTTTGGGAAACATCTACGCAATCCACCGTGAGTCTTCATAGCCCCTTTTACTGTTTTACATATTTTTGGGGTGAAAAGCATGTTACAACTTTACTCGATATCAATTGTTTTATTACTGAAATACTATGCATGTTTAACGCTCTACGGTACGTATGCACATGTTAAAGCTTCTAAGTTATGCTATCATACAAGAAAGTCCCTACAATTTTACATTACCTCATTAACTCACGAGTGAGCCATGATGATTATGAATAACGTTATTTGGTTGACCACCCACTTACGGTAAAGTAAGTGCATAATTGTTACAACGCATGTTAGTGATAGAACATGATTTCGGGGCATACAACACAAGGTCAAGAGGTTTGGGTAATGGCTTAGCTTGCTACCTCTGAGGCATTACATTATATATACCATGAGCATGCAAAACAAAACGAAACTTTACAACCGAGAGTTGTACTACGATTTTGAAAGTACGAAACTTTACAACTTACACTAACGTTTTTAGTGTGTACAAAAACCTATGAACTCACCAACTATTTTTAGTTGACACTCTCTTTTACATGCTTTTCAGGAAACAACAAGTAAGGATGCATTCTAGAAGGCATCACATTAGCGACTTCCAACTTATTTCATCATGTCAAGTTTACTTTTGTTATTTTGGACAAGATATATTTCTAAAAACACGTTGTAATTGTACTATTTTGATATGATGATTGTGTGTTGTCTTCTACCTTACGCTTTTGAAACATTTAGCTGTGACATCCCATGTTTCCGCTTTAGCGGGGTGTGACAGAAGTGGTATCAGAGCTAAAGGTTATAGAGAACATCGGTCTTTCATTTGAAAAACCCAACTATAACCAAAAGTCCAAAATTGACATGAGCATAACTAAACCTACTACTAGTATAACTAAGTCTAGAATGGTATTGATGGACTTTAATTAAACATAGCTTGATCACCTATGTTCGATTAAGGAAAGTTAATGCGAGGCTAGAAATGGTTATAGTAGGAGTATGTCGATTTTCACTTACACTCTTTAGGAGCATGCTTAGTGTATAGACATTGCATACGATAGACACATCACTTATGCGATTAGTTACTAAGTACACTTTTGCTTCAGTTTCACTATGTCGTCATCGTCAACACTGTCTTACACTCCCGCTTCGTACTCGGCCGATGCACCGGAATACTCCACCGGACGATCTCAAGAAAACCCGCATAGCAACCAAGAAGAGGAAAATTACAACAACACGGACTCGGAAGCTGAGGTGTCTAGCGAGCGAGACCCTTACGAAGGAACTACAATATCACCAAACACGGTGTTACCCCGACCCACTCCGGTGATTGCTCAACCACATCCCGGAGGACCTCGCACTCGGCAAACGGCTAGGAAGAGTATGCCAATCCTGAGAAGAGTCACGGTAACAACTCCACGCCCGGTAGCACCGGAACCAACGAGAGTGGTCCCCGGCGTGCCAATTGGGCGCATGACCAAACTAGCAATGGCGAGGGATCAACACATCAGAGCAATGACAACCGAATTACACGGGTGTCAAGTGAGAGTGACTCATCAAGCCCAAGTTCTAACGGAACTTGTAGAGCTTACACACCAACTAGCTATCGTATCAAGCCAAGCTAGAGATGGCGCAAAGATGGCGAGGGAAATGGCATCGAGGTCACAAGCGGCGAGCTCGGTAGTAGTTATGGGGTTGTTGATGTTGATGTTCTTGCTTATGCTCGGGGCATATTTGGGGTAGTATGAATGGATCATAACGTGTGGAAAGACCTTTTGGAAAACCTTTCTTTTATTTCTTGTCACTTTAATTTACATTGTATTTCCGAGTAAAATTATGTGATACCGGTGTACGATATACACCGGAAATTTTGTAAACACTCGGCATTTAATGGAAGCCCTTTTGGGAAGTTTTAGTCAATTTGTCTATTTACTCTATACTTTACTTTATTGCTCAAATATTCGAATGAAAACTTGCTGATCTTAAACCTTTGGAAAAATATGAGTTCAAACATTTGTACAAACTTTAACCAAAACAATTTTTGAAAATGTGTTTTAGAATCATGCCTCCAAGAAGGTCTACACGTCACACAGAAGATACCCCCGAAAACCAAACGCCCGACATAACACAAATCATCGCACAACGCATCCAAGAAGCCATACCTAACATCGTCTCACAAGTAACCGCCAGAATCAATGCGATCCCAATGAATCAAGGAGGCAGTGGAGGAGATCCGGGTAGTAACAGTATCGGATGTAACTACAAGACTTTCATGTCCTGTAATCCCAAAGAGTTCTATGGAAAGGAAGGTGTCGTTGGATTGCTTTCGTGGATCGATAGCATGGAGTCGGTGCTCCATATTAGCAAATGCTCGGAGGACCGCAAGGTGGAATATGCTACATGTCAACTCCAAGGTAGGGCACTAACTTGGTGGAACATCCAGGTTCAAACCCATGGAAGGGAAGATGCCTACAAGCTCACATGGGAGGAGTTCAAAGAGTTGCTCATTGAGGAGTACTGCCCAAAGAGTGAAATCCAGAAGCTAGAGGTTGAATTCTGGAACCATACTATGATCGGAGCTGACATAGATCGATACACAACTCGTTTCCACGAACTTGTGAAACTGGTACCTCACATGGTCACTCCCGAGAGTAAGAGAATTGACCGATACTTATGGGGACTAGCACAGGGAATCCAAGGAATGGTTAAAGCAGGGATAGAGTATTTTGATAACCACCGACAAGATCGCAATCATCAGGGATAGACTTAAAGCAGCTCAAGATCGTCAAAAGAGCTATGCTGACAACCGTAGGAAACCGTTAGAGTTTCAGATTGGAGATAGAGTATTTCTGAAAGTATCCCCTTGGAAGGGAACTGTCCGATTTGGAAAATGAGGAAAGTTGAGCCCTCGATACATTGGACCCTTCAAAATCACCGAGAGAATCGGACCAGTAGCATACAGGCTGGAATTGCCAACAGAACTAAGTGCTATTCACAACACCTTTCACGTATCCAATCTGAAGAAATGCCTAGTCAACGAGGAAATAACCGTACCTTTGGAGGAAGTCCAAATCAATGAGAAACTGTGCTTTGTAGAAAAACCAATCGAAATACTTGACCGAGAGGTCAAGCGTCTTAGGGGAAGCAAGATTCCAATAGTGAAAGTTCGCTGGAACACAAGGCGTGGGCCTGAGTACACATGGGAATGAGAGGATTACGTGAAACATAAGTATCCTCACTTATTTGCTAAACAACCGGTTATGGACGAAAGTTCTTGAATTTCAGGATGAAATTCTTTTAACCGGGGGAGACCGTGACAACCGTCAAAATTGCGTTCAGGTTAGAACTGCACTAAATATATCAGGTACAGTTATTTTATGTCACACTGTCTAGTTTTAGCTGTAAACCCGACACAGTAGGGGAAAATTAGAATTTGCGTCTAAAATCCCTCAATTTAGGAAATTATCCATACATCTCATAAAATGCCTACTAAAAATATTCATACACTTATATATATACTAGCCGTCTACCCGCGCGATGCAGCGCGGGTGAATTATAATTATGAAGCAACAACATAGCCTTTGATTATGTTTCTCCGCTTATCTAAAAAAACCATGAATTTGTGTCATTTATTTGCAAGTCAATTGATAAATAAAATTCAAGGTTAATATTGTTTATTAACATGATATCTTGGAAAAATAATTGCATGAGTATTGAGTTTCCATACCCTATATTAAGAACAAATGCAAAATTTAAAATTCATGACTGAATAAAATTTAAAAATCATGACTGAACAAAACTTAAATACAACCATCCGTAAATAATACAAATCCCTATATCCAGTAGCCAAATCTTTTCGAAGTATTTAAATGATAGAACAATTCCATTAAGAAATCATGCTACAAATATCATTCCATCTAAAGGCCATAACAAGGAAACACTTTAGATATAGAACCAAAAAAATGATCAAACACAACATAATACTGATTTGGACAAGGGCAATTTTAGACAACGTCCACCAACTGTGAATCCAAATAATCCGATCCCAAAATAGAAATCAAACAGTAATATATAACACCCAACTTAAGAGAAAGAGAGAGTAAGTTCCTTGAAACACCTTAAAAAAGCTTTTTATGAGATATAATGAATCAAAACAGTCAATTTTATTATTATTATGAGAGCTTAAAATGCTTTGTAATTTGTAGCATCATGTCATATCTCAGTTACCCGTACGAAACAAGCATACTCTTCAATTTCTAGAATAATTTAATAACCTTTTCACTACTAAACGAAAGACTTTTACCTACGAATGTTTCCTGGGAAATCTGTCGCTAAAGGGCGATTCATCACAAAACCGTCAGAAAAGTTGGTGGGTAATGCAAATCAATGACAGATTACCCAGGGATTGAGTCTGGGTGATCCATGGATATTTGCTCGAAAAACATCAGATTCTACAAAAACTATTGGGCTTTTCTGGGTGATCCATGCGACGGAAATTTCCCTGGGTAAAAGTTTTGTGAGTAAAAGTCATTTATTTTGTAGTGTTTATACAAACATGAAATGCAAAATTTGGTTTTCAAATTATGGCTTTTTGGGTTGGATAGAGTCGGTTCAAAATTTGTGAAACTGAGATTTCTGACATTTAAAAAAACAAATCATGTGTGGCCATGTCATAGTTTGACTTTGGTTTGTAACTCATGAAGCATTGTTGGGCAAGAATGTTTTCGGTGATCATAAATGTTTGGGTTTTCATCGTGGGTTGTAATCAACTAACAAAAAAATCAAGTATATGTTCAAGCGGTATCAACTTTGATCAAATATTTTATTCCTTGGTTTTCATTTAAAAGTAAGAATTATGATGAACTTCAAAGACACAGAAAATATCTCAATTGTAGATATTGTTCTCGCGTGAAAGACAATGGAATGATATTGTAGTAAAGTAGTTCT
This sequence comes from Saussurea involucrata, assembly GCA_033807775.1. NCBI lineage: Eukaryota > Viridiplantae > Streptophyta > Magnoliopsida > Asterales > Asteraceae > Saussurea > Saussurea involucrata. The sequence continues at coordinate 96,969,887 of CM066319.1, forward strand.
AATTTACCAAAAAAAAATGAAATCAATACCTTCACCACAAGGGGACTTCCTGGTTGTGATGTTAAGAACCTTAGTTGGCATTCTAACAGGTCCCTTGACCCTCAATTTCTTGTCCTTGGCACCACGAACCAAATCAGCACACACTGTTGTAGAGCCAACCAAAACAAGTTATTAAGTCTTCTAAACAAAGAGTAATATAACATTAAAAGACAAAGACACCAAATGAGCAGTTCAATGTAGAACCATCACTTTTAAGCATTGAGCAAAGAATGCTAAGACAAAGGTTTGCTTAATTAATGCTGAAAAATTGAAATTGAAGTGTTACAATTAGAACCAAAAATTGGACAATGTAATTGCATAAACAAAGGTAATTACAATAACATTGAATTAAATGAGGTAGAAGAAACATAGAACCTTTCTCAAGATTCTTAACGTTCTTGGATGAAAGAGTAATCCTAATCTTGTGAATCTGTTCTTGGGCTCTTCTAGCCCTGGCTTTGTTGGTTTCATCGCTGCATACGCCATCTTCTTGCTACTGTTGAACACAATTTTTATCAATGACGACTACCAGCCTAAGATCGAACTAAATATTAAAGCTATAAACCAAATCACATTCTTTTAACAACTGCTATGGGCTATGGCACATGATACCGCAATGTGTCAGTGTGCATTGTGAACCATACATGCAATATATATTGAAGTAAACTTAAAATTACATCATAGCGGCTGTGAAATCTTTCCAAATTCGAAGCTACCAAATTCAACACTCGTTTCTAATGAAACAAAGCTTCTAATCTTATAACGTAACACTACATATACATAAGTAACTAAAAGCAACATAAATAAACAACTATGGAACAATAATGTATACACGACAGAACCAAACCTCCACGAAAAACCACAAAATTCGCCAAATATGACAATTTTAACATCAGTTCAACAAGTATATAGATATTATTACACAAAAGGTTTCACAGACGTAGTACGGAATCGTCCATTACATGGATAACACATAGAACATACGTGATCATATATAAGAGAACAAATTTGACAGATAAACGGAGAAAAAGATAACCTATAGAGATTACGGGATTACTCCGGTAATGAGAACGGCGGCTCTAGCTTCTTGCAGTGGTGATTTTCAGTAGAAGGCAGACTACAGTTTGCTGATCTGTTTCCTTTCATTTATAGCTTCACGTGCTCTCAGTTTCCTTTCACGATCTTCCGACTACAGTTTGCTGATCTGTTCAAGCTCAATGGCAATCTTTTTAACCTGCTCATTTGCCTGATAGAAAACAACAAATGTAGCTGCCTTTAGTTTTAAATCCTCATTTGTTGTTTCAGCAATTTTCAGCACCAAGAAAATCAGGATCATCATTTGCCCTTTCCATGTTCTGTTTTAAAACAACAACAACACCTTCCAACTTCTATTTATGTGTACATCCCACATATTTCAAAAGGCTAATATTCAAGATGATGCTTAAAGTGAAAGGGGTTAGTACACAAACCTTTTCTTTCACCCAACTAATATGCAAAAGTACCAAAAAGGAACTACAAAACAAACAACACGTTCAGCATCATCTAAAAATCCAACAATTACCTCATCGGCTTCTCTTGTTTTTCCAGTATCTATAACATCCAAGTATTTATGATCACCACAACAAATTGAGCATCCAATTGTTGACGGAAGACACCAGCAGTTGTCTGTTAGCATCTCGTATATTTTTGTAGCAACATGAATCACCATTCTAATTCTTTAGTACACTACCAAAACAATAACCAAATTAAAACAGTGTCGGAGAACAAGGTCAAATTGAATCCGAATACAGCAACATCACCCAACTCAAAAAAACAAACAACCATTCATAGGATCTTTAATTCTAAACAAAACCTCAATCAAATTCATGACAACATCAATTAAGATAATATGAAACTTCCAAAACCAAATAATGTTAGTGGAAAAACAAGATTTATCTTAGTTCCCATTTAAAATCCCATATTTGATATCAAAATGCAGCAATACATTAATTTGAATTTACGAGTACGCTTACCTAATGGACGCACGAGTATCTTTTGAAATGTCGTTAAATTCAAGTAAAAGAAGGATTTTTGATTCATTTACCTGAAAGATCCATCAGTAGATTTCTTATCTAAATAGATGCTAACAGAACAATAGTCAAGCAATGCCCTGCTTCATTTGCTACCTACATTTAGAACTCAAGATCATAAAAAGAGGAGAAAGGTAAGGCAATCTCTGTCCCAAAAGGGTCCACTTTCAAAGACGAAACACAAAATGTGTGTTTCCAAGTACATAATTGACAAAAACTTTCTTTTACCTACTATTGTTTTTAATAATTACATCAAGATATGAAAGATTTTCATATAAAAATTTCTGAACTAAGACTAAATGTCAACTCAACTTTGGCTTTAAGAAAACCAAGTTTTGACATTACAAAATTTAAACACGACTCCATTTTTTGTGAGAGTGGAAAACAAAGCTATGAAAGAAAATCTCACTTGTGGGTTTGTAATGTTAGTAAAGTGTAGCAATTTTGAACTACAATCTCAACAAAATCCTCCATCTTTCGTGAATAAAAATTAATATTTTGCCAAACAGGATTCAAAATTGAAAAAAATGAGTGAGAAATTTAAAGAGCACATAAACGAACCTCATGAAATTGACTTTGAGGTTTTTTGAGGTTAACTTTAAGTTGAACAAAGAGGTCAAATTGTTTATCTGAATAAGCAGCATTGCCAGAATAGATTGATAAAAAAGATGGAATATAATCATTATATCTTTTCTAAAATATAAAAAAGTCTATGAACTCATGGAATCGATAAATCACCTCATAGATCTATCATTAAAAAGAAAAACGTAGAAATAAACAAAATATGGAGAGTTATAACCTCCATAGGCGACAAATCAAGGCAAACAGGGAAAACTCACGGATCAAGCGCGTGTTACAGGCAGAAGATCGAGGGTTATCCTGAAACCCCTTCCATACATGTAAGTTAAAAAGCAGTAGCTTCTCCCTTATGTTACTGAGTTCTTCCGACTTTTTTCCGTGATTCATGAATCAAAATCAGATGTTGTGATCCTGAATAAAAAAAAGGAAGAGTTAGGGTTTCGTATGCTACCTGAATAAGTTTCCTCTTTCTTCCAAGTTGGGTGTGGGAAGAACCCTAATTCTTTAGGGAACTCTGGACACACTTAAATATATCCCTAACCTTAGATGTGTAGTTTCTGTTGGTCCCGAAGGCCTATACAAGTTTGTAGAAGGGGGGGGGGGGGGGGGGTTGAATACAAACACACAGATTTTACTTTTCTAAATTGTTTATTGATAAATCATTAACAATTTACAGCTTGTTGCGGAAACAAGATTAAGGATAAACCTAAATCTAAACAAGTTGGAACACTAAGGTTTCTTGCACTAAGAGAGATAAGGAAATTACTAATAATAACCTATCTTGAGATAAGAGATTGAACTTGTCCAGAGTTAGCAAGTTACTTCAAATGAAGTGGGTTCATCTCTTTATATACTGCATGCATTTAATGCAAGTCAGTATATACTTTACACGTGTCATCAGCTGGTTGGTTGCATGTCATTGACCTTGGTTGACAACCTTAGTAGCCGCATGGATGAACAGTGTAGTATCAGAGTGGTTGTACGATTTCAGACAGTCAGAGGTTCTTTTCTGACATTTCGTACGGAGTCGTGCAAGGGAGGTTAAGACAAAAGTACTTTGTACGGAGGACTTCATGATCAGCTTTCGTTGATTCAACGATTATCATTTTCTATTCAGCGAATTATAAAGTTCAGCGACAGTTGAAGTCTTGTACTTGATACTTCACGTTGAGTGGACAAATCTGAGTCTTCGCTGATCCGCATCAGTTCATTAGGAGACTTGTCGCTGGTTCTTGAGCTTGATCTTCGACTTCAGCGTAGAACCTTTGTTGACGTGAAACTTGTCTTCAGGGATCATAAGTAAACAACTAACTTATCAGCGATCATCATAATGACTGAACAGACTTAGTATTAATGGTGAACAGTTTCGCTGAATGTTTAATTTAAAGAGCGAGAGTTCCTATCAGCGGTACTGGAAGATCTTAGTACTTATCAGCGATAGTGAAACTCTGATACATATTGTTTACTTACAATTTTCACTAAGTATATAAGAGAGGGTCATTATCAAATCACTGAGGGTTTGGATAAACAATCTCCCCCTATTTGATTATGACATAGCAACAACGAAAATTGCTATTTAATGAAAACATAAGGATAAAAAGAACTCATAAAATATTTGTCCCTTTTACTGTTTTCTGGGATCTTTTCAGTACTGATGGAGTAAAGTACATTCGCTGAAATCTTTCTTTAAAACTTTGAATCAGGTTACAAAGAGAAATGGAAAGATTACAAGTACGAGCGAAATAAATTACAAGTACAGAAGAATAACTGATACAATAGAGAAAAGGCGATCATACCAGCTTATAAAGGTTCTTCCTTAATGAGAAGTTCATCAAGGGTCTTTGATGTGGGGTTCATCCAGTCAGTGACATCTTCTCCTTGATTCTTTTTCTTCAGAGCTGCTTCAAAAATTAAGGGCTTCAGGTGTCTAGCTTTGATGTTGCGTCTGACTTCACACCAGTATACGAGATTTCTGAGTTGTTCGATGGGAGCGATGTCTAGCTCAGAGATACGTTGAAAGTGATGATTTCCATAGTAGTCTAAAAAGAATATACCATAGGGATCACTTACAACCGTGCCAGGAATGAATGTTTCTCCAGGTGGTAGAGAGGTGTCAAGCATTGAGAGATCGGCATCGGGGCTAACAATTTCAGCACGAGAGAAACCAATGCCCGTTTCATTCCGAATACGAGGACCTGAATCAGAGGCTTTCGTTTTCTTATCAGGGACTTTTCTTGGTTGAGGAAGAGTAGGAGGAATATCCACAGCAGATGAAAGCAGGTCGATCTGTTTGTTTATGATCTTATCGACATGGCTTTTGAACTTTGAGCGCGATCCCTGAATGGCTAATTTTGTTTCTAACCATTCAGAGAGACCAAACTTTTCTAAGGTAGCAGCATAGAAAGTTTGCTTGGTTTCGTCATCTCTGTAGACGTCCACTTCAACAACAGGAACTTCAGCGTACAGTCTTCCTCTGATGTTTGCCTTGACGATTTTGGATGGTCTAGATCGATAGGTCAGCATTTGTTTAGCCCATTCCAAAGTCGTATCAAAGACCTTAGTCTTTTCTCTAATGATCTCTTGAGCATCATCCCATAGCTGACGTTGAACATCAATGGTAACTCTTTTCAGCTTGGGGTCTTTTATTGATCGTTGAGTAAGTTTGATGGCGTATTCTCTGTCTTTTTCTTCAGCTTCTTTTCTTTCAGCTATTAGACGTTCAGTTCTGAGGTGTTCCTGGTATTCAACATTGGAAATTCTGAACTTTGGAGAAACTGAAGGAAGTTGATCACGCCTCAGAATGATTCGCTGATCCTCGAATCGCTTTATTATTTCCTCTCTTCTTTTCTGATCCTCTTCACTTAGCTTTTGAGGAGCTAAGGAAGGTCTGCCTCTGTGCGAGAGTAGCTGTTCTTCTGGTTCATCAGTCTTAGAGATTAAATCTAAGACTGGGACTATTTCTTCAGCAGCAGCTGGTATTTTTGGTGAAGTCGCAGTTGTGGAGCCTTCAGCGATATCCTCAAACAGGGGAGAGGACTAGCTGAAACACAGAGATCTTACGAGTAAGAACTTGGGTAGAATCAGATAGAGAGAATTGGTTCAAGTGTATAGGCTTGGGTAGTAGAACTGATAGGTATGATAGAGGAGGGATGGAGTGAGATGTTTAGCATACCTGACAAACCGGCTTTTCAAGCAAGATCATCAGATTGTCATCTTCAGCGACGCTTTTGCCTTTGCCTTTCTCAGCTTCAGAGGCTGAGGGCTTTGTCTTTGTCCGCTCCCCTGAAGGTTCATTTATCGAGATTCCCTTAAGAGCTTTGATCTTTTGAGCAGGTTTGACGAAAAAGAAGTCATCGTCATCTTCGTCATCATCATCATCATTCTTTGGAGAAGAAGATGGTTCATCATCAGGGATGTCGACGGCTTCATCATCTTCTGCTTCGGATTCAGTTTTCTCAGCTTCTTCTTCGAGTTGCTCCCCCTCAGATACAGAGGCGAGCTTCTCGGTTTCCTCAGGGTTTTCATCACCCTGAGGTCCAGCGGCGGTTTCTTCAGCATTTGTCTTCTATCCCCTGATAGATTCATCATGGGAAAGGTCAGCGCTCTTGGCGAGATCTTCAGCGCTCTTCTCCCCCTCTTTTTCATGATGACTGGGGAGGAATGGCTAGATTCAACAGCGTTGGTAGGTTCTCTGTCTTCTTGGCCAGAGAGACCTACACAAACTTCAATCTTTGCTAATCTGTCTTCAAGGCCAGAAATAGCAGGATTGATCTTCCCGAGCTCAATGCGATCTGCCGCTGTAAAATGTTCAGATTCAGGGACAGGGGCAGGGGCAGGAGCAGGAGTATTCGCCTTGTGCAGCAGCTGTTCGATCATAGTCTTCATCGAACCAACGTCAGTCTTTACAGAGCTTAAGTCAGTCGTCAGAGTGTTGACATTTGTCTTCACAGCAGACATATTTCCCTCTAGTGTTCCAACCGATGTCTTCAGCGTTGTTACCTCGCTGGACATGGATGAAACTGAATTTTTGAGAGAGGTGTAGTCTGTATAGATATCAGCGAGCACCTTGGCGAAGTCGCTGAGAGTCTTATCAAGTTGCTTCATGTCATCTGTGGAAGCCTTCTTCTCCACCACCGTTGTCAGTTTGTTCAGATTCTCTCTAGCGTTTGTTACAGCTGTAGAGTTATTGGAGAGAGTAGTGGTGAGACCAGTCAGCTTTGTCTCCACGGACTTCAGAGAGGCGTTGATATCTCCCAAATTAGGACCTGTAACATATAAAAACTTGTGAACAGAGGAAAGCTCAGAAGTTTGGGGTTTAGTCACAGTGTTTATGGGTTGTTGTTTACCTGCAGGAGGATTGGTGAATTCATCAAAATCACGGGTTCCTGAGTAAAGTTCCATGTCATCTTCAAAAGTGCCCATGGATTTTTCTGCAGGTCCTGTCTTCATCATTCCTGGAGAATCAGCTTTATGTTCCGAGGAAAAGATGGCAGCTCCAGTTAGATCTAGAGTAGAGACCAAATGAGTGGAGGGAGGAGCGAAGGATAAGAGTGGGGGTTGGGTTATGAGTTCAGCGTTGGATTCGCTGACAATCACTTCATCAGTCTTTTGAGAGACTGAAGGAGATTGGGTCGGTTCCAAGTTTGTAACCTCAACGTTAAGAGACGCTGAAGTTGGGATAAAAGGGATGGCTTGTTCAGGTGTGGCAGAGCGTACCACTGAATGTTCCTTCAGCTCTGCAGAAAGAGCTGAGGAGTCTTCAGCATGAGATTGCTGGGGTTGCTCCTTTGTTTTCTTGATCCTTTTAGAATCAAGTGGGGTAGATGAATGTTTCCTTTTCTTAGGAGAGGATTTTGTGGCCAGGGAATCAGCGATGGGTATTGTCGCTGAAGGAGCCACAGAAGTAGAAGAAGGGTTGAGAAGAGTTAAGAGGGTAGAAAGACGTACCTCATTTTCAACAGGTTTGAAGTCGAGTACCTTAGGGCCAATCTGAGAGAGTTTTAGATCGCCCTCTTGTGGGTAGCTGTCCTTCAGGCCATATTGAAAGATAGCGCTGATGAATCGGGGGTAGGGAACCCAAGCAGGCCTATCAGCGGCAGAGTCTACTCTTTGCAGCAAGTCATCATAGATGATAGATGCCCAGTCAATGTGTAGACCTTTCAGCAGAGCGTATCCCATAGCTTGCTGAGGTTGAGCGGCTTGATCAGAAGAGCCGGTATTGGCAGTCATGCAGCTGATAAGGCGAGCGAAGATGAAGTTCATCTCGCTGGGCATTTTCGATTTCTTCAGCAGTGTTAGCTTCTTCTCAGGCTTCTTGTCTCTGCCCATTTCCCATACATAGCCCATTGCATCAAAAAATGCAATAAGAGCTTATTTGTCAGCGATCTTCTTATTGTCAGGGAAAGGAACAAAAGGTTTTTTCTTTTGTAGCGATGGGAAAATTCAGAGCTTTGCGAATGATGGCGGGTGTGATCTGTATCGTGCCATATTCAGTATCGCAGAGGATACAATCAACTGTTTTGGAGGGATCTTTGGCGGATGGTAGCTGAGAGTGTCTGGAAGAGTACCAGAACTGAGATAGTAGCAGCTGACTTGCAGGGGGTGAAATGGTCAGGGCTGTTGAAATGCATCAATTCTTCAGGAAATTCACTGCATCTGTCAGATGTGTGACTTGCTTTCGAGGAGGAAACTCGAGAAGCGCAGAAAGGTTGTTTATCTTAGTCCAGTCTAGTTGACCAAGATTGAACTTTACCTGAGGAGCCTTGATGATTTCCACTTCCTCAGAGTCAGTAGAGAAGTTCTCAGCGGTAGTAGGAATGTTAGATGTTGCCATTTCCTGTATTATCAGTTCAACCAAAGATTAACAAATAAGAATAATCTTAATGTGGAAAGATTTTCCATTAAGATGGTTCGAATTTTGTCCATTTCATTCAGACAAAATGTCTTAATGAAGATTAGGGTTTTTCTTGATTTTTGAAACGAAATGTAAAACCCATTTTCTTGTTTTCCAGTTTTCTATGAAGAAATAGATTCTGGAAACGAATGTAGAACAAGTTTAAGATTTTGCGTTTAAACTTGAAGAACAACCATGAAATGGTTGTGTTCATAAAACCACGAAAGAAAATGATTTCATTTTACGAAGTTCTTTTGTTTGATCTTGTTAAAACAATGAGAAGATCGGAAACAAGTTATACGCATTCGGTAATAAATAAGAACATATTAACCTTGATGTTTGATGAAGAAGATGATGAACAGTTCTTGAAGTTTTTGAAATCACAAATGCAACAGTGAATTCTTTCTTGCGGAGGAAGATTGATCGCGTAAAAGAAAAATATAAACAAATAATTTGTTTATATAGAGATTTTAGAAAGAGAAAATCTTGAGCGGGAAAAGATTTTCATCATGACACGGACACGTGTTTGCATTTGATTGGAAGTTTGAACGAGACGTGCAAACGTGTGTCAGGAAGAGAAAACGTGTCGGGGTTTTATCCGTTGCAATGACGTCACAACTGTCCTTTCATATTCTTGGTTGTCTCTGAGGTTTTGAAAAACTCAGAGATACTTTTGAAAACATGAAGCACTGAGTGAAAATATTAAGTGAAGGTTTTAAGAAATTTCAAAAATATCGCTGTTAAGGAAAAGATATTCAGTGATGCATCTTGTTTTGAAATCTTGCATTTTCATGAGATTGTCAGAGAGAGTAAACATACCTTGATATCAGTGAATCAAGTTTATTCAGAGAGAAGATGATAGAATGGGTTATACAAGTTGATTTTATCCTATCGCTGATCAATGTGAACCGCTGAAGATTTTATCCTTCAAAGTTCAGCATTCCAAGCTCGCTGATGAGAAAGTTGAATCTTGTCTCATCAAGAGGTTTGGTAAATAAGCCAGCTAACTGATAATCAGTTGGGATAAAATGAAGTTCTATATCACCATTCATCACATGATCTCTGATAAAATGATATCTGATTTCTATATGTTTGGTCTTTGAATGTAGTACTGGATTGTTTGCTATAGCGATGGCACTTGTGCTGTCGCAATAGATTGGAATTTTGGAGAGCTGAAGATCATAGTCTAGTAACTGATTTCTCATCCACAAGACTTGAGAACAACAGCTTCTAGCAGCTACATATTCAGCTTCAGCTGTGGAAGTGGACACTGAATTTTGCTTTTTACTTGTCCAACTTACCAGCTTTCCACCCAGGAGCTGACATCCTCCTGTGGTGCTTTTCCTATCCATTTTGCAACCTGCAAAATCACTATCTGAATAGGAGGTTAGATCAAATCCTGAATCTTTGGGATACCAAAGACCTAGATTCGCTGTACCCTTAAGATATCGAAAGATTCGCTTTACAGCTTTCATATGAGATATCTTAGGTTCAGCTTGATATCGTGCACACAAGCATGTTGCAAACATAATATCGGGTCGGCTAGCTGTAAGATACAATAGTGAGCCGATCATCCCACGGTACAGCGTGACATTGACAGGAACACCCTTAGTGTCCTTATCAAGTGTCAGCGGTGGTGCCATAGGGGTTTTCATAGCTGAACTTTCAGTTAAGTCGAATTTCTTCAGCATATCTTTAACATATTTTCCCTGATTTATGAAAGTTGCTTTCTCAGTTTGCTTAATCTGAAGACCAAGGAAATATGTTAGTTCACCCATCATTCTCATTTTATACTCATCTTTCATTCTATCAGTGAAACGAGTACAAAGCTCAGGGTTAGTAGAACCAAATATAATGTCATCAACATATATTTGAACTAAAATGATATGACCTTTCACTTTTCTAAAAAATAGAGTTTTGTCGATCTTACCTCGCTCAAAATTTTCAATATGGAGATAAGTAGAAAGAGTGTCATACCATGCACGAGGAGCTTGCTTCAAACCATAAAGTGCCTTATCCAGTTTATAAACATAACCTGGACGCTTAGAATCTGAGAATCCTGGAGGTTGTTCCACATACACTTCTTCATTCAGCTTTCCATTCAGAAACGCTGACTTAACATCCATCTGATGTACTTTGAAGTTTTTGTGTACAACATATGCTAAGAATAGACGAATAGATTCAAGTCTTGCTACAGGAGCAAATGTTTCGTCATAATCTATGCCTTCCTCTTGTCTGTATCCCTGAGCAACAAGACGAGCTTTGTTGCGGGTTACAGTTCCATGTTCGTCCAACTTGTTTCGATAGACCCATTTAGTACCTATTACTGTTTTATCAGTTGGTCTCCGAACAAGTTTCCAAACTTTGTTTCTTTCGAATTCAGTCAGCTCTTCTTGCATGGCGCTGACCCAGTTTGGATCTTTGAGGGCATCATCTACTTTCTTTGGTTCAGTTAGTGAAATAAAATTTACAAATAAACAAATATTACCTGCACTTCGTCGAGTCTGAATCCCAGCGTTTGGATCACCAAGAATTTGATCAATTGGATGATTTATAGTCCATCGCTGAGCCGGAGCATGAGACGCTGACTCAAATTGAACTGGAGGAGCTGAAGATGAAGCTTCAGTGACGTCAGGAGTATCAGCCAAGAGAGAAATGGATGCAGTTGTCATTATTTTCACTGATTGCTGAGAAGTAGATGGAATGTCTGAGACATTTGGTTCAGCGTTAGGTATAGTGTTTATAGGAATAGCTGAGACCCAAGAAGTTTTAACTTCACTGTTCTGCATATTTGGAATGATAGGACTATCATCTTCTACTGGATGAGCATTAGTGGGAATATCTTCTGAATCACCAAGATGAGAAAACATCCATTGATTCAGTTCTTCAGTATCAGCGGACGGTTTAGAGTTCGTTGAACGGGATTCGTCAAACGTGATGTGAAAAGTTTTCTTCTACAGTTTGTATTCTACGATTGAAGACTCTGAAGGCTTTGGAAACTGAGGAGTATCCAAGAAAGATTCCATCATCAGCCTTAGGATCAAACTTTCCAAGAGCATCTCTGTTGTTCAGTATAAAACATTGACATCCAAAGATGTGAAGAAAGCTGATTGAAGGCTTTCTCCCATGAAAGAGTTCATAGGCTGTCTTTTTGAATCTTTTAACTATCAGCGACCTGTTTTGCGTAAAACAAGCAGTGTTGACAGCTTCTGCACAAAACTGAGTAGGCAGGTGAGAATCGCTGAGCATTGAACGTGCAGCTTCAATAATTATTCTATTTCTTCTTTCAGCGACTCCATTTTGTTGCAGTGTTCTCACTGAAGAAAAGTTGTGAGAAATACCATTACTCTCAAGGAAGGAATCAAGAGAACTGTCTTTGAATTCAGTCCCATGATCACTCCTTATTGAGCGAACGGTCAGATTGTTCAGGGTTTCCATCTTCCGAACAAAATTGATGAGTTCTTCAGGGGTGTCATTCTTAGAACGGAGAAACATTACCCAAGTGAAGCGAGAGAATTCATCAACTATGACCAGCGTATATTTCTTTCCAGCGATGGATTGTTTGTTAACAGGGCCAAACAAATCCATATGGAGTAGTTGTAGAGGAGATGACACTGAAGAAACTTGCTTTGATTTAAAGCTTGCTTTGGTCTGCTTCCCTTTTTCACACGCTGAACATAACGACTCTTTGGCGTATGAATGCTGAGGTAGACCAGTGACTAACTCTTTTGAAGAAAGAGTGTTCAGTGTCTTGAAATTTAGATGAGATAGCCTCTTATGCCATAGCCAGTTGACATCAGATGAGGCCTTTAAGAAGAAACAGGAGTTCTCAGTGGTTGTTGAGTCCATGTTTATTACATAAACATTTTCCAAACGATAACCGCTAAGAGCTATCTTCTCCTTTTTGTCAGAGACAAAGCAGGATTCCTTAGTAAAGATTACTTTGTTATCCATGTCGCAAAGCTGACTGATGCTTAGAAGATTATGCTTCAGCCCTTCAACATATGCGACTCTTCTGAAGGAGGTTGTACCATTTGAAAGTACACCATACCCTCGGGTATGTCCTTTTCCATTTCCACCGAAAGTCACAGAGGGACCCTTCTCTTCTTTGTATTCAGCGAGCAGGCTTTTCTTTCCAGTCATGTGTCTAGAGCATCCGCTATCAAGATACCAGATACCCTTCTTAACCTGCAATACAAAGGAAGATTAGTTTTTCTTGGGTACCCACTTAACCATGTATACACGTTTGTTAGTGGAAGTAGTTGGAATGGAAGGTTCAGCAGTCTTCGCAGCATTTGAAGATTCAACTTTGTCTTTCTTCACTTTGGTTAATTTCTTAACCTCAGTGGTAGAATTCACCTTGACCTGATTTGCACCAGGGTTGGTCTTCTTTGCCTTGGGGGCAATCTTCACCTTAGCTATCTTTCAGCTTTGGTGGATGTGGGGCACTTACTAGCAATATGATCGGTAAGTCCACAGTGATAACATTTCCTATAACTAAAAGTAGTTCTAGGACCATTTGAATGCTGAGCTTTTAATTTCCAATTAGAAGTGCCAGCACCAAGTAAACCAATGGCTTTAGAAATGGGACGAACATTCAGTTCTTCAGAGTCTAGGAGTAGATCGCTGAATAAATCCAGATATCTGCTTCCTTGATCCAGAGGGATGAGCCACTGAAGCTTTAGAAGCATTCAGTTTTGGTACTAAGGTACCCTTCTGAGGATTCTGGTAAATAACAATTCCTTTACCTTTGTCTTTACAGACGAAGGTAGGTTTTGAATAAACCATTTTCTCCTTGCCTTTTGAGGAGGTAGGAGTTTCCTCAGGGATTGGTGTAACGGACGAGGAGAACTGAGAAGATGAAGTATCAGCGACTGAGGATACGAACGTTCCAAATTTAAGCATTGAACGCTCAGTGGTTGGTTTTGGAGTTTCATATTTGTAACCCAAACCACGTTTATCACTAGGGGAATCTGAGACTTTATTATCTCAGTGATCTTTGTTGAAGAATTACACCATCCTTCAACAGTAGCTTTTTCAGCCTTTAATGCAGCGATAGCTTCTGCTCGTTCGATTTTGACTAGCGGATTTAAATATACTTGATCTTTAAAATCTTCTTCAATTTTAGAAAGCTTTTCTATCTGAAGGTGGCAGTTTTTAAGCTTTTCAGCGAGATCAAGATTTTGGTTTTCAACCACAGTTTTGCCGTTCATGGCTTCGTATAAACTTCTAGTCAAGAGATCGATCTTACGGAGACTATCAGCTTCATCAATATTTGCAATATTGGTAAAGAAAGAAGGTGATACCTGAATAGCAGATGTTGAAGTGGAGGGAATGTCTGAACTTTCTTCCTCTTCTTCAATCTTGGCCATAAGACATAGATTTGTTTCATCATCTTCAGAGTCAGATGATGATGCTTCTTCATCAGAAGCAGCCCAATCATAGTCAGCCATCAGGCCTTTATTCTTCTTCTTAAAGCTTTTCAGCTTTGCATATTTTTCTTTCAGCTTTGAATATTTGTCATCTTTATTTCTTGGAGCAAAGGGTTTCTTTGTAAAAGCTGAGGGTCTAGAAACTTTCTTTGACATGCACTCGTTAGCGAAATGTCCTGTCTTTTCGCAGTTAAAACAAGTAGCAGTAGCCTTGTCAACAAAAGCTGATGATCTAGGCTTGTCAGTTATGGAAAGAGGTTTGTTCTTTCTAAACATTTTCTTTTTGGCAAATCTCCTGAACTTCTTAGTTAGGAGAGCCAAAGATTCATCATTATCTGAATAATCAGAATCTGATGACCTTTCAGAGTTACTATCTAACTCAGTGATAGTGACCGAGGGTCGCTGAGTAGTGAGTTCCTCTGAGATTAAAGCAACAGGGGTGCTTTTGGAATCTTTTACAAGATTCTTCTTAAGATGGCTTGATTGCTCATGATTCAGCAACGTGCCATATAAGGTAGCAAGGGTCATTGATTTTAGATCCTTTGACAACTTGAGACACATAGAATAATTGTCCCAGCTTTCAGGTAAACATTCTAGAAACTTTGTCAGCACTTCAAAGTTAGAATATTCCTTACCAACAGTTTTCAGATCTATAATTAAACAATTAAAACGTTGGTGAACTTCAGAGAGAGGTTCATTCTTACCAGAAATGAAGCTTTCGTATTGTCTTAGCAGGTTGATCTTTCTTGAGTCATGGACTTCAGACGTTCCTTCATACTTAACACATATTGTGTCACACATGGATTTTGATGTTTTCAGATTCATGACGGAATGGTAGACTTCGTCAGGAAGAGTCATGGATAGTATGGATCTGGCTTTTGTATCTATAGCCACTTTCTTCTTATCTTCGTCAGTCCATTGAAGGATTTCCTTAGGTACCAGCCTTTCTGGAATAGCAGGTCTATTCTCAGCGCCTGGAACTGCAGCATCAATTCTTACAGGGATGAATGGACCATTCTCGAGATAGTAAGGCATAGTAGGGTCTACACCTTCTAAGAAGAGTGTCATCCTATTTTTCCATAAGTTGAAGTTATCTTTGGAAAATCTGGGAGGTTTAGCAAGAGAACCATTGTCTATATAATTTGTGTTTGTGTTGGTGGCCATTTTCAGATAATAGCAAGGAAGAGAAATATCTTAGATTAGATCTTGTTTATGAGATTAAACAAATCCGCTCTGATACCACTTGTTGGTCCCGAAGGCCTATACAAGTTTGTAGAGGGGGGGGGGGGGTTGAATACAAACACACAGATTTTACTTTTCTAAATTGTTTATTGATAAATCATTAACAATTTACAGCTTGTTGCGGAAACAAGATTAAGGATAAACCTAAATCTAAACAAGTTGGAACACTAAGGTTTCTTGCACTAAGAGAGATAAGGAAATTACTAATAATAACCTATCTTGAGATAAGAGATTGAACTTGTCCAGAGTTAGCAAGTTACTTCAAATGAAGTGGGTTCATCTCTTTATATACTGCATGCATTTAATGCAAGTCAGTATACACTTTACACGTGTCATCAGCTGGTTGGTTGCATGTTATTGACCTTGGTTGACAACCTTAGTAGCCGCATGGATGAACAGTGTAGTATCAGAGTGGTTGTACGATTTCAGACAGTCGGAGGTTCTTTTCTGACATTTCGTACGGAGTCGTGCAAGGGAGGTTAAGACAAAAGTACTTTGTACGGAGGACTTCATGATCAGCTTTCGTTGATTCAGCGATTATCATTTTCTATTCAGCGAATGATAAAGTTCAGCGATAGTTGAAGTCTTGTACTTGATACTTCACGTTGAGTGGACAAATCTGAGTCTTCGCTGATCCGCATCAGTTCATTAGGAGACTTGTCGCTGGTTCTTGAGCTTGATCTTCGACTTCAGCGTAGAACCTTTGTTGACGTGAAACTTGTCTTCAGGGATCATAAGTAAACAACTAACTTATCAGTGATCATCATAATGACTGAACAGACTCAGTATTAATGGTGAACAGTTTCGCTGAATGTTTAATTTAAAGAGCGAGAGTTCCTATCAGCGGTACTGGAAGATCTTATTACTTATCAGCGATAGTGAAACTCTGATACATATTGTTTACTTACAATTTTCACTAAGTATATAATAGAGGGTCATTATCAAATCACTGAGGGTTTGGATCAACAGTTTCACCTTAGTTAAATGTGAAACAAGTTGATGTGTAGTTTAGATTTCCTCACCCGTTCTTGGTTTGGATTCAATATCATCTTTTACACACCCAAATTTAACATATGTTTATTTACAAACATCAAAAAGCAAAAAATCGAATGGAATGTAAGAGTTAGGGTTTTTACCTCAAATGAAGGAGAAATATTGAAATCAGAAGGCGCCGATGGCAACAATTTGAAAGAAAAATGTTGAAGCAGAGAAGGTGCAGATGAAGAAGGCGTCCATGGTCTTGATTTATATGTTGATGAAATGTTGAAATCAGAAGGCGTGGATGAAGAAGGTTGTACTTGGGTATGGTGATCTTGAGGGTATGGTCATGAAGGTTGTACATGGGTATGGTTGATATCGTGGGGAAGAGATTGGGTATGGTTGATATCGTGGGGAAGAGAGAGGAGGTGGAAGGAAGCCATACGTTTTTGCTAAGACAATCCTTGGTATCCTAATGTTTGTAGATTCATCACCATGACACTTTGCATGTCATAGAAAGTGTGATGAATCCATCATCAAACCCATATTAGTGACCCAAGAATGTCTTACTTGAATGTTTTCACAAAAGCTCAAGAACATCAAGTTTTAAAAAAAAATGTCTTGGTTAGATGGTTTGCATAAACTCATTGCATGTTGATTTTTGTAAATAAAAAAAAGCAAGTTTTCAGCTGAGAATAATCATTTTATGTGTTAAAAATCGTGGGTAAACAAAAAGAACAAAATCTTGGAAAGAGCCAATAGAAAAATAGCATTTATTTCAAGGAGCTATTTCCAACAGCATGCTGTCAGATTTTTACACTGACTTTGCATGCCCATATCTCTCTCAAAAATACTCCAAATATATTGATTTCTTGTCTGGAACTTTATTTTATGAGTTATGAATCAAACCCAACTGGAATCTTTGAAAAACATTGAGTTTTCAACCTTCAAACAGTTTACACAAAAACAGTGCGCATCAGCAGCATTTTCTGTCACTGTTTACGTCATGTTTTATTTCATGCACTTATATTACTCTAAATATCATGGGACTTATGGCAAAAGTTTCCTAACACATGGAAGTACTTATTCGTAAAATACCAGAACCAAACGACCTCTGGAAGTATTCCAAACAGTAACCACAAGTGACCTCTAATTCTGACTTCTAACAACTATATCATAATATAGCTATATGCTATCTCTTGACACTTTTTCTCACCTTTGGTGATGAAATGGTGGTATATTTATATATATGTACTATATATATATATATATATACTTACTTATCCTAACCTTTATTTATTTACGCATTTTACTTATGCTCTAACAATTTAACATATTGTTATGGACCCTTTTCATCATTTCATGATGAAATTGTGGTATTTATATATGTAATATATATGACCTAACATCTAACTTTATTTACATACTATACATATGATCCTATTTATTGACCCTTTCGTCATTTGTCACGACAACACTTCGGTAATCTCGAACCATCATATGTAACATTTCATCTTGAAGTTGAACTATTGATATCAAAGAACCTATAACAACATACAAAATATCAACAAAGGCATTTTATGATGAATTGGATATTTAATCGACCAAAGTCTAGAACTTAGAATCTTACTAGTGTCCTTACGTTCGTAGGATCGGAGTAGGATCGCCTCACGGAACACATTACGCACTTTTGGGAAACATCTACGCAATCCACCGTGAGTCTTCATAGCCCTTTTACTGTTTTACATATTTTTGGGGTGAAAAGCATGTTACAACTTTATTCGATATCAACTGTTTTATTACTGAAATACTATGCATGTTTAACGCTCTACGGTACGTATGCACATGTTAAAGCTTCTAAGTTATGCTATCATACAAGAAAGTCCCTACAATTTTACATTACCTCATTAACTCACGAGTGAGCCATGATTATTATGAATAACGTTATTTGGTTGACCACCCACTTACGGTAAAAAGTAAGTGCATAATTGTTACAACGCATGTTAGTGATAGAACATGATTTCGGGGCATACAACACAAGGTCAAGAGGTTTGGGTAATGGCTTAGCTTGCTACCTCTGAGGCATTACATTATATATACCATGAGCATGCAAAACAAAACGAAACTTTACAACCGAGAGTTGTACTACGATTTTGAAAGTACGAAACTTTACAACTTACACTAACGTTTTTAGTGTGTACAAAAACCTATGAACTCACCAACTATTTTTAGTTGACACTCTCCTTTACATGCTTTTCAGGAAACAACAAGTAAGGATGCATTCTAGAAGGCATCACATTAGCGACTTCCAACTTATTTCATCATGTCAAGTTTACTTTTGTTATTTTGGACAAGATGTATTTCTAAAAACACGTTGTAATTGTACTATTTTGATATGATGATTGTGTGTTGTCTTCTACCTTACGCTTTTTAAACATTTAGCTGTGACATCCCGTGTTTCTGCTTTAGCGGGGTGTGACATCGGGTATGTAAGCCGTATCTTGATAAATTCGTTATTGTATTTATTGATGATATCCTTATCTATTCCCGATCCAAAGAGGATCACGCACAACATCTTCGTTTGATTCTGGAGTTGCTGAAGAAAGAAAAGTTGTACGCTAAGTTCTCTAAATGTGAATTATGGTTGCGGGAAGTTCAGTTTCCGGGGCATGTCGTTTCAGAGAAAGGCATTGAAGTAGATCCGATGAAAGTGGAAGCGATTGAAAGATGGGAACCGCCAAAGATGCCAACCGAAGTACGTAGTTTTCTGGGTCTAGCTGGCTACTGTCGGAAATTTATAAAAGACTTCTCTCGAATCGTGACACCATTGACTAAGCTGACTCGGAAGAATCTAAAGTTTGAATGGAGAGCAGAACAGGATGAAGCATTCAGAATATTGAAAGAGAAACTCTGCAGCGCGCCAATATTAGCATTGCTAGAAGGTTCTGATGATTTTGTTGTCTACAGCGATGCTTCCAAACTAGGATTCGGATGTGTACTTATGCAACGTGGAAAGGTGATTGCTTATGCTTCTCGTCAACTGAAGGACCATGAAATACAGTATCCTACACATGATATGGAGCTTGCAGCAGTTGTCTTCGCGTTGAAAATTTGGAGACATTACCTTTACGGTTATAAGTGACAAATATTTACCGATCATAAGAGTCTCCAACATCTTTTCGATCAGAAGAAATTGAATATGAGGCAAAGAAGATGGCTGGAATTGGTGAATGATTACGACTGTGAAATCCTTTATCATCCGGGAAAGGCGAACGTGGTAGCAGATGCACTGAGTCGTCAGGAAAGGAGTGGAACAATAAGAGCTATTTCACTACGGGCTGAACTGCTACCGAACATCTTTGAAGATTTACAAAAGTGTCAAGTAGAAGCGTTTCAAGAAGAACATTTGAAGTCAGAACGATTAGTGGGGGTATCAGCATTGCTAGAAAAAGATGACTGTGGATTATTATGTTTGGGAAGCAGAATTTTGGTGCCTCGTATGGGTGGGTTACGTGATCGGGTACTACAAGAAGCTCATCAGTCTCGGTTTTCCATTCATCCGGGTACGAACAAGATGTATAAAGATCTGAAACAATTTTACTGGTGGCCGGGGATAAAAAGAAGCATTGCTCAGCATGTGCAAAAGTGTGATACTTGTAAGAAAGTGAAGATTGAACATCAAAGGCCGTTTGGTCAGTTACAACGTCTGGAGATACCAATGTGGAAATGGGATCAGATCACTACTAATTTCATTACCAAGCTACCTAGAACTCCGAAAGGATTTGATACTATTTGGGTGATTGTCAATAGATTAACGAAGTCTGCTCACTTCTTACCGATAAAAGAAACTGATTCGATGGAACGCTTAGCCAAATTGTACATTGATGAAATAGTAACGCGACATGGAGTACCAATCTCGATTATTTCTGATCGAGATAGTCGTTTTACTTCTAGATTCTGAAGAAGCTTTCAAAAAGAAATGGGAACACAGATAAAGTTAAGCACAACATATCATCCTCAAACGGACAGTCAGAGTGAAAGAACAATCCAGACTTTAGAAGATATGCTTCGGGCTTGTATTATTGACTTTGGGGGATCATGGGATAAACATCTACCACTGATCGAATTTTCTTACAACAATAGTTATCATTCCAGCATACAAGCGGCACCGTTTGAAGTTCTGTATGGTAGAAAATGTCGAACACCCTTATGTTGGAACGAAGTGGGGGAGAAACAATTAGCGGTGCCAGACATAGTACAGTTAACAGCAGATAAGATTACTCAGATTCGGGACAGATTGAAAATGGCTCAAGACAGACAGAAAAGCTATGCTGACCGATGTCGGAAACCGTTAGAGTTTCAAGTTGGAGATTTTGTAATGTTGAAAGTCTCACCTTGGAAGGGAGTCATTCGATTTGGAAAGCAAGGTAAACTGAGCCCGAGGTACATTGGACCGTTTGCGATCACAGAAAGGATTGGTGAAGTAGCCTACAGGTTTGGATCTCCCATCAGAGTTAAGTAGGATCCATAACGCGTTTCACGTTTCAAACTTTCGAAAGTGTTTGGTTACGCCAGATCAGGTCGTCTCTCTACCAGATATACAAGTGGATGAAAAGTTGAACTATGTGGAGGAACCTGAAGCAATAGTTGATCACAAGGTTAAAGAGTTGCGTAACAAAGTAATCAGACAAGTGAAAGTTCAATGGCGACATCATAGAGGTCAGGATGCTACGAGGGAGTAGGAGTCAGAAATGAGAACCAAGTACCCTCATCTGTTCACTTAATAAAATTCCGGGACGGAATTCTTTTAAGGGGGAGATGATGTAATACCCCGGGTGAGTTCGTTTGTTAAACCCTCTTTTTGCTAAATTATTTAACTCTATAATAGATGTTTAGGGTAAGTTTGGGTTAATTTATAAGTTAAAGGTGATTGGTCATTAGAAATTAGTTTAGGGACTAGAATGGTAAAATTGGTTGATAATATCTCTTAAACCTCCAGATATTATCACAAAGCATAAAACTCAGTTTAAAGAGTGTGGGTGTTTTAAGATCAAAAGAGGAAAAGAGGAAAAGAAGTAAAGCTAGGTTAAGGCATCATTTGGTGTACTTGGAAGAGAATTAAGGTATGTTTCTTTGTATTTTATGTTTGTAATTGCATTTGGAAGGTTTCTATCGGGGTAGAATTGTCAAAAACTGTAAGTTCAGGATCTTATCTTACAATCAATGTAGAAACCAGTAATTGAGAATTTGTATGATTAAGCCCAATTGTATTCAATGATGAACAGAATTACAGATCTAAGAGAGAGAGAATCTCAAAGATTACAAAGAATGAATTCAAAGTTATACGGGAAAAATCAATCAGTTAGCAACGAAGAGCTAACTACTATTTATACTGCAACGGACATCTTAAAGCTACAGTACAAATAAGAAAGACTAATAAGAACATAACACGTGTCCTAATTAGTTTATAAAATACTAAGTATAGTATCTCGTCATAAGTTCTGAACAGGTAGTTCAGAACTTCTGAACATTCTTCGGATAACGCATCTCAGATCTTCTGACTCCTTAACTCAGACATCTGACTTTTCTTCCCAGACTTCTGATTTCTCTTATCAATACTTATGAGCTTTCACAGTCAGACCTCTGACTTCTCTACTCAGAACATCTGAGTCTTCTTATCAGATCTTCAACACTTGGTTTATTGACAAAACTTCAGATCTAACAATCTCCCCCTTTTTGTCAAATAAACTTAAACTTTGCATCATCCAGTTCTTTCAGAGCAGGAACAATTTTCTGAAGTAGCACATTTCTCAGATTAAGCCTCTTATCAATTTTGTCAATGATTTCTTGAATAATTTCAACTTGCTGATTGATTACTTCTTGAGTCATGTTTGCTTCCTTCACTTTCAGCATCTTTTTCTCCAAATTATGCTTTATGATTCTTAAAGTTCCAGAACAGTATTTTGCAGTTTCATTTGCTCTGAAGAAGATCTTTCCACTTTTGTTTTTCAAAAATACTCCCAAATCTGGATATTTGTGAACACTTCCAGTCTTTAACACCTTTTTCTGTTCATGATTTGTGTTGGGATTTGCCAGATAAACACATGACTTTTGTAAGTACAAAGCTATTTGAAAATCTGTATAACAGTGCCACCTTAAGATGTAGAACATGGCCTCAATTACCACACTTCTTGCCTTCCTTTCATTTATGTCTTTGCTTGACTCTTTGAAGCATAGAAAACTGTGTAATCTGTAGAAGTCAACCACTGATAGTTTCTCAAAATCTGCATCAGTGAAGTAATAAACCTTGCCATCTTCTCTCAGAACTTCAAAGGGTAAGTACTCCATCTTTCTGAATTTCTTAACCCTCAATTCTCTGATTCCAGTAATTAAAAAATCTGAGTAAACGGCTTGCTTTGTTTTACCAAGACATCTTGATTTTTCAGCCAACCAGATCTGAGTCTCCTTAGGTCTATCATAATACACATCCAAGAATTGTACTTCTTTTGGTTTGAAGAACTCAGGCAAATCAAATTCAAGAAAGTATCCATTTAGATCAATGGATATTTCATCTTCTTTGGGTTCAGACTGTTCAGCTTGATCAAAACTAGTTATCTGCACATTTTGAGATGTTGTGTTCTGCACTTTTTCAACTTCATCTGACAGAATTTCATTCACTTCATACTCAGCAGGAAACAGAAAATCATTATGTAGAATCTTTTTGGGATTCACCTCAGATAGCAACCATTCACTACTGTTTCTGATTTTTCTTCTAAGATCCAACCTCCTCTTCACACAGTTTATACATCTCTTCTTTAAACTCTCTCTTTCAGTTTCCACACTTACTTCCATTTTAATCAATAACCAATTCAGAGTTGCATCACTGTACTTCACCAACTCTTTTAATCTGAACAATTCAAGCCTTTCGTGAACTGTATATGTGAACCCTTCTGTCTCCATTCCTTCATTCACAAATCCCTTCAAATGCAAACCAACTTCTGTTTTCTTTGTGGGAGAAATTAGATTACACTTTTCTTTTCTTTCTTCAATAGCTAATTGGAAGTCATACAAGTATATATTTCTGACATAGATACCCATAAGTCTTCTGCATTCAATTTCCATCAAGGCTTCTTCAGTGCTGGCAAAGAACTTGACTAAAAAGATCTGATCATCAAGAGTCAATCTGTGAAAATCAAAAGTAGACATGGAAACCTTTGTATTTCTTTCTTTCAGTACTTCCATTCTAACAAACATTAAACCACTGAATTCATCTTGTTGAAACATCAGAACTTTCTCAATTCTTTTCTGAATATGCAGTTTTGAGTCAGGAACTCTGAACCTGTTAGAAGCTTCTGAGTAGACCATCTGAGCTCTGTCATCCATAAAACCATCAATGTTACTTTCCAAAGGCTCATACTCTCCTTCTGTGTAGTAGAGATTATCATATATTTCCTCAGGAAAAATATCATCATGAAATTGTCTGGCTAATGGCACATCACTTAACTCTAGAATGAAATCACATACAGGTTCTTCTAGTCTTTGCAAGTTAATCTTTGGGATCTCAATTGGTTTTCTGAATACATACTCAGAAGGCATAAAGAAGTCTTTCACTTTCACATACTCTTCTTCTGTATTTAACTCATCACAAAAGTTAAATATAAAATCATCTTCAAAATCCTGAGTATAATTCACAGTTCTGTCTTCTTCTCCCATTAGATCAATAGGTCTTACCATTTTTATTCCTTGCTGAACTTTTTGAACATTCAAAGCTCTGACTAAATTATTATGCATCCTTCTGATCAACTCTTCACTTAACCTCCTTTCTTCTAATTCAGAATCCGTCATATTTTCTTTGTTATACACCACAATATATGTACACATGTTGACCACTTCACTTTCCACTGTCTTTTCTGATCTCAATACAGATTCCTCAATAGCTTCAGTTTCATCTGAGTTTCCTTCCATTTCTATGTCTAAGTTCAATTCCTCTGTTTTATCTGAATCACCACCATCTGTACTTTCCAACTCCATTTCCTCTGTATCTGAGCTATCAATCTGAACTATCTGAGTTATTGCCTTTAAATTTTCCTGTGTCTGATCTTCTGAACTTTTTGTACTAGCTAATTGCATATTTGCCATCTCAAAATCTTCTATGCCAATATCATCATCAGAACTTAACCTTTGTCTTTTCTCCCCCTTTTGATGATCATGAGGCTCATTATCATCAAACTTTCTTTTCAAGTTCTGATTAAAAGTAACTTCAGGTTCAGCTTCTGCAATAGGAACAGGATCAAGAGGCTTTGAAGTAGAAGCCAATGATACACTCAGTGCTTTCAGTATAGATTCCTGCATACCTTGCATTTGTTTTAACATATCTTTTTGAAAACCAGACATTATATCCATGATCTCCTTTTTGTGAGAATCCAAGGATTTCTTTACATCATCTACTTTGGTTTCAACATAAATCAACTTTTTCTCCAACACAACTTTCAAATCTGACATCTCATCATTCAAATCCTCCACCTTCTTCTCCAAATTTTCTACTTTTTCCCCCATCTCCTTGTTTTGTTTCTGAATCTTTTCAAATTCTTAAGTTTCTAACAGTGAACCTGAACCAACAGATGGTCCAGTTTTCATGTGCCCAGAGGGCTCATGGCCTGTAGATAACACACAGTCATCTTGTACAACAGATGTACGTTTGAATGAGGCTTTTGTAATGTTCACCTCACCAGGACTTCCATCCAATCCTCGACACCCAACATTAGGTATGTCTATGAATGTTGTATCAGGAATACGAAATTCCTGATTTGTGCAAGTGTCAGAAGGAATTTCAGGCTCAATATGAATAGGACTGTGATATTCAGACTCAATGTGTTGAAAAATATATTGGGATTTATCACCTCCCTCCAAATGAGTTTGGGATGGTTCCCCGGATTTGTGTGAAACAGTAGCATGTTGAAATGCTTCTGAGTGGATATGGATGGGTTGTTCAAGATCCACCACTAGGTCCATGGTGTTTGTTTCAATATTGGACACCAAGAGATGTGAACCAATAGCATTTGTGGTTACCTGGTCAAGATTAGCTGGTTCAGAGGGATCTCTTTCTGTTTGAACCTCTGTTGACAATCTCTCATCCTCATCACTCTCATTCTGTTTTTCCTCACCAAATCTAACCAAGCTCTCAGAATTTTCCCTCTCAAGTCTCTCAGAATGTTCACCCATCTGAATATCCTCACCCTCTCTAATTCGACTAGACCCCTCACCTCTCTTCTCAGGTTGGTCCTCTTGGGTAGGGATTTGAGGTAATTCAATTTCCATAGAGGTGCAATAAGCTTTTAGAATCTCACACTCCCTTGGAATATAATTCCTAAGTGATTTTGGCAACAGTTTATGATTGGGATAGTTTTCAAGTCTTGTTACCGAGGTCATCTTACCCAAATAAAATGTAGGACCATGCTCTTCATTTGTTCTTCTTGAGATTGTTCTGTTTTCTTGCATGGCATACCAAATAACAATTTGCCAGTACCTTATATAAGGAATGTATGTCAGTGGAGCATCCTTTGTTTTCTTCTGAATTGCTTTCTGATTCTTCTCAAATGTATTCTTCATGTCTTCCCAACGTATTAAAGTATAGTCATAATGCCTATTCTTCACTAAACCCTGAAAGATCTGAAGAATTTGTTTAGAACCTTGATCAGCAGAACTATTCTTCCCTGACACACATTTATTTACCACATGAAAGAAGCAAGCCCAAATAGGTGGTAATTTGTTTCTTCTGAACAAACTGAGAGTCCTCAATCCTTCATTGTATCCCAACTTCATAAACTCTGCTATTAATTCCTCTGTTAAGGGTGAGTCCTCAAAATCTGTCCTTCTTTGTACATCATCTTTCTCTGGTAAATTCAGCATTTCTCTTAGTGCAGAGATAGATAAGGCAAATGTCACTCCTCCAATTTCAGACACAAACTTATTATCTTCTAACCTAAGATGTTTCCACCATTGTTGTATGTACTGAACAGGCACATTTTTACTTCGTGTAAACCATTTTCTGTACGGATGGTGTTTGAATAACTCCATGATAATTATGTGTTCAGGTTTAAACCGGCTTTCCTCAAATAATATAACACAGTTATTTTCAGATAATTTCAGCCATTCACTCTCAGGAACAATTCTTTCCACTAAAATAGGTCTATCTGACATAATAGAACCTGCAGCACTCTGTTCATGTTCAATATTAACGTTTACCTCATCCGCATTTCCTTCAGATTCATCCATTTGTTCATCTTCTCCATCATTTCTTATTGCTTCTTCCTCTACAGCTCTATTTTGTACTTCATCATTATCCGAATCAGATGAATCCATTATCGATTTTGTAGAGTGTAGCGAAATTTGACCACTCCTTCGAATTCTAGACATGATTTAAGAAGAAAACAAATTCAAAGAACTCTGGATTTGATTCGTATCTCACTTTTCGCTCTGGAATTTGAAAAGATTTGAAATAGGGATTTTAAGACCTATTTAAAATCCGCGAAGTTGAAAGGTTTAACGGAAAAGCGAAATCAATGTTATAACGGAGTCAACACATTTGAAATGCCACAGAGGATTTAAATGAAATGCGTGGCATAATCAAACAAATATGAAGCTGACACGTGTTAGTGGATAGAATTTTGACTCAAATCAAAGATCTGAATAACACGCTCAGATGTTTTGACTTTTCTTTACCAGGTATCTGATTGTTCTTCTCAGAAGAATTTTACCTTGTAACCAAAATGTCATTTAAAATCAACTTCTGACAAATATAAAACATTTTGATTATTCAGAAGAGGTTTGAACAGATAGAAATACTTTTTATCATCAAAATTCTGTTCATATTATGATGAATTAAAAAATCATTTAAAATCTTATATCTGAATATGAAAAAAAAATTAATTCAGATATAGTTTGAATAACAACAAAATTTATCATGAAAAGCTTGTTCTTCTTAGAATAATCAGAGATGGAAAATGAAAGCAAATCTTTTAAGCATCACAAAATGATTTCCAAAAGAATTTTGATGCTCCCCCTTGACTTGAGCATGCATTTGACTATTAATGATACATAAAGATGAGATGAAAAGATAATAGAAGAAGCATAATCCACACAGTTAAAGTATTTTTATTTCTCAAAAATAAATTTTTGAAAGCTAGATTGCTAATGTATTGACTCAGAATCTCTGACCTCAAGACTCAGAAGTTCTGACCTCAAGACTCAGAAGTTCTGACCGTAGTACTCAGAAATTCTGATTCTTAAGACTCAGAGTTCTGAGTACACTACTCAGACAATTTTACTTAGAAAAATTTAGCATTTTTAAGAAAAAAATATTTTCAATTAGGCAGATTAAGCATTCCTATTTTACATATGAGAAAAGAAAACCTTTTGTGATCAAGAGGCTTTGTGAACAAGTCAGCCAATTGATACTTTGTATGCACAAAGTGCATCTCTATAGTTCCTTTTTCCACATAGTCCTTTATAAAATGATGCCTCACATCTATATGTTTAGTCTTCGAATGTTGAACAGGGTTCTAAGTAATGGCAATTGCACTTTCTGAGTCACAATAGATGGGAATCTTGTTAAGCTGATATCCATAGTCCATGAGTTGTGTTCTCATCCACAATGTTTGAGAGCATGAAGCAGCAGCAGCAACATACTCTGCTTCAGCAGTTGAAGTGGACACACAATTCTGCTTCTTTGATGCCCAACTCACTATTTTATCTCCCAAAAAGTGACAAGCACCAGATGTACTCTTTCTGTCCAACCTACTTCCTGCATGATTAGCATCAGTGAAAGCAGTCAATTTGAAGTCAGTTTCTTTTGGATACCATAAACCTAGATCAGGTGTTCCTTTGAGATATCTTAAAATTCTTTTGACAGCCAACATATGTGATTCTTTCGGGTTAGATTGAAATCTAGCACAGAAACAGGTAGAAAACATGATATCTGGTCTACTTGCAGTCAAATAAAGTAATGACCCAATCATGCCTCTATAGAGTTTGATATCTGCTGAAACACCTTTGAGATCAGCATCTAACTTTATGTTAGTTGCCATAGGTGTTCTCATAGAAGCACAATCAGACATTTTGAACTTTTTCAGAATATCTCTGACATATTTTCCTTGATTTATAAAAATACCTTTTGGTAATTGTTTGACTTGAAGACCAAGGAAAAAATTCAGCTCACCCATCATGCTCATTTCAAATTCAGATGACATGATTTTTGAAAAATTATCACATAATTCTGGACTGGTAGAACCAAATATTATGTCATCAACATAAATCTGAATCAGAATCAAATCATCGCCCTGTTTCTTTAAAACAAAGTTGTGTCAATCTTACCTTTCTTGAATCCTGAACCTAACAAGTGTTTAGTAAGAGTGTTATACCAGGCTCGTGGTGCTTGTTTTAGACCATATAAAGATTTGTCTAAAATATAAACATGATCAGGGAATTCTGGATCAACAAAACCTTCAGGTTGATGGACATACACCTCTTCATTAAGTTTGCCATTTAGAAAGGCTGATTTGACATCCATTTGATACACCTTGAAGTTTTTATGTGCAGCATAGGCCAAAAATATTCTGATTGCCTCTATTCTTGCCACTGGTGCAAATGTCTCATCATAATCAATTCCCTCTTGTTGACAGTATCCCTTAGCAACCAATCTTGCCTTGTTTCTGATGACAACACCTGATTCATCCTTTTTGTTTCTGAACACCCATTTAGTTCCAATAATAGATTTACCTTCAGGCTTTGGAATGAGTCTCCAAACTTTATTTCTTTCAAATTGAAGCAATTCCTCTTGCATTGCTGAAATCCAGTCTGGATCCTCTAGGGCTTCATTAGCTTTCTTTGGTTCAATCACACTCAAGAAACCAGCAAACATTGCTTCATTTGATGTAGCTGATCTGGTTTTTACTCCTGCTGAAGGATCACCTATTACTTGATGAATAGGATGATTTTTAGTCCATTTATTTGCACTAGGGAGTACATCAATCTCTGAATAATTGTTGTTTGCATCATTCTCATCAATGATTGCTTGTAATTCTGAACTGTCCCCTTGTTCTGATGTATGAATAGGAGTCATATCCAAGTTTGGGTTCTGATTAATGAAGTCAGAATTCTGAGTGACTTGTTCAGAGTTCTGAGTACAAGAATCAGAATTCTGATTACAAGGTTCAGAATTTTCACCACTTGTATTTATTAGATTTGGACATTCCTCTGATGGACCTTTGTCAGAAATTAAAGTTGATTGAACTATTTCTGGAGTCTTATTTTTCATCTCTTTGAGCATCTTTGGGTTTTCATATTCTGCATAAGAATCAGGAATTAGTTCACTAAAAGCATCCTTAAACAATAAATTGAGTTCTGAACAAATAGGATTAGAATTTGTATCAGAAGTCATTTTTGTCTTGTTCATCATGAGTTCTGAACTGTCTTGTTCAGAAGTCCGCATTCTGGCTTCATCAAAAGTTACATTTATGCTCTCCATCATCCTCTTGGTTCTTCTATTGTAGATTCTGAATGCTTTGGAAGTTAAAGAATAACCCACAAAGTATCCTTCATCTGCCTTTTTATCGAATTTGGCAAGATTTTCTCTGTCTCTAAGAACATAGCACATGCAACCAAAAACATGAAAGAATTTGATTAATGGTTTTCTTTTATTTATCAGTTCATAAGCAGTCTTATTTAATCTCTTATTGATTAAAGTTCTATTCTGTGTAAAACAAGCAGTTGCAATTGCTTCAGCCCATAGGAAAGTAGGAAGATTTGCATAAGCCAGCATTGTTCTCGCAGCTTCAACTAGAGTTCTATTCTTCCTTTCAACAACACCATTTTGTTGAGGAGTTCTGACAGCAGAAAAATTGTGAGAAATCCCAGAACTTTCTAAAAAATTCTGAAGAGTCTCATTTCTGAACTCTGTTCCATTATCACTTCTGATTTTCTGAACTGGAAGTTGTAAGAGAACTTGAATCCTTTTGATAAAATTTATCAATGTAGTAGCAGCTTCTGACTTAGCTCTTAGGAACTCAACCCATGTGTATTTGGAGAATTCATCAACAATCACAAGCATATATTTCTTTCCTCCCATAGATTGAACTGAAATTGGACCACAAAGATCAGTATGAATCATTTCTAATGGTGCTTTGCAAGATGAGTCCATTTTTAATTTGTGAGAACTCTTTTTCATCTTGCCCATTTCACAAGCTGAGCATAATGATTCTTTTTCAAATTTAAGCTTTGGTAAGCCTTTAACCATATGTTTTGCAACGAGATTATTGAGATCTTTGAAATTCAGATGAGAACATCTTCTGTGCCAAAGCTAGCATTCATTTGCAGTTGATTTTGATAAAAGACAAACTGTATTTAATGTTTTCAATTTTGAAAAATTAACTACAAATAAGTCCATATGTCTTTTGGCCCAGAAGACTTTAACATCATTTTCAGTTAAAATCATGCAACCTGTTATTTGAAACTTAATTTGACAAAGATTGTCTAAAAACTGACTTATGCTGAAAAGATTATGCTGTAATCCTTCAACATAGAAAACCTTTTGGATAGTCAGATCCCCTTTAGTTAAATCCCCATAACCTTTGACTTGTCCTTTGCTGTTATTTCCAAAGTTTACTGCTCCTCCAGCCATTTCTGTGAAGTTTGATAGAAAAGACTTCTGACCTGTCATGTGTCTTGAAGCTCCTGAATCTAAAAACCACACATGACAGCCCTGCAAAAGGATCAGTTAGGTTTAGGTACCCATTTTGGAATGGGTCCATCTTTGTTAGCTTTGTCATTGGATTTAACATTAGTACCTTTTACTCTCCACTCAAAATCTTTCTTCAAACACCATTTTCCTTGAACTTTTATGAAGTCAGAACATTTTCTGCTTACAAGCTTGTTCAAATTCTTTTTGAGAGTTGTAACTTTTGGTTTTGCTATATTTTCAACTTTCTTTTCTTTTATCTTTTCTTTCTTCTGAGTCTGAGGAACAGAAATTTTCTTCTTTTCTGTATTTTGAGGAACTGAAACTTTCTGAATATCTTTTCTTATGTATGAAACAGAAGTTATTTTGACTTGACATTTATGAGAATATTGGAATGAATCATTTTTACATCTAACACAAACAAGATTTTTCTTTGCAAGTGACAATAAATCTGAAACATAGGTCATTTCATTTTTATTGATACTGTTCAGAGTACAATTGCCCTTATTACAAGAATTTCTAGCTTTGAGTTCAGAAGTAGATTTCATTCTAAGCTTCTCAAGATCCCCTTTCAGATCATTCAACTTTGCAAGATCATCTTTCCTTTTGCTTTCTTCTTTTTCTGAAAAAGTCAAGTTCTTTTTGTTAGAAGAATTGGATGATTCACCTTTTTCATATGTACTTGATTCATTAAAGAATTTATCATTTCTCTTGAAGCATTAATTTTAAAAAGATCATACTCAGTCTTCAGTTTTTCAAGCTCTGTTATTTTCTGAATAAAAATATTCTTTTCTTTCAAAGCTTCTTCAAGTTTAATATCCACCTCACAAAAATCATTTTCAAGTTCATCATAAGCTTTCCTTAAGTCCTCAAGTTCTTGACTCACAAGATTAAATCTCTTTTCAAGTTGCAAAAATTCATCTGATTTTGTTTCAGAAAATCCAGTTGAATCAGACTTCTGACTACCTAAGTCAGAGTTCTGATTTACAGACTCAGATGTCTGATCTTTAGACTCAGAGTTCTGACTACAAAGTTCAGAATCCTGACTAGAAGTTTCAGACTTCTGATTGACTGTTTCATAATTTTTACTTGTGTCAAATATGCTCTCAATGTCATGATATGAAAAACTTGGTTGTTTATTTTTGTAGCTGACATTTAAAGAATCATACTTGAATTTAGTATCATTGTATCTTGGCTTCTCATCTGTTGGTTTAGAAATTTCTTTCTTAACCTTTTCTTCTGAACCAACTGACTTTTCTGTTTTAGACTCAGAAATTTTCTCATCTGACTTTTTAGAGTTTGGTCTTTGCAAATTGTCAGAACTTGTTATAGAACTAGCAGGTCTTATGAAAACTTCAACAATTTCTGGGATTTTTGGCTTAGAAACTTGAAGTTTTTCATACATTTTCTTCCAATCCCAATCCCTTCTTTGGGTTGTAAAATCTTGTATCTTTAACATTGCTTAATAAAAGATTTAGTGTTTGCTGAGTCTGACCCCTTTTCAAATTCAGATCTTCTAATTCTTTAAATTTGGTGTATAAATTCTTTCTTTCTTCAAATAACATATCAAATTTTATTTGTAAATCACCTTTTTCATCCTTTATTTTTGAAAACTCAACTTTTAGTTCAGAAAGCCTTTTCATCAATTCAGAATTTTCATCTTTAACTTTCTGTTTCTCAGCCTCAGATTCTTCATATTGTTCTTTTATTACTTCTTTTTCAATTCTGAATTTGTTAACCAAATTTCTTTCTCCTTTTATCTGTTTTCTTAGATTAGCAAATTCAGTTTTCATTTCACCAATCTGTGTCATTAACTCTAATTCAAGTGAAGAATGTACCTCAGCAGATGACTCAGAATCAGCATCTTCAAAATCAGAATCATCCTCATTTCTCATTTTTGCCATATAGCTCTGCATCTGTGGAAAGTTGATATGATCATCTTCATCAGACGTGTAGTACAACCAATTCTCCTGTTCAGCCAACAAAGCAATTTTATCATCTCTCTTCTTTGCAAGCTGAGCCTTCTTGTTGTAGTACTCATAGTCTTTCACAATTTTAACTCTGCAATCCTTAGCATAGTGGCCAGATTTTCCACATTTGAAACACAGATTCTTTTCTTTTCTCTCATCCTTCTCTTCTTTGTTTTCTTCACTTCTCTCTACTCTCTTTTCAAACTTATTTTCTTCTCTGTCTTCTTTCTTCTTATAATCTGAACTCCCAACTCTCTTATAATTTCCTTGAAATCTACCCTTCCCATACCTTTTGTTGAAAGTATTTGTCAACAAAGCTAGTTTCTCAGCCATTATCTTGATATCTTCATCATTTTCTGATCCTTCTTCCTTGTCAGATTCTTCCAGATTAGGTATCTCTGATAGATATGCAGTTCCTAGCATCTGCCTTTCCAATTCGTCCCACATTTCTTTAGCTGATGATCCACTGTCAATCCTGTTAAGAACCTCATTTGGGACAGCCAAAGTCATCAAAGTAATTGCTCTTTTGTCAATAGCATGCCTATTCTTCTGTTCAGCTGTGTATTGGGAATAACTCTTTTTCACCCTGGTCGCTGGAATTTCTGGAGTTGTCTCTGTAGCAGGAGTTGCAGCAACATCGATGTACACTTCAATTGGACCTTCTCGAATAGAGATCATAAGATTTTCATCAATGTTGTCTAGGAATTGGATCATACGGATTTTCCATTGCTGATACTCTTCTGGTATAAGAACAGGCGGTTTGGTTTCAGATCCCATGGCTAGATATTCTTTAGAAGACATGATTGTAAGAAAATTCAACAGAAAGACAAATTCGAGTTTCTTGATCGAAATGTAACAGGTAATTCAAGAATTGCCAAGAATTCAAGAACTAGCCCTAGCAGCGGAATCGAATTTTGAATGAATCAAGAAATCTTCAAGAAATTGATCAATCGATCTTCGCGATAACAATCTTGAACGAAATTGTTTGTTGATAAGCTCTGATACCAATTGTAAGTTCAGGATCTTATCTTACAATCAATGTAGAAACCAGTAATTGAGAATTTGTATGATTAAGCCCAATTGTATTCAATGATGAACAGAATTACAGATCTAAGAGAGAGAGAATCTCAAAGATTACAAAGAATGAATACAAAGTTATACGGGAAAAATCAATCAGCTAGCAACGAAGAGCTAACTACTATTTATACTGCAACGGACATCTTAAAGCTACAGTACAAATAAGAAAGACTAATAAGAACATAACACGTGTCCTAATTAGTTTATAAAATACTAAGTAAAGTATCTCGTCATAAGTTCTGAACAGGTAGTTCAGAACTTCTGAACATTCTTCGGATAACGCATCTCAGATCTTCTGACTCCTTAACTCAGACATCTGACTTTTCTTCCCAGACTTCTGATTTCTCTTATCAATACTTCTGAGCTTTCACAGTCAGACCTCTGACTTCTCTACTCAGAACATCTGAGTCTTCTTATCAGATCTTCAACACTTGGTTTATTGACAAAACTTCAGATCTAACAAAAACACATCTGGTATTGATTCAGTATATTTCTGGGTTAAATTTATGCAAACCGACAGATGTTTCTGGACACAATGAATGTGTCCGGGTGGTTTTGTTAGTGATGTCCGGATGATGTTCTAAAGGTGTCCGGACGAGACTTTTTATCCGGGTAAGTTCCCTTTTCCTATATTTTCCGGATAGAATTGGATACCGGATAGTATACGGATTACTTTGGTGTCCGGATGACGTCCGGATTGTATAGGTTGTCCGGAAAAGTCATGTTGTCCGGAAAAGTAGTGTTGTCCGGATAACTTGTAGTATCCGGATACTTTAACTGTTTGACCAAATTTGAGGTTTCAGATACTTTTGAATGCCCGGATATAGTTTCCAATTGTAGTTTGAGTTAGGTTGTTCCGAAAGGGCGTTGCCCCTTGACCCCATCCGCTAACTGGGTAGCGGAACCCCCGTGTTATGTCGCCATAGGGGAACAATTGAGGATAAGAGTTTGATAAGTTAATTAGGATTCTCAGTTGCTAAAGAGTCTCATGTGTTCTATATGATAAAGAGATATTGTATCTGATTATTACAGATTTTGTGAATCCTGAGTAAAGGACTGAATCTGTGGAAAAGGCTTGGAAGCATTTTGTGAAGCTAACAGGTGAGTTTTTCTTCAAAATGTTTTTAAACTGGAATACATATATGTGTAGATTGAAAAGGGTGATAGATAATGTGATTAGGTGTTCATAAATGACAATATGATATATTGAGATATATATTGTATTTATATGTGCATTACACTACACGAATATATGTTAGCCGAAATTATGGTCGGCGGTGTTTGCTGTAGTTGTTGTACAGTGGTGCTGTAATTGTCGTACAACGGTGTTGTTGGCTCGAAACCAACTGATATGGCCAGGGGAATTGAGAATGAGGATGAGGATGAATTGAACACAGTGCACGAGTCTTGATTGGTATTTAATTACGTATGATATATATGTGTTTATATAAAAGATTTCATATAAATGGATTTTATAATGATTGTGAAAGGACAGGGGTTTTCTCACTTAGACCGCTAGGTCTAACCCTCATTTTGTTTTAAAATATGTATTCCAGGTCGTGGATCGAGTAAGGACAAGTAGGAATGGTAATCGATGGATAGCTTTTGGAAGAAGTGTGTTTTTGAAGATTATGGCATGTTTTACAGTCATGTCTTTTTATTAGTTGTAATGTATTTAGCAAAAGAAAAGTTTGTAATGAAATTATGTATTTTGTTTATGACTAAAGGACCGAAGTTGTAATGTGATGTATCTTAGTTAAATAAAGACGTTAGGAAATTATGCTATATGAACTATGTTTGGGATTGCGGGTCGTTACAACATGCCATCCTTCTTAACATTCTGGAAAACCACTACCTTTACCCCCTTTTATCCAAAACAGTCAACAAAATCCCGGCGAGATATGTGAATCAATTCCGGCAAAGCAACAGATTTGATCAAGAAGATAGACAAATCAAAGGCTACATCTCCAAACCCTACAAATCCGAGCATCTTGAACTCAATTTCAACAGAACAATGTTCTCATTGGAGTTCAGCCTACCCACCAGAGGTCTACTTGGGATAAAGGCATATGCAGAGGAACCAACAGACGAAGAGCTCTGCCGTTTTGTTGAAATGTTATTTTCAGAAGAAATCGACTTCCCCCTCTGTGGGATACCTTCTTCTCAATCCTTAACAGATGCCTAACAGGGAAAGTGGGCAGTCCAGAGCAAACCTCTCACCAAATCTTGACCATAATGTACAGGGTATATTATGATCTACCTCTGGACTACTCCACCATCATGATGCAGGAAATGGTCAATACCATTGATAGAAAAATCCCTTCTCAGAAGGCCAAGGGAAGATCGAAAGATGCTCTACCTCCTCTGCAATATCAGCGAATCCTGGGTGTCCTACTAGAGCCTCTGCTACGTCTACAAAAATGGCCAATGGATGGACCGGCGGCCAGACTATATCCCTTGAACAAAAACACCCCAACAGAGCACGAAGTTGACTATCCT
Source organism: Saussurea involucrata (assembly GCA_033807775.1). Lineage (NCBI taxonomy): Eukaryota > Viridiplantae > Streptophyta > Magnoliopsida > Asterales > Asteraceae > Saussurea > Saussurea involucrata. The sequence continues at coordinate 97,006,399 of CM066319.1, forward strand.
TTCTGCAGACCTCTGCCATCAAGACTTCTGAGATATGCTACAGATAAAAACCTAAGGTTAGCTTACATACGCGATCATAGGACTCTAGAACCGAGCCCTGTGACACCCCCGCGTTTAGGTGTGCCTTTAGAAACTAGGGTAGTTGAAAGAATGACAGATGAAGAATGGGCTAAGGCTTTCCAGAAGCATATAGAAGTACAAACCAAGTTCCTTGCTCAGAGGAAATCCATCTACTCTGCCTCAACTCCTAAAAAGAAAACACAGAGGAAAATAACAGAGGGTACTTCAACTTCTGCTGTCAAAACTCAACAATCTCCACCTCATGCAACAGAGGTTGGATCATCTGCACCTCCCTCTCCTCCAAAGCACAAGAAGAAGAGAAAATCCAAAGCCTCAGAGGAAGGGGCACCTAAACCCAAGAGGAGAAAGAGCAAGAAGAAAAGTGGGAAACCTCTGTCTCCTATGCAAACAATTGCAGAGGAAGGAGTAGCAGAAGACGTAGAGGAACAGGTAACAGAAGAAGTAGGACAAGAATCCCCTCTGCAATCCCCTAATCCCCTCAACTATGCACATCACGAGGATTTCTCTGACTCCTCCAACGTCCTGAATTTGCCAACACTCTTGACGCTGCTGGATGGACTGCAGAAGCTCTGTCACATGAAACCACAGAAGCCACAGAAGATCTAGATTTCACAATCTCTGGAGTTGATTCTGATCTTGATTCTGATGATCAAACTCCAAGAGATAATCCGGTTGAGACCCCAGAGATACTACATAACCCCTTTCTTCAACCTGGCCTTATTATTCATAGAAGAAGCCCAGAGCAAGTAATCTCTGCCTCTGACGGTACACAGGTTATGCACCCCCAAGTACAACAAATTTTTGGTACTCATCCTCTGTACGACTCCCTAGGTCCAAGGGAAGAAGAGGTAACAGAAGAAGGGGAGACTAGGGTTGAAGTCTCAACCCATATGGTAGCAACAGAGGCTGAGACCATAGATGGAAAACAAGTGGTTGGATGCTTCGCAGAAGCAGAAGCAAGAAAATATGCCTGGATTAATAGAGGCACACAACCAAAACCAACTCCCAGTGCAACCCACACTTCTATTGCCGCCAGTCTAGTGGCAGAGGGCAATATTGAAAAAGACCAGCACGGCTCGATCCCAACCCAAACCATCCGGACAGAGGATATTATTTCATCCTCTGTACCATTAATAACCGGGAAAACCATTCCAGGGGAATCCTCTCGAAAATATTGCTTGAAGATCAGAAGGAAATCCTTCCGTCCTCAACATCAAAACAGGGAAGAAAGAAGGTGTCTCAGGAACAGAGACTCACTCTGGGGACGAATGTGTTCCCCCAGAGGTTACAACTAATTCACATGTATCAAGGGATGAGTTCCAAACCCTTGTCACCTCTGTGAACAATACATTGAAGGAGTTGCAAAGCTCTTTCAAATCTTTTGCATAAACATCATCCAGGGCAATTCTTGATCTGAACACCAAAATGGACAAATTGTCCACAGAGGTGCAAAATGCCGTAACCCAGATGAAGTCAACTGCTACCACCACTACTACCTCTGCAACAACTGAATTTGGAAAAGCCGCAACCTCTGCATTCAAAGAATCTATCAAGCACTTTCTTCAACCACTAAAAGAGCAAACCTCAAAATCTAAGGGTCTTATACCTGAAGACCTGAAGAAGGCCTTGGACGAAGTTCAAGAGCAAACAACCAAAAATACTCAGGCCATGAAGCCTTCTGACTACATGACAAGAGCTCAAGTGACAGAACTCGGCCAAGGAATACTTGATCAGATGACCGACTTCATCAAAGCTTTCACCGCTGCCAACGCAAACTATGTCAGAGAGTTTCAAGCAAGCGTCGGCAAAATGCGCTTCAACACAGAAGCAGATGTTGAAACACTGCTCGGACTCTGTGATGACTTATGCGCAAAGATGATTGCTACAGGGGTTGTTCCACCAAAGAAACCAGATCCATCTTGCAGGGCAGAAGGTAAAACATATAAGGGTCAGGATGACTCTGATGATGATTCTGACGATTCATCAGATCATCCTGAGGGGGAGAATCAAGGGGAGAAACAAAGGGAAGTAGCTGCAAGCAGAGGCCTACCAGAACCACCAGTATCCGCAGAACCCCTGAACCCAATTCCCCCAACTCAAAATCAAGGAGGAAACCAACAACAGTACACAGAGGCAACAACCACCTCTGTGGAAATAATCTCTGAAGAAACCCCTGCTAAAACCCAAAAACCTGAAACCCAAAGTAGAAACAAAACCACAGAGACAACAACCATCTCTGTGGAATCCATTACTGAAGAAACCCAAGCACCCAAAACAACAGTTCAACAGAAGACCATAGAGGCAACACCCACCTCTGTCAAATTTCCTTCTGCATTTGGAGAAGATGTCCAAATCCAAGAAGAGATCGAACTTCTGACATCCTCCGAAGACGAACTACCTTCCCCAACACCCAAAACTGTTAGTGCATAAAATGTATTCAAGATTTAAGGTATTTTTGTATTAATTGTAAAGAGTCAAAGCAATAGTCAAAGTCAAACATAGAAGCATTAAAGGTCAAAGTCAAGGTGTTTAGTTAGATGGTTAAAGGTATAAATACATACCTTGTAATTAGAATTGAAAAAAAGTCATTTGTAATAGTTTCATACATGAGTTGAGAGAGGTGGGCATAGATAGGGATGACTTCCTAAAGAGAGAGTTTAGAGAGAGAAAGTAGATCTCAACTCCTATTCTTGTATCTTTCTCTAAATCTATGAAGATCTAAATGTTCATATCATTGTTACTTGTTTAAATCTGGGATTACAAGTGGTATCAGAGCTTAATCAGATCAGATTATGCACAAATCTGTCCAAATTGAAGAAATTTTTATCAATTTTTTTAAGAAAATTGATGTTCTTGAGTTTTTTTTGAGATTTTTCTTGAAAAATCTTCAAAGATTCACGACTGTCGCATGTCTCTTATACGACAGTTACTGTTTATGTGCGACAATCGCATAACTCTTGTCCGACTAGCAATCCTAGTCGTACGGGTTATGTACGACAGTTACTGTTCATATGCGACAGTCGCATAACTCTTGTCCGACTAGCAATCCTAGTCGTACGGGTTATGTACGACAGTTACTGTTCATATGCGACAGTCGCACGACTCTTGTACGACTAGCAGTCCTAGTCATATCCGTACCATACGACAGTTGGTTCCACCTTAGTCGGTCACTGTTTCATACGACTAAGATGAGGTACTCGCACATTGTTTCGTACCACTACCTGAAACGTGTCGGTCAAACTTTGGACCAATCATTTCTTGACACGTGTCACTCTGACCTAAGATCTATATATAATGCGATTTTGAGAGTCTTTTCATTTTCCGACTGTTGTTTCATCCGACTCTCTCACAACATTAGTGTTCGATTATGAATTTTTTGTTGCTGTTTCGTTGATCTCGTGGATTAGAATCGATTCAGGTATCATCATTTATCATTAATCATCGCATTTCATCGTTTATTTCATCTGATTTGATTGATTGTTAGAAAAGTTGAAAAGGGGTTTTAGTAAATCCTTCGAATTTGATTTGTATGTTAGAGCTAATAAGAAAAGAAGATAGATTAGCACTCCTGGTAGAAAACCGAACATAGGACACTAGTTTGATATGCTTTCATTGACAAATCTTAGGTTTTTGGGTTTGACTGTTCATCTTCGTTCGAACATTCATAACTGTCGCATGCTACTGTGTTCATTGATACTCATAACTGTCGCAAGAAACTGAAACTCATAACTGTCGTACAAAGCTTGTCCGACAACTCTTGGTCGTACAGCTTCATCCGACAGTTTGTGTCATGCGACTTGGTGTAGCATACGACAGTAACCCATACTTAGGAAATGTTTGAAAAAGTTTTTGGCAAAAAAGTATTGATATCCATATGGTCTTACACTGTCAATCATAGACCATGGCACATTTGCAAGAGCATGGTGATGGTAATTCTTCTGACGAAAACACGGTGATTCCTTCTCATCGTTCTTCACATCCGTCAGTTAATGCCAGAAATCTAGATGATGAACTGATTCTACCAAAAGACAAAAAGGAATTCAAACCGAACAATTATACTCTAGATTTCAGAGTCAAGATGGATTATCAGCTCATCATGGAAATTCTTCAACGTCATCCACTTCATACTACTCTTGAAAAGACTATTCAAGTTCCGGAGATTTATTTGCAACAAGTGTGGCATACAATTCAGTATGTTGTTCGAGAAGATGCAACTGGCTATTTTTTCTGAAAGTAGATCACTTTGAGGCCAAACTTACTTTGAAGAGATTGCATAGAGTTCTAGATCTTCCTTATTCTCTGATTTTTTATGAGATGATGATTGAAGAAGATTTGTGCCGTGATATTATGTTAATGGGTTATAATGATCCACGTCCGGAATTCAGAATGTTGACAAGTACTTCAAAGTTGAAAAGGAACTATCTACCGCCGATCTATTACACACTGTTCAGTGTTGTTAATAGATGTATGACTTCTAAACACACGGGAGTTGATACGGCAAGCATTTCAGTTGTCAGAATGTTCCATGCCATTGTATTTGATCGGAAGATTGACTTTGCCGTTTCTATCTGGAATGATCTTATTGAGGTGGTTACTGATAAAACCAAGATTGGAAGAGCCAGATCTTTTGTACAGTTTCAAAGGTATCTTCAGATTATTATTCATTCTATCATGGAGACGAATACATCAATACCCAGACGTGCCGGAGCAGCTCTTGGTCCTACAAATTACATGAAGTATCTCCGACTTCCGAAAGGTCTTTGTTTCCCTAATATTATGGTACTACCTGAAGCACTACTCTCATACGCTGACCAAGAGTCACCATACTTGAGTGTGTATAGAGAAGAGAATGCACTTATGGCCCGACCAGAACCGGTAGGGCCTACCCAAGATGCCAACCAATTAGGTGAGCGTGGTGATGGTTTTAGTGTTAGAAAGAGAGTTCAGGATACTGGGGTACCTGAACAGGGTGTGTTGAGAGGTAAAAGCGATGTAAGGGGAAAAGGAGATGGGGTGCTCTTGGTCAGTCGTCCAAATCTAAAAAGATGATTCACATCTTTGAGGACGATGATGAAGAAGATCCTGGTTCTAATGATACTGAGGAAGAATCAGAGGATATTGATGCGGATATTGATGATCCTGCTAATCTTGTATATAGTTCAGATGATGATGATGCGAATGCTGATGATGAAAAAGAGGATGATAGTTCTGATGATAATAATGATAACAACAATGATCAACCCATGGAGAATCTTGATACCGTGATTGAAAATGTTGTTACTACTATTTCTGGTGGTGATGGAGGAGTCATAAGGGGAAATGAGGGAGTATTAGTTGAAACAGAAAAACAAGTGAGGTTGAGTGAGAATGAAAGAAAAAAAGATGGTGAGTGTCAGACAGGATCAACAAAAGTTTTAACTAATGATCCTCCACAAACTGTGTCTAGTCGGGCAGCCACATCTACTGTCGGTGCGCGTTCGTCGCCACGTGACATTGAAGAAGACATAGTTCGCCCTTCTATGCAATGCACAACCCCACTCATCCACTCATCGACTTCTTCACAAGTTGATGTTTCATCTTCTCACAGGGGAATAACACAAACACTATCGGCAACACACTCGGTGTTGGCTGGTATTGAAACAGGATGGCAACTGCCCCGGCCACCACCTTCATTTGTTCACAAATCGAGTCTAGAACCTTTCGATTTTACTTCCTTTCCTAGGACACGAAGACCGTTTGTCACTTCATCTATGGTGACACAAAATGTTGGTGTTATGTGTGACCCAACCGGAACGCCCCGAGTGTTGCCGCCATTTGTTGGTGCTTCACGAGGACCGGGCGGAAGTCCTACCAATGTCAACACTATGCCAGCGTTGAACGTAGGCCATACAGTCTCTATCACTGCTATGCAAACCAGTAACCTAAGTGGTCTGGGTGTTACCTTGGAACAAGCGCGAAATATTCAGTCTTTGGTGGGTCCTCCTCCTCACAACTATGTATCAAAGAAGTTACTTGAAATGGCCATCCAGTCTCTCTCCAATACCTATAAAGCTCAGATGTCCGAATTGAAAGATATTGTTAAGAGTTTATCTGCCAAAGTACACAAGTGTGTTAAAAGAAAGTATGTTGCTGATTCTTCATCCGCACCATCTGACACTCAACCAGAATCTCAGCCGAACCCAAAGGTACATCATACTCTAACTTTACACGAATTGAAATCCCAGTTATTAACCCGTTTACTAGAACAAGGCTATGCAAATACTAAAGAAGAAGTAGATATTCTTGGTCTACTTAGACGCCAAACCGAAATACAAGCCACTTTACCAAATTCACTTGATACCCTTCAAAAATCCATATCCAACCTAACCGATGCTATCTCTTCTGGCTTCACATCATTATCTAATCGAATCAAAGTGGTGGAAGAAAAGTGTGGAATTCAAGCCCAAACCACCAAACGGAGGCATGATGATCAAGATCCCGATCATGATCACCATGAGGGGGAGAGAAGTGTAAGGCAAAGGGTTGAACAAGGCAGTGGTTCGGGTGTTCATGTTACTGAAAATGTGGAAATTACTTAGGAAACGGGTACCGTTAATGTTGGTGGTACACAAGGGGTTCAAAGTGCTGATGTTGGTGTTCTGGATGATATCAATCCTACGGTTGAAAAGCCTCAAGGATGTGATAACATAACTGATGAAGAAGTTACGGCTGATGATTTCTTACAAGATCTGATTTACATTGATTCGGATGAGGATCAAACTGTGGTAAAGATCAAAGAGGAGATGGATGATGTATTTGATGGTGGAAATGTACAACCTGATTCTGATTTCGAGAAAGAAAGTAATCTACCTGATCCAGTGATACAAATTCCGGTAATTTCTGATCTACCTGAAGGCAAAATCAGAGATGAAGTCTCCAAAGCAGAATTACGTAATCTACAGATGTTAATTGATAGAGAAGCTTTAATTGTCAGACGTGCTCATCGAACAAGAATCATTACTCCATTTCAAGAAGATATAAGGAGTGACTTATTTGTGAAAAAGGTTCAGCAAATCGACAAGGTAAAGCTGTATTCTATTGAAAAACTTCCACGTCCAAAACAGATTGAATACTTGTATATGATGTGTGATAAAGATCAAAAGCTCAGTGTGTCAGAACAGATAAAGAGATTGTTACGCTTGTGAAGATAGAATCAGAGAAGATTCTAAAAGTCTTTTATCTGAGGTTCTACATCCTCATATCAGATGAAAAAGAATGGAATTTCTGTGAAGCCGACTTCAAATCCCTAACCTGTGCAGATTTCTTCAGGCTGTATGACATTCTTGCCCGGATGCCGAACAAAGATATTACCTACTCTGAAGCCTATCAAGCCCTAAAACGTTTAATGAAGAATCTGATCAAGCTTTCCTACCTAACCGATTTTCAGATCGCATTGGAAAGTAATCAAATCAGAGTCAACAAACGAAGGCCAAACAAAGGCTTACCCGACATGCAAGGTATTCCTCTATATACCGTGTTAGAAAAACCAGAATTTGGTGTTGTTTATCATAATGGGAAAATGAAGAAGAAATTCTTGAGGTTCATTGAAGCCAATCTGTACTCTGATGGGACGCTCAGAATGATCAAGATTATGTTGAATGAAAGGCTAAGATTGGATGAACAAAGAAAGGTGCCTCTGACGGAGAAAGAAATAGTTCTGATTAACAAAGCTGTGAAAGCCATTCAAGACAGAATTGATTATAGGGATTCACTCAAGAGATTTGAAATCATCTTTGGGATCAGAAAGAAATACATTCCATCGAAAGAACTTCATGGTTAAAGCTACTGGCTCCCTTGAATACAAAGGGGGAGAATGTTAGTGTCTATTTTCTAAGTTGTATTCAAGTTGAGGGGTCTTTTTGTTAAATATGTGTCTAGGTATAAATAGCCTAGTTTACTCATATTTTCATAACACTTGAAATATTCATTCCTTAGAACTCTCTGTGAGTTTCTATGAATTTTGTAACCTTGTGCTTTTGATGATAATGAGAGATGGACAGAACTTTGAGTAAATCTTGATTACATTACTTGTACATTGGGATTACAAAAACCAACCCAAAAACCAAAACAATTGCTCACAAAAGAAAATATCTGAGCAAAACACATGAAACCTCTCCAACAGAACCCAAATCACCAATCAAGCCCTCTGAAACTCAAGTGTCAGAACCTACAGAGGCAATCCCCAAACCAACAGAAACATCAACAACAAAGCCCTCTGAGACTCAAGCATCAAATCCTACAGAGACAACCCCATCTCAACAAGAAGAACAGCCGAAGGCAAAAGACAAGGGAAAAGGGATTATAACAGAAGAACCGCAGAAGAAAAAGCCCAAGCATCAACCTTCGATAGAAAAACTGATGACGAGCTATTTCGATGTGTATAAGACACCAAAGCCTGAAGAAGAAGACTGGGATTTCGGCGCTACACCTCTGTCAACTATTCATGTTCTGGATCCAAAGACAAAACCTTCAGAAGATCGAGTGGCAGAAGTCAAGAACCAATTAGATGCTCTGCGCAGAACCTTACCTCAACCACCACCACCACAAATGGAAGAAGTGGTATACAGGTACTTATACAGCAGAATGGGCATAATGGATCAATCAGAACCAACCATTCAAGACCCTAACTTCCGTGCTGACCTCGAAAACCTCTTCACCAGAACAAAACCCAAGCCTAAACACGAAGTCTTCTCAACATCCAAATCGTCAAAGTCCTATATTGTAAGTTCTCAAGAACCAGAACCTGGCCTAAACTCTCTTACAACATCTACAAGGTCAAAAGAGAGGATAGATTAGAGAACCAATTTGCAGATGCAGATCTTAGGAATCTCAATCCTTAGGATCTACCTGATCTTCTGGAATGGACGAAAGAGAACTTCACAACAGACGAAGTTCGCAGAGCCTACAGAGTGATTAGAAAGGCCATACGCGAAAATCTTCTGCTATACAACATGGTAGATTTCCAATTGGCTCGAGATCTTGGAGTGAAAAGCTTAAACGTTCAACCACTAGAAGACTACTGCCGTCCCTCTGCTACACCAAACTCAATCATCACAAATCCAAGGGTCGGGTTAGTATTTCTAGATCCTTATGGTAAATCAAAGTTGTTCGTAGAGATGGATTGTCAGAAGTACGCAACAAGTACTTTGACAGAGTTTAGAACGATCATAGTGGAGCACAGAGGAACAAAGCTCATGAATCAAAGTCTTGCCGACAGACTGATAGAGGTTATCGATGCAACAATCAACTTCCGAACTCTTTGCATCAGCTTCTATCACGAGCTCATACAAGAAGGACTCGACCGCAGAAGTTTCAATGACTTCAAGGATGCCAACGTCTGAGTCAGTCAAACAGATCCTCTATAATATTTTCTTTTCAATACAATCATATGTAAATGCCTCTGGCAAAATCAAATGTGAAAAGAAAAGTGTTCTTAGTATGTACTTAGCCTAAAAATCCATGTACTTTTCAATTTTTCATTTTTTACTAATTAGGGGAGATTGTTAGCTCCAATCTTTCAGTTTATGAAAGTAGTGAAAAATAGGCCAAGTATAGAAGTGTTTGACAGAGGCTCTGCCGAGTAGCCGAGTAACCGAGAAGACAGAAGTCTTCGACAGAGGCTCTGTCGGGTTAACCAAGAAGACCGAAGTAAAGAAGCAACAGAAGACACTTCTAAACGGACAAGACCACAGAGCTTCTATCATACTTGACAGAGCTTCTGTGGTAGAAAGAAGATCTACGCAAAAGATCTTAACAAGGACGAACATGTTTCTTACAATATCTACCATTCGAGGGTTCTAAAGATCAATCGTACAAAGGCGTGACCTGACAACTCCATGTGTCAAACTATGATAGGTTTCTGCCTAAAACTGAATACGGAACATTTAATGAACGTTGTATCTGCAACAGTTCCAAAATAGTGTTTTCTATCTTCCAGCTACTGTTCCAGAATAGTGACTTTGTACCTTCAGTCCTTATTGTCCCCTTTAGAAGTAGTATAAATAGAAGGCTCATGTGAGCTCTTCTATTAAGCTTAATACCACGAAAATACACACAGATCATTAAGCTTTGCACTTCTCACACACACCATCAACTGCAGATTTCTTGTTAATCATTTGAAGTTCTTGGTGTTCTTAATATATATCAAATACAGTAATCTTGGAGATATTAATCTGTTCTTACATATTGTTTATTTGATATTGTGTGTTCTTCTACCTTACATTATCTTTCAGTTCTTAAATACGCTTCCGCACCATATCTAAATCTGAACTAACTAAAAGTTAAGATCATTGTTTAAGCAAAACAGGAACCAACATTTGTTAATATGATACTATGGTGTATATCCCGTAGGTGATTAATCGTAAACAAATGATTTGTCATCCAACACAACTAGGCGAGTCCTCGTGAGACTTTAACTAGGATGCATGCTTACGTACAAATTACTTGAGCATTATGTTATTCTTATGTACATGTTTATGGGTTTGATACATGTATGTGAGTTATTAATATGGGTTGTATGCTATTTGTTTACGTGCTTTTAAACATTAATTAGCATGTCATGAATGTGTTATGATTTTTAGTCGGGTATGGGAATAGGTCAATATGTCGTAAGGGATGGCAGTTCCTAGGGATGGGTGATCGGACAAGGGAGAGTCGTATAAGCCGGGGAAAATACCGACGATTGTTAGACCTTAACCCGACGGTTCAATTTATGAGATCTCGTTATTATTTAAAGGGTTTTAAATAAATGTGCATATTATTGTTATTTTTATTTACATAATGGGACATGTATGTTTTATGCACGAAAACCATGAACTCACTGAGCTTTGTAAAACTGACTAGTAGTATGCATGTTAAGAGCAAGAGGTTCAAATGTGGACATGAAACATCCAAAAACCATGACAAATTTAAACCTTAAAATTTATCAAAATTAACCATAATTTCATCCAAACATTTATACATAGGTGAAGAATTAGCTATGAAGGTTCATATTTACAAATTGAACTTATCAAAACAACCTGCTAATCTAATCCTAAACATTAAGATCATATTATACTAGTTGTTTAGACCATTTACAAAACATATATGCTAACTTCTCCACTCATCTCCAAAAGTTGAATACCCGAAATCACTCGTCCCTCTTCCTGTTACTTCCCCGAGCTCGTACCTGGTAAGAAAACTTAATTTGAAACGATTAGGCTTACGCCTAGTGAGAACATCCATTTTCAAATCAAAACTTTATAAGCTTTGGAAACCAATGTAAACAAAGCGTATAAACAAACCTGGTTTTCCATCATCCTTAACGTACATATAAACATCTTGCGATGACGGGAAGATACCCGATTCCATGAATATGACTAACACTGAGTAAGTCATATCATCACGTTCGAGAGCCCACTACGAATCATCACCGATTCGAGATCATTGCTCATGTCCAAGAAATTATAATTTACTTTATGCCAATTTCTTGGAGTGGATGTAGAGATTACAATTTACTTTATGCCTATCTCTTACCTTCCCATAGAAATCAGGAATTACGATTAACTCACGCCTATTCCTAGATTTCTCATCACAATACGAAATGAGAATTACAATTTACTTTATGCCTATTCCTCATTTCACGTCAACGGAAATTACAATTTACTTTATGCCTATTCCACGTTTCACATCACAATACGAAATGGGAATTACAATTTAATTTATGCCTATTCCTCATTTCTCATCACCATACGAAATGGGAATTACAATTTACTTTATGTCTATTCCTCATTTCAGGTCAACGGGAATTACAATTTACTTTATGTCTATTCCACGTTTCAATTAATGCCAGTGCCTATGGATCCATTACACTTACTAGCATACGTGCATATTAACTCAATCGCATACCATCTCATATCACACTATAAACAGAGTTATAATGATATTCGTACTGGTAAAATGATTAAGATACTTTTCCTATCATACTGAGAAAATACTTAATCATAAACCCCATTCAATAAGTTATCCGGAACTCCTATCCGGTAAACTAATCCAGAACTCATTTAATCCGGTAACACCCGAAATACTATTTCTGGACTCAAAGTCCGGAATCATCCGGTATCATATCCAAAACTTACCTGGATTCCGGTACACACCCGGTACAAATCCGGAATCAGATATCAAATTAGATACCAATCCAGAATCCGATGTTAAATCCGATATCAATCCGGAATCCGGTATCAAATCCGATACCATTCCGGAATCCGATAACTTTCAGAATCCTCATATTCCGGACTAATCGAACTGCACATCGATTTTTGGTTTAAAACTTATCTCAATCCAATTCTCAATCATTTTCATACCAATACATAATTACCAAAACATATAGACAGTTTATAATCAATTATTTCATTTGATTCAACTGTAATTATTTGAAAGAAGAGATGAACTCACCTAGGTCTAGAACTCGAATACAGAATGCAGTTCAAGTGGTGACCGACCGAGGTCAGACGACAGAGCAGGAAACTCCACACAGAACCAAGGATGCTACAACTGTGGAAAGCCAGGTCACTTTGCCAACGAATGCCGGAGCAAGTCAAATCGCCCTCAGAGGGATGCAGCTTTCTACAAAAAGAAAGTTGAATACTATGCTCAGAAGTCACTAATGGTAAACAAAGAAATCTGGAAGTCATACACATCCTCTGACGAAGGCAAAACAAATAATGCTCTATTCTGTGGCATGGTAGAAGTCAGCTCCGACTCCGACAGTGAGGTATCCACTTCTACCTCTAACTCTAATACTGCAGAAGATGACTTGATTAAACTTAACATTGAATACATTGAAATGAAAAAGACATGCGAAAGTATTCAGAAAAAGCTCACCTTCTATGAGAGAGAAGATAGACTTCTCACTCAAGAAAAAGCTAAGATTTTTCAAGAAAAAGCTAAGATTTTTCAAGAAAAAGAAGAAATTGAAATTGACTGGAACAAAAAGTTAAATCCTTTAAAAGAAAAGATTTCTGAACTTAATTCTTCCTTGAAAACAAAGTCTAAAGAACTAATGGACGTTGAGTGCGACAGAATGAACATCTTAGCTCTTAAAAATTATTTTCAAAAGGAAAGATAAGTTCTCTGTCAGGATTAACTTAGAAGAGATCTTCAAATTAAAAAAATTCAAGATTCTCAGAAGGTGTACGAAAAAATAAACACACAAATAGGGAGACGGGGAATTGGCTTCTATGATATAGATCCTTATACCGGAACCAAAAGAAACAAGTCTCTGTCCTCTTTATTTCACATTGGAGATAAAGGAAAACCTGGATTTCCAAATCTTCTCTCTGTAAGTAAAAGGAAAAAAGTCTCTGGGGAACCTCACAAGAGGAAATCTCTGAAGATGACAAATGTGTGGTTTGAAAACACAAATTTGTCACCTTCAATCTCTGTCAAAAGAGAATCCAAACCTAAGAGGTATCTGAAAACTCAAGATCAGATAGGAATCTTCAAGTTTGGTAATCCCGAGACTCAAACTCAAGTTGCATTTATCTGCATGATGAATTCTGAAAAGAATTTATCAGCAGAAGCACCTGAGTTCAAGCCAATAATTACAGAAGAAAAACTTGATATATCTGAAGAAAACCTCTGTACATCTTCCAGCGATCAAGATCTCTCTGAAGAAAACTTAACAGATTCTTCTGTTAACTTAGAAAATAGTTCATCAGAAAAGGAAGAAAGTGAGTATGACACATGTTCTGAAAGCCCAGCCCTTGTCGAAAGAGAACCAAGTGACTGAACCTCTGTATATGAGGACGATTCATCCTCTGACGAATCAGAGACTGACTCTAAGTCAGAGATCGGACCTAGTGACACAGAGGTTTTTAAACAAACCTCTGAAGTTCTTAACAGAACTATTCCCCTGAAGGAGAAAATCACTGGAATTCCTATCTGTCCAGACTTTTTGAATATGTGCATACAAGCCAAAACCTCTCTTGAGCTTAAAAATTTCAAACAACAGAAGTTAATGTCCACTCAAATTCCAACGAGTTTAAAGATTTTAAAACCCTTCAAACATGTTAAAGAAAAACTAACATGGCAACAGAAGGGTAAATGGACTAAAATTAACAAATATTTTTCTTCTGTGACAGTGAAATCTACAGAAGTTCACAACAGAAGGGGAACGCAAAAGGCAGCACTCAACAAAGTATTTTGCAAACAACGATCTAGCCTACATAAACCTTCTGGTAATAGAAAGTCTAATGTTAGTATAAATTGTAATGCCTCTGTGCCCCCATTTAATGTATTTAATGAAAAGTTCAAGCAAATCTCTTCGCAAAGTCCACACTGTCTTCTCTCGGTACCCAAAGCAAGAGATAAATCCAAGGGTAAGAAGAAACAAAATGCTTCTTCAACAGAAGCTAAAACAAAGACCCCTGACAAAACTGGACCCATGTGGATATGGGTACCTAAACCTCTCTAATTGTCTTGTAGAAGCAGTATGTGCCAATCTGGTATCTAGACTCCGGATGCTCGAGGCACATGACTGGCGACAGAGGTCTTCTATCCACATACAAATAAAAGAACGATGGTGAATGTGTGACCTTTGGAGATAATAAAAAGGGGTACATCAAAGGCTACAAAGTCATAAAGAAGGAAAATATAACCGTATGCAAAGTTGCATACGTTGATGGCCTTAAACATAATCTTCTCAGTGTTAGTCAACTCTGCGATACGGGATTCGACGTAATGTTCAAAAGAACCTTTTGCTCTCTATAGAGCGAGGACACAGTACTTGAACTTCTGCGAGCCAAAATAAGAGGAGATGTATATATCATGAACTTCAATGCAAAGAACAAGAAAGACAAAATCTGCCTTGTTGCACGCAAAAGCGAAGAAGCCTGGTTATGGCACAATAGGTTCTGCCATTTAAACTTTCATACTCTTGATAAAATTGTAAAACTTGATCTAGTCAAAGGTCTACCAAACGTTAAATTTAATAAGGATCATTTATGCTCTGCCTGTGAAATGGGAAAACTCAAAAGAGCTTCCCATAAAGGCAAAACTGATGTATCTTGCCCTAGACCTCTGTACATGCTACATGTTGACCTCTGCGGTCCAATATCTACACAAAGTCTAGGAGGCAAGAAATATCTGCTTGTTTTGATCGATGAATTCTCAAGATTTACATAGGTTGAATTTGTCAGAAAGAAATCAGATGTTCCAAACATTCTGATAAATTTAATGAAAATAATCCAAGTTCTGTATGAGTGCAGGATTCAGAAACTGAGAAGCGACAATGGCACAGAATTCAAAAACTCTGTCATTGAAGCCTATCTTACAGAAGAAGGAATTTCACAGAACTTCTCTGTTGCACGCACCCCACAACAGAATGGCGTGGTCGAACAAAAGAATCGGACGCTTGTGGAAGCCGCCAGAACTATGCTACCCGCATGTGGATTACCAATGGCATTTTGGGCAGAAGAAGTATCAACCGCTTGCTATACCCAAAATCTGTCAATCATCGTAAAGAGACACATCAAAACACCATATCATTTGATCAACAAAAGACGACCAAACATCAAATTCTTCTATGTATTTGGATGCAAGTGCTTCGTCTTAAATGATAGAGAAGCAAGAGGAAAGTTTGAAGTAAAGGCAGATGAAGGCAAGTTCATAGGATACTCTGCAACTTCCAAGGCCTACAGAATTTATCTTCTGTGATCTCGAACGATCGTACAAAGCAAAAATGTTTCTTTTGACGACACCTTCCAAAAGACTTCTGAACAAATCAGTTCAAAACTCGAAACAAGAGGGGAATCCTCTAGCATCTCAAAACAAGAGAAGAAGAATTAAGTCTTCTATTTCAAGAGATGTTCCATGACGACATTGATCCCTCTGCTGGAGCCGTCTGAGCCTCTGGAGAATCATCTTCTGCCAGCCAGAACGCAATAGGTATCTCTCTAACTGGTCCCTTAAATAATTCATCTTCCTCTGTTAATCATACAGATGCAAATGCCGAGGGGGAGCCAACAGAAGATGATACAACAAGGAAAACAACCACATAAGCTACTGAAGAACCAACTCCTGAAACCACAGAGGAATCAATAACAGAGGAGCAAGAAGACTCAGTCTATACTTTCTCAGAGGAATAAACACCGCCACTCATTCCAATCATTCCACAATCTGTAGGATCAAGCACGAAGGCAAAATCTACGACAGAGGCTACACCAGAACAACAATTAGAAACCTCTGAAGATCAACTTGATGAAATCGATGACCATCTCCCAAGAACAACAAAGTGGACAAAGAGCCATCCTCCAAGTCTTATAATCGGCGAACCTTCTGAAAAGGTAAAAACAAGATCTGCCACTACTAACTTTTGTTTCTTTACAAACTTTATTAGTATGATCGAGCCAAAAAGGATCTCTGAAGCCCTTGACAACCTAAACTGGGTAGATGCTATTCAAGAAGAGCTTCTACAGTTTGAACGAAATAAAGTCTGGACTTTAGTTCCTCTGCCACGAGGAAAACAAGCCATAGGAACTAAATGGGTCTTCAGAAATAAGAAGGATGAAGATGGAGTGGTCATAAGAAACAAAGCAAGATTGGTGGCCAAGGGATATCGCCAAGAAGAAGGCATAGATTATGATGAAACTTTTGCCTCTATCGCACGACTCGAAGCCATAAGAATATTCTTAGCCTTCGCAGCCCACAGAGGTTTTAAAGTATTTCAAATGGACGTAAAATCTGCTTTTCTACATCGCGAAATCCAAGAAGAAGTATACGTCCAACAACCACCAGGGTTTGGAAGATCTAAGTACCCAAAATACGTGTACTACCTCGACAAAGCTCTGTATGGACTGAAACAGGCTCCAAGAGCATGGTACGAAAGACTTTCTACCTTTCTTCTCGATAATGGTTACGACAGAGGTACGACGGATACCACTTTGTTTTATAAACGAAAAAGTGATGAAATTATGCTTGTACAAATATATGTGGACGACATAATTTTTGGGTCTACAAATACAGAAGAGTGCAAAAAGTTTGAAAAACTCATGCAGAGTGATTTTGAAATGAGTATGATGGGAGAATTAACTTTCTTCCTCGGACTCCAAGTAAAACAATCACCAGAGGGAATTTTCATAAATCAAGCTAAATATGTCTCTGACATACCTTCAAAATACAGTCTCTCTGATGCCTCTGTAATGAGAACTCCAATGGCCACAGGAAATAAGTTAGACTCATATCCAAATGGCATATCTATAGAGTGCACGCTCTACGGAGGAATGATTGGGTCTCTGTTATACTTAACTGCAAGTAGACCTGACATAATGCATGCCACATGTCTCTGTGCAAGATATCAAGCTAACCCGAAGGAATCCCATTATAATGCTGTAAAGAGGATCTTCAGATACCTCAAAGGGACCAAAAATCTTGGCCTCTGGTATCCGAAGAACTCTGGTTTTGGTCTTAAAGCTTATACAGATTCAGATTATGGAGGATGCAAGCTCGACAGAAAGAGTACCTCTGGGAGTTGTCAATTCCTAGGTGGTAAACTAGTCAGCTAGACCTCTAAGAAGCAGAACTGCGTATCCACATCTACAGCAGAAGCCGAATACGTTGCTGCTGCTAGTTGTTGCTTCCAGGTTATGTGGATGAAAACTCAGCTTAAGGACTATGGCCACATCATATTCAAGATTCCAATCCTCTGTGACTCAAATAGCGCCATAGCCATCTCTGCCAATCCAGTATAACACTAAAAAACAAAGCATATCGATATCCGTTACCACTTTCTGAAACACCATGTTGAATATGGGACAATCGAAATGCACTTCGTGTCTACAGAGTACCAGCTTGCAGACTTATTCACCAAGGCACTAGAAGATAAAATATTTCTTTTCTTGGTGGGTAAGTTGGGAATGATAAGCATGAGTTAAAACCTCTGTAAGTATAACTTAATCTTCTGTAAATATATAAATAAATGTTTCTGTTGTTTTATTTCATTTATGTTGGTCCCGAAGGGCTATACAAGTTTGTAGAAGGGGGGGGGGGGGGGGTTGAATACAAACACAGATTTTACTTTTCTAAATTGTTTATTGATAAATCATTAACAATTTACAGCTTGTCGCGGAAACAAGATTAAGGATAAATCCTAAATCTAAACAAGTTGGAACACTAAGTTTCCTGCACTAAGAAGGAGAAGGAAATTACTAATAATAACCTATCTCAAGATAAGAAGGATGAACTTGTCCAGAGTTAGCAAGTTACTTCAAAATGAAGTGAGTTCTTCTTCTTATATACTGCATGCATTTAATGCATTGCAGTTTACACTTTACACGTGGCAGCAGCTGATTTGTTGCATGTCATTGACCTTTGTTGACAACCTAAGTAGCCGCATGTTTGAACAGTGTAGTATCAGAGAGGTTGTACGATTTCTGACAATAAGGAGGTTCTTTTCTGACACATCGTACGGAGTCGTGCAAGGGTGGTTAAGACAAAAGTACTTTGTACGGAGGACTTCATGATCAGCTTTTCGTTGATTCAGCGATCTATCATTCTTCATCAGCGAATGATAGAGTTCAGCGATAGCTGAAGTCTTGTACTTCATACTTCACGTTGATTGGACAAATCTGAGTCCTCGCTGATCCGCATCAGTTCATTAGGAGACTTGTCGCTGGTTCTTCAGCTTGATCTTCGACTTCAGCGTAGAACCTATGTTGACGTGAAACTTGTCTTCTGGGATCATAAGTAAACAACTAACTTATCAGCGATCTCCATAAGTACTGAACAGACTCAGAGTATTATGGTGAACAGTTTCGCTGAATGTTTAATCTAAAGAGAGAGAGTTCCTATCAGCGGTACTGGAAGATCTTAGTACTTATCAGTGATGGTGAAACTCTGATACATATTGTTTACTTACAATTTTCACTAAGTATATAAGAGAGGGTCATTATCAAATCACTGAGGGTTTGGATCAACAATCTCCCCTTATTTGATTATGACATAGCAAGAGAGAAAATTGCTATATAATGAAAACATAAGGATAAAAAGAACTCATAAAATATTTGTCCCTTTTTACTGTTTTCTGGGATCTTTTCTGTACTGATGGAGTAAAGTACGTTTGCTAAAATTTTTCTTTAAACTTTGTAAAGATTACAGAGGGAAGTGGAAAAATTACAACTACAGCGAAAAAAATACAAGTACAAAAGATGTAGACAGATAAGGATAGAAAGAATTACAAGGCGATCCTATCCGTCAAAAGGTTCTTCCTTAATGAGTTGTTCATCAAGGGTCATTGATGTGGCAATCATCCAATCAGGGACATCTGCTCCTTGATTCTTTTTCTTTAGAGCTTCTTCAAAAATAAAGGGCTTCAGGTATCTAGCTTTGATGTCGCGTATGACTTCACACCAGTATAAGAGATCTCTGAGTTGTTCGATGAGAGCGATGTTGAGCTCAGAGACACGTTGAAAGTGATGATTTCCATAGTAGTCTAAAAAGAATATACCATAGGGATCACTTACAACTGAGCCAGGAATGAAAGTTTCTCCAGGTGGTAGGGAGGTGTCAAGCGCTGAGAGATCAGCATCAGGGCCAAGAACTTCAGCACGAGAGAAACCAATACCTGTTTCTTTCCGTATAATAGGACCTGAGTCTGAGACTTTCTTTCCCTTGGCAGAGTTCTTTCTTTGTTGAGGAGGAAGAAGAGTAGAAGGAGGAATATCCACAGCAGAAGAAAGCAGGTCGATCGGTTTGTTTAAGATCTTCTCGACATGGCTTTTGAACTTTGAGCGTGATCTCTGAATGGCTAATTTCGTTTCTAACCATTCAGAGAGACCAAACTTTTCTAAGGTTGCAGCATAGAAGGTTTGCTTGGTTTTGTCTTCTCTATAGACATCGACTTCAACAACAGGAACGTCTGCATACAATCTTCCTCTGATGTTTGCTTTGATGATTTTGGATGGTCTAGATCGATAGGTCAGCATTTGTTTAGCCCATTCCAAAGTCGTGTCAGAGACCTTAGTCTTTTCTCTAACGATCTCTTGAGCATCATCCCATAGCTGACGTTGAACATCAATGGGAACTCTTTTCAGCTTAGGGTCTTTTATTGATCGTTGAGTAAGCTTGATGGCGTATTCTTTGTCTTTTTATTCAGCTTCCTTTCTTTCAGCGATTAGGCGTTCATCTCTGAGGTGTTCCTTGTATTCCTTTTGGGAAATTCTGAACTTTGGAGGAACGGTAGGAAGTTGATCACGCTTTAGAATGATTCGCTAATCTTCGAGTCTCTTGATCATTGCATCTCTCTTTTCTTGATCCTCTTCACGTAGCTTTTGAGGAGCCAAGGAAGGTCTGTTTTTGTGAGAGAGAGTCTGTTCTTCAGGTTCATCAGTCTCAGAGATCAAATCCAAGACTGGGATTATGTCTTCAGCGCTGAGAGCTGGGATTATTGTTGAAGTCGCAGCTGTAGGAACTTCAGCGATATCCTCAAACAGGGTAGAGGACTAGATGAAACGCACCGATCTTACAAGTAAGAATTTGTGTAGAACAGAGAGAGAAAGAATGGGATAGTGTATGTAGGTTTGCGGAGGTAGAGAACTGATAAAGTGTATAGAGAAGGGATGTGAAGTATGGAGTTAGTGTACCCGACAAACCGGCTTTTTAAGCAAGATCGTCAGATTTTCATCTTCAGCGACATCTTTTCCTTTGCCTTTGTCAGCTTCAGATGCTGATGGATTTGTCTTTGTCCGCTCCCCTGAGGGTTCATTTATCAGAATCCCTTTAAGAGCTTTAGTTCTCTGAGCAGGCTTGACGATAAAAGAATCATCATCACCGTCATCTTCGTCATTATCATTCTTTGGAGAAGAGGATGGTTCAGCATCAGACAAGTCGATGGCTTCTTCATCTTCAGCTTCAGACTCAGTTTCTTCAGCTTCTTCTTCGAGTTGCTCCCCCTCAGATATATAGGTGAGCTTCTCGGTTCCCTCAGGGTGTTCATCTCCCTGAGGTCCAGCGGATGCTTCAGCTTCAATTGTCTTCTCACCTTCTTTAGTGAAGGTGAGGTCTTCGGTCTTCTCTCCCTGATAGATTCATCATGGGAAAGGTCTTCAGCGCTCTTGGAAGGGTCTTCAGCGCTCTTCTCCCCCTCATTTTCATGATGACTGGGGGAGGAATGAGATGATTCAGCAGCTGTGGTTTTCTCCCTGTCTTCTTGGCCAGGGACCCCGACATAAGTCTCAATCGTTGATAATCTGGTTTGAAGAGCAGAAATACCAGGATTGATTTTGACGAGTTCAGCGCGATCTGCCAGAGTAAAATGCTCAGGTGCAGGAGCAGGTGCAGGTGCAGGGGCGGTTGTGTTCGTCAGGATCTGCGTCAACAAGTTCTGAATTGAAGAGATGGCATTCTTCATCGCGTTGACATCAGTCTTCACAGAACTCATATCAGTTTTTACTGAACTGACATCAGCCTTTACAGCAGACATATCACCTTCGAGTGTGCCAACCGATGTCTTCAGCGTTGTGACTTCGCTGGACATGGTGTCAACTGATTTCTTGATGTCGAGGTAGTCTGTGTAGCTGTCAGCGAGAACTTTGGCAAAGTCACCCAGTGATTTATCAACCTTCTCCAAGTCAGCTTTGGAGGCATTCTTTTCGACGACAGTTGTCACCTTTGTAAGATTCTCTCCAGCGTTTGTTACAGCTGTAGAGTTGTCGGAAAGAGTAGTAGTGAGAGCTGTCAGCGACGTCTCTAGTGTCTTCAGAGAGGCGTTGATGTCTCTCAAATTAGGACCTGTAACATATAAAAACTTGTGAACAGAGGAAAGCTCAAAAGTTTGGGGTTCAGTTACAGTGTATAGGGGTTGGTGTGTACCTGCAGGGGGATTGGTGAATTCATCAAAATCGCGGGTTCCTGAGTAAAGTTCCATATCGTCAGCGAGAGTACGTGGACGTATGGTCAGCTCTGCAGGTCCTATGCCCATCACTCCTTGAAGAGTATTTTCTTTAGCTTCTGGAGGAATGACAGGTGCTTCAGTGATAACTGGAGTTGAGGGAGAAGCGAAGGGTTAGAATGGAGGTTGGTTACTGAGTTCAGCGTTGGAATCGCTGAGAATCACTTCATCAGTCTTTTGAGAGACTGCGGGAGGTTGGGTAGTTTCCAAGTTTGTAACCTCAGCGTTTAGAGACGCTGAAGTCGGGATAGAGTGGGTGGCTTGTTCAGCTGTGGCATAGCGTACCACTGAACTTTCCTTCAGCTCAACAGGAGGAGCTGAGGAGACTTTAGCAGGAGATTGCTTGGGTTGCTCCTTGGGTTTCTTAGTTCTTTTGGAACCAAGTTGGGTGTCAGAATGTTTCCTTTTCAGAGAAGGAATGGAGGTTGCATCTGGGGTATCAGCGGTGGGTTTGTCCGCTGAAGGAGCTGCAGAAGTAGAAGAAGTAGAAGGATTTAGAGGAGTTAAGAGTGTAGAAAGACGTACCTCATTCGCCACTGGTTTGAAGTCGAGTATCTTAGGACCAACGTGAGAGAGTTTCAGGTCACCCTATTGAGGATAGCTGTCCTTCAGGCCTTTTTGGAATATGGCACTGATGAATCGAGGATACGGAACCTATGGAGGTCTGTCAGCGACGGTGTCCACTCTAAGTACCAGGTCATCATAGATGATCGATGCCCAGTCTATATGTAGACCTTTCAGCAATGCATATCCCATTGTTTGCTGAGGTTTAGCGGCTTGGTCAGAGGAGCCGCTCTTGGCAGTCATGCAGCTGATTAGATGAGCGAAGATGAAATTCATCTCGCTGGGCATTTTCAATTTATTTATGATGGTCAGCTTCTTCTCGGGCTTCATATCCCTTCCAGTTTCCCATACATAGCCCATTGCATCAAGGAATGCAATGATGGCTTCCCTGTCTGAGTTTTTCTTGGGGTCGGGGAGGGGCACGAAGGGTTTTTCTTGGTTGCTATGGGAAGGCTGAGGGCTTTGCGAATGATGGCAAGGGTGATCTTCATGGTGCCATATTCGATATCGCATAGGATGCAGTCAATTGTTTTGGAGGGGTATTTGGCTGATGGTAACTGAGAGTGTCTGGCAGAGTACCAGAATTGTGATAGCAAAAGCTGATGTGCGGGAGGGGTTATGGTCAGGGCTGTGGAGATGCAGCAATTCTTGAGGAATTTCACAGCATCATCTAGATGTGTGACTTGCTTTCGAGGAGGAAACTCGAGAAGCGCATAAAGGTGTTCTTAATGAAGATTAGGGTTTTTCTTGTTTTTGAAAAACGAAATACAAACCCAATAAAAATCTTGTTTTCCAGTTTCCTTTGAAGATTGGGATTCTGGAAAAACGAATGAAGAACAAGTTTAAGATTTTTGCATTTAAACTTGAAGAACAACCATGAAATGGTTGTGTTCATAAAACCATGAAAGGGAATGATTTCATTTTTGAGAAGTTCTTTTGTTTGATCTTGTTAAAACAATGAGAAGATCAGAAACAAGTTATTTGCATTTGGTAAATAATAAGGACATATTAACCTTTGATGTTTGAAGAAGATGAACAGTTGTTCTTGAAAAATCGAGAGCAAAATGCAACAGTGAATTCTTTCTTTGCTTGGAGGAGAAGTTCGCGTAAAAGGAAAATATAAACGAAGAATTTGTTTATATAGAGATATTTTAGAAAGAGAAAATCTTGAGCGGGAAAAGATTTTCATCATGACACGGACACGTGTTTGCATTTGATTGGCGAGTAAACGAAACGTGCAAACGTGTGTCAGAAAGAAGAACGTGACAGGGCTTATCCGTTGTAATGATGTTACAACTGTCCTTTCATATTCATGGTTATCTCTGAGGTTTTGAAAAACTCAGGGATACTTTTGAAAATATGAAGCACTGAATTTAGAAATATTAGTGAAGGTTTTTAGAAATTTCAAAGTATCGCTGATAAGGAAGAGATATTCAGCGATGAAATTTATTTTGAAATCTTGCATTTACATGCGATTGTCAGGGAGAGAAAAACATACCTTGATATCAGCGAATCAAGCTTATTCAGAGAGAATATGATATAATAGGTTATACAAGTTGATTTTATCCCGAAGGCTATACAAGTTTGTATAATCGTATCGCTGATCAAAATGGGAACCGCTGAAGATTTTATTCTTCAAAGTTCAGCATTCCAAGCTCGCTGATGAGAAAGTTGAATCTTGTCTCATCAAGAGGTTTGGTGAACAGATCAGCTAACTGATAATCAGTTGGGATAAAATGAAGTTCTATATCACCATTCATCACATGATCTCTGATAAAATGATACCTGATTTCGATGTGTTTTGTCTTTGAGTGTAGCACTGGATTATTGGCTATAGCGATGGCACTTGTGTTGTCGCAATAGATTGGAATATTTAAGAGCTGAAGGTCATAGTCCAGTAGTTGATTTCTCATCCACAAGACCTGAGAACAGCAGCTTCCAGCGGCTACATACTCAGCTTCAGCTGTAGAGGTGGACACTGAGTTTTGCTTTTTACTTGTCCAACTTACCAGCTTTCCACCCAGGAGCTGACATCCTCATGTGGTGCTTTTCCTATCCATTCTGCAACCTGCAAAATCAATATCTGAATAGGCGATTAGATCGAATCCTGAGTCTTTGGGATATCAAAGACCTAGATCCGTTGTACCCTTAAGATATCGAAAAAATCGCTTTACAGCTTTCATATGAGATATCTTAGGTTCAGCTTGATATCGTGCACACAAGCATGTTGCAAACATAATATCGGGTCGGCTAGCTGTAAGATACAAAAGTGAGCCGATCACCCCACGGTACAAAGTGACATTAACAGGAATACCCTTAGTATCCTTATCAAGTGTCAGCGGTGGTGCCATAGGGGTTTTCATAGCTGAACTTTCAGTTATGTCGAATTTCCTCATCATATCTTTAACATACTTTCCTTGATTAATGAAAGTTCCTTTTTCATTTTGCTTTATCTGAAGACCAAGGAAATATGTTAGTTCACCCATCATGCTCATCTTATACTTATCTTTCATTCTATCAGCGAAACGAGTACAAAGAACAGGGTTAGTAGAGCCAAATATAATATCATCAACATATATTTGAACAAGAATGATATGACCTTTTACTTTCCTGAAAAATAGAGTTTTGTCGATTTTACCTCGTTCAAATTGTTCAATATGGAGATAAGTAGAAAGAGTGTCATACCATGCACGTGGAGCTTGCTTTAAGCCATAAAGTGCCTTATCCAGTTTATAAACATAACCTGGACGCTTAGGATCTGAGAATCCTAGAGGTTGTTCCACATAGACTTCTTCATTCAGCTTTCCATTTAGAAACGCTGAATTAACATCCATCTGATATACTTTGAAGTCTTTGTGTACAGCGTATGCTAAGAATAGACGAATAGATTCTAATATTGCTACTGGAGCAAATGTTTCGTCATAATCTATGCCTTCCTCTTGTCTGTATCCCTGAGCAACAAGACGAGCCTTGTTGCGGGTTACAGTTCCATGTTCGTTCAACTTGTTTCGATAGACCCATTTAATGCCTATCACTGTTTTATTAGTTGGTCATCGAACAAGTTTCCAAACTTTGTTTCTTTCGAATTCAGTCAGCTCTTCTTGCATGGCGCTGACCCAGTTTGGATCTTTGAGGGCATCATCTACTTTCTTTGGTTCAGTTAGTGAAATAAAGTTAACAAATAAACAAATATTACCTGCACTTCGTCGAGTCTGAATACCAGCGTTTGGATCACCAAGAATTTGATCAATTGGGTGATTTATAGTCCATCGCTGAGCCGGAGCGTGAGACGCTGACTCAACCTGAACTGGAGGAGCTGAAGATGAGGCTTCAGCGACGTATGGAGTATCAGCCAAGAGAGGAATGGATGCAGTTGACATTTTATTCACTGATTGCTGAGAAGTAGATGGAATGTCTGAGACATTCGTTTCAGAAGCAGGTATAGTGTTTATAGGAACAGCTGAGACCCATGATGTTTCAGCTTCACTATTCTGCATATTTGGAATGATAGTAGGACCATCATCTTCAACTGTGTGAGCACGAGGAGTGGGAATATCTTCTGAATCACCAAGATGAGAAAACATCCATTGATTTAGTTCTTCAGTATCAGCGGACGGTTTAGAGTTCGCTGAGCGGGATTCGTCAAACGTGACGTGAATTCTTTCTTCAACAGTTTGTCTTCTTTGATTAAAGACTCTGAAGGCTTTGGAAACTGAGGAGTATCCAAGAAAGATTCCATCATCAGCCTTAGGATCAAACTTTCCAAGGGCATCTCTGTTGTTTAGTATGAAACACTGACATTCAAAGATGTGAAGAAAGCTGATTGAAGGCTTTCTCCCATGAAAAAGTTCCTAGGCTGTTTTATTGAATCTTTTGACTATCAGCGATCTGTTTTGCGTAAAACAAGCGGTGTTGACAGTTTCTGCCCAAAACTGAGTAGGCAGGTGAGAATCGTTGAGCATTGAACGTGCAGCTTCAATAATTGTTCTATTTCTTCTTTCAGCGACTCCATTTTGTTGTGGTGTTCTCACTGAAGAAAAGTTGTGAGAAATACCCTTGCTCTCAAAGAAGGAATCAAGAGAACTGTTTTTGAATTCAGTCCCATGATCACTCCTTATTGAGCGAATGGTCAAATTGTTCAGGGTTTCCATCTTCCGAACAAAGGTGATGAGTTCTTCAAGGGTGTCACTCTTGGAACGGAGAAACATAACCCATGTATAACGAGAAAATTCATCAACTACGACCAGTGTATATTTCTTTCCAGAGATGGATTGTTTGTTAACAGGGCCAAACAAATCCATATGGAGTAGTTGTAGAGGAGATGACACTGAGGAAACTTGCTTTGATTTAAAGCTTGCCTTTTTCACACGCTGAACATAAAGACTCTTTGGCGTATGAGTGTTGAGGTAGACCAGTAACCAACTCTTTTGAAGAAAGAGGGTTCAGTGTCTTAAAATTCAGATGAGAGAGCCTCTTATGCCATAGCCAGTTGACATCAGATGAGGCTTTTGAGAAGAAACATGAGTTCTCAGTGGTTGTTGAGTCCATGTTTATTACATAAACATTTTCCAAACGATAACCGCTGAGAGCTATCTTCTCCTTTTTGTCAGTGACAAAGCAGGATTCCTTAGTAAAGATTACTTTGTTATCCTTGTCGCAAAGCTGACTGATGCTTAGAAGATTATGCTTCTGCCCTTCAACATATGCGACTCTTCTGAAGGTGGTTGTTCCATTTGAGAGTACACCAAACCCTCAGGTATGTCCTTTTCCATTTCCACCGAAAGTCACAGAGGGACCCTTCTCTTCCTTGTATTCAGCGAGCAGGCTTTTCTCTCCAGTCATGTGTCTAGAGCATCCGCTATCGAGATACCAGATACCCTTCTGAACCTGCATCACAAAGGAAGATTAGTTTTTCTTGGCTATCCACTTAACCATGTGTACACGTTTGTCAGTAGAAGCAGTTGGAATGGAAGGTTCAACAGTCTTCGCAGCATTTGAAGATTCAGCTTTGTCAGCCTTCATTTTAGTTAATTTCTTAACCTCGGTGGTCTTCTATGCCTTGGGGGCAATCTTCACCTTAGCTATCTTATCAGCTTTGGTGGCTGTGGGGCACTTACTAGCAATATGATCAGTGAGTCCACAGTGATAACATTTCCTATAACTAAAAGTAGTTCCAGGACCATTTGAGTGCTGATCTTTTGATTTTGAATTTGAAGAACCAGCATCAAATAAGCTTTTGGCTTTAGAAATGGGAGGAACATTTAGTTCTTCGTATTTGTTACCAAGGACATCCACTCTGAGTCTAGGAGTAGATCGCTGAATAGACGCACGCTGAGTAGATCCAGAGATCTGATTCCTTGATCCAGAGGAATAAATCACTAAAGCTTTAGAAGCATTCATCTTTGGTACTAAAGTACCCTTTTGAGGATTTTGTTTCAACGAAATTCCTTTACCTGTATCTTTAAAGACAGAGGTAGGTTTTGGATAAACCATTTTCTCTTTACCTTTTGAGGTAGAGATTTGCTCAGGGGTAGTCGGTATAGACGAGGAACACTGAGAGGATGAAGTATCAGCGACTGAGGATACGAAAGTTCCAAATAAGAGCATGGAACGATCAGTGGTTGGTTCTTTAGTTTCATATTTGTAACCAAGACCACGTTTATCACTCAGGGGTATCTGAGACTTAATTATCTCAGTGATCTTTGTTGAAGAGTTACACCATCCTTCTACAGTAGCTTTTTCAGCTTTCAAAGCAGCGATAGCTTCTGCTCGTTCGATTTTGACTAGCTGATTTAAATGCACTTGATCTTTAAAATCTTCTTCAATTTTAGAAAGCTTTTCCATTTGAAGTTGACAGTTTTTAAGCTGTTCAGCGAGATCAAGGTTTTGGTTTTCAACTATTGTTTTGCCATTCATTGCTTCATATAAACTTCTAGTCAAGAGATCGATTTTGCGTAGACTATCAGCTTCATCAATATTTGCAATATTTGTAAAGAAGGAAGGTGATACCTGAATTGCAGATGTTGAAGTAGAGGGAATGTCTGTGTGAAATCCCAAATTCTAGCAAGTAATCAAGAATGATGTAGAGAGAGAATCTAGAGAGAACTTGTCATCCATATATTGATCTCTAAAGTGTAAATGACAAAATGCTCAAGAAGTTATGAAGTGTTGTCTAGTGTTGTTCCAGCTAAAGAACTAAACATGCCTATTTATACCCATAACATACAAGGTATAAAGGCAAAGCTAACTAATACAGTACATTGACTTTACAGTAAATCTTGAATACAACAATGCTCTAACAATCTCCCCCTTTGGATTCAAGATTTAAAAAATATGACAGCAGTCTTCAGCTCTTTGATCTTCAATACTTTATCTTTGACCTCTTTAAACTTTGAGGCTCAGATAATCTTCAAATAGCTTTATCTCCACTAGTTCACGGCGAACTATATGCTTTGACACTCTTTAAGAACTCAGCTTTGAAGAATTTTCAGACAAACATGAAAAGTCTTTGTCTTTCTCTTTGAAAAGGGAACCTTCTTCAATACAATCTTCAACAGATTGTCTTCATGTCTTGAACATGAATTTCAGAAAGATGCGAAGCCATCCACATTTTTGAACTTTTAGGTGTAAGCGCATTCCGAGAACCACTCAGAACTAAGATAACCAAATTCAGCAACATTTGGACTTCACATGATCCTTCTCCCCCTGATCTTCAGTCTTTGTTCACGAATCTTTGACTTGAAATATATTTGACTTGAAAGCTTTTTGACATGAAATTGAATTAAACATTTCTCCCCCTTTTTCGATGAAAGTGAGCATCATTATCATCGAAAACCTTCTTCAATTTCAGTCGCGTCTCTTAGTATTACTAACAATATCCTCCTTAGTGGATAACCTTGCTCCCCCTCAAAATAAGAATTCTGGAGCAATTTGTTTTCTCCCCCTGAAAGTATGCATATATTTCAATAACGTACAGTATTTGAAATTGTAGCACAAATTTTAAAACAAATTTACACAAGGGAAATAAAATTCATTGAACTTCATTTTATAACTACTAACATTTGATCATTTGAAAGCTTTACAAAAGAAATTCAACTTAATGAAATTTAACAATATTTCAATCAAATGAAATCAAATGCATGTGTTTGGATTCAAAAACAAGACATCATTGCATATCAAGTTATAAACGTTCAGTGTCAACCCCTTTATCAAATCTATTTGGTGTGCTGGCATGCGAAATATGATTAGCATAAAGCTTATGCATTTCTAAAACATATAAGAATACTCTGTTCTACTCACACTATTTGTACAAAATCAGGATTTTCACAAATTTACGGGTTTATCGCGACTTTGTATTTTCCCAAGTTTCAAGAGATGTGTGCTCATTGGCATCTTTTCGTTTGTGCTCATTGGCATCTTTTGATTTTGTGCACATTGGCATCTTTTGATTTGTGCACATTGGCATCTTTTAATCAAGGAGTTTTAGTAAGAATAAGATACACCGTTAAACATGACTTTCTATCTGGTTCTATAGCAGGATTTGGGTTAGCAGATCCCAGACCAGTTGGCCTTAGGTGTTAGGTGTCGAGCACCCCTTAGAACTTAATTTCCCAAACCAGAAAGGCCACATCGATATATCTTAAACCTATTTGTACCAGTAAAACATGGCTTTCTATCTGGTTCTATTGCAGGATTTGGGTCAGCCGATCCCAGACCAGTTTATCTTAGGGACTAGGTGTCGAGCACCCCTTAGGACTTACTCTCCCAAACCAGAAAGGCCACATGCACAAACTTTCAAACTAAATGATAATGCAATAATTTTATCTCAATCACTTTGTTCTAAAACATAGTGCTTATCCCATATTTTCATTTCCATCCATCACTCAGACATTTAGGCTTTTTGAGCATTATATTCTATATAAGTCCAGATTCACATAATTTTGAGCATCCAGCATAATTTCATTCATGTTTTGCTGACCTTTCGATTAATTTCAGAGGTGAAAGTTGAAACAAATATAACTCGGATAAAACAAAAATACTTGTAAAATCATCTTTTAGCACACATTTAATTCATTGAATGAAAATTGAAAATTTCATCTCATTGAATTAAATTTGTAAAGATTCAAGTTTTCAAAGCAGTAGAAACAAAATATGATCCAATGTTACCTTTCACCACTTGTTCCTTGAAACTGAAAGATGTAACAATTAAGGATATCACCTGAGAAGTATGAGTTCTAAACTGATTTGTTTAGAAGTCTTAGTCTTTGAAGTACGGGTCCTGAACTGAATTGTTCAGAAGCCAAAGTCGTTGAAGCACGGGTTTTGAACTGATATGTTCAAAAGCCAAAAAACGTTTAAGCACGGGTCCTGAACTGTTGTATTCAGAAACCATAGTCTCTTTTAAGTGCGGGTCCTAAACTGACTTGTTTAGAAACCATAGATCTTTGTCTCCCCCTTAATGGTACAAATATTCTTCAAAAAATACGCCGCTTCTCTTCTGTTTTTAGTCATGTGTGTGGTATGGATCTACAAATCAGTACAACACATGAAGAACCTACAAAACAGATTAAGCAGATTTTGGTACCCAACGGCACTTAGGTCCTAGTGGGATAGGTGTAGATTTCTTAAAAGGAATACTGTAAGTACCGTACCAATAAGAAGTATGATTTTTATGCACAAAATCATTTGAACCACAGTAGGAACAACAAATTTTCTTATGTGCCAACCTAATTAGATGATTTACAGAATGAATAGGATTAGGTTGAACAAAAGACTTACCTTTCGGCGCATTGTTCTTTTTGGCATTTGTTGTGGAGACAAATGATTTTGGCACATCTTTCTTTGGAACTGTTGTGCCTTTGACTCTCCATTACATCTTCACCTTTTTGAAGACTGAAAATTCTTCAGGTTTGGAAGTATTAACTTTAGGCACATTTGTTTTGTTATCTGATTTATCAAGCAGAGGATTATAGAAGAGATTTGTTGAACGAATCTGATCTTTTGAGAAATCAGTTGATCTATTAAATTGTTTAGAGGAAATGTTTTTAAAACTTGAACTTGAAGCAGTTTTAAAAGAACATTCAGAATCATTTGAATCAACAAATGGAGTCTGAAAGATAGAATTATGACTGGTCTGCTTTGAGACATCAAATTTAAAAATGACGTCTTCAAGTTCTTTGACTTTGTATATTAAAACATTTTTCTCTTTAGAAATTAGATCAAATTTCTTTTGGAGATCAGATTTGATCAACTGATCCTTCATAATATCAGCTGATAAACTAGATAATCTTTTGGTAAGATTAAGAATCACATCTTCAAAATATATGCGTTCCGATTAAAAATCTTTTTCCAAAAACTTTCTTTTATCAGTAATCTCTTTGAAAATTTTCATATTTTTCTTTTTAAGGGTTTTACTTTCCTTTTCAAAGAGATTTTTCTTTTCCGTGAAATCTTTTCTTTCCTTTTCCAAAAGATTTTCTAATTCAGTGATTTTCACGGAAAGTTCATAACTTTTAATCTCAAAAGATTTGCGTTCAGTTTCAAAACCATCTCTTTCTTTTTCGAGCTTCTCTTTTTCTAAAAATAAAACTTTCTCAAAGTCATAAACTTGTTTTGAAAGTTTTATACATTTCAGCTCAGTTTCTTTCTTTTCTTCAAGAGAAAAATTAGACAGTTTTCTCTTTAGCTCAGCGTTTTCACTGTCCAACGTTGTTCTTTTCTCTTGAACTCTTTTTAATTGATCTCGAAGGTATGAGTTCTCCTTCTCTCTCTTGTCTTCAATGCTCTTCAGATCAGCATTTTCACTTTGAAGAGTTGTTACTTTCTCTTGAAGTTTCTTGATTTGATCGTGCAGACTTGAGTTGTCTTTCTTTGTTTCAAGACCTGCAATATATATACTTCAAGATCAGTAATTCTTTTGGTAAGTTTAGCATTTGAAGAGGAAATGTCTAAAATTTGTCTCTTTAGATCAACATTTTCTTCCTCCATTACTTTATTTAAAACAAGAAATGAACGATCTGAAGCATTATCTTTGACAATAGTTTGATTCAAACTTTCATTATTTGATTTAACAAAGATTTGTGGAGTTGGAGGTATTTCTGTTATAATAATTTGTTGCAAAATTCCGTTCAGAAAATCAAGCAGAAAAAAAATTTATATAAATTTTTTTTGAAAAGCTCTTAAAGTGTATGAAAAACACTATGGAAAAAATTTCGGAATAAAAAATTTTCTCAAATTTTTATTTTTTTTTTAATTTTTTTTTAAATCAACACTGAATTCGGATGAATAAGAGTTCGAAACCACGGAATTCGAATGTAGTTGGATCCGAAATCAATGAATTCGAATGTACTCAATTCGGACTTAACTGAATTCGAATTCACTCAATTCGGACTTAACACGGTTCGAATTCACTCAATTCGGACTTAACATGGTTCGAATTCACTCAATTCGGACTTAACTGGGTTCAAATTCACTCTATTCGGACTTAACTGGATTCGAATCCACCCAATTCGGACTTAACAGGGATCGAATTCTATCCTTGGTAAATCAAACCAACTCAGATTTATCCACAACTTCTCAATTCGAATCTAACAGGGTTCGAATTCAACTCAATTCGAACTTAACAGAGTTCGAATTCAATGAATTTGAAAGCTTCTTGAGTCGAATTCTATACTTGTGATGACCAAGACCACTCCGAATTCTCTTGAATGATCCGAATTGTGTATGAATGATCCGAATTCACCAAGAATGATCCGAATTCTGCACTTCGAACACGAAAATCACTAAATCAGCCATAACTTTTTCAATTCTTGATCAATTGTTATGAAATTTGCACAGATTTGTTCGAAATTTGATTCCACACACTTTCTTAGTTAATCACAAATCCTAATTCGATCAATTTAATCGAATAATGATCCAAAATAGTAAGAAAATGTTTTCGAACAAAAACAGATATAAAATGATCAGATCTGCAAATTCTGTGCAGATTTTGGTATAGATCCCTGAATTAAAGATGTTCAGGGATGAAAATCGAGTGCAATGATGTCAAGAATCAATCCAAAAGATCAAAAAATGAAAAAGATGATGATTCTAGATGAACAGTAATCGTAATCGATGAAGGGTAAGAAATCATCATGAACAGTGATGAATGAAGGATCCGAAATCTTCAAGAACAGTGTAAAAAATCTTCAATTTGCTCTTTGATCTGCTTGAATTTTCTGTTTAGCTCTGATACCAAATGTGAAATCCCAAATTCTAGCAAGTAATCAAGAATGATGTAGAGAGAGAATCTAGAGAGAACTTGTCATCCATATATTGATCTCTAAAGTGTAAATGACAAAATGCTCAAGAAGTTATGAAGTGTTGTCTAGTGTTGTTCCAAAACACAAGATCTAATTCGATCAATTTAATCGAATTAAAGTCCAAAACAGTGAGTTGGGTTTTCGAACAAAAATCCAAAGAAATGATCAAATCTAATGATTCTGTTTAGAAAATGATGATGATCCAAGAATTAATGTTGTTCAGATATCAATTCCGAGTTCAGTGATGCCAAGAATTGATCCATGAAATCAGAATCTAGAAAAAATTCTATGTCTGAATGAAAAGTGATCAGATGAACAGTGATGAGTGCTTGGTCCGAATTCTTCAAATCAGTGCAAAAAATCTTCAATTTGGTCTTTGATCTGCTTGAATCTCCTGTTTAGCTCTGATACCAAACGGTATCAGAGCCAAATCGAAGAATTTTTCATCGATACGATCATTGGATCTTCACAATTCAAGCGTTTTTAGCCATATTTTGCTCAGATTTCGGATTCTTATGGTGTTTGTTCAAGAAAAAGTTGAACTCACTTTTTGGATCAAAAGTATGCCAAATCGATCAAATTACAAGTTTTGATCAACTAGAAATCTGTTCATCTTCATTTTTCGAATAAGTCTGCGAAAGAATCACTGAAATTGGTCAAGAATTGAAGAAGTTATGACGATTTTAGTGATTTTCGGATGCTGTTACTTGAATTCGGATTATTCTTGATGAATTCGGATTATTCTTGATGAATTCGGATCCTTCATCGTTTACTGTTCATTGATGAATTCGGATCCTTCATCATTTACTGTTCATTGATGAATTCGGATCCTTCATCGTTTACTGTTCATTGATGATTTCGGATCCTTCATGTTTTACTGTTCATGGTTTCGGATGCTACTATTGTTTGGATGGCTTAGATGGTTTCGAACTGTTCAGAGTTGTTGGTTTCGGATCTTGTGAAGTCCGAAATATTGCTGAATTTGGTCATCTTAGTTCTGAATTTCGGAATGTGCTTACACATAAAGGTTCAAAGGTATGGATGGCTTCGCATCTTTCTAATCCTCATTCTAATGGTTTCGAATTCCATTTATTCAAGATAGGCATGGTTTCGCATCCAACATGATACGTAATGGCTTGATTTCGAACCCTACATGATCCGGATTCATTGATTTCGGACCCTTCATGATTCGAATTGTCTTGATTTCGAACCCTTCATGATTCGAATTGAGTGATTTCGAACCCTTCATGATCCGATATGTCCTGATTTCGAACCCTTCATGATTCTAATTGTCTTGATTTCGAACCCTTCATGATTCGAATTGAGTGATTTCGAACCCTTCATGATCCGAATTGTCCTGATTTCGAACCCTTCATGATTCGAATTGAGTGATTTCGAACCCTTCATGATTCGAATTCCATGATTTCGAACCCTTCATGATTCGAATTCCATGATTTCGAACCCTTCACGATCCGAATTCATTGATTTCGCACCCTACATGATTCGAATTCCCTGATTTCGCACCTAACATGATCCGAATTGAGCTGATTTCGCACCCCACTTAATCCGAATCCATGGTTTCGAATCTGCCTACATCCGAATTCTGATGGTTTCGGATCCAAGAAATTTATTGAAAAATATTTCTCATTTAGCGGAACCCCCGTGCTAAGTCTCAGGAGGGGGGCATTGTTCATGGATTTTAGCATAACGCGTGTGTGACATCATTCAGATATTCAGCTTGCGACATACATTTAGCAACTGTCAAAGTTTAAAAGAGCTCAAGTCTTTCAAGATATTCAGAAGTTGATTGTTGGAGTTCAGTCTTTGATTGGATTGGAAGAGACGCTTGAATATTTGCAATCATTATTCTGAAGTTTTGTTGACGATGCTAGACCTTTGAGTGCTCTTTATCATTTTTCTGACTTGATCAACCAGAATTGTGAGAGCTAGCAATCATTGTTCTGGTGCTTTGGTTGTGATTCAGACTTTTGAGTGCTTATAATCATCCAGCTATTTCTTGAAGATTGTAGTTCTGGATTCTCTTCATTCAGTGGCTTGAAGTATTTTGAAGACAGCATTTCTCTACAGTTGCTGAACAATGTTATTTGCTTGGGTCGTCTCATCCCTACCGAGTAGCGCGTGTTTTTACCGTTCCTTCTTCGAGCAAATTCGTACCAAATTCTTAAGCCGAATTCCTACTCAACTCGTGATAAAACGACGGATTCCTTGTTTTACACTAAGAATGCATTTGGTTTTTCATTCAAAACTCACTCGTTATCATTCTTGTGGGCTTATCGGAACGAGCTCGAGTTTCTACATTTTGGAGATGTTGTTCGTGCACTTAGTGGAGTACATTGGATCTAAGTTTACTCAAGGTTGAAAATATGATGAATAAGAGCAACATTCAAGGGGGAGCCAAGCCTACATTTGAAGAATGCACCGCTAAAGTTTTTACAAGGAAATCAAGGGGGAGAGGAACTAATGATTTGAAGATGATTTGCTTTCCAAAACTTTAGGGGGAGAATGTTAGGACACTGAAGTTGTCCTTTATAATAGAAAGTTTTGTAAAGCAATAGCTGTGTTAAAGGGCTTATGCTTAATTGTTGTAGCAAGTGATGAAGACTATAAATAGGTATTTACTTGTAGTTTGTAAGAAGTGAAGTCACTAATACAAGATGTAGATCTCTAATCACTTTGTGTTCTCTCTAGGTTAGATTTCCTTTTCAATAATGTTCTTCATCTTCTTGTTACACAATACTTGGATTGTATGAAGATCATGGACCTAACAGTCTGAACTTTCTTCCTCATCTTCAATCTTTGCCATAAGACAAAGATTTGCTTCATCATCCTCAGAATCAGATGATGATTCTTCTTCTTTAGAAGCAGCCCAATGGTAAACCATCAGGCCTTTGCCTTTCTTCTTGAAGCTTTTCAACTTTGCATGTTTTTCTTTCTGCTTAGAATATTTGTCATCTTTATTCCTGGGAATAAAGGATTTCTTGGGAAACGCTGAGTTTCTCGATACTTTCTTAGACCTGCACTCGTTAGCGAAATGTCCAATCTTTTCGCAGTTAAAACAAGTAGCAGTAGCCTTATCAACAGTAGCTGATGATCTTGGCTTATCAGTTATTGAAAGAGGTTTGTTCTTTCTGAACATTTTCTTTTTGGCGAATCTCCTGAACTTTTTAGTTAGGAGAGCCAAAGATTCATCATCATCTGAAGAGTCAGAATCTGATGACCTTTCAGAGTTACTTTCTAACACAGTGATAGTGACCGAGGGTCGCTGAGTATAAGGTTCCTCTGAGATTAAAGCAACAGGGGTGCTTTTGGAATCTTTTATAAGATTCTTCTTAAGATGGCTTGATTGCTCATGATTCAGCATCGTGCCATATAAGGTAGCAAGGGTCATTGATCTTAGATCTTTTGACAGCTTGAGACACATAGAATAACTGTCCCAGCTTTCAGGTAAACATTCTAGAAACTTTGTCAGCACTTCAAAGTTAGAATATTCCTTACCAACAGTTTTCAGATCTATTATTAAGCAATTAAAACGTTGGTGAACTTCAGAGAGAGTCTCATTCTTACCACAAATGAAACTTTCATACTGTCTTACCAGGTTGATCTTTCGAGAGTCCTGGACTTCAGCAGTACCTTCGTACTGAACACATATTGTGTCCCACATGGCTTTTGAGGATTTCATGTTCATGACGGAATGGTAGACTTCGTCAGGAAGAGCCATGGATAGTATGGATCTGGCTTTTGTGTCGATAGCCACTTTCTTCTTATCTTCGTCAGTCCACGTATGAACTTCTTTGGGTACCAGCCTTTCTGGAATAGCAGGTATATTCTCAGCGGCAGGTACTGCGGCATCAATTCTTACAGGAATAAATGGGCCATTTTCAAGATAATAAGGCATAGTAGGGTCTACACCTTCTAAGAAGAGAGTCATCCTATTTTTCCATAGATTAAAATTATCTCTGGAGAATCTAGGGGGTTTTGCAAGAGAATCATTGTCGATGTAATTGCAGTTTACACTTTACATGTGGCAGCAGCTGATTTGTTGCATGTCATTGACCTTTGTTGACAACCTAAGTAGCTGCATGTTTGAACAGTGTAGTATCAGAGAGGTTGTACGATTTCAGACAATAAGGAGGTTCTTTTCTGACATATCGTACGGAGTCGTGCAAGGGTGGTTAAGACAAAAGTACTTTGTACTGAGGACTTCATGATCAGCTTTTCGTTGATTCAGCGATCTATCATTCTTCATCAGCGAATGAAAGAGTTCAGCGAATGATACTTCACGTTGATTGGAAAAATCTGAGTCTTTGCTAATCCGCATCAGTTCATTAGGAGACTTGTCGCTGGTTCTTGAGTTTGATCTTCGACTTCAGCATAGAACCTATGTTGACGTGAAACTTGTCTTCAGGGATCATAAGTAAACAACTAACTTATCAGCGATCTCCATAAGTACTAAACAGACTCAGAGTATTATGGTGAACAGTTTCGCTGAATGTTTAATCTAAAGAGCGAGAGTTCCTATCAGCGGTACTGGAAGATCTTAGTACTTATCAGCGATAGTGAAACTCTGATACATATTGTTTACTTACAATTTTCACTAAGTATATAAGAGAGGGTCATTATCAAATCACTGAGGGTTTGGATCAACAATATGTAAATTCTCAATCACCAAGTGTTCAATACTCAACAGAGCTTCTATAGGATTGCTCAGAACCTCTGACAGTCCTTACAGAACCTCTGAAAATCTTGATCTATGTTATATGCACAACTTATCTTATTTGATCCAAGCATAGGTCAAGGGGGAGCAGAAGGAAACCTTGAAATGATCCACAGAGGATGATCATTCAAGGGGGAGCCAAAGAAGAATTGCGATCGACATTATCCACAGTGTTGATCCAAACCCTCAGTGATTTGATAATGACCCTCTCTTATATACTTAGTGAAAATTGTAAGTAAACAATATGTATCAGAATTTCACTATCGCAGATAAGTACTAAGATCTTACAGTACCGCTGATAGGAACTCTCGCTCTTTAGATTAAACATTCAGCGAACAATGTTCACCATAATGCTCTGAGTCTGTTCAGTACTTATGGTGATCGCTGATAAGTTAGTTGTTTACTTATGATCCCTGAAGACAAGTTTCATGTCAACATAGGTTCGATGCTGAAGTCGAAGATCAAGATCAAGAACCAGCGACAAGTCTCCTATTGAACTGATGCGGATCAGCGAAGACTCAGATTTGTCCACTCAACGTGAAGTATCAAGTACAAGACTTTAGCTATCGCTGAACTCTGTCATTTGCTGATGTAGAATGATAGATCGCTGAATCAACGAAAAGCTGATCATGAAGTCCTCCGTACAAAATACTCTTGTCTTAACCACCCTTGCACGACTCCGTACGATGTCAGAAAAAGAACCTCCTTATTGTCTGAAATCGTACAACCACTCTGATACTACACTGTTCAAACATGCGGCTACTAAGGTTGTCAACAAAGGTCAATGACGTACAACCAATGAGCTGCTGCCACGTGTAAAGTATAAACTGCCATGCATTAAATGCATGCAGTATATAAGAAGAAGAACTCACTTCTTTTTTAACTAACTTGCTAACTCTGGACAAGTTCATCCTTCTTATCTTAAGATAGGTTATTATTAGTAATTTCCTTCTCTTTCTTAGTGCAAGAAACTTAGTGTTCCAACTTGTTTAGATTTAGGTTTATCCTTAATCTTGTTTCCGCAACAAGCTGTAAATTGTTAATGATTTATCAATAAACAATTTAGAAAAGTAAAATCTTAATGTTTGTATTCAAGCCCCCCCTTCTACAAACTTGTATAGCCCTTCGGGACCAATAAGTGGTATCAGAGCAGATTTGTTTAATCTAATAAACAAGATCTAATCTATACTAAGATTTCTCTTCCTTGCTATTTCTGAAAATGGTTGCCAACACAAACAAAACATATATTGACAATGGTTCTCTTGCTAAACCCCTTAGATTCTCCAGATATAATTTTAATCTATGAAAAAATAGGATGATTCTCTTCTCAGAAGGTGTAGACCCTACTATGCCTTACTATCTTGAAAACGGCCCATATATTCCTGTAAGAATTGATGCTGCAGTACCAGCCGCTGAGAATAGACCTGCTATTCCAGAAAGGCTGATACCCAAGGAAATTCATATGTGGACTGACGAAGATAAGAAGAAAGTGGCTATCGACACCAAAGCTAGATCCATACTATCCATGGCTCTTCCTGACGAAGTCTACCATTCCGTCATTAATCTGAATACCTCAAAAGCCATGTGGGACACAATTTGTGTTCAGTATGAAGGTACGTCTGAAGTCCTGGACTCTCGAAAGATCAACCTGGTAAGACAGTACGAAAGTTTCATTTGTGGTAAGAATGAAACTCTCTCTGAAGTTCACCAACGTTTTAATTGCTAAATAATAGATCTGAAAACTGTTGGTAAGGAATATTCTAACTTTGAAGTGCTGACAAAGTTTCTAGAATGTTTACCTGAAAGCTGGGACAGTTATTCTATGTGTCTCAAGCTGTCAAAGGATCTAAGATCAATGACCCTTGCTACCTTATATGGCACGATGCTAAATCATGAGCAATCGAGCCATCTTAAGAAGAATCTTGTAAAAGATTCCAAAAGCACCCCTGTTGCTTTAATCTCAGAGGAACCTTCTACTCAGCGACACGTGGTCACTATCCCTGAGTTAGAAAGTAACTCTGAAAGGTCATCAAAATCTGACTCTTCAGATGATGAATCTTTGGCTCTCCTCACTAAAAAGTTCAGGAGATTCGCCAAAAAAAAAATGTTCAGAAAGAACAAACCCCTTTCTATTACTGATAAGCCAAGATCATCAGCTCCTGTTGATAAGGCTACTGCTACTTATTTTAACTGCGAAAAGATTGGACATTTCGCTAACGAGTGCAGGTCTAAGAAAGTTTCGAGAAACTCAGCGTTTCCCAAGAAATCCTTTATTCCCAGGAATAAAGATGACAAATACGCTAAGCTGAAAGAAAAGTATTTGAAGCTGAAAAGCTATAAGAAGAAAGGCAAAGACCTGATGGCTTATGATTGGGCCGCCTCTGATGAAGAAGAATCATCATCTGACTCTGAAGATGATGAAGCCAATCTATGTCTTATGGCCAAGATTGAAGATGAGGAAGAAAGCTCAGACATTCCCTCTACTTCAACCTCTGCTATTCAGGTACCACCTTCCTTCTTTACAAATATCGCAAATATTGATGAAGCTGATAGTCTTCGTAAAATCGATCTCTTAACTAGAAGTTTATATAACGCCATGAATGGCAAAACTGTAGTTGAAAATCAAAACCTTGATCTCGCTGAACAGCTCAAAAACTGTCACCTTCAAATAGAAAAGGTTTCTAAAATTGAAGATGATTTTAAAGATCAAGTGCATTTAAATCAGCTAGTCAAAATCGAGCGAGAATAAGCTATCTCTGCTTTAAGAGCTGAAAAAGCTACTGTTGAAGGTTGGTGTAATTCTCCAACAAAGATCACTGAGATAATTAAGTCTCAGATTCCCCTGAGTGATAAACGTGGTCTTGGTTACAAAGCTGATAATCTAGAACCAACCACTGATCGTTCCATGCTCATATTTGGAACTTTCGTATCCTCAGTCGCTGATACTTCATCCTCTCAGTGTTCCTCGTCCAGACCGCCTATCCTTGAGGAAATTTCTACCTCTTCAAAAGGTAAAGAGAAAATGGTTTATCCAAAACCTACCTCTGTCTTTAAAGATAAAGGTAAAGGAATTGCTTTTAACCAAAATCCTCAAAAGGGTACCTTAGTACCTAGGCTGAATGCTTCTAAAGCTTTAGTGATTCATTCCTCTGGATCAAGGAATCCGATCTCTGGATCTACTCAGCGTGGATCTATTCAACGATCTACTCCTAGAATCATAGTGGATGTCTCTGGTAAGAAATCCGAAGAACTGAATGTTCCTCCCATTTCAAAAGACATCATCTTACTTGGTGCTGGTACTTCTAATTCAAAATCTAAAGCTCAGCATTCAAATGGTCCTAGAACTACTTTTAGTTATAGGAAATGTTATCATTGTGGACTCACTGATCATATTGCTAGTAAGTGCCCTACAGCCACCAAAGCTGAAAAGATAGCTATGGTGAAGATTGCCCCCAAGGCAAATAAGACCACTGAGGTTAAGAAATTAACCAAAGTGAAGACTGACAAAGCTGAATCTTCAAATGCTGCGAAGATTGCTGAACCTTCCATTCCAACTACTTCCACTGACAAACATGTACACATGGTTAAGTGGGTACCCAAGATAAACTAATCTTCTTTTGTGATGCAGGGTAAGAAGGGTATCTGGTATCTCGATAGCGGATGCTCTAGACACATGACTGGAAAGAATAGCCTGCTCGCTGAATACAAGGAAGATAAGGGTCCCTCTGTGACTTTTGGAAGAAATGGAAAAGGACATACCCGAGGGTTTGGTGTACTCTCTAATGGTACAACCACCTTCAGAAGAGTCGCATATGTTGAAGGGCTGAAGCATAATCTTTTAAGCATCATTCAGCTTTGAGACAAGGATAACAAGGTAATCTTTACCAAGGAATCCTGCTTTGTCACTGAGAAAAAGGAGAAGATAGTTCTCAGCGGTTATCGTTTGGAAAATGTTTATGTAATAAACATGGACTCAACAACCACTGAGAACTCTTGTTTCTTCTCAAAAGCCTCATTTGATGTCAACTGGCCCTCTCATATGAATTTCAAGACACTGAACACTCTTTCTTCAAAATAGTTAGTCACTGGTCTACCTCAGCACTCATACGCCAAAGAGTCTTTATGTTCAGCGTGTGAGAAAGGGAAGCAGACCAAAGCAAGCTTTAAGTCAAAGCAAGTCTCCTCAGTGTCATCTCCTCTGCAACTTCTCCATATGGATTTGTTTGGCCCTGTTAACAAACAATCCATAGCTGGAAAGAAATATACACTGGTCATAGTTGATGAATTCTCTTTGTTATACATGGGTTATGTTTCTCCGTTCCAAGAGTGACCCCTGAAGAACTCATCACCTTTGTCAGGAAGATGGAAGTCCTGAACAACTTGACCGTTCGCTCAATAAGGAGTGATCATGGGACTGAATTCAAAAACAGTTCTCTTGATTCCTTCTTTGAGAGTAAGGGTATTTCTCACAACTTTTCATCAGTGAGAACACCGCAACAAAATGGAGTCGCTGAATGAAGAAATAGAACAATTATTGAAGTTGCACGTTCAATGCTCAGCGATTCTCACCTGCCTACTCAGTTATGGTCAGAAGCTGTCAACACTGCTTGTTTTACGCAAAACAGGTCGCTGATAGTCAAAAGATTCAATAAAAAAGCCTATGAACTTTTTCATGGGAGAAAGCCTTCAATCAACTTTCTTCACATCTTTGGATGTCAGTGTTTCATACTGAACAACAGAGATGCCCTTGGAAAGTTTGATCCTAAGGCTGAAGATGGAATCTTTCTTGGATATTCTTCAATCTCCAAAGCCTTTAGAGTCTTCAATCGAAGAAGACAAACTGTAGAAGAAACTATTCATGTCACGTTTGACGAATCCCGTACAGCGAACTCTAAACCGTCCACTAATACTGAAGAAGTGAATCAATGGTTGTTTTCTCATCTTGGTGATTCAGAAGATATTCCCACTCCTCATACTCATACAGTTGAAGATGATAGTCCTACTATCATCCCAAATATGCAGAATAGTGAAGCTGAAACATCATGGGTCTCAGTTGTTCCTTTAAACACTATACCTGCTTCTGAACCTAATGTCTCAGACATTCTATCTACTTCTCAGCAATCAGTTAATATAATGACAACTGCAACCATTCCTCTCTTAGCTGATACTCCAGAAGTTGCTGAAGCTTCATCTTCAGCTACTCCAGTTCAGGTTGAGTCAACGTCTCATGCTCCGGCTCAACGATGGACTGTAAATCATCCAATCGATCAAATTCTAGGTGATCCAAACGCTGGTATTCAGACTCGACGAAGTGCAGGTAATATTTGTTTATTTGTTAACTTCATTTCTCTGACTGAACCAAATAAAGTAGATGATGCCCTCAAAGATCCAAACTGGGTCAGCGCCATGCAAGAAGAGCTGACTGAATTCGAAAGAAACAAAGTTTGGAAACTTGTTCGAAGACCAACTGACAAAACAGTGATAGGCACTAAATGGGTCTATCGAAACAAGTTGGACGAACATGGAACTGTAACCCGCAACAAGGCTCGTTTTGTTGCTCAGGGATACAGACAAGAGGAAGGCATAGATTATGACGAAGCATTTGCTCCAGTAGCAAGACTAGAATCTATTCGTCTATTCTTATCATACGTTGTACACAAAGACTTCAAAGTATATCAGATGGATGTTAAGTCAGCATTTCTAAATGGAAAGCTGAATGAAGAAGTCTATGTGGAACAACCTCCAGGATTCTCAGATCCTAAGCGTCCAGGTAAAATCGACAAAACTCTATGGCTTGAAGCAAGCTCAACGTGCATGGTATGACATTCTATCTACTTATCTCCATATTGAACAATTTGAGCGAGGTAAAATCGACAAAACTCTATTTTTCAGGAAAGTAAAAGGTCATATCATTCTTGTTCAGATATATGTTGATGACATTATATTTGGCTCTACTAACCCTGATCTTTGTACTCGTTTCGCTGATAGAATAAAAGATGAGTATAAAATGAGAATGATTGGTGAACTAGCATATTTTCTTGGTCTTCAGATAAAACAAAATGAAAAAGGAACTTTCATAAATCAAGGAAAATATGTTAAAGATATGCTGAAGAAATTCGACTTAACCCAAAGTTCAGCTATGAAAACCCCTATGGCACCACCGCTGACACTTGATAAGGATACTAAGGGTATTCCTGTTAATGTCACGCTGTACCGTAGGAT
This sequence comes from Saussurea involucrata, assembly GCA_033807775.1. NCBI lineage: Eukaryota > Viridiplantae > Streptophyta > Magnoliopsida > Asterales > Asteraceae > Saussurea > Saussurea involucrata. The sequence continues at coordinate 97,051,262 of CM066319.1, forward strand.
GATCGGATCTCTCTTGTATCTTACAGCTAGCCGACCCGATATTATGTACGCAACCTGTTTGTGTGCACGATATCAAGCTGAACCCAAGATATCTTATATGACCGCTGTAAAGTGAATTTTTTGATACCTTAAGGGTACTGCGAATCTAGGTACTTGGTATCCCAAGGACTCAGGATTCGATCTAATCGTCTATTCAGATAGTGATTTTGCAGGTTGCAAATTGGATAGGAAAACCACCACAGGAGGATGTCAGCTCCTGGGTGGAAAGCTGGTGAGTTGGACAAGCAAAAAGCAAAACTCAGTGTCCACCTCCACAGCTGAAGCTGAGTATGTAGCCGCTGGAAGCTGTTGTTCTCAGGTCTTGGGGATGAGAAATCAACTACTGGACTATGACCTTCAGGTCTCAAATATTCCAATCTATTGCGACAACACAAGTTCCATCGCTATAGCAAATAATCCAGTACTACACTCAAAGACAAAACACATCAAAATCAGGTATCATTTTATCAGAGATCATGTGATGAATGGTGATATAGAACTTCATTTTATCTCAACTGATTATCATGTGATGAATGGTGACTAGCCGACGCGCGTAAAAATTTGTTGGTGAACCCTATGCCACGATATTTTATGTTTAAAAAGAGAAATTTTGGGGTCGAATGTCGTGGAACTGATTTTGAAATTATGTGCACACTTTTGTCGCACCCGGTGTAAGGTCGAGCAGTTACTTTAAGTACATGTCATGAGTCTTGTTGATGGGTTGTTTTGTTGCACAGTTTTGCATTTATTGCACGTTGAGTATTTACATGTTTGGGTGAGTGGGTCATTCCGGGATAGGCATGTTGTTGGTAGACTGTTTTGCATTGGATCCTTGGTCACGTCAGTCAGTCGTTGGTAATGGTCGGTTGGGTATCTCAGGGTGGGACCCCGGTATTCATGTGTTATGACCTTGACTTTCCAGTAGGCACTAGGAGGATATAGTCTTGGGCACTTACCTGAGAGGTAGTTCCGATGTGCCGGGCCTTGAGACGTACCTGGGAGGAAGACGTTAAGGTGCATCTTGATACGGTGTAACTAGGCTTCGTAGAGGGAGTGTGGAGGATAAGTAGACGGTGGAAGGTTGGGTATTCCACGCGTGTTGGTACTGTAGGCCGAATAGTATCGGTTAAGGGAATGATGCCCTTTGTAATTAAGAGCATAAATGCGCAGTAACCTTTTTGAGGTAAGTAGTATATTTAGGTGTCGACTTTTGGGCTTGAGGCCAAACACCTTTAGTGTAATCGGAGAATTGTAGCCGATTTTAAGGTAATTATGGTGATGGTAGTAGTAACCCTGAGATGCTTACTTGTGATGAATGGTTATGGTGGAATGACCTTCGTGGGTGATTATAAATTTACTGGTTTGATGATTCGTGTGAAATAAATTTTGGGAGTCTAGTAGAACTCGTGGAAGAAAATCGACAGTTAATGATAGGAATGATCAGATTCGAGTATCCTATAGGGTATATTGGTGAGCAGCTTTAGAATCGCTAGAGCTTGAAATTTGAATCAGGATGTATGGAACATCTAAGGTTGGGAGGCAATTGAAGTCGTTTGACTAGGAATGAATCCAGTTGTTGGAGTGTTCTTCCGATCATAATGTCAGTGTCCTTGAAGGAGTTTTGTTAGTAAAAAAGTATTCGAAAAATTCTAGACGGGGTGAGAAATTTAGATTCTAGTTGAGGAATGTCCAGTGGCAGCACCGAAGGGGTTCGAGTGGACGTAGGAACCCGAAATGGAGATGCGCGAGAACTATCTCGAGTTATTTGTCGGTCGAGACTTCGAGGACGAAGTCTAATTTAAGCGGGGGAGAGTTGTAAAGACCATAATCCGGTACGTTTTAATTTTTACTTATTTTTAAATCTTTTATTAACGTTCTTGTTAACGGGGTTAGGTGGCCATAACCTTAATTGTTAAAGTTTGGGATTTTGAGGTTTAAGTTGAAAACTACAAGCTGCGGGGACCATTGTTGCATTTTTTCTAAACTTTTGCATGGGATTCAGCCCATGTGGTGCACCCCCTTCCATCTCGTTTCTTATTCACGGCCCTCGCTCAAAACAACCCTACCCTCTCCTTGAGCACGGTCGTAACTCCCCCTTCCCTTCCCCCTTTGTGTTACCGCCGAGAAGAGAGAGAGACTGCCGAGAGGAGAGAGAGACCGCCGAGAGGAGAGAGAGAGACTGCCGAGAGGAGAGAGAGACTGCCGAGAGGAGAGAGAGACTGTCGAGAGAGAGAGAGAGAAGGCGACGCCATGAGAGAGAGAGAGAGAGGGAGCAGCCGGGAGAGAGACCGCCGCTGCCGTTGTCGCCGTTTCTGCTGGAAAAAGGGGGAGAAGAAGTCGCTTCGAGGTGGTTCCGTGTCCTTCCTTTCGTTATTGGTCTTGTTGTCGAAACGCCACGAACCACCACCACCGCCGCAGCCATGGCTGCCGGCGGTGTGACCGCCGCCGTGTGCCGCTGCGTGGGCAGCAGCGTGTATGCGTATGTGGGTGTGGGTGTGTTCGTTTGTGTGTAGGTGTGTGTGAGGCGGGGTAAGTGGTTTCGAGTGGTTTCGCCGGAATTTAGTAAACCGCCGCAGTCGCCGCCGGCGACCACCACTGCCGGAGGTGGCAGTGGACGGTACGCGGTTGAGTCCACCTCTAGTAGCTTTAACCCATAAGGCACAGTTGAGTTCGGGTCTGATTGTGTTAAGTCATGGCTTAAGGAAAGTGTAGGCTAAGTTATCATTTTATGTGGAAGTCGTTTTTCTGCCATGTTTTGTTTCGTTCATAACTTTTCCGTCGTAGCTCGGATTGAGGCGAAACCGGTGCCCACGGTTCACATTCTGTGCCGGGCACCACTTCTTCAAGAATTTCTTGAGTTGCTTTCAGGTACTTGGAATTCAACAGCATGTTATGCATACCGTTGACACTGTTGGAAATCCCTGAAGCTGATGACGTGGCTCCGCCAACGGCGGCTCTCCGCTCATCACCGCCAGTCGGAGAAATAGAAGGCACTCTAGCAGCCTGAGACCCATACCTGGATTGCTGAGATGATAGGCTCAAAGACAGGCCTTGCTGGAACGGTGTGACCTCACGTATCTCCACCGGATTATACATGTACTGGGCTCGTGGGATGAAAGCGTGCAGGGAGGAGACGTCATGCTGGGAATGAATGGATGTATGCGGTGATGCGGAGAGCGGGATGCCAACAAACTGTTGTGTCTGGGACGGTGGCGGCGGCGGCGGTGGTGGCGCGTGAGACATATTTGCTTGTTGCTGGTGATTATTGTTGACCGGATTATTATTTCCAGGATGGTTGGAATCAAGAAACACGTAGTTTCCAGGCTGCTGCTGATTGGATTGTTGTGCATCGGAGTAATAAACATGTCCAGGATTCATCAAAACCAGTGTCTGCAACCCATCTCCCCCTTGAATTTCTGAACTTCCATTATAGTAGGTCGCCATCGATGTTTTTATTTATCTTTTTATTATAAGTTTCTTCAATCTGTAAACAAATATTGTTTATATAATCGCATAAAAGACAGTCGTGTGACTATGAGTAGCCGATAATAATTAAATAATTAAAAAAATGTCTTTACCTGCTGCCTAAGGTAGGGTTAAGTATTTTTCAACCCATACGCAACTGTAAAACTTAACAAAATGGATGTTTGTACAGCAAGTCTGAATGTGACAGTTTCGCGTCCTGTTTTTAGAAAATTCATAGTAAATTGTAGGAAAATCGTTAGAACGCGTACGATATGTCCCTGGAACCCTAAGTCCTGGAACTAACTGATTTTGGAATAATCATTCTGGGTTGATGAGTTTAAGAGGGGCTAAACAGGTCCCGAACAGACCTGTAAATCTTAGAGTAAAAGCTGGATTTTTCGTGTGTAAGCTTATAGTTGTGACTTTGGGCTAGGACTTCGTTGTGACGTTTGATATCACTTATTTAGGTGGAAAAAGGTGAGTTGGTGTTGGCCGGATTGTTTTGCTGTTGAGGACATCTACTTTGCGTTGAGGTGAGTTCTCTCACTGTGTAGATAGGAATTGTATGCATGTTATGGTAGTTTGTATGTACTATTGTTCTTGTGGTGTGAACTAGTTGTTTGTGGTGCGTATTATTTGATCGGTTTAAATGCTTAGAATAAATGTGTATAATATTCATCTCGGTTGGACCGAGGGCTCGGTGGGACCGAGGAAGTGGATGGAAATGTTGTGTGAACTAGGTTGGACCGAGGGCTTGGTGGGACCGAGGAAGTGGATGGAAATGTTGTGTGAACTCGGTTGGACCGAGGGCACGGTGGGACCGAGGAAGTGGATGGAAATGTTGTGTGAACTCGGTTGGACCGAGGGCTCGGTGGGACCGAGGAATTGGATGGAAATGTTTTGTGAACTCGGTGGGACCGAGGAGTTGGGTACATAATTACTTGTATGTGTTTACTTGCATTATGTAACTGTGGTGTTGTTGCTCATGTGCGGATATGAGTGATGTGTATATAATTGCTATCTGCGCATGTGATGGAATTCACTAAGCTTTGTGCTTACCCTTTTCCTATAAATGTGGTTTCAGGTGCTAGCGGCTCCAAGGCGTGACGGGTATACACTGGCGCGCGTGAAGAATTTGATATTTTGAGAATTAGACTGATCATTTAAACGATTTAATTCCGCTGTTTATTATTTACGAGAATATTTATTATTAAGTTTGCAAACGAAACGGTTTTGGATATTTAATGAGGTTTCATTTATTAAAATGCTTATTTTTAAAAGTTAAAATTTATTGTAATTTTTGGGACGTTAAATTTTATGAACACAAACTTTCATGGTTGTTCTTCAAGTTTAAACGCAAAATCTTAAACTTGTTCTTCACACATTCGTTCTTCCAGAATCCTTATTCTCAAAAGAAACTGGAAAACAAGATTTTCACTGGGTTTGCATTTCGTTTTTAAAACAAGAAAAACCCTAATCTTCATTAAGACATTTTTGTCTGAATGAAATGGACAAAATTCGAACCATCTTATTGGAAAATATTTCCACATTAAGATTATTCTAATTTGTTAATCTTTGGTTGAACTGATATACAGAAAATGGCATCTACTGACATTTCCTCTGCCAAGAACACCATCGCTGAGAACACTGTTGCTGATGCTACTGAGGAATTGGATATAATCAAGGCTCCTCAGGTCAAGTTCTCTCTTGACAAACTGGATTGGACCAAGCCAAATAACCTCTATGCGCTTCTCGAGTTTCCTCCTCGAAAGCAAGTCACACATCTAGATGATGTTGTGAACTTCCTGAAGAATTGTTGTCTAAAAAACAATTGATTGCATCCTCTGCGATACTGACTATGGCACTATGAAGATTATACCTACCATTATCCGCAAAGCCCTGAACCTTCCCTTGGCCACCAAAGAAAAACCCTTTGTTCCCCTCCCTGACCACAAGAAACACTCAGATAGGGAAGCCATCACTGCATTCTTCGATGCAATGGGCTATGTATGGGAAACTGGGAGGGACAAGAAGCCCGAGAAGAAGGTGACCCTCATCTAAAAGTCTAAAATGCCCAGCGAGATGAACTTCATCTTCGCTCACTTAATCAGCTGCATGACTGCAAATACCGGCTCCTCTGTTCAAGCCGCTCAGCCTCAGCAAGCAATGGGATATGCCTTGCTGAAAGGTCTACGTATAGACTAGGCATCGATAATCTACGATGATCTGGTACTCAGAGTAGACTCCGCCGCTGACAGATCTCCATGGGTTCCTTATCCTCGATTCATCAGCGCCGTATTCCAAACAAGCCTGAAGGACAACTACCCAAAAGAGGGTGACCTGAAACTCTCCCAGGTTGGCCCTAAGGTTCTCGACTTCAAGCCAGTGGCAAATGAGGTACGTCTTTCTACACTTTTAACTCTTCTCAACCCTAATTTTTTGACTTTTGCCGCTCCTTCAGCGGACAAACCCACCGCTGATACCCAGGCTGCAACCTCCATTCCTTCTCTTAAAAGGAAACACTCCTCAACCCAACTTAGTTCCAAAAGAACTTAGAAAACCAAGGAGCAACCACAACAATCTCTTGCTGAAAACTCCTCAGCTCATCTCAAAGAGTTGAAGGAACGTTCAGTGGTACGCTCTGCCACAGCTGAACAAGCCACCCATTCTATCACAGCCTCAGCGTCTCTAAACGCCGAGGTTACAAACTTGGAATCTACCCAACCTCCTTCAGTCTCTCAAAAGACTAACGAAGCGATTCTCAGCGAATCCAACGCTGAACTCCGCACCCAACCTCCATTCTTAACCTTCGCTTCTCCCTCTACGCAATTGGACTCTACTCCAGTTGTCACTGAAGCACTTGTCCTTCCTCTAGAATCTAAAGCTGACACTCAAGGAATGATGCGCGTAGGACTTGTAGTGATGACCATGCGTCCACGCACTTTAGCTGACAACATGGAACTTTTCTCAGGACACCGAGATTTTGATGCATTCACCAATCCTCTTGCAGGTATACACCAACCCCTATACACTGTAACTGAACCCCAAACTTCTGAGCTTTCCTCTGTTCACAAGTTCTTATATGATACAGGTCCTAATTTGGGAGACATCAACGCCTCTCTGAAGACGATATAGACGACGCTGATAGGTCTCAAAACTACTCTTTCCGACAACTCTTCAGCTGTAACAAACGCTAGAGAGAATCTCACAAAGCTGACAACCGTGGTCGAAAAGAATGCCTCCAAAGCTGACTTGGAGAAGGTTGATAAAACGCTCAGCAACTTTGCCAAAGTTCTCGCTGATATCTACACAGACTACCTCGCCATCAAAACTTCAGTTAACACCATGTCCAGCGATGTCACAACGCTGAAGACATCGGTTGGCAGAATCGAAGTAGATATGTCTGATGTAAAGACCGACGTGAGTTCTGTAAAGGCTGACATGGATTCTATGAAGAAAATGATGCAGCATATCTTGACCAACACGACCGCCCCTGCCCCTGCACCTTCATCTTTTACTCCGGCGGATCGTGCTGGACTCGTAAAGATCAATCCTGGTCAAGAAAACAGATTATCAGCGATTGAAATTTGTGTGGGGATCCCTGGCCAAGAAGACAGGGAACCGACACCAGCTGCTGAGTCATCGCATTCCTCCCCCACTCATCATGAAAAAGGGGGGGAGAAGAGCGCTGAACACCTTTCCCATGATGAATCTATCAGGGGAGAGAAGACTGAAGACCTCACCTTTACTGAATAGGGTGAGAAGACAATTGAAGAAGCAGCCGTTGGACTTCAGGGAGATGAAAACCCTGAGGGAACCGAGAAGCTTACCTCTGTATCTGAGGGGGAGCAACTCGAAGAAGAAGCTAAAGAATCTGTGTCTGAAGCTAAAGATGAAGAAGCCATCGACTTGTTTGTTGATGAACCATCCTCTTCTCCAAAGAATGATGATGATGAAGATGATTATGATGATGACTCTTTTATCGTCAAGCCTGCTCAGAGGACCACAGCTCTTAGAGGGATTCTGATAAATGAACCTACAGGGGAGCGGACACTGCTGCTGATGCTACTGAGGAATTGGATATAATCAAGGCTCCTCAGGTCAAGTTCTCTCTTGACAAACTGGATTGGACCAAGCCAAATAACCTCTATGCGCTTCTCGAGTTTCCTCCTCGAAAGCAAGTCACACATCTAGATGATGCTGTGAACTTCCTGAAGAATTATTGTCTGTCCACAGCCTTAACCATAACACCTCCTGCACATCAGCTACTGCTATCCCAATTCTGGTACTCTGCCAGCCACTCTCAGCTACCATCAACCAAAGACTCCTAAAAAACAATTGACTGCATCCTCTGCGATACTGACTATGGCACTATGAAGATTACACCTGCCATTATCCGCAAAGCCCTGAACCTTCCCTTGGCCACCAAAGAAAAACCCTTTGTTCCCCTCCCTGACCACAAGAAACACTCAGATAGGGAAGCCATCACTGCATTCTTCGATGCAATGGGCTATGTATGGGAATCGGGGAGGGACAAGAAGCCCGAGAAGAAGCTGACCCTCATAAAAAAGTATAAAATGCCCAACGAGATGAACTTCATCTTCGCTCACTTAATCAGCTGCATGACTGCAAAGACCGCCTCCTCTGATCAAGCCACTCAGCCTCAGCAAGCAATGGGATATTCCATGCTGAAAGGTCTACGTATAGACTAGGCATCGATAATCTACGATGATCTGGTACTCAGAGTAGACTCCGCCGCCGACAGATCTTCATGGGTTCCTTATCCTCGATTCATCAGCGCCGTATTCCAAACAGGCCTGAAGGACAGCTACCCAAAAGAGGGTGACCTGAAACTCTCTCAGGTTGGCCCTAAGGTTCTCGACTTTAAGCCAGTGGCAAATGAGGTACGTCTTTCTACACTTTTAAATCTTCTCAACCCTACTTCTTCGACTTCTGCAGCTCCTTCAGCGGACAAACCCACCGCTGATACCCAGGCTGCAACCTCCATTCCTTCTCTTAAAAGGAAACACTCCTCTACCCAACTTAGTTCCAAAAGAACTAAGAAAACCAAGGAGCAACCCCAGCAATCTCTTGCTGAACACTCCTCAGCTCATCTCAAAGAGCTGAAGGAACGTTCAGTGGTACGCTCTGCCACAGCTGAACAAGCCACCCATTCTATCACAGCCTCAGCGTCTCTAAACACTGAGGTTACAAACTTGGAATCTACCCAACCTCCTTCAGTCTCTCAAAAGACTGACGAAGCGATTCTCAGCGAATCCAACACTGAACTCCGCACCCAACCTCCATTCTTAACCTTCGCTCCCCCCTCTACTCAATTGGACTCTACTCCAGTTGTCACTGAAGCACCTGTCATTCCTCCAGAAACTAAAGCTGACACTCAAGGAATGATGGGCGTAGGACCTGCAGTGATGACCATGCGTCCACACACTTTAGCTGACGACATGGAACTTTTCTCAGGACAACGAGATTTTGATGCATTCACCAATCCTCTTGCAGGTATACACCAACCCCTATACACTGTAACTGAACCCCAAACTTATGAGCTTTTCTTTGTTCACAAGTTCTTATATGTTACAGGTCCTAATTTAGGAGACATCAACTCCTCTCTGAAGACGATAGAGACGACGCTGATAGGTCTCAAAACTACTCTTTCCGACAACTCTTCAGCTATAACAAATGCTAGAGAGAATCTCACAAAGCTGACAACCGTGGTCGAAAAGAATGCCTCCAAAGCTGACTTGGAGAAGGTTGATAAAACGCTCAGCAACTTTGCCAAAGTTCTCGCTGATATCTACACAGACTACCTCGCCATCAAAACTTCAGTTAACACCATGTCCAGCGAGGTCACAACGCTGAAGACATCGGTTGGCAGAATCGAAGGAGATATGTCTGTTGTAAAGACCGACGTGAGTTCTGTAAAGACTGACATGGATTCTATGAAGAAAATGATGCAGCAGATCCTGACCAACACGACCGCCCCCGCCCCTGCACCTTCAATCCTGGTATTTCTGGTCTAGAAAACAGATTATCAGCGATTGAAATTTGTATGGGGATCCCTGGACAAGAAGACAGGGAACCGACACCAGCTGCTGAGTCATCGCATTCCTCCCCCACACATCATGAAAAAGGGGGGGAGAAGAGCGTTGAAGACCTTTCCCATGATGAATCTATCAGGGGAGAGAAGACTGAAGACCTCACCTTTACTGAAGAGGGTGAGAAGACAATTGAAGAAGCAGCCGCTGGACCTCAGGGAGATGAAAACCCTGAGGGAACCGAGAAGCTTACCTCTGTATCTGAAGGGGAGCAACTCGAAGAAGAAGCTGAAGAATGTGAGTCTGAAGCTAAAGATGAAGAAGCCATCGACTTGTCTGATGATGAACCATCCTCTTCTCCAAAGAATGATGATGATGAAGATGATGATGATGATGATGACTCTTTTATCGTCAAGCCTGCTCAGAGGACCACAACTCTTAGAGGGATTCTGATAAATGAACCTACAGGGGAGCGGACAAAGACAAAGCCATCAATGTCTGAAGCTGACAAGGGCAAAGGAAAAAGTGTCGCTGAAAACGATGAAAATCTGTCGATCTTGCTTAAAAAGCCGGTTTGTCAGGAACACTAATCTTCCTTACACTACATCCCTCCTCTCTATACACATTATCAGTTCTACACTCACTAAAACCTCCATACACTTTATCCCATTCTTTCTCTATCTCTATTCTACCCAAGTTCTTACTCGAACGATCGCTGTGTTTCAGCTAGTCCTCTCCCCTGTTTGAGGATATCGCTGAAGTTCCTACAGCTGCGACTTCACCAACAATAATCCCAGCTTCCAAAGCTGAAGAAATAATCCTGGTCTTAGATTTGATCTCTAAGACTGATGAACCTGAAGAACAGATGCTCTCTCACAAAAGCAGACCTTCCTTGGCTCCTCAAAAGCAAAGTGAAGAGGATCAGAGAAGAAGAGATGAGATGATAAAGAAGTTCGAGGATCAGCGAATCATTCTGAAGCGTGATCAACTTCCTTCTATTCCTAGAAAGTTCAAACTTTCAAAAAGTGAATACAAGGATCACCTCAGAGCTGAACGTCTAATCGCTGAAAGAAGGGAAGCTGAAGAAAAAGACAGAGAATACGACATCCAGCTTACTCAACTATCAGTAAAAGACCCCAAGCTGAAAAGAACTCCAATCGATGTTCAACGTCAGCTATGGGAAGAAGCCAAGAAGATCGTTGAAGAAAAGAGAATTGTGTCTCAATCTACCCTAGCCTGGTGCAAAGAAAAGGTACACTTCAGACATCGACCTTCTAGAATAATCAAGGTACTCGTATCTGGAAGATCAACCATCAAAATTTCTATCGCTGAATTCGAGATATTCAGAGAAGACGGAAAGTACGAAGAATTCTATGCTGAAGCTATCACGCAGTACGGTCTCTCTGAATAGTTGGAGATCAGATTAGCCATCCAGAAGTCTCAGTCTAAGTACAAGGATCATTTCGAAAAGCTGATAAACAAACAGATCGACTTAGTCTATTCTTGTGTGGATATTCCTCCTCCTCCTCCTCTCGAAAGTCAGAAAAGAAAGGCCTCTGCAAAGAAAAAGTCTAAATCTTCAGAAGATGGTCCTCGTATTCGAAACAAAACAGGTATTGGTTTTTCTATGGAAGAAGTCCTTGGTCCTGAACCTGACCTTTTTGCACTTGACACATCTCTTCCTCCTTATGAGACTTTCATCACTGGGAAAGTCTTAAGCAAACCATACGGGATATTCTTCAATGACTGGGATGGACGAAAGTGTTTTCAACGTATTTCTGAACTTCCCATCACTCCCATCGAACAACTGAAAGATCTCATCTACTGGTGTGACTTCAAGAATGACATTCAGGCACGGCATCTCAAACCCTTGATTTTTGAAGAAGCGCTGAACAAAAGAAATCAGTGAGTAAATGTCCCTGACTGGATGATTCCCACATCAATGACCCCTAATGAAAAACTCATTAAGGAAGAACCTCTATAAGCTGATAGGATCGCCTCATTCTTCTATTGTATCAGTTATTCTTTTGTACCTGTAATTGTATTCGCTGTACTTGTAATTTTTTCCACTTCCCTCTGTAATCTTAGTACTCCATCAGTACAGAAAAGATCCCAGAAAACAGTAAAAGGGACAAATATTTTATGAGTTCTTTTTATCCTTATGTTTTCATTAAATAGCAATTTTAATTGTTGCTATGTCATAATCAAATAGGGGGAGATTGTTGATCCAAACCCTCAGTGATTTGATAATGACCCTCTCTTATATACTTAGTGAAAATTGTAAGTAAACAATATGTATCAGAGTTTCACTATCGCTGATAAGTACTAAGATCTTACAGTACCGCTGATAGGAACTCTCGCTCTTTAGATTAAACATTCAGCGAACACTATTCACCATAATGCTCTGAGTCTGTTCAGTACTAATGGTGATCACTGATAAGTTAGTTGTTTACTTATGATCCCTGAAGACAAGTTTCACGTCAACATAGGTTCTACGCTGAAGTCGAAGATCAAGCTCAAGAACCAGCGACAAGTCTCCTAATGAACGGATGCGGATCAACGAAGACTCAGATTTGTCCACTCAACGTGAAGTATCAAGTACAAGATTTTAGCTATCGCTGAACTCTATCATTCGCTGATGTAGAATGATAGATCGTTGAATCAACGAAAAGCTGATCATGAAGTCCTCCGTACAAAGTACTTTTGTCTTAACCACCCTTGCACGACTCCGTACGATGTCAGAAAAAGAACCTCCTTATTGTCTGAAATCGTACAACCACTCTGATACTACATTGTTCAAACATGCGGCTACTAAGGTTGTCAACAAAGGTCAATGACGTACAACCAATGAGCTGCTGCCACGTGTAAAGTATAAACTTCCATGCATTAAATGCATGCAGTATATAAGAAGAAGAACTCACTTCTTTTTGAACTAACTTGCTAACTCTGGACAAGTTCATCCTTCTTATTTTGAGATAGGTTATTATTAGTAATTTCCTTCTCTTTCTTAGTGCAAGAAACTTAGTGTTCCAACTTGTTTAGATTTAGGTTTATCCTTAATCTTGTTTCCGCAACAAGCTGTAAATTGTTAATGGTTTATCAATAAACAATTTAGAAAAGTAAAATCTTAGTGTTTGTATTCAACCCCCCCCCCCTTCTACAAACTTGTATAGCCCTTCGGGACCAACACACAGAAGTCAGGTATTATGCCGAGCAAGAAAGAGCCAAAAGATAGGTATCTCGAAACAAATCCTTTTTGAAAACAGTTTTCTAGGACAAACATTTCTAAATATGTCCTAGAAACATTGTTTAATATATAACAAACGAAACATCATATTACAAGTACGGTCCCGTAGTCTTTTACAATCAGAAGAAGCCATTCTACTACAAACTTCATACTAAATACATACACAACATTTAATCATTATGATACAACTGCTAAACATGCCAAAATCTTCATCATATATTCCTTCACAAAAGCCATCCCTTGATTACTCTAATTACTTGCTCTTACCCGATCCGCCACCTGGAATACATATTTTAAAACAAAATGAGGGTTAGACCTAATGGTCTAAGTGAGATAAATATCTGTTAGTTTGAAATCATTTATATAAACTCTATTCATATAAATCACACAGCACAATCAAATATATCAATTTTAACTAACACATCGTGTACCTTCCCTTCTCATTCCTCCTGGCCATATTAGTTGGTTGCAAGCCAACTAATAATTTACAACGCTGTACAACATCTACAGCCAAACAACGCTATACAGATTCTATAGCCAAACACACCGGTCCTAAGCCCGACCAACGTATTATAACACATTATAATACTCATGTAAATATAATACCTCAATATATTATAATTCACAGATATCGCATATATACACATAATCACCAATTATCACACTCCCAAACCATACGTATATGTATTCCAGTTAAAAACGTTTTTAAAGTAAAACTCACCTGTTTTGATTATTACACACTTTTTAGTCCTCCACAAAGAATTCTGCTTTCACATTCGATTCACAGTATCTGAAACAATCATGTACAAATATTGTTTTACCACTTTGAATACATAGAGCTTGCTAGGACTAAGAGCTTTAGATAACTCTATCCAACTCTTATCCTTAAATGTCTTCCCCAACCCGAACTTAAGTCAAGTCCACAGTACTTTCGATCCTTATTCATTCCCTATCCATGAATTAACAAGACACAGGCTACTGGACACTTAAAAGCATCTAAACTCATCAAATAGACCAATCAGCTAAAGTATCCGGAAACCACAGTTTATCCGGACAACACTACTTTTCCGGACAGCATAACTTTTCCGGACAGCACCATTAATCCGGACAACCTAAACAATCTGGACGACATCCGGACACCAAAGTAATCCGGACAGCATCCGGTATCTTAACTCATCCGGAAAACTATTGAAAAGAGATACTTACCCGGATAAATAACCCGTCCGGATACCTTTAGAACATTGTCCGGACACTATCAACCAAAATACCCGAACACATTCATTTTGTCCGGACACCACTGTCGGTTTACCCATTTTAAACCCAGAATTCGACAGAATCATTACCAAACATGAATTTAACTATTCTTATACGATAGAAACTTCATATTAGAAATTACCAACATATAACACAAAGAAAACATACCTTAAATCCCTTCCAAATACACCAAGAGATGCCTTAACCTAGCTTTCTTTCTTTTCTCCTTTTTGCTCTCAAAGCACACACATACACCCTGAATTTTCTGAGTTTTTGTAAATATCTGATTTCTTTAGATAATATCCACCCATAATTACCATTTAAACCCCTAAACTCTTCACTAATGACTAAAACACCATTAACTTATAAATTAACCCAAACTTACCCTATACATCAATTATAAACTTAATTAAATTTAACGATAAGAGGGTTTAACTAACGAACTTACCCGGGGTATTACATCATCTCCCCCTTAAAAGAATTCCGTCCCGGAATTCAGTTAAGTAAAAAGATGAGGGTATTTGGCTCTCATTTCTGATTCTGATTCCCATGTAGCGTCCTGACCTCTATGATGCCTCCACTGAACTTTCACTTGCCTGATCTCTTTATTCCGCAGCACGTTGACTTTATGATCAACTATAGCTTCCGGTTCTTCCACATAATTCAATCTTTCATCGACTTGTATCTCTGGTAGGGAGACTGACTGATCTGGAGTAACCAAGCACTTTTGGAAGTTCGATACGTGAAATGCATTATGGATCCTGCTCAATTCTGGCGGAAGATCTAATCGGTAAGCTACTTCACCGATCCTTTATGTAATTGCAAGCGGTCCGATATACCTTGGACTTAGTTTACATTGCCTTCCAAATCGAATGACTCCTTTCCACGGCGAAACCTTTAACATTACGTAATCCCCAACTTGAAATTCCAATGGCTTTCGACGGCGGTCAGCGTAGCTCTTCTGTCTATCTTGAGCCACTTTCAATCTTTCTCGAATCTGAGTAACTTTATCGGCGGTTAACTGAACTATTTATGGCCCTGCTAATTGTTTCTCCCCCACTTCATTCCAACACAGAGGCGTTCGACAATTTCTACCATACAATACTTCAAACGGTGCCGCTTGAATGCTGGAATGATAACTGTTGTTGTAGGCAAATTCAATCAACGGTAAATGCTTATCCCACGATCCCCCAAAGTCAACAATACAAGCACGGAGCATATCTTCTAATGTCTGAATCGTCTGTTCACTCTGACCGTCAGTTTAAGGATGATACGCTGTACTTACCTTTATCTGTGTTCCCATCTCTTTTTGAAAGCTCCTCCAGAATATTTAACTAAAACGACTATCACGATCCGAGATAATCGAAATTGGAACTCCATGTCGAGTTACTATTTCATTGATGTACAACTTGGCTAATCGTTCCATTGAATCAGTTTCTTTTATCGGTAGGAAGTGAGCAGACTTCGTCAACCTGTCAACAATCACCCAACTAGCATCAAACCCATTCAGAGTCCTTGGTAACTTCGTTATAAAATCTGTAGTAATTTGATCCCATTGCCACATCGGTATTTCTAATTGTTGCAACTGACCAAACGATTTATAATGTTCAATCTTCACCTTCTTACAAGTAGTACAACCTTCTACATACTGAGCAATGCTTCTTTTTATCCCAGGCCACCAATAAATTTTCTTTAGGTCTTTATACATCTTGTTTGTACCTGGGTGAATAGAGAAACGGGATTGATGAGCTTCTTGTAACACACGGTCACGTAACCCACCCAAACGAGGTACCCACACTCTGTTTCCCAGACACAATAACCCACGATCATCTTTTTCTAGCAATGCTGACATCCCTGCTAACCGTTCTGATTTCAGATGTTCATCCTAATAAGCCTCCACTTGACACTTCTGCAATTCGTCAAATATGTTGGGTAGGAGTTCAGTTCGTAGCGAAATAACTTTTATTGTTCCACTCCTTTCTTGACGACTCAGCGCATCTGCCACCACATTCGCCTTTCCCGGGTGATAAAGGATTTAACAGTCGTAATCGCTCAACAATTCTAGCCATCTCCTTTGTCTCATATTAAGTTCCTTTTGATCAAAGAGGTGTTGGAGACTATTATGATCGGTATAAATCTGACATTTGGAGCCATACAGATAATGTCTCCAAATCTTTAACGCGAAGACGACTTCTGCAAGCTCCATGTCGTGCGTAGGATACTGTCTTTCATGATCCTTTAATTGACGAGAAGCATAAGCAATAACCTTTCCCCGCTGCATAAGTACACATCCCAATCCCAGTTTTGACGCATCACTATAAACAACAAAATCTTCCGAACCTTCAGGTAGTGATAGAATCGGTGCGCTGCACAGTTTCTCTTTCAATATCTGGAATGCCTCGCCTAGTTCTGCTTTCCACTCAAACTTCAGGTTCTTCCGGGTCAGCTTAGTCAAAGGCGTTGCGATATGAGAGAAGTCTTTTATAAATTTCCGATAGTAGCCGGCTAAACCCAGAAAACTACGTACTTCGGTTGCTGTCTTCGGCGGTTCCTACTTTTCAACTGCTTCCACTTTCATCGGATCAACCTGTATACCTTTCTCAGAAACCACGTGCCCCAGAAATTGAACTTTCCGTAGCCAGAATTCACATTTAGAAAATTTTGCATACAACTTTTCCTTCTTCAGTAGCTCCAGGATCAAACGAATATGTTGCGCGTGCTCTTCCTTTGATCGGGAATAGATAAGGATATCATCGATAAATACAATAACAAATTTATCGAGATACGGCTTACATACCCGATTCATTAAATCCATAAAGGCAGCTGGAGCGTTCGTCAGTCCGAACGGCATCACTAAGAATTCGTGATGTCCATACCTTGTTCGAAAGGCAGTCTTTAGAACGTCTTCTTCTTTAACTTTCAATTGGTGATAACCGGATCTTAGATCAATCTTGGAGAAATATCAAGCTCCAACTAACTGATCGAAAAGGTCATCAATTCGGGGTAACGGATACTTGTTTTTTATCGTACGCTTATTCTGTTCTCGGTAATCGATACACATTCTCATCAAACCATCCTTCTTTTTCACGAATAACACTGGTGCTCCCCACGGTGAAGAACTAGGTCTGATGAAGCCTTTATCGGATAGATCTTGTAGTTGTGCCATCATCTCTGGAGGTGCCAGACGATAAGGTGCACGGGCTACAGGAGTGGCTCCAGGAATCAGGTCTATACCGAACTCTACTTGTCTAATAGGTGGAAGACTATTCAAGTCTTCGAGGAATACTTCAGGGAATTCACTAACAATAGGAATATCTTCGATCCTATTCTTTTCTGGCTTAATATCTATCACGTAAGCCAAGTAACTCTGACAACCCGTATTCACACACTTACGGGCTTTTATCATAGATATAAGGCTAGACTGATGATTCCTACGATCACCATAAATCACTACTGGTCTTTTATCAGGTAATACAACATTTATTAACTTCTTATCACAATTTATGATAGCCTGATTCTCAGCTAACCAGTCCATTCCCACTACGACGTCAAACTCTATCAAAGTTATACGAAACATTTGTATCGGCACTCTACATTCCTCTATATTTATCACACAGTCATCAAATACTTCTTTAACTGACACTTGATTATCATTTGCCGTATCTACTGATAGAGCATGTTCTAGCACTTTAGGTTTCAAACACAGGCAAGCAGCAAATGCAGGAGACCCAAACGATCGGTTTACACCGGAATCAAATAACACCTTAGCACGTGTAGAGTTTATTAAAAATGTACCTGTGACCACATCCGGAGTTTCCTCCGCTTCTTTCTCAGTCATTTGAAATGCGCGACCCCTGGTTACTGGCGGTTCCAGTCTTGGTATTACTGGTTTAACAATTGCTGGCCTGCCCGATGACCCACCTTGCTGTATCCTCCCCCGCGGACAGTCCGACTGAAGATGATCCGGAGAATTGCATAAAAAACATAACCGCGTTACCTTACAATCTTTAATGACGTGTCCGGTCTTCCCACGCTTATAACACGCTCGTAAATCACCTTGGCAATTCCCTTGGTGGACACGGTTGCACTTCTGACATGGTCTTTCCGCTGGTCGAAACGGCGGATGGTTATCATACCTCTGAAATCGGGACTTCTTCGGATCGTGTTGTGGTCCTTTCCACTTTCTCTTCCCGATACTTTTATCGCCAGCATCCCTTCTAATATCTCTTTCAACATTCTCCGCGGCATCAACTGCAGCTGAGAAGGTATCGGGTCCTTTTGCAGTCACTAGCCTTCTGACTTCTGAGTTCAGCCCAAAGATAAACCTTTCCGTCTTCATCGCCTCCGTAGCAACGTAGTATTCTGCGAACCGAGACTTTTCCAGAAAGCTAGCGGTGTAATCTCGAACGGATAAGTTTCCTTGTTGTAAGTTCATAAATTCCCCTTCCAGTTGTTTGACGGCTGCTTGGGGACAAAATGCGTTCCTGTAGGCTATCACAAATTCTTCCCAAGAGAGGGTAGAATAAACATCGGATCATTTAGAATGAATAAAAGATTCCCACCAATACAAAGCATCCCCTTTTAACATTGCTGCCCCGTACAATACCCTATCTTTATATGCACACTTGCTTGTCTTGAAAATAGCTTCTAATTCCTTCATCCATCTCATTGCTTTCTCAGGATCCCTGTCTCCTGAGTAGGTCGGAGGTCTACAGCTCAAAAACATTTTGTAGTCGCACCTCCTTTGTACTGGTACAACAGTCGGTATGATTAGCATTTCATCTTCCGGTCCGGGATCCGGTATTCCAGTTTCATTATGACGGTTTCGATCAAACATTGTTTGTATACTAGCCTGCAATCTTCCCATTTCTGCCATTAAATCATCCCTGGTAACAAACTCTGTACCATGTGGCTGGACTCTGCCTCCGGCTCGACCTCCAACTCTACCCCCGACTCTGCCCCCAGTTCTGCCTCCCCTGTCCCCCGTTCCTATCGGTGGATTCGTACTATTCGGATTTCTTCCTCCTCCTCGATTCGAATTCCGTGTACCGCTTGCCATTCTGTGAATTTAAACAAGGTTAATATACACATAAGCACATACCCCATATAACAAGGTATTCCAGTTCAAACATGTACCTGTAAGATCACAATTACACTGGCCAGGTGTAATATGAAATTACCTTACATGATGTTTCTTCTACCTTTTATACTTCATCATCCCAAGGTTCTATAATGATAGGGACATCCTACTTCACATGCAGTTTAAGTCTAGGTACAGATACAAATACCTAAATCCCTTAAACTAAGGCTCTGATACCATTTGTAACAACCCAAATCCCATATTCACAACAAATCACATAATGTAACATAACATTGATATAACAAACGAAACATCATATTACAAGTACGGTCCCGTAGTCTTTTACAATCAGAAGAAGCCATTCTACTACAAACTTCATACCAAATACATACACAACATTTAATCATTATGATACAACTGCTAAACATGCCAAAATCTTCATCATATATTCCTTCACAAAAGCCATCCCTTGATTACTCTAATTACTTGCTTTTGCCCGATCCGCCACCTGGAATACATATTTTAAAACAAAATGAGGGTTAGACCTAATGGTCTAAGTGAGATAAATCCCTGGTAGTTTGAAATCATTTATAAAAACTCTATTCATATAAATCACACAGCACAATCAAATATATCAATTTGAACTCACACATCGTGTACCTTCCCTTCTCATTCCTCCTGGCCATATTAGTTGGTTGCAAGCAACTAATAAGTTACAACGCTGTACAACATCTACAGCCAAAAAACGCTATACAGATTCTATAGCCAAACACACCGGTCCTAAGCCCGGCCAACGTATTATAACACATTATAATACTCATGTAAATATAATACCTCAATATATTATAATTCACACATATCGCATATATACACATAATCACCAATTATCACATTCCCAAACCATACGTATATGTATTCCAGTTAAAAACGTTTTTAAAGTAAAACTCACCTGTTTTGATTATTACACACTTTTTAGTCTTCCACAAAGAATTCTGCTTTCACCTTCGATTCACGGTATCTGAAACAATCATGTACAAATATTGTTTTACCACTTTGAATACATAGAGCTTGCTAGGACTAAGAGCTTTAGATAACTGTATCTAACTCTTATCCTTAAATGTCTTCCCCAACCCGAACTTAAGTCAAGTCCACAGTACTTTCGATCCTTATTCATTCCCTACCCATGAAAACAAGACACATGCTACTGGACACTTAAAAGCATTTAAACTCATCAAATAGACCAATCAGCTAAAGTATCCGGAAACCACAGTTTATCCGGACAACACTACTTTTCCGGACAGCATAACTTTTCCGGACAGCACCATTAATCCGGACAACCTAAACAATCCGGACGTCATCCGGACACCAAAGTAATCCGGACAGCATCCGGTATCTTAACTCATCCGGAAAACTATTGAAAAGAGAGACTTACCCGGATAAATAACCCGTTTGGATACCTTTAGAACATTGTCCGGACACTATCAACCGAAATACCCGGACACATTCATTTTCTCCGGACACCACTGTCGGTTTACCCATTTTAAACCCAGAATTCGACAGAATCATTACCAAACATGAATTTAACTATTCTTATCCGATAGAAACTACATATTAGAAATTACCAACATATAACACAAAGAAAACATACCTTAAATCCCTTCCAAATACACCAAGAGATGCCTTAACCTAGATTTCTTTCTTTTCTCCTTTTTGCTCTCAAAGCACACACATACACCCTGAATTTTCTGAGTTTTTGTAAATATCTGATTTCTTTAGATAATATCCACCCATAATTACCATTTAAACCCCTAAACTCTTCACTAATGACTAAAACGCCATTAACTTATAAATTAACCCAAACTTACCCTATACATCAATTATAAACTTAATTAAATTTAACGATAAGAGGGTTTAACTAACGAACTTACCCGGGGTATTACAGCAGAAGCAAGAAAAGATGTCTGGATTAATAGAGGCACACAACCAAAACCAACTCACAGTGCAACCCACACTTCTATTGCCGCCAGTCTAGTGGCAGAGGGCAATATTTAAAAAGAGCAACACGGCTCGATCCCAACCCAAACCATCTGGACAGAGGAAATTCTTTCATCCTCTGTACCATTAATAATCGGGGAAACCATTCCAGGGGAATAGCCAACCCAAACCAAACCACGTTTGGCTATAAAGTTGAGTTGAATAGCCATGTGCTTTGCTAACTTCTGATCCTTTTCTTCTTGAGTGGAAAGAGGTTTTGCTATCATTGTTCCTAGGGGGACACCTAAACGCGGGGGTGTCATAGGAATCAATTTAGGAGTTCTATGATCGCGTATATACTCTTTCTTAAGGGATTTATTCGATGCGTAGCGCAGAAGCTTCTTTGACAGAGGTCTGCAGTGTGAGTAGCCATCAGTATGAACAGTGGGGGTATTCTTGTTCATCGGGAACTGTTTGGGAGTTGGTCCTTCCATTGGCCAGTTTTGGATTAGCAGTAGAGGTTCGAACAGTACTCCCAATATTCTTTGGAATTGCAGAGGTGGTAGAAAGTTGGGATCGTTCTCTTTGACCCTTCTCGTGTTGTTCTTTCTGTTGATGGTGTTTATGATCTCTTGCATCATTATTGTCGCATAATCTAGTGGAAGATCATAGTAAACCCCATACATGATGCTCAAGATTTGATGTGAGCTTTGGTCAATACTCCCTATTTTCCCTGTCAGGCATCTGTTAAGAATAGAGAACAAAGTGTTCCACAGAGGTGGTAATCTTCCTCTGTGGAAGTCATTTCTCTTCCGTAGTTGGGTGTTGTACCCAAGCATTTCCACGAAGCGACAGAGCTCATCGTCTGTTGGTTGCTCTGCATAACTCTTCAATCCCAGAAGACCCCTTATTGGTAGGTTGAATTCAAGTGAGAACATTATTCTGTTGAACTTGATTTCAAGATGCTCAGATTTATCAGGTCTGGAAATGTACCCTTTGATAAGAGAATCGTCTTTATCAAATCGGCAGCTTTGCCAAAATTGGTTCAGATAACGGACTGGAATTTTGTTTGGGGTTCTTGAGAGTAGAGGGAAGAGGATGTGATTTTCTATTATGTTCAGAAGAATAGCATGGGCTTCGCCGAAAGCAGTGGGTGAGGGGACCAAATAGCAGTTGTTGGATTTGATAGGAAGTATGGTTTCGAAGTGATCTTTTTCAATGAAGTTTTGCAAGTGTGTCGTCGGAGCAAATTCTGCTGAGTCCCCGGAATCTTGTTGTTCAATAGCTCTTGCAAGGTTGGGGTTTTCTGAATGTTCAGAATGGGCAGGTGAGTGTTCCGGTGAGTTCGCCGGAGAGAACAAGGGTTTTGCAAGCTTTTGCAGGGTTTCGCCGGAGAAGAAGATAAGAGTTTGTAAAAGGTTTTATGAGAGGGTAAGCTTGGTTTTTATAGGAGGGTAAAACGGTAGTATTTGAAAGAGTAAAATATATGGCAATGGATCAAAATTTGGAATCCGTACTCGAGTTTGAACGGCGGGTTCAACTTTCCAAATAAAAACGTTCCATGAAAATGGGACACGTAGGCCTTGTCAGAATATGACAGGACGTCGTGTGCGGCCCATTAATGCTAGGCGCGTGAGGTTGTTTTTAGCCACATGAGTTTCACTCTCAATAAAAGTAACTGTTATTACTACAGAAATGCTCACGTAACAGATTGACAGAACTTCTGTGGATTATAGAAGTTCTGTGATCTTGAAAAAGCTTGATGTTTATCTCTGATATATCTCATTGTTATCATGACTTCTGTGGGTTCTTCTTTTAACGAAAACGTTTGTAAAGACATTGGAGAGGATCAAATAGGATTTTGTCAAGAAATTTGACTCACAGAGGTTTTGTGGCTCTGTTGGAACTTACAGAAGCTCTGTGAGAGCCAGTAGAAGCTCTATGAGAGAAAAAATCTTATAACTTGAATTCTATTAACTTTCTGATCATCCAATTTTTGATCTGTGTTAAGAGATGTTTTTTGCACATTATTGAAAGTTGGTGTCCGAGAAAACTATTTTGAAAAACGTTTTGTTCGAGAAGGTCATGGTGTGTGTTTTCGGTTTCCGAGATAACATTCCAAAAGATCGACAGAGGGTAAATTTGTGATCACAGAGCATATTTCCTGCAGAACCTCTGTTGAGCTCAGCAGAAGCTCTATGACCTTAAATTTCTCCTATTTCGAATTTTGTTAAACTTTTTGAACTTTTGATTTTTGAAATGTTATTCACAGTATATTTAGGACATATTTGACAATTCTTGTCCTAGAAAGCTGTTTTCCAAAAACCTTTTGTGCGAGAGACATACCTTTTGGTTCTTCTGTTCTCGGCAGTTTTGTCTTACTTCTGTCGATGGAGAATTATCGACATTCTTCTTTGGCTTTCCTTTGAAAGATTTACCTCTGTAGATCATTTCAGGGTCCCTTTTGCTCCCCCTTGATCTAATCACTTCTGTAGATCAAGAATTTTCCTTTTGCTCCCCCTTGATCTATGCTTGGTTCAAAGAATGGTAAGATTTGTATTTGAGCATAGATCATGTTTACTAGAGGTTCTGTAAGGGTTATCAAAAGATCTGAGCGGACCCACAGAAGCTCTGTAACCAAGAATTATTTTTGCACACAAAAAAATTACATACAGAAATAAATTTATCAAAGCAATAACTTAAGTAATAATAGATATTTATATACTTATTTACAGAAGATAAAGCTATACTTACAGAGGATTTTCACACCATGTTAATCATTCCTAACTTACCCACCAAGAAGTTGAATCTTTTCTCGTCTAGTGCTTTGGTGAATAAGTCAGCGAGTTGATATTCTGTGGGCACGAAATGCATTTCGATTGTACCGTATTCAACATGATGTTTTAAGAAATGGTACCTTATATCGATATGCTTGGTTTTTGAGTGTTGCACAGGGTTGGCAGAGATAGCAATGGCACTTTTGGAATCACAGAAGATGGGTATTTTGAACAGGATGTGGCTGTAGTCTTTTAGCTGAGTCTTCATCCATAGAACCTGAGAACAACAGCTAGCAGCAGCAACGTATTCAACTTCTGCAGTGGATGTGGAGACACAATTCTGCTTCTTGGAGGTCCAACTGACTAGTTTACCACCTAGGAATTGACAACTCCCAGAGGTACTCTTTCTGTCGAGCATGCATCCTCCATAGTCTGAATCTGTATAAGCTTTTAGACTAAAACCAGAGTTCTGTGGATACCAGAGACCAAGATTGTTGGTCCCCTTCAGGTATCTAAAGATTCTCTTTACAGCATCATAATGTGATTTCTTTGGATTAGCTTGATAATGTGCACAAAGACATGTGGCATGCATAATGTCAGGTCTGCTTGCTGTTAAGTATTACAGAGATCCAATCATGCCTCTGTAGAGAGTACATTCTACAGAAATACCATTTGGATCTAAGAATAACTTATTTCCAGTGGCCATTGGAGTCTTCATTGCAGAGGTATCAGAGAGATTATATTTTAAAAGTATGTCAGAGACATATTTGGCTTGATTTATAAAAATTCCCTATGAAGATTGTTTGACTTGAAGTCCGAGGAAGAATGTTAATTCTCCCATCATACTCATTTCAAACTCACGCTGCATGAGTTTTTCAAAAATTTTGCACTCTTCTGAATTTGTAGACCCAAAAATTATGTCATCTACGTATATTTGTACAAGCATTATCTCACTATTTTTGCGTTTATAAAATAATGTAGTATCTGTTGTACCTCTGTTGTAGCCATTTTCTAGAAGAAAGGTGGAAAGTCGTTCGTACCATGCTCTTGGAGCATGTTTTAGTCCGTATAGAGCCTTTTCAAGGTAGTATACATGCCTTGGGAACTTTGAGCTTTCAAAACCTGGTGGCTGATTTACGTAAACCTCTTATTGGATTTCACCGTTTAGAAAAGCTGATTTTACGTCCATCTGATAGACTTTAAAACCTCTGTGGGCTGCGAAGGCTAAGAATATTCTTATTGCTTCGAGCCGTGCGACAGGGGCAAAAGTCTCATCGTAGTCTATGCCTTCTTCTTGTCTATATCATTTTGCTACTAATCTTGTTTTGTTTCTGACGACCACTCCATCTTCATCCTTCTTGTTTCTGTAGACCCATTTAGTCCCAATGGCCTGTTTCCCTCTTCGCAGAGGTACTAAAGTCCAGACTCTGTTACGCTCAAATTGCAGAAGTTCTTCTTGCATGGCGTCTACCCAGTTTGGGTCATCTAGGGCTTCAGAAATCTTCTTTGGTTCTATCACACTAATAAAATTTGTAAAGAAACAAAAATTAGCAGTGGCAGACCTTGTTTTTACTGAGTCAGAAGGTTCTCCAATTATTTGGCTTGGAGGATGGCTTTTTGTCCACTGATTTTTGCGTGGAAGATGATCATCAATGTCATCAAAACTTTCTTCAGAGGCTTCTGATGTTTCTTCTTCTCGTGTAGCCTCTGTCGTTTTTCGTGCCTTGGTAGTTGATCCTACCGTTTGCTGAATGATTGGTATGAGTGGTGGTGGAGTTTGTTCCTCTGAGGATGTATAGTCTTGGTCCTCAACTTCCTCTATAATTGGTTCTTCTGTGGATTGTGGAGTTTGATTTTCAGCAGCTTCTGTGGTCGTTTTTCTTGAAGTTTCATCTTCTGCATTTTCTTCTTCGGCATTTGCATCTATAGTATTTATAGAAGAAGATGAAGCATTATTTGGACCAGTTAGAGTCATACCTGTAGGATTTTGTCCGACAGAGGATGGTTCTTCAGAAACTATGATGGTTCCAACAGAAGGATCAATGTTGTCGTGTAACATCTCTAAAAATAGAAGATTCAAGTCTTCTTTTGCTTGTGAGATGACAGAGGATTTTCCTTTAATATCGAGTTCTGAACTGATTTGCTCAAGTCATTTGGAATGAATCATCAAAAGAAACATTGATGCTTTCTACAATCTTGTGAGACTTTGTAAGGAATGTTCTGTAGGCTTTGGAAGTGGCAGAGTATCCAATGAATTTGCCTTCATCAGCTTTTACATCAAACTTTCCTCTTGAATCTCTGTCGTTTAAGACAAAGCATTTGCATTCGAATACATGGAAAAATTTGATGTTTGGCCGCCTTTTGTTAAGCAATTCGTAAGGCGTCTTGAGGTGTCTTTTCACAATGGTTGAACGATTCTGAGTATAACACGCAGTAGAAATTACTTCTGCCCAAAAGTTCATTGATAATCCGCATGCTGACAGCATAGTTCTTGCGGCTTCCACAAGTGTTCGATTCTTTCTTTCGACAACACCATTCTGTTGTGGAGTGCGAGCTGCAGAGAAGTTCTGTGATATTCCTTATGTTGAAAGATAGGCTTCAATGACACAGTTTTTAAATTCTGTGCCATTGTCACTTCTTAACTTCTGTATTCTGCAATCATAAAGAACTTGGATTATTTTCATTAGATTTATCAATACATTTGGAACATCTGATTTCTTTCTAACAAATTCAACCCATGTGAAACGTGAATACTCATCAATTAGGACAAGTATGTATTTCTTGCCACCTAGGACATGTGAAACGTGAATACTCATCATTTGAAGCATGTAGAGAGGCCTAGTGCAAGACACGTCTGTTTTGCCTTTGTGGGAAGCCCTTCTGTGTTTTCCCATTTCACAGGCCGAACACAAATGATCCTTATTGAATTTAACATCTGGCAAACCTTTAACTAGATTAAGTTTTACTAGTTTATCTAAGGTGTGAAAGTTTAAGTGACAGAACCTGTTGTGCCATAACCAAGCTTCTTCACTTTTGCAAGCTACTAGGCAGACTTTTTCTTTGGATTTTGAATTAAAATTCATTAGGTATAGATCACCTCTTCTTTCAGCTCGCAGAAGTTCCATTCCTGTGTTTTCACTTTGTAGAGAGCAGAAAGTTCTTTTAAATAACACATCGAATCCTGATCACAAAGTTGACTTACACTGAGTAGGTTGTGTTTGAGGCCATCCACATATGCATCTTTGTATACTGAGACATTTTCTTTTTGTATGACTCCATAGCCTTTGATATGTCCCTTCTTGTTGTCTCCAAAAGTTTCAGATCCACCATCGTGTGTTTCTTTGTACGTGGATAGTAATCTTATGTCGCCGGTCATGTGCCTTGAGCATCCAGAGTCAAGATACCAGATTGGCACATGTAGCTTCTGTAAGACAATCACAGAGATTTAGGTACCCATATCCATATGGGTCCAATATTGTTAGAATTTTTCAAGTTTGCCTTGGCATTCTTGAAATACATTTTATCCTTTTTAGAAGAATCAGATTGTTTCTCTTTTGGTTCTGACTTTTGAGTTTGAAAGTTGATGGAGAGTAAGCAATCTGGACTTGAGAAGTGTTTATTTAATTTGAACATAAGATCAAAACAATGACAGTATTGAATATGAGATGTGATTTGTTTGAACTTTTCATTGAATTCATTGAACTGAGCCACAGAGGCATTACATTCTTTCTTTACATTAGATTTCCTATTACAAGAAGATCTATGAATACTAGAATGTTGTTTGCAAAAGTCTTGTTTAGTTCCTGCCTTCTGTGACTCTCTTCTGTGGTGAACATCTTTCTTCACTGTCACAGAGGAAAAATATTTGTTAGCTTCAGGTCATTTTCCCTTTTGTTGCCAAGTGGGATTCTCTTTAATTTTCCTTAAAGGTTTTGAAAATTTTGAGCTTTTAGGAGCTATAGAGACCTTTTTTAGATTTTCAAGCTGTGTATAGGTTTTAACTTGAATATACATTTTGAGAAAATCTGGACAGATAGGGATCCCTGTGATTTTCTCTTTTGGAGAGATGGTTCTGTTAAGAACCTCAGAGGAGAATTTAACATCCTCTGTGTCACAGTGAATTATCCCTGATTTGAAATCAGTCTCTGAGTCGTCAGAGGATGAATCGTCCTCATATGCAGAGGTTGAGTCATCTCTTTCGACAGAGGCTGGATTTTCTGAGCATGTATCGTACGAGCTTTCTTCCTCTGTAAAAAAACTTTCATAGATGGCAGAGGTTTCTGATGAGATCTCTTCAGCGAGTTTTTGATCTATAGAAGATGTACAGAGATTTTCTAAAACATTTGATTTCAAAACTTCCAAAATTTCTTTTTCAATAGATTCTTCAAGTTTTACTTCTGAAAAGATGGGTTTAAACTCAGGAGCTTCTGCTGACAATTTCTTTTCGACATTTATCATACAGACAAAAGCGACATGTGTTTGAGTCTCTGGTTTACCAAACTTAAAGATACCAATCTGATCTTGTGTTTGAGTCTCTGGTTTGATCATGGCACCCCCTTCAAACTGTCTTTCTAATTCTTTCCAGAGATCGTGCGCTGTTTCGCATGCATCTAAGGATTGAAAAAGTTCGTTGGGGATTGCCATGATCAATATTCTCTTTGTTTTCTGTGCAACTTCATCTTCTGCCTTATCTTCATTTGACCATTCTTCTCTTGGCTTAGGTTTTTGATGTTCAGGGATTTCAGCAGATTCAGCAGTAGCTGGTACACGTGGCATAGTTATCATAGGAACTGGAAGAAGATTGTAAAGATATTGTTTGAGAGTTTTTTCAGTACCCTCAAAAAAATGAACCATTCTTATTTTCCATTGAGGATACTCATCTCTAAGAAGAGTAGGAGGTTTGGTTAAAGAGCCAGCAGTGAAAAAGTTATTTGTATTTGTCATTTTGAGGAAAGGATAATCCGATGGAGGATTTATTAGTATGAAGATCTGGAAGGTTTTCTGGGTACAACTAATATCTAGAAATATGGCGATGAAGAGAAAGAAAATAATCTATCAAATAAAAGTTGTAAAACAAGGATCACTTGATATTGAAAATCAACCTGGCTCTGATACCAATTGTTGGTTCCCGTTTTGCTTAAACAAGATTATCAGATCTATTAGTTCAAGTTAATGTTTGATGCGGAAGCGTATTTAAAGAACTAACAGATAAGTTTGATAGATTTAGAACAAAATATAAATAAGCAGTGAACAGAATATTATATCTCAAAGTTTACTGAATATATATCAAGAACAGGTTTATGAACCGTGAGTAAGAAAAGCTTTAAAACAGATATGACTTTTAATGTGAATAAGCTTTTGTGTTCTTGATGTTCGATTGAAGTTGTGTAAGGAAGAACTCAACATGAGTCTTCCTTATATACTACTCTAAAGGGGACCATAAAGCATATGCTACTATTCAAAAGGTACGTATGAATAGTAGAACGGATGTCGTGAACAGTTGCAAAGATGGCATGAACAGTCAGACGTGTTGTATTGCATTTAATGCAGCAGACGTCTATTATGTACTAAGCCCTATTGAATCCAATCAAAGTTTGACACGTCGACGTTGGACAGGGTATGTTTCCATGCAAGTTGACGAACGGGTTCTGGAATAGTAGCAAGATATTATAAATATCTTCAAGTCTTTCAGTGAGGACCACAGAGGCTCTGTAATGAGTTACAGAGGTTCTGTGGTCTGGTCCTCTGTGGAGCAGTCCACCTTTGTTTCCGAGTCTTGGGTCTTCTTTGAGTATAGCAGAGGTTCTGTAGGAAGCCTCTGCTGCTTCTGTAGCTTCTTGACCTTGATTTCTCGGTAATATCGGCAGAGCCTCTATAAGAGGCTTTCTTCACTTAGCCTATTTTTCACTACTTCTAAATACTTCTATGATTAGGAAGATTGAAGCTAACAGCATACGGGCATATTAACTCAATCGCATACCATCTCATAAAACACTCTAAACCGAGTTATAATGATATTCGTACTGGTAAAATGATTAAGATACTTTTCCTATCATACTGAGAAAATACTTAATCATAAACCCCATTCAATAAGTTATTCGGAACTCCTATCCGGTAAACTAATCCAGAACTCATTTAATCCAGTAACACCCGAAATACTATTTCCGGACTCAAAGTCCGAAATCATCCGGTATCATATCCAATACTTACCTGGATTCCGGTACCCACCCGGTACAAATCCGGAATCCGATATCAAATCAGGTACCAATCCGGAATCCGGTGTAAAATCCGATATCAATCCGGAATCCGGTATCAAATTCGATACCATTTCAGAATCCGATAACTTTCAAAATCCTCATCTTCTGGACTAATCGAAATGCACATCGATTTTTGGTTTAAAACTTATCTCAATCCAATTCTCAATCATTTTCATACCAATACATAATTACCAAAACATATAGACAGTTTATAATCAATTATTTCATTTGATTCAACTGCAATTATTTGAAAGAAGAGATGAACTCACCTGGGTCTAGAACTCGAATACAGAATGCAGTTCCAGAGTGATTCACCTTCAATCTTTCACACCACTAACCATAACCAAATCAAAATCAGCTTAATCTGATTATCAACTCCTAAAAGATTGAATTGCATACCATATCAAACTCTTACCGTAGCAATTTAGGATTCCACAAACTCTTTCTTTCTCTGCTTTGTTAAACCGACTTCAAGAACCCAAATGGGTTATTTTTCAATTCATTTGCCGACTCAGGTTTAAATACAAAGCAAATTTCACCCATTGACAAAACTGTTAGAAATAGATTTTTGTCAAAAACACAAGTGTTGAGATCTGAAGTGAAGACTCAGAGTTCTGAGTAAGAAGACTCGGAAGTTTTGTACTGCAAAGTTTGCTAAGTGTGAAGTCTGAATAGAAGGTTCAGAGTTCTGAGTAGGAGACTCAGAACTTCTGAAGATGAAGACAAATGTTCTGAAGGGCTTGATCAGAAGGATGTTCAGAAGTTCTGAACATGTTGTTCAGAACTTATGTCTTAGGATATTTTCAGTTATATTCTGTTACTAATTAGGACACGTGTAATTGTTCTATTAGTCTTTCACATATATGTAAAGTAGGTTTAGCTTTTCCTTACAATATATATAGAAGTTAGCACTGTTAAGCTAACTAACTTTTGCGTATATCTTTGTATTCACTTTGTAATCTTTGAGAGATTCCAAATGAAGTTTTCAACAAAATCGATAGTGGAACATCAGCAAAGGAAATGTGGGATGAACTGGAGAAGCAAATGCTTGGTACACTCAAATCAATTCAAGCAAAACTGAATCAAAGCATTAATGCATATGAAAGATTCAAAGCAAAGGAATCTGTAAGTCTAACTCAGACTTACAGCAAGTTTTTCACAATATTGAACGATCTCAGAAGGAATGGGTTGAAGAACACAAAGTCAGAGATCAATTACAAGTTTTTGAGTTGTCTTAATTCAGAATGGTCATCTTTTGCAATTAGTCTTCAAATGAACAAGGATACGTGTGAGGAAGATCTAAATGATATGTTTTGTATTCTGAATCAGCATGAAGATTCTGTTAAGCAAGTTGTGTGTCCCAATATGATCAAACAATCAAGAATTCGCACAAGATCTAGAGAGAGAGTGTAGAGAGAGAAAGTAGATCTAGTATTATTAGCTCTCTGTATTTTACAAGATATGAGTTATGCTCTATTAGTTAGTTACATGATTAGTCTAAACAAAGTTATTTATACCTAAGGTCTATACAAGACATTAAGCTAAGTTTGACTTTTACAAACACATAATACATTGACTTTGACTTTGACTTTATCATTAAATCTTGAAGACATATATTAGACTTAACAATCTCCCCCTTGGATTCAAGATTTAATCATTTTGAGAACAACAGACTTTGGCTTGTCAAAGTCAACTTGTCACAAAATCTTCAGACGGGGATCTGGCGGAGATTTTCTTTCTTCGATTTGGAGAATTTGTTACTTCACACAAGGCACTTTGGTACTGATAAACATAAATTTAAGAAAAAGAGATCACAAGATGATCAATCGATTTTTCTTAAACTCTTGAAGAATTCTCCCCTTTTTTCTTCTTTGATTTGAGAAATTCTTGCTTCAGTAATGATATTCACAATATAGCACAAGTTTACGAAAAAGAGATCACAGGATGATCAATTGATTTTTCTTAAACTCTTGAAGAAGAATTCTCCCCCTTTTTCTATCTTGAGACGAAATCTTCTTTGTTCTCTTTGACATGAAATTGAATTCAACATTTCTCCCCCTTTTTCGATGAAAGTGAGCATCATGATCATCGAAAACTATTTTCAATTTCAGTCGTGTCTCGGAGTATCACGAACAATCTTCTCCTTAATGAACAATCTTGCTCCCCCTCAAACTAAGAATTCTAGAGAAATTTTTTTTCTCCCCCTGAAAATATGCATATATTTCATTTAGGCACTGTAGTTGAAAAATTTATTCAAAGAAAATAAAATTCATTGAACTACATTTTATAACTACTATCATTTGATCATTTGAAAACTTTACAAAATAAATCCAACTTAATGAAATTTAATAGATTTTTCAATCAAATGAAATCAAATGCATGTGTTTGGATTCAATTACAACACATCATTGCATATCAAGTTAAAAATGTTCAGTTTCAACCCCTTTATTAAATCTATTTGGTGTGCTAGCATGCGAAATATGTTTAACTTCAAGCATATGCAATTCTAAAACATATAAGAATACTTTGCTATACTCACACTATTTGTCCAAAATCATAATTTTCACAAATTTACGGGTTTATCGCGACTTTGTAATATCCCCAAGTTTCAATAGATGTGTCTGATCAATTAGCTTTGCTTTCAAAATCCAAAATCACCAAAACATCTAAAACATCCAAGAAATTTGTGTTTCTGTCTGAAATACCAAAGTTAGAGGAATCTGCTGAGGAAGAAGGATCTGATGAAGATGATGATATAAAGTTGATTGCTGAGAAATTAGCTTTGTTGACTAACACGTTCAACAAGAGGTATGGAAAGAAGAAGTTTGAGGGTAAGTACAGAAGAGAACAGGGAAGTTCAGAAGAGAAATATAAGAAGAAGAAAGATAGAGAAGAAAGTAAGTTTGAGAAGAAAGAAGAGAAGGAAGAGAGAAAAGAGAAGGATTTGTGTTTCAAGTGTGGAAAACCTGGTCATTTTGCCAGAGATTGCAGAGTAAAGATAGTGAAAGACTATGAGTATTATACAAAGAAAGCTCAGCTGGCCAAAACTAGAGACAATGAGATTGCAATGTTGGCAGAACAAGAGAACTGGTTGTATTATACTTCTGATGAAGAGGATTGCATTCACTTTTCTCAAATGCAAAGCTATATGGCTAAGATGAGGAATGAAGAAGATTCTGACTATGAGGATGCAGGTTCTTAATCTTCTGCTGAGGTACATTCTGCCCTCGAAATTTATTTAATGACTCAGACTGGCAATATGAATGCTGAATTTGTTAAACTCGGAAAACAAATAAAAGGTGAAAGAATTTTGGTTAACAAATTCAGAACAGAAAAAGAAATAATTAAAGAACAGTTTGAAGAATCTGAGGTTGAGAAACAAAAAGTCAGAAAAGAGAATTCTGATCTTTTGAAAAAGATTTCTGAATTGAAAAATGAACTCTCAGAAATAAAAGATGGAAAGGTTGATTTGCAAATTAAATTTGATATGTTACTTGATGAAAGAAAGAATTTATATTCAAAAATCAAAGAGTTGGAAGACCTTAATCTGAAAAGAGGTCAAACTCAACAAACCTTGAATCTTCTCACAAGTAATGTAAAAGACACAAGATTTTATAATCCAAATATGGGATTAGGGTTGGAGGAAAATGTTGTTTTGAAAAGCGCTCTAATAAATCTTTATAACTTTGATAAACTACAATTTCCTAAACTAGAAATCCCAGTGATTACTGAAATCTTTGTATGACCTGCAAGTTCTATAACAAGTTCAAATAGTTTACAAAAATCAAGTCCTGTAAAAGCAAAGGAAACAATCTCTGAATCAAAAACTGAGAAGTCAGAAATTTCAGAAGACAAGGTTAAGAAAGAAATTTCAAAATCAACAGAAGAGAAACCAATATATAATGATGCTAAATTCAAATATGACTCTCTAAATGTTAGTTACAAAAATAAACAATCAAATTTTCCATATCCTGACACTGAAAGTATAGTTGATGCAATCAAGGTTTCTGAAAACAATGAGAATTCTGAAACAGTTAGTCAGAATTCTGAATCTTCTAGTCAAAATTCTGACTCCATGAGTCAGAAGTCTGAGTCTGAAGGTCAGAACTCTGAGACTGTTGGTCAAAATTCTGATTCAACTGAAATTTCTCAATCTAATTCAGAAAGTTTCTTAGAACTTGAAAAGATGTTCAAATTGGTTAACCAAGAACTTGAGGACTTGTGGAAAACTTTTGATGAGCTTGAAAATGATTACTGTGATGTTGATTTTAAACTGGAACAAGTTTTAAAGAAAAACAACACTTATGTCCATAAAATAACAGAGTTTGAGAAACTAAAGGCTGAGTATGATCTTTTTAAGATTAATGCTTTAAAAGAAAATAAGAAATTCTTTGATGAATCAAGTACATTTGAAAAAGGTGAATCATCTAAATCATCTACTAATTCTGAAAAGTTGAATGTTTCAGAAAGAGAGGAAAGCAAAAGGGAAGATGATCTGAAAAGAATTTCTGAAGAGATTGGATTGAATACTACTTCTGAACCTAAAGCTAGTAATTCTTGTAATAGATACAATTGTAATCTGAATACTATCAATAAAAGCAAAAAGTCTTTTGATTCAGATCTGTTGTCACTTGCAAGAAAGAATCTTAAATGTGTTCAATGTGGTAGTCATTCATTTAAATTCTCTCAAAAAGTCAAAATTCAAAGACATTTTCTAAGACTTCTTATACAAACAAAGCAAAACAGAATTCAGAAAAGAAGACTGTAAATGTTCCTCAAACTCAAATAAAAGGAAAGAAGATTGAAAACATTTCTCAATCTAAATCAAAAGGAAAAAGCAATGTAAACTTATTTCAAACTAAAGAAAAGAAGACTGAAAGTGTTTATCAGTCTCAACCTAAAGTTTTCAAGAAGAAGAGAAATAATTTTGTGAATAGAAAATGTTCTGACTTCATAAAAGTTCAAGAAAAATGGTGCTTAAAAGAAGATTTTGAATAGAAAGTTAAAGGGACTTTTGTTAAATCTGAGATTAAAACTAACAAAGAAGGACCCATTCCAGTATGGGTACCTGAATCTAACTAAATGTTTTTGCAGGGTTGTCATGTGTGGTTCTTAGATTCTGGAGCTTTAAGACACATGACAGGTCATAAGTCTTCTCTGACAAATTTCACAAAAAAGGCTGGAGGAGCAGTTAACTTTGGTAATAACAGCAAAGGACAAGTTAGAGGATTTGGAGATTTAACAAAGGGAGATTTGACAACCCAGAAGGTTTTATATGTGGAAGGATTACAACATAATTTGTTCAGCATAAGTCAGTTTCTGGACAGTTACTGTCAGATCAAGTTCAGTATAACAGGTTGCATGATTTTAACTTAAAATAACATAAAAGTCTTCTGGGACAAAAGGCATATGGACTTATTGGTGGTTAACTTTTCAAAGATTCAAGCATTAACCCTTGTTTGTCTGTTATCAAATGCAACTGCAAATGAATGTTGGCTTTGGCACAAAAGATGTTCTCACTTAAACTTTAAGGAGTTAAACAATCTGGTTGGCAAACATCTGGTTAAAGGGCTACCAAGGATCAAATTTGAGAAGGAATCGTTATGTTCAGCATGTGAAATAGGCAAGATGAAGAATAGTTCTCATAAGTTGAAAATAGAATCATCTTGTAAGGCACCATTAGAGATGCTACATACAGATCTGTGTGGTCCTATTTCAGTTCAATCAATGGGGAGGAAAGAAGTATATACTTATCATTGTTGATGAATATTCAAGATACACATGGGTTGAATTCTTAAGAGCAAAATCTGAGGCTGCTGAAACACTGATTAATTTCATCAAAAGAATTCAAGTACTCTTACAACTTCCAGTTCAGAACATAAGGAGTGACAATGGAACAGAGTTCAGAAATGAGACTCTACAGAACTTTTTGCAAAGCTCTGGAAATTCTCATAACTTTTCTGCTGTCAGAACTCCTCAACAAAATGGTGTTGTTGAAAGAAAGAACATGACTCTAGTTGAAGATGCAAGAACCATGATGGCTTACTCAAATCTTTCAACCTTCCTATGGGCTGAAGCAATTGCCACGACTTGTTTCACACAGAACAGAACTTTGATTAATAAAAGACTAGATAAAATTGCTTTTGAACTGATTAACAAGAGAAAACCACTGATTAAATTTTTTCATGTTTTTGGTTGCAGATGCTATGTTCTCAAAGACAGAGAAAATCTTGGTAAATTTGATAAAAAGGCAGATGAAGGATACTTTGTTGGTTATTTATTAACTTCCAAAGCATTCAGAATCTACAACAGGAGAACCAAGAGAATTATGGAAAGCATCAATGTAACATTTGATGAGTCAAGAATGAAGACTTCTGAACAAAACAGTCCAGAACTCAAACAGGATAAGACAAAAATGACTTCTAAATCAGATTCTAATCCTAACTGTTCAGAACTCCATTTAGTGTTTAAGGATGTATTTCTGGAACTAACTTCTGAATCTTATGCAGATTTTGAGAATCCTAAAACGATTCAAGAAATGATAAAGGGAAGTTCAGAGGTTCAAACAACAGTAATTTTTGATACTGGTCCATCTGAGGAATGTCCACTTCTGATCAATACAAGTGATGAAATTTGTGAGCCTAGTATTCAGAATTCTGACAAAGGGATTCAGAATTCTGGACAAATCAATCAGAATTATGGAAAAGGTACTCAGACTTCTGGTCAAGGTACTCAGAACTCTGAACAATTTATTCAGAACTCTGACACTACTACTCATAATCCAAACTTGGATGTTACACCTCATCAGGTCTCAGAACAGAGGGACAGTTAAGAATTACCATCTGATATTGATGAGAATGATACAAACAACAGTTTTTCAGAGCTTGTTGTGCTTCCTAGTTCAAACAAATGGACAAAAGACCATCCTATTCATCAAGTGATAGGAGATCCATCTGTGGGAGTGAAGACTAGATCAGCAACAGCAAATGAAGCAATGTTTTCAGGATTTTTAAGTGTGATTGAACCTAAGAAAGGCAATGAAGCCCTAGAGGATCCAGACTGGATTTTAGCAATGCAAGATGAATTGATACAGTTTTAAAGAAACAAAGTTTGGAGACTTATTCCAAAGCCTGAAAGAAAATCAATCATTGGAACAAAATGGGTGTTCAGAAACAAGAAAGACGAGTCAGGTGTTGTAGTCAGAAACAAGTCTAGATTGGTTGCTAAGGGATACTCATAACAAGAAGGAATTGATTATGATGAGACATTTGCACCAGTTGCCAGAATTGAAGCAATCATAATATTTTTGGCATATGATGCACATAAGAACTTCAAAGTATATCAAATGGATGTCAAATCAGCTTTTTTGAATGGTATACTTAATGAAGAAGTTTATGTCTATCAACCAGAAGGTTTTGTTGATCCTCAGTTTCTAGATCATGTTTATGTTTTAGATAAAGCATTGTATGGTCTGAAACAAGCACCAAGAGCCTGGTATGACACTTTAACTCAACACTTATTAAAATCTGGCTTCAAGAAAGGTAAAATTGATACTACTTTGTTCCTAAAGAAAAAAGGTGATGATTTGATTTTGATTCAGATATATGTAGATGATATAATATTTGGTTCTACAAGTGCATATTTATGTAATGAATTCTTAAAAGTCATGGAATCAGAATTTGAAATGAGCATGATGGGAGATTTGAACTTTTTCCTTGGTCTTCAAGTAAAACAATTGACAAATGAAATTTTCATAAATCAAGGAAAATATGTAAAAGATATTTTGAAAAAGTTTAAGATGTCTGATTGTGCTACTATGGGAACACCTATGGCAACAAATGTCAAGTTAGATGCTGGTCTCTCTGGAGTTTCAGTAGATAATAAGGTTTATAGAGGCATGATTGGGTCTTTGCTTTATCTGACTGCATGTAGACCAGATATCATGTTTGCTACATGTTTCTATGCTAGATTTCAATCTAATCCAAAAGAATCTCATTTGCTGGCTGTTAAAAGAATCTTAAGATATCTCAAAGGTTCACCGGATTTTGGCCTTTGGTACCCAAAAGAAACTGATTTTAAACTGACTGCTTTTACTGATGCTGATCATGCAGGAAGCAGGTTGGACAGGAAAAGTACTTCTGGTGCTTGTCACTTTTTAGGAGACAAGATAGTGAGTTGGGCTTCAAAGAAGCAAAATTGTTTTTCCATATCAACTGCTGAGGCAGAGTATGTAGCTGCTGTTGCTTGTTGTTCTCAAACTTTGTGGATGAGAACACAACTCATGGACTATGAATATCAGCTTAATAAGATTCCAATTTACTGTGACTCAGAAAGTGCAATTACCATCACTCAGAATCTTGTTCAGCACTCAAAAACCAAGCATATTGATGTAAGGTATCATTTTATTAAGGACTATGTGGAAAAGGGAACTATAGAAATGCACTTTATACATACAAAGTATCAATTGGCTGACTTGTTCACAAAGCCTCTTGATCACAAAAGGTTTACTTTTCTCATATGTAAAATAGGAATGCTTAATCTGACTAATTGAGTATTTTTGTTATTTTTCAGAAATGAATATTTTACTAAGTAAGATTTTCTGAGTAGTGTACTCAGAACTCTGACTCTCTTGATCAGAATTATGACTCTTGAGTTCAGAACTTCTGAGTCTTGAGTTCAAATCTTCTGAGTAGATAAATCAGAACTTCTAACTATCTTTCAGAACTCATTTCTGAGAAGTACAAATGTTTAAATTTTGTGTATTATATGTTTTCTATGATATGTTTTCATATTCCTTATGACTAATATGTGTTTGAGTATATGCTAACGTCAAGGGGAGCATTGATATCTTTCAGAAATCTTTCTGAAGTAAGTACAAGGTTTGTATTCTCTTCTTATCGTTAATCATTCTAAGGGGAACAAGCTCTCAATGATAAGAATACTTTTTGACTTGTTCAAAACTACTTCTGGATCTTAAAAAGATTTTCAAGGTCAGAAGTTAGATTTTAAATAATTTTCAGAAATCTCATATCATCAAAAGATGGACAGAATTCTGATAATAAAATAATTTTCTATCTGTTGAAACTACTTCGGGATGATTAAATGCTTTATATAATCAGAAGTTGAGATTTAAATGAATTTTGTGTTTCAAGGTAATTTCTTCTGAACTATATACTCAGAACTTCTGAGTATGCATTCTCAGAACTCTGAGCTTGTTATTCAGAACTTTTAACTTGTGTTAATTTCTAT
Organism: Saussurea involucrata; assembly: GCA_033807775.1. Taxonomy (NCBI): domain Eukaryota; kingdom Viridiplantae; phylum Streptophyta; class Magnoliopsida; order Asterales; family Asteraceae; genus Saussurea; species Saussurea involucrata. Next base: position 97,090,657 of record CM066319.1, read on the forward strand.
CAAATAACACGTGTCAGCTTCAAATTCATTTAATATCTTTTGTGGTACTTCACAGTGTTCGAATCCGTTATAACTCTGACAAAAAGTAACTTTTCACCGTTTGAAACCTTTCAGCTTCGCGGATTTTAAATAGACCTTAAAATCCCTCTTTCAATTTCATTTGAATTCCAAGAGTAAAAAGTGAGATACGCATAAATCCAGAATTCTTCGATTCTGTTTTCTTTCAATCCTCTATATTAATCATGTCTGGTTCAAGAAGAAGTAGAGCTATATCATTACATTCCTCGAAAACCTTGACGGAATCCTCGGATTCAGAGAACGATGAAGTTCGAATGCCTGAAAACATTGTTTTAGGAGGAAATGTTGAAGGAGTGATAACGCCACTTTTTGGCGTTATTTTCAGTTCTCAAACCAATGAGATTGGCTTGGATTCAAGTAAAAAGGTGTGTATTTTACGGTTTATCTAGTGAATTATGCAGGTTAGCTAAAAGGCGGCATTTCTCGAGAAAGAAGCTAAAAAGAGCCCAAAACGAGTCAAAACGAAGCCTAACGGGAGCCCAAAAGCCAAGCCCAAGACCCGCGACCGAACCAGGACCCGACCCGCGAACCAGAAATCGACCCACACAGCAAAAATCATACGCGCGACTTAGCCCGCGACTTGCAAGTCGCGTGGCAAGTCGTGTAAGTCACTGTTTCGCGATTTTCACCTATTTTATCCGGGGTTTAGGTCATTATTCGATATCCTTCTTACGGCAGACGATCGGGAGCAGTTCAGGGGCGACTTTGGGCGATTTTTCGGAGTCCTCGAAGCCACGTTAGAGAGCCGATCACGGATACATTCATCACGGAATGAAGGGACGAACACGAGAGGAGGGAGTTTTCATTACTTTTATCACGATTTCATCTTTCGCTATTAATCATGTTTACATACACTTTTGCATCCTTTTCTCTTATGTTTGAATCCACCACCGACATGAACTAACCGGTTCGTGTTGGGGGTTGGAATGAATTCGGTTTGTAGCATGTAACGAATTGATTTGAACTTTTATCAGTTTTCCTTAATTAATGAAGCTTGTGATTTCGTTCTTAATGCATTTGTGAAATTGGCCAATTTACAATTGATTCATTGTTAGTAATTAAGTTCGCGAGGATTGATTGCTATTTAGAATTAGGAATTGCATGCCTAAAGCCCAAAAAGGTGATAGAGATATACCGAGTAGGCTTTAGTCCCATTTAAACCGTTAGGTTGATATCGAGAGATAAAATCTAGCCAATTTAACATAAATCAAGTACTTAATGTGTTTTGGAATCCATAAGTGAGATCGATAGATTGAACTTATCCTTTTCAAAATAAAATCCGTTGTTAGTCGAAAGAAAACGACGGTGATCTTAAAAGATTTGGGAATCATTAAGGGGATTAACTGGTAACTGTTTTGAGTCGATTGTTTGCATGTGTATAACCTGAGGATTTCCAACCCTCAACTTTTCTCTCTATCAAAGTTTACAAAGCTGTTCTGTTTGTCTTGTGCTTGATTTGATTTTATTTATTACAATTAAGTATTCTAAAACCAATCTCTTAATTTGACAGTTTAGTTAATAGAGCTTATAGTAATTGTGACACTTAGTTCCTAGTTCCCCATGATTCGATACTCGTACTTTCCAAGTACTATTACTTGACTTCGACCCGTACACTTGCGGTAAGATTCGCGGGGTGTCAAAACCCCGTGTTAAATTTTTGGCGCCGTTGCCGGGGAACTAGTCGTAACTAATAGCACTACCATCTATACGCGCTATTAGATTGGGCATTTTCTTTTCTTGTTATTTTCCCATCACTTTCAGTTTTTTGGATTATTGACTTTACTTTCTTCTTTTCAGGTACCACTTGGTTTATGCCAAGGACGGCCCGAGGAAAAGAGATCTAACAATTTGATCTGGAGATCGAAAGAACCGCTCGTCGGCTGCGTAAGGAAGCGAAAGCCAAAAGGAATCTGAAATTCGAGATGTCCGACGACGAGAGACCACCTCCGCGCAATGATCCTCCACCTCGCCGCAACAATCCACCACCACCTCCGGAAAGAGTTCCGATGCGGTCATTTGCCGATCCTAATGTGGCGGCCGCACGGATAGGCATTCAACCACCTACCACTGCGGCTAACTATTTCGAGATAAAGCCGAGCACCATCGTAATGGTGCAGCAAAATCAATATGGAGGAGCACCGACCGAAGATCCTCACGCTCATCTCCGGGCTTTCGAGCGCATTTGTAGCACCTTCAAGATCAACGGGATGGAGGAGAACGCAATCAAACTGAGGCTGTTCAGTTTTTCATTAAAAGGTCGAGCTGAAATATGGATAGAAGGCCTACCGTCAGACCAGATCACTACTTGGGCACAGTTGAAAGCAGCCTTCCTCCAAAAGTTTTTCCCACCGAGCAGAACCGCCCAGCTAATGGCAGAGATCACCCATTTTTCTCAATGGGATCAAGAAACGCTATATGAGGCGTGGGAACGTTATAAGGACATGATCAAGAAGTGTCCTCATCATGGGCTACAAGGCTGGGTCATCATCCAGACCTTCTTTAGTGGGCTCCACCCACAATTCAAAAACGACATCACGGCTACCGCGGGTGGAGCACTAATGGACAAGTCATATGAGGAAGCATGCGAGCTGATTGAGAACGTGGCCGAACATAGCTTCTCCACTCCGAGATCAACGGTAAGACGAGTTGCAAGTGTCCAAGAGAGTAATGAGCTGAATGAACAAAAAGCTTAACTGGCATTCATCACAAATCAGATGAATAGAGGAATTCCGGAAGCACCCGAGCAAATCCAGTATATGCAAAACCGGAATCATCAGCCGAGAAACGACCCGTTCTCCAACACGTATAACGAAGGATGGAAAAAGCACCCAAATTTCTCGTGGAGTCAACCCGGTCAACAGCCAGGTAATTTTTCTAACTCTTCAAATCCTTCTAATGCTAATAATGCTTATCGTCCTCCAGGGTTTAATCAAAGAAACGAAGGACCAACCGGAGAGAAGAAACCGGGGCTGGAGGAGATGATGATGAAGTTCATGTCGAAATTGGACAGCACGGTTGGAGAGCTAGCAAGCACTGTGAACACGGTGAAAACCGCAACTGATCAGAATACAGCTGCAATCAAGATCCTCGAGAGGCAAGTAGGGCAGATCTCCGAGGCCTTACAAAACCGACCACCTGGCACATTTCCAAGCATGGCCGAAAAGAGGAACCAAGAGAATTGTAATGCCATCTATCTGAGAGATGGCAAGGAGCTGAATGAGGAGCCAGCAAAGGAAGCCGAGAATGATGTGGAGATCATTAACATGGATGCATTAGAGGCTGATGAAGAGCGTATGAGGAAAGAGAAGCCGAAGGAGAAAGAAGTGACACCACAGGTCAAGCCGGCAGTACCAAGAGTACCTTACCCGAGCAGGCTGAAAGCAAATAAGGATGAGGTCAATTTTTCAAAATTTATAGATGTGTTTAAAAAGCTAACGATCAATATTCCTTTTGCAGATGCTCTGACCCAAATGCCCTCTTACATGAAATTCATGAAAGAGATCCTTTCCAAAAAGAGGGCGATCGATCATCAATCCACAGTTACACTCACTGAAGAGTGTAGTGCCATCTTCCAGAATAAGCTTCCCCAGAAGCTCAAATACCCAGGGAGTTTTTCAATCCCTATTCAAATTGGGGATCTTAGTTTTAATAAAGTGTTATGTGATTTAGGGGCGAGTATTAATTTAATGCCATTATCTGTCTTCAGGAAACTCGGATTGGGAGAGGTGAGCCCAACATACATGACACTCAAGCTCGCGGACAGATCGATAAGGTATCCATACGGGGTGATTGAATACGTGCTGATCAAAGTTGGTAAGTTCTACTTTTCGGTAGATTTCGTGGTCATCGACATAGATGAAGATGAGGAAGTCCCGCTGATTTTGGGGAGGTCCTTCCTGGCCACGAGTCGAGCATTAATAGACATGGAGGAAGGAGAGATTACCTTTAGAGTTGGTGGCGAGAAGGTAAACTTCAAGATGTTCGAGAGTGGACAGTGCAGATCTAGAGATGGTAAAGGTCAAGTAAAGAGGGAACAATCTGCGGGGAATCGCAAGTGGGGGCGATTCGAGTCTGCGGATACTGAGCCGAGCTGAACCCACATAGTCGTGCCACGACTTTAAATAAGGCGCTGGGTGGGAGGCAACCCACTAAGGTTTGTTTCCTTTTATTTTTACTTTGCATGTGTTTTTATTTCCGAAAAGCCATAAAAATTGAAAAATAAAAAATAGCTGGAACAGGGACATACGCGACTTGCCACGCGGTTTGCATACCGCACAGCAAGCCGCGGGACCCTCTGTTGGTTTTCTGAAACAGTAGGTTACGCGGTTTGCCACGCGACCTGCAAGTCGCGGGCTAAACCGTGGGTGTCCCCGGTTCGTTTTTCGTGCGGTTTTTATTTATTTTCTTGCTTTGTGTGTCTCCTTTTTTTGTTTTATGTCTCTCCCTTTTTGTTGCATGCTCTCTCCTTCCCCTCTAAGTGTTCAACCTTTTCAAGAATCATCCTCCGTCCGGGCGAAACAGGTACGTTCTAAACCTTGCTAATTAATGAGTGGTGTATGATGATCAATTTTGAGTAGTTCATCGAGATGCAACAAACCTAAGTTTCACTTAGGTTTGGGGTACCTTGTCTTTTTCATCACCCTCAATTCTTTAAACCCTGTGCAAACCTCAGTTTCACCGAGGTTTGGGGTTGGCTTTTATTTGACAAACCTAGGCCACGGCCTAGGTTTGGGGTGCCCATATTAGAAATTTTGGATTTTCTTTTGCTTGCTATGTAATGCCTTGCCCTTCCTTTTCATACCTGTAATAACTGCACAATGACTCGAGTCACATCACCTACAACTTTGCTTGCACATTGGGGACAATGTGTGGGTAAGGTTTGGGGTTGCCCACTTGGGCCCAAGTTTATGCACGTAGATTTCCTACATTTCTGAGTATCTAGATCACATAGCTAAAAATTTTGTTTTGAATGATTGAGACCGACCGTTGTGGGAAGAATCTTATGATAGTGACGTGACCGTTAGGGAAGGACCGGGAAAGGACATGACTAGGGACATTAGTGAAAACCACCCGATAGTGAGATTTTGAACCTAAAAGACGTTTTTCATTTCGAGGGATTCATACACCTAATTCTGATACACCTTTTCGAATTCCTTGTCGTGAATGTAGAATGATCTCGCTACATTATTGCATTGAGTAGCAAAGACGAACATCGGGATATTAGGAAAGGGTATAGTAGACCATATCGTGTGGACCTTAAGATATGATTCCAGGCATTGTGTGCTTTGTCTTAACCCTGTTTTTAGCTATCATTCCCTTTTACCTCTTGTGTGTATCCATAACCCCCTTTGCAGCCAAATACGCACCCTAATTACTTCTAAACCCACCGGTAAACCTTTAGCCATAAGCCTTCGCCAACCCGTATCCGAAAGTGTGTAAATCAAAGGCAGTAATGAACTACGAAAGATAGAGCAGAAAAGAATAGAACAGGCCAGTCATGAGAATAAATTGGGTCAATGTAACCCAAGAAATAGAAAAGAGGGCCAATGTTGCCCCAAAAAAAATACAGTTATTTAGATAATAGTTAGAGCTGAAAAATAAGAGAGTCAATGCGACTCCAATAATGACGAAAAGGGCCGAGTAAGCGAAAGTGAAGCAACGAGAGTTCAGGAATTGCCAATGATTGACACACCGAGGATTTTTGATCCTTTTTACCCTTCGTTTCTTAGCCTTAACCTTAGCCCCATTACAACCCGTGTAAAGACCTGGATGATCTTTTGGAAAATGTGATTACAGTTTACGACTGCCTTTACTAATATTCCCTGTCTTGCTATTTGATTTCTTTCTGAGATCGAACTTTTGGACATTTGTGCGTCTTTCAATAGAGTTGTCATGCAATTATTGCGTATTCTTGCACATAACCTCCGTAAACATGACAACACGAGCAATAACCTGGGTTCAAGTGCAAAGAGAGTATCCCGTGAGGTAGGGTCGAGGCGAAATGTTTTCCCTAGTGTGTTTGGACTTAGTCTAACCTTAATGTAATCGGAACAGTCAAGAGTTCAACCCCCAATGGAAGGTCATAGATCAAACGAAATAAGAATAAGGCGATAGTGAGACAGACATTCACGGGTATGGGAAATCACCGATGCATCACTTGGTACCGATTGGGAATTGTGCAGTCATTACTAAATTCACTGTGTGCTTTTATTCTATTTTATCGCTAATTTGCTTGGGGACAAGCAACGCTCGGTTTGGGGTTGTTGATAACGCCACTTTTTGGCGTTATTTTCAGTTCTCAAACCAATGAGATTGGCTTGGATTCAAGTAAAAAGGTGTGTATTTTACGGTTTATCTAGTGAATTATGCAGGTTAGCTAAAAGGCGGCATTTCTCGAGAAAGAAGCTAAAAAGAGCCCAGAACGAGTCAAAACGAAGCTTAACAGGAGCCCAAAAGCCAAGCCCAAGACCCGCGACCGAACCAGGACCCGACCCGCGAACCAGAAATTGACCCACACAGCAAAAAGCATACGTGCGACTTAGCCCGCGACTTGCAAGTCGCGTAAGTCACTGTTTCGCGTTTTTCAGCTATTTTATCCGGGGTTTAGGTCATTATTCGATATCCTTCTTACGGCAGACGATCGGGAGCAGTTCAGGGGCGACTTTGGGCGATTTTTCGGAGTCCTCGAAGCCACGTTAGAGAGCCGATCACGGATACATTCATCACGGAACGTAGGGACGAACACGAGAGGAGGGAGTTTTCATCACTTTTATCACGATTTCATCTTTCGCTATTAATCATGTTTACATACACTTTTGCATCCTTTTCTCTTATGTTTGAATCCACAACCGACATGAACTAACCGGTTCGTGTTGGGGGTTGGAATGAATTCGGTTTGTAGCATGTAACGAATTGATTTGAACTTTTATCAGTTTTCCTTAATTAATGAAGCATGTGATTTCGTTCTTAATGCATTTGTGAAATTGGCCAATTTACAATTGATTCATTGTTAGTAATTAAGTTCGCGAGGATTGATTGCTATTTAGAATTAGGAATTGCATGCCTAAAGCCCAAAAAGGTGATAGAGATATACCGAGTAGGCTTTAGTTCCATTTAAACCGTTAGGTTGATATCGAGAGATAAAATCTAGCCAATTTAACATAAATCGAGTACTTAATGTGTTTTGGAATCCATAAGTGAGATCGAGAGATTGAACTTATCCTTTTCAAAATAAAATCCGTTGTTAGTCGAAAGAAAACGACGGTGATCTTAAAAGATTTGGGAATCATTAAGGGGATTAACTGGTAACTGTTTTGAGTCGATTGTTTGCATGTGTATAACCTGAGGATTTCCAACCCTCAACTTTTCTCTCTATCAAAGGTTACAAAGTTGTTATGTTTGTCTTGTGTTTGATTTGATTTTATTTATTACAATTAAGTAGTCTAAAACCAATCTCTTAATTTGACAGTTCAGTTAATAGAGATTATAGTAATTGTGACACTTAGTTCCTAGTTCCCCGTGATTCGATACTCGTACTTTCCAAGTACTATTACTTGACTTCGACCCGTACACTTGCGGTAAGATTCGCGGGGTGTCAAAACCCCGTGTCAAGGAGATGCAGGGGATGAGAATATGGCTGAATCAGAAGGAAATGCAGATGGGGGAAATGAAAATATACAACATGAACAGAGTGCGGTTAGGTCTATAATGTCTGGAAGATCAAATTCTTTGGAGAGAGTTGTACCTGAGAGTGAGTATTTAGAGTTAGTTGAAAATAATTGTGTATTAGTGCTTGATGAAACCAGATTTAAGGAAGAACACAGGATAATCATAGAGTTGTTGAAGTACCATCCATTCAAGAAGTGGTTTACAATGAAAAAGAGTGTTCCAATACAGTATATTCAACCGTGGTGGAAATATTTGGAGTTACAGGGTAACAAATTTATATCTGAAATAGGGGGAGTTACTGTAACTTTGTTTGTACAATTTATGAGAACAATGTTGAGGCTCCCAGAAAAAGATGATTTACAGGGGATATCAGATTTAGAAGATTCTACATTGACAGAGGAATTAATAGCTGTATTCAGAAGATTAGGGTACAATGAGGAGTTAAAGAATCTAAGTTCATTTAGAAGGAACAAATTACCACCAATCTGGGCTTGTTTCTTCAACATTATCAACAAGTGTTTATCTGGGAAAAACAGTTCACTGGATCAAGGTTCAAGGCAAATATTGCAAATGTTTCATGGGTTAGTAAAGAATAGGCATTATGATTATGCTTCTATCTTATGGGAAGATATGAAGAATACTTCTGAGAGGAATCAGAAAGCTTTAGAGGGAAAAACAAGGGATAAGGCACTTACATATATACCTTATCAGAGGTATTGGCAGTTGGTAATCTGGTATGCAATGGATCAAGACAAAAACATCCCAAGAAGATCAAATGAGGAGCATGGGCCTATATTCTACATGGGTAAAATGATTTCTTCACTTAAACTTGAAAATTTTCCCAATAACAGACCTCTTCCAAGGTCACTTAGGCAATATATTCTAGGGGAGAGTGAGATATTAAAAGCATATTGCACCTCTATGGGATTTGAACAACCTCAGATCCCTACCCATGAGGACAACCCTAAGAGGAGAGGTGAGGTGACTAGTGTAGTTAGAGAGGGGGAGAATGTTCAGGAGGGAGAACATTCTGAGAGAAGTGAGAGGGAAAATTCAGAGAGATTGGTTAGAACGGAAAGTGAAAAACAGAAAGAGAGAGGTGAGGTCGAGAGAATGTTAACAGAATTAGAAACAGAAAGAGATAATTTTGATCCAACTAAATTAATCCGGGCAACCACATCTACTATTGGTTCATAACCCTTGGTGACCAATATTGAAGAAAACACCATGAAGCCCGTGGTGGAACTTGAACAACCCATCCCTAGCCACTCAGAAGCATTCAAACATGCTACTGTTTCACTTCATACAGGGGAACCATCCCATACTCATTTGGAAGGTGGTGATAAATCCCAAGATATTCTTCAACACTTAGAGTCTGGATTACCCAGTAACATCCAATTTGAGCCTGAAATTCATTTGAACACATGCACATCACAAGAATTTCGTATTCCTGTATCAACATCCATAGACATTCCTATTATTGGTTGTCAAGGATTGGATGGAAGTCCTGGGGAAGTGAACATCTTAAAAGCTTCTTTACACAGTGCATCTGTTGTACATGGTGACTTTGTGACACCTACAGGCCATGAGTTCTCTGAACACATGAAAACTGGGTCATTTGTTGATCCAGGTTCACAGTTAGACTCTTCTGAATTTGAAAAGATTCAGAAACAAAATCATGATCTTGGTGTAAAGGTGGAGAAATTGGAGAAAACTGTTGATTTCTTGAAAGATGATATCAAGGATCTCAAAAAATTGTTGGAGGGCAAAGCTAAATCTGTTGAATTAAAGGTGGATGGAGTGAAAGAATCCTTGGAGTCTCATAAAAAGGAGATCAAGGATGAATTGTCAGAATTTCAAAAAGAGCTTCGGAAAAATATGGATGATATGAAGTCTTCACTACTACAAGCATTCAGTTCAAAACTTGCTAATGTCTCAAAGCCTCTTGCCATCATGCCTTTGTCTGTAGCAGAGCCAGAATCAGAATCAACTCAGTCCTTAAAAAGAAAATTTGGTGATAATGAGCCTCATCGTCATCAAAAGGGGGAGAAGAAGCAGAAGCAAAGTACTGAGTTAGAAAATGTTGAGAGCACTGAGGTAGAAGATGTTCAAAAGATAGCAGATGTTGAAAACATAACAGTTGTTACAATCAGTTCTGAATCTGAAGATGCTATAGAATCAGAAAAAGTGGTGCATGAAAAGTCTTCTGAAGGTGGTACTGATAAAATAGAGGAATTGGAGATAAATACTGAAGTAGAAGTGAATTTTGATGAAACGGATGTAGCTATGGCAGATGAATATATTGTGACAAATGATGTAGTCATGGCAGATCAAAATGTTAAGTCTGTGAGTATCTTTGGATCTGATGAAGTTACTTTGAATGATGAAAATGTTATGGCAGAAGAGGAAATGATGACTAATTCTTCTGAAGAAGGTTCTGAGATAAGTATGGCAGATGTTTCTGAAGAAATCTTAATGGAAAGATCTGAGGTGAGTACATGTTTAGAGATTGTTCCTTATACCAGAGTCAAGCTTCTTAACTCTGAGATTGAAGAAAGAAGGATGAATGAGGTTCTGATAAGGAGGATGCATAGTGAGTTGATGAGATCTCTAAATAATCAGAATGTGTTAAGGTGTATCAGAAGTGTGAGACCAATTGATTTAATGGGTGATTTGGATTACACAGTCAGATATTCAAGGAATTTTGAAAAAGATATTGCAGAATACTTCTTTGAAGATGTGTCAGAAGAAGATCTTGTAAAAGTTATAAATTTCTTCTTGCCTTTCTACACATACAGAAATCCAATTATCATTCCCAGAATTGATTTGCCAGTTCTTGAAGAACCACTGTGTGACTTTATTGTTGGAAGAGAAGATACACCACTGGCAAATAACTTCTATGGTAATGTATATCCTAAAGAAAACTATGAGTCTGTATACTGCAATGAAGATAAGTATGTTGACATTGAGAATTTCATTGATGGGTTCTTGGATGAAAAGGTATAGATGAGAAATGTAGAAGCTTCAAACAGACTGAGAAACCCTGATGAAAGGTTACATGTTCAGAAAAGAATAGAAACGATATTGGAGTTTAAAACTGAAGAGTTTGATGGCCTGAAATATGTAAGTATGGATGTTTTGAAAGACGGAAATCTGAAAGTGAGCATAACTAGTTTTGACTTCCATAGATTGTTTTTGGATGATCAATTTTTCTTGGTGAAGTTCTTTGCTTGCACTGAAGAGACTTGGGTAGAACTTGAATGCAGAAGGATTTTGGGAATATTTGTCAGAAATATGTACTTGTATGATTTTCAGTTGGCTATTGAGTCAAGAAAAGGGAAGTGCAACTTGATGTGTCCAATCAGAACACTGGAGGTAATAAACAACTTTGACGGGTTTGTAAGTGAAGAAGTTGGAAATGAAAGATTCATTCATTCATAATTCAATCAAGGTATTTTATTCAGATTAAAAGACTTAGTAAAATACAGTTATGTCACTCTGAAGATGACATTATCAAAGATGAAAGCTTTTGTTGAAAATATCAGAGCTTCTGTGAAAGAAAAGTGTATCAGATGTATTAATGAAAGATTGGAGCTCAGAAATAAAGTCAGAAATTGCAGTGAATGGATGCTTTCAGAAGAAACTCCTAAGAAGCTATTGCATATTGATTTTGTCTTTCCAACTGAATACCAAGTGAATGGTGTTTATTCAGATGATGTTGAAGAAGATATTCCAGATGTTGGGTCTTCACAAGATGTTCAGATGCAAGAAGCTGAATAAGCAGAAAAATCTGAAGCTAATGAAGAAGAGATACTCATTGATCTGAGTGCTATGTTCTTGGAATTTACTTTGCCAAACTTCTTTCAACCAAAAGAAGTGAACTTTCTAAATGTATATCATGATAGACCATAATTCTCTCAATGGCTTCGTGGTGAAATGAAAAGGATTGTGGGAAAGAAAAAGAAGTCTGTGTATTCTGATTTCATGATCACTGGAATCATAGAATTAGTTGTTAGACAGTTCAAGAAACATGAGTACTATGGATTTGAAGTTCTGAGAGAAGATGGAAAAGTCTACTACTTCACTGAAGCTGACTTTGATGAGATTTCAATTTTTTATTTCTACAGATTATATTGTCGTTTGGAGAATAAAGATTGCAGCAAGTACAAAAAGGAAAGAGGAGCACTAGCAACAGTGAGAAGTGCTATGTTTTACATTCTGAGATGGCATGCATATACAGATTTTCAAATCGCTCTATATGTGGGTAGACCTTGTGTGTATCTCTCCAAGCCAAACAATGAACATGTACAACTAGATGATATGAAGACTGGATATGTCAGTGAATTTCCAGAATTGGGAATTGTAATGAAAAACAATCACAAGCAAAAGATCTACTTCAGAGCTAGCGAAGCTGCCAAATACTGCTCTGGAAACCTCAGATTTATCAAGAATAATCTGACCAAGAAGTTACAAAAGGGAATTAAAGATGGAAAAGTTGAAAAGACAAAAGATCTAATTGAAGTGATTGATAGAAGGCTTGCTTTGAGAAATGTGATTCTTCTGAAGATTGTTCCTACACTTAAAGAATTCAATGATGAAAAGTACAAGACTATTTGACAAAAAGGGGGAGATTGTTAGATCTAGAGTTTTGTCAAAAACACAAGTGTTGAGATCTGAAGTGAAGACTCAGAGTTCTGAGTAAGAAGACTCAGAAGTTTTGCACTGCAAAGTTTGCTAAGTGTGAAGTCTGAATAGAAGGTTCAGAGTTCTGAGTAGGAGACTCAGAACTTCTGAAGATGAAGACAAATGTTCTGAAGGGCTTGATCAGAAGGATGTTCAGAAGTTCTGAACATGTTGTTCAGAAATTATGTCTTAGGATATTTTCAGTTATATTCTGTTACTAATTAGGACACGTGTAATTGTTCTATTAGTCTTTCACATATATGTACTGTAGCTTTAGCTTTTCCTTACAGTATATATAGAAGTTAGCACTGTTAAGCTAACTAACTTTTGTGCATATCTTTGTATTCACTTTGTAATCTTTGAGAGATTCTCTCTCTAGATCTGTAATCTGTTCTTAATCGAATACAAAGCTTTTGGATCCTATTCTCTATCATTTACTATTAAATTGTTCATAATTGATTGTACGATTGAATCCTGGTTTCTACAAAAACCTACCCTGAAGTTTTACATTTGCAAATAGTCCAAATCTTAGACTAAATTACATTTCGACCCCATTCACATTAAATATAATATAATGGAAATTCTAGGTGTTACAAATCTCCCCAACTTGAAAATGATTTCGTCCCCGAAATCAAAGTTAGGTAAATAGATGAGGATATCTATTCTTAATATCCCTTCAGCTTCCCACGTCACGTTAGCACCTCTGTAATGTTTCCATTGTACTTTCACCGTAATCACATCCTTATGTCTTAACTTTTTAGTCGTTCTGTCTAGAATTGCCTCCGGTTCTTCCACGCAACGACTCTTCTCATCCACTCTCAAGCGGTATAACATTTTCTTTTTTGGCCAAACATTTCAGAAGATAACAGACGTGAAAGGTATTGTGGATTCCTTCCAATTCAGGTGGAAGATCCAACTGATAAGCTTGAACTCCAACTCTCTTAGTTATAGTGAAAGGTCCAAGAAAATGAGGACTCAGCTTCCCATGTTTTCCAAACCTTATCACACCCTTCCACGGGGATACCTTAAGCATCACACGCTCCCCAACTTGGAATTCTTTCGGCCTTCTTTTCGGATCGACGTAACCCTTTTGTCGATCTTGAGCCGCCTTCAAGTGCTTCCGAATCTCTTCCACTTTATCAGTCGTTTGTTGAACAACTTTAGGACCAGCAAATTGTTTTTCTTCAGCTTCTAACCAACACACTGGAGTTCTACATTTTCGCCCATACAATGCTTCGAAAGGTGCTCTTCCAATACTGGAATGATAACTATTGTTGTATGCAAACTCCACTAAAGGTAAATGCGTATCCCAGTTACCTCCAAAGTCAATCACACATGACCTGAGCATGTCTTCCAAAGTCTGAATAGTTCTCTCACTTTGCCCGTCTGTTTGTGGATGGTAAGCAGTGCTCAAATTCACTCTTGTGCCCAATTCTTCTAGCAGTGACTGCCAAAACCTTGAAGTAAATCCGATGTCACGATCAGAAACTATAGACACTGGTATACCATGTCTTGAAACCACTTCATCAATATAAAGCTTGGCTAACATATCAATTGGTGATGCTTCTTTCATTGCCAAGAAGTGAGCACTTTTGGTCAACCGATCCACGATTACCCATATGGTATCTTTACCCTTTAATGTTCTTGGTAACTTTGTCTCAAAATCCATGGTAATCTTATCCCACTTCCATTCAGGAATCTCTAATGATTGTAGACTTTCGTAAGGTCTTTGATGTTCAGCCTTCACTAACGAGCACGTCACACACTTTTCTACACATTGTGCCACATCTAACTTCATAGCTGGCCACCAATAGTGTAGCTTCAGATCTCTATACATCTTAGTACTTCCAGGATGTATAGAATATTAAGACTTGTGGGCGTCTTTGAGAATTAACTCTCGATTTCCTCCCACCTTTGGCACCCAAATGCGACCTTGGAACAGTTTGACCCCACGACCATCTTCAGTCAGTTGAAGACGTTGCTTGACCATGACTTCCTCTTTCAGATTTTCATCTAATAGAGCTTTCGCTTGTGCCGCTTTTATTCTTTCAATCAGAATTGACGTCACATCAATTTTGGTGTTAGTTGGTTTCAAGCACCCACTATATTCCTTTCTACTTAAAGCATCAGCTACAACATTTGCTTTACCAGGATGGTAATGCAATTCACAATCATAGTCTTTAAGTAGTTCTAACCAACGCCGTTGCCTCATGTTCACCTCTTTCTGATCAAAGACATGCTTCAAACTCTTATGATCAGTGAAAAGAGTGCACTTCGTTCCATACAGATAATGCCACCACAATTTCAATGCAAACACTACTGCTGCCAGTTCCAAATAATGGGTAGGGTAATTCTTCTAATGTTCTTTGAGTTGTCTTGATGCGTAAGCAATCACCTTGCCACGTTGCATCAATACACACCCCAAACCCATCTTTGACGCATCACTATACACCAACAAATCTTTTGTTCCTTCCGGTAGTGCAAGAATAGGAGCTTCACACAGCTTCTTTTGTAATGTCCTTAAAGCTGACTCTTGCTTTTCAGTCCATACAAACTTTACATTCTTCCGAGTCAGAATGGTCAAGGCAGAAGCGATCTTTGAGAAATCTTTTATAAACCTCCGGTAATAACCTGCCAAACCCAAGAAACCCCGTACCTCTGATGGGTTCATTGGTGTTTCCCAATTCGTCATTGCTTCTATCTTCGCCGAATCCACTTTGACCCCTTCAGAAGTAATCACATGACCCAGAAATTGTACCTCTTTTAACCAAAATTCACATTTTGAAAATTTTGCGTACACTTCTCCTTCCTTGGAATATCTAAGACTTCCCGAAGGTGGTATTCATGATCGGCTTCGTTCTTAGAATAAACAAGTATGTAATCAATAAACACAATGACAGACTTATCTAAGAATGGTCGACACACTCTATTCATCAAATCCATGAATACAGCAGGAGCGTTTGTCAACCCAAATGGCATGACAAGAAATTCATAATGCCCATAACTCGTTCGGAACGCCATCTTGGGAATATCTTCTTTCCTTACTTGTACTTGGTGATAACCTGACCTCAGATCAATCTTTGAAAAACATCCCGCACCTTGGAGATGATCAAACAAATCATCAATCCTTGGAAGCGAATACTTACTCTTAATAGTCACCTTATTCAGTTCCATATAATCGATGCACATTCTCATACTGCCATCCTTTTTTCTTGACAAATAATACCGGGGATCTCCAAGGTGAAGAACTTGGCCTAACAAATCCCTTGTCGAGCAGTTCTTGTAACTGAGACATCATCTCTTTCCTTTCAGATGGCGCTAAACGGTACAGTGCACGCGCTATCGGTGCCGCTCCAGGTACAAGTTCAATTCAAAACTCTACTTGTCGTTCTGGCGGTAAACCTGGAAGATCATCAAGGAATACATATGGGAATTCACGTACTACCCTTATGTATTCCACTCGCTTCTTTTCTGCTTTAACATCCAGGATATATGCTAAATTGGATGAACATCCTTTTACCAGACATTTACGCGCATTGGCAACATTAATTAGCGGAACTTCCCCTTTTCTCTTTTCCCCAAAGATGAATACATCATCATTGTAAGACATAGGAATCCGAATTAATTTCTTGGCACATAAAATTTCTACCTGATTGATTGTCAACCAATCCATACCCATGACTAGATCAAACCCCCCAATTTCCATCAACATCAAGTCATTCGGAAATTCCTTTTCCTCTATCATAATCAAACAACCCTCAAGTCTTTCACGAACTAAGAGTTGACCCCCGTTAGCTATCTCGACTACTAAGGCATCATCCAAGGTAGTGATAGGCATAGGTAACTTTTGATAAAACGACTTTGATACGAAAGACAGATTAGCCCCACAATCAAAAAACATTCGCATGGGAATAGAATTAACGAGAAAAGTACCAGAAACAACATCTTTGGATTCCTTTGCCTCATCATCCGTCATATGAAATGCCCGACCCGTTGGCTTAGGAGTATTTGGTTTCCTTCCCTGATCTCCACCCTTCTTTAGCTTTGGGCAGTCTCTTCGGAAGTGACCGGGTTGTTTACACTCGAAACAGGTCAACCCTTGAATGGGACAGTTTGCAGCTTGATGACCAGTCTTTGCACATTTGAAACATTCACTTCCTACCACTCGGCATGGGCCAAAATGTTTACTACGGCATTTCTAGCACCACTTCGGTTCCCGATGAGAGTTTCGTACCCGAGACATCATGTCAGCCGGTAAGCCCTTCAGATAGGCTTTAATCTTCTCCTTCTCAGTTGAAGCCACATGCCCCACTAGATTCAGTTTTTCCAAGCATATACGGGTATATTCCCTTACTAGCAAGTTTCCCTTCTTAAGAGTCTGAAATTCTTCTTCAGTTTTGTCCATTTCATTCTCGTTACAATACTCTTCTAAAATCTTTCTTTTAAACGACTCCCATGTCATAGCAGCCAAGACTGGAGCCGTCATGGTCGATGTTATGATATTCCACCAGGTTAAAGCGTTGCCTCGTAACATTTGAGAATCGAACCTGACCTTTGATTCCTCATCGCATTCACAAGCTCGAAAAGCTTGTTCCATCTCCCTAATCCAGTTCATGCATGCTATCGGATTATCTGCTCCAGCAAACTCTGGTGGCTTGCAGCTCAGAAACGTTTTATAAGAGCAAACTCTCTCCACTCTCCTGTTAACATTTACCACAGGAATAACCGGTGGAGTTACAACACCAGTACCCGTCTCCGTACTTTGTGACTCAGCACTTCTATCGTTTAACACTTTCATAAACATTTCTGATTGTTGTGCCAGTGCTGCATTCGTTGCTTGCATCATATTTTCCATCATGAGAGATTCCATTGTAGATTCTGTCGTCACCGGATTAGAGGTGCCAGCATTCGTTCTTTGCACTTGACTTTCTCCTCCCCCTATTATAGGTGGCCTCAGTGGACTTTCGTAAGTTCCACCCATTTCAGGTTGCTTCTCCACCACCCAATCATTTACTGCCCTATCTTCCGAAGAATTAGGGGATCTGGTTGGTGTATTCACCATCGTTCTGAGATTTATCAAAAAAGATAACCATAAGAAATGGTTACACGTACCCAAACCCAAGAAACGTACTTTAACGTTCATTAGTCACTGTAACAATTTAGAAACAAGTATGCTTGCGTAACAATATATTCATAACAACAGTAGCTAATTGAAATTGTGAACATACTGTACATGAGAATTCTCGTTACCATCGTTATAGTGCTTAATTCACGTATTTCCGTAGACTCTAAGACTATCCCATCTTAGTACTTTAACCCATATTGTAACACCCCGATTTCTGGAAGGTATCGATCTTTGGTGATAAACATGAAAAATAGAATTTTGCAATAAATCCTAGATTTTATAGTCTTGTTGGATGGAGAATTCAAATACGAATACAACGGTCATTTCCGGAGCGAAAACGGAGATAAAACGAAGAAGTTATGGCCAAAACAGTTTCGGTACCCCTGAGCTACTATGACCATCGACTATGACCAGTGTCAAAATCGCTGTCATAATCGCGGACGGGTGGTACCTGGTTGTTGTTAAATGCGATTTTTCAAGCTTTTCTCTCATTTCTCACCTCCCAATCAACCCCTTTCTCTCCCAAACTATCTCCCACCCTCTCATATGAACCCTAAGTGATTTTAGGGCATTTTCTTGGGGTATCAAAGTGTTCTTTCATCATCAAACTAAGAAGTGGATGCTAAGATCAAGAGTTCATCTTCTACATCTCCATCTTCAAGCTTCATCTCCATTTTCTTAGGATTCTAGAGTTTTTAGATTTTACTCAAGATTCATGGGGTAAGTTCATCCTCTTCTTTTCTGAATCCTTATTTGAGCTATAAATACTCCATCTATGACTTCCTAGTGTTTCATTTCTTCAATCTTCGGTTTGGATGATTTTGGGAAAGTTAGGTCAAAATTAGGGTTTTGGTATAAATAGATATTTTGGGTGTAATATGTTGGGGGACATGATTCTAAGTGTTTGGGGATAAATATTTATGGTTGGAAATTGTGGATCTAGGTTTTTGGAAGATTTGGAGCTTGAGGATTCGTGATTCTTCAAAGGAGCTTACGTTTGGGGGAAATCTAGATTTAGCCCAAATCTAGCAAGGCGAGTTCAAGTTGATTTGTGAAAACTTTGTACATGCCAAAAATGTTATTTTCCAAGTATTTGTGTGTTTTACTTATAATTATCAACTGTTGAGTTATTTAGTGAGTTTGACTCTTTTAAGTGTTTAACTTTATAAAGATTGTAAAACACCCATATTTGGGATTTTGGGATATTTTGATGTGTAGAAATCATAAATATGTCTTCAAATGATTTACTGCTTAAATAGAGTTCATACAATGGTTTATTCATGTTGGGTAATTGATTTTATAAACCATTTGGGAAAGGCACATTTTAGTGTCATAAGTCATTTTGAGAATTATAAAAGGGTATGAGTCCAGTTGGGGAAACCCTTTGTTTTAACCCGTGCCGAGTTTGGGTTAATGATGATTTTGTGATACATGTTTACCTAAACGATGTTTAAATATATTTTATTCTATTATGAACATTATTTATGGGTCTAATGAGTTTTGAGCATTTTGCTCGGTTTGACTTTGAAGGAGTCTTGGGGACATTTTGTCCGAGTTTGGTGGCTAAATATAGAGTCTTATTTATGGTTTGCATTTATTGCAACTTGATGCATTTCATTGCATATTGTTGATATTTACATGCTCGGGTACTTTAGTCATTCCGGGATAGGCATGTTATTGTAGACTGTGTTGCATTGGATCCATAGGCACATAAGTCAGTCTTTGTTGGATGGTCTATCTCCTTGTGCACGAGGAGTGGACTATTGGAATGCATGGTTATATGCGGTAGGCCGTTGGGGGCCACTAGCGAGTAGGCAATGAGGGATATTGGAGTCCTTGAGGTGTAACTCGTCTAGACTGGATAGGCAATGTGGTCCCATAAGTCCTTGAGGTGTAACTCGACGGAGTAGGCACTAGAGGCATGATAAAAGGAAATGTTTGAGGTTGTGATGTCTTTATGGCATGGGAACTAGGACCGGGGCTTGAGGTGTAATCCGGTAACATCATAAGTGACCTAACTTTGTGTGTCTGTCACTTTCGATGGAATCGGGTCTCCCCCGTCACCGAAAGGTGTAGTTTTTGGGTAAATGCTTTTATCCATATTTTTGGTGACGCATTTTATTTATATGAAATGTCTTTCATGGTTTATTGGCGGGTACTATGCCTCATCCTTATTGGATGTTTTGAATATTGGAGTTTTATCTACGTTTATAATTACTTGGGATATTTAACGTTAAAGCACGTTTTGAGTGAGTTGGGATTGGAATTCATTTTGGAAAACGCTTTGTACATTTTGGGAACTTTTCTCATAGATTTTGGGTGCATTGGAAAATGAGTCGTTTACATCCTTTCCTAAACTCTTTTGGAAATCATGATTTATGTCGCAAACTTTCATTCAACGAATTATATAAATCATGCTATAAACTCTTGAACTCACTAGGCGTTAGCCTAGCCTTTTTATTTGTCGGCATGTGCAACCGGTTCAGGTTGGGAGTAGTTCTAGTGACACTGCGAAAGGTCGAGTGCTAGTAGTGTGCTCGAGAGGTGATTGCTTAAGCGAAGTCTTTCGCGTTAATAATTGGGAATAGCAACTTATACTCGTGTTAAGTAACACCCGACATTATGTGGTCTCATAGTATGATTTGAGTCGTTAATTGTAGGAATTGTTATGTTTAATCTTGAGGAAATTCCGAGAATGGCTTGTAGAAGAAATTTTATTCCTTAAGTGTTTATTTTTATCGAAATTTTATTTAGTTGCTCTTTCAAATTTTGAGGGTGTTACAAGTTGGTATCAGAGAATAAGTTTGAGAGAATTAGGTGTTGATTTTGGGAAATCGAAGGAACTAAAAGGGAAGAAGGAATTCAAAGGTTTTCTGCAGAGATTTGAGTACTTAACTGCAGTACATCAAGGTAATTAATCTATACCTTATATGTGTTTTAATTCTCTAAAGTGTTCTTGAGGTTTATAGTTAAGTTCTTGGTGGGTTTTGTTAAAAAGGGGATGTTCTTGGAAATCTGAGCTTAAGGTTAGTTTATGTTTATAGTCTTAATCATAACTGCATCTTTATAGCAACATGTATAGAATAAAACTGTAAAAATCTGGGTTTTAGGATGAAACAGTAGACTGAGACATTCATCGAAGTCGCAGTAGGCTAATATTCATCTAAGTCGCAGTAGGTTAATATTCATCGAAGTCGCAATGGACGACTGCGACATTCATCGGAGTCGCAATGGTTGGTTGCGACTTGGGTATGAAGTCGCAGTGGTGGATTGCGACTTGGCTTGAAATCGCAGTAGTAGATTGCGACTCCAAGGCGGAATTGCAATAGTGGGTTGCGACTCCAAGGTGGAATCGCAATAGTGGGTTGCGACTCCAAGGTGGAATCGCAATAAGGGGTTGCGACTTCGGGTTGCGACTTCGGGGTAAAATCGCAATAAGGGGTTGCGACTTCGGGGTGAAATCGCAATAAGGGGATTGCGACTTCAGGGTGGAATCGCAATAGGAGATTGCGATTTGGTACTGTTCATTGCGATTTCAGTTGGGAATTTTGTAAGTTTAAGTATTAAAGGAAATATTTGGTATTTTATCTGATTTCAGATTCTGTGAGGGATCAACACACGTGAATTATCTTGGAAGAGTTTTTGTGATAAACACACGAGGTGAGTTTTTATTTGAAATGTTTTCAAATGGAATACATATATGTGATTAAATGTAATATGGTGCATATAATGTTTATATGAATATTGCATTGTATGAGTACTAGTTGGCCGGGCTTAGGACCGGTGAAAGTTGGCTGTACAAAGGGACAGTGGTGTTGGCTGTATTTAGTACAGCGGAGTAAATTAATTAATTGGCTTGCTACCAATTAATATGGCCAAGGAAAAGAAAGGAGAAAGAGATGGAAAGATTACATGAGTCATAATTGGTATTCTTACGTGAATTATGTGCAAATGTTTTCTTTTACTAACGGGGATTTTTCTCACAAGACCTCAAGGTCTAACCCTCATTTTTGTTTTAAAATATGTATTCCAGGTCATGGAGCAAACAAGAGACAATGATAGGAATTATCATGTTAGCTTTT
Organism: Saussurea involucrata; assembly: GCA_033807775.1. NCBI lineage: Eukaryota > Viridiplantae > Streptophyta > Magnoliopsida > Asterales > Asteraceae > Saussurea > Saussurea involucrata. Next base: position 97,112,293 of record CM066319.1, read on the forward strand.
GTGGATGTTGAATGATTATGAAGATTCCAGTTATAATTAGTAGATGTTATGTATTTTACTTTATTTGAAAAAGTTTGTACTGAAAGACTTAATTGTAGAATTTAAGGGACCATATTTGGATTATGATATGTTATTTTGTGGTGAATTATATGGAACTTGTATGTTGGGATTAAGGGATGTTACATGGTCCATCCGTGACAGATCGCATGAGGTCTTTATCCATACCATCGAAAAAATTAACCATCCTGATTTTCCATTGAGGATATTCATCTCTCAGAAGAGTAGGAGGTTTTGTTAAAGAGCCAGCAGTATAGATAGCATTTATACCGTTGTTAGCCATTTTGAAAGAAAAACAAAGTACAGTTCACAGCAAAATGATTTTCGGCTAGAAACAGAGTTTCAAACAGTAACCAATGGAACAGTAACTTTTGAGAAGATCTTAAGCTAAACTGGAAAGCTTTAAACAAAGTTATATGAGCTATGAATATTTGTCTGGACTAGAAAGCAGTAAAAAACAGAGTATTCAGAGAAGCTTTTAAGAACACACAGACACAATCAATAACAGTGCATCAACCTTGGTAGATTGGATCGTTTGGCTTAAGAAAACCAAAGAGGCTCTGATACCAATTGTAGGTTCCCAGATTCACGTTGTATCACGATAATGGTAAATAAATAGACAGCGGAAGCATTTTAAGCAAAGCCATTAAAGTGAGTGATTGTGTAAACAATAACTGAACTGTGAAGATCAAAATATAGAACAGTAAAATGATAATGAAATCAAAACAAAGAACACTGCTCGTATATAGATAAAATGAATCACTCCAAGAATATGTTCAAGAGAGTGTTTGGAAATCTCACAGGACAGTATCGTACGAAGTAGTGCTATGGAAATACTGCAGTCCGTGCTTTTTCAAATGTGGAAAACTATTCTTCCAAAAAGCTTACAATTGTTGTTCCACTACCTCGCTATTTATAGACCTGATAAAGTGTACACAGTGTACTGTCGTACCCCTGAATGACACGTGGAAAGTGTGTCTCCAATCTTTAGGGCATACGTGGAAATTGTGGACACGTGTCTGATACTTCATTTCCTGCGAGACTTAGACTGACAGAGGTCTTTTTCTCCACAGAGCTCTGTTGCAAGGGCTCTGTTGATCTTCTGTTGAAATACTTGTTCTCTTGCTGGAATTCTTCGACAGAGCTCTGATGAGCTCTGTTGGATCCGACAGAGCTCTGTTGAGCTCTGTTGGTCTTCTTGATGAACTTCTTCCAAGTCTTCTGTCTGATCTCTGTTGGTCTTCTGACTTGAACTATTTTCAATACTTTTACATCAGATGCTTTGGGACTAACAAAAGGTAAAAGAGAACGATCCTAAGTTTCTACCACCTCTGCAATTCCAAAGGATATTGGGAGTCCTGTTCGAACCTCTGTTGATGATACAGAACTGGCCAATGGAAGGGCTGACTCCCAAACAGTTCCCAATGAACAAAAACATCCCCACCGATCATATAGATGGCTACACCCACTGCAGACCTCTGTCAAATAAGCTTCTGAGATATGCCACGAACAAAACCCTTAAGTTAGAGTATATACGCGATCATAGGACTCCAAAACCGAGCCCTGTGACACCCCCGCGTTTAGGTGTCCCCCTAGGAACAATGGTTGTTGAACCCCTCTCTACAGAAGCGAAGAAGCAAAAACTAGCAAAACACTTGGAAATCCAACTTAGTTTTATGGCCAAACGTGAAGAGCTCATGGGAAAGAAGTCTTATTCTAAAGCCTATGCCTCTACCCCAAAAACAAAGAAGAGGAAAACTGCAGAAGGCACCTCTACAAACATTGCAGAAGATCAACCTTCACCTCCTCGTGCCACAGAAGTTGGCTCCTCTGCTCCTTTATCTTTTCCAAACCAAAAGAAGAAAAGGAAATCAAAACCCACAGAAGGAGGGGCACCAAAACCCAAGAGGAGGAAGACCAAAAAGATGCATGGGAAATCACTTGAGCAAATGGTTACCATTGCAGGAGATGCAGCTGCAGAAGAAGTTGTTGAAGAAGAGGTCGCAGAGACCCGGGTCGAAGAAACTGCAGAAGAAGAAGTTGCAGAAGAGGGATATCAATCACCTTATGAATCCCCAGATCGATTCGCTCATCAAGGCAGCTTAAATGATTTTCTTCAAAACCCTGAAATTGCCAACACCCTAAATACAGCTGGGTGGACGGCACAACCACTTGACCACCACACCACAGAAGAACAAGACTTCTCTATCTCTGGAATTGACACCAATCTGCAAGAAGATGATCAAACCCCCAGAGATCAACCATCTGAAACCCCTAACATTCTACATAACCCCTTCATCCAACAGGGACTGGACGTCCAAAGAAGGAGTCCAAACCAGGCCTTAGAAGCTGAGTGGAATAGAGATGAGGTTACAGAGGTTTTAGAAAGAATGGGAGGAAAAGAAAAAGAAAAGGAAAAAGATGTCGAAGTTGTAGAGGTCTCAGAGGTAGATTCAGATGAAGAAGAAGCTGACCAAATACGAAAGGTCTCTATCATCCACATATCATGCAATTATACGGCTCTCATCCAATCTACGACTTCTTAGTCACAGAGGTAGGAACTACAACAGAAGATAGGGAAGAAGCACCAAGCCATAGGATAGCGACAGAGACTGAAATGATAGATAATGAAGTAGTGCTTGGATGCCTAACAGAAGAAGAAACAAGAAAAGATGCCTGGATTAATAGAGGCACACAACCAAAACCAACTCCCAGTGCAACCCACACTTCTAACACCGTAGGTCTAGCTACAGAAGGTGTTATTGAACAAGAGCAGCACAGCTCGATCCAAACCCAACCCATCCAGCCAGAGGTCACTCTTTCGACTTCTGCGCCCACAGAAACCGGGGAATCCATTCCTAAGGAGTCTCCTCAAAGAGACTCACCTATAGTTCGTGATTCATCGCCCCAGATCACACTAGAACACCCTACAGAGGAATTCGTTTCCTCTGTCACGCACGATTTAGGGCCAAAACTTCTTTCAGAGAGAAGTACTGAGCACAAAGCCGAAGAGACTCTAGACAAGTCTCCAAGTCAACAGAAGAACATTCCGATACCCACCTCTGTAGTGGATTTGGACACTGTTCTTCACCGAACTTCTACAGAGATCGAAACTCAGGTTTCTTCTCGAAGACCAGATGGAAATCCTTCCACCCCCAATGTACAAACAAGGGTGAACGAAGGTGTCACAGGAACAGGGACTCACTCTGGAGAAGGGGTTGTTCCTCCAGAGGTTACACCAGGGACACAAGTATCAAGGGACGAGTTCCAAACCCTTGTCACCTCTGTGAACCAAACCATGAAAGAGTTGCAAAGCTCTTTCACATCTTTTGCAGAGACAACATCAACGTCCTTGCTAAATCTGAACACCAAAATGGACAATCTGTCCACAGAGGTGAAATCCGCCGTCACAGAGATGAAGTCTTCTGCTCAAACAACTGCCACAACTACAGCCACTTCTGCTGCTAAAGATTTCGGAATAGCCGCAACATCTGCATTCAAGGAATCAGTCAAGCATTTCCTTGAACAAATGAACAAGCAATCCAACAAATCAAAGAGCCTCACACCTACAGATCTACAGAAGGCTCTGCAAAACGTTCAAGCAGAAGCAATGCGCAACACTGTGCTGATGCAGCCTAAAGACTACATGACCAGAGCACAACTAACAGAGCTCGGGCAGAATGTCATAAACCAGGTCACAGAAGTCATCATCTCTTTCACTACTGCAAATGCCAACTACGTCAAAGAATTCAGAAAGAGTATCGGCAGAATACGCTTCAACACAGAGGCATAGCTTGCAACTCTAATCGGCCTCTGTGATGATGTATGTGCGAAGTTAATGGCCGCAGGAGCAGAACTACCAAATAAACCCAAAGCTTCCCGCAGAGCAGAGGGTACTTCTGATAAGAGTCAGGATGACTCTGATGATGACCATCCTGGTACATCAGATCATCCTGAGGGGGAGAATATAAGGGAGAAAGCTACGACCAGAGGACTACAAGCTCCACCAATCGCAGCATAACCAATCAGCCAAGCCCCTCCACAACAAGCCAAAGATCAACAAACTCAACAGAGCACAGAGACAACACCCATCTCTGTGGAATCAACCGCTGAAGAAACCCATGTACCAGAAGCTCAAAAGACCACATTGGCAACACCCACCTCTGTGGAATTCGCTACAATGTTTGGAGTAGATGTTCAACATCTGTCATCCTCCACAGAAGAAGATCTTCCCTCCCAAACTACAAAACCAACAGAAAAACCCCAATCCATCCCAAGAAGAAAGTCTATTGCCCACAAACCAAAAAGAGCAACGACCTCTTCTTTTTCTGTTCTAAGGAATATGCACAAAACAATGACTGAACGAATGGCGCACAGAGAAGAGGAAAAGCACATGTTCACATTAGCTTTCAAAATGGAAAGAAGATTTGATATCCAACCTTCACCAACAGAAACCAAGCTCACAGAAGAAGTCACCAAAGAACCTCCAACAGAGGTTACAGAGCAAATCAAGCCAACAGAACCAACTCCACAAAAGTCCTCTCAAACACAAGTGTCAAAACCTACAGAGGCAACCCCCATCATTCCAATAGAAGCACCAACAACCAAACCTACAGAAGCAACAGGTTTTGCACCTCCAAAAACCAAAGACAAGGGCAAAGCAATAATGACAGAAGAGCCCAAGAAAAAGAAATCATTGCCCAATCCTACAGAGAAATTGATAAAGAGCGCCTTTGATGCCTTTCAAACTCCAAAACCTGAAGAAGTGGACTGGGCATTTGGATTGAAGCCTCTGTCAGACATTCCTCTATCAGGAAGAGCTGCAGAAGTTGTTAAAAAGATGGAAAGTCTCAGAAGACAAGTACCACAACCTGGTCCAACACAAGAAGAAATGGAAGAAGTGGTATATAAATACCTCTATAAACAATCCTTTCAGACCAATCATCCAACAGATCATGTGACAGATCCAAAGATCAGAGAAGAATTTGACAACGTCTTCACCAGGACAAATCCAAGAACCAAAGCAGACGTCTTCTCAATCCACAAGATCAAAAAGGTAATCTTCTGTAGATACTCCTTCACCAGAACCTATCCAAGGGTCAGGTATAATATTTACAGAGTCAGAAGGGTAAACAATTCAGAAACCACCTTCGCTGATGCTGACCTAAGGAATCTGAATCCCTATGATCTACCCGACCTTCTGCAATGGACGAAGGACAACTACAACACAGAACCAAACACCAGAGCATATCAAGTGTTGAGAAAAGCAATGAGGGAAAGGCTTCTGATCTGCAGTCTGACAGACTTTCAGGTGGGAAAGGATCTTGGTCTCAAACATCTGAACCTACGACCACCAGAGGATCGCTGCCCACCTGACGCCGTGTCCAACTCAATCATTACAGAACCAAGGTTCGGGTTAGTATTTCAAAACCCACAAGGCGAAGTCAAACTCTTTGTGAGCATGGACTGTCAGAAGTACGCAACTAGTACTCTGAACAAGCTCAGAGCAAACCTTGTAAAATACAGAGATACCGAGCAAATGGATAGAGACGCTGCAGATACCTTCATCAGAGAGATTGATGCTACAATACGCTTAAGAGAACTCTGCATCAGTTTCTACAAAGAGATCAGAGAAGTCGGAAGAGACAACATAAGCTACAATGATTTCAAAGACGCCAAAATCTGATTCTCAAACAACCAATCTCTGCAAACCATGTTAAAGTTTATCTTTCATTATACTCAAATGTAAAATGCCTCTGGCATATCTGTGAATGAAAGAACTTTCGAGGTATTGTTTAACCTCTGTCTTATCTAACTTAGCCTAACTTAACTTAAGCTCAAATTTTTATTTTTCACTACTTAGGGGGAGATTGTTAGCTTCAATCTCCCTAATCGTAGAAGTATTTAGAAGTAGTGAAAAATAGGCCAAGTGAAGAAATCCTCTTACAGAGGCTCTGCCGAACTTACCGAGAGATCAAGGTCAAGAAGCTACAGAAGCTACAGAGACGTCCGACAGAAGCTCTGTCATACGCGCAAAGAAGACCAAAGACTCGGAATCCGGTAAAGACTGATCTACAAAGGACCATACCGCAGAACCTCTGTAAAACTTACAGAGCCTCTGCGGTCCTCTCTAAATACTTGGAAGATATTTAAAGACTTGAAGATATTTATAATATCTTGCTACTGTTCCAGGATCTGTTCATCAACTTGCATGGTACCATGCCTTGTCCAACTTCAACACGTGTCAAACTCTGAGTGGACTCAATAGGGCTTAGTACATAATAGACGTCTGCTGCATTAAATGCAATACAACATGTCCAACTATTCATACCGCCCGTTCTGAATAGTAGCTTATGCTTTATGGCCCCCTTAGAGTAGTATATAAGGAAGACTCATGTTGAGTTCTTCCTAATCGAAAATCAAGAGATAAAAACATCACAAGAACACATAGCTTATACACTTTGAGAGTCATATCTGTTTTAAAGCTTTGCTTACTCACTGTTCTTAAATCTGTTCATGATATATATATACTCAGTAAACTTTGAGATATTATTTCTTGTTCACCGTTTATTTATATTGTGTTCTAAATCTATCAAACATATCTGTTAGTTCTTCAAATACGCTTCCGCATCAAACATAAACTTGAACTAACAGATCTGATAATCTTGTTTAAACAAAACAGGAACCAACAAGGGTAGAGTGTCATACCATGCACGAGGTGCTTGCTTTAAGCCATAAAGGGACTTATCCAGTTTATAGACATTACCTGGACGCTTAGGATCAGCGAATCCTGGTGGTTGTTCGACATAGACTTCTTCATTCAGCTTTCCATTGTGAACTGCATAGGCTAGAAAAAGTCAAATTGCTTCGAGTCTTGCCACTGGGCAAAAGTTTCATCATAGTGTATGCCTTCCTCTTGTTTGTATCCCTGAGCAACTAGTCTATCTTTGTTGCGGGTTACAGTTCCAAACTCATCTTACTTGTTTCTATAAACCCATTTAGTGCCTATCACTATTTTGTTAGATTGTATGGGAACAAGATTCCAAACATTGTTTCTTTCAAATCCAGCCAGTCTTCTTGCATAGCACTGACCCAGTTTGGATCCCTGAGGGTGTCATCAACTTTCTTTTGTTTAATCAGAGAAATAAAATTAACAAATAGACAAATGTTATCTGAACTTCGTCGAGTCTGAACACCTGTGTTTGGATCACCAAGAATTTGATCAATTGGATGATTTAAAGTCCCTCGCTGAGAAGGAGCTTGAATCCCTGACTCAGATAGAAATTCTGGAGGTGTTGAAGAGGAAGATTCAGCAACAACAGTTTCAGGTATACCAGGTAGAATTCGCTGAGGTTCAGATGAGATTTCATACCCTGATTGTTGAGAAGTAGATTATATTTCAAAAGTTGAGGGTTCAGAAAGAGGCAAAGTGTTAATGGGGACAGCTGATTCTCAAGAGGAGGATTCAGCTTCACTTGTCTGCATGCTAAGAATGATGTTAGGATCATCATCAGCGATAGGATTGTTGACGTGATTCCCCATAATGAGAAAACATCAACTGATTCAGTTCTTCGTTATCAGGAGTGGGTCTAGAGTTCGTTGAATGGGATTCATCAATGTAATGTCCCGGGTAAGTTCGTTTATTAATTTAGGGTGAGTTGGGACGATTTATAAGTTTAAGGGTGTATCCTTCATTTTAGTAAAGTTCAAACCCTCAATCGCAATTTGACATCCATATATATAGAATCAACTCCTCCTTTTGATTTTTCATTGAGTCGGTTTCCTTTTAGTATGTGTGTGTGTTGAGAGTTAAAAGAGAGAATAGAGGTTGCGATCGATTAGGGCCGAGGATAAAGTTTGATTCAGTCGATTTGAGGTAAAATTTCTTTTCACTCTGTGTATATAATCGTTAGTATTAAGTTTCTATCGGTTTAGATTTGTCAATTTCATGATTGTTTGGTAGTTTCGATCGATTCTGGGTTTAGTCGAAACGCCTAAATTATTTGAATTTCTCGGAATCGGGGTTTCTCGAAATTGGTTTCCCAGGATCAGGTTTCCCGGAATTGGTTTCTCAGGATTGGGTTTCCCAGAATCGGGGTTTCCCGGATTGGGTTTCCCGAATCGGGTTTCTCGGAATTGTAGTTTTTCGGAATGGGAGTTTCCCGGGATTGGGTTTCCCGGAATCGGTTTCCCGTGAATCGAGTTTCTCGGATAGTTACGGATTTGGGTTTCCTCGATAGTTTTTCGGATATAGTTTCCGGATTGATTTCCGGATAAGTCGCCGAAGAGGGACATTTGTGGATAAGGATATGATAGGTTTATCTAGAATTCTTAGCCTGCTAGCGAGTCTTATGTGTTTGATTAGTAAATAGATATTGGTATTCAATTTATTTCAGATTTTGCGACTTTTGGTGAGAGATCGAATCATCGATTTATTTGAGGAAAGCTTGGAAGTATTTTGATAGCAATTTGGTGGGTTTTACATTAAACGTTTTCAAACTGGAATACATATATATGTGGAATAAATATGTGGTAGGTAGTGTGATGATGTGCTTATGATTGAAATATGATATATTGAGATATATGTTGTATTTATAAAAGCATTACACTACACGAGTGCACCTTGGCCGGACTGAAGGTCGGCAGAGTATTAGCTGTACGGAGGGGCAGCGGAGTTGGCTGTATTTTAGAGTAGCGGAGTAAATTGATTAGTTGGTTTAGCGCAACCAACTAATATGGCCATGTGAAGGAGTTGTACACAGTACACACGAGTCATGCTTGGTATTTATATACTTGTTGTATATCTGTGTTTTACAAAAGGATTACTAAACTGACAGGGATTATCTCACTAGACCGTTTGGTCTAACCCTCATTTTGTTTTCAAAAATATGTATTCCAGGTCAAGGAACTTTTAACGGCAAGGGCAAGGATAAGGTGTAATATGAATACGAAGTCTGCGTATCTATGAATATTTCTAAGATCGTTTTGTATGGATAGTTTTTATGAATTGTAATGTAAATGGTGTTAGAACCAGAATTATTAGGTAATTAATATGTCATCCATTGATCTTGAGAAATCTAGAGAATTACATAATAATGTGGAACTTTCTCTCTCTAGAATCTCTCTCTAAGATATTACAAATAAGATCCTTTCTCATCAACTTCCTTCAACAAAGCTAACTAATCCTATTTATACCTCTACATTACAAGGCATGAAGTCTAAGCTAGTTTGACTTTACTTAAACTACTTTGACTATTTTGACTATTACAATACATTGACTTTTACATAAATCTTGAATACAATATAATGTCCTAACATTCTCCCCCTTTGGATTCAAGATTGAACAAAAATATAGCAGCAGTCTTCAGCTCTTGATCTTCAAAACGTTAACTCTGACCGCTTTAAACATTGAAGCTCTGACCATATTCAAACATAGAAAAATCTTGGTCTTACTCTTTGAAAAGTCAATCTTCTTGAACAGAACTTCAGCAAATTATCATCAAGTCTTGAACATGAAGTTCAGATCTTTGCAACTTTAAAGTTTTCTCAATCCACTAAGGTAAGCTTCAAAAACTTTTTGTATGCTCAAACTTTTCGCATCCAACTGGACATCATGGAAACTTTTCGCAATCAACTAGATAAGTAAAGTAACTTTTCGCAACCAATAGCATGCGAAAACTTTACTTCTCGCAATCAACAGCATGCGAAAACTCCACTTCTCGCAACCAATACCATGCGAAAACCTTACTTTTCGTATCATTCTTCATGCGAAAACTCTACTTTTCGTATCCTTCTTCATGCGAAAACTCTACTTTTTGTATTCTTAGTCATGCGAACACTAACGTTTCGCAATCTTCACAATGCGAAAACTTTGAGATATTTCTTGAACTTTGATGCGAAAACTTTAACTGATGATTGATTTCTTGAACTTTGTGTCTTCATCACTTTGACCTTGAATTGTCTTTGAACAGCGAACTTTCTCGAATCATCTCAGAACATCTTCTTGGCTTTGGCAGATCATTTCTCCCCTTTATGATCACTTCTCCACCTTAATCTTTCATTGACATATCTCCCTTTTCTTCTGTATATTATTTCTCTCCCTTAATCTTTCATTGACAAATCTCCCCTTTTCTTCAGCATACTATATCTCCCATTTTTTGATGATTGTGAGCATCATGATCATCAAAACTCTTATCAACTTCAGCACGGTCTTTGATCACCATTAACATTCTCCTCCTTTTGATATAATATAGCCGTCAATTCCAGGAGAATTTTATCCGAATCTTTTCAAATTCAGATAAAAAGAATGTGGTAATCCTGAAACAACGGATGAATCAGTTAAAATGCCTGTAAGCAGCACATAGCCACTTAGTACAACAGATGTACTTTGGAAAGGAACTTCTAGATGTTCACTCCCCCAGGGCTTCCATTCAATCATTGAAAAACATAAAGGAATTTCTATGAACGTTATGACAAGAAAACATATTCCTTGTGTGTACGTGCATGTGTAGAAAGAATTGAAGAAACTTATGCTTGATTATATAGGCTCAAAGCGTGTAAACTGTTGAGACAATAACAAGTTTTCCACGGACTCAATGTGCATGATCGAAGAGCGAAGGTGGGGAAAACTTCCTTCTTTTTCAATATCTGAACCTTCCGAATGAAGATTAGATAGATTATATGTTGCGTCCCCAAGAAAAATTGAAACATTTCTTTGTTGAGAAAGAAATGAGTAACTGGTAGGGTTAAAGCAAGAGTTGTCATAGGCTAACTGCCTGTTTCAATGATGGTCACCAAAGAATGTGAACCAATCAGTAATGTGGCTTCCCGGCTCAGAAATAGGTTGGGACAGAGTTCTCTTATTCTTTTAACTCTGTTCTCACACCCACTTTCTATTTTTAATCCGCTCACTTCTACCCAAACTCTCATTTACATTTTACCTCAGCACAATGAGATACTCAACCGGATGAGTTATCTCCCCCACTTTTTGATGTAGACCATTCACCCCTCAATCACTCAAGGATAACTTCTTGGGTAGGAAACACTAGTTAACATGAATCCATAGAAGTTTAATAATCTCACACTGATCCCATGAAATTTTATCCTAAATGATTTGTGGTGTTCAACAGTTTAGTTTGAACAAATAAATCTCAACATTTGAATGACATTGTCATCAGAATGTATGCTCCTCAATAATCATGAAATATTTGAGCATTTGAACGTTGAATAATTCTCACAACAAAGATAATGAATGGATGAAATGAATTCGAAGGACTTGTTTGAGAATTTGACAATGTATCAATCAGATCAAATATCTTGAATGATAATAAAAAATGGATAGGGTATCAAAGAATTGAAAATTATTTATATGAACAAATATAAACAATCTTTGAATGAAACGTTTAAGCTCTTACGCTGAAAGAATATATGTTGCTCAACAAAATTTGAAATACAAATGTGAGTATTACCATTGAAAATTTGTTTCGTTTTGAGACATGGTAATAACAAAGTCAATATGAAGGTGTACCGGTGTGTATGAATACTTGAAAGTATAGAAAAGATAATACATAAGTATTATTCTTTGGAAACACACGGTCAGAAATGATGTTACGGTAATCGGAGATCTCCATGAAAAACATTTAAAATCACACTTCTAAATCCATAAAATCTGTTTGAGAATAGAGAAGTGGTTTGAACATTTAAGGAAAAACGTTTTTCATGCTTGAAAGTTGTTCTTCTTTCAAACAATCAGAGATTAAGATTAGAAGATACTTACTATCAAAAACGTTTGAGCTCCCCCTTAAATCATGATAAAATGATTTAAAATCAGATAAGCCCCCCTTAACATATGCAAAAGATCTTTACTTGAACAAAATCTGCACAAATAACAAGACTTGGATCAAATATCCTTAATCATTAAAATGAGTTATGAATTACCAGGATTGAAGATAAATTCAGAAGTCATAGTCGTTGAAGAACGAGTCCTGATCTGATATGATCAGAAGTCAAAATCATTGAAGTGCGGGTTCTAAACTGAATTATTCAGAAGCCATATGATCTTTACTCCCCCTTAAAAGCACATGTACTTTTCTTCAAAAGTCTGCACATCTTCTCTTCTGTTTTCCAGTCATGTGTGTGGTATACATCTCACAATCAGCACTACACATGATGAACTTGCAAAATAGATTAAGTAGATTTTGGTACCCAACGGAACTTGGGTCCTGGCTTGTTATATGCAGTTTTATTTGAAGAAACTATGTATGTACCGTACCAATAAGAAACGAAATTCTTGTGAACAAAATCATTAGTTCCACAATAAGAACAACAAATTTTCTTTTGTGCTAACCTGATTAATTGATTTACAGAATAAACTACATCAGGTTTGACAAAAGATTTACCTTGATAAGCATTGTTCTTCTTGGCATTTGGTGCAGGAACTGTTGACTTTGACACATCTTTCTCGGGAGTTGTGCCTTTAACTCTCCAAACCATCTTAACCTTCTTAAAAACTTGATTATCTTTAGGCTTAGAAGAAGTATTTACTTTAGGCACATTCAAATTGTTATCTGACTTATCAAACACAGGATTATTGAATAGATTGGAAGGACAAATCTGATCTGTTGAAAAACAGATTGTTTTTGAAGAAACATTTGCGTAAAATGAACTTGAAGCTGTTTTAAAAGAATGTACAGAATCAGTTGAATCATCATAAGGATATTGAACAATAGTTTATGGACTAGCTTGTTCAGATAACTCAACTTTAAAGTTGATGTCTTCAAGTTCTTTAATTTTGTTAAGCAAAGCATTGTTTTCCTCAAAAATTAGATCGTATTTCCTTTGTAGATCAGATTTTACCTTTTGCTCCTTCATAATATTTGTTGATAAACCAGATAACTTCATTGTCAGCTTCTTTATTTCATGTTGGAAAATCTTTCTTTCATCTGAAAATATATCTTTCACCTATTCAAACTCTTTCTTGAAAGTTTTCAACTTTCATCTTTTCAAACTCTTTTCTTTCCATATCAAGTTTTGTTTCCAAATCAGATATTTTGTGTGAAAGCTCAGTTGACTTTTTTTAAAAGAATTTCGTTCAGCTTCAAACTCAGATCTCTCTTTCTCAAGCTTTTCTTTTTCTAAAAATAAAACTTTTTCAAAATCTGAAATTTGTTTTGAAAGTTTTATATTTATAGTCTCACAAGAGAAGAATTTTCTTTTAAAATCATTTCTATCAGATTGTTTCTTTCAGCTCCGTCTCTCGAAGCTTCTTGATTTCATCATGAAGAATTGAGTTGTCTCTCTTCGCTTCAAGATCTGCAATATGAGATTCAAGATCAGTAATCATGTTTGAAAGTTTAATATTGAGTTCTTCTAAAAGGAACTTTTCGTTTGAGGATGAGATTTCTGAAATATGTTTCTTCATATCAACATTTTCATCTTCCATTGCTTTCATGTTCCCTTGAAGCTTTTTCATATCATCCTGAAGATTTGAGTTGTTAAGTGTCTTATTTTCTCTTGTGTAGCTTCAAGAACTGCAATCTTTCTTCGTAAATCTTCCATTACCAAATATTGATGATAAAATAACTGATAATAAGATATAGACATTGTTGGACACCTGGAAAAATATCAAACACGAGAATTAGATATAAAATATCAAAATATTAGCAAAAGTATACCTAATAGAGTGATCGTCATGAGAAACTTCACTTAGAAGTTAGTATTTGTGCACACGTGAAAGATTATGAAAAAATAGGAAAATATACTGTAAAACTAATAATAAGGAATGGGTAAGAAAAGTTGAGCTCTTTAAACTGCACAGATTTGTCTTCAAAGATTTTATGTCCCCCTCCTGAAACTTCTTGCAAGCACTTGGATGCGAACACCACACTTCTTGCAACAAGACCAATACGAACAATACACTTCTCGCAACAAGTCCAATATGAACAATACACTTCTCGTAACAAGTCCAATACGAACAATACACTTCTCGCAACAAGCTAACGCGAACTCTCTCACTTCTTGCAATAAGCCAATGCGAACTCTTTCACTTCTCGCAACAAGCCAATGTGTTGGTTCCTGTTTTCTTAAGAATAATCTTAACTTTCAGTTAGTTCAAATTTAGATATGGTGCGGAATCGTATTTAAGAACTGAAAGATAATGTAAAGGTAGAAGAACACACAATATCAGATAAACAGTATGTAAAGAACAGATGAGTATCTCCAAGATTACTGTTTGATATTTATCAAGAACACCAAGAACATAACAAGAATTCTGCTGGTGTGTGTGTTTGTGCGTAGCTTAATTATCTGATTCTTGTTCTTGTTAAAGTTAATAGAAGAACTCAACATGAGTCTTCTATTTATACTACTACAAAGGGGACATACTTTAGACAATAAGGACTGATCTACAGTAGACAAGATCATATGAACAATAGCAGGTACGATGTTTATTTAATGCGCATGTTCTAATTCTGACAGAGCCCTATCAGAGTTTGACACGTGTAGTTGATGTCAGGGCACGCCTAGAACAAGTGGATGAACGGATCCTGGAACAGTAGAAATATATTTGTAAATCTTCTAAGTCTTCAGTATAAACCGCAGAGGTTCTGTCAAGGGTGACAGAGGTTCTGCGGCTCGGTCCTCTGTGAGCAGTCTTCTACTGATTCTTGCCTTCGGTATTATTGGGTTCTTCTGCAGAGCCTCTGTGGGTTACTTATGTACTTAGACTATTTTCACTACTTTCACAAACAGAAATATTTGAGCTAACAATCTCCCCCTAAGTAGTGAAAATTAAATATTTGAAAGTGCACGGATTTTCTAAGTACAAGAGAATTATTCTTTTCACATTAGATTATGCCAGAGGCATTTACATTTGATTGTATTGAAAATAAAATATTACAGAGGATTTGTTTGACTGACTCAGACATTGGCATCCTTGAAGTCATTGAAACTTCTGCGGTCGAGTCCTTCTTGTTTGAGCTCGTGATAGAAACTGATGCAGAATTTTCTGAAGTTGATTGTTGCATCGATGATCTCTATCAGTTTGTCGGCTAGGCTTTGATCCATGAGCTCTGTTCCTCTGTGCTCCACTAGGATCGATCTAAACTCTGTCAAAGTACTAGTTGCATACTTCTGACAGTCCATCTCTACGAACAACTTTGATTTACCAGAAGGATCTAGAAATACTAGCCCGACCCTTGGATTTGTGATGATTGAGTTTGGTGTAGCAGAGGGAGGGCAGTAGATTTCTGGTGGTTGAACGGTTAAGCTTTTTACTCCAAGATCTCGAGCCAATTGGAAATTTACCATGCTGTATAGCAGAAGCTTCTCGCGTATGGACTTTCTAATCACCCTGCATGCTCTGCGAACTTCATCTGTTGTGAAGTTCTCTTTCGTCCAGTCCAGAAGGTCAGGAAGTTCATAAGGATTTAAGTTTCCAAGATCCGCATAAGAGAATTGGTTCTCAGATTTGTCATCCCTTTTGACCTTGTATATATTGTATGAGACCTTGGGCCAGGTTCTGGTTTTGGAGAACTTACAATAGATGACTTTGATGATCTTGGATGTTGAGAAGACTTCGTTTTTAGGCTTGGGTTTTGTTCTGGTGAAGAGGTTTTCGAGGTCAGCACGGAAGTCATGGTCTTGAATGGTTGGTTCTGATTGATCCATTATGCCCATTTTGCTGTATAAGTACCTGTATACCACTTCTTCCATTTGTGGTGGTGGTGGTTGAGGTAAGGTTCTGCGCAGAGCATCTAACTGGTTCTTGCCTTCTGCTACTCGATCCTCTGAAGGTTTTGCCTTTGGATCCAGAACATAAATATTTGACAGAGGTGTAGCGCCGAAAGCCCAGTCTTTTTCTTCAGGCTTTGGTGTTTTATACGCATCGAAAGAGCTCTTCATCAGTTTTTCTGTTTGAGGTTGATGCTTAGGCTTCTTCTTCTGTGGTTCCTCTGTCATTATTCATTTGCCCTTGTCTTTTGCCTTCGGCTGATCTTCTTGTAGATATGGAGTTGCCTCTGCGGGTTTTGACACTTGAGTTTCAGAGGACTTGATTGGGGTTGCTTCTGTTGGAGAGGCTTCTAGTGTCTTGCTCAGATCTTGAAGAGGGAGGAGCAGAAGATCCAACTTCTGTGGCATGAGGAGGAGAGGTCTGAGTTTCGACAGCAGAAGTTGAAGTACCCTCTGTGGTTTTCCTCTTCTTTGTTTTCTTTTTAGGAGTTGAGGCAGAGAGTTTTTGTTTCTTTGAGGCAGAGTAGATCGATTTTCTCTGAGCACGGAATCTGGCTTGATATTCTTCATGCTTCTGAAAAGCAGCTGCCCATTCTTCATCTGTCAACCTATCTAATACTTTTGTACCTATGGGGACTACTAGACGCGGGGGGTGTCATAGGACTTGGTTCTGGAGTCCTATGATCGCGTATGTATTCTAATTCTAGTTCTTCGTCCCTTACATATCCCATAAGTTTCTTTGGCAGAGGTCTGCAGTGTGGGTATCCATCAGCATGTTTTGTTGGGGAGTTTTTGTTCATAGCATACATCTTGGTTGTTGGCCCCTCCATTGGCCATTTTTCGAGCAAGAGTAGAGGCTCTAGCATAACACCTAGAATTCTTTGAAACTGCAGAGGAGGTAGAGCTCCTGTTGTGTTGGTTCCCATTTTGCTTTAAACAAGATTATCAGATCTATTAGTTCAGGTTTAAGGTTTGATGCGGAAGCGTATTTAAAGAACTAACAGATAAGTTTGATAGATTTAGAACACAATATAAATAAACAGTGAACAGGAAATAATATCTCAAAGTTTACTGAATATATATATATATATCAAGAACAGATTTAAGAACAGTGAGTATGCAAAGCTTTAAACAGATATGACTCTAAATGTGCATAAGCTATGTGTTCTTATGTGTTGATCTTAACTGTCGTCGTGATTGTGTTCTTGTTAGGAAGAACTCAACATGAGTCTTCCTTTTATACTACTACAAGGGGACCATAAAGCATATGCTACTATTCAAAAGGTACGTATGAATAGTTGAGAGGATGTCGTGAACAGTTGCAAGGATGGCATGAACAGTCAGACGTGCTGTATTGCATTTAATGCCGCAGACGTCTATTATGTACTAAGCCCTATTGAGTCCATTCAGAGTTTGACACGTGTTGAAGTTGGACAGGGCAAGTTGCCATGCAAGTTGATGAACAGGTCTTGGAACAGTAGCAAGATATTATAAATATCTTCCTAGTCTTTAGAGGACCATAGAGGCTCTGTAATGTGTTGCAGAGGTTCTGTGGCTCGGTCCTCTGGGAGAAGTCTTCTTGGTTCCTTGTCTTCTGATGTTGTCCGCAGAGGCTCTGTTATTGGTAACAGAGGTTCTGCGGTCTTGGTCTTCTGAAAGCGTCCTTCTGTAGTTTCCTCGGTCTTTGATCACTCTTGATCAAACTTCCTTTGATTCTTCTGAGATGCCCGACAGAGCTTCTGTTGCACTCAGCAGAGCTTCTGTGGAAGTTCTTCTGTACTTGGCCATTTTTCAATAGTTCTAATATTTCAGAATATTGGAGCTAACAATCTCCCCCTATGTATTGAAAAATAAAAGGTTGAATTTATGCATTTAAACCTAAGTAAAGAAGAGGTTAAACAATACCTCAGAAGATTATTTCATTCATTTTGGAATTTATGCCAGAGGCATTTACATTTAAGTACACAAAAATAAACGTTGACAGAGATTCTTTGAAGAGACTCAGATTTTTGCATTTGGGAAGTCGTCGAACTTTCTGTTGTCTTTTCCTACTTCCTTGAGTTCTTCATAGAATTTGAGGCAGAGATTTCGTAAGCCGAGTGTAGCATCAATCTCTTTGATCATCATCAGAGCAGATTCTTCGTCCATAAGCTCTGTTGCTTTATTCTCCTCTAGTATCTTTCTGAACATGTTCAGAGTACGGGTTGTGTACTTCTGACAGTCCATTGTCACAAACAGTTTCAGTTGATCAGCAGGATTCTTGAATACTAACCCGTACCTTGGAGTTTTGATGATTGAATTGGGTATGGCATTGGGTGGGCAGAAATCCTCTGGTGCTCTGATACTTAGAGTAGTTATGCCCAGATCGATGGCTAGTTGAATGTCGAGCATGCTGTAGATTAGGAGCTTTTCACGCATCGCCTTTCTGAGAACTCGATAAGACCTTTTGTGGCAGTCGTCATTGAAGTTGTCTTTTGTCCATTGCAGAAGGTCAGGTAAGTCATAGGGATTGAGGTTTCGGATATCAGCATCAGAGAATTCATTCTCTGATCTGTCAGACCTTTTGACTTTCCAGATTGTATACACCGTATGAGGATAGGTTCTCATTTTGGAGTATTTGCAATAGATTACCTTCTTTATATCGTGAATGGAGTAAACTTGATTGACTGGTTTTTACTTTGTAGAGGTGAAGATTGCATCGAATTCCTCTCTTAGCTTCTAATCTCGGACATGGGCTGGCAGATCCCTCTGGAAGTGCTGTCTGTAGAGATAATTGTAGACTTGTTCTTCCATTTGTTCAATGGTTGAAGTAGATCTTGGAATTGGTCTCCTTAGCTCATCCATCTTTCGAGTGATGTCTGCTACTCTACCTTCTGTGACCTTAGCTGTGGGATTCAGGGATGTGTTTTCTGACAGAGGATTCAAGTTGAATGCCCAGTCTTCCTCTTCGGGTTTAGGAGTGACGAAGGCATTAAAGGCACCTTTCATCAATTTCTCTGTAGCAACTGGCATCTTCTTCTTTGGCTCTTCTTCTGTCATTATTCCCTTGCCTTTATCTTTTGGCTTTGAGGTTTCAGATATTGGGTTTTGGATTTGTGTGGGTGGAACCTCTGTTGATTTGATAGTTGGAGGTTCTGTGGGTTTTGGGGTTGGATGCTCTGATGTTTTGGTTGTTGCCTCTGAAGGTTTTGATACTTCGGGTTGTGAGGACTCTGTTGGTGAAGAGTTTTCGAGTCTTGGAGGTGGGATGTCAAAACGATTTGCTGATTGAAAAGCAGATACAAATTCCATTCTGCGAAGAATGAATTCTGCAGTGCGTTTTGGTCTTTTGGGTTTTCGAGCTATGGATTTTACTCTTGTTTTGCGCAGGATTGGTTGTGAGGTTGGTGTTGGTTCTTTGGGTGAGGGTGGAGTTTGTTCCGAGGATGAGGATGCAAGATTAATTACCTTAGGTTCTGTGGTTGGTGCATCCTCTAGTGAGATAGAGGTGTTTTGCCTCTTTTGTTTTCCCTTCTGGGTTTCTGTCGTAGAGGGTTCTGCAGTTTTCTCTGTAGTTTTTGCAGAAGCAGCCTCCGTTGTTTCCTTTGTTTTCTCCCCCTCAGGATGACCAGATGCTCCATCATCAGGATCATCCTGCCTTCTTTTAGCAGCAACTTCTGTTCTGCAGGTGTCTTGAGCTGCTTGCCTTGCTGCATTTTTCTTCATTGTTTCAAAGTAGATTGCGATCGAAGTTTTGAAGGCTTTGGTCGCACTTTTCTCGAACTCTGCAGCGGTTGTTTTTGCAATGTTAGTGGTAGAGGCGATGGCAGCAGCAGCAGAAGTTTCTGTAGTTGACTTCATTTCTGCAAGGGCTTCTTTAACCTCCGTGGATAAGGTATCCACTTTGGTATTTAATCCTGTAAGCGCGCCTGAAGTTGACTCTGTAAAAGACGTGAATGAGCTTTGCAACTCATTCAATGTTTGAGTTACAGAGGTTACAAAGACTTGGAACTCATCCTTTGTAACATGTTCCTCTGGGGTAACCTCTAGAGGAACAACTCCTTCTCAAGAGTGAGTCCCTGTTCCTGGGACACCTTCGTTCACCCTTGTTTGTACGTTGGGGGTGGAAGGATTTCCATCTGATCCTCGAGAAGAAACCTGAGTTTCAGTCTCTACAGAAGTTCTGTGAAGAACATTGTCCAAATCCACTCCAGAGGTGGGTATCGGAATATTCTTATGTTGACTCGGAGACTTGTCTAGAGTCTCTTCGTCATAGTGCTCTCTACTTCTCTCTGAAAGAAGTTTTGGCCCTATATTGTGCGTGTCAGAGGAAACGAATTCCTCTGTAGGGTGTTCTAGTGTGATCTGGGGCGATGGATCACGAACTATAGGTGAGTCTCTCTGAGGAGACTCCCTAGGAATGGTTTCCCCGGCTTCTGTGGGCGCAGAAGTCGAAAGAGTGATTTCTGGCTGTTTGGTTTGGGTAAGGATCGAGCTGTGCTGCTCTATTTCAATGACACCTTCTGCAGCTAGACCTACAGTGTCAGATGTGTGGGTTGCACTGGGAGGGGTTGAGGGATGTGTGCCTTCTGCAACTTCGGCATCTTTTTCTTTTTCATTTTGTTTTTCTCCAGACGTTTCTACCCTATCCTCTAAACCTATTTGCACCTCTTCTTCTGCAGTCTCTTGTCTTGGCAGAAGTGAATCAAGAACCTCTGTGAAGATTGGAGTTTGCAGAGGTGGTTCGATTCCTTCTGTTATTGTTTGCAGAGGAGAATATGGTTTCGTCTTTGAATTTCTTTTCTTTGGTTTTGGTGCCCCCTCCTCTGAAGATTTTGACTTCCTTTTTCTTTTGGAAGAGGGAGGGGCAGAGGGTGGTTGGATAGCAGAGGCAAGTGGTTCCTCTGTAGGGGTCTTGGATTTCTTTCCCTTTTTCTTCTTTTCTTTAGATTCTTCAGAAGACTTCCTTTTTTAAGGATAAAGGTCTTTCCTTAGATTTATGAAGTTCTTCTGGTTGGCCTTGTGTTTAGCCAACTTTATCTTCCATTCTTCATCTGTAAGTCTCTCTATTATACTTACTCCTATTGGCACTCCTATACGCGGGGGTGTTACAGAACTGGGTTCAGGAGTTCTGTAAACGCGTATGTACTCACTAACTAGTTCCTCATCACTAGCATAACCTAACATTACCTTTGGCAGTGGCCTGCTGTGCGGGTAGCCGTCTTCATGTTCTGTAGGGGTGTTCTTGGACATAGGAAATTGCTTAGGTTTGGGACCGTCCATTGGCCATTTTTGGATAAGGAGTAGGGGTTCGAAAAGTACACTGAGGATTCGCTGGAACTGCAGAGGGGGTAACCAGTTGTGATCAGACATTTTGGCTTTCTGGGAGGCGATTTTGCGATCGATGGTGTTGATGATCTCTTGCATCATTATGGTGGCATAATCTAGGGGTAGATCATAGTACACACCATACATGATTGAGAGAATTTGAGGTGAGCTTTGATCGATGCTTCCGATTTTGCCCGTGAGGCAACGATTTAGGATGGAGAATAAGGTATTCCACACAGGGGGTAGTCTTGCTCTGCGGAAATCGTTCCTCTTTTTCAACTGTTGGTTGTACCCTAACATGTGCAGAAAGTCGACAAGTTCTTCATTTGTTGGTTGGGGTGCATACTTTTTGATTCCCATGAGTCCTCTTGTTGGAAGGCCAAATTCTAATGAGAACATGGTGCGATTGAACATCAGTTCAAGGCTCTTACTTTGGTCAGGTTTAGAAATGTAGCCTCTGATCAAATCGGTGTCAGCGTCATAACGACAAGATTGCCAAAACTGATGTAGGTAACGTACTGGTATTTGTTCAACGGTTTTGCTCAGAAGAGGGTAAAGAAAGTGGTTCTCTAGGATGTTTAGCAGGTGCTTTGCCAAATGCCGTAGGAGAAGGAACAAGATAACAGTTGTTCGATTTAATGGGAAGGGTTTGCTCGAAATGGTCATTTGAGAAAAATTGTTGCAGGTGGGTAGTGGGTACGAAGGATGCCTCGTCGCCAGAGTCATGTCTGTCGGCATCGGCGGCGATGTGTGGGTTGTGGGAGTGCTCAGAATGCACTAGAGAGGGTGTCGGAGAGTTCGTTGGTGAAACGTGAGCAGCTTTGGAACTGGAAGCCATTTGTAGGTTTGAAAGTTCTAGGTTTTCAGAAAGAAATAAGCAAGTTCGCCGGAGAAGATGAGAGAATAGTAAAGTTTTGAAAGTGATTTTAACTAGGGTTTTATACTGTGGTAACGGATAGAATTCGGAACGGTGAAAATGTGAGAAAGTTAATAAAATTGAGGTCCACACTCGAGTTCATTCGGCGTGGTGCAAGTTTCTAGGACGACGTGATATGTACGTCAATGAAAACTTGACACGTCATCAATGTCAGTGACGACGAGACGTCGTGGGCGGCCACATTAAATGAAAAACGCGTGGGTTTTAAATTTTCACCACAGAAAAGTTACCGTTACAGATACAGAAATTCCCAAGTGGAAATCTTTACAGAGGCTCTGTGGGTACAGAAGCTCTGTGATTTTGAAAAACGTTTATCTCTGTAGATTGTATCTTTAATGAAAATCGTTTGAAAAACACGGAGAGGATCAATAAATTTTTAGTAGATAGAAATTATCCTACATAGGTTTTTGGACCTCTGCCAGAGCCAGCAGAGGCTCTGTGACAGGAAATTTCTAATAACTAATAATTTATAAACATTTTTAATCATCCAAGTTTTTGATCAGTTTTAACAATGTATTTAGGACTTATTTGAAAGTTGGTGTCCTAGAAAATTGTAAATCTCAAAGATTTTGTGCAGCAGAAGTCATTTGAATGATTTGAGTGATCTACAGAGGTTCTTTGGTTGAAAGAACTCTGTGGCTTATGACTTCTGTGGCATTTTTTTTTAGTGCGAGATACCAACCTATTTCTTTTTGATCGGTGAATGTGATCTCTTCTGTCGCATTCTTAGCTCCCCCTTGACTTATGAATCTCTGTAGATTCAGCAAGGTCTCCTTTTTCGCTCCCCCTTGATCTAACAACCTCTGTAGGATTGATCTCTGTGGTTTGAAACCTGCCTTTTTATCTCTTGAAGCTTGTACTTTTACCAAAAACGTTTGAAAACATTGGAGAGGATCGATAAATCTTTAGTAGAGAGAAATTATCCTACAGAGGTTTTTTTTGGACCTCTGCCAGAGCCAGTAGAGGCTCTGTGACAGTAAATTTCTAATAACTAATAATTTATAAAACTTTTTGATCATCCAAAGTTTTTATGGTTTTAAACATTGTTTTTAGGACATATTTAGAAAATTTTGTCCTGGAAAACTGTTTTGGAAAAGATTTTGTGCGACACATACCTTTTAGAGTGTCTAGTTTGGACGACAGAGACTCTTGTTGATCATAATCCTCCTTTGGCTCCCCCTTGAATGATCAACCTCTGTAGATCAATTTGAGGTCTCCTTCTGCTCCCCCTTGACCTATGCTTGAATCAATAGAGATAAATAATGCACAGAACATAGGTCAACCTCATCAGAGGTTCTGTGGAGATTGTCATAGGCTCTGAGCAATTCCACAGAGGCTCTGTGAAGTATAGAACCTTTGAAGGATGAGTTTTAAACAAAGTGTTTAAGATTCATAGTGAACTTTGAAGCCTGAGTCCTTAATAGAAGTATTAAGGAGTCCATTGTTTGCTGAAGAGTGAGTCCTGATCTGTAATGGTCAGAAGTCATTTTCTGATGAAGCTCGAGTCTTAAACTGATTTGTTTAAGAGTCTATTTCACTAAAGTGCGAGTCCTAAACTGATGTGTTTAGGAGTCCTTTTCTCCTCTGAAGAGCGAGTCCTGATCTGTAATGATCAGAAGTCCGTGTACCTGCAAGACAGATCAAAGAACTTTTGGTACCCATATCCAAATGGGTCCTTTTTTGTTAGGATTTGGAGCTGTCTTTAGGTCCTCTGGTTTGCCATTCTCTGTTGGTTTGCCAACTTTCTTTCTATGACCTTTCTCATTTTGGGTCTTTGGATTTTTCTTTTGTAATGACCCATTTTGTACACAGAAAGATTTAGAGAAAAGGTTTCTTAATTGAAGCAGAAGATCAAGGCATTTATTTGAATGAAAAGATGAAACCTTAGTAGAAACAAATGGCTTTGGAGCAATTTTGTCAGGAATAGTGTTTTTGACTTTCCAAACCATTTTCATCTTTTTGTAAACAAGATTATTTGAATTTTCAGCACAAGAGTTTGCTAAGACAAGGTTCTTAAGCCTTTTAGCTAAAACATCTTTTTCTTTAAGGTTTAAATCAAACTTCCTTAGAAGATCTGATGTATACCTATTCTCCAACATAATCTTGTTTGACAAATCGGATAGTCTCTTTGTTAAATTTGACATTTCAGCTTTAAAGACTTTTCTTTCCTTCTCAAACTTGTCTTTCAAACACTTTGTTTGAAATCCTTCTCTCTTCACCTTTTCAGATTCTTTTCTTTCAAAATCCTGCTCTTTCCTCTCTTTTTCAAGAGATTTCTGTAATTTTGAGATTTTGAAAGAAAGTTCCATATTCTTTGTCTCAAGAAAAGTTCTCTCTTTTCCAAACTTTTCATTTTCACTGATTATAAGTTTTTCAAAGTTGGAAATCAGTTTAGAAAAGTTTAGACACTTAAGCTCAAGACTTTTCTTCTCTTCTTTAAAAACAATCTTAATTTCCTCAAACTTCTTTTTCTCCTTTTTACAAAGCTCTTCTGACTCAAATAGTTTCCTTTTCAATTCAAGATTTTCACAGTTTAGGAGTTTACCTAATTCTTCAAGCATGGCAATGTTGTCTGAGTCAATAAGAATACTCTTGTTTCTTTCCTCTAATTCTTTCTCAAGAGTAGGAATTATTTTCTTAAAATTTGTGCTGAGTTTGAAATAATAATGAAAATCAGCATCAGCACTAAATTTTAGTCTTGACATATTGAATGAAGTTTTTAACGAAAGAAACAGTTTCTAGGATGTTACCAGATCGAATAAATCGAAAATGGCAGTGAAACAGAATCTGTTTGAAGGAATGAAGTATAGGTTAAGAACAGACAGTTTCTATCAAAAATCTTGTCTAAACGAGGATCACTTGATATTGAAAACCAAGCTTTGCTCTGATACCAATTGTTGGTTCCCGTTTTGCTTTAAACAAGATTATCAGATCTATTAGTTCAGGTTTAAGGTTTGATGCGGAAGCGTATTTAAAGAACTAACAGATAAGTTTGATAGATTTAGAACACACTATAAATAAACAGTGAACAGGAAATAATATCTCAAAGTTTACTGAATATATATATATCAAGAACAGTTTTAAGAACAGTGAGTATGCAAAGCTTTAAACAGATATGACTCTAAATGTGCATAAGCTATGTGTTCTTATGTGTTAATTTTAACTGTCGTCGTGATTGTGTTCTTGTTAGGAAGAACTCAACATGAGTCTTCCTTTTATACTACTACAAGGGGACCATAAAGCATATGCTACTATTCAAAAGGTACGTATGAATAGTTGAGAGGATGTCGTGGACAGTTGCAAGGATGGCATGAACAGTCAGACGTGCTGTATTACATTTAATGCCGCAGACGTCTATTATGTACTAATCCCTATTGAGTCCATTCAGAGTTTGACACGTGTTGAAGTTGGACAAGGCAAGTTGCCATGCAAGTTGATGAACAGGTCTTGGAACAGTAGCAAGATATTATAAATATCTTCCTAGTCTTTAGAGGACCATAGAGGCTCTGTAATGTGTTGCAGAGGTTCTGTGGCTCGGTCCTCTGGGAGAAGTCTTCTTGGTTCCTTGTCTTCTGATGTTGTCCGCAGAGGCTCTGTTATTGGTAACAGAGGTTCTGCGGTCTTGGTCTTCTGAAAGCGTCCTTCTGTAGTTTCCTCGGTCTTTGATCACTCTTGATCAAACTTCCTTTGATTCTTCTGAGATGCCCGACAGAGCTTCTGTTGCACTCAGCAGAGCTTCTGTGGAAGTTCTTCTGTACTTGGCCATTTTTCAATACTTCTAATATTTCAGAATATTGGAGCTAACATGTTGTCTTTGACTTTTTCTGCTGAAAGATGATCTTTCTGTCGATGGTGTTAACCATTTCTTGCATCAGGAGAGTGGCGAAGTCCAGAGGTAGGTCGTAGTAGACTCCGTACATGATGGCTTGTATTTGGTGTGATGATTGATCTGGACTCCCCACTTTTCCTGTTAGGCACCTGTTGAGTATTGAAAAGAGTGTATTCCACAGAGGTGGTAATCTGCCTCTGCGGAAATCGTTTCTCTTTCTCAGGGTTGTGTTGTACCCCAACATTTCGACAAATCTGCAAAGTTCTTCATCTGTGGGTTCCTCTGCGAATCCCTTTAAGCCAAGAAGACCTCTGGTGGGTAGACTGAACTCAAGAGAGAACATAGTTCTATTGAACTTGAGTTCAAGATGTTCAGATTTATCGGGTTTGGAGATGTACCCTTTGATCTGTCGGTCTTCTAGATCAAATCTGCAACTTTGCCATAATTGATTTATATATCTGGCAGGGATTTTGTCCACGGTTTTGGTCAGAAGAGGGTAGAGAATATGTTGTTTCAGAACATGAAGAAGTATAGCATGTGCTTTCCCAAAAGCGGTTCTTGAAGGAACAAGGTAGTGATTATTGGGTTTTAATGGTAGAACATTTGCAAAATGTTCATGTGCTAGGAAGTTTCTAAGGTGGGTGGTCGGAGCAAAATCTGCTTCATCGCCGGAGTTATCTTGCTCCAGGTTTCTGGCGATTTCAGGATTTTCTGAGTGTTCAGAGTGCTTAGGGGAGTTCACTGGTGAGTGTGCAGGGGAGATAGCTTGAGCTTTATAAGAGGAGGCCATTTCTTTGGATGTTAAAGATGAAGATAAGAAATTTGCAGCTTTTTGCAATGGTTCGTCGGAGAATAAAGTAAGTTCGTAAAGGTTTATGAGGAGAGGTAACTTGGGTTTTATAGTGAAGGGTAACGGTTAGAATTCTGAAAAGGTAAATATTTGGAAGTGAATAATATTTAGGGTCCGTCCTTGAGTGTGAACGGCGGGTTCAACTTTCCAGAAGAACGTGTGTCGTGTACGTCCAGTAAAAATGAGACACGTACGTTAGCAGTGTCAGAGTATGACCGGACGTCGTGCGCGGCCCATTAATGCTAGGCGCGTGGGTTTCTTTTCCTCCATATGATTTTCAATCTCAGTAAAATAGCCGTTACTGTTACAGAATTTCCAAAATTTTGAAAATGACAGAAGCTCTGTAGTGGTAAGAGTTCAGTGGTTTTGAAACCTTTCTTTTTTATCTTCTGTTGCTTGTACTTTACAAAAAAGTATTTGAAAAAGCATTGGAGAGGATCGATAGATTTTTAGAGTAGAAATTGTTTTCACAAAGGTTTTGGAGCTCTGTCAGAGCCATCAGAAGCTCTATGAGAGGAAATTTCTCATAACTAAAAATCTATTAAACTTTTTGATCATCTAAGTTTTTAATTGTTTTTAGGACATATTTGGAAGTTGGTGTCCTAGAAAACTGTTTTGGATAAGGTTTTGTGCGAGTAACTCTTATTTTTTCCTAGGTTAATCAACAGAGGTTCTTGTGTTTGAAAGAGCTCTGTGACTAACCTTTTAGTGATTTTTGGCGTGCAAATGTTCAAGAGATCTCTATCGAGGATATTCAAATAGATTTGTAGAGTTACTATTTTAAATTTATGATCATAGAGGTATTCCCTAGCAGAGCCTCTGTTTAACTCATCAGAGGCTCTATGACCTTAAATTTCTAATAACGAAGAACTCATTAATCTTTTTGAATATTTGAAGTTTGGAATGTCTTTAGCAGTGTTTCTAGGACATATTTGGAAATTTGTGTCCTAGAAAACTGTTTTCGAAAATGATCTTGTACGTGTAAACTTCAAATATCTTGATTTGTTAGCACACGTTCTGTGATGTATGAAACTTTTTGACTTGAGACCTTTTGTATGACGTTCAAGATGATCGATCGAGTTCTTATATGTAATTTGTAGTAATAGAGGATCTGACATACAAAAGCTCTGTTCAGCTCAGCAGAGGCTCTGGAACCTTAAATTTCTCATAAAGGGAGACTCATCAATCGTTTTGATTATTTTCCTTTTGGAATGTCATAAGTAATGTTTCTAGGACATATTTGGAAATTTGTGTCCTAGAAAATTGTTTTCTTGAATGATTTGTACGAGATACTCACTTTTTGACTTTCCTTTGTTCGGCGAAATTATTGACCTCTGTTGATTGTGGTTGATCACAATTCTTCTTTGGCTCCCCCTTGAATGATCAACCTCTGTAGATCATTTCAAGGTCTCCTTCTGCTCCCCCTTGACCTATGTTTGGATCAAATAAGATAAGTTGTGCATAGAACATAGATCAAGTCTGTCAGAGGTTCTGTAAGGACTGTTAGAAGTTCTGAGCAATCCCATAGAAGCTCTGTTGAGTATTGAATACTTGGTGATTTAGAATTTACATACAAAAATAATTTAAACTACAAAACAAAAACAATGTATTTACGTGTTAGCTTCAATCTTCCTAATCATGTAAGTATTTAGAAGTAGTGAAAAATAGGCTAAGTAAAGAAAGCCTCTTACAGAGGCTCTGTCGAACTTACCGAGAGATCAAGGTCAAGAAGCTACAGAAGCTAAAGAGGCGTCCTACAGAAGCTCTGTCATACGCACAAAGAAGACCAAAGACTCGGAATCCGGTGAAGACTGCTCTACAAAGGACCAGACCGCAGAACCTCTGTAACACTTTACAGAGCCTCTGTGACCTCTCTCTAAAAGACCTGAAGATATTTATAATATCTTGCTACTGTTACTGGACCTGTTCATCAACTTGCATGGTAGCATGCCCTGTCCATCTTCAACGTGTCAAACTCTGATTGGATTCAATAGGGCTTAGTACATAATAGACGTCTGCTGCATTAAATGCAATACAGCACGTCCAACTATTCATACCGTCCGTTATGAATAGTAGCTTATGCTTTATGGTCCCCTTAGAGTAGTATATAAGGAAGACTCATGTTGAGTTCTTCCTAAGAGATTTTTAAGAGAAAAAAAAAACATCAAGAACATATAGCTTATATACTTTGAGAGTCATATCTGTTTTAAAAGCTTTGCTTACTCACTGTTCTTAAATCTATTCTTGATATATATATATATATTCAGTAAACTTTGAGATATTATTTCCTGTTCACTGTTTATTTATATTGTGTTCTAAATCAAACATATCTATTAGTTTTTCAACTACGCTTCCGCATCAAACTTAAACTTGAACTAATAGATCTGATAATCTTGTTTAAAACAAAACGGGAACCAACAATTGGTATCAGACCTACCTTGATTTTCAATATCAAGTGATCCTCTTTGTTACAAGATTGGTGATAGACATCATTCCTTTTTAACCTATTCCTCATTTCTAGGTTAAAACTCCATTAAAGTGTACTCTGGGAACTATTTAAACCCAGAAAACTTTCCAGATCATCAGACTCATACTCTTTAATCATACTATCTTTTCAGAACCTTTACAATGACAAATACAAATGACTTCTTTACTGCTGGTTCACTCACCAAGCCTCCTACTCTCCTTCGAGATGAGTATCCTCAATGGAAAATAAGAATAGTCCATTTCTTTGAGGGTACTGAAAAAAATCTAGTACAATATCTTTACAACCTTCCTCCTGTTCCCATGATAGTAGTACCACGAGTACCAGCTACTGCTGAATCTCCTGAAATCCCCGAACATCAAAAACCGAAGCCAAAAGAAGAATGGTCAAATGAAGATAAGGCAGAAGATGAAGTTGCATAGAAAACAAAAAGAATATTGATAATGGCTAAACCCAACGAACTTTTTCAATCCTTAGATGCATGCGAAACTGCGCACGATCTTTGGAAAGAATTAGAAAGACAGTTGGAAGGGGGGTGCTAAAACGCAGAAGAACCGAAGGGCACAGTACATAAATGAATATCATGCATTCAGAGCCTCTGCAACAGAATCTCTGCAAACGACGTACGACAGGTTCAACTCTCTCATAAACAAATGTAGAAAGTCTGGCATTCACAGAACCTCAGAAGAAAATAATGTCATGTTTCTAAAAAGCCTGAATGATGAATGGCTCCAGCTGTCTATGTCCTTACAAAAAAACCAATATCTAGACTCCTGGACTCTCTCTGATCTCTATGGAACACTAGCCGCACAAGAACCTCAAATAGCACAGTCTAAAACACTAACCATTGCACCATATGCATTGGTTAGTAAATCTACAGAGGCTACAGAGAGACCAAGAAATGAGAAAGCAACATAGGAGAAGAAAAAGGAAAAGAAGAAGATAGTGATGATTGATAGCGAAGAAGACGAGCTGATAGAAGAAGAGATAACTCTTGCGTCATTAGCTAAATCCTTAGCTCTGTTGACAAGAGAGTTCAGAGGAAATCAAAGAGGTTCAAGAAATGATCGATATGGCAGAGACAACCAAGGTGACAGTAGAGATAACGGAAGAAGAGAAAAATCAAGTGACCGACAGAGGTCAGATGATAGAAGTGACCGACAGAGGTCAAGCGTCAGAAACTACAGAAGTAGTGACCGACAGAGGACAGATGACAAGATGAGCCACATACAACAAGAATGCTACAAATGTGGCAAGCCTGGTCATTACGCAAACGAATGCCGATCGGAGAAAGGTGGAGACCGACAAAAATCCGACGATCGTGCTGGAAACACTTCCCAAGGCTGTTTCAACTGCGGGAAGCCAGGCCATTTCGCTAATGATTGCAGAAGCAGATCAAATCGCCCACAGAAGGACTCAGCTTTTTACAAAAAGAAGGCTGAGTATTATGCACAAAAATCCCTAATGGCGAACAAAGGGCATTCTGAGGCGAACAAAGAGGACTTCGAGTCAGACTCTACCTCTGACGAAGAATACGCAACCAATGCCCTATTCTGTGGCATGGCAGAAGTCGACTCCGGCACTAACACTGAGGTATCCATTTCAAACTCTACCTCTTGTACTAATTCTGTAGATGATGATTCACTTAAACTTATTGAACTGGTTGAACTAAAAGAATTAAATGTAGGCATTCAGAAAAGACTCACCTTTAATGAGAGAGAAGTACGGCTTCTCACTCAAGAAAAAGCCAAAATTTTTGAAGAAAAAGTGAGAATAGAAAAGAATTGGAACAAAAGTCTAGATCCTTTAAAAAAACAAATTTCTGAATTATCCTCGGAGTTAAAAATCAAAACAAAAGAACTTTCAGTTTCCAGGAGTGAAACTACTGACATAAGAGCTCTCAAGGAATACTTTCAAAGAGAGAGAGAGAGGTACTTTGGCAAGATCTACTCAGAAGAGAAGTTTTACTCAAAAACTATAAAGATGCACGGAAGGTTTATGAAAAAGTAAACTCACAAATAGGAAGACGAGGTATAGGGTACGATGATATTACCCTAGGTGTTGAAGGCAAAAGAATTAAACCTCTGTCTTCTCTGTTTGTGTTGGGAAAAACAAACAAACCAGATTTTCCAAACTTACTCTCTGTAAGTAAAAGGGCTAAAATCTCTGTGGAACCTCACTTAAGGAAACATACGAAGATGATCAATGTGTGGTTTGAAAACACAGATTCATCATCTTCAACCTCTGTCAATAGAGGAATCAAACCAAAGAAATATCTGAAAACGCAAGATCAGATTGGTATCTTTAAGTTTGGTAAACCAGAGACTCAACCACAGGTTGCTTTTGTCTGTATGATAAATATTGAAAAGAAATTATCAGCAGAAGCTCCTGAGTTTACACCCACTCTTTCAGAAGAAAAACAAAAAGAAACAATTGAAAAGGAAATTTTGGAAGTATGGAAAACAAACGTTGTAGAAAACTTCTGTACATCTTCTATAGATAAAATTCTCGCTGAAGAGATCTTACCAGAAACCTCTGCCATCTATGAAAATTATTTTACAGAGGAAGAAAGCTCGTATGATACATGCTCGGAAACTCCATCCTCTGTCGAAAGAGATGAATCAACCTCTGTATATGAGGACGATTCATCTTCTGACGACTCAGTGACTGATGTTACGTCAGGGATAGTTCACTATGACACAGAGGATGTTAAATTCTCCTCTGAAGTTCTTAACAGAACTATTTCTCCAAAAGAGAAAATCACAGAGATACCTATCTGCCCAGATTTTCTGAACATATATTTACAAGTCAAAACCTCTGCTGAGCTTGATAGGTTAAAGAAGACCTCTGTAGATCCTAAAAGTTCAAAAGTTTCAAAACCTTTAAGGCAAATTAACGAAAATCCCACTTGGCAACAAAAGGGAACATGGCCTAAAGTTAACAAATCTTTTTCCTCTGTGACAGTGAAGAAAGATGTTCACCACAAAACAGACTCATAGAAGGCAAGAACTAAACAAAGCTTTCGCAATCAACACTCTTGTACTCATATATCTTCTTGTAATAGGAAATCTAATGTTAAGAAAGAATGTAATACCTCTGTGGCTCAGTTCAATAAATTCAATGAAAAGTTCAAGCAAATCACGTCTCATATTCAATACTGTCATTGCTTTGATCTTATGTTCAAATTGAATAATCACTTCTCAAGTCCAGATTGCTTTCTCTCCACTAAAATTCAGACTCCAAAGTCAGAACCTAGAAAGAAACAATCTGATTCTTCTACAAAAGATAAAATGTATTTCAAGAATGCTAAGGCAAACTTGAAAAATTCTAACAATATTGGACCCATGTGGATATGGGTACCTAAGTCTCTATGATTATTTTACAGAAGCAGTTTGTGCCAATTTGGTATCTTGACTCCGGATGCTCAAGGCACATGACTGGCGACAGAAGTTTACTATCCACGTATAAAGAAACACACGATGGTGGATCTGTAACTTTTGGAGACAACAAGAAGGGACACATCAAAGGCTATGGAGTCATACAGAAGGAAAACGCCTCTGTATACAAAGTTGCATATGTGAATGGCCTTAAACACAACCTACTCAGTGTAAGTCAACTCTGTGATACAGGATTTGATGTCTTATTCAAAAGAACTTTCTGCTCTCTGCAAAGTGAAGACACAGGAATGGAACTTCTGCAAGCCGAAAGAAGAGGTGATCTGTATCTAATGAATTTCAGTTCCAAGAACAAGGACAAAGTTTTCCTTGTAGCCTGCAAAAGTGAGGAAGCCTGGTTATGGCATAACAGGTTCTGTCACTTAAACTTTCACACCTTGGATAAACTGGTCAAACTTGATCTAGTTAAAGGGTTGCCTAATGTTAAATTGAATAAAGATCACTTGTGTTCTGCCTGTGAAATGGGAAAACTCAGAAGAGCTTCCCACAAAGGCAAAACAGATGTGTCTTGCACTAGACCTCTGTACATGCTTCATGTTGACCTCTGCGGTCCCATTGCCATACAGAGCCTAGGTGGCAAGAAATACATACTTGTCTTAATTGATGAGTATTCGCGTTTCACATGGGTTGAATTTGTTCGAAAGAAATCAGATGTTCCAATCATCTTGCTAAATCTAATGAAAAGAATCCAAGTTCTTTATGAATGCAGAATACAGAAGTTAAGAAGTGACTGTTGATCCAAACCCTCAGTGATTTGATAATGACCCTCTCTTATATACATAGTGAAAATTGTAAGTAAACAATATGCATCAGAGTTTCACTATCGCTGATAAGTACTAAGATCTTACAGTACCGCTGATAGGAACACTCGCTCTTTAAGTTAAACAGTCAGCGAAACTGTTCACCATAAATGCTCTGAGTCTGTTCAGTCATTATGATGATCGCTGATAAGTTAGTTGTTTACTTATGATCCGTGAAGACAAGTTTCACGTCAACAAAGGTTCTACGCTGAAGTCGAAGATCAAGCTCAAGAACCAGCGACAAGTCTCCTAATGAACTGATGCGGATCAGCGAAGACTCAGATTTGTTCACTCAACGTGAACTATCAAGTACAAGACTTCAGCTATCGCTGAACTCTATCATTCGCTGATATGAAATGATAGATCGCTGAATCAACGAAAGTTGATCATGAAGTCCTCCGTACAAAGTACTTTTGTCTTATCCACCCTTGCACGACTCCGTACGAAATGTCAGAAAAGAACCTTCGAATATCTGAAATCGTACAACCACTTTGATACTACACTGTTCATCCATGCAGCTACTAAGGTTGTCAACAAAGGTCAATGACATGCAACCAACCAGCTGATGACACGTGTAAAGTATATACTGACTTGCATTAAATGCATGCAGTATATAAAGAGATGAACTCACATCATTTGAAGTAACTTGCTAACTCTGGACAAGTTCAATCTCTTATCTCAAGATAGGTTATTATTAGTAATTTCCTTATCTTTCTTAGTGCAAGAAACCTTAGTGTTCCAACTTGTTTAGATTAAGGTTTATCCTTAATCTTGTTTCCGCAACAAGCTGTAAATTGTTAATGATTTATCAATAAACAATTTAGAAAAGTAAAATATGTGTGTTTGTATTCAACCCCCCCTTCTACAAACTTGTATAGGCCTTCGGGACTAACAAGTGGTATCAGAGTGGATTTGTTTAATCTCATAAACAAGATCTAATCTAAGATATTTCTCTTCCTTGCTATTATCTGAAAATGGCCACCAACACAAACACAAATTATATAGACAATGGTTCTCTTGCAAAACCCCCTAGATTTTCCAGAGATAACTTCAACTTATGGAAAAATAGGATGACACTCTTCTTAGAAGGTGTAGACCCTACTATGCCTTACTATCTTGAAAACGGCCCATACATCCCGGTAACAATTGATCCTTCAGTTCCAGCCACTGCAAATAGACCTGCTATTCCAGTAAGGCTGATTCCTAAGGAAATACACATGTGGACCGACGAAGATAAGAAGAAAGTGGCTATAGATACAAAAGCCAGATCCATACTATCTATGGCCCTTCCTGACGAAGTCTACCATTCCGTCATGAATCTGAAAACATCAAAAGCCATGTGGGACACAATATGTGTTCAGTATGAAGGAACGTCTGAAGTCCAGGGCTCAAGAAAGATCAACCTGGTAAGACAATAAGAAAGCTTCATTTCTGGTAAGAATGAAACTCTCTCTGAAGTTCACCAACGTTTTAATTGTTTAATTATAGATCTGAAAACTGTTTGTAAGGAATATTCTAACTTTGAGGTGCTGACAAAGTTTCTAGAATGTTTACCTGAAAGCTGGGACAATTATTCTATGTGTCTCAAGCTGTCAAATGATCTAAAATCAATGACCCTTTCAACCTTATATGGCACGTTGCTGAATCATGAGCAATCGAGCCATCTTAAGAAAAATCTTGTTAAAGATTCCAGAAGCACCCATGTTGCTTTAATCTCAGAGGAACCTTCTACTCAGCGACCCTCGGTCACTATCACTGAGTTAGAAAGTAACTCTGAAAGGTCATCGGATTCTGACTCCTCAGATGATAATGAATCTTTGGCTCTCCTAACTAAAAAGTTCAGGAGATTTGCCAAGAAGAAAATGTTTAGAAAGAACAAACCTCTTTCCATAACTGACAAGCCTAAATCATCAGTTTTTGTTGATAAGGCTACTGCTACTTGTTTTAACTGCGAAAAATAGGACATTTTGCTAACGAGTGCAGGTCTAAGAAAGTTTCTAGACCCTCAGCTTTTACAAAGAAATCCTTTGTTCCAAGGAATAAAGATGGAAAATACTCAAAGCTGAAAGAAAAATATGCGAAGCTGAAAAGCTTTAAGAAGAAAGGCAAAGGCCTGATGGCTGACTATGATTGGGCTGCTTCTGATGAAGAAGCATCATCATCTGACTCTGAAGATGATGAAGCAAATCTATGTCTCATGGCCAAGATTGAAGAAGAGGAAGAAAGTTCAGACATTCCCTCCACTTCAACATCTGCTATTCAGGTATCACCTTCTTTCTTTACCAATATTGCAAATATTGATGAAGCTGATAGTCTCCGTAAGATCGATCTCTTGACTAGAAGTTTATACGAAGCCATGAACGGCAAAACCGTGGTTGAAAACCAAAATCTTGATTTCGCTGAAAAGTTTAAAAACTGCCACCTTCAAATAGAAAAGCTTTCTAAAATTGAAGAAGATTTTAAAGATCATGTATATTTAAATCAGCTAGTCAAAATCGAACGAGCAGAAGCTATCGCTGCATTAAAGGCTGAAAAAGCTACTGTTGAAAGATGGTGTAATTCTTCAACAAAGATCACTGAGATAATAAAGTCTCAGATTCCCCTGAGTGATAAACGTGGTTTGGGTTACAAAGATGAAACTCCAAAAACAACCACTGAGCGTTCAATGCTTAAATTTGGAACGTTCGTATCCTCAGTAGCTGATACTTCATCTTCTCAGTGCTCCTCGTCCGTTACACCAATCCCTGAGGAAACTCCTACCTCCTCAAAAGGCAAGGAGAAAATGGTTTATTCAAAACCTACCTCTGTCTTTAAAGACAAAGCTAAAGGAATTGTTATTTATCAAAATCCTCAGAAGGGTACTTTAGTACCAAAGCTGAATGCTTCTAGATCTTCAGTGACCCATCCCTTTGGATCAAGGAAGCTGATCTCTGAATCTATTCAGCGATCTACTCCTAGACTCAGAGTGGATGTCCTTCTTAAGAAATCTGAATAACTAAATATTCGTCCCATTTCTAAAGCAAATAGCTTACTTGGTGTTGGTACTTCTAATTCTAAATTAAAAGCTCAGCATACAAATGGTCCAAGAACTACTTTTAGCTATAGGAAATGTTATCACTGTGGACTCACTGATCATATTGCTAGTAAGTGCCCCACAGCCACCAAAGCTGAAAAGATAGCTAAGGTGAAAATTGCCCCCAAGGCAAAGAAGACCAACCCTGGTGCAAATCAGGTCAAGGTGAATTCTACCACTGAGGTTAAGAAATTAACCAAAGTGAAGAAAGACAAAGCTGAATCTTCAAATGCTTCGAAGACTGCTGAACCTTCCATTCCAACTACTTCCACTGACAAACGTGTATACATGGTTAAGTGGGTACCTAAGAAAAACTAATCTTCCTTTGTATTGCAGGTTAAGAAGGGTATCTGGTATCTCGATAGCGGATGCTCTAGACACATGACTGGTAAGAAAAGCATGCTCGCTGAATACAAGGAAGAGAAAGGTCCCTCTGTGACTTTCGGTGGAAATGGAAAAGGACATACCCGAGGGTATGGTGTACTTTCAAATGGTACAACCTCCTTCAGAAGAGTCGCATATGTTGAAGGGCTGAAGCATAATCTTCTAAGCATCAGTCAGCTTTGCGACATGGATAACAAAGTAATCTTTACTAAGGAATCCTGCTTTGTGTCTGACAAAAAGGAGAAGATAGCTCTCAGCGGTTATCGTTTGGAAAATGTTTATGTAATAAACATGGACTCAACAACCACTGAGAACTCCTGTTTCTTCTCAAAGGCCTCATATGATGTAAACTGGCTATGGCATAAGAGGCTATCTCATCTAAATTTAAAGACACTGAACACTCTTTCTTCAAAAGAGTTAGTCACTGGTCTACCTCAGCATTCATACGCCAAAGAGTCCTTATGTTCAGCGTGTGAAAAAGGGAAGCAGACCAAAGCAAGATTTAAATCAAAGCAAGTTTCTTCAGTGTCATCTCCTCTACAACTACTCCATATGGATTTGTTTGGCCCTGTTAACAAACAATCCATCGCTGGAAAGAAATATACGCTGGTCATAGTTGATGAATTCTCTCGCTTCACTTGGGTAATGTTTCTCCGTTCTAAGAGTGACACCCCTGAAGAACTCATCACCTTTGTTCGGAAGATGGAAACCCTGAACAATCTGACCGTTCGCTCAATAAGGAGTGATCATGGAACTGAATTCAAAAACAGTTCTCTTGATTCCTTCTTTGAGAGTAAGGGTATTTCTCACAATTTTTCTTCAGTGAGAAATAGAACAATTATTGAAGCTGCACGTTCAATGCTCAGCGATTCTCACCTGCCTACTCAGTTTTGGGCAGAAGCTGTCAACACTGTTTGTTTTACGCAAAACAGGTCGCTGATAGTCAAAAGATTCAATAAAACAGCCTATGAACTTTTTCATGGGAGAAAGCCCTCAATCAGCTTTCTTCACATCTTTGGATGTCAGTGTTTCATACTGAACAATAGAGATGCTCTTGGAAAGTTCGATCCTAAGGCTGATGATGGAATCTTTCTTGGACACTTCTCAGTTTCCAAAGCCTTCAGAGTCTTCAATCGAAGAAGACAAACTGTAGAAGAAACTATTCACGTCACGTTTGACGAATCCCGTTCAGCGAACTCTAAACCGAACGCTGATACAGAAGAACTGAATCAATGGATGTTTTCTCATCTTGGTGATTCAGAAGATATTCCCACTCCTCATGCTCATCCAGTAGAAGATGATAGTCCGACTATCATTCCAAACATGCAGAATAGTGAAGCTGAAACATCATGGGTCTCAGCTGTTCCTATAAACACTATACCTGCAGTTGATCCAAATGTCTCAGACATTCCATCTACTTCTCAGCAATCAGTGAATATAATGACAACTGCATCAATTCCTCTCTTGGCTGATACTCCCGACGTCGCTGAAGCTTCATCTTCAGCTCCTCAAGTTCAAGTTGAGTCAGCGTCTCACGCTCCGGCTCAGCGATGCACTATAAATCACCCAATTGATCAAATTCTTGGTGATCCAAACGCTGGGATTCAGACTCGACGAAGTGCAGGTAATATTTGTTTATTTGTAAATTTTATTTCACTAACTGAACCAAAGAAAGTAGATGATGCCCTCAAAGATCCAAACTGGGTCAGCGCCATGCAAGAAGAGCTGACTGAATTTGAAAGAAACAAAGTTTGGAAACTTGTTCGAAGACCAACTGACAAAACTGTGATAGGCACTAAATGGGTCTATCGAAACAAGTTGGACGAACATGGTACTATAACCCGCAACAAAGCTCGTCTTATTGCTCAGGGATACAGACAAGAGGAAGGCATGGATTATGACGAAACATTTGCTCCTGTAGCAAGACTTGAATCCATTCGTCTATTCTTAGCATATGCTGTACCCAAAAACTTCAAAGTACATCAGATGGATGTCAAGTCAGCGTTTCTGAATGGAAAGCTGAATGAAGAAGTGTATGTGGAACAACCTCCAGGATTCTCAGATCCTAAGCGTCCAGATTATGTTTATAAACTGGATAAGGCACTTTATGGCTTGAAGCAAGCTCCACGTGCATGGTATGACACTCTTTCCACTTATATCCATATTGAAAAATTTGAGCGAGGTAAGATTGACAAAACTCTATTTTTTAGAAAAGTGAAAGGTCATATCATTCTAGTTCAAATATATGTTGATGACATTATATTTGGTTCTACTAACCCTGAGCTTTGTACTCGTTTCGCTGATAGAATGAAAGATGAGTATAAAATGAGCATGATGGGTGAACTAACATATTTCCTTGGTCTTCAGATTAAGCAAACTGAAAAAGGAACTTTTATAAATCAGGGAAAATATGTCAAAGATATGCTGAAGAAATTCGACTTAACTGAAAGTTCAGCTATGAAAACCCCTATGGCACCACCGATGACACTTGATAAGGACACAAAGGGTGTTCCTGTCAATGTCACGCTGTACCGTGGGATGATCGGCTCACTATTGTATCTTACAGCTAGCCGACCCGATATTATGTTTGCAACATGCTTGTGTGCACGATATCAAGCTGAACCTAAGATATCTCATATGAAAGCTGTAAAGCGAATCTTTCGATATCTTAAGGGTACAGCGAATCTAGGTCTTTGGTATCCCAAAGACTCAGGATTCGATCTAACTGCATATTCAGATAGTGATTTTGCAGGTTGCAAAATGGATAGGAAAAGCACCACAGGAGGATGTCAGCTCCTGGGTGGAAAGCTGGTAAGTTGGACAAGTAAGAAGCAAAACTTAGTGTCCACTTCCACAGCTGAAGCTGAATATGTAGCCGCTGGAAGCTGCTGCTCTCAGGTCTTGTGGATGAGAAATCAACTACTAGACTATGATCTTCACCTCTCTAAAATTACAATCTATTGCGACAGCACAAGTGCCATCGCTATAGCAAATAATCCAGTACTACACTCAAAGACAAAACACATAGAAATCAGATATCATTTTATCAGAGATCATGTGATGAATGGTAATATAGAACTTCATTTTATTCCAACTGATTATCAGTTAGCAGCTCTTTTCACCAAACCTCTTGATGAGACAAGATTCAACTTTCTCATCAGCGAGCTTGGAATGCTGAACTTTGAAGGATAAAATCTTCAGCGATTCACATTAATCAGCGATTAGATAAAATCAACTTGTATAACCCATTCAATCATCTTCTCTCTGAATAATCTTTATTCGATGATATCAAGGTATGTTTTTTTTCTAACAAATCGCATGTAAATGCAAGATTTCAAAATAGATTGCATCGCTGAATATCTCTTCCTTAACAGCGACTTTTTGAAATTTCTTAAAACCTTCACTGATATTTCTATTCAGTGCTTCATGTTTTCAAAGTATCTCTGAGTTTTTCAAAACCTCAGAGACAACCAAGAATATGAAAGGACAGTTGTGACGTCATTACAACAGTTATGCCCTGGCACGTTTTTCTTTCTGACACACGTTTGCACGTTTCGTTTTTTCGCCAATCAAATGCAAACACGTGTCCGTGTCATGATGAAAATCTTTTCCCGCTCAAGATTTTCTCTTTCTAAAATCTCTATATAAACAAATTCTTTGTTTATATTTTTCTTTTACACGATCAATCTTCCTCCGCAAGAAAGAATTCACTGTTGCATTTGTGATTTCAAAAACTTCAAGAACTGTTCATCATCTTCTTCATCAAACATCAAGGTTAATATGTTCTTATTTATTACCGAATGCGTATAACTTGTTTCCGATCTTCTCTTTGTTTTAACAAGATCAAACAAAAGAACTTCGTAAAATGAAATCATTTTCTTTCGTGGTTTTATGAACACAACCATTTCATGGTTGTTCTTCAAGTTTAAATGCAAAATCTTAAACTTGTTCTTCATTCGTTTCCAGAATCTATTTCTTCATAGAAAACTGGAAAACAAGAAAATGGGTCTTACATTTCGTTTCAAAATCGAGAAAAACCCTAATCTTCATTAAGACATTTGTGTCTGAATGAAATGGATAAAATTCGAAACATCTTATTGGAAATTCTTTCCACATTAAGATCATTTTTATTTGTTAACATCTTTGGTTGAACTGTTAATACAGAGAAATGGCCTCGTCTGACATTCCTGCTACTGCTGAGAACATCTTCGCTGACTCTGAGGGAGTGGAAATCCTCAAGGCTCCACAAGTCAAGTTTGAACTTGACAAACTGGATTGGACTAAGGTGAACAACCTCTCTGCGCTTCTCGAGTTTCCTCCTCGAAAGCAAGTCACACATCTAGATGATGCTGTGAAATTTCTGAAGAATTGCTGCATCTCCACAGCCCTGACCATAACACCTCCTGCACATCAGCTTTTGCTCTCACAATTCTGGTACTCAGCGAGACACACTCAATTACCTTCAGCCAAAGACCCCTCCAAAATAATAGATTGCATCCTCTGCGATATCGAATATGGCACCATAAAGATCACCCCAGCCATTATTCGCAAAGCTCGAAGCCTTCCCACCGCCACCAAGGAAAAACCCTTTGTTCCCCTCCCTGACCCCAAGAAAAACTCAGACGGGGAAGCCATCATTGCATTCTTCGATGCAATGGGATATGTATGGGAAATAGGCAGAGACATGAAGCCCGAGAAGAAGCTGACGATCATCAAGAAATCGAAAATGCCCAGCGAGATGAATTTCATCTTCGCTCATCTGATAAGCTGCATGACTGCAAAGAGTGGCTCCTCCGACCAAGCCGCTAAACCTCAGCAAGCAATGGGTTATGCACTGCTGAAAGGTCTCAACATAGACTGGGCATCGATCATCTATGATGACCTGGTTCTACGAGTGGACACCGTCGCTGACAGACCTCCATGGGTTCCTTACCCACGTTTCATCAGCGCCATCTTCCAATGTGGCCTGAAGGAAACCTACCCAACTGATGGTGACCTGAAACTTTCTCAGGTCGGTCCAAAGATACTCGACTTTAAACCAACCGTAAATGAGGTACGTCTTTCTACACTCTTAACTCTTCTTAACCCTCATACTTCTTCTACTTCTGCAGCTCCTTCAGCGGACAAACCCACCGCTGATACCCCAGCTGCTACCTCTATTCCTCTTAAAAGGAAACACTCTCACACCCCACTTGATTCTAAAAGGATCAAGAAAACAAAGGAGCAACCCCAGCAATCTCATGCTGAAGACTCCTCAGCTCTTTCTGCAGAGCTGAAGGAACATTCAGTGGTACGCTCTGCCACACCTGAACAAACCATCCCTTCAATCCCAATCTCAGCGTCTCCAAACGTTGAGATTACAGACTTGGAAACCTCCCTCGGTCTCTCAAAAGACTGATGAAGTGATTCTCAGCGATTCCAA
Source organism: Saussurea involucrata (assembly GCA_033807775.1). Taxonomy (NCBI): domain Eukaryota; kingdom Viridiplantae; phylum Streptophyta; class Magnoliopsida; order Asterales; family Asteraceae; genus Saussurea; species Saussurea involucrata. Next base: position 97,154,621 of record CM066319.1, read on the forward strand.
CATTGAACTCAGAACCCAACCTCCAATCTTATCCTTCGCTTCTCCCTCCACTCATTTGGTCTCTCCTCCAGTTATCACTGGAGATGCCATCATTTCTACGGAAGCTAAAGCTGATAATCTAGAAATGATGAAGACAGGACCTGCAGGACAATCCATGGGCACGTTCGAAGACGACATGGAACTTTACTCAGGCACCCGTGACTTTGATGAGTTCACCAATCCTCCCGCAGGTAATCAACAACCCATAAACACTGTGACTAAACCCCAAACTTCTGAGCTTTCCTTTGTTCACAAGTTCTTATCTGTTACAGGTCCTAACTTGGGAGACATCAACGCCTCTCTGAAGTCCGTGGAAACAAAGCTGAAAGGTCTCACCACCACTCTCTCCAACAACTCTTCAGCTGTAACAAACGCTGGAGAGAATCTTCAAAAGCTGACAACGGTGGTAGAGAAGAAAGATTCCACAGATGACTTAAAGCAAGTTGATAAGACTATCAGCGACTTCGCCAAGGTGCTCGCTGATATCTACACAGACTACACCTCTCTCAAAAACTCAGTTTCGTCCATGTCCAGCGAGGTAACAACGCTGAAGACATCGGTTGGAACACTAGAGGGAGATATGTCTGCTGTGAAGACAAATGTCAACACTCTGACGACTGACTTAAGCTTTGTAAAGACTGATGTTGGTTCGATGAAGACAATGATGGAGCAGCTGTTACACAAAGCAAATACTCCTGCTCCTGCCCCTACCCTCGTCCCTGAAACTGAAAACTTCACAGCGGCGGATCGCAAAGAGCTGGAAAAGATCAATCCTGCTATTTCTGGCCTTGAAGACAGATTAGCAAAGATTGAAGTTTGTGTAGGTCTCTCTGGCCAAAAAGACAGAGAACCTACCAATGCTGCTGAATCTACCCATTCCTCCCCCAATCATCATGAAAAAGAGGGAGAGAAGAGCGGTGAAAACCCTTCCAAGAGCGCTGAAAACCTTTCCCATGATGTATCTATCAGGGGAGAGAAGAACGAAGACCTCACCATCACTGAAGAGGGTGAGAAGACTATTGAAGCTGAAGTAGCCACTGGACCTCAGGGAGATGAACACCCTGAGGGAACCGAGAAGCTCGCCTCTGTATCTGAGGGGGAGCAGCTTGAAGAAGACGCTGATGAATCCGAAGCAGAAGATGATGAAGCCGTCGACATCCCTGATAATGAACCATCTTCTTCTCCAAAGAATGATGATGATGATGATGACGAAGATGACGATGACTTCTTTATCGTCAAACCTGCTCCAAAGATCAAAGCTCTTAAGGGAATCTCGATAAATGAACCTTCAGGGGAGCGGACAAAGACAAAGCCCTCAGCCTCTGGAGCTAAGAAAGGCAAAGGCAAAAGCGTCGCTGAAAATGACAATCTGACGATCTTGCTAGAAAAGCCGGTTTGTCAGGTACACTAAACATCTCTTACTCCATCCCTCCTCTATCATACACTATCAGTTCCTCTACCCAAGCCTATACACTTGAACAATTTTCTCTCTATCTGATTCTACCCAAGTTCTTACTTGTAAGATCACTGTGTTTCAGCTAGTCCTCTCCCTTGTTTGAGGATATCGCTGAAGGCTCCACAACTGCGACTTCACCAATAATACCAGCTGCCACTGAAGAAATAATCCCAGTCTTGGATTTGATCTCTGAGACTGATGAACCTGAAGAACAGACTCTCTCACACAGACACAGACCTTCCTTAGCTCCTCAAAAGCTAAGAGAAGAAGAACAGAAGAAAAGAGAGGAAATAATAAAGCGATTCGAGGATCAGCAAATCATTCTAAGGCGTGATCAACTGCCTTCAGTTCCTCCAAAGTTCAGAATTTCAAAAGCTGAATACAAGGAACACCTCAGAGCTGAACGCCTCATCGCTGAAAGAAAGGAAGCTAAAGAAAAAGACAGAGAATACGCCATCAAGCTTACTCAAGAATCTGTCAAAGACCCCAAGCTGAAACGTGTTCCCATTCATGTTCAACGTAGACTTTGGGAAGAAGCCTAGAAGATCGTGGAAAAGAAAACTGAAGTTTCTCAGACCACCCTGATCTGGTGTAAAGAGAAAATTCACTTCAGATATCGTCCAGCAAAGATCAACAAGGTATTCATCTCTGGAAGAACCTCTATCAGAGTACCTATTGTTGACATCAAACTTTTCAGAGAAGATGGCCAAACTGAAACCTTTCGCGCTGACACTGTAAAAAGGTATGTTCTCTCTGAATGGCTGGAGATGAGGTTAGTTATCCAAAAATCAAAATCTAAGTACAAGGATCATTTCGAAAAGCTGATAAACAAACAGATCGATTTGATATCTTCTTGTGTGGACATTCCTCCTCTTCCTGATCTTAAGCTGAAAAGAAAAAGGGCCTCTCCAAAGAAGAAACATCAACATTCAAACTCAGGTCCTGTCATACGAAATGAAACTGGAATTGGTTTCTCTCGCGCTGAAGTGCTTGGTCCTGACCCTGATCTATCTGCCCTTGACATATCTTTGCCACCATGTGAACTTTTCGTCCCTGGTAAAGTCGTCAGTGATCCTTATGGAATATTCTTTCTCGACTACGACGGACGTAAATGTTTTCAACAAATCGCTGAGCTTCCAATCACTCCAATCGAACAGCTCAGAGATCTCATCTGGTGGTGTGACTTCATAAAAGACATTCAGGCACGACACCTAAAACCTTTGATATTTGAAGAAGCGCTGAACAAAAGAAAGCGAGGTGTAACGGTTCCTGACTGGATGATCCCCACTGAAAAGACCCTTGATGAACTTCTCATTAAGGAAGAACCTCTGTAAGCTGATAGGATCGCCTCTTTCATCTATTTTATCAGTTATCCTTCTGTACTTGTAACTTATTTCGCTTGTACTTGTAATTTTTCTACTTTCATCTGTAATCTTTACAATGTTTTAAAGAAAAATTTCAGCGAACGTACTTTACTCCATCAGTACAGAAAAGATCCCAGAAAACAGTAAAAGGGACAAATATTTTATGAGTTCTTTTTATCCTTATGTTTTTCATTAAAAAGCAATTTTCTCTGTTGCTATGTCATAATCAAATAGGGGGAGATTGTTGATCCAAACCCTCAGTGATTTGATAATGACCCTCTCTTATATACTTAGTGAAAATTGTAAGTAAACAATATGTATCAGAGTTTCACTATCGCTGATAAGTACTAAGATCTTACAGTACCGCTGATAGGAACTCTCGCTCTTTAAGTTAAACATTCAGCGAAACTGTTCACCATAAATGCTCTGAGTCTGTTTAGTCATTATGATGATCGCTGATAAGTTAGTTGTTTACTTATGATCCCTGAAGACAAGTTTCACGTCAACAAAGGTTCTACGCTGAAGTCGAAGATCAAGCTCAAGAACCAGCGACAAGTCTCCTAATGAACTGATGTGGATCAGCGAAGACTCAGATTTGTTCACTCAACGTGAAGTATCAAGTACAAGACTTCAACTATCGCTGAACTCTATCATTCGCTGATATGAAATGATAGATTACTGAATCAACGAAAGCTGATCATGAAGTCCTCCGTACAAAGTACTTTTGTCTTATCCACCCTTGCACGACTCCGTACGAAATGTCAGAAAAGAACCTCCGAATATCTGAAATCGTACAACCACTCTGATACTATACTGTTCATCCATGCAGCTACTAAGGTTGTCAACAAAGGTCAATGACATGTAACCAACCAGCTGATGACACGTGTAAAGTATATACTGACTTGCATTAAATGCATGCAGTATATAAAGAGATGAACTCACTTCATTTGAAGTAACTTGCTAACTCTGGACAAGTTCAATCTCTTATCTCAAGATAGGTTATTATTAGTAATTTCCTTATCTTTCTTAGTGCAAGAAACCTTAGTGTTCCAACTTGTTTAGATTTAGGTTTATCCTTAATCTTGTTTCCGCAACAAGCTGTAAATTGTTAATGATTTATCAATAAACAATTTAGAAAAGTAAAATCTGTGTGTTTGTATTCAACCCCCCTTCTACAAACTTGTATAGGCCTTCGGGACCAACAGTGACAATGGCACAGAATTTAAAAACTCTGTCATTGAAGCCTATCTTTCTACAGAAGGAATATCACAGAACTTCTCTGCCGCAAGCACTCCACAGCAGAACGGCGTAGTCGAAAGAAAGAATCGAACGCTTGTGGAGGCCGCAAGAGCTATGCTATCAGCATGCGGATTACCGATGAACTTTTGGGCAGAAGCGATTTCTACTGCTTGTTATACACAGAATCGTTCAACCATTGTGAAAAGACACCTCAAGACTCCTTACGAATTAATCAACAAAAGGCGGCCAAACATCAAATTTTTCCATGTGTTCGGATGTAAATGCTTTGTTTCAAACGACAGAGATTCCAAAGGAAAGTTTGAGGTAAAAGCTGACGAATGCAAATTCATTGGATACTCTGCCACTTCCAAAGCCTACAGAGCATTCCTTACAAGGTCTCGCAAAATTGTAGAAAGCATCAATGTTTCTTTTGATGATTCATTCCAGAAGACTTCTGAACAAATCAGTTCAGAACTCGGACCTAAAGGGGAATCCTCAGGCATCTCACAAGCAAAAGTAGACTTAAATCTTCTATTTTTAGAGATTTTCCACGATGACATTGATCCCTCTGTTGGAACCATCAGAGCTTCCGAAGAACCATCTTCCATCGGTCAAAATCCAACAGGTATGACTCTAACTGGACCAAATAATGCTTCATCTTCTTCTGTAAATTCTACAGATGCAAATGCCGAGGTAGAGATCGCAGAAGATGAAACAACAAGGAAAACGACCAATTACAGAGGATATAGAGGACCAAGTCTATACGTCCTCAGAGGAACAAACTCCACCACCTCTCATACCAATCATTCCACAAGCTGTAGGATCAACTACAAAGGCACGCACTACTACAGAGGCTATACAAGAAGAAGAACAACAACAAGAAGCCTCTGAATAAAGATTCGATGACATTGGTGACCACCTTCCACGCACAACTAAGTGGACAAAAAGCCATCCTCCAAGCCAAATAATCGGCGAACCTTCTGACACGATAAAAACCAGGTCTGCCACTGCTAATTTTTGTTTCTTTACAAATTTTATTAGTGTGATAGAACCAAAGAAGATTTCTGAAGCCCTAGATGACCCAAACTGGGTAGACGCCATGCAAGAAGAGCTTCTGCAGTTTGAGCGTAACAGAGTATGGACTTTAGTACCTCTGCCACGAGGGAAATAGGCCATTGGGACTAAGTGGGTCTACAGAAATAAGAAGGATGAAGATGGAGTGGTCATCAGAAACAAAGCACGATTAGTGGCCAAGGGATATAGACAAGAAGAAGGAATAGACTACGATGACACTTTTGCCCCTGTCGCACGGCTCGAAGCAATAAGAATATTCTTAGCCTTCGCAGCCCACAGAGGATTTAAAGTTTATCAGATGGACGTAAAATCAGCTTTTCTCAACGGTGAAATCCAAGAAGAGGTTTACGTAAATCATCCACCAGGGTTTGAAAACTCAGAGTTCCCAAGGCATGTATACTACCTTGAAAAGGCTCTGTACGGACTGAAACAGGCTCCAAGAGCATGGTACGAACGACTTTCTACTTTTCTTCTAGTCAATGGCTATGACAGAGGTACAACAGATACTACCTTATTCTATAAACGTAAAAACAGTGAAATAATGCTTGTACAAATCTATGTGGACGACATACTTTTTGGGTATACTAATACAGAGGAGTGCAAAAGTTTTGAAAAACTCATGCAGAGTGAGTTTGAAATGAGTTTGATGGGAGAATTAACATTCTTCCTCGGACTCCAAGTCAAACAATCATCAGAAGGAATTTTTATAAATCAGGCCAAATATGTCTCTGACATTCTTTGCAAATATAGCCTTTCTGATACCTCTGCAATAAAAACTCCAATCGCCACTGGAAATAAGTTATCCTTAGATCCAGATGGCATCTCTGTAGAATGCACTCTCTACAGAGGCATGATTGGATCTCTATTATACTTAACTGCAAACAGACCTGACATTATGCATGCCACATGTCTTTATGCACGTTATCAAGCTAATCCTAAAAAATCACATTATGATGCTGTTAAGAGAATCTTTAGATACTTAAAGGGGACCAAAAATCTTGATCTCTGGTATCCACAGAACTCTGGCTTTTGTCTTAAAGCTTATACAGATTCAGACTATGGAGGATGCATGCTCGACAGAAAGAGTACCTCTGGGAGTTGTCAATTCCTAGGTGGTAAGCTAGTCAGTTGGACCTCTAAAAAGCAGAACTGTGTATCAACATCTACGGCAGAAGCTGAATACGTTGCTGCTGCTAGTTGTTGTTCTCAGGTTCTGTGGATGAAGACTCAGCTAAAATACTACGGCCACATTCTATTCAAAATACCCATCTTTTGTGATTCCAAAAGTGCCATTGCCATCTCTGCCAATCCTGTGCAACATTCCAAAACCAATCATATCGATATAAGGTACCACTTCTTGACACATCATGTTGAACACGGTACAATCGAGATGCATTTCGTGCCCACAGAATATCAACTCGCGGACTTATTCACCAAAGCATTAGACGAGAAAAGATTCAATTTCTTGGTGGGTAAGTTAGGAATGATTAATATGACGTGAAAATCCTCTGTAAGTATAACTTTATCTTCTGTGAGTAAGTATATATTTCTACTACTTTATTTAAATGCTTTGATTGATTTCTTTCTGTATGTAAATTCTCAATCTAAAATAGTTCTTGATATCACAGAGCTTCTTTGGGTCTGCTCAGAACCTCTGACGACCACCACAGAACCTCTGTAAAAACATGACCTATGTTCTATGCAAAACTTATCATTTTTTTGATCCAAGCATAGGTCAAGGGGGAGCAAAAGGAAATTACTTGATCTTCAGATGTGATTAGATCAAGGGGGAGCAAACGGGACATTGAAATAATCTACAGAGGTTAATCTTTCAAGGGGGAGCCATAGAAGAGTGTCGATGAATCTATATCGACAGAAGTCAGACATCACTGCCGAGAAAAGAAGAACCAAAAAGGTATGTCTCTCGTACAAAAGGTTTTTGAAAACAGTTTTTTGGGACACAAATTGTCAAATATGTCCTAAATATGCTATGAATAACATGCCAAAAATCAAAAGATCAAAAAGTGTCATAAAATTCAAGTTATAAGAAATTTGAGGTCATAGAGCCTCTGCTGAGCTCAACAGAGGCTCTGCAAGAAATATGCTCTGTGATCGCAAATTTAACCTCTATCGCTCTTTTGGAATGTTATCTCGGAAACCGAATACACACACCATGACATTCACGAACAAAACTTTTTCCATAACAGTTTTTTTTCGGACACCAACTTTCAAATATGTCCGAAAAACGTTTCTGAGTACAAATCAAAACTTGGATGATCAAAATCGTTGATAGATTTTTAGTTATAAGAAATTTTCTTTCATAGAGCTTCTGTTGGCCCTGACAGAGCTTCTGCAAGTTCCTACAGAGCCTCAAAACCTCTGAACGAAATTTCTTCACTAAAATCCTATTAATCCTCTCCAATGCCTTTACAAATGTTTTGGTTAAAGAAGAACCTACAGAGTCATGATAACAATGAGATATATGAGGCAATGAATATCAAGTTTTTCAAAATTACAGAAGCTTTTGTAAACCACAGAGGTTCTGTCAATATGCAACTTGGGCATTTCTATAAAAATAACGGTTACTTTTAACTGGGAGTGAATTTCATATGTCTAAGAACAACCCCACGCGCCTAGCATTAATGGGCCGCGCACGACGTCTTGTCATCCTCTGACATGGCCTACGTGTCAATTTTTCATTGGGCGTACATGGAACGTTTTCTATGGAAAGTTGAACCCGCCGTTCTAACTCGAGTACGGATTCCAAATATCTATCCATTGCCATGTATTTTCACTCTTCCAAATTCTACCATTTTACACTCATATAAAACCCAAGCTTACCTTCTCATAAAACCTTTACAAACTCTCATTCTTCTTCGGCGAAACCCTGCAAACGCTTGCAAGAATCCTATTCTTCTTACCAAATGGCTCCATCTTCTCAAGCTATCTCCCTTGCACACTCTCCGGTGAACTCACCAGAACACTCACATGCTCATTCTGAACATTCAGAAAACCCCCATCTCGCAAAAAATATTGAACAAGAAGATTCCGGCGACACATCAGACTTTGCTCCGACCCCACATCTTCAAAACCTTATAGTAAAGGATCATTTTGAAAAGGTACTGCCAATCAAATCCACCAATTGCTATTTGGTCCCCTCACCCACTGCTTTCGGCGAAGTCCATGCCAATCTTCTGCACATAATGGAAAATCATATACACTTCCCTCTAATTTCAAGAACCCCAAAGAAAATACCTGTTAGGTATTTGAACCAATTTTGGCAGAGCTGCAGATATGATACAGATGATTCTTTGATCAAAGGGTACATCTCAAAGATGGACAACTCAGAGCATCTGGAACTCAAATTTAATAGAACAATGTTCTCTCTGGAGTTCAATTTACCAACTAGAGGTCTTCTGGGATTGAAAAAATATGCAGAACAACCTACAGACGACGAGCTCTGTCGTTTTGTAGAAACGCTTGGGTACAACACCCACCTGAGGAAAAGAAATGACTTCCGCAGAGGCAGACTACCACCTCTGTGGAACACCTTGTTTTCGATCCTCAACAGATGCTTGACAGGGAAGATAGGCAGCATTGATCAAAGCTCGCATCAGATCTTAACCATCATGTATGGGGTCTACTACGATCTCCCACTCGATTACTCGACCATCATGCTGCAGGAGATCATCAATACAATCGACAGAAAGAACAACACCCTAAAGGCTAAAGAGACTGATCCCACATATCTACCGCCTCTGCAATTCCAAAGAATCTTGGGAGTTCTGTTCGAACCTCTGTTAATGATGCAGAACTGGCCAATGGAAGGACCAATTCCCAAACAGTTCCCGATGAACAAGAACATCCCCACCGATCATGCAGAAGGCTACAACCACTGCAGACCTCTTTCAAAAAGGCTTCTGAAATATGCCACGAACAAAACCCTTAAGCAAGAGTATATACGCGATCACAGGACTCCAGAACCGAGCCCTGTGACACCCCCGCGTTTAGGTGTCCCCTTAGGAACAATAGTTGTAGAACCCCTCTCTACAAAATCGAAGAAGACGAAACTGGCAAAACATTTGGAAATCCAACGAAGTTTTATGGCCAAACGTGACGAGCTCATGGGAAAGAGATCTTCTTCTAAAGCCTCTGCCTCTACCCCAAAAACAAGGAAGAGGAAAACTGCAGAAGGCACCTCTACAAACATTGCAGAAGATCAACCTTCACATCCTCGTGCCACATAAGTTGGCTCCTCTGCTCCTCCCTCTTCTCCAAAACCAAAGAAAAGAAAATCAAAACCCACAGAAGAAGGAGCACCAAAACCCAAGAGGAGGAAGACCAAAAAGAAGCATGGAAAATCACTTGATCAAATGGTTACCATCGCAGAAAAGGCAGCTTCAGAAGTGGTTGAAGAAGAGGTCGCAGGAACCCGGGTCGAAGATACTGCAGAAGAAGAAACTGCAGAAGTCGAAGTTGCAGAAGAGGGATATCAATCACCTTATGAATCCCCAGATCGATTCTCTCATCTAGGCAGCTTGAATGATTTTCTTCAACACCCTGAAATTGCCAACACCCTAAATACAGCTGGGTGGACGGCACAACCACTTGACCACCACACCTCAGAAGAACAAGACTTCTCTATCTCTGGAATTGATACCAATCTGCAAGAAGATGATCAAACCCCCAGAGATAAACCATCTGAAACCCCTAACATTCTACAGAACCCCTTCATCCAACAGGGACTGGACATCCACAGAAGGAGTCCAAACCAGGCCTCAGAAGCTGAGTGGAATAGAGAAGAGGTTACAGAGGTTTTAGAAAGAATAGGAGGAAAAGAAAAAGAAAAAAAAAGATGTCGAAGGTATAGAGGTCTCAGAGGTAGATTCTGATGAAGAAGAAGCTGACCAAATCCGGAAAGGTCTATATCATCCACATGTCATGCAATTATACGGCTCTCATCCAATGTACGACTTCTTAGTCACAGAGCAAGGAACTTCAACAGAAGCTAGGGAAGAAGCACCAAGCCAAAGGATAGCGATAGAGGCTGAAATGATTGATAATGAAGTGATGCTTGGCTGCTTAACAGAGGAAGAAACAAGAAAAGATTCCGAAGTTGCAGAAGGCACACATCCCTCACCCCCTCCCAGTGCAACCCACACATCTAACTCCGCAGGTCTAGCTGCAGAAGGAGTTATTGAAAAAGAGCAGCACAGCTCGATCCAAACCCAACCCATCCAGCCAGAGGTCACTCTTTCGACTTCTGCGCCCACAGAAACCAGGGAATCCATTCCTAGGGAGTCTCCTCAGAGAGACTCACCTATAGTTCGTGATCAATCGCCCAGATCACATCAGAACACCCTACAGAGGAATTCGTTTCCTCCGCCACGCACAAATTAGGGCCAACACTTCTTTCAGAGAGAAGTAGTGAGCACATAGACGAAGAGACTCTAGACAAGTCTCCAAGTCAACAGAAGAACATTCCGATACCCACCTCTGGAGTGGATTTGGACACTGTTCTTCCCAGAACTTCTGTAGAGACTGAAACTCTTGTTTCTTCTCAAAGATCAGATGGAAATCCTTCCACCCCCATCGTACAAACAAGGGTGAACGAAGGTGTCCCAGGAGCAGGGACTCACTCTGGAGACGAATGTGTTCCTCCAGAGGTTACAACAGGGACACAAGTATCAAGGGATGAGTTCCAAACACTTGTCACCTCTGTGAACCAAACCATGAAAGAGTTGCAAAGCTCTTTCACATCTTTTGCAGAGACAACATCAACATCCTTACAAAATCTGAACACCAAAATGGACAATCTGTCCACAGAGGTGAAATCCGCCATAACAGAGATGAAGTCTTCTGCTCAAACAACTGCCACAACTACAGCCACTTCTGCTGCTAAAAATTTCGGAATAGCTGCAACACTGCATTCAAGGAATCAGTCAAGCATTTCCTTGAACAAATGAACAAGCAATCCAACAAATCACAGAGCCTCACACCTACAGATCTATAGAAGGCTCTGCAAAACGTTCAAGCAGAAGCAATGCGCAACACAATACTGATGCAGCCAAAAGACTACATGACCAGAGCACAGCTAACAGACCTCGGTCAAAATGTGATAAACCAGGTCACAGAAGTCATCGTCTCCTTCACTTCTGCAAATGCCAACTACGTTAAAGAATTCAGAAAAAGTGTCGGCAAAATGCGCTTCAACACAGAAGCAGAGCTTGCAACTCTAATTGGCCTCTGTGATGATGTATGTACGAAGTTGATGGCCGCAGGAGCAGAACTACCAAAGAAACCCAAAGCTTCCTGCAGAGCAGAGGGTACTTCTGATAAGAGTCAGGATGACTCTGATGATGACCATCCTGGTCCATCAGATCATCCTGAGGGGGCGAATATAAGGGAGAAAGCTACGACCAGAGGACTACATGCTCCACCAATCGCAGCAGAACCAATCAGCCAAGCCCCTCCACAACAAACCAAAGATCAACAAACTCAACAGACCACAGAGACAACACCTATCTCTGTGGAATCAACCGCTGAAGAAACCCATGTACCAGAAGCTCAAAAGACCATAGAGGCAACACCCACCTATTTGGAATTCCCTACAATGTTTGGAGTAGATGTTCAACATCTGTCATCCTCCACAGAAGAAGATCTTCCCTCCCAAACTACAAAACCAACAGAAAAACCCCAATCCATCCCAGGAAGAAAGTCTATTGCCCACACACCAAAAAGAGCAACGACCTCTGGTTCTTCTGTTCTAAGGAATATGCACAAAACAATGACTAAACGAATGGCGCAGAGAGAAGAAGAAAGGGACAGGTTCACATTAGCTTTCAAAATGGCAAGAAGATTTGATATCCAACCTTCACCAACAGAAACCGAGCTCACAGAAGAAGTCACCAAAGAACCTCCAACAGAGGTTACAGAGCAAATCAAGCCAACAGAACCAACGCCACAAAAGTCCTCTCAAACACAAGTGTCAAAACCTACAGAGGCAACTCCCGTCATCCCAACAGAAGCACCAACAACCAAACCTACAGAAGCAACAGGTTCTGCACCTCCAAAAGCCAAAGACAAGGGAAAGTCAAAAACGACAGAAGAGCCCAAGAAAAAGAAATCAGTGCCCAATCCTACAGAAAAACTGATGAAGAGCTCCTTTGATGCCTTTCAAACTCCAAAGCCTGAAGAAGAGGACTGGGCATATGGATTAAAGCCTCTGTCAGACATTCCACTTACTGGCAGAGCTGCAGAAGTTGTTCAACAGATGGAGAGTCTCAGAAGACAAGTACCACCACATGGTCCAACATATGAAGAAATGGAAGAAGTGGTGTACAAATATCTCTACAAACAACCCTTTCAGAACCTCCATCCAACAGACCAAATCACAAATCCGAACATCAGAGAAGAATTTGAGAACATCTTCAGCAGAACAAAGCCAAGAACCAAAGCAGAAGTCTTCTCAGTTCATAAAATCAAAAAGGTAATCTTCTGTAGGTTCTCCTTCACAAGAACCTATCCAAGAGTAAGGTATAATCTTTACAGAGTCAAAAGGGTAAACAATTCAGAAACCACCTTCACTGATGCTGACATAAGGAATCTGAATCCCTACGATCTACCTGAACTTCTGCAATGGACGAAGGACAACTACAACACAGAGCCAAACACCAGAGCCTATCAAGTGTTGAGAAAAGAAATGAGGGAAAGGCTTCTAATCTACAGTCTGACAGACTTTCAGCTGGGAAAGGATCTTGGTCTTAAACATCTGAATCTACGACCACCAGAGGATCGCTGCCCACCTGATGCCGTGCCCAACTCAATCATTACAGAACCAAGATTCGGGTTAGTATTTCAAAACCCACAAGGCGAAGTCAAACTTTTTGTAAGCATGGATTGTCAGAAGTACGCAACTAGTACTCTGAACAAGTTCAGAGCAAACCTTGTAAAATACAGAGATACCGAGCAAATGGATAGAGACGTTGCAGATACCCTCATCAGAGAGATTGATGCTACAATACGCTTAAGAGAACTCTGCATCAGTTTCTACAAAGAGATCAGAGAAGTCGGAAGAGACAACAGAAGCTTCAACGATTTCAAAGACGCCAAAATCTGATTCTCAAACAACCAATCTCTGCAAACCGTGTTAAAGTTTATCTTTCATTGTACTCAAATATAAAATGCATCTGGCATACTTCTAAATGAAAGAACTTTCGAGGTATTGTTTAACCTCTGTTTTATCTAACTTAGCCTAACTTAACTCAAGTTCAAATTTTTTATTTTTCACTACTTATGGGGAGATTGTTAGCTTCAATCTTCCTAATCATAGAAGTATTTAGAAGTAGTGAAAAATAGGCTAAGTAAAGAAAGCCTCTTACAGAGGCTCTGCCGAACTTACCGAGAGATCAAGGTCAAGAAGCTACAAAAGCTAAAGAGGCGTCCTACAGAAGCTATGTCATACGCACAAAGAAGACCAAAGACTCGGAATCCGGTGAAGACTGCTCTACAAAGGACCAGACCGCAGAACCTCTGTAACACTTTACAGAGCCTCTGTGGTCCTCTCTAAAAGACCTGAAGATATTTATAATATCTTGCTACTATTACTGGACCTGTTCATCAACTTGCATGGTAGCATGCCCTGTCCATCTTCAACGTGTCAAACACTGATTGGATTCAATAGGGCTTAGTACATAATAGACGTCTGCTGGATTAAATGCAATACAGCACGTCCAACTATTCCTATCGTCCGTTCTGAATAGTAGCTTAGGCTTTATGGTCCCCTTAGAGTAGTATATAAGGAAGACTCATGTTGAGTTCTTCCTAAGAGATTTTTAAGAGAAAAAAACATCAAGAACATATAGCTTATATACTTTGAGAGTCATATCTGTTTTAAAAGCTTTGCTTACTCACTGTTCTTAAATCTATTCTTGATATGTATATATTCAGTAAACTTTGAGATATTATTTCCTGTTCACTGTTTATTTATATTGTGTTCTAAATCAATCAAACATATCTATTAGTTCTTCACATACGCTTCTGCATCAAACTTAAACTTGAACTAATAGATCTGATAATCTTGTTTAAAACAAAACGGGAACCAACATTATGTATTTACAGAAGATTAAGTTATACTTACAGAGGTTTTAACTCATGTTTATCATTTCCATCTTACCCACCAAGAAAAGGAATATTTTCTCATCTAGTGCCTTGGTGAATAAGTCTGCAAGCTGGTACTCAGTAGACACGAAGTGCATTTCGATTGTCCCATATTCAACATGGTGTTTTAGAAAGTGGTAATGGATGTCGATATGCGTTGTTTTGGAATGCTGTACTAGATTGGCAAGGATTTCTATGGCGCTCTTTGAATCACAGAAGATGGGAATCTTGAATATGATGTGGCCATAGTCCTTAAGCTGAGTTTTCATCCACAGAACTTGGGAGCAACAGCTAGCAGCAGCAACGTATTCAGCTTCTGCTGTAGATGTGGATATGCAGTTCTGCTTTTTAGAGGTCCAGCTGAGTAGTTTACCACCTAGGAATTGACAACTCCCAGAGGTACTCTTTCTGTCTAGCTTGCAACCTCCATAATCTGAATCTGTGTAAGCTTTAAGACCAAAACCAGAATTCTTCGGATACCAGAGGCCAAGATTTTTGGTCCTTTTTAGGTATCTGAAGATCCTCTTTACATCATTATAATGTGATTCCTTTAGGTTAGCTTGATATCTTGCACAGAGGCATGTGGCATGCATTATGTCAGGTCTACTTGCAATTAAGTATAACAGAGACCCAATCATTCCTCTGTAGAGCGTGTACTCTATAGGTATGCCATTTGGATCCGAGTCTAACTTATTTTCTGCGGTCATTGGGGTTCTCATTACAGAGGCATCAGAGAGACTGTATTTTGAAAGTATGTCTGAGACATATTTAGCTTTATTTATGAAAATTCCCTCTGATGATTGTTTTACTTGGAGTCCGAGGAAGAAAGTTAATTCTCCCATCATACTCATTTCAAACTCACTCTGCATAAGTTTTTCGAAATCTTTGCATTCTTGTCCATTTGTAGACCCAAAAATTATGTCATCCACATATATTTGTACAAGCATAATTTCATCACCTTTTCGTTTATAAAACAATGTTGTATCCGTTGTACCTCTGTCGTAACCATTATCGAGAAGAAAGGTAGAAAGTCTTTCGTACCATGCTCTTGGAGCCTGTTTCAGTCCATACAGAGCTTGGTCAAGGTAATACACGTATTTTGGGTACTTGGAGCTTTCAAACCCTGGTGGCTGTTGGACGTATACTTCTTCTTGGATTTCACTGTTTAGAAAGTCGGAATTTACGTCCATTTGAAATACTTTAAAACCTCTGTGGGCTGCGAAGGATAAGAAGGTTCTTATGGCTTCGAGTCGTGCGACAGTGGCAAAAGTTTCATCGTAATCTATGCCTTCTTCTTGTCGATATCCCTTGGCCACCAATCTTGCTTTGTTTCTTATGACCACCCCATCTTCATCCTTCTTATTTCTGAAGACCCATTTAGTTCCTATGGCTTGTTTTCCTCGTGGCAGAGGAACTAAAGTCCAGACATTGTTTCTTTCAAACTGTAGAAGCTCTTCTGCATAGCGTCTACCCAATTTGGGTCGTCAAGGGCTTCAGAGATCCTTTTTGGCTCGATCATACTAACAAAGTTTGTAAAGAACAAAAGTTAGCAGTGGCGGATCTTGTTTTTACCTTTTTCAGAAGGTTCGCCAATTATAAGGCTTGGAGGATGGCTTTTTGTCCATTTTGTTGTTCTTGGGAGATGGTCAACGATTTCATCAAGTTGATCTTCAGAGGTTTCTAACTGTGGTTCTTTTGCAGCCTCTGTCGTAGATTTTGCGTTCGTGCTTGATCCTACAGATTGTGGGATGATTGGAATGAGTGGCAGTATTTGTTCCTCTGATGAAGTAGAGACTAAGTCTTCTTGTTCCTCTGTTATTGGTTCCTCTGTGGTTTCTGGAGTTGGTTCTTCAGTAGCTTCGGTGGTTGTTTTCCTTGTCGTATCATCTTCTGTTGGCTCCCCCCCCGGCATTTGCATATGTATGATTAATAGAAGAAGATGAAGTATTATAAGGACCAGTTAGAGTTATACCTGTATCGATCTGGCTCACAGAAGATGGTTCTCCAGAGGCTCTGATGGTTCCAGCAGAGGGATTAATGTCATCATGGAACATCTCTTGAAATAGAAGATTTAAGTCTTCTTCTTTAGTTTTTGAGATGCCAGAGGATTCCCCTTTTAGACAGAGTGCTGAACTGATTTGTTCAGAAGTCTTCTGGAAAGTATCGTCAAAAGAAACATTTATGCTTTCTACGATCGTTCGAGACCGCAGAAGATAAACTCTGTAGGCCTTGGAAGTTGCAGAGTATCCTATGAACTTGCCTTCACTTGCCTTTACTTCAAACTTTCCTCTTGCTTCTCTATCATTTAAGACGAAGCACTTGCATCCAAATACATGGAAGAACTTGATGTTTGGTCGTCTTTTGTTGATCAAATAATATGGTGTTTTGATGTGTCTCTTTACGATGGTTGATCGATTTTGGGTATAGCAAGCGGTTGAAATTGCTTCTGCCCAAAATGTCATTGATAATCCACATGCGGTTAGCATAGTTCTGGCGGCCTCCACAAGCGTGCGATTCTTTCATTCAACCACGCCATTCTGTTGCGGGGTGCGTACAGCAGAGAAGTTCTGTGAAACTCCTTCTTCTATAAGATAGGCTTCAATGACAGAGTTTTTGAATTCTGTGCCATTGTCGCTTCTCAGTTTCTGAATCCTGCACTCATACAGAACTTGGATTATTTTCATTAAATTTATCAGTATGTTTGGAACATCTGATTTCTTTCTGACAAATTCAACCCATGTAAATCTTGAGAATTCATCGATCAAAACAAGTAGATATTTCTTGCCACCTAGGCTCTGTGTAGATATTGGACCGCAGAGGTCAACATGGAGCATGTACAGAGGCCTAGTGCAAGATACATCAGTTTTGCCTTTATGGGAAGCTCTTTTGAGTTTTCCCATTTCACAGGCAGAGCATAAATGATCTTTATTAAATTTAACGTTTGGTAGACCTTTGACTAGATCGAACTGTACAAGTTTATCAAGAGAATAAAAGTTTAAATGGCGGAACCTGTTGTGCCATAACCAGGCTTCTTCGCTTTTGCATGCAACAAGGCAGATTTTATCTTTCTTGTTCTTTGCATTGAAGTTCATGAGATATAGATCTCCTCTTCTTTCGGCTCGCAGAAGTTCAATTCCTGTGTCCTCGCTCTGTAGAGAGCAGAAGGTTCTTTTGAACATTACGTCGAATCCCGTATCGCAGAGTTGACTAACACTGGGAAGATTGTGTTTAAGGCCATCAACATATGCAACTTTGCATACGGTTAGATTTTCCTTCTTTATGACTCCATAGCCTTTGATGTACCCCTTTTTATTGTCTCCAAAGGTCACAGATCCACCATCGTTCTTTTCTTTGTATGTGGATAGAAGACCTCTGTCGCCAGTCATGTGCCTCGAGCATCCGGAGTCTAGATACCAGATCGGCACATACTGCTTCTACAAGACAATCAGAGAGTTTTAGGTACCCATATCCACATGGGTCCAGTTTTGTTAGGGGTTTTCAAGTTTGCCTTAGCATTCTTGGTCTTTGGTTTAGCTTCTGTTGAAGAAACATTTTGTTTCTTCTTACCCTTGGATTTATCATTTTCTTTGGGTACAGTAAGATGACAGTGTGGACTTTTGAAGTGTTGGTTTAATTTAAACATAAGATCAAAGCAATGACAGTATTAAATGTGCGAAGAGATTTGCTTGAACTTTTCATTAAATACATCAAATGGGGGCACAGAGGCATTACA
Source organism: Saussurea involucrata (assembly GCA_033807775.1). NCBI lineage: Eukaryota > Viridiplantae > Streptophyta > Magnoliopsida > Asterales > Asteraceae > Saussurea > Saussurea involucrata. The sequence continues at coordinate 97,172,685 of CM066319.1, forward strand.
ATTTATCCTAACATTAGACCTTCTATTACAAGAAGGTTTATGTAGGCTAGATCGTTGTTTGCAAAATCCTTTGTTGAGTGCGGCCTTCTGTGTTCCCCTTATGTGGTTAACTTCTGTAGATTTCACTGTCACAGAAGAAAAAGATTTGTTAATTTTAGTCCATTTACCTTTCTGTTGCCATGTTAGTTTTTCTTTAACAGGTTTTAAGGGTTTTAAAATCTTTGAACTTGTTTGAAATTTGAGTGGACATTAACTTCTGGACAAATAGGAATTCCAATGATTTTCTCCTTGGGAGGAATAGTTCTGTTAAGAACTTCAGAGGTTTGTTTAAAAACCTCTGTGTCACTAGGTCCGATCTCTAACTAAGAGCCAGTCTCTGATTCGTCAGAGGATGAATCGTCCTCATATACAGAGGTTGAGTCACTTGGTTCTCTTTCGACAGAGGTTGGACTGTCAGAACATGTGTCATACTCACTTTCTTCCTTTTCTAAGGAACTATCTTCTAAGTTAACAGGAAGTATCTGTTAAGTTTTCTTTAGAGAGATCTTGATCGCTGGAAGATGTATAGAGGTTTTTTCAAAGATATCAAGTTTTTCTTCTGTAATTCTTGGCTTGAACTCAGGTGCCTCTGCTGATAATTTCTTTTCAGAATTCATCATGCAGACAAATGCAACATGGGTTTGAGTCTCTGGATTACCAAACTTGAAGATTCCTATCTGATCTTGAGTTTTCATATACCTCTTAGGTTTGGATTCTCTTTTGACAGAGATTGAAGGTGACAAATCTGTGTTTTCAAACCACACATTTGTCATCTTCAGAGGTTTCTTCTTGTGAGGTTCCCCAGAGACTTTTTGCCTTTTACTTACATTAAGAAGATTTGGAAATCCAAGTTTTCTTGTATCTCCAATGTGAAATAGAGAGGACAGAGACTTATCTCTTTTGGTTCCGGTATAAGGATCTATATCACAGAAGCCAATTCCCCGTCTCCCTATTTGTGTGTTTATTTTTTCGTACACCTTCAGAGCATCTTGAAATTTTTTAATTTGAAGATCTCTTCTGAGTAAATCTTGACAGAGGACTTCTCTTTCCTTTTGAAAATAATTTTTAAGAGCTAGGATGTTCATTCTGTCGCACTCAACGTCCATTAGTTCTTTAGACTTTGTTTTCAAGGAAGAATTAAGTTCAGAAATCTTTTCTTTTAAAGGATTTAACTTTTTGTTCCAGTTCATTTCAATTTCTTCTTTTTCTTTTAAGATTTTAGCTTTTTCTTGAGTGAGAAGTCTAGCTTCTCTCTCATAGAAGGTGAGCTTTTTCTTAATATTTTCACATGTCTTTTTCATTTCAGTGTATTCAATGTTAAGTTTAATCAAATCATCTTCTGCCATTTTACAGAATAGAACATTCTTTGTTTCGCCTTCGTCAGAGGATGTGTCTGACTCCCACATTTCTTTGTTCACCATTAGTGACTTCTAAGCATAGTATTCAGCTTTCTTTTTGTAGAAAGTTGCATCCCTCTGAGGGCGATTTGACTTGCTACTGCATTTATTGGCAAAGTGACCTGGCTTTCCACAATTGTAGCATCCTTGGTTCTGTGTGGAGTTTCCAGCTCTGTCATCTGACCTCTGTCGGTCACCACTTCTTTCGGTTCGGAATTCATTTGCGTAGTGACCTGGCTTACCACATTTGTAACACTCTTGAATCTGTGGAGTGTTGCCAGCTTTGTCTTCCGACCTCTGTCGGTCATTTCCTCTGTCATTTCTGTCACTTGACCTCTGTCGGTCACCACTTCTGTCGTTTGACCCTTCTCTTTATCGATTATCTCTTTCATATCGTTCATTACCAGATTTCTTCTGGTATCCTCTGCTGAATTTCCTAGACAAGAGAGCTAATGATTTAGCTATCGAGGCCAGGGTCGTTTCTTCTTCTTCTGCTATTTCCTCTTCTTCTTCACTTTCTACCCTCATATTTTCTACTTCTTCTCCTTTCTTTCCTCTACTGCTTTCTCTTTCTTTGGTTTCTCTCTAGCCTCTGTAGTCTTACCAACCATTGCAAGAGGTGCAATGATATGGGCTTTTGCTTGTGCTACCTGAGGCTCTTGTGCTGCCAATGTTCCATAGAGGTCTGATAGGGTCCAGGAATCTAAGTCTTGAATTGTTTACAGAGACATAGATAACTGAAGCCATTCTTTATTCAGAGATTTCAGGAACATAACGTTGTTTTCTTCAGAGGTTCTGTGGATGCCGAACTTCTTGCACTTGTTTATTAGAGAGTTGAACCTATCATACGTAGTCTGCCGAGATTCGGTTGGCCGAGCTTTAAAGGCATAGTATTCATTTATGTATTGAGATCTGCGGTTCTTCTGGGTTTTGACTCCTCCTTCTAGTTATTTTTCCAGTTCTTTCCATAGATCATATGCAGATTGACATGCATCCATGGACTGGAAAAGGTCATTTGGAATGGCTATAATCAGAATTCTCTTAGTTTTCAGAGCAACTTCGTATTTAGCCCAATCAGGATCAGACCAATTATCCTGGGTCTTTGGTTTCGTGTGTTCTGGGATTTCTGGTGTGTCGTCTATGCTAGGAACACGAGGTACAGTTATCATGGGAACGAAAGGAGGGTTACAGATATAATAAACCAATTCTTTGTCAGTACCCTCAAAGAAGTGAATCATTCGAATTTTCCATTGAGGGTATTCTTCTCTAAGAAGAGTGGGAGGTTTGGTTAAGGAACCCGCAGAGAGGATGTTGTTTGTACTCGTCATTTTAGAGAAAGATAAATTATCCAGAAAAGGGCTTGAACAGCAAACTTTTCAGAGTATGACGTGGATGTTTCGTATGAAGTTTTTAAGCTTAAAAGCTTTAAGCTGAGCACTAAAATTGTGTTTTTAACCAGAATAACAGATTCTATAAGTTTACCAAAGTTCGAATGAATCGAAAATGGCAAAAAAAAACATAAACTGTTTGATTAATATGAAGTATAGAATAAAAATCCAAGTTTCTACCAAAGATCATTGTAGAGAGTGGATCCCTTAATATTAAAAATCAAGGTTTGCTCTGATACCAATTGTTGGTTCTTGTTTTCTTAACAATGATCTTAACTTTCATTTAGTTCAGATTTAGATATGGTGCGGAAGCGTATTTAAGAACTGAAAGATAATGTAAAGGTAGAAGAACACACAATATCAGATAAACAATATGTAAAGATGTTGGTTCCCGTTTTTGATTAACAAAGATTATCTAATCTATTAGTTCAAATAAGATGTGTTGCAGAAGCGTATTTGACGAACTAACAGATATGTTTATATAGAAACAACACACAATATCAAATAATCAGTGTATGAAGAATAGATGAATATCTCAAAGATTACTCTATTTGATATATTAAGAACACCAAGAACTTTAAAGGATTAACAAGAAATATGCAGTTAATGGTGTGTGTGTTATGCTTAAGCTTAAAAGATATGAGTATTTTTGTGATGTTAAGCTTAATAGAAGAACTCAACACGAGTCTTCTATTTATACTACTTCTAAAGGGGACATACTTTAGACAATAAGGACTGATCTACAGTAGACAGGATTGGGTGAATAGTAGCTTGGTACGATGTTCATTTAATGCGTATGTTCCATTTTGACAGAGCCCAATCAGAGTTTGACACGTGTAGTTGATGTCAGGGCACGCCTGGAACAAGTGGATGAACGGATCCTGGAACAGTAGAAAGATATTTGTAAATCTTCCAAGTCTTTAGTATAAACCGCAGAGGCTCTGTCAAGGGTGACAGAGGTTCTGCGGCTCGGTCCTCTGTGAGCAGTACTTCTGTAGTTCGTTCTTTGGTCTTGGTGTTTATTGAATGATCTTTTTGTTTACTTCGGCAGAGCTTTGGTGACACTCCGTGGAATTTCTGTGATCATTCGGCAGAGCTTCTGTCGAAGTCTTCTATACTTAGCCTATTTTTCAATACTTCTAATATTATGAATATTGGAGCTAACAATCTCTCCCTAAGTATTGAAAAATGAAATTTTTTAATTATGCTTGATTAGGCTAAGTAAATAGACATAGGTTAAACAATACCTCAAAGATTCATTTCATTTCTTTTCATTTTGAAATTATGCCAGAGGCATTTTAAAGTTACAGAGGTATGTAGATGAGACTCAGACATTTGCATTTGTGAAGTCGTTGAAACTTCTGTTGTCGAATCCCACTTCTCTGAGCTCGTGATAGAATTTGATGCATAGTTCTCTTAAGCCAATTGTAGCATTGATTTCTCCGATCATTCAGTCTGCTGATTCTCGATCCATAAGCTCAATATCTTTGTTCTCTTCTAGGATTGATCTGAACTTGTTCAGAGTACTGGTTGCATACTTCTGACAGTCCATTTATACAAAAAGTATTAATTGACCAGCAGGATCCTTATACACTAACCCGTACCTTGGTGTTTTTATGATTGAGTTGGGCACGGCAGAAGGTGGGCAGTAATCCTCCGGTGGTCTTAGGCTTAGGTTTTTAACTTCAAGATCTCTTCCCAGTTGAAAGTCTATCATGCTATATAGCAGAAGCTTTTCCCTCATCGCTTTCCTGAATACTTGATAGGCCCTTCTGTTTGCATCGGTGTCGAAGTTTTCTTTCGTCCAAAGTAGAAGATCTGGCAGATCGTAGGGGTTCAAGTTCCTTACATCGGCATCTGAAAATTGATTTTCGGACTTGTTCTCCCTTTTGACTTTGTAGATGATGTACCTTATCGTTGGAAAGGTTCCTGTTTGAGAGAATTTGCAGTAAATTACCTTTTCAATTTTGGACTCTGAGAAGACTTCTGCTCTTGCTTTTGGCTTTGTTCTGGTGAAGGTGTTATCAAGGTCAGCTCTGAGTTGAGGATCTTCGATGTGAGGCAGAGGATTGTTCTGATTATGTTGTCTGTAAAGATACCTATACACCGCCTCTTCCATTTCTGCATGTCGTGTACTTGGTGGAGATATTAGTCTTCGCAGAGCATCCATTTCTCGTTTTATCTCCGCAATTCTACCCTCTGTTACCTTTGATTTTGGATCAAGGATCGGAATTTTTGACAGAGGATCTAAATTGAATGCCCAGTCTTCTTCAGGTTTAAGATTGACAAAGGCATCGAATGAGCTCTTCATCAACTTCTCTGTTGTCTGAGGCATTGGCTTTTTCTTCTTTGGTTCTTCTGTCATGATACCCTTTCCTTTATCTTTGGCTTGGGGAGGATCAGAACCTGCTGCCTATTTTGGATTTTCTGGGATTGCTTCTGTTGGTTTGGGGGTTTGGTCCTCTGTTGGTTTGGGTGTAGAGGTTTCTGTGGGTATGATGGGGATTTGGGTTCTGTAGACGGTTCTTCTGTGAGATCGGTTGTGGTTTGTGGAGGGATATCAGAGCTCGGTTCTTCTTTTTAGAACATAAGTAGCAGAGCGTTTTGGTCCTTTTGGTTTGTGGGCAATGGATTTTCTTCTTGGGTATGTTTTGGGTTGGGATATTGTAACGTCCCAAAAATTACAATAAATTTGAACTTTTAAAAATACCATTTTATTAAATAAAACCATAAGTGTTTAGGCCCAAATAAACGTTTCATCAAAAACCGTTATGTTAAATAACCAATCCAAAATAACACATCGGAAAATGTAATAAGTCTAAACTTAAGTCTCAAAATAATTAATGACAAAGGTCTTCTCAACGCGCCAGTGTGTACCGTCACGCCTTGCTGCCACTCGTACCTGAAACAGTAATTTGTAGGGAAAGAGTAAGCACGAATCTTAGTGAATTCAAACACATGCGTACAATATCAATCATATCGACACCACCCCTATGAGCTGGTAGATATAACAACCAACACAAGCAATTTAATAATACAAGCACACTCATACAAGAACACCTATGCATGTACCATTCGGTCTCCTCGAATTCCTACAACGCTCGTGTACGCATCCCTCGGTCTCCCCGAGTTCATACAACACCCGTATACGTACTCCTCGGTCTCCCCGAGTCCTCGGTCTCCCCGAGATTTATACGACACCCAAAACCTTATACTAGACACTACTCGGCCTAGTACTACACACAAACAACACAGATATCACACACAAACTACAACAATGCGCATACAATCTCTATCCTATGCAGTGAGTGAAAAAATCAATTCGGTCTCTAGCTAGGGCCAAAATGGCAATTAGTACAGACTGGTCCGGAATTCCTGTTTCGGGTAGTCTGTCTTAGAAAATTCGTATAAATTAGTAGGGACCTCGTATGAGCGCGTGAGATATGTCCCTGGAGACCTAAGACATAGAACTTTCTATTTTTGGAATAATATTTCTGGTTTAATGAGTTTAAGGGGGGCTAAACAGGTCACAAACAGACCTGTAGTTTTAGATCAAAAATCGGGAAAGTGCACGTTTAGACTTGTAGTTGTATTTTTGGGTTGGGACTTCACTTTAACACTTGATAACACTTCTTTAGGTGGAAAGAAGTGAGTTGGAGTTGATGGGCTCGTATTGCTGTTCGTGGAGTTCTACATTGCTTTCTGAGGTGAGTTCACTCACTGCGTAGGATAGAGATTGTATGCGCATTGTTGTTGTTCGTGTGTGATATATGTGTTGTTTGTGTGTAGTACTAGTCCGAGTAGTGTCTAGTATGAGGTTTTGGGTGTCGTATATATCTCGGGGAGACCGAGGAGTACGTACACGGGTGTGGTATGAACTCGGGGAGACCGAGGGATGCGTACACGAGCGTTGTAGGAATTCAGGGAGACCGAATGGTACATGCATAGGTGTTCTTGTATGAGTGTGCTTGTATTATTAAATTGCTTGTGTTGGTTGTTATATCTACCTGCTGATAGGGGTGGTGTCGATATGATTGATATTGTACGCATGTGTTTGAATTAACTAAGCTTCGTGCTTACTCTTTCCCTACAAATTACTGTTTCAGGTACGAGTGGCAGCAAGGCGTGACGGTACACACTGGCGCGTTGAGAAGACCTTTGTCATTAATTAATTTGAGACTTAAGTTTAGACTTATTACATTTTCCGCTGTGTTATTTTGGATTGGTTATTTAACTTAACGGTTTTTGATGAAACGTTAATTGGGCCTAAACACTTATGGTTTTATTTAATAAAATGGTATTTTTAAAAGTTCAAATTTATTGTAATTTTTGGGACGTTACAAGTTGGTATCAGAGTACAGCTTGAGCGAATCAAACACATTTCGGTGTGTTTGAACTCAAGTTTGCGGCTCGGGATTATCTTTTTCCTTTTAAAATTTTTGAGAAATAAAAGAAAGGAAAAGTACGTTTTAGAAACGGTGACCGGAGGCGCAGTGTGTACAGCCAGCCGATGCCAAGGGAAAAGGTAAAGTACTTAGTGTAATTTATTGCTTTCTAGAAAATAGGAGTATGTATGCTAGATTGCTTGGTGCTTATTACACTGTACTGCATGTTTGTTACTTGCTAGTAGGAATTTACGCTAGTCCTGCTAGGGTGTTAAGTGAATGCCTTATAAGTTGTATGCAGTAGGAACCAAATAGCCTTAGAATGTTGGATTTAGTTCTATTGCGCAGCTCTTGTTTGAGTCCAACCATTGTAGGATAGAATCTTATATTCGAAAGTCTATCTGATTTCACACGGTATGCAACGGTGCATTCGCGAGGCGACTCGTCATGACTAGTGGGGAATTCATCATAGCAAGGGTAGTGGAATGGGGTGAAATTCCTAGTGAGCTAGGAAAAGTGTTTACATATGCTGGTACGGGCATATGGGTGTAACTGTCGGCAAGGAACTACTTGGCCACTTCGGGACGGGACTCGAAACGAGTAAGGATAGGTGTGGAAGGTAGTAGTAGAGCTCCTACCATCTGAAGCACAGGATCCACGCTCGAGTCGGGGAAAGTCACGGAGAATCCGAGGAGTTGAGCGTGAGCGTAGTTAGCAGGATTTATTGTGTGCTAATAAATCGTTGTAATAATTACCCAGAATGGCCATCACGAGAAGGAGCAACAATGTTGATCCAGATGCGGGTACTGGATTTTCTGCTGAGCAGATTCGTGAGATGATTGCGGCTGAGGTGACGCATGCTATTGGGGAGGCGATCCCTGAGATTATTACCGCCATTCATAATGAGGTAATAGTGTTGATGGAGGAACGCATCGCGGCGATTCCACCCCCTGCTGGTGGGCAGCCCCGAGCGCGTGAGTTTCAGTATCAGGATCTCTCTGCTTGTTCTCCTCATGAGTTCAAGGGAGACTCGAACCCGATCGTCAGTATGCGCTGGATCTCGGATATGGAGTGCGCATTCCTTACTAGTGGTTGTCCTGAGAATTTGAAGGTTCGTTTCGCGGTGAACCTGTTACGAGATGGAGCGAAAGACTGGTGTGCTACTGCCTTGATGCTTGCTGAGCGCACTACTTCGACCTGGGAGGAGTTCGTTGTACGTTTTCGTGCCGAGTATGTGCCTCCAGTTGAGATGGAGAGGATTGCTAAGGAGTTCTTGGAGCTCACTCAGACTACGGAGACTGTGAAGGAGATGAACCGGAAGTTCACGGAGATGGCACTATTCTGTCCCAGTATGCTGCTTCTGAGGACATGAAGATGACGCGGTACAAGGATATGTTACGTACCGAGATCAGGGAGTTCGTGAGTACTGCGCAGTATTCTTCACTTGCTGCGATGATGGAGGCTGCCCAAAGACGGGAACTTGAGCTAGAGACGCAGGCCAAGAAGAGGAAGGCGGTGCAGACCGTGGCACCAATTTCGGTTGTTCCAAAGAAGACAATGTTCTCAGACTCGCGCTCGAGTCAAAGGAGCGGTGGGATCAAGCCCAGGGATAATGGCGGGAAGAGAGATGACAAGTGTTTCAAGTGCGGGCAGGTAGGACACTTTGGCCGTGATTGTAGAGTACCTCTGATGGTCTGCTTTAACTGCAGACATACAGGCCACGTGAAGGCCAACTGCCCGAATCCGAGGGTTCTGATGGGGGTGGGTAACAACGAGTTCCTGCGGCTGCCCCCTTGCGTATTACGGATGGTAGTGCGGGTCAGTCTAGACCCGAGGCGGCCCGAGGTAGAGTTCATCAGCTGAAAGTGGAGGAGGCGCAGGCTACGCCTAAAGTGGTGACAGGTATATTTCATCACTTGTTTCTTGCGATTATTGATTATTGTATGTAATTGTATTTTGCTTAAACTGTATGATCAGGTACGTTCTTAGTTAACTCAATGCCTGTTGTGGTGTTGTTTGATAGCGGGGCTACTCATTCGTTCGTGTCTCACACTTTTAGTGAGTGTTTGGGCCGAGTTGTAGGATGATTAGGTTGTCCACTTGTGGTTGAGGTTGCTGATGACAAGACCTTGACGGTTGCTGACGTGTATCGGGGATGCACTTTGGAAATCTCTGGTGTGAGATTTCCTATCAATTTGATTCTGATCGCTATGCATGAGTTGTGCGTGATCGTGGGCATGGACTGGATGGATGCTTTCGATGCTGAAATTGTTTGCCGTCGCAAACAAGTACGAGTTCGAACCCCAAGTGGCGGAGAACTGCTAGTTCAGGGCGATTCGCCCAGGCGGACCTCAGCGATATGTTCGGCTACGAGAGCTCGGAGATACTTACATCACAGTGGTCGGGGATATCTAGCGTATGTGATAGACACACACGTCGACGGAGAGAAGAAGACTGCGGAGGATGTGCCAGTTGTTCGGGAGTTTGCTGACGTATTCCCCGACGATTTACCGGGGATACCTCCCGAACAACAGGTAGAGTTCCGCATTGACTTGATTCCGGGAGCTGCACCGGTGGCCAAGGCACCTTATCGCCTGGCTCCACCGGAAATGAAGGAGTTGTACACTCAGTTGCAGGAACTTCTCGAAAAGGAGTTCATCAAGCCGAGTTGTTCACCGTGGGGAGCCCCGATTCTGTTTGTGAAAAAGAAGGACGGGTCCCAGCGGATGTGTATAGACTACCGTGAGTTGAATAAGCTTACGGTGAAGAATCGTTATCCTCTGCCAAGGATCGACGACTTGTTCGACCAGCTACATGGAGCCTCGTGGTTCTCTAAGATTGATTTGAGGTCGAGATATCACCAGATGCGGGTGAGGAGTGAGGATACGGAGAAGACGGCCTTTCGTACACGTTATGGCCATTACGAGTTTGTGGTGATGCCTTTCGGGCTCACCAATGCACTAGCAGCGTTCATGGACCTCATGAATAGGGTGTGTAGCCCGATGCTGGATCGGTCAGTGATTGTGTTCATCGACGATATTCTCGTGTATTCGAAGTCGAAGGAAGAGCACGAGATGCATTTGCGAGAAGTTTTGGAGGTTTTGAGGTGGGAGAAACTTTATGCTAAGTTCTCCAAGTGTGAGTTCTGGTTACGGGATGTCCAATTCCTAGGACATGTCGTGAACCAGAATGGTATTATGGTCGATCCGGCCAAGATTACAGCAGTGATGCGGTGGGAAGTGCCGAAGACTCCTACTGAGGTACGGAGTTTTCTTGGGTTAGTCGGGTACTACCGGAGATTTATTCAGGATTTCTCCAAGATTGCATTACCTATGACCCGTTTGACGAAGAAATCCACGGCTTTTAGTTGGGGTGAGGAGCAACAAAGGGCTTTTGAGGAGCTGCGCAGACGTTTATACGAGGCTCCGGTTAGGGGTGAGCAATACCGGGTACCCGCCCTATTTTCATGGAATCGGAACCGTAGGTTCCTAGAAAAAAAGAACCGGAACCGGAACCGTTCCCGTCGGTTCTCTATTTTTTGGAACCGGTCCCGGAACCGCTGGGAACCGGTTTCGGTTTCGGTTCCGGGTACCCGATGACAACTTTTTATTTTTATTTTTTAACATTGTTTGGAGCAATAGATAGACCTGGCTAACCCGTTTAACCCACTAACCCATTTAACACGTTTAACATTTGTAAATATAAAACTTTTAATAGGATGCTCCAACATAATAGGGTGCACCAACTTAGAGGGTCCAAGCCAACGGACTCAAACCACCAAGCTAGGGTCAAAGGGGGTGATGCAAATGAAAATACAAGTGGTGAGATCATATTTCTAGTGGGCATAGAGCATAAGGTTTTTGTTTCCCACCAATGTGGGATGGGAGGAAATCCCACTTCCTTGTAAAACATACAGAAATTGACATCTCCTATATGCCATAAGTTACGATATATTTCTTCCATTTAGAAGCCAAATTGGACACTATCATCTAAATGAAAGTTGTTCATTGATATCTTTGGATTCCACAGAAACTGGATTCATGCAATTCGGAGCTATAATCAGACCGCTACAACCTTTACAAAAACAGTGCGCAAGTTCTTTTGTACAATGTGAAAACTCAGGGTTTTGACACATTTAAAATCATAATTAGGACTTTAACTCTTCATAACAGTTCTTAAGGACATTCTAATCTTTCTAACAGTATATCGTACACCTCATTTGAACCAACGGTTGATTTTCTATGAATTTTCTAATATGTAATAAATAATTAAATATATTATATATAGATATTTTCTATTAAAATATACCGGGTACCCAGCGGTTCCGGTTCTGGGTACCCAGCGGGACCGGGTACCCGGTCCCGGAACCGGTCCCGGCGGGTAACCAGCGGGTAGCGGTTCTTAAAAAATAAGAACCGGAACCGGACCCAGTTTCAATCGGTTCCGTATTTTAGGAACCGGAACCGGAACCAGTGACATCGGTTCCGGTTCCGAAATCGGCAGTTCCGGTTCCAAAGGCGGGTACCCAGTTCCGCTGCTCACCCCTAGCTCCAGTGTTGACTTTGCCCGAGGGTATGGAGGATCTGGTAGTGTATTGTGACGCTTCTCACCAGGGATTGGGAGCCGTGCTCATGCATCGCGGTAAGGTTAGAGCTTATGCTTCGAGGCGGTTGAAGCCTCATGAGGCGAACTACCCGACACATGACCTAGAGTTGGGAGCAGTGGTGTTTGCTCTCAAGATTTGGAGGCATTACTTGTATGGCGTCAAGTGTACGATATACACTGACCATAAAAGCCTCAAGTACTTGATGGACCAGCAAAACCTCAACATGCGTCAGAGGAGGTGGCTTGACGTAGTTAAAGATTATGATTGTGAGATACTTTACCACTCGGGTAAAGCGAATGTTGTTGCGGATGCACTTAGTCGACATCCGGTTGGTGAGCCACTGCGGGGTTTGTGTAAACGGTTAACAGTGGTTGCACCTCTCCTTGAGTCGATAGGTAGTGCTCAGGAAGTGGCAGTCCTGGACGAGAATGCCAAACGCGGGAGAGTTTTGGGTGAGATTCCGAATTTTTCCCGTGATAGTCGAGGTCTTTTGACCCGGTATGGTCGAGTGTGGGTTCCCTTCACTGGCGGGAACAGGCAGATATTGTTGGATGAGGCGCATAAGTCCAAGTTTTCGATTCATCCTGGAGCTACGAAGATGTACCGCGACCTGCGGGAGAATTATTGGTGGCCCGGCATGAAGCGGGATGTCGCCAAGTGTGTAGAGGTATGCTTGACTTGTCGGAAAGTCAAGGCTGAGCATCAGCGGCCGCATGGGAAGTTGCAGCCTTTAGAGATTCCGGTATGGAAATGGGAGCATATCACGATGGATCTCATTACGAAACTCCCAAAGACTCTACGTGGGAATGATGCTATTTGGGTGATCGTCGATCGTCTGACCAAGAGTGCTCACTTTTTGGCCATCGGGGAGAGCTCCTCAGCGGAGAAGCTCGCAGAGATTTTCGTACGAGAGATTGTAGCCAGGCACGGGGTGCCAGTTGCGATTGTCTCTGACAGGGACACCCGTTTTACCTCCCGGTTTTGGGAGAAGTTTCAGGTAGAGATGGGTACACGGTTACATTTTAGCACGACTTTTCATCCACAGACCGACGGGCAGAGTGAACGGACTAATCAGACACTCGAGGATATGCTTCGGGCATATGCCATTGATTTTGGAGGTAGTTGGGATCAGTACCTTCCGTTGGCGGAGTTTTCCTACAACAACAGCTTTCATTCTAGTATTGGCATGCCGCAGTACGAGATGTTGTATGGTAGGAAGTGCAGGATCCCCATTTGCTGGGGTGAGGTTGGTCAGCGAGTATTGCGGAGCACCGATATTGTGCTGAAGACGACGGAGATGATACAGATGGTGCGGGACCGTCTGGTTACTGCACAGAGTCGGCATAAGAGTTACGCCGACTAGAGACGATCAGATTTGGAGTTTCAGGTGGGAGATTATGTTTTGTTGAAGGTTTCACCCTGGAAAGGGGTGATTCGGTTTCGTAAACGGGGAAAGTTAGGACCCCGTTACATTGGACCTTACAAGATCATTGCTCGGGTGGGAAAGGTAGCTTATTGCTTAGAGTTGCCGGACGAGCTGAGTTTGATCTACAACACTTTCCACGTGTCTCAGTTGCGAAAGTGTGTGGTGGATGAGTCTGCGGTGATTCCTCTCGAGGATATTCAGATCGACGAGCGGCTTAATTACGTAGAGAAGCCGATCGCCATTGTTGACATGAAGACGAGAACCTCGCGTAACAAGGTAATTGGCTTGGTGAAAGCCCAGTGGCAGCACCGAAAGGGTTCCGAGTGGACTTGGGAACCCGAGGTTGAGATGAGGGAGAACTATCCAGAGCTATTTGCGGGCGTAGACTTCAAGGATGAAGTCTAATTCAAGGGGGGAGAGTTGTAAATCCTGTGTCCCGGTATGGTTTTCTTTTATTTTGTTTAATGTTTTCTTTAAATAATTGTATATTAACGGGTTTGACGGAAATGACCAAAATGTTATGAAGAGGGACTAAATTGGTTAAGTTTTAATTTATTTTGCAAGTTATAGAAGTGAGGGGCTAAATGTGCCATATTGTATAACTTGCATGGGATCGGCCCATAAGGAATCGACCCCCCTCCTTTCTTCTCGTTTACTTTCATCCCACGCAAGAATAAACCACAAGAAACCCTAATCGCGGTTCCCTTCCCATCCTCTTCCCTACCTGCTATCACCGCCGAACACCTTCCCCCCCAACAGCGTCGTCGCCGCTGCTCTCCTGCCGGTGAAGAATAAAGTGCAGCGAGAGAGGGAGAGAACGAGAGAGAAAGGGAGCCGGAGTTCGTGTGTCGTTGATGTGTCGTCGCGAGGTAAGGTCCCTCATCCCCTTGCTTTTCGTTCTTCGTTGTTTTCAACCACAAAACCACCATCGTCGCCGCGTGCGGCCATGGCTGCTGCCGACTGTCGCCGCCGTGCACCTCCAGCCCGGTGGCTGTGATGGCGGGTCTGCGGCCGTGGGTTTGGTTGGATGTGTGTGTGGCGAAAAGGGTTGGGTGGATACCCTTTTCTTTGTCTCGTCAGAATGTATACCGAATCGCCACCACCGCCGGTGGTGGCTGCTGCTGCCACTGCCGCCGCCGTGCACCACCAGTCGGTGGTTGTATCGTGCATGGTCGGAGGGTGTTAGTTGTGCGTGGAGTGTGTGGCCGAGATAGGACGGTTAGATCGTCCCGTTGTCTCACCGGATTTTTATGGGTATCGAACCACCACCACCGCCAGAGGTGGCTGCCGCCGCCACTGACCACCACTGCCGGAGGTGGCAGTGGGTGGTGAGTGGTTTAGTCCAGCCCTTAGTAACCCTAAAACCCTAACTCGTGAACCCTAGTTGCAAACCCGAAAACCCTAAATCGTTTTAAATGTTATCATTTTATGTGAATCGCCTGCTTTATCCCTGTTTTGTAAAATCTGTAGTTTAATCTATGAAATTCGGATTGAGGTGAAACCAGTAAACAAATCTCCCAATTTGTGTCTCATGAGTTTCTTGTGTTTTGAAGAAAAATCAATTCGGCCTCTAGCTTGGGCAAAAATGGCAATTAGTACAGACTGGTCCGAAATTCCTGTTTCGGGTAGTCTGTCTTAGAAAATTCGTATAAATTAGTAGGGACTTCGTATGAGCGCGTACGATATGTCCCTGGAGACCTAAGACATAGAACTTTCTATTTTTGGAATAATATTTCTGGTTTAATGAGTTTAAGGGGGGCTAAACAGGTCACGAACAGACCTGTAGTTTTAGATCAAAAATCGGGAAAATGCACGTTTAGACTTGTAGTTGTATTTTCAGGTTGGGACTTCACTTTAACACTTGATAACACCTCTTTAGGTGCAAAGAAGTGAGTTGGAGTTGACGGGCTCGTATTGCTGTTCGTGGAGTTCTACATTGCTTTCTGAGGTGAGTTCACTCACTGCGTAGGATAGAGATTGTATGCGCATTGCTGTAGTTCGTGTGTCATATCTGTGTTGTTTGTGTATAGTACTAGGCCGAGTAGTGTCTAGTATAAGGTTTTGGGTGTCGTATAAATCTCGGGGAGACCGAGGACTCGGGGAGACCGAGGAGTACGTACACGGGTGTGGTATGAACTCGGGGAGACCGAGGGATGCATACACGAGCATTGTAGGAATTCGGGGAGACCAAATGGTACATGCATAGGTGTTCTTGTATGAGTGTGCTTGTATTATTAAATTGCTTGTGTTGGTTGTTATATCTACCTGCTGATAGGGGTGGTGTCGATATGATTGATATTGTACGCATGTGTTTGAATTCACTAAGCTTCGTACTTACTCTTTCCCTAGAAATTACTTTTTCAGGTACGAGTGGCAGCAAGGCGTGACGGTACACACTGGCGCGTTAAGAAGACCTTTGTCATTAATTATTTTGAGACTTAAGTTTAGAGTTATTACATTTTCTGCTGTGTTATTTTGGATTGGTTATTTAACTTAACGGTTTTTGATGAAACGTTTATGTTGGTTCCCGTTTTGCTTAAACAAGATTATCGGATCTATTAGTTCAAGTTAATGTTTGATGCAGAAGTGTATTTAAAGAACTAACAGATAAGTTTGATAGATTTAGAACAAAATATAAATAAGCAGTGAACAGAATATTATATCTCAAAGTTTACTGAATATATATCAAGAACAGGTTTATGTACGGTGAGTAAGAAAAGCTTTAAAACAGATATGACTTTTAAGGTGAATAAGCTTTTGTGTTCTTGATGTTCGATTGAAGTTGTGTAAGGAAGAACTCAACATGAGTCTTCCTTATATACTACTCTAAAGGGGACCATAAAGCATATGCTACTATTCAAAAGGTACGTATGAATAGTAGAACGGATGTCATGAACAGTTGCAAGGATGGCATGAACAGTCAGACGTGCTGTATTGCATTTAATGCCGCAGACGTCTATTATGTACTAAGCCCTATTGAATCCAATCAGATTTTGACACGTCGACGTTGGACAGGGTATGTTTCCATGCAAGTTGACGAACGGGTTTTGGAATAGTAGCAAGATATTATAAATATCTTCAAGTCTTTCAGTGAGGACCACAGAGGCTTTGTAATGAGTTACAGAGGTTCTGTGGTCTGGTCCCTTGTGGAGCAGTCCACCTTTGTTTCCGAGTCTTGGGTCTTCTTTGAGTACAGAAGAGGTTCTGTAGGAAGCCTCTGCTGCTTCTGTAGCTTCTTGACCTTGATTTCTCGGTAATGTCGGCAGAGCCTCTGTAAGAGGCTTTCTTCACTTAGCCTATTTTTCACTACTTCTAAATACTTCTATGATTAGGAAGATTGAAGCTAACAATCTCCCCGTAAGTAGTGAAAAATAAAAACTTGAACTTGAGTTAAGTTAGGCTAAGTTAGATAAGACAGAGGTTAAACAATACCTCGAAATTTCTTTCATTTAGAAATATGCCAGAGGCATTTTACATTTGAGTACAATGAAAGATAAACTTTAACTTTGTTTGCAGAGATTTGAGGTCTGAGAATCAGATTTTGGCATCTTTGAAATCGTTGTAGCTTCTGTTGTCTCTTCCGACTCTTCTGATCTCTTTGTAGAAGCTGATGCAGAGTTCTCTTAGGCGGATTGTTGCGTCAATCTCTCTGATGATAGTATCTGCAGCATCTTTATCCATTTTCTTTGTACCTCTGTATTTCACAAGGCTTGCTCTGAACTTGTTCAGAGTACTTGTTGCGTACTTCTGACAGTCCATGCATACAAATAGTTTAGTTTCGCCTTGAGGGTTTTGAAATACTAACCCAAACCGTGGTTCTGTGATGATTGAGTTAGGTACGGCGTCCGGTGGGCAGCGATCCTCTGGTGGTCGTAAATCCAGATGCTTGAGACCAAGATCCTTTCCCACCTGGAAATCTATCATGCTGTAGAGCAAAAAAATTTCCCTCATCGCTTTTCTCAACACTTGATAGGCTCTGGTGTTTGGCTCTGTGTTGTAGTTGTCCTTTGTCCATTGCAGAAGGTCAGGTAGATCATAAGGATTGATATTTCTTAGGTCAGCATCAGCGAAGGTAGATTCTGAATTGTTCTCTCTTCTGACTTTGTAAAGATTGTACCTGACCCTTGGATAGGTTCTTGTGAAGGAGAATCTGCAGAAGATCACCTTTTTGATCTTGTGGATTGAGAAGACAACTGCTTTGGTTCTTGGCTTTGTCCTTGTGATGATGTTCTCAAATTCTTCTCTGATCCTTGGATCTGTCACATGATCTACTGGATGATTTGTCTGATAGGATTGTTTGTAGAGGTATTTGTATACCACTTCTTCCATTTCTTCATATGTTGGACCAGGTTGTTGTACTTGTCTTCTGAGACTCTCCATTTGTTGAACAACTTCTGCAGCTCTACCAGTTAGAGGAATGTCTGACAGAGGCTTCAATCCATGTGCCCAGTCAACTTCTTCAGGCTTTGGGGTTTGAAAGGCATCAAACGCACTCTTCATTAGTTTCTCTGTTGGCTTTGGCAATGTTTTCTTCTTAGGCTCTTCTGTCAGTATTCCTTTGCCCTTATCTTTGGCTTCTGGCGGGGCAGAAACTGTTGCTTCTGTAAGTTTGGAGGTTGGCACTTCTGTTGGCTTGATGGGGGTTGCCTCTGTGGGTTTTGACATTTGTGATTTAGAGGACTTTTGTGGCGATGGTTCTGTTGGCTTGAGTCGCTCTGTAACCTCTGTTGGAGGTTGTTTGTTGTTGGTCCCGAAAG
The DNA here is from genome assembly GCA_033807775.1 of Saussurea involucrata. NCBI lineage: Eukaryota > Viridiplantae > Streptophyta > Magnoliopsida > Asterales > Asteraceae > Saussurea > Saussurea involucrata. Next base: position 97,190,683 of record CM066319.1, read on the forward strand.
GCCTATACAAGTTTGTAGAAGGGGGGGGGGTGAATACAAACACGCTATTTTACTTTTCTAAATTGTTTATTGATAAATCATTAACAATTTACAGCTTGTTGCGGAAACAAGATTAAGGATAAACCTAAATCTAAACAAGTTGGAACACTAAGGTTTCTTGCACTAAGAAAGATATGGAGATTACTAATAAAATCCTATCTTGAGAGAGATTTGAACTTGTCCAGAGTTAGCAAGTTACTTCAAATGAAGTGAGTTCATCTCTTTATATACTGCATGCATTTAATGCAATTCAGTATACGCTTTACACGTGTCATCAGCGGATTGGTTGCATGTCATTGACCTTTGTTGACAACATTAGTAGCCGCATGAATGAACAGTGTAGTATCAGAGTGGTTGTACGATCTCAGATTTTCGGAGGTTCTTTTCTGACATTTCGTACGGTGGCGTGCAATGGAGGTTAAGACAAAAGTACTTTGTATGGAGGACTTCATGATCAGCTTTCGTTGATTCAGCGATTATCATTTACTATTCAGCGAATGATAAAGTTCAGCGATAGCTGAAGTCTTGTACTTGATACTTCACGTTGAGTGGACAAATCTGAGTCTTCGTTGATCCGCATCAGTTCATTAGTAGACTTGTCGCTGGTTCTTGAGCTTGATCTTCGACTTCAGCGTAGAACCTTTGTTGACGTGAAACTTGTCTTCAGGGATTATAAGTAAACAACTAACTTATCAGCGATCACCATAAGGACTGAACAGACTCAGCGCATTATGCTGAACAGTGTTCGCTGAATGTTTAATTTAAAGAGCGAGAGTTCCTATCAGCGGTACTGTAAGATCTTAGTACTTATCAGCGATAGTGAAACTCTGATACATATTGTTTACATACAATTTTCACTAAGTATTTAAGAGAGGGTCATTATCAAATCACTGAGGGTTTGGATCAACAATCTCCCCTATTTGATTATGACATAGCAACAAAGAAAATTGCTATTTAATGAAAACATAAGGATAAAAAGAACTCATAAAATATTTGTCCCTTTTACTGTTTTCTGGGATCTTTTCTGTACTGATGGAGTAAAGTACATTCGCTGAAATCTTTCTTTAAATCTTTGAATCAGGTTACAATGAAGAACAGAAAGATTACAATTACAAGCGAAATAAATTACAACTACAGAAGGATAACTGATACAATAGGGAAAAAGGAGATTATATCAGTTTTCAAAAGGTTCTTCCTTAATGAGAAGTTCATCAAGGGTCGTCTTTTCAGTGAGAATCATCCAGTCAGGAACCGTTACACCTTGTTTTCTTATCTTCAGCGCTTCTTGAAAGATCAAGGGTTTTAGGTGTCGTGCCTGAATGTCCTTTCTGAAGTCACACCAGTAGATAAGATCTCTGAGCTGTTCGATTGGAGTGATTGGGAGCTCAGCGATCCGTTGAAAGCATTTTCGTCCGTCGTAGTCAAGAAAGAATATTCCATAAGGATTACTGATGACTTTACCAGGGACGAAAAATTCACATGGTGGCAGAGAGATGTCAAGGGCAGATAGATCAGGATCAGGACCAAGTACTTCAGCGCGAGAGAAACCAGTTCCAGTTTCATTTCGTATGACAGGTCCTGAATTTGAATCTTGACGTTTCTTCCTTGGAGAACCTCTTTTTCTTTTCGGCTTTAGATCAGGAACAGGAGGAATATCCACACAAGAAGATATCAAGTCGATCTTTCTGTTTATCAGCTTTTCGAAATGATTCTTGTACTTTGATTGTGATGGTTGGATAGCTAACCTCATCTCCAGCCATTCAGAGAGACCATACCTTTTTACAGTGTCAGCACGAAAGGTTTCAGATGTGCCATCTTCTCTGAACAGTTTGATGTCAACAATAGGTACTCCGATAGATGTTCTTCCATAGATGAATACCTTGTTGATCTTCGCTGGACGATATCTGAAGTGAATTTTCTCTTTACACCAGATCAAGGTGGTCTGAGAAACTTCAGTTTTCTTTTCCACGATCTTCTGGGCTTCTTCCCACAGCTTTCGTTGGATTTGAATGGGAACACGCTTCAGCTTGGGGTCTTTGACAGATTCTTGAGTGAGCTTGATGGCGTATTCTCTGTCTTTCTCTTCAGCTTCCTTTCTTTCAGCAATGAGGCGTTCAGCTCTAAGGTGGTCCTGATATTCAGCTTTTGAAATTCTGAACTTAGGAGGAACTGAAGGCAGTTGATCAGGCCTTAGAATAATTCGCTGATCCTCGAATCGCTTTATTATTTCTTCTCTTCTCTTTTGATCCTTTTCACTCAGCTTTTGAGGAACTGAGGAAGGTCTCTTATTGTGCGAGAGAGGTTGTTCTTTTGGTTCATCAGTCTCAGAGATCAAGTCCAAGACTGGGATTATTTCATCAGCAGCAGCTGGCTTTATTTGTGAAGTCGCAACAGTAGAACCTTCAGCGACATCCTCAAACAGGGGAGAGGACTAGCTGAAAAGCAGCGATCTTACAGATAAGAATTGGGTAGAAGAACTTGGGTAGAAAAGATAGAAAAATAATGTGGATGTATATAGGTTTGGAGAACTTAGTGAGCTGTTGAGAAGTTCAGGGAAGGAAAAAGTAAAGTTTTAGTTTACCTGACAAACCGGCTTTTCAAAGAGAATCGCTAGATTTTCATCTTCAGCGAGGCCTTTGTCTTTGCTTTTCTCAGCGCCAGAGGCTGAGGGCTTTGTCTTTGTCTTCTCCCCTGATGGTTCTTTTATTGAGATTCCTTTAAGAGCTTTGATCCTTGGGGCAGGTTTGACGATAAAGAAATCATCGTCATCTTCATCATCATCATCATCCTTTCTTGGAGAGAAGGATGGTTTGTCGTCAGGGATGTCGATGTCTTCATCTTCTTCTGCTTCGGAATTCTCAGCATCTTCTTCGAGTTGCTCCCCCTCAGATACAGAGGCGAGCTTCTCGGTTCCCTCAGGGTTTTCATCTCCCTGAGGTCCAGTGGTCAGATCTTCATTCCTCTCTCCCCTGATAGATTCATCATGGGAAAGGTCTTCAGCGCTTTTGTTGTTCAGATCTTCAGCGCTTTTCTCCTTGGAATGTTCAGCGCTCTTCTCCCCCTCTTTTTCATGATGACTGGGGAGGAATGCGTAAACTCAGCATTGGTGTTATCTCTGTCTTCTGGGCCAGAGATTTTCACACAACCTTCAAGCTTTGCTATTCTGTCTTCTAGGCCAGAGATAGCAGGCGTGATTTTCCTCAGCTCTGTGCGATCCTCCTCTGTGAAGCTTTCTTCTCCACCATTAACGAATCTCCTTGGAAAGAAATTTCCGTTAAGATTTAACGAATCTTGTCCATTTCATTCAGACAAAAAATGTCTTAATGAAGATTAGGGTTTTTCTTGATTTTAAAAGAAAAGTAAAACCCATAAAATCTTGTATTCCAGTTTCTAAAAGAAAAATGGATACGAATGAAGAACAAGTTTAAGATTTAGATTTAAAACTTGAAGAACAACCATGAAATGGTTGTGTTCATAAAACCATGAAAGAAATGATTTTATTTTTAAAAAAAAATCTTTTGTTTGATCTTGTTAAAACAAAGAGAAGATCGAAAACAAGTTATACGCATTTGATAAAAAATAAGAACATATTAACCTTGAAGTTTTGATGAAGAAGATGATGAACAGTTCTTGAGGTTTTTGAGAGCACAAATGCAACAGAGAATTCTTTTCTTGCGGAGAAAGATTGTTCGCGTAAAAGACAAATATAAACCAAGAGTTGTTTATATAATGATTTTTAGAGAGAGAAAACCTTGAGCGGGAAAAGGTTTTCATCATGACACGGACACGTGTTTGCATTTGATTGGAAGTTTGAACAAAACGTGCAAACGTGTGTCAGAAAGAAATCGTGCCGAGTGTTATCCGTTGCAATGACGTCACAACTGTCCTTTCACATTCTTTTAGGATGTCTCTGAGGTTTTGAAAAACTCAGGGACTCTTTTGAAAAACATGAAGCACTGAATAGAAATATCAGTGAAGGTTTAAGGAATTTTCAAAATATCGCTGTTAAGGAAGAGATATTCAGCGATGCAATTTATTTTGAAATCTTGCATTTACATGCGATTGTCAGAGAGAGAAAACATACCTGGATATCAGTTTAACCAAGTTTATTCAGAGAGAAGATGATGAAATGGATTATAAAAGTTGATTTTATCCCGAAGCCTATACAAGAATGTATAAACGTATCGCTGATAAATGTGAACCGCTGAAGATTTTATCCTTCAAAGTTCAGCATTCCAAGCTCGCTGATGAGAAAGTTGAATCTTGTCTCATCAAGAGGTTTGGTAAACAAATCAGCTAACTGATAATCAGTTGGGATAAAATGAAGTTCTATATCACCATTCATCACATGATCTCTGATAAAATGATATCTGATTTCTATGTGTTTTGTCTTTGAGTGTAGCACTGGATTGTTTGCTATAGCGATGGCACTTGTGCTATCGCAGTAGATTGGAATTTTGGAGAGCTGAAGATCATAGTCTAGTAGCTGATTTCTCATCCACAAGATTTGAGAACAGCAGCTTCCAGCGGCTACATACTCAGCTTCAGCTGTGGAAGTGGACACTGAGTTTTGCTTCTTACTTGTCCAACTTACCAGCTTTCCACCCAGGAGCTGACATCCTCCTGTGGTGCTTTTCCTATCCATTTTGCAACCTGCAAAATCACTGTCTGAATAGGCGGTTAGATCGAATCCTGAGTCTTTGGGATACCAAAGACCTAGATTCGATGTACCCTTAAGATATCGAAAGATTCGCTTTACAGCTTTCATATGGGATATCTTAGGTTCAGCTTGATATCGTGCACACAGACATGTTGCAAACATGATATCGGGTCGGCTAGCTGTAAGATACAATAGTGAGCCGATCATCCCACGGTACAGCGTGACATTGATAGGAACACCCTTTGTGTCCTTATCAAGTATCAGCGGTGGTGCCATAGGGGTTTTCATAGCTGAACTTTCAGTTAAGTCGAATTTCTTCAGCATATCTTTAACATACTTTCCCTGATTTATAAAAGTTCCTTTTTCAGTTTGCTTAATCTGAAGACAAAGGAAATACGTTAGTTCACCCATCATACTCATTTTATACTCATCTTTCATTCTATCAGCGAAACGAGTACAAAGCTCAGGGTTAGTAGAACCAAATATAATGTCATCAACATATATGGAGACTGAAAAGAAGAAGGTAAATGGCTTTAAAGAAAAATGCTTAAAAGATGAGTTTGAGAAGGAAAAGAAAGTTTTTCATTTGGAGATAAGGAGGCTTATTAAGAAATTATCTGATTTATCAACTAAAATCATGATAGAGAGGAAGTCCAAATCTGATTTGCAGTCAAGGTTTGATTTGTATGTTAAAAAGTTTAGGGAATTTGAAACGAAAGTTGTTGACAAATCAAATCATAGTTCAAAAGATCAGATTCGTTCTTCTAATCTGTTTTATGATTCTGCTATTGATAAATCTTATAATTGTTCTTTTAAAAAGATAAAAATGGAATGGAGAGTTAAAGGAACAACTTCCAAGAAAGAAGTGCCAAAATCAAAGGTTCCTAATTCAAATGTCAAGAAGAACAATACATTTCAAAGAAAATCTTTTGTTAAACCTGATGTGATTTATTCTGTAAATCAATTAGTCAGAATTGCACAAAAGAAACTTTGTTGTTCATATTGTGGGACTGATGATTTTGTGAAAAAGAATTTTATTCAGCACTGGTATGGTTCTTATAGAATATCTGCATATGCCACTGCACCTAACAAACCTGGACCCAAGTTCATATGGGTACCAAAGACAACTTAATCTGTTTTGCAGGTTATTCATGTGTAGAGCTGAATGATAATACTGACACATGACTTAAAACCGATGCTGTGCTTAAATTGAGAATCTTGACTTTTGGATAATTCAGTCCAAAACTCGATCTGAATGTAATTATGGATTTCTGATTCATATAGATCAATTTGTTGATCTTGAAGATTTTTTTGAAAAAGTTCTGTTTGCTATGAGGTTATCGAACTCATAGATGTGAGTGTTTTTCGTAGAAAACATTTCCAGAGAATATGTTTAGAATCACATTTTGAGCAACCCTGCAAATTTTGGTTGAAAAAATCTGATTTTTGAGCAAGTTATGGTGATTTGAAGTTCAGAATGTTCAAAAATCACAAAATCCAAACATTTTTCTATGGCATTTTCTCTGGATAGTTTTATCAGAATTCAGACTCTGTTACTCAGAAGTTCTGACTCTATTACTCAGAAGTTCTGACTCTACTACTCAGAATTCTGACTCAACTAATCAGAATTCTGACTCTGATACTTAGAATTTTGAGCAAGTTACTCAGAATTCTGACTCTTCTAATCAGAATTCTGACTCTACTACTCAGAATTTTTTTTTGATAACTAATGAGGAATCATCGTAGATGATTACCAAAAAGTGCCTTATTCTTCTTCTTCTCAAATTTACCTTCTTCTTCTCAAATTTTTCAATATGGAGATAAGTAGAGAGAGTATCATACCATGCACGTGGAGCTTGCTTTAAGCCATAAAGTGCCTTATCCAGTTTATAGACATAATCTGGACGCTTAGGATCTGAGAATCCTGGAGGTTGTTCCACATATACTTCTTCATTCAGCTTTCCATTTAGAAACGCTGACTTAACATTCATCTGATGTACAGTGAAGTTTTTGTGTACAGCATATGCTAAGAAAAGACGAATAGATTCAAGTCTTGCTACTAGAGCAAAAGTTTCGTCATAATCTATGCCTTCCTCTTGTCTGTATCCCTGAGCAACAAGACGAGCTTTGTTGCGAGTTACAGTACCATGTTCGTCCAACTTGTTTCGATAGACCCATTTAGTGCCTATCACCGTTTTGTCAGTTGGTCTACGAACAAGTTTCCAAACTTTGTTTCTTTCGAATTCAGTCAGCTCTTCTTGCATAGCGCTGGCCCAGTTTGGATCTCTGAGGGCATCATCTATTTTCTTTGGTTCAGTTAGAGAAATAAAGTTAACAAATAAACAAATATTACCTGCACTTCTACGAGTCTGAATACCAGCGTTGGGATCACCAAGAATTTGATCGATTGGGTGATTTACAGTCCATCGCTGAGCCGGAGCATGCGTCGCTGACTCAGTCTGAACTGGAGAAACTGAAGATGAGGCTTCAGCTACTTCTGGATTATCAGCTAAGAGAGGAATGTTTGCGTTTTCCACTTCATTAACTGATTGCTGAGAAATAGATGGAATTTCTGAGACATTTGGATCAACTGCAGGTATAGTGTTTATAGGAACAGCTGAGACCCAAGATGTTTCAGCTTCACTATTTTGCATATTTGGAATGATAGAAGGACCATCATTTTCTACTGTGTGAGCATGAGGAGTGGGAACATCTTCTGAATCACCAAGATGAGAAAACATCCATTGATTCAGTTCTTCTGTATCAGCATTCGGTTTAGAGTTCGCTGAACGGGATTCGTCAAACGTGACGTGAATAGTTTCTTCTACAGTTTGTCTTCTTCGGTTGAAGACTCTGAAGGCTTTGGAAACTGAGGAGTATCCAAGAAAGATTCCATCATCAGCCTTAGGATCAAACTTTCCAAGGGCATCTCTGTTGTTCAGTATGAAACACTGACATCCAAAGATGTGAAGAAAGCTGATTGAAGGCTTTCTCCCATGAAAGAGTTCGTAGGCTGTCTTTTTGAATCTTTTAACTATCAGCGACCTATTTTGCGTAAAACAAGCAGTGTTGACAGCTTCTGCCCAAAACTGAGTAGGCAGGTGAGAATCGCTGAGCATTGAACGTGCAGCTTCAATAATTGTTCTATTTCTTCTTTCAGCGACTCCGTTTTGTTGTGGTGTTCTCACTGACGAAAAGTTGTGAGAAATACCCTTGCTCTCAAGGAAGGAATCAAGAGAAATGTTTTTGAATTAAGTTCCATGATCACTCCTTATTGAGCGAACAGTCATATTGTTCAGAGTTTCCATCTTCCGAACAAAGGTGATGAGTTCTTCAGGGGTGTCACTCTTAGAACGGAGAAACATTACCCATGTGTAACGAGAGAATTCATCAACTATGACCAGCGTATATTTCTTTCCAGCGATGGATTGTTTGTTAACGGGGCCAAACAAATCCATATGGAGTAGTTGTAGAGGAGATGACACTGAGGAAACTTGCTTTGACTTAAAGCTTGCCTTGGTCTGCTTCCCTTTTACACACGCTGAACATAAGGACTCTTTGGCGTATGAATGTTGACGTAGACCAGTGACTAACTCTTTGGATGAAAGAGTATTCAGTGTCTTGAAGTTGAGATGTGAGAGCCTTTTGTGCCATAGCCAGTTAACATCAGAAGATGCTTTTGAGAAGAAACAGGAGTTCTCAGTGGTTGTTGAGTCCATGTTTATAACGTAAACATTTTCCAAACGATAACCGCTGAGAGCTATCTTCTCCTTTTTGTCAGAGACAAAGCAGGATTCCTTAGTGAAAATCACTTTGTTATCCATGTCGCAAAGCTGACTGATGCTTAGAAGATTATGCTTCAGCCCTTCAACATATGCGACTCTTCTGAAGGATGTTGTACCATTTGAAAGTACACCATACCCTCGGGTATGTCCTTTTCCATTTCCACCGAAAATCACAGAGGGACCCTTCTCTTCCTTGTATTCAGCGAGCAGGTTTTTCTTTCCAGTCATGTGTCTAGAGCATCCGCTATCGAGATACCAGATACCCTTCTTAACCTGCAATACAAAGGAAGATTAGTTTTGCTTGGGTACCCACTTCACCATGTATACGCGTTTGTCAGTGGAAGTAGTTGGAATGGGTTCAGCAGTCTTCGCAGCATTTGAAGATCCAGCTTTGTCTTTCTTCACTTTGGTCAATTTCTTGACCTCAGCGGTAGGAGTCACCTTGACCTGAATTGCAACTGGTTTGGTTTTCTTGGGTGCTATCTTCACCTTAGCAATCTTATCAGCTTTGGTGGTTGTGGGACACTAACTTGCAATATGATCGGTAAGTCCATAGTGATAACATTTCCTATAACTAAAATTAGTTCTAGGACCACTTGAGTGCTGAGCTTTTAATTTGGAATTAGAAGTGCCAGCACCAAGTACACTATTGGTTTTTGAAATAGGAAGAACATTCAGTTCTTCAGATTTCTTACCAAGGATATCTACTCTGAGTCTAGGAGTAGGTCGCTGAACTGATCCAGAGGTCTGATTTCTAGAACCAGATGAATGAATCACTAAGGCTTTGGAAGCATTCAGCTTAGGTACTAAGGTACCCTTCTGAGGATTTTGATAAATAACAATTCCTTTACCTTTGTCTTTAGAGACAGAGGTAGGTTTTGAATAAACCATTTTCTCCTTACCTTTTGAGAGGTAGGAGTTTCCTCAGGGATTGGTGTAACCAACGAGGAGTACTGAGATGAAGAAGTGTCAGCTACTGAGGATACGAACGTTCCAAATTTAAGCATTGAACGTTCAGTGGTTGGTATTGGAGTATCATATTTATAACCCAGACCACGTTTATCACTCAGAGGAATCTGAGCCTTAATTATCTCAGTGATCTTTGTTGAAGAATTACACCATCCTTCAACAGTAGCTTGTTCAGCTTTTAATGCAGCGATAGCTTCCGCTCGTTCGATTTTGACTAGCTGATTTAAATGGACTTGATCTTTAAAATCTTCTTCAAATTTAGAAAGCTTTTCTATTTGAAGGTGGCAGTTTTTAAGCTTTTCAGCGAGATCAAGATTTTGGTTTTCAACCACAGCTTTGCCGTTCATGGCTTCGTATAAACTTCTAGTCAGCAGTTCGATTTTACGGAGACTATCAGCTTCATCAATATTTGCAATATTGGTAAAGAAGGAAGGTGATACCTGAATGGCAGATGTTGAAGTGGAGGGAATGTCTGAACTTTCTTCCTCTTCTTCAATCTTGGCCATGAGACATTGATTTGCTTCATCATCTTCAGAATCAGATGATGAGGCTTCTTCATCAGAAGCAGCCCAATCATAGTCAGCCATCAGGCCTTTTCCTTTCTTTTTAAAGCTTTTCAGCTTTGCATACTTTTCCTTCAGCTTTGAGTATTTGTCATCTTTATTCCTTGGAACAAAGGATTTATTTGTAAAAGCTGAAGGTCTCATGATTTTCTTTGACCTACACTCGTTAGCGAAATGACCTGTCTTTTCGCAGTTGAAACAAGTAGCAGTAGCCTTATCAACAAAAGCTGATGACTTAGGCTTGTCAGCTATAGAAAGAGTTTTTTTCTTTCTAAACATTTTCTTCTTGGCGAATCTCCTGAACTTTTTAGTTAGGAGAGCCAAGGATTCATCATCATCTGAAGAATCAGAATCTGATGACCTTTCAGAGTTACTTTCTAACTCAGTGATAGTGACCACGGGTCGCTGAGTAGAAGGTTCCTCTGAGATTAAAGCAATAGGGGTGCTTTTGGAATCTTTTACAAGATTCTTCTTAAGATGGATAGACTGCTCATGATTCAGCAATGTGCCATATAAGGTAGCGAGTGTCATTGATCTTAGATCTTTTGACAGCTTGAGACACATGGAATAATTGTCCCAGCTTTCAGGTAAACATTCTAAAAACTTTGTCAGCACTTCAAAGTTAGAATATTCCTTACCAACCGTTTTAAGATCTATAATTAAGCAATTAAAACGTTGATGAACTTCAGAGAGAGTTTCATTCTTACCAGAAATGAAGCTTTCGTATTGTCTTACCAGGTTGATCTTTCTTGAATCCTGGACTTCAGACGTTCCTTCATACTGAACACATATTGTGTCCCACATGGCTTTTGAGGATTTCAGGTTCATGACGGAATGGTAGACTTCGTCAGGAAGGGCCATGGATAGTATGGATCTGGCTTTTGTATCTATAGCCACTTTCTTCTTGTCTTCATCGGTCCACATGTGTATTTCCTTTGGAATCAGCCTTTCAGGAATAGCAGCTCGAGTTAGAGTGGCTGGAACTAAAGGATCAATAGTTACAGGGATGTGTGGGCCGAGTTGTAGGATGATTAGGTTGTCCACTTGTGGTTGAGGTTGCTGATGACAAGACCTTGACGGTTGCTGACGTGTATCGGGGATGCACTTTGGAAATCTCTGGTGTGAGATTTCCTATCAATTTGATTCTGATCGATATGCGTGAGTTGTGCGTGATCGTGGGCATGGACTGGATGGATGCTTTCGATGCTGAAATTGTTTGCCGTCGCAAACAAGTACGAGTTCGAACCCCAAGTGGCGGAGAACTGCTAGTTTAGGGCGATTCGCCCAGGCGGACCTCAGCGATATGTTCGGCTACGAGAGCTCGGAGATACTTACATCACAGTGGTCGGGGATATCTAGCGTATGTGATAGACACACACGTCGACGGAGAGAAGAAGACTGCGGAGGATGTGCCAGTTGTTCGGGAGTTTTGCTGACGTATTCCCCGACGATTTACCGAGGATACCTCCCGAACAACAGGTAGAGTTCCGCATTGACTTGATTCCGGGAGCTGCACCGGTGGCCAAGGCACCTTATCGCCTGGCTCCACCGGAAATGAAGGAGTTGTACACTCAGTTGCAGGAACTTCTCGAAAAGGAGTTTATCAAGCCGAGTTGTTCACCGTGGGGAGCCCCGATTCTGTTTGTGAAAAAGAAGGACGGGTCCCAGCGGATGTGTATAGACTACCGTGAGTTGAATAAGCTTACGGTGAAGAATCGTTATCCTCTGCCAAGGATCGACGACTTGTTCGACCAGCTACATGGAGCCTCGTGGTTCTCTAAGATTGATTTGAGGTCGAGATATCACCAGATGCGGGTGAGGAGTGAGGATACGGAGAAGACGGCCTTTCGTACACGTTATGGCCATTACGAGTTTGTGGTGATGCCTTTCGGGCTCACCAATGCACTAGCAGCGTTCATGGACCTCATGAATAGGGTGTGTAGCCCGATGCTGGATCGGTCAGTGATTGTGTTCATCGACGATATTCTCGTGTATTCGAAGTCGAAGGAAGAGCACGAGATGCATTTGCGAGAAGTTTTGGAGGTTTTGAGGTGGGAGAAACTTTATGCTAAGTTCTCCAAGTGTGAGTTCTAGTTACGGGATGTCCAATTCCTAGGACATGTCGTGAACCAGAATGGTATTATGGTCGATCCGGCCAAGATTACAGCAGTGATGCGGTGGGAAGTGCCGAAGACTCCTACCGAGGTACGGAGTTTTCTTGGGTTAGTCGGGTACTACCGGAGATTTATTCAGGATTTCTCCAAGATTGCATTACCTATGACCCGTTTGACGAAGAAATCCACGGCTTTTAGTTGGGGTGAGGAGCAACAAAGGGCTTTTGAGGAGCTGCGCAGACGTTTATACGAGGCTCCAGTTAGGGGTGAGCAATACCGGGTACCCGCCCTATTTTCATGGAATCGGAACCGTAGGTTCCTAGAAAAAAAGAACCGGAACCGGAACCGTTCCCGTCGGTTCTCTATTTTTTGGAACCGGTCCCGGAACCGCTGGGAACCGGTTTCGGTTCCGGGTACCCGATGACAACTTTTTATTTTTATTTTTTAACATTGTTTGGAGCAATAGATAGACCTGGCTAACCCGTTTAACCCACTAACCCATTTAACACGTTTAACATTTGTAAATATAAAACTTTTAATAGGATGCTCCAACATAATAGGGTGCACCAACTTAGAGGGTCCAAGCCAACGGACTCAAACCACCAAGCTAGGGTCAAAGGGGGTGATGCAAATGAAAATACAAGTGGTGAGATCATATTTCTAGTGGGCATAGAGCATAAGGTTTTTGTTTCCCACCAATGTGGGATGGGAGGAAATCCCACTTCCTTGTAAAACATACAGAAATTGACATCTCCTATATGCCATAAGTTACGATATATTTCTTCCATTTAGAAGCCAAATTGGACACTATCATCTAAATGAAAGTTGTTCATTGATATCTTTGGATTCCACAGAAACTGGATTCATGCAATTCGGAGCTATAATCAGACCGCTACAACCTTTACAAAAACAGTGCGCAAGTTCTTTTGTACAATGTGAAAACTCAGGGTTTTGACACATTTAAAATCATAATTAGGACTTTAACTCTTCATAACAGTTCTTAAGGACATTCTAATCTTTCTAACAGTATATCGTACACCTCATTTGAACCAACGGTTGATTTTCTATGAATTTTCTAATATGTAATAAATAATTAAATATATTATATATAGATATTTTCTATTAAAATATACCGGGTACCCAGCGGTTCCGGTTCTGGGTACCCAGCGGGACCGGGTACCCGGTCCCGGAACCGGTCCCGGCGGGTAACCAGCGGGTAGCGGTTCTTAAAAAATAAGAACCGGAACCGGACCCAGTTTCAATCGGTTCCGGTTCCGAAATCGGCAGTTCCGGTTCCAAAGGCGGGTACCCAGTTCCGCTGCTCACCCCTAGCTCCAGTGTTGACTTTGCCCGAGGGTATGGAGGATCTGGTAGTGTATTGTGACGCTTCTCACCAGGGATTGGGAGCCGTGCTCATGCATCGCGGTAAGGTTAGAGCTTATGCTTCGAGGCGGTTGAAGCCTCATGAGGCGAACTACCCGACACATGACCTAGAGTTGGGAGCAGTGGTGTTTGCTCTCAAGATTTGGAGGCATTACTTGTATGGCGTCAAGTGTACGATATACACTGACCATAAAAGCCTCAAGTACTTGATGGACCAGCAAAACCTCAACATGCGTCAGAGGAGGTGGCTTGACGTAGTTAAAGATTATGATTGTGAGATACTTTACCACTCGGGTAAAGCGAATGTTGTTGCGGATGCACTTAGTCGACATCCGGTTGGTGAGCCACTGCGGGGTTTGTGTAAACGGTTAACAGTGGTTGCACCTCTCCTTGAGTCGATAGGTAGTGCTCAGGAAGTGGCAGTCCTGGACGAGAATGCCAAACGCGGGAGAGTTTTGGGTGAGATTCCGAATTTTTCCCGTGATAGTCGAGGTCTTTTGACCCGGTATGGTCGAGTGTGGGTTCCCTTCACTGGCGGGAACAGGCAGATATTGTTGGATGAGGCGCATAAGTCCAAGTTTTCGATTCATCCTGGAGCTACGAAGATGTACCGCGACCTGCGGGAGAATTATTGGTGGCCCGGCATGAAGCGGGATGTCGCCAAGTGTGTAGAGGTATGCTTGACTTGTCGGAAAGTCAAGGCTGAGCATCAGCGGCCGCATGGGAAGTTGCAGCCTTTAGAGATTCCGGTATGGAAATGGGAGCAGATCACGATGGATCTCATTACGAAACTCCCAAAGACTCTACGTGGGAATGATGCTATTTGGGTGATCGTCGATCGTCTGACCAAGAGTGCTCACTTTTTGGCCATCGGGGAGAGCTCCTCAGCGGAGAAGCTCGCAGAGATTTTCGTGCGAGAGATTGTAGCCAGGCACGGGGTGCCAGTTGCGATTGTCTCTGACAGGGACACCCGTTTTACCTCCCGGTTTTGGGAGAAGTTTCAGGTAGAGATGGGTACACGGTTACATTTTAGCACGACTTTTCATCCACAGACCGACGGGCAGAGTGAACAGACTATTCAGACACTCGAGGATATGCTTCGGGCATATGCCATTGATTTTGGAGGTAGTTGGGATCAGTACCTTCCGTTGGCGGAGTTTTCCTACAACAACAGCTTTCATTCTAGTATTGGCATGCCGCAGTACGAGATGTTGTATGGTAGGAAGTGCAGGATCCCCATTTGCTGGGGCGAGGTTGGTCAGCGAGTATTGCGGAGCACCGATATTGTGCTGAAGACGACGGAGATGATACAGATGGTGCGGGACCGTCTGGTTACTGCACAGAGTCGGCATAAGAGTTACGCCGACTAGAGACGATCAGATTTGGAGTTTCAGGTGGGAGATTATGTTTTGTTGAAGGTTTCACCCTGGAAAGGGGTGATTCGGTTTCGTAAACGGGGAAAGTTAGGACCCCGTTACATTGGACCTTACAAGATCATTGCTCGGGTGGGAAAGGTAGCTTATTGCTTAGAGTTGCCGGACGAGCTGAGTTTGATCTACAACACTTTCCACGTGTCTCAGTTGCGAAAGTGTGTGGTGGATGAGTCTGCGGTGATTCCTCTCGAGGATATTCAGATCGACGAGCGGCTTAATTACGTAGAGAAGCCGATCGCCATTGTTGACATGAAGACGAGAACCTCGCGTAACAAGGTAATTGGCTTGGTGAAAGCCCAGTGGCAGCACCGAAAGGGTTCCGAGTGGACTTGGGAACCCGAGGTTGAGATGAGGGAGAACTATCCAGAGCTATTTGCGGGCGTAGACTTCAAGGACGAAGTCTAATTCAAGGGGGGAGAGTTGTAAAGCCTGTGTCCCGGTATGGTTTTCTTTTATTTTGTTTAATGTTTTCTTTAAATAATTGTATATTAACGGGTTTGACGGAAATGACCAAAATGTTATGAAGAGGGACTAAATTGGTTAAGTTTTAATTTATTTTGCAAGTTATAGAAGTGAGGGGCTAAATGTGCCATATTGTATAACTTGCATGGGATCGGCCCATAAGGAATCGACCCCCCTCCTTTCTTCTCGTTTACTTTCATCCCACGCAAGAATAAACCACAAGAAACCCTAATCGCGGTTCCCTTCCCATCCTCTTCCCTACCTGTTATCACCGCCGAACACCTTCCCCCCAAACAGCGCCGTCGCCGCTGCTCTCCTGCCGGTGAAGAATAAAGTGCAGCGAGAGAGGGAGAGAACGAGAGAGAAAGGGAGCCGGAGTTCGTGTGTCGTTGATGTGTCGTCGCGAGGTAAGGTCCCTCATCCCCTTGCTTTTCGTTCTTCGTTGTTTTCAACCACAAAACCACCATCGCCGCCGCGTGCGGCCATGGCTGCTGCCGACTGTCGCCGCCGTGCACCTCCAGTCCGGTGGCTGTGATGGCGGGTCTGCGGCCGTGGGTTTGGTTGGATGTGTGTGTGGCGAGAAGGGTTGGGTGGATACCCTTTTCTTTGTCTCGTCAGAATGTATACCGAATCGCCACCACCGCCGGTGGTGGCTGCTGCTGCCACTGCCGCCGCCGTGCACCACCAGTCGGTGGTTGTATCGTGCATGGTCGGAGGGTGTTAGTTGTGCGTGGAGTGTGTGGCCGAGATAGGACGGTTAGATCGTCCCGTTGTCTCACCGGATTTTTATGGGTATCGAACCACCACCACCGCCAGAGGTGGCTGCCGCCGCCACTGACCACCACTGCCGGAGGTGGCAGTGGGTGGTGAGTGGTTTAGTCCAGCCCTTAGTAACCCTAAAACCCTAACTCGTGAACCCTAGTTGCAAACCCGAAAACCCTAAATCGTTTTAAATGTTATCATTTTATGTGAATCGCCTGCTTTATCCCTGTTTTGTAAAATCTGTAGTTTAATCTATGAAATTCGGATTGAGGTGAAACCAGTAAACAAATCTCCCAATTTGTGTCTCATGAGTTTCTTGTGTTTTGAAGAAAAATCAATTCGGCCTCTAGCTTGGGCAAAAATGGCAATTAGTACAGACTGGTCCGAAATTCCTGTTTCGGGTAGTCTGTCTTAGAAAATTCGTATAAATTAGTAGGGACTTCGTATGAGCGCGTACGATATGTCCCTGGAGACCTAAGACATAGAACTTTCTATTTTTGGAATAATATTTCTGGTTTAATGAGTTTAAGGGGGGCTAAACAGGTCACGAACAGACCTGTAGTTTTAGATCAAAAATCGGGAAAATGCACGTTTAGACTTGTAGTTGTATTTTCAGGTTGGGACTTCACTTTAACACTTGATAACACCTCTTTAGGTGCAAAGAAGTGAGTTGGAGTTGACGGGCTCGTATTGCTGTTCGTGGAGTTCTACATTGCTTTCTGAGGTGAGTTCACTCACTGCGTAGGATAGAGATTGTATGCGCATTGCTGTAGTTCGTGTGTCATATCTGTGTTGTTTGTGTATAGTACTAGGCCGAGTAGTGTCTAGTATAAGGTTTTGGGTGTCGTATAAATCTCGGGGAGACCGAGGACTCGGGGAGACCGAGGAGTACGTACACGGGTGTGGTATGAACTCGGGGAGACCGAGGGATGCATACACGAGCATTGTAGGAATTCAGGGAGACCAAATGGTACATGCATAGGTGTTCTTGTATGAGTGTGCTTGTATTATTAAATTGCTTGTGTTGGTTGTTATATCTACCTGCTGATAGGGGTGGTGTCGATATGATTGATATTGTACGCATGTGTTTGAATTCACTAAGCTTCGTACTTACTCTTTCCCTAGAAATTACTTTTTCAGGTACGAGTGGCAGCAAGGCGTGACGGTACACACTGGCGCGTTGAGAAGACCTTTGTCATTAATTATTTTGAGACTTAAGTTTAGAGTTATTACATTTTCTGCTGTGTTATTTTGGATTGGTTATTTAACTTAACGGTTTTTGATGAAACGTTTATGTTGGTTCCCGTTTTGCTTAAACAAGATTATCGGATCTATTATTTTGACTGGGGAGGAATGCGCAGACTCAGCATTGGTGTTATCTCTGTCTTCTGGGCCAGAGATTTTCACACAACCTTCAAGCTTTGCTATTCTGTCTTCTAGGCCAGAGATAGCAGGCGTGATTTTCCTCAGCTCTGTGCGATCCTCCTCTGTGAAAGATTCCAGAATAGGGACAGGGGCAGGAGCAGGAGCTGGACTATTTGCCTTGTTTACCAGTGTCTCGATCATCGTCTTCATAGAGCTAACGTCGGTCTTTACAGAGCCTAAGACAGTCTTGACCTCTGACATATCACCCTCGAGTTTTTCAACCGATGTCTTCAGCGTTGTTACTTCGCTGGACATGGTCGAAACTGATGTTTTGAGGCTTGTGTAGTCAGTGTAGATGTCACAGAGCACCTTGGCAAAATCGCTGAGCGTCTTATCAAGACTCTTGATGTCTTCAGTGGAAGCTTTCTTCTCCACCACCGTTGTCAGCTTTGTCAAGTTCTCTCCAGCGTTTGTTACAGCTGTTGAGTTGTTGGAGAGTGTGGTGGTGAGACTGGACAGCTTTGTTTCCACGGACTTCAGCGAGGCGTTGATGTCTCCCAAATTAGGACCTGTAACATATAAGTACTTATGAACAAAGGAAAGCTCAGAAGTTTCAGGTTTAGTTACAGTGTTTAAGGTGGGATTAGTACCTGCAGGAGGATTGATGAACTCGTCGAAGTTGCAAGTTCCTGAATAGTGTTCCATATCCTCTTCGAAAGTACGGTGAGGTATGGTGAACTCTGCAGGTCCTTTCTTCATCATTTGTTGAGAAGCATCAGCGGCGGCTTCTGGAATGATGGCATCTCCAGTGTTTGCTGGAGGAGTGTCCAAGTGAGTGGAGGGAGAAGCGAAGGTTAAGATTGGGGTTCGGGTTCTGAGTTCAGCGTTGGAATCGCTGACAATCACTTCATCAGTCTTTTGAGAGACTGAGGGAGGTTGGGTAGTTTCCAAGTTTCTAACCTCAGCGTTTGGAGACGCTGAAGTCTGGATTGGAGGGATGGCTTGCACGGGTGTGGCAGAGCGTACCACGGAACTTTCCTTCAGCTCTTCAGAACGAGCTGAGGAGTCTTCAGCATGGAATTGCTGGGGTTGCTCCTTGGTTTTCTTGATCCTTTTGGAATCAAGTTGGGTGTGTGAGGGTTTCCTTTTCTTATAAGGAGAGGATGTTGTGGCCGGGGTATCAGCGATTGGTATTGTCGCTGAAGGAGCCATAGAAAGCGGAGAATTTAGAAGAGAGAGAAGAGTAGAGAGACGTACCTCATTGGCGACAGGCTTGAAGTCGAGAACCTTAGGGCCAATCTGAGAAAGTTTCAGATCACCCTCTTTAGGATAGCTGTCCTTCAGGCCATATTGAAAGATGGCGCTGATGAATCGTGGGTAAGGAACCCATGCTGGTCTGTCAGCGGCAGAATCGACACGTTGAATCAGGTCTTCATAAATAATGGAGGCCCAGTCAATATTTAGACCTTTCAGCAGTGCGTATCCCATGGACTGCTGAGGTTGGGCGGCTTGATCAGAAGATCCGGATTTCGCTGTCATGCAGCTGATCAGGTGAGCGAAGATGAAATTCATCTCGCTGGGCATTTTGGATTTCTTTATCAGCGTCAGTTTCTTCTCAGGCTTCTTGTCCCTTCCAATATCCCAGATATAACCCATTGCATCAAGCAAAGCAATGATTGCTTCTCTGTCAGCATGCTTTTTGTGGTCAGGGAATGGAATGAAGGGTTTTTCTTTGGAGGCATTTGGGAAGTTTAGGGCTTTGCGGATAATTGCGGGTGTGATCTTGATGGTGCCATACTCAGTATCGCTGAGTATGCAGTCTATGGTTTTGGATGGATCTTTGGCAGAAGGTAGCTCAGTGTGTCTGGCAGAGTACCAGAACTGGGATAAGAGCCGCTGACTGGCAGGAGGTGTTATGGTCAGGGCTGTGTAGATGGGGCTGTTCTTCAGAAAACTTACATCATCGTCCAGATGTGATACTTGCTTCCGAGGAGGAAACTCGAGAAGAGCTGAGAGGTTGTTGGCCTTAGTCCAATCGAGTTGATCCAGCTCGAACTTCACCTGGGGGGCTTTGAAGATTTCCATTTCCTCAGAGTCAGTGGAGATGGATTCAACGGTAACATTCAGCTTTGAAGATGCCATATCACTGTATTATCAGTTCAACCAAAGATGTTAACAGATAAGAATTATCTTAATGTGGAAAGAAATTTCCGTTAAGATTTAACGAATCTTGTCCATTTCATTCAGACAAAAAATGTCTTAATGAAGATTAGGGTTTTTCTTGATTTTAAAAGAAAAGTAAAACCCATAAAATCTTGTATTCCAGTTTCTAAAAGAAAAATGGATACGAATGAAGAACAAGTTTAAGATTTAGATTTAAAACTTGAAGAACAACCATGAAATGGTTGTGTTCATAAAACCATGAAAGAAATGATTTTATTTTAAAAAAAAATTCTTTTGTTTGATCTTGTTAAAACAAAGAGAAGATCGAAAACAAGTTATACGCATTTGATAAAAAATAAGAACATATTAACCTTGAAGTTTTGATGAAGAAGATGATGAACAGTTCTTGAGGTTTTTGAGAGCACAAATGCAACAGAGAATTCTTTTCTTGCGGAGAAAGATTGTTCGCGTAAAAGACAAATATAAACCAAGAGTTGTTTATATAATGATTTTTAGAGAGAGAAAACTTTGAGCGGGAAAAGGTTTTCATCATGACACGGACACGTGATTGCATTTGATTGGAAGTTTGAACAAAACGTGCAAACGTGTGTCAGAAAGAAATCGTGCCGAGTGTTATCCGTTGCAATGACGTCACAACTGTCCTTTCACATTCTTTTAGGATGTCTCTGAGGTTTTGAAAAACTCAGGGACTCTTTTGAAAAACATGAAGCACTGAATAGAAATATCAGTGAAGGTTTAAGGAATTTTCAAAATATCGCTGTTAAGGAAGAGATATTCAGCGATGCAATTTATTTTGAAATCTTGCATTTACATGCGATTGTCAGAGAGAGAAAACATACCTGGATATCAGTTTAACCAAGTTTATTCAGAGAGAAGATGATGAAATGGATTATAAAAGTTGATTTTATCCCGAAGCCTATACAAGAATGTATAAACGTATCGCTGATAAATGTGAACCGCTGAAGATTTTATCCTTCAAAGTTCAGCATTCCAAGCTCGC
Source organism: Saussurea involucrata (assembly GCA_033807775.1). Classification (NCBI taxonomy): domain Eukaryota; kingdom Viridiplantae; phylum Streptophyta; class Magnoliopsida; order Asterales; family Asteraceae; genus Saussurea; species Saussurea involucrata. Next base: position 97,211,402 of record CM066319.1, read on the forward strand.
TGATGAGAAAGTTGAATCTTGTCTCATCAAGAGGTTTGGTAAACAAATCAGCTAACTGATAATCAGTTGGGATAAAATGAAGTTCTATATCACCATTCATCACATGATCTCTGATAAAATGATATCTGATTTCTATGTGTTTTGTCTTTGAGTGTAGCACTGGATTGTTTGCTATAGCGATGGCACTTGTGCTATCGCAGTAGATTGGAATTTTGGAGAGCTGAAGATCATAGTCTAGTAGCTGATTTCTCATCCACAAGATTTGAGAACAGCAGCTTCCAGCGGCTACATACTCAGCTTCAGCTGTGGAAGTGGACACTGAGTTTTGCTTCTTACTTGTCCAACTTACCAGCTTTCCACCCAGGAGCTGACATCCTCCTGTGGTGCTTTTCCTATCCATTTTGCAACCTGCAAAATCACTGTCTGAATAGGCGGTTAGATCGAATCCTGAGTCTTTGGGATACCAAAGACCTAGATTCGATGTACCCTTAAGATATCGAAAGATTCGCTTTACAGCTTTCATATGGGATATCTTAGGTTCAGCTTGATATCGTGCACACAGACATGTTGCAAACATGATATCGGGTCGGCTGAACTTTCAGCGGTGGTGCCATAGGGGTTTTCATAGCTGAACTTTCAGTTAAGTCGAATTTCTTCAGCATATCTTTAACATACTTTCCCTGATTTATAAAAGTTCCTTTTTCAGTTTGCTTAATCTGAAGACAAAGGAAATACGTTAGTTCACCCATCATACTCATTTTATACTCATCTTTCATTCTATCAGCGAAACGAGTACAAAGCTCAGGGTTAGTAGAACCAAATATAATGTCATCAACATATATGGAGACTGAAAAGAAGAAGGTAAATGGCTTTAAAGAAAAATGCTTAAAAGATGAGTTTGAGAAGGAAAAGAAAGTTTTTCATTTGGAGATAAGGAGGCTTATTAAGAAATTATCTGATTTATCAACTAAAATCATGATAGAGAGGAAGTCCAAATCTGATTTGCAGTCAAGGTTTGATTTGTATGTTAAAAAGTTTAGGGAATTTGAAACGAAAGTTGTTGACAAATCAAATCATAGTTCAAAAGATCAGATTCGTTCTTCTAATCTGTTTTATGATTCTGCTATTGATAAATCTTATAATTGTTCTTTTAAAAAGATAAAAATGGAATGGAGAGTTAAAGGAACAACTTCCAAGAAAGAAGTGCCAAAATCAAAGGTTCCTAATTCAAATGTCAAGAAGAACAATACATTTCAAAGAAAATCTTTTGTTAAACCTGATGTGATTTATTCTGTAAATCAATTAGTCAGAATTGCACAAAAGAAACTTTGTTGTTCATATTGTGGGACTGATGATTTTGTGAAAAAGAATTTTATTCAGCACTGGTATGGTTCTTATAGAATATCTGCATATGCCACTGCACCTAACAAACCTGGACCCAAGTTCATATGGGTACCAAAGACAACTTAATCTGTTTTGCAGGTTATTCATGTGTAGAGCTGAATGATAATACTGACACATGACTTAAAACCGATGCTGTGCTTAAATTGAGAATCTTGACTTTTGGATAATTCAGTCCAAAACTCGATCTGAATGTAATTATGGATTTCTGATTCATATAGATCAATTTGTTGATCTTGAAGATTTTTTTGAAAAAGTTCTGTTTGCTATGAGGTTATCGAACTCATAGATGTGAGTGTTTTTCGTAGAAAACATTTCCAGAGAATATGTTTAGAATCACATTTTGAGCAACCCTGCAAATTTTGGTTGAAAAAATCTGATTTTTGAGCAAGTTATGGTGATTTGAAGTTCAGAATGTTCAAAAATCACAAAATCCAAACATTTTTCTATGGCATTTTCTCTGGATAGTTTTATCAGAATTCAGACTCTGTTACTCAGAAGTTCTGACTCTATTACTCAGAAGTTCTGACTCTACTACTCAGAATTCTGACTCAACTAATCAGAATTCTGACTCTGATACTTAGAATTTTGAGCAAGTTACTCAGAATTCTGACTCTTCTAATCAGAATTCTGACTCTACTACTCAGAATTTTTTTTTGATAACTAATGAGGAATCATCGTAGATGATTACCAAAAAGTGCCTTATTCTTCTTCTTCTCAAATTTACCTTCTTCTTCTCAAATTTTTCAATATGGAGATAAGTAGAGAGAGTATCATACCATGCACGTGGAGCTTGCTTTAAGCCATAAAGTGCCTTATCCAGTTTATAGACATAATCTGGACGCTTAGGATCTGAGAATCCTGGAGGTTGTTCCACATATACTTCTTCATTCAGCTTTCCATTTAGAAACGCTGACTTAACATTCATCTGATGTACAGTGAAGTTTTTGTGTACAGCATATGCTAAGAAAAGACGAATAGATTCAAGTCTTGCTACTAGAGCAAAAGTTTCGTCATAATCTATGCCTTCCTCTTGTCTGTATCCCTGAGCAACAAGACGAGCTTTGTTGCGAGTTACAGTACCATGTTCGTCCAACTTGTTTCGATAGACCCATTTAGTGCCTATCACCGTTTTGTCAGTTGGTCTACGAACAAGTTTCCAAACTTTGTTTCTTTCGAATTCAGTCAGCTCTTCTTGCATAGCGCTGGCCCAGTTTGGATCTCTGAGGGCATCATCTATTTTCTTTGGTTCAGTTAGAGAAATAAAGTTAACAAATAAACAAATATTACCTGCACTTCTACGAGTCTGAATACCAGCGTTGGGATCACCAAGAATTTGATCGATTGGGTGATTTACAGTCCATCGCTGAGCCGGAGCATGCGTCGCTGACTCAGTCTGAACTGGAGAAACTGAAGATGAGGCTTCAGCTACTTCTGGATTATCAGCTAAGAGAGGAATGTTTGCGTTTTCCACTTCATTAACTGATTGCTGAGAAATAGATGGAATTTCTGAGACATTTGGATCAACTGCAGGTATAGTGTTTATAGGAACAGCTGAGACCCAAGATGTTTCAGCTTCACTATTTTGCATATTTGGAATGATAGAAGGACCATCATTTTCTACTGTGTGAGCATGAGGAGTGGGAACATCTTCTGAATCACCAAGATGAGAAAACATCCATTGATTCAGTTCTTCTGTATCAGCATTCGGTTTAGAGTTCGCTGAACGGGATTCGTCAAACGTGACGTGAATAGTTTCTTCTACAGTTTGTCTTCTTCGGTTGAAGACTCTGAAGGCTTTGGAAACTGAGGAGTATCCAAGAAAGATTCCATCATCAGCCTTAGGATCAAACTTTCCAAGGGCATCTCTGTTGTTCAGTATGAAACACTGACATCCAAAGATGTGAAGAAAGCTGATTGAAGGCTTTCTCCCATGAAAGAGTTCGTAGGCTGTCTTTTTGAATCTTTTAACTATCAGCGACCTATTTTGCGTAAAACAAGCAGTGTTGACAGCTTCTGCCCAAAACTGAGTAGGCAGGTGAGAATCGCTGAGCATTGAACGTGCAGCTTCAATAATTGTTCTATTTCTTCTTTCAGCGACTCCGTTTTGTTGTGGTGTTCTCACTGACGAAAAGTTGTGAGAAATACCCTTGCTCTCAAGGAAGGAATCAAGAGAAATGTTTTTGAATTAAGTTCCATGATCACTCCTTATTGAGCGAACAGTCATATTGTTCAGAGTTTCCATCTTCCGAACAAAGGTGATGAGTTCTTCAGGGGTGTCACTCTTAGAACGGAGAAACATTACCCATGTGTAACGAGAGAATTCATCAACTATGACCAGCGTATATTTCTTTCCAGCGATGGATTGTTTGTTAACGGGGCCAAACAAATCCATATGGAGTAGTTGTAGAGGAGATGACACTGAGGAAACTTGCTTTGACTTAAAGCTTGCCTTGGTCTGCTTCCCTTTTACACACGCTGAACATAAGGACTCTTTGGCGTATGAATGTTGACGTAGACCAGTGACTAACTCTTTGGATGAAAGAGTATTCAGTGTCTTGAAGTTGAGATGTGAGAGCCTTTTGTGCCATAGCCAGTTAACATCAGAAGATGCTTTTGAGAAGAAACAGGAGTTCTCAGTGGTTGTTGAGTCCATGTTTATAACGTAAACATTTTCCAAACGATAACCGCTGAGAGCTATCTTCTCCTTTTTGTCAGAGACAAAGCAGGATTCCTTAGTGAAAATCACTTTGTTATCCATGTCGCAAAGCTGACTGATGCTTAGAAGATTATGCTTCAGCCCTTCAACATATGCGACTCTTCTGAAGGATGTTGTACCATTTGAAAGTACACCATACCCTCGGGTATGTCCTTTTCCATTTCCACCGAAAATCACAGAGGGACCCTTCTCTTCCTTGTATTCAGCGAGCAGGTTTTTCTTTCCAGTCATGTGTCTAGAGCATCCGCTATCGAGATACCAGATACCCTTCTTAACCTGCAATACAAAGGAAGATTAGTTTTGCTTGGGTACCCACTTCACCATGTATACGCGTTTGTCAGTGGAAGTAGTTGGAATGGGTTCAGCAGTCTTCGCAGCATTTGAAGATCCAGCTTTGTCTTTCTTCACTTTGGTCAATTTCTTGACCTCAGCGGTAGGAGTCACCTTGACCTGAATTGCAACTGGTTTGGTTTTCTTGGGTGCTATCTTCACCTTAGCAATCTTATCAGCTTTGGTGGTTGTGGGACACTAACTTGCAATATGATCGGTAAGTCCATAGTGATAACATTTCCTATAACTAAAATTAGTTCTAGGACCACTTGAGTGCTGAGCTTTTAATTTGGAATTAGAAGTGCCAGCACCAAGTACACTATTGGTTTTTGAAATAGGAAGAACATTCAGTTCTTCAGATTTCTTACCAAGGATATCTACTCTGAGTCTAGGAGTAGGTCGCTGAACTGATCCAGAGGTCTGATTTCTAGAACCAGATGAATGAATCACTAAGGCTTTGGAAGCATTCAGCTTAGGTACTAAGGTACCCTTCTGAGGATTTTGATAAATAACAATTCCTTTACCTTTGTCTTTAGAGACAGAGGTAGGTTTTGAATAAACCATTTTCTCCTTACCTTTTGAGAGGTAGGAGTTTCCTCAGGGATTGGTGTAACCAACGAGGAGTACTGAGATGAAGAAGTGTCAGCTACTGAGGATACGAACGTTCCAAATTTAAGCATTGAACGTTCAGTGGTTGGTATTGGAGTATCATATTTATAACCCAGACCACGTTTATCACTCAGAGGAATCTGAGCCTTAATTATCTCAGTGATCTTTGTTGAAGAATTACACCATCCTTCAACAGTAGCTTGTTCAGCTTTTAATGCAGCGATAGCTTCCGCTCGTTCGATTTTGACTAGCTGATTTAAATGGACTTGATCTTTAAAATCTTCTTCAAATTTAGAAAGCTTTTCTATTTGAAGGTGGCAGTTTTTAAGCTTTTCAGCGAGATCAAGATTTTGGTTTTCAACCACAGCTTTGCCGTTCATGGCTTCGTATAAACTTCTAGTCAGCAGTTCGATTTTACGGAGACTATCAGCTTCATCAATATTTGCAATATTGGTAAAGAAGGAAGGTGATACCTGAATGGCAGATGTTGAAGTGGAGGGAATGTCTGAACTTTCTTCCTCTTCTTCAATCTTGGCCATGAGACATTGATTTGCTTCATCATCTTCAGAATCAGATGATGAGGCTTCTTCATCAGAAGCAGCCCAATCATAGTCAGCCATCAGGCCTTTTCCTTTCTTTTTAAAGCTTTTCAGCTTTGCATACTTTTCCTTCAGCTTTGAGTATTTGTCATCTTTATTCCTTGGAACAAAGGATTTATTTGTAAAAGCTGAAGGTCTCATGATTTTCTTTGACCTACACTCGTTAGCGAAATGACCTGTCTTTTCGCAGTTGAAACAAGTAGCAGTAGCCTTATCAACAAAAGCTGATGACTTAGGCTTGTCAGCTATAGAAAGAGTTTTTTTCTTTCTAAACATTTTCTTCTTGGCGAATCTCCTGAACTTTTTAGTTAGGAGAGCCAAGGATTCATCATCATCTGAAGAATCAGAATCTGATGACCTTTCAGAGTTACTTTCTAACTCAGTGATAGTGACCACGGGTCGCTGAGTAGAAGGTTCCTCTGAGATTAAAGCAATAGGGGTGCTTTTGGAATCTTTTACAAGATTCTTCTTAAGATGGATAGACTGCTCATGATTCAGCAATGTGCCATATAAGGTAGCGAGTGTCATTGATCTTAGATCTTTTGACAGCTTGAGACACATGGAATAATTGTCCCAGCTTTCAGGTAAACATTCTAAAAACTTTGTCAGCACTTCAAAGTTAGAATATTCCTTACCAACCGTTTTAAGATCTATAATTAAGCAATTAAAACGTTGATGAACTTCAGAGAGAGTTTCATTCTTACCAGAAATGAAGCTTTCGTATTGTCTTACCAGGTTGATCTTTCTTGAATCCTGGACTTCAGACGTTCCTTCATACTGAACACATATTGTGTCCCACATGGCTTTTGAGGATTTCAGGTTCATGACGGAATGGTAGACTTCGTCAGGAAGGGCCATGGATAGTATGGATCTGGCTTTTGTATCTATAGCCACTTTCTTCTTGTCTTCATCGGTCCACATGTGTATTTCCTTTGGAATCAGCCTTTCAGGAATAGCAGCTCGAGTTAGAGTGGCTGGAACTAAAGGATCAATAGTTACAGGGATGTGTGGGCCGAGTTGTAGGATGATTAGGTTGTCCACTTGTGGTTGAGGTTGCTGATGACAAGACCTTGACGGTTGCTGACGTGTATCGGGGATGCACTTTGGAAATCTCTGGTGTGAGATTTCCTATCAATTTGATTCTGATCGATATGCGTGAGTTGTGCGTGATCGTGGGCATGGACTGGATGGATGCTTTCGATGCTGAAATTGTTTGCCGTCGCAAACAAGTACGAGTTCGAACCCCAAGTGGCGGAGAACTGCTAGTTTAGGGCGATTCGCCCAGGCGGACCTCAGCGATATGTTCGGCTACGAGAGCTCGGAGATACTTACATCACAGTGGTCGGGGATATCTAGCGTATGTGATAGACACACACGTCGACGGAGAGAAGAAGACTGCGGAGGATGTGCCAGTTGTTCGGGAGTTTTGCTGACGTATTCCCCGACGATTTACCGAGGATACCTCCCGAACAACAGGTAGAGTTCCGCATTGACTTGATTCCGGGAGCTGCACCGGTGGCCAAGGCACCTTATCGCCTGGCTCCACCGGAAATGAAGGAGTTGTACACTCAGTTGCAGGAACTTCTCGAAAAGGAGTTTATCAAGCCGAGTTGTTCACCGTGGGGAGCCCCGATTCTGTTTGTGAAAAAGAAGGACGGGTCCCAGCGGATGTGTATAGACTACCGTGAGTTGAATAAGCTTACGGTGAAGAATCGTTATCCTCTGCCAAGGATCGACGACTTGTTCGACCAGCTACATGGAGCCTCGTGGTTCTCTAAGATTGATTTGAGGTCGAGATATCACCAGATGCGGGTGAGGAGTGAGGATACGGAGAAGACGGCCTTTCGTACACGTTATGGCCATTACGAGTTTGTGGTGATGCCTTTCGGGCTCACCAATGCACTAGCAGCGTTCATGGACCTCATGAATAGGGTGTGTAGCCCGATGCTGGATCGGTCAGTGATTGTGTTCATCGACGATATTCTCGTGTATTCGAAGTCGAAGGAAGAGCACGAGATGCATTTGCGAGAAGTTTTGGAGGTTTTGAGGTGGGAGAAACTTTATGCTAAGTTCTCCAAGTGTGAGTTCTAGTTACGGGATGTCCAATTCCTAGGACATGTCGTGAACCAGAATGGTATTATGGTCGATCCGGCCAAGATTACAGCAGTGATGCGGTGGGAAGTGCCGAAGACTCCTACCGAGGTACGGAGTTTTCTTGGGTTAGTCGGGTACTACCGGAGATTTATTCAGGATTTCTCCAAGATTGCATTACCTATGACCCGTTTGACGAAGAAATCCACGGCTTTTAGTTGGGGTGAGGAGCAACAAAGGGCTTTTGAGGAGCTGCGCAGACGTTTATACGAGGCTCCAGTTAGGGGTGAGCAATACCGGGTACCCGCCCTATTTTCATGGAATCGGAACCGTAGGTTCCTAGAAAAAAAGAACCGGAACCGGAACCGTTCCCGTCGGTTCTCTATTTTTTGGAACCGGTCCCGGAACCGCTGGGAACCGGTTTCGGTTCCGGGTACCCGATGACAACTTTTTATTTTTATTTTTTAACATTGTTTGGAGCAATAGATAGACCTGGCTAACCCGTTTAACCCACTAACCCATTTAACACGTTTAACATTTGTAAATATAAAACTTTTAATAGGATGCTCCAACATAATAGGGTGCACCAACTTAGAGGGTCCAAGCCAACGGACTCAAACCACCAAGCTAGGGTCAAAGGGGGTGATGCAAATGAAAATACAAGTGGTGAGATCATATTTCTAGTGGGCATAGAGCATAAGGTTTTTGTTTCCCACCAATGTGGGATGGGAGGAAATCCCACTTCCTTGTAAAACATACAGAAATTGACATCTCCTATATGCCATAAGTTACGATATATTTCTTCCATTTAGAAGCCAAATTGGACACTATCATCTAAATGAAAGTTGTTCATTGATATCTTTGGATTCCACAGAAACTGGATTCATGCAATTCGGAGCTATAATCAGACCGCTACAACCTTTACAAAAACAGTGCGCAAGTTCTTTTGTACAATGTGAAAACTCAGGGTTTTGACACATTTAAAATCATAATTAGGACTTTAACTCTTCATAACAGTTCTTAAGGACATTCTAATCTTTCTAACAGTATATCGTACACCTCATTTGAACCAACGGTTGATTTTCTATGAATTTTCTAATATGTAATAAATAATTAAATATATTATATATAGATATTTTCTATTAAAATATACCGGGTACCCAGCGGTTCCGGTTCTGGGTACCCAGCGGGACCGGGTACCCGGTCCCGGAACCGGTCCCGGCGGGTAACCAGCGGGTAGCGGTTCTTAAAAAATAAGAACCGGAACCGGACCCAGTTTCAATCGGTTCCGGTTCCGAAATCGGCAGTTCCGGTTCCAAAGGCGGGTACCCAGTTCCGCTGCTCACCCCTAGCTCCAGTGTTGACTTTGCCCGAGGGTATGGAGGATCTGGTAGTGTATTGTGACGCTTCTCACCAGGGATTGGGAGCCGTGCTCATGCATCGCGGTAAGGTTAGAGCTTATGCTTCGAGGCGGTTGAAGCCTCATGAGGCGAACTACCCGACACATGACCTAGAGTTGGGAGCAGTGGTGTTTGCTCTCAAGATTTGGAGGCATTACTTGTATGGCGTCAAGTGTACGATATACACTGACCATAAAAGCCTCAAGTACTTGATGGACCAGCAAAACCTCAACATGCGTCAGAGGAGGTGGCTTGACGTAGTTAAAGATTATGATTGTGAGATACTTTACCACTCGGGTAAAGCGAATGTTGTTGCGGATGCACTTAGTCGACATCCGGTTGGTGAGCCACTGCGGGGTTTGTGTAAACGGTTAACAGTGGTTGCACCTCTCCTTGAGTCGATAGGTAGTGCTCAGGAAGTGGCAGTCCTGGACGAGAATGCCAAACGCGGGAGAGTTTTGGGTGAGATTCCGAATTTTTCCCGTGATAGTCGAGGTCTTTTGACCCGGTATGGTCGAGTGTGGGTTCCCTTCACTGGCGGGAACAGGCAGATATTGTTGGATGAGGCGCATAAGTCCAAGTTTTCGATTCATCCTGGAGCTACGAAGATGTACCGCGACCTGCGGGAGAATTATTGGTGGCCCGGCATGAAGCGGGATGTCGCCAAGTGTGTAGAGGTATGCTTGACTTGTCGGAAAGTCAAGGCTGAGCATCAGCGGCCGCATGGGAAGTTGCAGCCTTTAGAGATTCCGGTATGGAAATGGGAGCAGATCACGATGGATCTCATTACGAAACTCCCAAAGACTCTACGTGGGAATGATGCTATTTGGGTGATCGTCGATCGTCTGACCAAGAGTGCTCACTTTTTGGCCATCGGGGAGAGCTCCTCAGCGGAGAAGCTCGCAGAGATTTTCGTGCGAGAGATTGTAGCCAGGCACGGGGTGCCAGTTGCGATTGTCTCTGACAGGGACACCCGTTTTACCTCCCGGTTTTGGGAGAAGTTTCAGGTAGAGATGGGTACACGGTTACATTTTAGCACGACTTTTCATCCACAGACCGACGGGCAGAGTGAACAGACTATTCAGACACTCGAGGATATGCTTCGGGCATATGCCATTGATTTTGGAGGTAGTTGGGATCAGTACCTTCCGTTGGCGGAGTTTTCCTACAACAACAGCTTTCATTCTAGTATTGGCATGCCGCAGTACGAGATGTTGTATGGTAGGAAGTGCAGGATCCCCATTTGCTGGGGCGAGGTTGGTCAGCGAGTATTGCGGAGCACCGATATTGTGCTGAAGACGACGGAGATGATACAGATGGTGCGGGACCGTCTGGTTACTGCACAGAGTCGGCATAAGAGTTACGCCGACTAGAGACGATCAGATTTGGAGTTTCAGGTGGGAGATTATGTTTTGTTGAAGGTTTCACCCTGGAAAGGGGTGATTCGGTTTCGTAAACGGGGAAAGTTAGGACCCCGTTACATTGGACCTTACAAGATCATTGCTCGGGTGGGAAAGGTAGCTTATTGCTTAGAGTTGCCGGACGAGCTGAGTTTGATCTACAACACTTTCCACGTGTCTCAGTTGCGAAAGTGTGTGGTGGATGAGTCTGCGGTGATTCCTCTCGAGGATATTCAGATCGACGAGCGGCTTAATTACGTAGAGAAGCCGATCGCCATTGTTGACATGAAGACGAGAACCTCGCGTAACAAGGTAATTGGCTTGGTGAAAGCCCAGTGGCAGCACCGAAAGGGTTCCGAGTGGACTTGGGAACCCGAGGTTGAGATGAGGGAGAACTATCCAGAGCTATTTGCGGGCGTAGACTTCAAGGACGAAGTCTAATTCAAGGGGGGAGAGTTGTAAAGCCTGTGTCCCGGTATGGTTTTCTTTTATTTTGTTTAATGTTTTCTTTAAATAATTGTATATTAACGGGTTTGACGGAAATGACCAAAATGTTATGAAGAGGGACTAAATTGGTTAAGTTTTAATTTATTTTGCAAGTTATAGAAGTGAGGGGCTAAATGTGCCATATTGTATAACTTGCATGGGATCGGCCCATAAGGAATCGACCCCCCTCCTTTCTTCTCGTTTACTTTCATCCCACGCAAGAATAAACCACAAGAAACCCTAATCGCGGTTCCCTTCCCATCCTCTTCCCTACCTGTTATCACCGCCGAACACCTTCCCCCCAAACAGCGCCGTCGCCGCTGCTCTCCTGCCGGTGAAGAATAAAGTGCAGCGAGAGAGGGAGAGAACGAGAGAGAAAGGGAGCCGGAGTTCGTGTGTCGTTGATGTGTCGTCGCGAGGTAAGGTCCCTCATCCCCTTGCTTTTCGTTCTTCGTTGTTTTCAACCACAAAACCACCATCGCCGCCGCGTGCGGCCATGGCTGCTGCCGACTGTCGCCGCCGTGCACCTCCAGTCCGGTGGCTGTGATGGCGGGTCTGCGGCCGTGGGTTTGGTTGGATGTGTGTGTGGCGAGAAGGGTTGGGTGGATACCCTTTTCTTTGTCTCGTCAGAATGTATACCGAATCGCCACCACCGCCGGTGGTGGCTGCTGCTGCCACTGCCGCCGCCGTGCACCACCAGTCGGTGGTTGTATCGTGCATGGTCGGAGGGTGTTAGTTGTGCGTGGAGTGTGTGGCCGAGATAGGACGGTTAGATCGTCCCGTTGTCTCACCGGATTTTTATGGGTATCGAACCACCACCACCGCCAGAGGTGGCTGCCGCCGCCACTGACCACCACTGCCGGAGGTGGCAGTGGGTGGTGAGTGGTTTAGTCCAGCCCTTAGTAACCCTAAAACCCTAACTCGTGAACCCTAGTTGCAAACCCGAAAACCCTAAATCGTTTTAAATGTTATCATTTTATGTGAATCGCCTGCTTTATCCCTGTTTTGTAAAATCTGTAGTTTAATCTATGAAATTCGGATTGAGGTGAAACCAGTAAACAAATCTCCCAATTTGTGTCTCATGAGTTTCTTGTGTTTTGAAGAAAAATCAATTCGGCCTCTAGCTTGGGCAAAAATGGCAATTAGTACAGACTGGTCCGAAATTCCTGTTTCGGGTAGTCTGTCTTAGAAAATTCGTATAAATTAGTAGGGACTTCGTATGAGCGCGTACGATATGTCCCTGGAGACCTAAGACATAGAACTTTCTATTTTTGGAATAATATTTCTGGTTTAATGAGTTTAAGGGGGGCTAAACAGGTCACGAACAGACCTGTAGTTTTAGATCAAAAATCGGGAAAATGCACGTTTAGACTTGTAGTTGTATTTTCAGGTTGGGACTTCACTTTAACACTTGATAACACCTCTTTAGGTGCAAAGAAGTGAGTTGGAGTTGACGGGCTCGTATTGCTGTTCGTGGAGTTCTACATTGCTTTCTGAGGTGAGTTCACTCACTGCGTAGGATAGAGATTGTATGCGCATTGCTGTAGTTCGTGTGTCATATCTGTGTTGTTTGTGTATAGTACTAGGCCGAGTAGTGTCTAGTATAAGGTTTTGGGTGTCGTATAAATCTCGGGGAGACCGAGGACTCGGGGAGACCGAGGAGTACGTACACGGGTGTGGTATGAACTCGGGGAGACCGAGGGATGCATACACGAGCATTGTAGGAATTCAGGGAGACCAAATGGTACATGCATAGGTGTTCTTGTATGAGTGTGCTTGTATTATTAAATTGCTTGTGTTGGTTGTTATATCTACCTGCTGATAGGGGTGGTGTCGATATGATTGATATTGTACGCATGTGTTTGAATTCACTAAGCTTCGTACTTACTCTTTCCCTAGAAATTACTTTTTCAGGTACGAGTGGCAGCAAGGCGTGACGGTACACACTGGCGCGTTGAGAAGACCTTTGTCATTAATTATTTTGAGACTTAAGTTTAGAGTTATTACATTTTCTGCTGTGTTATTTTGGATTGGTTATTTAACTTAACGGTTTTTGATGAAACGTTTATGTTGGTTCCCGTTTTGCTTAAACAAGATTATCGGATCTATTATTTTGACTGGGGAGGAATGCGCAGACTCAGCATTGGTGTTATCTCTGTCTTCTGGGCCAGAGATTTTCACACAACCTTCAAGCTTTGCTATTCTGTCTTCTAGGCCAGAGATAGCAGGCGTGATTTTCCTCAGCTCTGTGCGATCCTCCTCTGTGAAAGATTCCAGAATAGGGACAGGGGCAGGAGCAGGAGCTGGACTATTTGCCTTGTTTACCAGTGTCTCGATCATCGTCTTCATAGAGCTAACGTCGGTCTTTACAGAGCCTAAGACAGTCTTGACCTCTGACATATCACCCTCGAGTTTTTCAACCGATGTCTTCAGCGTTGTTACTTCGCTGGACATGGTCGAAACTGATGTTTTGAGGCTTGTGTAGTCAGTGTAGATGTCACAGAGCACCTTGGCAAAATCGCTGAGCGTCTTATCAAGACTCTTGATGTCTTCAGTGGAAGCTTTCTTCTCCACCACCGTTGTCAGCTTTGTCAAGTTCTCTCCAGCGTTTGTTACAGCTGTTGAGTTGTTGGAGAGTGTGGTGGTGAGACTGGACAGCTTTGTTTCCACGGACTTCAGCGAGGCGTTGATGTCTCCCAAATTAGGACCTGTAACATATAAGTACTTATGAACAAAGGAAAGCTCAGAAGTTTCAGGTTTAGTTACAGTGTTTAAGGTGGGATTAGTACCTGCAGGAGGATTGATGAACTCGTCGAAGTTGCAAGTTCCTGAATAGTGTTCCATATCCTCTTCGAAAGTACGGTGAGGTATGGTGAACTCTGCAGGTCCTTTCTTCATCATTTGTTGAGAAGCATCAGCGGCGGCTTCTGGAATGATGGCATCTCCAGTGTTTGCTGGAGGAGTGTCCAAGTGAGTGGAGGGAGAAGCGAAGGTTAAGATTGGGGTTCGGGTTCTGAGTTCAGCGTTGGAATCGCTGACAATCACTTCATCAGTCTTTTGAGAGACTGAGGGAGGTTGGGTAGTTTCCAAGTTTCTAACCTCAGCGTTTGGAGACGCTGAAGTCTGGATTGGAGGGATGGCTTGCACGGGTGTGGCAGAGCGTACCACGGAACTTTCCTTCAGCTCTTCAGAACGAGCTGAGGAGTCTTCAGCATGGAATTGCTGGGGTTGCTCCTTGGTTTTCTTGATCCTTTTGGAATCAAGTTGGGTGTGTGAGGGTTTCCTTTTCTTATAAGGAGAGGATGTTGTGGCCGGGGTATCAGCGATTGGTATTGTCGCTGAAGGAGCCATAGAAAGCGGAGAATTTAGAAGAGAGAGAAGAGTAGAGAGACGTACCTCATTGGCGACAGGCTTGAAGTCGAGAACCTTAGGGCCAATCTGAGAAAGTTTCAGATCACCCTCTTTAGGATAGCTGTCCTTCAGGCCATATTGAAAGATGGCGCTGATGAATCGTGGGTAAGGAACCCATGCTGGTCTGTCAGCGGCAGAATCGACACGTTGAATCAGGTCTTCATAAATAATGGAGGCCCAGTCAATATTTAGACCTTTCAGCAGTGCGTATCCCATGGACTGCTGAGGTTGGGCGGCTTGATCAGAAGATCCGGATTTCGCTGTCATGCAGCTGATCAGGTGAGCGAAGATGAAATTCATCTCGCTGGGCATTTTGGATTTCTTTATCAGCGTCAGTTTCTTCTCAGGCTTCTTGTCCCTTCCAATATCCCAGATATAACCCATTGCATCAAGCAAAGCAATGATTGCTTCTCTGTCAGCATGCTTTTTGTGGTCAGGGAATGGAATGAAGGGTTTTTCTTTGGAGGCATTTGGGAAGTTTAGGGCTTTGCGGATAATTGCGGGTGTGATCTTGATGGTGCCATACTCAGTATCGCTGAGTATGCAGTCTATGGTTTTGGATGGATCTTTGGCAGAAGGTAGCTCAGTGTGTCTGGCAGAGTACCAGAACTGGGATAAGAGCCGCTGACTGGCAGGAGGTGTTATGGTCAGGGCTGTGTAGATGGGGCTGTTCTTCAGAAAACTTACATCATCGTCCAGATGTGATACTTGCTTCCGAGGAGGAAACTCGAGAAGAGCTGAGAGGTTGTTGGCCTTAGTCCAATCGAGTTGATCCAGCTCGAACTTCACCTGGGGGGCTTTGAAGATTTCCATTTCCTCAGAGTCAGTGGAGATGGATTCAACGGTAACATTCAGCTTTGAAGATGCCATATCACTGTATTATCAGTTCAACCAAAGATGTTAACAGATAAGAATTATCTTAATGTGGAAAGAAATTTCCGTTAAGATTTAACGAATCTTGTCCATTTCATTCAGACAAAAAATGTCTTAATGAAGATTAGGGTTTTTCTTGATTTTAAAAGAAAAGTAAAACCCATAAAATCTTGTATTCCAGTTTCTAAAAGAAAAATGGATACGAATGAAGAACAAGTTTAAGATTTAGATTTAAAACTTGAAGAACAACCATGAAATGGTTGTGTTCATAAAACCATGAAAGAAATGATTTTATTTTAAAAAAAAATTCTTTTGTTTGATCTTGTTAAAACAAAGAGAAGATCGAAAACAAGTTATACGCATTTGATAAAAAATAAGAACATATTAACCTTGAAGTTTTGATGAAGAAGATGATGAACAGTTCTTGAGGTTTTTGAGAGCACAAATGCAACAGAGAATTCTTTTCTTGCGGAGAAAGATTGTTCGCGTAAAAGACAAATATAAACCAAGAGTTGTTTATATAATGATTTTTAGAGAGAGAAAACTTTGAGCGGGAAAAGGTTTTCATCATGACACGGACACGTGATTGCATTTGATTGGAAGTTTGAACAAAACGTGCAAACGTGTGTCAGAAAGAAATCGTGCCGAGTGTTATCCGTTGCAATGACGTCACAACTGTCCTTTCACATTCTTTTAGGATGTCTCTGAGGTTTTGAAAAACTCAGGGACTCTTTTGAAAAACATGAAGCACTGAATAGAAATATCAGTGAAGGTTTAAGGAATTTTCAAAATATCGCTGTTAAGGAAGAGATATTCAGCGATGCAATTTATTTTGAAATCTTGCATTTACATGCGATTGTCAGAGAGAGAAAACATACCTGGATATCAGTTTAACCAAGTTTATTCAGAGAGAAGATGATGAAATGGATTATAAAAGTTGATTTTATCCCGAAGCCTATACAAGAATGTATAAACGTATCGCTGATAAATGTGAACCGCTGAAGATTTTATCCTTCAAAGTTCAGCATTCCAAGCTCGCTGATGAGAAAGTTGAATCTTGTCTCATCAAGAGGTTTGGTAAACAAATCAGCTAACTGATAATCAGTTGGGATAAAATGAAGTTCTATATCACCATTCATCACATGATCTCTGATAAAATGATATCTGATTTCTATGTGTTTTGTCTTTGAGTGTAGCACTGGATTGTTTGCTATAGCGATGGCACTTGTGCTATCGCAGTAGATTGGAATTTTGGAGAGCTGAAGATCATAGTCTAGTAGCTGATTTCTCATCCACAAGATTTGAGAACAGCAGCTTCCAGCGGCTACATACTCAGCTTCAGCTGTGGAAGTGGACACTGAGTTTTGCTTCTTACTTGTCCAACTTACCAGCTTTCCACCCAGGAGCTGACATCCTCCTGTGGTGCTTTTCCTATCCATTTTGCAACCTGCAAAATCACTGTCTGAATAGGCGGTTAGATCGAATCCTGAGTCTTTGGGATACCAAAGACCTAGATTCGATGTACCCTTAAGATATCGAAAGATTCGCTTTACAGCTTTCATATGGGATATCTTAGGTTCAGCTTGATATCGTGCACACAGACATGTTGCAAACATGATATCGGGTCGGCTGAACTTTCAGCGGTGGTGCCATAGGGGTTTTCATAGCTGAACTTTCAGTTAAGTCGAATTTCTTCAGCATATCTTTAACATACTTTCCCTGATTTATAAAAGTTCCTTTTTCAGTTTGCTTAATCTGAAGACAAAGGAAATACGTTAGTTCACCCATCATACTCATTTTATACTCATCTTTCATTCTATCAGCGAAACGAGTACAAAGCTCAGGGTTAGTAGAACCAAATATAATGTCATCAACATATATGGAGACTGAAAAGAAGAAGGTAAATGGCTTTAAAGAAAAATGCTTAAAAGATGAGTTTGAGAAGGAAAAGAAAGTTTTTCATTTGGAGATAAGGAGGCTTATTAAGAAATTATCTGATTTATCAACTAAAATCATGATAGAGAGGAAGTCCAAATCTGATTTGCAGTCAAGGTTTGATTTGTATGTTAAAAAGTTTAGGGAATTTGAAACGAAAGTTGTTGACAAATCAAATCATAGTTCAAAAGATCAGATTCGTTCTTCTAATCTGTTTTATGATTCTGCTATTGATAAATCTTATAATTGTTCTTTTAAAAAGATAAAAATGGAATGGAGAGTTAAAGGAACAACTTCCAAGAAAGAAGTGCCAAAATCAAAGGTTCCTAATTCAAATGTCAAGAAGAACAATACATTTCAAAGAAAATCTTTTGTTAAACCTGATGTGATTTATTCTGTAAATCAATTAGTCAGAATTGCACAAAAGAAACTTTGTTGTTCATATTGTGGGACTGATGATTTTGTGAAAAAGAATTTTATTCAGCACTGGTATGGTTCTTATAGAATATCTGCATATGCCACTGCACCTAACAAACCTGGACCCAAGTTCATATGGGTACCAAAGACAACTTAATCTGTTTTGCAGGTTATTCATGTGTAGAGCTGAATGATAATACTGACACATGACTTAAAACCGATGCTGTGCTTAAATTGAGAATCTTGACTTTTGGATAATTCAGTCCAAAACTCGATCTGAATGTAATTATGGATTTCTGATTCATATAGATCAATTTGTTGATCTTGAAGATTTTTTTGAAAAAGTTCTGTTTGCTATGAGGTTATCGAACTCATAGATGTGAGTGTTTTTCGTAGAAAACATTTCCAGAGAATATGTTTAGAATCACATTTTGAGCAACCCTGCAAATTTTGGTTGAAAAAATCTGATTTTTGAGCAAGTTATGGTGATTTGAAGTTCAGAATGTTCAAAAATCACAAAATCCAAACATTTTTCTATGGCATTTTCTCTGGATAGTTTTATCAGAATTCAGACTCTGTTACTCAGAAGTTCTGACTCTATTACTCAGAAGTTCTGACTCTACTACTCAGAATTCTGACTCAACTAATCAGAATTCTGACTCTGATACTTAGAATTTTGAGCAAGTTACTCAGAATTCTGACTCTTCTAATCAGAATTCTGACTCTACTACTCAGAATTTTTTTTTGATAACTAATGAGGAATCATCGTAGATGATTACCAAAAAGTGCCTTATTCTTCTTCTTCTCAAATTTACCTTCTTCTTCTCAAATTTTTCAATATGGAGATAAGTAGAGAGAGTATCATACCATGCACGTGGAGCTTGCTTTAAGCCATAAAGTGCCTTATCCAGTTTATAGACATAACCTGGACGCTTAGGATCTGAGAATCCTGGAGGTTGTTCCACATATACTTCTTCATTCAGCTTTCCATTTAGAAACGCTGACTTAACATTCATCTGATGTACAGTGAAGTTTTTGTGTACAGCATATGCTAAGAAAAGACGAATAGATTCAAGTCTTGCTACTAGAGCAAAAGTTTCGTCATAATCTATGCCTTCCTCTTGTCTGTATCCCTGAGCAACAAGACGAGCTTTGTTGCGAGTTACAGTACCATGTTCGTCCAACTTGTTTCGATAGACCCATTTAGTGCCTATCACCGTTTTGTCAGTTGGTCTACGAACAAGTTTCCAAACTTTGTTTCTTTCGAATTCAGTCAGCTCTTCTTGCATAGCGCTGGCCCAGTTTGGATCTCTGAGGGCATCATCTATTTTCTTTGGTTCAGTTAGAGAAATAAAGTTAACAAATAAACAAATATTACCTGCACTTCTACGAGTCTGAATACCAGCGTTGGGATCACCAAGAATTTGATCGATTGGGTGATTTACAGTCCATCGCTGAGCCGGAGCATGCGTCGCTGACTCAGTCTGAACTGGAGAAACTGAAGATGAGGCTTCAGCTACTTCTGGATTATCAGCTAAGAGAGGAATGTTTGCGTTTTCCACTTCATTAACTGATTGCTGAGAAATAGATGGAATTTCTGAGACATTTGGATCAACTGCAGGTATAGTGTTTATAGGAACAGCTGAGACCCAAGATGTTTCAGCTTCACTATTTTGCATATTTGGAATGATAGAAGGACCATCATTTTCTACTGTGTGAGCATGAGGAGTGGGAACATCTTCTGAATCACCAAGATGAGAAAACATCCATTGATTCAGTTCTTCTGTATCAGCATTCGGTTTAGAGTTCGCTGAACGGGATTCGTCAAACGTGACGTGAATAGTTTCTTCTACAGTTTGTCTTCTTCGGTTGAAGACTCTGAAGGCTTTGGAAACTGAGGAGTATCCAAGAAAGATTCCATCATCAGCCTTAGGATCAAACTTTCCAAGGGCATCTCTGTTGTTCAGTATGAAACACTGACATCCAAAGATGTGAAGAAAGCTGATTGAAGGCTTTCTCCCATGAAAGAGTTCGTAGGCTGTCTTTTTGAATCTTTTAACTATCAGCGACCTATTTTGCGTAAAACAAGCAGTGTTGACAGCTTCTGCCCAAAACTGAGTAGGCAGGTGAGAATCGCTGAGCATTGAACGTGCAGCTTCAATAATTGTTCTATTTCTTCTTTCAGCGACTCCGTTTTGTTGTGGTGTTCTCACTGACGAAAAGTTGTGAGAAATACCCTTGCTCTCAAGGAAGGAATCAAGAGAAATGTTTTTGAATTAAGTTCCATGATCACTCCTTATTGAGCGAACAGTCATATTGTTCAGAGTTTCCATCTTCCGAACAAAGGTGATGAGTTCTTCAGGGGTGTCACTCTTAGAACGGAGAAACATTACCCATGTGTAACGAGAGAATTCATCAACTATGACCAGCGTATATTTCTTTCCAGCGATGGATTGTTTGTTAACGGGGCCAAACAAATCCATATGGAGTAGTTGTAGAGGAGATGACACTGAGGAAACTTGCTTTGACTTAAAGCTTGCCTTGGTCTGCTTCCCTTTTTCACACGCTGAACATAAGGACTCTTTGGCGTATGAATGTTGACGTAGACCAGTGACTAACTCTTTGGATGAAAGAGTATTCAGTGTCTTGAAGTTGAGATGTGAGAGCCTTTTGTGCCATAGCCAGTTAACATCAGAAGATGCTTTTGAGAAGAAACAGGAGTTCTCAGTGGTTGTTGAGTCCATGTTTATAACGTAAACATTTTCCAAACGATAACCGCTGAGAGCTATCTTCTCCTTTTTGTCAGAGACAAAGCAGGATTCCTTAGTGAAAATCACTTTGTTATCCATGTCGCAAAGCTGACTGATGCTTAGAAGATTATGCTTCAGCCCTTCAACATATGCGACTCTTCTGAAGGATGTTGTACCATTTGAAAGTACACCATACCCTCGGGTATGTCCTTTTCCATTTCCACCGAAAATCACAGAGGGACCCTTCTCTTCCTTGTATTCAGCGAGCAGGTTTTTCTTTCCAGTCATGTGTCTAGAGCATCCGCTATCGAGATACCAGATACCCTTCTTAACCTGCAATACAAAGGAAGATTAGTTTTGCTTGGGTACCCACTTCACCATGTATACGCGTTTGTCAGTGGAAGTAGTTGGAATGGGTTCAGCAGTCTTCGCAGCATTTGAAGATTCAACTTTGTCTTTCTTCACTTTGGTCAATTTCTTGACCTCAGCGGTAGGAGTCACCTTGACCTGAATTGCAACTGGTTTGGTTTTCTTGGGTGCTATCTTCACCTTAGCAATCTTATCAGCTTTGGTGGTTGTGGGACACTTACTTGCAATATGATTGGTAAGTCCACAGTGATAACATTTCCTATAACTAAAATTAGTTCTAGGACCACTTGAGTGCTGAGCTTTTAATTTGGAATTAGAAGTGCCAGCACCAAGTACACTATTGGTTTTTGAAATAGGAAGAACATTCAGTTCTTCAGATTTCTTACCAAGGATATCTACTCTGAGTCTAGGAGTAGGTCGCTGAACTGATCCAGAGGTCTGATTTCTAGAACCAGATGAATGAATCACTAAGTCTTTGGAAGCATTCAGCTTAGGTACTAAGGTACCCTTCTGAGGATTTTGATAAATAACAATTCCTTTACCTTTGTCTTTAGAGACAGAGGTAGGTTTTGAATAAACCATTTTCTCCTTACCTTTTGAGGAGGTAGGAGTTTCCTCAGGGATTGGTGTAACCGACGAGGAGTACTGAGATGAAGAAGTGTCAGCTACTGAGGATACGAACGTTCCAAATTTAAGCATTGAACGTTCAGTGGTTGGTATTGGAGTATCATATTTATAACCCAGACCACGTTTATAACTCAGAGGAATCTGATCCTTAATTATCTCAGTGATCTTTGTTGAAGAATTACACCATCCTTCAACAGTAGCTTGTTCAGCTTTTAATGCAGCGATAGCTTCCGCTCGTTCGATTTTGACTAGCTGATTTAAATGGACTTGATCTTTAAAATCTTCTTCAAATTTAGAAAGCTTTTCTATTTGAAGGTGGCAGTTTTTAAGCTTTTCAGCGAGATCAAGATTTTGGTTTTCAACCACAGCTTTGCCGTTCATGGCTTCGTATAAACTTCTAGTCAGCAGTTCGATTTTACGGAGACTATCAGCTTCATCAATATTTGCAATATTGGTAAAGAAGGAAGGTGATACCTGAATGGCAGATGTTGAAGTGGAGGGAATGTCTGAACTTTCTTCCTCTTCTTCAATCTTGGCCATGAGACATTGATTTGCTTCATCATCTTCAGAATCAGATGATGAGGCTTCTTCATCAGAAGCAGCCCAATCATAGTCAGCCATCAGGCCTTTTCCTTTCTTCTTAAAGCTTTTCAGCTTTGCATACTTTTCCTTCAGCTTTGAGTATTTGTCATCTTTATTCCTTGGAACAAAGGATTTCTTTGTAAAAGCTGAAGGTCTCATGATTTTCTTTGACCTACACTCGTTAGCGAAATGACCTGTCTTTTCGCAGTTGAATCAAGTAGCAGTAGCCTTATCAACAAAAGCTGATGACTTAGGCTTGTCAGCTATAGAAAGAGTTTTTTTCTTTCTAAACATTTTCTTCTTGGCGAATCTCCTGAACTTTTTAGTTAGGAGAGCCAAGGATTCATCATCATCTGAAGAATCAGAATCTGATGACCTTTCAGAGTTACTTTCTAACTCAGTGATAGTGACCACGGGTCGCTGAGTAGAAGGTTCCTCTGAGATTAAAGCAATAGGGGTGCTTTTGGAATCTTTTACAATATTCTTCTTAAGATGGATAGATTGCTCATGATTCAGCAATGTGCCATATAAGGTAGCGAGTGTCATTGATCTTAGATCTTTTGACAGCTTGAGACACATGGAATAATTGTCCCAGCTTTCAGGTAAACATTCTAAAAACTTTGTCAGCACTTCAAAGTTAGAATATTCCTTACCAACCGTTTTAAGATCTATAATTAAGCAATTAAAACGTTGATGAACTTCAGAGAGAGTTTCATTCTTACCAGAAATGAAGCTTTCGTATTGTCTTACCAGGTTGATCTTTCTTGAATCCTGGACTTCAGACGTTCCTTCATACTGAACACATATTGTGTCCCACATGGCTTTTGAGGATTTCAGGTTCATGACGGAATGGTAGACTTCGTCAGGAAGGGCCATGGATAGTATGGATCTGGCTTTTGTATCTATAGCGACTTTCTTCTTGTCTTCATCGGTCCACATGTGTATTTCCTTTGGAATCAGCCTTTCAGGAATAGCAGCTCGAGTTGCAGTGGCTGGAACTAAAGGATCAATAGTTACAGGGATGTGTGGGCCGTTTTCAAGATAGTAGGTCATAGTAGGGTCTACACCTTCTAGGAAGAGCATCATCCTATTTTTCCATAAGTTGAAGTTGTCTCTCGAAAATCTAGGGGGTTTTGCAAGAGAACCATTGTCTATATAATTTGTGTTTGTGTGGGAGGCCATTTTCAGAAAATAGCAAGGAAGAGAAATATCTTAGATTAGATCTTGTTTATGAGTTTAAACAAATCCGCTCTGATACCACTTGTTGGTCCCGAAAGGCCTATACAAGTTTGTAGAAGGGGGGGGGGGGTTGAATACAAACACGCTATTTTACTTTTCTAAATTGTTTATTGATAAATCATTAACAATTTACAGCTTGTTGCGGAAACAAGATTAAGGATAAACCTAAATCTAAACAAGTTGGAACACTAAGGTTTCTTGCACTAAGAAAGATATGGAGATTACAAATAAAATCCTATCTTGAGAGAGATTTGAACTTGTCCAGAGTTAGCAAGTTACTTCAAATGAAGTGAGTTCATCTCTTTATATACTGCATGCATTTAATGCAATTCAGTATACGCTTTACACGTGTCATCAGCGGATTGGTTGCATGTCATTGACCTTTGTTGACAACTTTAGTAGCCGCATGAATGAACAGTGTAGTATCAGAGTGGTTGTACGATCTCAGATTTTTGGAGGTTCTTTTCTGACATTTCGTACGGTGGCGTGCAAGGGTGGTTAAGACAAAAGTAATTTGTACGGAGGACTTCATGATCAGCTTTCGTTGATTCAGCGATTATCATTTACTATTCAGCGAATGATAAAGTTCAGCGATAGCTGAAGTCTTGTACTTGATACTTCACGTTGAGTGGACAAATCTGAGTCTTCGCTGATCCGCATCAGTTCATTAGTAGACTTGTCGCTGGTTCTTGAGCTTGATCTTCTACTTCAGCGTAGAACCTTTGTTGACGTGAAACTTGTCTTCAGGGATTATAAGTAAACAACTAACTTATCAGCGATCACCATAAGGACTGAACAGACTCAGCGCATTATGGTGAACAGTGTTCGCTGAATGTTTAATTTAAAGAGCGAGAGTTCCTATCAGCGGTACTGTAAGATCTTAGTACTTATCAGCGATAGTGAAACTCTGATACATATTGTTTACATACAATTTTCACTAAGTATTTAAGAGAGGGTCATTATCAAATCACTGAGGGTTTGGATCAACATTTGTTGACTTCTTCTGTGAGCCTGTGCCTTTCTTCTTCTCTCTGCGCCATACGATCACTCATTGTTGTTTGCATCCTTTTCAGAACGTCAGAAGCAGAGGTCGTTGCTCTTTTTGGTTTGGTGGCAATCGACTTTCTTCTCGGTATGGTTTGGGGTGTTTCCACAAAGGTGGGTGTTTTCTATGTGGTTTGTTCATCTGTTTCTTCCAAAATGATTACCTCAGGGGTTGTAGCCTCTTTGGTTTTCTGATCAACTTCTGGAATATTGGTTTCTTCAGGAGATGATTCCACAGAGATAGGTGTTGTCTATGTGGTCTTTTGGGTTTGTTGTTGTTGGGTTTGTTCTGGAGGGGCTTGGCTGATTGGTTCTGCTGCGATTGGTGGACTTTGTATTCCTCTGCTCGTAGCTTTCTCTCTTAGATTCTCCCCCTCAGGATTATCTGATGGACCAGGTTGGTCATCATCAGAATCATCCTGACCTTTATCAGAAGTACCCTCTGCTCTGCAAGAAGTGTTGGGCTTCTTTGGTAATTCAGCTCCTGCTGCCATCAACTTTTCACAGACATCATCGCAGAGGCCAATCAATGTCGCAAGCTCTGCTTCTGTTTTGAAACGCATTCTGCCGACACTCTTTCTGAAATCCTTGACATAGTTGGCATTTGCAGTTGTGAAGGAGACAATGACTTCTGTGACCTGGTTAATGACGTTCTGTCCGAGCTCTGTAAGCTATGCTCTGGTCATATAGTATTTTGGTTGCATCATTGTCGTGTTGCGTATTGCCTCTGCTTGTACTTGTGTTAGGGCATTCTGTAGATCTGCAGGAGTAATGCCCTCTGCTCTATTGGATTGCGTATTCATTTGTTCATGGAAGTTTTTGACAGAGTCCTTGAACGCAGAAGTTGCACCTGTTCCAAATTCTTGAGCGGCAGAAGTAGCTGTAGCTTTGGCAGTAGTTTCGGCAGAAGACTTCATCTCTGAGATGGCGGTTTTTACCTCTGTGGACAGATTGTCCATTTTGGTGTTCAGATTCAGGATAGCCGTAGATGTTGTCTCTGTAAAGGATTTGAAAGAGCTTTGCAACTCTTTCATTGTTTGGTTCACAGAGGTGACAAGGGTTTGGAACTCATCCCTTGATACTTGTGTTCCTTGTGTAACCTCTGGAGGAACACATTCGTCTCCAGAGTGAGTCCCTGTTCCTGGGACACCTTCGTTCACCCTTGTTTGTACGATGGGGATGGAAGGATTTCCTTCTGATCCTCGAGAAGAAACCTGAGTTTCGATCTCTACAGAAGTTCTGTGAAGAACAGTATCCAAATCCACTCCAGAGGTGGGTATTGGAATGTCCTTCTGTTGACTAGGAGACTTGTCTAGAGTCTCTTCGTCTCTGTGCTCACTACTTCTCTCTGAAAGAAGTTTTGGTCCTAATGTGTGCGTGGTAGAGGAAACAAATTCCTCTGTAGGGTGTTCTAGGGTGATCTGGGGCGACTGATCACGAACAATAGGTGAGTCTCTTTGAGGAGACTCCCTAGGAATGGATTCCCCGGTTTCTGTGGGCACAGAGGTTGAAAGAGTAACCTCTGGCTGGATGGGTTGGGTTAGGATCGAGCTGTGCTGTTCTTTTTCAATAACTCCTTCTGCAGCTAGACCTACGGAGTTAGAAATGTGGGTTCCACTGGGAGTTGGTTTTGGTTGTGTGCCTCTATTTATCCAGGCATCTTTTCTTGCTTCTTCCTCTGTTAAGCATCCAAGCACTACATCATTGTCTATTATTTCATCCTCTGTAGCTATCCTTCGGCTTGGTGCTTCTTCCCTAGGTTCTGTTGAAGTTCCTTGCTCTGGTCGTAAAAAGTCATACATTTGATGAGATCCATATAATCTCATGACATGTGGATGATAGAGACCTTTTCGTATCCAGACAGCTTCTTCTTCATCTGAATCCACTTCTGAGACCTCCATTCTTGTCTCCCTTGTTTCAATTCCCTTTTCTTGTACAACTTCGGCCTCTTTTCCTTTTTCTATTATTTTCTCTAAAGCCTCTGTTACTTCATCTATATTCCAGTCAGCTTCTGTTTGTTCTATTTCTTCTGAAGCTGGGCTTGGACTCCTTCTGTGGACGTCCAATCCTTGTTGAATGAAGGGGTTCTGTAGAATAACAGGGGTGTTGGCTGGTTGATCTTTGGGTGTTGTGTCATCTTCTTGCAGATATCTGTCAATGCCAGAAATGGAGAAATCTTGTTCTTCTGGAGAGTGGTGGTCGAGAGGTTGTGCCGTCCACCCTGCTGTATTTAGGGTGTTGGCAATGTCAGGGTTCTGTAAGAAGTCGTTCAGGTCTCCTTGGTGAGCAAATCTATCTGGAGATTGATAGGGTGATTGATACTCTTCTGTAGCCATTCCTTCTTCTGCAACTTCTTCTTCAGTTCTTTCTTCTGCATTTTCTTCTTCTGCGGTTTCCTCTTCTGCAATGGTAACCAACTTTTCAAGTGATTTACCATGCTTCTTTTTGGTTTTCCTTCTCTTAGGTTTTGGTGCCCCTTCCTCTGTTGATTTCGATCTTCTTTTCTTCTTCATTTTTAGGGAAGAGGGAGGAGCAGAGGAGCCAATTTCTGTGGCATGAGGAGGTGAAGGTTGATCTTCTGCAGCGCTTGTTGAGGTGCTTTCTACAGTTTTTCTCTTCTTGGCTTTTGGAGTAGATGCAGAGGTTCTTGATGAAGACTTCTTTCCCATAAGTTCTGCACGTTTGGCTATAAAGCTGAGTTGAATAGCCATGTGCTTTGCTAACTTCTGATCCTTTTCTTCTTGAGTGGAAAGAGGTTTTGCTATCATTGTTCCTAGGGGGACACCTAAACGCGGGGGTGTCATAGGACTCGGTTTAGGAGTTCTATGATCGCGTATATACTCTTTCTTAAGGGATTTATTCGATGTGTAGCGCAGAAGCTTCTTTGACAGAGGTCTGCAGTGTGAGTAGCCATCAGTATGATCAGTGGGGGTATTCTTGTTCATCGGGAACTGTTTGGGAGTTGGTCCTTCCATTGGCCAGTTTTGGATTAGCAGTAGAGGTTCGAACAGTACTCCCAATAATCTTTGGAATTGCAGAGGTGGTAGAAAGTTGGGATCGTTCTCTTTGACCCTTCTCGTGTTGTTCTTTCTGTCGATGGTGTTTATGACCTCTTGCATCATTATGGTCGCATAATCTAGCGGAAGATCATAGTAAACCCCATACATGATGCTCAAGATTTGATGTGAGCTTTGGTCAATACTCCCTATTTTCCCTGTCAGGCATCTGTTAAGAATAGAGAACAAAGTGTTCCACAGAGGTGGTAATCTTCCTCTGCAGAAGTCATTTCTCTTCCGTAGTTGGGTGTTGTACCCAAGCATTTCCACGAAGCGACAGAGCTCTTCGTCTGTTGGTTGCTCTGCATAACTCTTCAATCCCAGAAGACCCCTTGTTGGTAGGTTGAATTCAAGTGAGAACATTGTTCTGTTGAACTTGATTTCAAGATGCTCAGATTTATCAGGTCTGAAAATGTACCCTTTGATAAGAGAATCTTCTTTATCAAATCGGCAGCTTTGCCAAAATTGGTCCAGATAATAGACTGGAATTTTGTTTGGGGTTCTTGAGAGTAGAGGGAAGAGGATGTGATTTTCTATTATGTTCAGAAGAATAGCATGGGATTCGCCGAAAGCAGTGGGTGAGGGGACCAAATAGCAGTTGTTGGATTTGATAGGAAGTATGGTTTCGAAGTGATCTTTTGCTATGAAGTTTTGCAAGTGTGTCGTCGGAGCAAATTATGCTGAGTCCCCGGAATCTTGTTGTTCAATAGCTCTTGCAAGGTTGGGGTTTTCTGAATGTTCAGAATGGGCAGGTGAGTGTTCCGGTGAGTTCGCCGGAGAGAGTTCTTGGGAGATAGCTTTAGAAGATGAAGCCATTTGATTTTAAGAACAAGGTTTTTGCAAGCTTTTGCAGGGTTTCGCCGGAGAAGAAGATAAGAGTTTGTAAAAGGTTTTATGAGAGGGTAAGCTTGGTTTTTATAGGAGGGTAAAACGGTAGTATTCGAAAGAGTAAAATATATGGCAATGGATCAAAATTTGGAATCCGTACTCGAGTTTGAACGGCGGGTTCAACTTTCCAAATAAAAACGTTCCATGTACGCCCAATGAAAATGGGACACGTAGGCCTTGTCAGAATATGACAGGACGTCGTGCGCGGCCCATTAATGCTAGGCGCGTGAGGTTGCTTTTAGCCACATGAGTTTCACTCTCAGTAAAAGTAACCGTTATTACTACAGAAATGCTCACGTAACAGATTGACAGAACTTCTGTGGATTACAGAAGTTCTGTGATCATGAAAAAGCTTGATGTTTATCTCTCATATATCTCATTGTTATCATGACTTCTGTGGGTTCTTCTTTTAACGAAAACGTTTGTAAAGACATTGGAGAGGATCAAATAGGATTTTGTCAAGAAATTTGACTCACAGAGGTTTTGTGGCTCTGTTGGAACTTACAGAAGCTCTGTGAGAGCCAGCAGAAGCTCTATGAGAGAAAAAATCTTATAACTTGAATTCTATTAACTTTCTGATCATCCAATTTTTGATCTGTGTTAAGAGATGTTTTTCGCACATTATTGAAAGTTGGTGTCCGAGAAAACTATTTTGAAAAACGTTTTGTTCGAGAAGGTCATGGTGTGTGTTTTCGGTTTCCGAGATAACATTCCAAAAGATCGACAGAGGGTTAATTTGTGATCACAGAGCATATTTCCTGCAGAACCTCTGTTGAGCTCAGCAGAAGCTCTATGACCTTAAATTTCTCCTATTTCGAATTTTGTTAAACTTTTTGAACTTTTGATTTTTGAAATGTTATTCACAGTATATTTAGGACATATTTGACAATTCTTGTCCTAGAAAACTGTTTTCCAAAAACCTTTTGTGCGAGAGACATACCTTTTGGTTCTTCTGTTCTCGGCAGTTTTGTCTTACTTCTGTCGATGGAGAATTATCGACATTCTTCTTTGGCTTTCCTTTGAAAGATTTACCTCTGTAGATCATTTCAGGGTCCCTTTTGCTCCCCCTTGATCTAATCACTTCTGTAGATCAAGAATTTTCCTTTTGCTCCCCCTTGATCTATGCTTGGTTCAAAGAATGGTAAGATTTGTATTTGAGCATAGATCATGTTTACCAGAGGTTCTGTAAGGGTTATCAGAAGATCTGAGCGGACCCACAGAAGCTCTGTAACCAAGAATTATTTTTGCACACAAAAAAATTACATACAGAAATAAATTTATCAAAGCAATAACTTAAGTAATAATAGATATTTATACTTATTTACAGAAGATAAAGCTATACTTATAGAGGATTTTCACACCATGTTAATCATTCCTAACTTACCCACCAAGAAGTTGAATCTTTTCTCGTCTAGTGCTTTGGTGAATAAGTCAGCGAGTTGATATTCTGTGGGCACGAAATGCATTTCGATTGTACCGTATTCAACATGATGTTTTAAGAAATGGTACCTTATATCGATATGCTTGGTTTTTGAGTGTTGCACAGGGTTGGCAGAGATAGCAATGGCACTTTTGGAATCACAGAAGATGGGTATTTTGAATAGGATGTGGCCATAGTCTTTTAGCTGAGTCTTCATCCATAGAACCTGAGAACAACAGCTAGCAGCAGCAACGTATTCAGCTTCTGAAGTGGATGTGGAGACACAATTCTGCTTCTTGGAGGTCCAACTGACTAGTTTACCACCTAGGAATTGACAACTCCCAGAGGTACTCTTTCTGTCGAGCATGCATCCTCCATAGTCTGAATCTGTATAAGATTTAAGACTAAAACCAGAGTTCTGTGGATACCAGAGACCAAGATTGTTGGTCCCCTTCAGGTATCTAAAGATTCTCTTTACAGCATCATAATGTGATTTCTTTGGATTAGCTTGATAACGTGTACAAAAACATGTGGCATGCATAATGTCAGGTCTGCTTGCTGTTAAGTATAACAGAGATCCAATCATGCCTCTGTAGAGAGTACATTCTACAGAAATACCATTTGGATCTAAGAATAACTTATTTCCAGTGGCCATTGGAGTATTCATTGCAGAGGTATCAGAGAGATTATATTTTACAAGTATGTCAGAGACATATTTGGCTTGATTTATAAAAATTCCCTCTGAAGATTGTTTGACTTGAAGTCCGAGGAAGAATGTTATTTCTCCCATCATACTCATTTCAAACTCACTGTGCATGAGTTTTTCAAAAATTTTGCACTCTTCTGAATTTGTAGACCCAAAAATTATGTCATCTACGTATATTTGTACAAGCATTATCTCACTATTTTTGCGTTTATAAAATAATGTAGTATCGGTTGTACCTCTGTTGTAGCCATTTTCTAGAAGAAAGGTGGAAAGTCGTTCGTACCATGCTCTTGGAGCCTGTTTTAGTCCGTATAGAGCCTTTTCAAGGTAGTATACATGCCTTGGGAACTTTGAGCTTTCAAAACCTGGTGGCTGATTTACGTAAACCTCTTCTTGGATTTCACCGTTTAGAAAAGCTGATTTTACGTCCATCTGATAGACTTTAAAACCTCTGTGGGCTGCGAAGGCTAAGAATATTCTTATTGCTTCGAGCCGTGCGACAGGGGCAAAAGTCTCATCGTAGTTTATGCTTTCTTCTTGTCTATATCCTTTTGCTACTAATCTTGCTTTGTTTCTGATGACCACTCCATCTTCATCCTTCTTGTTTCTGTAGACCCATTTAGTCCCAATGGCCTGTTTCCCTCTTGGCAGAGGTACTAAAGTCCAGACTCTGTTACGCTCAAATTGCAGAAGTTCTTCTTGCATGGCGTCTACCCAGTTTTGGTCATCTAGGGCTTCAGAAATCTTCTTTGGTTCTATCACAGTAATAAAATTTGTAAAGAAAAGAAAATTAGCAGTGGCAGACCTTGTTTTTACTGAGTCAGAAGGTTCTCCAATTATTTGGCTTGGAGGATGGCTTTTTGTCCACTGATTTGTGCGTGGAAGATGATCATCAATGTCATCAAAACTTTCTTCAGAGGCTTCTGATGTTTCTTCTTCTCGTGTAGCCTCTGTCGTTTTTCGTGCCTTGGTAGTTGATCCTACCGTTTGCTGAATGATTGGTATGAGTGGTGGTGGAGTTTGTTCCTCTGAGGACGTATAGTCTTGGTCCTCAACTTCCTCTATAATTGGTTCTTCTGTGGATTGTGGAGTTTGATTTTCAGCAGCTTCTGTGGTCGTTTTTCTTGAAGTTTCATCTTCTGCATTTTCTTCTTCGGCATTTGCATCTGTAGTATTTATAGAAGAAGATGAATCATTATTTGGACCAGTTAGAGTCATACCTGTAGGATTTTGTCCGACAGAGGATGGTTCTTCAGAAACTCTGATGGTTCCAACAGAAGGATCAATGTTATCGTGTAACATCTCTAAAAATAGAAGATTCAAGTCTTCTTTTGCTTGTGAGATGACAGAGGATTTTCCTTTAATTCCGAGTTCTGAACTGATTTGCTCAGAAGTCATTTGGAATGAATCATCAAAAGAAACATTGATGCTTTCTACAATCTTGTGAGACTTTGTAAGGAATGTTCTGTAGGCTTTGGAAGTGGCAGAGTATCCAATGAATTTGCTTTCATCAGCTTTTACATCAAACTTTCCTCTTGAATCTATGTCGTTTAAGACAAAGCATTTGCATCCGAATACATGGAAAAATTTGATGTTTGGCCGCCTTTTGTTAAGCAATTCGTAAGGCGTCTTGAGGTGTATTTTCACAATGGTTGAACGATTCTGAGTATAACACGCAGTAGAAATTACTTCTGCCCAAAAGTTCATTGATAATCCGCATGCTGACAGCTTAGTTCTTGCGGCTTCCACAAGTGTTCGATTCTTTCTTTCGACAACACCGTTATGTTCTGGAGTGCGAGCTGCAGAGAAGTTCTGTGATATTCCTTCTGTTGAAAGATAGGCTTCAATGACACAGTTTGTAAATTCTGTGCCATTGTCACTTCTTAACTTCTATATTCTGCAATCATAAAGAACTTGGATTCTTTTCATTAGATTTATCAATACATTTGGAACATCTGATTTCTTTCTAACAAATTCAACCCATGTGAAAAGTTAATACTCATCAATTAGGACAAGTATGTATTTCTTGCCACCTAGGCTCTGTATGGCAATGGGACCGCAGAGGTCGACATGAAGCATGTACAGAGGCCTAGTGCAAGACACGTCTGTTTTGCCTTTGTGGGAAGCCCTTCTGTGTTTTCCCATTTCACAGGCCGAACACAAATGATCCTTATTGAATTTAACATCTGGCAAACCTTTAACTAGATTAAGTTTTACTAGTTTATCTAAGGTGTGAAAGTTTAAGTGACAGAACCTGTTGTGCCATAACCAAGCTTCTTCACTTTTGCAAGCTACTAGGCAGACTTTTTCTTTGGATTTTGAATTAAAATTCATTAGGTATAGATCACCTCTTCTTTCAGCTCGCAGAAGTTCTATTCCTGTGTTTTCAACTGAGTAGGTTGTGTTTGAAGCCATCCACATATGCAACTTTGTATACAGAGACATTTTCTTTTTGTATGACTCCATAGCCTTTGATATGTCCCTTCTTGTTGTCTCCAAAAGTTACAGATCCACCATCGTGTGTTTCTTTGTACGTGGATAGTAATCTTCTATCGCCGTTCATGTGCCTTGAGCATCCAGAGTCAAGATACCAGATTGGCACATGTAGCTTCTGTAAGACAATCACAGAGATTTAGGTACCCATATCCATACCGGTCCAATATTGTTAGAATTTTTCAAGTTTGCCTTGGCATTCTTGAAATACATTTTATCCTTTTTAGAAGAATCAGATTGTTTCTCTATTGGTTCTGACTTTTGAGTTTGAAAGTTGATGGAGAGTAAGCAATCTGGACTTGAGAAGTGTTTATTTAATTTGAACATAAGATCAAAACAATGACAGTATTGAATATGAGATGTTATTTGTTTGAACTTTTCATTGAATTTATTGAACTGAGCCACAGAGGCATTACATTCTTTCTTTACATTAGATTTCCTATTACAAGAAGATCTATGAATACTAGAATGTTGTTTGCAAAAGTCTTG
Organism: Saussurea involucrata; assembly: GCA_033807775.1. Lineage (NCBI taxonomy): Eukaryota > Viridiplantae > Streptophyta > Magnoliopsida > Asterales > Asteraceae > Saussurea > Saussurea involucrata. The sequence continues at coordinate 97,244,736 of CM066319.1, forward strand.
TTTAGTTCCTGCCTTCTGTGACTCTCTTCCGTGGTGAACATCTTTCTTCACTGTCACAGAGGAAATATATTTGTTAGCTTCAGGCCATTTTCCCTTTTGTTGCCAAGTGGGATTCTCTTTAATTTTCCTTAAAGGTTTTGAAAATTTTGAGCTTTTAGGAGCTATAGAGACCTTTTTTAGATTTTCAAGCTCTGTAGAGGTTTTAACTTGAATATACATTTTGAGAAAATCTGGACAGATAGGGATCCCTGTGATTTTCTCTTTTGGAGAGATGGTTCTGTTAAGAACCTCAGAGGAGAATTTATCATCCTCTGTGTCACAGTGAATTATCCCTGATTTGAAATCAGTCTCTGAGTCGTCAGAGGATGAATCGTCCTCATATGCAGAGGTTGAGTCATCTCTTTCGACAGAGGCTGGATTTTCTGAGCATGTATCGTACGAGCTTTCTACCTCTGTAAAAAAACTTTCATAGATGGCAGAGGTTTCTGATGAGATCTCTTCAGCGAGTTTTTGATCTATAGAAGATGTACAGAGATTTTCTAAAACATTTGATTTCAAAACTTCCAAAATTTCTTTTTCAATAGATTCTTCAAGTTTTTCTTCTGAAAAGATGGGTTTAAACTCAGGAGCTTCTGCTGATAATTTCTTTTCGACATTTATCATACAGACAAAAGCGACCTGTGTTTGAGTCTCTGGTTTACCAAACTTTAAGATACCAATCTGATCTTGTGTTTTCAGATATTTCTTTGGTTTGATTCCTCTATTGACAGAGGTTGAAGATGATGAATCTGTGTTTTCAAACCACACATTGATCATCTTTGTATGTTTCCTCAAGTGAGGTTCTGCAGAGATTTTAACCCTTTTACTTACAGAGAGTAAGTTTGGAAAGTTTGGTTTGTTAGTTATTCCCAAAACAAATAGAGAGGACAGAGGTTTTAGTCGTTTATTTTCAACTCCTAGGGTAATATCACTGTACCCTATACCTCGTCTTGCTATTTGAGAGTTTACCTTTTCATACACCTTCTGTGCATCTTTATAGTTTTTAAGTAAAACTTCTCTTCTTAAAAGATCTTGCCAAAGTACCTATCTTTCTTTTTGAAAGTATTCTTTGAGAGCTCTTATGTCTGTAGTTTCACTTCTTGAAACTGAAAGTTCTTTTGTTTTGATTTTTAAAGCATAGGTTAAATCAGAAATTTGCCTTTTAAAGGATCTATATTTTTGCTCCAATATTTTTCGACTTTTCCTTTTTCTTCAAAGATTTTGGCTTTTTCTTGAGTGAGAAGCCTTACTTCTCTCTCATTAAAGGTCAGCTTTTTCTGAATGCTTTCAATTATATCTTTCAGTTCGATGTTAAGTTTAAATAAATCATCATCTACAGAATTAGTACTTGAGGTAGAGTTTGAAATGGATACCTCATTGTCAGTGTCGGAGTCAACTTCTGCCATGCCACAGAACAGGGCATTTGTAGGGAATTCATCGTCAGAGGTGGAGTCTGATTCAAAGTCCTCCTTGTTTGCCTTTGAATGCCCTTTGTTTGCCATTAGAGATTTTTGTGCGTAATACTCGGCCTTCTTTTTGTAAAAAGCTGAGTCCTTCTGTGGGCGATTTGGTCTACTTCTGCATTCTTTTGCGAAATGACCTGGCTTGCCGCAGTTGAAACAACCTTGGGAGGTGTTTCCAGTTCGGTCGTCAGACTTCTGTAGGTCTCCACCTTTCTCTGTTCGGCATTCGTTTGCGTAATGACCGGGTTTACCACATTTGTAGCATTCTTGTGTGTGGCCTACCTTGTCATCTGATCTCTGTCGATCATTTTCTCTGTAGCTTCTGTCGCTCGACCTCTGTTGGTCATCATTTCTGTAGTCTGACCTCTGTCGGTCACTTGATTCTTCTCTTCTTCCATCATCTCTTCTACCAGAATTCCTTTGGTTATTTCTAAACTCTCTTGTCAATAAACCCATTGATTTAGCTAATGACGCAAGAGTTATCTCTTCCTCTATCAGCTCGTCTTCTTCGCTATCAACTATTACCATCTTCTTTTTCTCCTCTGTAGATCTCTCATTTCTTGGTCTGTCTGCAGCCTCTGTAGATTTACTAACCAATGCGTATGGCACAATGGTTAGTGTTTTAGCTTGAGCTATTTGAGGCTCTTGTGCAGCAAGTGTTCCATAGAGATCAGAGAGTGTCCAGGAGTCTAGATCTTGATTTGTTTGTAAAGACATAGACAACTGAAGCCACTCATCGTTCAGGCTCTTTAGAAACATGACGTTATTTTCTTCCGTGGTTCTGTGAATACCAGACTTTTTGCATTTGTTTATGAGAGGGTTGAACCGGTCGTATGTTGTTTGCAGAGATTCTGTTGCAGAGGCTCTGAAAGCATGATATTCATTTATGTATTGTGCCCTTCGGTTCTTCTGAGTTTTAGCACCCCCTTCCAACTGTCTTTCTAATTCTTTCCAGAGATCGTGCGCTGTTTCGCATGCATCTAAGGATTGAAAAAGTTCGTTGGGGATTGCCATGGTCAATATTCTCTTTGTTTTCTGTGCAACTTCATCTTCTGCCTTATCTTCATTTGACCATTCTTCTCTTGGCTTAGGTTTTTGATGTTCAGGGATTTCAGCAGATTCAGCAGTAGCTGGTACACGTGGCATAGTTATCATAGGAACTGGAGGAAGATTGTAAAGATATTGTTTGAGAGTTTTTCAGTACCCTCAAAAAAATGAACCATTCTTATTTTCCATTGAGGATACTCATCTTTAAGAAGAGTAGGAGGTTTGGTTAAAGAGCCAGCAGTGAAAAAGTTATTTGTATTTGTCATTTTGAGGAAAGGATTTATTAGTATGAAGATCTGGAAGGTTTTCTGGGTACAACTAATATCTAGAAATATGGTGATGAAGTGAAAGAAAATAATCTATCAAATAAAAGTTGTAAAATGAGGATCACTTGATATTGAAAATCAAGTTTTGCTCTGATACCAATTGTTGGTTCCCGTTTTGCTTAAACAAGATTATCAGATCTATTAGTTCAAGTTAATGTTTGATGCGGAAGCGTATTTAAAGAACTAACAGATAAGTTTGATAGATTTAGAACAAAATATAAATAAGCAGTGAACAGAATATTATATCTCAAAGTTTACTGAATATATATCAAGAACAGGTTTATGAACCGTGAGTAAGAAAAGCTTTAAAACAGATATGACTTTTAAGGTGAATAAGCTTTTGTGTTCTTGATGTTCGATTGAAGTTGTGTAAGGAAGAACTCAACATGATTCTTCCTTATATACTACTCTAAAGGGGACCATAAAGCATATGCTACTATTCAAAAGGTACGTATGAATAGTAGAACGGATGTCGTGAACAGTTGCAAGGATGGCATGAACAGTCAGACGTGCTGTATTACATTTAATGCAGCAGACGTCTATTATGTACTAAGCCCTATTGAATCCAATCAGAGTTTGACACGTCGACGTTGGACAGGGTATGTTTCCATGCAAGTTGACGAACGGGTTCTGGAATAGTAGCAAGATATTATAAATATCTTCAAGTCTTTCAGTGAGGACCACAGAGGCTCTGTAATGAGTTATAGAGGTTCTGTGGCCTGGTCCTCTGTGGAGCAGTCCACCTTTGTTTCCGAGTCTTGGGTCTTCTTTGAGTACAACAGAGGTTCTGTAGGAAGCCTCTGCTGCTTCTGTAGCTTCTTGACCTTGATTTCTCGGTAATGTCGGCAGAGCCTCTGTAAGAGGCTTTCTTCACTTAGCCTATTTTTCACTACTTCTAAATACTTCTATGATTAGGAAGATTGAAGCTAACAGTTTATTTGGGCCTAAACACTTATGGTCTTATTTAATAAAATGGTATTTTTAAAAGTTCAGATTTATTGTAATTTTTGGGACGTTACATGTCAGATGGTATCAGAGCCGGGAACCGGACTGGTGTGCCAGCGAGGACGCTGGGCTCCCAAGGGGGTGGATTGTAAGATCCCACATTGGTTGGGGAGGAGAACTAAGGTTGCCTTATAAGAGGGACTTGATACCTCCCCTATCAGACGCGTTTTAGAAACATGAGTCCAGGTGTGTGGACAAAGCGGACAATATCTGGTACAGTTGGTCTGGGATGTTACAGATATTGGTTTTGGTGGAGGAATGGAAAGTTCTTCTGAGGAGGAAGATCGTAAGATCTGGATCTTTTCTTGAGTAGGGGCATCTTTTCCAAAGACAGAGGTGGTTTCCACAGAGGCTGGTGTTTCCCCTGTGGGCCTCTGTTGGTTTCCTTGACTTTGGGTTGGGGGATCTTGAGTTTCAGGCTCTGCGGTTGTCGTAGTTTCTACAGGTGTAGCCTCTGTTGTTTTCTCAATTTGGTTCTCCCCCTCAGGATGACCTGATGCATCATCATCATTAGGGTCATCGTGCCTCCTTTCTTTAGAACTTTCTGCCCTGCAAGTATTGTCGGGTTTCTTTGCAGCTTGTTGCCTCATCTTTTCAAGATAAATCTTGATGGAGTTTTTGAATGCAGAGGTTGCACTTCTTTCGAATTCGGCAGCATGTATTCTGGTAGAGGTTGTGACAGAAGATTCGGCAGCAGACTTCATCTTGGAGAAAGCTTGTTGTCCCTTTGTGGACAAGGCGTCCATTTTGGTATTTAGACATGTAATGGCTCTTGAAGTAGTCTCTGTAAAAATAGAAAAGGAGCTTTACAACTCCTGTAGTTTTTGATTCACAGAGGTTACAAAGGTTTGGAACTCATCCTTTGTCACATGAGAGTCAGTGGTAACCTCTGGAGGAACACATCTATCCCCAGAGTGAGTCCCTGTTCCCGGGACACCTTCGTTTACCCCTGTTTTTACGTTGAGGGTGGAAGGATTTCCTTCTGATCCTTGAGGAGAAACTTGTGTTTCAACCTCTACAGAAGTTCTATGAGGGTCAGTGTCCAAATCCACTCCAGATGTGGGTATTGGAATGTCCTTCTGTTGACTCGGAGATTTGTCTAGAGTCTCTTCATTTTTGTGCACTCTACTCCTCTCTGAAAGGAGGTTGGGCCCTATTGTTGTGTGCGTGGCAGAGGCAACATATGCCTCTGTTAGGAGTGCGATTGTGGTCTCCGGCGAATGACCACGAACTACGGGTAAGTCCTTTAGAGAGGACTCCTCTGGAATGGTTTCCCTAGCTATTGGTGGCACAGAGGTTGAAAGAGTAACCTCTGGCTGGTCGGTTTGGGTTGGGGTCGAGCTGTGCGGCTCTTTTTCAATAACGCCTTCTGGCGCTAGACCGGCGGGGGTTAGATATGTGGGTTGCACTGGGAGGGGGTTGGAGATTTATTCCTTCTTCTTCTGCGGCATCTTTTTCTGTAGGACCCTCTGTGGTTTCTACCCTAACCTCTTTGGTTTCTACCCTAACATCTTCTTCTGTGCGTGTAGGGGTTGGTTCCTGAGTGTTAAGCTCTGGATGGAGGAAAGGATTGTGCAGAACCTCTGGAGTCTGACATTGAATGTTCTGAGGAGTTTGATAATGTTCATCCAAGTTTGAGGCTATCGTGTAGTTGGGTGTCTCTGTCGATTCATGAGACAACGGTTATGCGGTCCATCCTGAAGGATCTAAGGTGTGAGCTATTTCGGTTTGGATGAGGAAGGCATTAAAGTCTCCCTGTTGATCTGCATAGTTTATTGGGGAGGGAGGTTGTAGAGGTATAGTTTGGTCTTCCTCTACCTGTCCGACTACAGGTGTAATGGACTGCAGAGGAGATGTGGGTTTCTTCTTCTTTGACTTCCTCTTTTTTGGCTTAGGGGCTCCCTCCTCTGTGGATTTGGTTTTTCGTTTCTTTTGTTTTGGAGGGGAGGGAGGTGCAGAAGATCATGTTTCTGTTGCAGGGGGGTGGAGATGGTTGAGTTGCAGAGGTTGAAGTTTCCTCAGTGGGTTTCCTTTTCTTGCTCTTCTTTTGGGGCGTGGTTGCAGAGGTTTTTCTCTTAGTTGAAGGGATAATGGATTCTCTCTGTTTGTGGAAACTCTCTTGTATTTGCTTATTTTTCTTAAACGCTACTTCCCACTCTTCTTCTGTCGTCCTTTCCACTATATCTAAATCTAATAGGGCTCCCTGACGAGGGGGTGTCACAGGACTTGGTTCTGGAGTCCTGTGGACGCGTATATATTCTAACTTCATTTATTTATTTTTGACATATCCCAGAAGGTAATTTGACAGAGGTCTGCAGTGAGGGTAACCATCTAGATGTTCTGTTGGGGTGTTCTTTGACATGGCAAAGAGTTTGGTGGTTGGTCCCTCTGTTGGCCATTGTTGCATAAGTAGCAGAGGTTCGTGTAAAACTCCGAGAAGTCGTTGGTATTGCAGAGGTGGTAGATAATTCGGTGTACTCTCTTTTGTCTTAATCGTGGCAATCTTTCTATCAATGGTGTTAACCATTTCTTGCATCATTATGGTGGCATAATCAAGAGGAAGATCATAATATACCCCATACATGATGGATAGAATTTGATGTGAACTCTGGTCAGGGCTGCCTATCTTTCTACTGAGGCATCTGTTTAAGATTAAGAAGAGGGTATTCCACAGAGGTGGTAGTCTGCCTCTGCGGAAATCGTTTCTTTTTCTTAGGGTTGTGTTGTACCCTAACATTTCCAAAAATCTGCAGATCTCCTCATCTGTTGGTTCCTCTGTAAACTGCTTTATACCTAAAAGACCTCTTGTTGGAAGATTGAACTAAGTGAGAACATTGTTCTGTTGAACTTGAGTTCAATATGCTCGGATTTATCAGGTGTAGATATGTAGCCTTTGATATGTCTGTCATTTGAATTGTATCTGCAACTCTGCCAGAACTGATTCAAATACCTAACTGGGATTTTGGTGGGGGTTTTGGATAGAAGAGGGTAGAGAAAATGGTTTTGAAGAATGTGGAGAAGAATGGCATGTGCTTCTCCAAAAGCAGTTTCCGATGGTACTAAGTAATAGTTATTTGATTTTAAAGGAAGAGTTTGCTCGAAATGTTCATGAGCAATAAAATCTTGGAGATGGGTTGTTGGGATAAAGTTTGCTTCGTCGTCGGAGTTGTCCTCTTCTTGGTTGCTGACGATGTTAGGATGTTGGGAGTGTTCAGATACCATAGGAGAGTGTTCAGGAGTTTTCACCGGGGAGGTTTGTGCAGCATGTGAACTGGAAGCCATTTGTGCAATTAGGAACAGATGAAGTTTTGAGAATAGTTGCAGGTTCGTCGGAGAAGAAAGTAAGTTCGTAAAGTTTTTGTGAGGAGAGGTACTTTGGGTTTTATACTGAGGAGTAATGGTTAGAATCTGAAAGGGTTAATATTTGGAGGTGAATAATATTTGGGGTCCGCACTTGAGTGGTTACGGCTGGTTCAACTTTCCAGGAGAACGTTTGTCGTGTACGTCCGATGAAAATGTGACACGTCAGCGGTGTCAGAGTATGACTTGACGTCGTGCGAGGCCCATTAATGCTTGGCGCGTGTGTTTCTTTTCCTCCATATATTTTTCACTCGCAGTAAAATAGCCGTTACTGTTGCAGAAATGCCCAAAGTAAAAACTGACAGAGGCTCTGTGATTTACAGAAGTTCTGTGATTTGAAAACCTGTTTTTCTTTCCTCTGTAGGTTGAGAAAAAAAACGTTTGAAAAAGCATTGGAGAGGATCGATAGATTTTTAGCGAAGAGATTGCTTTCACAGAGGTTTTGGAGCTCTGTCAGAGCCAGCAGAAGCTCTATGAGAGGAAATTTCTCATAACTAAAAACCTATTAAACTTTTTGATCATCCAAGTTTTTAATTGTTTTAACAGTTGTTTTTAGGACATATTTGGAAGTTGGTGTCCTATAAAACTGTTTTGGAAAAAGGTTTTGTGCAGCAAAAGTTTGATATGTGATGGTCTACAGAAGTTCTTTTTGTGGGAAGAACTCTGTAACCAATGACTTCTGTTGCAGTGCATTTGAACGCGATGATTCTCTTTGAAAATGACACCCAAGGTGATCGACATAGTTTCCAAGATTATTGATTTATGATCATAGAGCTTTTGCCTGCAGAACCTCTGTTGGACTCAGCAGAGGCTCTATGACCTTGAATTTCTAATAATGGAAAGCTTAATATTCTTTTTGATCAAATTTTATTTGGAATGTTTTTAATAATGTTTCTAGAATATATTTAGAAATTTGTGTCCTAGAAAATTATTTTCAAAAAGAATTTGTACGAGATACCAACCTTTTTGTTCTTCTTTGTCCGGCAAAGTTCTTTTCTTTTGTTGATGTCATCTCTTCCTTGGCTCCCCCTTGACCTATAAATCTCTGTAGATTAAGCAAGGTTTCCTATAGCTCCCCCTTGATCTAATCAACCTCTGTAGATCAAGTAGTTCTCCTTCTGCTCCCCCTTGACTTATGCTTGATTTTTAAAGTGTGAAGTATAAAACATAAGTCAAGTGTGTCACAGATTCTGTGAGTATCGTCAGATGTTAATTCATGTCACTCATTTCAAGATCTTTGTTTATGACTCCATCGTCTTTAATGTACCCCTTCTTGTCTCCAAAAGTCATAGGTCCACCATCGAGTTTTTCTTTGTACGTAGACAAAAGACCTTTGTTGCCAGTTATGTGCCTCGAGCATCCGGAGTCTAGATACCAGATTAGCACATACTGTTTCTGCAAGACAATCAGAGAGTTTTAGGTACCCATATCCACATGGGTCCTTCTTTGTTAGAATTTTCATGACATGCTTTGTTGAACTTGTTATACACACCAGAAATGAATAGCTTTTGAGTATTTTGAACAGGTGTAGAGCCTTTCACTATCCAAACCTTTTTCCCCCTTTTAAAAGCTTGATTAACTATGTTGTCTAGCCTACGATCATGAAAAAAATTAGAAGTGGAGGTCTGAATTTTTGAAAATATATTTGGCTTAATGATCCCTTTTCAAAAACTTTTTCTTTTTATTGAACTTGAACTTGAAGTTGTTTTAGGTGAATAATTTGATTCTGCAAAGTCAAATTCCTTGAGCCTTTTAGCTAAATTATTCTTCTCTTTAAGATTCAAATCAAACTTCTTTAGAAGATCTGATTTATACACTTTCTCCAACGTAATCTTGGCTGACAAAACATATAGTCTTTTTGTCAATTTGGACATTTCATCTTTAAAAACCTTTCTTTCTTGTTCAAAAACATCTTTTAAACACTTTGTTTGAAATCCTTCAACCTTCACCTTTTCAGACTCTTTTCTATTAAAATCATGCTCTTTCTCCTCTTTTTCAAGAGTTTTCTGTAACTCTGAAATTTTGCAAGAAAACACCATAGATTTTGTTTCAAAAATGGTTCTTTCTTTTTCAAATTTCTCTCTCTCACAAATCACAAGTTTCTCAAAATCAGAAATCAGACTAGAAAATTTTAAACATTTGAGTTCAAGTCTTTTCTTCTCTTTTTCAAAAATTGTCTTAACTTGCTCAAACTTCTCTTTCTTCTTTTCACAAAGCTTTTCTGACTCAGATAATTTCCTTTTCAGTTTAAGATTTTCACAGTTTAGAAGTTTACCTGATTCTTCAAGTTTAGCAATTTTACCTGAATCACTAAGAATTCTCTTGTTCCTTTCATCTAGTTCTTTCTCAAGAGTAGGAATTATCTTGCGAAAATTTGTACTTAGTTTCGAATAATAATGAGAATCAGCATCACCACATAATTTTATTCTAGACATTGTTACTTGAGAAATCTAGAGACAAATGAATAATGATTCAATCACAGACAATAGTGCACTTTAATGGAGTTTTAACGAAAGAAACAGTTTCTAGTTTTACCAAATATCGAATAAATCGAAAATGGCTGAAAAACAGAATCTGGTTGAAGGAATGAATAACAGGTTAAAATCAGACCACGTTTCTACCAATAATCTTGTTAAACAAGGATCGCTTGATTAAAAAATCAAGCTTGGCTCTGATACCAGTTGTTGGTCCCATTTTAAGACAGACAAACAATAGAAGATAAAATCCATAGAGAAAGTAGAGATAAGATAGAAATTAAGAACAATACTCATACAAATCTTATCTCATATTCATTGATTCAAGGTATGGAGGGGGAAATTGGAAGAACACCACACTAAACGTGAAATCGACTCTCATAAAAAACGAGTCTGTGTGTTTGTGAACTCTCCAGATTTCTATATCATCCTAAAAAGCCTATGGACACCTTTATATAGGGCCCATTTACACAAAAACGCTTAAGCCCATAAGGCTAATTACAAAGATAACATAAATCTAATTATAAAGCCCACACAATAATTTCTTTATAAAACATTCATATAAATTAGGGGCTAATTAAAGCTAACACTTATCTAGAGTATGAAAATTCAGATGGCAGAACCTGTTATGCCATAACCATTCTTCTTCGTTCTTACAGGCAACAAGGCAGAGGTTGTCCTTCTTGTTCTTGACACTAAAGTTCATGAGGTACAGATCGCCCTTTCGTTCGGTTCGCAGATGTTCAACTCCTGTATCTTCCCCTTGCAGAGAGCATAAAGTTCTTTTGAACATGACGTCGAAACCCGTATCACAAAGTTGGCTAACACTGAGAATATTGTGCTTAAGGCCATCCACATATGCAACTTTGCATACGGTTATGTTTTCCTTCTTAATGACTCCATAGCCTTTTATATACCCCTTCTTATTATCCCCAAAGGTCACCGATCCTCCTCCATGTTTGTCTTTATATGAGGATAGTAGGCCTCTGTCGCCAGTCATATGCCTTGAGCACCCGGAGTATAGGTACCATATCGGCACATACTGCTTCTGCAACATATTCAGATATTTTTAGGTACCCATTTCCAAATGGGTCCAGCGTTGTTAGGGGTCTTTAAGGTTGCCTTGGCATCCTTAGGTTTGGTTTTATCTTCTTTCGAAGAACCATCTTGTTTCTTCTTACCCTTGAATTTTGCATTCTTTTTGGGTGAAGAGAGGAAACAGTGCGGACTTGAGAAGTGTTGGTTCAATTGATGCATAAGTTCAAAACAATGACAAAAATGGATATGCGAAGACATTTGCTTAAACTTTTCATTGAAAACACTGAATAAGGGTACAGAGGCTTTATTATTACAGTCTTTCCTAGCATTTGACTTCCTATTACAAGAAGACCTAGATTGATTTTTTGAAAATTCTCTCTTGAGAGTAGCCTTATGTTGACCCAATCCTCTGTGGGGAACTTCTGCTGGTTTCACTGTCACAGAAGCAAAAGACTTGTTATTTTCCACCCATTTTCCCTTTTGTTGCCAAGTTAGTTTTTCTAAAAAGGCCTAAAAGGTTTTGGTGCTTTTGAACTTTGAGAGGGTTTTTCCTTTTCTTCTTTAATTTTCTCAAGCTCAAGAGAGGTTTTGGCTTGTATACACATGTCCAAAAAGTCCGGACAAATAGGAACACTTGTGATTTTCTCCTTATGAGGAATGGTTCTGTTAAGAATTCCAGAGGGAAGTTTAAATCCCTCTGACACCCAAGGAACTATCTATGACTCAATTGAGTCAGTCTCAGATTCGTCAGAGGAAGAATCATCCTCGTATACAGAGGTTGAGTCACTGAGATCTCTGTCGACAGAGGCAGGACTTTCTGAGCATGTGCCATACTCGCTTTCTACCTTTTCTTTGGGACTATCTTCCAAGTCAACAGAAGTATTTATCAAGACTTCCTCAGAGAGATTTTGTTCTACAGAAGATGTATAGAGGTTCTCATTAAAATTGTTTTTACCGATTTCCATCAACTCATTTTTAGAAATATGTTTCAGTTTTTCTTCTGAAGAAGTAGGCATGAACTCAGGTGACTCTGCCGATAAGTTCGTTTCAGAATCTATAGTGCAGACAAAAGCAACCTGTGTTTGAGTCTCAGGGTCACCAAACTTGAAGATTCCTATCTGATCTTGAGTTTTCAGATATCTCTTATGTTTGGAGTCTCTTTTGACAGAGGCTGAGGATGATAAATCTACGTTTTGATACCACACATTTATCATCTTCATAGGTTTCCTCTTGTGCGGTTCCCCAGAGACTTTCTGCCATTTGCTAACAGAGAGCAAGTTTGGAAATCCAGGTTTTCTTGTACTTCCGATACAAAATAGAGAAGACAGGGACTTGTCTCTTTTGGTTCCAGTATATGGATCTATATCACAGAACCCAATTCCCCTTCTTCCTATTTGTGTATTGATTTTTTCGTATACCTTCTGTGCATCTTGATATTTATTAATTAAAAGATCTCTGCTGAGTAGGTCTTGATGTAGGACTTCTCTTTCCTTTTGAAAGAAGTTCTTTAGAGCAAGAATATTCATTCTGTCACTCTCGTTGTCCAACAGTTCTTTAGTTTTAGCTTTAGGGCATAATTGAGTTCTGAGATCTTTTCTTTTAAAAGATTTAGATGTTTGTGCCAATTATTTTCAATCTCTTCCTTTTCTAAAGATATTTTTGCTTTTTCTTGAGTGAGAAGTCTAACTTCTCTCTCAAAGAATGCAAGTTTTTTCTGAATATTATCACAAGTCTTTTTCAGTTCAGTGTAATCTTCTGTCAATTTAAGAAAATTAGCTTCTGTTTCATTAGAGTAAGAGTCAGAAATGGATACCTCACTGTCAGAATCTGAGGAGCTGACTTCTGCCATTCCGCAGAACAGGGCGTTCTTCTTCTCACCTTCGTTAGAGGATTCGTCTGACTGCCAGTTTTCCTACTCCACCATGAGCAACTTTTGAGCATAGTACTCTTCTTTCTTTTTATATAAAGCAGAGTCCCTCTGTGGGCGATCTGGTTTGCTCCTGTAGTCTGCAGCATAGTGGCCTGGCTTGCCACAGTTAAAACATCCCTGATTCTGGGGTGCATTCCCAGCTCTGTCACCGGACCTCTATTGGTCACCACCTCTGTCACCTCTGTCACTTGACCTCTGTTGGTCATTTGAAACTTCTCTTCCTTGGTTCCTCGATTCATACTTCTCTCCTTGATCGTCTCTCCCATCACGTTCATAACCAGACTTCTTCCGGTACCCTCTGCTACCGAACTCTCTTGTCAACAGAGCTAAAGATTTATCTATTGAGGCCATTGTTGCCTCCTCTTCTTCCACCAATTCCTCTTCCTCGCTGTCAACAACCAACACCTTCTTCTTCTTCCCTTTCTTCTCCTCCACAACCTTCTCCTTCTTTGGCTTCTCTTTTGCTTCTGTAGCCTTACCAACCAGTGTAAGAGGCCCACCGGTTTGAGCCTTTGCTTGTGCAATCTGAGGTTCTTGGGCAGCCAGTGTTCCGTAAAGATCTGACAAAGTCCAAGTGTCTAGGTCCTGATTAGTTTGCAGAGACATAGATAACTGGAGCCATTCTTCGTTTAGACTCTTTAGGAACATGACGTTGTTCTCTTCAGAAGTTCTGTGAATTCCGAACTTCTTGCACTTGTTAATCAGAGAGTTGAACCTGTCGTATGTTGACTGCAAAGATTCTGTCGGCAGAGCTTTGAAAGCATAGTACTCGTTGATGCATTGGTCTCTGCGGTTCTTCTAAGTCTTGGCACCTCCTTCCAATTGTTTCTCTAGTTCCTTCTATAGATCGTAAGCAGATTCACATGCATCTAGAGATTGGAAGAGGTCATTTGGTATGGCCATTATCAGAAGTCGCTTTTCCTTCTGAGCGAGTTTGTATTTCTCCCAGTCAGTAGTAGACCATTTGGCCATTGCCTTTGGTTTTTCATACTCAAGAACCTCTGGAGTATCCTCTGTGGCTTGTACCCTTGGTACCGTAACCATGGGAACATGAGGATGATTGCGGACATAAGTGAGGAGATCTTTGTCAGTACCCTCAAAGAAATGAATCATTCGTATCTTCCATTGGGGGTACTCAACTCTGAGAAGAGTGGGGGGTTTGGTTAAAGAACCAGCAGTAAAGAAGTTGTTGGTGTTCGCCATTTTTTAGCAGTTTGAAAATACCAGAAAAACAGAATATGAACAGAAAGTTTTCAAAATATGGGACAGACACTTTGAAATAAGTTTAAAGCTTTAAAACATTGAAAAATGCACTTAAATGGAAAGTTTTAACCGAAGAAACTGGTCCTGTCAGTTTACTAGAGTCGAACAAGTCGAGAATAGCATAAAAACAGGGGTTGTTTTGAACTAAATGAAGAACAGGTCAAAATAAGTCCAAATTTCTACCAAGAAGAGTCGAGATCATTGTTAGAGTGGATACTTTGATATTGAAAATGAAAGTTGGCTCTGATACCAATTGTTGATCCCAATAGTGACTCAACAATGATATTAATCTCAATAGTTCGAACAAATGTGTATGCGGAAGCGTTTTAAAGGAACTAGAGAGATATGCTCGGTAGAAATCATACACAGAATTAAACAAGTAAAGTAATAATAAACAAGAGTTTAGCTCAAAGATTCACTTCTATTTAATTCTTCATAATACACCAAGAACACTAAAAGTGTGTGTGAAAATATTCTGCTCTAATCTGGTGTGTGTGTTGTTGTGCAAAGTTACTAGAAAGGCCCTACAAGAGCCTTCTATTTATACTACTTTACAGGGGACAAATGAGAGACAAAAAGTACTAAGGTACAAGACAACATCGTGGGTCAAACATCAGGTACAACGTTAATGTAGTGCGCCGCAATCTGCAAAGGCTGTAACCCATCAGAGGTTGACACGTGGAATGTGCAGGGCACGCCTTGTACGAATGATCTTCAGAATCTTCGTACAGCAGAGGCGCATGAAAGGAACGATCTTCTTTGTCTTGATATTCAGAAATCTTCAGTCTTCTAAGTCTTCATACCACAGAGGCTCTGTCAAGAATGACAGAGGCTCTGTGGCCTTGTCCTCTGAGAAAGTCTTCTACAGAGAGATCTTCACTTGTGTCTTGGTGTCTCGGCAGAGGCTCTGTCGATGATCTTATACTTAGCCTATTTTTCAATACTTCTTTAAACATAGAAGTTGTAGCTAACACTTGAGAAGCATAAATTTTGATGACAATGTTATTAAATTATTGAGATTCATATTTGTTCAAGCTAAATTGTTGAACAACACATCTTTTTACGACAAAATTTCAAGGGAATTAGTGTGAGAACTTTACAGAACTACTATGGATCCACGTTAACCAGTGTTTCCTACCCAAGAAGTTATCTTTGAGTGATTGAGGGGTGAGGGGTCTACATCAAAGAGTGGGGGAGATAACTCATACGGTTGATTAATCTCATTGTGCTGAGGTAAATTGTAAATGAGAGTTTGGTTAAAAATAGGAAGAGGGTGTGAGAACAGAGTTAAAAGAGTAAGAGAACTCTGCACCAACCATTTTCTGAGCCAGGCAGCCACATTACTTATTGGTTCACATTCTTTGGTGACCCTCATTGAAAGAGGCAGTTAGCCCATGCCAACTCTTGCTTTAACCCCACCAGCTACTCATTTCTTTCTCAACAAAAAAATGTTTCAATTTTTCTTGAGGACACAATATATTATCTATCTAATCTTCATTCGGAAGGTTTGTGTTAGGTCTAGAGTTTTGTCAAAAACACAAGCGTTGAGTTCTGAGTAAGAAGACTAAAGAAGACTCAGAAGACTCAGAAGTTCTGAGTAGAAGACTCAGAAGTTCTGAGTGAGAAATCTCAAAAAGATTCAAAGTGTTGGATTCTGACTAGAAGGTTCAGAGTTCTGAGTAGGAGACTCAGAACTTCTGACTATGAAGACAAATGTTCTGAAGCGCTTATTCAGAAGTATGTTCAGAATTCATATCTTGGGATATTATCTGTTATATTCAGTTACTAATTAGGACACGTGTAATTGTTCTATTAGTCTGTTTCTCATATGTACTGTAGCTTTAGCTATTATCTACAGTATATATAGGAGTTAGCAACTGTAGCTAACTGTATCTTTGGCTAATCTTTGAGAGAATCTTTGATATAATCTTTGGCTAACCTTTTGGATAACTCTTTACGCATAAATTGTTAGATCTATTGAGAGAGAAATTCATTGTAATATCTTTAATAGATCATATGACCAGTTGCTATTAATACGATCTTAATTGTTCATATTTGATTGTAAGAGTGTAACCTGGACTTTCAATTGGTATCAGAGCAGGTCACGGGTTCGAATCCCATGGAGTGCATTATAATGCCAAAGGCATGCTGTGCAGCCAAGAGTGCTGGCAGATGCTGGGGGGGGGGGGATTGTTGGGTCATTGACCAGCATCTCCCTAAATCGAAACGTGGCGCTGGCTGCTACGCTATATGGAAATAAGTTGCACCTTCTCCACCAGCAATTGCTTTTGGCGTAGGTTTTTGAACATATCAGTTCAAAACCCGTACTTAAATGAAAATGGCTTCTGAATAATTCAGTTCAGGACCCGTTCTTCAGAGACTAAGACTTCTAAACAAATCAGTTTAGAACTCATATTTCTCAGGTGATATCCTTAACTGTCATATTTTTATGTTTCAAGGAACAAGTGGTGAAAGGTAACATTGCATTACGTTTATTTCTATTGCTTTGAATGTTTGAATCTTAACAAATTTAATTCAATGATATGAATTTTTTTTTTAATTTTCATTCAATGAATAAATGTGTGTCAAAGAGTAATTTTACAAGTATTTTGTATTATCTGAGCTATATTTGTTTCAACTTTCACTTCTGAATTAAATCGAAAGGTAAGCAAAACATGAATGAAATTATGCCGAATGCTCAATGTTATGAAATCTATACTTATATAGAATATAATGCTCAAAAAGCATAATTTGTCAGAATGATTGGATGGAAACGAAAATATGGGGGAAGTACTACGTTTTAGAACCAAGTGATTGAGATGCAATATATATATACAAAATCATTTAGTTTGAAAGTTTGTACCTGTGGCCTTTCTGGTTTGGGAGAGTAAGTCCTAAGGGGTGCTCGACACCTAGTCCCTAAGATCAACTGGTCTAGGATCGGCTGACCCAAATCCTGCAATAGAATCAGATAGAAAACCATGTTCTACTGGTACAAATGGGTTTAAGATATATCGATGTGGCCTTTATGGTTTGGGAAATTAAGTTCCAAGGGGTGCTTGTCACCTAGCACCTAAGACCAACTGGTCTGGGATATGCTGACCCAAATCCTGCTATAGAACCAGATAGAAAGTCATGTTTAACGATGTATCTTATTCTTACTAAACTTTTTGATTAAAAGATGCCAATGTGCACAAAATTAAAAGATGTCAATGAGCACAAAATTAAAAGATGTCAATGAGCACAAAATTAAAAGATGCCAATGAGCACACATCTCTTGAAACTTTGGGAAAATTCAAAGTCGCAATAAACCTGTAAATTTGTGAAAATCCTGATTTTGGACAAATAGTGTGAGTAGAGCAAAGTATTCGTATATGTTTTTAGAATTGCATATGCTTGAAGCTAATCATATTTCGCATGCTAAGCACACCAAATAGATTTAATAAAGGAATTGAAACTGAACATTTTTAACTCGATATGCAATGATGACTTGTATTTGAATCCAAACACATGCATTTGATTTCATTTGATTGAAAATCTGATAAATTTCATTAAGTTGGATTTCTTTTGTAAAGTTTTCAAATGATCAAATGTTAGTAGTTATTAAGTGTAGTTCAGTAAATCTTATTCTCCTTGTATAAATGTTTTCATTAAAGCACTATATTTGAAATGAATAATTTTAATGAAATATATGCATACTTTCAGGGGGAGAAAACAAACTGCTCCAGAATTCTTATTTTGAGGGGGAGCAAGGTTATTCATTAAGGAGGAGAAAAAGCATAGACTTCATTCGAAGAAAAAGCATCGCTAAAGTTTTGAAAATCAAGGGGGAGAAAAGCTAAAGATTTTGAAGATGATTTTGCTTTCCAAAACTTTAGGGGGAGAAAAGCTAAAGATTTTGAAGATTGATATGGTTTTTGTACAGAAATAACAAAAGAGAGAAATGTTATTTTAAGAAGAAGAAGAGGAAAAGGAAACTGATCGGTTGTTTCTTATAAAGAAATCTTATGAAAGCTGAAATGAAGATGAGAATTGTCATTTCAAGAGGGAGCAAAGAAAAAGCAAATATATAACAGAAATCAATTTGGAAATCGTTGCTGCTGCTGATTAAAGACTGACCAGAAGTTGTTAACTCAGATTATTCAGAATTCTGAGCAAAAGTTGTCAAAACATTCAGAAGAGCTCCTTCTGAAGATTGTTCCTGCTCTAAGAATTTGATGGTGAAAAGTACAAGTGTGTTTGACAAAAAGGGGGAGATTGTTAGGTCTAGAGTTTTGTCAAAAACACAAGCGTTGAGTTCTGAGTAAGAAGACTAAAGAAGACTCAGAAGACTCAGAAGTTCTGAGTAGAAGACTCAGAAGTTCTGAGTGAGAAATCTCAAAAAGATTCTAAGTGTTGGATTCTGACTAGAAGGTTCAGAGTTCTGAGTAGGAGACTCAGAACTTCTGACTATGAAGACAAATGTTCTGAAGCGCTTATTCAGAAGTATGTTCAGAATTCATATCTTGGGATATTATCTGTTATATTCAGTTACTAATTAGGACACGTGTAATTGTTCTATTAGTCTGTTTCTCATATGTACTGTAGCTTTAGCTATTATCTACAGTATATATAGGAGTTAGCAACTGTAGCTAACTGTATCTTTGGCTAATCTTTGAGAGAATCTTTGATATAATCTTTGGCTAACCTTTTGGATAACTCTTTACGCATAAATTGTTAGATCTATTGAGAGAGAAATTCATTGTAATATCTTTAATAGATCATATGACCAGTTGCTATTAATACGATCTTAATTGTTCATATTTGATTGTAAGAGTGTAACCTGGACTTTCAATTGGTATCAGAGCAGGTCACGGGTTCGAATCCCATGGAGTGCATTATAATGCCAAAGGCATGCTGTGCAGCCAAGAGTGCTGGCAGATGCTGGGGGGGGGGGATTGTTGGGTCATTGACCAGCATCTCCCTAAATCGAAACGTGGCGCTGGCTGCTACGCTATATGGAAATAAGTTGCACCTTCTCCACCAGCAATTGCTTTTGGCGTAGGTTTTTGAACATATCAGTTCAAAACCCGTACTTAAATGAAAATGGCTTCTGAATAATTCAGTTCAGGACCCGTTCTTCAGAGACTAAGACTTCTAAACAAATCAGTTTAGAACTCATATTTCTCAGGTGATATCCTTAACTGTCATATTTTTATGTTTCAAGGAACAAGTGGTGAAAGGTAACATTGCATTACGTTTATTTCTATTGCTTTGAATGTTTGAATCTTAACAAATTTAATTCAATGATATGAATTTTTTTTTTAATTTTCATTCAATGAATAAATGTGTGTCAAAGAGTAATTTTACAAGTATTTTGTATTATCTGAGCTATATTTGTTTCAACTTTCACTTCTGAATTAAATCGAAAGGTAAGCAAAACATGAATGAAATTATGCCGAATGCTCAATGTTATGAAATCTATACTTATATAGAATATAATGCTCAAAAAGCATAATTTGTCAGAATGATTGGATGGAAACGAAAATATGGGGGAAGTACTACGTTTTAGAACCAAGTGATTGAGATGCAATATATATATACAAAATCATTTAGTTTGAAAGTTTGTACCTGTGGCCTTTCTGGTTTGGGAGAGTAAGTCCTAAGGGGTGCTCGACACCTAGTCCCTAAGATCAACTGGTCTAGGATCGGCTGACCCAAATCCTGCAATAGAATCAGATAGAAAACCATGTTCTACTGGTACAAATGGGTTTAAGATATATCGATGTGGCCTTTATGGTTTGGGAAATTAAGTTCCAAGGGGTGCTTGTCACCTAGCACCTAAGACCAACTGGTCTGGGATATGCTGACCCAAATCCTGCTATAGAACCAGATAGAAAGTCATGTTTAACGATGTATCTTATTCTTACTAAACTTTTTGATTAAAAGATGCCAATGTGCACAAAATTAAAAGATGTCAATGAGCACAAAATTAAAAGATGTCAATGAGCACAAAATTAAAAGATGCCAATGAGCACACATCTCTTGAAACTTTGGGAAAATTCAAAGTCGCAATAAACCTGTAAATTTGTGAAAATCCTGATTTTGGACAAATAGTGTGAGTAGAGCAAAGTATTCGTATATGTTTTTAGAATTGCATATGCTTGAAGCTAATCATATTTCGCATGCTAAGCACACCAAATAGATTTAATAAAGGAATTGAAACTGAACATTTTTAACTCGATATGCAATGATGACTTGTATTTGAATCCAAACACATGCATTTGATTTCATTTGATTGAAAATCTGATAAATTTCATTAAGTTGGATTTCTTTTGTAAAGTTTTCAAATGATCAAATGTTAGTAGTTATTAAGTGTAGTTCAGTAAATCTTATTCTCCTTGTATAAATGTTTTCATTAAAGCACTATATTTGAAATGAATAATTTTAATGAAATATATGCATACTTTCAGGGGGAGAAAACAAACTGCTCCAGAATTCTTATTTTGAGGGGGAGCAAGGTTATTCATTAAGGAGGAGAAAAAGCATAGACTTCATTCGAAGAAAAAGCATCGCTAAAGTTTTGAAAATCAAGGGGGAGAAAAGCTAAAGATTTTGAAGATGATTTTGCTTTCCAAAACTTTAGGGGGAGAAAAGCTAAAGATTTTGAAGATTGATATGGTTTTTGTACAGAAATAACAAAAGAGAGAAATGTTATTTTAAGAAGAAGAAGAGGAAAAGGAAACTGATCGGTTGTTTCTTATAAAGAAATCTTATGAAAGCTGAAATGAAGATGAGAATTGTCATTTCAAGAGGGAGCAAAGAAAAAGCAAATATATAACAGAAATCAATTTGGAAATCGTTGCTGCTGCTGATTAAAGACTGACCAGAAGTTGTTAACTCAGATTATTCAGAATTCTGAGCAAAAGTTGTCAAAACATTCAGAAGAGCTCCTTCTGAAGATTGTTCCTGCTCTAAGAATTTGATGGTGAAAAGTACAAGTGTGTTTGACAAAAAGGGGGAGATTGTTAGGTCTAGAGTTTTGTCAAAAACACAAGCGTTGAGTTCTGAGTAAGAAGACTAAAGAAGACTCAGAAGACTCAGAAGTTCTGAGTAGAAGACTCAGAAGTTCTGAGTGAGAAATCTCAAAAAGATTCTAAGTGTTGGATTCTGACTAGAAGGTTCAGAGTTCTGAGTAGGAGACTCAGAACTTCTGACTATGAAGACAAATGTTCTGAAGCGCTTATTCAGAAGTATGTTCAGAATTCATATCTTGGGATATTATCTGTTATATTCAGTTACTAATTAGGACACGTGTAATTGTTCTATTAGTCTGTTTCTCATATGTACTGTAGCTTTAGCTATTATCTACAGTATATATAGGAGTTAGCAACTGTAGCTAACTGTATCTTTGGCTAATCTTTGAGAGAATCTTTGATATAATCTTTGGCTAACCTTTTGGATAACTCTTTACGCATAAATTGTTAGATCTATTGAGAGAGAAATTCATTGTAATATCTTTAATAGATCATATGACCAGTTGCTATTAATACGATCTTAATTGTTCATATTTGATTGTAAGAGTGTAACCTGGACTTTCAGTTTGGATATTGAAAAATAAGGAAGTTTGCCACACCTTCGCACTTCAATCATGCACATTGAGTCCGTGGAAAACTTGTTGTTGTCTCAACAATTTACACAATTTGCGCCTATTGTTCAAGCATAAGTTGCTTCAATCATTTCTACACTTTCACGTACACATAAGGAATATGTTTTCTTGTCATAACGTTCATAGAAATTCCATTGTGTTTTTCGATGATTGAATGGAAGCCCTGGAGGAGTGAACATCAAAAAGCTCCTTTCCAAAGTACATCCATTGTACTAAGTGGCTCCGTGCAAGTTACAGGCATTTTAACTGATTCATATGTTGTTTCAGGGTTACCACTTTTTTATTATCTGAATTTCAAAAGATTCGGATAAACATATTTTGCAATTGACGGTTAAACAAGTCAAGAAGTGGAGGTTGTTTCTGGTACTCAAAGGGAATGCTGAAATTGAAAAGAGAATTTTGATGATCATGATGGTCACAATCATAAAAAAGGAGGAGAAATATCAATCAGAAGAAAAGGGAGAAAAAAGTGAATAATTCAATTTCCAAGAAAGAGATATTTGTCAAAGTCGAAGAAGGTAAAGATAAAGTGTTTTCGAGACATAAGTTAAAGACAGTTTGTTCAAGATGATCAAATGTGTGAAGATACAAAGACAGCTCATGCTTAACGATCAATCAAGAATGTTTTAAAGCTCAAAGTCAATTAAACCCCAAAGCCAGTTCATGATCAAAGTCTGAAGATATTTGTCAATGTTTAAAGCTGCAAAGACCAACGATACGAAGACTCGAAGATATGCAGATTTTGTTTCAAGACTTGATGAAAAGGGTCATGTTAAACTAAAGCCTAAGGAGAAAAAGTTGATTCAACGAGCACTGGAAACCATCAACAAGAGAAGAGAATACCGGAATGCACTGAGGCGATTTGATATCATTTTCGGGATCAGAAAGAAATACGTTGCACCAATTCAAGCTTAGAAGCCGCCTCAACTTTTGATACAAAGGGGGAGAATGTTAGTGCCAAATATTGTGTGTTGTATCAAGTTGAGGGACTTGAATTGTACTTTCCTAGTTTCCTAGTATAAATATGATTTTGCTAGATTATTTCATTATATCATGCTTAGCCCCTTACATTCCTAAATGCTCTCTAGATTGTAATTCCCATTTTGAGTTTAATGGAGAGATGGCATCAAGCATTAAATTGTGTTGTTGATTACTTGTTCTGGGATCACAAATACCCTAAAAACAATTGATCATTCGTATCTTCCACTGAGAGTATTCATCACGAAGAATGGTAGGGGCTTGGTTTGAGAACCAACAGTGTAAATGGCATATAGATTATTTGCCATTTTGACAGAAAAACGGGGTCTAAACCACAGGAATTGATTTGAGAGATTAGAGGAATAAATGAACAAGAAAACTCACTTAAACTCGAAGAAATGGTGTATGATAAGAGAAACACAAACTGAATTGCTTTCTAGAAGGATTAATAATCTCTATTTTCACAAAAATATGAAGTGGTCATAAACTATGAAAAACATGGACTATTATGAATGAAACGCAAAGCAGAAAGCAGAAATCTACCAAAATGAGAAAATCAACAATAACATAGTTGAACGAATTGATTTAGATGAATCAATCCTACTCTGATACCAATTGTTGTCCTGAATTAACTCGTTTTTTGAATAATCAAGTAAAACAGAGTGGAATGCAGAAGCTTAAATAAACTTGATTAATAGGGTAGAATAAATAGTAATCTATATGGGAAGAAGAATAAAAACAATATATATCACCAACAACATCGTAGTCATCTGTATTAATATGAATCTGAGGAGTTACAATGAAGAGAACACCAAGAACACGCACTAGTGTGTGTAAAATCTCTCAGACTCACTTTCTCTGTCTAAATAGTGTGTGTTTGTTGCAGGTGTGAACTATGTGTGAAGATTTCAGTGTGTACTTTTTAACAAACGTAATCTTCTATTTATAATAGAATATTGGGAAGTCAATCTTCTAGCCACTATGATCATTCCACATGGAAAGGTGAAATAACCGTTCCTCGTAGACGTGACAGTCTTTAATAAGCTGAACAGACTGAGAGAGAGAGAGAGAGAGAGAGAGATCTATACTTATTGAAATGTAGAGTGTATATATGCAGAGGTTGTCGAGTCTAGAAGCTCTAGACTTCGATGATGATCTTTAGGTTAGGTACCTCTGCATGCAGAGCATTATGTAGAAGCTTTGGATCAACTGTAACACCCTAAAAATAGGGGGTTAGGTACCTCGAGTTTGAGTGGATGGTCAAGTGGTCGGATATAGCATCTTTGGAGAAGTATAGACGTGGCGTTCTTTGGTTTAGTAGGAAATTCTTTTGGAAAAGAGATATCAACACCCGTTCATAATCTAAGCCAGTTTAGTTTAGATTAGTAGGTTGTCGATATGTGTTAGGTCATGCTAATGGAATAGAAGTACAGGGACCATTTATGACAGTTTATGTAAATACCCTTGTGGGTATAAATTGTTTTCTAAACTCTATTGTTAGGGTTAATGATCATAATTAGTTTTCATATTACTTTGTACGGCTACAACCTGATAACTCTTTCTGTTCAATCTATTCAAGTGAGATTTGTGACATATATGTTGATTGTGTGGATTACATTGTGATTGCTTATTGAATCTGGGATCCACAATTGGTATCAGAGCAGAAGGACGTCTGATTCAAAGGTAATTCTCTTTTCTGATCATTCAGGTTTTTGGTCGACTGTGTTATTCAAAGGATTTTTTCTTTGCTTTGATTTGTGTGTAAAAAATGAAATTGAGGCTTGAAGAATTATCCTTATTGTGTTTATCAAATCATATTGACCTCTGAGGTGTTTAAGTTAAGCACAAATCATCAATTTTTGAGATTTTTGGTTACTGGGTTCTTACTCCCTGTTCTTGAGAAAACCCAATTTTTTCTTCAAAAAGTGCTTGTTAAATCAATTTTGGTAGTTCTTTTTGTGATCCCTAGTTGCTTCTTTTGGTTCTAAAAGTGTTTGCAGATTTTTCCAAGTCAAAAAGTGCAGAAAATTCGATTTCCAAGTTAGTATTTCGATCTCCAGTGCTTGTTTTCGATACAGTTCTTGTGTTCCGGTATTGTTTGGTTCCGGATTCCTTTGATTCCGGATCCCCTTTACCGGATCCCAAGTTACGGTATTTACAATTCCGGTAGTGCTTTCCATTTAAAGTTCTGAATCCTCTTATTATCAATTCCGGATCTGAGTTAATTCCGTTTCTTGTCAAATTCCGGAACTAGTACATTCCGGATCTGAGTTAATTTCAGTTTTTGTCAAATTCCGGAACTAGTACATTACGGATCCATTGAACTTTCAGAACCTTAATTCCGGATCTCTTGGATTCCGGACCCCCTACTCCGGAACTCCTATTCCGGATGTGTTTCTTCTGCACACTTGTTTTTCCAGTATCTGTTTGCTTCCATTTCCAGTGTTTCTTTCCGTTTATTCTTGATCTCGCATAGGAATTGCTTTAGGCTTTCACTCCCTTAGTAACATGCATTTGATTTGCGTTAGATTGTGCGTTAGACCACTCAATTACCTTTGAATCACTCTACACGTCCTACGATCACCAAGTTCTCACAATGAATGCCCAAGACGCACTTGCTATCGGATCGGAATTCAAGCCACCGATTATGTACCGCAGGGAGTACAATGTCTGGAGGGATAGGTTTATGTGCTTCATCTAGACGAAACCGCTATATGAAGAAATCCTCCGGTCACTAAAGGAAGGTCCAGTCGTTCCACCATTGATGGACGTTCCTTCTCAAGAAGGTGGACCTCCAACTCACAAAGTGCCCAAATCGTACGACAAGCTGACGATTGAAGAGAAGCGTAAAGCCGATGGAGATACGTTGGCGAAGACTTATCTAGTATACAGTCTTCTTAACAACATCTACTGCGGCATCGACAGCTACAAGGGCACAGCTAAAGGGATGTGGGATCAGTTAGCTAAGATCATGCAAGGCAGTCGTGAAGGTAATCAAATGAATATCACAAACTGCCTCACACGCTACGAATCCCTTAAAGCTAAAAGAGGGGAATCACTCACGGAGACATACGAGCGTTTCTGCACTCTACTTAACGACTTGCACAAGAACAGCATCTTCAAGTCAAACCTCGAATGCAACATCAAGTTTCTCAACAACCTTCAACCTGAATGGAAGGGGTTTGTTCTACACGTCCGCCACAACCGTTCGTTAGAGAATATTCCGATGCATGAGATCTACGAGATGTTGCTCCAAGATGAAGATGATGTAAGTGAGCTGATGGGAGATAAAAAGTCCAATGAGAAGACAAAGGAAGATCCCCTTGCTCTCATGACACTCAAGAAGGAAAAGCAAGCTTCGCACAGTTCGCATAGAGAAGAAGCGCCAAGTGAGTCTGAACATGAAGATGATGAACCAGAAAGTGATTCTGATACCGAGCTTGACAGTATCAAGAAAACAGTTGCCTTGTTATCCCGGGAGTACGCACGGAAAATGTTCTTTAAGAAGCCGGCTAACAACAACCAGCGGTACTCCGTAAACACCAAGCGTCAGGACTACAAGGACAAGTACGAAGGCAAGCGAAAGACTGATGATGGGAGAAAGAGAAATGAAGACGGGAAGTGATCTGAAGGTAAATCCGATGATAGAGCTGATGACGAACCGGTTAAATGCTATAATTGCGGAAAGCGCGGCCACTTCACTAAGGACTGTCGAAAGCCTGTAGTACGCAATGCTGAGTACTACAAGAACAAGATGCTCCTGTCAAGGCAGAAGGAAGCAGGAAAAGCGCTGTTAGTGGAAGATGATCATTGGCTCCTTAAGACTGATGACGAAACTGAAGATGAGGAAGCTCATATTTGTTATACCGGCCTGAATCCGGAAGAATCTGATTCCGAAGATGACTCTTCCGAAGATGATTCCGAAGATGACTCTTCCTCCAATGCTAACTTGATCAATCAAGTGCATGAAATGGTGCGTACCATAGAATCATTCAAACATAAGGTCAAGACCAAAGACGCCCAAATCTCTAAGCTAGAAGCCGAGGCTAAGATTAAATATGATACCGTAGGCAAGCTAGCTATTGAAAAGGTTGGGGACAGATGTGTAATAGAAAACTATCAAACTGAGTGCTCGGCCATTTCAAAACGAGCTGAAATCCTCGAGACTCAAATATTTGAATATACTCAAAAGTTAGAGAAGTCTCAGGAGGAGTATTCCAAGAGCGTTTTAGTTCAAGATAAAGTTTAAAAGAAAATGAGACATTGACCAATAAGCTTAAGGATCTAGAATCCAAACTTTACAAACTTGGTCAATCTGAACAAACCATCCACTTGAACAAGCCTAAGGAATTCAAATAATACAACTCGCTTTGCGGACTCGAATATGATAATTCGTGTTACTTAAAGAAAATCTTGTCTAAGGTTCCCACTCTTTATGAATTTAACTTCATGGGCCTAAATAAGAAATACCCAGAGTGCAAGATTAAGTGGACCAAGCCATCTTCGGAAGATGAGGAGAAAGAGGATTTTAAAAGAAAAACAGGTATCCCTCTACCACTAATTGAGGCTAAACCTAAAACTGATAATCCTAATTTTGAAAAGAACACAAAATCGGATGATGAGCCGCCTAGGAAGAACATCAATGTACAGATCCCTTTCGTGTACGAAACGCTTAATGCGTCCTATTTAAAGAGCAAAACCCCTTATCTCTCCAATGATTACTTTGACATCTGCTCGCTTGCCAAAATAGTTGAAACTCCGGTTCCCGTTCCGGCAACATCAGATGAGGATTCTAAAGAGAAATCAAAGTTCAAACGTTATGTTCCACCTCTGATTTTGGAAAAAATTATTTTCAAACGTGAAGAATCAATTGTGAGAGATAAGGTCAAATATGAAACCGAAAGGATTGTACTGTTAGATTCTATCGAAAAGCTCAAACAGACTAAACCCGAGACATTACCCGAATCGGAAAGAGAGTATTATCGAACCAAGATTGCCAAGTTGACGCTGAGAATGGCTAAGGAGAATTCTGTGGATACTCCAATGACGCCTGTCACTCCTGAAACAATCTCGTTTGACTATGCTCATATCTATTCGGATAGTTCCTCGTGCAAAGCTTTTATAGGAGTGTCTGATGACACAATCGATAAAGATTTGAGCTTTAAGGATAAAGGTAAGGCCATCCAACTCGATTCAGTTCAAAAGAATCTTTTTCTGATTTTTGATAATCCGTTTGCGGACAACTCCTCGTCCGACTCAGATGGTGAGGCCCCACTTCATTCTGCTCGTAGATTTTCTGAGTTCTTGAATTCCATCGCTTGTCAAGATGATGAATTTTCTAAAATTGATTTTGCACCAGAGCATTCTAGTCATACTCAATTTTTAGAAAAAATGCCTGAACCGGTTAATTTTGAAAAGAGCGAATGTTCAAATTCTAAAACCGTTTCTAAGACCACTTCTGTTGGAACCCAGATACACTTAATCAAGATTAACAGTCTATTAGTTGAATTTAGAGTTTAATGCGGAAGCGTATTTAAACTAACAGATATATTTGATAGATGTTAGAACGCACATATATAAAGAAAACAGTAAGGAATAAAAAGGATTTCTTGAACAGTTACTGTTATTCAATATATAATAAGAACACGAAGAACAGATTAAGAACTGTTGGTGTGTGTGAGAATATAACACTCAGATATTTGACAATAACGTTTGAGAGTATTAGTGATTCCTTGTGTATTCGTTCTTATGAAGATCTCAACATGAGACTTCCTTTTATACTACTCTTAGAAGACTATGAAGTAGGTCACTGTTCCTTTTACGGCATGAATAGTGAACTGAATGGTGTGAACAGTGGACTGGATGGTGTGAGCAGTTGTTTGAGCCATGTGCATTTAATGGAGCAGATGTACTATTGGTAAATGCATTAAATGGCGCAGACGTCTATTTTGTACCATGCCCTATTGAGTCCACTCAGAGCTTGACACGTGTTTTGACAGTACTTTTCCATGCAAGTTGATGAACGTATCCAGTAATATCTTCCAAGTCTTCATAGCAGACCACAGAGGCTCTGTAAGGCATTACAGAGGTTCTATGGTCTGACCTTCTGTGGAGCAGTCCACTTGTTTCCGAGTTGATCTTCTTCTTGCGCACTACAGAGGTTCTGTGATTACCTCTGTAGCTTCTGTGGCTTTCTGGACTTGATCTTCTGGAAGAAGTGGCAGAGCCTCTGTGAGAGGCTTTTCTATACTTAGCCTATTTTTCACTACTTCTAAGTATTTCTATGATTAGGAAGATTGAAGCTAACAATCTCCCCCTAAGTAGTGAAAAATAAAAATTTGACTTTGAGTTTAGTTAGGCTAAGTTGGATAAGACAGAGGTTAAACAATACCTCAAAATTTCTTTCATTTAGAAATATGCCAGAGACATTTTACATTTGAGTACAATGAAAGATAAACTTTTAACTTTGTTTGCAGAGATTGGAGGTCTGAGAATCAGATTTTGGCATCTTTGAAATCATTGTAGCTTCTGTTGTCTCTTCCAACTTTTCTGATCTCTTTGTAGAATCTGATGCAGAGTTCTCTTAGGCGAATTGTTGCGTCAATCTCTCTTATGATAGTATCTGCAGCTTCTTTTTCCATTTTCTTTGAACCTCTGTATTTCACAAGGCTTGCTCTGAACTTGTTCAGAGTATTGTTGCGTACTTCTGACAGTCCATGCATACAAATAGTTTAGTTTCGCCTTGAGGGTTTTGAAATACTAACCCAAACCGTGGTTCTGTGACGATTGAGTTTGGTATGGCGTCTGGTGGGCAGCGATCCTCTGGTGGTCGTAGATCCAGATGTTTGAGACCGAGATCCTTTCCCAGCTGGAAATCTATCATGCTGTAGACCAGAAGCTTTTCCCTCATCGCTTTTCTCAATACTTGATAGGCTCTGGTGTTTGCTTCTGTGTTGTAGTTGTCCTTTGTCCATTGCAGAAGGTCAGGTAGATCGTATGGATTGATGTTTCTTAAGTCAGCATCAGCGAAGGTAGATTCTGAATTGTTCTCTCTTCTGACTTTGTAAAGATTGTACCTGACCCTTGGATAGGTTCTTGTGAAGGAGAATCGGCAGAAGATCACCTTTTTGATCTTGTGAATTGAGAAAACATCTGCTTTGGTTCTTGGCTTTGTTCTCGTGAAGATGTTCTCAAATTCTTCTCTGATCCTTGGATCTGTCACATGATCTGTTGGATAGTTTATCTGAAAGGATTGTTTGTAGAGGTATTTGTATACCACTTCTTCCATTTCTTCATGTGTTGGACCAGGTCGTGGAATTTGTCTTCTGAGACTCTCCATCTGTTGAACAACTTCTGCAGCTCTACCAGTTAAAGGAATTTTTGACAGAGGCTTCAATCCATGTGCCCAGTCAACTTCTTCGGGTTTTGAGGTTTGAAAGGCGTCAAACGCACTCTTCATCAGTTTCTCTGTTGGCTTTGACAATGTTTTCTTCTTCTTAGGCTCTTCTGTCAGTATCCCTTTGCCTTTATCTTTTGTTGTCGTGGCAGAACCTGTTGCTTCTGTGGGATTTGAGGTTTGCACTTCTGTAGGTTTGATGGAGGTTGCCTCTGTGGATTTTGACGATTGTGACTTAGAGGACTTTTGTGGCGATGGTTCTGTTGGCTTGACTTGCTTTGTAACCTCTGTTGGAGGTTGTTTGGTGACTTCTTATGTGAGCTCAGTTTCTGTTGATGAAGTGTTGTCATTGAATCTTCTTGCCATTCTGAAAGCTAAAGTGAACCTGTGCATTTCTTCTTCTCTCTTCACCATACGATCACTCATTGTTGTGTGCATCCTTTTCAGAATGTCAGAAGCAGAGGTCGTTGCTCTTTTTGGTTTGGTGGCAATCGACTTTCTTCTGGGTATGGTTTGGGGTGTTTCCACAGAGGTGGGTGTTTTCTCTGTGGTTGGTTCATCTGTTTCTTCCAAAATGATTACCTCAGGGGCGGTTGTTGCCTCTGTGGCTTGCTGTTCTGCTTCTGGAGTTTTGGTTTCGTCAGGAGATGATTCCACAGAGATGGGTGTTGTCTCTGTGGTCTTTTGGGTTTGTTGTTGTCGGGTCTGTTCTGGAGGTGCTTGACTCAGAGGTTCTGCGGCTATTGGTGGACCTGTAAGTCCTCTGCTTGCAGTTTTCTCTGTAGTTTTCTCCCCCTCAGGATGATCTGATGGACCAGGATGGTCATCATCATCAGAGTCATCCTGACCCTTGTCTGATGTACCCTCTGCTCTGCAGGAAGCATCGGGTTTCTTTGGCATTGTGGCTCCAGCAGCGATCAGTTTCGCGCAGACATCATCACAGAGGCCAAGAAGAGTTGCTAGCTCTGCCTCTGTTATGAATCTCATCCTTCCTACACTTTCTCTGAAATCTTTGACGAAGTTAGCATTGGCAGTGGTGAAGGAAAGGATGACTTCTGTCACTTGATTAATCACGTTCTGCCCAAGCTCTGTCAGCTGTGCTCTTGTCATGTAGTCTTTGGGTTGCATCAGCATGGTATTTCGTATGGCTTCTTCTTGAACTTTTTGTAGGGCCTTCTGTAGATCTGCAGGAGTGATGCCCGTTGACACTGAAGTCTGTTTGTTCAATTGATCAAGGAATTTGTTGATTGAGTTCTCAATCGAAGGAGTAGTTGTTGCGGCAGAAGTGGCTGTTTCTTTGGCAGTGGTTGTTGCATAAGACTTCATCTCTGAGATGGCGGTTTTCACCTCTGTGGACAGATCGTCCATTTTGGTGTTCAGATTCAAGAGAGCTGTAGATGTTGTCTCTGCCAAGGATTTGAAAGAGCTTTGCAACTCTTTCATTGTTTGGTTCACAGAGGTGACAAGGGTTTGGAACTCATCCCTTGATACTTGTGTTCCTTGTGTAACCTCTGGAGGAACACATTCGTCTCCAGAGTGAGTCCCTGTTCCTGGGACACCTTCGTTCACCCTTGTTTGTACGATGGGGGTGGAAGGATTTCCTTTTGATCCTCGAGAGGAGACCTGAGTTTCGTTCTCTACAGAAGTTATGTGAAGAACAGAGTCCAAATCCACTCCAGAGGTGGGTATTGGAATGTCCTTCTGTTGACTAGGAGACATGTCTAGAGTCTCTTCGTCTTTGTGCTTACTACTTCTCTCTGAAAGAAGGTTTGGCCTTAATGTGTGCGTGACAGAGGAAACGAATTCCTCTGTAGGGTGTTCTTGTGTGATCTGGGGCGATTGATCACGAACATTAGGTGAGTCTCTTTGAGGAGACTCCCTAGGAATGGATTCCCCGGTTTCTGTGGGCACATAGGTTGAAAGAGTAACCTCTGGCTGGATGGGTTGGGTTAGGATCGAGCTGTGCTGCTCTTTTTCAATAACTCCTTCTGCAGCTAGACCTGCGGAGTTAGAAATGTGGGTTGCACTGGGAGTTGGGTTTGGTTGTGTGCCTTCTTCAACTTCGGCATCTTTTCTTGTTTCTTCTTCTGGTTCTGTGGAAGTTCCTTGCTCTGTGCGCAAGGAGTTATACATGTGATGAGATCCGTATAATCTCATGACATGAGGATGATAGAGACCTTTTCGTATCCAGATAGCCTCTTCTTCATCTGAATCTACCTCTGAGATTTCTATCCCTGTTTCTGTGGTTTCTTCTACAACCGTTGCCTCTGTAACTTCAGTTGTATTCCACTCAGCTTCGGTTTGTTCTGTATCTTCTGAAGCTTGGTTTGGACTTCTTCTGTGGACGTCCAATCCTTGAATGAAAGGGTTTTGTAAAATCACAGGGGTTTCGGCTGGTTGATTTCTGGGTGTTGTGTCATCTTCTTGTAGATGTGTGTCAATGCCAGAAATGAAGAAATCTTGTTCTTCTGGAGAGTGGTGGTCGAGAGGTTGTGCCGTCCACCCTGCTGTATTAAGGGTGTTTGCAATTTCGGGGTTCTGTAGGAAATCATTCAGGTCTCCCTGGTGAGCAAATCTATCTAGAGATTGATAGGGTGATTGATATCCTTCTTCTGTCATTCCTATTTCTGCATCTTCTTCTTCTGCAGTTTCACCCTCTATGATTGCCTCTTCTGCAATGGTAACCAATTTTTTAAGTGATTTACCGTGCTTCTTTTTGGTTTTCCTCCTTTTTGGTTTTGGTGCCCCTTCCTCTGTTGATTTGGATCTTTTCTTTTTCTGTTTTGTGAAAATGGGAGGAGCAGAGGAGCCAATCTCTGTGGCATGGGGAGGTGAAGGTCTATCTTCTGCAGTGCTAGTTGATGTGCCTTCTGCAGTTTTTCTTTTCTTAGCTTTTGGAGTAGAAGCAGAGATCTTTGCTGAAGATTTCTTTCCCATTATTTATGCGCGTTTGGCTATGAAGCTGAGTTGAATAGCCATGTGTTTTGCTAACTTTTGATCCTTTTCTGCTTGAGTGGAAAGAGGTTTTGCTATCATTGTTCCTAGGGGGACACCTAAACGCGGGGGTGTCATAGGACTCGGTTTTGGAGTTCTATGATCGCGTATATACTCTTTCTTAAGGGATATGTTCGATGCGTAGCGCAGAAGTTTCTTTGACAGAGGTCTGCAGTGTGAGTAGCCATCAGCATGATCAGTGGGGGTATTTTTGTTCATCAGGAACTGTTTGGGAGTTGGCCCTTCCATTGGCCAATTTTGGATTAGCAACAGAGGTTCGAACAGTACTCCCAATATTCTTTGGAATTGCAGAGGTGGTAGAAAGTTGGGATCGTTCTCTTTGACCCTTTTCGAGTTGTTCTTTCTGTCGATGGTGTTTATGATCTCTTGCATCATTATGGTCGCATAATCTAGTGGAAGATCATAGTAAACCCCATACATGATGCTCAAGATTTGATGTGAGCTCTGGTCAATACTCCCTATCTTTCCTGTCAGGCATCTGTTAAGAATAGAGAACAAAATGTTCCACAGAGGTGGTAATCGGCCTCTGCGGAAGTCATTTCTCTTCCGTAGTTGGGTGTTGTACCCAAGCATTTCCACGAATCGACAGAGCTCTTCGTCTGTTGGTTGTTTTGCATAACTTTTCAATCCTAGAAGACCCCTTGTTGGTAGGTTGAATTCAAGTGAGAACATTGTTCTTTTGAACTTGATTTCAAGATGCTCAGATTTATCAGGTCTTGAAATGTACCCTTTGATAAGAGAATCGTCTTTATCAAATCGCCAGCTTTGCCAAAATTGGTTCAAATAACGGACTGGAATTTTATTAGGGGTTCTTGATAGTAGAGGGAAGAGGACATGGTTTTCCATGATGTTCAGAAGTATGGCATGGGCTTCGCCGAAAGTAGTGGGTGAGGGGACCAAATAGCAGTTGTTGGATTTGATAGGAAGAGTGGCTTCGAAATGATCCTTAGCTATGAAGTTTTGCAAGTGTGTCGTCGGAGCAAAGTCTGCGGAGTCCCCGGAATCTTGTTGTTCAATATCTCTTGCAAGGCTGGGGTTTTCAGAATGTTCTGAATGAGCAGGGGAGTTTTCCGTTGAGTTCGCCGGAGAGAGTTCAGAGGATGTAGCTCGAGAAGATGAAGCCATTTGCAAGTGTTTTGCAGGGTATCGCCGGAGAAGAAGATGAGAGTTTGTAAAAAGTTTTATGAGAGGGTAAGGTTTGTTTTTATAGGATGGTAAAACGGTAGACATCGAAAGGGTAAAATATATGGCAATGGATTAAAGTTTGGAATCCGCACTCGAGTTTGAGCGGCGGGTTCAACTTACCAAAAAAAAAACGTTCCATGTTTGCCCAATGAAAATGTGACACGTAGGCCATGTCAGAAGATGACAGGACGTCGTGCGCGGCCCATTAATGCTAGGCGCGTGGAGTTGTTCTTAGCCATATGAGTTTCACTCTCAGTAAAAGTAACCGTTATTGTTACAGAAATGCCCAAATTAACAAAATAGCAGAGCCTTTGTTAGTTTACAGAAGCTCTGTGATGTTGAAAATTTTGAAGTTTAACCCTTTTCTCATATATCTCATTGTTATCATTGCTGAAGGTTCTTCTTTAAACGAAAACGTTTGTAAAGATATTGGAGAAGATCAATAGGATTTTGTCAAAAAATTTTACTCACAGAGGTTTTGTAGCTCTGATGGAACTTGCAGAAGCTCTGCAAGAGCCAGCAGAAGCTCTATGAGAGAAAAAATCTTATAACTTGAATTCTATTAACTTTCTGATCACCCAATTTTTGATCTGTGTTAAGAGATGTTTTTCGCACATTCTTGAAGGTTGGTGTCCGAGAAAACTATTTTGATAAACGTTTTGTTCGAGATAACATTCCAAAAGATCGACAGAGGGTTAATTTATGATCACAGAGCATATTTCCTGCAGAAGCTCTGTTGAGCTCAGCAGAAGCTCTATGACCTTAAATTTCTACTATCTCGAATTTTGTTAAACCTTTTGAACTTTTGATTTTTGACATGTTATTCACAGTATATTTAGGACATATTTGACAATTCTTGTCCTAGAAAACTGTTTTCTAAAAACCTTTCGTGCGAGAGACAAACCTTTTGGTTCTTCTGTTCTCGGCAGTTTTGTCTTACTTCTGTCGATGGAAAATTTTCGACATTCTTCTTTGTCTTTCCTTTGAAAGATTTATCTCTGTAGATCATTTGAGGGCCCCTTTTGCTCCCCCTTGATCTAATCACTTCTGTAGATCAAGAATTTTCCTTTTGCTCCCCCTTGATCTAATCACTTCTGTGGATCAAGAATTTTCCCTTTGCTCCCCCTTGATCTATGCTTGGATCAGAATATGATAAGTTTTGCATAGTACATAGGTCAAGTCTATCAGAGGTTCTGTGAAGGTTGTCAGAGGTTCTGAGCAGACCTTACAGAAGTTCTGTAGTTTCAAGAACTATTGAAGGTTTTAAGAATTTACATATAGAAGTAGAATCTTTCAAGACAATAATTTAAGCAATGTATTTACTTATTATTTACAGAAGATAAAACTATACTTACTGAGGATTTTCACACCATGTTAATCATTCCTATCTTACCCACCAAGAAGTTGAATCTTTTCTCGTCTAGTGCCTTGGTGAATAAGTCAGCGAGTTGATATTCTGTGGGCACAAAATGCATTTCGATTGTACCGTATTCAACATGATGTTTCAAGAAGTGATACCTTATATCGATATGCTTGGTTTTTGAGTGTTGCACAGGGTTGGCAGAGAT
The DNA here is from genome assembly GCA_033807775.1 of Saussurea involucrata. Taxonomy (NCBI): domain Eukaryota; kingdom Viridiplantae; phylum Streptophyta; class Magnoliopsida; order Asterales; family Asteraceae; genus Saussurea; species Saussurea involucrata. Next base: position 97,280,471 of record CM066319.1, read on the forward strand.
AGCAATAGCACTTTTGGAATCGCAGAAGATGGGTATTTTGAACAGAATGTGGCCGTAGTCTTTTAGCTGAGTCTTCATCCATAGAACCTGAGAACAACAGCTAGCGGCAGCAACGTATTCAGCTTCTGCAGTGGATGTGGAAACACAATTCTTCTTCTTGGAGGTCCAACTGACTAGTTTACCACCTAGGAATTGACAACTCCCAGAGGTACTCTTTCTGTCGAGCATGCATCCTCCATAGTCTGAATCTGTATAAGCTTTAAGACCAAAACCAGAGTTCTGTGGATACCAGAGACCGAGATTTTTGGTCCCTTTTAGGTATCTAAAGATTCTCTTTACGGCATCATAATGTGATTTCTTTGGATTAGCTTGATAGTGTGCACAGAGACATGTGGCATGCATAATGTCAGGTCTGCTTGCTGTTAAGTATAACAGAGATCCAATCATGCCTCTGTAGAGAGTGCATTCTACAGAGATGCCATCTGAATCTAAGAATAACTTGTTTCCAGTGGCCATTGGAGTTTTCATTGCAGAGGCATCAGAGAAGCTATACTTGGAAAGAATGTCAGAGACATATTTAGCTTGATTTATAAAAATTCCCTCTGATGATTGTTTGACTTGGAGTCCGAGGAAGAAAGTTAATTCTCCCATCATACTCATTTCAAACTCACTCTGCATGAGTTTTTCAAATCTTTTACACTCTTCTGAATTAGTAGACCCAAAAATTATGTCATCTACGTATATTTGTACAAGCATTATCTCACTACTTTTGCGTTTATAGAATAAGGTAGTATCTGTTGTACCTCTGTTGTAACCATTGACTAGAAGAAAGGTAGAAAGTCGTTCATACCATGCTCGTGGAGCCTGTTTCAGTCCATATAGAGCTTTTTCAAGGTAGTATACATGCCTTGGAAACTTTGAGCTTTCAAATCCTGGTGGCTGATTAACGTAGACCTCTTCTTGGATTTCACCGTTGAGAAAAGCTGATTTTACGTCCATCTGATAGACTTTAAAACCTATGTGGGCTGCGAAGGCTAAGAATATTCTTATTGCTTCGAGCCGTGCGACAGGGGCAAAAGTTTCATCGTAGTCTATGCCTTCTTCTTGTCTATATCCCTTTGCTACTAATCTTGCTTTGTTTCTGATGACCACTCCATCTTCATCCTTCTTGTTTCTGTAGACCCATTTAGTCCCAATGGCCTGTTTTCCTCTTGGCAGAGGTACTAGAGTCCATACTCTGTTACGCTCAAATTGCAAAAGTTCTTCTTGCATGGCGTCTACCCAGTTTGGGTCATCTAGGGCTTCAGAAATCTTCTTTGGTTCTATCACACTAATAAAATTTGTAAAGAAACAAAAGTTAGCAGTGGCAGACCTTGTTTTTACTGCGTCAGAAGGTTCTCCGATTATTTGGCTTGGAGGATGGCTTTTTGTCCATTGAGTTGTGCGTGGAAGATGATCATCAATGTCATTCAGACTTTCTTTAGAGACTTCTTGTGTTTCTTCTTGTGTAGCCTCTGTTATTCTTCGTGCCTTGGTAGTTGATTCTACCGTTTGTGGAATGATTGGTATGAGTGGTGGTGGAGTTTGTTCCTCTGAGGACGTATAGTCTTGGTCCTCGATTTCCTCTGTAATTGGTTCTTCTGTGGTTTGTGCAGCTTCTGTGGTCGTTTTCCTTGATGTTTCATCTTCTGCACTTTCTTCTGCTTCGGCAATTGCATCTGTAGTATTTATAGAAGAAGATGAAGCATTATTAGGACCAGTTAGAGACAAACCTGTAGGATTTTGTCCGACAGAGGATGGTTCTTCAGAAACCCTGATTGTTCCAACAGAAGGATCAATGTTTTCGTGGAGCATCTCTAAAAATAGAAGATCCAAGTCTTCTTTTGCTTGTGAGATGACAGAGGATTTCCCTTTAATTCCGAGTTCTGAACTGATTTGTTCAGAAGTCATTTGGAATGAATCATCAAAAGAAACATTGATGCTTTCTACAATCTTGTGAGACTTTGTAAGGAATGTTCTGTAGGCTTTGGAAGTGGCAGAGTATCCAATGAATTTGCCTTCATCTGCTTTTACATCAAACTTTCCTCTTGAATCTCTGTCGTTTAAGACGAAGCATTTGCATCCGAATACATGGAAAAATTTGATGTTTGGCCGCCGTTTGTTAAGCAATTCGTAAGGCGTCTTGAGGTGTCTTTTCACAATGGTTGATCGATTTTGTGTATAACACGCAGTAGAAATTGCTTCTGCCCAAAAGTTCATTGATAATCCGCATGCTGACATCATAGTTCTTGCGGCTTCCACAAGTGTTCGATTTTTTCTTTCGACAACACCGTTCTGTTGTGGAGTGCGAGCTGCAGAGAAGTTCTGTGATATTCCTTCTGTTGAAAGATAGGCTTCAATGACAGAGTTTTTAAATTCTGTTCCATTGTCACTTCTTAACTTCTGTATTCTGCAATTATAAAGAACTTGGATTCTTTTCATTAGATTTATCAATATATTTGGAACATCTGATTTCTTTCTAACGAATTCAACCCATGTGAAACGCGAATACTCATCAATTAGGACAAGTATGTATTTCTTGCCACCTAGGCTCTGTATGGCAATGGGACCGCAGAGGTCGACATGAAGCATGTACAGAGGTCTAGTGCAAGATACATCTGTTTTGCCTTTGTGGGAAGCTCTTTTGAGTTTTCCCATCTCACAGGCAGAACATAAATGATCCTTATTGAATTTAACATTTGGCAAACCTTTAACTAGATCAAGTTTGACCAGTTTTTCCAATGTGTGAAAATTCAAGTGACAGAACCTGTTGTGCCATAACCAGGCTTCTTCACTTTTGCAGGCAACAAGGCAAACTTTGTCTTTGTTCTTTGAGTTGAAGTTCATTAGATATAGATCACCTATTCTTTCAGCTCGCAGAAGTTCCATACTTGTTTCTTCACTTTGTAGAGAGCAGAAAGTTCTTTTGAACAACACATTGAATCCTGTATCACAAAGTTGACTTACACTGAGTAGGTTGTGCTTAAGGCCATCCACATATGCAACTTTGTATACAGAAACGTCTTCTTTCCGTATGACTCCATAGCCTTTTATGTGTCCTTTCTTGTTGTCTCCAAAAGTCACAGATCCACCATCTTGTGTTTCTTTGTACGTGGATAGTGCACTTCTGTCACCAGTCATGTGCCTTGAGCATCCGAAGTCTAGATACCAGATTGGCACATACTTCTTCTGCAGGACAATCACAGAGATTTAGGTACCCATATCCATATGGGTCCAATATTGTTAGAGTTTTTCAAGTTTTCCTTGGCATTCTTGAAATACATTTTGTTCTCTGCAGAAGAGTCAGATTGTTTCTTTGTGGGATTTGACTTTTGAATTTTCGTAGAGAGTAAACAGACTTGACTTGAAAAATGATTATTAAGTTTAGACATAAGATCAAAGCAATGACAGTATTGAATATGAGATGTAATTTGCTTGAACTTTTCATTGAACTTTTTAAACTCAGCCACAGAGGCATTACATTCTTTCTTTACATTAGATTTCCTATTACTAGAAGATCTATGAATACTCGAATGTTGTTTGCAAAAGCTCTGTTTATGACCTGCCTTCTGTGGGTTGCTTCTGTGGTGAACTTCTTTCATCACTGTCACAGAAGAAAACGATTTATTAACCTTGGGTTTTGAAAATCTAGAACTTATAGGATCAATAGAGGTCTTCTGTAACATTTTAAGCTCAGCAGAGGTTTTGATATGTAGATTCAATTTTAGAAAATCTTGGCAGATTGGAATCTCTGTGAGTTTCTCTTTTGGAGAAATAGTTCTGTGAGGAACTTCAGAGGAGAATTTGACATCCTCTGTGTCACAGTGAATTATCCCTGATTTGAAATCAGTCTCTGAGTTGTCAGAGGATGAATCGTCCTCGTATACAGAGGTTGAGTCAATTCTTTCAATAGAGGCTGGATTTTCTGAGCATGTATCGTACGAGCTTTCTTCCTCTGTAGAATAGTTTTCATAGATTGCAGAGGTTTCTAATAAGATTTCTTCAGTGAGAGTTTTATCTATAGAAGATGTACAGAAATTTTCTAAAACGCTTGATTTCCATATTTCCAAAATTTCTTTTTCAATTAAATTTTTAAAGTTTTCTTCTGAAAAAATGGGTTTAAACTCAGGAGCTTCTGCTGATAATTTCTTTTCAACGTTTATCAAACAGACAAAAGCAACCTGTGTTTGGGTCTCTGGTTTACCAAACTTGAAGATACCAATCTGATCTTGTGTTTTCAGATATTTCTTTGGTTTGATACCTCTATTGACAGAGTTTGAAGATGATGAGTCTGTGTTTTCAAACCACACGTTAATCATCTTCTTATGTTTCTTCAAGTAAGGATCCACAGAGATTTTCGCCCTTTTGCTTACAGAGATTAGATTTGGAAAATCTGGTTTGTTCGTTTTTCCAATCACAAATAAAGAGGACAGAGGTTTGTTTCTTTTGCCTTCAACACCTAGGGTGATATCATCATACCCTATACCTCGTCTTCCTATTTGTGAGTTTACTTTTTCATAAACTTTCTGTGCATCTTTATAGTTTTTAATCAAAACTTCTCTTCTGAGTAAATCTTGCCATAATACCTCTCTTTCTCTTTGAAAGTATTCTTTAAGAGCTCTTATGTCAGTAGTTTCGCTCCTTGAAACTGAAAGTTCTTTTGTTTTATCTTTTAAAGTATTGGTTAATTCAGAAATTTGTTTTTTTAAAGGATCTAGAGTTTTGTTCCAATTCTTTTCTATTCTCTCTTTTTCCTCAAAAATCTTTGCTTTTTCTTGAGTGAGAAGCCGTACTTCTCTCTCATTGAAGATGAGTCTTTTCTGAATAATTTGATTTATCTCTTTCAGTTCAATTAATTCAATGTTAATTCTAAGTGTATTATCATCTACAGAGGTAATACAAGAGTTGGAATTTGAAGTAGATACCTCAGAGTCAGTGCAGGAGTCGACTTCTGCCATGCCACAGAAGAGGGCATTGGCGGTATGTTCATCGTCAGAAGTAGAGTCTGACTGGAAGTCTTCTGTGTTCTCCTCAGAATGTCCTTTTGCCATTAAGGATTTTTGAGCATAATACTCGGCTTTCTTTTTGTAGAAAGCAGAGTCCCTCTGAGGGAGATTTGATCTGCTTCTGCATTCATTCGCAAAATGGCCTGGTTTGCCGCAGTTAAAACATCCTTGAGGAGTGTTTCCTGTTCGATCATTGGACTTCTGTAGGTCTCCGCCTTTCTCTGATCTACATTCATTTGCATAGTGACCAGGTTTGCCGCATTTGTAGCATTCTTGCTGCGTGTGGCTTACCGAGTCATCTGACCTCTGTCGGTCATTTCCTCTGTAATGTCTTTCGCTTGACCTCTGTCGGCCACTCGATTCTTCTTCTCTTCTGTCATCTCTTCTGTTTTCTCTATCATATCTTTCATTTCCGGAACCTCTTCTGTTTCCTCTGAACTCTTTTGTCAATAGAGCTAAAGATTTAGCTAGTGACGCAAGAGTTATTTCTTTTTCTGCTTGCTCTTCTTCTTCACTGTCTATTATCACCATCTTCTTCTTCTCCTTCTTCTTCTCCTCTGTGGCTTTTTCATTTCTTGGTCTCTGTGCATCTTCTTTAGTTTTACTAACCATTGCATATGGTACAATGGTTAGTGTTTTAGCCTGTGCTATCCGAGGTTCTTGTGCGGCTAATGTTCCGTAAAGATCAGAGAGAGTCCAGGTGTCTAGATCCTGATTTGTCTGTAGGGACATAGACAGCTGGAGCCATTCTTCATTTAGACTTTTTAAAAACATGACATTGTTTTCTTCAGAAGTTCTGTCAATGCCTGATTTTCTGCACTTGTTGATTAGAGAGTTGAATCTGTCGTATGTTGTTTGCAGAGATTCTGTTGAAGAGGCTCTGAATGCATGATATTCATTGATGTACTGTGCTCTTCGGTTTTTTTGTGTTTTAGCACCTCCTTCCAACTGTCTTTCCAGTTCTTTCCACAGATCATGCGCTGTTTCACATGAATCCAAGGATTGAAAGAGTTCGTTGGGTATTGCCATAATCAATGTCCTCTTGGTTTTCTGAGCAACTTCATCTTCTGCTTTATCTTCGGTTGACCACTCCCCTTTTGGCTTTGGTTTTTGATGTTCGGGGATTTCGGCAGATTCAACAGTAGCAGGTATACGAGGTACTACTGTCATGGGAATAGGAGGAGGATTGTACAGATATTGTACTTGATTTTTTTCAGTGCCCTCGAAAAAATGGACCATTCTTATTTTCCACTGAGGATACTCATCTCGAAGGAGACTAGGAGGTTTAGTGAGAGAACCAGTAGTAAAGAAATTATTTGTATTTGTCATTTTTGAAGATTTTAGAAAGAAGGTATGACTAAAGAGTTACTTCTATGAACTTGAAGATTTTCTGAGTTTAAGCAGTTTCCAGACACAATAATATCTATCACGAATCTTGATAAGTGGATCACTTGATATTGAAAATCAAGAGAGGCTCTGATACCAATTGTTGGAACCCAGATACACTTAATCAAGATTAACAGTCTATTAGTTGAATTTAGAGTTTAATGCGGACGCGTATTTAAACTAACAGATATGTTTGATAGATGTTAGAACGCACATATATAAAGAAAACAGTAAGGAATAAAAAGGATTTCTTGAACAGTTACTGTTATTCAATATATAATAAGAACACGAAGAACAGATTAAGAACTGTTGGTGTGTGTGAGAATATAACACTCAGATATTTGACAATAACGTTTGAGAGTATTAGTGATTCCTTGTGTATTCGTTCTTAGGAAGATCTCAACATGAGACTTCCTTTTATACTACTCTTCGAAGACTATGAAGTAGGTCACTGTTCCTTTTACGGCATGAATAGTGAACTGAATGGTGTGAACAGTGGACTGGATGGTGTGAGCAGTTGTTTGAGCCATGCGCATTTAATGGAGCAGATGTACTATTGGTAAATGCATTAAATGGCGCAGACGTCTATTTTGTACCATGCCCTATTGAGTCCACTCAGAGCTTGACACGTGTTTTGACAGTACTTTTCCATGCAAGTAGATGAACGTATCCAGTAATATCTTCCAAGTCTTCATAGCAGACCACAGAGGCTCTGTAAGGAATTACAGAGGTTCTATGGTCTGACCTTCTGTGGAGCAGTCCACTTGTTTCCGAGTTGATCTTCTTCTTGCGCACTACAGAGGTTCTGTGATTACGTCTGTAGCTTCTGTGGCTTTCTGGACTTGATCTTCTGGAAGAAGTGGCAGAGCCTCTGTGAGAGGCTTTTCTATACTTAGCCTATTTTTCACTACTTCTAAGTATTTCTATGATTAGGAAGATTGAAGCTAACAACTTCTAAAACTAAATCTAAACATCGGTCTAAGAAACGTGATAAAACCAGTAAGAGCTCTTCCAAACAACCAGTTTACCCAAGCTCCTCCGACGATAAATCTAATGTAATTTCAGATAGTACGGGTCGGGGGAAAGCGGTTCGGAGAGAGTGGGTAGAGAAGAAAGCTAAGACGCGCCCTGAGAAGAACAAGTCATTTAATTCTTTTTCGCATAATATGAATAATAACAACAAACATGGTTTTGGTTTGAATAACTCGGTTGAACATGGTTTTAAATTTTCAGTTAAACTTGACAATGTTCATCAATTGATTGATTTTTCGCGTGATTATGTTTGTTGTTCCGTTTGTGGTTTGAATGACTTGATTGACTCTAAACATGCATCTAATTGGTTTGGTACATATCATGTTTTTAATTCTACTACTTCTCGTAAATCCAAACGAAAAAGACCCAACTCTCAACGGGTCTCAAACAAAGGTGCTGCACCTAACACCCAAGGACCCATTTACAGATGAGTACCTAAACATCCTTAATCTCTGTTTTGCAGCCCGGTCATGTGTGGTTTCTCGACTCTGGATGCTCCAAGCACATGACTGGTAAAAGGGAGCTACTCACCAACTTCAAGGAGAAGTACTGTGGTGATGTCAGATTTGGCAACGATAATGTGGCCCCGATCATGGGCTATGGCGACCTAGTACAGGACGACCTCACGATCAAGCGTGTGTCCTACATTGAAGGTCTTGGTCACAATCTCTTCAGCATCGGCCAGTTTTGTGATAAGAATCTTGAAGTGCGATTCAAGGCGAAGAGATGCAGTATTCGAGCTGACGATGGCACGGAGATTCTCGCCGGTACTCGACGGACGAACCTTTACACCATCAATCTTGCCACCGTCAAGACATACAAAGTCGTATGCCTTATGTCCAAAGCATTTACTCAACAGAACTGGCTATGGCATAGACGGCTCTCGCATCTGAATTTCAAGAACATCAATAAGCTGGTGTTGGGTGGACTCGTCAAGGGTATGCCAGAACTGAAGTTTGCTAAGGAACATCTCTGCTCTGCATGCGAGATGGGTAAGATGAGGAAGGTGTACCAGAAGCCAAAGCTGGTTCCAAGCACGTCGCGACCTTTAGAGCTGATCCACATGGATCTATGTGGCCCAATGCGCGTTCAAAGTATCAGTCACAAAACCACAAGGGTGGTGGGGTGTTGGCAAGGGCTTGGGGGGATGTGGTGGAATATCCCATCTACCCCGAGTCCGAGTCCAGGCGTCAGCATTCTGTGGCCAGGCTTAGTCTCAGACGGCTGCTTTGTCTGTTTGTTTCCAAATTGCCAAGGATGTAGTCTAGGCAAAGCCTAGATGAACCTTATCAAACAAAAAGTATCAGTCACAAGAAGTACGTGTTGGTGATGGTGGACGACTATTCAAGGTACACCTGGGTCAAGTTCCTTCGTTCAAAGGATGAGACTCCGGGTGTCATAGTCAACCACTTGAAGGGAGTTCAAAACAATCTTCAACTGACCGTCATAGCGATTCGAACGGATAATGGAACTGAATTCAAGAATCGCATCATCGGCGATTTTCTCACATCATCGGGGATCTCGAACAACTTCTCGGTAGCTAGGACTCCACAACAAAACGGCGTGGTGGAACGACGTAACTGCACTTTGGTGGAAGCAGCGCGCACTATGCTGACCCAATACGGGCTTCCTATGTTTTTACGGGTCGAGGCTATCGCGACGGCGTGCTACACTCATAATCGGTCTGTCGTCCACAAGCGTTTCAACAAGACGCCATACGAGGTCATCAACAAGTGCACCCCCAATATCAGCTACTTTCATGCGTTCGGGTGCAAGTGCTTCGTACTGAATGATACGGATGATCTCGGAAAGCTCAAGCCGAATGCGGACGGATGGATTTTCATTGGCTACTCGACATCTTTGAAAGCATACCGAGTCTACAAGAAGAGGACTAAGAGCATGATCGAGAGTATTAATGTGACCTTCGACGAATTGGTCGATTTGGCTTCTGGACATAACAATTCAGAACTCGTGCTTACTAGAGTGCTGGCTTCTGATCTCTCTAGATCGGAATCCAAGCACACAACCGTAGATCCGTCGGCGTCCATTACGTCGAAATCACAACCATATGAGTTAGATCTATTGTTTGAGAATTTTTATAACGATTTTTATCTTCCCCAAGTTTCTTCTGATGCTTCTTTAAATGCAGATGGAGCTATAGTGGTGTCGACCCACATCTCCGGTCCTCTACCAACCCCCAACGTTACATCCTCGGAGGATTCGACCACTTCACCTGTGATTGTGACGACGCCATCTTCAAGTACTCAAACGGCGACCGCGTCTCCCTCACCAGTGGTTTAATCCACTCCATCTACCCCCGGAGCAAGAAACAGTTCTGACGCAACTACTGAATCATCATCAACCGCTGTTGTTTCTCACCATGTGGCCGCTGCACACTTACATCCGATTCCATCGATCTACCCCTAGGGTCCTACATCGATGCGGACAATTCAAAACCTCTAACGGACCAGCTACCTCACACCCGGAAATGGACTCAAGCACACCCGCCTGAGCAGATCATTGGAGATTCGTCAGCTCCTGTTTAAACTAGAGCAATAACGAAAGCTGAAGACGAAGCCGCCCCTGCACTGCTGAGTAATACTAAAAAATGGGCGGCAACCGGAAATGAGTGCCTCTTCTCCATTTTCCTGAGCAATGTCGAACCAGCGACGGTGAAAGATGCCTTACATGACCCGGACTGGATAATGGCCATGCAAGAAGAATTGAACGAATTCGAGAGTCTCAAAGTATGGCGTCTGGTCCCTCGCCCGAAGCACCGAACCATCATCGGCACGAAATGGATATTCAAGAATAAGAAGGATGAGAATGGGGTCATGGTCCGCAACAAGGCTAGATTGGTCGCTAAGGGATATCGACAGCAAGTGGGGATCGACTACGAAGAGACATTCGCACATGTTTCCCGAATCGAAGCTATTCGGATGTTCCTCGCGTACGCCGCTCACAAAAACTTCACTGTCTATCAAATGGATGTGAAGACGGCGTTTCTTAATGGCGATCTCAAAGAGGAAGTGTACGTCTCCTAGCCGGAAGGTTTCGTAGATCCGGATCATCCCAACCATGTGTATCGACTTAACAAAGCATTATACGGACTCAAGCAAGCACCGAGAGCCTGGTATGATAAGATGTCTACTTTTCTCATCAATTCCGGCTTCTCGAAAGGTAAGATCGACACAACCCTTTTCATCAAAAGGGAAGGTGAGCATATTCTTTTAATTCAAGTTTATGTCGATGACATTATTTTCGGCTCCTCGAATCCTCAATATTGTCGCAACTTTTCACTCCTCATGAAAGATTATTTTAAAATGAGTATGATGGGTCAGATGAATTTCTTTCTCGGTCTTCAAGTTCAACAACTGTCGATCGAGATATTCATCAATCAATCTAAGTACATCGCGGATATTCTTCGGAAATTCAAGATGGAACACTGTTCACCCATGCGTACTCCTATGTCACCGGGTACGAAATTACACGCCGATCCTGACGGAAATGTCGTGAACACTACTACCTATCGAGGAATGATTGGTTCGTTAATGTATTTGACGACAAGTCGGCTGGATATAATGTTTTCAACCTTTTTGTGTGCTAGATTTCAGTCTAATCCTAAAGAGTCACACATGATAGCAGTTAAGCATATTATTCGATAGTTGAAAGGTACTGCTAATCTTGGTCTTTGGTACCTTAAGGATACAGGTTTCGAGCTTACAGCGTTTTCCGATGCTGATCATGCGAGGAGTATGCTCGACCGGAAAAGCACTACGGGGCACGTCCAGTTCTTGGGCAACAAGTTGGTTAGCTGGGCCTCCAAGAAGTAGACTTGCGTCTCCACCTCCAAGGCGAGAGCGGAGTACGTGGCCGCGGCTAGCTGTTGTTCCCAAGTGATTTGGATGCGGACACAACTGAAGGATTATTTGTACAACTACTCAAACATCCCGATCTATTGCGACTCCAAAAGTGCTATTGCTATCACAAGCAATTCATTTCTGCACACAAAGACGAAGCATATAGACGTGCGCTACCACTTCATTAAAGCTCATGTGGAAAAAGGTACGGTAGAACTATACTTCGTAAGTACGGAAAACCAACTGGCAGATTTGTTTACCAAGGCGTTGGATGAAAAACGGTTCCATGAACTCGTGTCCAAGCTTGGTATTCGTGAAATTTTTGAGAAATTGATGGGGTGAAATGTCAGTTTGACATGTCGAGGGGGAGTCTTGTCATTTCTTTCAAGTTTTTTTGTTTCAGTTGTGTGTTTAAGTTTTTATTTAAAAAAAAGAGAAAAAGGGAAAAAGATAAAAAAAATGGGGACGTTATTTTGAAAAGTTGAGGGGGAGCAGTGCTATTTTTGAAAACTTGAAGGGGAGAGTCCGTTTTCGACAAAGTCGGGGGAGAGAAGTGAAATTTTCAAACCTGAGGGGTTAAAAGTGTAATTTTTAAGTTCAGGGTCCATTTTGAAAGTTTTTCAAACTTCAGGGATATTTTTCGCCAATTGTCAAAAGTTAAGACAAATTGGATTCCGGGAGAGTTTAAGGCATCCGGTACCGGACTTACTTCCGGTGTCGACCGGTATAAATACCGGATTTTCTAAAGAGTTCTTCACAATTTCAAATCCTTCACGCCCAAAACTCTCTCAACCCAACTTCTTCTCACATCTCTTCCCTTGTGATTTTGCATCCAATCGGACTCGGATATTCATTCAAACTCATGTATGTATCCTATACTATGATTAATTAGATCCGTCATGTTCCAATCGTATGAATCAGAACCATAAGTCAATCGATTTCTTGGTTTAACCATCGACCGTCGCTGTTAGGGTTTCAACCCTTACGGTTCGCGATTTGCTTTGTAATCGATTAAGTTTTGCTGCAATCGAAGCCATTCAAGGTGATGTAATTGTTGCTTAACACATATTTAGTATGGTTATTCGATTGATTTTCTGGACTGTGTTCGATTTGCATCGATTAGGGTTCCGGTAGTTAGCAGTTCCGGAATAGGTGTTCATCGGATCCGGAATTCATTCCCGAAGTTCTTGACTTCCGGTATTTATTATGTTCCGAAATGAGTTTGAGTTCCGGTATTCCTTATGTTTTGGGTTCCGAATATCTTAAGTCTTCCGGTATTATTTCGATTCCGGATTTGATCACCCTTGGTTCCGGATCTTTAGTAGTTCCGGTATAAACACAGTTCCGGTATTTTGCTTACTTCCTTCCGGATCTCACCTAGTTTCGGTACTTAATTGTGTTCCGGTATGCATAATTCCGGAACCTGTATACTCTTCATTTTGGATCTGTCCCTAATTGAACACCGGATCTCATGTGGTTCCGGAAGTCTCTTCATTCCGGATCCTGAATCTCTCCACTCCGGAACTCTTCTGCAATTGGTCTCATTTATTGTTTTATTGGTACTAATTGGATTTTGGGAATCTATGCACACAAATGCACAGTACTTGTCGTTTATTGATGTATTAATGCTATATTGTTGTGTGGCGTTCTGAATGCACCTTCTTGCACACTTATGCACACATTCAACTCGGACTCTTTAAGCTCCGAGTGGTGATCAGTTTTGGCCTATTCCGACTCTCGGTGTTTCAAATCCGAGAATACGGACCCCGAGACATGAGTTTTTTCCTTTACACACGCCATGAACACTCAACACTCCATTTCACTTTCACGGGTATATCATGGCTCACCCTAATCCAAATCCGTCTCAAGGCAATGCCCCGCTCCTTCCCGATGGTCCGAACCTTCCATTAGTTGCCAACAACTATCATCTGGACACGGCAAACCTCATTTGCCAGTGTCCAGTCATCGTGGAAATTCTAAAGAACCACGCTCTTAACCGAGCACTGATGGCTCATGCTCCAGTTCCCACCGTCTACGTACACCAGCTATGGCGTTCTCTCACACCTGTCGAACAAGGCCAACAATTCATTCTTCAAGGCCGTATAGGCGACTCCCAGATCGTCATTACTCGAGACATCTTCCGCCGCATCCTCGAACTGCCAGAAGCGAATGCAATTCCAGGACGTATCGCCTACGACGCTTAAGTCACAGATGAAGATCTTTGCCGAGATATTCGCGCTCTCGGATCCGTCTTCAGCCAGTCTTCATCCGTCTGAAGCTCAACCATCGCATTTCTCCAGGATCCGTCTTCAGCCAGTCTGGTACACGTTGTTCACAATATTGAACATGTGTCTATCAGCAGTCAACAAGGGCATAGATCAGACATCTGTCAACTTACTCGGCCTATTCCATGCCTTCATCTACAGCAGACATGTAGACTACGCAACTATACTCTGGACGGAGCTGGTCGCACAGGTTCAAAAGAAGCAAGGAAGCAGCCGACGCCTGACCTTTCTGCCATATCCAAGGTTTCTCCAGCTGATAGTCGCGCACTTCATGGCGACTAACCTCACTATACCTCGTCGTGCCGATCATAAGGTACACTTATCTACTCGCATGACTAGAATTCAGAATAAACTAGTCATAGAAGACCTAGAACCCATGGTAATCCCAAACGACTTACTAGCTATCGTGGATCGAACGGCACAGAGTGTGATAGCTTATAGGGAAGAGAACAACTTAGATGCTCCTATGGTCCAGCCAGATCCGGTAGGACATCCCCGGGGAGCGCAACCCAAGCGACGTGTAGGTCCACGTATGCGAGGAAGAGAGGTCCGACCAGCAGGGGCTGTCGGACGGGGCGTGATGAGAGAAAACATTGTGAGGGGAATAGGCGTGAGTGGTGCCGCCAGGTCAACATGCGAAGCTAGTACGTCCCGACCCCAATCCACTCCACCACGTACACCGACTCCACCTAGAGACGAAGCTACTGCTCTACATGATGTGGTGGTGGAAGGTGTATCCCGAGAATACGTCGTGGAAGAGGCAGCCTCCTCTTCCAGCTCCGAGCCCGGCCCATCCTCCGGACCAGCTGCCGAATCCACCTCTGGCTCCGAATCAGGGTTCGAATCCGAGTCTGAACCAGGCTCAGCTTCCAGTGCCCAAGAAGGGTCAGAGGAATCCGGCAGTGAGAAAACTGAGTCAGACGATGATGATGATGACGCTCCTAACCCCGAAGCCATATCTGGAGTGACAAGGAGAGCGGAGGGAGGTATAGTTGAAAAGGAAAAGACAAGTGAGGTTGAGAGAGAAAGGCGAAGCAAGAAAAAGCATGAGGGTGAGAGTGTGATGGAGCAATCTTCACAGGTTGCTCCCAACCAGCCTATACCAAGCCAGGCAGCCACATCTGCTATCCCATTGCATCCGTTGCAACGGAGTATTGAAGAAGACGTCGTGGGCCTAGCGACGCAACTGCACACCCCCCCTAGCCACTCTGTCTCCTCTCAAAAGGAAACGGTTTCATCTTCTCACGGGGACTCCGCACAACTTCCATCGGTCTCTCGCTTGGAGAGTTCTGGTGTTGAAACAAGAGACCAGCCTCCCCCGGTCTCGACCTCCTTGGATGTAAAACTGAGTCTAGATCCACTTGTTAAAACTATTCCTTTGGCTAGGACACAGGTCATTGATACTGCTAACGTCGAGAGTCTTCGTGCCTCGACCGGAACGCCCAGAGTGAGTCTACCTTTAGGTAGCTTGCAAGGTCAAGGCGGAAGACCTACCACGGCTACCATTAAGCCAACCGTGAACGTAGGCAGTACTGCGGTGCAATCCTCCACAGCTACTACAACGGAAAGACTAAGTACCACCGGAGTTATTCACCTGGAGTTCGTCTCCAAGGAGCAAATGGACGGCGCCTTAAAGGTTGTCCAAACAGCGATCATGAAGCAGCTATCTGATGATATGGCCTTTATCAGAAGGGTCATCGCGGGCAAAGGCGTGGCTACTGAAACTCCCCCAGTGCAACCACAGATTCGAATGCAGCCGCCGACTCCGACACCGAATATTCAGAACATGTCCGTCGAGGCTCTCAAAGCCGCCCTTCTGGATAAACTGCTCTCACAGTCCAACATCGATGCATCATCAGAAGCTGACTTACTGAGCATCTTACGCTCACAATCCCAACCACCGCCCCCAGTCACACCGACCGATGCCCGACTTGATACTCTTACAGTGACACTAACCGATGTAAAGAAGGCCCTCGATGCTCTAACCGAGAGGGTTGCCAGCCTTGAAGACACTTGTAAGGGTCAGATACAGGGTACAAAGAGAATACATGATGATCAGGACGATCCTGATCAGCATGAGGAGGAGAAAAGATTACGAATGACCGAGCTATCAACCGCATTGACAGAAACTACAACAGTTACTCCAGCTGAAACAGAACCACAGCAACAGCCTTCAGAGTCAGAAATGGTTCAAGACATGGAGATTTCTACACCGGTCCGGGAAATGATGCCAGAGTCGGTAGATCCAACGGTTGAAAAGCCCGAGGATCAATCAGAAGACATATTAGTGCTTACGGTTCTGGAGCCTGTCCTAGAGTTGATCGATGAGGACTCTGCCGGTGATCCGGAACTACAAACAGAATGGAGACACAAAGTGATAATAGCCATCCAGTCAGAGACAGATGCTTTGTGGGATTTTGCTGACGAAGTTGAGTTTATGGATGATGCCGACTATGACAAGTTCCTTCTTCAAAGCGAACAGATATCGACTGCTCAGCCAGATATTCACGATACCGCAAGCACTTCAGAGCTTCCAACTCCAGCTCCGGTACCGGCTCAACCTCAACCTGCTCAACCAGCCCGGTGGGAACAAGTCCGGATATTGGTACCTTATCTGGAAGAATCGCAGAAGAAAATCTTTGCCCACTGGATCAGGCCACTCGACCCGGTAAAGTGTCATGGGGTCTCTTTTCTCAAAGATCCAGTCTGCAAACACTATTTGAAGGTAATGAAGCACAGCAGATCAGTCCACCATGTCTGTACGAGACACAGGATTACAGAAATTGTGGAGATCGTGTCCGACAAGTTATTCAGCGCATGGTTACCGGTTTTCACAGTCAAGCGGGATGACGGTAAAGAATGGGTATTCTCGGAAGCCGACTTCAGGCATCTCTACCTGAACGACTTCCCGGTTCTACAAAAAGAGTTAAAGACCCGCACTATCCGACCGTTACCTATCACAAAAGCCCTCGAGACGATCAAAAGGTTCATGAAGTGCACGATAACACTCGCCTGCATCAACGACTTTCAGTTGGGCTTAGAAAGTAACCAGAAAAAGATTAACTTCTTGAAGCCTAATTTGAATCTTCCCGAAGACGTACAGGTACATTTCAAACTATCCAAACCAGAAACAGGTATAGTGTATCTAAACAACCAAGGGGAGAAACGGTTCTTACGAATCAGTGAAGTGCAAAAGTTCAGTGAGGGTCGCTGATGAAGATACAGTCTGAGCTGAAGAAGATAATCGTAGAATAAAAGAAAGCGTCGCCAGAAAGCTATGTCAACGTCAGAAAATACCAAGCTGAAGATCTTCTCAAAGCAATCGAAGATCGGGTAGAATTCAGAAACTCCATTCGACGTTTTGAAATGTTATTCGCTATTCGAAAGCGATATGTCCCTAACTGGCGTGACATTGAACTTCAATTCCAAGGGGGAGATTGTTAGGTCATGCTAATGGAATAGATGTACAGGGACTGTTTATGACAGTTTGTGTAAATACCCTTGTGGGTATAAATTGTTTGCTAAACTCTATTGTTAGGGTTAATGATCATAATTAGTTTTCATATTACTTTGTACGGCTACAGCCTGATAACTCTTTCTGTTCAATCTATTCAAGTGAGATTTGTGACTTATATGCTGATTGTGTTGATTACATTGTGATTGCTTATTGAATCTGGGATCCACAATATGTATCTCATATTTTTGTATGGGTTGTGAACGCCTTAATATTTCCCCATTTTTGGGTGTTACGTTTATGTCTAGATTGTCATATTTGATGTTTCAGGTTTAAATTTACCCCTATTTATAGGGTGTTACAACCACCATTATCACTTCCACCTTTGCCGACTCCACCACCACCAACATCGTTGTTACTACCACCACCATTATAGTTATCACTACCACAAATACCATCGTCCCTATTGCTGTCGTCGCCGCCACCACCTTTTGTCGTCATCGTCTCCATCACCACCATGACCATTGCCACAACTATTTATGGTTATATAGTATTTATAGTTTCAGCAAACAAAAAGTAGGAAAATGTCATAAAAGGGTATTTTGATCATTTATCATTATTTCATTACAATTCTGAAGTTATATTTTGCAAACCAAACAGACAAATTCCAATTTGTTTAATAAACTATGTTTCATTCCATGTCAGCCAAATGCGGTCAAACTTGATTCAATTGCATTCCAGTTTCTTTAAATTCTCAATTCATTTGATATGGTCCATTCATCCCAAAAAAAAATTGCAAACCAAAACCAACCTGCACTATCTTTTTTATTGGTAATATCAAAAAATTTGAATGAGTAATAAGATTATTAAAAATGAGTAACACGATCTAATGCCACTTTTTCCACATGTTTGTAAACAAATTGGAAGGACCAATTCCAGTGTCCAAATTCTATTCTTTACACATGGAATGTAACTGAATCCGATAGATTGCACCGTTCACGAATTTCCCATTCCATCGCATATATGATTGAATTAAATTGCATTTATTTTATATTTTTTTTCAAAACCTTAGCCTACTATATACATGACCCAGGCCAACACAACCACCATCATCACCAAAATAGCCACCACACCACCGTTTCCATGATCACTACCATCGCCACCAGGACTACCATCATGACCACCATCGTCGCCACCGCCAATAAATATTATCATTAATTTTATCTTTGCATAGTCCTCATAATTTAAACAATCTCTATGATTTCATAAAATGATTTTAAAAAGACCAAATAACTTTTAATCCAATTTAACCAACATCGCCACCTTTGCCGACTCCACCGCCACCATTGTCGTCACTACCACCACCACCAATATAGTTATCACTGCCACCACTACCATCGCCCCTCTTGCTCTTGCCACAACCACTTGTCGTCATCGTCTTCATGACCATTGCCGCTACTATTTATGGTTATATAATATTTATAGTTTAAGAAAAAAAGTGGCAAATATGTCATGAAGGGGTATTGTGTTCATTTATCATTATTTCATTACAATTCCATTGTTATAGTTTGCTAACCAACAAACAAATTCCAATTTGTTCGATAGATTATATTATATTCCATGTCACCCCAACGCATGGTTAAATTTGATTCACTTGCATTCCAATTTATTTAAAGTCTAATTCATTTGACAACGTCCATTTATTCCAAATACATTTTGCAAAACCAAACCACACGTTCACTATCTTTTTCTTATTGGAAATATCAAAAAATTGAATGTGTAAAACGATCTAAGGCCACTTTTTGTTCACGGGTTCATAAAGGAATTGGAATAACCAATTTCATTGCCCAAATTCTATTCAGTTGTTTGGTTGCACATGGAATGTAATTGAATCTGATAAATTTCACTGTTCATGAATTTCACCATTCCATCGCATATGTGATAGAAATAAATTACATTCCTACCGCTTTTTTCCAAAACAATAAACTACCTAAAATGACTTAGCCTACAATATACATGACCAACACAACTGTAACACCCTAAAATATAGGTAAATTTTAACCTGATTGAATGCGGAAAGAGACATACTAGAAAAAAGTAATCACCCATAAGTGGGGAAATAGTAAGTCGTTTACAATAATGACAAAGAGATACATTTGACAACCTACTAATCTAATCTAATTTAGCCTATATAAGGTGTCACTATCTCTTCTCCAAAAGAATTTCATGTTGAAACAAAAAGATCACCACTTCTATACGCAACAAAAATGCTATAGTCGTCCCCTTGACTCTGCACTCAAGCTCGAGGAGCCCCGCCACTAGAATGACCTGATATACATGTCATTTTAAGAAAAAAGTGTTAGGCTAAAGCCTAGTGAGATCAAACAGTTTATTTAATAAAAGGAAATATAATTGTAGAAAATAAGACCTAAACTGCTTTAAATCCCGAAACTCATTTACACCAAAAGAGGAGCATTAAGCCCAAATTACAACTTACAATGACAGGGGAGACCCGCTTTCCATTGAACGTGACATAACACAAAAGTAGGCTATGAGTCTATGTTTAGAGCTTTTTTCGTGGGACATTGGTCATTGAGTTTAACCACCTACGGTCTATACGTCAAATCCTCTGATGCACTAAGATATGCTCAATGCTAGAAACAAATCACTATGGGTCACACTGTCATCAAGATCAACCACTTACCATCTATAGTTTGAATCATCCGGTGATTTAACACCCATATCTAGCGAAAAGTAGAAATAACAAGTAAAATTACCTTTTTCTTGCATATGGATCCTCTATAAAGTAATTCAAGGTTAGTCACATTTTCATTTGTGACTAGAACAATATTATCACATAAAACCTTCTCATGAGAATATACATGAAATGATCCCCAAACTTGGACCACCTCAAAGTTTATAAATCAATAATAATTATTAGAAGGTGATAGCCAAATTCCACACAAAATACCCCTACAATGAAGTTTTAACCATCATTTAACCATTTAAATCCATCTTTGAAAAGTGTTCTACACCCATCTATTCCAAAGAGCAAACTTTTACTTTTAGAGAGAAAAATGCTAACTTACAACCATATAGTTTTCATTAAACATTTGGTCATAAAAATATAAATAGAACACATTTTATGTCTCAAATCATGATTTTCAATCACATTCCAAAACAAAGATAGAACTCCAAAGATCTCCAAAACCCACCTTCAGGTCAAAACTTGCAACTTATTGAAAATGACAATAGGAGATGATTAAGAGTTTAAAAACATAATTTTGACATGTATAAAGTTTTAAAGAAAGAGAATGAACTCACTTTGTTAGGTTTATTAGTAAAACTCAAACCCTCAAAGAATGGTGATGAAATCTCTTGAAGATTGAACATCCTTGAGGTTCTCCTTACCAAATCCAACCTTAAATGCAATCATTAAACATTTATAAGGGACTTGGGGAGTGTAATAAATGAACTGAGAAGGTTAAGGATGGAACCTCACCAAAAATGCATAGAGAAATTGACCTGCTTCTCCCAAAATCAGATAAATGACTGAAAAACATGGTTCTCTTCTTTTTATACCCGAACTCCCACTCTGAAACTTTGGACGGTGAGAGTGACAAACTCGCAATCACAAGCATTGTCGCCCTCTACCCGGCCCTTTCGGTACGTCCCACACGAGATTTCCCCTGCGATAGTGTCCATGAAACTTTCGCCTGGCACTGTCGCCAAATGTGTACCGTGGGGTTCTTTCCCCCTGCGAGTGTACCAACGATATTGACACCCTGTCATAATCGCGGGCAAAGTCGCCTAACTGGTACCGAGGCTCCTTTTTCATCGATTCTTGATTCGAATACTCCCAATATGTAATAACCGTAATCTTATTTTCCAAGATGACAAGAATAAAGGAGATTTTGAGAAGATGTCAAGTTGGAGGGTCTAAAATAAAGAAAAGAAAGAGGGCCTTTGTTCAATTAGTGAAAGGTATAAAAACCTTCATTTACCCTATTTTTCATTTCATGTGTGTGGAGGCTGGAAGAACTCGGGAAGAACTTTGTGAGCGGCAATCATCGTCTGAATCAGAAGAAATCAAAGAGGTGGAAATTGGGAGTTAGTCTCTGCTTCAAGGTAATCCTTTATATCATCTTGTTCGTTGTTCTTCTTTGTAATCATTTGAGTATTTGTAGAAAAATGGTTGAAAATGTTGTTGTCAATGGATTTTGGGGGATAATGTTGGGATGGGCGGTTAAGGTAATGATAAGAAAGGTTTAGTCATGTTATTGTTCCATTAAAAGGCTTAAAAGCGGATTGTGGTGTGGATTATCGAGGGTTTATGTACCTTGCAATCGATAAAACACGTATCCGGAAAGTCGCCAACTGTCCTGATGGGTTAGGTATCCAGATGGCTTGTTACCGGAAAGTGGTATTCGGATGGCTTGTTACCAGAAAGTGGTATCCGGATGGCTTGTTACCGAAAAGTGGTATTCGGATAGTTTGTAACCGGAAAGTGGTATACGGTTGGTTCTTGTTAATGCCAAAAATGGCACCAAAGGGACAACTTAAGGTCGATGTGGACTTAATCAACTAAAGAAAGGATCTTTCGACGAGACGTGCGAAGAGTGAAAAAATAAACGAGACAAGAGATTTGATGACGCAGGAAAAACCTCAATCGAGGAAAAAACCTGCGGACGACAAGAGGTGTCGTCGCTGCACTATGGTCGCCAATCAGGGGCGATGTCCTTGGTACTGGCGTCGGTCGTACGATGATTACAATACAAATGAAGGAAAAGCTTCGAAATGTAAATTACAAGTGTTTAAATGTAAAAACAGGTGTTTGTCGTGTGTGAATACAAAGTGTGAACTTCTGGTCGAGGGTTGTTGTCGTGCGTCGAGAGCGATACTTGAGCTTTCCTTCGAGTGTTCTTAAGTTTGCT
The DNA here is from genome assembly GCA_033807775.1 of Saussurea involucrata. Taxonomy (NCBI): domain Eukaryota; kingdom Viridiplantae; phylum Streptophyta; class Magnoliopsida; order Asterales; family Asteraceae; genus Saussurea; species Saussurea involucrata. Next base: position 97,302,467 of record CM066319.1, read on the forward strand.
GTAAGGTTCTGGCTTTCAGTACTTGATCTCCAGAGTTTGAATGTTCTTTGCTATGAGTTTGGATGATTTTCTCTGCTGTTTGGTGATGTTCGCTGATGTCCCTTGTTGTGAAGGCTTAGCTTGGTATTTATAGTCTTCGCGTCGTTAATTAGCTCCATTAATAATTTGATCAACGGCTAGAAACGGTTGCCGGAGTGATTATCCATGATGATCTTCGTCCGTTATGGCTGTCGATCTTTGATGGTTGCGTCGGTTATATCCGTTGCTCCTTAATGACTTTGACTCCTGCATTAAATACTTAACAAACGTAACAGTCAAGGTTAACGTTAGCTTTGGTCGAAGGTGCAATGATCTTACGCGATGGTCGTACGGGAAGTCTAGCGAGGATTCCCATGGGGATTACCGTAAGCAAGGTTGGCAAGGTTCGACCGGAAATGTGCCCCGAGGGGTACGTTGTTATATACGAATACACGTTCAAAATAGGCTTTCACTGGCCATATTCGCCTTTAGTCAAAGAGTTCATGTGTGAATTTGATCTTTCGTCGGGGCAACTGATGCCCCAGTTCTGGCGAGTTATCTTGATCATCGAACGACTTACCTCCAACTGGAATCCACCGATGAATGTGAGGGACCTTATGACGGCGTATAAGGTCAAGAATGACCGGTACCGTCGCTATAGTTTGTTTTCAAGGTTCAAGGGTGATCGTACTCGGGTTTTAAATACTTCGGTCAACGACCGTGGATGGAAGAAGAGGTATGTATTCGTACGGGCGTCGACGCTGGACACTGATAGTGACTGGATTAGGGAGGGTTGGAATATGACGGGTCAGCCTTTGATTGTACGTTTTCATGTTATTCTGTTGCTCGATTGTTTCTTCGACTAATCTTCTTTTTTTTATGTATAGATATTGATTTCGATAAGGTAGAGCCGGATGATGCTTCTCGGGCTAAGATCGAAAAGTTCTTGGAATTTAGTACTGAAGATCGGTCGTATGTCACGCGTCATTTGATAGACGAGGATGAAGATACCGTTTTCTTGAGCGACAGAATGAGGATGGGTCGCGAGAGGAAAAAGAAGAAGAGGACGACTCTGAGAAGACTAAGGAGGAAGAGAAGAGCGAAGAACCAGACGTAGAGATAATTGGTAAGTATCTTTTTGTCTTCTTTTCGCTTGACCTGGTCTTTCTCTTTTCTGAATCGTCTAATTTTTTTCTTTTACCGTACAAGTGAATCTCAAGCGCAGACGACATCTTCTGTTGCTAGGAAGATGGCCCAAGTCGAAGTAGCTCGCGAGGCGAGGGAGAAGGACGTTTCGACAACTGGGTCGGGAGTCTTGAAGAGAAAAGAGGTCTCGATAGCCGGGTCGGGCCTCTTAAAGAGGACAAAGGTGTCCGTTCTGAGAGAACCGTCTTTGAAGACGGGTAACCCATCGAGGGTTGCCTTGTCCAGGAAGGCGAAGGCGTCGGTTGCATTTGACACGACCGGCGCGAAATCTGTGGATACTACGCAACTGGCGACGATGTCTCCCGTCGTCCTATCCGGCCCTTCATCGGCCGACAGGGGCAAAGGCGCGCAGAAGGGACCTGTGGGGGAAACGACGGTCAATTTTACGTTGCCGTCGGGTTTTCTGGACGACAATGTCTTGGACGAGACGAAGTTGTTCCCCCATTTGGAAAAATATTTGCTTCCGTATTTCGGGGAGCGTTTTGACGGGTTTTCTTTCGAGAAGAAAGAGTTCCATACAGCTGGACTCTTATTCTTGGTAAGTCTTTCTTTCAAGACTTGTCGTTTGTCGTTGTCGTTGTTTACTAATGCCGCTCACATTATGATTCTTTAGGCGTTCCAAGCTTCCCTGGCATTGTAGGCCGAAATGACGAATATAGAGGTTTCAACGGCTTCTGTTACCAAAGATGAAGATGCAGCGTTAGCTAAAGAGAAAGCTGCTTTGGAGCATGAAGAAGCGATGTCGGTGCGCCTTGACCATGCTCTGTTACCAAAAATCGCACCAAAGGGACAACTTAGGGTCGATGTGGACTTAATCAACTAAAGAAAGGATCTTTCGACGAGACGTGCGACGAGTGAAAAAATAAACGAGACAAGAGATTTGATGACGCAGGAAAAACCTCAATCGAGGAAAAAACCTGCGGACGACAAGAGGTGTCGTCGCTGCACTATGGTCGCCAATCAGGGGTGATGTCCTTGGTACTGGCGTCGGTCGTTCGATGATTACAATACAAATGAAGGAAAAGCTTCGAAATGTAAAGTACAAGTGTTTGAATGTAAAAACAGGTGTTTGTCGTGTGTGAATACAAAGTGTGAACTTCTGGTCGAGGGCTGTTGTCGTGCGTCGAGAGCGATACTTGAGCTTTCCTTTGAGTGTTCTTGAGTTCGCTGTAAGGTTCTGGCTTTCAGTACTTGATCTCCAGAGTTTGAATGTTCTTTGCTATGAGTTTGGATGATTTTTTCTGCTGTTTGGTGATGTTCGTTGATGTCCCTTGATGTGAAGGCTTAGCTTGGTATTTATAGTCTTCGCGTCGTTAATTAGCTCCATTAATAATTTGATCAACGGCTACAACGGCTGGAAATGGTTGCCGGAGTGATTATCCATGATGATCTTCGTCCGTTACGGCTATCGATCGTTGATGGTTGCGTCGGTTATATCCGTTGCTCCTTAATGACTTTGACTCCTGCATTAAATACTTAACAAACGTAACAGTCAAGGTTAACGTTAGCTTTGGTCGAAGGTGCAATGATCTTACGCGATGGTCGTACGGGACGGGCGATGCTATGGTCAAGCGTCATGGGAGACGTACGACTTACCTGCTCTGGTCGTGGTCGTACGACGTGATTTTTTGCCCAAACAGTTACCGGATTGAGCTATTCGGATATGTGTTGTTATGGTCCATTTGTTTCCTTTTTAAAATCCTACTTATCCGCTAGTCGAGTTAGGTTGCGGTTTGAGTAGGAGTTGACAGTTGTTATCAAGGGATGTTCGGGTGGCTTATCCTTCTCATTATTTATCGTAGGTATTCTGTTAGAGATTGGAGGCGTAAGTGAGGAAGTTTAAGCAAGAACGACAGGTGAGTTCTCTAACTGTTGAAAGATATTAAATGTGAATATAAATCAAGATGAGTTTATGAAATGGTATGTTTTATTATATGATCATGCATGTTGAGAAAGTAAATTATATGTATGCATACATTGAAAGTAGGCGTGTATTGGAAAAGTCGTGGGGTGTCCCACCAGTGCTCATACCGGGGGGGGGGGGGTGTCCCAATTATGCCATGGGAGGAGTGACCCAGTAAGGCAGTGTGAGACTGACACGATGTCACTAATGTGTGACTTCAGTGTGCCACTTACATGTGCAGGTTTATATGAAAGCTTGATGTTTAAAATTCTGTCGTGTTTAATTGTTATGAAATGCTTTAAATATTTGATGTTGAAACTATTGCCACTAGAGGGAGCTCACTAGACCTCATGGTCTAACCCTCGCATTTCCAAAATTAAACCTTTTTCAGGGAAGCAGTTGCTAGGGAGTTCCGGCAAGAACAAGGAGAAGATCTAGAGTGAGGATGATTCTAGACGATAGTTGTTTCCACTTATTATTTAGACTTTTAGTTTATATTCTCGGTTGTGAATAGGTTGTTCCACAAACCTATTTTTGAAATGAATGTACACGGTTAATTTTGGGGCCGTTTTAGGCTGGTTGTTTAAATATTAGCTGTTATGCTTTTTTTTTAAATTTTGGGTTGTTGCAATTGGTATCAGAGCCATAGTTTAAGAGATTTAGGTGACCGTACGGGCCTAGACTTAAACTGTGGGCGTAGAAATCACGACTGAGAATTAGGAAAGCGTTAGGAGAACACTATATCAGGAATGAGATTAATAGGGTAGTGAGGACAGTCATGTAAGGTAGGTTCGAGATTACATCTGGCCAGTGTAATTGCGAACTTACATGTATGTACATGTATGTGCTTAATTTGCCTTATTATTTTGGAGTTGTTTCCTTAAGTTGTTTTATTTGGTTTGTTTGAGTAACCAAGAATGTTAGAAAGAACCTTGAGAAGTAGGTATGTGCCAGAAGTGGGTACAGTCCTGGTTGTGGGAGAGATATGTGTGGAAGAAGTCCTAGAGGATGGACCAGTGAATCCTCCAAGGCGTGCTGCCACCCGTGGGAGGGGCGGAGGCCGTGGAAGAGAACAGGTGAGAGTGCCTCAACGAGCTGCCACTCAGGCATCGGGAGCTGGCATGGTGACTCGAGGTAGGAAGAGGGCGTCGGCTCCCCATCGAGCTAAGAGTGTGGGGGCACCAGAGGTGCGTGAACCATTCCACCAGGAAAGTACCGCCTCGGTGGGAGGAGGATGTCAGTCGAAGAGTCTGAGACGAAATCGGAACCAAGCATTTGTGACTGAAGAGAAGTTTACGGCTGAGATGGGCAACTGCAAGATACACTCCAGGCATTGTTGGATAATCGGGTTAAGTCTACATTGGATGGGCGAACTAAGAATGGGAACAAGACGAGGACTGAAGCGTATAGCTTACCTCTAACTGAAGTGGGAGATCACTCGTAGTTGACTCCGTTTGTGGCTGGTGAATCAAAAGCAGCGAAATGGTGTACTTTCAAAACTTTCGCGTCGTGCAAACCTCCCTCTTTCAGCGGGTAGCGCAATCCGGTCTTGGCTCTGAGATGGATACGTGAGATGGAACTGGCTTTCGACACGAGTAAATGCGCTGAGGGAGATAAGGTATTATTTGCCATGTCTATGCTGAAGGCAGATGCCATATTCTGGTGAGATGTCCAGACTGGTGGTAAGGGTTCAGAGGTAGAAAAGGCAACTACTTGGGAATCGTTCACTAAGTGGTTCAAGGCTCCGTTTTGCCCAGTGGCGGCAGTTAAGAAGTTCGAGGAGGAATTTCTAGGGTTGGAGCAGGGGACAATGTCAGTGCAGGAGTATACATCTAAGTTTTTTGAGAAAGCACGATTTGCTGAGTTGTATGTGCCAACCAAGGAGAGGCGCATAGAGAGGTATGTTTGGGGGTTGAAGAGCAGCGTGAGGGAGCTGGTCCAAGTAAGGGATCCTGCCACTTTCCAAGCGGCAGTGGATGCAGCTGAACATACAGAGAATGAAAAGAACAGGCAGATGACAGAGAGGGTTGGTGATAAACGGAAGTGGGAAGGGACGAATCGTGATGTTAAGAGGCCGAATGCTCCTAGACCCGAGCTGCGGGTGGGACCTAGAGTAGGAGAGAAACCTTGTGGGAAATGTAACAGAATGCACATAGGGGAGTGTTTATCTGATAGAGAAGGGTTGTTGATCCCGATATTGACTCAACAATGATATTATCTCTATTAGTTCAAACAAATATGTATGCGGAAGCGTTTTAAAGAACTAAAGAGATGCTCGGTAGAAATTTCACATAGAATCAACCAAATAAAGTATTAATAAATAAGAGATTAACTCAAAGATTCACTTTATATTGATTCTCTATAAGACACCAAGAACACCGTAATGTGTGTGTAAAATGATAAGAACAGCTCTAATCAGGTGTGTGTGTGAAGATGTGCAAAGTTAATAGAAGAGCTCTACATGAGCCTTCTATTTATACTATTCTACCGAGGAAAATTGGGAGACAAGAAGTACTAAGGGTACAAAGACAGCATCGTGGAATTGCATCAGGTACAACGTTAATGTAGTGCGTTGTTTTCTGCAAAGCCTGCAACCCATTAGAGGTGGACACGTTGAATGTCCAGGGCACGGCTTGTACGAATGATCTTCAGGATCTTTGTACAGTCGAGGCACGTGAGAGGTACGATCGTCTTTGTCTTGAACTTCGGAGTTCTTCATTCTTCTAAATCTTCATACCATAGAGGCTCTGTCAAGGGTGACAGAAGCTCTGTGGCCTTGTCCTCTGAGAGCATCTTCTGTCGGATTCTTCACTTGGTGTCTTGTCAGAGGCTCTGTCGATGTTTTTATACTTAGCGTATTTTTCAATACTTCTTTATACGTAGAAGTTGGAGCTAACAATCTCCCCCTAAGTATTGAAAAATAAAAAATTGGGAAAATGCATTGTTTTCTAAACTAAGAACACGACAAGAGGTGTTTGACCTCTGTAGAAGATTTACTTTTCATACAAGATTATGCCAGAGGCATTTACATTTGATTACATTGCCAAGTATGATAAAGTAAGCAGAGGAAAGTTGTAGATGTCAGACTCTTGCGTTTGGGAAGTCGTTGATGTTTCTGTTGTCGAGTCCTCCATCTTTGAGTTCATGATATATATTGAAGCAGAGGTTTATGAAGCTTGTGACAGAGTCGATGACCGCTATTAATCTGTCGGCAAGAGCTTGATCCATGAACTCCGTTCCTCTGTGCTCCAAGAGGTTGGTTCTGAACTCGAGCAGAGTACATGTTGCGTACTTTTGGCAATCAACCTCTAGGAATAACTTCAACTTTCCAGCAGGATCTCGATAGACGTACCCAATCTTTGGAAATGTGATGATGGAGTTTGGTCTGGCATAGGAGGGGCAGTCATCTTCTGGTGGTGGGAGATTTAAGCTTTTCACTCCAAGGTCGAGTCCCACTTGGAAGTCAGACATGCTGTATAGCAGAAACTTTTCACGCATTGTCTTCTTGATCATGCGATATTCCCTCTGAACTTCAAGTCTGGTGTTATAATTCTTTCGTGCCCAGCTCAGAAGTTCGGGCAAGTCATAGGGCTCAGGTTGCTCAGATCTACATCTGAGAACTTGTTCTCTGTTATGTCGGCCCTTTTGATGTGATAGATGTTATGATGAATCTGTGCGCCTTTGGTGTTAGAAAGCTTGCAGTATACAACCTCTGTGATATTTGAATTGGAGAAGACTTGTTTGACAGGTTTGGCTTTGGATATGTAGAAGTCTTCTTTCAGTTCCTTAAAGAGATCAGGCTTCAGAATGGATGGTGGCAGAGGATCGTTGATAGCTCTGCTGTACAAGTACTTGTACACCACCTCTTCCGTTTTTCGTGGAGGTGCAATGGGTGGAGGCATGGGCCTGCGTAGAGCGTCCATTCTGCTGATTACTTGGGCCACCCGGTCTTCTGAAGGTTTTGCCATAGGATCTATTATGGGCTTGGTTGACAGAGAGGTAAGTTCGAAAGCCCAGTCTTCTTCTTCTGGCTTAGGGGTGACAAAGGCGTCAAAAGCACTTTTCATCAGTTTCTCTGTGGATTGATGCTTTGGCTTTTTCTTTTTTGGTTCCTCTATCGCTATCCCCTTTCCCTTGTCTTTTGCCTTCAGCTTTTGTTGTTCTGCTTGTTGGGATTGGGTTGCCTCTGTTGGTTTTATATTTTGAGTTTCTGAGGGCTTGGATGGGGGTGCTTCTGTAGTTTTTGGTGGGGTTGCCTCTGTTGGTTTGACAGGGGACTTGGTAGGTGGTATAGGTTTGGTTGGAGATGCTTCTGTGGTTCTGCTCAGATATTTCCGTTTTTGAGCTAAGGTTTTGGTTTTGGGTTTGGTTTTGGGTTCTTCTGTTGTTTTGGGTGTGGGAGATGGAGATTTTATCTTTTTAGCTTCCGGTGGGGGATGGTAGTTGGGTTTCTTCAGTTGGTTTTGGAGTAGAGGATGGTTGGTCTTCTTCATAAGAGGTAAGTATTTGGAATTGTCCAGTTGGTTTGGGAGTTGGAGATGGTAGATCTTCTATGGTTATATGGGTTGTTTCCACAGAGGTGGGGGTTTCCTCTGTGGTCTTCTGTTGTGTTTCAGTTGATGGTACTTGTGATAGTGGTTCTGCAGATAATGGTGGTGCTGGTAAACCTCTGTTTGCAGCTCTCTTTGTCCTCTTCTCCCCCTCAGGATGATCTGATGGTCCTTCTGAATCATCATCAGAATCATCCTGTCTTTTACCCGAAGTTCCCTCTGCTCGACATGTGGAGGATGTCTTCTTCGGCTGAGTGGCCCCTGCTGCTATCATCTTAGCACAGAGGTCGTCACATATTTTGAGCAGATAGGCAACCTCTGCTTCTGAGTTAAACCTGAGTCTTCCCACACTTGCCTGAAAGTCTTTTATGTAGATTGCATTGACTGTGGTGAAGGCTCTGATGAATTCTGCCATCCCGTCGAGTATCCCTTGTCCAAGCTCTATAATCTGTGCTCTGGTCATGTAGTCGGAAGGCTTCATGGCCTGAGTTTCTCTGGTGGTGTGTTCCTGGACTTGCTCTAGGGCCTTCTTTAGATCTTCTGGTGTAAGGCCCGTAGAAGCTAGGGATTGTTCTTTCTTCAGCTGTTCAAGGAAATCTTTGATAGAGGCCTGAAGTGCATTGGTGGTTGCCTTTTCGAATTCGGAGGCAGCAGTAGCAGCAGAGGTTGTTGCAGTTGTGCTCATTTAGGCACAGGAATTTTTCACCTCTGTGGACAGGTTGTCCACTTTGGTGGTCAGTTCAGTTATTGCCCTTGAAGTTGATTCTACAAAAGAGTCAAAAGAGCTTTTCAACTCTTTCAACGAGTTGTTCACAGAGGTGACAAGGGTTTGGAACTCACCCCTTGCGACATGTGAACCAAGTGTAACCTCTGGGGGAATACATTCATCCCCAGAGTTTGTTCTTGTTCCTTGGACACCTTCTTTCACCCCTGTATTGATGTTGAGGGTGGAAGGATTTCCTTCTGATCCTTGAGAAGAGGTTTTTGAGGCCTCATACTCTACAGAAGTTATGTTAAGAACATTGTCCTGATCCACTCCAGAGATGGGTACAGGAATATCCTTAAGTTGACATGGGGAATTGTCTAGAGTCCCTTCGTCTCTGTGCGCACTAAGCTCCTCTGAAGAGCTGATTGGTCCTAAGTGTGTGCGTGTTGCAGAGGAAACAAATTCCTCTGCGGGGATTTCAGATGTGACCTTGGGCGATTGATCACGAACTAAAGGCGAGTCCTTTGGAGAGGACTCCCTTGGAATGGATTCCTAGGATAATAATGGCACAGAGGACGAAAGAAGTTCCTCTGTCCGGTTTGCAGGGGTTGGGCTCGAGTTGTGCTGCTCTGTTTCAATGATTCCTTCTGCCACTAGACTGGCAGAATCAGAAGTATGGGTTGCACTAGGAGGTGGTTGGGGTTGTGTGCCTCTTCTTTCTGCGAAATCTTTTCTTGCTTCTTCCTCTGTCATACATCCTAACTCTATATCTACTTGTGTGCCTTCAGCTTCTACTGTTTCCTCTGGACTCTTTCGTAGTAAGTCATAGGAAGGATGGTTGGAATAGAGTAGAGGGTTCATGTATACTTCTGGGGTATATTCCTGAATACCCTCAGGGGTTCTGTCATCTTCTTCCAAATCAGAATCAACTTCTGAGATTCTGAAGGCTGGGTTTTCAGTTGTGCAAAATTGGGGTGTTCAAGGAAGGCGGAGAGGGCTTCTGCGTTCCATCCTGAGGTATCCAGGGTATCTGCAAAATTGGGGTGTTCAAGGAAGGCGGAGAAGTCACCCTGATCTGCATAATGTAGAGGAGTGGGGGAGGGCAGAGGTTGTTCACGTATGACTTCTGCATTTTCGGCTTCCTCTGCGATGGTCTGCAGAGGTGTTTTGGGTTTCTTGGTTTTCTTGCCTTTCATGCGTTTGGGTTTGGGGGCTCCCTCCTCAGAAGATTTGGATTTTCTTTTCTTCTTCTTTTCTTTAGGAGGAGGGGGAGGTGCAGAAGATCCAACCATGGTTTCTGCTGGTGGTGATTGTTGGAGAGGTGCGACACTTGTAGAGGTGCCCTCTGTGGGTTTCTTTGCCTTGGGTGCCTTCTTCGATTTGGAGGTTGTAGCAGTTGTTTTACTTTTGGAAGCAAAGGTTCCAATTGTGCTACGCAGAAGATGGAATCTTTGTTGTACATGCTCGTGCTTAGCTAAGCCCGCTGCCCATTCCTCATCAATCATCATCTCCACTACCTGAGATCCTACAGGGGCTCCTAGCCGCGGGGGTGTCACCGGACTCGGTTCTGGAGTCCTGTGATCGCATATGTAATCTAACCTAAGTTGCTCATCATTTGCATATGACAGAAGGGCGGATGGTAGAGGTCTGCAAAAATTATAACCGTCCACATGCTCTGTTGGGCTATTCTTTGCCATAGGGTAGGTTTTGACAACTGGTCCCTCCATTGGCCATTTTTCTATAAGTAGCAGAGGTACTAGTATTACTCATATGGTCCTCTGAAACTGTAGAGCAGGGAGTTCTTTGCTTTTGGACCCCTTTGCCTTTTGCATGGAGATTATGTGGTCAATGGTGTTAACTAGCTCCTGTATCATGAGCGTGGCGTAGTCCAGAGGCAAATCATAGTACACCCCGTACATGATTCCCATAATCTGGTGAGATGTTTGGTCTGGGATGCCCACTTTTCCAGTCTGGCATCGGTTGATGATAGAGAAGAGTGTGTTCCACAGAGGGGGAAAGCGATTCCTTCTGAAGTCGTTTCTTTTCTTTAGATGTGTGTTGTATCCCAACATCTCTGCGAAGTCACAGAGCTCTCTATCCGAAGGGTCCTTTGCGTACTTCTTGATGCCCAGAAGTCCCCTGGTGGGTAGGCCAAACTCAAGGGAGAAAATAGTTCTATTGAACTTTAGTTCAAGGTATTCTGATTGGTCAGGTTTGGATATGTAGCCCTTGATTTGCCTATTCTCTTGGTCATAATGGCAGCTCTGCCAGAACTGGTTGAGGTATCTGGCAGGGATCATTTTAACATTTTTGGTTAGCAGAGGGTATAGGTAGTGGTTTTCCAGAATGTTCAGTAAAATGGCATGTTCATCCCCAAACGCATTTCTTGAGAGAACTAGATAGTGGTTATTTGGTTTCAAAGGAAGAACATTTTCGAACTGTTCATGTTCCAAAAAGTTTTGTAGGTGGGTTGTTGGAGTAAAGTCCACTGAGTTACCTGAGTTTTCTTGCTCAAGGTTTCTGGCCATGGATGGGTTTTGTGAGTGCTCAGATTGAGCTGGGGAGTTCGCCGGAGATTAAGAGGTGAAAGCCATGGAAGATTTCTTGAAAGAAAGGAGTAGAATATGGAGAAGTTGCAGTTTTTGCAAGGTTCGCCGGAGGTAATAAGGAGAGAGAATTCGTAAAATGAGGAAGGAGAGGTAAATGGGGTTTTATACCGGAGTGAAATGGCAGAATCTGAAGCGGTAAATAGGTAAGAATGAATAACCTTTGGGGTCCGCACTCGAGCACTACAACTGTGTGCACGTTTCAAAGGAACGTGTGGCATGCACGTCCAATGAAAACTTGCCACGTTAGAGGTATCAGAACACGATTAGATGTCGTGTGCGACCCATTAATGCCTGGCGCATGGGCGTTTCTACTTCCAGATATCTGTCACTTTCAGAAATAACCCGCACATTACAGAATTTCCATAAAAAGCCAAGTATCATAATCGACAGAAGCTCTGTGGTGGAATGAGCTCTGTGATCTGAAACCTACTTTTCATCTCCTCTGAGCTTGCACTTTTACCAAAAACATTTGAAAATACATTGGAAGTGATCGGTAGAATTTTCATACAAAATTTGCATTCACAGAGGCTCTGACTCACAGAGGCTTTGTTGAGCTCAGCAGAGGCTCTATGAGTGAAAATTTCTAATAACATAAAATTCATAAAACTTTTTTATCATCCAAAGTTTTAATTGTTTTAAACTGTGTTTTTAGGACATATTTGGAAATTGGTGTCCTAGAAAACTGTTTTGGAAAAAGGTTTTGTGCGAGACATTCTCCTTTTGATTCACCTTTGCTCGGCAAAGTACTTGACTTCTGTGGATTTGGTTGATCACTACTCTTCTTTGGCTCCCCCTTGAATTAACCACTTCTATAGATTAATTCAAGGTCTCCTTCTGCTCCCCCTTGACCTATGCTTGGATCAGATGTGATAAGTAATGTATAAAACATAAGTCAAACTCACCAGAGGCTCTGTGGAGATTGTCAGAGGATCTGAGAATTCCCACAGAGGCTCTGTTGGGTACAGAACTTTTGATGATTTAGAATTTACATGCAAGTGAGTTCAAATATATACATATTTACAAGAAGATCAAGTCTTACTTACAGAGGGATCAACTCATGTTTAACATACCTAGCTTACCCACCAAGAAAAGGAATCGTTTCTCATCTAGTGCCTTGGTGAATAAGTCAGCAAGCTGGAATTCAGTGGACACAAAGTACATCTCGATTGTGCCTTGTTCAACATGATGCTTTAAGAAGTGGTACCGAATATCAATATGCTTCGTTTTAGAATGCTGTACTGGATTGGCAGAGATCGCAATGGCACTATTTGAGTCACAGAGGATTGGGATCTTCTGTATGTCAAGACCGTAGTCCTTTAGTTGAGTTCGCATCTACAGAACCTGGGAGCAACAGCTAGCACCAGCAACATATTCGGCTTCTGCTGTAGATGTCGACACACAATTCTGTTTCTTTGAAGTCCAACTGACTAATTTACCTCCTAGGAATTGGCAACTCCCAGATGTACTCTTTCGGTCAAGTTTACATCCTCTGTAGTCTGAGTCTTTATTAGCCATGAGATCGAATCCAAAGTTCTTTGGATACCAGAGGCCAAGATTTTTTGTTCCATTTAGGTATCTAAAGATCCTTTTTACAGCAAGAAGATGGGATTCCTTTGGGTTAGCTTGATACCTTGCACAGAGGCATGTGGCATACATTATATCAGGTCTATTGGCAGTTAAGTATAGAAGAGACCCAATCATGCCTCTGTAGAGCTTGCACTCTACAGATTTACCACCTGGATCTGAGTGTAACTTATTTCCAGTTGACATGGGGGTCTTCATGACAGAGGCATCAGAGAGTTTGAACTTAGAAAGAATGTCAGAGACATATTTTGCTTGATTGATAAAAATTCCCTCTGATGATTGTTTGACTTGGAGTCCTAGGAAGAAGTTTAGTTCTCCCATCATACTCATTTCAAACTCACTCTGCATGAGTTTTTCAAAATTTGTGCAGTGTTGTGCATTTATAGAACCAAAAATAATGTCGTCCACATAAATCTACACAAGCAGAATCTCCTCACCTTTTCTTTTATAAAACAAGGTAGTATCGGTTGTACCTCTTTCGAAATCATTGCCGAGAAGAAAGGTTGAAAGGCGCTCATACCATGCTCTTGGAGCCTGTTTTAGTCCATACAGAGCTTTGTCGAGATAATAGACGTGGTTTGGGTACTTGGCACTTTCAAACCCTGGTGGCTGTTGGACGTATACTTCTTCTTGGATTTGACCATTCAGAAAAGCGGATTTGACATCCATTTGAAAAACCTTAAAACCTCTGTGGGCTGCGAAGGCTAAGAAGATCCTTATCGCTTCGAGTCGTGCGACAGGGGCAAAGGTCTCATCATCGTCAATGCCTTCTGCTTGGCAGTATCCCTTGGCCACCAATATTTCCTTGTTTTTAATAACCACCCCATCCTCATCCTTCTTGTTTCTAAAGACCCATTTTGTCCCTATGGCTTGTTTCCCTTTTGGCAGAGGAACTAGGGTCCATACTTTATTTCGCTCAAACTGGAGAAGCTCTTCTTGCATAGCTTCAACCCAATTTGGATCATCCAGGGCCTCAGAAACACGTTTGGGTTCAATCACACTGATAAAATTTGTAAAGAAACAAAAGTTAGCAGTGGCTGATCTTGTCTTGATTTTTTCAGAATGATCGCCAATTATTTGGCTCTGAGGATGGCTCTTCGTCCATTTGGTCATTTTTGGAAGATGGTCATTGTGAGCATCTAGTTGAACCTCAGTGGTTGCACTTGGTTGTTCTTGTGCAACCTCTATAGTGGATGATACTTCTGTGCTTGAACTCGGTATTTCAGCTTATGGAGGTATTTCGATAAGAGTTGGAATCGATTCCTCTGAGGCAATAGAGACAGAATCCTCGTTTTCCTCTGGTATTTCTTCCTCTGTTGTAGCTGTAGTTGGTATTTCCAGTGCCTTTGTGGTAGTATCTTTGCTTGTATCATCTTCTGCTCGCTCCCCCTCGGCACTTGCATCTGCATGATTTTACAGAAGAGGATGAAGTATTTAATGGACCAGTTAGAGAGATACCTGACTCAGTCTGGTTGGCAGAAGATGTTTCTCCAGAGGCTCTGAAGGCTCCAGCAGAGGGATCAATATCATCATGGAACATCTCTTCAAATAGCAGATTTAGGTCTGCTTCTCTTGTCTTTGAGATACCAGAGGATTCCTTTTTCAGACCGAGTTCTGAACTGATTTGTTCAGAAGTCTTCTGAAAAGAATCGTCAAAAGAGACATTGATACTCTCAACAATGGTTCGGGACCGTAGAAGATAAACTCTGTAGGCCTTTGAGGTGGCAGAGTACCCGATGAATTTGCCTTCGTCTGCTTTCACATCAAACTTCCCTCTAGCTTCTCTGTCGTTTAGGACGAAGCACTTGCATCCAAATACATGGAAGAACTTGATGTTCGGTCGCCTTTGATTGATCAAGTGGTAAGGTGTCTTGACGTGTCTTTTGACTATTGTTGATCGATTTTGGGTATAGCAAGCGGTTGATACAGCTTCTGCCCAGAAAGAAATGGGCAATCCAGATGCTGTCAGCATTGTTCTTGCATCCTTCACAAGCGTGCGGTTCTTTCGTTCAACCATTCCGTTCTGTTGTGGGGTGCGTGCAGCAGAGAAGTTCTGAGATATGCCTTCTTCTGTGAGGTAAGCTTCAATGATAGAGTTTTTGAGTTCTGTGCGATTGTCGCTTCTCTACTTTTGAATCCTGCACTCATACAGAACCTGGATTCTTTTCATTAGGCTTATCATAATGTTTGGAACATCTGATTTCTTTCTGACAAATTCCACCCACGTATATCTCGAGTATTCATCAATCAACACAAGTATATATTTCTTGCCGCCTAGGCTCTATGTAGCGATTGGACCGCAGAGGTCAACGTGTAGCATATACAGAGGCCTAGGGCAAGACACATCAATCTTGCCTTTATGGGAAGCTCTTTTGAGTTTACCCATTTTTAAAGTAGAACACAAATGATCTTTACTGAATTTGACATTTGGCGGACCTTTAACAAGATCAAGTTTAACAATCTTATCTAGAGTATGGAAGTTAAGATGGCAGAACCTGTTATGCCATAACCAGGCTTCTTCGTTCTTACAGGCAACAAGACAGAGCTTGTCCTTCTTGTTCTTGACACTAAAGTTCATGAGGTACAAATCTCCCTTTCGTTCGCCTCGCAGAAGTTCGACTCCTGTATCTTCACCTTGCAGAGAGCATAAGGTTCTTTTGAACATGACGTCGAAACCCGTATAACAAAGTTGGCTAACACTGAGAAGGTTGTGTTTAAGGCCATCCACATATGCAACTTTGCAAACGGTTATGTTTTCCTTTTTGATGACTCCATAGCCTTTTATATATCCCTTCTTGTTGTCGCCAAAGGTTACAGATCCTCCATCAAGTTTGTCTTTGCAAGAGGATAGTAGACCTCTGTCGCCAGTCATGTGCCGCGAGCACCCGGAGTCTAGATACCAGATCGGCACATACTGCTTCTGTAACACAATTAGAGAGTTTTAGGTACCCATATCCAAATGGGTCCAGCTCTGTTAGGGGGCTTCAAGGTTGCCTTAGCATCCTTGGATTTGGTTTTAACTTCAGATGAAGAACCAGTTTGTTTCTTCTTACCCTTGAATTTTTCATTCCTTTTGGGTTTAGGGAGGAAACAGTGTGGACTAGAGAAGTGTTGGTTCAATTGATGCATAAGTTCAAAACAATGACAATAATGTATATGCGAAGAAATTTGCTTGAACTTTTCATTAAAAACACTGAATAGGGGTACAGAGGCTTTATTATTACAGTCTACCCTAGCATTTGACTTCCTATTACAAGAAGACCTATCTAGACTAGATTGTTGTTTTGAAAATTCTCTGTTGAGAGTAGCCTTATGTGGACCCCTTCCTCTGTGGTGAACTTCTGCTGGTTTCACTGTCACATAAGTAAAAGACTTGTTATTTTCCACCCATTTTCCCTTTTGTTTCCAAGTTAGTTTTTCTTGAAAAGGTCTCAAGGGTTTTGGTGCTTTTGAACTTGTTGGATTTTGAGAAGACTTTTCCTTTTCAAGTTTGATTTTTTCAAACTCAAGAGAGGTTTTGGCTTGTACACACATGTCCAAAAAGTCTGGACAGATAGGAATCCTTGTGATTTTCTCCTTAGGAGGAATGGTTCTGTTAAGAATTCCTGAGGGAAGTTTAAATCCCTCTGAATCACAAGGGACTATCTCTGACTCAATTGAGTCAGTCTCAGATTCGTCAGAGGATGAATCGTCCTCGTATACATAGGTTGAGTCACTGAGATCTCTGTCGACAGAGGCGGGACTTTCTGAGCATGTGCCATACTCGTTTCTTCCATTTCTTAGGGACTATCTTCCAAGTCAACATAAGTATTTGTCAAGATTTCCTCAGAGAGTTTTTGTTCGACAGAGGATGTACAGAGGTTCTCATAAAAGTTGTTTTTGCCGATTTCCATTAACTCATTTTCATAAATGTGTTTCAGTTTTTCTTTTGAAGAAGCAGGCATGAACTCAGGTGCCTCTGCCGTTAGAGTCTTTTTAGAGTCTATTGTGCAGACGAAAGCAACCTGGGTCTGAGTTTCTGGGGTCACCAAACTTGAAGATTCCTATCTGATCTTGAGTTTTCAGATATCTTTTGGGTTTGGATGCTCTTTTAACAGAGGCTGAGGGTGATAAATCTATGTTTTGATACCACACATTTATCATCTTCAGATGTTTCCTCTTGTACGGTTCCCCAGAGGTTCTCTGCCTTTTGCTTACAGAGAGTAAATTAGGAAAACCGGGTTTTCTTGTACTTCCAATACAAAATAGAGAAGACATGGACTTGTCTCTTTTGGTTCCAGTATATGGATCTATATCACAGAAGCCAATTCCCCTTCTTCCTATTTGTGTATTTATTTTCTCGTACACCTTCTGTGTATCTTTATATTTCTGAATTAACATATCTCTACTGAGTAAGTCTTGATGTAGGACTTCTCTTTCCTTTTGAAAGAAGTTCTTAAGAGCAAGAATGTTCTTCTGTCACTTTCATTGTCCAAAAGTTCTTTGGTCTTAGCTTTAAGGGCAGAATTCAGTTCTGAATTTTTTTCTTTTAAAGGATTTAAATGTTTATGCCAATTGGTTTCAATCTCTTCCTTTTCCAAAGATATTTTTGCCTTTTCTTGAGTGAGAAGTTTAGCTTCTCTCTCAAAAAATGCAAGCTTTTTCTGAATGTTGTCACAAGTCTTTTTTAGTTCAGTGTAATCTTCTGTCAATTTAAGCAAATTAGCTTATGTTTCATTAGAGTTAGAGTCAGAAGTGGATACCTCACTGTCAGAATCGGAGGAGCTGACTTCTGCCATACCGCAGAACACGACATTCTTCTTCTCACCTTCATCAGAAGATTCATCAAATAGCCAGTTCTCTTGCTCCACCATGAGCGACTTCTGAGCATAGTAATCTGCCTTCTTTTTATATAAAGCAGAGTACCTCTGAGGGCGATTTGGTTTGCTCCTGCAGTCTGCAGTATAGTGGTCTGGCTTGCCACAGTTGAAACAACCCTGATTCTGGGGTGCATTCCCAACTCTCTCACCTGACCTCTGTTGGTCATCACCTTTGTCACCTCTATCATTTGACCTCTGTTGGTCATTCCCATCTTCTCTTCCCTGACTCCTTGGCTCATATTTTCCTCCTCTATCATCTTTCCCATCACGTTCATTTCCACCCTTCTTTCGGTATCCTCTGCTAAACTCTCTTGACAAAAGAGTTAATGATTTGGCTATTGAGGCCATTGTTGCCTCCTCTTCTTCCACCAATTCCTCTTCCTCACTGTCAACAACCAACACCTTCTTTTTCTTCTCTTTCTTCTCCTCCACAGACTTCTCCTTCTTTGGTTTGTCCTTTGCTTCTGTAGCCTTACCAACAAGTGCAAGAGGCCCACCAGTCTGAGCTTTTGCTTGTGCAATCTGTGGTTCTTAGGCAGCCAGTGTTCCATAAAGATCTGACAGAGTCCAGGTGTCTAAGTCCTGATTAGTTTGCAGAGACATAGACAACTGGAGCCATTCTTCGTTTAGGCTCTTTAAGAACATGACGTTGTTCTCTTCAGAAGTTCTGTGAATTCCGAACTTCTTACACTTGTTGATAAGGGAGTTAAACTGTTGTATGTTGACTGCAGAGATTCTATCGGCAGAGCTTTCAATGCGTAGTATTCGTTTATGCATTGGGCTCTGCGGTTCTTCTGAGTCTTGGCCCCTCCCTCCAATTGTTTCTCCAATTGGCTCTGATACCAATTGTTGATCCCGATATTGACTCAACAATGATATTATCTCTATTAGTTCAAACAAATATGTATGCGGAAGCATTTTAAAGAACTAAAGAGATGCTCGGTAGAAATTTCACACAGAATCAACCAAATAAAGTATTAATAAACAAGAGATTAACTCAAAGATTCACTTTATATTGATTCTCTATAAGACACCAAGAACATCGTAATGTGTGTGTAAAATGATAAGAACAGCTCTAATCAGGTGTGTGTGAAGATGTGCAAAGTTAATAGAAGAGCTCTACATGAGCCTTCTATTTATACTATTCTACAGGGGACAATTGGGAGACAAGAAGTACTAAGCGTACAAAGACAGCATCGTGGAATTGCATCAGGTACAACGTTAATGTAGTGCGTCGTTTTCTGCAAAGGCTGCAACCCATCAGAGGTGGACACGTGGAATGTGTAGGGCACGCCTTGTACGAATGATCATCAGGATCTTCGTACAGCAGAGGCACGTGAGAGGCACGATCGTCTTTGTCTTGAACTTCGGAGTTCTTCATTCTTCTAAGTCTTCATACCACAGAGGCTCTGTGGCCTTGTCCTCTGAGAACGTCTTCTGTCGGATTCTTCACTTGGTGTCTTGCCAGAGGCTCTATCGATGTTTTTATACTTAGCCTATTTTCAATACTTCTTTATACGTAGAAGTTGGAGCTAACAAGGGTGTTATAAGTATGGAAAGATGGGGCACCTGGCAAGAGATTGCCATAGTCCGAGATCAGGCTATCAATGTGGTTCTCCAGACCATATCAAGGAGGACTACCCACAGCAGAAGAAGGGAGCTACTGGTGGTTATGGAGGTGGCAACGGAGGAAGGGGCGGAGATAGGAGGGTGAAACCGGCACGCAAAAGGCGAGGGCACTCAACATGTCTGCAAAGGAGGCGGTGAATACGCTTGATGTGGTGACAGGTACATTCCTTATTGACTCGGCTTTTGCTAAAGTATTGTTTGATTCGAGCGCAAATCGTTCTTTTGTGTCGCCGAATTTTATTCGGAGTTTGCAAGTGAAACCTAAGAAGTTGAACTTTGGGTTTGAAGTAGAAGTAGCGGATGATAGTCGAGTAAGGAGGTCTATGAGGGGTGTAGCATTGACATACATGGTCATTTATTTCCATTGTGTTTATACCCGATGTGTATGGGGGAGTTTGATGTGATAATAGGAATGGATTGGTTAGCTGATAACGACACTAACATTGTGTGTAATAAGAAGTTAATTCGTATCACTTTGCCTGATAAGAAAGAAGCAGTAATTTATGGGGATCGTTGGGATAGGAAGTCGTGTTTGATATCCATGATGAAAGCTAGACGATGTTTGGGGAAGGGATGTCTTGGGTATTTAGTGTTTGTGCTTGATGCTAAAAAGGAGAAGAAGGGAGTGGAGGATGTGTCTATAGTAAGTGAGTACCCGGAAGTGTTCCCGAATGACTTGACAAGTCTGTCCCCAGATCGTCAAGTAGAGTCTAGAATAGACTTGATGCCTAGGGAGGCACCGATTGCGCGTGCGCCTTATCTCTTGTTTAACCTCATAAACAAGATCTAATCTAAGATATTTCTCTTCCTTGCTATTATCTGAAAATGGCCACCAACACAAACACAAATTATATAGACAATGGTTCTCTTGCTAAACCCCCTAGATTTTCCAAAGATAACTTCAACTTATGGAAAAATAGGATGACACTCTTCTTAGAAGGTGTAGACCCTACTATGCCTTACTATCTAGAGAATGGTCCATTCATCCCTGTAAGAATTGATGATGCTGTTCCAGCCGCTGAGAATAGACCTGCTATTCCAGAAAGGCTGGTACATAAGGAAATCTTTCAATGGACTGGCGAAGATAAGAAGAAAGTGGCTATAGATACAAAAGCCAAATCCATACTATCCATGGCTCTTCCTGACGAAGTCTACCATTCCGTCATTAATCTGAAAACATCAAAGGCCATGTGGGACACAATATGTGTTCAGTATGAAGGAACGTCTGAAGTCCAGGATTCAAGAAAGATCAACCTGGTAAGACAATACGAAAGATTCATTTCTGGTAAGAATGAATCTCTCTCTGAAGTTCACCAACGTTTTAATTGTTTAATTATAGATCTGAGAACTGTTGGTAAGGAATATTCTAACTTTGAAGTACTGACAAAGTTTCTAGAATGTTTACATGAAAGCTGGGACAATTATGCTATGTGTCTCAAGCTATCAAAGGATCTAAAATCAATGACCCTTTCAACCTTATATGGCACGTTGCTGAATCATGAGCAATCGAGCCATCTTAAGAAAAATCTTGTTAAAGATTCCAGAAGCACCCATGTTGCTTTAATCTCAGAGGAACCTTCTACTCAGCGACCCTCGGTCACTATCACTGAGTTAGAAAGTAACTCTGAAAGGTCATCGGATTCTGACTCCTCAGATGATAATGAATCTTTGGCTCTCCTAACTAAAAAGTTCAGGAGATTTGCCAAGAAGAAAATGTTTAGAAAGAACAAACCTCTTTCCATAACTGACAAGCCTAAATCATCAGTTTTTGTTGATAAGGCTACTGCTACTTGTTTTAACTGCGAAAAATAGGACATTTTGCTAACGAGTACAGGTCAAAGAAAGTTTCTAGACCCTCAGCTTTTATAAAGAAACCCTTTGTTCCAAGGAATAAAGATGACAAATATTCAAAGCTGAAAGAAAAATATGCAAAGCTGAAAAGCTTTAAGAAGAAGAATAAAGGCCTGATGGCTGACTATGATTGGGCTGCTTCTGATGAAGAAGCATCATCATCTGACTCTGAAGATGATGAAGCAAATCTATGTCTTATGGCCAAGATTGAAGAAGAGGAAGAAAGTTCAGACATTCCCTCCACTTCAACATCTGCTATTCAGGTATCACCTTCTTTCTTTACCAATATTGCAAATATTGATGAAGCTGATAGTCTCCGTAAGATCGATCTCTTGACTAGAAGTTTATACGAAGCCATGAACGGCAAAACTGTGGTTGAAAACCAAAATCTTGATCTCGCTGAAAAGCTTAAAAACTGCCACCTTCAAATAGAAAAGCTTTCTAAAATTGAAGAAGATTTTAAAGATCAAGTATATTTAAATCAGCTAGTCAAAATCGAACGAGCAGAAGCTATCGCTGCATTAAAGGCTGAAAAAGCTACTGTTGAAGGATGGTGTAATTCTTCAACAAAGATCACTGAGATAATAAAGTCTCAGATTCCCCTGAGTGATAAACGTGGTTTGGGTTACAAATATGAAACTCCAAAACCAACCACTGAGCGTTCAATGCTTAAATTTGGAACGTTCGTATCCTCAGTCGCTGATACTTCATCTTCTCAGTGCTCCTCGTCCATTACACCAATCCCTGAGGAAACTCCTACCTCCTCAAAAGGCAAGGAGAAAATGGTTTATTCAAAACCTACCTCTGTCTCTAAAGACAAAGGTAAAGGAATTGTTACTTACCAGAATCCTCAGAAGGGTACCTTAGTACCAAAGCTGAATGCTTCTAAAGCTTCATTGGCTCATCCCTCTGGATCAAGGAAGTAGATATCTGGATCTATTCAGCGATCTACTCCTAGACTCAGATTGGATGTCCTTGGTAAGAAATCTGAAGAACTGAATGTTCGTCCCATTTCTAAAGCCAATAGTTTACTTGGTGCTGGCACATCTAATTTGAAATTAAAAGCTCAGCATTCAAATGGTCCTAGAACTACTTTTAGTTATAGGAAATGTTATCACTGTGGACTTACCGATCATATTGCTAGTAAGTGCCCCACAGCCACCAAAGCTGAAAAGATAGCTAAGGTGAAGATTGCCCCCAAGGCAAAGAAGACCAACCCTGGTGCAAATCGGGTCAAGGTGAATCCTACCACTGAAGTTAAGAAATTAACCAAAGTGAAGAAAGACAAAGCTGAATCTTCAAATGCTGCGAAGACTGCTGAATCTTCCATTCCAACTACTTCCACTGACAAATGTGTATACATGGTAAAGTGGGTACCCAAGAAAAACTAATCTTCCTTCGTATTGCAGGTTAAGAAGGGTCTCTGGTATCTCGATAGCGGATGCTCTAGACACATGACTGGAAAGAAAAGCCTGCTCGCTGAATACAAGGAAGAGAAGGGTCCCTCTGTGACTTTCGGTGGAAATGGAAAAGGACATACCCGAGGGTATGGTGTACTTTCAAATGGTACAACCTCCTTCAGAAGAGTCGCATATGTTGAAGGGCTGAAGCATAATCTTCTAAGCATCAGTCAGTTGTGTGACATGGATAACAAAGTAATCTTTACTAAGGAATCCTGCTTTGTCACTGACAAAAAGGAGAAGATAGCTCTCAGCGTTTATCGTTTGGAAAATATTTATGTAATAAACATGGACTCAACAACCACTGAGAACTCCTGTTTCTTCTCAAAGGCCTCATATGATGTCAACTGGCTACGGCATAAGAGGCTATCTCATCTAAATTTCAAGACACTGAACACTCTTTCTTCAAAAGAGTTAGTCACTGGTCTACCTCAGCATTCATACGCCAAAGAGTCGTTATGTTCAGCGTGGGAAAAAGGGAAGCAGACCAAAGCAAGCTTTAAGTCAAAGCAAGTTTCTTCAGTGTCATCTCCTCTACAACTACTCCATACGGATTTGTTTGGCCCTGTTAACAAACAATCCATCGCTGGAAAGAAATATACGCTGTCATAGTTGATGAATTCTCTCGCTTCACTTGGGTAATGTATCTCCGTTCTAAGAGTGACACCCCTGAAGAACTCATCAATTTTGTTCGGAAGATGGAAACCCTGAACAATCTGACCGTTCGCTCAATAAGGAGTGATCATGGGACTGAATTCAAAAACAGTTCTCTTGATTCCTTCCTTGAGAGTAAGGGTATTTCTCACAACTTATCTTCAGTGAGAACACCGCAACAAAATGGAGTCGCTGAAAGAAGAAATAGAACAATTATTGAAGCTGCACGTTCAATGCTCAGCGATTCTCACTTGCCTACTCAGTTTTGGGCAGAAGCTGTCAACACTGCTTGTTTTACGCAAAACAGGTCGCTGATAGTCAAAAGATTCAAAAAGACAGCCTATGAACTTTTTCATGGGAGAAAGCCTTCAATCAGCTTTCTTCACATCTTTGGATGTCAGTGTTTTATACTGAACAACAGAGATGCACTTGGAAAGTTTGATCCTAAGGCTGATGATGGAATCTTTCTTGGATACTCCTCAGTTTCCAAAGCCTTCAGAGTCTTCAATCGTAGAAGACAAACTGTAGAAGAAACTATTCACGTCACGTTTGACGAATCCCGTTCAGCGAACTCTAAACCGTCCGCTGATAATGAATAACTGAATCAATGGATGTTTTCTCATCTTGGTGATTCATAAGTTATTCCCACTACTCATGCTCATCCAGTAGAAGATGATAGTCCTATCATTCCAAATATGCAGAACAGTGAAGCTGAAACTTCTTGGGTCTCAGCTGTTCCTATAAACACTATACCTAACGCTGAACCAAATGTCTCAGACATTCCATCTACTTCTCAGCAATCAGTGAATATAATGACAACTGCATCCATTCCTCTCTTGGATGATACTCCTGACGTCGTTGAAGCTTCATCTTCAGCTCCTCCAGTTCAAGTTGAGTCAGCGTCTCACGCTCCGGCTCAGCGATGGACTATAAATCACCCAATTGATCAAATTCTTGGTGATCCAAACGCTGGGATTCAGACTCGACGAAGTGCAGGTAATATTTGTTTATTTGTAAATTTTATTTCACTAAATGAACCAAAGAAAGTAGATGATGCCCTCAAATATCCAAACTGGGTCAGCGCCATGCAAGAAGAGCTGACTGAATTCGAAAGAAACAAAGTTTGGAAACTTGTTCAGAGACCAACTGATAAAACAATAATAGGCACTAAATGGGTCTATCGAAATAAGTTGGACGAACATGGTACTGTAACCCGCAACAAAGCTCGACTTGTTGCTCAGGGATACAGACAAGAGGAAGGTATAGATTATGACGAAACATTTGCTCCAGTAGCAAGACTTGAATCTATTCGTCTATTCTTAGCATATGTTGTACACAAAAACTTCAAAGTACATCAGATGGATGTTAAGTCAGCGTTTCTAAATGGAAAGCTGAATGAAGAAGTGTATGTGGAACAACCTCCAGGATTCTCAGATTCTAAGCGTCCAGGTTATGTTTATAAACTGGATAAGGCACTTTATGGCTTGAAGCAAGCTCCACGTGCATGGTATGATCAATCTTCCTCCGCAAGAAAGAATTCACTGTTGCATTTGTGATTTCAAAAACTTCAAGAACTGTTCATCATCTTCTTCATCAAACATCAAGGTTAATATGTTCTTATTATTTACCGAATGCAAATAACTTGTTTCTGATCTACTCTTTGTTTTAACAAGATCAAACAAAAGAACTTCTTAAAATGAAATCATTTTCTTTCATGATTTTATGAACACAACCATTTCATGGTTGTTCTTCAAGTTTAAATGCAAAAATCTTAAACTTGTTCTTCACACATTCATTTTTCCAGAATCTCTTTCTTCATAGAAAACTGGATAACAAGAATAAATGGGTTTTATATTTCATTTCTTAAAATCAAGAAAAACCCTAATCTTCATTAAGACTTTTGTGTCTGAATGAAATGGATAAATTTGAACCATCTTAATGGAAATCCTTTCCACATTAAGATAATTCTTATTTGTTAACATCTTTGGTTAACTGATAATACAGAGAAATGGCTTCATCTGACATTCCTGCTACCGCTGAGAACATCTCCGCTGATTCTGAGGAAGTGGACATCCTCAAGGCTCCTCAAGTCAAGTTTACCCTTGATAAACTGGATTGGACTAAGGTGAACAACCTCTATGCGCTTTTCGAGTTTCCTCCTCGAAAGAAAGTCACACATCTAGATGATGCTGTGAATTTTCTAAAGAATTGCTGCATCTCCAAAGCCCTGACCATAACACCTCTTGCACATCAGCTTTTGCTCTCACAATTCTGGTACTCACCCAGACACTCTCAACTACCTTCAGCCAAAGACCCCTCCAAATCAATTAATTGCATCCTCTGCGACATCGAATATGGCACGATGAAGATCACCCCTGCCATTATTCGCAAAGCTCTCAGCCTTCCAATAGCTACCAAGGAAAAACCTTTCGTTCCCCTCCCTGACCCCAAGAAAAACTCAGACAGGGAAGCCATCATTGCATTTTTCGATGCAATGGGCTATGTATGGGAAATCGGCAGAGACATGAAGCCCGAGAAGAAGCTGACGATTATCAAGAAATCGAAAATGCCCAGCGAGATGAATTTCATCTTCGCTCATGTTATCAGCTGTATGACTGCAAAGAGCGGCTCCTCTGACCAAGCCGCTAAACCTCATCAAGCAATGGGTTATGCACTGCTGAAAGGTCTCAACATAGACTGGGCATCGATTATCTATGATGACCTAGTTCTAAGGGTGGACACCATCGCTGACAGACCTCCATGGGTTCCCTACCCCCGATTCATCAGTGCCATCTTCCAATATGGCCTGAAGGAGAGCTACCCAACTGAAGGTGACCTGAAACTCTCTCAGGTCGGCCCAAAGATACTGAACTTCAAACCGATGGTGAATGAGGTACGTCTCTCTACACTCTTGTCTCTTCTCAACCCTTCTTCTTCTCATTCTGTGGCTCCTTCAGCGACAATACCCATCGCTGATACCCTGGCCACAAAATCCTCTCCTAAGAAAAGGAAACATTCATCTACCCCTCTTGATTCTAAAAGGATCAAGAAAACAAAGGAGCAACCCCAGCAATCTCATGCTGAAGACTCCTCAGCTCTTTCTGCAGAGCTGAAGGAACGTTCAGTGGTATGCTCTGCCACACCTGAACAAGCCATCCCTTTTATCCCAACTTCAGCGTCTCTAAACGCTGAGGTTACAAACTTGGAACCTACCCAACCTCCTTCAGTCTCTCAAAAGACTGATGAAGTGATTGTCAGTGAATCCAACGCTGAACTCATAACCCAACCCCCATTCTTATCCTTCGCTCCTCCCTCCACTCATTTGGTCTCTACTCCAGATCTAACTGGCGCTGCCATCATTTCCTCGGAACCTAAAGCTGATTCTCCAGGAATGATGAAGACAGGACCTGCAGAAAAATCCATGGGCACTTTTGAAGATGACATGGAACTTTACTCAGGAACCCGTGATTTCGATGAATTCACCAATCCTCCTGCAGGTAAACAACAACCCATAAACACTGTGACTAAACCCCAAACTTCTGAGCTTTCCTCTGTTCACAAGTTTTTATATGTTACAGGTCCTAATTTGGGAGATATCAACGCCTCTCTGAAGTCCGTGAAGACAAAGCTGACAGGTCTCACCACTACTCTCTCCAATAACTCTACAGCTGTAACAAACGCTGGAGAGAATCTGAACAAACTGACAACGGTGGTGGAGAAGAAGGCTTCCACAGATGACATGAAGCAGGTTGATAAAACTCTTAGCGACTTCGCCAAAGTGATCGTTGACATCAACACAGACTACACCTCTCTCAAAAACTCAGTTTCGTCCATGTCCAGCGAATTTACATCGCTGAAGACATCGGTTGGACATCTAGAGGGGGATATGTCTACTATGAAGATTGACTTAGGCTCTGTTAAGACCGATGTTGGTTCGAGGAAAACGATGATCGAGCAGCTGCTACACAAAGCGAATACTCCTGATCCTGCTCCTGCCCCCGTCCCTGCATCTGAAAACTTCACAGCGGAAGATCGCACTGAGCTGAAGAAAATCAATCCTGCTATTTCTGGCCTTGAAGACAGATTAGCAAAGATTGAAGTTTGTGTAGGTCTCTCTGGCCAAGAAGACAGAGAACCTACCAACGCTGCTGAATCTACCCATTCCTCCCCAGTCATCATGAAAAATAGGGGGAGAAGAGCGCTGAAGACCTCGCCAAGAGCGCTGAAGACCTTTCACATGATGAATCTATCAGGGTAGAGAAGACGAATACTGAAGAAACCACCGCTGGACCTCAGGGAGATGAAAACCCTGAGGAAACCGAGAAGCTCGCCTCTGTATCTGAGGGGGAGCAACTCGAAGAAGAAGCTGAGAAAACTGAATCCGAAGCAGAAGATGATGAAGCCGTCGACATCCCTGATGATGAACCATCTTCTTCTCCAAAGAATGATGATGATGATGACGAAGATGACGATGACTTCTTTATCGTCAAACCTGCTCCAAAGATCAAAGCTCTTAAGGGAATCTCGATAAATGAACCTTCAGGGGAGCGGACAAAGACAAAGCCCTCAGCCTCTGGAGCGGAGAAAGGCAAAGGCAAAAGCGTCGCTGAAGATGACAATCTGATGATCTTGCTTGAAAAGCCGGTTTGTCAGGTATGCTAAACATCTCTCACTCCATCCTTCCTCTTTCATACACTATCAGTTCTACTACCTAAGCTTATACACTTGAACCAATTCTCTCTATCTGATTCTACCCAAGTTCTTACTCGTAAGATCGCTGTGTTTCAGCTAGTCCTCTCCCCTGTTTGAGGATATCGCTGAAGGCTCCACAACTGCGACTTCACCAATAATACCAGCTGCTGCTGAAGAAATAATCCCAGTCTTAGATTTAATCTCTGAGACTGATGAACCAGAAGAACAGCTACTCTCGCACAGAGGCAGACCTTCCTTAGCTCCTCAAAAGCTAAGTGAAGAGGATCAGAAAAGAAGAGAGGAAATAATAAAGCGATTCGAGGATCAGCGAATCATTCTGAGGCGTGATCAACTTCCTTCAGTTCCTCCAAAGTTCAGAATTTCCAAAAAGGAATACAAGGAACACCTCAGAGCTGAACGTCTAATCGCTGAAAGAAAAGAAGCTGAAGAAAAAGACAGAGAATACGCCATCCAGCTTTCTAAACGATCAATAAAAGACCCCAAGCTGAAAAGAGTTCCCATTGATGTTCAACGTCAGCTCTGGGAAAACGCCAAGAAGATAACTGAAGAAAAGAGAACTGTGTCTCAGTCAACTTTAGCCTGGTGCAAAGAAAAGGTTAACTACAGAGACTCTCCTGCCAAAATCAACAAGGTATTCATCTCTGGAAGAACAACCCTTGTTTCAATCGCTGAAATCGAGATATTCAGAGAAGATAAGAAGTACGAAAAATTCTATGCTGAAGCCATAACGAAGTACGGTCTCTCTGAATGGTTGGAGATCAGGTTAGCCATCCAGAAGTCCAAGTCGAAATACAAGGAACATGTTGAAAAGTTGATCAACAAACAAATCGACTTAGTCTACTCCTGTATGGATATTCCTCCTCCTCCTCCTCTCGAAAGTCAGAAAAGAAAGGCCTCAGCGAAGAAGAAGAAATCTATATCTTCAATTGATGGCACTGGCTTTCGAAATGAAACAGGTATTGGTTTTTCACGTGCTGAAGTCCTTGGTCCTGATCCTGATCTTTCCATGCTTGACACATCTATTCCTCCTGGTGAGACTTTCATCCCTGGCAACGTCATAAGCGAACCCTACGGGATATTTTTTCATGACTACGATGGTGGAAAGCTTTTTCAACGCATCTCTGAACTTCACATCACTCCCATCGAACAGCTGAGAGATCTCATCTACTGGTGTGACTTCAGGAATGACCCTCAGGCACGACATCTAAAACCCTTGATTTTTGAAGAAGCGCTGATCAAAAGAAAACAAGGTGTAACCGTTCCTGACTGGATGATTCCCACCACATCAATGACCCTTGATGAACTTCTCATTAAGGAAGAACCTTTATAAGCTGATATGATCGCCCTTTTCTCTATTGTATCAGTTATTCTTCTGTACTTGTAATTTATTTCGCTTGTACTTGTAATCTTTCCATTTCTCTTTGTAACCTGATTCAAAGTTTTAAAGAAAGATTTCAGCGAATGTACTTTACTCCATCAGTACTGAAAAGATCCCAGAAAACAGAAAAAGGGACAAATAGTTTATGAGTTCTTTTTATCCTTATGTTTTCATTAAATAGCAATTTTCTTTGTTGCTATGTCATAATCAAATAGGGGGAGATTGTTGATCCAAACCCTCAGTGATTTGATAATGACCCTCTCTTATATACTTAGTGAAAATTGTAAGTAAACAATATGTATCAGAGTTTCACTATCGCTGATAAGTACTAAGATCTTACAGTACCGCTGATAGGAACTCTCGCTCTTTTAAATTAAACATTCAGCGAACACTGTTCATCATTAATGCTCTGAGTCTGTTCAGTCATCATGATGATCGCTGATAAGTTAGTTTTTTACTTATGATCCCTGAAGACAAGTTTCACGTCAACAAAGGTTCTACGCTGAAGTCGAAGATCAAGCTCAAGAACCAGCGACAAGTCTCCTAATGAACTGATGCGGATCAGCGAAGACTCAGATTTGTCCACAACGTGAAGTATCAAGTACAAGACTTCAGCTATCGCTGAACTTTATCATTCGCTGAATAGAAAATGATAATCGCTGATTCAACGAAAGCTGATCATGAAGTCCTCCATACAAAGTACTTTTGTCTTAAACCCCCTTGCACGACTCCGTACGAAATGTCAGAAAAGAACCTCCGACTGTCTGAAATCGTACAACCACTCTGATACTACACTGTTTATCCATGCGGCTACTAAGGTTGTCAACCAAGGTCAATGACATACAACCAACCAGCTGATGACACGTGTAAAGTGTATACTGACTTGCATTAAATGCATGCAGTATATAAAGAGATGAACCCACTTCTTTTTGAAGTAACTTGCTAACTCTGGACAAGTTCAATCTCTTATCTCAAGATAGGTTATTATTAGTAATTTCCTTATCTCTCTTAGTGCAAGAAACCATAGTGTTCCAACTTGTTTAGATTTAGGTTTATCCTTAATCTTGTTTCCGCAACAAGCTGTAAATTGTTAATGATTTATCAATAAACAATTTAGAAAAGTAAAATCTGTGTGTTTGTATTCAACCCCCCCCCCTTCTACAAACTTGTATAGGCCTTCGGGACCAACATCCATTACTAGGGAGTCTCCTCAGAGAGACTCACCTATAGTTCGTGATCCATCGCCCCAGATCATACCAGAACACCCTACAGAGGAATTTGTTTCCTCTGCCACACACAATTTAGGGCCAAAACTTCTTTCAGAGAGAAGTAGTGAGCACAAAGACGAAGAGACTCTAGACAAGTCTCCAAGTCAACAGAAGAACATTCCGATACCCACCTCTGAAGTGGATTTGGACACTGTTCTTCGCAGAACTTCTGTAGAGATTGAAACTCTAGTTTCTTCTCGAAGATCAGAAGGAAATCCTTCCACCCCCAACGTACAAACAAGGGTGAACGAAGGTGTCCCAGGAGCAGGGACTCACTCTGGAGACGAATGTGTTCCTCCAGAGGTTACCACGGGAACACAAGTATCAAGGGATGAGTTCCAAACCCTTGTCACCTCTGTGAACCAAACCATGAAAGAGTTGCAAAGCTCTTTCAAATCTTTTGCAGAGACAACATCGACGGCCTTACTAAATCTGAACACCAAAATGGACAATCTGTCCACAGAGGTGAAATCCGCCATTACCCAGATGAAGTCTTCTGCAGAAACAACTGCCACTTATGCCGCCAAAGAATTCGGAAAAGCCGCAACTTCTGCGTTCAAGGAATCAGTCAAACATTTCCTTGAACAAATGAACAACCAATCCAACAAAGCAAAGGGCATTACACCTGCAGATCTACAGAAAGCCCTGAAACACGTACAAGAAGAAGCAATGCGCAACACTGTGCTGATGCAGCCTAAAGACTACATGACCAGAGCACGGCTAACAGAGCTCGGGCAGAATGTGATAAAACAGGTCACATAAGTCATCCTCTCCTTCACTACTGCAAATGCCAACTACGTTAAAGAGTTCAGAGAAAGTGTCGGCAAAATGCGCTTCAACACAGAAGCAGAGCTTGCAACTCTATTCGGCCTCTGTGATGATGTATGCGCAAAGTTGATGGCCGCAGGAGCAGAACTACCAAAGAAACCCAAAACTTCTTGCAGAGCAGAGGGTACTTCTGATAAGGGTCAGGATGACTCTGATGATGACCACCCTGGTCCATCAGATCATCCTGAAGGGGAGAATACAAGTGAGAAAGCTACGAGCAGAGGACTTCAAGCTCCACCAATAGCCGCAGAACCCATCAACCAAGCCCCTCCAAAACAAACCCAACAACAACAAACTCAACAGACCACAGAGACAACACCCATCTCTGTGGAATCAACTGCTGAAACCCATGTACCAGAAACTGCTCAAAAGACCACAGAGGCAACAACCACCCCTGTGGTAATCATCTTGGAAGAAAGTCCTTCAAACCAACAACCCGGAGGAACAGAAGCTCAAAAGACCACAGAGGAAACACCCACCTCTGTGGAATTCCCTACAATGTCTGGAGTAGATGTTCAACATATGTCATCCTCTTCAGAAGAAGATCTTCCCTCCCCAACTACAAAACCAACAGAAAAACCCTTCCAATCCATCCCAAGAAGAAAGTCTATTGCCCACAAACTAAAAAGAGCAAAGACCTCTGCTTCTTCTGTTCTAAGAAATATGCACAAAACAATGACTGAACGAATGGCGCAAAGAGCAGAAGAAAGACACGGGTGTACATCATCTTTCCGAATGGCAAGAAGATTCGACATTCCTCAATCCCCAGAAACCGAGCTCACAGAAGAAGTCACCAAAGAACCTCCAACAGAGGTTACAGAGCCAATCAAGCCAACAGAACCAACGCCACAAAAGTCCTCTCAAACACAAGTGTCAAAACCTACAGAGGCAACACCCATCATTCCAACAGAAGCGCCAACACCCAAACCTACAGAGGTAACAGGTTCTGAACCTCCTAAAGCCAAAGACAAGGGAAAGGCAAAACTGACAGAAGAGCCCAAGAAAAAGAAATCATTGCCCAAGCCTACAGAGAAATTGATGAAGAGCGCCTTTGATGCCTTCCAAACTCCAAAGCCTGAAGAAGAGGACTGGGCATATGGATTGAAGCCTCTGTCAGACATTCCACTAACAGGTAGAGCTGCAGAAGTTGTTCGACAGATGGAGAGTCTCAGAAGACAAGCACCACCACTGGTCCAACATACGAAGAAATGGAAGAAGTGCTATACAAATACCTCTACAAACAACCCTTTCAGACCAATCATCCAACAGATCACGTCACATATCCAAAGATCAGAGAAGAATTTGAGAACATCTTCAACAGAACAAAGCCAAGACCCAGAGCAGATGTCTTCTCAATCCACAAAATCAAAAAGGTAATCTTCTGTAGGTACTCCTTTACAAGAACCTATCTAAGGGTCAGGTACAATCTTAACAGAGTCAGAAGGGTAAACAATTCAGAAACCACCTTCGCTGATGCTGACCTGAGGAATCTGAATCCCTATGACCTACCTGACCTTTTGCAATGGACGAATGACAACTACAACACAGAGCCAAACACCAGAGCCAAACACCAGAGCCTATCAAGTGTTAAGAAAAGCAATGAGGGAAAGGCTTCTGATCTACAGTTTGACAGACTTTCAGCTAGGAAAGGATCTTGGTCTCAAACATCTGAACCTTCGACCACCAGAGGATCGCTGCCCACCTGACGCTGTGCCCAACTCAATCATTACAGAACCAAGGTTCGGGTTAGTATTTCAAAACCCACAAGGCAAAGTCAAACTTTTTATGACCATGGACTGTCAGAAGTACGCAACCAGTACTCTGAACATGTTCAGAGCAAACCTTGTAAAATACAGAGATACCGAGCAAATGGATAGAGACTCTGCAGATGCTTTCATCAGAGATATTGATGCTACAATCCGATTAAGAGAACTCTGCGTCAGTTTCTACAACGAGATCAGAGAAGTCGGAAGAGACAACAGAAGCTACAACGATTTCAAAGACGCCAACATCTGATTCTCAAACAAAATCTCTGCAAACCATTTTCAGTTTATCTTTCATAATACTCAAATGTAAAATGCCTCTGGCATATTTCAGAATGAAAGAACTTTCGAGGTCTTGTTTAACCTGTGTCTTATCTAACTTAGCCTAAAGTACTTCAATGTCAATTTTTTATTTTTCACTACTTAGGGGGAGATTGTTAGCTTCAATCTTCCTAATCATAGAATTATTTAGAAGTAGTGAAAAATAGGCTAAGTGAAGAAAGCCTCTTACAGAGGCTCTGCCACTTCCGAAAGATCAAGGTCAAGAGCTACAGAAGCTACAGAGGTGTTTCTACAGAACCTCTGCCTTACAAAGAAGACCAAGACTCGGAACCCGATGAAGACTGCTCTACAGAAGACCAGACCTCAGAATCTCTGTAACCCTTTACAGAGCCTCTGCGGTTCAGACTGAAGACTTGGAAGATATTTATAATATCTTGCCACTGTTGAAGAAATATCTTGCTACTGTTCCTAGAATCGTCCATCAACTTGCATGATAGCATGCCCTGTCCAACTTCAACACGTGTCAAACTCTGAGTGGACTCAATAGGGTTTGTACAACATAGACGTCTGCGCCATTAAATGCAATACAACACGTACAACTGTTCATGCCATCCATTCTACTATTCATGCCATCCGTTCTAACAACAGCTCATGCTTTATGGTCCCCTAGAGTAGTATAAAAGGAAGTCTCTTGTTGAGATCTTCATTAACAATCTTAAGAACTTAACAAAGAATCTGAGTTTTATGCTTATGCTTTATATCGTCAAACCTGTTAAGCTTTACACTCTCACACACACACCAAACAGTTCTTAATCTATTCTTGGTGTTCTTATTATATATCGAACGACAGTAATCTTCAAGATATCATTTTGTTCGTAAAATACTGTTTCTTTATATCGTGTGTTCTAAATCTATCAAACATATCTGTTAGTTCTTTAAATACGCTTCCGCATCAAATATAAACTCGAACTAATAGATCTGTTAATCTTGTTTAAGCAAACCGGGAACCAACATGATTTCACCATGAAATACTTCAAGACTTTATCTAATCATAATCAACCAACTAAAACTCATATATCTATAACACTACTATCAAATACTTTTCTAATGCAGATAAACGGCAATTAAGGAGTCACACTTAATCAATTGCATCGGAGTCAATTAACACTTTAGCACGTATAGAGTTTATAGGAATATACATGTCTTCGTCTCTATCCATACGTCACGACCGACTTGCCACTCTGTTGATTTCAACAAGGTTAATATACACATAAGCACATACCCAATATAATAAGGTATTCCAGTTCAAACATGTACTTGTAAGTTCATAATTACACTGGCCAGGTGTAATTTGAAATTACCTTACATGATGTTCCTTCTACCTTTTTATACTTAACATCCCAAGGTTCTAAAATAATAGGGACATCCTACTTCACATGCAGTTTAAGTCTAGGTATAAATCCAAATACCTAAATCCCTTAAACTATGGCTCTGATACCATCTGTAACGACCCGGTTTCCCAAACATGCTTCAAATAACATATATTGCATAACATCGTTACATTCTTAAAAGAAAATACATAATAAGTCACGTACGGTCCCATAGTCTCAAAACTATATAATACAAAACATAAGTATTTCCTAATCTTCGTCAGCTATCAACCGCGTTCTACACTTTATCCTTCCCTTTTTGCTAATAAAAGATCCTCGACCTGGAATACATATTTTTGAAAACAAAACGAGGGTTAGACTAAACGGTCTAGTGAGATAATCCTTGCCATTTCAAAATCGTTATAAAACCATTTTATATAAAATCCTTTATATAAACACACATATATCACACATAACTAAATACCAAACAAGACTCGTGCATCGTGTACCACTCATCCTTCACATCCTTCACATGGCCAAATTAGTTGGTAGCAAGCCAACTAATCAATTACTCCGCCGTACGACAATTACAGCCAACACCGCTGTACGAATATTACAGCCAACTCCGTCGTACGAATATTACAGCCAATACTACGTCGGTCCTAAACCCGACCAACGTGCTCTCGTGTAGTGTATGCTCATATAAATAAAAATACATATCTCAATTAATCATATTTTAATTTATAAACCTTTCATCACATTCCAACCACATATACATTTCAAAACACATAATCACATCATATATCATATTCTCAATCCATACCTATCCATCTCATATATATATAAATATATATGTATCCCGGTTTGAAAACGTTTTAAAGTAAAACTCACCTCGATTGTTTATCAAAACTCTTTCCAAGCTTTTCTTGAGAAATCAAATCCTTCACCCAAAATTTATAGAATCTTTGCTTTTCTTGAATTGAATCCTAAAAACCCAGCTGCAAATGATATGATTTCCTTCTTCCTCTTCTCTTAATTTAGCCGAACACACACACATACATACTAAAAATATCAAACTCTCTCTTTGTCTCTCTTTTCTCTCTTTTTCTCTTTTCGTAAGACACCACAAGCACACACACTCGTTCTAAAATATCTCCTTTCTTGGTCTCTCTTTCTCTCTTTCTTTTTACCGAAATCAACACACACACACACACACATTTAAGAAGTTATCTCCTAAAATAGGACACCTCATTCTATTAAAAAGAAAAGGTGGCGTTATGTGGTAATGTATTTAAGCACATTTACCAAACCAACCTCAAACTCCTCTTAATTGACAAAACATACCCCCATACTTCTAAATTAAAATTAAAGTCTACTCTTAACTTATAACTCCATAAAATAAATCCCAAATTTATCTTAAAATCAAAATAATAAAATTAAATAAACCAACAATATTTCCGGTTATTACAATCTTGACTTTTTATCTCGGGCTTCTTGACTTCAACAAAAACTTCACTTCATTTTGAAATTGAAACTTTCATATCTTCTCCCCGTTTTTGATGATTGTGAGCAACATGATCATCAAAACTTCAATATCAATTTCAGCAGTCTTTGAATATACCTTTAACAATCTCCTCCTTTTGATCTGTTTA
Source organism: Saussurea involucrata (assembly GCA_033807775.1). Taxonomy (NCBI): domain Eukaryota; kingdom Viridiplantae; phylum Streptophyta; class Magnoliopsida; order Asterales; family Asteraceae; genus Saussurea; species Saussurea involucrata. The sequence continues at coordinate 97,338,750 of CM066319.1, forward strand.
TTTGTCAATTCCAAAAATATTTATCCGAATCTTTTCAAATTCATACAAAAATGAAAGTGGTTACCCTGAAACAACTAATGAATCAGTTAAAATGCCTGTAAGTTGCACGGAGACACTTAGTACAACAAATGCACTTTGGAAAGGAGCTTTTTGATGTTCACTCCTCCAGGGCTTCCATTCAATCATCGAAAAACACTAAGGAATTTCTATGAACGTTATGACAAGAAAACATATTCCTTGTGTGTACGTGCAAGTGTAGAAATGATTGAAGCAACTTATGCTTGAATAATAATAGGCTCAAAATGTGTAAACTGTTGAAACAGCAACAAGTTTTCCACGGACTCAATGTGCATGAATGAAGAGCGAAGGTGGGGCAAACTTTCTTCTTTTTCAATATCCAAACCTTCCGAATGAAGATTAGATAGATAATATGCTGTGTCCCCAAGAAAATTGAAACATTTCTTTTTTAAGAAAGAAACGAGTAGCTGGTGGGGTTAAATGCAAGAGTTGGCATGGGCTAGTTTCCTATTTCAATGATGGTCACCAAAGAATGTGAACCAATCAGTAATGTGGCTGCCCGGCTCAGAAAGTGGTTGGGGCAGAGTTATCTTATTCTTTTAACTCTGTTCTCACACCCTATTTCTGTTTTTAATCTGCTCACTTCTAACCAAACTCTCATTTTCATTTTACCTCAGCACAATGAGATACTCAACCATATGAGTTATCTCCCCCACTCTTTGATTTCGACCCCTCACCCCTCAATCACTCAAGGATAACTTCTTGGGTAGGAAACTGTTAGCTTAAATTAGCCCTATTTTAATAGAATGTTTTATAAAGAATTATAAAGAATTAGCTTTTGGGCTTTGTAATTAGTTGTATGGGCTTGAGCCTTTTTATATTGTATTTGAGCCCTATAAATAGGTGCCTAGGGTTTACTTTCTCATTAGGTCATTTTGAGGTAACACACAAAAACACACAAACTAACTATCATGAGAGTCATCTAAAATGTAAATTGTGGTGTTCTTCATTTTCCTCTCCATATTGTGAATCAATGAATATGAGATGAGATTTCTTTTATGATTTTTCTTCATGTTTATCATCTCTACATTTTTATATGGAGTTTTTAATTCTCTTGTTTGTCTATACTGGGATCTACAATTGGTATCAGAGCCGATTGAAGAAAATTTTCTTCAAAATCGGTTTTCTATGGCAACAACAGAACTATTTGATGATTTATTTGTTGTTTTGGTGCTTGATTGGTCAAATCACATGAGCCTAAACACAAATATCATTTCTAATGTTTATTTTCTGTTTTGTGCATATTTGAAATCCATTTTTTATTTGAATCAGATCTGGATAAGTTTTGACAGAAAATCTTATTGTTTCTTCACAAAATCCGATTCTGTACACCACATGTTTGATGAAATCCCTAAGTGAAGATTTGACTCCATTTGGAATAAATCTGATCTGATTTATTACATGTGTTTGTTTTGATTCTTTCACATTCATTGGTCTTATTTGATAAGCACAAAGTAGATGGTTGATCTACGATCCCATCCTTGTGTGTGCTTTAGTTCATAGCGTTTTTTGCATCTTTGTAGTAAGGTTGTTGATCCTTAGATCTGACCTTTATTTCAATCCGAGATTGAACTCTCTTTAACCCAAATTTTGTTTATTTTCCGATGCTCATAATCGATTAAATTAAAACAAATTCATTTGGGTCTTGGAAAATGTTGCTTCAGAAAGATTTGGTGTTGTGTTACATGTTCAAAGTCAGATCTGAAAAGATTTTAGTTCTCTGAGTGCTTCTAATCAGATTTCTGACCTGGTCAATTAGAGATATGAGTATTTATACTCATCGTTCTAAAAGCGTTATGGAGATCGTCTTATTTTCTACACCAAATCGGTGTTGATGAACATTTGATAATTGGAGGAATAAGACAGCATGCTGAAAATTTTGTGATGCTGTAGTAAATTGATCATATCTTACTCATCAAAGCACCAATTGATGCGATTCAAATAGCCCTGGATTCAAAACACATTGATGAACAAATTTCATGTTTTGATATTTCAGAGATTCGAAATTTAGACGGGTCATACGCATCGTTGTAGTAGACTTGGACAGATCTGCCCGACTGTGGTAGATCAACCATATCTTATTCATCCGAGCTCCAAAAGAGGTGATTGAAGATGCTCTGAATGGATAACAAACCAATGTAAAGTGTTTATGTTTTGAGTTTTGGCAAACTACAGAGCTATAATGGTCTAAATCAGTGTCAAAGTTGATGTAAATTTTCTGTCAAAAGCTGTTATGCGCAGAGGTTGTTATGCGCAGAGGTTACCGTGCAAAGGTTTGTGCAGAGCCTCTGTAAGGAGCACATAAGATATACAGAGGGAGATCACATAGCCTCTGAGGCTGGTGCACAGAGCCTCTGAGGTTGAACACAGAGGCTACACACGCATAGAGAGCTTAACCACAGAAGACTACAGAGGATGTTATGTTCAAAGAATAATAGATCAGATCACATGTGCAGAAGAAGAATTCAACCAGAGCCTAATCAAGGTTTCAGAGCTTAACCATAGAAGCTCTGTGAGGCTATCCAGAGCCTCTGTGGATGTTTCACAGAGCCTCAGCGGCTGTCCAGAAGTCGAGAAGAGCCAAAAGCCCATAGCTCGAAACTTTTGAATTTTCTAACAGTTTTGCGTTGTTTCAGAAACAAGCGTACAAATTTTTACTCAGTGCTCTGATTCGCATGAGTTCAGTTGCGTTAAATTCCTAAGAGACAGATGAAAATTTCTCATGTTTTCAGTTTGGTCTGAATCAGTGTGCGTATTGGGCAAAATCTATGACAAAGTCAATGGACTCTTGCTGGACAGAAAGCAATGTTTTTCAATCAATTTCTCCCGATTTTCAGAAAAGTGTTCCATCTTTTGATTTTGTTAATCCAAGCTAAGTTATTGAAGTGTGTTGGGACACTCCCTACTTTGATCTTAATGTATTAAGCTCTTGAGCTTAATGGTCACTCAACTCGGATTTCAAAGACGGATTCTTTGTTACAAACTGAAACTTGCACTATGGTTTGTCACGTAGCTCTTTCATTACATTCTTTTGAGGTTAACAAATGTGTTGAGTTTCTTTAGAGAAGCAGATTATTTTTGTGCATTCAGTCGAGCTTATTGCACATTGGATCCGATTTTAAAGTTGGAAATTGTGAAGAAAAAGGGTAATTTTTTAGGGGGAGCTTGGATGGATTTGCAAGGCGTGAAGGTGTGCAACACTAAAGCTTCGAAAGAAAGCAAGGGGAGATCATTTGAAGATGCTTTCTTTATAAAACATTAGGGGGAGATTGTTAGCTTAAATTAGCCCTGTTTTAATAGAATGATTTATAAATAATTATAAAGAATTAGCTTTTGGGCTTTGTAATTAGTTGTATGGGCTTGAGCCTTTTTATATTGTATTTGAGCCCTATAAATAGGTGCCTAGGGTTTACTTTCTCATAAGGTTTATAGAAGTAACACACATTTCACACATAGACTAAGGGGGTGTTTGGGATTGCTTATTTAAAATAACTTATGCTTATTTTTAAAAGTGCTTATCAACTTATGTCATGATAAAAAGGAGTTGGGGGTAAAAATGTAATTTGAACAAATAAGTTATAAGCACTTTCAAATAAGTTAAAATGGATTAACTTATCAAAAACAACTTATTTGTGGTGGGGAAAAGTCATAAGCACTTTTCTTTTTTTCAATCCAAACACTCAAAATAGCTTATTTGTGGTGAGGAAAAGCAATAAGCAAATAAGTCAAAAAAATAAGCAATCCCAAACACCCCCTAAGTGATCCTCTCATGAGAGTCAATTAAAATCCAAGTGTGGTGTTCTTCCATTTTCCCCTCCATATTATCAATCAATGAATATGAGATGATTTCTTTTATGATTGTTCTTCATGTTTATCATCTCTACATTTTATATATGGAGTTCTTCTATTGTTTGCTTGTCTAAAATGGGACCAACAGAAACACTGGTTAACGTGGATCCATAGAAGTTCTTTCATATCTCACACTGATTCCCATGAAATTTTGTCCTAAAATGATGTGTTGTTCAACAGTTTAGCTTGAACAATTATGAATATCGGCATTTGATTAACATTGTCATCATAATGTATGCTCCTCAAAAATATTCATGAAATATTTGAGCATTTGAACTTTGAAGATTTCTCAAAAAAAGGATATTGAATGAATGAAATGAATTCGAAAGACTTGTTTGAGAATCTGACAATGTATCAATCCGATCAAATAACATGAATGATAATCATGTAAGGTTTAGGGTATCAAAGAATTGAATGTTGTTTATATGAACAAATATAAACAATCTTTGAATGAAACGTTTAAGTTCTTACGCTGAAATGAATATGATGCTCAACAAAATTGAAATGCAAACGGGAGTATTACCATCGAAAAATTGTTTCGTTTTGAGACATGGTAATAACAAAGTCAATATGAAGCTGAACCGGTGTGTAAGAATACTTGAAAGTATATAGAAAAGATAATACGCAAGTATTAATCTTTAGAAACACACGGTCAGAAATAAAGATGTTGTAATAATCTGAGATCTATATATGTATATATGTGAAAAACATTTAAAATCACACTTCTAAAATATAAAATTTGTTTGAATTAGAGAAGTGGTTTGAACATTTCAGAAAACATTTTTCATGCTTGAAAGTCGTTCTTCTTTCAAACAATCTCAGATTAAGTTAAGAAGATACTTACAGTAAGATGTTTAAGCTCCCCCTCAAAATATGTAAAAGATCTTTATGAAACAAGATTAGTATGTTTAACAATCAAAGTCTAAAACAATGAATTACGAGTTCTAAACTGATGTGTTTAGAAGTCAAACTCGTTGAAGTACGGGTCCTAAACTGATGTGTTTAGAAGTCAAACTCGTTGAAGTGCGGGTTCTGAACTGAATTATTCAGAAACCATTGTTTTATATGCTCCCCCTACAAAGAAGCATATTAAAAATGTCAATTAGCACATATATAAATCAAAAATTTAGAATTACTCCCCCTGAAATTATGCATATATTTCAGCATAGGTACTCTTCTTCAAAATTGCACACTTCTCTTTTGTTTTCCAGTCATGTGTTTGGTATAGTTCTGTCAATCAGCACCACACATGATGAATCTGCAAAACAGATTAAGTAGATTTTGGTACCCAACGGAACTTGGGTCCTGGCTTGTTATGTGCAGTTCTATTTGAAGATATATTATAAGTACCATTCCAAAATTGAACATTTTCTTGCGTAATGAAATCATGAGTTCCACAATAAGAACAACAAAGTTTCTTTTGTGCCAACCTAATCAAATGATTTGCAGAATATATAGGATTAGGTTTAGCAAAACACTTACCTTTAGGAGTATTGTTCTTTTTGTTCACCACAGGTGGAGGAACAGATGATTTCGGGACATCTTTCTTAGGAGTAGATCCTTTTGCTTTCCAAACCATCTTTATAGGCATAAAGATCGGTGTATCTGAACTTGTAGCATCACGGTTGTAGAAAAGATTAGAAGGACGCATATGATCTCTTGATTTGACAGACCTTGTCGAAGAAGAATATTCATGAACAGAACTAGAAGCAGTCTTGATAGAACATTCAGAATCAGTTGAACCATCACATGGCGATTGAACAATAGTATCGGCACTAAATTGTTCAGATGATTTAACTTTGATCTTCATTGCTTCCAATTGCTGAACTTTATCGGACAGAACATTCCTTTCTTGAACGGTCATATCAAATGCCTTTTGTAGAGCAGATTTGATCTTCTACTCTGTCATAACCTCCGTTGCTAAATCAGACAACCTCCTTGTTAGCTTTAAGATTTCATCCCTAAAGATGTTTCTTTCTTCTTCCAAATTCTTCTCGGATATTTCTTTAAAAATATTCATGTTTTTCTTTTGAAAACTTAGCTTTTCTTTTTCAAAAATATTCTTCTTTTCACCAAACTCTTTTCTCTCTTTTTCCAATAAAAATTCCAAATCAGATATTTTCTTTGAAAACTCTGCAGTCTTTGCTTCAAAAGATTTTCTTTCAGTATCAAAATCTGCTCTTTCCTTTTCAAGCTTTTCTTTTTCTAAAAATAACACCTTTTCAAAATCAAAATTTTGTTTTGAAAGTTTTATGCATCTAAGTTCAAGATCTTTCTTTTCCTTCTCAAAACTAACTATCTTTTCATCATTCAAAGCATTATGGTCAGGAATCTTCTTTGAGACATCAAATTCACAAGTTGTTCCTTTGTCACAAACTTCAGGCTTTAAATTCTCCATACAAACAGGGGTAGGTTGAAAATCATCATCAGAGTCTTTTTCAAAAGAAGAATTTTCAAAAATAACCCACTTGTTGTTTGCAAATTCTTTTCTTTCTTTAGGTTGAAAATCCTTAGAATCAGAATATGAATCAACATTGTGTACTTCAAAATCCTTTTTAAATGAAGAAGAATAATCAGGAGTGAACCACGACTGAGATGCAAATTCTTTTCTTTCTTTCTCCAAAGCAATTTCCAATTCAGTTACTTCTTGAGAAAGCTCACTTATTCTCTCTTCTAAAGAGTGTCTTTCAATTTCAAAAACGACTTTCTCGTTTTCAAATTGTTCACGTTCAAGATTGAAAACTTTCTCAACATCAGACATCTTTCTTTCATTTGTAAAATTATTTCTTGCTTTTTCTAAAGCATTTTCCAATGTCTTTACATTTTGAGAAAGTTCACAAATCTTGTCTTCAAAAGTTTTACTATCTTCAAGATTAAACCAATTCTTCAAAGCAAACTCTTTCCTTTCATTTTCCAAAACAATTTCCAAATCAATTACAGTCTTGGAAAGTTCACTTATCTTTGCTTCAAGAGATTTACTTTGAGTTGCAAGATTGGCTTTTACACTTTCAAATTGGTTATGCTCAGAGAGTATAAGTTTCTCAAGATCCGATACTTTCTTAGAAAGTTGGAGACACTTTTGATCGACTTTTTGTTTTGCATCAAAAGCGCTCTTTGATGAATCGGAAAACTTTTTAATCAAAGATTTTTCATAAAAAGTTTTCTCCTTTTCCAATTCATCCTTGAAACTAGAAGATAGTTCCTTAAAGCTATTTGAGTAAACAGCTGAAAGAAAATCTTTTTCAAGCTCAAATTTCATCCTTTGTTCTAGAACAGGTTTTTCAAGTTCACATATTCTACCTTCTAGAACCAAAGGGGGAACATATCGTTTTGCCTCAAGAGGTTTTTCGTAATTTGGTTTAGTAGCATAGATATCAAAATAGTCATTCGAAAGTTTTCCATGTGGATTCTTTTGATATTTTTCAGTCTCTCGAGTATAACAAAAAGAAAGTTGCATTTTAGTCGTAGTGGCTCTTTTCATTAATTCTTCTTTTTTTATTTCATCAGCATTTGTCCATCTGGCATAACTGTTGGTTCCTGTTTTGCTTAAACAATGATGATTATCCTTTCAGTTAGTTCAGATTGTATGGTGCGGAAGCGTATTTAAGAACTGAAAGATAATGTAAAGGTAGAAGAACACACAATATCAAATAACCAGTATGTAAGAACAGATGAATATTTCCAAGATTACTGTATTTGATATATATTAAGAACACCAAGAACATAACAAGAAAGAACTGCTGGTGTGTGTGTTTGTGTGTAGCTCTTATTATCTGATTCTTGTTGATGGAAGAACTCAACATGAGTCTTCCTTTTATACTACTACAAAGGGGACATACTTTAGACAATAAGGACTTATGCTACAGTAGACAGTATCGTATGAACAGTAGCAGGTACTGCATGCATTAAATGCGCATGTTCCAACTTGGACAGAGCCCTATCAGAGTTTGACACGTGTTGTTGTTGTTAAGGCATGCCTTAAGTAAATGGATGAACAGATACTGGAACAGTAGAAAGATATTTGTAAATCTTCTAAGTCTTCAGTATAAACCGCAGACGCTCTGTCAAGGGTGATAGAGGTTCTGCAGCTCGGTCCTCTATGAGCAGTCTTCTGCTGATTCTTGCCTTCGGTATTCTTGGGTTCTTCTTCAGAGCCTCTGTGGGTTACTTCTGTACTTAGACTATTTTCACTACTTTCACAAACAGAAAGATTGGAGCTAACAATCTCCCCCTAAGTAGTGAAAATTAAAAAATTTGAAAGTGCAAGGATTTTCTAAGCACAAGAACAATTTTCTTTTTACATTAAATTATGCCTGAGGCATTTACATTTGATTGTATTGAAAAGAAAATATTACATAGGATTTGTTTGACTGACTCAGACGTTGGCATCCTTGAAGTCATTGAAACTTCTGTGGTCGAGTCCTTCTTGTATGAGCTCGTGATAGAAGTTGATGCAGAGAGTTCGGAAGTTGATTGTTGCATCGATAACCTCTATCAGTCTGTCGGCAAGACTTTGATCCATGAGCTCTGTTCCTCTGTGTTCCACTAGGATCGCTCTAAACTCTGTCAAAGTACTTGTTGCGTACTTCTGACAGTCCATCTCTACGAACAACTTTGATTTACCAGAAGGATCTAGAAATACTAACCCGACCCTAGGATTTGTGATGATTGAGTTGGGTTTAGCAGAGGGAGGGCAGTAGTCTTCTGGTGGTTGAATAACCAAGTTCTTCACTCCAAGGTCTCTATCTAGTTGGAAATCAACCATGCTATATAGCAGAAGCTTCTCGCGTATGGCCTTTCTGATCACTCTGTAGATCAGGTAGATCATAAGGATTGAGATTCCTAAGATCTGCATCTGCAAATTGGTTCTCTGATCTGTTCTCTCTTTTGACCTTGTAGATATTGTAAGAGAGTTTAGGCCAGGTTCTGGTTCTAGAGAACTTACAATATAGGACTTTGACGATCTTGGATGTTGAGAAGACTTCGTATTTAGGCTTGGGTTTTGTTCTGGTGAAGAGGTTTTCGAGGTCAGCACGGAAATCAAGGTCTTGAATGGTTGGTTCGGATTGATCCATTATGCCCATTCTGCTGTATAAGTACCTATACACCACCTCTTCTATTTGTGGTGGTGGTGGTTGAGGTAAGGTTCTGCGCAGAGCATCTAATTCGTTCTTGACTTCTACCACTCGATCCTCTGTTGGTTTACGCTTTGGATTCGGAACAAGTTTGTTTGACAGAGGAGCAACACCAAAAGCCCAGTCTTCTTCTTCTGGCTTTGGTGTCACGAAAGCATCGAAAGAGCTTTTCATCAGTTTCTCTGTTGGAGGTTGATGCTTGGGCTTTTTCTTTTTCGGTTCCTCTGTCATAATCACTTTACCCTTGTCTTTTGCCTTCGGCTGTTCTGTTTGTAGAGATGGGGTTGCCTCTGTAGGATTTGATGCTTGAGTTTCAGAAGGCTTTGTTGTTGATGTTTCTGTTGGTTTGGGGATTACCTCTGTAGGTTTTGACACTTGAGTTTCAGAGGGCTTGATTATGGTTGCTTCTGTTGGAGAGGCTTCTGGTGGCTTGCTCAGATATTTCCTCTGTTTTTGAGCAATTGTTTTGGTTCTTGGTATTTTGGGTGTTGGAGAAGGAAGTTCATCTTCGGAGGATGTCCGGAGTTGGAGTTCTTCTCTGGTTTGGACATCTTCTCCAAATACAGAAGGATATTCCACAGAGGTGGGTGTTGCCTCTGTGGTTTTCTGTTGAACTGTTGTTTTGGGTACTTGGGTTTCTTCAGTAATGGATTCCACATAGATGGTTGTTGTCTCTGTGGTTTGGTTTTTGCTTTGGGTTGTAGCAGGGGTTTCTTCAGAAATCATTTCCACAGAGGAGGTTGTTTTCTCTGTGGATTGTTGTTGTGTTCCTTGTTGGGTTTGAGTTGGGGATGCTTGGTTGATGGGTTCTGTGGAAATTGGTGGAGCTGATAGTCCTCTTTCTGTCGCTTTCTCCCTTGGTTTCTCCCCCTCAGGATGATCTGATGGACCATGATGGTCATCATCAGAGTCATCCTGACCCTTATCGTCTTTAGTACCCTCTGCTCTACAAGAAGCTTCAGGTTTCTTTGGTGGAACAGCCCCTGCAGCAATCATCTTTGCGTATAAGTCATCACAGAGGCCGAGTAGTGTTTTAACCTCTGCTTCTGTGTTGAAGCGCAATTTACCTACGCTTTTCTGGAAGTCTTTGACATAATTTGCGTTTGCAGCAGTGAAGACGACGATAACCTCTGTGACTTGATTTATAACCCCTTGCCCAACCTCTGTTAGCTGAGCTCTGGTCATGTAGTCCAAAGGCTGCATGGCCTGAGTGTTTCTGATTGTTTGCTCTTGGACCTCTTCTAAGGCCTTCTTTAGGTCTTCAGGTGTAAGGCTCTTAGATTTGGAGGATTGCTCTTTCAGCTGTTGAAGAAAGTGCTTGACAGACTCTTTGAATGCAGAGGTTGCGGCTTTTCCAAATTCAGTTGCTACAGAGGTGGCAGTGGTAGTAGCACTGTTTGTTGCAGTGGACTTCATCTGGGCTACGGAATTTTGTACCTCTGTGGACAAATTGTCCATTTTGGTATTCAGATTTGAGATGGCCGTTGAAGTTGTAGCTGCAAAAGAATTGAAAGAGCTTTGCAACTCTTTCAGTGTTTGGCCCACAGAGGTGACAAGAGTTTGGAACTCATCCCTTGAGATATGTGAACTAGTTGTAACCTCTGGGTGAACAGATCTATCACCAGAGTGTGTCTCTGTTCCTAAGACGCCTTCTTTCGCTCCTGTTTTTTCGTTGAGAGCAGAAGGACTTCCTTCTAATCCTCGAGAAGAAACTTTTTGAGTTTCAGTCTCTATATAAGTTATGTCAAGGACATTGTCCTTATCCACTCCAGAGGTGGGTAAAGGATTATCCTTGAGTTGACTCGGGGATTTGTCTAGAATCCCTTCGTCTGTGTGCACTCTAATCTCCTCTGAAGAGATGTTTGGGCCTAGGTGTGTGCGTGTAGCAGACGAAACAAATTCCTCTGCTGGGATGTCTGATGTGATCTGGGCGACTGATCACGAACTAAGGGTAAATCCTTTTGAGAGGATTTCCCTTGAATGGTTTCCCCAGGTATGATTGGCACAGAGGTGGAAAGAATTGCCTCTGCCCGGTCTGTTTAGGGTGGGGTTGAGCTGTGCTGCTCTTTTTCAATATTACCTTCTGCTGCTAGACCAGCGGTAATAGAAGTGTGGGTTGCACGGGGAGATGGTTGGGGATGTGTGCCTTCTTCTTCTTCGGCATCTTTTTCCTTTTCATTTTCTTTTTCTCCTTATGCTCTAACCACATCTTCTGTGATCCCTTCTATCACTACATCTAACCTAATCACTTCTTCTATTTCCTCTTTTTCCACAACCTCTTCTTCCCTAGGACCAAAGGAGTCGTATATAGAGTGTGTGCCAAAAAGTCGTTGTACATGGGGATGCATAACGTGTGTACCATTAGAGGCAGAGATAACAGGTTCTGGACTCTTTCTGTGAACATCAAGGCCAGGTTGAAGGAAGGGGTTCTGCAGTATCTCTGGGGTCTCAGACGGATTGTCTCTTGGAGTTTGGTCATCATCAGCTAACTCTGAGTCAACTCCAGAGATTGTGAAATCGGGATCTTCTGCGGTTTCTTCGGTTTCATGTGACAGAGCTTCTGCAGTCCATCCAGCAGTGTCAAGGGTGTGGGCAAATTCAGGACGTTGGAGGAAGTCAGAGAAATTCCCATGATGCGCATAATTGAGGGGATTGGGGGATTGCAGAGGGGATTCTTGTGCTACTTCTCCTACCACCTCTTCTACCAATGTATCATCTGCAATTGTTTGCATAGGAGACAGAGGTTTCCCAGTTTTCTTCTTGCTCTTTCTCCTCTTGGGTTTAGGTGCCCCTTCCTCTGAGGCTTTGGATTTTCTCTTCTTCTTTTCCTTTGGGGGAGAGGGAGGAGCAGAAGATCCAACTTCTGTGGCATGAGGAGGAAAGGGTTGAACTTCTGCGACACTTGTAGAGGTGCCCTCTGTGGTTTTCCTCTTATGAGTTTTCTTTTGAGGAGTAGAGGCAGAGGGTTTTTGTTTCTTTGAGGCAGAGTAGATGGATTTTCTCTGAGCACGGAATCTGACTTGATTTTCTTCATGCTTCTGAAAAGCAGCTGCCCATTCTTCATCTGTCAACCTATCTAATACTTCTGTACCTATGGGGGCTCCTAGACGCGGGGGTGTCATTGGACTTGGTTCTGGAGTCCTATGATCGCGTATGTATTCTAATTTTAGTTCTTCGTCCCTTACATATCCCAGAAGTTTCTTTGGCAGAGGTCTGTAGTGTGGGTATCCATCAGCATGTTCTGTTGGGGAGTTTTTGTTCATAGCATACATCTTGGTTGTTGGCCCCTCCATTGGCCATTTTTCGAGCAAGAGTAGAGGCTCTAGCAGAACACCTAGAATTCTTTGAAACTGCAGAGGAGGTAGAGCTCTTGTTGTCTGTGACCTTTTCTGCTAGAAGGTGATCTTTCTGTTGATGGTGTTAACCATTTCTTGCATCATGAGTGTTGCGAAGTCCAGAGGTAGGTCGTAGTAGACTCCGTACATGATGGCTAGTATTTGGTGTGAGGATTGATCTGGACTCCCCACTTTCCCGGTTAAGCATCTGTTGAGTATGGAAAAGAGTGTATTCCACAGAGGTGGTAATCTGCCTCTGCGGAAGTCATTTCTCTTTCTGAGTGGTACGTTGTACCCCAACATTTCGACAAACCTGCAGAGCTCTTCATCTGTAGGTTCCTGTGCAAAGGTCTTTAACCGTAGAAGACCTCTTGTGGGTAGGCTGAACTCAAGAGAGAACATAGTTATGTTGAACTTGAGTTCAAGATGTGCGGATTTATCGGGTTTGGAGATGTAGCCTTTGATCTGTCTATCTTCTGGGTCAAATCTGCAACTTTGCCAGAATTGATTTATATACCTGGCAGGGATTTTATCAACGGTTTTGGTAAGGAGAGGGTAGAGTATGTGATGTTTCAAAATATGGAGAAGAATGGCATGTACTTCTCCAAAAGCTGTTTTGGATGGAACAAGGTAGTGGTTATTGGGTTTTAAAGGTAGAACATTTGCAAAATGTTCATGTTCTAAGAAGTTTTGGAGGTGGGTTGTCGGAGCAAAGTCTGCTTCATCGCCGGAGTTATCTTGCTCCAGGTTTCTAGCGATTTCAGGGTTTTCTTAATGTTCAGAGTGTTCAGGGTGTTCAGGGTGTTCAGGGGAGTTCGCCGGTGAGTGTGCAGGGGAGATAGCTTGAGAAGAGGAGGCCATTTCTTGTATGAAGATAAGAATTTTGTAGGTTTTTGCAATGGTTCGCCGGAGAAGAAACTGAGTTCGTAAAAGTTTATGAGGAGAGGTAACTTGGGTTTTATAGTGAGAGGTGACGGTAGAATCTGAAGAGGTAAATATATGGAAGTGTATAATATTTGGGGTCCGCACTTGAGTGTAAACGGCTGTTTCAACTTTCCATACGAACGTGTGCCATGTACGTCCAATGAAAATGAGACACGTCAGCAGTGTCAGAGTATGACAGAACGTCGTGTGCGGCCCATTAATGCTAGGCGCGTAGGATTATCAACTTGCAGAATATTCTTACTCGCAGAATTTTACCGTTACTGTTACAGAATTTCCTAAGTTTAGAAAATTTACAGAAGCTCTGTAGAGTTAGGAGCTCTGTGTTTTTGAAACTTTCCTTTTATATCCTCTGTTGCTTGTACCGTTACCAAAATCTTTTGAAAAGCATTGGAGAGGATCGATAAATTTTTAGTGCAGAAATTTCATTTACAGAGGTTTTGAAGCTCTGTCAGAGCCAGCAGAAGCTCTATGAGTGAAAATTTCTCATAACTGAAAATTTATGAAACTTTTTGATCATCCAAGTTTTTAATTGTTTTGAGATTTGTTTTTAGGACATTTTTGGAAGTTGGTGTCCTAGAAAACTGTTTTGGATAAGGTTTTGTGCGAGTAACTCTTATAAGATGCCTAGGTTAATCAACAGAGGTTCTTGTGTTGGAATGGGCTATGTGATTAAGTTTCCATTGATTTTATGCGTGCAATTTACTAGAGAACTCTTTTCGTGGACATTCAAGAAGATCGATAGTTTCTATTAGAAAATGCGATCATAGAGCTTTTCTCTAGCAGCGCCTCTGTTGAGCTCAGCAGAGGCTCTATGACCTTAAATTTCTAATAACTGAAAGGTCTTTAATCTTTTTGATCTTTTAAACATTGAGATGTCTTTTACAGTGTTTCTAGGACATATTTGGAAAATTGTGTCCTAGAAAACTGTTTTTGAAAATGATTTTGATTGAGTAAACTTCAAAAATCTTGATTGGTTAGCACAAGTTCTGTGGTGTATGAAACTTTTTGACTTGAGACCTTCTGTATGACATTCAAGATGATCGATCGAGTTCCTATATGTAATTTGCAGTAGTAGAGGATCTGGCTTGCAGAAGCTCTGTTGAGCTTCGCAGAGGCTCTGGAACCTTAAATTTCTCATAAAGGGAGACTCATCAATCGTTTTGATTATTTTCTTTTTGGAATGTCATAAGCAATGTTTCTAGGACATATTTGGAAATTTGTGTCCTAGAAAATTGTTTTCTTGAAGGATTTGTACGAGATACTCACTTTTTGACTTTCCTTTGTTCGGCGAAATTCTTGACCTCTGTTGATTGTGGTTAATCACAATTCTTCTTTGGCTCCCCCTTGAATGATCAACCTCTGTAGATCATTTCAAGGTCTCCTTCTGCTCCCCCTTGACCTATGCTTGGATTAAATAAGATAAGTTGTGCATAGAACATAGGTCAAGTTCATCAGAGGTTCTGAGATGCCGTCAGAGGTTCTGAGCAGACCCACAGAAGCTCTGTGATCTAAAGAACTTTTGATGATCAAGAATTTACATATAATAAAATAAATAAAACAACAGAAAAAAATATATACATATTTACAGAAGATTAAGTTATACTCACAGAGGTTTCAAACCATGTTTATCATTCCCAACTTACCCACCAAGAAATCGAATCTTTTCTCATCTAGTGCCTTGGTGAATAAGTCCGCAAGCTGGTATTCTGTAGACACAAAATGCATTTCGATTGTGCCATATTCAACATGATGTTTTAAGAAGTGGTACCGGATGTCGATATGCTTTGTTTTTTAGTGCTGTACTGGATTGGCAGAGATTGCTATGGCGCTCTTTGAGTCACAGAAGATAGGTATCTTATATATGTTGTGACCGTAATCTTTTAGCTGAGTTTTCATCCACAGAACTTGGGAGCAACAGCTAGCAGCAGCAACGTATTCAGCTTCTGCCGTAGATGTCGATACACAGTTCTGTTTCTTAGAAGTCCAGCTAACTAATTTCCCACCTAGGAATTGGCAACTTCCAGAGGTACTCTTTCTGTTGAGCTTGCAGCCTCCATAGTCTGAATCTGTATAAGATTTTTGGTCCCTTTGAGGTATCTGAAGATCCTCTTTACAGAAATATAATGGGATTCCTTCGGGTTAGCTTGATATCTTGCACAGAGGCATGTGGCTTGCATTATGTCAGGCCTACTAGCGGTTAAATATAACAGAGATCCAATCATACCTCTATAGAGCTTGCACTCCACAGATATGCCATTTGGATCTGCGTCTAACTTATTTCCAGTTTCCATTGGGGTCTTCATTATAGAGGCATCAGAGAGACTGTATTTTGAAAGTATTTCAGTGACATATTTAGCTTGATTTATGAAAATTCCCTCTGATGATTGTTTTACTTGGAGTCCGAGGAAGAAAGTTAATTCTCCCATCATACTCATTTCAAACTCACTCTGCATGAGTTTTTCGAAATCTTTACACTCTTGTGTATTTGTAGACCCAAAAATTATGTCATCCACATATATTTGTACAAGCATAATTTCTTCATTTTTCCGTTTATAAAACAAAGTAGTATCCGTCGTACCTCTGTCGTAACCATTATCGAGAAGAAAGGTAGAAAGTCTTTCGTACCATGCTCTTAGAGCCTGTTTCAGTCCATACAGAGCTTTGTCGAGGTAGTACACATATTTTGGGTACTTAGAGCTTTCAAACCCTGGTGGCTGTTGGACGTATACTTCTTCTTGGATCTCGCCATTTAGAAAAGCAGATTTCACGTCCATTTGAAAAACCTTAAACCCTCTGTGGGCTGCGAAGGCTAAGAAGATTCTTATGGCTTCGAGTCGTGCGGCAGGGGCAAAAGTTTCATCGTAATCTATGCCTTCTTCTTGGCGATATCCTTTGGCCACCAATCTTGCTTTGTTTCTGATAACCACCCCATCTTCATCCTTCTTATTTCTGAAGACCCATTTAGTCCATATGGCTTGTTTCCTTCGTGGCAGAGGTACTAGAGTCCGGACATTGTTTCGTTCAAACTGCAGAAGTTCTTCTTGCATAGCATCTACCCAGTTTGGGTCGTCAAGGGCTTTAGAAATCCTTTTTGGCTCGATCACACTAATAAAATTTGTAAAGAAACAAAAGTTAGCAGTGGCTGATCTTGTTTTTACCTTTTCAGAAGGTTCGCCGATTATTTGTCTTGGAGGATGGCTTTTTGTCCATTTTGTTGTTCTTGGAAGATGGTCATCGAAGTCATCAAGTTGATCCTCAGAGGTTGTCTTCTGAGGTTTTGGTGCACCTTCTGTTGTAGATGGTGCTTTTGTATTTGTGCTTGGTTTTTCAGCTTGTGGGATGATTGGTATGAGTGTTGGTATTCCTTCCTCTGAGGAAGTAGAGACTGAGTCGTCGTGTTCCTCTGGTATTGGTTCCTCTGTTGTTGCTGAAGTTGGTATTTCAGTAGCTTCTGTGGTTGTATCCTTTGTTGTATCACCTTTTGTTGGCTCTGTTAGGTCTATGATCTTCATACAATCCAAGATATGGTAACAAGATTAGGAAGAACATTATTAGAAATGTAAATCTAACCTAGAGAGAACACAAAGAGATTTAATGTCTACATCTTGTATTATGAATTCACACTTTACAATATTACATGTAAAGTCCTATTTATAGTCTTCCTCACTTGTTACAACAGTTAAGCATAAGCCATTTAACACAGCTATTGCTTTACCAAACTTTCTAATATTAAGGACAACTACAGTGTCGTAACAGGCTCCCCCTCAGTATTTGCATCTGTATGATTTACAGAAGAAGATGAAGTATTTAAGGGACCAGTTAGAGATATACCTTTCTCGATCTGGCTGACAGAAGATGATCCTCCAGAGGCTCTATCGGCTCCAGTAGAGGGATCAATATCATCATGGAACATCTCTTGAAATAGAAGATTTAAGTCTTCTTCTCTTGTATTTGAGATGCCAGAGGATTCCCTTTTTAGCCCGAGTTCTGAACTGATTTGTTCAGAAGTCATTTGGAAGGTGTAACGACCCGGTATCCCATAACATACATATATATATATATATATATAACAATTAACATTTCATACACAACGTCGTTACTTTCATAACCAAATACATAATAATTCACATTCGGTCCCAAAGTCTCAAAACTATACAATACAGAAATGGAAACATATCCTAGTCTTCGTCAGCTAGCAATCGCCTCCTATGCTTTATTCTTCCCTTTGCTAACAAAAGATCCTTGACCTGGAATACATATTTTTGAAAGGAAAATGAGGGTTAGACCAAACGGTCTAGTGAGATAATCCTTGTCCGTTTAGAAATCCTTTTTATAAAATACACAAATACCACAAATAATTAAATACCAAATAAGACTCGTATATCGTGCACAACTCCTCATCCTCATTCCCCATGGCCATAATAGTTGGTAGCGAGCCAACAACACCGTTGTACAACAACTACAGCACCGCTGTACAACAACTATAGCACCGATGTACAACAACTACAGCAAACATCCGCCGGCGTAGTTCGGCAAGTGCTCTCGTGTAATGTAATGCACATATAAATACAATATATATCTCAATATATCATATTGTCATTTATAAAACCTTTCATCACATTCCAACCACATATATATATATATCACATTTTCTTTTATAAAAACGTTACCACATTCCAACCACATATACGTCTCAATATAAACACATAATCACATCATGTATCATAATCTTAATCCATACATATCCATCTCATATATATATATATCACATATATATGTATCCCAGTTGAAAACGTTTTTAAAAGTAAAACTCACCTGATTGCTTAACAAACACCCTTCCAAGCTTTTCTCCGAGCTATCCGATCCTTTACCCAAAATTCTCAGAATCTGAAACCATTTACATACAAATATCCCCTTACCGATTGAACACATAAAACATACCAGCAGGTTATGAACTCTAGATAAATCTACCTAACTCTCGCCATCAAAACAACCAAACAGCTATAGTTCTCGGACAGTCCAAAACAACCCGGAGAGCCCAACTTTCCGGACAGCAGAGTAATCCGGACAACCTGAATTATCCGGACAACACATTTAATCCGGATAACAGACATTCCGGATAACAAAGCAATCTGGATACCATTCGGTATCCCATTCCATCCGGAAACGTATAATAAAAAGGAACTTACCCGGATACTTGACTCGTCCGGACACCATCAATAAAGCTACCCGGACACTACCAACAAAAGTATCCGGACACATTCAATCTATCCGGAAACTACTGACTGTTCATCTCCAATTCACCCAGAATTCGACAGAATTATTACCAGATGTGTAAATGATGTTTCTACTCCGATAGAACCCTTCTAAAAGCAATTACAAACACAAAATACAAAGGAACATACCTTAATTCACTTCCAAAGCTCACCAATTGATGTCTTAACCACAAAGCTCTTTCTTTTCTTCTTCTTAGCTCCAAGAACACACACACATACCTTAATCTAGATATTTATGAGTTATGACTTATCTGAAGTCTAAAAGAGGTAATATCAAACACAATTTACATTCTAGCCCTTAAACTATTCAACAATGACCCAAACACCCTTAACTTATAAATTTACCCAAACTTACCCTAAACATCAACTTTAAAGTTAACTAAAATTAACGGAAAGGGAATTTAACTAACGGACTTACCCGGGGTATTACAGAAGGTATCGTCAAAAGAAACGTTTATGCTTTCTACAATCGTTCGAGATCGTAGAAGATAAACTCTGAAGGCCTTGGAAGTTGCAGAGTATCCTATGAACTTGCCTTCATCTGCTTTTACTTCAAACTTTCCTCTTGCTTCTCTATCATTTAAGACGAAGCACTTGCATCCAAATACATGGAAGAACTTGATGTTTGGTCGTCTTTTGTTGATCAAATGATAAGGTGTCTTGATGTGCCTCTTTACAATGGTTGATCTATTTTGGGTATAGCAAGCGGTTGATACTGCTTCTGCCCAAAAGGTCATTGGTAATCCACATGCGGTCAGCATAGTTCTGGCGGCCTCCACAAGCGTGTGGTTCTTTCGTTCGACCACGCCATTCTGTTATGGGGTGCGTGCAGCAGAGAAGTTCTGTGAAATTCCTTCTTCTGTAAGATAGGCTTCAATGACAGAGTTTTTGAATTCTGTGCCATTGTCGCTTCTCAGTTTCTAAATCCCGCACTCATACAGAACTTGGATTCTTTTCATTAAATTTATCAATATGTTTGGAACATCTGATTTCTGTCTGACAAATTCAACCCATGTAAATCTTGAGAATTCATCGATCAAAACAAGCAGATATTTCTTGCCACCTAGGCTCTGTGTAGATATTGGACCGCAGAGGTCAACATGGAGCATGTACAGAGGACTAGTGCAAGATACATCTGTTTTGCCTTTATGGGAAGCCTTTTTGAGTTTTCCCATTTCGCAGGCTGAGCAAAGATGATCTTTATTAAATTTAACATTTGGTAGACCTTTGACTAGATCAAGTTTTACAAGTTTATCAAGAGTATGAAAGTTTAAATGGCAGAACCTGTTATGCCATAACCAGGCTTCTTCGCTTTTACAGGCAACGAGGCATATTTTGTCTTTCTTCTTGGCATTGAAGTTCATGAGATATAGATCTCCTCTTCTTTCGGCTCACAGAAGTTCAGATCCTGTGTCCTCGCTCTGTAGAGAGCAGAAGTTCTTTTGAACATTACGTCGAATCCCGTATCGTAGAGTTGACTAACACTGAGAAGATTGTGTTTAAGGCCATCAACATATGCAACTTTGCATACGGTTATATTCTCCTTCTGTATGACTCCGTAGCCTTTAATGTACCCCTTTTTGTTGTCTCCAAAGGTCACAGATCCACCATCGTTCTTTTCTTTGTATGTGGATAGAAGACCTCTGTCGCCAGTCATGTGCCTCGAGCATCCGGAGTCTAGATACCAGATCGGCACATACTGCTTCTGCAAGACAATCATAGAGTTTTAGGTACCCATATCCACATGGGTCCAGTTTTGTTAGGGGTTTTCAAGTTTGTCTTAGCATTCTTGATCTTTGTTTTAGCTTCTGTTGAAGAAACATTTTGTTTCTTCTTACCCTTGGATTTATCATTTTCTTTGGGTACAGAGAGATGACAGTGTGGACTTTTGAAGTGTTGGTTTAATTTAAACATAAGATCAAAGCAATGACAGTATTGAATGTGCGAAGAGATTTGCTTGAACTTTTCATTAAATACATTAAATGGGGGCACAGAGGCATTACAATTTATCCTAACATTAGACTTTCTATTACAAGAAGGTTTATGTAGGCTAGATTGTTGTTTGCAAAATCCTTTGTTGAGTGCGGCCTTCTGTGTTCCCCTTCTGTGGTGAACTTCTGTAGGTTTCACTGTCACAGAAGAAAAAGATTTGTTAATTTTAGTCCATTTACCCTTCTGTTGCTATGTTAGTTTTTCTTTAACAGGTTTTAAGGGTTTTAAAATCTTTGAACTCGTTGGAATTTGAGTGGACATTAACTTACGTTGTTTGAAATTTTCAAGCTCGAGAGAGGTTTTGGCTTGTATGCACATATCCAAAAAGTCTGGACAGATAGGAATTCCAGTGATTTTCTCCTTGAGATGAATAGTTCTGTTAAGAACTTCAGAGGTTTGTTTAAAATCCTCTGTGTCACTAGGTCCGATCTCTGACTTAGAGTGAGTCTTTGATTCGTCAGAGGATGAATCTTCCTCATATACAGAGGTTGAGTCACTTGGTTCTCTTTCGACAGAGGCTGGGCTTTCAGAACATGTGCCATACTCACTTTCTTCCTTTTCTAAGGAACTATCTTCAAAGTTAACAGAAGTATCTGTTAAGTTTTCTTCAGAGAGATCTTGATCGCTGGAAGATGTACAGAGGTTTTCTTCAGAGATATCAAGTTTTTCTTCTGTAATTCTTAGCTTGAACTCAGGTGCCTCAGCTGATAATTTCTTTTCATAATTCATCATGCAGACAAATGCAACTTGAGTTTGAGTCTCGGGATTACCAAACTTGAAGATTCCTATCTGATCTTGAGTTTTCAGATACCTCTTAGGTTTGGATTCTCTTTTGACAGAGATTGAAGGTGACAAATCTGTGTTTTCAAACCACACACTTGTCATCTTCAGAGGTTTCCTCTTGTGAGGTTCCCCAGAGACTTTTTGCCTTTTACTTACAGAGAGAAGATTTGGAAATCCAGGTTTTCTTGTATCTCCAATGTGAAATAGAGAGGATAGAGACTTGTCCCTTTTGGTTCCGGTATAAGGATCTATATCACAGAAGCCAATTCCCCGTCTCCCTGTTTGTGTGTTTATTTTTTCGTACACCTTTTGAGCATCTTGAATTTTTTTAATTTGAAGATCTCTTCTGAGTAAATCTTGACAGAGGACTTCTCTTTCCTTTTGAAAATAATTTTTAAGAGCTAGGATGTTCATTCTGTCGCACTCAACATCCATTAGTTCTTTAGACTTTGTTTTCAAAGAAGAATTAAGTTCAAGAATCTTTTCTTTTAAAGGATTTAACTTTTTGGTCCAGTCCATTTCAATTTCTTCTTTTTCTTTAAAGATTTTAGCTTTTTCTTGAGTGAGAAGTCTAGCTTCTCTCTCATAGAAGGTGAGCTTTTTCTGAATATTTTCACATGTCTTTTTCATTTCAGTGTATTCAATGTTAAGTTTAATCAAATCATCTTCTGCAGTATTAGAGTTAGAAGTAGAAGTGGATACCTCACTGTCGGAGTTGGAGCTGACTTCTGCCATGCCACAGAATAGAGCATTCTTTGTTTCGCCTTCGTCAGAGGATGTGTCTGACTCCCAGATTTCTTTGTTCACCATTAGTGACTTCTGAGCATAGTATTCAGCTTTCTTTTTGTAGAAAGTTGCATCCCTCTGAGGGCAATTTGACTTGCTCCTGCATTCGTTGGCAAAGTGACCTGGCTTTCCACAGTTGTAGCATCCTTGGTTCTGTGTGGAGTTTCCAGCTCTGTCATCTGACCTCTGTCGGTCACCACTTCTTTCGGTTCGGCATTCATTTGCGTAGTGGCCTGGCTTACCACATTTGTAACACTCTTGAATCTGTGGAGTGTTGCCAGATTTGTCTTCCGACCTCTGTCGGTCATTTCCTCTGTCATTTCTGTCACTTGACCTCTGTCGGTCACCACTTCTGTCGTTTCTGTCGTTTGACCCTTCTCTCTCTCGATTATCTCTTTCATATCGTTCATTACCAGATTTCTTCTGGTATCCTCTGCTGAATTCCCTAGTCAAGAGAGCTAATGATTTAGCTATCGAGGCCAGGGTTGTTTCTTCTTCTGCTGCTACTTCCTCTTCTTCTTCACTTTCCACCATCATGTTTTTCTTCTTCTTCTCCTTTCTTTCCTCTACTGTTTTCTCTTTTTTTGGTTTCTCTCTAGCCTCTGTAGTCTTACCAACCAATGCAAGAGGTGCAATGATCTGGGCTTTTGCTTGTGCTACCTGAGGCTCTTGTGCTGCCAATGTTCCATAGAGGTCTGATAGGGTCCAGGAATCTAAGTCTTGATTTGTCTGCAGATACATAGATAACTGAAGCCATTCTTCATTCAGAGACTTCAGGAACATAACGTTGTTTTCTTCAGAAGTTCTGTGGATGCCGAACTTCTTGCACTTGTTTATTAGAGAGTTGAACCTATCATACGTAGTTTGCAGAGATTCTGTTGACAGAGCTTTAAAGGCATAGTACTCATTTATGTATTGGGCTTTGCGGTTTTTCTGGGTTTTGGCTCCTCCTTCTAGTTGTTTTTCCAGTTCTTTCCATAGATCATATGCAGATTCACATGCATCCATGGACTGGAAAAGGTCATTTGGAATGGCCATAATCAGAATTCTCTTAGTTTTCTGAGCAACTTCGTATTTTGCCCAATCAGGATCAGACCATTTATCCTGGGTCTTTGGTTTTATGTCTTCTGGGATTTTTGGTGTGTCGTCTGTGCCAGGAACACGAGGTACAGTTATCATGGGAACGAAAGGAGGGTTACGGATATAATAAACCAATTCTTTGTCAGTACCCTCAAAGAAGTGAATCATTCGAATCTTCCATTGAGGGTATTCCTCTCTAAGAAGAGTGGGAGGTTTGGTTAAGGAACCAGAAGAGAAGAAGTTGTTTGTATTAGTCATTTTAAGAGAGATAAAATTATCCAGAAAAGGGTATGAACAGCAAGATTTACAGAGTATGAAGTGGATGCTTCGTATGAAGTTTTTAAGCTTAAAAGCTTTAAGCTGAGCACTAAAATGGTGTTTTTAACCAGAATAACAGATTCTATAAGTTTACCAAAGTTCGAATGAATCGAAAATGGCAGAAAAAACAGAAACTGTTTGATTAATATGAAGAATAGGTTAAAAATCCAAGTTTCTACCAAAGATCATTGTAGAGTGGATCCCTTGATATTAAAAATCAAGGTTTGCTCTGATACCAATTGTTGGTTCCTGTTTTCCTTAAACAATGATGATTATCCTTTCAGTTAGTTCAGATTGTATGGTGCGGAAGCGTATTTAAGAACTGAAAGATAATGTAAAGGTAGAAGAACATACAATATCAAATAACCAGTATGTAAGAACAGATGAATATCTCCAAGATTACTGTATTTGATATATATTAAGAACACCAAGAACATAACAAGAAAGAACTGCTGGTGTGTGTGTTTGTGCGTAGCTCTTATTATCCGATTCTTGTTGATGGAAGAACTCAACATGAGTCTTCCTTTTATACTACTACAAAGGGGACATACTTTAGACAATAAGGACTTATGCTACAGTAGACAGGATCGTATGAACAGTAGCAGGTACTGCATGCATTAAATGCGCATGTTCCAACTTGGACAGAGCCCTATCAGAGTTTGACACGTGTTGTTGTTGTCAGGGCATGCCTTAAGCAAGTGGATGAACGGATCCTGGAACAGTAGAAAGATATTTGTAAATCTTCTAAGTCTTCAGTATAAACCGCAGAGGATCTGTCAAGGGTGACAGAGGTTCTGCGGCTCGGTCCTCTGTGAGCAGTCTTCTGCTGATTCTTGCCTTCGGTATTCTTGGGTTCTTCTTCAGAGCCTCTATGGGTTACTTCTGTACTTAGACTATTTTCACTACTTTCATAACCAGAAAGATTGGAGCTAACAATAACGCAAATATTTGAATTCATATAGCGTTGGAATGTAATTGATTACTTTTGCCAGATGTTTAGGGTTTTCATAACCAAGTCCCCAATATTTGTTTAAAGAACTCACAAGCCTTGGTTTGTTCATGTGAATTGTTTGCTCAGTTTGACCTCTCAAATAAAGCTTCTTTTCCAAATCTTTGATTTTGTCTAAAAACTCTTTGTTTTGAGTGGTAATATTTTTCAAAGAAATTTCACACTCACTATTCTTTTCTTCCAAATCTTTGATTTTCCTTTAAAGCTCAGATATTTGAGAATCAGAAGATTTCTTATCCTCATCAAGCTTTTCTTGTTGATCTACGAGAGATTTATCAAGAATAGTTTGACTTAGATTTTTGTTTTCTTCTTTTTCCTTTTGCATTGTAGCACTTAGTCTCTCCTTCGGTGGATCATCAAAATATACTTCCATGAAATAGTCATCCATTGTTACCTGAAAATATTTAAAATGATCTTTGTCAGATACTTCGTGAGAAGTAGAATTATGCACACACGATAATCAGAAAAAAATCGATTAAAGTCAGAAAAATTTCCAAAATTAAAATTTGAATAACAAATTATAAAATTTGTCGTTCAAAAATTAATTCCGAAAAATTAATGCGGAATACTGGACTTTAAATCGACAAACCAGCAAAAAATAAGAGAAATATATCAGTTTCGATCAAAAGCAGGTAAAGATTGATAAAACGGACAAAAAATAAAAAAATACTAAAAATAGGGACTAAAAATGACAAAATACGAAACTAAAACGAAAAATAAGGACTAAAAGTGTAAAACACTAACACTTATAAAAGACAAGGACTAAAAGTGACAAAAAAATGAAACTTAAAAAAACACTAGGGACTAAAATAGTAAAAATCTAAAAGTTTAAAAGTCTAAGGACTAAAACTAACTAAAATGAAAACTTAAAATTCAAATAAAGTAAAAGATTAACTACAGGGACTAAATCTGTCAGTTTCTAAAACTACTTAACAGACTCTAACTAAAAGGACTAAAAATGTAAAGAACTTAACGGAAAATCTAACAAAAAGTTAACTAACGAACCTAACTAACACCTAACAAAATTAAGACTAAAATTTTAAGAAAGTCTAACAATCTAACTGAAAAACTAACGAAATCTAACAAAAAGTAACTGGACTTAACGGGATTTGGACTAAAATGTCACAAACTTAACGGTCAACTAATAGAACCGTTAGTTAATGTTCATTATCATCAACGTCGAAGATCATCGAGTTCCAGCTGCTGATTTCGTCATTTTTACACGTTGAAACTTGTTTCTTTTCTTGTCTTTGTGTTATAAGATCAACAAACAACAAGAGTTACCATTTAAAACAACCCATGCAACGTGACTATGACATGAATTTGTTTTGCAGCGTAATTTTGTTTTCCGACGAGGTGAGGTTTCAGACAACAACTAATCGGTGTTTTGTGCGATTAGAACAGTTCTCGTGCAATACTTGTTCGAAAAACAGGTTTTGATCGCACAAACAGTATGCGATAACTTGGTTTTATCGCACGAAATGTGTGCGATGAGAAATTCCGGCGACAACGATTTTATTCGATAATCTGATCTCACAACGTTCGACCAAGATTCTGATCGCACAATGAGTATGCGAGGACTTTGAGTGCAGGTGTTGTGCGAGAATTATGAGTTCTGATCGCACAAACCGTGTGCGATCAAGATGAACTCCAAAAAGTTGAGTTTTCCGGCGAGTAAAACCCAGAAACCGGTAGCACACGTTTTTCCGACGAACGGACTTTCAGCACACTTTTCGAACTAATTTATGCATCATTTTCAATTCTAAAAGTTGTAGCATGCTTAAAATTCTAAAACGAATCAATCTGTGAAGTTAACTTCGATCAAAGAACTGCACACACTCAAAATCAATCTTCTTCAACAAGAACATCGACGAATGTTGGGTCAAGAGATGCACACAAACAACTATTATCTTATTAAGAATTCAGTAGTTTACAAATTATTACAAAGACAATATATATACACAGTGAAGAGATGCAACTCTTCTCTAAACGACACAACCCCTTTTTACAGATGACAGTTTATTAACTGTCAAATATTAACTTTCCATAACCCAACGATCCTTACTAGCTTACATTTCAACATACCCCCTTAAGCTAGTAAGGGTAAAAAACTCCCAATTTCTCTTGCATGAGCTTGAAACTTCCAACTTGTAAAGCCTTTGTAAGACAATCAGCCAACTGCTCCTTTGTTCCACAGAATTCAATCTTCAATTCAGCATTTGCTACCAACTCCCTAATGAAATGAAACTTGATCCGTATATGCTTACTCTTTCCATGAAACACAGGGTTCTTAGAGAGTGCAATAGCAGACTTGTTGTCACAATAAATGATGGTAGGATGAACTTGTGAATGTTCCAATTCTGCCAAAACTGATCTTAACCACAAAGCTTGGCAACCGGCAATAGACAAGGACATATACTCTGCCTCAGCAGAGGATAGGGCCACAACACTTTGTTTCTTGGATTGCCAAGAGATAGCACCAGATCCCATGTTAAAAACATAACCTGCTGTACTTCTTCCATCATCCATACTCCCTCCAAAATCACTGTCACTATACCCTCTGAGTTTAAAATCCTTGCATCTGGTATAAACAATTCCATGATCTAGAGAACCCTTCACATGTTTAACAATTCTCTTCCCTGCCTCCCAATGATCTGACCTAGGTGAGTCCATGAACCTGCTAACTATACTAACAGAGAAGGCCAAGTCTGGCCTGGTTGCAGTTAGATACATAAGACTGCCAACCATACTCCTGTATAGGCTAGCATCCACATACTTCTCATTACTTCCTTTTGACAACTTTAATCCAAACTCCATGGGAGTGTTTGCTGGATTAGAATGTCCCATATTGAACTTATCTAACAAAGTTTGAGCATACCTTTTTTGTGAGATGAAAGTGCAGGATCTATTCTTACAATCAATATAGAAAGAAGTAATTGAGAAATTGTATGATCAAGCCCAATTGTATTCAATGATGCACAGAATTACAGATCTAAGAGAGAGATCACCTCAAAGATTACAAGGAATGAATACAAGTAATATGGGAAAAACAATCAGTTAGCAACGTAGTGCTAACCACTCTATTTATACTGCAACAAACATCTTAAAGCTACAGTACAAATAAGAAAGACTAATAAGAACATAACACGTGTCCTAATTAGTTTACACATTACTAAATAACGAAACTCGTCATAAGTTCTGAACAGGTAGTTCAGAACTTCTGAACATTCTTCTGATCACGCTTCTCAGAACTTCTGACTTCTCTTTCTCAGATCTCTGACTCTTCTTCTCAGAACGTCTGACTTCTCTTTCTCAGATCTCTGACTCTTCTTCTCAGAACTTCTGACTCTTCTTCTCAGAACTTCTGAACCTTCTTATCAGATCTTCAACACTTGGTTTATTGACAAAACTTCAGATCTAACAATCTCCCCCTTTTTGTCAAATAAACTTAAACTTTGCATCATCTAATTCTTTCAGAGCAGGAACAATTTTCTGAAGTAGCACATTCCTCAGATTAAGCCTCTTATCAATCTTGTCAATAATTTCTTGAATAACTTCAACTTGCTGATTTATTGCTTCTTGAGTTATGTTTGCTTCCTTTACTTTCAGCATCTTTTTCTCCAAATTGTGCTTTATGATCCTTAAAGTTCCAGAACAATATTTTGCAGTTTCCTTTGCTCTGAAGAAGATCTTTCCACTTTTGTTCTTCAAAAATACTCCCAGATCTGGATACTTGTGAACACTTCCAGTCTTTAACACCTTTTTCTGCTCATGATCTGTATTGGGATTTGCCAGATAAACACATGACTTTTGCAAATACAGAGCTATTTGGAAATCTGTATAGCAATGCCACCTTAAGATATAGAACATGGCCTCAATCACCACACTTCTTGCCTTCCTTTCACTTCTGTCTTTACTTGACTCTTTAAAACATAGAAAGCTGTGTAATCTGTAGAAGTCAACCACTGACAGTTTCTCAAAATCTGCATCAGTAAAATAATAAACCTTGCCATCTTCTCTCAAAACTTCAAAGGATAAGTACTCCATCTTTCTGAATTTCTTAACCTTCAATTCTCTGATTCCAGTGATTAGAAAATCTGAGTAAACAGCTTGCTTTGTTTTGCCAAGACATCTTGATTTTTCAGCCAACCAGATCTGAGTCTCCTTAGGTCTATCATAATACACATCCAAGAATTGTACCTCTTTTGGTTTGAAGAACTCAGGTAAATCAAATTCAAGAAAGTATCCATTCAGATCAATGGATATTTCATCTTCTTTTGGTTCAGACTGTTCAGTTTGATCAAAACTAGTTATCTGCACATTCTGAGGTGTTGTGTCCTGAACTTCTTCAACTTCATCTGACAAAATTTCATTCACTTCATACTCAGCTGGGAACACAAAATCATTATGTAGAATCTTTTTGGGATTCACCTCAGATAGCAACCATTCACTACTGTTTCTGATTTTTCTTCTAAAATCAAACCTCCTCTTCACACAGTTTATGCATCTCTTCTTTAAACTCTCTTTTTCAGCATCCACACTTACTTCCATTCTAATCAACAACCAATTCAGAGTTGCATCACTGTACTTCACCAACTCTTTTAATCTGAACAATTCAAGTCTTTCGTGAACCATATATGTGAACCCTTCTGTCTCCATTCCTTCATTCACAAAACCCTTCACATGCAGATCAACTTCTGTTTTCTTTGTGGGAGAACTCAGATTGCACTTTTCTTTTCTTTCTTCGATAGCCAACTGGAAGTCATACAAGTATGTATTTCTAACATAAATACCCAGAAGTCTTCTGCATTCAATTTCTATCAAGGCTTCTTCAGTGCTAGCAAAGAACTTGACTAGAAAGATCTGATCATCAAGAGTCAATCTGTGAAAATCAAATGTAGACATGGAAACCTTTGTATTTCTTTCTTTTAGTATTTCCATTCTAACGAACATTAAACCATTGAATTCATCTTGTTGAAACATCAGAACTTTCTCGATTCTTTTCTGAATATGCAGTTTTGAGTCAGGAACTCTGAACATGTTAGAAGCTTCTGAGTAGACCATCTGAGCTCTGTCATCCATAAAACCATCAATGTTACTTTCCAAAAGCACATACTCTCCTTCTGTGTAGTAGAGATTATCATATATTTCCTCAGGAAAAATATCATCATGAAATTGTCTGGCTAATGGCACATCACTTAACTCTAGAATGAAGTCACACACAGGTTCTTCTAGTCTTTGCAATTTAATCTTTGGAATCTCAATTGGTTTTCTGAATACATATTCAGAAGGCATAAAGAAGTCTTTCACTTTCACATACTCTTCTTCTGTATTTAACTCATCACAAAAGTTAAACCTAAAATCATCTTTAAAATCCTGAGAGTAATCCACAGTTCTGTCTTCTTCTCCCATTAGATCAATGGGTCTTATCACTTTTATTCCTTTATGAATTTTCTGAACACTCAAAGCTCTGACTACTTCATTATGCATTCTTCTGATCAATTCTTCATTCAACCTCCTTTCTTCTGATTCAGACTCCATTGCCCTTTCACTGTTATAAACCACAATATCTGTACACCTGTTTACCACTGTACTTTCCACTATTTCTTCTATTCTCAAATCAGCTTCCTCAATAGCTACAGTTTCATCTGAGTTTCCTTCCATCTCAGTATCCAAGTTCAATTCCTCTGTTTTATCTGATTCATTACTATCAATACTTCCCAACTCCATTTCTTCTGTATCTGAACTGTCAAGCTGTACTATCTGAATCATCTTCTTTAAATTTTCCTGTGTCTGATCTTCTGAACTTTTTGTACTGGCTAAGTGCATGTCTGCTATCTCAAAATCTTCTATGCCAATATCATCATCAGAACTTAACATGTTAGGATCTAAGCGCTTACCACTACGCCAAAAGCAATTGCTGGTGGAGAAGGCGCAACTTATTCCCATATAGCGTAGCAGCCAGCGCCACGTTTCGATTTAGGGAGATGCTGGTCAATGACCCAACAATCCCCCCCCCCCCCCAGCATCTGCCAGCACTCTTGGCTGCACAGCATGCCTTTGGCATTATAATGCACTCCATGGGATTCGAACCCGTGACCTGCTCTGATACCAATTGAAAGTCCAGGTTACACTCTTACAATCAAATATGAACAATTAAGATCGTATTAATAGCAACTGGTCATATGATCTATTAAAGATATTACAATGAATTTCTCTCTCAATAGATCTAACAATTTATGCGTAAAGAGTTATCCAAAAGGTTAGCCAAAGATTCAGTTAGCTACAGTTGCTAACTCCTATATATACTGTAGATAATAGCTAAAGCTACAGTACATATGAGAAACAGACTAATAGAACAATTACACGTGTCCTAATTAGTAACTGAATATAACAGATAATATCCCAAGATATGAATTCTGAACATACTTCTGAATAAGCGCTTCAGAACATTTGTCTTCATAGTCAGAAGTTCTGAGTCTCCTACTCAGAACTCTGAACCTTCTAGTCAGAATCCAACACTTAGAATCTTTTTGAGATTTCTCACTCAGAACTTCTGAGTCTTCTACTCAGAACTTCTGAGTCTTCTGAGTCTTCTTTAGTCTTCTTACTCAGAACTCAACACTTGTGTTTTTGACAAAACTCTAGACCTAACATGAGATTTTAATCTGATCATTCCCTTGCTTTACTTCAATCCCCAAGAAATAATGGAGAAGACCCATGTCAGTCATATCAAACTCTCTTTTCATAGAGTCCTTAAATGAGTCTATCATTTCCTGAGAATTGCCTGTAAAAACAAGATCATCCACATAGATACAGACTATGAGAATCATACCTGATACTTTCTGTGTGAATAGAGTATGTTCCTGAGCACATTTCTTGAAACCATTTGAAAGGAAATATCCTTCAATCCTACTGTACCAAGCCCTTGGGGCTTGTTTAAGCCCGTATAGTGCTTTCTTAAGGTAACACACCTTATGCTCTTCTCCTCCTTTGACATATCCTTCAGGTTGTTCAACATATACATCTTCTTCAAGGCTTCCATTTAAGAAAGCAGATTTGACGTCCATTTGATGGACTTTCCAATTATGTTGTGCAGCAATGGCAAGTACTAGCCTAACTGTTTCTAGTCTGATGACAGGAGCAAATACCTCTTGATAATCAATTCCAAATTTCTGCTTGTACCCTTTTACCACCAGCCTTGCCTTGTGTCTATCAATCTCACCTTTTTCATTTAATTTAGTCTTGTATACCCATTTGACCCCAATAGCCTTGTGATTCTTAGGAAGACTGACCAATTCCCAAGTGTTGTTCTTCATAATTGCTTCAATCTCTTTGTCCATTGCAATTCTCCATTTCTCATCTTGACTTGCTTCTTCATAGGATATTGGGTCTGCATCAGCAAATAGTGCAAAGTCCACCACATCATCTAAGTCTAACCTCCTTGTATTATTATAGATGTCTTGTATCTTCTGAACCCTCTCTTTGGTGTACTTTCTGGTGAAGATTCTGAGGATACTGTCTCTTGATTATTTTGATTATGAATTGAACTTACAGGAGAGTTAACTGTTGATGGGGTTGTACCATGATCATGTTGACTCACCTCAGTCTCTTTCCCTGATTCAACATCATTGATTTCCTGAGTAGTAGATCCCTCAACCTATGGTGAATCGTTCCAGGCTTTGTTCTCATCAAATACGACATCCCTACTAATAACAGTCTTCTTAGTGACTGGATTAAAAAGTTTATATGCTTTTGACTTTTCACTATATCCCACAAAGATGGTTTTCTCAGACTTATCTTCTAACTTGCTCCTCTTTTGATCTGGTACGTGTGCATATGCTATGCACCCAAAGGTTCTTAAGTGTGCAACAGTGGGCTTAAAACCACTCTATGCCTCTTGAGGAGTCATATTGGACAGACTTTTAGTTGATGTCCTGTTCATGATATAACAAGCACATGCAACTGCTTCTGCCCAAAAGCTATAATCCAGATTCTTGCTCTTCATCATGCTCCTTGCTTTTTCAACAATCGTTCTATAAGCCCTTTCTGCCACCCCATTCTGTTGGGGGTATATCTTGTAGTCATTTGATGATGGATACCATTCTCCCTTAGGAATTCTAGGAAGTAAGTGGAATTATACTCCCCACCCCCATCTGATCTAATTGCCTTAATTTGTTTTCCACTTTGTTTTTCAGTAAAAAGCTTGAACATCTTGAAAGTATTAAATACCTCTGACTTTTCTTTCAGAAAATATACCCACAATTTTCTACTATAATCATCTATAAACGTCAAGAAATACCTGTTGCCAGCAATAGAGGGGGTTTTCATTGGTCCACACACATCTGTGTGGACAAGCTCAAGTTGTTTTGTGGCTCTCCAAGCCTTTTTTTGAGTGAAAGATTCCCTTGCCTGTTTTCCCAACATACAGCCTTCACAAACCTCCTCTACTATGTTGATATTGGGAATCCCTCTTACTAGATTATGCTTATACATGTAGTTCAAATATCCCAAATTAGCATGACCAAATCTGTTGTGCCACAGAAGTGAGGTCTGCTTTGTGGTAATGTTGAAAGAAAATAATGTATCCTCTTTGAATCTAAAAGGAAACATCTTATTCTCAGTCATCTTTATTCTGCCCAGTGTGTTTCCATTTTGATCCTTCACTACGCATGCATCATTCTTGAATTGAAGTTCATACTTCTTTTGTAAAAGTTGACCAACACTCAGTAAATTGTGTTTCAACCCTGGAACGAAATAGACATTTGAAATCCTTTTCTGTCCCATCCTAGTATTGACCATGATTTCCCCAATTCCTTGCACTATTAGTCTCTTGTCATCTCCAGTCCGTACTTCTCTCTTCTGAGTTTCATCTACTTGAATGAAAATACTTCTATTCCCTGTCATATGGTTGCTACAACCACTGTCAATGTACCAATTATCATTAAATGATACTTCTTGAGTGTTCAAGATCATAAACATAGTATCATCCTCATCTCCATCTTCCATGCTTATGAAATTGGACCCTCTTTCTTCTGCCATTTTCTTTCTACAATATTTAGCAATATGTCCAAATCGTTGGCAGTGATAACACTATGGAGGGGATGAGTTTCTGCCTTTAAACTTTCCTTTGCTTTCATTCTGTTGATTCAATCCTTTATTTCTTTCTTGTGAATTAGAAGATTGCAGTTGAAAGGCCTGTTCGAATGATGAGGAATCGAATTGCCTCATTCTTAGTTCGTGTGATTGTAGAGTTCCATGCAGACCTTCAAGGGAAAGCAACGACAAATCCTTTGATTCTTCGATTGCCACCACTATGTATTCGAATTTCCTGGTTAGACTTCTAAGGATTTTCTCAACTACTCTTCTATCTTCTATAACTTCTCCATTCAATCTTAGTTGGTTGAGTATTAAGATCACACGATTATAAAATTCCTCTACAGTTTCTGAATCTTTCATCTTTAACCCATCAAACTCACACCTTAGAGTTTGTAGTTTTACCACTTTAACCTTGTCTTCTCCACGGTATGTCCTGTAAATCATATCCCATGCTTCCTTGGAGGAATTTGTGGAGGAAATT
The DNA here is from genome assembly GCA_033807775.1 of Saussurea involucrata. Classification (NCBI taxonomy): domain Eukaryota; kingdom Viridiplantae; phylum Streptophyta; class Magnoliopsida; order Asterales; family Asteraceae; genus Saussurea; species Saussurea involucrata. The sequence continues at coordinate 97,372,916 of CM066319.1, forward strand.
CGTTCAAATATCACTTCATCGACAGCCTGGTAGATCGTATAAAGAGCCTTTTTGTCTTTCTTCCTTAGGTCTCTTAACTCGTCTTCTTGTTCTTGATTTAATTCGTCAATCTCGATAGGTTCATCAAAACCTTGTTCGATGATATCCCATAATTCTTGAGATTCAAACAACACTTTCATCTGAATACTCCAGTGATAGTAGTTTCTCCCGTTTAATTTTGGGAGTTGTGTGTGTAACAAACTGTTTGATGTGGAAGCCATGTTTGACCGTGACTCTGATACCACACTGTTGGGTCAAGAGATGCACACAAACAACTATTATCTTATTAAGAATTCAGTAGTTTACAAATTATTACAAAGACAATATGTAAGTTCAGGATACACTCTTACAATCAAATATGAACAATTAAGATCGCATTCACAGCAACTGGTCATATGATTTATTAACAAACTGTGAATTACAAGATATTACAATGAATTTCTCTCTCAATAGATCTAACAAATTTATGCGTAAAGAGTTATCTAAAAGGTTAGCCAAAAATCCAGTTAGCTACAGTTGCTAACTCCTATATATACTGTATAAGAAAGGCTAAAGCTACAGTACATATAAGAAACAGACTAATAGAACAATTACACGTGTCCTAATTAGTAACTGATTATAACAGAAAATATCCTAAGATATAAGTTCTGAACATGTTGTTCAGAACTTCTGAACATACTTCTGAATAGGCGCTTCAGAACATTTGTCTTCATAGTCAGAAGTTCTGAGTCTCCTACTCAGAACTCTGATCCTTCTAGTCAGAATCCAACACTTAGAATCTTTTTTAGATTTCTCACTCAGAACTTCAGAGTCTTCTACTCAGAACTTCTGAGTCTTCTTTAGTCTTCTTACTCAGAACTTAACACTTGTGTTTTTGACAAAACTCTAGACCTAACAATCTCCCCCTTTTTGTCAAACACACTTGTACTTTTCATCATCGAATTCTTAGAGCAGGAACAATCTTCAGAAGGTGGTCTTCTGAATGCTTTGACAACTTTTGCTCAGAATTCTGAATAATCTGAGTTAACAACTTCTGGTCAGTCTTTAATCAGCAGCAGCAACGATTTCCAAATTGATTTATGTTATATATTTGCTTTTTCTTTGCTCCCCCTTGAAATGACAATTCTCATCTTCATTTCAGCTTTCATAAGATTTCTTTATAAGAAACAACCGATCAGTTTTCTTTTCCTCTTCTCCTTCTTAAAATAACATTTCTCTCTTTTGTTATTTCTGTACAAAAACCATATCAATCTTCAAAATCTTTAGCTTTTCTTCCCCTAAAGTTTTGGAAAGCAAAATCATCTTCAAAATCTTTAGCTTTTCTCCCCCTTGATTTTCAAAACTTTAGCGATGCTTTTTTTCTTCGAATGAAGTCTATGCTTTTTCTCCTCCTTAATAAATAACCTTGCTCCCCCTCAAAATAAGAATTATGGAGCAATTTGTTTTCTCCCCCTGAAAGTATGCATATATTTCATTAAAATTATTCATTTCAAATATAGTGCTTTAATGAAAACATTTATACAAGAAAAAATAAGATTCACTGAACTACACTTGATAACTACTAACATTTGATCATTTGAAAATTTTACAAAAGAAATCCAACTTAATGAAATTTATCAGATTTTTCAATCAAATGAAATCAAATGCATGTGTTTGGATTCAAATACAAGTCATCATTGCATATCAAGTTAAAAATGTTCAGTTTCAATCCCTTTATTAAATCTATTTGGTGTGCTTAGCATGCGAAATATGATTAGCTTCAAGAATATGCAATTCTAAAAACATATACGAATACTTTGCTCTACTCACACTATTTGTCCAAAATCAGGATTTTCACAAATTTACAGGTTTATTGCGACTTTGAATTTTCCCAAAGTATCAAGAGATATGTGCTCATTGGCATCTTTTAATTTTGTGCACATTGGCATCTTTTAATTTTGTGCTCATTGACATCTTTTAATTTTGTGCACATTGGCATCTTTTAATCAAAAAGTTTAGTAAGAATAAGATACATCGTTAAACATGACTTTCTATCTGGTTCTATAGCAGGATTTGGGTCATCATATCCCAAACCAGTTGGTCTTAGGTGCTAGGTGACAAGCACCCCTTGGAACTTAATTTCCCAAACCAGAAAGGCCACATCGATATATCTTAAACCCATTTGTACCAGTAGAACATGGCTTTCTATCTGGTTCTATTGCAGGATTTGGGTCAGCCGATCCCAGACCAGTTGGTCTTAGGGACTAGGTGACTAGCACCCCTTAGGACTTACTCTCCCAAACCAGAAAGGCCACAGGTACAAACTTTCAAACTAAATGATTTTATATATATTTATATTTCATCTCAATCACTTGGTACTAAAACGTAGTACTTCCCCCATATTTTCGTTTCCATCCATCATTCTGACATTTAGGCTTTTTGAGCATTATATTCTATATAAGTATAGATTTCATAACATTGAGCATTCGGCATAATTTCATTCATGTTTTGCTTACCTTTCGATTTAATTCAGAAGTGAAAGTTGAAACAAATATAGCTCAGATAATACAAAATACTTGTAAAATCACTCTTTGACACACATTTATTCATTGAATGAAAATTAAAAAAAATTCATATCATTGAATTAAATTTGTTAAGATTCAAACATTCAAAGCAATAGAAATAAAACATAATACAATGTTACCTTTCACCACTTGTTCCTTGAAACATAAAAGTATGACAGTTAAGGATATCACCTGAGAAATATGAGTTCTAAACTGATTTGTTTAGAAGTCTTAGTCTCTGAAGTACGGGTCCTGAACTGAATTATTCAGAATCCATTTTCATTTAAGTACGGGTTTTGAACTGATATGTTCAAAAACCTAAAACGTTGAAGCACGGGTTTTGAACTTTATCTTGAAACAATCAGATCAAATTTTGAGTCAATACTTCCTCTGAAATCAAGATAATCCTGCAAAATCAAGAGATTTTGGTAATCACCTACGATGATTCCTCATTAGATATCAAAAATTCAAATTCTGAGTAGTAGAGTCAGAATTCTGATTAGAAGAGTCAGAATTCTGAGTAACTTGTTCAAAATTCTAAGTATCAGAGTCAGAATTCTGAATAGTTGAGTCAGAATTCTGAGTAGTAGAGTCAGAAGTTTGAGTAACTTGTTCAAAATTCTAAGTATCAGAGTCAGAATTCTGATTAGTTGAGTCAGAATTCTGAGTAGTAGAGTCAGAACTTCTGAGTAAGAGAGTCAGAATTCTGATAAAACTATCCAGAGAAAATTCCTTAGAAAAATGTTTGGATTTTGTGATTTTTGAACATTCTGAACTTCAAATCACCATAACTTGCTCAAAAATCAAAAAATTTCAACCAAAATTTGCAGGGTTGTTCAAAATGTGATTCTGAACATATTCTCTTGAAATGTTTTCTACCAAAAATATCCACAACTATGAGTTCAATAACCCCAGAGTAAACAGAACTTTTTCGTAAAAAAAATTCTTTAAAGTCAACAAATTGATCTGTATGAATCAGAAATCCATAATCACATTCAGACCGAGTTTTGGACTGAAGTATCCAAAAGTCAAAATTCTCAATTAAGCACAACATCTGTTTTCAGTCATGTGTCAATATATGATCATTCAGCTTTACACATGAATAACCTGTAAAACAGATTAAGTTGACTTTGGTACCCATATGAACTTGGGTCCAGGTTTGTTAGGTGCAGTAGCATATGCAGATATTCTATAAGAACCATACCAGTGCTGAATAAAATTCTTGTTCACAAAATCATTAGTCCCACAATATGAACAACAAAGTTTCTTTTGTGCAACTCTGACTAATTGATTTACAGAATAAATCACATCAGGTTTAACAAAAGATTTTCTTTGAAATGTATTGTTCTTCTTGACATTTGAATTATGAACTTTTGATTTTGGCACTTCTTTCTTGGAAGTAGTTCCTTTAACTCTCCATTCCATTTTTATCTTTTTAAAAGAACAATTATAAGATTTATCAATAGCAGAATCATAAAACAGATTAGAAGAACGAATCTGATCTTTTGAACTATGATTTGATTTGTCAACAACTTTCGTTTCAAGTTCCCTAAACTTTTTAACATACAAATCAAACCTTGACTGCAAATCAGATTTGGACTTCCTCTCTATCATGATTTTAGTTGATAAATCAGATAATTTCTTAATAAGCCTCCTTATCTCCAAATGAAAAACTTTCTTTTCCTTCTCAAACTCATCTTTTAAGCATTTTTCTTTAAAGCCATTTACCTTCTTCTTTTCAGTCTCTTTCCTTCCATCTTCTAACTCTTTCTCCAACACATTTATTTTTACAGAAAACTCATTTAACATTCCTGTTTTCTTTTTCTCAAAACCATTCTCTTCTTTTTGAAAAACATTTTTCTTGCATTCAAACTCTTTTCTTTCTTTTGCAAGAATTTTCTCCAAATCAGAAATTTTCAAAGATAATTCAACAGACTTTGTTTCAAAACCTTTCCTCTCAGTTTGAAAGTCTCTTCTCTCTTTCTCAAATTTCACTCTTTCAAGTATAAGAACTTGATCAAAATCATAGATCTGTTTCAAGAGTTGACAATTTTTCATTTCACATGATTTGATTCTATTTTCAGACTCTGTCAACATTTTTCTTCTAAAATTGCCTTTCTCTTTCAAATCAACATTCTCTTTTTCTAACAACTTTATGTTTTCTTGAACCTTTTCAAAATCCTTTAGAAAATCATATTTCTCTTTTTGCAAAATCTTTATAACTTTTGCATTTTCGTCTTGTTTTGCTTGAAGATTAGCAATCTTGCTTTCAAAATGAACAATCTCAGTTTTTGGTTCAGAAATTGTTTCTTTTGCTTTTATAGGACTTAATTTTTGTAAATTGTCTGAACTGGTTATAGAAATTGCAGGTCTCACAACAACTTCAATAATCTCAGGCATGATGAAATGACAAATTCAAATATCAACTATGAATTATGATCAAAAATGAGAATCAACACAAATCTAGAATCATGCAAGAATTAATCAAATCTGTCACATGCATTTCATCAAACAGTTAGAGTACATGAATTAATGAAATCTTCTTTTCAACAAAAAAAATTTGAATACTAATCAACATGCAGCAGATATAATCACCTTGATCAAGAAACCAATCAAGAATTTTGAAAACATACCTGTGATCTCTGTTTAATTTCGAGAATTAATCAGCATAGAGAGAAAATCTTTGAATGACTTGATTGTAAGATATCGATTCAACAGAAAGACAAATTCAAATTTCTTGAATCAATGATAGAAACGAATTCAAGAATTGTTAGGAATTCAAGAATTGTTAGCAGCAGCGGAATCAATTGTCGAATTGATCAAGAAACTTCAAGAACGCGATCAAACACACTCTTGGACGAATTTGTTTGTTGATTGGCTCTGATACCAATTGTAAGTTCAGGATACACTCTTACAATCAAATATGAACAATTAAGATCGTATTCACAGCAACTGGTCATATGATTTATTAACAAACTGTGAATTACAAGATATTACAATGAATTTCTCTCTCAATAGATCTAACAAATTTATGCGTAAAGAGTTATCTAAAAGGTTAGCCAAAAATTCAGTTAGCTACAGTTGCTAACTCCTATATATACTGTATAAGAAAGGCTAAAGCTACAGTACATATAAGAAACAGACTAATAGAACAATTACACGTGTCCTAATTAGTAACTGATTATAACAGAAAATATCCTAAGATATAAGTTCTGAACATGTTGTTCAGAACTTCTGAACATACTTCTGAATAGGCGCTTCAGAACATTTGTCTTCATAGTCAGAAGTTCTGAGTCTCCTACTCAGAACTTTGATCCTTCTAGTCAGAATCCAACACTTAGAATCTTTTTGAGATTTCTCACTCAGAACTTCTGAGTCTTCTACTCAGAACTTCTGAGTCTTCTGAGTCTTCTTTAGTCTTCTTACTCAGAACTTAACACTTGTGTTTTTGACAAAACTCTAGACCTAACACAATATATATACACAGTGAAGAGATGCAACTCTTCTCTAAACGACACAACCCCTTTTTACAGATGACAGTTTATTAACTGTCAAATATTAACTTGCCATAACCCAACGATCCTTACTAGCTTACATTTCAACAACGAACACTTTTATCGACCTGCATATTTCAAAAACACTAATTTTGTTAGTGTTTTTCAAATGTAAAGATGTGAATCTGTTCTAATTTGAGAATAAAACAAATATGTGAATATTCAAACAATCAAAGAACATTCAAATTTGAACATCAAACCAAAGTAAAAAAAATCTCGATGAACACTGTTACTGTTGGTAAAAAAATATCCAAAATCAATTTTGTTGTTTAGAATCAAAACATTTGATTTAAAATCATTTCAAACAACAAATGATATCTATTTGTGAATTGAAATCAATCAAAAACATAAACGAAATCCGAATTTTTGAAGATTTTCAAGAAAAATCTCAAAAACTTCAATTTTCTTCAAAAAATTGACAAACATTTCTTCAATTTGTGCATAATCTGATCTGATCAAGCTCTGATACCACTTGTGATCCCAGATCTAATCAAGTAACAATGATGTAAGTCATGAGATCTTCATTAGAATAGAGAAAGAATACAAAGATGGGAGTGAGATCCACTTTCTCTCTCTAAACTCTCTCTCTAGAATGTCATCTATCATTCACACGTACGAGACTTCTTCCTAATTCTATTACAAGCTCCCAATTTATATACTTTGACTAACATACTAAGTACTTTGACTTTGACCTTTAAAGCCTCTACTTTGACTTTTACAAACAATTAACCATTAAACTTTGAATACATTTTATGCACTAACACGGAATTCTTTTGAGGGGGGTAGTATTGTAATAACCGTAATCTTATTTTCCAAGATGACAATAAAGGAGATTTCGAGAAGATGTCAAGTTGGAGGGTCTAAAATAAAGAAAAGAAAGAGGGCCTTTGTGCAATTAGTGAAAGGTATAAAACCCTTCATTTACCCTATTTTTCATTTTAATGTATGTGTGTGGATGCTGGAAGAACTCGGGAAGAACTTTGTGAGCAGCAATCGTCGTCTGAATCAGAAGAAATCAAAGAGGTGGAAATTGGGAGTTAGTCTCTACTTCAAGGTAATCCTTTATATCATCTCGTTCGTTATTCTTCTTTGTAATCATTTGAGTATTTGTAGAAAAATGGTTGAAAATGTTGTTGTCAATGGATTTTGGGGGATAATGTTGGGATTGACGGTTAAGTTAATGATAAGAAAGGTTTAGTCATGTTATTGTTCCATTAAAAGGATTAAAATCGGATCGTGGTGTGGATTATCGAGGGTTTCTGTACCTTGCAATTGATAAAACACGTATCCGAAAAGTCGCCAACTGTCCGGATGGGTTAGGCATCCGGATGGCTTGTTACCGGAAAGTGGTATCCGGATGGCTTTTTACCGGAAAAGTGGTATCCGGATGGCTTGTGTACCAGAAAGTGGTATCCGGATAGTTTGTAACCGGAAAATGGTATCTGGATGGTTACCGGATTGAGCTATCCGGATATGTGTTGTTGTAGTCGATTTATTCCCTCTTAAGAATCCTACTTATCCGCCAGGCGAGTTAGGTTGCGGTTTGAGAAAGCGTTGACAGTTGTTATCAAGGGATGTTCGGGTGGCTTATCCTTTTCATTATTTATCGTAGGTATTCCGTTAGAGATCGGAGGCGTAAGTGAGGAAGTTTAAGCAAGAACGACATGTGAGTTCTCTAACTGTTGAAAGATATTAAATGTGAATATAAATCAAGATGAGTTTATGAAATGGTATGTTTTATTATATGATAATGCATGTTGAGAAAGTAAATTATATGTATGCATACATTGAAAGTTGGCGTGTATTGGCAAAGTAGGGGGGTGTCCCGCCAATGCTCATACCGGGGGGGGGGGTGTCCCGTTTATGACATGGGAGGAGTGACCCAGTAAGTCAATGTGAGACTGACACGATGTCACTAATGTGTGACTCAGTGTGCCACTTACATGCGCAATTTTATATGAAAGCTTGATGTTTAAAATTTTGTCGTTTTTAATTGTTATGAAATGCTTTAAATATTTGATGTTGAAACTGTTGCCACTAGAGGGAGCTCATTAGACCTCATGGTCTAACCCTCGTATTTCCAAAATTAAACCTTTTTCAGAGAAGCAGTTGGTAGGGAGTTCCAGCAAGAACAAGGAGAAGATCTAGAGTGAGGATGCTTCTAGACGATAGTTGTTTCCACTTATTATTTATACTTTTAGTTTATATTCTCAGTTGTGAATAGGTTTTTCTGCAAACCTAATTTTGAAATGAATGTACTCGGTTAATTTTGGGGCCGTTTTGGGCTGGTTGTTTAAATATTAACTGTTATGCTTTATTTTAAATTATGGGTTGTTACACGATACACTTGAGAAGTTTAACCTTTATATTCTAAAATAAAAAGGGAAACTCTCATCCATAAATGAAACCTTAGATAAGTTAGATAAGTTTATTGCATAATTAGGTACCAAAATTCCCGAGTATTACAATCCTCCCCAACTTGGAAATGATTTCGTCCTCTAAATCTTAGCTAAGTGAATAATCGGGGATATCTTCACTTCATATCCTCTCCGGCTTCCCAAGTCACGTTGGCCCGACGATGATGTTTCCATTGTGCCTTGACCATGGTCACTTCCTTATGACGAAGTTTGTTTCCTCTCTAAGATCGCATCAGGTTCTTCAACACAACGGTTGTCCTCGTCCACTCTTATTTCTGAGAGAGGTGTGACGCTTTCTTCTTCCGGTAGACACTTCCGAAGGTAACAAACATGGAATGTGTTATGAATTCCATTCATCTCCGGTGGAAGTTCCAATTGATAAGCTTGGAGTTCCACTCTCTTAATTATAGTGAACGGTCCAAGGAAACGAGGACTCAACTTCCCACGTTTTCTGGACCGAATTATGCCTTTCCATGGAGACACTTTCAACATCACACGATCTCCCACTTGGAACTCTATCGATCGCCTTTTCTTGTCGGCATAACTCTTTTGTCAATCCTGAGCCGCCTTCAAGCATTCACAAATATTTTTGACTTTGTCGGTCGTCTCTTGAATGATCTCCGGATCGGCAAACTATTTATGTCTCACCTCTAACTAGCACACGAGAATCCTACACTTCCTACCATACAATGTTTCAAATGGCGTTGCACCAAGGCTAGAATGGTAGTTATTGTTCTAGGCAAACTCTACCAATGGTAGGTGAGAGTCCCAACTACCTCCAAAGTCGACCACACAAGATCTTAACATATCCTCCAATGTTTGAATCGTCCTCTCGCTTTGGCCGTCGGTTTGGGGATGGTATGTCATGCTCAACTTCACCCTTGTACCCACTTCTTTTTGTAACCCGTCCCAAAAATTTGAAGTAAACCAACTATCGGAATCGAGACTATGGACAAAGGTACACCATGCCTAGAAACTACCTCATCAATGTGTAGCTTTGCCAACTTCTCCATTGGTAACGTCGCCCTCATGCCTAGAAAATGGGCACTCTTAGTCAAACGATCTACTATCACCCAAATGGTAACAAAGTCTATGGTAATATGATCCCACTTTCACTCGGGTATCTCTAAAGATTGGAGACTTCCATATGGTCGTTGGTGTTCGACTTTCACTTGCAAACAAGTCACACACCTCTCTATATAGCATGCTACATCTAACTTTATGACCGGCCACCAATAGTGTAACTTCAAGTTTCTATACATCTTTGTGCTTCCCAAAATGGATAAAGTACTTGGACTTATGTGCATCTCTAAAAGAATTCTTGGTTACCTTCAACCTTGGGCACCCAAACACGCCCATCAAACAACTTCACCCCATGACTATACTCCGTTAAGAGTAATCGTTGCTTTGTCATCTCTTCTTCTTTGAGGTTCTTTTCCAACAAAGCTTCGGCTTGTGCTGTCTTAATCCGCTCATTTAGACTTAAGACTAATTCAATTATCGAAAGGTTGGCCCGAAGACTCCCACTATAATCCTTCTGACTTAGCGCGTCGGCTAGTACGTCTGCTTTACCCCGATGGTAGAGCAATTACAATCATAATCCTTGAGTAACTCGAGCCATCTCCTTTGTCTCATGTTCAATTCTTTTTTTTTATCAAAGACATACATTAAACTCTTATGATCCATGTAAAGCGTACACTTCGTGCCGTAGAGGTAATGACGCCATAACGTCAAGGCAAACGCCACCTCCGCTAACTCCAAATCATGGGTATGGTAATTCTTTTCGTGCACCTTAAGTTGTCTCGATGTGTAGACAATAACTTTTCCCCTCTGCATCAAAACGCAACCCAAGCCCATATTTGACGCGTCGCTATAGACTACAAAGTCTTCCGATCTTCGGGTAAAGATAAGATTGGAGCTCTGCAAAGTTTCTTTTGTAGGGTCTGAAACGCTTTCTCTTGCGCCTCGGTCCACAAGAATTTCACAAACGTCTGAGTTAAAGCCATCAATGGAGAAGCAATCTTGGAAAAGTCTCGAATATATCTCCGGTGTTAACCCGCTAATCCTAAGAAGCTTCGAATCTCCGATGGGCTCTTGGTAGGTTCCCAAATCATCATAGCCTTGATCTTGGAGAGATCCACCTTCACTCTATCTCGTGTGACAACGTATCCCAAGAATTTAACCTCTTCCAACCAAAAATCACATTAAGATAATTTTGCATACAACTTCTCCTTTCTTAGGACCTCTAAAACGTCCCGAAGATCTTTCTCATGGTCTGCTTCATCCCGTTGCCACGATCACCACCATTGCCACCACGACTACTATCATGACCACCACCGTCACAATTCAATATTATCATTATCATTGTACAATCCTATAATTTAAACAACAAAGGATGAAATATCATACATATATTTTAATCATTTGTTATTATTCCATTTCAATTATGAAAATACATTCTACCAATAAAACATACGTGGTCAAAATTTATTGAATTTGATTCCAATTCTTTTAAATTTTATTTGGGAGTGCTTATATTTTTAACTTATGCTTATTTGCTTATGTGGTGAGGAAAATCAGTTTTTAACTTATGCTTATATTGGTAGTGTTTATATTTTTAACTTATGCTTATTTGCTTATGTGGTGAGGAAAAACAGTTTTTAAAAAGGGTTTGTTAAAAATTGAGGGTAAAAAGATAATTTGGATAGATAAGGAAATAAGGAGAAGTAAATAAGTAGGTATGAAATGACTTATCAAAAACAACTTATTTGTGGTGAGGAGAAGCAAATAAGCACTTTTTATTTTTTCTATCCAAACACTCCAAATAGCTTATTTGCGGTGGAAGAAGCGATAAGCAAATAAGTCACAAATATAAGCACTCCCAAACACCCCTTATTTGATGCAATCCATTTTGGAAATCAATGGACCCCTAACCAGATTTCATTGAATATCAATTGGAGTGTCTTTGATCTTCCATCCCAAAACTATCTATGAAACCCTCTTCAACAATTTGAAGGTCAATCCAACTCACGTGTATAAGATAACTTTCTAGAACGAGACAATTGTGTTGCCCCCAATCGAAGATCACAATCTCAGAACTCAATTTTGACCACAATCGCTCTTCTGAAAAGGTGAATTTTCTGGGCACTTTTGTGTTTTCAGGTTTGATCATCACCGTTCGCCGGAGTCCGAATAAGTGAGAAATTCACATTGACCAACAATCTTAACCGACTCGGTGTTTATTGATACAAAATACGAATATGGTCATGATTCTAGGGTTCAACTTCAATTTCAATTTCAATTTCGTGAATTTTTGAAGAAAAAGGATTGTGCATATGACGGAAGATATCAAGAAGAAAATCCATGACGAAGAGGGCAAAGGTAAAGGTAAAGTTAGTTGGGATAATTCAAGAGCGACACAACAAAATAGACCATATCATCGCAATAAAAAGGAAGAAGACGAGATAGGGATTTGGGGAATTCTTCTATTTGGACTAATCGGAGCTACTGCAACTACTCTCGCTGTGTGTATTTTCTTTCTTCTAAGCTAAATATATTCTGTGCCATGATTTATTCATTATATTGTGTGAATTCTTCGATCAAGTCATCGTCTTTGTGGTTATGAAGTTTGAGTATTTTAGCTACCTTTGGTCATTACTTATTGGGAGTGTAATTTCTGCATCTTAATTTATTGGGAATTGGTTCATTAGAGTGAAATTGGAATGAGAAAAACATAAAAAGCTTAATGATTTCTAGGGATACCCATGATTCTTAGTATTATGGTTTATGTAAATGGCAAGGTTTATGTAATTATGTTTGTTCAATGTAAAACATGACCATTACTCATTTAACAATCTTAGAGATAATAGTAATTGATGATGAATTATGTTGGTTGATTGCTGCCATAAATATTTGATCTTTCTTAAGACATATGAAGATGATAGTTGTGTTTGGGGAAACTAAGTATAGGATTCTTATCAAAATAGAATTAAAAAAAACTTTCAAACCAATTGAAGGTGAAAGTTCCCAAAAGTTAAAATTTATGTCACTTTCCACTTGAGTTGTTTTAGTATCTTGAAGTTAAACATCTTTGGTTCACATGATTCATTAAACCAAGTTTAGTAGTAGATAAAGTGATATTTGATATAGCATATGTTAGAGTTGGGTACGTATTTATGACATCTGTAACAATTTGATAGGTTGGACATATGAGGCAAACAGTTGATTGGTTTTATTCTCAGGTAGCATAAATATATATAATCATATGATAATAATATCTGTTGAAGAAAAGAAACTGATTATGATTGTTATTACATATTCACACAAGATTACCAGGTCACAGTCATGGAAAGGTGCCACTGGTCGCTCTTTTCGATCGAGTTTTCAAGAGGAATCTTGGAAAAGATATAATCGTCGCATGCAGGAAGAGTATGAAGAAGAGATGGAGAGAGTGGTAACATACAGATATAATTTGCATCTTGTTTTGATTTTTATTTTCTTTTTTTCCGAAGTGTGCTTCATATGAACTAAATAGATGTAAGTTTTTGTAGGAACGTATAAGGCGCATGCAAAGTGTGTTCAATAGGGAGAAAAATAAATATAGAAGGGGTTACGAGAGTTGGAGGGAAAATAATGGAAGTGGATATCATCAACAATTTCAAAGGGATGATTGGTATTGGAAAACTGATGCATCACAAGGAAATAATTGGAGGAGTAATAATTATAAGGAACCTCCTCGCTCCCCTGCAAATTATTCCTTGTCCCATCACTATGCAGTCTTGGGTCTCACCAGGTAAACCTTTCTTATGACATTTTAATACATCCTTCATGTTATTTGTACAACCATTTGTACTTTCTTTTTAATTAAAAAAAAAAACTATAAGAATAGCATATGAATGTGTGGTTCAAATTTAATTAAAAAAGAAGTCTGCTTCTTTTTCTGGTTTTTGAAACAACTTGGGTGAAATGGGGGGGTTCTATTGGAGACATTATAAGATTAAAATAAATTATATTTCAAATTTATTAACTTGAAATGGTTACCTTCTTTGTGTCCACATATTTCTTTCTTCTTGTTCATGTTATTTAAACAAGTGGTCACTTATTTTCATTGTTATTTATCTTTTCTTGTAATAGGTCAACGAAGAAGCCTTACACAGATGATGAAATTAAGGTAAATGACATATTTGGTTTAATCTTTTATGCTTTGTTTGTGCTTTTAGTCCTTTGCATTAGCATTTTTCACATATGATGAGTCGTACAACTTTTCACATGCAATGACTAGATTAATAACAATTGAGGTTTTTGATTGATGCAGACAGCATTCAGGAGCAAGGCAAAGCAATATCACCCTGATCAGAATCAAGAAAACAAAGGTAGGCCCTTTCACCTTAATTTATTTGATCATATTATAATAAAGCCATAACCAAAAACACTTTTGATTATTTAATTATATGCATCTATTTTGTGTGGGTTCTTATCACATTAACTATAACTATAAATCATATTTACAATCTTAAGCAATAAAAAGCAGTTTCTAGCACCACATTATTGATATCTAAGTGACAAGAATTGGCGATTCAACTAATCATGACAAGAAATACACCGTGTCATTTTCATAATCTCTCATTTCTTGATTCTCAAATGAAACTATAAAACAACAAATACTGTCATTTTCATTAAGCTCAAATCGCTCATTTCTTCTTCTACTGCCTCTCTCTCTCCACATTCCAACTTTTAGAACTGTTCTTGTATAGAACTAACTAGCCTAGGAGTCTCATTATCGGTGGTTATACTTGTGGTTAAGGCTCTAAAGCTAGAAGACATTTGTTATATGAAACATAGAGTGACAAAGGGTGCTCAGTAAGTAAGGTTATTTTGAATTAACTCTAAACAAACTCTTGGGGTTCTGTATGTATGGGTTGACTCATTTTGTTTTTCAATGTCAAAATTAAGGAATTGAATAGACACATCATGGATTATGGTTCGGTTCATATCAAGGCATTCTTTCATCACCTAAAATTCACCTATAGCCGGGATCTTCAACGGCAATAGTTTTTCGAACTCTAGGAGTAGAAAGTTTTAGCAAATTCATCATTAAAGTTTCCAGTAGTTCGATTCAGCACATTTGTTTGTGAACTACCACCAACTTTTTGTTGATCTATTGTAGTTTCAAAATAGGCTGAGCCATAGCATCACTTTCACCAACTTTTTCTTCATCGATTGTAGTTTCAAAAATAGGGCTAGGTTTGTGTTAGGTTCTGCAGCTCTTGTATCCTTGGCCCTCTTTGGTGCATTTCTGAGCAAATCCGAAATTAGAATCGTAGATGTTTTGATGGCAAATTTTTTTAACTGTTTGATCGTGGGTGCCATACTTGTTTATTGGTTCTCAACCATGATGTTGATGAGTGTTGGAAGCACATAGCTAACGATGGTTGATGAAGTGCAAAGGCAATTCGTCACCATTCCGGAAGGCACTACCAAGCCGAATTACGCTAGCTGTGTCAAGATACCCATCAACGCGTCTATTAAAGAGATGGTTTCTTCTTGTTGAGTGCCGGAAGAAAATGGTGATGCATGGCGGTCCGGGAGGATGAAATACCAATTTGGCGACCAACTCATAAGTCCGCCAATGAACACAACTGATTTGTGTCGTACACTAGTAGGAAGTTAGAGATGCCTACATTTAACAAAAAGGACCTAAAGTAGTGCATTTTGAAGGTTATTGTGAATTATTGGAGTCAATTTCTTCTTGATTTTGTTTCCACCTTGAGGACAAGGTGTAAGTTTGGGTACGGGTATTGTTATGCCTATAGCAACGGATGTACAAGTAGTTAATGCGTAAGTCATACAAGTAGTGCGGAGCTTTAGTATAAATAATAGGGTGAGGAATTAAAAGACATTTTGGGCGTAGTTTGTGTGAACAAGTTGTAGCCTCTCGAATGCTAGGAAACACCTTCTATCTTCATTCAATGTCACCCATATGGAACAACTATAAACCAGACAAAACCAAGAAAAACTACATACTAAAGGGCATTGGTTAATGTTAACTTTGGATCAGTAAGTAATGGCTGGCCGGAGTTGTTGTGCATAATTGCTTCAACCCTCTTTCGAGACGGAACAACTTTTCTAAAATGAAACTCACATTTACTTTCCTAAAATGCTAATGTTGAAAAGAAACCTTAAGATAATAATAAAAAATTATTTTCTGGATCTACGTCCCTAACTATTTTCACATTATGATGACCATAGTCATCGACCAATCAAACTTTTATTTAAATCACAACTAATCGAATTAACCAAAACAGTTGAATAATAAATACATTACATCCTAATTGATGATTAACATTGTAACAAAACATAAATGAACAATAAATACTCAACTAAACATGATTGGTACTCGACAGTCAACAATACTAATCATGAACGCTGGAATCCATATCAAAGCATGTATAAATCATTGATTAAAGAAATAAATAAGGTATGAATAGGTGCAGGAAAATGAACTTGTTTGCAAAAACTTGTATAAAATGGGGGAAAACAATGAAATAGAACGAAACCCACTAAATAAAGTGCAGGAAATAATTTCAATTGAAGAATGTTGTAGAAATATAATGCAGGAATGTAAAGAATTCAAAGTAGTGCAGATAACTTTTATGAAACAGAAATGAATTAATTAAAGAGATGCTGAAAATATGAAACAATACTTGGAGATGATGAAACAAAAAGAAACAAGAGTAAAATACAAATTTGGTCCTTGTGGTTTATCGAAAATAACACTTTTCATCCCTACACTTTCAAAATTACAAGATGGCCATTGTGGTTTATAAAAACGTCTACATTTGGTCCCTCCCTTTTACGTCCGTGAAAAATTCGTTAAATGAGGAGCGTTTTCGTCATTTATAGATTTTTTGTCTTTTACCCACTCAAAACCATAGACCAAAATCATAAATCAATTTTGGTTGGGTAAAAGACAAAAAATATCTATAAAATGACGAAGATGCTTCTCATTTAACGTCCGTTAGAGGGAGGGACCAAATTCGGACATTTTGCAAACCACGATGGCCATCTTTTAATTTTGAAACTGCAGTGACGAAAAAGTGTTATTTTCGACAAATCACAGCGACCAA
Organism: Saussurea involucrata; assembly: GCA_033807775.1. Taxonomy (NCBI): domain Eukaryota; kingdom Viridiplantae; phylum Streptophyta; class Magnoliopsida; order Asterales; family Asteraceae; genus Saussurea; species Saussurea involucrata. Next base: position 97,389,595 of record CM066319.1, read on the forward strand.
ATTTGTAATTTACGCAAGTAACAATGAACAAAAATCTACTTGGAAACAACTATTAAAGGATTGAATCCAATGCAAACAAACCCATAAAATATAAGAAGCAATGGAACAAGCTAATAATACCAAAAACTAGCTAAAGAACACAAACCAATGCAGAAAATTAATGAGATAAGGGAAGGAGATACTTAGAAATGTGTAGAAAAACAAATGCAGATTGGATTTCCACTTGCTTAAGCTTAACGAACAAAAGTCTCCTCTCCGCAAATGTAATCACTTACTCAAAAACTTGGAGCACAAGAGGGAGTTTCTTACAAAATGTATATGATAATGATCATGGAAGTCCTTCAAAATATAAGTAGTCCTGGAAAAATGACAAAAATGCCCTTTCTGATTTGGGTTGACGGGCATTCACAGTCATGAAGCATCTGCTTCATGATCCTGAAGATCAAACAGAAGAAATTCGAAGGTAGAAAAGCATGGGTTCACGATCGTGAAATCAAAATAAAAGTTGTTTAAGGATTAAATGCAACTATAACTAATAAAGTTAGTGCATAATATGCAATTAACATGAATATTTTCTGGAGGGGTTGTATAATATACATGTCCTCGAGCAACTCTTCGTTTAGGAATGCAGTTTTAACATTCATTTGTCAAATCTCATAATCATGGTGTCAACTATGTCGCATCAAATACGCAATACTGAATCTAGCAAATTTTATTGCAATGAAGTACTTATAACCACATATAGCGTCTATGCTCATCGGACCACATACATCTGTATGCATAATTCATAGTACATTAGTTCTACAACTTGTATAGACTACATATTGGCCATATGTATCCCAACATATGTTGGTCTTAACCATATTCTTTTAACCAGAGACATTTGAAGACCACACATATTCTAAGGGTTATTTATTATTGTATATTTGTATGTAATGCATAACAAAAAACAAAAATAATAGCTAGAGAACGGCCTATAATATTAATGTAATAACTCAGTCCAAACTTACAGTGACACGATCGACTTTTGGGCATATCACCGTTAAGGGTGCGTTTGGTATACTGGACAGGACAGAACAGAACAGAGATCACTGTCCCATGTTTGGCAAAACTTTTATGTGGAACAAACAGGAACAGAGTGGAACAAGCTGGAACAGGCCTGTTCCACCCCCACCCCATGGAACAAGCTGGAACAAGGTGGAACAGACTTATGTTTTACTAGTATAACCTCAAAATAAAATCAAATTCTCTTCTAAAACATCAAATACACGTTATATTTTATAATTTATTCATTCTTTACATTTTATTTATTTGTATTTTGTCTAATGTTATCTGTTCTGTCCAGTTCTGTCTACCAAACGTTGAACAACTGTGTTGTCCTGTTCTGTTCTGTCCTATCCCGTCCTGTTCTATCCTGTCTGCGTACCAAACGCACCCTAATAGAACAAGGATCACGTTCCACGTTTGGCAGGACTTTTATGTGGAACAAACCTGTTCCACCCCCACCCCATGGAACAAGTTGGAACAGACTTATGGTTTACCAATATAACCTCAAAATTAAATCTAATTTTATTTTAAAACACAAATACGCCTTCTTCTTTATATTTTACCCATTCTTTAAATTTTATTTCTTGTATTTTATGCTCTTTAAATTTTCACTTTATTTTCCTCAAAATATTATTTTTATATGGTTTCTATGTTTTGATTAATTTATGTAAATCATTAAATATTAATAGCAAAAAAAAGTATAGAAAATGTTAGAAAATAAAAATTGGAAACTACATAAGATTTTTATTTTGGTCACTTTAATTGTCTTGAAAACTTTCTAATATAATATTTTGTTATAAAAGATATTTATTTCATTTTAATGAATCAAAATATATAAACAACTTATTTGGGGTAAATTGGTCATGTCGTCTGTTCTATCCAGTTCTGTGTTACCAAACGCTGTACAACTGTTTTGTCCGTCTTGTTCTATCCTGTGTGCATACCAAACACACCAAGGGACGTTCCAGATTGTTGTTAAAAATTTGACACTTGTGTTGTGCTGCAGATGTTGCTGAAGCAAGGTTCAAGGAGGTTATGACGTCTTACGAAGCCATAAAGTCCGAAAGAAAGGGGATGAAATAGAGAAACTGCAGAAATATGCAATTTTGGAAGTGTATTATTGCTCTTTAAATCTTCATATGGCACTTTCGGGGCTACCATCGACATAAATCCCTGAAGCATTCAAGTCGGGATTCGAGTAGTGTAATATAGACACCCTAATATTTGTGGGTTCTTGCAGAGTTTTGATTCTTGACAATATATCATATAGTTGCCAAAGGATTGTAAACAAATAATCAAATGTTTGGTGATTTGTTCCTGTGCTAAATAAAATTTATGTCAGATTAGGAAAATGTGGTGGCTGCCCTGCCCGTACCCTAAATAGATCTGAACCGACGGTTGTGGAGGGAGTATTGGCAATATACAAACTCTTATTCTTCAAACTGTTTGGAACTTGAACTTGTAGGTGTTTTAGCAAAAAAAAACTGTAAAATTTGGATAGGTATCGTCGTTGATGGAATGCAAATCGAAGCAAATTATTTTTTATTTTGATGTAATTTGACTTGCAAGGACAATTATTAAAGAACACGATTAATGTTGATGAAACATGGGAGTGATTAGCGGGTGAAATGCTTTTTCGTCAACCATAAGTAGGATCGTGTAGGAGGGAACAATTTTTTGGGCTCAATTATGTTGTTTTTTAAGTTTTAGTCTTTTGGCGAAACATGTTGGTAAATTGTGTGGATCCTAGAAAATGTAATCAATAACAATTAATCAATCAATTAATCAACAACACAATGATTTCAAGTTGTCATCCATCTCATTGATAATCAAAAGGTTTTACAAAGAATAATACGGCTCTAAAAGCTAAATGATGGATTAACCTAATTCCATAAGAAAGAAACTATTTATACATTTTAGGTATTTTACAATATTAGCCCACACTTTAAAACAATTACACTTTTACCCTAACAATCTTCCCCTTTGGCTCAAAGTTTGGAACCAGCAGTTGCAACAGCTAAGGCAGGAATCGTCGGTTTCTCGGTCGGCATCCCAGATATGTCTCTATTCTTCTCATGGCTTTTCTGAATTCGATTCGGTCTTGCAGTTCATCGAGAGTTCGGATCATAAGGTTCCTTTGGGTAGTTGGCATTTGAAATCCAACAACTTGGCATTCGTTGCGCTGATGAATCTGTACAAGTTGTAGTCGAATTGCTTTCAAGGTACCGTCGCAATATTTGGCAATTTCGAAAAATCTCAGAAAACGTCTTTCTCCCAGTTGATTTTTGTAGATTACTCCGAATTCCGGTTCAGACAGGATGGTGTAGAGAAGGTAATCGTCGATGTTCGATAGTTGGTTGTTCGGTCTTCGGACGTTTACAATAGGTTGGTGGCTTTCAAGTGAGAGCTGGAAGTCGAAGACGTTGTAGTACAGATACTGGCGGTACATGAAACGTCTGATGGCTCGTAGGGCAATCTGGATGTTGAACTTGCGAATCTGTAGGTTTCGGAAGTGGTGATACATGAATTCGAAGTCGTCGATCCTTAAGTGCTGAAAGTCTGTTTCAGAAAACGTGTAGATCTGCCCATTCTTCCTCCATACCTTGAATTCTGGATACCAGATCTTGTAGAATTGCTTGGCCACCACCTCTCTAACTTGACCAATCTAACTCTTCGGGTGAACATTCTCTTTCCTCTGTGCTTTACCCCTTACTAGAAAGATATACTCCATCTTGAATTCCTCTGATTCTTGACCAACACCCAAAACTGCATACGGGTCCAGTCTACGAATGCGGTGAGCAAACAACCATCTTTCGGTCTCTTCAAGGAAAGATGCTCGAAGTCGGACTATTCGATGTTTTCTTTCAGATTCACTGATCTCTGGTTGATTGGCATTGGAAGGACCGACTTGATTCAGATCTGGTTGAGCTGATTGCGGAGCAGATGGTTGTGCCTAGGTAAAAACAGGTGGAACTGGGACTGTTGACGATTGATGTGCATGAGAGACTGCTGGGGATGTGATCGGGTTGAAGTGGATATCTTCTGGGGTTTCACCGCCTAATACCTCGTCGAGAAAAGTGTCTTGCTGCTTCTTATACCATGCAGCTCTGGCAACGGCGTCTTTGTCATCTTTAGGTTCAGGGAAGTCAACTTCTGAATCTGATACGACTATTAACTGAACTGGTTGACCTTTGATCAGGAAGAAGTTATCGAAATCCAGGTCGTCGTCGTCCGAAGGGATGTTCACAGTTTCAGCTTCCGTTGCCATGGTCATCCGGATCTCCTCGTCGTTGACCTTAGGCTTTTCAACCGTCGGTTCAACTTCCGGATCAACGTACAGTACAATCTATTTGTTGCTTTCATCACCATATAACCCTGATTCAAACATCCGAGAGACTCTCTGATGTATCATCATCAGGTTGATCATCTGTACCTGTGACTGACTGCTTCACCTTCTGCCACAGTTTGATTTTCTGATCGGTCTGGGGCTGAGGTGTCACCAAGCTTGCGCTTCTTAGCATTATCCCCATCATGGTCATCGGGGTCTTCCTCGTGATCATGCTGGCGTTTGTTGCCGCGAGCTTGTGACTTGCAGGTGGTCTCTAAGATGGTAATGCGATTGGTTAACGCATCAAGAGAGGTACAGACAGATGTGAGGCTTTGTGTTCGACACTGTCTCGGAAAGCATTGAACTCGGAGGATGTAAGATGAGTGGTGGCTGGTGTTTGGGTTGGATCTGGGTGAGTGGCATGTTGTTGGCGTAGAAGGTTTAGCATATCCTGATATTGCGGTGTGTCGGGGTTGAGAGATAGTAGTTTGGCTAACAATAGGGTCTTTAACTCATCGACAGGAAGGTCGGCAGTTGGTTGCACAGGAGCAGGTGGGGCTTTTGTGGAGTAGGTCGGGGTTCTGGTTCAGTATCGACGATTGGACCTTTTCCTTTTAGCAGTCGCTTCACCTCGTCAAACTGAAGTTTCATTCTATCTTCCATGGCCTTTAGATCCTGCTCGTATTGTTCCCTGATAATGAAAAAGGGTAAGATAACTCCGGGATCACTTAGATTGCCCGTTGAGGTAACAACCGGTGAGGTAGTACCACCTACGTTCACAGCTGGCAGTTGGATAGCTGTGGTAGGATTTCCATCCGATCCTCGCAAGCTGCTCAAAGGCAGACTCACTCAGGACGTTCCGATTGGGTCATGTACAACACCGATGGTAGCAGTAGATATGACCTGTGTCCTAGCCAAAGAAGATATAATCGTATATAAAGGCGCTAGACTCAATGGTGTAGTGAAAGAAGACGAGACCGGTGGCTGCTGGTCTCTTGTTTCAATATCAGCACCTTCTGAGTGAAACTCAGAAGGCCTAATAGCGTATGTGCTAAATCCTCGTGCTCAAGTGAAACAGGTGTCTATTGAGAGACACCTGAGTGGCTATGAGGGCATGCAATTGCGTCGCTGGGTCCACGGCGGCTTCTTCAATACCCAGTCCCAACGAATGAGACTGGATAGCAGATGTGGCTACCTGGCTTAGATTTGGCTGGAGAAGCTCACGTGCTAGCTTCTCTAACAAGCTAGTTCTCTCATTGTTATTCTTTGATCTCCATCCTCTCACTCTCCCTCCGCTTTCCTTATGTCTCCCAAATTGGCTAAATGTGCGGTTGATGGGGCATATGATGTGGTTGAAGTGGAATCAGTGTCGACGGTCGTTTCGTTTGGACCGATGCGTTGATGAATTCGTTGTCTTTGGATTGCTCGGTCAGTGGTAGACTCGGTGTCTGATGATTCCTCCTCGGAGCCTGAGGCCGATCCAGATTCACTCGAGCTACGTGAGCCATCAGGTGAAGGATCGCGAACTAGGCCTTCATTGAAAGTGACCTCGGCGTCTACAAGTTCTTCGTCGAAGGTGGACTCTGATTCGACCACGGGAGGTCGTCGGTGTGTTGACGTGGAGGGTTTAGTTGTTGTTTCAGGTGTTGAGGTGATAATGGGATTGGGTTGTCGGCTAGTGCTTGCCTGCGCGTCCGAGGTACCGCCCGCTGCATTTCCCCTCCCAAGAGATACTCTCAGCACACCCCGTCCAGGAGCCCCAGCTCGCTGGACCCTTCCTCCTCTACTCCCAGGACCCTCACGCCTCTCGGGATGTGCCCCCTAGGGAGGTCCTTCCGGTGCTGGACGGACCATAGGGGCTTCTAAGTCTTGCTCTCTTCTATATGAACCTACACTCGGTGCCCCGGGACGAGCGAAAGCAAGCAGGGATTCGGGAATGACTCGAGCAACAACGTTGCGAAACTCGGGTCGGTTCTGAAGGTGTTGCATTCGGAACAGAGGGCACGTTGGGTGAGATGATGGTCGGATCGACATCCATGTGTTGTCGGATGGCAAGAGAGAGAAACCTGATGTACGAGATGAATGATCTCTGTCGGTTCAGTTCCCTATCAGCGACGTTGGTGAGGAGTTCGTTCCAGAGAATGGCCGCAAAATCGATGTGGCGCGGGAAGGCGATGCCATGAAACAGGCGCAAAAAGTTGGTAGTGCACGCATCGACTCCGCGCCACTTGGAGGATAGGCAGCGACTCAGGATGCTGAAAAGTGATGCCCATAGCGGTATCAGGTGAGTGCGAGTGAATGTCGATGGGCGGGTAAGGTCTCTGTCATATCCCAGAGAGTGGATATCAGCAATCAGTTGCTTGTCCGATACTGTCGGAGCAAAGGCAGCGTTGCCATTGGCGTTGGCCTCCGGTAGGCGAAGAAGCTGACGGAATGCGTCAAGTGTGAGCACGAAACGACTGTTGTCGAGCTGAGCTTCCAGGAATGTGCCTTACTCGGTTGTGACACGGTGGATGGTGTGCCAGACTTGTTGAACATAGATGGTTGGGACTTCGACGGTCGCGGTGAGTGCATGATAGACTGGATGACCCATCAATATGTCGATGATGACGTGGTGGCGAGTTCGAAAGTTCATGACATCCAGGTGGTAATTGTTTCCCTGGATGTCCACACGGGCGTCAACGGGGACAAGAGCGTTGTCCGCAACAACATCAATGGGAGATCCTTGATTGGCCATGGAACTTGCGTATACAAAGTGTTAGTACTGCTTGAGTAATGTAGCATGGAACATTTACCTGGTGTCGGTTGGTCGAAATATGAGATTCGGTGAGAATAGTGACCAAACAGAAGAGTTTACCGGATTGGATGGGTTTTCCGGATCAGAAATTGTCCGGACATCCGATAGTCCAGAAACTAGGGAGTCCGAAACAAACTAACCGAAAAACAATTTTATATCGGAAAATACAACTATACCGGAAAACAAAGGAATCCGGAAAACAACTATACCGGGAAGCGACTATACCGGAAAACCTAGGTTCCGGAAAAACTTGAATACTGGAGCACATGGAGTTCCGGAATAATCGAGTACCGGAAAACATAACTTCCGGAATACTCAAGTTCCGGAAAACATAGCATCCGGAAACTCAAGTTCCGGACAACTCGGGAAATGATCAAAACACGATAATAAGTCGATTAACCAGTTCTAAAACACAAGCAAAGCTATCGATGCACGTATAGGAACTAGAAACGAATATGGAACATGCAAAAATAACTTGAATCGACTAAGAGTCGAACCGCCCCTGAGGTTAGTTCGAGCGTGTGAAATCAGAGATGAAACTTGTGATGCAACATTCGATTAATTAGCTGTGATGCAATGGTTGAAAACATACCTTCGGAGATTGAAAGCGATCGAAAAGAACTTGATGTCGTGCGTGCGAGTGCGATAAGAGGGAACCGAGAGGGTTGTTGGTCCCGAAGGCCTATACAAGTTTGTAGAAGGGGGGGGGGGGTTGAATACAAACACACGGATTTTACTTTTCTAAATTGTTTATTGATAAATCATTAACAATTTACAGCTTGTTGCGGAAACAAGATTAAGGATAAACCTAAATCTAAACAAGTTGGAACACTAAGGTTTCTTGCACTAAGAGAGATAAGGAAATTACTAATAATAACCTATCTTGAGATAAGAGATTGAACTTGTCCAGAGTTAGCAAGTTACTTCAAATGAAGTGGGTTCATCTCTTTATATACTGCATGCATTTAATGCAAGTCAGTATACACTTTACACGTGTCATCAGCTGGTTGGTTGCATGTCATTGACCTTGGTTGACAACCTTAGTAGCCACATGGATGAGCAGTGTAGTATCAGAGTGGTTGTACGATTTCAGACAGTCGGAGGTTCTTTTCTGACATTTCGTACGGAGTCGTGCAAGGGGGGTTAAGACAAAAGTACTTTGTACGGAGGACTTCATGATCAGCTTTCGTTGATTCAGAGCATTATCATTTTCTATTCAGCGAATGATAAAGTTCAGCGATAGCTGAAGTCTTGTACTTGATACTTCACGTTGAGTGGACAAATCTGAGTCTTCGCTGATCCGCATCAGTTCATTAGGAGACTTGTCGCTGGTTCTTGAGCTTGATCTTCGACTTCAGCGTAGAACCTTTGTTGACGTGAAACTTGTCTTCAGGGATCATAAGTAAACAACTAACTTATCATCGATCATCATAATGACTGAACAAACTCAAAGCATTAATGGTGAACAGTGTTCGTTGAATGTTTAATTTAAAGAGCGAGAGTTCCTATCAGCGGTACTGTAAGATCTTAGTACTTATCAGCGATAGTGAAACTCTGATACATATTGTTTACTTACAATTTTCACTAAGTATAAGAGAGGGTCATTATCAAATCACTGAGGGTTTTAGGCAAAAGTCCGGAAAGCGTGATTTAGATAAGGGTTTAAGGAACTTTTTTATAGGGGCGATGTTTTCCGGGCGCTACATCCGGAAAACATATGTAGTCCGGAGTAGACGTTCCGGAAAACTCATGGATTCCGGAAACATTGAATCCAGAAAGAGGCAATCCGGAAAAGGAATGTTCCGGATAAAATTGGTTTTCATAAAACACTTGACTTTTTGAAAAGAAACTCCCCCCTTGACTTATGCACAATTTTACAAGATGATTTTAAAACAAATAAGTGTGTGTGCTCCCCCTCAACTTGTGCACGACAACAAAAATTAACGTTTTGACACGACGGAAAACACGTAAACCTCTTGATGAGAAAATTAAATCCGAGTGTCGCTCCCCCTCGAACAATGAGTGTGATGAAACTTTTGAAGTATAGGCTCCCCCTGAACACATGAGCAAACTATCAAACGTACGGGTATTCAAAAATTGTAATACACAAAAAAGGAAAATTCACACAAAAAACGGCGCGAACGAACTAACGAAAGAAATCTAACTTTTTAATACAGAGGTTACTAATAGCTGAGACAGATACAGATAAAGTTCAAGAACAAGGAAGTGCGAGCTTCACCATCTAATGTGTTACCAACAGGTGGTGATGTAGTAGTTCCTCGTTATTGAACAGAAGCTGTGTTTGATTCAGATGTACTAAACCTACAGATTTAGCATACCTAGCTTGGACACTAAGTAAGTAAATCGTTTTTCGTCCAAGGCTTTGGTAAATAGTCCTGCTAGCTGATGCTCAGTATTAACAAAGTAGAGTTCAATCGTACCTCGTTCGACGTGGTCTTTGATGAAGTGATACCGAACATCGATGTGCTTTGTTTTCATGTGCTGCACCAGGTTGCTAGATATCGCTATCGCACTCTTTGAGTCGCAGTAGATGGGAATCTTGGAGTACGTGAAGCTGTAGTCCTTGAGCTGGGTGCGCATCCAAATAACTTGAGAGCAGCAGCTTGCAGCGGCAACGTACTTCACCTCAGCTGTGGATGTGGATACGCAAAGCTGCTTCTTTGAGGCCCAACTGACGAGGCTATCTCCCAGGAACTGCACATGGCCCGATGTGCTCTTCCGAGTACGCGGTCAGTTCAAAACCTGTCTCTTTCGGGAACCATAAGCCAAGATCAACAGTACCTTTCAAGTATCTAAATATGCGTTTAACAACTATTAAATGGGATTCCTTAAGTTTTGATTGAAAACGCGCACACATAAATGTCGAAAACATAATATCTGGCCTATTTGTCGTCAAGTACATTAATGAACCAATCATGCCTCTGTAGGTTTTGGTATTGTTAGGACCATAAATGTCCTATTAATTAGAAAGTTATATAAAGAATTATAGAGATAAGTTATTTATTTGTAAAAGCTTTTAATGATAATTGGGCTTATTAGGCTTAATGGGCCATGGGCTTTATGTATTAAGCCTTGGTATATAAAGTGGTTTTGGTTAAGAAATTAGGTTTGAATTTACATAGCGCCTAATCGTGTTTAGAAGAGAGAGTTGAGAATTTCATTCTAATCTTGTAACCTCTCTACAATCATTCAATAAAAGAAAAGCTTTCGATTCAGTACATTGTTACTTGATAAATCTGGGATTAACACGTAGTATCAGAGCCAAACAGATCGAATTGTGCAAGATTTGAAGAAAATCAAGAACTTGAAGAAAGTGAAGAACACAAATGGGTTTGATGATTCTAGCTCATTTTTGGATTTGTTTTTGATTGCAAAGTGTTTCTCCATCATCATATTGTGTTTTTGCATTAAAATCTTTCCAAAATCGCATCTAGATTTGTTCAATTTGAAGGATTTGTGAAATTTTGTTTCTTGAGAAAAAGTGGTATGTGGAAAATTGTGAAGTTTGATTTTGAGATTTGTTGGTGATTTTGTGAAAACCCAAATCTCTAGCAATAAGATATGAATGATATCTAGAGAGCAAATATGTCATCCATGTATTGAGCTCAAAGGATTACAAAAGGTTTCTAAAAGATTACAAAAGCTTACTAAAGTGTTTTGAAGTGTTACATACAAATGAACTAGACAAGCCTATTTATACCCATGACATACAAGGTATAGAGGCATTCACAATACTGTATAGAATCATACAGTACATTGACTTTACAGTAAATCTTGAATACAATAATGCTCTAACAATCTCCCCCTTTGGATTCAAGATTTAAAAAAATATGACAGCAGTCTTCAGCTCTTTGTAAAGTCAATCTTCTCAAACAGACACTCTATCAAACCATCTTCAAGCCTTGTACATGAAAACAGATCTTTACAGCTTTATCAGTCTTTAACAAACAGTAACTTCTCGTATCCTTCTTGATGCAAGAACCTTAGTTCTCATATTAACTTTAAGAATCCGAAATCATCAATTCGGATGTAGGCAGATCCGAAACCATCAATTCGGATGCTAGAGGATGCGAAATCAGCTCAATTCGGATCAAGTAGGATTCGAATTCAAGTAAGTTGGAACAAGAAGGGTCCGAAATCAGGACAATTCGAATCATGAAGGGTTCAAAATCACTCAATTCGAATCATGAAGGGTCCGAAATCAGGGCAATTCGAATCATGAAGGATGCGAAACCATCTATATTTTTGAACTTTTAGGTGTAAGCGCATTCCGAGAACCACTCAGAACTAAGATAACCAAATTCAGCAATATTTAGACTTCACATGATCCTTCTCCCCTGATCTTCAGTCTTTGTTCACGAATCATTGACTTGAAATATCTTTGATTTGAAAGCTCTTTGACATGAAATTGAAATTAAACTTTTCTCCCCCTTTTTCGATGATGGTCAGCATCATAATCATCGAAAACCATTTTCAATTTCAGTCGTGTCTTTGAGTATTGCTAACAATCTCCTCCTTACAGAATAACCTTGCTCCCCCTCAAAATAAGAATTCTGGAGCAATTTATTTTCTTCCCCTGAAAGTATGCATATATTTCAATAACGTACAGTATTTGAAATTGTAGCACAAATTTTAAAACAAATTTACACAAGGAAAATAAAATTCATTGAACTTCATTTTATAACTACTAACATTTGATCATTTGAAAGCTTTACAACAGAAATTCAACTTAATGAAATTTAACAGATTTTTCAATCAAATGAAATCAAATGCATGTGTTTGGATTCAAGAACAAGTCATCATTGCTTATCAAGTTATAATTGTTCAGTGTCCACCCCTTTATCAAATCTATTTGGTGTGCTAGCATGCGAAATATGATTGGCATAAAGCTTATGTATTTCTACAATATATAAGAATACTTTGCTCTACTCACACTATTTGTCCAAAATCAGAATTTTCACAAATTTACGGGTTTATCGCGACTTTGTATTTTCCCAAGTTTCAAGAGATGTGTGCTCATTGGCATCTTTTCTTTTGTGCTCATTGGCATCTTTTGATTTGTGCACATTGGCATCTTTTGATTTTGTGCTCATTGGCATCTTTTGATCAAAAAGTTTAGTAAGAATAAGATACACCGTTAAACATGACTTTCTATCTGGTTCTATAGCAGGATTTGGGTCAGCAGATCCCAGACCAGTTGGCCTTAGGTGCTAGGTGTCGAGCACCCCTTAGAACTTAATTTCCCAAACCAGAAAGGCCACATCGATATATCTTAAACCCATTTGTACCAGTAAAACATGGCTTTCTATCTGGTTCTATTGCAGGATTTGGGTCAGCCGATCCCAGACCAGTTGATCTTAGGGACTAGGTGTCGAGCACCCCTTAGGACTTACTCTCCCAAACCAGAAAGGCCACAGGCACAAACTTTCAAACTAAATGATAGTGCAACTATTTTATCTCAATCACTTGGTTCTAAAACATAGTGCTTTGCCCATATTTTCATTTCCATCCATCATTCTGACATATAGGCTTTTTGAGCATTATATTCTATATATATCCAGATTCACATAACTTTGAGCATTCAGCATAATTTCATTCATGTTTTGCTGACCTTTCGATTTATTTTAGAGGTGAAAATTGAAGCAAATCTAACTCAGATAATACAAAGATTCTTGAAAAAAAATCTTTTAGCACGCATTTAATTCATTGAATGAAAATTGAAAATTGCATCTCATTGAATTAAATTTGTAAAGATTCAAGTTTTCAAATCAGTAGAAACAAATATAATCCAATGTTACCTTTTGCCACGTTCCATGAAACAGAAAGATGTAACAGTTAAGGATATCACCTGAGAAGTGTGAGTTCTAAACTGATTTGTTTAGAAGTCTTAGTCGTTGAAGTACGGGTCCTGAACTGAATTGTTCAGAAGCCATTGTCGTTGAAGCACGGGTTTTGAACTGATGTGTTCAAAAGCCATTTACATTTAAGCACGGGTCCTGAATTGATGTATTCAGAAACCATACATGATTTGTCTCCCCCTTAATGGTACAAATATTCTTCAAAGAAATACGCCGCTTCTCTTCTGTTTTCAGTCATGTGTGTGGTATGTATCTACAAATCAGTACAACACATGAAGAACCTGCAAAACAGATTAAGCAGATTTTGGTACCCAATGACATTTGGGTCCTAGTGGGTTAGGTGTAGATTTCTTACAAGGAATACTATAAGTACCGTACCAAAAAGAAGTATAATTTTTATGCACAAAATCATTTGATCCACAGTAAGAACAACAAATTTTCTTATGTGCCAAACTAATCAGATGATTTACAGAATGAATAGGATTAGGTTTAGCATAAGATTTACCTTTTGGCGTATTGTTCTTCTTTGCATTTGATGTGGATACAGATGATTTTGGCACTTCTTTCTTTGGAACTGTTGTGCCTTTTACTCTCCATTCCATCTTCACCCTCTTGAAGACTGGAACTTCTTCAGATTTGGAAGTATTAATTTTAGGCACTTTAAGAATATCATCCGATTTATCAAACAGAGGATTATAGAAAAGATTAGAAGAACGAATCTGACCTTTTGAGAAATCTGTTGATCTTTTAAATTGTTTAGAAGGAATGTTTTTAAAACTTGAACTTGAAGCAGTTTTAAAAGAACATTCAGAATCATTTGAATCAACAAATGGAGTCTGAAAGATAGAATTATGACTAGCCTGCTTTGAGACATCAAATTTAAAAATGACGTCTTCAAGTTCTTTGACTTTGTTTATTAAAACATTTTTCTCTTTAGAAATTAGATCAAATTTCTTTTGGAGATCAGATTTGATCAACTGATCCTTCATAATATCAGCTGATAAACCAGATAATCTTTTGGTAAGATTAAGAATCACATCTTCAAAATATACACGTTCCGATTCAAAATCTTTTTCCAAAAACCTTCTTTTATCAGTAATCTCTTTGAAAATTTCCATATTTTTCTTTTTAAGGGTTTTACTTTCCTTTTCAAAGAGATTTTTCTTTTCCGTGAAATATTTTCTTTCCTTTTCCAAAAGATTTTCCAATTCAGAGATTTTTATGGAAAGTTCAGAACTTTTAATCTCAAAAAAATTTCGTTCAGTTTCAAATTTAGCTCTTTCTTTTTCGAGCTTGTCTTTTTCTAAAAATAAAACTTTCTCAAAGTCAGAAACTTGTTTTGAAAGTTTTATACAATTAAGTTCAATTATTTCCTTTTCTTTAAGAATCTTCTCTCTCCTGTCTTCAATGCTCTTCAGATCAGCATTTTCCTTTTTAAGAGTTGTTACTTTTTCTTGAAGTTTCTCGATTTGATCGTGCAGACTTGAGTTGTCTTTGTCTTTCTTTGTTTCAAGACCTGCAATATAAACTTCAAGATCAGTTATTCTTTTAGTAAGTTTAGCATTTGAAGAAGAAATGTCTAAAATTTGTCTTTTCAGATTAACATTTTCTTCTTCCAATGCTTTATTTAAAATAGGAGTTGAAGAATTTGAAGCATTATCTTTAACAGGAGTTTCTGATATAGGAGATGTTTCTGATAAAATAACTTGTTGCAAAATTCCATTATTTGCCTTAGCTTTTTCAAGTGGCTTTGGAGGTGTTTTTGTTATTATGACTTGTTGCAACACTTCATTATTTGGTTTAACAGATACATGTGAATTAACAGATGTTTCTGTTATAATGACTTGTTGCAACTTTACATTTGGTTTAACAAAAACTTTTGCAATTGGAGGAATCTCCTTTTTCAGAGTTTGCTTCAAATCTTCACCACTGCTTTTAACAATAACTTGTTGTAAAACCATTTTGAATATTGCTAGAAATTGATCGTTCAGAAGATCAAGCAGACAGTGTATGAAAATACACAAAAAAATATATAAAATTTTTTCTTGAAAAGCTCTTACAGTGTATGAAATACACTATAGAAAAAATTTCGGGATAAAAAATTTTCTCAAAAAACTCTTTTTTTTTTTTTTTTAATTCACAAGAATTCGGATGAGTAAGGGTTCGAATTCAACGAATTCGGATGAAGAAGGGTTCGAATTCAATGAATTCGGATGAAGAAGGGTTCGAATTCAATGAATTCGGATGCTGAAGGGTTCGAATTCACTCAATTCGGACTTAACTTGGTTCGAATTCAATGAATTCGGATGCTTAAGGGTTCGAATTCAATGAATTCGGATGCTTAAGGGTTCGAATTCAATGAATTCAGATGCTTAAGGGTTCGAATTCTATGAATTCGGATGCTTAAGGGTTCGAATTCTCCTCAATTCGAATCTAGCTGGGTTCGAATTCAATCAATTCGAATCATTCTTGAGTCGAATTCTACACTTGTATTTCCAAGAACACTCCGAATTCTTCTTTGAATGATCCGAATTCACCAAGAATGATCCGAATTCTGCACTTCGAACACGAAAATCACTAAATCAGCCATAACTTTTTCAATTCTTGATCAATTGTTATGAAATTTGCACAGATTTGTTCGAAATTTGATTCCACACACTTTCTTAGTTAATCACAAATCCTAATTCGATCAATTTAATCGAATTAAGATCCAAACAGTGAACTTGAAGTTTTTGAAAAATATTCAAGAATCGATCAGATCTGTCAATTCTATGCAGTTTTTGATGTTGATCCAAGAATTAAAGATGATCAGTAATCAATTCCGAGTTCAGTGATGCAAGAAATTGATTCAAAAGATTAAAATTTTAAAAAATCAGATGAATAGTGATGAACACCCAATCCGAATTCTTCATCTTTAGTGTAAAAATTCTTCAATTTGGTCTTCGATCTGCTTGAATCTTCTGTTTAGCTCTGATACCAATTGTGAAAACCCAAATCTCTAGCAATAAGATATGAATGATATCTAGAGAGCAAATATGTCATCCATGTATTGAGCTCAAAGGATTACAAAAGGTTTCTAAAAGATTACAAAAGCTTACTAAAGTGTTTTGAAGTGTTACATACAAATGAACTAGACAAGCCTATTTATACCCATGACATACAAGGTATAGAGGCATTCACAATACTGTATAGACTCATACAGTACATTGACTTTACAGTAAATCTTGAATACAACAATGCTCTAACAGATTTAATCTGTTTTTATGCATATTTTTTGAAGCAAACATGTTTTACACATAAAATAATCAAAGATTTCAATTTTTCATTCATAAATTTGGGTTTTGAAATTTTTGGTGTTCATCATGTACTTGAGGATCTTCATATGTTCTTGATGAAAATTGAATAAATATTGGATTTTGATCCAAATTTTTGTTGAAGTTGTTTGTGGTATATTTGATCTTATATTTTTGAATTAACAAATTGGTTGGAGATGTTTGCCTTCTACAGATTCACAACGAAGGAAAGAAAGAAGAAGCAATTTTACTAGTCAATCTCTGGAGGCATTTGTGATTGGTCATATTATTCACTTGATTCACAAGCAGGATGCAAATTTAAAGGGGACCTTGAATTAATTTTGGTCCACGTGGAGTTATTTTTTGGTGAACAAAAGCATTACAACTCTTGATGACATCACAGTTTCATTTGGTGTCCGGATCAGTTTCAATCGGGAAATCAATCTTTATCCGGGAATTTTTTTTTCTTACTGGAAAACTTTTCATCCGGGTTCTCGTTTTATCCTAAATTTCCCTTTGTCCGAGCACCAATCTTTATCCGAGTATTACTTTTAGCCGGGAAATAGTTTAACATTTTGTCTGGTAACTTCCATCTGGGAAAGTGTCAATCGGACATTTGCTTTATCCGTTAAAACAATTTTACCCGGACAATTCACTTCCATTTTACACGGGAACTTATTTTCATCTGGAAAACCATTTATCCGGGAAATCAATTTCCATCCAGAAAATATTCATCCGGGTTCTCCATTCATCCGGTAAACAAGCTTTATCCGGTAATCTCATTTCATCCGGTAAGTGTGTTCATCCGGGAATTTTTGGTACGGTAAGTTTTTCACACGGAAACCAATAATCACCTGGTAAGCTTTGTTCGGTAATGTTCTTCTTGCGATAAGTGTTTTAGTCGATAATTTATTTTACCGGTAAACCCATTTGACCGTTAAACGTTTTGAGCAATATATTTGTGCGATTAATATTTTTCTTGCGACATACTTTTTCACGACGATTTATCTTTCTGCAACGCTCATTATTTTTAACCGTGATTGATCTTATCTGACATATTCTTTCTCGTGTGAATTGCAGATTTGCGATTAAAGTTCCAGTTTTCCGCGTTAATTTTTCAGAGTTGATTTCTAGGAGAAAAATTTATAATTTGTTTTTCAGATTTAATTTTTGAAAATTTTCTTACTTAATCGTGTATCTCTGATTTTAAATCTTTTGAGCATGCACAATTCTACTTCTAATCGAAGTTTCTGTTAACGATCTTTCATTTTTCAGGTAACAATGTCGAATTTTTTTATCTTCAGGAGTGTAAATTTACGATAAAACTATCTGAAGAGAATCTCAAACGATCACAGGAATGGTGCAGACAGTACTTCAAAGAACTGCAGGAACAGAAGTTGCAAATATCTGAAAGTTCTGAGAAGCTTGCTAAATCTGAAGAAAAAGCAACGATCTTAGAATCTAAAAACACTGAACTTGAAGGGAAAAGAAAGGTTGCCGAAATTGAAAATCTTGAGTTAAAGAAAAAGATACCTGTTCTTGAAAAACAGATTCTTGTTTTTGAAAAGGAAAAGAGTGACTTTTTGAATGAAAAGAAGAATTTTGAGAGAAAAATTCTTGATCTTTCCAAAAGGATTTTTGATGAAAGAAAAGTATTTGAGCTTAATAATGCTAAACCGTCTAAACAGATTTCGGATTTTGAACAAGTTTTAGTGCTTGAGCGAATTTTTTTTGAGAATCAAAGAAAATCCTTTGAAAGTGAAAAGAAAGAGTTTGAAAAGAAAAACGTTGCATTTTTCAAAGAAATATCTGACAAACGCAACACTATTGAAAATGATTTTGAATGTGAAAGAACCATTTTTGAAACATAAATTCATAAGCTTACACAGAAATTATATGGGTTAGCAACCGAGATTTTGAAAGAACAAATGGTTAAATTTGATCTGCAAAAGAAATTTGATTTAATTCTCGAAGAACGAAATGCTTTATCCGTTAAAGTCAAGAAACTTGAAGAAAGCAAGTTCAAAGGTGTTCAACCTTCTTATGCTTCAAGTTCAATTTCTACAAATCGTTCTTCAAAGAGTTTTGTCAAATCAAATGAGTTTTCAAAAGATCAGATTCGACCTTCCAAACTTTTCTATAATTCTCGTGTTGATAATAAAGATAATCAACTCTTTCGAAAAGTCAAAATGGTTTGGAAAAAGAAATCAACTACAGAAGACAGTGATGGAAACACGTCTTATAAATCTCTTGTAGTTGATACAAAGTCGTTTATTCCCAAGACTGATTCACCAACTCGTGTTTATTCTACAGCGAAGATAATCAGTCTGAGCTGAGCAAAGATATGTTGTACAATTGGTATCAGAGCATACAGATGATTCGATTCAAGGTTATTCAAAGGTTTCTGGTAAGTTTTTAGAGTTTTCTGTCGACAGTTCTTTAAACCCAATATCTCATCTTTTGATTTCTGATTAAATTGCTTGTTTCTAATCATACCATTCATTTAGTATTGATATTGTTAGCGTTTCTGCAATTTTTCATAATCAAATTCGTTCGGTTAAGTGTTTTTCTAGCAAATCAAGTGTCCAAGGTTTTGAGTCTCTGTTCTTGGTAAAATCAAATTTTTTTCATCAAAAGCATGACTTTTTGCTTAGAAATCGATTAGGATATTGTTAATCTGTGTTGTTTGGTTGTTTCCTAATCTTTCAGGGTCGAAATTTTGCAACCCTAATCGCATCCGAGTCAAATTTTCACTGACAACCGCCGTGTCCGGACGTCCCTGCTTAATCCGGGTAAGTTTCCTATTTCAAGTTACTTTCCGGATATATCTATCCGGGTTATTTTCACTTCCCGGTAACCAGACTATCCGGTATTCTTATCCGGACCGCGTCTGTATCCGATAAGCTTTCCGGATTCCGTTTCTATCCGGACAACACTGTATCTGGAAATCTATCCGGTAACCTCAAGTTTCCGTTAACCTCAAGTCTCCAGCTTCCCGGACACCCCATCCGGTAAGTATTTTTTACTCGGTGACTTTAATTTTATTCGGTCAATTATTTTATTCGGTTTCTTTTGTTTTATCCGGTAACATCGTGTTATCCTGTAAACTTAATTTATCCCGTCACTCTTTGCTATTCGGACACTTCACACACCCGGATCCGGTCACTACCAGATCCAGACACTTAAGTTATCCGGATTCCTATCCGGTAAGTTTGTTTTTTCAATTTCTCACCAGTATCTTAGGTAGTTTCACTCTTAGAACCCGCGTTAGGACTATCACTCGTAGTGCCTTGCGTTAGGATTTCCAACCTTTGAATCGAGCCTACCGTCTGACGATCAACTTAGTGCACTTCTTTACGATGTCTCGCGACGCGCTAGCAATCGGTACCGACGCCAAGCCTCCGACTCTCTATAGAGGCGAATACAGCCAATGGCTAGACAGATTCATCATCTTTATCGAAGCTAAAGATAATTTTGAATACATCTGGCAAGCTCTCACTGAAGACCTACAATAAACTCCAATGACTACTGTACCAGCTCAAGCCGAAGGTGCCGCAGCTCGACCTACGGCCAAGACTTACATCCAGATGTCCGACGAGGAGAAATGCAGATTTGATGGTGAAAAGCATGTCAAGAGATATCTAGTCCAGAGTCTACCGAACGAGAATTACACGGCCATTGACAGCTACAAGGACACTTCCAAAGGCATGTCGGATCAAGTTGAGAAGATGATGAGCGGGAGTAAAGTAGGAAACCAACTGAAGGTCAACAGCTGCATCACCAAATTTGACGGTTTCAAGCCGCGCAAGGGCGAATCAATCACTCAGGCATATGAACGATTCTGCCTTCTTCTGAACGAGCTCAACAAGAACAAGATCACTCGATCTAACACGGAGAATGCTCTCAAGTTCCTAAACAATCTCCTGCCAGAATGGAAAGCGTTCGCTTTTCTTATCAAACACAACAATCTGATTGAGAATGTTCCAATCCATGAACTCCACGAGATGCTCATGCAAGACGAGGATTTAGTCATGGAGATAATGAGCTTTCAGAAATCATCTTCCAAGTCACATGTCGATCCCCTCGCTTTTGTATCTTCAAAATGCGGCAAGTCTTCCAACCGTCACTCCAAGAGAACCCAAGAGTCCAGTGAATCTGAACCAGAGTCTGAAGAAACAGAGGAAAGCGACTCTGACCCTGAGCTGACTCAAATAAAGAAAGCAATGGCTCTCATCACCAAGTCATTCAGAGAAACAAGTTCTTCAAGAAACCTTCTTCTAATAATCAGCGCTACTCCACTACTCCCAACAAGCGCCATGATTATAAGGAGAAATATGAAGGAAAGAGAAAGTCTGATGAGCATAAACAATCTGATCACAAGGAGAAGAATGAGAAGAACGATCGAAAGCCTGAGTTAAAAAAGAAGGACGATCCAGTCACGTGCTATAACTGCGGAAACATAGGCCACACAATTTCTTAATTGTTGTGAGAACAGTTACTATTGTGATTCTGTGTTAGAATTTTACCCCATTCTGGTTACTTAACGCTTTATCTGCTATTTTTCTACCCATCAGTTTCGTCTTTGAAAGTACATGATGCTCCAGATGCTCCTACTCATCATGAGGGGGAGAAATGATACAGATTCAAAGACACCGGATATCAAGTTGAGGGGGAGTTAGCAAAAGTTGAGGGAGAGTAACTGTTGTGATTTGTGATGAAAAGAGTAACGTATTCCGTGTTGATAAGATTACAAGTGATCAACTCTTCTCATCCCATATCAAGTGGTGTTCGCTAAAATTATTTCCTTCGTTAAGCATATTGGTTCTACAAGTTCTTAAAGCTGAAAGCATATTCAACTCGTGGTTCAAAGACAAATTCGTGATTTTAAACTGAAGATTCACTGTGGAATGTCACGTAACTCACACATTATCTTTCTTGTGTGCTTATCCGATGTGTTGAGTCCCTACAGTTGAAAGCTGCGTTTCATGCACTCAGTCATGGTTATTGTTCGTTGAATCTAGTTACAAAGTTGAAACTGAAGATAAGAGCTTTATTCAAGGGGGAGCCTAGAAAGACATGAAGACAAACAACACCAAAGTGTTTCAAAGATTCAAGAGAAAGAGTAGATCAAAACCTGAAGTTTTCAAGACCGATTTTTTCTTTATATAACTTTAGGGGGAGATTGTTAGGACCATAAATGTCCTATTAATTAGAAAGTTATATAAATAATTATAGAGATAAGTTATTTATTTGTAAAATCCTTTAATGATAATTGGGCTTATTAGGCTTAATGGGCCATGGGGTTTATGTATTAAGCCTTGGTATATAAAGTGGTTTTGGTTAAGAAATTAGGTTAGAATTCACATAGCGCCTAATCGTGTTTAGAAGAGATAGTTGAGAATTTCATTCTAATCTTGTAACCTCTCTACAATCATTCAATAAAAGAAAAGCTTTCGATTCAATACATTGTTACTTGATAAATCTGGGATCCACAGGTATCCACATCTTTTCCGCTGGGATCGGCGTGTAACCGTGAACCCGGAGACATGGGAGTTTTCATGGGCGCAGACTGTTCCATCTGGTATTTCCGAAGAATATCCCGGATGTACTTAGCCTGGTTAATGAATATCCCGGTCGACAGTTGCTTGACTTGTAGACCGAGGAAAAATTTTATTTGACCCATCACACTCATTTGAAAATGTCTCCTCATGAGGACTGAAAAGTTATTGTAACACTGAGGGTTTGTTGAGCCAAAAATGATGTCATCAACATATACTTGTACAAGAATTATGTCATCTTCTTCTTTCTTAATAAACAAAGTGGTGTCAATTTTACCTTTTGGAAAACCAACTTTGATTAAGAATCTGGACAGAGCGTTATACCAGGCCCTTGGAGCTTGCTTGAGGCCATAAAGGGCCTTGTCGAGGAAATAGACATGACTTGGCTTGGAGTCATCCACGAACTCTTCCGGTTGCGAGACATAGACTTCTTCTTTGAGTACTCCGTTGAGGAAAGCAGTCTTCACGTCCATTTGGAAAACTGTCAAAATCCAACAGGTATGACTCTAACTGGACAAAATAATGCTTCATCTTCTTCTGTAAATACTACAGA
The DNA here is from genome assembly GCA_033807775.1 of Saussurea involucrata. Taxonomy (NCBI): domain Eukaryota; kingdom Viridiplantae; phylum Streptophyta; class Magnoliopsida; order Asterales; family Asteraceae; genus Saussurea; species Saussurea involucrata. Next base: position 97,412,050 of record CM066319.1, read on the forward strand.
TGCAAATGCCGAGGTAGAGATCGTATAAGATGAAACAACAAGGAAAACGACAACAGAAGCTGCTGAAAATCAAACTTCACAATCCACAGAGGAACCAATTACCGAGGATATAGAGGACCACGTCTATACGTCATCAGAAGAACAAACTCCACCACCTCTCATACCAATCATTCCACAAGCTGTAGGATCAACTACAAAGGCACGCACTACTACAGAGGCTATACAAGAAGAAGCAGAACAACAAGAAGCCTCTGAAGAAAGATTCGATGACATTGGTGACCACCTTCCACGCACAACTAAGTGGACAAAAAGCCATCCTCCAAGCCAAATAATCGGCGAACCTTCTGACACGATAAAAACCAGGTCTGCCACTGCTAATTTTTGTTTCTTTACAAATTTTATTAGTGTGATAGAACCAAAGAAGATTTATGAAGCCCTAGATGACCCAAACTGGGTAGACGCCATGCAAGAAGAGCTTCTGCAGTTTGAGCGTAACAGAGTCTGGACTTTAGTACCTCTGCCACGAGGGAAACAGGCCATTGGGACTAAGTGGGTCTACAGAAATAAGAAGGATGAAGATGGAGTGGTCATCAGAAACAAAGCACGATTAGTGGCCAAGGGATATAGACAAGACGAAGGCATAGACTACGATGAGACTTTTGCCCCTGTCGCACGGCTCAAAGCAATAAGAATATTCTTAGCCTTCGCAGCCCACAGAGGATTTAAAGTTTATCAGATGGACGTAAAATCAACTTTTCACAACGGTGAAATCCAAGAAGAGGTTTACGTAAATCAGCCACCAGGGTTTGAAAGCTCAAAGTTCCCAAGGCATGTATACTACCTTGAAAAGGCTCTGTACGGACTGAAACAGGCTCCAAGAGCATGGTACGAACGACTTTCTACTTTTCTTCTAGTCAATGGCTACGACAGAGGTACAACAGATACCACCTTATTCTATAAACGTAAAAACAGTGAAATAATGCTTGTACAAATCTATGTGGACGACATAATTTTTGGGTCTACTAATACAGAGGAGTGCAAAAGTTTTGAAAAACTCATGCAGAGTGAGTTTGAAATGAGTATGATGGGAGTATTAACATTCTTCCTCGGACTCCAAGTCAAACAATCATCAGAAGGAATTTTTATAAATCAGGCCAAATATGTCTCTGACATTCTTTGCAAATATAGCCTTTCTGATACCTCTGCAATAAAAACTCCAATGGCCACTGGAAATAAGTTATCCTTAGATCCAGATGGCATCTCTGTAGAATGCACTCTCTACAGAGGCATGATTGGATCTCTGTTATACTTAACTGCAAGCAGACCTGACATTATGCATGTCACATGTCTTTGTGCACGTTATCAAGCTAATCCTAAAAAATCACATTATGATGCTGTTAAGAGAATCTTTAGATACTTAAAGGGGACCAAAAATCTTGGTCTCTGGTATCCACAGAACTCTGGCTTTTGTCTTAAAGCTTATACATATTCAGACTATGGAGGATGCATGCTCGACAGAAAGAGTACCTCTGGGAGTTGTCAATTCCTAGGTGGTAAGCTAGTCAGTTGGACCTCCAAAAAGCAGAACTGTGTATCCACATCTACGGCATAAGCTGAATACGTCGCTGCTGCTAGCTGTTGTTCTCAGGTTCTGTGGATGAAGACTCAGCTAAAAGACTACGACCACATTCTATTCAAAATACCCATCTTCTGTGATTCCAAAAGTGCCATTGCCATCTCTGCCAATCATGTGCAACATTCCAAAACCAAGCATATCGATATAAGGTACCACTTCTTGAAACATCATGTTGAACACGGTACAATCGAGATGCATTTCGTGCCCACAGAATATCAACTCGCGGACTTATTCACCAAAGCATTAGACGAGAAAAGATTCAATTTCTTGGTGGGTAAGTTAGGAATGATTAATATGACGTGAAAATCCTCTGTAAGTATAGCTTTATCTTCTGTGAGTAAGTATATATTTCTACTACTTTATTTAAATGCTTTGATTGATTTCTTTATGTATGTAAATTCTCAATCTTAAATAGTTCTTGATATCACAGAGCTTCTGTGGGTCTGCTCAGGTGCTCTGACGACCCCCACAGAACCTCTGTAAAAACATGACCTATGTTCTATGCAAAACTTATCATTTTTTTTGATCCAAGCATAGGTCAAGGGGGAGCAAAGGGAAATTACTTGAAATAATCTACAAAGGTTAATCTTTCAAGGGGGAGCCAAAGAAGAGTGTCGATGAATCCATATCGACAGAAGTCAGACATCACTGCCGAGAAAAGAAGAACCAAAAAGGTATGTCTCTCGTACAAAAGATTTTTGAAAATAGTTTTCTGGGACACAAATTGTCAAATATGTCCTAAATATACTATGAATAACATGCCAAAAATCAAAAGATCAAAAGATCAAAAAGTGTCATAAAATTCAAGTTATGAGAAATTTGAGGTCATAGAGCCTCTGCTGAGCTCAACAGAGGCTCTGCAAGAAATATGCTCTGTGATCGCAAATTTAACCTCTATCGATCTTTTGGAATGTTATCTCGGAAACCGAATACACACACCATGACCTTCACGAACAAAACTTTTTCCATAACAGTTTTTTCGGACACTAACTTTCAAATATGTCCGAAAAACGTTTCTGAGTACAAATCAAAACTTGGATGATCATAATCGTTGATAGATTTTTAGTTATAAGAAATTTTCTTTCATAGACCTTCTGCTGGCTCTGACAGAGCTTCTGCAAGTTCCTACAGAGCCTCAAAACCACTGAACGAAATTTCTTCACTAAAATCCTATTAATCCTCTCCAATACCTTTACAAATGTTTTGGTTAAAGAAGAACCTACAGAGTCATGATAACAATGAGATATATGAGGCAATGAACATCAAGTTTTTCAAAATTACAGAAGCTTCTGTAAACCACAGAGGTTCTGTCAATATGCAACTTGGGAATTTCTGTAAACATAACGGTTACTTTTAACTGAGAGTGAATTTCATATGTCTAAGAACAACCCCACGCGCCTAGCATTAATGGGCCGCGCACGACGTCCTGTCATCCTCTAACATGGCCTACGTGTCTCTTTTTCATTGGGCGTACATGGAACGTTTTCTATGGAAAGTTGAACTGTCACACCCCGCTAAAGCGGAAACACGAGGTCTAACCGTGTAGGGTTTCATTCAAAAGGTAACAGACAACACCAACCACAACTTTTAATACAGTAGTTCAAAATATTACATTACAACGTCTTAAGTAAATTGTTCCAAAAAAAGAAGACGCCGGATACATAAATTAACGATTGAGTTTTAATGTTCTTGATATTGATGTCATCATGCAAAATACACCCTACATGCCTTCACTTACATGTTAACACCTGAAAAGCATGATAAAAGAAAGGGTCAACTACAAAGAGTTGGTGAGTTCACAGGTTTTCCATATACACAACAGTTTTTCATCCAAAGGTTACTCTCATGAAACGTTTGTTCATGACAAGCTTTAAGTTTAAAAAAATTTATGAGTACAATTTACAATGAATGACTTTTGCAAGATATATAAGCGTTGAGCCACTATTAAGCCTCCGACAACCTACGCCCCGCGAACTACCTCAGAGGTGGTATGTTGGCCACATGAGTAGAACATTATTAACAGATAAAGTGCACCCCTACTCGTCAGTCAAAGGTGGGTTTGTCAAACCAAATAGCGCTATCCACAAATATCACCGGCTCGTTATGAGTTAATAAGTAGTGAACCTATTGGGGACTTAACATTTACATTATAACTCAACATATCTTTATCACTTATGTAAATTCGTCCATTCATTAGTACTCATTTCTCAAATCATAAATATCCACAATTTAATATCATGAATCATTTAGCATTTTAAAATCATAACATGCTTTTCACCCCAAACATTAAACAAGTAAAACGGGGCTGTGAATACTCACAATGTTCAACAAGGATTCCCAAGGGTTGCCGCACGGTTGCACAGTTTCTCGATTCTAGGTCCTTCCTAAGGAAGTGAAACACATTATCAGTTTCGGTCTACTCTTATGGCTAAAGCATTGCTTAGCCCAACATGTCTTATAAAATGCCTTAGGTTTAAGTATTATTTTATGTCGACGATTTCTAGTAATTTATTGATTTTAAACGGTTTGTAGGATTTTGTTGTTACATAATAAACTTTATAGGTTATAAGTAGTATTTAATCCATTTTACCACGTTTTATATTTTCTTCATGACGAAACTTTCATTACTTACCTATGTAATTGTATTTCTCATTTACCTTGTGATTTAAAATGTTCGGTTTGTTATAAATCTATTATTTGTTAGGGTATTATTCATATCTACATATACATGTATATATAGTTTTTATTTATGGTTTTGACAATTTCTACAATTTATAAGCTTTTTATCTTTTAATAACTCTACAAATCCCTTTTTCTTTTGAATTAGAGTTATACTTTTCTGGTGGCAGAATATTAAGTCCACTTATGGTCATTTTTAAATATCTTCTGGAAATTTTTATTAGTCCAACTTTTTATATGTATCAATTTAATGTCTTAGGGAACTTTTGACATAATTATCATCATTTTTAGAGTTGGTTAGCTATTTTAATCATTACACTTAAGTTTAAGTGTCACAGTTACCAAAACAGGCTGCACCATCTTTTTGTCAAGTCCATTTGGAGGGTCAAATCTCAACATTATTCAGTGATTCAAATTGGGTTTTAAACTTAACTCATAAACGTATCTTCCAGAAAATTTTCATCATTTTTAGTTACATATTGAGGGAGATATGACGATTTTAAGTTAGGTCTTCCATTCTGCCAGATTCTGATTTCTTGCACACCAGTCTTGGTTTGAGTGTTTGAGACCCCAAATCTTAATATTTTTGAGTGAAACCAATTTTTTTCGATTCATAACTCATTAAAGTAATTTCCAGAAGAAAATAAAGAATTTTAGTGGAATATTAAGAGACTTATAACTGATTAAAGTAGAGATTTTTCTCTGTCAGATTGTCTTTGCACACTTAATTTGATATGAGTAGATGAAGGGTCAAATATTCGAGTTTTTACATGAAACCACTTGGACTTGAAACATAACACAATAAACAAAGTTCCAGAAAAAGATTCATATCATTTGGTTAAGTAATTTTCAAGATATGGTCGGATGAAATGCATGCAAGTAATCTGCCAGAAACTAAAAATGTTATTTCATGAAAAATGAGTGTTTTATATCCATATTTTCACTCATATGGTTGGTTCTTTGATTGAACACTCATTTACCACTACTTTAACAATGCTATTAGATAAAAAAAATCTATTTTTGACCTTTATAAACACATGCATGAACTCACACATTTCAGATTATGACAAAAATACACATGCATGTAGTCAAAACATCATGTTCTTGAGTTCTAGATGTATGGCTTAAGGATTATCACCATTTGTTTGACATAACATGTATTTGGTGATTAATCTACCATGAAAAGGGTCTATTAAGGCCCCTTTATCCAGAAACTCAAGTGGTTACAAAATAAGATGAGAAAAAGATGGAGAAATGGCAAGAAAAGGAAGAAAAATGAAGAAGAACACAAGAGAGATGAGTTTTACCCCTTCTAGTGTTGATGATTACCTTCCAAGTCTTCAAAAATCGAACTCCTTGTGTGGATGGAGTCTGAATTCGGCCAAGAGAGGGGAGGAGAGAAGAGGATGGTTGTTTGAATGTAGAGAGAGAGAAGAGAGTAGGAAAATGAAAGGGTTTCTTGAGAATATGAGAGTTTTAATTGTTGTGGGTGATGGGCCATGTGTTAAGGCCGAATTTTTGGGCCTAATACTGATTTATTTATTTATTTATTTCTTTTTAAAATGCTAATTAATATTATGTAATTATACATTTTATGTAATTTTTATAAAAAGATTGATTTAAAGTAGTTAAAACCTCATTTATCTACTTAATTTTTGGTTTAGTTATTTAAAGTTTTAAAATTTACATTTGGGTATATATAAACTATATATTTACTCCTCTTATTATTAATATAGTTATAATTAAATGTTAACTGTTCCAATCGGCATTTTATAAGACAGCTTAAGCAGTTCCGCGCGATAACAGGATTTTCTAAGCGTACTGTTGGAATTCTTAGGAAACTAAACCTTAGCCATCATAATTAAGTCATAATGAGTTATTCCTACTTGTTAAAACAAGAATTATACTATTCAGTTGCTAACCTGAGTGTTTTGGTTGACGGGTGTCACAGTCTCCCCTTGTTAGAAGAATTTCGTCCCGAAATTCGTTGATTGCTATTCCCCGTCTGATCCTTTGCAAATAGGTGAGGGTACTTACGTTTCATGTAATCTTCTCGTTCCCATGTATATTCAGGTCCATGCCTCGAACTCCAACGAACTTTTAAAATTGGGATCTTACTACGCCTTGTTCGTTTGACTTCTTGATCAAGGATTTCTATCAGTTCTTCTATAAAGTGTAACCGATCGTTGATCTGAACGTCTTCTAGGGGTAGAACCAATGATTCATCATTCAGGCATTTCTTAAGGTTTGACACATGGAACGTATCGTGGATGGCACTTAGCGCTTGCGGTAAACTGAGTTTATATGCTACTGGACCAATCCTTTCGATTATTTCAAATGGGCCAATATACCTCGGACTTAGCTTGCCTCTTTTTCCGAAGCGTACTAATCCTTTCCATGGCGATACTTTCAAAAGCACTTTGTCTCCCACTTGGAATTCTAATGGCTTCTTGCGGTTATCTGTGTAACTCTTCTGACGGTCTCTTGCGGCCTTGATTCTGTCCTTAATAATTGCGATCTTGGCAGTAGTCTCTTGAACGATTTCAGGCCTAGTCAATTGTCTGTCGCCAATTTCCAACCAACTAAGTGGGGATCTACACTTGCGTCCATATAAGGCTTCATACAGTGCACACTGGATGCTGGTATGATAACTATTGTTGTAGGAGAACTCCACTAATGGTAGGTGAGTATCCCAATTTCCACCAAAATCTATCACACATGCACGCAACATATCCTCTAACGTTTGTATAGTTCTTTCTGACTGGCCGTCCGTTTGAGGATGGTAGGCAGTGCTCAGATCCAAACGCGTACCCAAAGCTTTCTGGAGTGATCGCCAAAACCGTGACGTAAAACGACTATCTCTATCCGAGATGATGGAAATAGGCACTCCATGACGCATAACAATTGCATTGATGTAAATTTGTGCAAGCTTTTCCATCTTGTAGTCTTCCCGAATAGGAAGGAAATGCGCAGATTTCGTAAGTCGGTCCACTATAACCCATATTGCGTCGTGCCCTTTCCTAGTCCTGGGTAGCTTAGTTACGAAATCCATAGCTATTTGTTCCCATTTCCATTGGGGAATCTTGGGTTGTTGCAATAGACCAGATGGTTTCTGATGTTCGGCCTTAACTTTTGCACAATTTAAGCACTTGTTTACGTACAAAGCAATGTGTCTCTTCATACCCGGCCACCAGTAGTATTCCTTTAGATCTTTGTACATCTTATCAGCTCCTGGGTGAATCGAATATCTTGATTTATGGGCTTCGTCCATAATTGTTGATCGTAGGTTATTAACCTTTGGTATCCAAACTTTGTCTTCAAAGTAACGTACCCCATCCATCCTGATTTTAAATTTAAGTTCCCATTGATGTAGGGCCTCGTCCTTCAAATTCTCTGCTTTCAATGCTTCTTCTTGAGCTTCAAGAATTGTGTCTTTAGACTCGTATGAACAAACGCACCCATTGCTCGCACCCTTGATGGTTTCACCTTTTCCTTCCTGCTTAGTGCGTCGGCTACCACATTAGCCTTGCCTGGGTGGTACTTTATTTCACAATCATAGTCGCTAAGCAGTTAAACCCATCTTCTTTGCCTCATATTAAGCATTTTCTGGTCAAGGATATGTTGAAGGCTTTTATGATCGGTGTAGACGGTGCACTTCATGCCATAAAGATAATGTCTCCAAATCTTGAGTGCGAACACTACGGCTCCTAACTCTAGATCATGAGTAGTATAGTTCTTCTCATGAACCTTAAGTTGCCTCGAAGCATATGCAATTACCTTGTCCTTCTGCATCAGCACACACCCCAATCCTTGGTGTGATGCATCGCAGTAGACTACGAAATTCTCTGTGCCTTCTGGCAGCGCCAGAATTGGTGCATTACACAACCTATGCTTGAGTATTTGAAATGCTTCTTCTTGTTTCTCTCCCCAAATGAACTTCTTATCCTTTTGGGTTAGGGCTGTTAGTGGTTGCGCAATTTTTGAGAAATTCGCAATGAATCGCCGGTAATAGCCTGCTAAACCGAGAAATTGACGGATTTCTGTCGGGGTCTTCGGGGCTTCCCATCTCTTGATGGCCTCAATTTTTGCCGGATCTACGTGAATCCCCTTCTCATTAATCACGTGACCAAGAAATTGTACCCCTCGAATCCAAAATTCGCATTTGGAGAACTTTGCATACAATTTCTGGTCTCTGAGCAATTCTAGTATCAACTTTAGATGTCGCACATGATCCTCCTTGCTTTGCGAGTAAATTAGTATATCATCTATGAACACGATCACGAACTCGTCCAGGTACGGTCTACAAACCCTGTTCATTAAGTCCATGAAGACAGCTGGTGCGTTGGTTAGCCCGAAAGGCATAACCAAGAATTCATAATGGCCGTATCGAATCCTAAACGCCGTCTTGGGAACATCCTCTTCACGGACCCTCATTTGATGATATCCAGATCGAATATCAATTTTTGAAAAGTAGGTAGCACCTTGGAGTTGGTCGAACATGTCGTCGATTCGGGGAAGAGGGTATCGGTTCTTGATAGTTAGCTTATTGAGTTCTCTATAATCGATGCACATCCGCAAGGATCCATCCTTCTTTTTAACGAAAAGAACTGGTGCACCCCATGGCGAAGAGCTAGGTCTTATAAGTCCTTTGTCGAGCAGCTCCTGGAGTTGTCCTGACAATTCCTGCATTTCTGATGGGGCCAAACGGTACGGTGATTTAGCCACAGGTGCAGCTCCAGGAATTAAGTCGATGTGAAACTCGACTTGTCTTGACGGGGGTAGTCTTGGTAGCTCCTCCGGGAACACCTCGGGAAAATCCCGAACCACAGGAAAATCCTGAATGCGTTTTTCTTCGATTTCCTTGACTATGACATGAGCCAAAAATGCGATGCATTCCTTTTTCAATTACTTCTGCATCGTCATACACGTCACTAACTTAAAGTTCTTTCCGGACTTCTCTCCATGTACGACGAGTGTTTTACCCTCTGGTAGCGGAATTCGGATGATCTTTTCAGAACAGCATATGTCTACCCGGTTTTTGGATAGCCAATCCATGCCCACGACTATGTCAAAGCTTCCTAGCTCAATCGGAATAAGGTCTATACTAAAGCTCTTATTAGCTAAGTTTAAAGTACAGTCCATAATTATGTCTCTGACCTTAACTTCCTGCCCATTAGCAAATTCAATAACGTAGACCTCTTTCAACTTTTGGGGTTTCAAGTTAATTTTTGGCCTAAACTCTAGTGATACAAAGCTTCTATCCGCTCCAGAATCAAATAGTGCTGATGCATAGTTCTAAGGCATAGTTTCAAACAGGAATTTGGTCATATTTTTGACACAAGTTCTACTCAACTAGGTGATGAATATCATATGGTATGTCTACAACTAATCATTCGAGCATATAAATATAGTAACATATAGTAACTCTATATTCATGCATTTCAAAACACTTGGTTCTAACAAACACAGGTTCAACCATCACATAAGTTCAATAAACAACAAAATGTTTTCCCCAAAAGTTATCTAGTACTTAGAGTTTTAAATTGTCGGCTACAGGCCACCAAAATAAGTTTCCAAGTTTAATCATCAAAAGTAGTCAACAGTTCTTTCACTAACGCCACTTTCTTGGAACCATTTCTTCACAACTATCCCTAATGCATCATTACCAAACGTGCCATTGTAAGTGCCTAAGATATGCAATGTTTATGCATGCACACACAAAAATTATGCTTCCGTGTTTAAGTAGAAAATTTATTTTAAGCATACTTCCAGTATAACTAATTCGAGTCTCCCATTATACATACCTGAATTAAACATAGGTGATCAGGCTTTGTTTAATTGAGGTATAATAATGTGACACTCAACTTAGTTATATTAGTAATATGCTTCAGATTTCGAAAATCATTTTGAAAACCATTTTGAAAATAGTTTGCGTTATAGTTGGGTTATAGTTTGTGGTTTCCATAAGAAAACCGGCATTCTCAATAACCTTAGGCTCTGATACCAAATCTGTCACACCCCACTAAAGCGGAAACACGAGGTCTAACAGTGTAGGGTTTCATTCAAAAGGTAACAGACAACACCAACCACAACTTTTAATACAGTAGTTCAAAATATTACATTACAACGTCTTAAGTAAATTGTTCCAAAAAAAGAAGACACCGGATACAGAAATTAACGATTGAGTTTTAATGTTCTTGATATTGATGTCATCATGCAAAATGCACCCTACATGCATTCACTTACTTGTTAACACCTGAAAAGCATGATAAAAGAAAGGGTCAACTACAAAGAGTTGGTGAGTTCACAGGTTTTCCATATACACAACAGTTTTTCATCCCAAGGTTACTCTCATGAAACGTTTGTTCATGACAAACTTTAAGTTTAAAAAAATTTATGAGTACAATTTACAATGAATGACTTTTGCAAGATATATAAGCGTTGAGCCACTACTAAGCCTCCGACAACCTACGCCCCGGCGAACTACCTCAGAGGTGGTATGTTGGCCACATGAGTAGAACATTATTAACAGATAAAGTGCACCCCTACTCGTCAGTCAAAGGTGGGTTTGTCAAACCAAATAGCGCTATCCACAAATATCACCGGCTCGTTATGAGTTAATAAGTAGTGAACCTATTGGGGACTTAACATTTTCATTATAACTCAACATATCTTTATCACTTATGTAAATTCGTCCATTCATTAGTACTCATTTCTCAAATCATAAATATCCACAATTTAATATCATGAATCATTTAGCATTTTAAAATCATAACATGCTTTTCACCCCAAACATTAAACAAGTAAAACGGGGCTGTGAATACTCACAATGTTCAGCAAGGATTCCCAAGGGTTGCCGCACGGTTGCACAGTTTCTCGATTCTAGGTCCTTCCTAAGGAAGTGAAACACATTATCAGTTTCGGTCTACTCTTATGGCTAAAGCATTGCTTAGCCCAACATGTCTTATAAAATGCCTTAGGTTTAAGTATTATTTTATGTCGACGATTTCTAGTAATTTATTGATTTTAAACGGTTTGTAGGATTTTGTTGTTACATAATAAACTTTATAGGTTATAAGTAGTATTTAATCCATTTTACCACGTTTTATATTTTCTTCATGACGAAACTTTCATTAATTACCTATGTAATTGTATTTCTCATTTACCTTGTGATTTAAAATGTTCGGTTTGTTATAAATCTATTATTTGTTAGGGTATTATTCATATCTACATATACATGTATATATAGTTTTTATTTATGGTTTTGACAATTTCTACAATTTATAAGCTTTTTATCTTTTAATAACTCTACAAATCCCTTTTTCTTTTGAATTAGAGTTATACTTTTCTGGTGGCAGAATATTAAGTCCACTTATGGTCATTTTTAAATATCTTCTGGAAATTTTTATTAGTCCAACTTTTTATATGTATCAATTTAATGTCTTAGGGAACTTTTGACATAATTATCATCATTTTTAGAGTTGGTTAGCTATTTTAATCATTACACTTAAGTTTAAGTGTCACAGTTACCAAAACAGGCTGCACCATCTTTTTGTCAAGTCCATTTGGAGGGTCAAATCTCAACATTATTCAGTGATTCAAATTGGGTTTTAAACTTAACTCATAAAAGTATCTTCCAGAAACATTTCATCATTTTTAGTTACATATTGAGGGAGATATGACGATTTTAAGTTAGGTCTTCCATTCTGCCAGATTCTGATTTCTTGCACACCAGTCTTGGTTTGAGTGTTTGAGACCCCAAATCTTAATATTTTTGAGTGAAACCAATTTTTTTCGATTCATAACTCATTAAAGTAATTTCCAGAAGAAAATAAAGAATTTTAGTGGAATATTAAGAGACTTATAACTGATTAAAGTAGAGATTTTTCTCTGTCAGATTGTCTTTGCACACTTAATTTGATATGAGTAGATGAAGGGTCAAATATTCGAGTTTTTACATGAAACAACTTGGGCTTGAAACATAACACAATAAACAAAGTTCCAGAAAAAGATTCATATCATTTGGTTAAGTAATTTTCAAGATATGGTCGGATGAAATGCATGCAAGTAATCTGCCAGAAACTAAAAATGTTATTTCATGAAAAATGAGTGTTTTATATCCATATTTTCACTCATATGGTTGGTTCTTTGATTGAACACTCATTTACCACTACTTTAACAATGCTCTTAGATAAAAAAAATCTATTTTTGACCTTTATAAACACATGCATGAACTCACACATTTCAGATTATGACAAAAGATGGAGAAATGGCAAGAAAAGGAAGAAAAATGAAGAAGAACACAAGAGAGATGAGTTTTACCCCTTCTAGTGTTGATGATTACCTTCCAAGTCTTCAAAAATCGAACTCCTTGTGTGGATTGAGGCTGAATTCGGCCAAGAGAGGGGAAGGGAGAAAAGGATGGTTGTTTGAATGTAGAGAGAGAGAAGAGAGTAGGAAAATGAAAGGGTTTCTTGAGAATATGAGAGTTTTAATTGTTGTGGGTGATGGGCCATGTGTTAAGGCCGAATTTTTGGGCCTAATACTGATTTATTTATTTCTTTTTAAAATGCTAATTAATATTATGTAATTATACATTTTATGTAATTTTTATAAAAAGATTGATTTAAAGTAGTTAAAACCTCATTTATCTACTTAATTTTTGGTTTAGTTATTTAAAGTTTTAAAATTTACATTTGGGTATATATAAACTATATATTTACTCCTCTTATTATTAATATAGTTATAATTAAATGTTAACTGTTCCAATCGGCATTTTATAAGACAGCTTAAGCAGTTCCGCGCGATAACAGGATTTTCTAAGCGTACTGTTGGAATTCTTAGGAAACTAAACCTTAGCCATCATAATTAAGTCATAATGAGTTATTCCTACTTGTTAAAACAAGAATTATACTATTCAGTTGCTAACCTGAGTGTTTTGGTTGACGGGTGTCACATGAACCCGCCGTTCTAACTCAAGTACGGATTCCAAATATCTATCCATTGCCATATATTTTCACTCTTCCAAATTCTACCATTTTACACTCATATAAAACCCAAGCTTACCTTCTCATAAAACCTTTACAAACTCTCATTCTTCTCCGGCGAAACCCTGCAAACGCTTGCAAGAATCCTATTCTTCTTACCAAATGGCTTCATCTTCTCAAGCTATCTCCCCTGCACACTCTCCGGTGAACTCACCAGAATACTCACTTGCTCATTCTGAACATTCAGAAAACCCCCATCTCGCCAAAAATATTGAACAAGAAGATTCCGGCGACACAGCAGACTTTGCTCCGACCACATATCTTCAAAACTTTATAGCAAAGGATCATTTCGAAAAGGTACTGCCAATCAAATCCAACAATTCCTATTTGGTCCCCTCACCCACTGCTTTCGGCGAAGTCCATGCCATTCTTCTGCACATAATGGAAAATCATATACTCTTCCCTCTACTTTCAAGAACCCCAAAGAAAATACCTGTTAGGTATTTGAACCAATTTTGGCAGAGCTGCAGATATGATAAAAAATGATTCTTTGATCAAAGGGTACATCTCAAAGCCGGACAACTCAGAGCATCTGGAACTCAAATTTAATAGAACAATGTTCTCTCTGGAGTTCAATTTACCAACTAGAGGTCTTCTGGGATTGAAAAAATATGCAGAACAACCTACAGACGACGAGCTCTGTCGTTGTGTAGAAACGCTTGGGGTACAACACCCACCTGAGGAAAAGAAATGACTTCCGCAGAGGCAGACTACCACCTCTGTGGAACACCTAGTTTTTGATCCTCAACAGATGTCTGACAGGGAAGATAGGCAGCATTGATCAAACCTCGCATCAGATCTTAACCATCATGTATGGGGTCTACTACGATCTCCCACTCGATTACTCGACCATCATGCTGCAGGAGATCATCAATACAATCGACAGAAAGAACAACACCCTAAAGGCTAAAGAGACTGATCCCACATATCTACCGCCTCTGCAATTCCAAAGAATCTTGGGTGTTCTGTTCGAACCTCTGCTAATGATGCAGAAATGGCCAATGGAAGGACCAATTCCCAAACAGTTCCTGATGAACAAGAACATCCCCACCGATCATGCAGAAGGCTACAACCACTACAGACCTCTTTCAAAAAGGCTTCTGAAATATGCCACGAACAAAACCCTTAAGCAAGAGTATATACGCGATCACAGGACTCCAGAACCGAGTCCTGTGACACCCCCGCATTTAGGTGTCCCCTTAGGAACAATAGTTGTAGAACCCCTCTCTACAAAATCGAAGAAGAAGAAACTGGCAAAACATTTGGAAATCCAACGAAGGTTTATGGCCAAACGTGACGAGCTCATGGGAAAGAGATCTTCTTCTAAAGCCTCTGCCTCTACCCCAAAAACAAAGAAGAGGAAAACTGCAGAAGGCACCTCTACAAACATTGCAGAAGATCAACCTTCATCTCCTCGTGCCATAGAAGTTGGCTCCTCTGCTCCTCCCTCTTCTCCAAAACCAAAGAAAAGAAAATCTAAACCCACAGAAGAAGGAGCACCAAAACCCAAGAGGAGGAAGACCAAAAAGAAGCATGGAAAATCACTTGATCAAATGGTTACCATCGCAGAAGAGGCAGCTGCAGAAGTGGTTGAAGAAGAGGTCGCAGGAACCCGGGTCGAAGATACTGCAGAAGAAGAAACTGCAGAAGTCGAAGTTGCAGAAGAGGGATATCAATCACCTTATGAATCCCCAGATCGATTCGCTCATCAAGACAACTTGAATGATTTTCTTCAACACCCTGAAATTGCCAACACCCTAAATACAGCTGGGTGGACGGCACAACCACTTGACCACCACACCTCAGAAGAACAAGACTTCTCTATCTCTGGAATTGACACCAATCTGCAAGAAGATGATCAAACTCCCAGAGATCAACCATCTAAAACCCCTAACATTCTACAGAACCCCTTCATCCAACAGGGACTGGACGTCCACAGAAGGAGTCCAAACCAGGCATCAGAAGCTGAGTGGAATAGAGAAGAGGTTACAGAGGTTTTAGAAAGAATAGGAGGAAAAGAAAAAGAAAAAGAAAAAGATGTCGAAGGTATAGAGGTCTCAGAGGTAGATTCTGATGAAGAATAAGCTGACCAAATCTGGAAAGGTCTATATCATCCACATATCATGCAATTTTACGGCTCTCATCCAATGTACGACTTCTTAGTCACAGAGCAAGGAACTTCAACAGAAGCTAGGGAAGAAGCACCAAGCCAAAGGATAGCGATAGAGGCTGAAATGATTGATAATGAAGTGATGCTTGGATGCTTAACAGAGGAAGAAACAAGAAAAGATGCCAAAGTTGCAGAAGGCACACATCCCTCACCCCCTCCCAGTGCAACCTACACATCTAACTCCGCAGGTCTAGCTGCAGAAGGAGTTATTGAAAAAGAGCAGCACAGCTCGATCCAAACCCAACCCATCCAGCCAGAGGTCACTCTTTCGACTTCTGCGCCCACAGAAACCGGGGAATCCATTCCTAGGGAGTCTCCTCAGAGAGACTCACCTATAGTTCGTGATCAATCGCCCCAGATCACATCAGAACACCCTACAGAGGAATTCGTTTCCTCCGCCACACACAAATTAGGGCCAACACTTCTTTCAGAGAGAAGTAGTGAGCACATAGACGAAGAGACTCTAGACAAGTCTCCAAGTCAACAGAAGAACATTCCGATACCCACCTCTGGAGTGGATTTGGACACTGTTCTTCCCAGAACTTCTGTAGAGACTGAAACTCTTGTTTCTTCTCAAAGATCAGATGGAAATCCTTCCACCCCCATCGTACAAACAAGGGTGAACGAAGGTGTCCCAGGAGCAGGGACTCACTCTGGAGACGAATGTGTTCCTCCAGAGGTTACAACAGGGACACAAGTATCAAGGGATGAGTTCCAAACCCTTGTCACCTCTGTGAACCAAACTATGGAAGAGTTGCAAAGCACTTTCACATCTTTTGCAGAGACAACATCAACAGCCTTACGAAATCTGAACACCAAAATGGACAATCTGTCCACAGAGGTGAAATCCGCCATAACAGAGATGAAGTCTTCTGCTCAAACAACTGCCACAACTACAGCCACTTCTACTGCTAAAATTTTTGGAATAGCTGCAACATATGCATTCAAGGAATCAGTCAAGCATTTCCTTGAACAAATGAACAAGCAATCCAACAAATCACAGAGCCTCACACCTACAGATCTACAGAAGGCTCTGCAAAACGTTCAAGCAGAAGCAATGCGCAACACAATACTGATGCAGCCAAAAGACTACATGACCAGAGCACAGCTTACAGAGCTCGGTCAAAATGTGATAAACCAGGTCACAGAAGTCATCGTCTCCTTCACTTCTGCAAATGCCAACTACGTTAAAGAATTAAGAAAAAGTGTCGGCAAAATGCGCTTCAACACAGAAGCAGAGCTTGCAACTCTAATCGGCCTCTGTGATGATGTATGTACGAAGTTGATGGCCGCAGGAGCAGAACTACCAAAGAAACCCAAAGCTTCCTGCAGAGCAGAGGGTACTTCTGATAAGAGTCAGGATGACTCTGATGATGACCATCCTGGTCCATCAGATCATCCTGAGGGGGAGAATATTAGGGAGAAAGCTACGACCAGAGGACTACATGCTCCACCAATCGCAGCAGAACCAATCAGCCAAGCCCCTCCACAACAAACAAAAGATCAATAAACTCAACAGACCACAGAGACAACACCCATCTCTGTGGAATCAACCGCTGAAGAAACCCATGTACCAGAAGCTCAAAAGACCACAGAGGCAACACCCACCTCTGTGGAATTCCCTACAATGTTTGGAGTAGATGTTCAACATCTGTCATCCTCCACAGAAGAAGATCTTCCCTCCCAAACTACAAAACCAACAGAAAAACCCCAATCCATCCCAAAAAGAAACTCTATTGCCCACAAACCAAAAAGAGCAACGACCTCTGCTTCTTCTGTTCTAAGGAATATGCACAAAACAATGATTGAACGAATGGCGCAGAGAGAAGAAGAAAGGCACATGTTCACATTAGCTTTCAAAATGGCAAAAAGATTTGATATCCAACCTTCACCAACAGAAACCAAGCTCACAGAAGAAGTCACCAAAGAACCTCCAACAGAGGTTACAGAGCAAATCAAGCCAACAGAACCAACGCCACAAAAGTCCTCTCAAACACAAGTGTCAAAACCTACAGAGGCAACTCCCATCATTCCAACAGAAGCACCAACAACCAAACCTACAGAAGCAACAGGTTCTGCACCTCCAAAAGCCAAAGACAAGGGAAAGGCAAAAATGACAGAAGAGCCCAAGAAAAAGAAATCAGTGCCCAATCCTACAGAAAAACTGATGAAGAGCTCCTTTGATGCCTTTCAAACTCCAAAGCCTGAAGAAGAGGATTGGGCATATGGATTAAAGCCCCTGTCAGACATTCCACTTACTGGCAGAGCTATAGAAGTTGTTCAACAGATGGAGAGTCTCAGAAGACTAGTACCACCACATGGTCCAACATATGAAGAAATGGAAGAAGTGGTGTACAAATATCTCTACAAACAACCCTTTCAGAACCTCCATCCAACAGACCAAATCACAAATCCGAACATCAGAGAAGAATTTGAGAACATCTTCAGCAGAACAAAGCCAAGAACCAAAGCAGAAGTCTTCTCAATTCATAAAATCAAAAAGGTAATCTTCTGCAGGTTCTCTTTCACAAGAACCTATCAAAGAGTCAGGTACAATCTTTACAGAGTCAAAAGGGTAAACAATTCAGAAACCACCTTCACTGATGCTGACATAAGGAATCTGAATCCCTATGATCTACCTGAACTTCTGCAATGGACGAAGGACAACTACAACACAGAGCCAAACACCAGAGCCTATCAAGTGTTGAGGAAAGAAATGAGGGAAAGGCTTCTAATCTACAGTCTGACAGACTTTCAGCTGGGAAAGGATCTTGGTCTTAAACATCTGAATCTACGACCACCAGAGGATCGCTGCCCACCTGACGCCGTGCCCAACTGAATCATTACAGAACCAAGATTCGGGTTAGTATTTCAAAACCCACTAGGCGAAGTCAAACTTTTTGTAAGCATGGATTGTCAGAAGTACGCAACTAGTACTATGAACAAGTTCAGAGCAAACCTTGTAAAATACAGAGATATCGAGCAAATGGATAGAGACGCTGCAGATACCCTCATCAGAGAGATTGATGCTACAATACGCTTAAGAGAACTCTGCATAAGTTTCTACAAAGAGATCAGAGAAGTCGAAAGAGACAACAGAAGCTTCAACGATTTCAAAGACGCCAAAATCTGATTCTCAAACAACCAATCTCTGCAAACCATGTTAATGTTTATCTTTCATTGTACTCAAATATAAAATGCCTCTGGCATACTTCTAAATGAAAGAACTTTCGAGGTATTGTTTAACCTCTGTTTTATCTAACTTAGCCTAACTTAACTCAAGTTCAAATTTTTTATTTTTCACTACTTAGGGGGAGATTGTTAGCTTCAATCTTCCTAATCATAGAAGTATTTAGAAGTAGTGAAAAATAGGCTAAGTAAAGAAAGCCTCTTACAGAGGCTCTGCCGAACTTACCGAGAGATCAAGGTCAAGAAGCTACAGAAGCTAAAGAGGCGTCCTACAGAAGCTCTGTCATACGCATAAAGAAGACCAAAGACTCAGAATCCGGTGAAGACTGCTCTACAAAGGACCAGACCGCAGAACCTCTGTAACACTTTACAGAGCCTCTGTGGTCCTCTCTAAAAGACCTGAAGATATTTATAATATCTTGCTACTGTTATTGGACCTGTTCATCAACTTGCATGGTAGCATGCCCTGTCCATCTTCAACGTGTCAAACTCTGATTGGATTCAATAGGGCTTAGTACATAATAGACGTCTGCTGCATTAAATGCAATACAGCACGTCCAACTGTTCATGCCATCCGTTCCACTATTTATACCGTCCGTTCTGAATAGTAGCTTATGCTTTATGGTCCCCTTAGAGTAGTATATAAGGAAGACTCATGTTGAGTTCTTCCTAAAAAGAGAATTAAGAGAAAAAAACATCAAGAACATATAGTTTATATACTTTGAGAGTCATATCTGTTTTAAAGCTTTGCTTACTCACTGTTCTTAAATCTATTCTTGATATATATATATATATATTCAGTAAACTTTGAGATATTATTTCCTGTTCACTGTTTATTTATATTGTGTTCTAAATCTATCAATCATATTTGTTAGTTCTTCAAATACGCTTCCGCATTAAACATAAACTTGAACTAATAGATCTGATAATCTTGTTTAAAACAAAACGGGAACCAACAAAGGTGTTATCAAGGTCAGCTCTGAGTTGAGGATCTTCGATGTGCGGCAGAGGATTTTTCTGATTTTGCTGTTTGTAGAGATACCTATACACCACCTCTTCCATTTCTGCATGTCATGTACTCGGTGGTGGTATTGGTCTTCGCAGAGCATCCATTTCTCGTTTTATCTCTGCAACACTACCCTCTGTTACCTTTGTGTTTGGATCAAAGATCGGAATTTTTGATAGAGGATCTAAATTGAATGCCCAGTCTTCTTCAGGTTTAGGAGTGACAAAGCCATCGAATGAGCTCTTCATCAACTTCTCTGTTGTCTGAGGCATTGGCTTTTTCTTCTTCGGTTCTTCTGTCATGATATCCTTTCCTTTATCTTTGGCTTGGGGAGGCTCAGAACCTATTGCTTGTTTTGGATTTTCTGGGATTGCTTCTGTTGGATTGGGGGTTTGGTCCTCTGTTGTTTTGGGTGTAGAGGTGTCTGTGGGTATGATGGGGATTTCCTCTGTTGTTTTTGACACTTCAGTTTCTGAGGACTTTGATGGTGATGGTTCTGTTGGTTTGATTGGGGATTTGGGTTCTGTAGACGGTTCTTCTGTGAGCTCGGTTGTGGTTTGTGGAGGAATATCAAAGCGTCTTGCTGTTCTGAAAGCAGATACAAATTCCATTCTTTTTAGAACATAAGTAGCATAGCGTTTTGGTCCTCTTGGTTTTTGGGCAATGGATTTTCTTCTTGGGTATGTTTTTGGTTGGGATATTGGTTTTGGTAAAGGAATGGAAAGATCTTATGAGGAGGAAGATGATAAGATCTGGATCTTTACTTTAGTAGGGGCATCTTTTCCAAAGACATAGGTGGTTTCCACATAGGCTGGTGTTTCCTCTGTGTGCCTCTGTTGGTTTCCTTGACTCTGGGTTAGGGGATCTTGAGTTTCAGGCTCTGCGGTTGTCGTAGTTTCTGCAGCTGTAGCCTCTGTTGTTTTCTCAGTTTGGTTCTCCCCCTCAGGATGACCTGATGCATCACCATCATTAGGGTCATCCTGCCTCCCTTCTTTAGAACCTTCTGCCCTACAAGTATTTTCGGGATTCTTTGCAGCTTGTTGCCTCATCTTTTCAAGATAAATCCTGATGGAGTTTTTGAATGCAGAGGTTGCACTTCTTTCGAATTCGGCAGCATGTATTCTGGCAGAGGTTGTGACAGAAGATTCGGCTGCAGACTTCATCTGGGAGAGAGCTTGTTGTACCTCTGTGGACAAGGCGTCCATTTTGGTATTTAGTCTTGTAATGGCTCCTGAAGAAGTCTCTGTAAAATTAGAAAAGGAGCTTTGCAACTCCTGTAGTTTTTGATTAACAGAGGTTACAAAGGTTTGGAACTCATCCTTTGTCACATGAGAGTCAGTGGTAACCTCTGGAGGAACATATCTATCCCCAGAGTGAGTCCCTGTTCCTGGGACACCTTCGTTCACCCCTGTTTTTACGTTGAGGGTGGAAGGATTTCCTTCTGATCCTTGAGGAGAAACTTGTGTTCCATCCTCTACAGAAGTTCTGTGAAGGTCAGTGTCCAAATCCACTCCAGAGGTGGGTATTAGAATGTCCTTCTGTTGACTCGGAGACTTGTCTAGAGTCTCTTCATCTCTGTGCTCTCTACTCCTCTCTGAAAGGAGGTTGGGCCCTATTGTTGTGTGCGTGGCAGAGGCAACATGTGCCTCTATTAGGAGTGCGATTGTGGTCTCGGGCGAATGACCACGAACTACGGGTAAGTCCTTTAGAGAGGACTCCCCTGGAAAGGTTTCCCTAGGTATAAGTGGCACAGAGGTTGAAAGAGTAACCTCTGGCTGGCTGGATGGGGTTTGGATCGAGCTGTGCTGCTCTTGTTCAATGATACCCTCTGCCGCTAGACCGACGGTATCATTGAAAACCCAATTTATTCAGAACTCAATTTATTGTTCAGAACTCAATTTATTGTTTAAGGATGCTTTTCTAGAACTAATTTCTGATTCTTATGCAGAATATGAAAACCCAAAGATGGTAAAAGAGATGAAAAATAGAACTCCAGAAATAGTTCAATCAACTGTAATTTCTGACAAAGGTCCATCTGAAGAATGTCCAAATCTGATAAACACAAGTGGTGAAAATTCTGAACCTTGTACTCAGAATTCTGATCCTTGTGTTCAGAACTCTGAACAAGCCACTCAGAATTCTGACTTCACTGCTCAGAATCCAAACTTGGATACATCTCCTATACATGTATCAGAACAAGGGGACAACTCAGAATTACATGCAATTATTGATGAGAATGATACAAACAATAACTTTTCAGAGATTGATGTGCTTCCCAGTGCAAATAAATGGACTAAAAATCATCCTATTCATCAAGTAATAGGTGATCCATCGGCAGGAGTAAAGACCAGATCAGCTACAGCAAATGAAGCAATGTTTGCTGGTTTCATAAGTGTGATTGAACCAAAGAAAGCTAATGAAGCCCTAGAGGATCCAGATTGGATTTCAGCAATGCAAGAGGAATTGTTCCAATTTGAAAGAAATAAAGTTTGGAGACTCATTCCAAAGCCTGAAGGTAAATCTATTATTGGAACTAAATGGGTATTCAGAAACAAAAAGGACGAGTCAGGTGTTGTCATTAGAAACAAGGCAAGATTGGTTGCTAAGGGATACTGCCAACAAGAGGGAATTGATTATGATGAGACATTTGCACCAGTAGCAAGAATAGAGGCAATCAGAATATTTTTGGCCTATGCTGCACACAAAAATTTCAAGGTGTATCAAATGGATGTCAAATCAGCCTTTTTAAATGGCAAACTTAATGAAGTGGTGTATGTTCATCAACCTGAAGGTTTTGTTGATCCAGAATTTCCTGATCATGTTTATATTTTAGACAAAGCTTTATATGGTCTAAAACAAGCACCAAGAGCCTGGTATGACACTCTTACTCAACACTTGTTAGCTTCAGGTTTCAAGAAAGGTAAGATTGACACAACTTTGTTTTTAAAGAAACAAGGTGATGATTTAATTCTTATTCAGATTTATGTTGATGACATAATATTTGGTTCTACCAGTCCAGAATTATGTGATAATTTTTCTAAAATCATGTCATCTGAATTTGAAATGAGCATGATGGGTGAGCTGAATTTTTTCCTTGGTCTTCAAGTCAAACAATTACCAAAGGGTATTTTTATAAATCAAGGAAAATATGTCAGAGATATTCTGAAAAAGTTCAAAATGTCTGATTGTGCTTCTATGAGAACTCCAATGGCAACAAACATAAAGTTAGATGCTGATCTCAAAGGAGTTTCAGTAGATACGAAACTCTATAGAGGCATGATTGGATCATTACTTTATCTGACTGCAAGTAGACCAGATATCATGTTTTCTACTTGTTTCTGTGCTAGATTTCAATCTAACCCAAAAGAATCACATATGTTGGCTGTCAAAAGGATTTTAAGATATCTCAAAGGATCACTTGATCTAGGTTTATGGTATCCAAAAGAAACTGATTTCAAATTAACTGCTTTCACTGATGCTGATCATGCAGGAAGTAGGTTGGATAGAAAAAGTACTTCTGGTGCTTGTCATTTTTTGGGGGATAAGATAGTGAGTTGGGCATCAAAGAAACAGAATTGTGTGTCTACTTCAACTGCTGAGACAGAGTATGTTGCTGCTGCTGCTTCATGCTCTCAAACTTTGTGGATGAGAACACAACTCATGGATTATGGATATCAACTCAACAAAATTCCCATCTATTGTGACTCAGAAAGTGCAATTGCTATTACTCAGAATCCTGTTCAACATTCAAAGACTAAACACATAGATGTGAGGTATCATTTTATAAAAGACTATGTGGAAAAAGGAACTATAGAGATGCACTTTGTGCATACAAAGTATCAATTGGCTGACTTGTTCACAAAGCCACTTGATCACAAAAGGTTCTCTTTTCTCACATGTAAAATAGGAATGCTTAATCTGACCAATTGAAAATATTTGTGTTTCTGAAAAATGATAAATGTTTCTAAGTAAAAATGTCTGAGTAGTGTATTCAGAACTCTGAGTCTTATGTTCAGAAACTCTGACTCTTAAGTTCAGAACTTCTGAGTCTTGAGATCAGAACTTCTGAGTCTTGAGATCAGAACTTCTGAATCTTGAGATCAGAACTTCTGAGTCTTGAGACCAGAACTTCTGAGTCTTAAGTTCGGAACTGAATCTTGAGTTTAGAAATTCCGAGTCTAGAGTTCAGACCTTCTGAGTCTTAAGGTCAGAGATTCTGAGTCAATACTTCAGAAATCTAACTTTCAAGATTTTTTTTTTGAGAAAAACAAATACTTCAAATGTGCGGATTATGTCTTTTCTATTATCTTTTTATCTCATCTTTATGTATCATATTTGGTCAAATACATGCTAACGTCAAGGGGGAGCATCAATATCTTCTGGAAATTATTTCATGATGCTTAAAAAAAATAAAAAAAGGGTTTGTTGTCATTTCTTATCTCTAATCATTCTAAGAAGAACAAGCTTTTAATGATAAATTTTTTATCTTGTTCAAACTATATCTGAATTTCAAACATTTTCATATTCAGATATAAGAGTTTAAATGATTTTTTAAATCATCATTCTATGAACATAATTCTGATGATAAAATATGTTTCTATCTGTTCAAACCTCTTTTGAATAATCAAAAGTTTTACATCTGTCAGAAGTTGATTTTAAATAAATTTTTGTTACAAGGTAAAATTCTTCTGAATAATGGGATCAGAACTCTGAGTAGAACAATCAGATATCTGATAAAGGAAAGTCAAATATTCTGAGCGTGTTATTCAGATCTTTGACTTGAGTCAATATTCTATCCAATAACACGTGTCAGCTTCATATTTGGTTGATTATGCCACACATTTCATTTAAATCCTCTGTGGCATTTCAAATGTGTTGACTCCGTTATAACATTGATTTCTCTTTTCCGGCAAACCTTTCAGCTTCGCGAATTTTAAATAGGTCTTAAAATTCCTATTTCCAATTCTTTCAAATTCCAGAGCGAAAAGTGAGATACGAATCAATCCAGAGTTCTTTGAGTTTGTTTTCTTCTTAAATCATGTCTGGATTTTGAAGAAGTGGTCTAATTTCTCTACATTCTACTAAGTCTTTGATGGATTCATCTGATTCGGATAATGATGAAGTACAAAATAGAGATGTTGGGGAAGAAGCAATAAGGGATGATGAAATAAATGAAGAAGATGAACAAATGGCTGAATCAGAAGGAAATGCAAATGAGGTAAATATAAATGTTGAACATGAACAGAGTGCTGCAGGGTTGATTATGTCGAATAGACCAATCTTAGTGGAAAGGGTTGTTCCTGAAGGAGAATGGTTGAAATTATCAGAAAACAATTGTGTTTTGTTATTTGAGGAAAGTAGATTTAAGCCTGAACACAGAATTATCATGGAGTTATTCAAATATCATCCTTACAGAAAGTGGTTTACAAGAAACAAAACAGTTCCTGTTCAGTATATTCAACAATGGTGGAAACATCTTAGGTTAGAAGACAACAAGTTTGTATCCGAAATTGGAGGAGTCACAATTACCTTATCAATCGGTGCACTAAGAGAAATACTGAATCTTCCAGAGAAAGATGATGTACAAAGAAGGACAAATTTTGAAGACTCACCATTAACAGAGGAGTTAATTGCAGAGTTTATGAGATTAGGATATAATGAAGGATTGAGAACCCTTAGTTTGTTCAGAAGGAACAAATTGCCACCTATTTGGGCTTGTTTCTTTCATGTGGTGAATAAGTGTTTGCCAGGGAAAAATAGCTCAGCAGATCAAGGTTCAAAACAGATTCTTCAGATCTTTCAGGGTTTAGTGAGGAATAGGCATTATGATTATACTGCTATACTTTGGGAAGACATGAAGAATACTTTTGAGAAAAATCAGAAAGCTATTCAAAAGAAGACAAAGGATACTCCTCTGGCATATATACCTTACATAAGGTATTGGCAGATTGTAATTTGGTATGCAATGCAAGAAAACAGAACCATTTCAAGAAGATCAAATGAACAGCATGGTCCTACTTTCTATTTGGGTAAGATGTCTTCAGTTACCAAACTTGAGAATTATCCTAATCATAAAATGTTACCAAAATCACTTAGGAATTACATACCAAGGGAGAGTGAGATTTTAAAAGCATATTGCACCTCAATGGGAATTGAAATACCTCAAATCCCTACCCATGAGGACCAACCAGAGAAGAGAGGTGAGGGGTCTAGTCCAGTAAGAGAGGGGGAGGATGTTCAAATGGTTGAACATTCTGAGAGAAATGAGGGGAAAAATTCTGAGAGCTTGGTTAGAACAAGTGAGGAAAAACAGAATGAGGGTGGTGAGGATGAGATATTGTCAACAGAGGTTCAAACAGAAAGAGATGCCTCTGAACCAGCTAATCTTAACCAGGTAACCACAACTGCTGTTGGTTCACATTTCTAGGTGTCCAACATTGAAACAAACACCATGGACCTAGTGGTGGATCTTGAACAACCCATCCATACCCACTCAGAAGCATTTCAACATGCTACTGTTTCAAATAACTCAGGGGAACCATCCCGAACTCATTTGGAGGAAGGTGATAAATCCCAACCTATTTTTCAACACATTGAGTCTGAATATCACAGTCCTATTCAATTTGAGCCTGAAATTCCTTCTAACACTCGCACAAATCAGGAATTTCGTATTCCTGACACAACATTCATAGACATACCTAATATTGGGTGTCGAGGATTGGATGGAAGTCCTGGTGAGGTGAACATTACAAAAGCCTCATTCAAACGTGCATCTGTTGTACAAGATGACTTTGTGTTATCTACAGGCCATGAGCCCTCTGGGCACATGAAAACTGGACCATCTGTTGGTTCAGGTTCACAGCTAGACCATTCTGAATTTGAAAAGATTCATAATCAAAACAAGGTGATGGGGGAAAAGGTTGAAAAATTGGAGAAAAAGGTGGATGATTTGAATGTTGAGGTGACATGATTAAAAGATATGTTGGAGGGTAAATTGAAATCTGTTGAAACTAAAATAGATACTATGAAGGAATCCTTGGAATCTCATGAAAAGGAGATCAAGGATATAATGTCTGAATTTCAAAAAGATCTGTTGAAACAAATGCAGAGTATGCAGGAATCCGTCTTGAAAGCACTGAGTGTATCTATGACTTCTACTTCAAAACCTCTTGATCTTGTTCCACTTGCAGAAGCTGAACCTGAAGGTGTTTCTGGTCAGAACTCTAAAAGAAAGTTTGATGATAATGAACCTCATGATCATCAAAAGGGGGAGAAAAGAAAAAGGTTGAGTTCTGATGATGACATTTGCATAGATGATTTTGAAATAGCAGATATCCACTTAGTCAGTACAAAGAATACAGAAACTCAGATAGTTCAGATTGATAGTTCAGATACAGAGGAAATGGAGGTGGAAAGCAGAGATGGTGGTGATTCAGATAAAACTGAAGAATTGAATTTAGACACAGAGATGGAAATCAATTCTGATGAAACTGAAGCAATTGAGGAACCTGTGTTGAGGTCAGAGGAAACAGTGGAAAGTTTAATTGTTGACAACACTTGTACAGATATTGTTCTTTATGATAAAGGTAGTGTGATGGATTCTGAATCAGAAGAAAGAAGATTAACTGAGAATTTGATCAGAAGGATGCAAAATGAGTTAGTCAGAGCACTTAATGTTCAAAATATTCAACAAAGTGTAAAACTGATAAGGCCTATTGATTTATTGGGAGAAGAAGATAGAACTGTTCATTACTCTCAGAAATTTAAACATGAGTTTCGATTTAACTATGCTGATGAGTTGAATACAAAAGAAGAATATGAGAGAGTGGATGATTACTTTATGCCTTCTGAGTATATATTCAGAAAACCAATTGAGATTCCTAAGATGAACTTGCAAATTTTGGAGGAGACTGTATGTGATTTTATCCTGGAGTTGAGTGATGTACCACTTGCTAGATAGTTTCATGATGACATTTTTCCTGAGGAAATATATGAGAATCTCTATCACACAGAAGGAGATTATGAGCTATTGGAGAGCAACATTGATGGCTTCATGGATAACAGATCTCAGATGATTTATACAGAAGCCTCAAACAGATTCAGAATTCCTTATTCAAGACTACACATTCAGAAGAAGATTGAGAAAGTATTGATGTTTAAACCAGAAGAATTCAATGGTCTGATGTTTGTTAGATTGGAAGTGCTGAAAGAAAGAAGTACAAAGGTTTCCATGTCAAGTTTTGATTTTCACATATTAACTCTTGATGATCAGATCTTTCTAGTTAAGTTCTTTGCCAGTACTGAAGAAACCTTGATAGAGATTGAGTGCAGAAGAATTCTGGGGATTTATGTCAGAAATATGTACATGTATGATTTTCAATTGGCAATTGAAGGAAGAAAAGAGAAATGCAACTTGAAATGTCCAGCAATGATTTCAGGGTTTGGTGTATATGTGAAAGGATTTATAAATGAAGGAATGGAAACTGAAGGGTTTGCATATCCAGTTCAAGGAAGACTTGAAACATTCAAACTGAAGGAATTGGTGAAGTATAGTGATGCAACTTTGAGTTGGTTACTAACTGAAATGAAAGTTAATGTTGCTACTGAAAGAGAAAATCTAAAGAAAAAATGTGTAAACTCTGTGGAAAGAAGATTAAATCTCAAAAGAAAAATCAGAGGCTGTGGTGAATGGTTATTATCAGAGGTTAATCCTAAAAGGATGCTGCACAATGACTTTGTGTTTCCTGCTGAGTATGAAGTGAATGAAATCCTTTCAGATGATGTTGAAGAAGTTCAGAACACAACTCCTCAGAATGTGCAGATAACAAGTTTTGATCAAGCTGAACAATCTGAATCAAAAGAAGATGAGATGTCAATTGATTTGAATGGATACTTTCTTGAGTTTGATCTACCTGAGTTTTTCAAGCCTCAAGAGATACAATTTCTGAATGTATATTATGATAGACCAAAGGAGACTCAGATCTGGTTGGCAGAGAAATCAAGGTGTCTTGGGAAATCAAAACAGGCTGTATATTCAGACTTCTTAATCACAGGGATCAGAGAATTAAAAGTTAAACAATTCAGAAAGATGGAATACTTGTCTTTTGAAGTTTTGAGAGAAGATGACAAAGTATACTATTTCACTGATGCAGATTTTGAAAAGCTCTCAGTAGTGGATTTCTACAGATTACATTGTATGCTGTGCTTCAAGGAATCAAGCGAAGATAAGACTGAAAGGAAGGCAAGAAGTGTGGTAATTGAAGCTATGTTTTACATCCTAAGATGGCATGGTTATACAGATTTTCAAATAGCTCTGTATTTGCAAAGGCCATGTGTTTATCTGGCAAAACCCAACACAGATCATGATCAGAAAAAGGTGTTGAAAACTGGAAGGGTTCTTAAATATCCAGATTTGGGAGTCTTTTTGAAAAACAAGAGTGAAAAGATCTTCTTCAGAGCAAAGGAGACTGCAAAATACTGCTCTGGAACTTTGAGATTCATTAAGCATAATTTGGAGAAAAAGATGTTGAAAATAAAGCAATGCAACATAACTCAGGAAGTGATGACTCAGCAAATTGAAACTGTTCAAGAAATTATTGACAAGATCGACAAAAGGCTTAATCAAAGAAATGTGCTCTTACAGAAGATTGCTCCTGCCTTGAAAGATTTGGATGATGCAAAGTATCAGTTTATTTGACAAAAAGGGGGAGATTGTTAGATCTGAGTTTTGTAAATAAACTAAGTGTTAAAGGTCTGATGAGAAGACTCAGATGTTCTGATATAAAGGGTCAGAGTTCTGACTAAGAAGGCTCAGAAGGATCGCTTTGAAAGTTTGAGAAGAAGAGTCAGAAGTAGAGCCAGAAGTTCTGAGAAGCCTTGTCAGAAGAACGTTCAGAAGTTCTGAACTACCTGTTCAGAACTTATAACTAGATACTTTCCTTTGTGTTTAGTTAACTAATTAGGACACGTGTATTGTTCCTATTAGTCATTCATATTTGTACTGTAGCTTTAATATTTCCGTTGCAGTATATATATAGTTGTTAGCACTACATTGCTAACTGATTTTCCCGAATATATTTGTATTCTCCTTTTGTAATCTTTGAGATTCTCTCTCTCTAAGATCTGTAATTCTGTTCTTAATTGAATACAATTGGGCTTGATCATATTACTTCTCAATTACTGTTTCATACATTGTTGTATTGATTGTAAGAGTAAATCCTGGACTTACAGTTGCACTAGGAGTGGGTTGGGGATGTGTGCCTTCTACTTCTGCGGCATCTTTTTCTGTAGTACCCTGTGTGGTTTCTATCCTAATGTCCTCTATTGTTTCACTTATTTGGACTTCTTCTTCTGCGGTCTCAATTCTAGTCGCTTCTTCTGTGCGTGTAGGGGTTGGTTCCTGAGTGTTAAGGTCTGGATGGAGAAAAGGATTGCGCAGAACCTCGGGAGTCTGATGTTGAATGTTCTGAGGAGTTTGATCATGTTCATCCAAGTTTGAGGCTATCGTGTAGTTGGATGTCCCTGTCGATTCATGAGACAATGGTTCTGCGGTCCATCCTGATGGATCTAAGGTGTGAGCTATTTCGGGTTGGTTGAGGAAGACATTAAAATCTCCCTGTAGATCTGCATAGTTTATTGGGGAGGGAGGTTGCAGAGGTATAGTTTGGTCTTCCTCTTCCTATTCGACTCCCTCTGCAATGGACTGCAGAGGTGATGTGGGTTTCTTTTTTTTCGACTTCCTCTTCTTTGGCTTATGGGCTCCCTCCTCTGTGGATTTGGTTTTTCGTTTCTTTTGTTTTGGAGGGGAGGGAGGTGCTGAGGATCCTGTTTCTGTTGCAGGGGGTCGAGATGGTTGAGCTGCAAAGGTTGAAGTTTCCTCTGTGGGTTGTACCAAAAAAAACGTTTGAAAAAGCATTGGAGAGGATCGATAGATTTTTAGCGAAGAAATTGCTTTCACAGAGGTTTTGGAGCTCTGTCAGAGCTAGCAGAAGCTCTATGAGAGGAAATTTCTCATAACTAAAAATCTATTAAACTTTGATCATCCAAGTTTTTTAATTTGTTTTAAGAAATGTTTTTAGGACATATTTGTAAGTTGGTGTCCTAGAAAACTGTTTTTTTATAAAAAAAAAGTTGTGCAGCAGAAGTTTGATATGTGATGGTCTACAGAAGTTCTTTATTGTGGGAAGAACTCTGTAACCAATGACTTCTGTTGCAGTGCATTTGTACGCGATAATTCTCTTTGAAAAATGACACCCAAGGTGATCGACAGAGTTTCCAAGATTATTGATTTATGATCATAGAGCTTTTGCCTACAGAACCTCTGTTGGACTCAGCAGAGGTTCTATGACCTTAAATTTCTAATAATGGAAAGCTCAAAATTCTTTTTGATCAACTTTTATTTGGAATGTTTTTAATAATGTTTCTAGAACATATTTAGAAATTTGTGTCCTAGAAAATTATTTTCAAAAAGAATTTGTACGAGATACCAACCTTTTTGTTCTTCTTTGTCCGGCAAAGTTCTTTTCTTCTGTAGATGTCATCTCTTCCTTGGCTCCCCCTTGACTTATAAATATCTGTAGATTAAGCAAGGTATCCTATTGCTCCCCCTTGATCTAATCAACCTCTGTAGATCAAGTATGTTCTCCTTCTGCCCCCCCTTGATCTAATCAACCTCTTTAGATCAAGTATGTTCTCCTTCTGCTCCCCCTTGACCAATGCTTGGTTTTAAAGTGTGAAGTAAAGCATAGAACATAGGTCAACCTTATCAGAGGTTCTGTGGAGATTGTCAGAGGTTCTGAGCAATTCCACAGAAGCTCTGTGAAGTATAGAACCTTTGAAGGATGAGTCTTAAACTGAGTGTTTAAGAGTCATTGTTAACTTTGAAGCCTGAGTCCTTAACAGAAGTATTAAGGAGTTCATCGTTCACTGAAGTACGAGTCCTTAACAGAAGTATTAAGGAGTCCATCGTTCACTGAAGTGCGAGTCCTTAACAGAAGTATTAAGGAGTCCATCTACCTGCAAGACAGATTAAAGACATTTTGGTACCCATATCCAAATGGGTCCTAGAATGTTAGGATTTGGAGCTGTCTTTAGGTCCTTTGGTTTGCCAGTCTTTGCTGGTTTGCCAGGTTCCTTTCTGTGACTCTTCTCACTTTGGGTTTTTGGAATTTTCTTTTGAAATGACCCATTTAGAACACAGAAAGATTTAGAGAAAAGGTTTTTTAATTGAAACAGAAGATCAAAGCATTTATAATTATGAGAATGAAGAGATGAATGCTTAGTAGAAACAAAAGGCTTTGGAGCATTTTTGACAGGAGTAGAGTTTTTGACTTTCCAAACCATTTTCACTCTTTTGAAAACAAGATTATTTGTATTATCAACACAAGAGTTTGCAAAATCAAAGTCCTTAATCCTTTTAGCTAAAACATCTTTTTCTTTAAGATTTAAATCAAACTTCTTTAGAAGATCTGATTTATACTTTTTCTCCAACATAATCTTGGTTGATAGATCAGATATTATTTTTGTTAATTTGGACATTTCAGCTTTAAAAACCTTTCTTTCTCGTTCAAAATCATCTTTTAAACACTTTGTTTGAAATCCTTCAACCTTCACCTTTTCAGACTCTTTTATATAAGAATCATGCTCTCTCCTCTCCTTTTCAAGAGTCTTCTGTAATTCTGAGATTTTGTAAGAAAACTCCATAGATTTTATTTCAATAACGGTTCTCTCTTTTTCAAATTTATTTCTCTCATAGATCACAAGTTTCTCAAATTCAGAAATCATACTAGAAAATTTTAAACATTTGAGTTCAAGTCTTTTCTTCTCTTCTTCAAAAATTGTCTTAACTTCCTCAACCTTCTCTTTCTTCTTTTCACAAATCTTTTCTGACTCAGATAATTTCCTTTTTAGTTCAAGATTTTCACAGTTTAGAAGTTTACCTGATTCTTCAAGCTTAGCAATTTTATCTGAATCACTAAGAATGCTCTTGTTCCTTTCATCTAGTTCTTTCTCAAGAGTAGGAATTATCTTGCGAAAATTAGTACTTAGTTTCGAATAATAATGAGAATCAGCATCACCACAGAATTTTATTCTAGACATTGTTACTTGAGAAATCTAGAGACAAATGAATAATGATTCAATTACCGACAATTTTGCACTTTAATGGAGTTTTAACGGAAGAAACAGTTTCTAGTTTTACCAAATATCAAATAAATCGAAAATGGCTGAAAAACAGAATCTGTTTGAAGGAATGAATAACAGGTTAAAATCAGACCACGTTTCTACTAATAATATTGTTAAACGATGATCGCTTGAAAAAAAATCAAGCTTTGCTCTGATACCAATTGTTGGTTCCCGTATTTGATTAACAAAGATTATCTAATCTATTAGTTCAAATAAGATGTGTTGCGGAAGCGTATTTGAAGAACTAACAGATATATTTATATAGAAACAACACACAATATCAAATAATCAGTGAATGAAGAACAGATGAATATCTCAAAGATTACTGTATTTGATATATATTAAGAACACCAAGAACTTCAAAGGATTGACAAGAAATATGCAGTTAATGGTGTGTGTGTTATGCTTAAGCTTAAAAGATATATGAGTATTTTCGTGATTGTTAAGCTTAATAGAAGAGTTCACATGAACCTTCTATTTATACTACTCCTAAAGGGGACATACTTTAGACAATAAGGACTGATCTACAGTATACATGATTGGGTGAACAGTAGCAGGTACGATGTTCATTGAATGCGCATGTTCCAATTTTGACAGAGCCCAATTAGAGTTTGACACGTGTAGTTGATGTCAGGGCACGTCTGGAACAAGTGGATGAGCGGATCCTGAACAGTAGAA
Organism: Saussurea involucrata; assembly: GCA_033807775.1. Classification (NCBI taxonomy): domain Eukaryota; kingdom Viridiplantae; phylum Streptophyta; class Magnoliopsida; order Asterales; family Asteraceae; genus Saussurea; species Saussurea involucrata. Next base: position 97,445,637 of record CM066319.1, read on the forward strand.
AGATATTTGCAGATCTTCTAAGTCTTTAGTATAAACCGCAGAGGCTCTGTCAAGGGTGACAGAGGTTCTGCGGCTCGGTCCTCTGTGAGCAGTACTTTTGTAGTTCGTTCTTTGGTCTTGGCGTTTCTTAATTGATCTTCTTGTTTACTTCGGCAGAGCTTTGGTGATACCCCGTAGAACTTCTGTGATCATTCGGCAGAGCTTCTGTCGAAGTCTTCTATACTTGGCCTATTTTTCAATACTTCTAATATTATGAATATTGGAGCTAACAGGGTCAAGTTCGCTGAATCTTCTAGTTGCACAACTCCAATCCTGTTATTTACATTGACATGTGGGTTAGACGGAGGAAATAATTCATCATAAAAGTATTCAAACAGTAAATCCAAATCAAAAAGATGTGATGTTGAGGAAGATGCGTGATTTGGATCTACTGGTGTTTGTGTAGATCCCGAACGATGTTGTTCGGAAGCTAACACGCGAGTTAAAGCGAGTTTTGAACTGAGTTGTTCGGAAGCCAAATCAGCCACTTCGTCAAACGTAACGTTTACACTCTCGATGACGGTTTTTGTTTGCTTGTTGTAAACGCGGAACACTTGAGCCTGACTCGAGTATCCGATGAATACTTCTTCATCTGCTTTCGGGATAAACTTTCCGAGATCGTCCTTGTCGTTCATGACATAGCATGTGCATCCAAAGGCGTGGAAATACTTGATGTTGGGGATGAGGTTGTTGATGATCTCGTAGGGCGTCTTGTTGAACCGCTTGTTGAGGATCGACCGGTTCTGCGTGTAGCAGGCGGTTGCAACGGCTTTGGCCCATAAATACAACGACAGCTTTGACTGGGACATCATAGTGCGAGCAGCCTCCACTAGAGTACGGTTGCGCCTTTCTACGACTCCGTTCTGCTGATGTAACGACCCATCCCAAAGATACATCATATAACATAATATACATCTCATCATTTGATCAAAAGATACATAAAGATCACATAAGGTCTCTTAGTCTCAAAACTGTACAATACATAATTCAATACAAAGTTTTTGCTAATAATTTACATTACAAGTAACAAAACTATTAATACAAAACACTTCATGAAACTTCAAAAACACACGGCTTCCAAAAGCAAGTCACAATTTATCTTTTCCTTTGCTATTACTCGCTCTACGACCTGGAATACATATTTTTGAAAACAAAATGAGGGTTAGACTAAACGGTGTAGTGAGATAATCCCAGTCAGTTTAGTAGTTCTTTTATAAAACACATATATACAACAAGTATATAAATACCAAGCATGACTCATGTGCACTGTGTACAACTCTTCACATGGCCATATTAATTGGTTGCGCTAAACCAACTAATCAATTTACTCCACTGCACTAACACAGCCAACTTCGTTGCCCCTCCGTACAGCCAATACTCCGATGAACCTCAGTCCGGCCAAGGTGCACTCGTGTAGTGTAATGCTTATATAAATACAACATATATCTCAATATATCATATTTTCAATCATAAGCATATCATCACACTACCTACCACATATTTATTCCACATACATATGTATTCCAGTTTGAAAACGTTTTACAGTAAAACTCACATGAAAGAAATACGCAAATAACACCTTTTCTTGACAACTTGCAAGAACCTTACTTTTCGACAGACTTCACGAAATCTGAATTACACAAAATACGTATAACCATTTACCACATAACACTCAATGACAAGCTAAGAATCCTAAGTAAGCCTATCATTCCCTTACCCAGAAATGCCCCCTTCGGTGACTTAGGACGGTGGTCCCAAACCCGGGAATATTCCCAGCAACAACACCCGGAATCCGGAATTCGGAAACCACATCCGGAAACCAGTCCGGAAAACAATTCGGAAAACAATCCGGAAAACACATCCGGAACACACATCCAAAAACTTATCCGGAAAACACGAATCCGGACTCTTCTAATTCCGGATAACTAATCAAAACCTAGACTCGATCAAAACTGGTAAAAATCATGAAATTGACAAATCTAAACCAATAGGAATTGTCTACTATAGGATATGAACACATATTGAAAAGGAATTATACCTCAAAGTCGAAAACACACACTAAATCGATCCGATCTTCTCTCTGTTTTTTCATCTTAGCACATACTCACGCACTACACTCTTATTTCTTCTGGAAACCGACTTATCGAAACTAAAGGAGGATGACTCCTTAAATACTAAACCCCAAATTACAATCAAGGACTCGATTATACAAAAATTACGGATACACCCTTAAACTTACGAAACTAACCCAAACTTATCCTAACCTAATAAAATAAAATAAATAAATAAAACAAAATTAAAATTAAAATTATGAACTTACCCGAGACATTACAACATCTCCCCCTTAAAAAAATCCCGTCCCGGAATTCGGTCAAGCGAAAAGGTACGGGTACTTAGTTCTCATATCTGATTCTGGTTCCCAAGTAGCATCCTGCCTTTTATGGTATCACTACTGGACTTTTACCAAATTGATCTCCTTGTTCCGCAAGACTTTAACTTTACGGTCAACAATGGCCTCAGGTTCTTCTACGAAATTCAACTTATCATCAATCTGTATATCTGGTAGAGAAACTGCCTGAACTGGTGTAACCAAACACTTTCGTAAATTTGAAACATGAAAAGCGTTATGGATACCACTTAACTCTAGCGGAAGTTCTAATATGTAAGCTACTTCACCGATTCTTTCTGTAATTGAAAACGGTCCAATGTATCTTGGGTTTAGTTTACCTTGTTTCCCAAACCGAATGACCCCTTTCCAAGGCGAGACTTTTAACATTACACAATCTCCAACTTGGAATTCTAATGGCTCTCGGCGTCGATCAGCGTAGCTTTTCTGTCTATCTTGTGCCACTTTCAGTCGTTCACGAATTTGAGTAATCTTATCAGCGGTTAACTGAACTATTTCTGGCCCAACTAGTTGTTTCTCTCCCACTTCGTTCCAACATAAAAGAGTTCGGCATTTTCTACCATACAGAACTTCAAGCGGTGCCGCTTGTATGCTGGAGTGATAACTGTTATTGTAAGCAAATTCGATCAAAGGCAAGTGCTTATCCCACAATCCCCCAAAATCAACAATACCGGCCCACAACATATCTTCTAAAGTCTGAATAGTTCGTTCACTATGACCGTCCGTTTGAGGATGATATGCACTACTTAACTTTATTTGTGTCCCTATTTCCCTTTGAAAACTTTTCTAGAATCTTGAAGTGAAACGACTATCACGATCAGAAATGATTGATAGCGGAACTCCATGTCGAGTTACTATTTCGTCGATGTACAATTTGGCTAGTCTTTCTAACGAATAACTTTCTTTTATTGGTAGAAAGTGAGCAGACTTTGATAATCTGTCGACGATCACCCTAATAGCATCAAATCCCTTCAGAGTTCTTGGTAGTTTCATGATAAAATCTGCAGTAATCTGATCCCACTTCCATATTGGTATCTCTAAAGATTGTAACTGCCCAAAAGGCTTTTGATGTTCAATCTTTACCTTCATATACGTGGAAAAACATTCCACATGATGAGCAATATCTTTCTTCATTTCCAGCCACCAGTAAAACTGTCGTAGATCTTTATACATTTTATTCGTGCCCGGATGAATGGAAAACGAGACTGGTGAGCTTCTTGTAGTACTCGATCACGTAAATTACCCAGATGAGGGACCCATATTCTGTTTTCTAAACACTATAATCCACGATCATCTTTTACGAGTGAAGCTGATATACCCACTAACCGTTCCAGTTTCAAATGCTCTTCTTTAAAAGCTTCTACTTGACATTTCTTTAATTCGTCAAAGATGTTAGGTAGAAGTTTAGCTCGTAGTGCAACTGCCTTTATTGTTCCGCTCTTCTCTTGCCGACTCAGTGCATCAGCTACCACATTCGCCTTTCCCGAATGATAGAGAATTTCGCAGTCGTAATCATTTACCAATTCTAACCATCTTCTTTGCCTCATATTTAGTTCTCGCTGATCGAAGAGATGTTGGAGGCTCTTGTGATCGGTATAAGTTTGACACTTAGAACCGTATAGATAATGTCACCAATGATTTAGAGCAAAGACAACTGCTGCAAGTTCCATGTCGTGGGTAGGATACTGTCTTTCGTGAACCTTCACCTGTCGAGAAGCATAAGCAATAACTTTCCCACACTGCATCAATACACATCCCAATCCTAGTTTGGAGGCATCACTGTAAACGACAAAGTCATTTGAACCTTCAGGTAGTGACATAATCGGCGCACTACAGAGTTTTTCTTTCAATATTCGGAATGCTTCATCTTGCTCTTCATTCCATTCAAACTTTACATTCTTTCTGGTCAATTTGGTCAAAGGCGTAGCAATGCGAGAGAAATCCTGTATAAACTTCCGATAGTAGCCGGCTAAACCCAGAAAACTTCGTACTTCGGTTGGCGTTCTCGGCGGTTCCCACTTTTCAATTGCTTCTACCTTCATCGGATCAACTTGAATACCTTTCTCTGAAACTACATGCCTAAGACATTGAACTTCCCGTAGCCATAACTCACATTTGGAAAATTTGGCATATAACTGTTCCTTTTTCAACAATTCAAGAATTAGACGAAGATGTTGTGCGTGCTCTTCTTCAGATCGAGAATAGATAAGAATATCATCGATAAACACAATAACGAATTTATCGAGATATGGTTTGCACACCCGATTCATTAAATCCATAAAGGCAGCTGGGGCGTTCGTCAGTCCGAAAGGCATCACTAAGAATTCATAGTGACCATACCTTGTGCGGAAAGTATTTTTCAGAACGTCCTCTTCTTTAACCTTCAGGTGGTGATAACCAGATCTTAGATCAATCTTGGAGAAATAACAAACTCCAACTAATTGATTAAAGAGGTCATCAATTCTGGGAAGCGGATACTTGTTCTTGATCGTACGCTTATTCAGTTCCCTATAATCAATGCACATCCTCATAATTTCTTTCATCTCTGAAGGTGCCAGACGATATGGTGTACGGGCAACAGGAGCAGTTCTAGGAATTAGATCAATACCAAACTCTACTTGTCTAACAGGCGGAAGACTAGTTAAATCTTCAGGAAAAACCTTCGGGAATTCACGAACTACTGGAATGTCTTCAAACTTACTCTTCTCTAGTTTAGTATCTATCACATAAGCTAGGTAACTCTAGAAACCCTTGCTAATACACTTACGGGCTTTCAACATAGAAATAAGGTAAGACTGACGATTTCTAAGATCACCATAAATGATTACCGGTATAACATTGATCAACTTCTTATTGCAAACAATACTAGCCTGACTCTCGGCTAACCAATCCATTCCCACTACCACATCAAACTCAATCAAGGCCATAGGAAATAACTGAATAGGCACATCACACCCATCTATATCTATAACACAACTATCAAATACCTCTCTAACCGGTACTTGATTATCATTTGCAGTTTCTACCATTAAAGCATGATCTAACACTTTAGGCTTTAAATGCAGATAAGCAGCAAAAGAAGGAGACACAAATAATCGGTTTACACCGAATTCAAATAACACTTTAGCACGTGTAGAGTTTATTAGAAATGTACCTGTAACCACATCAGGAATTTCCTCCGCTTCTTGTGTTGTCATTTAGAAGACACGACCCCTCTCTGTGATCTCACTGGAATACTACCCTATTGTGCCCTCCACTGTGGACAATCTGACTGAATATGATCAGGGGATTCGTAAGAGAAACAGAATCGAGTTACCCGACAATCCTTAGCGATATGACCCGACTTCCCACACTTGTAACAAATTCGAGGATCAACATCACAATTTCCCTGATGAATACGATTGCATTTTGGACATGGTCTTTCAGCTGGTCTGAAAGGTGGACGACTATCAAACCTCGTAGATCTAGACTTCTTCGGATCGTAATGCGGTCCCTCCCATTTTCTCTTCCCAACACTTTTATCACTAACATATCTCCCTTTATCTCTTTCAACATTTTCCGCAGCATCCACTGCGACTGAGAATGTATCTAGTCCCTTTGCAATCACCAAACCTCTGATTTCTGAATTTAACCCAAATAAAAATCTTTCCATCTTGAGTGCTTCCGTAGCGACATAGTATTCAGCAAAGCGGGACTTCTCTAGAAAACGAGCAGTATAATCCCGAACTGATAAACTTCCTTTTTGTAGATTCATGAACTATTCTTCAAGTTGTCTAACGGCAACTTGAGGACAAAACTTCCTTTTAAAAGATATGGCAAAATCTTCCCATGAAAAAGTAGAATACACGTCTGGTCCTTTAGAGGTAATAAGAGCTTCCCACCAATATAGAGCATCGGCTTTCAGCATCGCGATTCCATATAACACTCGATCTTCATTGGCACATTTGCTAGTTTTGAAGATGGCTTCTATCTCTTTTAACTACCTCATGGCCTTTACTGGATCTCTTTCTCTTGAGTAGGTCAGAGGTTTACAACTTAAAAACATCATAGAATCACACTTCGTTGGCACCGGTATAACAACAAGTATAACAAGCGTCGCGTCTTCCAAATTGGGATCTGGTACTTCAGTTTCAGTGTGACGAGGACGGTCAAACATAACTTGTATATTAGTTTGTAATCTTTCCATTTCAGCGGCTAAATCATCTATGGTAACAAATTCAGTGCCTTGGGGATGACCCCTACCTCCAGCTCCACCCCGACCTCGTCCTCCACTTCTTCCTCCTGTTCCGGTCATCATTTCCTGGATATTTCTAGTTCTTGGATTTGTTCTATCTAGATTTCCTTCTTCATCTCTATTCATACGTCCATAACCACTTGCCATTCTGTTGATTTTAATAAGGTATTACAGTTCAAACATGTACCTGTAAGTTCATAATTACACTGGCCATATGTAATTTGAAATTACCTTACATGATGTTCCTTCTACCTTTTATATTTAATCATTCCAAAGGTTCTAAAATATTAGGGACATCCTACTTCACATGCAATTTAAGTCTAGGTATGGATCCGAATACCTAAATCCCTTAAACTAGTGCTCTGATAGCATCTGTAATGACCCATCCCAAAGATACATCATATAACATAATATACATCTCATCATTTGATCAAAAGATACATAAAGATCACATAAGGTCTCTTAGTGTAACATTCGGCAAAAATCGAAACTTCCAGGTTAGCATCTGTTAAACCCTCACTAATGTTAATAGAGAGAATATACCCTGTTAGGACACATTCAGGAATTATTAAAGCGAAAAGTCGCTAGAATTCCCGGTAGTTGCCTAAAAGACCCGGTTTTGACCCAAGACTAACTGGAACACCTTGTGAAATGCCAAAATACCTTAAATAACATATAACCTATATAAAATATAGGGTTTTACTTTATACATAAATCTTTCTTTTTATAAGATTTAATAAAAACAAGAAGGTATTTTAAGAGTGTGTCTTGAAACCTATTCAAAAATAAAAATAAAAATGATCTTACAAGGAAATGATTTTGGGCTTAATTTTTATAAAAAAAAATATATTGCAAAGGGTTGGGGGCCCATGTATGGCCGGCCACCCCCCTCCCTATTACCCCCTCAATTTTTGCAAACTTTATTTCATTTTCAAATTCCCAACCATCCATCTTCCTCTCCTTTCTCTCTAGAACTTCCACCCTTCTTTCTCTCCTTCTTTTACTTCACCTTTCTTCAAACAAGAAATTACCTTCAAACTCCAGAAAAGTTCAGCCCTAAAACAAGTATCCAAGTCGAAATTCTAAAGAACTTGAAGTACTTGCAACATCTTCCTAAGGTAAGAGCTCCAAACTAGTGTTATTCATACATTTTGACACCTTTTATGCCATTTTTCCTACATTGTTCTACACTTTTATTTCACCCAAATGGATGAACTCTTTTTCTTGTTCTAGAAGCGAGATAAAGCACCAAGGACATGAGAAATGTCCATAAAGTGGTGAAAATCTATGAACTTCTATCATGAACTAGAGAAAAAAATGAGCAAAATCATAAAAAACGCGGGTTTTGTTCTTGTATAAGAATCTGGATTTTTGACTTTGCATGCACATTTTCCTTATAAGTTTAAAGTATTTTTCTTTCAAAAATATGTCACATGATGTTGGGATTGAATCCTTAGCAAAGGAATCCACATCTATGGATGTTAGAATGCTTAAAATGTGATTTTCTAAAGAATGTTAGAGTTTAAGAATCTGGCAGATTTGTTGCATGTGCTTAGGACGACCATATCTTGGTCAAATCATGTCCAAAATTCGTCATTTTTCTTCTGGAGTAAGGTTTAATGAGTTAGGGTTCAAACCCAACTGGTCTCATAAGAAAATATTGAGATTTAAGCCTTCAACTCCTTAGAACAAATTTGGTGTGCAGCAGATGATCAGCCAGATTGTTGTGTCACTTTGTTTTGCTTATAACTCTCTGTAGAAACCATCAAAATTACTCTTTTTCTTTTTGGGAACTTCTCAGATGAGTTAGGTTTCACATGCACTTGGTTTCATTCAGAAATATGGAGTTTTGGTCACTTAAATATTTTATACAAGTCAAGTGTTCCAAGCTGTCCCAAATGGGCAGATTGGTACATGCAACTTCATTCGTCCATAACTCACTCAAAAGTTATCCAAAATTTGTGAATCTTTTTCTATAAGATACCTTTATGTGTTAGGTTTCCAAAGCATGCAAAAACTCTGAAAAATATTAAGTTTTGACCTTCCAAAGGTCTGTTTTCACAGAAGGGTGCAATCTGGTTTAGGCCCTGTATAGCACAAATTAATAAATATTATTTGGACCCCTTAAACACCTTTAAAATTTATGAAATTTGGTCAAAATAGCCTTAACTCAGTATAGTAGTACATATAAAAAAATGAGTAAATTTGTCATTTTAGAAAGTGTTCTACAATAGCCATTTTTGAAGGACAAAGCTTCTGCCAGATTAATCATTTTGAAAAAGTATGGGATTTTATTATTTTAACCCTATATATACATATACATGATTAAAAACATTGGGACAATGTAACGTCCCAAAAATTACAAGAAATTTTAAAATTTTAAAAATAATGCATTTCGTTACGATCAAACCATAAGTTAACAAATCCCATTATAATAAAAATAAACGTCGTTAATTAAAACCGTCAAATGAAATTTAAGCAGCGGAAAAGTTATATAATTAAATCCCCATTTAAAAAGTTAAACTTAAACAGTCTTCGCCTTGCGCCCGTGTGTACCGTCATGCCCGACTGCTACTCGCACCTGAAATCATAAGATATTGGGAAGGGGTAAGCACGAAGCTTAGTGAATTCCATCACATGCGCAGATAGGAATTATATACACCTCACCCCTATCCACACATAAGCAACAACATCACAGTTACATAAAACGAGTAAACATCTACAAGTAATTATGTATCCAACACCTCGGTCCCACCGAGCCCTCGGTCCCACCGAGTTGTAATGTAACACACTCGTCACACCGAGTTCCCACAACGTTTCTTTCCACTTCCTCGGTCCCATCGAGACCTCGGTCCCACCGAGTTGTAATGTAACACACTCGTCACACCGAGTTCCCACAACGTTTCTTTCCACTTCCTCGGTCCCACCGAGCCCTCGGTCCCACCGAGTTGTAATGTAACACATTTATACTAAGCATTTAAACCAATCAAATATTACACACCACACACAACAAAGACAGTAGTACATACAAACTATATGACATGCATACAACCCCTAACTACACAGTGAGAGAACTCACCTCAAACGCACAGCTTATGACCTCAACCGCAACACGAACCGGCCAACACCAGTTCACCTTGTTCCACCTAAATAAGCGTTAACAATTGTCAAAGTGACGCCCCAAACCAAAACCACGACTACTAACTTTAAAACACATCTTTCCAGTTTTTTACTCTCAACACGCAGGTCTGTTCGGGACCTGTTTAACCCCTTATAAACTAATTAAACCATAAATATTTTTCCATAAACACAAATTCCCACGTCTTAGGGTTCCAGGGACATATCGCACGCGCTCTAACGATTTTTCTACAATTTACTATGGATTTTACAAAACCGGCTTGCTGCAGTGTGAAAAACAGGACCTTTCAGTACAAAACAGCAGTTTGACACTAGCTATGGTCTGAACTGGTTTTTCCGCAAAACATAAGAAACTTACTAGACTCAGAATGGGATATTTTGGCACTGGTTTCACCCCAATACGACGTTCCTATAAAAAGTTATGGCTTTCCCAAAACAGTGGCAGAAACTGTGACTTTTTTTTTTATAAAACGGAACGCGAAACTGTCAATTCCGGACCTGCTGTATCAACAGCCAAATTACGCCTAGCTAGAGGCCGAACCGGACTTCCGCTAAAACACGAAAAGTGTGCCCGGCACAGAATGTGAACCGTGGGCACCGGATTAGCTTCTATCCGAGCTACGACGGAAAAGTTATGGCTGTCGCAAAACAGTGGCAGAAAAACGTTTTCACATGAAATGACAAAAGTTGTTTATAAACCCATTAAGCCAAAGCTTAACCCAAACAGACCCGAACAGCCTACAAGCTTACTGGAAAGGGCTATACTACGCTGGACAACAACCGTGCACTACCCACTGCCACCTCCGGCAGAGGCGGCCGTTGGCGGCGGCGGCGGCTCAAAGCTTCCGACGAAACCACACCAAAACGCACACCCCGACTTACCCACACTCTCACCCGCATACACCCACACACCCGCACACATACGCACCCCTCCTGCCGTCACCCGGCGGTACGCAGCGGCGGCCCCACCGCCGGCAGCCGTGGCTGCGGCGGTGGTGGTGGTGGTTTACCAATTCCGACGAAGAGAACGGAAACACGGGATTACCTCGACGTGACTTCTCCTCCACTCTTTCCGGCAGAAACGACGACGATTCTCCCCTCTTTCCGGCGAACTTTCTCCCTCTCTCTTCGGCGACTCTCTCTTCTCTTACTCCGGCGACTCTCTCTCTCTTACTCACGGCGACGACAACGAAAGGGGAGGGGGGAAATTCAGCCGAGAGGAACGAGACGTGAGGGATAGAGACTTTAGGGTTTCTTTCTTTCTCCTACTTGCTAAGTCACGATTCAAACACACAGTATGGGTTTTGGTTTTGGACTTGCATGGGCCAATCACCACCTTTGGCCCTTTAACAATTTTGGTCCCTCGACTACTTCCTTCTCGCAATCTAACTAAAGCTTTTACATAATTAACGATTATGTCCAATTCGTCTAACCCCGTTAACGGAACCACATTAAATAAATTTTTAAAAAAAGAATTAATACTAATAAATTACATACCGGGATACGGGCTTTACAACTCTCCCCCACTTGGATTAGACTTCGTCTTCGAAGTCTCTGCCTACGAATAACTCTGGATAGTTCTCCCTCATCTCAACCTCAGGTTCCCAAGTCCACTTGAAACCCCTTCTAAAACTTCTCGAATACTTTTCTTACTAACGTACTCCTTCTAGGACACTGGGGTTATGACCGGCAGAACACCCCAACAGTTGGAATCATTCCTAGCCAAGCGACTTCGGTTGTCTCCCAACCTTAGATATTCCATACATCCCGAGCCAAATATCAAGCTCTAACCATTCTAAAGTTGCCTACCAATATACCCAATTGGATACTCGGATCCGATCATTCCTACCATTAACTGCCGATTAACTTCCACGAGTTCTAATAGACCCCCAAAATTTATTTCACACGGGTCATCAAACCAGTAAACTTATAATCATCCAAGAAGGTCATTCCACCATAACCATTCATCACAATTAAGCATCTCGGGGTCACTACTACCATCACCATAATTATTTAAAATCAGCTACAAATCTCCGATTACACTAAAGGTGTTTGGCCTCAAGCCCAAAAGTCGACACTTAAACATACTACTTACTTCAAAAAGGTTACTGCGCATTTATTCTCTTAATTACAAAGGCATCCTTCCCTTAACCGACACTATTCGGTCTACACTAACATCACGTGTGGAATACCCAATCTTCCATCGTCTACTTATCATCCACGCTCGCTCTAGGAATCCTAGTTACACTGTATCAAGATACGCCTTAACGCCTACCTCCCAGGTACGTCTCAAGGCCCGGCACATCGGAACTACCTCTCAGGTAAGTGCCCAAGACTATATCCTTCCAGCGCCTACTGGAAAGTCAAGGTCATAACACATGAATACCGGGGTCCCACCCCGAAATACTCAACCGACCATTACTAACAACTGACTGACATGGCCAAGGATCCAATGCAAAACAGTCTACCAACAACATGCCTATCCCAGAATGACTCACTCACCCAACATGTAAATACGCAACGTGCAATAAGTGCAAAATTGTGCAACAAAACAACCCATCAACAAAACTCCACATCGAGCCATTAAAAACCGTGCAATTGACCCATGACTATCTCAAAGTCAAAACCCAGCAAAATGCTCCACGCTTGCTAGACCCATAAGTCGGTCAAAACGCGTTTAAATAAAGTTTAAGCAAGCAATACTCTAAAATCAACATTAGTCCCAAACTCGACACTGGTTAAACAAAAGAGTTTTCCAAAAGGACTCACACCTTAAAATTCTCAAAATGACACATAACACTTATAAGCGCACTTCCCAAATGGTTTACAAAATCATTTACAAAATATTTTCAACGTCAAGATTTTTTTCATTTCAAAAAGACCGTAAGCAATAAAACTACTATTACCAGGTCGGTAGTTACGCAAAAATGGACACGCTCGTCCCACATATGAAAATCATGTTGAAAATCATTTCATTGCAGCTTAGTTTACTCACAAAACGTAAGCGAAATAAATAATTTCTTTGAAAATGAACCGTCACGGTTCTAGTATGAATTGACCCATGACATGTATTTAAAGTAACCGCTCGACCTTACACCGGGTGCGGCAAAAGTGTACACATAATTTCAAAATCAGTTCCACGACATTTGACCCCAAAATTTCTCTTTTTCAACATAAAATGTCGTGGCACAGGGTTCACCAACAAATTTTTACGCTCGTCGACTAGTCATACAAAACGATGAAACGGTTTACAAATATATTTTTGTCAAAACACAACTGTCTCGTGTAAGTTTCAAACTTAAAGATAAAAACCAATCCGTTTCCATCATTTGAAAATATCGACTAAAATCTCATAAAATCTCAAAAGGTGGGGTTCTTTAAATTGATTTCCAAGATTTTCCCAAATGGTCACATAAACAAATGAGATATGCACCTCGTGAAATTAAACCCACACGACTCAACATGCCGTAAAACAAAACTTATTTTAACCAAATCACTCAAATAGTTTTATACAGACATCGTGGAATGTAACTTTCCGTCTCAACTCTAACATATGTGGAGGAGTTCCAATGTTAAAGTCACAAGCCGTAGTCACTTGCCCAACATTTTAAACACCACAAAACACGAATATCGTCTTACCCGAAAGAACCGTTGAAAAATAACGAAATGAGACAAATTCTAACAAAGTTTGCAACTCCCGTGATAAAACGATTTCATGCACTTTCAAAACCATAATTCAAAATCTTGTGTGTGTGCTGAACATTTCCCAAAATTCTAAAACACCAACCATAAAAGGATTTGAAACACAAGAATTAGATAATGCAATCTATTTTAAAATCAAACTTTGTGCATGACTTAGTCGGAATTCTACGCCTCGACTCCTACTCCTCCAAATCTCTCCGGTCCACTAACGTCATCCGGACATTTAAACCTCTTAGGCAAGTTGGGAAATTACATCAAATAATCCCTACGATTTTTCCTCAAATCAAAGTCGGCGCTATAAGCCTATGATTCTAGCACAATCATCCATCTTGGCCCGAAACAAACATCATCCTTATCGTCACTCCAAGTGATCAATACTAGAATCGTCCTTTTATTCCAACAACTACTAATTTATAACCTTCGTCACTACCCCAACGATCATCCCATCAAAGCAAATCAAGTACACACCTGTACTAGTAGGTTTACTATAGTCGTTCCTCCTTGTGATGGTTATTCTGGGTAGATATTACAACGAGTTATTAGCACATAATAACTCACACTAACAACGCTCACGCTCAACTCCTTGGATTCCTCGTGACTTTCCCCGACTCGAGCACTGATCCTGTGTTTCCAATAGTAGGAGCTCTACTACTACCTTCCACACCTATCATCACTCGTTCCGAGTTCCATCCGATGTGTCCAAGTAGTTCCTTGCCGAAAAACTATACACATATGCCCGCACCGGCATATGTACACACTATTCCTAGCTCCCAAGGAATTCCACCCAACTCCACTACCCTTGCTATGACGAAATCCCCACTAGTCATGACGAGTCGCCTCGCGAATGCACAGTCGCACACAGTGTAAAACAAGATAGACATTCGAATATAAGATTCTATCCTACAACGGTTGGACTCAAACAAGAGCTGCGCAATAGAACTAAATCCGACATTCTAAGGATATTCGGTTCCTACCGCATACAACCTATAGTGCATTCACTTAACAACCTATCAAGGCTAGCATAAACTCCTATTAGCAAGCAACAAACATGCAGTACAGTGTAATAAGCACCAAGCAATCTAGCATACATATTCCTATGTTCTAGAAAGAAATCTCGCATACATACTCATATGTAAACACTCTTCCCAGCTCACTAGGAATTTCATCTCATCCCACTACCCTTGCTACAACGGAATCCCTATTAGCCATAACGAGTTGGCTCGCGAATACCCAGTCGCATGCAGCGTGAACCAAATAGACATTCGAATACAAGATTCTATCCTAGAACGGTTGGACTCAAACAAGAGTTGCGCAATAGAATTAAATCAAATATTCTAAGGCTATATGATTCTTACTGCATACAACCTATAGGGCCTTCACTTAACAACCTACTATAACTAGCATTGATTCCTACTAGCAAGCAGTCATCATACAACACAGTGTAAACAACATAGGCAATCTAGCATGCATACCCTATGCCTAGAAAGCAATAAATACACTAAGCACTGTACCTTCCCACATAGCGTCGGCTGACTGTACACACTGCGCCCCCGATCACCGTTTCCCAAACGGGTTTTCCTTTTTCCTTTATTCTCAAAGATTTTAGTAAAAGAGTTTAAAACTTCATAGCCGCAACTTGAGACCAAACACACCGAGATGTGTTTGATTCACTCAAGCTGTGCTCTGATACCAAGTTGTAACGTCCCAAAAATTACAAGGAATTTTAAAATTTTAAAAATAATGCATTTCGTTACGATCAAACCATAAGTTAACAAATCCCATTACAATAAAAATAAACGTCGTTAATTAAAACCGTCAAATGAAATTTAAGCAGCGGAAAAGTTATATAATTAAATCCCCATTTAAAAAGTTAAACTTAAACAGCCTTCGCCTTGCGCCCGTGTGTACCGTCATGCCCGACTGCTACTCGCACCTGAAATCATAAGATATTGGGAAGGGGTAAGCACGAAGCTTAGTGAATTCCATCACATGCGCAGATAGGAATTATATACACATCACCCCTATCCGCACATAAGCAACAACATCACAGTTACATAAAACGAGTAAACATCTACAAGTAATTATGTATCCAACACCTCGGTCCCACCGAGCCCTCGGTCCCACCGAGTTGTAATGTAACACACTCGTCACACCGAGTTCCCACAACGTTTCTTTCCATTTCCTCGGTCCCATCGAGCCCTCGGTCCCACCGAGTTGTAATGTAACACACTCGTCACACCGAGTTCCCACAACGTTTCTTTCCACTTCCTCGGTCCCACCGAGCCCTCGGTCCCACCGAGTTGTAATGTAACACATTTATACTAAGCATTTAAACCAATCAAATATTACACACCACACACAACAAAGACAGTAGTACATACAAACTACTATGACATGCATACAACCCCTAACTACACAGTGAGAGAACTCACCTCAAACGCACAGCTTATGACCTCAACCGCAACACGAACCGGCCAACACCAGTTCACCTTGTTCCACCTAAATAAGCGTTAACAATTGTCAAAGTGACGCCCCAAACCAAAACCACGACTACTAACTTTAAAACACCTCTTTCCAGTTTTTTACTCTCAACACGCAGGTCTGTTCGGGACCTGTTTAACCCCTTATAAACTAATTAAACCAGAAATATTTTTCCATAAACACAAAGTACCACGTCTTAGGGTTCCAGGGACATATCGCACACGCTCTAACGATTTTTCTACAATTTACTATGGATTTTACAAAACCGGCTTGCTGCAGTGTGAAAAACAGGACCTTTCAGTATAAAACAGCAGTTTGACACTAGCTATGGTTCGAACTGGTTTTTCCGCAAAACATAAGAAACTTACTAGACTCAGAATGGGATATTTTGGCACTGGTTTCACCCCAATACGACGTTCCTATAAAAAGTTATGGCTTTCCCAAAACAGTGGCAGAAACTGTGACTTTTTTTTTTTATAAAACGGAACGCGAAACTGTCAATTCCGGACCTGCTGTATCAACAGACAAATTACGCCTAGCTAGAGGCCGAACCGGACTTCCGCTAAAACATGAAAAGTGTGCCCGGCACAGAATGTGAACCGTGGGCACCGGATTCGCCTCAATCCGAGCTACGACTGAAAAGTTATGACCGTCGCAAAACAGTGGCAGAAAAACGTTTTCACATGAAATGACAAAAGTTGTTTATAAACCCATTAAGCCAAAGCTTAACCCAAACAGACCCGAACAGCCTACAAGCTTACTGGAAAGGGCTATACTACGCTGGACAACAACCGTGCACTACCCACTGCCACCTCCGAGTTGTAACGTCCCAAAAATTACAAGGAATTTTAAAATTTTAAAAATAATGCATTTCGTTACGATCAAACCATAAGTTAACAAATCCCATTACAATAAAAATAAATGTCGTTAATTAAAACCGTCAAATGAAATTTAAGCAGCGGAAAAGTTATATAATTAAATCCCCATTTAAAAAGTTAAACTTAAACAGCCTTCGCCTTGCGCCCGTGTGTACCGTCATGCCCGACTGCTACTCGCACCTGAAATCATAAGATATTGGGAAGGGGTAAGCACGAAGCTTAGTGAATTCCATCACATGCGCAGATAGGAATTATATACACATCACCCCTATCCGCACATAAGCAACAACATCACAGTTACATAAAACGAGTAAACATCTACAAGTAATTATGTATCCAACACCTCGGTCCCACCGAGCCCTCGGTCCCACCGAGTTGTAATGTAACACACTCGTCACACCGAGTTCCCACAACGTTTCTTTCCACTTCCTCGGTCCCACCGAGCCCTCGGTCCCACCGAGTTGTAATGTAACACACTCGTCACACCGAGTTCCCACAACGTTTCTTTCCACTTCCTCGGTCCCACCGAGCCCTCGGTCCCACCGAGTTGTAATGTAACACATTTATACTAAGCATTTAAACCAATCAAATATTACACACCACACACAACAAAGACAGTAGTACATACAAACTACTATGACATGCATACAACCCCTAACTACACAGTGAGAGAACTCACCTCAAACGCACAGCTTATGACCTCAACCGCAACACGAACCAGCCAACACCAGTTCACCTTGTTCCACCTAAATAAGCGTTAACAATTGTCAAAGTGACGCCCCAAACCAAAACCACGACTACTAACTTTAAAACACATCTTTCCAGTTTTTACTCTCAACACGCAGGTCTGTTCGGGACCTGTTTAACCCCTTATAAACTAATTAAACCAGAAATATTTTTCCATAAACACAAAGTCCCACGTCTTAGGGTTCCAGGGACATATCGCACGCGCTCTAACGATTTTTCTACAATTTAGTATGGATTTTACAAAACCGGCTTGCTGCAGTGTGAAAAACAGGACCTTTCAGTACAAAACAGCAGTTTGACACTAGCTATGGTCCGAACTGGTTTTTCCGCAAAATATAAGAAACTTACTAAACTCAGAATGGGATATTTTGGCACTGGTTTCACCCCAATACGACGTTCCTATAAAAAGTTATGGCTTTCCCAAAACAGTGGCAGAAACTGTGACTTTTTTTTTTATAAAACGGAACGCGAAACTGTCAATTCCGGACCTGCTGTATCAACAGACAAATTACGCCTAGCTAGAGGCCGAACCGGACTTCCGCTAAAACATGAAAAGTGTGCCCGGCACAGAATGTGAACCGTGGGCACCGGATTCGCCTCAATCCGAGCTACGACTGAAAAGTTATGACCGTCGCAAAACAGTGGCAGAAAAACGTTTTCACATGAAATGACAAAAGTTGTTTATAAACCCATTAAGCCAAAGCTTAACCCAAACAGACCCGAACAGCCTACAAGCTTACTGGAAAGGGCTATACTACGCTAGACAACAACCGTGCACTACCCACTGCCACCTCCGAGTTGTAACGTCCCAAAAATTACAAGGAATTTTAAAATTTTAAAAATAATGCATTTCGTTACGATCAAACCATAAGTTAACAAATCCCATTACAATAAAAATAAACGTCGTTAATTAAAACCGTCAAATGAAATTTAAGCAGCGGAAAAGTTATATAATTAAATCCCCATTTAAAAAGTTAAACTTAAACAGCCTTCGCCTTGCGCCCGTGTGTACCGTCATGCCCGACTGCTACTCGCACCTGAAATCATAAGATATTGGGAAGGGGTAAGCACGAAGCTTAGTGAATTCCATCACATGCGCAGATAGGAATTATATACACATCACCCCTATCCGCACATAAGCAACAACATCACAGTTACATAAAACGAGTAAACATCTACAAGTAATTATGTATCCAACACCTCGGTCCCACCGAGCCCTCGGTCCCACCGAGTTGTAATGTAACACACTCGTCACACCGAGTTCCCACAACGTTTCTTTCCACTTCCTCGGTCCCACCGAGCCCTCGGTCCCACCGAGTTGTAATGTAACACACTCGTCACACCGAGTTCCCACAACGTTTCTTTCCACTTCCTCGGTCCCACCGAGCCCTCGGTCCCACCGAGTTGTAATGTAACACATTTATACTAAGCATTTAAACCAATCAAATATTACACACCACACACAACAAAGACAGTAGTACATACAAACTACTATGACATGCATACAACCCCTAACTACACAGTGAGAGAACTCACCTCAAACGCACAGCTTATGACCTCAACCGCAACACGAACCAGCCAACACCAGTTCACCTTGTTCCACCTAAATAAGCGTTAACAATTGTCAAAGTGACGCCCCAAACCAAAACCACGACTACTAACTTTAAAACACATCTTTCCAGTTTTTTACTCTCAACACGCAGGTCTGTTCGGGACCTGTTTAACCCCTTATAAACTAATTAAACCAGAAATATTTTTCCATAAACACAAAGTCCCACGTCGTAGGGTTCCAGGGACATATCGCACGCGCTCTAACGATTTTTCTACAATTTAGTATGGATTTTACAAAACCGGCTTGCTGCAGTGTGAAAAACAGGACCTTTCAGTACAAAACAGAGTTTGACACTAGCTATGGTCCGAACTGGTTTTTCCGCAAAACATAAGAAACTTACTAGACTCAGAATGGGATATTTTGGCACTGGTTTCACCCCAATACGACGTTCCTATAAAAAGTTATGGCTTTCCCAAAACAGTGGCAGAAACTGTGACTTTTTTTTTATAAAACGGAACGCGAAACTGTCAATTCTGGACCTGCTGTATCAACAGCCAAATTACGCCTAGCTAGAGGCCGAACCGGACTTCCGCTAAAACACGAAAAGTGTGCCCGGCACAGAATGTGAACCGTGGGCACCGGATTCGTCTCAATCCGAGCTACGACGGAAAAGTTATGGCCGTCGCAAAACAGTGGCAGAAAAACGTTTTCACATGAAATGACAAAAGTTGTTTATAAACCCATTAAGCCAAAGCTTAACCCAAACAGACCCGAACAGCCTACAAGCTTACTGGAAAGGGCTATACTACGCTGGACAACAACCGTGCACTACCCACTGCCACCTCCGGCAGAGGCGGCCGTTGGCGGCGGCGGCGGCTCAAAGCTTCCGACGAAACCACACCAAAACGCACACCCCGACTTACCCACACCCACACCCTCACCCGCATACACCCACACACCCGCACACATACGCACCCCTCCTGCCGTCACCCGGCGGTACGCAGTGGCGGCCCCACCGCCGGCAGCCGTGGCTGCGGCGGTGGTGGTGGTGGTTTACCAATTCCGACGAAAAGAACGGAAACACGGGATTACCTCGACGTGACTTCTCCTCCACTCTTTCTGGCAGAAACGACGACGATTCTCCCCTCTTTCCGGCGAACTTTCTCCCTCTCTCTCCGGCGACTCTCTCTTCTCTTACTCCGGCGACTCTCTCTCTCTTACTCACGGCGACGACAACGAAAGGGGAGGGGGGAAATTCAGCTTGAGGAACGAGACGTGAGGGAGAGAGACTTTAGGGTTTCTTTCTTTCTCCTACTTGCTAAGTCACGATTCAAACACACAGTATGGGTTTTGGTTTTGGACTTGCATGGGCCAATCACCACCTTTGGCCCTTTAACAATTTTGGTTCCTCAACTACTTCCTTCTCGCAATCTAACTAAAGCTTTGACATAATTAACGATTATGTCCAATTCGTCTAACCCCGTTAACGGAACCACATTAAATAAAACTTTTTAAAAAAGAATTAATACTAATAAATTACATACCGGGATACGGGCTTTACAGACAATGTTAAATTCTTCATTTCAAATTAAATACTAAAACAAAGGCATTTCACAAGAGGTGGACTAAATTAGTTAAATATGACCTTGAGTTAGATATGAAGGACTTATAGAGATTGTTTGACATTATAGGAAACCCGTAAAGCATTAAGAAATCAAGTTTGCACTACTTCGCGTCTACGCTTTAAGGTGAGTTTTCGCAGCCCCTTTTTACTGTTTTATACGTTTTGGGGTGAAAAACATGTTATGATTTTAAAATGCTAAATGATTCATGATATTAAATTGTGGATATTTATGATTTGAGAAATGAGTACTAATGAATGGACAGAATTTACATAAGTGATAAAGATATGTTGAGTGATAATGAAAATGGTAAGTCCCCAATAGATACACTACTTATTAACTCGTAACGAGCCGGTGATACTTGTGGATAGCGCTATTTGGTTTGACAAACCCACCTTGACTGACGAGTAGGGGTGCACTTTATCTGTTAATAATGTTCTACTCATGTGGCCAACATACCACCTATGAGGTAGTTCGGGGCGTAGATTGTCGGAGGCTTAGTAGTGGCTCAACACTTATATATCTTGCAAAAGTCACTCATTGTAAATTGTACTCATAAAGTTTGTTAAATTTTGGAGCTTGTCATGAACGAACGTTTCATGAGAGTGACCATTGGATGAAAAACTGTTGTGCATATGGAAAACCTGTGAACTCACCAACTCTTTGTAGTTGACCCTTTTTTTTTAATATGCTTTTCAGGTGCCAATAAGTAAGTGAAGGCATGTAGGGTGCATATTGTGTGATGACATCGCCATCAAGAACATTAAAACTTCTTCTGTATTTTTTTGTATCCGGCGTCTTCTTTTTGAAACAATTTGCTCAAGACGTTGTAATGTAATATTTTGAACTATTGTATTGAATGTTGTGGTTGGTGTTGTCTATTACCTTTTGAATGAAACCCTACGCTGTTATACCTCGTGTTTCCGCTTTAGCGGGGTGTGACAGATTTGGTATCAGAGCCTAAGGTTATAGAGAATGCCGGCTTTCTTATGGAAACCACAAGCTATAACCCAACTATAACGCAAACTATTTTCAAAACGGTTTTCGAAATGATTGTCAAAATCTGAGGCATATTGCTAATATAATTAAGTTGAGTGTCACATTATTATACCTCAATTAAACAAAGCCTGATCACCTATGTTTAATTCAGGTATGTATAATGGGAGACTCGAATTAGTTATACTGGAAGTATGCTTAAAATAAATTTTCTACTTAAACACAGAAGCATAATAATTGTGTGTGCATACATAAACATTGCATATCTTAGGCACTTACAATAACACACTTAATAACTAAGTTTACTATTATCGCAGTTCATTATGTCATCCACCCACACCTCATCCGAGCACACTCCTTCTGAGCATACCCATTCCGAGCACTCGTACTCGGCTGACCTCTCCAGCTATGTTACTAGCCGACCGAGGGGCAATGCACCGGTTGTAGTTGAGAGAGACCCGTATGAAGACGACCAGGAAGAAATCAGTGCACCACCCACTCGGTCCCCTCCGCGTACACTACGAGGACCGAGAGTAAGAACCACGGCAAGAAAAAGTGTTCCTTTGCCTAGGTGTGTAAGTTTTACCCATCCACCAAGATACGAAGGAGAGTCCTCCCGACCGGGAGTGCAGCGAGGAAACCCCCAGATGGTAACCGGAGTACCCGTGGCTCACCCTCCCGGCATGACCGCCCGGGAAAGTCAGTGGGTCCTAATGATGTCACAAGACATACAACTCCATAGAGAGAGGATGGACCAGCAACACCAAACACTGAATGGGGTGATGGAGGTGCTGAAATCACATAGTGAGGTCTCAGATCGAACTATGGGGGTCATTGACATCACTAGGAGGGAAGTGAGAGCACTACGTAGGTACCTAGCTTGGGTGATGGGAGCCTTGGTTTTGGTGATGGGACTGCTGTTGTGGGCACTGATGCGTTAGAAGGCCACTACTATAAGCTTTTGGGATTAATTAAACTTGAACTTATATATTTTTGGGACATGTAGCCGTTAACTTCCAAATATTGAATGTTTTTGTTAATTGTTTCTTTTGGAATTTGAATATTTACGGCTTATGAATGAAATGCTTGGTTAATGCTCACATATCTCAAGTACTTTTAATACATGATTGTGAAATTGTGGTATGTTGTTATGACAATACGTGTAGATAATAATGATAGTATGCATAAAGTAGTACCATAACTTAGATTAACATAACAAGTAGGAAGTGTAACCAAATAACCGTAAGGGTGACCGTGTGATTAAATCCTTAATTAAAACCATACCTGTAGGACTATGCCTCCAAGGAGAGAGGATTCCGAAATCGCACGACTCGTGTCCGAGCAAATTTTGGCCGCACTTCCAAATATCGTTAGCCAAGTAGCAGCAGGTCTGAACGCTAACCCAGGAAACAATGCGGGAACCAGTGGAAATAGGGAATGCACGTACAAGTCTTTTAGGACCTGTAATCCTAAAGAGTTTCACGGAACTGAGGGAGCCGTTGGGCTATTAACTTGGTTAGAGGGTATGGAGTCTGTGCTCCACATCAGTAAATGTACTGAAGGAAACAAGGTGGAATTTGCCGCTTGCCTTCTGCAAGGACGGGCATTAACGTGGTGGAACACCCAAGTACAAACCCGAGGCCGGGATGTGGCCAACAGACTGACATGGGAAGAGTTTAAGAAGATGCTCAAGGATGAGTGTTGCCCGAGGAGTGAGATCCAGAAGCTGGAAGCAGAACTATGGAGCCATGAAATGAAGGGAAACGACATAGACTCTTACACTGCCCGTTTCCATGAGCTGGCAAAGCTGGTGCCCCACTTGGTGACGCCCGAGGAAAACCGAGTGGATAGATACGTGTGGGGTTTATCTCCAGAAATCAGAGGAAATGTGACTTCAGCTGACCCGAAGACTCTTCAAGAAGCAGTAAATCTAGCAACGAGACTCACTAACAACGCAAATCGTTCGAGAGCAACTAGGGATGATAAAGCCGGAGGGAAAAGAAAGATAGAAGAGCCTGCAAGAAGGCAATTTGGGGGAAGATCAGACAAGGGTCAGAGAGTGACAGGAAATTTTGGAATTCAAGCACAGGCAGAGGAGAAAGAAAGGGGGCCATGCCCGAGATGCGTCAAGTGCAATAATCGACACCTCGGAAGATGCATCATTTGCCCCAAGTGTAACAAAGGAGGCCATGTCGCCAGAGATTGCAAGAGCGGAGGAAAGCGAACCTGTCACGAGTGTGGGAGCCCTGATCACTTTCGGAGCGAATGTCCGAGACTGAACCGAAGGCCTAATGCAAATCAAGCGCGACCAGTCAATCAAGGGAATCAAGGAGGTCAGGCACGAGGTCGAGTGTTTGAAATTGGAGCAGATGAAGCAAGACGAAACCCGGATGTAGTCACAGGTACGTTTCTCTTGAATAATCATTATGCAACAGTACTATTTGATTCAGGAGCGGATAGGAGCTTTGTATCACTAGTTGAAAGAAGCCTACGTTATTGAATTTGCTAATGGACAGGAAGTTAGGGCCAGAGATGTAATTAAAAATTGTACCCTAAAACTGGCGGAAAAAGATTTTAGCATAGATTTAATCCCAATCAAATTAGGAAGCTTCGATATTGTCGTAGGTATGGATTGGTTATCAAAGAATCGCGCTGAGATCGTTTGCTCCGAAAAGATTGTCCGGATACCTCAAACCGAAGGAAGAGTACTGGAAATACAGGGAGAAAGCTCGGGGAGGAAATTCAAAATAGTGTCGAGTATGAAGATGCGAAAGTATTTGCGGAAAGATGGTGTTGTGTTTCTGACACACGTAGTGGATAAGGAGATCAAAGAGAAGAATATTCAAGACTTCCCAGTAGTACGAGATTTTCTCGAAGTATTCCCAGATGAATTACCTGGATTACCCCCACCAAGACAAGTTGAATTTCATATCGACTTAATTCCGGGAGCGGCACCCGTGGCGAAATCACCTTACCGGTTAGCACCTTCAGAAATGCAGGAGTTGTCAGAACAACTTAAGGAGCTACTCAATAAAGGATTCATCAGACCCAGCTCTTCACCCTCGGGAGCTCCAGTTTTATTCGTTAAAAAGAAAGATGGTTCGTTTCGTATGTGCATCGACTACAGGGAACTTAATAAGCTGACCATCAAGAACCGATATCCCCTTCCTCGAATCGATGACCTGTTCGACCAACTTCAAGGCGCTACGTACTTTTCAAAGATTGACCTTCGGTCTGGATCCCATCTGTTAGGTCTAGAGTTTTGTCAAAAACACAAGTGTTGAGTTCTGAGTAAGAAGACTAAAGAAGACTCAGAAGACTCAGAAGTTCTGAGTAGAAGACTCAGAAGTTCTGAGTTAGAAATCTCAAAAAGATTCTAAGTGTTGGATTCTGACTAGAAGGTTCAGAGTTCTGAGTAGGAGACTCAGAACTTCTGACTATGAAGACAAATGTTCTGAAGCGCTTATTCAGAAGTATGTTCAGAATTCATATCTTGGGATATTCTCTGTTATATTCAGTTACTAATTAGGACACGTGTAATTGTTCTATTAGTCTGTTTCTTATATGTACTGTAGCTTTAGCCTTTCTTATACAGTATATATAGGAGTTAGCAACTGTAGCTAATAGAATTTTTTTGAGAATCTTTGGAGAATCTTTGATATAATCTTTGGTGAATCCATTTAGAGAAAAATTCATTGTAATATCTTGTAATTCACAGATTGTTAATAAATCATATGACCAGTTGCTGTGAATACGATCTTAATTGTTTATATTTGATTGTAATAGTGTATCCTGGACTTTCAATTGGTATCAGAGCCAATCAACAAACAAATTCGTCCAAGAGTGTGTTTGATCGCGTTCTTGAAGTTTCTTGATCAATTCGACAATTGATTCCGCTGCTGCTAACAATTCTTGAATTCCTAACAATTCTTGAATTCGTTTCTATCATTGATTCAAGAAATTTGAATTTGTCTTTCTGTTGAATCGATATCTTACAATCAAGTCATCCAAAGATTTTCTCTCTATACTGATTAATTCTCGAAATTAAACAGAGATCACAAGTATGTTTTCGAAATTCTTGATTGGTTTCTAGATCAAAGTGATTATATCTTCTGCATGTTGATTAGTATTCAAATTTTTTGTTGAAAAGAAGATTTCATTAATTCATGTACTCTAACTGTTTGATGAAATGCATGTGACAGATTTGATTAATTCTTGCATGTTCTAGATTTGTGTTGATTCTCATTTTTTATCATAATTCATAGTTGATATTCGAATTTGTCATTTCATCATGCCTGAGATTATTGAAGTTTTTGTGAGACCTGCAATTTCTATAACCAGTTCAGACAATTTACAAAAATTAAGTCCTGTAAAAGCAAAAGAAACAATTTCTAAACCAAAAACTGAGATTGTTCATTTTGAAAGCAAGATTGCTAATCTTCAAGCAAAACAAGACGAATATGCAAAAGTTATAAAGATTTTGCAAAAAGAGAAATCTGATTTTCTAAAGGATTTTGGAAAGGTTCAAGAAAACATAAAGTTGTTAGAAAAAGAGAATGTTGATTTGAAAGAGAAAGGCAATTTTAGAAGAAAGATGTTGACAGAGTCTGAAAATAGAATCAAATCATGTGAAATGAAAAATTGTCAACTCTTGAAACAGATCTATGATTTTGAACAAGTTCTTATACTTGAAAGAGTGAAATTTGAGAAAGAGAGAAGAGACTTTCAAACTGAGAGGAAAGGTTTTGAAACAAAGTCTGTTGAATTATCTTTGAAAATTTCTGATTTGGAGAAAATTCTTGCAAAAGAAAGAAAAGAGTTTGAATGCAAGAAAAATGTTTTTCAAAAAGAAAAGATTGGTTTTGAGAAAAAGAAAACAGGAATGTTAAATGAGTTTTCTGTAAAAATCAATGAGTTGGAGAAAGAGTTAGAAGATGGAAGGAAAGAGACTGAAAAGAAGAAGGTAAATGGCTTTAAAGAAAAATGCTTAAAAGATGAGTTTGAGAAGGAAAAGAAAGTTTTTCATTTGGAGATAAGGAGGCTTATTAAGAAATTATCTGATTTATCAACTAAAATCATGATAGAGAGGAAGTCCAAATCTGATTTGCAGTCAAGGTTTGATTTGTATGTTAAAAAGTTTAGGGAATTTGAAACGAAAGTTGTTGACAAATCAAATCATAGTTCAAAAGATCAGATTCGTTCTTCTAATCTGTTTTATGATTCTGCTATTGATAAATCTTATAATTGTTCTTTTAAAAAGATAAAAATGGAATGGAGAGTTAAAGGAACAACTTCCAAGAAAGAAGTGCCAAAATCAAAGGTTCCTAATTCAAATGTCAAGAAGAACAATACATTTCAAAGAAAATCTTTTGTTAAACCTGATGTGATTTATTCTGTAAATCAATTAGTCAGAGTTGCACAAAAGAAACTTTGTTGTTCATATTGTGGGACTAATGATTTTGTGAACAAGAATTTTATTCAGCACTGGTATGGTTCTTATAGAATATCTGCATATGCTACTGCACCTAACAAACCTGGACCCAAGTTCATATGGGTACCAAAGTCAACTTAATCTGTTTTGCAGGTTATTCATGTGTAGAGCTGAATGATAATACTGACACATGACTTAAAACCGATGCTGTGCTTAAATTGAGAATCTTGACTTTTGGATAATTCAGTCCAAAACTCGGTCTGAATGTAATTATGGATTTCTGATTCATATAGATCAATTTGTTGATTTTGAAGATTTTTTTTGAAAAAGTTCTGTTTGCTATGAGGTTATCGAACTCATAGATGTGAGTGTTTTTCGTAAAAAACATTTCCAGAGAATGTGTTCAGAATCACATTTTAAGCAACCCTGCAAATTTTGGTTGAAAAATTCTGATTTTTGAGCAAGTTATGGTGATTTGAAGTTTAGAATGTTCAAAAATCACAAAATCCAAACATTTTTCTAAGGCATTTTCTCTGGATAGTTTTATCAGAATTCTGACTCTGTTACTCAGAAGTTCTGACTCTACTACTCAGAAGTTCTGACTCTACTACTCAGAATTCTGACTCAACTAATCAGAATTCTGACTCTGATACTTAGAATTTTGAACAAGTTACTCAGACTTCTGACTATACTACTCAGAATTCTGACTCAACTAATCAGAATTCTGACTCTGATACTTAGAATTTTGAACAAGTTACTCAGAATTCTGACTTTTCTACTCAGAATTCTGACTCAACTACTCAGAATTTGGATTTTTGATAACTAATGAGGAATCATCGAAGATGATTACCAAAATCTCTTGATTTTGCAGGATTATCTTGATTTGAGAGGGAATATTGTCTTAAAATTTGATCTGATTGTTTCAAGATAAAGTTCAAAACCCGTGCTTCAACGTTTTAGGCTTTTGAACATATCAGTTCAAAACCCGTACTTAAATGACAATGGCTTCTGAATAATTCAGTTCAGGACCCGTATTTCAGAGACTAAGACTTCTAAACAAATCAGTTTAGAACTCATATTTCTCAGGTGATATCCTCAACTGTCATATTTTTATGTTTCAAGGAACAAGTGGTGAAAGGTAACATTGCATTACGTTTATTTCTATTGCTTTGAATGTTTGAATCTTAACAAATTTAATTCAATGATATGAATTTTTTTAATTTTCATTCAATGAATAAATGTGTGTCAAAGAGTGATTTTACAAGTATTTTGTATTATCTGAGCTATATTTGTTTCAACTTTCACTTCTGAATTAAATCGAAAGGTAAGCAAAACATGAATGAAATTATGCCGAATGCTCAATGTTATGAAATCTATACTTATATAGAATATAATGCTCAAAAAGCCTAAATGTCAGAATGATGGATGGAAACGAAAATATGGGGGAAGTACTACGTTTTAGTACCAAGTGATTGAGATGAAATATAAATATATATAAAATCATTTAGTTTGAAAGTTTGTACCTGTGGCCTTTCTGGTTTGGGAGAGTAAGTCCTAAGGGGTGCTTGTCATCTAGTCCCTAAGATCAACTGGTCTGGGATCGGCTGACCCAAATCCTGCAATAGAACCAGATAGAAAGCCATGTTCTACTGGTACAAATGGGTTTAAGATATATCGATGTGGCCTTTCTGGTTTGGGAAATTAAGTTCCAAGGGGTGCTTGTCACCTAGCACCTAAGACCAACTGGTCTGGGATATGCTGACCCAAATCCTGCTATAGAACTAGATAGAAAGTCATGTTTAACGATGTATCTTATTCTTACTAAACTTTTTGATTAAAAGATGCCAATGTGCACAAAATTAAAAGATGTCAATGAGCACAAAATTAAAAGATGCCAATGAGCACACATCTCTTGAAACTTTGGGAAAATTCAAAGTCGCAATAAACCTGTAAATTTGTGAAAATCTTGTTTTTGGACAAATAGTGTAAGTAGAGCAAAGTATTCTTATATGTTTTAGAATTGCATATTCTTGAAGCTAATCATATTTCGCATGCTAAGCACACCAAATATATTTAATAAAGAGATTGAAACTGAACATTTTTAACTCGATATGCAATGATGACTTGTATTTGAATCCAAACACATGCATTTGATTTCATTTGATTGAAAAATCTGATAAATTTCATTAAGTTGGATTTCTTTTTTAAAGTTTTCAAATGATCAAATGTTAGTAGTTATCAAGTGCAGTTCAGTAAATCTTATTCTCCTTGTATAAATGTTTTCATTAAAGCACTATATTTGAAATGAATAATTTTAATGAAATATATGCATACTTTCAGGGGGAGAAAACAAATTGCTCCATAATTCTTATTTTGAGGGGGAGCAAGGTTATTCATTAAGGAGGAGAAAAAGCATAGACTTCATTCGAAGAAAAAGCATCGTTAAAGTTTTGAAAAACAAGGGGGAGAAAAGCTAAAGATTTTGAAGATGATTTTGCTTTCCAAAACTTTAGGGGGAGAAAAGCTAAAGATTTTGAAGATTTCCAAAAGTTGTTAACTCAGATTATTCAGAATTCTGGGCAAAAGTTGTCAAAGCATTCAGAAGAGCTCCTTCTGAAGATTGTTCCTGCTCTAAGAATTTGATGATGAAAAGTACAAGTGTGTTTGACAAAAAGGGGGAGATTGTTAGGTCTAGAGTTTTGTCAAAAACACAAGTGTTGAGTTCTGAGTAAGAAGACTAAAGAAGACTCAGAAGACTCAGAAGACTCAGAAGTTCTGAGTAGAAGACTCAGAAGTTCTGAGTGAGAAATCTCAAAAAGATTCTAAGTGTTGGATTCTGACTAGAAGGTTCAGAGTTCTGAGTAGGAGACTCAGAACTTCTGACTATGAAGACAAATGTTCTGAAGCGCTTATTCAGAAGTATGTTCAGAATTCATATCTTGGGATATTCTCTGTTATATTCAGTTACTAATTAGGACACGTGTAATTGTTCTATTAGTCTGTTTCTTATATGTACTGTAGCTTTAGCCTTTCTTATACAGTATATATAGGAGTTAGCAACTGTAGCTAATAGAATTTTTTTGAGAATCTTTGGAGAATCTTTGATATAATCTTTGGTGAATCCATTTAGAGAAAAATTCATTGTAATATCTTGTAATTCACAGATTGTTAATAAATCATATGACCAGTTGCTGTGAATACGATCTTAATTGTTTATATTTGATTGTAAGAGTGTATCCTGGACTTTCACCATCAAATGAGGGTTCGTGAGGAGGACATTCCTAAGACAGCGTTTAGGACTCGATATGGACATTATGAGTTCCTAGTCATGCCTTTTGGACTGACAAACGCTCCAGCAGTCTTTATGGACCTAATGAACAGAGTATGTCGACCGTACTTGGACAAATTCGTAATTGTGTTCATAGATGATATATTAATTTATTCGCAAAGCAAGAAGGAACATGAGCAACATTTAAAGCAAATACTAGAACTGCTCAAAGACCAGAATCTGTATGCTAAACTTTCCAAATGCGAATTTTGGATTCGTGAAGTGCAATTTCTTGGGCATGTAGTTAATAAAGATGGAATTCATGTCGATCCGGCCAAGATAGAAGCCATCAAGAAGTGGGAAGCCCCAAAGACTCCGACTGAAATTCGTTCGTTTCTCGGTTTAGCTGGTTACTATCGGCGTTTCATTGCAAATTTCTCCAAAATTGCACAACCATTAACGGCATTAACCCAGAAGGATAAGAAGTTCGATTGGGGAGAAAAATAAGAAGAAGCTTTTCAGACGCTTAAGCATAAGCTTTGCAATGCACCGATCTTAGCTTTACCAGAGGGTGCAGACAATTTTGTTGTTTACTGCGATGCCTCACACCAAGGGTTGGGGTGTGTGTTAATGCAAAAAGACAAGGTTATTGCCTACGCATCAAGACAACTTAAAGTTCACGAAAAGAATTATACCACCCATGATTTGGAACTAGGAGCCGTAGTGTTCGCACTCAAGATTTGGAGACATTACCTCTACGGCACTAAATGTACCGTCTTTACCGACCACAAGAGCCTACAACACAATTTTGATCAGAAAATGCTGAATATGAGACAACGGAGATGGGTTGAACTGCTTAGCGATTACGATTGCGAGATAAATTACCACCCAGGCAAGGCTAATGTAGTAGCCGATGCGTTAAGCCGAAAAGAAAGAGTGAAGCCATCGAGGGCAAGAGCCATGGGAACGATGGTCCGGACGAGTCTTAAGGACCAAATTCTCGAAGCTCAAGAAGAAGCATTAAAAGAGGAGAATTTGAAAAACGAAACCCTACATCATTTGGAAGAGGAATTTGAAACACAACCAGACGGGGTGCGTTACTTCCGAAATAAAGTTTGGGTACCTAAGGTCGTAAATCTACGAGCAGTAATCTTGGATGAAGCGCATAAATCAAGATATTCAATTCACCCCGGGGCCGATAAAATGTACAAGGATCTGAAGGAATACTACTGGTGGCCAGGGATGAAGAAAGATGTTGCTTGTTATGTAAGCAAGTGCCAAACCTGTGCACTGGTTAAGGCTGAACATCAGAAACCATCAGGTCTTCTTCAGCAACCTGAGATTCCAGAGTGGAAATGGGAACAAATAAGTATGGATTTCATAACTAAGTTACCCAGGACAAGGAAAGGACATGATTCAATCTGGGTTATAGTGGATCGGCTTACGAAATCTGCACATTTTCTGCCTATCCGAGAGGACTTCAAGACGGAAAAGCTTGCTCAGATATACATCAACGAGATTGTGATGCGTCATGGAGTACCTACTTCCATTATCTCGGACAGAGATAGCCGTTTTACGTCACGCCTTTGGCGATCAGTCCAGAAAGCGTTGGGCACACGTTTGGACTTGAGCACTGCCTACCACCCGCAGACGGACGGTCAGACAGAAAGAAGTACACAAACCCTGGAAGACATGCTGCGAGCCTGTGTATTAGATTTTGGGGGAAGTTGGGATACTCATTTACCGCTGGTCGAATTCTCTTACAACAATAGCTACCATACCAGCTTAAAGTGCGCGCCGTACGAAGCCTTATATGGACGCAAGTGTAGATCCCCACTCAGCTGGTTGGAGGTTGGTGACAGACAGCTGATAAGACCCGACATAATTCAGGAGACCACGGACAAGATCGTAACCATTCAGGAAAGACTGAAAGTAGCCAGAACTCGTCAGAAGGGTTATGCAGATAATCGCAGGAAGCCATTGGAATTTTAGGTGGGCGATAAGGTACTATTAAAGGTATCGCCATGGAAAGGATTGGTACGATTTGGGAAGAAGGGCAAGTTGAGTCCAAGATATATCGGCCCATTTGAGATACTGGAAAAGATTGGACCCGTTGCATACAGACTCAAACTACCACAAGAGTTAAGCGCTATTCACGACACATTCCATGTGTCGAATCTGAAGAAATGCCTATCGGATGAATCGTTGGTTCTACCACTGGAAGATATACAAGTGAGCGAGCAGTTACGCATTATAGAAGAACCCGTGGAGATACTTGACCGAGATGTTAAACGGTTAAGACGTAGCAAGATCCCGATCGTAAAAGTTTGGTGGTGTGCAAGGCATGGACCATAATACACTTGGGAACGGGAGGATTTTATGAGGAATAAATATCCTCAGCTGTTCGTCAAGGAACCAACTGAGAATGCCAGTCATTAAATTTCGGGACGAAATTTCTCTAACGGGGGAAAACTGTAACATTCGGCAAAAATCGAAACTTCCAGGTTAGCATCTGTTAAACCCTCACTAATGTTAATAGAGAGAATATACCCTGTTAGGACCCATTCAGGAATTATTAAAGCGAAAAGTCGCTAGAATTCCCGGTAGTTGCCTAAAAGACCCGGTTTTGACCCAAGACTAACCGGAACACCTTGTGAAATGCCAAAATACCTTAAATAACATATAACCTATATAAAATATAGGGTTTTACTTTATACATAAATCTTTCTTTTTATAAGATTTAATAAAAACAAGAAGGTATTTTAAGAGTGTGTCTTGAAACCTATTCAAAAAATAAAATAAAAATGATCTTACAAGGAAATGATTTTGGGATTAATTTTTATAAAAAAAAATATATATTGCAAAGGGTTGGGGGCCCATGTATGGCCGGCCACCCCCCTCCCTATTACCCCCTCAATTTTTGCAAACTTTGTTTCATTTTCAAATTCCCAACCATCCATCTTCCTCTCCTTTCTCTCTAGAACTTCCACCCTTCTTTCTCTCCTTCTTTTACTTCACCTTTCTTCAAACAAGAAATTACCTTCAAACTCCAGAAAAGTTCAGCCCTAAAACAAGTATCCAAGTCGAAATTCTAAAGAACTTGAAGTACATTTTGACACCTTTTATGCCATTTTTCCTACATTGTTCTACACTTTTATTTCACCCAAATGGATGAACTCTTTTTCTTGTTCTAGAAGCGAGATAAAGCACCAAGGACATGAGAAATGTCCATAAAGTGGTGAAAATCTATGAACTTCCATCATGAACTAGAGAAAAAAATGAGCAAAATCATCAAAAACGTGGGTTTTGTTCTTGTATAAGAATCTGGATTTTTGACTTTGCATGCACATTTTCCTTATAAGTTTAAAGTATTTTTCTTTCAAAAATATGTCACATGATGTTGGGATTGAATCCTTAGCAAAAGAATCCACATCTATGGATGTTAGAATGCTTAAAATGTGATTTTCTAAAGAATGTTAGAGTTTAAGAATTTGGCAGATTTGTTGCATGTGCTTAGGACGACCATATCTTGGTCAAATCATGTCCAAAATTCCTCATTTTTCTTCTGGAGTAAGGTTTAATGAGTTAGGGTTCAAACCGAACTGGTCTCATAAGAAAATATTGAGATTTAAGCCTTCAACTCCTTAGAACAAATTTGGTGTGCAGCAGATGATCAGCCAGATTGTTGTGTCACTTTGTTTTGCTTATAACTCTCTGTAGAAACCATCAAAATTACTCTTTTTCTTTCTGGGAATTTCTCAGATGAGTTAGGTTTCACATGCACTTGGTTTCATTCAGAAATATGGAGTTTTGGTCACTTAAATATTTTATACAAGTCAAGTGTGCCAAGCTGTCCCAAATGGGCAGATTGGTACATGCAACTTCATTCGTCCATAACTCACTCAAAAGTTATCAAAAATTTGTGAATCATTTTCCATAAGATACCTTTATGTGTTAGGTTTCCAAAGCATGCAAAAACTCTGAAAAATATTAAGTTTTGACCTTCCAAAGGTCTGTTTTCACAGAAGGGTGCAATCTGGTTTAGGCCCTGTATAACACAAATTAATAAATATTATTTGGACCCCTTAAACACCTTCAAAATTTATGAAATTTGGTCAAAATAGCCTTAACTCAGTATAGTACTACATATAAAAAAATGAGTAAATTTGTCATTTTAGAAAGTGTTCTACAATAGCCATTTTTGAAGGACAAAGGCATTTCACAAGAGGTGGACTAAATTAGTTAAATATGACCTTGAGATAGATATGAAGGACTTATAGAGATTGTTTGACATTATAGGAAACCCGTAAAGCATTAAGAAATCAAGTTTGCACTACTTCGCGTCTACGATTTAAGGTGAGTTTTCGCAGCCCCTTTTTACTGTTTTATACGTTTTGGGGTGAAAAGCATGTTATGATTTTAAAATGCTAAATGATTCATGATATTAAATTGTGGATATTTATGATTTGAGAAATGAGTACTAATGAATGGACAGAATTTACATAAGTGATAAAGATATGTTGAGTGATAATGAAAATGGTAAGTCCCCAATAGATACACTACTTATTAACTCGTAACGAGCCGGTGATACTTGTGGATAGCGCTATTTGGTTTGACAAACCCACCTTGACTGACGAGTAGGGGTGCACTTTATCTGTTAATAATGTTCTACTCATGTGGCCAACATACCACCTCTGAGGTAGTTCGGGGCGTAGATTGTCGGAGGCTTAGTAGTGGCTCAACACTTATATATCTTGCAAAAGTCACTCATTGTAAATTATACTCATAAAGTTTGTTAAATTTTGGAGCTTGTCATGAACGAACGTTTCATGAGAGTGACCATTGGATGAAAAACTGTTGTGCATATGGAAAACCTGTGAACTCACCAACTCTTTGTAGTTGACCCTTTTTTTTAATATGCTTTTCAGGTGCTAATAAGTAAGTGAAGGCATGTAGGGTGCATATTGTGTGATGACATCGCCATCAAGAACATTAAAACTTCTTCTGTATTTTTTTGTATCCGACGTCTTCTTTTTGAAACAATTTGCTCAAGACGTTGTAATGTAATATTTTGAACTATTGTATTGAATGTTGTGGTTGGTGTTGTCTGTTACCTTTTGAATGAAACCCTACGCTGTTATACCTCGTGTTTCCGCTTTAGCGGGGTGTGACACTTAGTCTCAAAACTGTACAATACATAATTCAGTACAAACTTTTTGCTAATAATTTACATTACAACTAACAAAACTATTAATACAAAACACTTCATGAAACTTCAAAAACACACGGCTTCCAAAAGCAAGTCACACTTTATCTTTTCCTTTGCTATTACTCGCTCTACGACCTGGAATACATATTTTTGAAAACAAAATGAGGGTTAGACCAAACGGTTTAGTGAGATAATCCCTGTCAGTTTAGTAGTTCTTTTATAAAACACAAATATACAACAAGTATATAAATACCAAGCATGACTCGTGTGCACTGTGTATAACTCTTTCACATGGCCATATTAATTGGTTGCGCCAAACCAACTAATCAATTTACTCCGCTGCACTAAGATAAAGCCAACTCCGCTGCCCCTCTGTACAACCAATACTTGGCCGGCCCTCAGTCAGGCCAAGGTGCACTCGTGTAGTGTAATGCTTATACAAATACAACATATATCTCAATATATCATATTTTCAATCATAAGCATATCATCACACTACCTACCACATATTTATTCCACATACATATGTATTCCAGTTTGAAAACGTTTTACAGTAAAATTCACTTGAAAGAAATACGCAAATAACACCTTCTCTTGACAACCTACAAGAACCTTACTTTTCCACAGACTTCACGAAATCTGAATTACACAAAATACGTATAACCATTTACCACATAACACTCAATGACAAGCTAAGAATCCTAAGTAAGCCTATCATTCCCTTACCCAGAAATGCCCCCCCTTCGGTGACTTAGGACGGGGGTCCCAAACCCGGGAACATTCCCGGAAACAACACCCGGAATCCAGAATTCCATAATCCGGAATCCAGAAATCCGAAAACCAGTGCGGAAAACAATCCGGAAAACACATCCGAAAACCTATCTGGAAAACACGAATCCGAACTCTTCTAATTCCGGATAACTAATCAAAACCCAGACTCGATCGAAACTGGTAAAAATCATGAAATTGACAAATCTAAACCGATAGGAATTGTCTACTATAGGATATGAACACATATTGAAAAGGAATTATACCTCAAAGTCAAAAACACACACACACACACTCAATCGATCCGATCTTCTCTCTGCTTTCTCGGCTTAGCACACACTCACACACTACACTCTTATTTCTTCTAGAAACCGATGTATCAAAAGTAAAGGAGGATGACTCCTTAAATACTAAACCCCAAATTGCAATCAAGGACTCGATTATACAAATGTTACGGATACACCCTTAAACTTACGAAACTATCCCAAACTTACCCTAAACTAATAAAATAAAATAAATAAATAAAACGAAACCGAAATTAAAATTACGAACTTACCCAAGACATTACCGCTGAGGGGTACGTGCGGCGGAAAATGTATGG
The DNA here is from genome assembly GCA_033807775.1 of Saussurea involucrata. Lineage (NCBI taxonomy): Eukaryota > Viridiplantae > Streptophyta > Magnoliopsida > Asterales > Asteraceae > Saussurea > Saussurea involucrata. The sequence continues at coordinate 97,482,710 of CM066319.1, forward strand.
GTGATACCTATCGAGGTGAAGTAATCATCCAATGTGTGAGTGATACCTACCGGTTGCTGTAAGTTCAGTTGAACTGTTTTCAGGTGGGTGATGATCAGCTCCGGAGTCTCATCTTTGGAGTGCAGAAACTTCACCCAAGTGTACCGTGAGTAGTCGTCGACCATCACCAGGACGTACTTCTTGTGGTTGATGCTTTGAACACGCATCGGTCCACACAAATCCATGTGGATGAGTTCGAGGGACCTCGACGTGCTCGGAGCGGCCTTCGGGTTGTGAGATGCTCGCTTCATCTTTTCCTTCTCGCATGCTCCACATAAACAATCTTTCTCGAATTTGAGCTCGGGCATGCCTTTCACGTGTCCGCCTAGCACCAATTTGTTGATGTGCTTGAAATTTAGGTGCGATAGCCGTTAATGCCAAATCCAGGTTTGTTGAGAGTTAGCCTTTGACATCAAGCAGACGGACTCGTCAGTCTTTAGCGAGGAGAGGTCGATAGTGTAGAGGTTGGTTTTGCGCGTCCCAACTAGTAACTCCTTTCCGTCTTCAGTGCTGACACTACACTTTGAAGTTGACCTCTAGATCCTTGTCGCAGAATTGGCCTATACTAAATAGATTGTGTCCTAACCCGGCAACATATGAAACCTTCTTGATGGTGATGTTCTCTTGGACGATGTCACCGTAACCCATGATTGGTGCTTTATCGTCGTTCTTAAATCTCACGTTGCCACAATATTTCTCGGTGAAGTTTGTGAGAAGCTCCCTAGGGGGTTAGGTGTAGCACACATGACCATTCTGCAAAAAGGAAATTAAACAGCCTTAGGTACCCATTTGAAAATGGGTCCTGGGGGTTAGGTGTAGCACCTGTTTTGGGAACCTATTTCCAATTGGGTTTCCATTTGGGTTTGCGTGAGTTACGCTTAGGATGAGAATTAAACACATGATAAGAGTCAAACCATTCAGATACATATTGTTTGTCAACAAAATCATTCAATCCACAGTGTGAACAACACAAACAATCATGAGATAACTGAAATAATTGCTGAATCGAATAAATCCTTAATGGAAAATCAACACATTGTTCAACAAAATCACTTGTATCAATTACATCATAATTATTAATGTCTGCCCTAGAATTGAAAACAAAATTAAATGACTTTGACTTCGACTTGCTCTCTTGAGATCCTTTAGCTACCCACTTTGGTTTGAGGTGTTTGGCCCGACCATTTTTATCTGAAAGATCATTAAAATCATGGTCAGTAGAACTTGAGTAGTAAGGATGTCTATGTTGGGGTCGACCGGTTTGTTTCCGTTTCTGTGAACGTCTTTTGGATTCAGAATTGTTTTTAGAAATATCGTTCACAGATTGGATTTTAGGGTTTGAATTAGAAAATTCGCCCATAAGAAATTTTACCGTCGATCAACCACTTTTGAAAGAAAATCGGTGGGACTTGGGAGAGGTTTATCGAATTCAAACTTCGGAAATTCATCGTCTGAACATATGTTAGAATTTATGAACGCTGAAAAGTCAATTTTTGTCTCGGATGGAACACTATTGGTGTAATACCCCGGGTAAGTCCGTTAGTTAAATTCCCTTTCCATTAAGTTTAGTTAACTTTAAAGTTGATGTTTAGGGTAAGTTTGGGTAAATTTATAAGTTAAGGGTGGTTGGGTCATTGTTGAATAGTTTAAGGGCTAGAATGTAAATTGTGTTTGATATTACCTCTTTTAGACTTCAGATAAGTCATAACTCAGAAATATCTAGATTAAGGTATGTGTGTGTGTTCTTGGAGCTAAGAAGAAGAAAAGAAAGACCTTTGTGGTTAAGACATCAATTGGTGAGCTTTGGAAGTGAATTAAGGTATGTTCCTTTGTATTTTGTGTTTGTAAATGCTTTTAGAAGGGTTCTATCGGAGTAGAAACATCATTTACACATCTGGTAATAATTCTGTCGAATTCTGGGTGAATTGGGGATGAACAGCCAATAGTTTCCGGATAGATTGAATGTGTCCGGATACTTTTGTTGGTAGTGTCCGGGTAGTTTCTTTGGTGGTGTCCGGGTATTTTGTTGATAGTGTCCGGATGATTCGTGGATGGTTTCCGGATGATTTAGATACCGGATGGCATCTGGATTCCTCATGTTGTCCGGATTCTTTGTGTTTTCCGGAAAGTTGCCCGGATACTTTTGTGGTTTCCGGATATTTTGGCTGTTTGGTCAATTTTTGAGGATAAGAGTTATGTAGATGTATCTAGAGTCCATAGCCCGCTAGTAAGTCTTATACATAAGTTGGTAAGGAGATATTTGTATGTAAATGGTTTCAGATTCTGAGAATTTTGGATAAAGGATCGGATAGCTCGGAGAAAGGCTTGGAAGCGTATTGTAAGCATTCAAGGTGAGTTTTTACTTTAAAACGTTTTCAACTGGGATACATATATATGTGATATATATATGAGATGGATATGTATGGATTGGATATGTGATAGATGTGTGATTCTGTGTGTTTATGTTGAAATATAATATATTGAGATATTGTATTTACATAAGAATTATACTAAACAAGAATACGACTGGTCGGGCTTAGGACCGGTGTGTTGGCTGTAGTTGTTGTACAGTGTTGATTGGTTGTAGTTGTTGTACATCGTTGTTTATTAGTTGGCTTGCTACCAACTAATTTGGCCATGGGAATGAGGAGAGATGAAAACAATGTACGAGTCTTGCTTGGTAGTTAATCTTTGTGGTATAAGTATGTTTTATAAAAAGGATTTCTAAACTGACAGGGATTATCTCACTAGACCGTTTGGTCTAACCCTCATTTTCCTTTTTAAAATATGTATTCCAGGTCAAGGATTTTTTTTAGCAAAGGGAAGAATAAAGCATAGGACGCGGTTGCTAGCTGACGAAGATTAGGATATGTTTACATTTCTGTATTGTATAGTTTTGAGACTTTGGGACCGAATGTGAATTATCATGTATTTTGTTATGAAAGTAACGACGTTGTGTATGAAATGTTAATTGTTATATATTATGTATGTTATGGGATACCGGGTCATTACAGATGGAATCAGAGCCCTAGTTTAAGGGATTTAGGTATTAGTATCTGTACCTAGACTTAAACTGCATGTGAAGTAGGATGTCCCTAATAATTTTAGAACCTTGGGATGATTAAGTATAAAAGGTAGAAGGAACATCATGTAAGGTAATTTCAGATTACACCTGGCCAGTGTAATTGTGATCTTACAGGTGCATGTTTGAACTGGAATACCTTGTTATATGTTAACCTTGTTTCAGATTACACCTGGCCAGTGTAATTATGTTTATGTTAACCTTGTTTGAATCAACAGAATGGCAAGCGGTACTAGACAAACGAATCGAGGAGGAGGAAATCCTAATAGAACAAATCCAACAGTTGGTACAAAGGTAATAGGGGGAGAAAGAGGTAGGGGCCGAACTGGAGGCAGAGTTCAGGGGCGAGGTACCGAATTTGTTACACGAAATGATTTGACGGCGGAAATGGGAAGACTTCAAGCCAATATAGAAGCTATGTTCGATAGAACTCGTCACACAGTGTAAAGCCCGTGTCCCGGTACGTTTTTGCCTAATTTTAATTAATTAAAGTGTTTACATTTAATTGTTTGTGGTTAGTGGGTTGGTGTCAATAAGGACCAAAATGCTGACAGTTGTGAGTTAGTTGTAGTTGTGAATGTTTTGGATTAGTCAAGGGGCTGATTATGTCTTTTCTTCAAAGTCTTTGCATGGGGCTCGGCCCATGGAAGAAACCGAGCCCCTCCCGTATCTATTCCCTTCGTGATCTCGACAACCACACAAGGTTACCTAAACCCTAATCGTTTTCTCCCTAGTGTGCGTGTGTCAAGCCGTGAAGAGAGAGAGAAGGACAAAGGGAGAGGAAGCTGCCGGAGATCGCCGCTGCTAGTTGCCGGTGTCTTCTCCACAGGTCCGACCGGCGAGAGAGAGGTGGGAGTTGCGGGAGTGCGATTGCAAGAAGGAAGTTTCAGGCCGTTCAAGGTAAGTCTCGTTCCTCTCTTGTCGTTCCCTTTTTACCGTCGGTTTCCTTTCGTCTCAGCCACGACGCGGCAGCCTTGGCCGCCGCCGACCTGGCCGCCGTGGACCACCAGGGAGGTGGTGGCGTAGGGTGGTTCTGTGCAGCTGTGTGTGTGTGGGTGTGCTTCGGCGTTAGGGTAGGTTTGAGGGGTCTCGTGTGTTTGTGTTCGAAAAAGCTATCGCCGGTCGTCGCCGCCGCCGGCGACCACCGCTGCCGGAGGTGGCAGTGGGTGGAGCCTGCGGCCCAAAGCCTAAAACCTCCTCGTTGGAACCTTATGGCTTCCGGAGTCGAGCACTAACCGCCTAATCTTTTTTTTTCAAAAAATCACCGGTTATCTTTTATGTAAAATCTTAGTGTGCCGTCCAGTTTTCATGTGACCATAACTTTTCCGTAGTAACTCCGTTTGAGCCGAAACTGGCGCCCATGGTTCAAGTTCAGGGTCGGGCACGTTTTCCGTGTTTTAGCAGAAAACTGGTTCGGTCTCTAGCTGGACGAAAAAGTGGTCCCAAGTTCGGTGTTTCGTCATTTCATGTGAAAATTTATGGAATCTGCCTTGATCTTGAGAAAATCATAACTTTCTGCTCGTAACTCGGTTTGGGGTGAAACCGGTGTCAAAAGTTCCCTTTTTGAGTCTAGAAACTTTTCTGTGTTTTGTGCAAAACCCAGTTCGGGACGTAGCATGGGTCGATTTGTCGTTTTATACTGAAAGGTGCTGAATTTCGCTGTTTCGGAAACTGTTTTTGTAAAATCCGTAGTAAATTGTAGAAAAATCGTTAGGAGGCGTATAATATGTCCTTGGAACCCTAACTAAGAGTACTTTCTGGTCACGAAATAATATTGGGAATTTTCTGGGTTTAAAGAGGTCGAAACAGGTCCCGAACAGACCTGTTTAGTGAGAACGGAAAAATAGTTTTAGTGACGGTTTAAGCGTGTGTCGTGTCATAGGGTCCGGGTCTCGTATTGACACGTTTTAACATGCATTTAGGTGCTGGGAAGTGACCGTAATTGTGAAGCTTGAATTGTGTTATTAAGCTGGGCGCGCATTCGAGGTGAGTTCTCTCACTGTGTAGTTAGGGGTTGTATGCATGTCATAATAGTTTGTATGTACTACTGTCTTTGTGGTGTGAACTAGTTGTTTGTGGTGTGTAATATTTGATTGGTTTGAATGCTTGGTATAAATGTGTTACATTACAATTCGGTGGGACCGAGGCCTCGATGGTACTGAGGTGTTGGTTACATTACAATTCGGTGGGACCGAGGCCTCGATGGTACTGAGGTGTTGGTTACATTACAATTCGGTGGGACCGAGGCCTCGATGGTACTGAGGTGTTGGATACATTACAATTCGGTGGGACCGAGGCCTCGATGGTACTGAGGTGTTGGATACATAATTACTTGTAGGCGTTTACTCGTTTTATGTAACTGTGATGTTGTTGCTTATGTGCGGATAGGGGTGATGTGTATATAATTCCTATCTGCGCATGTGTTGGAATTCACTAAGCTTCGTGCTTACCCTTTCCCAATAAACTGTGGTTTCAGGTCCGAGCGGCTTCAAGGCGTGACAAGTACACACTGGCGCGCGAGGAGAGCTGGTTGTTTTATGATTATAATAATTAAACGTTTATTCCGCTGGTTTTAATTTATAAGGATATTAATTATGTGTTTGCAAACAAAACGTTGGTATCAATTAATGAGTTGTTATAAATAAATTGTTTATTTAAAAATTTAAATTTGCTTGTAATTTTTGGGACGTTACAACTTGGTATCAGAGCACGGCTTGAGTGAATCAAACGCTTTTCGGTGTGTTTGATCTCAAGTTTGCGGCTATAAAAATTTTCTTTAAGATTTTGGGAAATAAAACGAAGGAAAGATCCGTTTGAGGAACGGTGATCGGAGGCGCAGTGTGTACAGTCAGCCGGAGCCAAAGGGGAAAGGTACAGTACTTAGTGTTTTATTGCTTTCTAGATCATAGAGTATGCATGCTAGATTGCCGGTTGTGGACACTATGCTGTATGTTGAACTACTTGCTATTAAGAATTTATGCTAATTATGATAGGTTACTAAGTGGATGCCCTCTAGGTTGTATGCAGTAAGAGATTTATAGCCTTAGAATATTCGATTTAGTTCTATTGCGCAGCTCTTGTTTGAGTCCAACCGTTCTAGGATAGAGTCTTGTATTCGACTGTCTATTTGTTTCGCACTGCATATAATCGGGTATTCGCGAGGTCACCCGTTATAATTAGTAGGGATTCGGTAGTAGCAAGGGTAGTGGGATAAGAGGAAGTTCCTAGAGAGCTGGGAAGGGCGTTTATGTATGAGTACGTGTGCTAGATTGCTTTCTAGAACATAGGAGTATGTATGCTAAATTGCTTGGTGCTTATTACACTGTATTGCATGTCTGCTGCTTGCTATTAGGGATTTGGCAGTAGCAAGGGTAGTGGGTTGGATGGAATTCCTAGGGAGCTAGGAAGAGTGTGTACATATGCCGGTGCGGGCATATGTGTATAGTTTCGGCGAGAAACTACTTGGACCCCTTGGGATGGAACTCGGAACGGGCGATGATAGGTGTGGATGGTAGTAGTAGAGCTCCTACTACCGGAAGCACAGGATCAATGCTCGAGTCGGGGAAGTCACGAGGAATCCAAGAGTTGAGCGTGAGTGTTGTTAGTATGAGTTATTATGTGCTAATAACGCGTTGTATTGTCTACCCAGAATAGCCATCACAAGGAGGAACAACTATAGTAAACCTGCTAGTACAAGTGTGTACTTGATTTGCTTGAGGTGATGATCGTTGGGGTAGTGTTGAAGGTTCTAAACTAGTAGTCGTTGGGATAGAAGGACATGTCTAGTATCAATCTCTTGGGGAGACGATAAGGATGTGGTTTGTTTTAAGTAGACCATTTCGGGTCGAAAATTGGCAATTGTGCTAGAATCATAGGCTTTTGAGCCGACTTTGATTTGAGGAAAACCCGTAAGATGATTTGATGTGATTTCCCAACTTGCCTTAAGAGGTTTAAATGTCTGGATGACAATAGTAGACCGGAGAGTTTCGGAGTAGTAGGGGTCGAGACGTTGAATGCCGAATGAGTCATGCGCGAAGTTATTTTGAAAATAAGATTGCATTAACAAATTCTTGTGTTTCAAATCTTTGTATGGACGGTGTTTTGGAATTTTGGGAACTGCTCAGCACACGCACAAGATTTTGAAATATGGTTTTGAAAGTGTATGAAATCGTTTTATCACGGGAGTGCAAACTTTGTTAGAATTTGTCTCATTTTCGTTATTTTTCCAACGGTTCTTTCGGGTACGATGTTATCCGTGTTTTGGTGGTGGTTAAGATGTGGGGTAAGTGACTACGGATTGAGACTCTAACATTGGAACTCCTCCACATGTGTTAGAGTTGAGACGAAAAGTTACATTCCACAATGTCTGTATAAAGGCTATTTTGGTGATTTGTTTAAAATGAGTTTGGAATTCCAGTGTCGCTTAACTTTTCGTTCGAGAGTTTGTATTACTAAGTGTTTTATTGCAATTAGTTCAGTGTGTGGATTGATTCATGCGTGACATAAGTGATGCATGGAGGAATTTTGGTAACATTTCATAAGGAGTTGTTTAGTGCGCTTTTTAGTCAGCTAAAGGTTTTATTGACATTTCCATGAAAATGCGATTTATCGACTTAGGGGTATGCATACTGGGGTAACCTTTGTTCTCGACATTTTGATGAACGAGTCGTGCATGAAAATGTTTTAGTTCCTTTTTGTCGAAATGAAAGACCATTTGATCCAAGGAGTGTTTTAATGTTGTGAACATCATGCATACGATTACAATGTGTTATATTTTGGAAATATAAATGCGTAGATTTTTGACATTCGGTTAATTTAGAATTACCGATCATTTTTTTGAGAAATTAAAAACTTTTACTTTGGAGGAAACGAGTATTTTGAGCATTTTCGATAAATACATTTTTAAACTATAATGTTTTGACGTTATATGTCCCAAGTACGAAACTTGAGGCAGTGTTACAAGCTTGTATGCCTGCCCCCAGTTTGAGATTTTATGAGGTTTTAGTCGATATTTCCAATTAATAGAAGCGGACTGATTTCTGTCTTCAAGTTTGAAACTTACACGAGACAGTGGTGTTTTAACAAAAATATATTTGTAAACCGTGTCATCGTTTTGTGTGATTAGCTGACGCGCGAAAAATTTGTGGCGAACCCTGTGCCACGTCATTTTTATGATTAAAAAGAAGAATTTTCTTTAATCAAATGTCGTGAAACTTATTTTGAATTAGGTGCACACCTTGTCGCACCCTGTTTAAGGTCAAGCGGTTACTTTAAGTGCATGTCATGAGTCAATCCATACTGGAATCGAGGCGGTTCATTTTAAAGAAATTATTTATTACGCCTCGCTTTTGTGTGAGTAAACCGAACTGCAATGGAACGATTTTCAACATGATTTTTCTATGTAGGACGAGCGTGTCCAGTTTTACGTAACTATCGATCAGGTAATAGTAGTTTTATTACATACGATCTCTTGAGATGAAAATCCTGATGTTGAAAATATTTTGTAAATGATTTTGTAAACCATTTGGGGAAATGTGCTTTTAAGTGTCATGTGTCATTTCGAGAATTTTTAGGGTGTGAGTCCTTTTTGGAAAACTCTTTTGTTTAACCCGTGTTGAGTCTGAGACTAAGGTTGATTTCAGAGTATTGCTTGCTTAAACCTTGTTTAAACGCATTTTCCGACCTATGGGTCTAGCAAGCGTGGAGCATTTTGCTCGGTTTTGACTTGGAGTTAGTCATGGGCCAATTGCCCGGTTTTAATGGCTCGATGTAGAGTCTAGTGATGAGTTGTTTTTGTCACACCGTTTGGCATTCTTTGCACGTTGAGAGTTTACATATTTGGGTGAGTGAGTCAATCCGGAATAGGCATGTTGTTGGTAGGCTGTTTGCTTTGGATCCTTAGACACGTTAGTCAGTCGTTGGTAATGGTCGGTTGGGTATCTCGGGGGGGGACCCCGGTATTCATGTGTTTTAAACTAGACTTTCCAGTAGGTACTAGGAGGATATAGTTGTGGGCACTTACCTGGGAGGTAGTTCCGGTGTGCTGGGCCTGGAGGCGTTACCTGGGAGGTAGACGTCAAGGTGTATCCTCGATACGGTGTGACTTGGCTTCGCAGAGCAAGTGTGGATGATACGTCGACGGTGGAAGGTAGGTATTCCACGCGCGTTAGTACTGTAGGCCGAATAGTATCGGTTAAGGGATTGATGCCCTTTGTTATTAAGAGAATAAATGCGCATCAACCATTTCGAGGTAGGTGGTATATTTAGGTGTCGACTTTTGGGCTTGAGGCCAAACACCTTTAGTATAGTCGGAGAGTTGTAGCCGATGTTAAGATAATCATGGTGATGGTAGTAGTAACCCTGAAATGATCACTTGTGATGAATGGTTATGGTGGAATGACCTACATGTGTGTTAGTCGATTTGGTTGTGGGGGATATCTATTTGTGTTAGTGTCTAGGATAATACCACGCTTATGTTTGTTATTGTAATCGGTTGGACCGATGTTCGGCGGGTGGCCGATGTTTGTTATTGTAATCGGTTGGACCGATGTTCGGCGGGTGGCCGATGTTTGTTATTGTAATCGGTTGGACCGATGTTCGGCGGGTGGCCGATGTTTGTTATTGTAATCGGTGGGACCGATGTTCGGCGGGGGGACGATGTTTGTAATTGTAATCGGTTGGACCGATGTTCATCAAGGGGTCGATGTTTTGTTAGATATAAGTTATTGAAAATCTTTGGAGCCTATTAGAATTCGTAGAAGTTAATCGTCAATTAATGATAAGAGGGATCGTAATTGAGTATCCTGTAGGGTATACTGGTGAGCAGCTTTAGAGTGGTTAGAGCTTGAGATTTGACTCGGGATGTATGGAATATCTAAGGTTGGGGGACAACCGTAGTCGCTTGGCTAGGAATGATTTCAATCGTCGGGGTGTTCTGCCGATCATAATCCCAGTGTCTTAGAAAGAGTACGTTAGTAAGAATAGTATTCGAGAAATTTAGAAGGGGTTTCAAGTGGACTTAGGAACCTGAGGTTGAGATGAGGGAAAACTATCCAGAGCTATTCACGGGCATAGACTTCGAGGACGAAGTCTAATTCAAGCGGGGGAGAGTTGTAAAGCCCGTGTCCCGGTACGTTTTTGCCTAATTTTAATTAATTAAAGTGTTTACATTTAATTGTTTGTGGTTAGTGGGTTGGTGTCAATAAGGACCAAAATGCTGACAGTTGTGAGTTAGTTGTAGTTGTGAATGTTTTGGATTAGTCAAGGGGCTGATTATGTCTTTTCTTCAAAGTCTTTGCATGGGGCTCGGCCCATGGAAGAAACCGAGCCCCTCCCGTATCTATTCCCTTCGTGATCACGACAACCACACAAGGTTACCTAAACCCTAATCGTTTTCTCCCTAGTGTGCGTGTGTCAAGCCGTGAAGAGAGAGAGAAGGACGAAGGGAGAGGAAGCTGCCGGAGATCGCCGCTGCTAGTCGCCGGTGTCTTCTCCACAGGTCCGACCGGCGAGAGAGAGGTGGGAGTTGCGGGAGTGCGATTGCAAGAAGGAAGTTTCAGGCCGTTCAAGGTAAGTCTCGTTCCTCTCTTGTCGTTCCCTTTTTACCGTCGGTTTCCTTCCGTTTCAGCCACGACTCGGCAGCCTTGGCCGCCGCCGACCTGGCCGCCGTGGACCACCAGGGAGGTGGTGGCGTAGGGTGGTTCTGTGCAGCTGTGTGTGTGTGGGTGTGCTTCGGCGTTAGGGTAGGTTTGAGGGGTCTCGTGTGTTTGTGTTCGAAAAAGCTATCGCCGGTCGTCGCCGTCGCCGGCGACCACCACTGCCGGAGGTGGCAGTGGGTGGCGCCTGCGGCCCAAAGCCTAAAACCTCCTCGTTGGAACCTTATGGCTGCCGGAGTCGAGCACTAACCGCCTAATCTTTTTTTTTCAAAAAATCACCGGTTATCTTTTATGTAAATTCTTAGTGTGCCGTCCAGTTTTCGTGTGACCATAACTTTTCCGTAGTAACTCCGTTTGAGCCGAAACTGGCGCCCATGGTTCAAGTTCAGGGTCGGGCACGTTTTCCGTGTTTTAGCGGAAAACTGGTTCGGTCTCTAGCTGGACGAAAAAGTGGTCGCAAGTTCGGTGTTTCGTCATTTCATGTGAAATTTTCTGGAATCTGCCTTGATCTTGCGAAAATCATAACTTTCTGCTCGTAACTCGGTTTGGGGTGAAACCGGTGTCAAAAGTTCCCTTTTTGAGTCTAGAAACCTTTCTGTGTTTTGTGCAAAACCCAGTTCGGGACGTAGCATGGGTCGATTTGTCGTTTTATACTGAAAGGTGCTGAATTTTGCTGTTTCGGAAACTGTTTTTGTAAAATCCGTAGTAAATTGTAGAAAAATCGTTAAGAGACGTATAATATGTCCTTGGAACCCTAACTCAGAGTACTTTCTGGTCACGAAATAATATTGGGAATTTTCTGGGTTTAAAGGGGTCGAAACAGGTCCCGAACAGACCTGTTTAGTGAGAACGGAAAAATAGTTTTAGTGACGGTTTAAGCGTGTGTCGTGTCATAGGGTCTGGGTCTCGTATTGACACGTTTTAACATGCATTTAGGTGCTGGGAAGTGACCGTAATTGTGAAGCTTGAATTGTGTTATTAAGCTGGGCGCGCATTCGAGGTGAGTTCTCTCACTGTGTAGTTAGGGGTTGTATGCATGTCATAATAGTTTGTATGTACTACTGTCTTTGTGGTGTGAACTAGTTGTTTGTGGTGTGTAATATTTGATTGGTTTGAATGCTTGGTATAAATGTGTTACATTACAATTCGGTGGGACCGAGGCCTCGATGGTACTGAGGTGTTGGTTACATTACAATTCGGTGGGACCGAGGCCTCGATGGTACTGAGGTGTTGGTTACATTACAATTCGGTGGGACCGAGGCCTCGATGGTACTGAGGTGTTGGATACATTACAATTCGGTGGGACCGAGGCCTCGATGGTACTGAGGTGTTGGATACATAATTACTTGTAGGCGTTTACTCGTTTTATGTAACTGTGATGTTGTTGCTTATGTGCGGATAGGGGTGATGTGTATATAATTCCTATCTGCGCATGTGTTGGAATTCACTAAGCTTCGTGCTTACCCTTTCCCAATAAACTGTGGTTTCAGGTCCGAGCGGCTTCAAGGCGTGACAAGTACACACTGGCGCGCGAGGAGAGCTGGTTGTTTTATGATTATAATAATTAAACGTTTATTCCGCTGGTTTTAATTTATAAGGATATTAATTATGTGTTTGCAAACAAAACGTTGGTATCAATTAATGAGTTGTTATAAATAAATTGTTTATTTAAAAATTTAAATTTGCTTGTAATTTTTGGGACGTTACAACTTGGTATCAGAGCACGGCTTGAGTGAATCAAACGCTTTTCGGTGTGTTTGATCTCAAGTTTGCGGCTATAAAAATTTTCTTTAAGATTTTGGGAAATAAAACGAAGGAAAGATCCGTTTGAGGAACGGTGATCGGAGGCGCAGTGTGTACAGTCAGCCGGAGCCAAAGGGGAAAGGTACAGTACTTAGTGTTTTATTGCTTTCTAGATCATAGAGTATGCATGCTAGATTGCCTGTTGTGGACACTATGCTGTATGTTGAACTACTTGCTATTAAGAATTTATGCTAATTATGATAGGTTACTAAGTGGATGCCCTCTAGGTTGTATGCAGTAAGAGATTTATAGCCTTAGAATATTCGATTTAGTTCTATTGCGCAGCTCTTGTTTGAGTCCAACCGTTCTAGGATAGAGTCTTGTATTCGACTGTCTATTTGTTTCGCACTGCATATAATCGGGTATTCGCGAGGTCACCCGTTATAATTAGTAGGGATTCGGTAGTAGCAAGGGTAGTGGGATAAGAGGAAGTTCCTAGAGAGCTGGGAAGGGCGTTTATGTATGAGTACGTGTGCTAGATTGCTTTCTAGAACATAGGAGTATGTATGCTAAATTGCTTGGTGCTTATTACACTGTATTGCATGTCTGCTGCTTGCTATTAGGGATTTGGCAGTAGCAAGGGTAGTGGGTTGGATGGAATTCCTAGGGAGCTAGGAAGAGTGTGTACATATGCCGGTGCGGGCATATGTGTATAGTTTCGGCGAGAAACTACTTGGACCCCTTGGGATGGAACTCGGAACGGGCGATGATAGGTGTGGATGGTAGTAGTAGAGCTCCTACTACCGGAAGCACAGGATCAATGCTCGAGTCGGGGAAGTCACGAGGAATCCAAGAGTTGAGCGTGAGTGTTGTTAGTATGAGTTATTATGTGCTAATAACGCGTTGTATTGTCTACCCAGAATAGCCATCACAAGGAGGAACAACTATAGTAAACCTGCTAGTACAAGTGTGTACTTGATTTGCTTGAGGTGATGATCGTTGGGGTAGTGTTGAAGGTTCTAAACTAGTAGTCGTTGGGATAGAAGGACATGTCTAGTATCAATCTCTTGGGGAGACGATAAGGATGTGGTTTGTTTTAAGTAGACCATTTCGGGTCGAAAATTGGCAATTGTGCTAGAATCATAGGCTTTTGAGCCGACTTTGATTTGAGGAAAACCCGTAAGATGATTTGATGTGATTTCCCAACTTGCCTTAAGAGGTTTAAATGTCTGGATGACAATAGTAGACCGGAGAGTTTCGGAGTAGTAGGGGTCGAGACGTTGAATGCCGAATGAGTCATGCGCGAAGTTATTTTGAAAATAAGATTGCATTAACAAATTCTTGTGTTTCAAATCTTTGTATGGACGGTGTTTTGGAATTTTGGGAACTGCTCAGCACACGCACAAGATTTTGAAATATGGTTTTGAAAGTGTATGAAATCGTTTTATCACGGGAGTGCAAACTTTGTTAGAATTTGTCTCATTTTCGTTATTTTTCCAACGGTTCTTTCGGGTACGATGTTATCCGTGTTTTGGTGGTGGTTAAGATGTGGGGTAAGTGACTACGGATTGAGACTCTAACATTGGAACTCCTCCACATGTGTTAGAGTTGAGACGAAAAGTTACATTCCACAATGTCTGTATAAAGGCTATTTTGGTGATTTGTTTAAAATGAGTTTGGAATTCCAGTGTCGCTTAACTTTTCGTTCGAGAGTTTGTATTACTAAGTGTTTTATTGCAATTAGTTCAGTGTGTGGATTGATTCATGCGTGACATAAGTGATGCATGGAGGAATTTTGGTAACATTTCATAAGGAGTTGTTTAGTGCGCTTTTTAGTCAGCTAAAGGTTTTATTGACATTTCCATGAAAATGCGATTTATCGACTTAGGGGTATGCATACTGGGGTAACCTTTGTTCTCGACATTTTGATGAACGAGTCGTGCATGAAAATGTTTTAGTTCCTTTTTGTCGAAATGAAAGACCATTTGATCCAAGGAGTGTTTTAATGTTGTGAACATCATGCATACGATTACAATGTGTTATATTTTGGAAATATAAATGCGTAGATTTTTGACATTCGGTTAATTTAGAATTACCGATCATTTTTTTGAGAAATTAAAAACTTTTACTTTGGAGGAAACGAGTATTTTGAGCATTTTCGATAAATACATTTTTAAACTATAATGTTTTGACGTTATATGTCCCAAGTACGAAACTTGAGGCAGTGTTACAAGCTTGTATGCCTGCCCCCAGTTTGAGATTTTATGAGGTTTTAGTCGATATTTCCAATTAATAGAAGCGGACTGATTTCTGTCTTCAAGTTTGAAACTTACACGAGACAGTGGTGTTTTAACAAAAATATATTTGTAAACCGTGTCATCGTTTTGTGTGATTAGCTGACGCGCGAAAAATTTGTGGCGAACCCTGTGCCACGTCATTTTTATGATTAAAAAGAAGAATTTTCTTTAATCAAATGTCGTGAAACTTATTTTGAATTAGGTGCACACCTTGTCGCACCCTGTTTAAGGTCAAGCGGTTACTTTAAGTGCATGTCATGAGTCAATCCATACTGGAATCGAGGCGGTTCATTTTAAAGAAATTATTTATTACGCCTCGCTTTTGTGTGAGTAAACCGAACTGCAATGGAACGATTTTCAACATGATTTTTCTATGTAGGACGAGCGTGTCCAGTTTTACGTAACTATCGATCAGGTAATAGTAGTTTTATTACATACGATCTCTTGAGATGAAAATCCTGATGTTGAAAATATTTTGTAAATGATTTTGTAAACCATTTGGGGAAATGTGCTTTTAAGTGTCATGTGTCATTTCGAGAATTTTTAGGGTGTGAGTCCTTTTTGGAAAACTCTTTTGTTTAACCCGTGTTGAGTCTGAGACTAAGGTTGATTTCAGAGTATTGCTTGCTTAAACCTTGTTTAAACGCATTTTCCGACCTATGGGTCTAGCAAGCGTGGAGCATTTTGCTCGGTTTTGACTTGGAGTTAGTCATGGGCCAATTGCCCGGTTTTAATGGCTCGATGTAGAGTCTAGTGATGAGTTGTTTTTGTCACACCGTTTGGCATTCTTTGCACGTTGAGAGTTTACATATTTGGGTGAGTGAGTCAATCCGGAATAGGCATGTTGTTGGTAGGCTGTTTGCTTTGGATCCTTAGACACGTTAGTCAGTCGTTGGTAATGGTCGGTTGGGTATCTCGGGGGGGGACCCCGGTATTCATGTGTTTTAAACTAGACTTTCCAGTAGGTACTAGGAGGATATAGTTGTGGGCACTTACCTGGGAGGTAGTTCCGGTGTGCTGGGCCTGGAGGCGTTACCTGGGAGGTAGACGTCAAGGTGTATCCTCGATACGGTGTGACTTGGCTTCGCAGAGCAAGTGTGGATGATACGTCGACGGTGGAAGGTAGGTATTCCACGCGCGTTAGTACTGTAGGCCGAATAGTATCGGTTAAGGGATTGATGCCCTTTGTTATTAAGAGAATAAATGCGCATCAACCATTTCGAGGTAGGTGGTATATTTAGGTGTCGACTTTTGGGCTTGAGGCCAAACACCTTTAGTATAGTCGGAGAGTTGTAGCCGATGTTAAGATAATCATGGTGATGGTAGTAGTAACCCTGAAATGATCACTTGTGATGAATGGTTATGGTGGAATGACCTACATGTGTGTTAGTCGATTTGGTTGTGGGGGATATCTATTTGTGTTAGTGTCTAGGATAATACCACGCTTATGTTTGTTATTGTAATCGGTTGGACCGATGTTCGGCGGGTGGCCGATGTTTGTTATTGTAATCGGTTGGACCGATGTTCGGCGGGTGGCCGATGTTTGTTATTGTAATCGGTTGGACCGATGTTCGGCGGGTGGCCGATGTTTGTTATTGTAATCGGTGGGACCGATGTTCGGCGGGGGGACGATGTTTGTAATTGTAATCGGTTGGACCGATGTTCATCAAGGGGTCGATGTTTTGTTAGATATAAGTTATTGAAAATCTTTGGAGCCTATTAGAATTCGTAGAAGTTAATCGTCAATTAATGATAAGAGGGATCGTAATTGAGTATCCTGTAGGGTATACTGGTGAGCAGCTTTAGAGTGGTTAGAGCTTGAGATTTGACTCGGGATGTATGGAATATCTAAGGTTGGGGGACAACCGTAGTCGCTTGGCTAGGAATGATTTCAATCGTCGGGGTGTTCTGCCGATCATAATCCCAGTGTCTTAGAAAGAGTACGTTAGTAAGAATAGTATTCGAGAAATTTAGAAGGGGTTTCAAGTGGACTTAGGAACCTGAGGTTGAGATGAGGGAAAACTATCCAGAGCTATTCACGGGCATAGACTTCGAGGACGAAGTCTAATTCAAGCGGGGGAGAGTTGTAAAGCCCGTGTCCCGGTACGTTTTTGCCTAATTTTAATTAATTAAAGTGTTTACATTTAATTGTTTGTGGTTAGTGGGTTGGTGTCAATAAGGACCAAAATGCTGACAGTTGTGAGTTAGTTGTAGTTGTGAATGTTTTGGATTAGTCAAGGGGCTGATTATGTCTTTTCTTCAAAGTCTTTGCATGGGGCTCGGCCCATGGAAGAAACCGAGCCCCTCCCGTATCTATTCCCTTCGTGATCACGACAACCACACAAGGTTACCTAAACCCTAATCGTTTTCTCCCTAGTGTGCGTGTGTCAAGCCGTGAAGAGAGAGAGAAGGACGAAGGGAGAGGAAGCTGCCGGAGATCGCCGCTGCTAGTCGCCGGTGTCTTCTCCACAGGTCCGACCGGCGAGAGAGAGGTGGGAGTTGCGGGAGTGCGATTGCAAGAAGGAAGTTTCAGGCCGTTCAAGGTAAGTCTCGTTCCTCTCTTGTCGTTCCCTTTTTACCGTCGGTTTCCTTCCGTTTCAGCCACGACTCGGCAGCCTTGGCCGCCGCCGACCTGGCCGCCGTGGACCACCAGGGAGGTGGTGGCGTAGGGTGGTTCTGTGCAGCTGTGTGTGTGTGGGTGTGCTTCGGCGTTAGGGTAGGTTTGAGGGGTCTCGTGTGTTTGTGTTCGAAAAAGCTATCGCCGGTCGTCGCCGTCGCCGGCGACCACCACTGCCGGAGGTGGCAGTGGGTGGCGCCTGCGGCCCAAAGCCTAAAACCTCCTCGTTGGAACCTTATGGCTGCCGGAGTCGAGCACTAACCGCCTAATCTTTTTTTTTCAAAAAATCACCGGTTATCTTTTATGTAAATTCTTAGTGTGCCGTCCAGTTTTCGTGTGACCATAACTTTTCCGTAGTAACTCCGTTTGAGCCGAAACTGGCGCCCATGGTTCAAGTTCAGGGTCGGGCACGTTTTCCGTGTTTTAGCGGAAAACTGGTTCGGTCTCTAGCTGGACGAAAAAGTGGTCGCAAGTTCGGTGTTTCGTCATTTCATGTGAAATTTTCTGGAATCTGCCTTGATCTTGCGAAAATCATAACTTTCTGCTCGTAACTCGGTTTGGGGTGAAACCGGTGTCAAAAGTTCCCTTTTTGAGTCTAGAAACCTTTCTGTGTTTTGTGCAAAACCCAGTTCGGGACGTAGCATGGGTCGATTTGTCGTTTTATACTGAAAGGTGCTGAATTTTGCTGTTTCGGAAACTGTTTTTGTAAAATCCGTAGTAAATTGTAGAAAAATCGTTAAGAGACGTATAATATGTCCTTGGAACCCTAACTCAGAGTACTTTCTGGTCACGAAATAATATTGGGAATTTTCTGGGTTTAAAGGGGTCGAAACAGGTCCCGAACAGACCTGTTTAGTGAGAACGGAAAAATAGTTTTAGTGACGGTTTAAGCGTGTGTCGTGTCATAGGGTCTGGGTCTCGTATTGACACGTTTTAACATGCATTTAGGTGCTGGGAAGTGACCGTAATTGTGAAGCTTGAATTGTGTTATTAAGCTGGGCGCGCATTCGAGGTGAGTTCTCTCACTGTGTAGTTAGGGGTTGTATGCATGTCATAATAGTTTGTATGTACTACTGTCTTTGTGGTGTGAACTAGTTGTTTGTGGTGTGTAATATTTGATTGGTTTGAATGCTTGGTATAAATGTGTTACATTACAATTCGGTGGGACCGAGGCCTCGATGGTACTGAGGTGTTGGTTACATTACAATTCGGTGGGACCGAGGCCTCGATGGTACTGAGGTGTTGGATACATTACAATTCGGTGGGACCGAGGCCTCGATGGTACTGAGGTGTTGGATACATAATTACTTGTAGGCGTTTACTCGTTTTATGTAACTGTGATGTTGTTGCTTATGTGCGGATAGGGGTGATGTGTATATAATTCCTATCTGCGCATGTGTTGGAATTCGCTAAGCTTCGTGCTTACCCTTTCCCAATAAACTGTGGTTTCAGGTCCGAGCGGCTTCAAGGCGTGACAAGTACACACTGGCGCGCGAGGAGAGCTGGTTGTTTTATGATTATAATAATTAAACGTTTATTCCGCTGGTTTTAATTTATAAGGATATTAATTATGTGTTTGCAAACAAAACGTTGGTATCAATTAATGAGTTGTTATAAATAAATTGTTTATTTAAAAATTTAAATTTGCTTGTAATTTTTGGGACGTTACACACAGAAACTGGAATACCAGATCCTAGTCTAGAAGATGAGATGCCCATTACCCATACTGTCATACCGGTGCCAAGGAAGTGTGACTATAAAATGTTTTTAAATTGCAAACCCCCGACGTATACAGGAGAAAGAGATCCAGTGAAGGCCATGAGGTGGCTGAAAGAGATAGAAGCTGTCTTCAGGACCAGCAAGTGTGCAGAAGAAGATAAAGTGCTATATGGAACAACGATGTTGAAGGCAGATGCTCTATTTTGGTGGGAGGCTCATATTACCTCTAGAGGATCTGATGTATACTCAACTTTTACTTGGGACGAATTCACAACAGTTTTGAAAGGACAGTTCTGTCCTCAAGCATCAGTTAGACAACTGGAAGAGGAATTCATGAACCTACATCAGAGAAGTTTATCGGTTAGGGATTACACTGCTCGCTTTCTGGAGAAGTCTTGCTTTGCGGAGTACTATGTTGCCATGGAGGCTCTGAAGATGGAAAGATTTATTTTCGGGTTAAATGCAGAAATTAGAAGGCTAGTGATTGCAAAAGGACCCGATACCTTCTCAGCCGCAGTAGATGCCGCAGAAAATGTGGAACGGGATAATAGGAGAGACGTTGGTGATAAAAGTGCTGGGAATTTTTTTTTGGAAGAAACGACGTACGATTCGGAAGAATACGAATCCCCGAGGGTTGATAGCTATTCACCTTTCAGGCCAGCTGAAAGAAGACCATGTTCAACATGTGACCGTATTCATCAAGGAAACTGCTATGGTGATTCCCGAAAGTGCTACAAATGTGGAAAGGCTGGTCATATCGCGAGAGATTGTCGGGTAACTCGATTTTGTTTCATTTGCAACTCCCCTGAACATATTCAGGTTAATTGTCCACATTGGAAAGCACAACAAAGTAATATGACAGTGAGACCAACGGGTGTTAGGCCAGAAGGAATACAAAGGTCTGAAGTACCGAAAGCAAAGGGTCGAGTTTTCCAAATAACGACACAAGAAGCAGAGGAAATTCCGGATGAGGCTACAGGTATGTTCTAATAAACTCTATACGTGCTAAAGTGTTATATGACTTCGGTGTAAAATGATTATTGGTATTTCTGTGCTTTTGTTGCTTATCTGTGTTAGAGATATAGATAGGTGTGGGATGTCTATTCAGTTAATTCCTATGATTTGGTTTGAGTTCGAGGTAATAGTGAAAACTAAGTATTCATTACCTTTTCGCTTAACCGAATTCCGGGACAGAATTCTTTTAAGGGGGAGATAATGTAATACCCTGGGTAAGTCCGTTAGTTAAATTCCCTTTCCGTTAAGTTTAGTTAACTTTAAAGTTGATGTTTAGGGTAAGTTTGGGTAAATTTATAAGTTAAGGGTGTTTGGGTCATTGTTGAATAGTTTAAGGGCTAGAATGTAAATTGTGTTTGATATTACCTCTTTTAGACTTCAGATAAGTCATAACTCAGGAATATCTAGATTAAGGTATGTGTGTGTGTTCTTGGAGCTAAGAAGAAGAAAAGAAAGAGCTTTGTGGTTAAGACATCAATTAGTGAGCTTTGGAAGTGAATTAAGGTATGTTCCTTTGTATTTTGTGTTTGTAATTGCTTTTAGAAGGGTTCTATTAGAGTAGAAACATCATTTACACATCTGGTAATAATTCTGTCGAATTCTGGGTGAATTGGGGATGAACAGTCAGTAGTTTCCGGATAGATTGAATGTGTCCGGATACTTTTGTCGGTAGTGTCCGGGTAGTTTCTTTGGTGGTGTCCGGGTATTTTGTTGATAGTGTCCGGACGATTCGTGGATGGTTTCCGGATGATTTAGATACCGGATGGCATTCGGATTCCTTTGGTGTCCGGATTCCTCATGTTGTCCGGATTCTTTGTGTTGTCCGGAAAGTTGCCCGGATACTTTTGTGGTTTCTGGATATTTTGGCTGTTTGGACAATTTTTGAGGATAAGAGTTATGTAGATGTATCTAGAGTCCATAGCTTGCTAGTTAGTGTTATACATAAGTTGGTAAGGAGATATTTGTATGTAAATGGTTTCAGATTCTGAGAATTTTGGATAAAGGATCGGATAGCTCGGAGAAAGGCTTGGAAGCGTATTGTAAGCATTCAAGGTGAGTTTTTACTTTAAAACGTTTTCAACTGGTAATCATATATATGTGATATATATATATATATATATATATATATATATATATATATATATATATATATATATGAGATGGATATGTGATAGATGTGTGATTCTGTGTGTTTATGTTGAAATATAATATATTGAGATATTGTATTTACATAAGAATTATACTAAACAAGAATACGACTGGCCGGGCTTAGGACCGGTGTGTTGGCTGTAGTTGTTGTACAGTGTTGATTGGTTGTAGTTGTTGTACAGCGTTGTTTATTAGTTGGCTTGCTACCAACTAATTTGGCCATGGGAATGAGGAGAGATGAAAATAATATACGAGTCTTGCTTGGTAGTTAATCTTTGTGGTATAAGTATGTTTTATAAAAAGGATTTCTAAACTGACAGGGATTATCTCACTAGACCGTTTGGTCTAACCCTCATTTTCCTTTTTAAAATATGTATTCCAGGTCAAGGATCTTTTGTTAGCAAAGGGAAGAATAAAGCATAGGAGGCAGTTGCTAGCTGACGAAGATTAGGATATGTTTACATTTCTGTATTGTATAGTTTTGAGACTTTGGGACCGAATGTGAATTATCATGTATTTTGTTATGAAAGTAACGACGTTGTGTATGAAATGTTAATTGTTATATATTATGTACGTTATGGGATACCGGGTCGTTACAATTGGTCAAAGGATGGAAGGAACAGTTTGGAACAGTGCTTTGGGAAGAATCAGGTGCAGAAGCTTTTTGAAATTCAGAGTGGAGATTCTTTTGAAAACACATTGCTTGAGATTCTTTTCCTTTTACTGGAAGAGATTTTTCCTATGAAAGCCTTACACGAAGATGTATCTTATGAGTTCGAGGACAGAATAATTTTCTCACTTTGAAGCTGGCCAATCTTCTCTTGAATTTTACCTTTGGTCACTTTCTCTTCCATCACCTCTGTTGCCAAAGCAGACAGTTTGGATGTGAGCAGTTTGATTTCTGTCTGAAGAGCTTCCTTTTCCTCAACTGATACAAATTCTGTTATTATGGAATTTAGATTCTCAGGTTTGGATAACAGCTCTTGTTTTTCATTTTGAATTCTAATCCGTTCCTGTTCAAATAACTCCTCTAATTGAACTATTTTCATTTCCAAAACAAGAGGCGGAACATAGCGTTTAAACTCGTCCTTCTCTATTTTGGTTTCAGTTGTTGGGACCGAATCCTTTTTAGAGGAATATTTGGGTTTTGCAACTTTGTAGCCATCAAAGTAGTCATTTGATAGGTATTTGGATTTCTTTGTTTCGTAAGATGTGTTAAGAACTTCGTACGCAAAAGGCAATTGCATTTTAGTTGTGTTCTTTCTTTTATATTCCTCAGTTTCCTCTTCCTTCTCATTAAGTGGTTCCGTCCATTTGATTTTATATTGGGGAAATCTTTTGTCAAGGCCTAGAAAGTTAAACTCGTACAAAGTAGGCACCATTGTTAAAATCCTTTTCAAATAATGAGGGTTGTCATACCCAATTCCCCACTCAGCGTTAAAATATTTGAAATCCTTTGGTTTATTCAGATGAATTGTTTGATCGGTTTGTCCTCGTTTATAAAATTAAACTCAAGATCTTTTATTTTGGAAAGAAGCTCGTTGTTATCTACTTGAAGAGAGAAGAATTGATATATAATCTCTGTTTTCTCATTCTCACACTAATCAAGCTTTGTGGTTAATTCAGATATCTTAGCCTTAAGATCTTTGGGTGCTATGGACAGGTTAGTACACTTTTCCTTTAAATTAGGATTATCAACCTTAAGTTTCTCTGTAACCTTTCTTTGAACATCTAATGTTTCTTTTAGAGAAGTTATTTCAAGCAATTGTTCATTAGTAGTTATTTTTCTTCAATCTACCCTTTGAACAAGCAAATGCATCTGATCCATTAAGGCTTGATGGATAGGAATACATACCTGGCATGAGTCTCCGAGATCTGGAGGAGGGGTATGTTGCCCATGAAGCACAAATGTGCATTAGCATTTTCAACGTCACTATAGTCGGACAAATTCAACCGGTGATCGTCTTCAACCAGCAAAACATGCCCAGCTTCTTTCTGTTGAGCCAAGCGAAGCTTGTTCTTGTAGTACTCTGCGTTCCGAACAACAGGCTTTCAACAGTCTTTAGCAAAATGGCCAAGCTTGCCACAGTTGTAGCACTTGACTGGCTTGTCTTGGTTCTTTACCTCTGAATTGCGCTCATGCTTCTCCTTGTGATCTGACTACTTGGCCTCATCAGATCTTCTCTTCCCTTCGTACCTTTCGTTGTAATCATGGCGCTTGTTAGGAGTGGTTGAGTACCGCTGGTTGTTGGAGGATGGTTTCTTGAAGAAGGCTTTCTTCTGAAAGGACTTAGAGATTAAGGCCATAGCTTTCTTGATTTCTATCAGTTTTGGGTCTGGATCGCTTTCTTCATGTTCCTTTTCTTCGGGTTCAAGTTCACTGGATATCTGAGTTCGTCTTGAGCTACGAGTAGAAGACTTTCCTCGCTTGTCAGATACGAGGACGAGTGGATCAACCTGGTTATTCGAGGTTGACTTTTAAGTGCCCATCATCTCTTGAACTTCGTCCTCGTCTTGCATGAGCATTTCATACAACTCGTTGATCGGAACGTTCTCTATAAGGTGGTTGTGTCTGATGTGAGATGCAAAGGTTCTCCACTCAGGCTGAAGGTTGTTCAGAAACTTGAGGCCGTTTTCAGTATTGGACCGCATGATCTTGTTCTTTTGAAGATCGTTGAGTAAGAGACATAATCGTTCGTATGTAGCGGTCAACGATTCACCTTTCCTCTGCTTAAAACCATCATAACGAGTAATGCCGCTGTTGATCTTTAGCTGATTTCCCACTTGACTTCTAGTCATCATCTTGGCCACTTGATCCCGCATTCCTTTTGACGTTTCTTTGTGGCAGTCAATGGCAGTGTAGATTTCGTTGGGTAGACTCTGAATAAGGTAACGCCCGACGTGCTTCTCTCCCGTGAACCTGTTCTTCTCATCATCGGTCATTTGGGAGTATGTCTTTGGTGTTCTTTCTTCAGGGGTACCATCAGCTTGGGCTGGGATGACTTGCATTGGAGTCTCCTGAGGACCTTCTGTTAGCTCCAATCTTTATGTTTCTAAAAGTATTGAAAAATAGGCTAAGTATAGAAGTCTTCGACAGAGGCTCTGGCGAGTCACCGAGAAGACCGAAGTGAAGAATCGACAGAAGACCCTTCTCAGCGGACAAGGCCACAGAGCCTATGTCATACTTGACAGAGCCTCTGTGGTATAAAGACTAAAGATCTATACAAGGACAATCGTGCTTCTCACGATTTCTGCTGTACGAAGATTCTGATGATCCACGTGTCAAACTCTGATGGGTCTCAGCCTTAGCAGAAGTCGGCACATTTAATTAACGTTGTACTACTATTGCCACTGGAGTTAAACTTGACTCTGATCCTAATGGTGAACCAACAGATGTCAAGCACTACAGAGGCATGATAGGGTCACTTTTGTACTTAACCGCCAGTAGACCTGATATAATGTTTGCAACCTGTCTCTGTGCCAGATTTCAGGCAAATCCTACCAAAACTCATTTAACAGCTGTCAAACGTATCTTTAAATATCTGAAAGGGACTCAATTTTTGGGTCTCTGGTATCCTCTTAACTCTGGTTTCGAGCTTGTAGCTTACACAGACTCAGACTATGGAGGATGCAAGAACGACAGAAAGAGTACCTCTGGTAGCTGCCAAATGCTTGGAGAAAAGTTGGTGAGTTGGACATCCAAGAAACAGAACTGTGTTTCAACCTCTACAGCAGAAGCGGAATATGTTGCTGCTGCTAGTTGTTGTTCCCAAGTAATATGGATGAAGACACAACTCAGAGATTATGGTCTGGAGTATGGTAAGATTCCAATTCTATGTGACTCCAAGAGTGCCATTGCCATAACTGCGAATCCAGTTCAGCACTCAAAGACCAAGCACATCGACATAAGGTATCACTTCATAAAGGATCATGTTGAAAAAGGGACTATTGAAATGTACTTTGTTTCAACAGACCTCCAACTTGCTGATTTGTTTACAAAAGCCCTAAATGAAAGGAGATTTAACTTCCTAATCAGCAAACTGGGTATGCTGAACTTGTCCTCCTAACTCTGTTTAAAATCAACAGAAGCTCTGTTGTTTCTACCAGAGCTCTGTCAAAAGGTTGGGTAGGATAGTTCAACAGAGTTCTGTTGTACACAAGAATTCTGTCACGCATTTTTTTTCTCTCTCCATGGTGGTACAAAAGCGTTTTTTTTTGTTTATCTTTAAAAAAAAGGGAAGGGGGACTAATCTATCGAGGGGGAGCCTATAAAGGAAAATTGCATGGTTTTAGGGGGAGCAAGTCAATAATCAAATTTCCAAACCAAATTGACTTTGCTTTTTGAGCTTAAAGCTAAATCTTTTGGAGAACCAGTCAGAACTCTGACATCTCATCAGAGCCTCTGTTGCTTCTCATCAGAACTCTGTTTAATCACGTAAAGTTCTGACCATCTCACATCAGAACAAGTTCTGGTAAAGGTAACGGTAAGAAATGAAGGCCACACAAGAAGCAACTTAACACAGCTCCATCAGAGCTCTATTAGCTTGTTCTACCACGTCATCAGAAACACGTCATCAGAGTGCGGGTCATTTCTAAACGTCAACCACCCTTAACCCACACATCTCTAACCACGACGGTTTACTTGCACAAAAAGTGGTCAGAACAAATCCACGTGGCAATCTCTGATTGAAAGACAAACCGCTAGCTGTTCCCACGTTCTCACTGTAGCAACCGTTCCACTAATCAACCCGCGAGTACCTACAGTACCTATGACCGTGATCCAGCCACACATTTCCCATATAAATACCCATTTCCTTTAAACCTTTCCATTTCTTACGCCTTCCAAGTTATCTAAAACCCTGTTCATCTTTTCTTTTTATTCAAACCATCAAAACCCAAACCTGCAACAATGGCAAACCCCCAAAACTCAGCAGATTCAAGCCGTATTGGTCCCGTCGACCAAATTGTTATTCTTCCATACGAATTTGCTGAAAGCAACCATCGATTAGATTCAAACCCTGCTCTCTATCTACCCACATACCACATATTTATGGAGTTCTTCAGAAACTCAGAAATCTTCAAAGCACTAACAGACTTCGACGACAACATTCCTGAGCTCTACATCAAGCAATGGTGGACTACATGCCAACACGTAGAAGAGCTCAACAGAATAATCGGCAATGTGGATTCTGGTCGAGATGGAGGTTCTAGAACGATCAGAATCAGAGCAACTACCCTGCGGAGAATCCTTGGAATGAAGAGCAAGCGACAGCTCAACATAGAAGCTTTCGAGAAGCCACCCAATACTGTTGTCCTTCTGGAGTTTGTACGATTTCTAGGCTACAACAAAGATATCACCCGAATCGGAGCATTCAAAAGACAGAATCTACCACCAGTGTGGAATTTCATGTTCTCTACACTGAACCGAACCCTCACAGGAAAATCTGGTAGTCAAGATCAAGCCAGCATAGAAATCCTACAGATAATGTATGGATTGTTCTTTCAAAGAAATCTTGACTATGCCAGCATTCTCTACACCGACCTTCTCACTGCTGTCAATCTCAAGACCTCTGCCATTGCCAAAGGAGGAGAAGTTGGGAAACATAAATTCCTAAAGAACATCAAGTTTCCAAGGTTTATCGGGTTGGTGATCAGAAGAGCATTTCAGAGTCTAGAATTGACTCAACAAGGCAACACGTTTAGGAACTGGGTCATGACCAAATTCAATCCCACCACTTCAGGAGAATATCCCCTCATTCGACGCGTTCCAGGTACAATGCTCGCTCTGATAAGCCCAGACCACATTTCTATCCAAAACTATAGACATGCTGCTCAACCTCAAGAACCTGAGGTGAGAACCCCAGCATACTTAGGCTCTGAGCCATCTGAAGAGAGTACGAGTGAGGAAATAGGAGTGGAAGAAGAGGCAAGAGTACCCGAAGTGGGGTCTTCCTCTAGAGTGGAATTAGAGAACAGAGCATCTCCTAGAGAGGCTGTTCTTAAAGTACAGGAGTCACCAGAGGTCGAAGTTCTTTCCTCTGATACTGGTGAGAAAGAGGATAACAGAGAGGAACCCGAGTGTTCTACAGCCATAGGATCCGAGGAAAATGTGAGGATAGAAGAAGATGTCCAAGATGACACATCTGAGAGAAATCCTAGCCCACATCCCAGTGCTTCCACACATGCTATCCCTGGTGATCAAGACCAGAGGGATATTGAAACAGAGGTGCACACCTCGAACCCCAACCAGCCTATACCATCAGAGGCAACTCTTCATGCCTCTGATATGCACGAAACTGGGGGATCCATATTCGGTAATGATGTCACTTTGCCCCACGACATCGATAGGTCACCTCCACACGATGATGCCTCTGTGGCTCATTTAGAGACTACACAAATGTAAAGCTCGTATCCTGGTACGTATTTTATTTGTTTATTTTTTTGTGGAAAAAGCTTTTACGTTTAACGAGGGTTCCGTTAGCAGGGTTAGTCGAGTCGGACTAAAGGTTAGCTTAGGTGTCTTGTGGTATAGATTGTGAGTTAGGGAATAGTTGAGGGACTAAAGTGGGGTAAACCCCAAACTTACTTGGAGTAGACCCTAGGACCGTCCCCTCCCCTCCCCTTGTACGGTTTTTTTTCTTCTTTCTTCTTTTCATCTCCCTTTAGGCTAGCAACCCTTTTGGGTTTCCCCCTCCCCTTCTTGTTGCGTTCGGCCGAGAAAGGAAAAAGAGAGAGAGAGAGAAATCGGAAAGAGAGAAGCCGAGAGAGAGAAAGTGAGTGCTGCCGGTGACGAGGAGAGAGGAGGAAGAAGGTGATCGCCGGCGAGTTCGGTCGGATTAGAGGCGAGAAAACGTTGCGTCGAGGTAATTCGTAAACCTTTCGTTGTCTTTTCTTTTGTTTTGTTCGTCACAAAAGTACCGCAAACCACCACCACCGCCGCGGCAGCCATGGCTGCCGGCGGTGTGGCCACCACTGCACGTCGCCGCTGTGAAGGCTGTGGTTGTGTGTGCGAGTGGGTGCATGTTAGGGCGATCGAGAGAGAGAAGGACGGTGGTGCGAGAAGGTAGCGTGGGTTGTGTGCGTGTGTGTGATCACCGCCGGAAAACACCGCCGCCGCCGCCGTGCCCCACTGCCGGAGGTGGCAGTGGGTGGGGCCCACGGCCTAAACCCTAAACCACCTTGGCGGAACCCTAAACCGTTGTCGTTTATCCAAACCGTTTTATTTAAGTTATGATTTTATGAGACCCCTATCTTTCTGTCCCTGTTTTTGTATCGAGCGTAACTTCTGTTAGGAATGTCGGATTGGGATGAAACTGATGCCAAAAGTTCTGTTTACGAGTCTAGTAAGTTTCTTATGTTTTGCGGAAAAACCAGTTCGGACCATAGCTAGTGTCAAACTGCTGTTTTGTACTGAAAGGTACTGTTTTTCGCTGTGCAGCAGGTTGGTTTTGTAAAATCCGTAATAAATTGTAGAAAAATCGTTAGACCGCGTTCTATATGTCCCTGGAACCGTAAGACATGGAACTTCCTGATTATGGAATTAGAATTCTGGATTGATCAGTTTAACAGGGGTAAAATGGGTCTCGAACAGACCTGCATTTTTAGTTTAAACTCTGGAATTTTAGTCTTTGTTAAACTAATAAACGTGTCGTGAGTTGAGACTTTCCGTTGACGTTTTAGTGCGTATTTAGGTGGGAAAAAGTGAGGGAAATTGACGTATCAGTGTTGCGGCTCTTGGGCGCGTCGCGTTGTTTTGAGGTGAGTTCTCTCACCGTGTAGTTAGAAATTTCATGCATATCGTTATTTTGTGTTACGTGTTATTATGTGTTATTACGTGTTTACGTGAATTAGTTGGGATGTGATATCTAGTTGTGATCTGTTGAATGTGTATGTGAATTATGTATGCTTGTGTACACCTCAGTGGGACTGGGGGGCTCGGTGGGACCGAGGGCGCGGTGGGACTGAGCTAGTACAATTGTATCAATGTCTTTACTCGGTGGGACCGAGGGCTCGGTGGGACTGAGCTTGTATCAATGTCTTTACTCGGTGGGACCGAGGGCTCGGTGGGACTGAGCTTGTATCGATATATTTTTGGTGTGCTCGGTGGAACCGAGGTTCGTATTTATACGCTAATTGTTATGTGGATTTATATTCGTGGTGATGGTGATGTTGCCTACTGGCGAGTAGGGGCGATATACGTGGGGTTGCTACCTGCGTGTGTGATAGGATTCACTAAGCGTTTAGCTTACCCTTTTCCCAATATGTTGTGATTTCAGGTGCGAGCGGCAGTCGGGCTTGACGGTACACACACTAGGCGCAGAGTGTCAAGAATTGTTTAAGTTTCATTTCCAAACCTTTGGATTTTATTTTATGAAATTTCCGCTGCATAAACTTTATTGACTGTTCGAGTTAACGACGTTAACTTCATTTGAGTTACGAATTATTAAATTGTGATTGTTTTATAATGAAATGCATGTTTTTAAAATTTAAAATTCCTTGTAATTTTTGGGACGTTACAACTTGGTATCAGAGCACAGCTTGAGTGAATCAAACACATCTCGGTGTGTTTGGTCTCAAGTTGCGGCTATGAAGTTTTTTAAACTCTCTTATTAAAATCTTTGAAAATAAATGAACGGAGAAAGCCCGTTTGGGAAACGGTGATCGTGGGCGCAGTGTGTACAGTCAGCCGACGCCAATTGGGAAGGTACAACACTTAGTGTATTTATTGCTTTCTAGGCGTAGGGTATGCATGCTAGATTGCCGAGGTTGTTTACACTGTACTGTACGATGACTGCTTGCTAGTAGGAATCAATGCTAGTTATAGTAGGTTGTCAAGTGAAGGCCCTACAGGTTGCATGCAGTAAGAATCATATAGCCTTAGAATATTTGATTTAGTTCTATTGCGCAGCTCTTGTTTGAGTCCAACCGTTCTAGGATAGAATCTTGTATTCGAATGTCTATTTGATTCACGCTGCGTGCGACTGGGTATTCGCGAGGCAACTCGTTATGGCTAACAGGGATTCCGTTGTAGCAAGAGTAGTGGGATGAGATGAAATTCCTAGTGAGCTGGGAATAGCGTTTACATATGAGTACGTATGCTAGATTGCTTTCTAAGAACATAGGAGTATGTATGCTAGATTGCTTACGTGGATTTTGTGGTACTGTATACTTGTTACTTGCTATTAGGAACTTATGCTAACTTTGATAGGTCGTTAAGCGAATGCACTATAGGTTGTATGCAGTAGGAACTGAATACCCTTAGAATGTTGGATTTAGTTATATTGCGCAGCTCTTGTTTGAGTCCAACCGTTGTATGATAGAATCTTATATTCGAATGTCTATCTGGTTTCCACTGTATACGACTGTGCGTTCACGAGGCGACTCGTCAGGGCTAGTGGGGGTTCCGTTCTAGCAAGGGTGGTGGGGTATTACGACTTTTCTAGGGAGCTAGGAAAAGTGTTTGCATATGCCGGAATGGGCATATGTGTTTGTTTGTGGTAAGCAACTACTTGGACGTCCCGGGACAGGACTCGAAACGAGTAAGGATAGGTGTGAAGGGTAGTAGCAGAGCTCCTACTATCTGAAGCACAGGATCCGTGCTCGAGTCGGGGAAAGTCACGGAGAATCCGAAGAGTTGAGTGTGAGCGTAGTTAGCAGGTTTTAATGTGTGCTAGTAGCTCGTTAAAGAGGAACAACAATGTTGATCCAGATGCTGATGCTGGAATTATTGCTGATCAGATTCGTGAGATGTTTGCGGTCGAGGTGACGCATATTTTGAGGAGGCGATCCCCGAAATTATTACCGCCATTCGTGATGAGGTAATAGTGTCGATGGAGGAGCGCATCACGGCGATTCCACCCCCTGCGGGTGGGCAGCCCCGAACAAGAGGGTCGGGATCGGTTATAGAGTGCACATTCCTTACCGGTGGTTGTCCTGCGAACTAGAAGGTTCGCTTCGCGGTGAATCTGTTACGAGACGGAGCGAAGGATTGGTGTGCTATTGCTTTGACGCTTAACGGGCGCACTACTTGACCTGGGAGGAGTTCGTCGTATGTTTCGTGTAGAGCATGTGCCTCTAGTGGAGATGGAGAGGAGTGCCAAAGAGTTCTTGGAGCTCTATCAGACTGCGGAGGCCATAAAGGAGGTGAACCGAAAGTTTACGGAAATGACATTATTCTATCCTTAGCATGCTGCTTTTGAGGACATGAAGAGGACACGGTGCAAGGATATGTTACGTACCAAGATCAGGGAGTTCGTGAGTACCGTGCAGTATGTTTCACTTGCTGCAGTGATGGAGGCGGCCTGAGGTAGAGTTCGTCAACTGGGAGTGGAGGAGGCACAAGCTACGTATAAAGTGGTGACAGGTACGTTCTTGGTTAACTCGGTGCTTGCTGTGGTGATGATTGATAGCGGGGCTACTCATCCTTCCGTGTCTCACATAGTCAGTGAGTGGTTGGGGCCGAGTTGTAGGACGGTTAGGCTGTCCACTTGTGGTTGCAGTTGCTGAAGACAGGACCTTGACGGTTACTGACGTGTACCGGGGGTGCACTTTGGATATCTCTGGTGTGAGGTTCCCGATTGACTTGATTCCGATCGCTATGCGGGAGTTGTGCGTGACTGTGGGCATGGATTGGATGGATGCGTATGATGCGGAGATTGTTTGTCGTCGCAAACAAGTACGAGTTCGAACCCCAGGCGGGGGAGAAATGCTAGTTCAGGGCGGCTTGCCCAGGCGGACCTCAGCGATATGTCCGGCTGCGAGGGCTCGGAGGTACTTGCAGCACAGTGGTCAGGGATTTTTGGCGTATGTGATCGACACGCGCGTCGACGGAGAGAAGAAGTCTGTGGAGGATGTGCCAGTTGTACGGGAGTTTGCTGACGTATTTTCCCGAGGAGTTACCGGGTATACCTCCCGAGCGACAGGTAGAGTTCCACGTTGATGTGTTTCCGGGTGCTGCTCTGGTGGCCAAGGCACCTTACCGCCTGACTCCACCGGAAATGAAGGGGTTGTACACTTCGTTGCAGGAACTTATCGAAAAGGAGTTCATCAAGCCGAGTTGTCCACCGTGGGGAGCCCCGATTCTGTTTGTGAAAAAGAAAGACGGGTCCCAACGGATGTGTATAGACTACCGTGAGTTGAATAAGCTTACGGTGAAGAATCGTTATCTTCCGCCAAGGATCGATGACTTGTTTGATCAGCTTCAGGGAGCCTCGTGGTTCTCTAAGGTTGATTTGAGATCGGGGTATCATCGGATGCGGGTGAGGAGAGAGGATACGGAGTAGACGGCCTTTCGTTCACGTTATGGCCATTTACAAGTTGGTGGTGATGCCTCTCGGGCTCACCAATGCACCCGCATCGTTCATGGACCTCATGAACCGGGTATGTAGCCCTATGTGGGATCGATCGGTGATCGTGTTCATCGACGATATTCTTGTGTAATCGAAGTCGAAGGAAGAGCATGAGATGCATTTGCGAGAAGTTTTGGAAGTTTGAGGCGGGAGAAGCCGTATGCTAAGCTCTCCAAGTGTGAGTTCTGGTTACGAGAGGTCCACTTTCGAGGGCATGTCGTGAACCAGAATGGTATTATGGTGGATCCAGCCAAGATTACGACTGTGATGCGGTAGGAAGTGCCAAAGACTCTCACTGAAGTACGGAGTTTTCTTGGGTTAGCAGGGTACTTCCGGAGATCCATTCAGGATTTCTCCAAGATTGCTTTACCGATGACCCGATTGACGAAGAAATCTGCGGATTTTAGTTGGGGTGAAGAGCAGCAGAGGGCTTTGAGGAGCTACGCAGGCGTTATGCGAGGCTCCGATGTTGACTTTGCCGGAGGGTATGTAAGATTTGGTGGTGTTTGCTCTCAAGATTTGGAGGCACTATTTGTATGGCGTCAAGTGTATACACTAACCATAAAAGGCTCCAGTACTTGATGACCGGTAAAACCTCAACATGCGTCAGAGGAGGTGGCTTGACGTGGTCAAGGATTAGGATGGTGAGATACTTTACCACCCCGGTAAAGCGGATGTTGTTACGGACGCACTTAGTCGACATCTGGATGGTGAGCCACTGTGGGGCTTGTGTCAACGGTTAATAGTGGTTGTACCTCTTCTCGAGTCGATAGGTAGTGCTCAGGAGGTGGCAGTTTTGGAGGAAAATGCCAAACGCGAGAGAGTTTCGGGGGAAATTCCGAATTTTGTCCGTGATAGTCATGGGTCAATTGCTCGGTCTTAATGGTCGGTTGGGTATCTCGGGGTGGGACTCCGGTATTCATGTGTTATGACCTTGACTTTCCATTAGGCACTAAGAGGATACATTCTTGGGCACTTACCTGAGAGGTAGCTCCGATGTGCCGGGACTTGAGACGTACCTGAGAGGTAGGCGTTGGGGTGTAACTAGGCTTCGTAGAGCGAGTGTGGAAGATACGTCGATGGTGGAAGGTTGGGTATCCCACGCGTGTGGGTACTGTAGGCCGAATAGTATCGGTTAGGGAATGATGCCCTTTGTAATAAAGAGGATAAATGCATAGAATTTTTGAGGTAAATAGTATACTTAGGTGTCGACTTTTGGGCTTGAGGCCAAAAGCCTTAGTGTAATTGGGGAATTGTAGCCGATTTTAAGGAAATTATGTTGATGGTAGTAGTAATCCTGAGATGTTTGCTTGTGGTGAATGGTTGTGGTGGAATGACCTTCGTGGATGATTATAAATTTACTGGTTTGATAATTCATGTGAAATAAATTGTGGGAGTCTATTAGAACTCGTGAAAGTTAATCGACAGTTAATGATAGGAATGATCGAATTCGAGTATCCTGTTGGGTATATTGGTGAGCAACTTTAGAATGGTTAGAGCATGAAATTTGAATCGGGATGTTTGGATTATCTATGGTTGGGAGACAACCGAAGTCGTTTGACTAGGAATGAATCCAGTTGTTGGAGTGTTCCTCCGATCATACTTGCGGTGTACTTGAAGGAGTTTTGTGGTAAGAAAAGTATTCGAGAGATATTTAGGCGGTGTGGGAAATCTTAAATTCCAGTTAGTGAAGGTCCAGTGGAAACACCGAAAGGGTTCCGAGTGAACTTGGGAACCTGAGGTTGAGATGTGGGAGCCCGAAGCGGAGATGCGCGAGAGTTATCCCGAGCTTTTCGTCGGTCAAGACTTCGAGGACGAAGTCTAATTCAAGCGGGGGAGAGTTGTAAAGCCCGTATCCTGGTACGTATTTTATTTGTTTATTTTTTTGTGGAAAAAGCTTTTACGTTTAACGAGGGTTCCGTTAGCAGGGTTAGTCGAGTCGGACTAAAGGTTAGCTTAGGTGTCTTGTGGTATAGATTGTGAGTTAGGGAATAGTTGAGGGACTAAAGTGGGGGTAAACCCCAAACTTACTTGGAGTAGACCCTAGGACCGTCCCCTCCCCTCCCCTCCCCTTGTACGTTTTTTTTTTCTTCTTTCTTCTTTTCATCTCCCTTTAGGCTAGCAACCCTTTTGGGTTTCCCCCTCCCCTTCTTGTTGCGTTCGGCCGAGAAAGGAAAAAGAGAGAGAGAGAAATCGGAAAGAGAGAAGCCGAGAGAGAGAAAGTGAGTGCTGCCGGCGACGAGGAGAGAGGAGGAAGAAGGTGATCGCCGGCGAGTTCGGTCGGATTAGAGGCGAGAAAACGTTGCGTCGAGGTAATTCGTAAACCTTTCGTTGTCTTTTCTTTTGTTTTGTTCGTCGCAAAAGTACCGCAAACCACCACCACCGCCGCGGCAGCCATGGCTGCCGGCGGTGTGGCCACCACTGCACGTCGCCGTTGTGACGGCTGTGGTTGTGTGTGCGAGTGGGTGCATGTTAGGGCGATCGAGAGAGAGAAGGACGGTGGTGCGAGAGGGTAGCGTGGGTTGTGTGCGTGTGTGTGATCACCGCCGGAAAACACCGCCGCCGCCGCCGTGCCCCACTGCCGGAGGTGGCAGTGGGTGGGGCCCACGGCCTAAACCCTAAACCACCTTGGCGGAACCCTAAACCGTTGTCGTTTATCCAAACCGTTTTATTTATGTTATGATTTTATGAGACCGCTATCTTTCTGTCCCTGTTTTTGTATCGAGTGTAACTTCTGTTAGGAATGTCGGATTGGGATGAAACTGATGCCAAAGGTTCTGTTTACGAGTCTAGTAAGTTTCTTATGTTTTACGGAAAAACCAGTTCGGACCATAGCTAGTGTCAAACTGCTGTTTTGTACTGAAAGGTACTGTTTTTCGCTGTGCAGCAGGTTGGTTTTGTAAAATCCGTAATAAGTTGTAGAAAAATCGTTAGACCGCGTTCTATACGTCCATGGAACCGTAAGACATGGAACTTCCTGATTATGGAATTAGAATTCTGGATTGATCAGTTTAACAGGGGTAAAATGGGTCTCGAACAGACCTGCATTTTTAGTTTAAACTCTGGAATTTTAGTCTTTGTTAAACTAATAAACGTGTCGTGAGTTGAGACTTTCCGTTGACGTTTTAGTGCGTATTTAGGTGGGAAAAAGTGAGGGAAATTGACGTATCGGTGTTGCGGCTCTTGGGCGCGTCGCGTTGTTTTGAGGTGAGTTCTCTCACCGCGTAGTTAGTAATTTCATGCATATCGTTATTTTGTGTTACGTGTTATTATGTGTTATTACGTGTTTACGTGAATTAGTTGGGATGTGATATCTAGTTGTGATCTGTTGAATGTGTATGTGAATTATGTATGCTTGTGTACACCTCAGTGGGACTGGGGGGCTCGGTGGGACCGAGGGCTCGGTGGGACTGAGCTAGTACAATTGTATCAATGTCTTTACTCGGTGAGACCGAGGGCTCGGTGGGACTGAGCTTGTATCAATGTCTTTACTCGGTGGGACCGAGGGCTCGGTGGGACTGAGCTTGTATCGATATATTTTTGGTGTGCTCGGTGGAACCGAGGTTCGTATTTATACGCTAATTGTTATGTGGATTTATATCCGTGGTGATGGTGATGTTGCCTACTGGCGAGTAGGGGCGATATACGTGGGGTTGCTACCTGCGTGTGTGATAGGATTCACTAAGCGTTTAGCTTACCCTTTTCCCAATATGTTGTGATTTCAGGTGCGAGCGGCAGTCGGGCTTGACGGTACACACACTAGGCGCGGAGTGTCAAGAATTGTTTAAGTTTCATTTCCAAACCTTTGGATTTTATTTTATGAAATTTCCGCTGCATAAACTTTATTGACTGTTCGAGTTAACGACGTTAACTTCATTTGAGTTACGAATTATTAAATTGTGATTGTTTTATAATGAAATGCATGTTTTTAAAATTTAAAATTTCTTGTAATTTTTGGGACGTTGCAACAAATTAGACCAGAGATCTTTGTAATCTCACGTAGCATCTGTCCGACTCAGGGACAATGGGAGACCATAGTAGAACAAGGGAAGACAACGCTTGATCCAAATGCTTCCCATCACACCAGATTTCCTTCTTCAGAACCTGAGCTGGAAGAGGAAACTCTGATCAGAACACCTGTAGTTGTTTCCCCTCAAAGGGAACATCAAGGATCGGGTGGAAGACCTGCAAGAGCCAACCTAAAAACAACTCTTGAAGCAGGCACCTCTGAGCTCGAGGTTAACATTGAACCATGTGTTGGTACCAAGGATATCCCCGTTGACACTGTCACACGAGCAGAGTTCACAAGCTTCTGTGACAGTATCAACAACTCATTGAATGAGTATAAACTTATCAATGATCAAAAGGAGGAGCTGATCCGCAAGGAGAATGCTTCTCTCCAGGAAAAGGTTCAGACATTAACGACAGAAGTAGCCGCTCTGAAGACGCTCTTAGCAGAAAATCATACGGCTCAGATGAACAGAACCCTGCCAACCCCTTCTCTATCAGACTCCAACATCAGAACCTTGACAGAGCTGATTAACAACTCTGTTAAGACCGTCATCACAGAAGCCACGACTTCTTCTGCCGCACCTATCCAGCTCTCTGGCCCGAGACCCAATGACTTACCAATGACTGTCGGTCAGATGGGTGAGTTCAGCAGAAAAGTTCCAAGCAAAATGATGTCAATCTCCTCAAAATTCGTGATGAAGGCCAAATCAACAGAACAGCATGTGCAAGCCTCACTCGATACACACAAGGTCAACTTCAAATCTCAAGTGGAAGAAATCAGAGGTGCAGCAACAGAGGTAGAAGAGGTGATGCGAAAAGCAGCCTTAGACTTCAATAATATTATTTTACAGACCTCTACATCAAAACGACCTGCTGAAGAAGCACCTGCAGAAGAACCTTCGAGCAAAAGGCATAAGGCTAACCCAAAGTTTGTTGTTCCGCCCTCACCAAAAGCTCGAATTGAATCCTCTGACGATGATGATGACTTTGAGGATGCTACAGAAGATCAGTCAGACAATCAGATGGGTGAGTCCTCAGAACAACCAAAGGGGGAGAAGGAGGAGAAGGAGAAAGAGAAGGATAAAGAGGAGGAGAAGGAGAAAGAGAAGGATAAAGAGGAGGAGAAGGAGAAAGAGAAGGAAAAAGAGAAGGAAAAGGAACCTGCAACAGAGGCTGAGGGATCTGCTAAGGGAAAATAAAAGGTATCTGAGGCTGAGGCAACTAAAGTAGGAGACCAAGGGAATACTTCTGAAGACTTACCAGAGGTGACTATGGTGGTTTTTGATTACATGTTCAAAGACAGAATCATCAAGCCTACAGAATCCTCTCAACAACCACCTGAGGTTATTATCCTAGACACCCCTCCTACTTCACCAAGAACAGAACCAGAGAGAACCGACCCATTCTCTGCTGAAGAAACAGTGAACCAAGCCCAACCTCAAGTCCAAACCCAAACAACACAAGAATCTGCCCACATTGACATACTCATGGCAGAAACTCATGAAGACCCAAATCCCATGCCAACAGAACAGAACCCCGAATCCTCAACTCAACATTCTGGCAAACCTCCACTAGAAGAAATCTTTGCCTATCTTTATGGTGAGCATGACACCATCCCCACAAATTCTGTGCCCATCAATCCATACTTAAGCCCCTGCAGGATAAATACGATCTCTGACGTT
Organism: Saussurea involucrata; assembly: GCA_033807775.1. Taxonomy (NCBI): domain Eukaryota; kingdom Viridiplantae; phylum Streptophyta; class Magnoliopsida; order Asterales; family Asteraceae; genus Saussurea; species Saussurea involucrata. Next base: position 97,521,066 of record CM066319.1, read on the forward strand.
AGACGGAAATTCATCGATACCAAGTCTAGATTGAACAGAAATATAAACTCAGACTTTGGAATCCGCAGAATCGTAGACATCAAGTAGAAGACCTTTCGGCACAACAGAATACAAATGAGCTATCACGAGTTCATAGTCGAATCAAACGACAACAAGGCTGAGCACTTCAATGAAAACGACCTGGTACTTCTGAACCCTTATGATCTGATTCAACTCCATGCCTACTGTTACAACTTCAGTGACAGATACATAGAGGCAAGAACAATACTTCCTGAGGTACGCTTCGCTATGCAAGAGCACATAAATCTAAGAATTCAGATTGACTTTCAACTAGGCATAGAGTTCGAAGTAGAAGAACTAGCGACTGCTCCACCAAATGAGAGCCTTCAAGGCTATGAGCACTACAGAACCGGAACCGTAGTTGGAGATCCTCCAGTGTTCATCTGCCGACAAAGAAAAATCAAGAAGGCCCTCAGAGCTTCTGAAGCCCACAAGTACTCAACAGAGTCGCTGGAATACCTCAGAGATATCATTCAAAATCTCCCAAGAGAAAAATGTCCGGAAGAGCAACAGAGAAACTTCATCACCCAGATCTATCTTATGATCAACTTCCGAGAACTCATCAGAAGATTTGACAGAATCTTAAGGGGAGATAATTTTGCTTAAATGTACTGGTCTTTTAATCTTTTTGTAACATTCTAAAAGATTAGTGCAAGGTTTCGACAGAGGTAAAAGTTCTCTGTTCTTTTGTTTAAATCTCTGTCAAATGTAAATTTGTATTTTCAATACTTAGGGGGAGATTGTTAGCCCCAAGTATATGTTATGTAAAAGTATTGAAAATAGTTCAAGTCAGAAGACCAACAGAGATCAGACATAAGACTTGGAAGAAGTTCATCAAGAAGACCAACAGAGCTCAACAGAGCTCTGTCGGATCCAGAAGAGCTCAACAGAGCTCTGTCGAAGAATTCCAACAAGAGAAAAAGTATTCAACAGAAGACCAACAGAGCTCTTGCGACAGAGCTCTGTGAAGTAAAAGACCTCTGTCAGCCTAAGTCTCGTAGGAAACCTTAAGTGTTAGACACGTGTCCATACTTTCCACGTATGCCCTAAAGATTGGAGACACACTTTCCACGTGTCATTCAAGGGTACGATAGTACACTGTCTACACTTTATCAGGTCTATAAATAGCGAGGTAGTGGAACAACAATTGTAAGCTTTGGGAAGAGTAGTTTTTCCACAATTGTTTAAACACACACTGCAGCAATCCCGAGCACTACCTCCGTACGATATTGTTGTCCTATGAGATTTCTGAACACACTTTAACTTGTTCTTGGTGTGATTCTTTATCAATATATGAGCAGCTTTTATATCTGATCTTGTTATCATTTTACTGTTCAATATTTGATTCTCATAGTTCACTTATCGTTTACACAATCACTCATTTTAATGGCTTTATATAATATGCTTCCGCTGTCTATTTTACTACCATTAATATGATACAACGTGAATCTGGGAACCTACAGATCTTCTTGAGAAACCAAGATGATCAATCGATTTTTCCTAAACTCTTGAAGAATTCTCCCCCTTTTTCTTTCTTTGACTTGAGAACTTCAATCTTCAGTAAGGATATTCACCATATAGCACAAGTTTAAGAAAAAGAGATCACAAGATGATCAACGATTTAATCGATTTCTCTTAAACTCTTGAAGAAGAAATCTCCCCCTTTCCTTTCTTGAGACGAAGTCTTCTTTAAACATTTCTCCCCCTGTCATGAAATCGAATCTTTGACTTGAAAGCTTTGACATGAAATTAAACTAAACATTTGTCCCCCTTTTTCGATGAAAGTGTGCATCATGATCATCGAAAACCTTCTTCAATTTCAGTCGCGTCTCTGATTCTCACTAACAATCTCCTCCTTAATTAATAACCTTCTCCCCCTCAAAATAAGAATTCTGGAGCAATTTGTTTTCTCCCCCTGAAAGTATGCATATATTTCATTTAGGCACAGTGGTTGAAATTTTATACAAAGAAAATAAAATTCATTGAACTACATTTTATAACTACTAACATTTGATCATTTGAAAACTTTACAAAAGAAATTCATGTGTTTTGATTCAAATACCAGACATCATTGCATATCAAGTTAAAAATGTTCATTTTCAACCCCTTTATTAAATCTATTTGGTGTGCTAGCATGCGAAATATGATCAGCAACAAGCATATGCAATTCTAAAACATATCAGAATACTCTGCTCTACTCACACTATTTGTCCAAAATCAGAATTTTCACAAATTTACAGGTTTATCGCGACTTTGTATTTTCCCCAAGTTTCAAGAGATGTGTGCTCATTGGCATCTTTTGATTTTGTGCACATTGGCATCTTTTGATTTTGTGCTCATTGGCATCTTTTGAATTTGTGCTCATTGGCATCTTTTAATCACAAAGTTTATTAAGAATAAGATAGACCGTTAAACATGGCTTTCTATCTGGTTCTATAGCAGGATTTGGGTCAGCGGATCCCAGACCAGTTGGACTTTGGTGCTAGGTGACGAGCACCCCTTAGAACTTACTTTCCCAAACCAGAAAGGCCACATCGATATATCTTAAACCCATTTGTACCAGTAGAACATGGCTTTCTATCTGGTTCTATAGCAGGATTTGGGTCAGCCGATCCCAGACCTGTTGGTCTTAGGGACTAGGTGTCGAGCACCCCTTAGGACTTAATCTCCCAAGCCAGAAAGGCCACAGGAACAAACTTTCAAACTAAATGATTAGATTTAAAACTTATAGCATCTCAATCACTTGGTTCTAAAACATAGTGCTTTCCCCATATTTTCGTTTCCATCCATCATTATGACAAAAGGCTTTTTGAGCATTATATTCTATATAAGTCTAGAATCACATAATTTTGAGCATTCAACATAATTTCATTCATGTTTTGCTGACCTTTCGATTTATTTCAGAAGTGAAAGATGAAACAGATGTAACTCAGATAATACAAAAATGCTTGAAAAATCACCCTTGACACACATTTCATTCATTGAATGAAAGTTGAAAAATATTTCATCTCATTGAATTAAATTTGTAAAGATTCAAACATTCATAGCAGTAGAGATAAAACATAATGCAATGTTACCTTTCACCATGAGTTCCTTGAAATAGAAAGATGTGACAGTTAAGGATATCACCTGAGAAGTATGATCATGCGGTAAAAGATTTAACCTGAGAAGTACGAGTTCTAAACTGATTTGTTTAGAAGTCTTAGCCATTGAAGTACGGGTCCTGAACTGATTTGTCCAGAAGCCATTGTCGTTGAAGCACGGGTCCTGAACTGATGTATTCAGAAACCAAAGTCTTTTTACTCCCCCTTAATGGCACAAATAATCTTCTTCCAAGAGTTCAACGCTTTGCTTCTAAATCTGCAAAAACAGATTAAATAGATTTTGGTACCCAACGTGTCTTGGGTCCTGGCTTGTTAAGCAGAGCTCTATAGGAAGGAAAATGATAAGTACCATACCAATATTGAACATTATCATTTTTAATAAAATCATTAGTACCACAATAAGAACAACAAAAATTCTTTTGTGCTAACCTGATTAAATGATTTGCAGAATATAATGAATCAGGTTTAGCAAAAGATTTACCTTCCAGTTTAGTGTTCTTGTTAGAAAACGATGATTTTGGTACATCTTTTTCAGGAATTGTACCTTTGACTCTCCATTGCATGTTGACTTTCTTGTATGAAGGAAGATCAGCATATTTATACTTGGAAGAATTATCCACTGAATGATCATAGAAAAGATTAGACGGTCGAATCGGACTTTCTTAATAGCTTTTGGATTTGTTGAGTGACTTCACTTTGTTTGATAAGTCATTCCGTTCCTTGGTCACGAAATCAAGCTTCTTCTGAATGTCACAATTAACTCTCTTCTCTTTCATGATATCAGTAGATAACACGGCCAAATTCTTTGTGAGCTTTCGTATTTCTTGCTGAAAAATCTTCCTTTCAACAGAAAATTCATATTTGACGCTCCTGGCCTGAAAGTCAGCTTTGTTTCTCTTTTCCAGCTCTTGTCTTTCTTCATCTAATTCTTTTTGAAGCTCATATATCTTCTTTGACAACTTCACATTCTTTGCTTCAAAGTCTTTCCTTTTATTTTCAAATTCAAGCCTTTCCTTCTCCAATTTCTCTTTTTCAAGAAATAAAACTTTCTCAAAATCTGAATTTTGTTTGGAAAGTTTTCTGCATTTGAATTCAAGAGCTTTCTTTTCTTCATTTTCTTTCTTCTCCGTCTTCGAAGCTTGTTCAAGTTCAGAAACTTTCTGGGAAAGAGAAAGAATTTGCTTTTTGTCATCTGAACGAGCAACTCTTTCTTTTCTGTGATTTTCTCTTTCCTCTTTTAGCAATTTTTCCGTTTCAGACAACTTCTTTGTAAATTCAATAACCTTTTTCTTGAGTTCCTAATTTTCAGCATCTGATGAGTTCTGTTCCGTATCCTCCTTTTCAGCTTTCTTTTCTTCTTCATTTCTCTTAAAAGAAACTTCAGATCCAAGCATTTGTTTTGATAGCTCGTTCCACGTCTTGAAGATGTGTTGCGGAAGTTTGTAAAGTGCGAAGATCAAGTTGGATGAAGCTTCTTTGTCGGCTTTCATTCTTTTAATCTCTTCTTCTGTATAATCTTTGTCAGTTCTGATCATTGGGCCTTCAGTGAAAGATTTTATCATATTCTCTCCATTTTCGCTACTCGCAATAAAGTCGATGAACGAAACACTCCATCGTTCAAAATCAGATTCTTTGATCAGCACTGGAAGTCGGTTCATGTTCGCTTGACGATTAAAAGATCTTTATAATAAAAAATCTACTGAATCTGCGGAAAATGAACAATCAGGAAAAAAAATTATATAAAACTTTTTCTTGAAAAACTCTTAAAGTGTATGAAATATACTATAGAAAAAATTTCAGTATAAAATTTTTTCTCAAAATATATATATATATATTTTAATACACCTCGCAAGTAACAGTAGCGCAAAGTAGACTTAGAAAATTATGAGAATCTGAGAGACTTTAGTGGGTGGCGAGAAGTTCAGAAATCGCAAAAGAAGGTAGCGAAAAGTAAGAAAATTGCAAGCAAAGGTAGCGAGAAGTGAGTATTTCGCAAACAATGGTTGCAAAAAGTAGACTTGGGCAAAATATGGGAAGCTGAAAGATCACTTTTCTCAAAAGAAGCTTGCGAAAAGTTTGACTATTCGGGTCAGTGGGTTGCGAGAAGTAAGAATTTCGCAACAGAAGGTAGAGAGATACTTAGCGAAAAGTACACTTGGATTAAGAAAACTGAAGTTTGCGCAAAGTTTAGCGCAAAGTGATGATGAATGTTTCGAAAAGTTCAGATCTAGCGAGATACTATCAAAATCTTCAAAAATCCTCTTAACACCAAAATTTCTGAACCAAAATTGTATAGATGTGCTCGAAATCAAGATTCTGACACTCTTTCTTCAACAAGCAACGTCTGAAAACCTCTGAAATCAAGTCTGAACAGATCGATCAGAGAACAAAATCGCACAGACCAAATTTCTTGAAAAACTCAAAATCGATGCTTAAAACCTTCGAATTAGTCTTCGATCCTTGAACAAAAGATGATCTTCTCAGAAAAACGAAACTAGAGAACCAAATCACAGAACAATTCGATCAAATTTCAAGAAAATGAGATTTTCTTGATAAATCAAGAAAATCGATCGAATTTTCTTGTAGAATTCACCAAAATTTTCGTGATTGATCACTGAAAATCTCCTCTAAATCTCGAATCCTGCTCTGATACCAATTGTTAAACCAAGATCTATCAAGATTAGAGAGAGAATCTAGAGAGAGAGTAGAGAGAGAAAGTAGATCTATTCAATAAGCTCTCAAATTACAAGATGTGAGTTATGCGTATTCCTCTCTGTAATTGTTGTATCATCCCTCTATTAAACAAAGCTATATATACCTCAATACAAACTAAGGTAATAAGCAAACTTTGACTTTCTATTACATTGACTTTGACTTTATTAATCAAGATTAAATCTTGAAGACATATTTGTCCTAACAAAAGGCTAAAATCTTTCAAGAAAAGGAAGAAATTGAAACAAACTAGAACAAACACCTAAATCCTTTGAAAGAAAAGATTTCTGAACTTAACTCTGCCTTAAAAGCAAATGTTGGGATAATCTCATTCATAGTAAAAGTACTAGATATGTAAATAGGGCAAAGATGAAAAGGTATGACCTTTTATGAAAAGGTGTGACCTTTCATATGAAAAGGTGTGACCTTTCATATGAAAAGGTGTGACCTTTATATGAAAAGGGGTGACCTTTCATATGAAAAGGTGTGACTTTTCACCCTTAACCACCACCATATGAAAAGGTGTGACTGTTTAGTGAACAGTTGCAATGGTTCATTGGCACCGGTTGATCTAGTATAAATATGAAACATATGTAACAGATTATCATATACAAAAACACATATTCTCTCAAATTCTCTCAAAGTTCTTCATTGTTCTTCATCATGGAAACATAGTTTGATTCGTCAGGTTCGAGAGTTCGATTCTTGAACGGGTTGTTGTATCCTCTAGATAGACGTCCAATCGATACCATACGAGGGACGAATTTCTGTCTAAGGACACTGCTTTGCAGGCCTCAATCCAACAAACGTTCTTCTTCAAATTTGTGATCAAGAAACTCGAGTTAGTCATTTTCTCCTTGAAACTTTGATTATGTATTTTTCGTTTATATGCAAATTTCATATATACATATCTATATAAATAAATTCAGTTTTCTATTTGATTCAAGATTGTGTGTTATGAATTTCAATTTGTGTATCTAAGGTCTAACAATCTTAGACAAAAATTCCGTTGACAATGGAAAATTCTTCCTTGTTGAAATCGAGTGTGGAGAAACCCGAAAAATTTAAGGGTTCCGATTTTAGAAGATGGCAACAAAAGATGCTCTTCTACTTGACAACTTTGAAAGTGTCTAACGTGCTTACCGATCAACCACCGACATCGCCGGTTGGAGAAGGAGAAAACGCCCCATCCCAAATTGAATTGGCTATGTTCCAACGATCCTTGGATATTTGGAACGCCAACGAATATAATTGTCAGAATTTTATTCTTAATGGTTTGGATGATGGTCTTTATGACATATATTCATCCTTCACCACGGCAAGAGAAATTTGGGAGTCGTTGGAATCAAAGTACAAGACGGAAGTCGCTTGTTCCAAACGATTTATCGTGGGCAAATTCCTAAACTATAAGATGACGGATTCCAAACCGGTCGTGAAACAAGTAGAAGAAATGCAAATCTTGGTCCATGAATTGGAAGTCGAAGGTATGGGCATCAACCCTAATTTTGTTATTTGTTCAATTATTGACAAGTTACCTCCATCCTGGAAAAATTTTAAACTCTATCTTAAACATTTGTCCGAGGATATGAGTTTTGAGCAATTGATACTCAAATTGCGGGTGGAGGAGGACAACCGAATGAACGAGAAGGCGGATGCAATCTTGTTGGAACCAAATGCAAACATGGTCATCAGTAACTCATCAAGGTCTAAATTCCAAAAAAAGGAAAGGGGAAGGCGACAGGTCTCAAGCATAATCTCAATGCTTCAAACCCACTATCCGTACAACGAAGGCCTTTCAAAAAGGGTGTGATGAGTTGTTGGGTATGCGGAAAGCCGGGGCATCGAGCGAAGGATTACCGCCACAGAAGAGACCATTATGGTCCCGGAGGAGGAGGTGCCGGTGGAAACCCCCATCAAGCCAACGTGGTCAATACTCCAAATCAATTCGTTGGAGTAATTGAGGCTTTTATGGTTACAAACGTGACTGATTGGTGGGCTGATACCGGTGCCACCAAACATATTTGCAACTCCAAAAACATGTTTGCTACTTACCAAAAGGTTGATGATGAAGAATCCATGTATATGGGTAATGCCACGACCGCAAAAGTTGAAGGGAAGGGGAAGGTGATTCTCAAGTTTACATCGGGGAAGGAACTTGTGCTCACCAATGTCTTGCATGTACCGGCTATTACAAAGAACTTGATTTCTGGACCCACACTTAGTAACAAAGGATTCAAGATGGTGTTTGAATCTGATAAATTTGTAATTACTAAGGGTGGGATGTATGTTGGCAAGGGCTACCTTAATGAGGGGCTCTTCAAACTTAGTGTGATGAACAATGACGATGTAAATACTGTAAATGTTGTAAATAGCAATAAAACCGCGGGCTCTAGCTCCGTTTCTATGTACATGCTTGACTCTTCTTCCTTATGGCATTCCCATCTAGGACATGTAAACTTCCAATCCTTATAAAGGATGACAAAACTTGGGTTATTACCCAAGTGTTCCATGGATAACAAAACAAAATGTGAGGTATGTGTTGAGTCTAAATACTCAAGCCATCCACACAAATCTGTTGAAAAGTCTAATCAAGTACTTGGACTTATCCACAGCGATTTATGTGATTACAAAGTTACACCCACACGTGGAGGAAAGAACTATTATGTATCATTTATTGATGATTGCAGTAAATATTGTTATGTATACCTAATACATACCAAAGATGAAGCTTTGAATATGTTTAAGACATACAAGGCTGAAGTTGAAAACCAACTTGACAAAAAAATAAAAATTCTAAGATCCGATAGAGGAGGATAATACGAGTCTAAGGACTTTGCAGAATTTTGTTCTCATCATGGCATAGTTCACCAAACCACAACTCCCTATACTCCACAACAAAATGGAGTAGCCGAAAGGAAAAATTGAACATTGAAAAGCATGATTAATTCAATGTTGATTACTTCGGGAGCACCACATAGCTTGTGGGGTGAAGCATGCTTAACTGCAAACATGATACTTAATAGAATTCCTCATAGAAAGAGAGATAAATCTCCTTATGAACTATGGAAAGGAAAATTTCCTTCCTACAAAAGGATGAAAGTGTGGGGTTGCCTTGCAAAGGTTCAAGTACCTTTACCCAAAAGGATAAAACTTGGACCAAAGACCATTGATTGTGTATATCTTGGTCCGGCAAGTAATAGTGCTGCTTATAGATTTCTGGTCTATAAGTCAAACAATGAAGATATCCACAACAACACAATTATGGAATCAATTGATGCTGAATTCTTTGAACACATATTTCCTTACAAGGATAAAGGGAAAGAAATCTCTAATCCAAGGAAGAGAGTATGTGAAGTAGAGAACACCGATAGTGTTGAGAAACCAAATGAAGAAGATACATCAAAGGCTCAAGAAGAAAAACATAGAGCCTAGAAGAAGTAAAAGAGGAAAGATTGCTAAAGACTGTGGGCCCGAATTCATGACATTTGTTGTCGATGAAGAACCTCAATCCTATAAAGCCGCCATAGATTCATCGGAGGCACCTTATTGGGAAGAGGCTATTCAAGGTGAGATAGACTCCATTGTTCAAAATAACACATGGAGATTGGTAGATTTATCACCGAGTCACAAGGTAATTGGTCATAAATGGATCTTCAAGCGGAAATTGAGACCCGATGGCACTCTAGAGAAGTAGAAAGCTCGACTAGTTGCCAAGGGGTACCGACAAAAGGAAGGTCAAGACTTCTTCGACACCTATTCATCGGTTACTAGGATCACGTCTATACGGACGTTGATTGCGATAGCGGCTATACATAACTTAGAGATACATCAAATGGATGTGAAAACCGCGTTCTTGAATGGTGAATTAGAAGAAGAGATATATATGAAACAACCGGAAGGTTTTGTTGTAAAAGGCCAAGAGAACAAAGTCTGTAAGTTGATTAAGTCTCTTTATGGACTTAAACAAGCGCCAAAACAGTGGCATGAGAAGTTTGATAACACTATGTTGTCAAATGGTTATCACATAAATGGATGTGATAAGTTTGTTGATGTGAAACAATACAAAGATGCTTATGTTTGTATGTTGATGATATGCTCATCATGGGATCAAACTTGGATGTAATAAACCAAACCAAGAAGAAGTTAAACTCCGCATTTGATATGAAAGATATGGGAGTTGTTGATGTTATCCTTGGTATAAAGATTAAAAAGGATCCAAATGGTTACATCCTTACCCAATCTCACTATGTTGAGAAGGTGTTGCAAATGTTTGGTCATTATGATGACAAACCGGTTGTGACTCCATTCGATCCTTCAAGTCAATTGAAGAAGAATCTAGGAGATAGTGTTGCCCAGTTGGAATACACTCAAGTTCTTGGAAGCTTGATGTATATCATGAACTGTACACGACCGGATATAGCGTATTGTGTGAGTAGACTTAGTCGGTACTCACATAACCCGAGAAAAGACCATTGGTATGCACTAGTAAGGGTGCTTCGATATTTGAAATACACAATGGGTTATGGGTTACATTATACAAAATACCCTCCCGTTCTAGAAGGGTATTGTGATGCTAATTGGATTTTCAACCATTCGGAGAGTAAGTCCACAAGTGGATATGTATTCACACTTGGTGGAGCAGCGATATCTTGGAAATCTTCCAAACAAACTGTGAATACCAGATCAACTATGGAAGCAGAATTTGTCGCATTAGACAAAGCCGCTGAAGAAACCGAATGGCTAAAAAGCTTCCTAGAGGGTATTCCATTGTGGCCAAAATCGGTGACTGCTATTGGTATCCATTGTGATAGTATGGCCGCTCTCACTAGAGCGAAGAATCAGATCTACAATGGAAAGTCCCGACACATACGAAGGCGCCACAACACTATAAAGGACTTGCAGAAAAATGGAATCATTTCCATTGACTATGTAAAGTCAAAGGAGAACATTGCCGATCCTTTGACAAAGGACCCAAGTAGAGAGCAAGTATCCTTCACATCGAGGGGAATAGGCTTAAAGCCAACACAATGAGTTTCCTCGGCGGCAACCTAACCAAGCGAAATTGGAGATCCCATGGTATAGGTTCAATATGCAAACTAGTCGGGGACAACTCAAGAAGCAATTAAACAAAGGTATGCCTATTCCTATGATGTTTTCCTTTGTTTTCCGTTGATGATATAGGGTTGAATGTTACATTCTTAATAATGCTGATAGCTATTATGGTGGAATACAACGGAGTATTCTTGATCGGCATTACCTATGTGAGATTGATGTGGGGTCGCATCTTTGAGGACGGACATGGCTACGTCTTCTAAAATTCTCATGAAGAAAGGATTGTTCACGACCGAAATGAACACAACGGTAAGAGTCAACTATGCATAAACATGATATGTGTGATATTCATTGCCTTGACTTACTACAAAACGTGGTTAGTTCAAGACTCTTCGTCACTACCCATAAAGTAGGTCCGATGAATACTCACTAAGAACGGTTCAAGTCACCTAGACACCTTTTCTGATGCATTTCATGTTTATTTCCTGAATAAGAACAATAAATACTTTGAGAATATCTTATTTTCTATTCAAATGTGGGGTATTGTTAGAGTTTGAATAGAAAATGTGGGGTATTGTTGGGATAATCTCATTCATAGTAAAAGTACTAGATATGTAAATAGGGCAAAGATGAAAAGGTATGACCTTTTATGAAAAGGTGTGACCTTTTATATGAAAAGGTGTGACCTTTCATATGAAAAGGTGTGACTTTTCACCCTTAACCGCCACCATATGAAAAGGTGTGACTGTTTAGTGAACAGTTGCAATGGTTCATTGGCACCGGTTGATCTAGTATAAATATGAAGCATATGTAACAAATTATCATATACAAAAACACATATTCTCTCAAATTCTCTCAAAGTTCTTCATTGTTCTTCATCATGGAAACATAGTTTGATTCGTCAGGTTCGAGAGTTCGATTCTTGAACGGGTTGTTGTATCCTCTAGATAGACGTCCAATCGATACCATACGAGGGACGAATTTCTGTCTAAGGACACTGCTCTGCAGGCCTCAATCCAACAAACGTTCTTCTTGAAATTTGTGATCAAGAAACTCGAGTTAGTCATTTTCTCCTTGAAACTTTGATTATGTATTTTTCGTTTATATGTAAATTTCATATATACATATCTATATAAATAAATTCAGTTTTCCATTTGATTCAAGATTGTGTGTTACGAATTTCAATTCGTGTATCTAAGGTCTAACAGCAAAATCTAAAGAACTTATGAATATTGAGAGCGACAGAATGAATATTCTAGCTCTTAAAAATTATTTTCAAAAGGAAAGAGAAGTCCTCTGTCAAGATTTACTCAGAAGAGACCTTTTAATTAAGAAATATCAAGATGCGCAGAAGGTGTACGAGAAAATAAACACACAAATAGGGAGACGGGGAATTGGCTTCTGTGATATTGATCATACACTGGAACCAAAAGAGACAAATCTCTGTCTTCACTATTTCATATTGGAAGTACAAGAAAACCCGGTTTTCCAAATTTACTCTCTGTTAGCAAAAGGCGAAAAGTCTCTGGTGAACCTCACATAAGGAAACCACTGAAGATGGTAAATGTGTGGTTTGAAAACACAGATCTACCATCATCAGCCTCTGTCAAAAGAGCCTCCAAACCTAAGAAATATCTGAAAACACAAGATCAGAGAGGAATCTTTAAGTTTGGTGAACCCGAGACTCAATCCTAGGTTGCCTTTGTCTGCACTATAGATTCTGAGAAGAAACTATCGGTAGAGGCACCTGAGTTCTTGCCTGCGTCAACAGAAGAAAAACTGACTCATGTTTCTGAAAAGGAATTATTGGAAATCGGTGAAAACAACTTTTATGAATGTCCCAGTACCTTCATTAATATCCAAAATCTCTCTGAGGAAACCTCGATGAAAACTTCTGTTGACTTAGAAGATATCTCTAAAAGAAAGGAAGAAAGCGAGTATAGCACATGCCCTGAAAGTTCTGCCTCTGTCGAAAGAGAACTAAGTGACTCAACCTCTGTATATGAGGACGATTCATCCTCTGACGAATCTGAGACTGACTCTAAGTCAGAGATAGTACCTTATGACTCAGAGAATTTTAAACTACCCTCTGGAGTTCTTAACAGAACTATTCCTTCCAAGGAGAAAATCACAAGAGTTCCTATCTGTCCAGACTTTTTAGACATGTGTATACAAGCCAAAACCTCTCTTAAGCTTGAGAAAATCAAACAACAAAAGAAAGCGTCCTCTCAAAATCCAACAAGTTCAAAAATTTCAAAACCCTTAAAGCCTATCAAAGAAAAACTAACATGGAAACAGAAGGGTAAATGGGCTGAAAATAACAAATCTTTTTCTTCTGTGACAGTCAAACCTGCAGAAGTTCACCACAGAAGGGGTCCACAGAAGGGGTCCACAGAAGGCTACTCTCAACAGAGGATTTTGCAAACAACAATCTAGCCTACATAGGTCTTCTTGTAATAGGAAGTCAAATGTTAGGATAGAATGTAATGCCTCTGTGCCCCCATTTAATGTTTTCAATGAAAAGTTCAAACAAATCTCTTCGTACATTCATTATTGTCATTGTTTTGATCTCATGTATCGATTAAATCAACACTTCTCTAGTCCACACCATTTCCTCTATGTACCCAAAAAGAATACTAAATTCAAGGGTAAGAAGAAACAAAATGGTTCTTCAAAAGAAGCTAAAACAAACCCAAGAATGCTAAGGCAAACTTGAAGACCCTTAACAAAGTTGGACCCATTTGGGTATGGGTACCTAAAACTCTCTGTTTGTCTTGCAGAAGCAGTATGTGCCTATCTGGTATCTTGACTCCGGATGCTCGCGGCACATGACTGGCGACAAAGGTCTACTATCCTCCTACAAAGATAAACTCGATGGAGGATCTGTGACCTTTGGTGACAACAAGAAGGGGTATATAAAAGGCTACGGAGTCATCAAGAAGCAAAACATAACCGTATGCAAAGTTGCATATGTGGATGGCCTTAAGCACAATCTTCTCAGTGTTAGCCAACTCTGCGATATGGGTTTCGACGTAATGTTCAAAAGAACCTTCTGCTCTCTACAAGGTGAGGACACAGGAGTCGAACTTCTGCGAGCCGAAAGAAGAGGCGATCTTTACCTCATGAACTTCTGTGCCAAGAACAAGGAAGACAAGCTCTGCCTTGTTGCTAGTAAAAGTGAAGAAGCCTGGTTATGGCATAACAGGTTCTGCGACCTAAACTTTCATACTCTTGATAAGCTTGTTAAACTTGATCTAGTCAAAGGTCTGCCAAATGTTAAATTTAATAAAGATCATCTGTGCTCTGCTTGCGAAATGGGAAAACTCAAAAGAGCTTCCCATAAAGGCAAGACTGATGTATCTTGCCCTAGGCCTCTGTACATGCTTCATGTTGACCTCTGCGGTCCAATCGCTACACAGAGCCTAGGTGGCAAGAAATATATACTTGTTTTGATTGATGAATATTCAAGATTTGCGTTGGTTGAATTTGTCAGAAAGAAATAAGATGTTCCAAACATTCTGATAAATTTAATGAAAAGAGTCCAAGTTCTGTATGAGTGCAGGATTCAGAAACTAAGAAGCGACAATGGCACAGAATTCAAAAACTCTGTCATTGAAGCCTATCTTACAGAAGAAGGCATATCACAGAACTTCTCTGCTGCACGCACCCCACAACAGAATGGCGTGGTTGAACGAAAGAACCGAACGCTTGTGGAGGCTGCAAGAACTATGCTGACAGTATCTGGATTACCAATGTCTTTTTGGGCAGAAGCAGTATCAACCGCTTGCTACACCCAAAATCGATCAACCATTGTAAAGAGGCACATCAAGACACCGTATCATTTGATCAACAAAAGGCGACCAAACATCAAGTTCTTTCATGTATTTGGATGCAAGTGCTTTGTCTTAAATGATAGAGAAGCAAGAGGAAAGTTTGAGGTGAAAGCATATGAAGGCAAGTTCATTGGATACTCTGCCACCTCTAAGGCCTACAGAGTTTATCTTCTGCGGTCACGAACCATTGTAGAAAGCATCAATGTGTCTTTTGACGATTCCTTTCAAAAGACGTCTGAACAAATCAGTTCAGTACTCGGTTTAAAGAAGGAATCCTCTGGCATCACAAAGACAAGAGCAGAAGACTTAAATATTCTATTTGAAGAGATGTTTCATGATGATATTGATCCCCCTGCTGGAGCCGTCAGAGCCTCTGGAGAAACATCTTCTAACAACCAGACTGAGTCAGGTATATCTCTAACTGGTCCATTAAACATTCATCCTCTTCTGTAAATCATACAAATGCACGCGCTGAGGGGGAGCGAACAGAAGATGATACGACCAAGGACTCAACCACAGAGGCTCCTGAAATACCAACTCCAGCGACTACAGAGGAATCAATACCAGAGGAAAACGAAGACTCAGTCTCTACTTCCTCAGAAGTACCTACTCTCATTCCAATCCTCCCACAAGCTGAAGAACCAAGCACAAGCACAGAAGTACCAACTTCAACAGAGGTTGCACCAGAACCGCAGTGTGCAACTACAGAGGTTCATCTTGATGACTCAAATGACCATCTTCCAAGAATAACACAGTGGACGAAAAGCCATCCTCTAAGCCTTATAATCGGCGACCCTTCTGAGAAGGTCAAGACAAGATCAGCCACTGCTAATTTTTGTTTCTTTACAAATTTCATCAGTATGATCGAGCCAAAAAGAATCTTTGAAGCCCTAGATGATCCAAACTGGGTAGATGCTATGCAAGAAGAGCTTCTACAGTTTGAGAGAAACAAGGTATGGACCCTAGTACCTCTGCCACGAGGAAAACATGCAATAGGGACAAAGTGGGTCTTCATAAACAAGAAGGACGAGGACGGGGTGGTCATTAGAAACAAAGCGAGATTGGTGGCCAAGGGATATCGCCAAGAAGAAAGCATTGATTACGATGAAACTTTTGCCCCTGTCGCACGGCTCGAAGCAATAAGAATCTTCTTAGCCTTCGCAGCCCACAAAGGTTTCAAAGTTTTTCAAATGGATGTAAAATCTGCTTTTCTGAATGGTGAAATCCAAGAAGAAGTATACGTCCAGCAACCACCAGGGTTTGAAAGTTCCAAGTACCCAAAATATGTGTACTGCCTCGATAAAGCTCTGTATGGACTGAAACAGGCTCCAAGAGCATGGTACGAAAGACTTTCAACCTTTCTTCTCAATAATGAATTCGACAGAGGTACAACCGATACTACTTTGTTTTATAAAAGAAAAGGTGATCAGATTCTTCTTGTACATATTTATGTGGATGACATCATTTTCGGGTCTACAAATGCACAACAGTGCAAAGATTTTGAAAAACTCATGCAGAGTGAGTTTGAAATGAGTATGATGGGAGAATTAAACTTCTTCCTCGGACTCCAAGTAAAACAATCATCAGAGGGAATTTTTATAAATCAAGCTAAATATGTCTCTGACATACTTTCAAAATTCAGTCTCTCTAATGCCTCTGTAATGAAGACCCCAATGGCCACTGAAAATAAATTATTCTCAGATCCAAATGGCACATCTGTAGAGTGCAAGCTCTACAGAGGTATTATTGGGTCTCTGTTATACTTAACCGCAAGTAGGCCTGATATAATGTATGCCACATGCCTCTATGCAAGATATCAAGCTAACCCAAAGGAATCCCACTATATTGCTGTAAAGAGGAACCAAAAATCTTGGGCTCTGGTATCCGAAGAACTCTGGCTTTGGTCTTAAGGCATACGCAGATTAAGATTATGGAGGATGCAAGCTTGATCGAAAAAGAACCTTTGGGAGTTATCAATTCCTGGGAGGTAAACTAGTCAGCTGGACTTCGAAGAAGCAGAACTGTGTGTCCACATCTACAGCAGAAGCTGAATATGTTGCTGCTGCTTGCTATTGGCCACAACATATACAAGATACCCATATTCTGTGATTCAAAAAGTGCCATAGCCATCTCTGCCAATCCAGTTCAGCACTAAAAACAAAGCATATCGATATCCGTTACCACTTTCTGAAGCATCATGTTGAACATGGCACAATCGAAATGCACTTTGTGTCCACTGAATACCATCTTGCAGACTTATTTACCAAGGTACTTGATGAGAAAAGATTACTTTTCTTGGTGGGTAAGTTGGGAATGATTAACATGAGTTGAACCCTCTGTAAGTAAGATTTGATCTTCTTGTAAATATATATATATATATATATATATATATATATATATATATTTAAACTCTTCTGTATGTAAATTCTTTATCATCAAATGTTCTATAGAGATTCTGTGGGATTGCTCAGAGTCTCTTAAAATCTCCACAGAACCTCTGATGAGCTTGACCTATGTTCAGTGCCATACTTATCTCATTCGATCCAAGCATAGGTCAAGGGGGAGCAGAAGGAGACCTTGAACTGATCTACAGAGGTTGATCATTCAAGGGGGAGCCAAAGAAGAGAAGTCATCAATCAAATTCACAGAAGTGAAGGTTTTTGCCGAATAAGGGAGAGTCTTATGGTCGAAGAGCTCACTCCACCAAAGAGTCTCTGTCGCCCAACCTAGACACTCAAAAAGGAGTATCTCGCACAAAACCTTCTCCAAAACAGTTTTCTAGGACTCTAATTTCCAAATATGTCCTAAAAACAATGTTTAAAACAATTAAAACTTTGGATGATCAAAATGTTTTATAAATCTTTAGTTATGAGAAATTTTCACTCATAGAGCCTCTGCTGGCTCCAACAGAGCCTCAAAGCCTCTGTAAATGAAAATTTTGTACTAAAGGTCTATTGATCCTCTCCAATGATTTTTCAAACGTTTTTGGTAAAGGTGCAAGCAATATAGGATATAAAAGGCAGGTTTCAGACCACAGAGCTCAATTCAATACAGAGCTTCTGTCATTTATGATACTTGGCTTTTTAAGGAAATTCTGTAAAAGTACGGGTTATTTACTGCGAGTGACAGACCCCAGACAGAAGGATTGCCCACGCGCCAAGCATTAATGAGACGCGCACGACGTCTAATCGTGCTCTGACACATCCGACGTGGCAGATCTTCATTGGACGTGCATGCCACACGATCCCTCTGAAACGTCTCCCCATCCGTAAAACTCGAGTGCGAACCCCAAATGTTTATTGAATTCACTTTTACTGTGGAATTCTATCCATTTTTCTACCCACTATATAACCCCGTTCATCTCATTTCTTATACCTTTACGAATTTACTCTCCTCATCACCTCCGACGAACCTTGCAAAACCAGCAACTTCAATATTCTACTATCTTTCTTCAAGATTATCGCAATGGCATCCACCTCCAACGCTCCGGTGAACTCCCCATCCCATTCTGAGCATTCTCAGAACCCAGAAATAGCCGGAAACCTTGAACAGGATAACTCCGGCGACACAACAGATTTTGCTCTGACAACCCACCTTCTAAACTTCATCGCTCATGAACACTTTGAAAGTGTTCTTCCCTTAAAACCCAATAACTACTACCTGGTTCCCTCAAAAAACCGCATTTGGGGAAGAACATGCCATTCTTCTTCACATTCTGGAAAAACATTACCTCAACCCCCTATTAACCAAAACTGTCAACAAAATCCCTACCAGATACCTCAATCAATTCGGGCAAAGCAGCAGGTATGACCCAGAAGATAGACAAATAAAGGGCTACATCTCAAAACTCAACAAATCTGAACACCTCGAACTCAAATTCAACAAAACCATGTTCTCACTGGAGTTCAGTCTACCCACCAGAGGTCTACTAGGCATAAAGAAGTATGCAGAGGAACCCACAGACTCCGAATCTCTGCCGTTTTGTTGAAATGTTGGGGTACAACACAACCCTAAGGAAAAGGAATGATTTCAGAAGAAATCGACTTCCTCCTCTATGGAATACTCTCTTCTCCATTCTCAACAGGTGTCTAACTGGGAAAGTGGGTAGTCCAGACCAAACTTCTCACCAAGTTATGGCCATTATGTATGGGGTATACTACGATCTACCTCTGGACTACGCCACCCTCATGATGCAAGAAATGGTTAACACCATTGACCGCATAATCTCCTCTCAGAAGGCCAAAGGACGCAAGATCGATTCTCTACCTCTTCTACAATACCAGCAAATTCTGGGTGTCCTTCTAGAGCCGTTGCTCCAACTACAGAAATGGCCAATGGAGGGACCAATGGCCAGAATGTATCCCATGACCAAAAACACCCCAATAGAGCACGAAGACGATTACCCTTTCTGCAGACCTCTGCCAGCCAAACTTCTGGCATATGCTACCGACGAGACCCTTAAGTTAGACTACATACGCGATCATAGGACTCCTGCACCGAGTCCTGTGACACCCCCGCGTCTAGGAGTCCTTTTAGGAACTAAGGTTGTAGATAGGATGGCTGACGATGAATGGGCAACGGCTTTTGCTAAGCATGAACTGGTACAAGAAAACTTTCATGCTCAACGAAACACCATTCTCTCCTCTGCTTCCAAGGCCAAATCCTCCGCCAAGAAGAAGAAGAAAGCTCACAAGAAAAGGAAAACGACAGAGGGAACCTCTACAAGTGTTGTTCAAACCCAACAGTCCCCTCCTCATGCAACAGAAGTTGGATCCTCTGCACCCCCTCTCCTCCGAAAAAGAAGAGAAAACATAAGTCTTCTGAGGATGGTGCCCCCAAACCAAAGAAAAGGAGGAGCAAGAAGAAATCCAGGAAACCTCACACTCCTCTGCAAACCATCGCAGAGGAAGCAGAAATGGTTGAAGAAACCAATGACAGCCTCTGCAATCCCCTTCACCTATCAACTATGCAGAAGATCAGGGTGACTTTTCTGTCTTCCTCCAACAACCCGGAATTGCAGACTCTTTAGACCCTTCTGGATGGACAGCAGAAGCCCTCTCCAATCAATCAACAGAAGCACCAGACTTCAGAATCTCCTCTGACTTGGATGAGGATGACCAAACCCCCCACAATATTTAGTCTACGACTCCAGAAGTACTTCATAACCCCTTCACCCAACCCGGATATGATGTGCTCAGAGCAAGCCCAAAAGATCTGGCTGAAGCTACCACCAAAATCCCATCCATCATAGTCTCAGAGGTAGATTCTGAAGAAGAAGAGGGTGAACAGGTAAACCACGGAAATCTACACCCAGATCTCAGGCATTTTCCTGCTTTCCATCCCATGTACGCCACACTCGTACAAGAAGCCGAATGCACTGTAGTTCAAGCCACAACAGAGGTAGGTGCTGTGAGCTATAGAAATGAAAAAGAGGCTGATACTATAGAGGGTGAAGTAGTGGTAGGATGCTCAACAGAGGAAGAATCTAGAAAAGATGCCGTAGTTAGAAGAGGCACACATCCCCAACCAACTCCCAGTGCAAGCCACACTTCTATTACCGCCAGTCTAGTGGCAGAAGGTAATATTGAACAAGAGCAGCACATCTCGAACCCACCCCCAACTGACCGGGCAGAGGAAATTCCTTCCACCTTTGTGCCACTAATAGCCAGGGAAACCATTCCAAGGGAGTCCTCTCCAAAGGACTTGCCTTTAGTTTGTGATCCCTCGCCTCGGATCACATCTGACACTCTTGCAGAGGAATTTGTTTCCTCTGCCACACGCACACACGTAAGTCCAACCGGCCCTTCAGAGGGGCCTAGAGTGCATGCAGACGAAGGGATTCTAGACAAGTCCCCGAGTCAACTTAAGGATACTCCTGTACCAACCTCTGGAGTGGATCAGGACAATGTCCTTAACAAAACCTCTATAGAGTCTGAAGCTAATAAAGCCTCTGCTCGAGGATTAGAGGGAAATCCTTCCATTCTCAACGTCAATACAGGGACGAAAGAAGGTGTCCAAGGAACAGGGACTCACTTTGGGGAAGAATGTGTTCCCCCAGAGGTTACACCAAGTCCACATGTATCAAGGGATGAGTTCCAAACCCTTGTCACCTCTGTGGACACACATTAAAAGAGTTGAAAATCTCTTTTGCAGATACTACATCCAGGGCACTCATAGACCTGAACACCAAAATGGACAACTTATCCACAAAGGTACAAAATGCCTTAACCCATATGCAGATGAAGTCAACTGCAACAACCTCTGCCACCCATGCTGCTGCTGAGTTCGAGAAAGCTACAACCTCTGTTTTCCAAAGTTCTGTCAAAGATCTGCTTGAAAAGCTGAAGAAAGAGCAATCCTCAACATCTAAGGGCCTTACACCAGAAGACCTAAAGAAGGCCTTAGAGCAAGTCCAAGAGCATACAACCCAAGCAACTCAAGCCATAAAGCCCTCCGACTATATGACAAGAGCACAACTTACATAGCTCGGCCAGGGGATTCTTGATCAGATGACAGACTTCATCAAAGCCTTTACAATCGCCAATCACAACTACGTTAAAGACTTTCAGACAAGCGTCGGCAGAATGCACTTCAACACAGAGGCAGAGCTCGCAACTCTCTTTGGCCTCTGTGATGACTTGTGCGCAAAGATGATAGCTGCAGGTGCCGTACCACACAAAAAGCTAGAAGCTTCATGCAGAGCAGAGGGTACGAAAGATAAGGGTCAGGATGACTCTGATGATGATTCTGACGATTCATCAGATCATCCTGAGGGGGGGAAACAAAGGGAGAAAGCTACAAGCAGAGGTCTACCAGCTCCACCGGTATCCGCTGAACCCCTAAACCAAGTTCCCCCAACTCAAACCCAAGAAAGAAACCAACAGACCACAGAGGCAACAACCACCTCTGTGGAAACAACACATGAAGAAACCCAAGTCCAAACCCAAATACCCGAAACCACTGAAGACCAACAACAACAGAAGACCGCAGAGGCAATACCCACCTCTGTGGAAACAACCTATATCTTCAGAGAAGATGTGCCAATCCGTGAACAACTTCAAATATTGACATCCTCCGAGGAAGACCAACCCCTTCACCAACACCAAAAACACCTGAAGAACCGAAACTACCATCCCCTACACCAGAAGCTGAAACAACAAAACCTCCATCTCCCACACCCAAAACCAGAACCAAATCGATTGCTCACAGAAGAAAATATTTGAGAAAGTCTACAAAAGCCTCACCAACCTCCTCACCATCCAAGACCTCAGAAACACAAGTGTCAAAACCAACAGAAGCAACCCCTACAAAACCCACAGAGGGAACCCCATCTCTACAAGAAGATCTACAGCCGAAGGCATAAGACAAAGGCAAAGGGATAATGACAGAGGAACCCAAGAAGAAGAAGCCAAAGCATCAACCAGCAGAGAAATTGATGAAAAGCTCCTTCGACGCCCATGTGACACCAAAGCCAAAAGAAGAAGACTGGGCTTTTGGTGCTACCCCTCTGTCAAAAATACCTGTTCTGGATCCTAAGGCAAAACTCACAGAGGATCGAGTGGCCCAAATTAAGAAACAATTGGATGCTCTGCGCAGGCCCATGCCTCCACCCGGTTTACCTCCAGAACAGATGGAAAAGGTGGTGTACAGATATCTGTACAACAGAACAGCCAGAGATCCTCTGCCACCAACCATTCAAGATCGAGACTTTCATGCTGACCTCGAAAATATCTTCACAAGAACAACACCCAAGCCGAAACACCAAGTCTTCTCAACCTCCAAAATCGACAAGTTCATATACTATAAGTTTTCTCAAACCAGAACCGCACCTAAGGTTTCCTACAACATATATAAGGTCAAAAGGGAGGACAGAACCGTGAACCAATTCTCAGATGCTGATCTGAGAAATCTAGATCCCTACGACCTACCCGACCTTCTCAACTAGATGAAAGAGAACTACACAACAGATGCAATTCGAAGGGCATACAGGGTAATAAGGAAACCAATGTGTGAGAAACTTCATCTATACAGCCTTGTCGACTTCCAATTAGGACGAGATCTTGGAGTAAGAAACCTAAGTCTAAAACCACCAGAAGATGACTGCCCATCCTCTACCATACCAAACTCGGTCATTACATCTCCAAGAATTGGGTTAGTCTATCAAGATCCTGCTGGGATGTCAAGACTGTTCGTAGAGATGGATTGTCAAAAGTATGCAACAAGTACTTTGACAGAGCTTAGAGCTATCCTCATGGAGCATAGAGGAACGGAGCTCATGAATCAAGCTCTTGCAGATAGACTGATAGAGGTCATCGACTCAACAATCAACTTCAGAACCCTTTGCATCAGATTCTATCACGAGCTTAGAGAATTAGGATTCGACAAGAAGTTTCAACGACTTCAAAGACGCCAACGTTTGAAATCCTCTACCAACCTCTGCAAACCTTTCCTTTCATAATGTAAACAAGTGTAAGTGCCTCTGGCATATTTTTGTATGAAAGAAAAGTAAAATCTTTTTGAGGTACATTGTTTCACCTCTTGTTATGTACTTAGCCTAGAAAACCTTGCACTTTTTAATTTTTTATTTTTCAATACTTAGGGGGAGATTGTTAGCTCCAATCTTTATGTTTCTAAAAGTATTGAAAAATAGGCTATGTATAGAAGTCTTCGACAGAGGCTCTGCCGAGTCACCGAGAAGACCGAAGTGAAGAATCGACAGAAGACTCTTCTCAGCGGACAAGGCCACAGAGCCTTTGTCATACTTGACAGAGCCTCTGTGGTATAAAGACTAAATATCTATACAAGGACAATCGTGCTTCTCACGATTTCTGCTGTACGAAGATTCTGAAGATCATTCGTACAAAGGAGTGACCTGACAACTCCACGTGTCAAACTCTGATGGGTCTCAACCTTAGCAGAAGTCGGCGCATTTAATTAACGTTGTACTAACAACAGTACCACAATAGTGTTTTAGTACCTTCAGTCCTTGTTGTCCAGAACTTGTCCCCTTTAGAAGTAGTATAAATAGAAGACTCATGTTGAGTTCTTCTATCAAGCTTTACACAACACACACACCATTAGAACATAATTCTTGTTATATCATCGGTGTTCTTGGTGTTCTTATTTATATCAAATACAGTGAATCATTGAGTTATTTATCTGTGTTATTTACACTCTACGTATTTGATATTGTGTGTTCTTCTACCTTATTATATCTTTAGTTCGTTAAAAATGCTTCCGCATTATATCTTGTTTGAACTATTGATAGAATAATCATTGTTAAGCAAAACAGGAACCAACACTTTCAGTAAGAGCTTGCCAGATGTACTCGTAATTGTCCTTTGACTCGATGAAGATCAAAAATATGTCTCGCCATTGTGTGTATTCGCCTCGATAGAGAATCGGGGGCTTGGAGTCCGTGCCGATAGCAAGAGCGTCGCGAGACATCATGAAGATGCACTTGGTGATCGTGGGATTGAAAGAGTGATTCTAGAAACAGTGATCTAGCGCAAGGAAACCTAGTAGTGTCCCAACGCAACTCTAAATAGTAAAAAATAAGCACACATAAATATGCACTGGACAATGAATGTCCGGATAGGAATCTGGGTTGAATAGTCCGGAATAGGAATTCCAGAATAGGAGTCCGGATTATTGAATCGAAAAAGATCTATCGAAAATCCAAGGAATCCGGAATCCGGGATTATTTTCGGATAAAAGAATGATCCGAAATCCAGAATTGAGTGACAGTCCAAAAAACAGAAGGTCCGGAATCCGATATAAGGAGTCCGGTAAAATGAGATCGGTAAAAGATCCGGAATCCGATATATGATCCGAAATCCGATATACATCGATATCCGGATGTGCGAGTCCGAAAGAGAAGCTCCGGATAAGAGTTCCGGATTGAGTCTAGACAAAGTATCGGAAAAACGTGAAAAATACGGGAAAACAAGACTTATCCGGAAGAAGACTTACCCGGAATTGATGTTCCGAAAAACTGATATGATCGAAGGATTTGACTCAAAATTGGTCAATCTTGAGAATTTTCTTCCTGAAACAAATTAGACCAACGAGATATCCAAAAACACAAGTACCCAAATCGAATTTTAACAAAAAAAACAGGTTTTTGAGGAAAAATTGATGAACTTTTTAAGAACAGAGCAAGAACCCAGAAAAATTGGTTTTGATGAATTAAAGGTTTAAAACTCAGATTCTTGCTACGAAACTTAGGGAGACTTGATTTAACAGTGAACGAAAAATAATGGCACAATCAGAACACAATAATTTGCAGAAATAATCCAAATCAGAAAAAAATATGAACTCACAGTGCATATTTGAGAATATCGAATATCTTGAATCAATCTTCAATCCTTTGCTCTGATACCACATGTGGATCCTAGAAAGTGCAATCAATAACAATTAATCAATCAATTAATCAAGAACACAATGATTCCAAGTTGTCATCCATCTCATTGATAATCAAAAGGTTTTTCAAAGAATAATACGGCTCTAAAAGCTAAATGATGGATTAACCTAATCCCATAAGAAAGTAAAACTATTTATACCTTTTAGGTATTTTACAATATTAGCCCAAACTTTAAAACAAGTACACTTTTTACCCTAACAAATTGTGTATTCGTAAACCCGTCATTAAATCATGTGTCGGAAATCCTTTGGTAAATTGTGTCATCTGAAATCCATCGGTAATATGCCATTGGTAGACCGTCGAATATCTCTTAGAATGCCAATGTATTTACTTTTTTTTAAAGATATAGTTAATTATTTTTCAATGCGGTTTTTTCCATAAGATATGCTTTTCCAACAAAGACTTCACTAACGGTAAATTTCCAACGTAAGTAAATATTATTGACCGAGCTATTTGTCCATCACTGAAATTCCATACGTTTGTAGTTTGTTTATGAACAAAAAATATTTGTGATTTAAGAGGTCCTTATTTTATTAGGTACAATTAGATTTTGGAGACTAAGGGTGCGTTTGGTACGCAAACAGGACGGGACAGGACAAAACAGTTGTTCAACGTTTGGTAAGACAGAACTGGACATAACAGAACTGAAAACATGACCAATCTACCCCTAATAATTTGTTTATATATTTTGATTAATTATGTAATTTATTAAATTGTAACGAAGTAAATATTTTTTATAATAAAAATATACTATTAGAAAGTATTTTTCAAGATGATTAAAGTGACCACAAAATAAAAAGTAAATGTAGTTTTCAATTTTTATTTTCTAACATTTTATATATTATTTTTAATACTAATATTTAATAATTTACATAAATTAATCAAAACATATAAACCATATAAAAATAATATTTTGAGAACTTTAAGATGAAAGTTTAAATAAAATAAGATTTAATAAATAAAGTTTAAAGAATGAATAAAATATAAAAAGAAGACGTATATGATGTTTTAGAAAAGAATTGGATTTTATTTTGAGGCTATATTGCTAAAATAGAAGTTTGTTCCAGCTTGTTCCATGGGGTGGGGGTGGAACAAGCTTGTTACACTTTTGTTTCAATTTGTTCTTGTCTGTTCCACATAAAAGTCCTGCCAAACGTGGAACAGTGATCTTTGTTCTGTCCTGTTCTGTCATGTCCAGTGTACCAAACGCACCCTAAAGTAGTAAGGTGAGAGTTCCTTGCTCTTACTTATCTATATACTATAAGAATGGAGAGCGTCCTTAGATTGAGTGTGATGTCTCACGCAAGGGCGCGTCTCTCTCATTTCTCCCCACTCGCAGGCGTTCCTTTTCAATAGTGTGTACATATCGAATGCATTGTATCTTCTTTCAAATGTGATTGCCAGTTTCAAATTAGGTCACGAATTCAAATCAGTCAAAATCAAAATCAAAATCCAAATCATCTCTACTCATTTCTCCTTGCTCAGTTCCGTATTTTTTGTACTCATGTTCGTCTTCTGCTATTTTGTTGGTCAAATGCATTATCACCCAAAATATGTTGCTTTGGTACTTGTACAATGTAGTTGATTGTTGTTTGTTTACGCTTGTAGTTGTATCTGGGTTTGTTGAAATAATCCTATTGATTGATTTCTTGTTTGGATGATTGGACCAGTAGCATCCAAAGACGATTCTTATTTTTCCACGGGCTTGTTGATTTGTTATATGGTCAAACATTTTGAGGTCCTCAGTTTGTAATACGTTTGGTTGATTTCTTCACCAGGTTGTATTAGGGTTATCAATTATGTTTGGTTGATTTTGACTTTTCCCAACCTTTTACATGCTTTTGGTTTTGCTTGGAACAACAACGATGCCATAAGTTAATTATGAATTCAACTGCACGTGTATATCTTGGTTTATAGGTTAATGTTAATCATGTTGCATATTGTTACAAGAAATATGTGAGCAATGAGAATAACTTTTTGAAATCTTTTGCTTCATATGTAGGCATCGCCTTAATGAGGAAAAAGTTTAGTGGATAATGTACGTCACTGATGTTGGCCAGCGAGAACTCTTTGAAATGTTTTTTACTATAATTCAGTTTCACAGTAAAAAAAAGACCAAGAAAAGTGATGAATAGGGTATTGACCTAGTTGACAATTTTTTTTGTTCAAACTGCTAAATGTGCAGGGTGGCTCCCTACCGATGATAACAAATACCCTAAAACAAACCATGTTGGATTTGGTCTTGTATTGGGTGACGATGGGAAGAGATTTAGAACGCGTAGTAGTGAAGTGGTAAAGTTGGTTGATTTGCTTGATGAAGCCAAAACCCGTTGTAAAGCAGCCCTTGTGGAGCGAGGTAACGCACATTCTCTCTTTCTATTTGTCTTCCTATTTTTGTTCCCTATTAGAACCTATTCATCTTTCACCATAAGTCAATGAAATGAGTTACTTTTTTAGGTAAGGCTGCTGAGTGGACTGCTGAGGAGCTTGAACATACTGCTAAAGCAGTTGGATATGGTGCTGTGAAGTAAGTTTTTCCTGCTTTATTATTTATGAAGTTGAGTTAAAATCGATTTTTCATATCAATTTACAGGTTAATCTTAATTAACCAGGATGGTGGGGGGGGGGGAGAATGAGGATTTAATCTTAATTAACCAGGATGATGAGTCACGAATCATGAATCACTTTAGTTTCGACCGTAGTCATAAAGGACATGTATGGTCTTCGAACGAATTTATATACAATTACTAGGCATGGTCTCGGCCGTCGTTAGACGACCTTCAACCCATGGGTCCTATAAAGTTTAATGTTATGATTGGATATTAAATGTATGAATTCAGATTATTGTATTAAGATAAGTTTTAAAAAAATGGAACACCGAAAAATACCAAGTCATAGGTAGAAAAAGGATACATAAAAACTAAAACCATCAAACAGATTAAAGAAATACTTAGCATATGAAAAGTTGTTGTAACTAATAAACAGAAGCACAAATGTGAACATTGATCTAAAAAAGTATGCAACTTCCCTAATCGAACTTAGTGTCTTCCGTCCAGAAGAATGTGGATCCCAGATAAGTGCAATAATCAATTAAGAATCAACAAAGATAAAATGGTTTGCAATATGTCGTCTCTCTATTGATTGAATTGAACTCAGAGAGTTTACAATACATGATTAAGCAATTAAGAACATTAAACCCTAAACATGATTAAACTAAAATTTATATACCCCTTAGGGTATTTACATAATAGCCCCCTCAACTTTAATACAATATGAATTTTAACCCTAACAATCTCTGCCTTTGATTAAAGCTGTCGAAGATGCCAGTCTGGAACGTAACGTCTTCGAATGGCAAACGAGGTTTCAAAACTTCTCATATCGCGCCTGTACTGGATCCTCTCGGCTATAAGCTCCAACGCCTCATTGACCAGTATTTTGTACTTCGGCTCTAACGGATTCTTCTTGTTGTCATCTCGAATGATCTAAACTCGAAGTTTGTGCTGAAGAAGCATCAAGGTACCATCACTATATTTGGCGAGCTGGATGAATCTCATGAAGCGCATATCACCATTTTCATTCCGATAGGTCATGCCGAACTCTAGATGTTCAAACAACGTATCGGCAGATACATTCTTGATGTTGGGAAGACCCTGGTCTGGCTTCAGAATATTGATCTTCGGTTGGTTGCTCTCTAACCCCATCTGAAAGTCTTCTACATATGACAGTGTAATTGCACTCTTCATGTAATGCTTGATTGCGTCAAGTGCTCCAAGAATTTCTTTAGGGCGTATGGTCCGGGTCTTCATGTCTCTGAGTAGGAATAGAAGGTCGGGCAGTTCAAGGTTTTCAATGTCTGCTTCTGTGAACTCCCATTCTCTACCATCATCTCTAAGTACTTTGAACGTCGGACACCATACATTGAATAACCGTTTGGATTAGATCTCACTAACTCGTTTTATCCTGTACTTTGTTCTCACGGAGCTGATTGGCTTGGTCTTAGTTTTCCTCATGTTGATGTATGCAATCTGCTTCAGCGTGTCTGTCATTGATTCAATGCCATACAGTGTCATTGGTTTGTACGAACGTATCCAGTGGGCAAAAATCTTCCATTGTGATTCTTCCAAGTATGGGGTAAAGATCATAACCCGTTCCCATTTTAGAGGCAGATACGGTTGAGCATCAGAAGTTTCTCATGTTGGAGGTTTAGATGCGGCTCGATTGGATTCTTCTTCGGTGTAAAGTGTAATGGGATAGGTGTAGCGGGTATGGCGGATGTTGGGTCATCTCTTAGAGTCTGTTCGAGCAAACTGTCATAATCTGCCTGTTGTAAGAATTCTTCATCGTCGAAGGTTGATAATGTCGTTTTCCGACATTATTTTGATCCCGAAGTCGTTCTGTTTGTTGTAAGTTCCCGAGTAAAAATAGTAGAATTTAATGGTTTTTATGAGAAAGTACAGGTTTAGATGAAAGAATGATGTTGGAAGAGTTTTGGAGCAATCGGAGCAAGTCTACAGCAGTCCAGTGCAAAAAGGATAAAAATCTGATTTTTGGACCAAACAGTGCTCTGCGCGGCTCTGCGCGCGCCTCCAAACGCGCCCACAAACGCGCAGGCTTATTTTTTGCAAACATTCCAGTGCTCTGCGCACCTCTCTGCGCGCGCCTCCAAACACGCCCACAAGCACGCAGGCTTATTTTTTGCAAACATTCCAGTGCTCTGCGCGCCTCTCTACGCGCCTCCAAACGCGCCCACAAACGCGCAGAGGACCTAATACATTTTTAAAGCCTTTTTCTGCTAGGGTTGAAGGGAAAATCAATCAGTTACGTTTGGAGACTCTCTCTGGGCGATTTTGGGAGATAGAAGACGATTTTTGAAGAGAAGAAGAGGGCTAAAAACATCAAGATACGAGAATCAAAAGGCGAATCGAGTTCATTCATCGAAGGATTAAGCTTTTCAGGGAGTTTTAGATTTCATTTCTTTTAGAACCAACATGTTTACTTTCGTTTTTATTATTTCTTTTCTGAGTTGTGAAACCCCCAATATGAACTAATCCGTTCATGTTGGGGGGTAGGTTTGAATCATGGTTGGATGATTATTTAGCTTTACAGTAGATACGATCGATTTGATTCTTATGGATGAAACATGTGGGATTGTTCTTAATGCTTGTAATAGTCCGATCAACTATTATTTGATTTAATGAATCTTTTAACGTTTGAGAAAAGTTTTGAGGTTTATCTAATCCTTCATGTCTTAGTCGAATTTGAGATAGAAATATGATAATTCGTGTTTTGTGGGTTGTTAATCACTGTTGTTCAATTACCTTTGTTGAGATCGAATGATGATACAAAATGTTGAATGAATGTTACTATAGCTTGATTGAGTATAGTGATGGATTGTGATTATACCTGTCATCCTGGAGTTATGTCAATCGTGTCAAATCTGTGAGTTAAGTAATTATTTACCTGAGGAACCCAACCCTCCAACTCCTTCTCTTAGCTAAATTAATTAAAGTTTTTAATCATGTTTCGATTTTCAACAACCCAAATCAATTTGCGTTAGTCTAATTAATAGTCTATACAGTAATTGTGGTACTTTACACCTGGTTCCTTTGGTTCGATACTCGTACTGTTAAAGTACTATTACTTGATTCGACCCGTACACTTGCGGTAGATTTAGGGGGGTGTAAACCCGCCTATCAAGTTTTGGCGCCGTTGCCGGGGAACCTGTTTTGTGTGAATATCACTACTAGCTGTTGAAATTATTACATTAGACACCCTGTTTTATATTTTTTTTATCTTACTTTTAAAGTTCATATATTTTTGGGACTTGAGATTGTTATCTTCTCCGTTTCAGGTTACTTCTTGCTTTATGCCAAGAAGGAGACTATTTCGGGAACTAGTACCGCTTGACCCGGAAATAGAATGAACTGCCAGAAATCTGAGACAACAAGCACGAGACAGAATGGCCGACAACAACATCAATGTTGGGGAAGATTGGGGAGAAGGGTTGCCCATGGGTAATGGTCAACCAATTCCAAATGCGAACAGCGTCAACCATAACGCCAACAATAATGTCAACCACGGTGTTCACAATAACAACAATGTTAATCATGGCGTCAACAATGGTAACAATCACAATGTCAATCAACCACCACCGCCACCATAAAGGGTACCAATGAGGAATTTCGCCAACCCGAACATGGGGGCTGCACAATGTGGATATGCACCTCCGATAGCTGCTAATAATTTTGAAATCAAGCTTGGTACCATCCAGTTGGTGCAGTCGAACATGTTTGGAGGTGCAGCGACTGAAGACCCTCATGCACACTTGCGCGCTTTTGAAAAGATTTGCAATACTTTTAAGGGAAATGGGACTGATCAAGACTCGATCAAGATACGGTTGTTCCCATTCTCATTGAGGGACCGAGCCACTACTTGGGAAGAGAATATACCACCGGGGTCAATTCGAACATGGAACGACATGGTTACAGCTTTTCTCAAAAAGTACTTTCCACCAGGGCGAACGGCTCAATTGTTATCCGACATCACGCATTTCTCACAGTGGGATCAAGAGTCGTTGTACGAGGCATGGGAAAGATACAAAGCGATGCTCAAGAAGTGTCCACATCATGGGTTACAAGAGTGGATGGTTATACAAATATTCTATGTGGGATTGAATCCTCAATTTAAGAATGATCTAACAGCTGCTGCAGGTGGAGCCTTAATGAACAAGTCCTATGAGGAAGCGGTCGACTTCATAGAAAATCTAGCGGAACACAGCTATTCCATTCCAAGATCCGCTGTTAGAAAAGTGGCAAGTGTGCAAGAAACTGAAGAGTTGAAAGCAATAAAGGCACAATTGACTGCATTCACCAACCAAATGAAAGGAGCGGCTATTCAACCGAATGTTCAGAATTTTCAAGACTATCAATCGCCGGAACAAGTCCAGTTCATTCAGAACCGAAATAATCAGCCGAGGAATGACCCATTTTCCAACACCTATAACGAGGGATGGAAGCGACATCCTAACTTTTCTTGGAGTCAACCTCAACAAGGCCCGGGCAAGAAAACGATGCAACAGCAGCAGCAAAATTCTGGTAACCAATCTAACTCTTCAAATTCTTTTCAGGCTAACAATGTTTACCGTCCCCCAGGTTACAATCAAAGGAAATATGATGAGGGGCAATCTTCAGAAAAGAAGTCGGGATTGGAAGATATGCTAATAAAGTTCATGACCAAGATGGATAGCACGGTGGGAGAGTTAGCAAGCACGGTCAACACTGTCAAGACGGCGACCGAACAAAACACCGCCTCCATCAAAATCTTGGAGAGGCAAGTGGGGCAGATTTCGGAAGCCTTACAAAACTGACCTCCCGGTACATTTCCGAGCATGGCTGAAAAGAGGAACCGGTAAGAGTGTAATTCCATTTATCTGAGGAATGGCAAGGAGCTGAATGGAGAGCCAATACGAGAGCCCACATCAAAAGGAACCGATCCTAAAGAGAAAGAGGTCGAGATCATAGAAGTGACTGAGCTAGAAGCCGATGAGGTTGTGATTGAAGAGAACAAGAAAAGTGAAGAGATAAAGCCGGTAGTCAAACCGTTTGTACCACCACTACCATTCCCTAATCGAGTGAAGGCACGCAATGATGAGGAAAAATTCAAGAAGTTCCTCGACATATTCAAGAAGCTTCACATCAATATCCCTTTCGCGGAGGCACTCGCCCAAATGCCGACATACCTCAAGTTCATGAAGGAGATCTTATCAAAGAAGAAGGCAATCGACCATTGCACTTACTGAAGAGTGCAGTGCAATCATCCAGAACAAGCTTCCGCCGAAGCTTAAGGATCCAGGGAGTTTTTCAATCCCTATTCAAATTGGTGATATTCGTCTTAATAAAGTGTTGTGTGATTTAGGGGCGAGTATTAACTTAATGCCTCTCTCTATTTTCAGGAAGCTTGGATTGGGGGAAGTGAAGCCGACATACATAACGCTCAAGCTGGCAGATCGATCCATAGTGTACCCATATGGAGTGGTAGAGGACGTGCTCATCAAAGTGGGAAGGTTTTACTTTCCGGTGGATTTCGTGGTGATGGACATCGACGAAGATATAGAAGTCCCATTGATCTTAGGAAGATCCTTCCTAGCCACTAGCCGAGCGCTGATCGACATGAAGGAAGGCGAGATGTCTTTGAGAGTTGGTGGTGAGAGGGAAGTGTTCAAAATGTTCGAGAAGATAAGAGATAGAGGCAAGGAGAAAGTTGGTGAGCAAGAAAGGCCGAAGGAGTGATCGGAAAGAAAGTCGTGCCACAACAGAAAATACGGCGCTGGGTGGGAGGCAACCCACCATAGGTTAATTCTTAATTTTCATTTTGGTCAGTTTCTTATTTGTGTGTGTTTTCTTGTCTTTTGTGTGTTGTTTTGTGTTTTGTGTGTTCGTGTTTAGTTTTTGATCCCTGATAGCAATCCCGATATGACCAAGAGCAAGGCAGGAGAAGGAAGGGCAGAAATATGTGAACAGTGATCCGCGCGTGCATCCTGAAGGGTATCTACACAACACCTCTTTGCAAACCTCGGTTTCACCAAGGTTTGGGGTCCCTGTTTTCACTTGAACTTTATCGTTTTATGATTCCTTGTGAGAAAACAATCCTAATCTAGAGATTAGGTTTGGGGTGGTATAATTACTGTTAGTTGTACTGTATCGCTATTTCGTGATTTTATTTCGTGTGCTATTTGTTTCCATTGGGGACAATGGTGATTTCTGGTTTGGGGTGATATGTCGAGTCTATCATTGGTAGATCTCAGTGGATTGAATAATCACCCTGTTTATAGTGAGGAATGGGCGACTAGTTGAGCATGATTTAGTGTGAGAGTTCGAAGACACTGATTTTGGGGAAAGGATTTAGAAGGGATAATATAGCACGAGGGTGGATCTAGGCGACTGCACACATTAGAGACATTAGTGGAGACCACCTGCGAGTTTGTTGAGCCATACACGTGCTAACTTCGATTCTGAGAGACTACACACTACTCGATACACTTATCATTACTCCTTTGATCGTTGTTGTAGCTGATCTCGCTATAACTTGCATCCATTATCAAAGACATCCATAGGAATAGAAGTGAAGCTTCTGCCTATCTTTGTGAACAAACCATGTGAGAACTCATCAAGCTTATTGGGTGCTACTAATTCCACTGCTTTTCACTACTCAAGATTCTCAAATAAAAACCCGTTGTAACCCCCTCAGTTAAAAAAAAAAAAAAAAACCGCAAACCCAGTAAATCATTCATAAAGGGTTTTGCCAACAAAAAAAAGAGTTAAATAAAACTGAGGGGTCAGTTTAAAGAATTTGAGTGAAGTTTTAGGAAGCCCGAACGAAAGAAAGAAGGGAGGATCATCAAATAGCATCATAAATCCTTTGACCTCCACCCAGAAGCAGCAACCATACCTAATTAAATATATGAATTCAGCATGGAGAGTTTGTAAGGAGTAGCGAAGCAACGTTTCTATGTCATAGTCTTGATAATGGATTCCTTCTGAGATCAATTTGTGTACAATTGTGCATTATTGTTTAATTGTTGTTCATGCATGCTTTGTGAATTCTAGTACCCCACTTCTGAAAGCATGACAACAAGTGTGAAACCTAGGGCTCGAGTGAAGAGAGAAAACCGTGAGGTAGGGTCAAGGCGAAATCCTCTGTGTGTGTGTTTAGTCTAGGTGCACTTAAGTGTGGTGTGGTCCCTGATAAATCCAGTTCCCAAGGTTTTGCTGTTTAGATTCCATAGCTAGGTCTGCTCACTGTTCGTCCATCTCACAGGTAATTCATGGTGGTTGTTGAGTTGACTAGAGATCGCTAATGATATTCTCGACAACACGAAATTGCGATTATTTGGATTGTGGTTGAATGCTTATTTGTGTCGCTATTTTCTTGGGGACAAGCAACGCTCGGTTTGGGGTTGTTGATAATGTCGTTCTCCGACATTATTTTGATCCCGAAGTCGTTCTGTTTGTTGTAAGTTCCCGAGTAAAAATAGTAGAATTTAATGGTTTTTATGAGAAAGTACAGGTTTAGATGAAAGAATGATGTTGGAAGAGTTTTGGAGCAATCGGAGCAAGTCTACAGCAGTCCAGTGCAAAAAGGAGAAAAATTTGATTTTTGGACCAAACAGTGCTCTGCGCGCCTCTGCGCGCGCCCACAAACGCGCAGGCTTATTTTTTGCAAACATTCCAGTGCTCTGCGCGCCTCTCTGCGCGCCCACAAACGCGCAGAGGCCCTGATACGTTTTTAAAGCCTTTTTCTGCTAGGGTTGAAGGGAAAATGAATCAGTTACGTTTGGAGACTCTCTCTGGGCGATTTTGGGAGATAGAAGATGATTTTTGAAGAGAAGAAGAGGGCTAAAAACATCAAGATACGAGAATCAAAAGGCGAATCGAGTTCATTCATCGAAGGATTAAGCTTTTCAGGGAGTTTTATATTTCATTTCTTTTAGAACCAACATGTTTACTTTCGTTTTTATTATTTCTTTTCTGAGTTGTGAAACCCCCAATATGAACTAATCCGTTCATGTTGGGGGGTTGGTTTGAATCATGGTTGGATGATTATTTAGCTTTATAGTAGATACGATCGATTTGATTCTTACGGATGAAACATGTGGGATTGTTCTTAATGCTTGTAATAGTCCGATCAACTATTATTTGATTTAATGAATCTTTTAATGTTTGAGAAAAGTTTTGAGGTTTATCTAATCCTTCATGTCTTAGTCGAATTTGAGATAGAAATATGATAATTCGCCCTTTTTGGGTTGTTAATCACTGTTGTTCAATTACCTTTGTTGAGATCGAATGATGATACAAAATGTTGAATGAATGTTACTATAGCTTGATTGAGTATAGTGATGGATTGTGATTATACCTGTCATCCTGGAGTTATGTCAATCGTGTCAAATCTGTGAGTTAAGTAATTATTTACCTGAGGAACCCAACCCTCCAACTCCTTCTCTTAGCTAAATTAATTAAAGTTTTTAATCGTGTTTCGATATTCAACAACCCAAATCAATTTGTGTTAGTCTAATTAATAGTCTATACAGTCATTGTGGTACTTTACACCTGGTTCCTTTGGTTCGATACTCGTACTGTTAAAGTACTATTACTTGATTCGAACCGTACACTTGCGGTAGATTTAGGGGGGTGTAAACCCGCCTATCAAAGGTGCATAGGTAACTGACTTCTGACTGTATGGAGATAAGAGATTGTTTAGTTAACACTTACTCGACTGCAGGATTTGCTTCAGATTCCGTGTCGATCAATGCCCAATCATTGTCTAACCATCTGTCACATTCCTCGGGCTTTTCAACCGTTGGATGGACAGGAACCAGAGCAAGGTGATAGTATTCAGTTTGGTCTTCGGTTAAAGCAGATACGGCTTCTGGATATGATGTTTCATCTTTGATTATCGTAGCTTCATTGTTTGCTTCTAGGCATGTTTTTTCTACTTCAATTATCGTAGCTTTATTGCCTGTTTCTAGTTGAATCGCATAAGTACATGTCCCCTGTTCTATGGTTTCGACCATAACTATCTCTGTAGCATCTATTGGTGTTGTCTCTGGCTCAGCGGTTCTCATCCTCTTCTCCCCTCATGGTGATCTAGATCCTTCGGATCATCATGTTTCCGCTTAACATCCTGAGCCTGACTCTTGCACGTCGTTTCAAGGCTAGCAACTCAATCAGAAAGTGTAGCCAGAGTTCGCTGTACATCCTGAAGGGTTGAGGTGATTTGGTCAAGGAGGGTGTGTATTTAAGGTTGTTGTTCGGCTTGGGGTTGGGTAGGATGCATTTGTGAGGGTGTGGCTTGGTGTCTGAGGAGGCTAACAAGATCCGCCTCAGACGAAGTATCGATGTTGGCCTGGGACATAAGTTTGTCGCGTAGTACAGCCTTCAGGACATCGATGCTGAGGTTTTGCGGGTTTGGTTCATTTGTAGGAGGTGGTGGTGGTGTTTGGGTTTCGGGCTCGGTCAGTACGCCTTTTCCTTTGACCAAAATTTTCAACACGACCAGATCCTATTGCATTTTAAGTTCTAAACCAGCTTGGATAGCCTTTACGTTGTCCAGGTATTCCTTGGAAACAAATTCCGGTAAGGTAACACCTAGGTCACTTAGACTTCCAGTTGTAGTAACCACTGTTGATTAAACAACAGTACTGCCTACGTTCACACTTGGCGTGATGATAGTTGTGGTAGGACTTCCACTCCATCCTTGTAAAACATCCGAAGATAAAGTTACTATGAGTGTTCCGATCGAGTCACGAAGAATCCCAATATTAGCCGAAGTAGGTATTTATGTCCTAGCCAAAGAAAGTATATCAACGAGTGGCTCTAGACTCAACAGTGCACCTAAAAAAGTCGAGAACTGGGGCTGTTGTTCTCTTGTTTCAATGCCAGTACTCTCCAAGTGAGAGACTGATAGATTATGTGTTAAGTCCCCATGAGAAATTGAAACAGATATCTGTTGAGAGGTATCTGAGTGGCTAGGGGGTGTGCACTTGCGTCGCTAGGTCAATGCTGTCTTCTTCAATACACTGTCTCAACGGATGAGACAGAGTAGAAGACGTGGCTACCTGACTAACACTGGTTTCGGGAAGGCTGACAGTTAGTTGTCGCCTTTTTAGACCATATCTCTCATGGTTTCTTTTAGATCTCCAGTCTCTCCCACTCACATTTTCAGCATTTTCAACATTTTCAAGTAACCATCCCTCTGATCTCCTTGTATCTCCCAAGTTAGACAAATGGTCAGATGTAGTAGAGGGTGTGGTCGAGGTGGATGGAGATTCCTCGATGGTTAGTGGTCGTCTTCCAACGAGGGGAGGAATGCGTTGTAGTCTGAATTGGTTGTCTTCATCGGAATCGGTGCTCTCCGATGAATAGGATGGATCGTTCCGTGGTGTGGGTGAGGCATTGTCGTCCTCGTCCTCATCTCTTAGCAAGAGGGACTCACTGACTACCGGTATATCGTGTAAGGCAGTAGCGGCTGCGGTAGTCCGGACGCGGAGTGGGCGGCTAGAAGAGGCTTGTGTGGTGCGGGTGGGTGGTGGTTGACTTTGACGGCTTGATCTAGCAGGCAAGCCTACAGCACCGCCCGCGCCAGATTCCCTGTTAGTCCTGGATTGATCAGGTAACAACGATTCAATGAGGAATAACAATAACAGATAATGATTTCAACTTGTCATCCCTCTCATATTCAATAATTAAGATAGTTACAAATATTGGAATGGAAATCAAAACTATCTATCTCTAACAATTAGGCTCTCTAATGAATAATGAATCGTCTAACCTAATTCTAAGGCTAACACTAACCTTAAATACCTAGGCTTTAGACAATAAGGCCTAAGCCCATTAAACACAATTAACTAAGCCCATTTAACAATTAAGGCTTTTACAAGATGATTAATTAAACTAATTAATCTAATTAATTCTAATTAAGCACTATATAATTATTTATATATCTTTCTAATATGTAGGTCATTTATGGACCTAACAATCTCCCCCTAAAGATATATAAATAAAAATCGGTCTTGAAATCTTCAAGTCTTGATCTTCTCTTCTTCTTGAATCTTTGAAGCACTTCGGTGTTGCTTGTCTTCATGTCTTTTGACGCTCCCCCTTGAATAACGCTCTCGAATAAAGCTCTTGAATTTGATTTCACCTTTAAAAGAACCTGTAGAACCAGTATGCTCGAAGGAGGAAATAGAGATTTGTAGCGAACACCATTTGATAAAGGATGAGAAGAATTTACCACTTGTAAGCACTTTGAAGTCTTTTCGCTTTGATAAAATCTCGGAACTGATCAAATAACAGTTACTCCCCCTCGGCTTTTGCATGGGGACTTCTTTACTCCCCCTCGGCTTTTGCTAACTCCCCCTCAACTTGATAATCCAGTGTCTTTGAATATGTACCCTTTCTCCCCCTGATGATGAGTAGGAGAATCCGGAGCATCATGTATGATCAAAGACAATAGTAGCGAGTAGCAAAAAATGCAGATAAAACAATAAGTAACCAGAACGGCGTAAAAAGCTAACACAGAAACACGTTAGTAACTGTTATCACAACAATTTAAATATTGTGTGGCCTATGTTCAGAGTTGGCAATGGTGTATCTCTGATAGGACTTCCAGTTATCACTGAAGAAAATATAAGAAATTAACTTCTCAAACTGTTCTGGCAATATCACGAAGATATGCAATTGGAATCACAAAGACTCATGCATGTGTGAAAGAATTAAATTATATCTGTTAGGCTCAAATATTGACTTAACCTGGGACGCAAGTTAAATTCAATAGACTCAGTGAATAGAATATGAAGTTCGGAGACCGGAGCTGATGTCTTCCTTTTTCAATATCTAAGACCTCCGAGTGAGGAATAGATAGATTATGTGCTAATTCTCTGTGAATACGTGAAACAAGTATCTGTTGTGAGATACTTGAGTGGCTGGGTGGGGTGACACGAGTTATCGACATTGGGTCCATGTCTGTTTCAATATTCATCTCCAAGGATCGAGAATGAATAGATTGTGTGGTTACCCGGATAACTGACTCGGTTTGGTAAGGACCAATAATTCTTTTAAGTCCTGTCACAGCCTCACCATATTCTTTTCACTCCAAACTCATCTATCATCTAGACCCCTCACTGTAGTCTATAAATGGGTGTGTTTCTTGGGTAAGTCCTTCCGGTTCTAGATAGACCATAGAAACGATGTAATTCCTAATACACATTTCATGCAACGAGTATAGCAGTTTAGTAGACAATGAAGTACAAGTTCTAAACTGAAATGTTTAGAAGTCAAACTTTTAAGAACGAGTCCTGATCTGAGTTGATCAGAAGTCATAATTTGAAATACCAGAGGTTCAATAAACAAGATCAAGCGCAAAACAGATTGACTCAGTAAGCTCAGTGTTTGCAAGAAAGAGACAATGATCAGAAAGTTTAATTGTGAGGAACAAGTCACAATTACTTTATCAGATAAGAATTGAATCATTGATGTGAACTGATGAACTATGAACACAAAGTGGAATTCAAAAATGAGTGTATTTCCATCGAAAAATCAACAAACATTTGAGACATGGAAATAACTAAATCAAGAAAAAATTACACGTGGCAATCATGGAATTTAAAATTGGAGAATAACAAGCACAAGTTAGTTACTCAGAATGAATAACCACGGTCTTTGAATTCAGTTGAAATTCACTTACCTTTCATAGTACTCCCCCTCAAATGTGGCATAACCTTTGAATGCATTCATGTGGAAAGAATGTTCAGAACTGAGCGTACATGACATTCCTGCAAAACAGATTAAAAGGATTTTGGTATCCATCCATTGATGGATCCTTGACGGTTAGATGCCCTATGGTAATGAGGATCGGGGATACTATAAGTACCCTACCAATACTTAGCACGGTCTTTCTTCACAAACTCGCTTGTTCCACAATAAGAGCAACACAACTTTTGGGTAGATAAGCTGATCAGTTTATTAATAGAGTAAACTTGATCAGTGTTCACAAAAAGTTTAGCGTGGAAAGTTGTGTTGTTCTTTTCACTCTTAACAGGAACAAATGGCTTTGGAGTAGGAGTGGATCCTGTAACTCTCCACACCATATTTACTTTCTTGAAAGATGGATTATTTTTATTATCAACACGAGAATTATAGAAAAGATTGGAAGGTCGAATATGATCTTTTGAAAATTCATTTGATTTGACAAAATTCTTTGAAGAACGATTTGTAGAAAATGAACTTGAAGCATAAGAGGGTTGAACACCTTTGAACTTGCTTTCTTCAAGTTTCTTGACCTTAACGGATAAGGTATTTCGTTCTTCTAGAATGAAATCAAATTGCTTTTGTAAAACAGATTTAACCATTTGTTCTTTCAAGATCTCGGTTGCTAATCCAGATAATCCTTGGGTAAGTTTAGAAATCTCAGTCCGAAAGATCTTCCTCTCTTTATCAAAATCATCTTTCAAGCATTTAGAGCTAAAGCCTTCAACTTTCCCTTTCTCGGACTCTTTGATCAGAACGTCTAATTTTTTTTCCAAATCAGTTATTTTCAAAGAAAGATCTCCATTCTTTTTGGTAAAAGATTTGCGTTCTAATTCAAACTTCTCTCTTTCTGTAATCACAACTTTTTCAAATTCAGAGATCTGTTTTTAAAAGTTTCAAGAGAATTGGTTGAAAAACAGGATTGCTTTTGAGTGAGCAATTCTTTCTCCTTTTCAAAAACTTTTTCAACATTAGTTAGTTTATTTTTAAGCTCAAGGTTTTCAGAGTTCAGGAGTTTACCTTTCTCTTCTTCTTCAGCAAGCTTCTCAGAACTATTCCAGATTTGAGATTTGAGCTCCTTCAGTTCTTTGACGTACTTGCTGATCAAATCATCTTTCTACTTGATATTCTTTTCATATAGACTCGCTTGCTCTTTCTCAGTCTTCTTGATATTATCTCGGGATGATAAATTAGACAACTTCCTTTTCAGCTCAGAGTTTTCAGACTCTAATGTTGTTGCCTTTTCTTCAGACTTGGCAAGCTTCTCAGAATATTCGAAAATTTGCTGTTTATGTTTTTCGTTTAACTTGCTGCAGAATTCCTCTTGTTGCTTGATATACTTTTCATAACGTTTTTCACTTTCACTACAATTCGGATTGTAGCAGTACATTGCTCTTGACATTGTTACCTGAAAAATTATGATCGTTAATCGGTGTTGATTTTGAAGAATAAAAAAATGCGGAAGAAAATCAAAAATTAAATTTGAAAAACAAATTTATAAAATAAATTCGTTTCCAAGAATTAAGATCTGATTATTATCGAATTTGAGCGAAATTACTCTTCGAGAATGAAACCAATCAAAACTTACTAAACACAACTTACCGGGTGAAGTGAAAACTTACCGGGTGATGATGCTTTACCGGATGAGACGTGCTTTCCGGATGATGATGTTCTCGAAAAATGGCACTTACCGAATGAAAGATGCGAAAGATAGACGTGTGATGAAATAAGGTGAACTCAATCAACAAACCAAAAATAAACAAATGATCCTATCAACTAGTAGATAGGGTATGAGATGCTATGTGTGTGGCAGTGAGTTATGATAAGAGAATCGAAACAGGTTAAAGGAAATTAGCAAAAAAGATGAACATGTGTGTGATGTGCTATGAAGGCCACGTAACAAGAATTGAATCACACAACAAGTTAGCTTATGATGCCACGTAACCACCTTGAATCAAAATTGAAGTCATAAT
Source organism: Saussurea involucrata (assembly GCA_033807775.1). Lineage (NCBI taxonomy): Eukaryota > Viridiplantae > Streptophyta > Magnoliopsida > Asterales > Asteraceae > Saussurea > Saussurea involucrata. The sequence goes on from CM066319.1 coordinate 97,563,525, forward strand.
TTCCAAATCCAAACAATTCAGCCTACAAAAGTTGACTAAAAGAGTGTATTAAAAAAATGTGCTTCGTCCGGAAAGTGTGAATTTATCCGGAAGTAGAGTTCGACTGTACCTCTTTCGACGTGATCCTTAATAAAATGATACCGAACGTCGATGTGCTTCGTCTTGGTGTGTTGGACCGGGTTGCTTGATATGGCAATTGCGCTCTTTGAGTCACAGTAGATCGGGACTTTGACATACGTGAATCCGTAGTCTTTGAGTTGTGTCCGCATCCAGATTACTTGGGAACAGCAGCTTGCGGCGGCCACATACTCCGCCTCGGCCATTGACGTTGACACGCATTGCTGTTTCTTTGATGCCCAACTCACGAGGCTATCTCCCAAGAACTGAATGTGTCCCGAGGTGCTCTTGCGGTCCATCATGCATCCCGCGTGATCCGCATCAGAGTAAGCGGAGAGGCCAAAACCTGTCTCTTTCGGGTACCAAATGCCAAGATCAACAGTACAACGTAAATAACGAAAAATTCGTTTAACAGCATTGTAATGAGACTCTTTAGGGTTTGACTGATAACGGGCGCAAAGAAATGTCGAGAACATGATGTCCGGTCTACTGGCAGTGAGGTACATTAAAGAACCGATCATTCCCCGATACAATTTGGCGTTGACAGCTTTTCCGTTAGCATCGGCGTCTAGCTTTGTATTGGTTGCCATGGGAGTTTTCATTGGTGAGGACTGGTCCAATTGGAATTTCCGAAGGATATCCCGAATGTATTTGGACTGGTTTATGAAAATTCCTGTCGGCAGTTGTTTAACTTGAAGACCAACGAAAAAGTTCATCTCACAAAGCATACTCATTTAAAAAAAATCCCATAAGAGTGGCAAAGTTCTTTGCATATAAAGGACTAGTAGAACCGAAAATGATGTCATCGACATATACCTGAACTATAATTATGTGACCCTTTTCGTTCTTGATAAACAGTGTAGAATCAATTGTACCCCGAGTGAACTCGGCTTCTAACAAGAACTTTGATAGTGTGTTGTACCATGCTCGCGGTTCTTGCTTCAAGCCGTATAGTGCCTTGTCTAAGATGTAGACATGATCAGGCTTCGAGTCATCTACAAATCCGTCGGGTTGCGACACGTAAACTTCTTCTTGGAGGTCGCCGTAAAGAAAGGTTGTCTTCACATCCATTTGGAAGAATGTGAAGTTCTTGTGCGCGACATAAGCGAGAAACATACGGATTGCCTCGATTCGCGCTACCGGAGCATAGGTCTCATCATAGTCAATCCCCTCTTGTTGTTGGTACCCGTTGGCCACAAGACGCGCCTTGTTGCGAACAACGATACCATCTTCGTCCTTTTTATTCTTGAAGATCCATTTGGTCCCGATTACCGTCTTGTGCTTAGGAAGTGGAACCAGGCGCCATACCTTTAGAGCCTCAAATTGATTTAGCTCTTCTTGTATGGCGATGATCCAGTCTGGATCTTCGAGCGCTTCACGTACGCTCGTTGGCTCAATCGTGCTCAAGAAGCCCGAGAATAGGCAGCAGTTGGCGGAAGCGCCTCATGTACGAACAGGAGTCGAGGGATCACCGATGATCTGATGTAGGGGATGGGCCTTCATCCATTTGGTGGAGTGCGGAAGCGGCTGCTGAGTAGAGTGAGATGTGTCCGGATCCACGTATGAACCTGATGGAAGGTCTTGAACTTGTTCAAGAGTAGTAGTCGTGTTTCTTGGAGGAAGTGGGGGAGGATTCGTCGATTATTTAACAACTTATGGTTCCGAGGTCGTCAGAGGTTGAGCATCGGTTGTAGCAGATGACGAATCAGTAGGAGCGATCTCCGAGAGTATGGGTTCCTCCGGGGGGGGGGGGGGGGGTTACAGTACCAGGTGCAGTCGTATCAGATGATGACGGTTGGGCTGTCTCTATAGACGTTGACGGCATACTCGTAGACGGGGGCGGACCATATAAAGCGGCCGAATCCGTATTGCGAGCAGCCTCAAGTCGCTGTTGCACTGAGACAAATGTGGAAGAATTAATAGTGTCATCATAAAAATATTGAAACAGTAAATCTAAATCAGAAGAGTCAGCATTCGATGAAGATGCATGATTCGGATTTACTGTGGCTTGTGCAGATCCCGAACTTGAAGGTCCGGAAGCTAGCACTCCAGTTAAATCGGGTTCTGAACTGAGTTGTACAGAAGCCAAATCTGCGGCTTCGTCGAATGTCACGTTTATGCTTTCAACAATGGATTTGGTCCATTTGTTGTAAACGCAACACGCCTTAGCCTGCATGGAGTATCCGATGAAAACTCCTTCGTCCGCCTTGGGGCTGAATTTCCCGAGATCATCCTTGTCATTAAGCACATAGCAAGTGCATCCAAATGCATGGAAGTAGCCGACAGTTGGAACGTGATTATTCATGATCTCGTACGGTGTTTTGTTGAACCGCTTGAGAAGAATATAGCGGTTTTGCATGTAGCATGCCGTAGACGCCGCCTCAGCCTAGAGATATAGCGGTAGATTTGCTTGGGATAGCATTGTTCGAGCAGCTTCAACGAGGGTACGGTTCCGTCTTTCCACTACTCCGGTTTGTTGTGGAGTGCGTGCTGCAAACAAAGTGTGTGTGATGCCGACCGTTCTTAGATAGTCATCCACCTTTTGATTCTTGAACTCCGTCCCGTTGTCAGTTCTGATGGACTGAACGTGTTGAAGCTTGTTTTGCTGGACAGTCTTCAGGTGATCAATGATGAGCTCCGGAGTTTCTTCCTTCGAGCGTAAGAACCTCACCCAAGTGTAGCGCGAGTAGTCGTCAACCATCACGAGCACGTATTTGCGTTTATTGATGCTCGGAACACGCATTGGACCACACAAATCCATATGAATGAGTTCGAGAGTCCGGGTCGTGCTCGGAGTTGCCTTCGGTAAATGTGATGCGCGCGTCATCTTGCCCTTTTCGCATGCTCCACAGAGACGATCCTTCACGAACGGAAGTTGGGGCACGCCTCTGACGTGTTTGCCTAACACCAGTTGATTTATACTTCTGAAGTTGAGGTGCGAAAGACGCCTATGCCAGAGCCAAACTTGGTCGGAGTCGGCTTTTGACAAGAGGCATACTGGTTTATCTGTCTTGAGAGCGGCGAGATCAATGGTGTAGAGATTGGTCTTGCGAGTTCCAACCAGAAGTTCCTCTCCTTCGTTGTTGAGGATTCTACACCTTGTGGCTTTAAAGCTGACCTCGAGATCCTTGTCGCAGAATTGACCGATGCTGAATAGATTGTGTCCTAATCCTGCGACGTGGGATACCTTCTTGATTGTTATCTTTTCTTGTACGATGTCCCCGTAGCCCACGATCGGCGAATTCTCGTTATTCCCAAATCTCACGTCTCCGCAGTATTCTTCCTTGTAATTCGTGAGAAGCTCCCTTCTTCCGGTCATGTGCTTGGAGCAGCCAGAATCTAAGTACCACACATGACCGTTCTGCAAAACAAGATTAGTGACGTTTAGGTACCCAAATTTGTTTGGGTCCTGGGGGGTTAGATTTGGCACTGCCTTGGGAAATCTGCTTTGACTCAACTTTCCCTTTAGGTGTAGATTTTACACCGTTGGAGGGAACTGGTTTTGGCACTTGTTGCCTCTTGGGTGCAGAATTTACACCTTTTGGAGGAACAAATTTTGGGGCAGATTTCCACATGTGTGCCGGTTTAACCTCAGTAGGAGTATCCCGTGTAGGAATGGGTCGGGTCTCCCGCTGTGGTTTAACCGTTTGATTGAAACCCCTTTTGAAATGATGTTGTTGCTTGTTATTATAAGGTTTGCGCTTATGAAATAAGTTACCAACAAAGTAAGGCGCATACCAATCATTATTGTGAACACATCAAAATCATTCCAACCACAATTAGAACAACATAAACAATCATGCGATAACTGAATCAATTGATTAAGAGAGTTAACTTTAACGGAAAAGAAACATCAAAATGGTTCCAATGATTCCAAGCATAATTGTCTTTGTCTATTCTAGAATTGAAAACAGGTGGGGAAGACTTTGACGCATCCTTCTTGACTGATTCCCTCTTTAGCCACTTTGGTGTTTCTTTATTAGCGCGACCATTTTTATCTGAAACAGCAGGGACAGTATGATCAGTGACTTTTGAGGAAACAGGAGTCTTAGTGGTCGGTCGTTCGGTCTTTTGCTTCGGCTGTGACTGTTTTTGAGAATTGGAAACATTTTGAAGAATCTTGATCACAACCGGAGTCTTAGGTTGAGAACAGTCGCCCTTTAGAAAATTGACCGGACGATTCACCACTGGAGATAAAAAATCAGGTTGACTTGGAGAAATAGTAGTGTTGTCAGTCAATGGTCCGGTCGCTTGCCTTGGCTGTGATTGCCTTTTGGAAACAGGTTTCGAGGTTGGTTTTGACTGGGAAATCCTGATCACGGCTGAGGCCTTTGTTTGAGAACAGCTTTCTTTTAATGATTTAACTGGATGATTGACCACGGGGGATAAAAAATCAGTGTGACTTGGAAGAGGTTTGTCGAAGGGAAACAAATCAAACTCTTCTTCACTGTTACCTTCGGAGTTCATGTTCTCTGAAAAATATATTTTTGGAATATCCGGAATGGGATCATGTGTGGAAGGCGAGGAACATTTTGTGCTTTCGGTTGTGTGCTTTGGGGAATTCGGTACGGAAGCGTATGAAAAATCAGAATTTAAATTCCTTTTAACACACTCATCTTGAGAAACTTCGTTTTCTTGCAAATAAATATTTCCGATGAAGGCTTTACACGAGGATGTGTCAGATGAGTTAGAGGAAAGTTCAGGTGAAAATTGCTTCGCAGTTTGGAGCAAGTCAAGCTGCACTCGGAGTTGACTATTTATCATATGCTCTTTCATCGTTTCTCTTGTCATTTCAGACAGTTTTGATGAGAGCGTATTGATTTCCCACTGAAATTTTTCCTTTTCCTCACTTGACACACCGTCGGTTTTCTCAGATTTGAGTGTCTCAAACTCAGAGATGAGCACTTTCTTTTCGTTTTGAAAGGTGGACCTTTCTTTCTCAATCGACTCCTCCAACTCTACAATTTTTGCTTCCAAGATGAGAGGAGGAACATAAAGTTTAAACTCATCCTCATCCTTCTTGGAGGAATCCTTAGGTGTAGCTACCTTGTAGGGGTCGAAGTAGTCATTGGAAAGATACTTTTTGTCCTTTTGATATGAGTAGTTTAAAGGTTCATAACAAAATGGAAGTTGAATTCCTCGTTTGTGTGAGCGTTTATGTTCCTCGGTTTCCTCTTCCTTTTCTGGTTCAAGGGGACCAGTCCATTGAATTGCGTACTCTGGATATTTTTTATCTAATCCATAGCAAGCAAAATCATATAGAGTAGGGATTTGATACCTTCCCTTTTTCAGATAATGTGGGTTGTCATATCCGATTCCCCATTCTTTGTTAAAGTACGTGAACTCTTTGGGTTTGTTCAAAAAAATGGTTTGGTTCAAAAAAATGGTTTGATCAGTTTGACCCCTTTTGTGGAGTTTGGTTTCAAGATCTAAAATTTTAGTTACATACTCCTTGTGTTGAATTTGAAGAGAGGAACATTGATAAGTAATGTCTTCTTTCTCATTCAAGCACTGATCAAATTGACGTTGGAGATCAGATAATCTGGCCCTTAAGTCTTTAGGTGCTAATGAAAGAATTTTGCATCTGTCTTTTAAATCAGCATTTTCAGACTTATACTTCTCAGTTAATTTCATTTGAACATTAAGCTTTTCAGTTATTGAAATAATTTCAAGCTTTTGTTCTTCATTTGTGGCTTTGAGGGAGTTTGCCTTTTCTGTGATGGTTTGTAGTTGAAGTATGAAATTTTGTAAGCAAGAGTCACATACCTGGTTTTATGTTGCCTTGTCTTCATCCGTAGACGATTGATATCCCATGAAAGCATCAGCACCTTCATAATCTTCCTCATCATCAGATCTGCCTAGCCAATACTCATTTTCAGCGAACATTACCTCCCCAGCCTCCTTCTGTCTGGCCAGTGCAAGCTTAGCCTCATAATAGTGAGAGTTCTTCACTGTAGGTTGACGGCAATCTTTAGCGAAGTGACCGAGTTTCCCGCAGTTGTAGCATTTCACAGGTTCATCTCGCTTCTTTCGGTCACCTTTCTCTGTCTTCTCCTTCTTCTCAGATCTATCTTGCTCCTCTACCTTCTTCTTTCCTTTATACCGGTCCTTATAGTCGTGACGCTTATTGGAGGAGGTGGAGTAGCATTGACTATTGGAAGAAGGATTCTTGTAAAACTTTTGTTGTTGAAAGGATTTAGTCAGAAGGGCAATAGCTTTCATTAAGTCTGATGCTTCATCATCATCATCATCACCGTCTTTCTCGTCTTCAGGTTCTGACTATGAGGAGCTGTGCTGTGGACCGCGTCTGGATTGACTGCTTGAAGATTTTCCTTGTTTGGAAGTGATGAGGGCAATTGGATCAGCAGATGGTTTTGGCTCATTCTTCTTTTCTCCCAGAAGCTCATTCACTTCATCTTCGTCTTGGAGAAGTGTCTCATACAGTTCATTGATGCTGATGTTCTCTATCAAGTTGTTGTGCTTGACATGAGAATCATACACTTTCCATTCAGGTAGCAAGTTGTTGAGGAACTTTAGTGCATTCTCAGTATTGGAACGAACAATTTTATTCTTGTTCAGTTCATTGAGGAGTAGACAAAACCGCTCATAGGTCTGGGTAAGGGATTCACCGTTGCGCTGCTTGAACCCATCGAACTTGGTTATCGCACTGTTTATCTTCAGCTGATTTCCTACAACGCTCCCTCGCATCATTTTGGCTACTTGGTCCCACATGCCTTTAGTCGTGTCTTTGTAACTGTCTATGGCAATGTAGATAGAATTAGGAAGGGCTTGAATCAGATATCTCTTTGCATGCTTTTCACCTTCAGTCATGCCTCTTTGAAATTCTGTCATCTCAGCAAGAGTCTTCTTCTCACGTCGAGCTATCGCAGTTGCAGATGCAGCTATGTCCTTCATTGGCTCGGCAATTGGGCCATGATCCAGAGCTCTCTTGATGTACTCATAGTTGTCCTTGGACTCTATGAAGATCATGAACATATCTCGCCATTGGCTGTACTTGTTCGGATAGAGACACGGTGGCTTGGTGTCAGTGCCAATTGCGAGAGCATCACGAGAAGTAGACATCTTCGGTTACAACAGAGTGATCGTCAGACGTGTAGATTGATTCAAAGTTTAAAACCTAACGCAAGGAACTAAGAGTGGATTCCTAACGCATGTTCTATGAGTGGTTAGACAATAACTTAGTTTACTGGATAGGAATCCAAAGAAGTGATCTGATCTGGAAGTGTCCGGATCAGAATTGAAGAAAGCAGTTCAAATATGCAGAGTTGTCCGGATAAGCAAGGGAGTCCGGATAACTTTAGTTGTCCGGATAACCAAGGTTACCGGATGGTCTTAAGTTACCGGATAGAGATCAATTCAAACAGAAGCTTACCGGATGCTGTGGATTCCGAACAGTATTAGGTTTACGGGTACGATGGAGTTTCCGGGTAAAAATTGGGTTTCCGGATAAAATTGATTTCCGGATACTTTGAGTTATCCGGAACAATATTACCTGGATTGGTTTGATATTATGGGATACTTACCCGGATGGATGACTTACCCGGAAGGAACTGGTTGTCCGGAAAAGTTGGAAGAATCCGGATGGAAACACAAACGTCCGGACAAAATGAACTTGTCCGGAAACTGCGGCTGGGTTTGTCCGGACACTGCGGCTGTTTACTCAGTTCGATCGATTTCTCAACTAGGGTTACTCAAGATTGTTCCTGAAAGATTAGAAACAATACCAAACACAAAACTAACACTAACCCAATCAATTTCTAAGCAAAAAGAACACGTTTTGATGGTAAAAATTCGATTTTTGTTGAATAACACTACCAAAAACTTTGATCTTAAATTGCTAAATTGACCAATCAAATGAATGAATTAGGATTTGAAAATTTGCAGAAACACTTATAACGATAATGCTAACACATCCCAATAAGCAAAAACAACCAATTTCAACTGAATCAAATATTCAAGAATTCAAGAATAGTCAGACGGGTAAAAGTCAAACTAACCGGAAATTGATTAATGATGCTTTGAATCGAATCCGTCTGTCTGCTCTGATATCAATTGTTAGTCCAGATCCGTGCAACTAATATGAAATCGAATATGATAAAGCAATACGAAATATGATTTCAACTTGTCATCCCTTTCATTAACTTTCAGAGAGAATATTACAATAAGAGTTGAAAGTAAAAGAGACGATTAGCTTGTTTTTCCAAGCTAATCAACATTAAATACAATGGGCCCGTGGTTAACAAGCCCATGGCCCGTTCACTAAAAGGCTCAAAATAAACTATTACAAAACAACCCTTGAACTTTAAATCAACTATTAAAACCTGCCCTAACATAATCATATTGTAAACACTCTGCATATTGAAAGCAAATTGGATGACCAGTTGAAATCATACTGTATTGTTATTCATCTATTGATTTGTTATTGTTCGTTGCACGGATCTGGAACTCACAATTGGTATCAGAGCAGACGGACAAATCGATTCAAAGTGTTTTTTTTTTTGAATTCTGGTAAGTTTTCTGATCATACGACTGTGTTCTTGCTTTGAAATCTCATATTTTGATTCAGATTAAATTGCTTCGTTTCGTTTATACCATTCTGTTAGCATTATCTTTCTTAGCGATTCTGCAATTTTTCTCTTTCTAATTTGATCATTTGAGTGGTTTTTAAGAAAAATCAAAGTTTTGGATTTTGAGTTCTGTTCATATCAAGAATCGAAATTTTTATTCAAAATCGTGCTATTTTGCTTGACTATCGATTTGGGTACTGTTATTTTGCTCTTTTTGGAAAGTTTCTAACGTTTCAGGAAGTTATCTATCAACCCTAGTCGCATTCCATCGATTTATTGAAACCACAACCGCTCTTTCCGGATAACAACCGTAGTTTTCGGACACTCAGTCAATCTTTCCGGATACCACACATCTTTCCAGGTAAGTTCACTATTTCTAAATCTTTCCTGATACAATTGTTCCGGAAACTCAAAGTTTCTGGTAAAATATTTTATCCGGACAACTCAAAGTTTCCGGTAACCTATTTTATCCGGAAAACTTAAAGTTTCCGGTCAAATTGATTCTTTCCGGACACTGTCATCCGGTAAGCATTTCATCCGGAAAGCATTTCATCCGGTAAGTTTTGTGTTTGCTATTTCCATTCGGAAACTATAATCATCCGGTAACCCATTGTTATCCGGAAACCATAGTTATCCGGACACTCTTATATTATCCGGATACCTCTGCTAAGTAATCACATTCACACTCAATCTGATCCGGACACTTCCAGATCAGACATCACATCCGGATTCCTATCCGGTAAGTTCAGTTCTGTTGAATTCTTACCTGTTTCTAGTACAAATCATTCATAGAACATGTGTTAGGATACCACTCGTAGTGCCTTGTGTTAGGTTATCACTTTGAATCGAACCAATCGTCTGACGATCACTCTAGTGCAACTGAAGATGACTTCACGCGACGCTCTTGCTATCGGCACCAATTCCAAACCACCTTGTCTCTATCAAGGTGAGTACAGCCAGTGGCGGGATATATTTATAATCTCCATTGAGTCGAAGGATAACTTTGAGTATATTTGGCGAGCTATAGAAAACGGGCCAATCCCTACACCCATGAAGACCATTCCACCAGCTGCAAAAGGTGGTGATCCTCGCATCGTGAAAAGACACTCACTGATATGACTGACGACGAAAGAGGCATGCTTGAGGGAGAAAAGCATGCTAAAAGGTACCTTGTCCAAGCTCTACCCAACACGATCTACACTGCCATCGACAGCTACAAAGAGGCAGCAAAGGGCATGTGGGATCAGGTGGAGAAGATGATGCGCGGGAGCGAAGTCGGGAATCAATTGAAGATCAACATCTCATAACCAAGCTCGATGGGTTTAAGCAGCGCACCGGTGAATCCCTCTCTCAAACCTATGAATGCTTCTGTCTCATTCTCAATGAGCTCCACAAGAACCAGATCAATCGTTCCAACACGGAGAATGCTGTTAAGTTCCTCAACAACCTCCTGCCTGAGTGGAAAGTATTTGCATCACACGTCAAGCACAACCACTTAATGGAGAAAGGCGGCATTCATGAGCTCTATGAGATGCTTCTTCAAGAAGAAAATTAGGTAATGGAAATTCTGAACGAGAAGAAGACTGCATCCAAGCCCGCTGCTGATCCTCTGGATCTTATGTCTTCCAAACGAGGGAAATCTTCTGGCCGTCATTCCAAACGTGCCCAAAAGCAAAGCTAGTCTGAGTCAGAACCTGAAGAAAAAGAAGACAATGATTCTGATTCTGAAGTAGCTGCCATTAAGAAAGCAATGGCCCTGCTCTCCAAATCCTTCCAACAAAAGTTCTATAAGAAGCCGACGTCTAATAATCAGCGCTACTCCACCTCCTCCAACAAGTGCCATGATTATCAATACAAATACGAAGGAAAGAAGAAAGCTGATGAGTCCAACCAGTCGGACAAGAAGGAGAAGACAAAAAAAGATGAGCACAAGTCTGACTCAAAGAAGAAAGACGCACCCGTGACATGCTCTAACTGCGGGAAGCTTGGTCATTTTGCAAAAGACTGTAGAAGGCCTGTTGTAAAGAATGCTCACTACTACAAGGAGAAGCTCGCATTGGCAGAGCAGAGCAAAAGGAAGTTGGAGCAGCTCTGCTTATGGAAGACGACTACTGGTTGGGTCGTTCTGATGATGAAAGCGAATCTGATGGTGCTGATGCTTTCATGGGATACCACTCTCCTGTCGATGAAGAAAAGGCAAAGACACGTCAGGTATGTGAATCTAACCAACAAGATTTCTTTAATCAAATGCAATCACTTGCTGAACGGGTAGATTCCTTCAAGGTCACCTCTGATGAACAACTGCTTGAGATTAGATCACTATCTGAAAAGCTAGATGTTCAAAAGCGCATAACTGAGAAATATAAGTCTGAAAATGCTAATTTAAAAGAAAAATGCAAAAATATTTCAATAGCACCCAAGGACTTAAGGGCCAAAATATCTGAACTTTAGTCACAGTTTGATCAGTGTGTGGATGAGAAAGCAGAAATTGTCTATCAATGTTCTGCTCTTCAAATTCAGCACAAGTAGTTTGTCGCTAAAATACTTGATCTTGAAACTAAACTCCACAAGAGAGGTCAAACTGATCAGACCATCCATATGAATAAACCCAAGGAGTTCACTTATTTTAACAAGGAATGGGGAATCGGATATGATAACACACACTACATGAAAAAGGGTATATCCAAAAGACCTACACTGTATGATTTTGGTTGTTTTGGAATAGAGAAAATTTATCCGGAATATGCAATAAAATGGACTGGTCCTCTTGAACCTGAAAAAGAAGAGGAAACTGAGGAATATAAGTGCGCACACACATCTAAAGTACAACTTCCTTTTTGTTACAAGCCTTTAAATTATTATTATGAGAAAAAACAAAAGAAGTACCTCTCGAATGACTACTTCGATTGCTATAAGGTTGTAACGCCCAAGCATTCCTCTAAGAAGGATGAGGTCCAAGGAAACGAAACCAAGACTGAGACGGATGAGTTCAAGCTCTATTTTCCCACTCTCATCTTGGAAGCAAAGATAGTCGAGTTAGAGGAGTCACTCGAGAAAGAAAGGTCGAATTTTCAAAAGGAAAAACAAGCGCTAATCGCTGAACTTGAGAATCTGAGATCCGTCAAAACCGGAGCTGTGTCTGATGAAGGACAGGAAATCCTTTGGTGTGAAATCAATAAGCTCACATCACAACTGGCTGCATTGGCAACAGATGCGATGCAAGAGCATACGAGAAATGGTCAACTCAAAGAACAGATTAACCTACTCCAATCTGAAAAGCAGATTTCACCCGACTCTTCCTCTAATTCATCGGACACGTCTTCGTGTAAAGTTTTTCTTGGAAAAATCTCCTCTACACAAGACGGTAAAGAATCTCAAGACAAGAGTGTTTTAAGGAATTTGAACTCTGATTTTTTTCTCGCTTCCGCACCAAATTCCCCGAAGCACACAAGCACACAAGCACAAAGTGTTCCTCGCCTTCCTCGTCGATCCAAGTCCTGTAATTCCGGATGTCGATTTTTCTGAATGCATGAACTCCGAAGACAATTCTGATGAAGAGTTTGAGTCGTTCCCCTTCGACAAACCTCTTCCGAGTGATACTGATTTTCTGTCTCCAGTAGTCAATCGACCGGTCAATTTTCTAAAGGCTGATTGTTCTAAAACAAAGACCCCAGCTGTGATTAAGATTTCTAAATCGAAGCCTGTTTCTCAAAAACAATCACAGCCGAGGCAAAAGACCGAGCAATTGACTGCCAAAAATCCTGCTTCCTCAAAAGCCATTGACCATGTTGTCCATGTTGTTTCAGATAAAACTGGTCGCGCTAAACACGAAAAACCATATTGGCTAGCTAAGGAATCTGTCGAGGATGCTGCATCAAAGTCTTTCAATACGGTTTTTTATCCTAGAATGAACAAAAACGATTGTGATTGGAATCATAGGAATGATTTTGTTAAACGTGATGTTAATTTTCCGATTAAACTTTATTCCATTCAACAATTGATTCAATTATCGCATGATTGTTTATGTTGTTCTAGTTGTGATTGGAATGACTTTAATGATATTAATAATAATGATTGGTTTGGGTCATATCACATATATAATCATTCACCCAAGACCAAACCCCGTAATAATAAAAGGAAACACCATACTCAACGGGGCTCCCAATCTGAGGTGAAACCCAAACAAGAAAGGAAACCCACTCCAAAATGGGTTCCTCCTACTGAGGGTAAACCTACACCTAAGAGGCAACCTGCTCCAAAACAAGCTCCTCCAAAAGGTGTAAATCATACACCCAAGAGGCAAGCTGTTGCAAAGCAAGTTCCTCCGAAAGGTGTCAAACCTAACCCTCCAGGACCCATGCAAATATGGGTACCTAAAGTCCGCTAAAATTGTTTTTGCAGGACGGTCATGTGTGGTACTTAGACTCTGGATGCTCCAAGCACATAACCAAAAGGAGGGAGCTTCTCACGAACTACAAAGAAGAATATGGCAGAGACGTGAGATTTAGGAACGATGACAAGGCACCGATTTTGGGCTACGGCGACATTGTCCAAGACAAGATCACTATCAAAAAGGTATCACACGTCGCGGGATTGGGACACAATCTGTTCAGTATAGGCCAATTCTGCGACAAAGATCTCGATGTCCGATTCAAAGCCAAAAGGTGTAGAATACTCAATGACGACGGAGTGGAGCTACTGGTTGGAAAGCGCAAGACCAACCTCTACACCATCGACCTCGCAGCACTGAAGACCGATAACCTGTCTGCCTCATGTCAAAGACTAATTCCGAACAAGCATGGATTTGGCATCGACGTCTTTCGCACCTGAACTTCAAAAGTATCAACAAACTGGTGTTGGGCGGACACGTGAAAGGCATGCCCGATCTACAATTCGTGAAGGATCGACTATGTGGGGCATGTGAGATGGGAAAGATGAAGCGAGCGACGCACAAGCCGAAGGCCACTCCAAGCACTTCCTGGTCCCTTGAACTTATCCATATGGATTTGTGTGGACCGATGCATGTTCAGAGCATTAACAAGCGCAAATACGTTCTGGTGATGGTGGATGACTTCTCACGCTACACATGGTTCAAGTTTCTTCGTACGAAGGATGAAACCCCGGAGCTAATCATCAACCACTTGAAGACCATCCAGCTAAATCTTCAAAGTCCAGTTCAGACTATCAGGAACGACAATGGGACGGATTTCAAGAATCAAACGGTGAACGACTACCTGACTTCTGTCGGCATTTCGTAAACCTTCTCGGCCGCACACACTCCTCAACAAAACGGAGTGGTGGAAAGACGCAACCGTACCCTCGTCGAAGCGGCTCGCACCATGCTTTCTCAGTCTAAACTGCCGCTATTTCTCTAGGCTGAAGCGGTGTCTACTGCTTGTTACACGCAAAACCGTTTCATCATCAACAAGCGGTTCAACAAGACGCCGTACGAGATCATAAACAACCGCATTCCGAACATCAAGTATTTCCATGCGTTCGGATGCACGTGCTACATCCTAAACGATAATGAGGATCTTGGCAAATTCAGTCCAAAGGCGGATGAGGGAGTATTCATAGGATACTCAATACAGGATAAGGCGTATCGCGTTTACAACAAACGGACTAAAACCGTTACTGAGAGTGTAAACGTGACATTCGACGAAGCCGCAGATTTGGCTTCTGAACAAATCAGTTCAGAACCCGGTTTAACTGGCGTGCTAGCTTCCGAACTTCCACGTTTGGGATCTGCACAAGCGACAGTAAATCCGAATCATGCATCTTCATCGAATGATGATATTTCAGATTTAGATTTACTGTTCCAATATTTTTATGATGACATACTTAACGTTTCTACCCCTCATGTCTCAGCACACCCACGACTTGATGTTGCTCGCATCAAGGATTCGAAGAATCTATCCGGTCCGCCGCCTTCGACAAGCATGCCTTCCATCACTGTGGAGACATCTCAACCATCATCATCAACTTCATCTAATACTACTACCCCCGGAGGAACCAGTAATAAACCCGGAGATCGCTCCTAATAATTCATCATCTGCTACAATCGATGATCAGCCTCTGCATACCTCGGAACCAGAAGTTGCTCAACCTTCGATGAATCTTCCCCCGTCTCCTCCGAGAAACCAACCGGCTACACTTGAAGCGGTACAAGACCTTCCATCTGGTAACAATGTGGATCCGGACGCCTCACATTCAACTCAGCAGCCGCTTCCACACACCACCAAATGGACGAAAGCTCATCCCCTGCACCAAAACATCGATGATCCCTCCACACCAGTCCAAACACGAGGCGCATCAGCCAATTTCTGCCTCTTCTCCGGCTTCTTGAGTAAGATCGAGCCGACAACCATACGCGAAGCACTCGAAGATCCGGACTGGGTGATAGCCATGCAAGAAGAGCTCAACCAATTTGAGGCTCTCAAGGTATGGCGACTTGTCCCACGACCAACCCACAAGACGGTGATTGGAACCAAGTGGATCTTCAAGAACAAGAAGGACGAGGACGGCATCGTAGTTCGCAACAAGGCACGTCTCGTGGCTAAGGGATACCGACAGCAATAAGGGATAGATTACGACGAGACATACGCTCCGGTGGCGAGGATAGAGGCCATACGTATGTTCCTTGCATACGCCGCGTACAAGAACTTCACGGTCTTCCAAATGGATGTGAAGACCGCTTTCCTTAACGGCGATCTCAAGGAAGAAGTTTACGTTTCGCAACTGGACGGGTTCGTGGACGAGAAGAAGCCTGATCTTGTCTATATACTAGACAAGGCGCTCTACGGATTGAAGCAAGCTCCGCGGGCCTGGTATGATACTCTAACGAAGTTCTTGTTAAAATCAGAATTCACACGAGGTAAGATCGATTCCACTCTATTTATCAAGAACGAAAAGGGTCATATTGTTTTAGTACAAGTGTATGTCGATGACATCATCTTCGGTTCTACTAATCCTCAGTATGCTAAGAACTTTTCCAAACTAATGGGACAATTTTTTAAAATGAGTATGCTTTGTGAGATGAAAATCTTTCTCGGTCTTCAAGTTAAACAACTATCGACCGGGATATTCATAAACCAGGCTAAGTACATCCGGGATATTCTTAAGAAATTCCAGATGGAACAGTCCTCACCAATGAAAACTCCCATGGCACCCGGTACAAAGTTACATGCCGATCCTAACGGAAAGGATGTGGACACTAAAATGTACCGGGGAATGATCGGTTCTTTGATGTATTTAACTGCGAGTAGGCCGTATATCATGTTTTCAACTTTTCTATGCGCCCGATTTCAATCAAAACCAAAAGAGTCTCATTTAATAGCTGTCAAATGAATTTTTCGTTATTTACGTGGTACTGCTGATCTTGTCTGCAAACTCGAATGCGGACCACGCGGGCAGCATGATGGATCGGAAGAGCACATCGAGGCATGTACAATTCTTGGCCGATAGCTTGGTGAGTTGGGCATCCAAGAAGCAGTAGTGCGTCTCTACGTCGACTGCCGAGGCGGAATACGTGGTCGCCGTGAGCTGCTATTCTCAAGTCATATGGATGCGGACGCAACTCAAGGACTACGACTTTACATACGTCAAGGTGCCCATCTACTGCGACTCGAAGAGCGCCATTGCCATATCAAGCAATCCGGTCCAGCATACGAAAACAAAGCACATCGACGTTGAAAGAGGTACAGTCGAACTCTACTTTGTAAATACCGAGCATCAGTTAGCAGATAGACGTTGAAAGAGGTACAGTCGAACTCTACTTTGTAAAAACGTTTTAATAATCTAGTGTCCAAGTTAGGTATGCTAAATCTGAAGACTTGATCTGTTTGTGTGCCCGATACACGTTCCATACATCTAAGAGAAACTGTTTTCTTATCATCCGTTGTTCAAACTCCTAATGATTAAGCCTATACTTTCTCGCACTTGTATTCTACTTGTATCAGTTACATAGTTAGATTGAGTCTCTGTATTTATTAGGTAGATTTCGTTTGTTTCATTTATTTCCACGTGTGTTTCTGTTCTTTCCTTCTGTCGTCTAATTTATTTGCTTATATTTGTGCTTTCACGACTATTCATGTGTTCAGGGGGAGCACGAACCGGTATCAGGTAAGTTTACTCTATTGTTGAGGGGGAGTGTCACACACAATTTTCTTTCTAAACTGCCATATTTTTTTGTGTGTGTGGATACTCCCGTGTGCATTTCACACTACGCGCACTTTCTGAGGGGGAGCATATACATGTATGTTCATCATTTGAGGGGGAGCGACACATCATTTTTCCTTTCACTGTGTAAAAGTTTTTTTGTTGTGTCGGTCTCTCCGTTGCACACATTTGCACTATCCGAGGGGGAGCAACGAAGTCCCCATGCTCAGTTTGAGGGGGAGCAGGGAAAATTCTTTCAAAATTCTTATAGTCCATTTTTTTATTGAAAATATGAAAGAACAAGGGAATTTTTTACAATCTTCACAAAGTGTCCGGACAGGTATCCGGACACCCATCTATCCAGATAGGTATCCGGATGACCCACCCGGAAACTTTGTCCCTTATATAAAAGGAATCCGGACTCTCCGTTATTCACTTATTCGGATACCTAGAAAAACCTCTCAAAACCCCTCGTTCACTCTATCATTCGGTCACCCACGCAAATCACTCGTTTTTGTCGATATCATCTTCCAATACACAGGTATGAAACTCCTCGACTTCTATAGATGTTATCGATCCCTCACTCGCACAAATCCTCCATGAATCGACCCATGATTCAACCGATTGGGGTGTCACAAAACCCCTGATAGCATCGGTTCACTTTCGGGCTCAATCCACGCACAAAGGCCCAAAGTCTTGCATCGTAATGCTTCTCTCACATCTTAGATTCGATATAAATGACTAGCTTAGTGATTTGCTTGCGTTTTTAGTCTGATTTGAGAAGCCGTAGGTCGTCCGGATACTCCCATAGTATCCGGACACATTCAAACGCATCCGGACACCTTCATGATATAGATATTTTATCCGGACACCCCCAACGTCCGGCAACCCTAGTTGTCCGGAAACCTAAGGGTTTCCGGTAAGTTCAACTATCCGGAAACTTGAGGTGTCCGTTACCATATTCATCTGGAAACTCCTATTATATCCGGAAACCATCTTTGTCCAGAATGCTTGCTTTGTCCGGAAACTCTCTTCACATCCGGAAACCTTTGATGCCCGGATACATTTTGTCCGGATACCATGGTTTGTCCGGAAACTTTTGTTTTCAAATGAGTTTGTCCGGACACCCCTGTCTTTATCAGTCCAATACCTAGTTATCTCACTGCCAGTCCTCAATCTGTCTCAGATTGAGCCCATTATTGCAAAGGTACGCGCCTGCACTTGATCACTTTCCTTGATTACTAACTTTGGGTCCCCTTTTCAGATATTCCATGTAGGATCAAGAACAACAACAACATCCCGAAGAACAAATTCCTCCTCAAGAGGAATTCATAGACGAAGCCGCCGATAATGCCTTGGTCAACCCTGACCATGGCATCGAGATGGAAGCCAACAATCACCATTTGGACGCCACTGAGTTCCGACCATAGCCGCAACACCGTGTGGTTGTGGACGTTTTACTTGGTCACCCTCTCCATGAGGCCCTCACTGCCACAGTCGACGTCCCCGTACTGTATGTATATCAAGTGTGGCTCTCTGCCCAAGTTGTCATGGCTGCCAACACTCAAACCATCACGGCGCGGATCGACAACCACCCTTTCACGCTCACACCTTACTCGTTCCGCCGTCTACTTTCGCTACCCGAAGCCACTGTCGGTGGACACCAAGGATACGACCCGGCGGTCAACGACACCACACTGTGTGCTCAAGTACGCGCACTTGGATACAACCACGCCATCGATCGACCTTCAGCCTTCAATAGAAAATATCTTGCGTTCATCTGGTACACGCTGTTCACCATCCTGAACAAGTGTCTATCATCCAGATGGAGGGGAATAGACCAGTGCACAGGCGATTTCCTGCGTCTATTTCATGCCGTATGCTACAATAGACACGTTGACTTCGCGATGATTATATGGCGCGAGATGGTTCAAGCTATTCGGCATATCGGAGGTACGAAGCAAAAGAAATTCCTACCTTATCCTCGATTACTCTCTCGGGCCATCAGACACCATATGGAGGCGAATCCGGCAATACCGTGACGCATAAACCATCCGGTATGTCCACCCTTTCATCTACAATATATGGTGATTCGGAACCCGTCCAACGCCATAGCCATGCCCTTACCTGAAGCCCTACTGGCACACGCGGACCCCAATGCACCGAGTGTGGTAGAATATAGGAGAGAGTTAGCTGCTCCCATGGTCCAGCCAGCGCCGGCGGGACCTCCCCAGGGAGATAGACCCGAGCGACATGAGGGTCCTATGACAAGAGGAGGCAGGGACCGGGAAGCAGGGGCTCCCGAGCGGGGTGTGTTGAGATTACACGGGAGGGGAACAGTCGTAGGCGGTGCATTGGATCCGCGAGCCGGTACTACCCAAGCCCGACCGAGCCAACAACCAATTCTGTTAGATCTGAAGTTTTGTCAAAAGTTACAAGTGTTGGATCTGAATAGAAGACTCAGAAGTTCTGATCTGAGAAGTCTCTAAAAGATTACAAGTATGAAAGTATGAACTGAAGGGTCAGAGTTCTGAGTAGGAGACTCAGAACTTCTGAGAATGATGAAGAAAATATCACAAGTGCTTGAAGGAAGTTCTGAAGTGCTTAATCAGAAGAATGTTCAGAAGTTCTGAATATGTTATTCAGAACTTATGTCTTGGATACTTTCAGTTATATTCTGTTACTAATTAGGACACGTGTAATTGTTCTATTAGTCTTTGATGTATATGTACTGTAGCTTTAGCTTTTCCTTACAGTATATATAGTTGTTAGAAACTGTAAGCTAACTAATCTTTGGCATAATCTTTCGCATAACTTTCCCGCATATCTTTGTATTCAGCTTTTGTAATCTTTGAGAGATTCTCTCTCTAGATCTGTAATCTGTTCTTAATTGAATACAAGTGCGTTGATCCAAATCTCTATCATTTTACTGTTTGATTGTTCATATTTGATTGTAAGATTGAATCCTGGTTTGTACAATTGGTATTAGAGCCAATCAACAAACAAATTCATTCAAGATCGTGTTCTTGAGGGTTTCTTGATCGCATTCTTGAAGATTTCTTGATCAATTCGTCAATTGATTCCGCTGCTACTCACAATTCTTGAATTCTTTGTAATTCTTGAATTTGTTTTACGTTTGTTCAAGAAATTCGATTTTTCTTTTTGTTGAATTATCTTACAATCATGTCTTCGAAAGAATTTCTCTCAATGGGACCTGAGACGAAACCCCCTGTTCTTATTCCTAACGAATATCAGCAATGGAAGATTCGTATGATACAATTCTTGGATAATATCGATGAGAATTTGATGATCTCAATACGAGAAGGTCCAATTGAAGTTTATGTCGATGTTGCTGCTACACCTGCAACTGATACAACTCCAGAGATTCCTGCTACTAAGGTGAAGAAGAATTTTTCACAGTACTCAGAAGCACAGAAAACCAGACATGCAATTGACAAAAGAGCTGTTATGCTGTTGACTTTGGCAGTTCCCAATGAGGTTTTTAATAGGATTGATAGTGGAACATCCGCAAAAGAAATGTGGGATGAACTTGAAAAGCAAATGCTTGGCACTGCAAAATCAATTCAAGCAAAGTTAAACCAATGCATCAATGCTTATGAAAGATTCAAAGCAAGAGAGTGTGAAAGTTTAAATCAAACTTATGAAAAGTTTTGTACTATTTTGAATGACCTCAGGAGGAATGGGTTGAAAAAGACAAAGTCTGAAATTAATTACAAATTTCTGAATTCTCTTAATTCAGAATGGTCATCTTTTGCAATCAGTCTTCAAATGAATAAAGATATGTGTGAGGAAGATTTAAATGATCTATTCTAAGTTCTAAATCAACATGAGGATTCGGTTAAGCAAGTAGTGGAGGAGAAGAAACGTGTTTCTGATCAACTAGCATTACTTTCAGAAAGAAAATCTAAGGTGATCAAAACAACAAAGAAATCGGTATTTTTGTCTGAAATACCAAAGTTAGAAGAAGAATCTGATGAGGAGGAAGGATCAGAGGAAGATGCTGATATCAAGCTGATTGCAGAAAAATTGGCCTTGTTGACTAACACGTTCAACAAAAGATATGGAAAGAATAAGTTTCAGAGTAAGTACAGAAGGGAACAGGGGAGTTCAGAAGAGAAATATAAGAAGAAAGAAGATAGAGAAGAAAGTAAGTTTGAGAAGAAAGAAGAGAAGGAAGAAAGAAAAGAGAAGGATTTGTGTTTTAAGTGTGGAAAACCTGGTCACTTTGCCAGAGAATGCAGAGTGAAAGTAGTAAAAGATTATGAATACTACACAAAGAAGGATCAGCTGGCTAAGAAAAGAGATAATGAGATTGCAATGTTGGCAGAACAGGAGAACTGGCTATATTATACTTCAGATGAAGAGGATTGCATTCACTTTTCTCAAATGCAAAGTTATATGGCCAAGATGAAGAATGAGGATGATTCTGATTATGAAGATGCTGATTCTGAATCTTCTACTGAGGTACATTCTGCACTTGAAATTGATTTAATGACTCAAAATGGCAATATGAATTCTGAATTTGTTAAACTCAGAAAACAAATAAATGGTGAAAGAATTCTGGTTAACAAGTTCAGAACGGAAAAAGAGATAATTAAAGAACAATTTGAAGAATCTGAAGTTGAGAAACAAAAAGTCAAAAATGAGAATTCTGATCTTTTAAAGAAGATTTCTGAATTAAAAAGCCAATTTTCAGAAATAAAAGATGAAAAGGTTGATTTACAAATTAAATATGATATGTTACTTGAGGAAAGAAAGAAGTTGTACACAAAAATCAAAGAGTTGGAAGACCTTAATTTGAAAAGAGGTCAAACTCAACAAACCTTGAATCTTCTCACTAGCAATGTTAAAGACACAAGATTCTATAATCCAAAAATGGGTTTAGGTTTGGAAGAAAATGTTGTTTTGAAAAGAGCTCCAACAAATCTTTATGGTTTTGATAAACTACAGGTTCCTAAACCAAAAATCCCAGAGATTGTTGAAGTTTTTGTGAGACCTGCTAGTTCTATAACAAGTTCAGATAATCTACAAAAATCAAGTCCTGTAAAAGGAAAAGGAACAATTTATGAACCACTAATTAACTTGGAATCTAGGAGAATGTCGGATGCTTATGTTATTGAGGTTGCTAATGGTCACAAATTCGAGGCTAAGGGTGTAATCTTAGATTGTACTTTAAATCTAGCCGATAAATTGTTTAGCGTTGATCTTATTCCTATCGAATTGGGGAGTTTTGACATAGTTATAGGAATGGACTGGTTATCTAAGAATCGAGCGGAGATTTGCTGTTTTGATAAGTCGGTTAGAATACCTTTGCAAGACGGAGGAACCCTAGTAATACAAGGACACAAAGTTGGAAGAAGCGTAGAGTTGGTGTCAAGTATTAAGGTTCGTAAGTATTTGAGGAAGGAATGTGTTGCATTTTTGGCACTCGTAGACGAGAAGAAGTCCAAGGAAAGGCAAATTCAAGACATTCCCGTGGTAAAGGATCACCCGGAAGTGTTTCCTGACGAATTGCCAGGACTGCCCCCGTTTAGACAAGTTGAATTTCAAATTGACCTTATACCCGGAGCAGCGCCTGTAGCTAAGGCACCCTATCGTTTAGCACCTGCCGAAATGCAAGAGTTGTCCAGCCAACTTCAGGAACTGTTGGACAAGGACTTTATTAGGCCAAGTTCTTCACCTTGGGGAGCTCCAGTTCTGTTCGTTAAGAAAAAGGATGGATCGCTGCGGATGTGCATCGACTATAGGGAATTGAACAAGCTGACGATCAAGAATCGTTATCCTCTTCCTCGAATAGACGATTTATTCGACCAGTTGCAAGGCGCAACGTATTTCTCTAAGATTGATCTTCGATCAGGTTATCATCAATTAAGAGTTCGAGAGGAGGACATTCCTAAGACAGCCTTTAGGACACGTTATGGTCACTATGAGTTCTTGGTTATGCCTTTCGGTTTAACCAATGCTCCAGCAGTATTCATGGATTTAATGAACAGGGTATGCCGACCATACCTTGACAAGTTTGTGATAGTGTTTATAGATGACATTCTGATTTACTCTCGAAGTAGGGAGGATCATGAGCAACATTTAAGCGTAATTCTAGAACTCCTTAAGGAATAGAAATTGTACGCCAAATCCTCTAAGTGCGAATTTTGGATTAGAGAAGTACACTTTCTTGGGCACGTAATTGGAGAAAAAGGAATTCACGTAGATCCAGCCAAAGTAGAAGCCGTTAAGAAATGGGAAGCTCCCAAAACGCCAACAGAAATTCGTCAATTTCTGGGATTGGCAGGGTATTACAGGCGATTTATTGAAAATTTCTCCAAAATCGCTAAACCACTCACAACACTGACCCAAAAGGATAGTAAATTTATTTGGGAGAATCACAAGAGAAGGCATTTCAACTTTTGAAGAAAAAGTTGTGCAATGCACCGATTCTGGCGTTACCGGAAGGAACCGATAACTTTGTGGTATATTGCGACGCGTCTCATCAAGGATTAAGTTGCGTATTAATGCAAAAGGACAAGGTGATAGCATACGCTTCGCGACAACTGAAAGTTCCTGAGAAGAACTATACCACACACGATTTAGAGCTCGGAGCTGTGGTTTTTGCTCTAAAGATTTGGAGACATTATTTATACGGCACTAAGTGTACCATCTTCACCTATCATAAAAGCCTTCAGCATATTCTAGACCAGAAAATGTTGAACATGAGACAAAGAAGATGGGTAGAACTACTCAGTGATTACGATTGTGATATTCATTATCATCCAGGTAAAGCCAACGTAGTGGCTGATGCCTTGAGTAGGAAGGAAAAGACAAAACCGTCACGTATACGAGCAATATGAGGCACTGTATGGACGCAAGTGTCGATCACCTCTTTGTTGGTTGGAGATTGGAGATAGACAATTGTCTAGTCCAGACATTGTACAAGAAACCACCGACAAGATCGCAATCATCAGGGATAGACTCAAAGCAGCTCAAGATCGTCAAAAGAGCTATGCTGACAACCGTAGGAAACCGTTAGAGTTTCAGATTGGAGATAGAGTATTTCTGAAAGTATCCCCTTGAAAGGGAACCGTCCGATTTGGAAAACGAGGAAAGTTGAGCCCTCGATACATTGGACCCTTCAAAATCACCGAAAGAATCGGACCAGTAGCATATAGGCTGGAATTGCCAAAGGAACTAAGTGCAATTCACAACACCTTTCACGTATCCAATCTGAAGAAATGCCTAGTCAACGAGGAAATAACCGTACCTTTGGAGGAAGTCCAAATCAATGAGAAATTGTGCATGGAAGAAAAACCAACCGAAATACTTGACCGAGAGGTCAAGCGTCTTAGGCAAAGCAAGATTCCAATAGTGAAAGTTCACTGGAACACAAGGCGTGGACCTGAGTACACATGGGAACGAGAGGATTACATGAAACATAAGTATCCTCACTTATTTGCTAAACAACCGGTTACGGACGAAAGTTCTTGAATTTCGGGACGAAATTCTTTTAACCGGGGGAGACTGTGACAACCGTCAAAATTGCGTTCAGGTTAGAACTGCACTAATTATGTCAGATACAGTTATTCTATGTCACACTGTCTAGTTTTAGCAGTAAACCCGACACAGTAGGGAAAATTTAGAAATCCAGTCTAAAATCCCTCAATTTAGGAAATTATCCATACATCTCATAAAATGCCAATTAAAAACATGAATACACTTAAATATATATATACTTATATACATATACCTTACAAAATAAATACTAGCAAATTAAACTAGTATTATTATTAATAACAACTAATTAAAAATGTTTAATAATTTAATTAATTAAAAGATTTAAATAAAAATTTAATTTAAATACAAACACAATCATTTTATACAAAACCACACTCCACACACTCCTTTCCCCTCTCCCCAAAACCGGCCACACACACACACACCACCCTAACCTCTCTTTCTCACTCCATAAATACCCCCTCTCCCTCTCCATTTTCACTCTTCACTCACCTCACAAACCCTTCTCTCAAAACCTCCATATTCTCTCAAGAATTCTCCTCTCCAAGGCTTCCAAGATCAGCCACATATCTTCAAGAAACCAAGGTAAAAACATTTTTGTAACTTCCTTTAATCATCCTCCTACAACTTTCTCTTCTCTTTCAAAGTTTTATCTTCTTAAAACTCTAAGTTTTCATCTTCTTCTTGCTAAATCCAACTCTAGGCGATCTAATGTTTGTAGATCCATCACCATGACATCTTGCATGTCATTAAAAAGGGTGATGAATCCATAATCAAACCCATATTAGTGACCTAAGAATGTTTGGTATGCATGTGTTTACAAAAGCTCAAAAACAACAAATTTTGGAAATGTTTTATCAAGATAAGTGTTCTTGGTTCCTTGCATGTTGCTTGGGATGATTAAAAAGCAAAGATTTCATCTGAAAATATGTGATTTAGTTGAGTAAAAATCGTGTCTTGACAAAAAGAACAAAATCTTTTGAAGAACCAATGAGAAAATAGCTTTTATATAAAAGACCTTTTTCATCAGCTTGCTGTCAGAAATTTCTACTGACTTTGCAAGGCCATAACTCTCTAAAAAATGATCCAAATACAGTGATTCGTTTTCTGGAAATTACTTTTATGAGTTGGGAATCAAACCCCACTGGAATCACCGAAAAATATTAAGTTTTGAACCCTCAAACAGTTTTTACAAAAACAGTGTGCAACAGCTACGTGTTTCTGTCACTGTTTTTGTCAAGTGTCATTTTATGTACTTATGTTGATCCAAAAATCACAAGTACTTGTGTGTAAAATATCAGAACCTAACAATCTCTGGAAGTTATCCAAACAGTAACCGAAAGTGACTAACAAATTCTAACTACTAACAACTATATTGTATACTAGCTATATGCTATCTCTTGATCCTTTTCCTCACCTTTGGTGATGAAATTGTGGTATATTATACATATATTACTTATACATACTTACTACCCTAACTCTACCCATTGCACCATTTGCATGGTGGAATGGTAGAATATATCTATACGTATTTATTCACGCATTTCATTTACGCATCTAACATCTAACATCTAACTTCTAACATCTAACTACTAACTTTTCTTATCTTTTATGATGGAATTGTGGTACATCCATACATAATACACATGACCTAAACCATATTTACATATGGACCTAAACATTTATTTTTCGTTATCACCTCTACAACACTTCGGTAATTTTAAACCATCACATGTAACGTTCTTTCTAAGTATGAACTATTAAAGAACATTTAACAACATACAAATTTAACAACAAAGGCATTTTATGATGAGATGGAGATTTAAGTGACCAAAGTCTAGAACCTAGAATCTTACTAGTGTCCTTACATTCGTAGGATCGAAGTAGGATCTCATTTCGGAATCACATTACGCATTCGGGAAACACCTACGCAAACCACCGTGAGTATTCATAGCCCCTTTTTACTGTTTTATACATTTTGGGGTGAAAAGCATGTTACTATTATTTCAACATTATCAGTCTTCGTAACCCTTTTTACTGTTTTACACATTTTGGGGTGAAGAACATGATTCAAAACTTTATTCGAAATAAATTGTTTTATTTCCGAACTTTTACGCATGTTTAACGCTCTTTATGGTACATATGCACATGTGAAAGCTTCTAAGTTTGCAACTATCATATACAAAAAGTCCCCAACACTCTTAACATTACTTATTAACTCACATGCGTGTGAGCCATGGTAATTATGGATAACGTTATTTGGTTGACCACCCACCTACGATAAAAACAGGGTGCATTAATTACTACACTGCCATGTTAATGATAGGACATGATGACTCGGGGCAAATGAATACAAGGTCATGAGGCTTAGTAATGGCTTAGTTTGCTACCTCTGAGGCATTACACATTACATTACATTTTTTTTTATATATACCATGAGCATGCGTTACAAAACAATATCGTACAACTTATACTACATTTTTGCGTATACCAACACCTATGAACTCACCAACTATTTTTAGTTGACACTCTCTTTTACATGCTTTTCAGGAAATAGCAAGTAAGGACGCACTTTAGAAGGCATCACTTTAGCGTCATCAAATTATTTCATCATGTCATTGTACTTTACGTTTTTATGGACAAGTTGTATTTTCTTTTAAAACTCGTTGTATTGGTACTATTTTGATGTGATGAGTTGGTGTTGTCTTCTACCTATTGCTTTTGAAACATTAACTGTGACATCCCGTGTTTCCGCTTTAGCGGGGTGTGACATAACTCAAGGTAGCCGGAAACTTCATTGTATCCGGAAACATTTTGTTTAAGTTTTCTATTCGGTAACTTAAGCCATCCGGAAACCTTGGTTACCCGGACAACTCAAGTTATCTGGACACTTCATCTTATCCGGACACTTTTGTTTCATTGATCTACTTGCATCAAATCTGATCCGGACACTTCCAGGTCAGATCACTTATTTGGATTCCTATCCAGTAAGTTCAGTTTAGTCCAATCACTCGTAGAACCTGCATTAGGTCATCACTCTTAGTACCTTGCGTTAGGTTTACACTCTGAATTGATCAACCCGTCTGACGATCACTCCGTTGCAACCAAAGATGTCTACTTCTCGTGATGCTCTCGCAATTGGCACCGACACCAAGCCACCGTGTCTCTATCCGAACGAGTACAGCCAATGGCGAGATAGGTTCATGATCTTCATTGAGTCCAAGGACAACTATGAGAACATCAAGAGAGCTCTGGATAATGGCCCAATTCCCAAGCCAATGAAGGACATAGCTGCAACTTCAACTGCAGTAGCTCGACGTGAGGACAAGACTCTTGCTGAAATGACAGAATTTGAAAGAGGCATGATTGAAGGTGAAAAGCATGCAAAGAGATATCTGATTCAAGCTCTTCCTAATTCCATCTACACTGCCATAGATAGTTACAAAGAGACAGCTAAGGGCATGTGGGACCAAGTAGCCAGAATGATGCGTAGGAGCGTTGTAGGAAATCAGCTGAAGATAAACAGCGCGATAACCAAGTTCGATGGGTTCAAGCAGCGCAACGGTGAATCCCTCACTCAGACCTATGAACTATTCTGTCTACTCCTCAATGAACTGAACAAGAATAAAATTGTTTGTTCCAATACTGAGAACGCTCTAAAGTTCCTCAACAACTTGCTACCTGAATGGAAAGTGTATGCTTCTCATGTCAATCACAACAACTTGATAGAGAACATCAGCATCAATGAACTGTATGAGACACTTCTCCAAGACGAAGATGAAGTGAATGAGCTTCTGGGAGAGAAGAAGAATGAGCCAAAACAATCTGCTGATCCTATTGCCCTCATGACTTCCAAACTAGGGAAATCTTTGGGCAACCAATCCAGACGTGGTCCACAGCAAAGCTCCTCCGAGTCAGAACCTGAAGACGAGAAAGACGGTGATGCTGATGGTGAAGTATCAGACTTAATGAAAGCGATTGCCCTTCTGACGAAATCCTTTCAACAACAACAGTTCTACAAGAAGCCATCTTCCAATAGTCAACGCTAATCCACTTCCTCCAATAAGCATCATGACTATAAGGATCGGTATGTAGGAAAGAAGAAGGTAGAAGAGCAAGATCAATCTGAGAAGAAGGAGAAGACAGAGAAAGGTGACCGGAAGAAGAGAGATTAACCTGTGAAATGCTACAACTGCGGGAAACACGGTCACTTCGCTAAAGACTGCCGTCAGCCTACAGTGAAGAACTCTCACTACTATGAGGCCAAGCTTGCACTGGCCAGACAGAAGGAGGCTGGGGAGGCAATGTTCGCTGAAAATGAGTACTGGCTAGGAAGATCTGATGATGAGGACGATTATGAAGGTGCTGATGCTTTCATGTGATATCAATCGTCTACGGATGAAGAAAAGGCAACAACAAATCAGGTATGTGATTCTTGCCTACAAAACTTCATACTTCAACTGTAAACTATCACCGAAAAGGCAAACTCCCTCAAGGCCACAAATGAAGAACAAAAGCTTGAAATTAGTTCAATAACTAAAAAGCTTAATGTTCAAAAGAAATTAACTGAGATGTATAAGTCTGAAAATGCTAACTTGACCATTAAATGCAAAAATCTGTCATTAGCACCTAAAGACTTACGGGCCAAATTATCTGATCTCCAACGTCAGTTTGATCAATACTTGAATGAGAAAGAAGACATTACTTATCAATGTTCTTCTCTTCAAATTCAACACAAGTAGTATGTGGCCAAAATTCTTGATCTTGAAACCAAACTCCACAAAAGGGGTCAAACTGATCAAACCATTTTTTTGAACAAACCCAAAGAGTTTACGTACTTCAATAAAGAGTGGGGAATCGGATATGATAACCCACACTACTTAAAGAAGGGAAGATATCAAGTTCCAACCCTGTATGATTTTGCTTGCTTTGGGTTAGATAAAAAGTACCCAGAGTACGCAATTCAATGGACTGGTCCTCTTGAAACAGAAAAGGGGGAGGAAACCGAGGAACATAAACGGACACAAAAACGAGGAATTCAACTTCCATTTTGTTATGAACCTTTAAACTACTCGTATCAAAAGGACAAAAGGTACCTTTCCAATAACTACTTCGACTCCTACAAGGTAGCTAGTCCCAAGGATTCCTCCACAATGGATGAGGACCTAGCACCTGCAACCAAGACTGAGACGGATGAGTTTAAACTCTATGTTCCCCCTCTCATCTTGGAAGCAAAGATAGTCGAGTTGGAGGAGTCCATTGAGAAAGAAAGATCAACGTTTCAAATGGAAAGACAAGTATTACTTACAAAACTTGAGAATCTACAACCGGTCAAAACCGAAGTTGTGTCTGGTGAAGGACAGGAAATCCTTCGGAGTGAAATCAATCGACTCACATCACAACTGTCTGCCTTGGCAACAGAAAAGATGAAAGAGTACACGAGAAATGGTCAGCTTCAAGAGCAAATTGACCAACTGCAATCTGAAAAGCTTTCCTCAAATTCATCCGACACGTCTTCGTGCAAAGCTTTCTTAGGCAAGATTTCTAGTTCACAAGACGGTCAAGATTCTCAAGACGAGAGTGTTTTAAGGAATTTAAACTCTGATTTTTTCTTAGCTTCCGCACCAAATTCCCCAAAGCACACAAGCACAAAGAGTTCCTCGCCTTCCTCACCTGATCCTAGTCCAGTACTTCCCAAGATAGATTTTTCAGAGTACATGAACTCCGAAGGTAACTGTGATGAATAGTTTGAGTCATTCCCCTTTGACAAACCTCTTCCAAGCCACACTGATTTTTTATCTCATGTGGTGAATCATACGGTCGATTTTTAAAAAGGTCAATGTTCTAACACAAAGGTCCCAGCTGTGATCAAGATTTCTCAATCAAAACCAACTTCTAAACCAGTTTCTAAAAGGCAATCACATCCGAGGCAAGAGACCAGACCTTTGCCAACCAACAATACTGTTCCTCCTAAAGTCACTAATCATTCTGTCCCTGCTGTTTCAGATAAAAATGGTCGCGCAAATAAAGAAACACCAAAGTGGCTAAAGAGGGAATCTGTCAAGAAGGATGCGTGAAAGTCTTCCCCACCTGTTTTTAATTCTAGAATAGACAAAGACAATTATGCTTGGAATCATTGGAACCATTTTGATGTTTCTTTTCCCGTTAAAGTTAATTCTCTTAATCAATTGATTCGGTTATCGCATGATTGTTTATGTTGTTCTAATTGTGGTTGGAATGATTTTGATGATATTCACAATAATGATTGGTATGCGCCTTATTTTGTTGGTATGTTATTTCATAAGCGAAAACCCCACAATAATAAGCACAAACACCAGTCCCAACGGGGTATCAATCAAGTGGTTAAACCACATCGGGAGACTCACCCCATTCCTACACGAGTTGCTCCTACTGGGGTTAAACCGGCACCCAGGTGGAAAGCTGCCACAAAATATGTTCCTCCTAAAGGTGTAAATTTTGCACCAAAGAGGAAACAAGTGCCAAAATCAGTCCCCTATACCGGTGTAAATCCTACACCTAAAGGAAAGCTGGGACAAAGCAAGCTTCCCCACGCAGTGCCAAATCTAACCCCCCAGGACCCAAACAAATTTGGGTACCTAAACGTCACTAATCTTGTTTTGTAGAACGGTCATGTGTGGTACTTAGACTCTGGATGCTCCAAGCACATGACCGGAAGGAGGGAGCTTCTCACGAACTACAAAGAAGAATACTGCGGATACGTAAGATTTGGGAATAACGAGAAGTCGCCGATCGTGGGCTACGGCGACATCGTACAAGACAAGATAACAATCAAGAAGGTATTCCACGTCGCAAGATTAGGACACAATCTCTTCAGCATCGGTCAATTATGCGACAAGGATCTCGAGGTCAGCTTTAAAGCCACAA
The DNA here is from genome assembly GCA_033807775.1 of Saussurea involucrata. Taxonomy (NCBI): domain Eukaryota; kingdom Viridiplantae; phylum Streptophyta; class Magnoliopsida; order Asterales; family Asteraceae; genus Saussurea; species Saussurea involucrata. Next base: position 97,594,820 of record CM066319.1, read on the forward strand.
GGTGTAGAATCCTCAACAACGACGGAGAAGAGCTACTGGTTGGGACTCGAAAGACCAATCTCTACACCATTGACCTCGCAGCAATCAAATCCGACAAACCTGTCTGCCTCTTGTCAAAAGCCGACTCTGATCAAGTTTGGCTCTGGCATAGACGTCTTTCACACCTCAACTTCAGAAGTATCAATCAACTGGTGTTAGGCATACACGTCAAAGGTGTGCCCCAACTTCCGTTCGTGAAGGATCGTCTCTGTGGGGCATGCGAAAAGGGAAAGATGAATCGCACATCCCATCCGCTGAAGGCAACTCAGAGCACATCCCGGACCCTCGAACTCATTCATATGGATTTGTGTGGTCCAATGCGTGTTCCGAGCATCAATAAACGCAAATACGTGCTTGTGATGGTGGACGACTACTCACGCTATACTTGGGTGATGTTCTTACGCTCGAAGGACGAAACTCCGGAGCTCATTATTGATCACCTGAAGACTGTCCAAAAGAACAAGTTTCAACACGTTCAGTCCATCAGAACTGACAACGGGACGGAGTTCAAGAATCAAAAGGTGGATGACTATCTGAGGTCAGTGGGCATCACACACACCTTCTCTGCCCCACGCACTCCTCAGCAAAACAGAGTGGTGGAAAGACGGAACCGTACTCTCGTTGAAGCTGCCCGCACAATGCTTTCCCAAATAAATCTACCGCTATATCTCTGGGCTGAAGCGGTGTCTACGGCATGCTACACGCAAAACCGCTCTATCCTTCTCAAGCGGTTCAACAAGACGCCGTACGAGATCATGAATAATCATGTTCCGACCATCGGCTACTTTCACGCCTTCGGGTGCACTTGCTATGTGCTGAACGACAAGGATGATCTCGGGAAATTCAGCCCCAAGGTGGACGAAGGAGTTTTCATCGGATACTCCACACAGGCTAAGGCGTATCGCGTTTACAACAAACGGACCAAATCCGTTGTTGAAAGCATAAACGTGACATTCGACGAAGCCGCTGATTTGGCTTCGAGTTCGGGATCTGCACAAGCCACAGTAAATCCGAATCATGCATCTTCATCGAATGCTGACTCTTCTGATATAGATTTACTGTTTCAATATTTTTGTGATGACATACTTAACTCTTCTGCTCCTGTCTCAGCGCAACCGCGACTTGAAGCTGCTCGCAATGAGGATTCGGTTGCTTTATCTGGTCCGCCTCCTTCTACGAGCACACCATCAACAACAATAGAGACAGCTCAACCGTCATCTTCAGATACGCATGCACCTGGTACTGTAACCCCCCGGAGGAACCTATAATATCGGAGATCGCTCCTACTGATTCGTCATCTGGTACAACTGATGCTCAACCTCTGCACTCCTCCGAACCAGAAGTTGTTCAGCCATCGACGAATCCTCTCCCACTTCCTCTAAGAAACAAGACTGCTACTCTTGAAGCGGCTCAAGACCTTCCATCTGGTTCGTATGTGGATCCGAACGCATCTCACTCTACCTAGCAGCCGCTTCCGCACTCCACCAAATGGACGAAGGCCCATCCCCTACATCAGATCATCGGTGATCCATCGACTCCTGTTCGTACACGAGGCGCTTCCGCCAATTTCTATCTATTTTCCGGCTTATTGAGCAAGATTGAGCCGACGAACGTACGCGAAGTGCTCGAAGATCCAGACTGGATCATAGCCATGCAAGAAGAGCTAAATCAATTCGAAGCTCTAAAGGTATGGCGACTGGTTCCACGTCCTAAGCACAAGACGGTAATCGGCACCAAATGGATCTTCAAAAATAAAAAGGACGAAGACGGAATCGTTGTTCGCAACAAGGCGCGTCTTATGGATAAAGGGTACCGACAACAAGAGGGGATCGACTATGATGAGACCTATGCTCTGGTCGCACGCATCGAGGCAATCCGTATGTTTCTCGCTTATGCAGCGCACAAGAACTTCACAGTCTTCCAAATGGATTTGAAGACAGCCTTTCTTAACGGCGACCTCCAAGAAGAAGTTTACGTGTCGCAACCCGACGGGTTTGTGGATGACTCGAAGCGTGATGATGTCTACATCTTAGACAAGGCACTATACGGCTTAAAGAAAGCTCCGCGAGCATGGTACAACACACTGTCAAAGTTCTTGTTAGAAGCCGAGTTCACTCGAGGCACCATTGATTCTACTCTGTTTATCAAGAACGAAAAGGGTCACATAATTCTAGTCCAGGTATATGTCGATGACATCATTTTCGGTTCTACTAGTCCTTTATATGCAAAGAACTTTGCCACTCTCATGGGAATTTTTTTTAAAATGAGTATGCTTTGTAAGATGAACTTTTTCCTTGGTCTTCAAGTTAAACAACTGTCGACATGAATTTTCATAAACCAGTCCAAATATATTCGGGATATTCTTCGGAAATTCCAATTGGACCAGTCCTCACCAATGAAAACTCCCATGGCAACCAATACAAAGCTTGACGCCGATCCTAACGAAAAGGTTGTCAACACCAAATTAATCGGGGAATGATCGGTTCTTTAATGTACCTAACTGCCAGTAGACCGGACATCATGTTCTCGACATTTCTTTGCGCCCGTTATCAGTCAAACCATAAAGAGTCTCATTACAATGCCGTTAAACGAATTTTTCATTATTTACGTGGTACTGCTGATCTTGGCCTTTGGTACCCGAAAGAGACAGGTTTTGGCCTATCCGCTTACTCTGACGCGGATCACGCGGGATGCACGTTGGACCGCAAGAGCACCTCGGGACATATTCAGTTCTTTGGAGACAGCCTGGTAAGTTGGGCTTCGAAGAAACAACAATGCGTTTCAACATCAACTGCTGAGGCGGAGTATGTAGCCGCCGCAAGGTGTTGTTCCCAAGTAATCTGGATGAGGACGCAACTCAAAGACTACGGCTTCACGTATGTCAAAATCCCGATCTACTGTGACTCAAAGAGCGTAATTTCCATATCAAGCAACCCGGTACAACATACGAAGACGAAGCACATCGACGTTCGGTATCATTTTATTAAGGATCACGTCGAAAGAGGTACAGTCGAACTCTACTTCGTAAATACTGAGCATCAGTTAGCAGACCTATTTACCAAAGTCCTGGATGAAAAACGTTTAAAACTCTTGTGTTCAAGCTAGGTATGCTAAATCTGAAGACTTAATCTGAATGTGTACCTCTTACAAGTTCCATACATCTACGAGCAACTGCCTACTCATCATCTGGTGTTATCACTCCTGATGGCTGGGTATACACTTTCTTGCACATGTATTCTACTTGTCTTAGTTACACAGTTAGATCTTAGTCTCTGTATTTATTAGGTAAATTTCGAGGATTTCTCTTTCTTTCTTCGTGTGTTTCTCTTATTTTCGTTCACTATCTCTGTGATTTCACCATATGTTCTTGTGTTCAGGGGGAACACCTTGCGGTATCAGGTAAGATTCCTCATACTTTGACGGGGAGCGTCACACACATTTTTTTTCTTCAACATCAAAAGTTTTTGTGTGTGTGGACACTCCTGTGTGTGTGTTATAGTCATCATCCGAGGGGGAGCGGCACAAGTTTCTTTACAAAAGATTTCACAGTTATTTTTGTCTGCCAGACCCCTCCACTGCACTCTACTGCACTTTCCGAGGGGGAGCAAGGGTATACCCATGCTCAGCTTGAGGGGGAGCGAGAGACAATACTCTTCCAGTCCAACATCCTGCAAAATTCTAACGCAAAACAGGATTTTTCTAAGTTTTCCGGACAAGATCCGGAAAACTCTTGGTTTCCGGACAGAATCCGGAGCAGATAGTTCTCCGGGTCGGATAAGTCCCGGATCCCACCCGGGTATATATTGGTATCCGAACTTCTCATACTTCACTTATCCGGATATCGCAAAACCCCAAACCCTTTTCTTTCTCTCTCTCGCACACGGACTCCTCTCGGATCGATGTTTCACAGTGTTTTTCGTTCCCAAAAACCAGGTATGTTCCTCGATTGTCACTGCTATTCATATATCTTCACGTTTCACACACTTTGCACCGCAAACCGACCTCTGATTGGGTCGATCAAACAGTGACCGAAACCCTCAAGGGTTTTTCGTCGGTTTAGCTTTAATGGATGCGATTCAAGGGTTGTCAATACTCCATTACGCTAATATTTGCTTCTGGACAACTCTTACGCACCTACCACTTGATTGTGATCTCCTGTTTGCCAATATGAAGATTGAGTCTTCGTCCGGACACATTCGTCGTGTCCGGACACCTTCAACATCATGATGATCCATCCGGACGCTACCATCACCCGGAGACCTAGTTGTCCGGACACCTTAGGGTTTCCGGTAAGTTCAACTACCGGGTAGTTTGGTGTCCGGACTCTAATGTTATCTGGAAAAATTGTGTACCTGGGAACCTCTGTCCGGATTAATCTTCTTTATCCGGACTCTCTCATTACCCGGACTCCTTTAACACCCGGACTCCCTTGTCCGGAGTCCCATTCTCATCCGGTAACCTCTTTCTTTCCGGAAAACTTGGCATTCCCATGTTTGTCCGGACACCCCTGTTGGCAATTTCAGTACCTGTTTTGTTCCTACCAGTCCTCGATCTGTCTCAGATTGAGCCAATCACAGCAAAGGTACATGCCGACAATTGTTCATCAATCTCAGTAACTAACTGTGCGTTTCTTTTACAGATATTGGAATGGCAGATCAACAAAATCCACAACAACCTCCGGAAGAGCAGATACCTCAAGAAGAGGAAATCATAAACGACGAAGTAGATGCTGCCTTGGTTGACCCTGACCATGGCACCGAGATGGAGGCGAACAATCACTACCTGGATCCGGCGCTCTTCAGACCCAACCCTAACCACCAGGTTATACTGGATATCCTCATGGGCCATCCTATTCGTGAGGCCCTCAACTGCACTACCAACGTCCCGTTGATCTACGTTCTTCAAGTGTGGTTCACGGCACAGTCCGCACGGCCGGTACTTAACAAACGAAAACGGCGATGATAGACAACCAGCCGTTCACCCTGACGCCGGTCTCCTTTCGCCGACTCCTTTCTCTTCCGGCTGCCGACGCCGTAAGACATGAACGGTACGATCCTACCGTAAATGACGACACACTATGCGCACAAATCCGCGCGCTCGGCTACAACCATGATCTTCCCATACCTTCAGCGTTCAACCGGAAATATCTAGCCCCCATCTGGTACACCTTGTTTACGATTCTGAACAGGTGTCTATCCTCTAGATGGAAAGGTATAGATCAGTGCACCGGTGACTTTCTACGCCTAGTTCACGCCGTCTGCTACAACCGCCATGTCGACTTTGCCATGATCATCTGGCGTGAAGTTGTTACCACCATCTGACACATCGAAGGAACGAAACAGAAGAAGTTCCTCCCGTACCCGCGTTTCCAATCGTTAGCAGTGCGTCAACACATGGACGCTAATCCAGCGATACCCAGACATGCTGCACATCCGGTATGCCCTATCCGCCATCTTCAGTTCATGGTTATCCGCAACCCATCCAATGCGGTAGCCATGCCCATCCATGAAGCCCTATTAGCCGTCGCTGATCCCAATGCACCAGGGGTAGTTGCTTATAGGGGAGAGTTAGTTAATCTCATGGTCCCGCCAGAGCCGGAGGGACATGCTCAGGGAGATAGACCCGAGGGACGTGAGGGTCCGAGGATGAGAGGTGGAAGGGCCCGACAAGCAGGTGCTGTCGGGCGGGGTGTGTTAGTTGTGAAAGGAAGGGGAGCGAGTGTAGGTGGTGCAGCGGGATCGCGACCCGGTTCCAGCCAACCCCAATCTAGACCCGCACTTCATTCCTCGACTGAACCATATGTTACCGAACCCTCTTCCCCACCTCACCAAGTTGAAGACGTGGTTTCTGAATCCACGGACTCCGATAACGGACCTAACCCATATTTCACTGTTGGAATCCCTCTTGACTCACCTCCTCATACTGGAACCGGAACTATTATTAGGACATCTGAGGGAGAACAAGTAGAGGAGTTAGATCATGCGAGGCGGAGAGAACTGCGTTCAAAGTTGAACAAGGAAAGAACGAGTCGTAAAGAAAAAGAGGCTCATGAGCGACCCCAAATGAGTGACATCCGGGTAGCCACATCTGCTATCCCGTCTCATTTGTTGGGACGGGGTATTGAAGAAGCCTTCGTGGACCCAGCGGAGCAAATGCACGACCCCCTCAGCCACTCATCCATCTCTCAAAAGACGGATGTTTCAGTCTCACACGGGGAAATAGCACAACTTCCACCGGTCTCTCACTCGGAGAGTACTGGTGTTGAAACAAGAGATCAGCAACCCCCAGTCTCGACTTCTTTCAGTGCACCATCGAGTCTAGATCCACTTGTTATTGAAGATTCTTTGACTAGGACACTTGATGTGGAACAACACCAAGTCGCGGCACTAAGTAACCCGACCGGAACGTCTGTAGTGTCTATCTGCCGGAACACGAGGATCGGACGGAAATCCTACCACATCTAATATCACGCCAACTGTGAACGTAGGTGGCTCTACCCTCGCGGTAGATGTCTCAACGGGTAACCTAAATGGTCCCGGAGTTACTAACCTAGACTTTGTGTCACTAGGGTCCCTGGACAGCACCCTTGAGGCTGTCCGCCAGGATATGGAGCAACGGATGCAGCAATATGTAGCCGCTGAACTTGCCAAAGCTATGCGTGCTATCAAAGGTAAATGCCATCTCGTCGAAACTGAAACCGCCCCTGTACCTCCACCGATTCAACCGCAACCTATCTATTCGTTGGACACCCTGAAGACGATGCTATTGGCCCAACTGCTCCAAGAATCAGATACAACCGCCTCTACTAAAGCAGACCTGATCTCAGTTCTCCGATCACAGGTCACTGCTCCATCTTCATCTATTACCACTCGCTTAGACGCCATTGACTCGACCCTCAAGGACTACAACAACGTGCTCACCACGCTGTCTGAGAGGGTCCGCTCACTCGAAGACACATGTAAGAGTCAAACCGGCGGTCTAAAACGTAAGGACGATGACCAGGATGATCCTGATCACCGTGAGGAGGAGAAGCGACAACGCCAAACTGAGACCGAACAGATCCTCTCTGTTGAAACTACAACAGCGGTTCAACAGGAACCCCCAACTGCGGCTGCTACATCAGAAGCTCCTGAAGCCGAGTTGACATTAGCAGATATGGTAATAGATATGGAGATATCAGATGAAGAAGACCCGACAGTTGAAAAGCCCGAGGGTTCAACACAGGAACTGGTCGATTTTGACTCGTCAGACAGACCGATACTGGACATGATAGATCCAGATTGTGAAGCCAACCCGGAGACCGAAGATGCATGGTACGAAAACGCCGCCAGTGCCGTAAATCTCCAGGTAAACTTGGTATTCCCCACTAATGAGGACGACAACATTGACTATGATCAGTTCCTGCTCTAAAATTTGTATGGAACATCCCCCGTTCACTATGCTCAACCCGCCGGAACATCAACAACAAGACCCGAGTCTACTACTTCCGATCTTCCGACAACTGCTCCTCCCACGACAGCTTCTGATCTTCCTCCCTCTCCTCAACAGCAACAAATCCGTTGGGAGAAGATCATGGTACTTATCCCTCATCTGGAGGAATCTTTGAAAAAGCTATTCGTCCACAAGCTTCGCCCGACCGAGCCGACCTTCTGTCTGGGTATTTACAACCTTAACCCAGAATTTCAACGCCGATATATCAGCACAATGCAGCGGTGTCTTCCAGTCAACCAGGGCAGAACCAAACTTCGGATCACAGAGGTAATCAGTATCTATTCAAGACGCATTATGAGAATCGTCTACCCATCATATTTCATTGTTCGACGTGAAGATGGGAACGAATGGAAATTTTCAGAAGCTGACTTCAAGAACCTCCGACCGCTCGACTTTTTGGTTATTCTGAAAGACTTACGTACAAGAACCATCCGACCGCTAGAGATTACAAAGGCGCTCAAAGATGTTCGTAGATACCTGGTCCGCACCATCATGATGTCTTATCTAACAGACTTCCAAATGGCTATCGAGAACAAGGCGAAAAAGGTAAATCTGATCAAGCCGAATCTGGATGCCCCTGAGCTGAAGATGTATCCCGAGAACTCACTGCATCTACAACCTGAATTTGGGATAGTCTACATCAACGAACAGAACAAAAAGAAGTTTATGCGTTTCAGTCAGGTAGACAGATTTTGTGACGACACGCTTCTAAAGGTCAGAGATGCTCTTCGAAAGATTATTCAGCACAAGTCTGAGAATCCAAGGTATTCATATGTTCCGAATCATAATGAAACTATTGCTCGGAATGCCTTGGAAATGATTGAAGATCACATCGACTATCGCCGCGCCATCAGATTATTTGAGGTTCACTTCGCGTTGCGCAAACGATACGTGTTCAACTGGCGAGAGCTAGAGCGCGAACTCGAACTTCAAATCAAAGGGGGAGATTGTTAGGGCAGGTTTTATAGTTGATTTAAAGTTCAAGGGTTAAATTGTATTTGTTTAAATTAGAGCTTATTAGTGAACGGGCCGTGGGCTTGTTAACCACGGGCCCGATGTATTTAATGTGTGATTCTCTCTGAAAGTTAATGAAAGGGATGACCAGTTGAAATCATCTCTTTAGCTTTCCAACTCTTATTGTAAAATTCTCTGTGAAAGTTAATGAAAGGGATGACCAGTTGAAATCATATTTCTTATTGCTTATCATATTCGATTTCTATATTGTTGCACGGATCTGGATTTAACACAAAGCATATCAGAATTCAGAAAAGAAAACTGTTTTGATTCCTCAAACTCAGATAAAAGGAAAGAAGATTGAAAACATTTCTCAATCTAATTCAAAAGAAAAGAAGAAAGAAAATATCCTTCAAACTAAAGAAAAGAAGACTGAAAATGTTTCTCAGTCTCAACCAAAAGTTTTCAAAAAGAAAAGAAACAATTTTGTGAACAGAAAATGTTCTGACTTCATAAAAGTAAAAGGAAAGTGGTGCTTAAAAGAAGATTTTGAATGGAAAGTCAAAGGAACTTTTGTTAAATCAGATACCAAAGCTAACAAAGATGGACCCATTCCAGAATGGGTACCTAAATCTAACTGATTGTTTTTGCAGGGCTGTCATGTGTGGTTTTTAGACTCTGGAGCTTCAAGACACATGACAGGTCATAAGTCTTCTCTGACAAACTTCACAGAAAAGGCTGGAGGAGCAGTAAATTTTGGTAAAAACAGCAAAGGACAAGTCAGAGGTTTTGGAGATTTAACAAAAGGAGATCTAACCATTCAGAAGGTTTTCTATGTTGAAGGATTACAACATAATCTGTTCAGCATAAGTCAGTTTTTGGATAGTTTATGTCAGATTAAGTTCAGCATTACAGGTTGCATGATTTTAACTGAGAATGACATAAAAAATTTCTGGGCCAAAAGACATATGGACCTATTTGTGGTTAATTTCTAAAAAATACAAGCATTAACCCCTATATGTCTATTATCAAATGCAGTTGCTAAAGAATGTTGGCTTTGGCACAGAAGATGTTCTCATTTAAATTTCAAGGATCTGAACAATCTGGTTAGCAAACATCTGGTCAAAGGATTACCAAAGATCAAGTTTGAAAAGGAATCATTATGTTCAGCATGTGAAATGGGCAAGATGAAGAAAAGTTCTCATAAGATAAAAATGGACTCATCCTGCAAATCACCATTAGAAATGCTACATACAGATCTTTGTGGTCCTATTTCAGTTCAATCTATGGGAGGAAAGAAGTACATGCTTGTTATTGTGGATGAATATTCCAGGTACACATGGGTTGAATTCTTAAGAGAAAAGTCAGAGGCTGCTATAACACTGATTAATTTCATCAAACGAATTCAAGTATTCTTACAACTTCCAGTCCAGAAAATCAGAAGTGACAATGGGACAGAGTTCAGAAATGAGACTCTTCAGAACTTTTTGCAAAGCCTGGGGATTTCTCATAACTTTTCAGCTGTCAAAACTCCTCAACAAAATGGTGTTGTTGAAAGGAAGAACATAACTCTAGTTGAAGCTGCAAAAACCATGTTGGCTTATTCAAATCTTCCAACCTTCCTATGGGCTGAAGCAATAGCCACTGCTTGTTTTACATAGAACAGAACATTGATAAATAAGAGACTAGATAAAACTGCTTATGAACTGATTAACAAGAGAAAACCACTGATTAAAATTTTCATGTTTTTGGATGCAGATGCTATGTTCTCAAAGATAGAGTAAATCTTGGAAAATTTGATAAAAAGGCAGATGAAGGATACTTTGTTGGGTATTCACTTACTTCCAAAGCATTCAGAATCTACCATAGAAGAACCAAGAGAATTATTGAAAGCATCAATGTCACCTTTGATGAGTCAAGAATAAAGACTTATGAACAAAATAGTTCAGAACTTAAACAGGATAAGACAAAAATGACTTCTGAAACAGCTTCTAATCCTAACTGTTCAGAACTCAATATATTGTTTCAGGATGCATTTCTGGAACTAACTTCTGTATCTTATGCATATTTTGAAAATCCAAAAATGGTTGAAGAAATGAAAAAGGGAACTTCAGAAGTGGTTCAAACAACTGTAATTTCTGATACAGGTCCATCTGAGGAATGTCCAACTTTGATCAATACAAGTAATGAAACTTCTGATCCTAGTACTCAGAATTCTGGACAAGCCAATCAGAATTCTGACCAAGTTACTCAGATTTCTGAACAAGTGTCTCAGAACTCTGAACAAGTCATTCAGAATTCTAACTCTACTACTCAGAATCCAAACTCGGATGTTTCACCTCAACAAGTATCAGAACAAGGGGACAGTTCAGAATTACAAGCAATCATTGATGAGAATGATACAAACAACAATTTTTTAGAAATTGATGTGCTTCCTAGTTCAAACAAATGGACTAAAGACCATCCTATTCATCAAGTGATAGGAGATCCATCAGTATGAGTTAAGACCAGATCAGCAACAGCAAATGAAGCAATGTTTGTAGGATTTTTTAGTGTAATTGAACCTAAGAAAGCCAATGATGCCCTAGAGGATCCAGATTGGATTTTAGCAATGCAAGATGAATTGCTAAAGTTTGAAAGAAACAAAGTCTGGAGACTTGTTCCAAAACCTGAAGGAAAATCTATTATTGGAACAAAATGGGTATTCAGAAACAAGAAAGATGAGTCAGGTGTTGTGGTAAATAATAAGGCTAGATTGGTTGCAAAGGGATATTCTCAACAAGAAGGAATAGATTATGATGAGACATTTGCACCTGTGGCAAGAATAGAAGCAATCAGAATATTCTTGGCATATGCTGCACATAAGAACTTCAAAGTGTACCAAATGGATGTCAAATCAGCTTTTCTAAATGGTATACTTAATGAAGAGGTCTATGTCTATCAACCAGAAGGTTTTATTGATCCTGAATTTCCAGATCATGTTTATGTTTTAGATAAGGCATTATATGGTCTAAAACAAGCACCAAGAGCCTGGTATGACACTCTTACTCAACACTTATTAAAATCTGGTTTCAAGAAAGGTAAGATTGACACTACTTTGTTCATAAAGAAAAAGGGTGATGATTTAATTCTGATTCAAGTATATGTAGATGACATAATATTTGGTTCTACAAGTGCAGAGTTATGTACTGAATTCTCAAAAGTCATGGAATCAGAATTTGAAATGAGCATGATGGGAGAATTGAACTTTTTCCTTGGTCTTCAAGTTAAACAATTACCAACTGGTATTTTTATAAATCAAGGAAAATATGTTAAAGATATTTTAAAGAAGTTTATGATGTCTGATTGTGCTTCTATGAGAACCACAATGGCAACAAATATAAAGTTAGATGTTGATCTCAATGGAGTTCCAGCAGATAACAAGATTTATAGAGGCATGATAGGATCTCTTCTTTACCTAACTGCTAGTAGACCAGATATTATGTTTGCTACTTGTTTTTGTGCTAGATTTCAATCAAATCCAAAAGAATCTCATTTGCTAGCTGTTAAGAGGATCTTAAGATATCTGAAAGGTTCACCAGATTTGGGCCTTTGGTATCCAAAAGAGACTGATTTCAAATTAACTGGTTTTACTGATGCTGATCATGCAGGAAGCAGGTTGGACAGGAAAAGTACATCTGGTGCTTGTCACTTTTTGGGAGATAATATTGTGAGTTGGGCTTCAAAGAAACAAAACTGTGTATCCACATCCACTGCTGAAGTAGAGTATGTTGCTGCTGCTACCTGCTGCTCTCAAACTTTGTGGGTGAGAACACAACTCATGGACTATGGATATCAACTCAACAAAATTCCCATATATTGTGATTCAGAAAGTGCCATTGCAATAACTCAGAATCCTGTTCAGCACTCAAAGACCAAGCATATTGATGTAAGGTATCAATTTATTAAAGACTATGTTGAAAAGGGAACTATAGAGATGCACTTTGTGCATACAAAGTATCAATTGGCTGACTTGTTCACAAAGCCTCTTGATCACAAAAGGTTTACTTTTCTTATATGTAAAATAGGAATGCTTAATCTCACAAATTGATTACATTTGCTAGTTTTCAGAAATGATAAAGTTTTTCTAAGTAAGATTCTTTGAGTAGTGTACTCAGAACTCTGAGTCTCTTATTCAGAACTTCTGAGTCTTGAGTTCAGATCTTCTGAGTCAATACTTCAGAAATCCAACTTCAAATCTTTTTAAATTTTGATTAGGTTATTCAGAACTTCTGACTATCTTTAAAAAATTCATTTCTGAGAAATACAAGTATTTCGATTCTGTAGATTATTTTTTTCTGAATATGTGTTTGAGTATATGCTAAAGTCTAATATGTGTTTGAGTATATGCTAAAGTCAAGGGGGAGCATTGATATTCTTCAGAAATCATTCCAAGATGATTAAAAGGTTTGTATTCTTCTCTTATCACTAATCATTCTAAGGAGAACAAACTTTCAATGATAAAATATTTATATACTTGTTCAAAACTACTTCTGAATGTTTCAAAAGTTTTCAAATTCAGATGTTAGATTTTAAATGATTTTTCAGAAATCACAAATCATCATTAAAAGAACAGAATATTGATGATAAAATAATTTTCTATCTGTTCAAACTGCTTCTGGATGATTAAATGTTTTATATTAAGTCAAAAGTTGTTTTTTAAATGAATTTTGTTTCCAAGGGATTTTCTCTGAACTGTATACTCAGAACTTCTGAGTATGCTTTCTCAGAACTCTGAGTGTGTTACTCAGAACTTTTAACTTGTGTTAATTTCTATCAAGTAACACGTGTCAGCTTCTTATTCAATTGAAAATGCCACGTCTTTTCATTTTAATATCCTTTGTGGCATTTCACAGTGTTTGAATCTGTTATAACTTTGACAAAAAGCGCCTTTTCATCGTTAAATCCTTTCAGCTTCGCGGATTTTAAATAGACCTTAAAATCCCTCTTTCAAATTTATTTGAAATCCAAGAGTGAAAAGTGAGAAACGCACAATTCCTGAGTTCATTGATCTTGTTTTCTTTCAAAACTCCACATTACGATCATGTCTGGTTCAAGGAGAAATAGAGCCATTTCATTACATTCATCAAAATCATTGTTTGAATCAGAATCAGCTGATGACGAAGTTCAAAGACCTGAAAATAGAGTCGTAGATGAAGGGGTAATAGGAGATAACATTGTACAAGGTAATGTTGGAGGAGAAGCAGGGGATGAACATATGGATGAATCATAGGGAAACGCAGATGAGGAAAATGAGAACAACACGAACAAAGTGCAGTTAGGTCAATCATGTCAGGAAGACCTAATCATGGTGAAAGGATTGTTCCTGAGAGAGAGTATTTGAGGCTATTGGAAAACAATTGTGTGTTATTGTTTGATGAAAGCAGATTTAAAGAAGAACATAAGATAATCATGGAGTTATTGAAGTATCATCCATACAAAAAGTTGTTTACAAAGAAGAAATCGGCTCCTGTTCAGTATATACAACAATGGTGGAAGCATCTAAGGCTAGAGGGAAATAAATTTGTATCTGAAGTTGGGGGAGTTTCTTTGACTTTGACTATACAAATTTTAAGAGATATGCTGAATTTACCAGATAAAGATGATTTAGAAGGAAGATTAGATTTTGAAGATTCTCCATTGACAGAAGAATTAATTGCTGAATTTATGATATTGGGGTATAATGAAGACTTGAGGACCCTAAGTTTGTTCAGAAGAAACAAATTACCACCAATTTGGGCTTGTTTGTTCAACATTGTAAATAAATGTTTATCTGGGAATAATAGTTCCCTTGATCAAGGCTCAAGGCAAATTCTGCAAATATTTCATGGGTTGGTGAAAAACAGACATTATGATTATATTGCAATTCTTTGGGAAGATATGAAGAACACCTTTGAGAAGAATCAGAAGGCCATAGAAAAGAAGACAAGGGATACTCCACTTACATATATACCTTATCAAAGGTATTGGCAGATTATGATTTAGTATGCTATGAGAGAAAACAGAAATATTCCAAGAAGAACAAATGAGGAGCATGGTCCAATTTTTTATATGGGTAAGATGATTTCTAGTTCTAAAAATCAGAATTTTCCAAATCAAAGACCTCTTCCAAGGTCTCTTAGGCAGTATATTCCAAGGGACAGCGAGATTTTAAAATCTTATTGCACCTCAATGGGACTTGAACAACCTCAAGACCCTACCCATGAGGAACAACCTGAGATGAGAGGTGAGGGGTGAAATCAAAATAGAGAGGGGGAGAATGTTCAAGGGGGAGAATGTTCAAAGAGAATAGAGAGGGAAAATTCAGAGAGATTGGTTAGTATGGGAGTTGAAAAACAGATAGAGTGTGGTGAGGATGAGAGATTGTTAACAGAATCTCAAACAGAAAGAGATGGTTCTGATCCAGCTGAATTAATCCGAGTAGCCACATCTACTGTTGGTTCACAACTCTTGGTGACTAACATTGAAGAAAACACCATGGACCCAGTGGTGGAACTTGAACAACCCATCCCTAGCCACTCAGAAGTATTTCAACATACTATTGTTTTAATTCAAACAGGGGAACCATCCCAAACTCATTTGGAGGGAGGTGATAAATCCCAACCTATTCTTGAATACTTTGAGTCTGGATTACACAGTAATATCCAATTTGGGCCTGAATTTTTTTTCAACACTAGCACATCACAGGAATTTCGTATTCCTGTAACAACATCCATAGACACTCCTAATATTGGTTGTAAAGGATTGGATGTGTTAGAGCATTATTGTATTCAAGATTTACTGTAAAAGTCAATGTACTGTATGAGTCTATACAGTATTGTGAATGCCTTTATACCTTGTATGTTATGGGTATAAATAGGCTTGTCTAGACCATTTGTTAGCTACACTTCAAAAAGCATTTGTAATCTTTTAGAAACCTTTTGTAATCCTTTGAGCTCAATACATGGATGACATATTTGCTCTCTAGATTCTCTCTCACTACATTCATATCTTATTGCTAGAGATCTGGGATTTCACAATTGGTATCAGAGCTAAACAGAAGATTCAAGCAGATCGAAGACCAAATTGAAGAATTTTTACACTAAAGCTGAAGAATTCGGATTGGGTGTTCATCACTATTCATCACTGTTCATCAAGAATTCTGACCCTTCTTCATTTACTATTCATCCAGATTTCATCTTTTCTTTAAATTTGATCTTTTGGATTGATTCTTGACATCATTGCACTCGGATTTGATTCCTGAACATCTTTAATTCTTGGATCAACACCAAAATCTGCACAGAATTTGCAGATCTGAAGCAAAGAAAGACAACTCAAGTCTGCACTATCAAATCGAGAATCTTCAAGAGAAAGTAACAACTCTTCAAAAAGAAAATGCCGATTTGAAGAGTAGAGAAGAAAAGAGAGTGAAGTGGAACTTAAAGTTACATGCTCAATTAAAAGAAGTTAAAGATATAGGGAAAATTTTGGACAGTGAAAATGCCGATCTAAAGAGAAAACTGTCTAATTTTTCTTTTGAAGAAAAGAAAGTTTTTAAAGAGAAAGAAAGAGACTGAGCTGAAATGTATAAAACTTTCAAAACAAGTTTCAGACTTTGAGAAAGTTTTATTTTTAGAAAAAGACAAGCTCGAAAAAGAAAGAGCTAAATTTGAAACTGAACGAAATTTTTTTGACATTAAAAGTTCTGAACTTTCCATAAAGGAAAGAAAAGATTTCACGGAAAAGAAAAATCTCTTTGAAAAGGAAAGTAAAACCCTTAAAAAGAAAAATATGGAAATTTTCAAAGAGATTACTGATAAAAGAAGGTTTTTGGAAAAAGATTTTGAATCGGAACGTGTATATTTTGAAGATGTGATTCTTAATCTTACCAAAAGATTATCTGGTTTATCAGCTGATATTATGAAGGATCAGTTGATCAAATCTGATCTCCAAATGAAATTTGATCTAATTTCTAAAGAGAAAAATGTTTTAATAAACAAAGTCAAAGAACTTGAAGACGTCATTTTTAAATTTGATGTCTCAAAGCAGGCTAGTCATAATTCTATCTTTCAGACTCCATTTGTTGATTCAAATGATTCTGAATGTTCTTTTAAAACTGCTTCAAGTTCAAGTTTTAAAAACATTCCTTCTAAACAATTTAAAAGATCAACAGATTTCTCAAAAGGTCAGATTCGTTCTTCTAATCTTTTCTATAATCCTCCGTTTGATAAATCGGATGATATTGTTAAAGTGCCTAAAATTAATACTTCCAAATCTGAAGAAGTTCCAGTCTTCAAGAGGGTGAAGATGGAATGGAGAATCAAAGGCACAACAGTTCCAAAGAAAGATGTGCCAAAATCATCTGTATTCACATCAAATGCCAAGAAGAACAATGCGCCAAAAGGTAAATCTTCTGCTAAACTTAATCCTATTCATTCTGTAAATCATCTGATTAGGTTGGCACATAAGAAAATATGTTGTTCTTACTGTGGATCAAATGACTTTGTGCATAAAGATTATACTTCTTATTGGTATGGTTCTTACAGTATTCCTTGTAAGAAATCTACACCTAACCCACTAGGACCCAAGTGCCATTGGGTACCAAAATCTGCTTAAACTGTTTTGCAGGTTCTTCATGTGTTGTACTGAATTGTAGATACATACCACACACATGTCTGAAAACAGAAGAGAAGCGGTGGATTTGTTTTTTTAAAGAATATTTGTACCATTAAGGGGGAGACAAAGAAATATGGCTTTTGAACATATCAGTTCAAAACCCGTGCTTCAACGACAATGGCTTCTGGACAAATCAGTTCAGGACCCGTACTTCAACGACTAAGACTTCTAAACAAATCAGTTTAGAACTCACACTTCTCAGGTAATATTCTTAACTGTTATATCTTTTTACTTCAAGGAACGTGGTAAAAGGTAACATTGGATTATATTTTGTTTCTACCACTTTGAAAACTTGAATCTTTACAAATTTAATTCAATGAGATAAAAATTTCAATTTTCATTCAATGAATTAAATGTGTGCTAAAAGATGATTTTACAAGTACTTTTTGTATTATCTGAGTTAGATTTGTTTCAACTATTCACCTCTAAAATAAATCGAAAGGTCAGCAAAACATGAATGAAATTATGCTGAATGCTCAAAGTTATGTGAATCTGGATATATATAGAATATAATGCTCAAAAAGCCTATATGTCAGAATGATGGATGGAAATGAAAATATGGGCAAAGCACTATGTTTTAGAACCAAGTGATTAAAAAAAAAAGTTGCACTATCATTTAGTTTGAAAGTTTGTGCCTGTGGCCTTTCTGGTTTGGGAGAGTAAGTCCTAAGGGGTGCTCGACACCTAGTCCCTAAGATCAACTGGTCTGGGATCGGCTGACCCAAATCCTGCAATAGAACCAGATAGAAAGCCATGTTCTACTGGTACAAATGGGTTTAAGATATATCGATGTGGCCTTTCTGGTTTGGGAAATTAAGTTCTAAGGGGTGCTTGACACCTAGCACCTAAGGCCAACTGGTCTGGGATCTGCTAACCCAAATCCTGCTATAGAACCAGATAGAAAGTCATGTTTAACGGTGTATCTTATTCTTACTAAACTTTTTGATCAAAAGATGCCAATGAGCACAAAATCAAAAGATGCCAATGTGCACAAATCAAAAGATGCCAATGAGCACAAAAGAAAAGATGCCAATGAGCACACATCTCTTGAAACTTGGGAAAATACAAAGTCGCGATAAACCCGTAAATTTGTGAAAATTCTGATTTTGGACAAATAGTGTGAGTAGAGCAAAATATTCTTATATGTTTTAGAATTGCATATGCTTGAAGCTAATCATATTTCCCATGCTAGCACACCAAATAGATTTAATAAAGGGGTTGAAACTGAACATTTTTTAACTTGATATACAATGATGACTTGTTCTTGAATCCAAACACATGCATTTGATTTCATTTGATTGAAAAATCTATTAAATTTCATAAAGTTGAATTTCTTTTGTAAAGTTTTCAAATGATCAAATGTTTGTAGTTATAAAATAAAATTCAATGAATGTTATTTTCCTTGTGTAAATTTGTTTTAAAATTTGTGCTACAATTTCAAATACTGTACGTTATTGAAATATATGCATACTTTCAGGGAGAGAAAATAAATTGCTCCAGAATTCTTATTTTGAGGGGGAGCAAGGTTATTCTGTAAGGAGGAGATTGTTAGCAATACTCAAAGACACGACTGAAATTGAAAATGGTTTTCGATGCTCACCATCATCGAAAAAGGGGGAGAAAAGTTTAATTTCAATTTCATGTCAAAGAATTTTCAAATCAAAGATATTTCAAGTCAACGATTCGTGAACAAAGACTGAAGATCAGGGAAGAAGGATCATGTGAAGTCTAAATATTGCTGAATTTGGTTATCTTAGTTCTGAGTGGTTCTCGGAATGCGCTTACACCTAAAAGTTCAAAAATATAGATGGTTTCGCATCCTTCATGATTCGAATTGTCCTGATTTCGCACCCTTCATGATTCGAATTGCCCTGATTTCGGACCCTTCTTGTTCCAACTTACTTGAATTCGAATCCTACTTGATCCGAATTGAGCTGATTTCGCATCCTCTAGCATCCGAATTGATGGTTTCGGATCTGCCTACATCCGAATTGATGATTTCGGATTCTTAAAGTTAATATGAGAACTAAGGTTCTTGCATCAAGAAGGATACGAGAAGTCACTGTTTGTTAAAGACTGATAAAGCTGTAAAGATCTGTTTTCATGTACAAGGCTTGAAGATAGTTTGATAAAGTGTCTGTTGAAGAAGATTGACTTTACAAAGAGCTGAAGACTACTGTCAAATTTTTTAAATCTTGAATCCAAAGGGGGAGATTGTTAGAGCATTATTGTATTCAAGATTTACTGTAAAAGTCAATGTACTGTATGAGTCTATACAGTATTGTGAATGCCTTTATACCTTGTATGTTATGGGTATAAATAGGCTTGTCTAGACCATTTGTTAGCTACACTTCAAAAAGCATTTGTAATCTTTTAGAAACCTTTTGTAATCCTTTGAGCTCAATACATGGATGACATATTTGCTCTCTAGATTCTCTCTCACTACATTCATATCTTATTGCTAGAGATCTGGGATTTCACAGGATGGAAGTCCTGGTGAAGTGAACATCTCAAAAGCTTCATTACACAGTGCCTCTGTGGAATATGGTGTCTTTGTGGCACCTACAGGCCAAGAGTTCTTTGAACACTTGAAAACTGGACCATTTGTTGATCCAGGTTCACTGTTAGAACCTTCTTAATTTGAAAAGATTCATAAACAAAATCAATTGTTTGGGGAGAAAGTTGAAAAATTGGAGAGTACTGTTGACTCCTTAAAAAATGAGGTGAAGGAGCTCAAGATTTTGTTGGAAGGGAAAGCAAAATCTGTTGAACAAAAGGTGGATGGAATGAAAGTGTTCTTGGAATCTCACAAAAAGGAGATCAAGGATAGTATGTCAGAATTTCAAAGGAGTTAGTAAGGAATATGAATGATATGAAATCTTCATTGTTACAAGCTTTCAGTTCAACATTGGCTAGTGTTTCAAAGCCATTAGCCATCATGCCTATGTATGTAGCTGAACCTGAAGAAGAATCAACTCAAAATTTAAAAAGGAAGTTTGATGATAATGATCCTCTTGATCATCAAAAGGGGGAGAAAAGGCAAAAGCATAATTATGAGGTTAATGAACAAAGCACTGATGAGTTAGAAAATGTTGAAAAGTCAGCTGATATTGACTTAGCAGATTTTGAGATTTCTGATATGCAGTTAGCAGTTGCAGAGGTTCAAAATTCAGAAAATATTCAAGTAGTTGATGAATCAGCAGAAGTGGAAAAATCAACAGAAGCTGAGAAGTTGGTTGAGATTCAGACTATTAGTTCAGATATTGAGGAAGAGATGGAAATGGAAAAGATGGGAAGTGAAAACTCAAGTAAAACAGAGGAATTGGTGTTGAATACAGAGATGGAGATTAATTCTGATGAAACTGAAATTCTTATGGCAGATACTAATCAGAATGATGAGACTGAAAAGATGGATATTTTTGGATCAGATAAGGTTATATCAGATCAAAATATTGTTATAGAAGAAATGACAGATTCTTCTGAAGAATGGTGTGAAATAACTATGGCAGATATCTCTGAAGAAAGATTGATTGAAAGTTCTGAGATTAACACTTGTTTAGAGATAGTTCCTTATACCAGAAGGGAACTTCTTAATTCTGAACTTGAACATAGAAGACTGAATGATATTTTGATAAGGAGAATGCATAGTGAGTTGGGCAGAGCTCTTAACATTCAGAATGTTCAAAGAGTTATCAGATTGGTGAGGCCAATTGACTTGTTGGGAGAAGAAGATCACTCTGTAAGATACACAAAGCAGTTTTTAAAAGACATTGGAGAATATTTCTTTGAAGATGTATCAGAAGAAGATCTTGTGAAAGTTGAAGACTTCTTTATGCCTTTCTACACTTACAGAAGGCCAATTGTGATTCCCAGAATTGATTTACCCATTCTTGAAGAACCTTTATGTGACTTTATTGTTGAAAGAGAAGATACACCATTGGCAAATAACTTGTATGTTAGTATTTTCCCTGAAGACAATTATGAATCTGTCTACTGCAAAGATGATGAGTTTGTTGACATTGAAAATTTTATTGATGGATTCTTGGATGAGAGGATTCAGATGACATATGTGGAAGCTTCAAACAGGTTAAGAAAGACTGATGAAAAGCTACATGTTCAGAAAAGAATTGTGAAGGTGTTAGACTTTCTAAGTGAAGAATTTGGTGGTCTGAGATATGTTAATCTGAATGTATTAAAAGAAGGAAACTTAAAGGTGAACATGACAAGTTTTGATTTCCACAGATTGTTCTTGGAAGATCAAATTTTATTGGTGAAATTCTTTGCTGGTACTGAAGATGCTTGGATAGAACTTGAATGCAGAAGAGTTCTGGAAATATATGTCAGAAATCTGTATTTGTATGATTTTCAGTTGGCAATTGAGTCAAGGAAAGAGAAATGTAACTTGACAAGTCCAATTAAAACTCTTGAAGTAATAAGCAACTTTGATGGATTTGTGAGTGAAGAAGTTAGAAATGAATGATTTATTTATTCAGAATTCAACCAAGTCATTCTATTCAGATTGAATGATCTAGTAAAGTATAGTGATGTGTCACACCCCGCTAAAGAGGAAATACGGGATGTCACAGCTAAAGATTTCATTGCGTAAGGTAGAAGACAACACACAATCGTCATTGCGTAAAAAGTTTACAAATGATACATCTTGTTCCAAAAATATAAATTTTGTCCAAAACACAAATCGACATGATAAGGAAAAACGTGTTGAATGCAGCTACTTGAGGTGCCTTCTAAAGTTCCAATCGTACTTGCTATTTCGTGAAAAGCATGTAAATGAGAGGGTCAACTATTGAATAGTTGGTGAGTTCACAGGTTTTATGAGTACATCAAAGTTTGTCATAGAAACAGTTTTAATCCGCACGAGTGGATATAAGTTTGTTATAGAAAACAGGTTTAATCCGCACGAGTGGATATAAGTTTGTCATAGAAAACAGTTTTAATCCGCACAAATGGATTGAGTAATCGGTTGTAGTTTCAAAGCATCTTTGTAAATCCGCACAATGGATAAAGATTTCAGTTGTCAACATGCGCAAGGTATAGTATCGTATGCAATATATGTTAATGTAATGAGCCACTACCCAAACCTACTGACTGTTCCACGCCCCTTACGTCCTACCTCAGCGGTGAAATCATTTCACATGGGTAAGACCATTTAGACACATGTTCCTCACAAACATGATAAAGAAGACGGTAACTATGCACTAGCGAGGTGAGTGGGGTGTCAACCAAATAACGTTATCCATAATATACCAAGCGACTCGCACAATGAGCTAATGGGTAATGTAGAATCACCGGGGACTTAATAGCAAAACTCAGAATCAACTAACATAAGCATACATACCATAGCGCATAAGTATACGAAGAAAATATTCAGTATTTTGAATAAACAGTGAAATCGATGCGTAATAAAATCGTGACATGCTTTTCACCCCAAAATGTATAAAATAGTAAAAAGGGGCTGTGAAAACTCACTTGATAAGCAGTAGAGTCCGGGAATCTCCCACAAGTATCCCGAGATGATCCTACTTCGAACCTATGAACGTAAGGTCACTAGTAAGTTTTTGTCTCGATGGTTCGGTACTAATTATCCAAATCGTCATAAAATGCCTTGTTGTGTTTTAATATTATAAACGTAACAATTGTATACATTGTTCTTGTGAGATTTAATGTTTCCGAAATTTCTTCACAATAAGTAACGAAAAGGGTTTAAAGAACGTACATATATATATAGTACATGTATATATATATATATATATAAACCGAAATTTTATCGTAAGAACGATAAAGTTAAGGGTTTTAAATGTAAAAGACAAGTATTTAAAGTGCATAGTATATATGTATATTCCACAATTTCATCATAAAATGATGAAACGGGATAAAGAATAAATAAATTGCGTAAATATATATAGATATATTATATATATGTATATTCCACAATTTCACCATAAAATGATGAAATGGGATTAGAAGTTATTCTTAATAATAATAAGAAATTTGTCCTTTGCTGTCCAGAATTTGGTGTCATTTTGTGTCCAACTTTGGATAACTTCCAGGTACAATTTGGTCATGATATTTTATGTCTAGGTATTTCAATGAGTTAGGAAACTTTTGGCATAAGTTTCATAATTTTGGGAAGTGCTTAAGTATATGAAATAATACACGACGTAAAACCCGACAGAAAACGTTGCTGTTTGCGCACTGATTTTGTGAGGACTATTTGGTAAATGAAATCTTTGAGTTTTTGAGTGAAACCACTTGGGTTTGAATCTTAACACAAAAAAATGATTTCCAGAAAAATAATCACTCAATTTGGGG
The DNA here is from genome assembly GCA_033807775.1 of Saussurea involucrata. Classification (NCBI taxonomy): domain Eukaryota; kingdom Viridiplantae; phylum Streptophyta; class Magnoliopsida; order Asterales; family Asteraceae; genus Saussurea; species Saussurea involucrata. Next base: position 97,618,328 of record CM066319.1, read on the forward strand.
TTATATTGAGTGAGATATGACCCATTGAAGTGGGGTGTGGAATCTGACAGCAAGCTGTCAAAACCACACTTTGTGCATGTGCTCCTATATTGACTTTTTAATCAAAATCTTCTTCCTTTGCATGCAAAATCCGATTTGACCCTCTTCCATACACTTATTTTCAGTTCCAAAACACATTTTTGATCCATTTAAAATACATGCAAGTTACCCATCAACTCAACTTTTATAAACCCTTGTAAAAGACTCATTTTGAAGAATGTTGATGTTCTTGCCAAGAACATCAACATGCAACTTAAAATTTTGCATTTTGAGCTCATGCATGTTTGTTTAAGTATGTTTTTAGTGATTTTCAAAGATCCACTCATGAAACTCTTGAACAAAAAGTAGTGGATTTCTCAAGAAAACTACATGCATGTGTTTAAAAAGTTCATCGTTGGTCTTAACATAGGTTTGATTTTGGATTCACCACCCTTTTTAATAACAAGTAGATGTTATGGTGGTAAATCTACAAACATTAAGACTTGTAAAGATGATTTTAAAAAAATGTTTAAAGAAAGTGTAGAATGAGATGAAGAACATTCATCAAAATGCAAGAAAGTGAAATTAACTCAAAAGAGTGTGTGTGGATTTCACCCAACACACTTGTATTTACCTTGAAATATTTTTATCCCTTGAAGGAAGATGATTGAGGGGCTGAAGTTTGGGTTGAAGATGGGTGAAGATTTGAAGATGGAGAGAGAACGAGATGAGAGGATTCTTTTAGTGAGAGAGAGAGTAAGATGGGTTTGTGAATGAAAATGAGAGACTTAGTTGCATACATATGGGGTAGAGAGGGGGGGGGGGGGGGGGGTGGTCTCTCATAAGGGGGGGGGGGGAGGTGATAAAAATAAATTTGTCAAATCTTGTATTTTTTGATTAAAATTTAAATTACAAGTATTTTTCATAATAATTAAAATACAAAGTAATTATATAAAATAAAGTATTTATATATAATATGATTGAAATACATTAATTATCAAATATATAAATACTTGTAGTATAAATGTAGGTTAAGTTGGCATTTTAGGAGATTTATGGATAATTCCCTAATTCAAGGATTTCTTAGGCAAAATTTCTCGAATTCTCCTATCGTATCGCGTTTACTGCTAAAATTGCACTATGTCATGAAAAGATGATATATCCAGTGTAGTTCTAACCTGAGGTATAAATTTGATGGTTGTCACAGTCTCCTCCGGTTAGAAGAATTTCGTCCCGAAATTCAAGTGTTACTAGCGTTAACAGGTTTGCTAGCAAAGAGATGAGGATACTTTTGGAACATGTAATCCTCCCGTTCCCAAGTTGAAAGTGCAGGATCTATTCTTACAATCAATATAGAAAGAAGTAATTGAGAAATTGTATGATCAAGCCCAATTGTATTCAATGATGCACAGAATTACAGATCTAAGAGAGAGATAACCTCAAAGATTACAAGGAATGAATACAAGTAATATGGGAAAATCAATCAGTTAGCAACATAGAGCTAACTACTATTTATACTGCAACAAACATCTTAAAGCTACAGTACAAATAAGAAAGACTAATAAGAACATAACACGTGTCCTAATTAGTTTATAAAATACTAAGTAAAGTATCTTGTCATAAGTTCTGAACAGGTAGTTCAGAACTTCTGAACATTCTTCTGATAAAGCTTCTCAGATCTTCTGACTCCTCTACTCAGATTATCTGAATCTTCTACTCAGACCATCTGACTCTTCTTATCAGACATCTGACTTCTCTTTCCACCGATCAATACTTCTGTCTTCACAGTCAGACCTCTGACTTCTCTACTCAGAACATCTGAGTCCTCTTATCAGATCTTCAACACTTGGTTTATTGACAAAACTTCAGATCTAACAATATCCCCCTTTTTGTCAAATAAACTTAAACTTTGCATCATCTAATTCTTTCAGAGCAGGAACAATTTTCTGAAGTAGCACATTCCTCAGATTAAGCCTCTTATCAATCTTGTCAATAATTTCTTGAATAACTTCAACTTGCTGATTTATTGCTTCTTGAGTTATGTTTGCTTCCTTTACTTTCAGCATCTTTTTCTCCAAATTGTGCTTTATGATCCTTAAAGTTCCAGAACAATATTTTGCAGTTTCCTTTGCTCTGAAGAAGATCTTTCCACTTTTGTTCTTCAAAAATACTCCCAGATCTGGATACTTGTGAACACTTCCAGTCTTTAACACCTTTTTCTGCTCATGATCTGTATTGGGATTTGCCAGATAAACACATGACTTTTGCAAATACAGAGCTATTTGGAAATCTGTATAGCAATGCCACCTTAAGATATAGAACATGGCCTCAATCACCACACTTCTTGCCTTCCTTTCATTTCTGTCTTTACTTGACTCTTTAAAACATAGAAAGCTGTGTAATCTGTAGAAGTCAACCACTGACAGTTTCTCAAAATCTGCATCAGTAAAATAATAAACCTTGCCATCTTCTCTCAAAACTTCAAAGGATAAGTACTCCATCTTTCTGAATTTCTTAACCTTCAATTCTCTGATTCCAGTGATTAGAAAATCTGAGTAAACGGCTTGCTTTGTTTTGCCAAGACATCTTGATTTTTCAGCCAACCAGATCTGAGTCTCCTTAGACCTATCATAATACACATCCAAGAATTGTACTTCTTTTGGTTTGAAAAACTCAGGCAGATCAAATTCAAGAAAGTATCCATTCAGATCAATGAATATTTCATCTTCTTTGGGTTCAGACTGTTCAGCTTGGTCAATATTAGTTATCTGCACATTCTGAGGTGTTGTGTCCTGAACTTCTTCAACCTCATCTGACAAAATTTCATTCACTTCATACTCAGCTGGGAACACAAAATCATTATGTAGAATCTTTTTGGGATTCACCTCAGATAGCAACCATTCACTACTGTTTCTGATTTTTCTTCTAAAATCCAACCTCCTCTTCACACAGTTTATGCATCTCTTCTTTAAACTCTCTTTTTCAGCATCCATACTTACTTCCATTCTAATCAACAACCAATTCAGAGTTGCATCACTGTGCTTCACCAACTCTTTTAATCTGAACAATTCAAGTCTTTCGTGAACCATATATGTGAACCCTTCTGTCTCCATTCCTTCATTCACAAAACCCTTCACATGCAGATCAACTTCTGTTTTCTTTGTGGGAGAACTCAGATTGCACTTTTCTTTTCTTTCTTCGATAGCCAACTGGAAGTCATACAAGTATATATTTCTGACATAAATACCCAGAAGTCTTCTGCATTCAATTTCTATCAAGGCTTCTTCAGTGCTAGCAAAGAACTTGACTAGAAAGATCTGATCATCAAGAGTCAATCTGTGAAAATCAAATGTAGACATGGAAACCTTTGTATTTCTTTCTTTCAGTATTTCCATTCTAACGAACATTAAACCATTGAATTCATCTTGTTGAAACATCAGAACTTTCTCGATTCTTTTCTGAATATGCAGTTTTGAGTCAGGAACTCTGAACATGTTAGAAGCTTCTGAGTAGACCATCTGAGCTCTGTCATCCATAAAACCATCAATGTTACTTTCCAAAAGCTCATACTCTCCTTCTGTGTAGTAGAGATTATCATATATTTCCTCAGGAAAAATATCATCATGAAATTGTCTGGCTAATGGCACATCACTTAACTCTAGAATGAAGTCACACACAGGTTCTTCTAGTCTTTGCAATTTAATCTTTGGAATCTCAATTGGTTTTCTGAATACATATTCAGAAGGCATAAAGAAGTCTTTCACTTTCACATACTCTTCTTCTGTATTTAACTCATCACAAAAGTTAAACCTAAAATCATCTTTAAAATCCTGAGTGTAATCCACAGTTCTGTCTTCTTCTCCCATTAGATCAATGGGTCTTATCACTTTTATTCCTTTATGAATTTTCTGAACACTCAAAGCTCTGACTACTTCATTATGCATTCTTCTGATCAATTCTTCATTCAACCTCCTTTCTTCTGATTCAGACTCCATTGCCCTTTCACTGTTATAAACCACAATATCTGTACACCTGTTTACCACTGTACTTTCCACTATTTCTTCTATTCTCAAATCAGATTCCTCAATAGCTACAGTTTCATCTGAGTTTCCTTCCATCTCAGTATCCAAGTTCAATTCCTCTGTTTTATCTGATTCATTACTATCAATACTTCCCAACTCCATTTCTTCTGTATCTGAACTGTCAAGATGTACTATCTGAATCATCTCCTTTAAATTTTCCTGTGTCTGATCTTCTGAACTTTTTGTATTGGCTAAGTGCATGTCTGCTATCTCAAAATCTTCTATGCCAATATCATCATCAGAACTTAACCTTTGTCTTTTCTCCCCCTTTTGATGATCATGAGGATCATTATCATCAAACTTCCTTTTCAAGTTCTGATTAAAAGCAACTTCAGGTTCAGCTTCTGCAATAGGAACAGGATCAAGAGGCTTTGAAGTAGAAGCCAAAGATACACTCAGTGCTTTCAATATAGATTCCTGCATACCTTGCATCTGTTTTAACATATCTTTTTGAAAACCAGACATTATATCCACGATCTCCTTTTTGTGAGAATCCAAGGATTTCTTTACATCATCTACCTTGGTTTCAACAGAAATCAACTTTTTCTCGAACACAACTTTCAAATCTGATACCTCATCATTCAGATCCTCCATCCTCTTCTCCAAATTTTCTACTTTTTCCCCCATCTCCTTGTTTTGTTTCTGAATCTTTTCAAATTCTGAAGTTTCTAACAGTGAACCTGAACCAACAGATGGTCCAGTTTTCATGTGCCCAGAGAGCTCATGGCCTGTAGATAACACACAGTCATCTTGTACAACAGATGCACGTTTGAATGAGGCTTTTGTAATGTTCACCTCACCAGGACTTCCATCCAATCCTCGACACCCAACATTAGGCATGTCTATGAATGTTGTTTCAGGAGTACGAAATTCCTGATCTGTGCAAGTGTCAAAAGGAATTTCAGGCTCAATATGAATAGGACTGTGATATTCAGACTCAATGTGTTGAAAAATAAGTTGGGATTTATCACCTCCCTCCAAATGAGTTTGGGATGGTTCCCCGGATTTGTGTGAAACAGTAGCATGTTGAAATGCTTCTGAGTGGGTATGGATGGGTTGTTCAAGATCCACCACTAGGTCCATGGTGTTTGTTTCAATATTGGACACCAAGAGATGTGAACCAATAGCATGTGTGGTTACCTGGTCAAGATTAGCTGGTTCAGAGGCATCTCTTTCTGTTTGAACCTCTGTTAACAATCTCTCATCCTCACCACTCTCATTCTGTTTTTCCTCACTGAGTCTAACCAAGCTCTCAGAATTTTCCCCCTCAAGTCTCTCAGAATGTTCACCCATCTGAACATCCTCCCCCTCTCTAATTCGACTAGACCCCTCACCTCTCTTCTCAGGTTGGTCCTCTTGGGCAGGGATTTGAGGTAATTCAATTCCCATAGAGGTGCAATAAGCTTTTAAAATCTCACTCTCCCTTGGAATATAATTCCTAAGTGATTTTGGCAACAGTTTATGATTGGGATAATTTTCAAGTCTTGTTACTGAGGTCATCTTACCCAAATAAAATGTAGGACCATGCTCTTCATTTGTTCTTCTTGAGATTGTTCTGTTTTCCTGCATGGCATACCAAATAACAATTTGCCAGTACCTTATGTAGGGAATGTATGTCAGTGGAGCATCCTTTGTCTTCTTCTGAATTGCTTTCTGATTCTTCTCAAATGTATTCTTCATATCTTCCCAAAGTATTAAAGTATAGTCATAATGCCTATTCTTCACTAAACCTTGAAATATCTGAAGAATTTGTTTAGAACCTTGATCAGCAGAACTATTTTTCCCTGACAAACATTTATTTACCACATGAAAGAAGCAAGCCCAAATAGGTGGTAATTTGTTTCTTCTGAACAAACTGAGAGTCCTCAATCCTTCATTGTATCCCAACTTCATGAACTCTGCTATTAATTCCTCTGTTAGGGGTAAATCCTCAAAATCTGTTCTTCTTTGTACATCATCTTTCTCTGGTAGATTCAGCATTTCTCTTAGTGCAGAGATAGATAAGACAAATGTCACTCCTCCAATTTCAGACACAAACTTATTATCTTCTAACCTAAGATATTTCCACCATTGTTGTATGTACTGAACAGGCACATTTTTACTTCTTGTAAACCATTTTCTGTACGGATGATGTTTGAATAACTCCATGATAATTCTGTGTTCAGGCTTAAAACGACTTTCCTCAAACAATATAATACAGTTATTTTCAGATAATTTCAACCATTCACTCTCAGGAACAACTCTTTCCACTAGAATAGATCTATCTGACATAATAGAACCTGCAGCACTCTGATCATGTTCAATATTAACGTTTACCTCATCCGCATTTCCTTCAGATTCATCCATTTGTTCATCTTCTTCATCATTTCTTATTGCCCCTTCCTCTGCAACTCTATTTTGTACTTCATCATTTTCCGAATCGGATGAATCCATTATCGATTTTGTAGAATGTAGAGAAATTGGACCACTTCTTCGTATTTCAGACATGATTTAAGAAGAAAACAGATTCAAAGAACTCTGGATTTGATTCGTATCTCACGTTTCGCTCTGGAATTTGAAAGAAATTTGAAATAGGGATTTTAAGACCTATTTAAAATCCGTGAAGTTGAAAGGTTTAACGGAAAAGCGAAATCAATGTTATAACGGAGTCAACACATGTGAAATACCACAAAGGATTTAAATGAAATACGTGGCATTGTCAAACAAATATGAAGCTGACACGTGTTAGTGGATAGAATTTTGACTCAAGTCAAAGATCTGAATAACACGCACAGATGTTCTGATTCCATGACTCAGAAGAATTTTGCCTTGTAACCAAAATGTCTTTTAAAATCAACTTCTGACCAATATAAAACATTTTGATTATTCAGAAGAGGTTTGAACAGATAAGAAATGAAAACAAATCTTTTAAGCATCACAAAATGATTTCCAAAAGAATTTTGATGCTCCCCCTTGACTTGAGCATGCATTTGAGTATTAATGATACATAAAGATGAGATAAAAAGATAATCGAAGAAGCATAATCCATACAGTTGAAGTTATTTGTATTTCTCAAAAATGAATTTTTGAAAGTTAGATTGCTGAAGTATTGACTCAGAATTTCTGACCTTAAGATTCAGAGGTTCTGATCTCAAGACTCAGAAGTTCTGAACTCAAGACTCAGAAGTTCTGAACTCAAGATTCAGAAGTTCCGAACTCAAGACTCAGAAGTTCTGAACTCAAGATTCAGAAGTTCTGAACTCAAGACTCAGAAGTTCTGAATACACTACTCAGACAAGTTTACTTAGAAAAATTTAGCATTTTTAAGAAAAAAATATTTTCAACTAGGCAGATTAAGCATTCCTATTTTACATATGAGAAAAGAAAACCTTTTGTGATCAAGAGGCTTTGTGAACAAGTCAACCAATTGATACTTTGTATGCACAAAGTGCATCTCTATAGTTCCTTTTTCCACATAGTCCTTTATAAAATGATACCTCACATCTATATGCTTAGTCTTCGAATGTTGAACAGGGTTCTGAGTAATAGCAATTGCACTTTCTGAGTCACAATAGATGGGAATCTTATTAAGCTGATATCCATAGTCCATGAGTTGGGTTCTCATCCACAATGTTTGAGAGCATGAAGCAGCAGCAGCAACATACTCTGCTTCAGCAGTTGAAGTGGATACACAGTTCTGTTTCTTTGATGCCCAACTCACTATTTTATCTCCCAAAAAGTGACAAGCACCAGATGTACTCTTTCTGTCCAACCTACTTCCTGCATGATCAGCATCAGTGAAAGCAGTCAATTTGAAGTCAGTTTCTTTTGGATACCATAAACCTAGATCAGGTGTTCCTTTGAGATATCTTAAAATCCTTTTGACAGCCAACATATGTGATTCTTTCGGGTTAGATTGAAATCTAGCACAGAAACAGGTAGAAAACATGATATCTGGTCTACTTGCAGTCAAATAAAGTAATGATCCAATCATGCCTCTATAAAGTTTGATATCTGCTGAAACACCTTTGAGATCAGCATCTAACTTTATGTTAGTTGCCATAGGTGTTCTCATAGAAGCACAATCAGACATTTTGAACTTTTTCAGAATATCTCTGACATATTTTCCTTGATTTATGAAAATACCTTTTGGTAGTTGTTTGACTTGAAGACCAAGGAAAAAATTCAGTTCACCCATCATGCTCATTTCAAATTCAGATGACATGATTTTTGAAAAATTATCACATAATTCTGGACTGGTAGAACCAAATATTATGTCATCAACATAAATCTGAATCAGAATCAAATCATTACCCTGTTTCTTTAAAAACAAAGTTGTGTCAATCTTACCTTTCTTGAATCCTGAACCTAACAGGTGTTTAGTAAGAGTGTCATACCAGGCTCGTGGTGCTTGTTTTAGACCATATAAAGCTTTGTCTAAAATATAAACATGATCAGGGAATTCTGGATCAACAAAACCTTCAGGTTGATGGACATACACCTCTTCATTAAGTTTGCCATTTAGAAAGGCTGATTTGACATCCATTTGATACACCTTGAAGTTTTTATGTGCAGCATAGGCTAAAAATATTCTGATTGCCTCTATTCTTGCCACTGGTGCAAATGTCTCATCATAATCAATTCCCTCTTGTTGACAGTATCCCTTAGCAACCAATCTTGCCTTGTTTCTGATGACAACACCTGATTCATCCTTTTTGTTTCTGAACACCCATTTAGTTCCAATTATAGATTTACCTTCAGGCTTTGGAATGAGTCTCCAAACTTTATTTCTTTCAAATTGAAGCAATTCCTCTTGCATTGCTGAAATCCAGTCTGGATCCTCTAGGGCTTCATTAGCTTTCTTTGGTTCAATTACACTTAAGAAACCAGCAAACATTGCTTCATTTGCTGTAGCTGATCTTGTCTTTACTCCTGCTGATGGATCACCTATTACTTGATGAATAGGGTGATTTTTAGTCCATTTATTAGCACTAGGGAGTACATCAATCTCTGAATAATTGTTGTTTGCATCATTCTCATCAATGATTGCTCGTAATTCTGAACTGTCACCTTGTTCTGACGTATGAGTAGGAGTTGCGTCCAAGTTTGAGTTCTGATTAATGAAGTCAGAGTTCTGATTGACTTGTTCAGAGTTCTGAGTACAAGAATCAGAATTCTGATTACAAGGTTCAGAGTTTTCACCACTTGTATTTATTAGATTTGGGCACTCCTCTGATGGACCTTTGTCAGAAATTACAGTTGATTGAACTATTTCTGGAGTCTTATTTTTCATCTCTTTGACCATCTTTGGGTTTTCATATTCTGCATAAGAATCAGAAATTAGTTCACTAAAAGCATCCTTAAACAGTAAATTGAGTTCTGAACAAATAGGATTAGAATTTGTATCAGAAGTCATTTTTGTCTTGTTCAGCATGAGTTCTGAACTGTCTTGTTCAGAAGTCCGCATTCTGGCTTCATCAAAAGTTACATTTATGCTCTCCATCATCCTCTTGGTTCTTCTATTGTAGATTCTGAATGCTTTGGAAGTTAAAGAATAACCCACAAAGTATCCTTCATCTGCCTTTTTATCGAATTTGGCAAGATTTTCTCTGTCTCTGAGAACATAGCATCTGCAACCAAAAATATGAAAGAATTTGATTAATGGTTTTCTTTTATTTATCAGTTCATAAGCCGTCTTATTTAATCTCTTATTGATTAAAGTTCTATTTTGTGTAAAACAAGCAGTTGCAATTGCTTCAGCCCATAGGAAAGTAGGAAGATTTGCATAAGCCAGCATTGTTCTCGCAGCCTCAACTAGAGTTCTATTCTTCCTTTCAACAACACCATTTTGTTGAGGAGTTCTGACAGCAGAAAAATTGTGAGAAATCCCAGAACTTTCTAAAAAATTCTGAAGAGTCTCATTTCTGAACTCCGTTCCATTATCACTTCTGATTTTCTGAACTTGAAGTTGTAAGAGAACTTGAATCCTTTTGATAAAATTTATCAATGTAGTAGCAGCTTCTGACTTAGCTCTTAGGAACTCAACCCACGTGTATCTGGATAATTCATCAACAATCACAAGCATATATTTCTTTCCTCCCATCGATTGAACTGAAATTGGACCACAAAGATCAGTATGAATCATTTCTAATGGTGCTTTGCAAGATGAGTCCATTTTTAATTTGTGAGAACTCTTTTTCATCTTGCCCATTTCACAAGCTGAGCATAATGATTCTTTTTCAAATTTAAGCTTTGGTAAGCCTTTAACCAAATGTTTTGCAACAAGATTATTAAGATCTTTGAAATTCAGATGAGAACATCTTCTGTGCCAAAGCCAGCATTCATTTGCAGTTGATTTTGATAAAAGACAAACTGTATTTAATGTTTTCAATTTTGAAAAATTAACTACAAATAAGTCCATATGTCTTTTGGCCCAGATGACTTTGACATCATTTTCAGTTAGAATCATGCAACCTGTTATTTGAAACTTAATTTGACAAAGACTGTCTAAAAACTGACTTATGCTGAAAAGATTGTGTTGTAATCCTTCAACATAGAAAACCTTTTGGATAGTTAAATCCCCTTTAGTTAAATCCCCATAACCTTTGACTTGACCTTTGCTATTGTTTCCAAAGTTTACTGCTCCTCCAGCCTTTTCTGTGAAGTTTGATAGAAAAGACTTCTGACCTGTCATGTGTCTTGAAGCTCCTGAATCTAAAAACCACACATGACAGCCCTGCAAAAGGATCAGTTAGGTTTAGGTACCCATTTTGGAATGGGTCCATCTTTGTTAGCTTTGTCATTGGATTTAACATTAGTACCTTTTACTCTCCACTCAAAATCTTTCTTCAAACACCACTTTCCTTGAACTTTTATGAAGTCAGAACATTTTCTGCTTACAAGTTTGTTCAAATTCTTTTTGAGAGTTGTAACTTTTGGTTTTGCTATGTTTTCAACTTTCTTTTCTTTTATCTTTTCTTTCTTCTGAGTCTGAGGAACAGAAATTTTCTTCTTTTCTGTATTTTGAGAAACAGAAACTTTCTGAATATCTTTTCTTATGTATGAAACAGAAGTTATTTTGACTTGACATTTGTGAGAATATTGGAATGAATCATTTTTACATCTAACACAAACAAGATTTTTCTTTGCAAGTGACAATAAATCTGAAACATAGATCATTTCATTTTTATTTATACTGTTCAGAGTACAATTGCCCTTATTACAAGAATTTCTAGCGTTTAGTTCAGAAGTAGATTTCATTCTAAGCTTCTCAAGTTCCCTTTTCAGATCATTCAACTTTGCAAGATCATCTTTCCTTTTGCTTTCTTCTTTTTCTGAAAAATTCAAGTTCTTTTTGTTAGAAGAATTAGATGATTCACCTTTTTCATATGTACTTGATTCATTAAAGAATTTATCATTTTCTCTTGAAGCATTAATTTTAAAAAGATCATACTCAGTCTTCAGTTTTTCAAGCTCTGTTATTTTCTGAATAAAAATATTCTTTTCTTTCAAAGCTTCTTCAAGTTTAATATCCATCTCACAGAAATCATTTTCAAGTTCATCATAAGCTTTCCTTAAATCCTCAAGTTCTTGACTCACAAGATTAAATCTCTTTTCAAGTTGCAAAAATTCATCTGATTTTGTTTCAGAAAATCCAGTTGAATCAGACTTCTGACTACCTGAGTCAGAGTTCTGATTTACAGACTCAGATGTCTGATCTTTAGACTCAGAATTCTGACTACAAAGTTCAGAATCCTGACTAGAAGTTTCAGACTTCTGATTGACTGTTTCAGAATTTTTACTTGTATCAAATATGCTCTCAATGTCATGATATGAAAAACTTGGTTGTTTATTTTTCTAGCTGACATTTAAGGAATCATACTTGAATTTAGTATCATTGTATCTTGGCTTTTCATCTGTTGGTTTAGAAACTTCTTTCTTAACCTTTTCTTCTGAACCAACTGACTTTTCTGTTTTAGACTCAGAAATTGTCTCATCTGACTTTTTAGAGTTTGGTCTTTGCAAATTGTCAGAACTTGTTATAGAACTAGCAGGTCTTATGAAAACTTCAACAATTTCTGGGATTTTTGGCTTAGAAACTTGAAGTATTGGAGCTCTTTTTAAAATGACATTTTCTTCCAATCCCAATCCCTTCTTTGGATTGTAAAATCTTGTATCTTTAACATTGCTTAATAAAAGATTTAATGTTTGCTGAGTCTGGCCTCTTTTCAAATTCAAATCTTCCAATTCTTTGATTTTGGTGTATAAATTCTTTCTTTCTTCAAATAACATATCAAATTTTATTTGTAAATCACCTTTTTCATCCTTTATTTTTGAAAACTCAACTTTTAGTTCAGAAAGCCTTTTCATCAATTCAGAATTTTCATCTTTAACTTTCTGTTTCTCAGCCTCAGATTCTTCATATTGTTCGTTTATTACTTCTTTTTCAATTCTGAATTTGTTAACCAAAGTTCTTTCTCCTTTTATCTGTTTTCTTAGATTAGCAAATTCAGTTTTCATTTCACCAATCTGTGTCATTAACTCTAATTCAAGTGAAGAATGTACCTCAGCAGATGACTCAGAATCAGCATCTTCAAAATCAGAATCATCCTCATTCCTCATTTTTGCCATATAGCTTCGCATCTGTGGAAAGTTGATATGATCATCTTCATCAGAAGTGTAGTACAGCCAATTCTCCTGTTCAGCCAATAGCGCACTCTCGTCATCTCTCTTCTTTGCAAGCTGAGCCTTCTTCGTGTAGTATTCATAATCTTTCACAACTTTAACTCTGCAATCCTTGGCATAATGGCCAGATTTTCCACACTTGAAACACAGATTCTTTTCTTTTCTCTCTTCCTTCTCTTCCTTGTTTTCTTCACTTCTCTCTATTCTCTTTTCAATCTTATTTTCTTCTCTGTCATCTTTCTTATTATAATCTGAACTTCCAGCTCTCTTATAATTTCCTTGAAATCTGCCCTTCCCATACCTTTTGTTGAAAGTATTTGTCAGCAAAGCTAGCTTTTCAGCCATTATCTTGATATCTTCATCATCTTCTGATCCTTCTTCTTTGTCAGATTCCTCCAGACTCGGTATTTCTGATAGATATGCAGTCTTTTTGGGTGCTTTGATTGCTTTGGACTTTGATAAGAACGCTAACTGATCAGCAACATTTTTCTTTTCTTCCACAACTAACTTGACAGAGTCTTCATGTTGATTAAGAACACAGAACAAATCATTTAAGTCTTCTTCACACATATCCTTGTTCATTTGCAGACTTATGGCAAATGATGACCATTCTGAATTTAGACTGTTCAGAAATTTGTAATTTATTTCTGATTTTGTTTTCTTCAGTCCATTTCTTCTCAAGTCATTTAGAATAGTGCAAAATTTACTGTATGTCTGTGTCAAACTTTCTGACTCTTTTGCTTTGAACCTTTCATAAGCATTTATGCTTTGATTTAACTTTGCCTGAATAGATCTCACAGTTCCTAACATTTGCCTTTCCAATTCGTCCCACATTTCTTTAGCTGATGATCCACTGTCAATCCTGTTAAGAACCTCATTCGGGACAGCCAAAGTCATCAAAGTAATTGCTCTTTTGTCAATAGCATGCCTATTTTTCTGTTCAGCAGTGTATTGGGAATAATTCTTCTTTACTCTGGTCGCTGGAATTTCTGGAGTTGTCTCTGTAGCAGGGGTTGCGGCGACATCGATATATACTTCGATTGGACCTTCTCGAATAGAAATCATAAGATTTTCATCGATGTTGTCAAGGAATTGGATCATACGAGTTTTCCATTGCTGATACTCTTCTGGTATAAGAACAGGCGGTTTGGTTTCGGATCCCATGGCTAGATATTCTTTAGAAGACATGATTGTAAGAAAATTCAACAGAAAGACAAATTCGATTTTCTTGATCGAAAAGTAGCAGGTAATTCAAGAATTGCTAAGAATTCAAGAACTAGCCCTAGCAGCGGAATCGAATTTTGAATGAATCAAGAAATCTTCAAGAAATTGATCAATCGATCTTCGCAATCACAATCTTGAACGAATTTGTTTGTTGATTGGCTCTGATACCAATTGAAAGTGCAGGATCTATTCTTACAATCAATATAGAAAGAAGTAATTGAGAAATTGTATGATCAAGCCCAATTGTATTCAATGATGCACAGAATTACAGATCTAAGAGAGAGATAACCTCAAAGATTACAAGGAATGAATACAAGTAATATGGGAAAATCAATCAGTTAGCAACATAGAGCTAACTACTATTTATACTGCAACAAACATCTTAAAGCTACAGTACAAATAAGAAAGACTAATAAGAACATAACACGTGTCCTAATTAGTTTATAAAATACTAAGTAAAGTATCTTGTCATAAGTTCTGAACAGGTAGTTCAGAACTTCTGAACATTCTTCTGATAAAGCTTCTCAGATCTTCTGACTCCTCTACTCAGATTATCTGAATCTTCTACTCAGACCATCTGACTCTTCTTATCAGACATCTGACTTCTCTTTCCACCGATCAATACTTCTGTCTTCACAGTCAGACCTCTGACTTCTCTACTCAGAACATCTGAGTCCTCTTATCAGATCTTCAACACTTGGTTTATTGACAAAACTTCAGATCTAACACAAGTGTACTCAGGCCCACGCCTTGCATTCCAATGGACTTTTACTATCGGGATTTTGCTTCGCTTAAGACGCTTAACTTCCCTATCGAGTATTTCCATTGGTTCCTCTACGATGTGCAGCTTATCGTTGATTTGGATTTCTTCCAAAGGCACGGTTACTGCTTCGTCGGCTAAACGTTTCTTCAAGTTTGACACATGAAACGTGTTGTGGATAGCACTTAACTCCGTTGGCAAATCCAGCTTATAAGCTACTAGTCCAATTCTTTCAGTGATTTTGAATGGTCCAACATACCGAGGACTCAATTTTCCTCTTTTCCAAAACCGGACTGTTCCCTTCCAAGGGGATACTTTTTAAAAGACTCTATCACCAACTTGAAATTCTAAAGGCTTTCTACGATTGTCCGCATAGCTCTTTTGACGATCTTGAGCTGCCTTAAGCCTATCTCTGATGATTGCAATTTTGTCGGTGGTTTCTTGAACAATGTTCGGACTAGATAGTTGTCTATCTCCAATTTCTAACCAACAAAGTGGTGATCGATACATGCGTCCATACATAGCTTCCTATGGTGCACACTGAATACTAGTGTGATAGCTATTGCTGTATGAGAATTCAACTAACGGTAAGTGGTTATCCCAACTTCATCCGAAGTCTAATACGCATGCCCGAAGCATGTCTTCTAACATTTGTATTGTTCGTTCACTTTGGCCATCCATTTAAGGATGATAGGCAGTGCTCAGATTCAATTTCATACCCAATGCTTACTGAAGTGATTGCTAAAGCCGTGATGTGAAACGGCTATCTTTATCTGATATGATGGAAATTAGGACTGCATGACGTGTAACAATTTCCTTGATGTAGATTTGAGCAAGCTATTCCATCTCATAATATTCCCTAATCGGTAGGAAGTGTGCAGACTTCGTGAATCGATCTACTATAACCCAAATCGGGTCGTACCCTTTGGCAGTCCTCGGATATTTGGTTATAGAGTCCATAGTGATTTGCTCCCATTTCCACTGGGGAATTTCTGGTTTTTGATATTTATCCTTGACCTTTGAGCAAGTTAAGCATTTTCCTACGTACAAAGCAAAGTCTTTCTTCATTCTTGACCACCAATAATATTCCCTTAAATCCTTATACATCTTATCCGTACAGGATGAACCGAATATCGAGACTTGTGGGTTTCATCTAGAACCGTCTCTCGTATGTTGATAGCTTTTGGAAACCAAACTCTGTCCTTGAAGTGACGCATTCCATCAATCTTAGTTTCAAGTCTACTTCCTATACAGTGAAGGGTTTCGTCTTTCAAGTTTTTCCGTTTTCAATGCCTTGATCTGAGCTTCAAGAATTCGAGTCTTTAAACTCGTTTGCACAAGTACTCCCAATGCTCGTACTCGCGAAGGTTTCACTCTTTCCTTTCTACTCAGGGCATAGGCCACTACATTGGCCTTATCTGGGTGGTAACGAATTTCACAATCGTAGTTACTGAGTAATTCCACCCATCTTCTTTGCCTTATATTGAGCATTTTCTAGTCTAGGATGTGCTGAAGACTCTTATGGTCTATGAAAACAGTGCACTTAGTGTCATACAATTAATGTCTCCAATCTTAAGAGCGAATACCACCGCTCCGAATTCCAAGTCGTGTGTGGTATAGTTCTTCTCATGAACTTTTAGTTGTCGCGAGGCGTACGCTATAACTTTGTCCTTTTGCATCAATACACAACCTAATCCTTGACGTGATGCGTCACAATACACCAAAAAATTTTCCGTCCCTTCCGGTAAAGCTAGAATTGGTGCATTGCACAACATTTTCTTCAAACGTTGGAACGCTTCTTCTTGTTAAACTCCCCAAACGAATTCCTATCCTTTTGGGTTAACGCAGTGAGGGGTTTAGCAATCCTAGAGAAATTCTCGATGAAACGCCGATGATAACCTGTCAAACCTAGAAATTTGTGAATTTCCGTTGAATTCTTAGGAGCTTCGTATTTCTTGATGGCTTCCACTTTAGCCGGGTCCACGTGAATTCCTTTCTCTCCAATCACATGACCTAAGAAGTGTACCTCTCGAATCCAAAATTCATACTTAGAGAATGTGGCGTACAATTTCTGTTCTTTAAGAAATTCTAGGATTAATCTTAAGTGCTGCTCGTGATCCTCCTTACTTCGAGAGTAGATCAAAACATCATCGATGAATACAATCACAAACTTATCAAGGTAGGTCTACATACTCTATTCATTAGGTTCATAACCACAACTGGCGCGTTTGTCAATCCGAATGGCATGAGTAAAAACTCGTAGTGTTCATAGCGAGTTCTAAAATCTGTCTTAGGAATTTCCTCCTCGCGGACTCTTAACTGGTGATAACCTGATCGAATATCAATCTATAAGTTTCACCTTGCAATTGGTCGAATAAATCACCTATTCGAGGGAAATGATATCGGTTCTTGATTGTCAACTTATTTAGCTCCCTATAATCGATGCACATTCGAAACGATCCATCCTTTTTTTTGACGAGCAGGACTGGAGCTCCCCAAGGCGAGGAACTTGGCCTAATAAAGTCCTTGTCCAGAAGTTCTTGGAGTTGACTTGACAACTCTTGTGTTTCGGCATGTGCTGAGCGGTACAGTGCTTTAGCTACAGGTGCTGCTCAAGGTATGAGGTCAATTTTGAAATTCAACTTGTCTAAACGGGGGAAGTCCAGGAAAATCGATGGGGAACTTCTCCGGGTGATCCTTCACCACAGGAATGTCTTGGATTCACCCTTCCTTTGACTCTTCTCAACAACGTGAGCCAAAAATGCAACGTACATCTTCCTCAAGTACCTATGTACTTTCACACTTGATACTATCTATAGGCTTCTTCCGACTTTGTTTCCTTGTATAACGAGGGTTTCTCCGTCTTGTAAAGGTACTCTAATCGTCTTATCAAAACAACTGATCTTTGCTCGATTCTTGGATAACCAATCCATGCTTATTACTACGTCAAAACTCTCCAATTCAATAGGAATAAGATCAATGCTAAACAATTTATCGGCTAGATTCAAGGTACAACCTAAAATTTCATCCTTAACCTCCAATTTATGACCATTAGCAACCTCAATAATATAAGCATCCGACATTCTCCTAGGTTCCAAGTTAATTAGCGGCCTAAATTCTAATGAAACAAAACTTCTATCCGTTCCAGTGTCAAATAATACTGATGCATAGTGATTGTTTAGAAGAAACATACCTGTCACAACATTAGGGTCACATAATGCTTCGTCAGCTCCAATGACGAATGCCCGTCCTCGAGCTTGGCATTCTTGATTTCCCTGATTTGCTTGCCTAGCGTGATTCCCACTGTTGCTATTGCTTAGCCTTTTACCTAATCTCGGGCACTTACTCCGGAAGTGATCCTGACTTCCGCACTTGAAACATACCCTTCTCCCATCAATGACACCCCTTTTCATCCAATAGTACTTAGTGAAATGACTCGCTCACTTATAATTGCCACAAACATTACAGGCTCCTTCATGATAGTAGTTACATTTGCTACACTTTGGGTGTGGATCATTAAACTGTCTAGAGTCCTAAGCCTTTACTCCGAAATTTTTCACTACCTTCCTATCCGTGCTCTAGATAACATCAAGATAGAAATCCATTCCTATTTTTAGATAATGCCGCTAATACAAAATTTTGATGTTCATCAACCATTAATACCATAGTTTTTAAATCTAATACCACCAAATACTAGAATTTACTTAAAATATATAGTTCTTAATAACTTCAAGAAAATAGTTTTCCTTTGTACCAAAAGTTTTATCAAAAGCTGCCACTATCACTATCTTCATCAAGACCATCTCAAATACACAACTATCAGGATCATCAACACAAGCATAGCTAGCACTACTCCTCTAATCACGCATGCGAGCTCCGCCCTCAACGCGGTCTGCCTAGCCGTCGTAGCGCTTTCCAAAGCCTGGGTTGAAATGTGGGACAGTTGATGTACTAGTTCTACTAGTTCTGTTAAGACCTGACCTTGATGGGTTACCCTTACCTGGCAACCATGCAACTCGATTGTCATCGCTCTTGTGTGTTGATCTTCTGCCCAAGTCATATCGGTCACTTGTCCGATTGGCACAGTGGTGATCACACGTGGCGGCTCCGGTACCTCCGGACGCTCCCTCCTACCCATCACCCGTCTAGGAATTGGAATGTTCCTTCTCGTCGTTTGCCCAACGCGGGGCCCTCCTATGTGTGGTTGCAAATTTTTTTTGGAGTGGGTCGTGGTAGTACTAGGGTCGGTGACATTCTTAGTTCGTCGTAGGGGTTTTGTTCACTTGACACTTCTTCTTCCGACTCCGTGCTACTGGAATTTTCATCTTCCCAGATGTCGGGTGGGTTGACTTGAGGTTGACCAGTGACGTGATCCGACACATCGATCGAGTAAGAATTGGGAGTGTAGGATGGTGACAATGACAACATAATGGAACTGAAGCAAAAGTGTACTTAGCAACTAATCGCATAAGTGATATGTCTATCCTATGCAATGTCTACGCACTAAGCATGCTTCTAGAGAGTGCAAGTAAAAATCAACATACTCCTACTATAACCATTTCTAGCCTCGCATTAACCATCCTTAACCGAACATAGGTGATCAGGCTATGTTTAATTAAAGTTTGTTAATGCCATTCTAGACTTTGTTATACTAGTAGTAGGTTCAGTTGTTTTCATGTCGGCTTTGGACTTTTGGTTATAGTTGGGTTTTTCCAAAGAAAGACCGGTATTCTCAATAACCTTCGGCTCTGATACAATTTCTGTCACACCCCGCTAAAGCGGAAATACGGGATGTCACAGCTAAAGATTTCATTGCATAAGGTAGAAGACAACACACAATCGTCATTGCGTAAAAAGTTTACAAATGATACATCTTGTTCCAAAAATATAAAGTTTGTCCAAAACACAAATCGACATGATAAGGAAAAACGTGTTGAATGCAGCTACTTGAGGTGCCTTCTAAACTACCAATCTTACTTGCTATTTCCTGAAAAGCATGTAAATGAGAGGGTCAACTATTGAATAGTTGGTGAGTTCAAAGGTTTTATGAGTACATCAAAGTTTGTCATAGAAAACAGTTTTAATCCGCCCAAATGGATTGAGTAATCTGTTGTAGTTTCAAAGCATCTTTGTAAATCCGCACAATGGATAAAGATTTCAGTTGTCAACATGCGCAAGGTATAGTATCGTATGCAATATATGTTAAAGTAATGAGTCACTACCCAAACCTAATGATTGTTCCACGCCCCTTATGTCCTACCTCAGCGGTGAAATCATTTCACATGGGTAAGACCATTCAGACACATGTTCCTCACAAACATGATAAAGAAGACGGTAACTATGCACTCGCGAGGTGAGTGGGGTGTCAACCAAATAATGTTATCCATATTATACCAAGCGGCTCGCACAATGAGCTAATGGGTAATGTAGAATCACCGGGGACTTAATAGCAAAACTCAGAATCAACTAACATAAGCATACATACCATAGCGCATAAGTATACGAAGAAAATATTCAGTATTTTGAATAAACAGTGAAATCGATGCGTAATAAAATCGTGACATGATTTTCACCCCCAAAATGTATAAAATAGTAAAAAGGGGCTGTGAAAACTCACTTGATAAGCAGTAGAGTCCGGGAATCTCCCACAAGTATCCCGAGATGATCCTACTTCGAACCTATGAACGTAAGGTCACTAGTAAGTTTTTGTCTCGTGGGTTCGGTACTAATTATCCAAATGGTCATAAAATGCCTTGTTGTGTTTTAATATTATAAACGTAACAATTGTATACATTGTTCTTGTGAGATTTAATGTTTCCGAAATTTCGTCACAATAAGTAACGAAAAAGATTTAAAGAATGTACATATATATATAGTACATGTATATATATATATAAACCGAAATTTTATCGTAAGAACGATAAAATTAAGGGTTTTAAATGTAAAAGACAAGTATTTAAAGTGCATAAATATAAATGTATAATATATATGTATATTCCACAATTTCATCATAAAATGATGAAACGGGATAAAGAATAAATTAATTACGTAAATATATATAGATATGTTATATATATGTATATTCCACAATTTCACCATAAAATGATGAAATGGGATTAGAAGTTAGTCCTTAATAATAATAAGATATTTGTCCTTTGCTGTCCAGAATTTGGTGTCACTTTGTGTCCAACTTTGGATAACTTCCAGGTACAATTCGTCTTTATATTTTATGTCTAGGTAGTTAAATGAGTTAGAAAACTTTTGGCATAAGTTTCATAATTTTTGGAAATGTTTAAGTACATGAAATAATACACGACGTAAAACCCGACAGAAAACGTTTCTGTTTGCGCACTGATTTTGTGAGGACTGTTTGGTAAATGAAATCTTTGGGTTTTTGAGTGAAACCACTTGGGTTTGAATCGTAACACATAAAAATGATTTCCAGAAAAATAATCACTCAATTTGGGGTTATATTGAGTGAGATATGACCCATTGAAGTGGGGTGTGGAATCTGACAGCAAGCTGTCAAAACCACACTTTGTGCATGTGCTCCTATATTGACTTTTTAATCAAAATTCTTATTCCTTTGCATGCAAAATCCGATTTGACCCTCTTCCATACACTTATTTTCAGTTCCAAAACACATTTTTGATCCATTTAAAATACATGCAAGTTACCCATCAACTCAACTTTTATAAACCCTTGTAAAAGACTCATTTTGAAGAATGTTGATGTTCTTGCCAAGAACATCAACATGCAACTTAATATTTTGCATTTTGAGCTCATGCATGTTTGTTTAAGTATGTTTTTAGTGATTTTCAAATATCCACTCATGAAACTCTTGAACAAAAAGTAGTGGATTTCTCAAGAAAACTACATGCATGTGTTTAAAAAGTTCATCTTTGGTCTTAACATAGGTTTGATTTTGGATTCACCGCCCTTTTTAATAACAAGTAGATGTTATAGTGGTAAATCTACAAACATTAAGACTTGTAAAGATGATTTTAAAAAAAAAGTTTAAAGAAAGTGTAGAAGGAGATGAAGAACATTCATCAAAATGCAAGAAAGTGAAATTAACTCAAAAGAGTGTGTGTGGATTTCACCCAACACACTTGTATTTACCATGAAATATTTTTATCCCTTGAAGGAAGATGATTGAGGGGCTGAAGTTTGGGTTGAAGATGGGTGAAGATTTGAAGATGGAGAGAGAAAGAGATGAGAGGATTCTTTTAGTGAGAGAGAGTATGATGGGTTTGTGAATGAAAATGAGAGACTTAGTTGCATACATATGGGGTAGAGAGAGGGGGGGGGGGGGGGGGGGGGTCTCTCATAAGGGGGGGGGGGGGAAGGTGATAAAAATAAATTTGTCAAATCTTGTCTTTTTTTATTAAAATTTAAAATACAAGTATTTTTCATAATAATTAAAATACAAAGTAATTATTTAAAATAAAGTATTTATATATAATATGATTGAAATACATTAATTATCAAATATATAAATACTTGTAGTATAAATTTAGGTTAAGTTGACATTTTATGAAATTTATGGATAATTCCCTAATTCAAGGATTTCTTAGGCAAAATTTCTCGAATTCTCCTATCGTATCGCGTTTATTGCTAAAATTGCACTATGTCATGAAAAGATGATATATCCATTGTAGTTCTAACCTGAGGTATAAATTTGACGGTTGTCACATGATGCTACTCTGAAGAAGACGGTAATGAAGATGCAAGCTTATGTTGAGAATGTCAGAGTGTCTGTGAAAGAAAAATATATCAGATGTGTCACTAAAAGACTTGAACTCAGAAACAAAATCAGAAATTGCAATGAATGGTTACTTTCAGAAGCAAATCCAAAGAAGTTGTTACACAGAGATTTTGTTTTTCCTGCTGAGTATGAGGTAAACGGAGGCTACTCAGAAGAAGTGGAAGAAGATATTCAAGACGTGTCCTTACAAGATGTGAAAATGAAAGATACAGATCAGCCAGAAAATTCTGAGGCTAATGAAGAAGAAATACATGTTGATGTTAATGGTTACTTTCTGGAGTATGCTCTTCCTTATTTCTTTCAACCAATAGAAGTAAATTTTCTAAGTGTTTATCATGACAGAACAGAGATACATCAATGTCTTCGTGGTGAAATGTCAAAGCACTTAGGAAAACCAAAAGAATCAGTATATTCAGATTTCTTAATCACGGAGATTAGAGAATTGAAAGAGAAGAAGTTCATGAAACATGAATATTACTCATTTGAAGTCTTAAGAGAAGATGGAAAAGTCTACTACTTTACTGAAGCAGATTTTGAAAAAATCTCAGTAACAGATTTGTACAGATTGTATAGTCTTTTGTCAAATAAAGACTGCAGTAAACTAAAAAAGGAGAGAGGAGCAATGGCTGCAGTGAGAGAGGCTATGTTTTATATTCTTAGATGGCATGCATATACAGATTTTCAAATTGCATTGTATTTACAAAGGCCATGTGTATATCTCTCAAAGCCAAATAATGAGCATGAAAATCTGAATCTTCTGAAAAGTGGAAATGTTACAAGATATCCAGAGTTGGGAGTCTTCTTAAGAAATGACATAAGTGAAAAGATTTTCTTCAGATCAGAAGAAGTGGCAAAATATTTTTCAGGAACTTTAAGGTTCATCAAACACAATCTGGAGAAAAAGTTACAAAAGGGAAAACAAGTTGAAGAGATTCAAGAGATCATAGAAAAGATTAACAGAAGGCTTACTCTGAGAAATGTACTGGTTTTGAAGATTGTTCCAACACTAAAAGAGTATGATGATGAAAAGTACAGGACTATTTGACAAAAAGGGGGAGATTGTAAGATCTGAAGTTTTGTCAAAAGTTACAAGTGTTGGATCTGAATAGAAGACTCAGAGTTCTGAGTTAGAAGACTCAGAAGTTCTGATAGGAGAAGTCTCGAAAAGATTACAAGTATGAAAGTCTGAACTGAAGGGTCAGAGTTCTGAGTAGGAGACTCCGAACTTCTGAGAATGATGAAGAAAATATCACAAGTGCTTGAAGGAAGTTCTGAAGTTCTTAATCAGAAGAATGTTCAGAAGTTCTGAATATGTTATTCATAACTTATGTCTTGGATACTTTCAGTTATATTCTGTTACTAATTAGAACACGTGTAATTGTTCTATTAGTCTTTGATGTATATGTACTGTAGCTTTAGCTTTTCCTTACAGTATATATAGTTGTTAGCAACTGTAAGCTAACTAATCTTTGGCATAATCTTTCGCATAACATTCCCGCATATCTTTGTATTCAACTTTTGTAATCTTTGAGAGATTCTCTCTCTAGATCTTTAATCTGTTCTTAATTGAATACAAGGGCGTTGATCCAAATCTCTATCATTTTATTGTTTGATTGTTCATATTTGATTGTAACATTGAATCCTGGTTTCTACAAATTCCCATCACCCGTACCACGACCGATGCAGGACCGTCGACTAGACTACACGAGGTCCAGGTCGTCACTGAAACCGAACGGCCAATGCTCCACCGTGACACGGAAGCATACATCTCTGACCCCCCTTCACCGTCCAGACAGGTGGAGGATGTGGAATCTGACTCCACCGAATCTGATACGGACCGTACTATCAGGGCAACACTAATCCCTACCCGTATCGGACCCAAACCAGATTTAACCGAAGGAATCCCATCTGACTCACCAACACCCCCACTTATCCCCACTACCCAGCCTAATACGGGAGACATAAGGAGAGAGGAGGGAGTATTAGTTGAATACTTAGAACATGTGATACGGAGGGAATTGAGGTCGAAAACGAACCAAGAAAGATTAAGCCGTAAAGATAAAGAGGCTTCTGAGCGAATCCAGCCAAGCGTCATCCAGGTAGCCACATCTGATATCCTGTGTCATCCGTTGGGACGGGGTATTGAAGAAGCCGCCGTGGACCTAGTGGCGCAAGTGCACAACCTCCCTAGCCACTCATCCGTCTCTCCAAAGACGGGTGTTTCAACTTCGCACGGGGAATTAGCACAACTTCTACCGATCTCTCACTCGGAGAGTATTGGTATTGAAACAAGAGACCAGCTACCCCCGGTCTCACTATCTTTCAAAGAACCATTGAGTCTAGAGACCCTTGTTATTGAACACTCTTCGGCTAGGACACATGATGAGACAACGAACATCGGTGATTGTTGGTTCCCGTATTTGATTAACAAAGATTATCTAATCTATTAGTTCAAATAAGATGTGTTGCGGAAGCGTATTTGAAGAACTAACAGATATGTTTATATAGAAACAACACAAAATACCAAATAAACAATATATGAAGAACAGATGAATATCTCAAAGATTACTGTATTTGATTAAGAACACTAAGAACAGATTTGATGTTAACTGTGTGCAAGTGTTTTTGTGTGTTGTGTGTGTAGCTGGTTTGTAAGGAAGAACTCAAAATGAGTCTTCCTTTTATACTACTACAAAATATCTATTCTAGACAAACGGACTATTGCTACAGGAAAGAGAGGATGGCATGAATAGTTGGAAAACTGCATGCATTAAATGCGCTAATATCAACTTGGAAGGTGGTCCTATCGGAGTATGACACGTGTAGGAGTCAGACCATGCCTTATACAAGTTAACGAACGTACCCTGGAACAATAGCAGGATATTTCTTTAACAGTGGTAAGATATTCCTGTAACAGTGGCAAGATATTATAAATATCTTCCAAGTCTTTAGTCTGAACCGCAGAGGATCTGTCAAGGGTGACAGAGGTTCTGAGGCTCGATCCTTTGAGAGCATTCTTCTGTAGATCCTTCTTCGGTCCTTTGTGAGTAGTCTTCTGTCTATCTTGGGTCTTGGTGTTTCTTGAATGGTCTTGTTTACTTCGGCAGAGCTTCTGTGGCACTCCGCAGAGCTTCTGTGGAAGTCTTCTTTACTTGGCTTATTTTTCAATACTTCTAATATTATGAATTTTTGGAGCTAACAATCTCCCCCTAAGTATTGAAAAATGAAAATTTGACTTTATGCATGATTAGGCTAAGTAAAATAGACAGAGGTTAAACAATACCTCAAAAGATTCATTTCATTTCTTTTTAAAGTTTACAGAGATATGAAAGAAAAAAAGACTCGGACATTTGCATCTTTGAAGTCGTTGAAACTTTTGTTGTCGAATCCCACTTCTCTGAGCTCGTGATAGAATTTGATGCAGAGTTCTCTTAAGCCAATTGTAACATCTATTTCTCTGATCATTCTTTCAGTTGATTCTTGATCCATAAGCTCAGTACCTCTGTTCTCTTCTAAGATTGATCTGAATTTGTTTAGAGTACTGGTTGCATACTTCTGACAGTCCATTTCCACAAAGAGTCTTACTTGACCAGCATAATCCTTATATACTAACTCGTACCTTGGTGTTGTTATGATTGAGTTGTGTATGGCAGAAGGTGGGCAATGATTCTCTGGTGGTCTCAGACTTAGATTTCTGACTCCAAGATCTCTAACCAGTTGAAAGTCTATCATGCTATATAGCAGAAGCTTTTCCCTCATCGCTTTCCTGAATACTTGATAGGCCCTTCTGTTAGCGTCGTTGTAGAAGTTTTCTTTCGTCCAAAGTAGAAGATCTGGCAGATCGTAGGGGTTCAAGTTCCTTATATCGGCATCTGGAAATTGATTTTCGGACTTGTTCTCCCTTTTGACTTTGTAGATGTTGTACCTGATCTTTGGAAAGGTTCTTGTTTGAGAGAATTTGCAGTAAATTACCTTTTCAATTTTGGACTCTGAGAAGACTTCTGCCCTTGCCTTTGGCTTTGTTCTGGTGAAGGTGTTGTCAAGGTCAGCTCTGAGTTGAGGATCTTCAATGTGTGGCGGAGGATTGTTCTGATATTGTTGTCTGTAAAAATACCTATACACCACCTCTTCCATTTCTGCATGTCGTGTAGTCGGTAGTGGTATTGGTCTTCGCAGAGCATCAATTTTTCGTTTTATCTCTGCAACCCTACCCTTTGTTACCTTTGCTTTTGGATCAAGGATCGGAATTTCTTACAGAGGATCTGAATTGAATGCCCAGTCTTCTTCAGGTTTAGGAGTGACAAAGGCATCGGATGAGCTCTTCATCAACTTCTCTGTCGTTTGAGGCATTGGCTTTTTCTTCTTTGGTTCTTCTATCAAGATATCCTTTCCTTTATCTTTGGCTTGAGGAGGCTCAAAACCTGTTGCCTGTTTTGGACTTTCTGGGATTGCTTCTGTTGGTTTGGGTGTAGAGGTTTCTGTGGGTATGAAGGGGATTGCCTCTGTAGTTTTTGACTTTTTAGTTTCTGAGGACTTTCGTCGGGATGGTTCTGTGGATTTTTCTTCTGTAAGCTCGGTTGTGGTTTGTGGAGGGATATCAAAACGTCTTGCAGCTCTGAAAGTGGATACGAATTCCATTCTCTTTAGGACATAAGTAGTAGAACGTTTAGATCTTTTTGGTTTGTGGGCAATTGATTTTCTTCTTGGGTGTGTTTTGGGTTGGGTTTTTGATTTTGGTGGAGAAATGGGAAGTTCTTCTGAGGATGAAGATGTCAGGATTTGAACTTGAGGGACATCTTTTTCAACCACAGAGGTGGTTTCCACAGAGGCTGGTGTTTCCTCTGTGGGTCTCTGTTGAGTTTCCTGAGTTTGGGTTTGGGATGGGGGTGCAGAGGAAATTGGTTCTGCTGATATTGGTGGACTGGTTGCAACTGTTTTCCTTTGTTTCTCCCCTTGTTTCTCCCCCTTAGGATGGTCTGATGGACCATGATGGTCATCATCAGAGTCATCCTGATTTATGTGTGACGTACCCTCTGCCCTGCATGAAGTATCTGATTTATTTGGAGGAACAGTCCCTGCAGCTATCATCTTCGCGCACAAGTTATCACAGAGGCCAAGCAGTGTTTCAACCTCTGCTTCTATGTTGAAGCGCATTTTGTCGACGCTAGCTTGAAACTCTCCGACGTAGTTCGCGTTGGCAGCTGTGAAGGCTCTGATGAACTATGTCATTTGATCAAGGATTCCTTGCCCAAGTTCTGTGAGATGAACTCTCGTCATGTAGTCAGAAGGCTTCATGGCTTGAGTGTTTTGCAGTGTTTTCTCTTGAACTTCTTCTAAGGCTTTCTTTAGGTCTTCAGGTGTAAGGGCCTTAGAAGTAGAGGAATGGTCTTTGAGTTTTTGTAGGAAATTTTTTACAAAGTCGTTGAATGCAGAGGTTGCGGCTTTTTCAAAGTCAGTTGCTGCAGAGGTGGTAGTGTTTGTTGCAGTGGCCTTCATCTGGGCTATGGCATTTTGTACCTCTGTGGACAGATTGTCCATTTTGGTATTCAGTTTGGAGATGGCCATGGATGTCGTTTCTGTAAAAGATTTGAAAGAGCTTTGCAACTCTTTCATTGTGTGGTTCACATAGGTGAAAAGGGTTTGGAACTCACCCCTTAATACGTGTGAACTCGTTGTAACCTCTGGAGGAACACATTCGTCTCCAGAGTTTGTCCTTGTTCCTTGGACACCTTCGTTTACCCCTGTTTTTACGTTGAGGGTGGAAGGATTTCCTTCTGATCCTCGAGGAGAAACTTGAGTTTCAACCTCTACAGAAGTTCTGTGATAGTCAGTGTCCAAATCCACTCCAGAGGTGGGTATTGGAATGTCTTTCTGTTGACTTGGAGACTTGTCTAGAGTCTCTTCGTCATTGTGCTCGCTACTCCTCTCTGAAAGGAGGTTTGGCCCTATTGTTGTGTGCGTGGTAGAGGAAACGAATTCCTCTGATAGGATGTCTGGTGTGATTTAGGGCAATAAATCACGAACATTGGTTGAGTCCTTTCGAGAGGACTCCCCAGGAATGGTTTCCCCGGTTATAATAGGCACAGAGGTTGAAAGAGTAACCTCTGGCTGGCTGGGTGGGGTTAGGATCGAGCTATGCTGCTCTTTTTCAATGATACCCTATGCCGCTAGACCGGCGGTATCAGAAATGTGGGTTGCACTGGGAGGGGGTTGGGGATGTGTGCCTTCTACTTCTGCGGCATCTTTTTCTTTTGAACCCTCTGTGGTGTCTACCCTAACCTCTTCCTCTATTGAAATCTCTATGCTTACCTCTTCTTCTGCAGTTTCCACTAAAGGCGCTTCTGCTTCTGCTTCTGCTCTTAAGGAATCATAGATAAAATGAGATCCTATGAGTTTTCGAACATGAGGGTGTATAGGTTGTGTAACTTGAGCTGCAGAAATGACTTCTATTATATGTTGAGGGGTTCGACGTTGAGTGTCAAAACCGGAATGAGGTGGGGAAATTTCTTCTTTTGTGCGCCGAACCTCTGTAGTCTGAATGTTCTGATCCAATGGTTCTGCGATCCATCCTGATGGATCTAAGGTGTGAGCAATGTCGGGATTGTTGAGGAAGGCATTAAAGTCTCCCTGTTGATCTGTATATACTATTGGGGAGGGAGGTTGCAGAGGTATAGTCTGATCTTCCTCTTCCTGTTCGACTTCCTCTGTAATGACCTGCAGAGGTGATGTTGGTTTCTTCTTCTTTGACTTCCTCTTCTTTGGCTTAGGAGCTCCCTCTTCCGTGGATTTGGTTTTTCGTTTCTTTTGTTTTGGAGGGGAGGGAGGTACGTAAGATCTTGTTTCTTTAGCTTGTGGTGGAGAAGAGTGTTGGACTGCAGAGGTTGTAGTTTCCTCTGTGGGTTTCCTTTTATTGCTCTTCTTTTGTGGTGTTGTTGCAGAGGTTTTTCTCTTGGATGAAGAGGGGTATATTTTATCTCTTTGGGCTTTGAACCGTGCTTGTACTGAATGATGTTTTTCTAAAGCTTTGGCCCATTCTTCTTCTGTCATCCTCTCTACTATATCTACATCTAAGGGGGCTCCTAGACGCGGCGGTGTCACAGGACTTGGTTCTGGAGTCCTGTGTATGCGTATATATTCTAACATCCTATCTTCATCGCTTGCATATGACAGAAGGTTCTTCGACAGAGGTCTGCAGTGGGGGTAGTTGTCTTCATGCTCTGTAGGAGTATTTTTGTTCATTGGATAAAGTTTTACAGTTGGCCCTTCCATTGGCCATTTCTGCATTTTAAGTAGAGGCTCGAAAATGACTCCTAGAATTCTCTGATATTGCAGAGGTGGCAGATATCCTGGTGTGTTCTTTTTGGCCTTTTGGGTTGCGAGCTTTCTGTCGATCGTATTCACTATCTCCTGCATCATGATGGTGGCATAATCAAGTGGAATATCGTAATAGATCCCATACATGATGGTCAGGATCTGGTGCGAGCTCTGGTCAGGGCTGCCAGTCTTCCCTGTGAGACAACGATTAAGGATGGAGAAGAGTGTATTCCACAGAGGTGGTAGTCTGCCTCTGCGGAAATCATTGTGTTTCCTTAGGGTTGTGTTATACCCTAACATCTCTACAAATCGACAGAGCTCCTCGTCCGTCGGAACCTCTGCATATTTCTTTATTCCAAGTAGACCTCTGGTTGGCAGGTTTAACTCAAGCGAGAACATAGTTCTATTGAACATGAGTTCGAGGTATTCAGATTTGTCTGGCTTCGAAATGTTGCTTTTTATCAAAGAATCATCTGAATCAAAACGGCAACTTTGCCAAAATTGATTCAGATATCGAGCAGGGATTTTGGTTGGGGTTTTGGAAAGTAGGGGGTATAGGATATGGTTTTCCATGATGTTTAGTGTAATAACCAGGTATTTTATTTAATTTAAAATATAAGAATTTTATAAGTTTATATGGGTATTTTAAGGAATGAGAAGTTAAGGGGTAAGTTTTAATTTTAATAGAAGTTAGGGGTATATTTTGATAGGTGGAACAAGTTTAAGGTTTATTTGGTAATAAGGTGACACCTCCTCCTTGCCTTAACCGACCCTTGAGTAAACAATTAGGAGATGAAGTCTCCTTCTTAGCAAAATATCCCAAATATCCTAGTGTGTGTGTGTGTTTTTCGTGAAATGAGAGAGAAGAGAGAGAAGAAGGAAAACTAAAGAAGAAGAAGGAAAGCTATAGGTTTTATGCTGGAATTGTTTATAACAAGCTGAAGTAATCCAGGTAAACAATCCATACCTTTTGTGTTTTAATTCCTCATAGTGTTCTTAAATCTTCTAGTTTAAGTTCTTGGTGGGTTTTGTTAAAAAGGGGATGTTTTGGGAAATCTGAGCTTAAGGTTAGGTTATGTTTATAGTCTTAATCATAACTGCATCTTTATAGCAACATGTATAGAATAAAACTGTAAAAATCTGGGTTTTAGGATGAAACAGTAGGCTGAGACATTCATCGAAGTCGCAGTAGGCTAATATTCATCGAAGTCGCAATGGACGACTGCGACATTCATCGGAGTCGCAATGGTTGGTTGCGACATGGGTATGAAGTCGCAATGGTCGTTTGCGACTTGGCTTGGAATCGCAGTAGTTGATTGCGATTCGGGTTTGGGATCGCAATAGTAGGTTGCGACTCCAGGGTGGAATCACAGTGGTGGATTGCGACTTAGGGTGACGTCGCAATAGTGGGTTGCGATTTCGGGGGTGAAGTCGCAGTAAGAGGTTGCGACTTTGTACTGTTCATCACGGTTGCGATTTGTACTGTTCATTGCGATTTCATGTCTTTTTGGGTTGCGACTTGGGTTGAGGATTTCGTGAGTTTAGTGTTAAGAGAAATATTTGGTATTTTGTGATTTCAGATTCGGTGAAGGGGCGACTTACGTGAATTACCTTGAAAGAGTTTTTGTAATAACGCACGAGGTGAGTTTTTATTTGAAATGTTTTCAAATGGAATACATATATGTGATTTAATGTAATATGGTGCATATAGTGTTTATATGAATATTACATTGTATGAGTACTAGTTGGCCGGGCTTAGGACCGGTGAAAGTTGGCTGTACAAAGGGACAGTGGTGTTGGCTGTATTAGTACAGCGGTGTAAATTAATTAATTGGCTTGCTACCAATTAATATGGCCAAGGAAAAGAAAAGATATAGAGATGGAAAGATACATGATGCATGAGTCATATTTGGTATTCTTACGTGAATTATGTGCAAATGTTTTCTTTTACTAACGGGGATTTTTCTCACTAGACCTCAAGGTCTAACCCTCATTTTTGTTTTAAAATATATATTCCAGGTCATGGAGCAAACAAGAGACAATGATAGGATTTATCATGTTAGCTTTTGTGGATGTTGAATGATTATGAAGATTTCAGTTATAATTAGTAGTTGTTATGTATTTTACTTTATTCGAAAAAGTTTGTACTGAAAGACCTAATTGTAAAATTTAAGGGACCATATTTGGATTATGATATGTTATTTTGTGGTGAATTATATGAAACTTGTATGTTGGGATTAAGGGATGTTACAAATGGTATCAGAGCCTTAGTTTAAGAGATTTAGGTATTGGTATATGTACCTAGACTTAAACTGCATGCGAAGTAGGATGTCCTTGTTATTTTAGAACCTTGGGATGATAAATATAAAAAGGTAGAAGGAACATCATGTAAGGTAATTTCATATTACACCTGGCCAGTGTAATTATGATCTTACAGGTACATGTTTGAACCAGAATACTTTATTATATGGGGTATGTGCTTATGTGTATATTAACCTTGTTTGAATCAACAGAATGGCAAGTGGAACGAGACAAACAGCCAGAGGAAGGGGAAGAGGGGGAGAAAGAGGCAGAGGTAGGACAGGGGGCAGTGTACAGGGGCGAGGCACGGAGTTTGTTACGAGAGACGATCTAGCGGTTGAAATGGGAAGACTTCAGGAAAATATTCAAGCCATGTTTAACCAGACTCATCATACGGAAACAGCAATACCAGACCCTAACCTTGAAAACGAAGTGCCCATCGCACCTATTGTCACATCAGTACCAAGAAAGTGTGATTATAAAATGTTTTTAAGCTGTAAACCACCCACTTATGGAGGGGACAGAGATCCAGTAAAATCAATGCGATGGCTGAAGGAGGTTGAAGCTGTATTTAAGACCAGTAAATGCGCGGAAGAAGATAAAGTGTTATATGGAACAGCAATGTTGAAAGCAGACGCCTTGTATTGGTGGGAAGCCCTTATTGACTCTGAAGGACCTGAGGTATATTCAACTTTTACTTGGGGCGAATTCTCGAGAGCATTTAAGGAACAGTTTTGCTCACAAGCCGCAGTTAGACAGTTGGAAGAGGAATTCCTGAGCCTACAGCAAGGAAATTTATCGGTAAGAGACTACACAGCCCGTTTCCTGGAAAAGTCGCGTTTCGGAGAATATTACGTTGCCACAGAAAAGATGAAGATGGAAAGGTATGTATTCGGACTGAATTCGGAGATTAGAAAGTTGGTAACTGCAGCAAGACCTAATACTTTTTCAGAAGCAGTCAATGCTGCGGAAAATGTGGAGCGAGACAATAAGAGGGATGTAGGGGATAAGAGTGCGGGAAAGAGAAAATGGGAAGGACCACCACACGATGTGAAGAAGTCTGGATTTCAGCGATTTGATAGTCGTCCACCTTTTAGAGCAGCTGAAAGACCTTGCCCAAAGTGCCACCGTTTCCACCAAGGAAACTGTCAAGTAGATCCTAGAAACTGTTATAAGTGCGGGAAGTTTGGACACATTGCTAAAGATTGTAGGGTGGTTAGATTTTGTTATTCATGCAATTCACTAGATCATCTTCAATCAGATTGTCCATTGGGAAGAATACCATTGGGTGGCATGTCAACAAGAGCATCGGGTGTTAGACCAACAGCACCGAGGTTAGAGCCAGCAAGAGCAAGAGGTCGTTCATTTCAAATGACAGCAAAAGAAGCGGAGGAAACTCCGGACGTGGTTACAGGTACATTCTTAATAAATTCTACACGTGCTAAGGTGTTATTTGATTCCGGTTCAAACCGATCGTTTGTGTCTCTTTCATTTGCTGCTTACATGCGTTTAAAGCCGAAAGTGTTAGATCATGCTTTATTGGTAGATACGGCAAATGAAAATCAAGTATCAGTTAAAGAAGTATTTGATAGTTGCGTGATAGATATAGAAGGGTGCGGAGTACCGATCCAGTTATTTCCAATAGCCCTGGTACAGTTTGATGTGGTAGTGGGAATGGACTGGTTAGCCGAGAACCAAGCTAATATAAATTGTGATAAGAAGTTAATAAACGTTGTGTTACCTGAAAAAGGGCCGGTAGTGATTTATGGCGATCGTAGGAATTATCAGTATAATCTTATTAGCATGATAAAAGCCCGTAACTGTGTTAGTAAAGGTTGTCAGAGTTACTTAGCTTATGTAATAGATACTAAAATAGAGAAGAGTAAGTTGGAAGACATTCCAATTGTTAGTGATTTTCCAGAGGTATTTCCTGAAGACTTGAACAGTCTTCCGCCCGTTAGACAGGTAGAGTTCGGTATAGATCTAATTCCTGGAGCCACCCCTGTAGCCCGTGCACCGTATCGTTTGGCGCCTCCAGAAATGAAAGAAATGATGGCACTACTGCAAGATCTATCCGATAAGGGTTTCATCAGACCAAGTTCTTCACCGTGGGAGCACCAGTCTTATTTGTGAAAAAGAAGGATGGTTCGATGAGAATGTGTATCGACTACAGAGAATTGAATAAGCGCACGATCAAAAACATGTATCCTCTACCTAGAATTGATGACCTCTTCGATCAATTAGTTGGAGCTTGTTGTTTCTCCAAGATTGGTTTAAGATCCGGTTATCATCAGTTGAAGGTCAAAGAAGAAGAGGTATTGAAAACTGCTTTTCGCACCAGGTACGGTCACTATGAGTTTCTAGTAATGCCATTTGGATTGACGAATGCTCCAGCTGCTTTCATGGATTTAATGAATCGGGTATGTAAGCCGTATCTTGATAAATTCGTTATTGTGTTTATTGATGATATACTTATTTATTCCCGATCCAAGGAAGAGCACGCGCAACACCTTCGTTTGATTTTAGAACTATTGAAGAAAGAAAAGTTGTATGCGAAATTTTCAAAGTGTTAATTCTGGTTAAGGGAAGTTCGGTTTTTAGGGCATATAGTTTCTGAAAAGGGTATACAAGTCGATCCGATGAAAGTGGAAGCAGTTGAAAAATGGGAACCGTCAAAGACAACAACAGAAGTACGAAGTTTTCTGGGTTTGGCCGGCTACTACCGAAAGTTTATAAAAGATTTCTCTCGTATTGCCACACCTTTGACGAAGCTGACTCGGAAGAATCTGAAGTTCGAATGGAAGGCAGAACAGGACGAGGCATTCAGGATATTAAAGGAGAAACTCTGCAGCGCGCCGATATTAGCATTGCCAGAAGGTTCGGATGATTTTGTGGTCTACAGCGATGCTTCTAAGTTAGGTTTGGGATGTGTACTCATGCAACGTGGAAAAGTAATTGCCTATGCTTCTCGGCAATTAAATGATCATGAAAGGCAATATCCTACTCACGATATGGAACTGGCAGCAGTTGTTTTCGCTTTGAAGATTTGGAGGCATTATCTTTATGGTTCCAAGTGTCAAATTTTTACGGACCATAAGAGTCTCCAACATCTTTTTGATCAGAAGGAACTGAACATGAGGCAAAGAAGGTGGCTAGAGTTAGTGAACGATTATGATTGTGAAATCCTTTATCATCCAGGAAAAGCGAATGTGGTGGCAGATGCACTAAGTCGACAAGAAAGAAGTGGAACGATAAAGGCGATATCTTTAAGAGCTGAACTTCTTCCAAACATTTTTGACGAATTACTGAAGTGCCAAGTAGATGCTTATCAAGAAGAAAGTTTAAAATCTGAACGGTTGGTTGGGATATCAGCATTACTTGGGAAAGATAACCGTGGGTTGTTGTGTTTGGGGAATAGGATTTGGGTACCTCGTTTGGGTGGATTACGTGATCGTGTACTACAAGAAGCTCATCAATCTCGATTCTCCATCCATCCAGGTACAAATAAAATGTATAGAGATTTGAAACAATTCTATTGGTGGCCGGGGATGAAAAGAAGTATTGCTAAGCATGTGGAAGACTGCATTACCTACAAGAAAGTAAAGATTGAGCATCAGAAACCGTTTGGTCAGTTACAATGCTTAGATATTCCAGTGTGGAAATGGGATCAGATCACAACTGATTTCATTACCAAGTTACCAAGAACTTCAAAGGGATTCGATTCTATTTGGGTGATTGTGGATAGGTTGACGAAGTCTGCTCATTTCTTGCCGATAAAAGAAACCGATTCTTTGGAATGTTTGGCCAAACTGTACATTAATGAAATAGTAACTCGACATGGAGTACCAATTTCGATTATTTCTGATCGAGATAGTCGTTTTACTTCTAGATTCTGGAGAAGCTTTCAAAAAGAGATGGGAACACAAATCAAGTTGAGTACAACATATCATCCTCAGACTGATGGACAAAGCGAAAGAACAATTCAGACGTTAGAAGATATGCTTCGGGCTTGTATAGTTGATTTTGGAGGATCATGGGATAAACATTTGCCTTTGATAGAGTTCGCTTACAACAACAGTTATCATTCTAGTATTCAGGTGGCACCGTTTGAAGTATTGTATGGTAGGAAATGCCGAACGCCTTTGTGTTGGAATGAAGTGGGGGAAAAGCAGTTAGCAGGGCCAGAAATAGTACAGTTAACAGCAGATAAGATTACTCAGATCCGGGATAGATTGAAAACGGCACAAGACAGACAGAAAAGTTATGCAGATCGACGCCGGAAACCGTTAGAATTTCAGGTTGGGGAATTTGTGATGTTAAAAGTTTCACCTTGGAAAGGAGTCATACGTTTTGGGAAGCAAGGTAAACTCAGTCCGCGATATATTGGGCCATTTGAAATTACGGAAAGAATTGGTGAAGTAGCATACAGATTGGATCTTCCGTTGGAATTGAGCAGAATTCACAACGTGTTTCATGTGTCGAATTTTCGAAAATGTTTAGTCACGCCGGACCAGGCAGTATCTCTACCGGATATACAAGTGGATGAAAAGTTGAACTATGTGGAGGAACCGGAAGTGATAGTTGATCACAAGGTTAAAGTATTGAGGAATAAGGAGATCATGCAGGTAAAGGTTCAATGGAAACATCATAGGGGTCAGGATGCGACATGGAAATCAGAGTCGGAGATGTGAGCCAAATACCCTCATCTGTTCACTTGACTGAATTCCGGGACGGAATTCTTTTAAGGTGGAGATGTTGTAATAACCAGGTATTTTATTTAATTTAAAATATAAGAATTTTATAAGTTTATATGGGTATTTTAAGGAATGAGAAGTTAAGGGGTAAGTTTTAATTTTAATAGAAGTTAGGGGTATATTTTGATAGGTGGAACAAGTTTAAGGTTTATTTGGTAATAAGGTGACACCTCCTCCTTGCCTTAACCGACCCTTGAGTAAACAATTAGGAGATGAAGTCTCCTTCTTAGCAAAATATCCCAAATATCCTAGTGTGTGTGTGTTTTTCGTGAAAAGAGAGAGAAGAGAGAGAACAAGGAAAACTAAAGAAGAAGAAGGAAAGCTATAGGTTTTCTGCTGGAATTGTTTATAACAAGCTGAAGTAATCCAGGTAAACAATCCATACCTTTTGTGTTTTAATTCCTCATAGTGTTCTTAAATTTTCTAGTTTAAGTTCTTGGTGGGTTTTGTTAAAAAGGGGATGTTTTGGGAAATCTGAGCTTAAGGTTAGGTTATGTTTATAGTCTTAATCATAACTACATCTTTATAGCAACATGTATAGAATAAAACTGTAAAAATCTGGGTTTTAGGATGAAACAGTAGGCTGAGACATTCATCGAAGTCGCAGTAGGCTAATATTCATCGAAGTCGCAATGGACGACTGCGACATTCATCGGAGTCGCAATGGTTGGTTGCGACTTGGGTATGAAGTCGCAATGGTCGTTTGCGACTTGGCTTGGAATCGCAGTAGTTGATTGCGATTCGGGTTTGGGATCGCAATAGTAGGTTGCGACTCCAGGGTGGAATCGCAGTGGTGGATTGCGACTTAAGGTGAAGTCGCAATAGTGGGTTGCGATTTCGGGGGTGAAGTAACAGTAAGAGGTTGCGACTTTGTACTGTTCATTACGGTTGCGATTTGTACTGTTCATTGCGATTTCATGTCTTTTTGGGTTGCGACTTGGGTTGAGGATTTCGTGAGTTTAGTGTTAAGAGAAATATTTGGTAATTTGTGATTTCAGATTCGGTGAAGGGGCGACTTACGTGAATTACCTTGAAAGAGTTTTTGTAATAACGCACGAGGTGAGTTTTTATTTGAAATGTTTTCAAATGGAATACATATATGTGATTTAATGTAATATGGTGCATATAGTGTTTATATGAATATTACATTGTATGAGTACTAGTTGGCCGGGCTTAGGACCAGTGAAAGTTGGCTGTACAAAGGGACAGTGGTGTTGGCTGTATTTAGTACAGCGGTGTAAATTAATTAATTGGCTTGCTACCAATTAATATGGCCAAGGAAAAGAAAAGAGATCGAGATGGAAAGATACATGATGCATGAGTCATATTTGGTATTCTTACGTGAATTATGTGCAAATGTTTTCTTTTACTAACGGGGATTTTTCTCACTAGACCTCAAGGTCTAACCCTCATTTTTGTTTTAAAATATGTATTCCAGGTCATGGAGCAAACAAGAGACAATGATAGGATTTATCATGTTAGCTTTTGTGGATGTTGAATGATTATGAAGATTTCAGTTATAATTAGTAGTTGTTATGTATTTTACTTTATTCGAAAAAGTTTGTACTGAAAGACCTAATTGTAGAATTTAAGGGACCATATTTGGATTATGATATGTTATTTTGTGGTGAATTATATGAAACTTGTATGTTGGGATTAAGGGATGTTACATTTAGGAGAAGGGCATGGGCTTCGCCGAAGGCTGTGGGTGAGGGCACGAGGTAGCAGTTGTTTGATTTTAATGGAAGAACATCCTCAAAATGTTATTTGTTCATACAATATTGAAGTTGGTGGTTGGTGCAAAGTTTGCAGAGTCGCCGGAGTTTTCTGTTTCTGCATTTACGGCGATGTTTGGGTTGTGGGAGTGCTCTGAAAGTACTGGGGATTGTTTAGGAGAGTTCGCAGGAGAGTTCTGAGCAGCATGGGAACTTGAAGCCATTTTTGCAAAGAAAAATGAAGATTTGAGTATAGTTGCAGGTTCGCCGGAGAAGAAAGTAAGTAAAGTTTTTGTGAGGAAAGGTAATTTGGGTTTTATACTGAGTATGTAACCGTAGAATCTGAAAGGGTTAATATTTTGAGGTAAATAATATTTGGGGTCCGCACTTGAGTGGTTACGGCGGGTTCAACTTTCCAGAGGCACGTACTCCATGTAGGTCCAATGAAAAGATGACACGTTATCTGTGTCAGTTATGACGAGACTTCGTGGGCGGCCTTATTAAATGCTAGGCGCGTGGGCCTCTTTACCTCCACATGATTCTCACTCGCAGAAAAGTTACCGTTATCGTTACTGTTACAGAAATGCCCAAAGTAAAAACTGACAGAGGCTCTGTTGATTTGAGAACTTTGTTTTTCTTGCCTCTGTAGGTTGTACCTTTATAAAAAAATGGTTGAAAAGTCCATGGAGAGGATCGATAAATTATTAGTATCGAAAGTTCTTTACAGAGGTTTTTGGACCTCTGTCAGAGCCAGCAGAGGCTCTGAGACAAGAAATTTCTCATAACTAATAATTTATAAACAGTTTTGATCATCCAAGTTTTTTGATTGTTTTTAACAATGTTTTTAAGACCTGTTTGAAAGCTGGTGTCCTAGAAAATTGTTTTTGAAAAAGGTTTTGTGCAGCAAAAAGTCTTTTAAAACAAGTGTTGGTCTACAGAAGTTCTTTCTTTTGGGAAGAACTCTGTAACTAATGACTTTCGGGGTGATTGACAGAGTTGCCAAGATTTATTGATTTAAGATCATAGAGTTTTTGCCTTTAGAACCTCTGTTGGACTCAGCAGAGGCTCTATGACCTTAAATTTCTAATAATGGAAAACTCAATATTCTTTTTGATCAAATATTATTTGGAATGTTTTTAATAATGTTTCTAGAACATATTTAGAAATTTGTGTCCTAGAAAATTATTTTCAAAAAGATTTTCTTGAGATACTAACCTTTTTGTTCTTCTTTGTCTGGCAAAGTTCTTTTCTTCTGTTGATGTCATCTCTTCCTTTGCTCCCCCTTGATTTATAAATCTCTGTAGATTAAGCAAGGTCTCCTTCTGCTCCCCCTTGATCTACTCAACCTCTGTAGATCAAGTATGTTCTCCTTCTGCTCCACCTTGACCTATGCTTGGTTCAAATAATCATAAGTAAATGTATATAACATAGGTCAAGTGTATCAGACGTTCTGTAAGGATCGTCAGAGGTTCTGAGGAGTCCTACAGAAGCTCTGTTGTTTTCAGAATTGAGATTTTTAGAATTTACATTACAAAAGCAAATTATTTACTAAAATAAAAATAAAAATAAAGAAAAGAAAAAAAACATATTATTTTAATAATTTACAAAAACAAAAAAAAATTATACATGCTTTTAAAATGAAGATAAGAAACTTACAGAGGTTAATCCATATTTATCATTCCTAATTTACCCACCAAGTAAAGAAATATTTTCTCACCAAGTGCCTTAGTGAATAAATCAGCAAGCTGAAATTCTGTTGGTACAAAATGCATCTCGATGGTTTGATTTTCAATGTGATAATTCAGAAAGTGATTCCTGA
Organism: Saussurea involucrata; assembly: GCA_033807775.1. NCBI lineage: Eukaryota > Viridiplantae > Streptophyta > Magnoliopsida > Asterales > Asteraceae > Saussurea > Saussurea involucrata. The sequence goes on from CM066319.1 coordinate 97,658,747, forward strand.
TATCTATGTGCTTTGTCTTTGAATGCTGTACTGGATTTGCAGAGATGGCAATTGCACTTTTGGAATCACAGAAGATGGGTATTTTGCAGATGATGTGACCAATGTCTTTCAGTTGTGTTTTCATCCATAGAACTTGAGAGCAACAGCTAGCAGCAGCAACGTATTCAGCTTCTGACGTAGATGTTGAGACACAATTCTGTTTCTTTGAAGTCCAGCGTACTAATTTCCCACCTAGGAATTGACAACTCCCAGAGGTACTATTTCTGTCGACTTTACATCCTCCATAATATGAATCTATGTATGCCTTTAGTCCAAAACCAAAGTTCTGTGGATACCAGAGGCCAAGATTTTTGGTCCCTCTGAGGTATCTAAAGATTCTTTTTACAGCAATATAATGTGACTTCTTAGGATTAGCTTGATATCTTGCAGAGAGGCATGTGGCATGCATTATGTCAGTTCTACTGGCTGTTAAGTATAATAAAGACCCAATCATTCCTCTGTAAAGTGTGCACTCGACAGAGATGCCATTTGGATCTGAAAAAAGTTTATTTTCAGTGGCCATTGGGGTTTTTATGACAGAAGAATCAGAAAGGCTATATTTTTCAAGTATGTTAGAGACATATTTTGATTGGTTTATGAAAATTCCTTCTGATGTTTGTTTGACTTGAAGTCCGAGGAAAAAGGTTAAATCTCCTATCATACTCATTTCAAACTCACTCTACATGAGCTTTTCAAAATCTTTACATTTTTTTGCATTTGTAGACCCAAAAATGATGTCATCTACATATATTTGTACAAGAATAAGCTCATTTCCTTCTCCTTTAAAGAACAGAGTTGTATCAGTGGTACCTCTTTTGTAGCCGTTATCGAGAAGAAAGGTAGAAAGTCTTTCGTACCATGCTCTTGGAGCCTGTTTCAGTCCATATAGAGCTTTGTCGACGTAATAGACATACCTTGGGTACTTTGATCTTTCAAACCCTGGTGGTTGTTGGACGTATACTTCTTCTTGAATTTCACCATTGAGAAAAGCATATTTTACATCCATTTGATATACTTTAAAACCTCTGTGGGCTGCGAAGGCTAAGAAAATTCTTATTGCTTCGAGCCGTGCAACTGGGGCAAAAGTTTCATCGTAATCTATGCCCTCTTCTTGGCGATATCCCTTGGCCACCAGTCTTTCTTTGTTTCTAATGATCACTCCCTCCTCATCCTTTTTGTTTCTGAAGACCCACTTAGTCCCTATGGCCTGTTTCCCTCGTGGCAGAGGTACTAGAGTCCAGACCTTGTTTCGCTCAAACTGCAGAAGCTCTTCTTGCATAGCATCCACCCAGTTTGGGTCTTCCAAGGCCTCAGAGATCTTTTTCGGTTCGATCACACTAATAAAGTTGGTAAAGAAACAAAAATTTGCAGAAGCTGACCTTGTTTTTACCTTATCAGTGGGATTACCGATGATTTGGCTTGGAGGATGGCTTTTTGTCCATTGAGTTGTTCGTGGAAGATGATCATTTGAGTCATCAAGTTGAACTTCTGTCGTTGAAGTGGTTGATGGTTCCGCCCATGTGTTTAGTTTAGCTTCTGTAGAAATGGGTATTTGAGTTGGAATTTCCTTCTCTGTAGGTATTGTGGTTTCATCTTCACTTTCCTCTGGTGTTCCTTCTGGTGTTGCTTCCTCTGTTGGATTTGTTAGAATTTGGATTACCTCTGTTGTTGAATCTTTTGTTGTATCTTCTGTTCGATTTTCAGTACCTGTAGTAGTTGCAGAAGAGGTATTAAAAGGATCAGACAGAGAGATACTTACTTCGTTTACTGAAGGTGATTCTGCAGAGGTACTGTTGTTTCCCGCAAAGGGATCAATATCGTCGTTGACCATCTCTTGAAATACAAGACCTAAATCTTCATTTATTTTGAGATGCCAGAGGATTCCTTGTTTAGCCCGAGTTCTGAACTGAATTGTTCAGAAGTCTTTTGGAATGAGTCATCAAAGGACACATTGATGCTTTCTACTATCGAGCGCGACTTCAGAAGGTAAACTCTGTAGGCTTTGGAAGCGGCAGAGTACCCGATGAACTTGCCTTGGTCAGCCTTTTCTTCAAACTTTCCTCTTGAGTCTCTGTCGTTTAAGACAAAGCATTTGCATCCAAACACATGGAGAAACTTGATGTTTGGTCGCCGTTTGTTGATCAATTCATAAGGAGTTTTGATGTGTCTTTTCACGATTGTTGAACGATTTTGGGTATAGCAAGCAGTTGAAATTGCTTCTGCCCAAAAGGTCATTGGTAATCCGCATGCAGAAAGCATGGTTCTTGCAGCCTCCACGAGCGTGCGGTTCTTTCGTTCGACCACGCCATTTTGTTGTGGGGTGCGAGCGGCAGAGAAGTTCTGAGATATTCCTTCTGCTGTGAGATAGGCTTCAATGACAGAGTTTTTGAATTCTGTGCCATTGTCACTTCGTAACTTCAGAATTCTGCACTCATAAAGAACTTGGATTCTTTTCATTAGATTAATCAAGATGCATGGAACATCTGATTTCTTTCTGACAAATTCAACCCATGTAAATCGTGAATACTCATCAATTAAGACAAGTATATATTTCTTGCCACCTAGGCTCTGTATAGCGATTGTACAGCTGAGGTCAACGTGAAGCATGTACAGTGTCCTAGGACAAGACACATCAGTTTTGCCTCTGTGGGAAGCTCTTTTGAGTTTTCCCATTTCACAGGCAGAGCATAAATGATCCTTATTAAATTTAACATTAGGTAAACCTTTGATCAGTTCAAGTTTTACCAGTTTATCTAGAGTATGAAAGTTTAAGTGACAGAACCTATTGTGCCATAGCCAGGCTTCTTCATTTTTGCTTGCAACAAGACAAATGTTGTCCTTGTTTTTGGCATTGAAGTTCTTTAGATACAGATCACCTTTTCTTTTGGCTCGCAGAAGTTTTATTCCGGTGTCTTCACTTAGTAGAGAGCAAAATGTTCTCTTGAACAGTACATCGAATCCCGTGTCACAAAGTTGGCTGACACTGAGTAGGTTGTGTTTAAGGCCATCAACAAATGCAACTTTGTGTACGGTGATGTTTTCTTTCTTTATGATTCCATAGCCTTTAATATGCCCCTTTTTGTTGTCTCCAAAAGTCACTGATCCACCATCTTGTTTTTCTTGGTACGTGGATAGAAGACTTCTGTTGCCAGTCATGTGCCTTGAGCATCCGGAGTCTAGATACCATATTGGCACATACTGCTTCTCTGTGTCAGAGTCTGAGCTGATTTCTGCCATGCCACAGAACAAGGCATTGTTGGTGTATTCATCATCAGAGGTTGTATCTGACTCCCAATCTTCCTTGTTCACCACTTTGTTCGCCATGAGTGACTTTTGAGCATAATACTCAACATTCTTTTTGTAAAAAGCTGAGTCCTTCTGTGGACGATTTGACCTGCTTCTGCATTCATTTGCAAAGTGGTCTGGCTTCCCACAGTTGTAGCAACCTTGGTTCTGGGAAGTATTGCCAGTATGATCGTCGGACTTCTGTCGGTCACCACCTTTTTCCGATCTGCATTCATTAGCATAATGACCAGGCTTACCACATTTGTAGCATTCTTGTGGTGTGTAGCTTGCCTTGTCATCTGACCTCTATCGGCCATTTCCTCTGTTGTATCTTTCACTCGACCTCTGTTGGTCGTTACTTCTGTCGTCTGACCTATGTCGGTCAGCTGATTCTTCTCTTCTTCCTTGATCCCTTCTATTCCGATCTTCTCTTCTTTCTCGATTATCTCTGCCATATCTATCATTACCAGAACTCTTTTGGTTTCCTTTGAATTCTCTTGTCAATAGAGCTAAGGATGTTGCTATTGATGCCAGAGTGATTTCTCCCTCTTCCATAATCTCTTCGTCTTCGCTGTCAACTACCACTATCTTTTTCTTTTTCTCCTTTTTATTTTCCTTTGTCGCTCTTTCTTTCCTCGGCCTCTCCGTGTCTTATGTAGACTTGCCAACCAAAGCAAGAGGTGCAATGGTTAGTGTCTTTGCTTGTGCTATTTGAGGCTCTTGACCAGCTAATGTTCCGTAGAGGTCTGAAAGAGTCCAGGAATCTAAATCTTGATTGGTTTGTAAAGTGATAGATAACTGGAGCCATTCTTCGTTCAGACTTTTGAGAAACGTGACATTATTCTCTTCAGAAGTTCTGTGGATACCGAACTTTTTGCAATTATTGATCAGAGAGTTGAACCTGTCATACGTTGTTTGCAGAGATTCAGTTGTCAGGGCTTTAAAAGCGTAATATTCGTTTATGTATTGAGCCCTTCGGTTTTTCTGAGTTTTAGCTCCCCCTTCAAGTTGTTTCTCTAGTTCTTTCCAAAGATCATACGCAGATTCGCATGCATCTAAGGACTGGAAGAGGTCGTTGGGGATTGCCATGATCAGAATTCTTTTAGTTTTCTGCGCGAGTTCATCTTTTTCCTTATCTTGATCTGACCAACCATCCCTGGTTTTAGGTTTTTGATGCTCAGGGATTTCAGGAGTGTCAGCTGTAGCTGGTACACGAGATACTATTAACATAGGGACATGAGGAGGATTATAAAGGTATTGTACGAGCTCTTTATCAGTACCCTCAAAGAAATGGATCATTCTTATTTTCCACTGAGGATACTCATTTCGTAGAAGAGATGGTGGTTTGGTTAATGAGCCAACTGTGAAAAAATTTTGTGCGCTTGTCATTTTAAGAGAAGAAAGTTTCAGAATAAGATATGACACGAAAAAGTACAAAAGAATAATCTGGAAAGATTTTCTGGGTTTGGAAGCTCTTAACAGTGTACTTTTATGGAGTTTCAACTAAAGAAACAGTTTTTCTAGATTTTCCAAATATCGAATAAATCGAAAAATGGCTGAAAAATAGAATCTGTTTGAAGGAATGAATAACAGGTTAAAATCAGACCACGTTTCTACCAATAATCTTGTTAAAACGAGGATCGCTTGATATTGAAAATCAAGCTTTGCTCTGATACCAATTGTTGGTTCCCGTATTTGATTAACAAAGATTATCTAATCTATTTGTTCAAATAAGATGTGTTGCGGAAGCGTATTTGAAGAACTAACAGATATGTTTATATAGAAACAACACAAAATACCAAATAAACAGTATATGAACAACAGATGAATATCTCAAAGATTACTGTATTTGATTAAGAACACTAAGAACATATTTGACGTTAACTGTGTGCAAGTGTTTTTGTGTGTTGTGTGTATAGTTGGTTTGTAAGGAAGAACTCAACATGAGTCTTCCTTTTATACTACTACAAAAGATCTATTATAGACAAAAGGACTATTGCTACAGGAAAGAGAGGATGGCATGAACAGTTGGAAAACTGCATGCATTAAATACGCTAATATCAACTTGGAAGGTGGTCCTATCGGAGTATGACACGTGTAGGAGTCAGACCATGCCATATACAAGTTGACAAACGTACCCTGGAACAGTAGCAGGATATTTCTGTAACAGTGGTAAGATATTCCTGTAACAGTGGCAAGATATTATAAATATCTTCCAAGTCTTCAGTCTGAACCGCAGAGGCTCTGTCAAAGGTGACAGAGGTTCTGAGGCTCGATCCTTTGAGAGCATTCTTCTGTAGATCCTTCTTCGGTCATTTGTTAGTAGTCTTCTGTCTATCTTGGGTCTTGGTGTTTCTTGAATGATCTTGTTTACTTCGGCAAAGCTTCTGTGGCACTCCGCAGAGCTTCTGTGGAAGTCTTCTTTACTTGGCCTATTTTTCAATACTTCTAATATTATGAATATTTGGAGCAAACAGTGATCTTAGTGACCCGATCGGAACTTCCATAGAATCTCCGCCTTTAAGTGGAATCCGAGGATCGGAAGGAAATCCTACCACGGACACACCTTCGCCAACCGTGAACGTAGGTGGCTCTGCCTCTAAGGTAGATGCCTCAACGGGTAATCTAAGTGATCCCGGAGTTACTTTACCCGACTTTGTGTCACAAGGGTCTCTAGACAGCACCCTCAAGGCTGTCCGCGAGGCAATGGAGCAGCGCCTCGCCGCAAAGCTCGATAAACTGAAAAGCCTGATCAAAGGAAAATAGAAGATAGTCGAAGCTGAAACCGCACCAATACCTCCACCGGCTCCCGTTCAGCCAACTTACTCGGTGGACACTTTGAAGACTATGCTCTTAGCTCAACTGCTCCAGCAATCTGAAACCGAGGCCTCTACCGAAGCAGACCTGATCTCCGTTCTACGATCCCAGGTATCTGCTCCATCGTCTTCCATCACTACAAGAATGGATCAGCTTGACACGACTCTCAAGAATGATCCTGAACACCGTGAGGGGGAGAATAAAAGACTAAGATTATCCGAGACCGCCCAGATCCTCACTGAAACTACTGTGGTTCAACCGGAACCGTCAACTGCGGCAACTACAACTGAAGAACAACCTGAAGCCGAGTTGGGCTTAGTCGAGATGGTTATGGATATGGACATCTCTGACGACGAAGACCCGATGGTTGAAAAGCCCGAGGGAGCAACACAGGAATTGGTCACATATGAAGCATCAGATAGGACCGGACTACAACTGATAGATCCAGACTCACAGATCGACCGGGAGACCGAAAATGCATGGTACAAAAAAGCCGCCAGTCCTGTAAATCTCCAGGTAAACCTGATCTTTCCAACTGATGAAGACGACAACGTTGACTACGACCAGTTTCTGCTACAAAATCTGTATGGTACACCCGTTCACTCTGCTCAAGCCGCCGAGACTTCTACAATACCCGAAACGACAACTTCTGAAAATCCGACATCTCCTCAACAACATACAACTTCAGATCATCCTCTTCCTCAACAGCAACAAATCCGATGGGAGAAAATCATGATCTTCATTCCTCACCTGGAGGAATCTCTGAAGAAGCTGTATGGTCACAGGTTACGCCCTATCGAGCCGACATTTTGCCTTGGGATTTCTCACTTCGACAAAAACTACCAAGGTCAGTACATAAATGCCATGAAGCGGTGTCTGCCAGTTAGCCAAGTCCGAACCAAGCACAAGATCACTGAAGTGCTTAACATTCAAACCGGCCGGATCCTTAGAGTTATGTTTACAGTTTTCACCGTCCGACGCGAAGACGATAATGAATGCAAAATTTTTGAAGCCGATCTTAAAAATCTTTTACCGTTCGACTTACTTGCTTTACTGAAAGACCTCCGAACCAGAACCATCCGACCTCTTCAAGTGACAAAGGCGCTAGAAGCTGTTCGTCGATTCCTGATTCACTCTATTATGATGTCTTACCTCACAGACTTCCAAATGGGAATCTAGAACAGAGCATAGAAGGTAAACCTGTTGAAACATAATCTGAAGGTACCCAAGCTGAAGATGTATCCCGAGAAGGCACTGCTTCTAGAACCGGAATTTGGGATAGTATACCTCAACGAACAGAAAGAAAATAGGTTTCTCCGCTTCAGTCAGGTAGACAGATTCTGCGATGGCACGCTCTTCAAAGTTCAAGATGCTCTTCGTAAAATCATCACTTTCGAATCCGAAAATTGAAGGCTCTCGTATGTTCCCAATCCGAATGAGACAATCGCATGAAAAGCCTTAGAAGTGATAGAAGAATGCATCGACTACCGCCGAGCCATCAGAACGTTCGAGATACACTTTGCGCTCCGAAAAAGATATGTCAAGAACTTGCGCCAACTCGAACTTCAATTCAAAGGGGGAGATTGTTAGGGCAATATTTGGTTGAATAGAAGTTCAAGGGCTGAATTGCAATTGTTTATTTTGAGCCTTGTTAGTGAACGGGCCGTGGGCTTGTTACCACGGGCCCAACATATAAATAGTTTTGTTTAGCCTTTGTTTTAGGCTAGTTGTCATTTTAGCTTTCCTAATCATATTGTAAACACTCTGCATATTGAAAGCAAATTGGATGACCAGTTGAAATCATACCGTATTGTTATTCATCTATTGATTTCTTATTGTTCGTTGCACGGATCTGGAACTCACACTTCAATATCAATTTCAGAATTCTTTGAATATACCAGTAACAATCTCCTTTTGATCTGTTTAACCTTCCAAATATATTTATCCGAATCTTTTCAAATTCAGATAACAGTAATGTGGTAACCCTGAAACAACTAATGAATCAGTTAAAATTTCGGTTAGTTGCACGGAGCCACTTAGTACAATGAATGCACTTTAGAAAGGATTTTTTTGATGATTACTCCCCCAGGGCTTCCATTCAATCATCGAAAAACACTAAGGAATTTCTATGAACATTATGACAAGAAAACATATTCTTTGTGTGTACGTGCTTGTGTAGAAAGGATTGAACCAACTTATGCTTGAATATTATAGGCTCAAAGTGTGTAAACTGCTGAGACAACAACAAGTTTTCCACGGACTCAATGTGCATGATTGAAGTACGAAGGTGGGGCAAACGTCCTTCTTTTTCAATATCCAAACCTTCCGAGTGAAGATTAGATAGATAATATGCTGCGTCCCAAAGAAAATTGAAACATTTCTTTGTTAAGAAAGAAATGAGTAGCTGGTGGGGTTAATGAAAGAGTTGGCATGGGCTAGTTGCCTGTTTCAATGATGGTCACCAAAGAATGTGAACCAATCAGTAATGTGGCTGCCCGGCTCAGAAAATGGTTGGTGCAAAGTTCTCTTATTCTTTTAACTCTGTTCTCACACCCTATTTCTGTTTTTGATCCGCTCACTTCTACCCAAACTCTCATTTTCATTTTACCTCAGCACAATGAGATACTCAACCATATGAGTTATCTCCCCCACTCTTTGATTTTGACCCCTCACCCCTCAATCACTCAAGGATAACTTCTTGGGTAGGAAACACTAGTTAACGTGGATCCATAGAAGTTCTTTAAGCTCTCACACTGATTCCCATAAAATTTTTTCCTAAAAAGATATGTTGTTCACCAATTTAGCTTGAACAATTATAAATTTCAGCATTTGAGTGACATTGTCATCATAATGTATGCTCTTCAATAGTATCATGAAATACTTGAGCATTTGAACTTTGAAGATTTCTCACAACAAGGATATTGAATGAATGAAATGAATTCGAAAGACTTGTTTGAGAATCTGACAATGCATCAACCAGATCAAATAACATGAATGATAATCATGTAAGGTGTAGGGTACCAAGGAATTGAATGTTGTTTATATGAACAAATATAAACAATCTTTGAATGAAACGCTTAAGTTCTTACGCTGAAAGAATATGATGCTCAACAAAATTTGAAAATTCAAACGGGAGTATTACCATAGAAAAAATGTTTCATTTTGAGACATGGTAATAACAAAGTCAATAAGAAGCTGAACCGATGTGTAGGAATACTTGAAAGTATATAGAAAAGATAATACGCAAGTATTAATCTTTGGAAACACACGGTCAGAATGATGTTACGGTAATCCGAGATCTATGTATATGTATATATATATATATATATATATATGAAAAACATTTAAAATCGCACTTCTAAAATTCATAAAATCTGTTTGAGAATTGAGAAATGGTTTGAACGTTTAGCAAAATGTTTTTCATGCTTGAAAGTCGTTCTTCTTTCAAACAATCTCAGATTAAATTCAGAAGATACTTACAGTCAAATGTTTTAAGCTCCCCCTCGAATTATGATAGACTGATTAAAAATCAGATAAGCTCCCCCTCAAAATCTGCAAAAGATCCTAACAAAACAAGATCAGTATATGTAGCAATCAAAGTATAAAACAATGAAATATGAGTCCTAAACTGATGTGTTTAGAAGTCAAACACATTGAAGAACGAGTCCTGATCTGATATGATCAGAAGTCAAATAGCTTGTAAGCTCGGGTTCTAAACTGAATTGTTTAGAAGCCATAAACATCATTGAAGTTCGGGTTCTGAACTGAATTATTCAAAAACCATAATTGTGTATGCTCCCCCTACAAAGAAGCATAAAGAAAAATATGTCAACAAACACAAATATGTCAAAAACATAAACCAAAGATTAGAATTTCTCCCCCTGAAATTATGCATATATTTCAGCATAGGTACTCTTTTTCAAATTTCACACTTCTCTTCTGTTTTCTAGTCATGTGTTCGGTATAATTATGACAATCAGCACTATACATGATGAACCTGCAAAATAGATTAAGTAGATTTTGGTACCCAACGGAACTTAGGTCCTCGCTTGTTATGTGCAGTTCTATTTGAAGAGATATTGTAAGTACCGTACCAAAATTGTACATTTTCTTGCTTAATGAAATCATGAGTTCCACAAGAAGAACAACAAAGTTGCTTTTGTGCCAACCTAATCAAATGATTTGCAGAATAAACAGGATTATGTTTAGCAAAAGACTTACCTGTATGATCCTTGTTCTTCTTGTTCACCACAGATGGAGGAAAATTTGATTTAGGAGCATCTTTTTTAGGTGAAGAACCTTTTACCTTCCATACCATCTTTACAGGCTTAAAGATAGGTGTATCTGAACTTGTAGCATCATGGTTGTAGAAAAGATTAGAAGGACGCATCTAATCTCTTGATTTCACAGACTTTGTCGAAGAAGAATGTTCATGAACAGAACCAGAAGCAGTCTTTAACGAACAATCTGAATCAGTTGAACCATCATACTGTGATTGAACAATAGTATTGACACTAAATTGTTCAGATGATTTAACTTTGATCTTAATTGCTTCCAATTGCTGAACTTTATCGGACAAAACATTTCTTTCTTGACCAGTCAGGTCAAATTTCTTCTGTAGATCAGACTTGATCTTCTGCTCTGTCATAACCTCCATTGCTAAAGCAGACAACCTCCTTGCTAGCTTTAAGATTTCAACCTTGAAGATGTTTCTCTCTTCTTCAAAGCTCTTCTCGGATATTTCTTTAAAAATATTCATGTTTTTCTTTTGAAAACTTTGCTTTTCCTTTTCAAAAACATTCTTCTTTTCACCAAACTCTTTTCTCTCTTTTTCCAAAACGTTTTCCAAATCAGATAATTTCTTTGAAAGCTCAACACTTTTTGATTCAAAACTTTTCTTTCAATATCAATTAACACTCTTTCCTTCTCAGATTTTTCTTTTTCAAGAAATAAAACTTTTTGAAAATCAGAAATTTGTTTTGAAAGTTTTATGCATTTAAGTTCAAGAGCTTTCTTTTCCTTCTAAAAAATAACTATGTTTTCATCAATTAAAGCATTATGGTCAGGAAGCTTCTTAGAGGAGTCAAATTCATAAGTTATTCCTTTGTCACAAACCTTGGTTTTTGAATTCTCCTTGGGAACAAAGTTAGATTGAAAGTTATCACCTGAATCAACAGAATGAACTTCAAAATCCTTTTTAGAAGAAGAAGATTTTTCAGGAGTAAACCACGATTGCGAAGCAAATTCTTTTCGGTCTTTCTCCAAAGCAATTTCCAAATCATTCACTTCTTGAGAAAGCTCACTTATTTTCTCTTCAAAAGATTGTCTTTCAATTTCAAAAACGACTTTCTCGTTCGCAAATTGTTCACGCTCAAGATTGAAAACTTTCTCAAAATCGGACATCTTACTTTCATTTGTAAGATTATTTCTTTGTTTTTCTAAAGCATTTTCCAATGTCTTCACGTTCTGAGAAAGTTCACTAATCTTTTCTTCAAGAAGTTTGCTTTCCTTTGTAAAATTTTCTTTTTCACTTTCAAATTGATTATGCTCAGAGAGTAAAATTTTCTCAAGATCCGACACTTGCTTAGAAAGCTGGAAACACTTTTGATTGACTTTTTCTTTTGCATCAAAAGCACTCTTGGATGAGTCTGAACACTTTTTAATCAAGGATTTTTCATAAATAGTTTTCCCCTTTTCCAATTCAGTCTTGAAACTAGAAAATAGTTCCTTAAAGCTATTTAAGTAAACAACTGAAAGAATGTCTTTTTCAAGCTCAAATTTCATCCTTTGTTCTAGAACAGAATTTTCAAGTTCACAGATTCTTCCTTCTAGAACCAAAGGTGGAATATATTGTTTTGCTTCAAGAGGTTTTTCGCAATTGGGTTTAGTAGCATAGTTATCAAAATAGTCATTCGAAAGTTTTCCATGCAGATTCTTTTCATATTTTTCATTCTCTGGAGTATAACAAAATGGAAGTTGTATTTTTGTTGTCGTTAATCTTTTCGTGACTTCCTCTTCTTTGATTTCTTCTTCATTTTTCCAAGGAATTTCAAATTCAGGATAATATCTGGCATACCTTAGATATTTGAAATAATACAATGTTGTTAAAGATCTGCTTACCTTGGCCAAATGTGTTAGGTCCCATGTTAGTGGAATAGAAGTAGAGGGACTATTATTGCCATTTCTTGTAAATATCCTAGTTAGGGTATAAATAGATGGCTTAGTGTTATGATTAGGGTTTAATGACCTAATCACTATTATTGATTACCTATTGCATTGTACGACGACATTCTAAGCTCTTTGTTCATCAATTCAAAGTAAGATTTATGATGTCTACTGATTTTTGTTGATTCATATTATTGCACTTGTTAATCTGGGATCCACAATTGGTATCAGAGCAGAAAGACGATTGATTCAAAGGTAAGTTCATCAAATTCTGGTCATTCAAACTTTTGTCGACTGTTTCATTGTAAAAGATATTTTTTTTGCTTTGATTCAAGAGTTAAAACTTGAAATTAAGGCTTGGAAAAATATCTTTATTGTGTTTCAAGTTAATCAAGTTAAAGTTAATCGATTTTGAGATTTTTGGTTTCTGGGTTTTATACACTGTGTTCTTTACAAACTCTCAATTTTTGCTTCAATGTGGTTAGTTAATCGATTTGGTCAGTTGTTTTTGTTTTCCCTATTTGTGTGGTTTGGTTCTAAAGTGATTGCAGAAAGTTTCCAAGTCAAAAGAGGTGCAAATTCGATCTCCAGGTACGTTTTTCTTCGACTAGTGTTTGAATACGGGACTTTCTTCTTGAGATCCGGTTCTAGTTTAATACCGGATCCTATATAATCCGGATCTAATTCCGGTTCTGGTTTCATACCGGGTTCCCAATATCGGATCTTATTCCTGTCCCGGATTCACTCAGTTCTAGTTCCACCAAATCTGGTATCCAATCCGGATCCAGTCCCTATTTTTTGCACGCAAATATTGACTCTGGATTCCCCTCATTCCGGATCCTTGTTCCGGTTCCAGATCCTGAAGTTCCGGATTTCAATCCGGATCTCCACTCCGGATCTACTATTCCGGATCTTCTTTGCACTTATTTTTTTATCAGCTTCTGTTTGGTTCTATTTTTTGTGTTCCTTTCGGTTTATTCCTGATCTTTTATAAGATTTGCGTTAAGTTACCACTCCCTTAGGAATTCGCGTTAGTTTTGCGTTAGTCAGTGCGTTAGAACACTCTTTTACCATTGAATCATCCTACTCACCTTACGATCACACACAAGTGCTCACAATGAATGCTCAAGACGCGTTAGCCATTGGGCCTGAACTCAAACCTCCGATCCTGTACCGAGGGGAGTACAATGTCTGGAAAGACTGCTTCATGTGTTTCATCGAGGCCAAGCCTCTCTATGAAGAGATTATACGATCGCTGACCGATGGACCGTTTGCCCCACCCATGATGGAGATTCCGGCGCAAGAAGGCGGACCTCCAGCTCAAAGGGTGGTTAAACCTTATGACAAGCTGTCTGTCGAGGAAAAGTGGAAAGTCGATGGAGATAAGTTGGCGAAGACATGTCTTGTATACAGTCTTCCGAACAACATCTACTGTAGCATCGACGGTCACAAGGACACAACGAAAGGTATGTGGGATCAGCTCGCGAAGATCATGCTAGGCAGTCGTGAGGGAAATCAGTTGAAGATAACCAATTGCCTCACTCGATATGAAGCTTTTAAAGCCAAACGAGGGGAATCACTTACTGAAACCTAGGAACGTTTCTGCACACTCCTCAACGACCTGCACAAGAACAACATCTTCAAGACGAACCTCGAGTGCAACATCAAGTTCCTAAACAACCTTCAATCTGAATGGAAGGGATTTGTACTCCACGTTCGTCACAACCGTTCTTTAGAAAGTGCTCCGCTGCACGAGCTCTACGAGATGTTGCTTCAAGACGAAGATGATGTTCATGAACTGATGGGAGACCAGAAGTCTGGAGAAAATACAAAGGAGGATCCCTTAGCTCTCATGTCTCACAAGAAGGACAAGCATACCCAACGCAGTTCGTATAAAAAGGAAGCTCCTAGTAAGTCTGAGCATGAGGACGCAGAACCTGAAAGTGATTCCGATCCAGAGCTAGACAGTATAAAGAAACTTGTTTCCCTACTGTCCTGGGAGTGCGCTAGAAAAAAGTTCTTCAAGAAACCATCCAACAACAACCAGCGTTACTCCACCAACACAAAGCGTCGGGATTACAGAGATAAGTACGAAGGCAAATGCAAGTCTGATAAAGGAAGAAAGAAGAATGATGAAGGAAAGAAGTCTGAAGGAAAGTCTGATGATCGAGCTGATGATGAACCGGTGAAATGTTACAACTGTGGAAAGCGAGGTCACTTCGCCAAAGACTGTCGGAAACCTGTAGTATGCAATGCTGAGTACTACAAGACCAAAATGTTGTTGTCAAGGCAGAAAGAAGCTGGTAAAGCGCTGCTGGTGGAAGATGATCACTGGCTCGCACTGACTGAAGACGAAGACGACGACGAGGAAGCTCACATGTGCTATACTGGCCTCAATCCGGAAGAATCCGAATCTGAAGATGACTCTTCCGAGAAGAAGAAGAAGAACAAAAGTGATTGCCAGGTATGTGGTTCTTCTAATGTTGACCTTATTAATCAGATGCAAGTAATGGTGCGTACATTAGACTCTTTTAAACATAAGGTCAAAACCAAAGATGCCCAAATCTCTAAGCTAGAAGCTGAAGCTAAAATTAAGTATGATACCATAGGCAAGCTAGCTATTGAAAAGGCAGAGGACAAATGTGTGATAGAGAACTATCAAACTGAGTGCTCAGTCATTTCAAAACGAGCTGAATCCCTAGTGACTCAAATATCTGAATTCACACAAAAGTTAGAAAAGTCTCAGGAGGAGTATTCTAAAAGTGTTGTTATACAAGAGAAAGTGCAAAAAGAAAATGAGTTGTTGACCACTAAGCTAAAGGATCTTGAATCCAAACTTTACAAACTTGGTCAATCGGAACAAACCATCCACTTGAACAAACCAAAGGAATTTAAGTATTACAACTCACAATGGGGACTCGGATATGATAATCCGTGTTACCTAAAGAAAATCTTATCTAAGGTTCCCACCCTTTATGAATTCAATTTCATGGGCCTAGATAAGAAATATCCTGAGTACAAGATCAAGTGGACTAAGCCATCCCCAGAGGATGAGGAGAAAGAGGATCTTAAATGAAAAACATGTATTCCTCTACAAAAAATAGAGGCAAAACCTAAAACTAGAAACTCTAATTCTAAAGATAACACTAAATCGGGAGATGAGCCACCTAGGAAGAACATAAATGTACATGTTCCTTTCGTGTACTAAACGCTAAATGCTTCTTATTTAAAAAGTAAATCCCCTTACCTTTTAAACGATTACTTCGACATCTGTTCTCTTGCTAAAACTGTGGAAACTCTGGTTCCCGTTACGGCAACACCAGATGTAGATTCTAACGACAAATAAGAGCTCAAACGTTATGTTCCACCTCTGATTTTGGAAAACATCATTTTCAAACTCGAAGAATCGATTTTGAGGGATAAGATAATTTTTGAAACCGAAATAACTGTACTTTTATCCACTATTGATAAGCTCAAAAAGAACAAAACCGAGTCATTATCCAAATCCGAAAGAGCGAGTTATAGAACCGAGATTGCTAAGTTGACTTCTCAACTGTCCGCTTTGGCGGCAAAAGCTTTAACGAATAAAATGACTAAGGAAAGTCCAGTGTATACTCCAATGCAGCCTGTCACTCCTGAAACCATCTCGGTTGATTCTTCTCCTATTTGTTCGGATAGTTCCTCATGTAAAGCTTTTCTAGGAGTGTCTAATGACACAAATGTTATGAATTTGAGCTTCAAAGATAACGGTAACGCGATTCAACCCGATTCTGTTCAAAAGAAATTTTTTCCAGTCTTTGACAATCCCTTTGCGGATAACTCCTCGTCCGACTATGATGGCGAAACCCCACTTGACTCTGCACGACGGTTTTCTGAGTTTGTGAATTCCTCGGCTTGTCATGATGATGATATTTCTAAGATTTATTTTGCTCTGAAGCTTTCTAGTCACACTCAATTTTTAGAAAAAATGCCCACACCGGTTAATTTTGAAAAAGGTGAGTGTTCCAATTCTAAAACCGTTTCTGAGACCATTTCAAAATCTAAATCTAATCGTCGGTCCACGAAACGAGCTAAAATCGGTAAGAGTTCTAAAAGTCAACCTTATTACTCAAGCTCCTCTGACAATAACTCTAATGTAATTTCAGATAGAACGGGTCGGGGGAAAGCAGTTCAGAAAGAGTGGGTAGAGAAGAAGGCTAAGATACGACCAAAGAAGACCAAATCATTTAATTCTTTTTCGCATATTAGGAAAAATAACAACAATCATGGTTTTGTTTTGAATAACTTTGTTGATCATGGCTTTGAATTTCCAGTTAAACTTGACTCTGTTCAACAATTGATTGAAATTTCGCGTGATTGTGTTTGTTGTTCTTTGTGTGGATTGAATGATTTTTTTGTGTCTAAACATGCATCTGATTGGTTTGGTACATATCACGTGTTTAACTCTAATGCTTCTCGTAAATCTTCTCGAAAAAGACCCAGATCTAAACGGGTCTCAAGCAAAGGTGCTGCACCTAACACTCAAGGACCCATTTACAGATGGGTACCTAAACAACCCTAATTTTTGTTTTACAGCCCGGTCATGTGTGGTTTTTAGACTTTGGATTCTCCAAACACATGACTGGTAAACGGGAGCTGCTCACCAACTTCAAGGAGAAGTACTGTGGTGACGTCAGATTTGGGAATGATAATGTGGCCCCAATCATGGGCTATGGCGACCTTGTTCAGGACAACCTCACTATCAAGTGTGTGTTCTACATCGAAGGCCTTGGTCACAACCTCTTCAGCATCGGCCAGTTCTGCGCCATGAATCTTGAAGTCAACTTCCAGGCGAAGCGGTGTAGTATCCGTAACGACGACGGAACATAGATCCTTGCCGGAACTCGAAGAACGAACCTCTACACTATCAATCTTGCCTCCATGAAGACCGATAAAGCCGTTTGCCTCCTTTCCAAAGCATATACTCAACAGACCTGGTTGTGGCATCGACGACTTTCTCATTTGAACTTCAAGAACATCATCAAACTGGTGCTCGGTGGACTAGTCAAGGGTATGCCTGAACTACGTTTTGTAAAAGAACATCTCTGCTCCGCATGTGAGATGGGTAAGATGAAGAAGCTATCTCACAAGCCGAAGACGGTTCCTACCACGTTCAGACCTCTAGAGCTGATTCACATAGATCTCCGCGGCCCTATGCGCGTCCAAAGCATAAGTCATAAGAAGTACGTATTGGTGATGGTGGACGACTACTCGCGCTACACCTGTGTCAAGTTCCTCCGTTCAAAGGATGAGACTCCTGGGGTCATAGTCAACCACCTGAAGGGGGTCTAGAACATGTTGCAGCTAATCGTCATCTCGATTCGCACGGATAACGGAACCGAGTTCAAGAACCGCGTTATAGGTGACTATCTCAAATCAGCTGGGATTTCACACAACTTCTCTGCTGCTAGGACTCCTCAACAGAACGGCATGGTGGAACGATGCAACCGTACTTTAGTGGAAGCGACACGCACCATGCTGACTCAGTACAATCTTCCGATGTTCTTATGGGCCAAAACCATCGCAACGGCGTGCTATTCTCAGAATAGATCCATCGTCCACAAGCGCTTGGACAAGACATCGTACGAGCTCATCAACAAACGCATCCCCAATATCAGCTACTTTCACGCGTTCGGGTGCAAGTATTTCGTGCTGAATAACAAAGATGATCTCGGCAAGCTCAAGCCAAAAGCAGACGAAGGGATTTTCATCGTCTATTCTACCTCTTCAAAAGCATACCGAGTCTACATTAAGAGGACTAAGAGTGTTATTGAGAGTATAAATCTGACCTTCAACGAATTGGTCGATTTGGCTTCTGAACGAACCGGTTCAGAACCCGTGCTTACTGGAGTGCTGGCTTCAGATCACTCTAGATCGGAACCCAAGCACACGACAGTAGATCCTTCGTCGTCCATTACGTCAAAATTACATCCTTCTGAGTTAGATCTACTGTTTGAACATTTCTACAATGATCTTCATATTTCCCTTGGATCTACTAATGCTTCTTTGAATGTAGATGGAGCTGTAGTGGTGTCGACACACATCTCCGGTCCTCAACCAACCCCTAACACTACATCATCGGAGGACTCACCCTCTTCACCCATGTTAGAGGCGGCGCCATCATCAAGCACCATAACGGTGACCGCGACTCCATCCCCAGTGGTTCAACCCACTCCGTCTTCCCCCGGAACAAGCAACAGTACTGACGCAACCGTCGAATCTTCGTCAACTGCTGTTGTTTCCCAACCTTCGGCCGCTGTCCAATTCCATCCGGTTCCATCCTTAGAAGCGGTTCAAAACATTCCATTGGGTTCCTACATCGATGTTGATAATTCTCAACCTCTCACGGACCCGCTACCTCACACGCGGAAGTGGAATCGAGCGCACCCACCTGAGCAAATCATCGGAGATCCGTCTGCTCCCGTTCAAACAAGAGCAACAGTGGAAACCGAAGACGACACTGCCCCTGCACTTCTGAGCAACACTAAAAAATGGGCGGCTACGGGAAATGAGTGCCTCCTCTTCATCTTCCTTAGCAATGTTGAACCAACGACGGTTAAAGACGCCTTACACAACTCGGATTGGGTGATCGCCATGCAGGAGGCGTTGAACGAGTTTGAAAGCCTCAAAGTATGCCGCTTGCTCCCTCGACCGAAGAACAAGACCGTGATCGGAACGAAATGGATCTTTAAGAATAAGAAGGATGAGAACAGGATCGTTGTTCGGAATAAGTCTCGCTTGGTGGCGAAAGGGTATCGACAACAAGAGGGGATCGACTACGAAGAGACGTTCGCACCTATTGTAACACCCGGAAAATCCTTGTAAGTAATAATAGTCCTAATATTTCTTTATATTTTGACTTCTTAGATTATAATTGATTTCCTAAGTAATTTCGGTGATTGTCACTTGTTATTTGATAACTTCCGATAGAAATCAGTAAGATTATTCCTTAAGAAAATAAATGAAAAAAAAAATAGATGATAAAGTTAAATATTAGATTTTATGGATTAGTTGGATGGGTAATTTGAATACCAGTCCAACGGTTCTTTCCGGGGTAAAAACGGGGTTCTAACGAGGAAGTTACGGCTAAATTAGTAAAAGTTTAGATGTTTGGCAAACAGAAGCTGGCGCCGATGGGTTGGCGCCGATGCATCGGCGCGGGTGATCGGCGCCGAGCACCTGACGTGCCAAAAGGGGGTTAAACCCACCTCTTTACCCTTAGTCATCTATCTTTTCATACTAGAACTCTCAAAACCGAAATTTCTTCTGCTCCATACTTCTCAAGCGATATTCCATTAAGGTTAAGGTAAATCCATATCTATTAATCTTAATCTAATTAAAGAAATTAGTATATGAATCTTACCCATGTAAACTTGAATTAGGGCATTTCATCTTCACTCTTCTTCTTGGAGCAATTAGGTTCAAGTATTCAAGTTGGGTGTTAGCAATTGAAGAACTAAAGGTGAGTAACCTGTACCTAAATGATTTCATTATACTTATCTAACATTTCTTATCTTGAAATTGTGTTGTTAATGTAAAATCTTGAGTTATATGCTCTCAATGGTTAAGAGGGAAACAAGAGGAGTTCAAGTAAGTTAATATGGATTAATTGTGGTTATTATTTAGTATGCCATGATAAATGTTGATGTTAAGAGTTTGGTTTGATTATGTATCAATGGTATGTGAAATTGAGATGATGGCTTAATAGATGTCTTAATGATGAACTGATGTCTTAATGGTCCTAATAGACTTATTCTTGAATTGTAAACATGGTGGTTTATTACTGAATTCTTATAGAATGTGAATTAATACATGTGGATGTATGTGAACTACATGGAAGTAGTATGGATTATGATAAATGGTTGGACCATTGCTAAAGTGCTTAATATGCTTTGAATCTTATTTGGAGTAACATATTTGGTATTCACTTAATTGGAGGAGCACCTAGTAGGCATTGGAAGATATAATCATACATACCGTGGGGTAAGTGTATTTCGTTCATACCTTCGGATACCGTGGGGTTTTCCGTTGTGTTATGCCTTGTGACAATGCCGTGGTGTATCGATCAAGGTATATCTTCGATTATGATGTAACTGGGTAGCGATATGGACCTTCTCCATGGAATCCAATTTGTGAATGTATCGAATTGTTCTTCCTACATGTTATGATTATAATCTATGTATTATGTGTAAACCTCACTTAGGCTTTAAAAGCCTAACACTTGCTATGTGTTTTATGTGTTACAGATATTAGTGGTCCCGGATACAAGAAGTTTAGACTGGGGTTGTGAGCATGGGATCATTGTTGGAGAGTTAAAGATTTGAAGATTTTGATAGAACTTTCCGACACCTTTTGTTATCTGATAAGCTAGTGGTCCATTACTAGTCGTAATTAACTAAATCTTCGTATTAATGGTTATGTAATGATTTATGTATATTTTTACTTTAGTAATGAGTACCACTCTTCCGTTTTATGGAAGTTTTTGTTAACCCCTGTTTTTGGGATGTTACAAGTTGGTATCAGAGCTTTAGTTTAAGTGAACTAAGTATGATGAGGAAATACTTAGACTTAAGCTGAGATGAATTAAGTTATGAATCGTGAGAGTGGGTAGAAGTATTAAGACGGGATGGCCTTAGGGTCGACAGAAATACGGGAAATTAGTACGGTAACGACGGTAATGAGGATTCTCATGTATGATACATTCATAATCGCAATTAGCTACTGTTATTATGAATATATTGTTACATAAGCATACTTGTTTCTAAATTGTTCTGGTGACTAATGATCGGTAAGGTACGTTTCGTGTGTCTATATTCATATAACCATTTCTCAGGGTTATTTTTTTTGTTTTATAGCATAATGATGGTAAAAACGCCACCAAGGTCTTTCAATTCTTTAGAGGGCAGATCGGTAAATGATTGAGGATAGGAAGGACAACCTGGAACTGGCGAGACTCATGAAAGTCCGCCGAGACAACTTTAAATAAGTGGATTAAAATGTGTGGAAATAGAATGTAAGATGTTTGATCAAGATGGGAATAATATGAAATGGTTGAGTAAGTGAGCCTTGGAAGGCATGTATAATAAGTTTTAGAATGTTGAGGGGGTAACCACTGGTTGAAAATAGGGCGTCAATGATAAGTTGCGTGAGTTAAACGATAGACCTTATTTGAGCAAATAGCCTTCAATTGCAAGTAGAGTTTTATGCATGGTGTCCTTGAGTGTGTGTTACATGGGTTTTTGTGATTTCAAAACAAATGCATAAATAACAATTTAGTTGATGATGAGTCAGTAGGTACACGTGGGTATTTAAAGAAAGAGGTAATACCATTTACGTCGCGCAGTCAAATTTTGAGTTTAGTAATTTGCAAAATACATTATACTTTACGAGAAGAGTTAAATATAGATGAGTGTGAAAACCGACTAGCTTACTTTGTGCCGGTAATTTCTTGCAACTTTTGTCGTATGAAAAGATTTTCATTAAATATAATACGGTCATAACAATATCGTTTTGGTTCAAAAAGATTAAGTTTTGCGGAAAGTAGTATGCAAATGATTCTCGTGATCGTTGTGCAGTACACTAAAGTTATAAGAATCTTGGGGTCATGTGTACCCAAGTTGCTCCAAGTGTTGTTCTTTAAAAGGAGGAAATGTGCGAAATAATACATTTAATACAATGTTATGTATGAAGGTTATGAACGAACTAAGTCGTAAAATATTACTATAAGCTAAGAAAGAACTCTGAGAATGGAGAGGTGTTGGATAAACCATGGGAGAATGTTTGTAAGTTTTGGTAATGGTGTTTAGGAGGAAGGTGAACAATGGGAGAGTTGAAAGTGGACTTTAGCGTCGGTTGTAAGAAGGTCTATACCCTTGTTTGGTAACTAGAAATACAGTTGGCAAGGGACAGTAGTGTCCGGAGGAAGGATTAGTAGTAATCAAGGTGATGGAATTAGCAAATTGCTATGAGTAGTGTGGTGAGACAGTAAGGAAATACCCTCGACGTTAAATAAGAATTTATGGTGATCTTGTGATATTAGTATTGCACGAATAAGTTTGAAATGAAGACGATGAGATGTAAATTGTATTACGTTTTGTCGAAAGGATTAAGTTCAGTCCTTGTTGATGAATAGATTAAAGAAGTATCGATAGGTCGACTATTGACATTGAAGTCGGCAGTTGTGTTGGATGTATGAGGCCTTTTGCCTGTCACAGGGTGCGGTCTGGGTGCGTTCCGCGTATGCTTGTGCGGACAGAAACTAAACCATGAACGGTACCGGCATGCTGTTATTCAGAGGGTATGCGCAAAGCGAATATTATCGTGTACGGTGGACTGAGAATGTTACAGAATGTTATAGAATACGGACAATACATATCTTGTGAAACACCACATGTGTGGATTTTGAGTGATTGGCGAATAAATCACGAGTAGAAAAAGTTTTGGTTTAATTTCTACAGAAGTGAAAGTTAGGTGGTCAAAATACGTTTTTAGAAGTTTATTGTGGTTGTGCAATAATTTTGGTGTGTTATATGCTTAATCACATTTTTAGTGTTGGTTTAACTATTGGTCTTATGTGTGAGGACAGTTTGATGGTCTTGTATTTTTAGTACCTTTGGGACTAGTGATCCTTGGCAAAATAATATATATATATATATATTGTGGAGTATATAGAGTTGTACATACGTGTACATATAGATACATATATGAATTGACTTCATTGGGAAAGTAGCAATGAAGGGGTCGTAAGATTATCATGTCTCGAGGCGTGTGTTGCATGATGTGGGATTAGATGTATTTTAAATTTCATGAGTTGATAATTGATAAATGATCAATAGACCCTTTGAGCGGATGGCTTAGTTTTAGATTCGGTTGAGTCTTAAGGGTATTCGTCGGTTTAATTAACTTGACATAGGCTTGAGGGTTGGAATTACATGAGTTGTATTATAATTAAAGTTTACGTAATGTGAATACATTAATTTCTTCTTTTTAGATCATGTATGAATGTCAAGTTAGAATCGGAAGATTAAAAGTTGAAGGATCACCTTGTGGAGGGGTGTTAGGATAGTGAAAGACTATTGTTGTAGATGAACATTCTACTTATGATGTAGATAGTATATATATAATGAAGAAATAAGCACGAACATAGTAAGGGTATGGACTATGTCGATTTGTGATGTAGTGTGCACTGTATATATAATGGTTTGGAGTCACAAAGAAGTAATAATAATTGATAAAGAGGGGACATTAGATGAAAGCCTTTTTGGGGATTCCAGATGAATAGTGCTAGTTGTCAATAAAGCTGTTGGAATATGTGGTTGTAAGATGGTGTAGTGATTTGGCTATTATTGGAATAGAATGTCGAGCGGTAGTATGAGTTTTTCCAAAGTGATTTTGGTTGTGTGAGTCGCTAAATAAGTTTATGATTTTGAATCATAGGAAGTTTAATAAAGATGAGAAAGTGTTATTGTTATGTGGAAAAGTTGGGGAAAAGAGACAAATAATGATTGGAGGGTAGTACTTCATGCTAACTTAGGAAGTAATGATAGAAAGGTCGGACCTAAGAATGTAGTTATACTACAAGTTCAATGGAATTATCACCTTTGATATATAATATTTTAGTGCTTGATTGCAATATGGTCGCGTAGTGCGATATTGATGTGAGGAAGTGGTAGTACGTATGGGTCATAGATGTAGTAATGGGTGCCGTAGATATAGAAGTATTCAAAAGTGGTGAGTATGCTCCATTTAAAGTGAGTATGGATTTTTTTAGGCAGTATACGTTAATGTTATTTTGAGATTTGGAGATTGAGATGTGGATGATGACGGTATAGAAGACCAAACAATAGTCGGATAAAGGTTTAATGATAAACGGTTACTTTAAAGAGGCTTACAAATCTAAGTTGGGGGAGCGGTTAATGAGGAAAGAAGTAAGGTTCAGGAAATATGAAAGATGAATCCTTGTTCCTTCTAGATTTTAATTTGTGAATGGAACCCATGTGTGGGTTTGGTTAAAGTGCAAAGGTTGGTGATAATTAGGTGTCAACTTTTGGGTTTAAGGCCAAACACCTTTAGTGTAATCGGGAAATTGTAGCTGATTTTAAAAAAGAATGATGGTGATGGTAGTAGTAACCTTAAGATACTCATTTGTGATGAGTGGTTTTAGTGAACTAACCTTTGTGTATGATTAGTGAACCTGTCCATTAGATGATTAATTATTGAGATGGATTTTGGAGTCTATTAGAGCTCTTTGAATGAGAATGGCCGTTAACGATAGGGGCAATTGAAATTATAGATTCGGTTGGTCTCAATATTAATTGAGCCTTAAATTGATTTAGAGTTAGAAACTGAAATCAAGATGTATAGAACATTTTAAGGTTGGGAGATGACTGAAGTCGTATGGTTGGGAGTTTCTCTATGGTTGGAACGTTTATCCGTACATAAGTACAAAGTATGTGTAGGGGCTTTGTTAATAAACAATTGTTCGAGGAATTGTCTTTAAAAACCGTGTGGATGGAATTTAGATTCCCGTTAGGAATTGTTAAATTTTGGTCGACAGTGAGTCGGTTGACTTTGGGTTGTAAAGGATATAGATTTCGGGGACGAAATCGTTTTAAGGTTGGGAGAATTGTAACACCCGGAAAATCCTTGTAAGTAATAATAGTCCTAATATTTCTTTATATTTTGACTTCTTAGATTATAATTGATTTCCTAAGTAATTTCGGTGATTGTCACTTGTTATTTGATAACTTCCGATAGAAATCAGTAAGATTATTCCTTAAGAAAATAAATGAAAAAAAATAGATGAT
Source organism: Saussurea involucrata (assembly GCA_033807775.1). NCBI lineage: Eukaryota > Viridiplantae > Streptophyta > Magnoliopsida > Asterales > Asteraceae > Saussurea > Saussurea involucrata. Next base: position 97,683,898 of record CM066319.1, read on the forward strand.
AAAGTTAAATATTAGATTTTATGGATTAGTTGGATGGGTAATTTGAATACGAGTCCAACGGTTCTTTCCGGGGTAAAAACGAGGTTCTAACGAGGAAGTTACGGCTAAATTAGTAAAAGTTTAGATGTTTGGCAAACAGAAGCTGGCGCCGATGGGTTGGCACCGATGCATCGGCGCGGGTGATCGGCGTCGAGCACCTGACGTGCCAAAAGGGGGTTAAACCCACCTCTTTACCCTTAGTCATCTATCTTTTCATACTAGAACTCTCAAAACCGAAATTTCTTCTACTCCATACTTCTCAAGCGATATTCCATTAAGGTTAAGGTAAATCCATATCTATTAATCTTAATCTAATTCAAGAAATTAGTATATGAATCTTACCCATGTAAACTTGAATTAGGGCATTTCATCTTCACTCTTCTTCTTGGAGCAATTAGGTTCAAGTATTCAAGTTGGGTGTTAGCAATTGAAGAACTAAAGGTGAGTAACCTGTACCTAAATGATTTTATTATACTTATCTAACATTTCTTATCTTGAAATTGTGTTGTTAATGTAAAATCTTGAGTTATATGCTCTCAATGGTTAAGAGGGAAACAAGAGGAGTTCAAGTAAGTTAATATGGATTAATTGTGGTTATTATTTAGTATGCCATGATAAATGTTGATGTTAAGAGTTTGGTTTGATTATGTATCAATGGTATGTGAAATTGAGGTGATGGCTTAATAGATGTCTTAATGATGAACTGATGGCTTAATGGTCCTAATGGACTTATTCTTGAATTGTAAACATGGTGGTTTATTACTGAATTCTTATAGAATGTGAATTAATACATGTGGATGTATGTGAACTACATGGAAGTAGTATGGATTATGATAAATGGTTGGACCATTGCTAAAGTGCTTAATATGCTTTGAATCTTATTTGAAGTAACATATTTGGTATTCACTTAATTGGAGGAGCACCTAGTAGGCATTGGAAGATATAATCATACATACCGTGGGGTAAGTGTATTTCGTTCATACCTTCGGATACCGTGGGGTTTTTCGTTGTGTTATGCCTTGTGACAATGCCGTGGGGTATCGATCAAGGTATATCTTCGATTATGATGTAACTGGGTAGCGATATGAACCTTCTCCATGGAATCCAATTCGTGACTGTATCGAATTGTTCTTTCTACATGTTATGATTATAATCTATGTATTATGTGTAAACCTCACTTAGGCTTTAAAAGCCTAACACTTGCTATGTGTTTTATGTGTTACAGATATTAGTGGTCCCGGATACAAGAAGTTTAGACTGGGGTTGTGAGCATGGGATCATTGTTGGAGAGTTAAAGATTTGAAGATTATGATAGAACTTTCCGACACCTTTTGTTATCTGATAAGCTAGTGGTCCATTACTAGTCGTAATTAACTAAATCTTCGTATTAATGGTTATGTAATGATTTATGTATACTTTTACTTTAGTAATGAGTACCACTCTTCCGTTTTATGGAAGTTTTTGTTAACCCCTGTTTTTGGGGTGTTACACCTATTTCCCGAATCGAAGCTATTCGAATGTTCCACGCGTACGCCGCTCACAAAAATTTCACCGTCTTTCAAATTGAAGTGAAAACGGCGTTTCTAAATGGCAAACTCAAGGAGGAAGTATACGTCTCTCAGCCAAAAGGTTTCTTCAGTCAAGATTATCCCAACCATGTGTATCGCCTCGACAAAGCGTTGTACGGACTCAAGTAAGCACCGAGAGCCTGGTATGACGAATTATCAACTTTTCTCACGAACTCCGGCTTCTCGAAAGGTAAGATAGACACAACCCTTTTTATCAAAAGGGAAGGTGAGGACATCATTTTAATTCAAGTCTATGTCGATGACATTATTTTCGGCTCTACGAACCCACAATACTGTTACAAATTTTCAGTCCTCATGAAAGCCCATTTTAAAATGAGTATGATGGGTCAGATGAATTTCTTTCTCGGTCTTCAAGTTAAACAACTATCGACCGGGATATTCATCAATCAATCTAAGTACATCACGGATATTCTTCGGAAATTCAAGATGGAACAGTGTACACCCATGAAAACTCCGATGTCACCAGGTATGAAGTTACATGTCGATCCTGACGGAAAGGACGTGAATACTACTACCTATGGAGGAATGATAGGTTCGTTGATGTATTTAACGGCAAGTAGGCAGGACATAATGTTTTCTACCTTTTTGTGTGCTCGATTTCAATCTAAACCAAAAGAGTCACATCTCATAGGAGTTGAGCGTATTCTCCGTTATTTAAAGGGTACTGCTAATCTTGGCCTTTGGTACCCTAAGGACACAAGTTTCGAACTCACAGCGTTTTCTGATGCTGATCACGCGGGAAGTATGCTCGACCGGAAGAGCACCATGGGCCACGTCCAGTTCCTTGGTGATAAGTTGGTTAGCTGGGCCTCCAAGAAACAAACATGCGTCTCCACCTCCACGGCGGAAGCGGAGTACGTAGCCGCGGCTAGTTGCTGCTCCCAAGTCATCTGGATGTGCACGCAGGTGAAGGACTACGGGTATAACTACTCGAACGTCCCGATCTACTGTGATTCTGTTGATCCAAACCCTCAGTGATTTGATAATGACCCTATCTTAAATACTTAGTGAAAATTGTAAGTAAACAATATGTATCAGAGTTTCACTATCGCTGATAAGTACTAAGATCTTACAGTACTGCTGATAGGAACTCTCGCACTTTTAGATTAAACATTCAGCGAACACTGTTCACCATATCGCTGAGTCTATTCAGTCCTTATGGTGATCGCTGATAAGTTAGTTGTTTACTTATGATCCCTGAAGACAAGATTCACGTCAACAAAGGTTCTACGCTGAAGTCGAAGATCAAGCTCAAGAACCAGCGACAAGTCTCCTAATGAACTGATGCGGATCAGCGAAGACTCAGATTTGTCCACTCAACGTGAAGTATCAAGTACAAGACTTCAGCTATCGCTGAACTTTATCATTCGCTGAATAGTAAATGATAATCGCTGAATCAACGAAAGCTGATCATGAAGTCCTCCGTACAAAGTACTTTTGTCTTAACCTCCCTTGCACGCCACCGTACGAAATGTCAGAAAAGAACCTCCGAAAATCTGAAATCGTACAACCACTCTGATACTACACTGTTCATTCATGCGGCTACTAAGGTTGTCAACAAAGGTCAATGACATGCAACCAATCCGCTGATGACACGTGTAAAGTGTATACTGAATTGCATTAAATGCATGCAGTATATAAAGAGATGAACTCACTTCATTTGAAGTAACTTGCTAACTCTGGACAAGTTCAAATCTCTCTCAAGATAGGATTTTATTAGTAATCTCCATATCTTTCTTAGTGCAAGAAACCTTAGTGTTCCAACTTGTTTAGATTTAGGTTTATCCTTAATCTTGTTTCCGCAACAAGCTGTAAATTGTTAATGATTTATCAATAAACAATTTAGAAAAGTAAAATAGTGTGTTTGTATTCAACCCCCCCCCCCCCCCTTCTACAAACTTGTTTAAGCCTTTCGGGACCAACAAGTGGTATCAGAGCAGATTTGTTTAAACTCATAAACAAGATCTAATCTAAGATTTTTTCTCTTCCTAGCTATTATCTGAAAATGGCCAACTCAAACACAAACACTCACTATATAGACAATGGTTCTCTTGCAAAACCCCCTAGATTTTCCAGAGATAACTTCAACTTATGGAAAAATAGGATGACACTCTTCTTAGAAGGTGTAGATCATACTATACCTTACTATCTTGAAAACGGTCCACACATCCCTGTAACGATTGATCCTGCCGTTCCAGCCACTGCAACTAGAGCTGCTATTCCAGAAAGGCTGATTCCAAAGGAAATCCATCATTGGACCGATGAAGACAAGAAGAAAGTGGCTATAGATACAAAAGCCAGATCCATACTATCCATGGCCCTTCCTGACGAAGTCTACCATTCCGTCATGAACCTGAAATCCTCAAAAGCCATGTGGGACACAATATGTGTTCAGTATGAAGGAACGTCTGAAGTCCAGGATTCAAGAAAGATCAACCTGGTAAGACAATACGAAAGTTTCATCTCTGGTAAGAATGAAACTCTCTCTGAAGTACATCAACGTTTTAACTGCTTAATTATAGATCTAAAAACGGTTGGTAAGGAATATTCAAACTTTGAAGTACTGACAAAGTTTTTAGAATGTTTACCTGAAAGCTGGGACAATTATTCCATGTGTCTCAAGTTGTCAAAAGATCTAAGATCAATGACACTTGCTACCTTATATGGCACATTGCTGAATCATGAGCAATCTAGCCATCTTAAGAAGAATCTTGTAAAAGATTCCAAAAGCACCCCTGTTGCTTTAATCTCAGAGGAACCTTCTACTCAGCGACCCGTGGTCACTATCACTGAGTTAGAAAGTAACTCTGAAAGGTCATCAGATTCTGATTCTTCAGATGATGAATCCTTGGCTCTCCTAACTAAAAAGTTCAGGAGATTCGCAAAGAAGAAAATGTTTAGAAAGAACAAAACTCTTTCTATAGCTGACAAGCCTAAGTCATCAGCTTTTGTTGATAAGGCTACTGCTACTTGTTTCAACTGCGAAAAGACAGGTCATTTCGCTAACGAGTGCAGGTCAAAGAAAATCATGAGACCTTCAGCTTTTACAAAGAAATCCTTTGTTCCAAGGAATAAAGACGACAAATACTTAAAGCTGAAGGAGAAGTATGCAAAGCTGAAAAGCTTTAAGAAGAAAGGAAAAGGCCTGATGGCTGACTATGATTGGGCTGCTTCTGATGAAGAAGCCTCATCATCTGATTCTGAAGATGATGAAGCAAATCAATGTCTCATGGCCAAGATTGAAGAAGAGGAAGAAAGTTCAGACATTCCCTCCACTTCAACATCTGCCATTCAGGTATCACCTTCCTTCTTTACCAATATTGTAAATATTGATGAAGCTGATAGTCTCCGTAAAATCGAACTACTGACTAGAAGTTTATACGAAGCCATGAACGGCAAAGCTGTGGTTGAAAACCAAAATCTTGATCTCGCTGAAAAGCTTAAAAATTGCCACCTTCAAATAGAAAAGCTTTCTAAATTTGAAGAAGATTTTAAAGATCAAGTCCATTTAAATCAGCTAGTCAAAATCGAACGAGCGGAAGCTATCGCTGCATTAAAAGCTGAACAAGCTACTGTTGAAGGATGGTGTAATTCTTCAACAAAGATCACTGAGATAATTAAGGCTCAGATTCCTCTGAGTGATAAACGTGGTCTGGGTTATAAATATGATACTCCAATACCAACCACTGAACGTTCAATGCTTAAATTTGGAACGTTCGTATCCTCAATAGCTGACACTTCTTCATCTCAGTACTCCTCGTCGATTACACCAATCCCTGAGGAAACTCCTACCTCAAAAGGTAAGGAGAAAATGGTTTATTCAAAACCTACCTCTGTCTCTAAAGACAAAGGTAAAGGAATTGTAATTTATCAAAATCCTCAGAAGGGTACTTTAGTACCTAAGCTGAATGCTTCCAAAGCCTTAGTGATTCATTCATCTGGTTCTAGAAATCAGACCTCTGGATCAGTTCAGCGACCTACTCCTAGACTCAGAGTAGATGTCCTTGGTAAGAAATCTGAAGAACTGAATGTTCGTCCTATTTCAAAAACCAATAGTGTACTTGGTGCTGGCACTTCTAATTCCAAATTAAAAGCTCAGCACTCAAGTGGTCCTAGAACTAATTTTAGTTATAGGAAATGTTATCACTGTGGACTTACCGATCATATTGCAAGTAAGTGTCCCACAGCCACCAAAGCTGATAAGATAGCTAAGGTGAAGATAGCACCCAAGAAGACCAAACCAGTTGCAAGTCAGGTCAAGGTGACTCCTACCTCTGAGGTCAAGAAATTGACCAAAGTGAAGAAAGACAAAGCTGAATCTTCAAATGCTGCGAAGACTGCTGAACCCATTCCAACCTCTTCCACTGAAAAACACGTATACATGACGAAGTGGGTACCCAAGCAAAACTAATCTTCCTTTGTATTGCAGGTTAAGAAGGGTATCTGGTATCTCGATAGCGGATGCTCTAGACACATGACTGGAAAGAAAAGCCTGCTCGCTGAATACAAGGAAGAGAAGGGTCCCTCTGTGACTTTCGGTGGAAATGGAAAAGGACACACCCGAGGGTATGGTGTACTTTCAAATGGTACAACATCCTTCAGAAGAGTCGCATATGTTGAAGGGCTGAAGCATAATCTTCTGAGCATCAGTCAGCTTTGCGACATGGATAACAAAGTGATTTTCACCAAGGAATCCTGCTTTGTCTCTGACAAAAAGGAGAAGATAGCTCTCAGCGGTTATCGTTTGGAAAATGTTTACGTTATAAACATGGACTCAACAACCACTGAGAACTCCTGTTTCTTCTCAAAGGCATCTTCTGATGTCAACTGGCTATGGCACAAGAGGCTTTCACATCTCAACTTCAAGACACTGAATACTCTTTCATCCAAAGAGTTAGTCACTGGTCTACCTCAACATTCATACGCCAAAGAATCCTTATGTTCAGCGTGTGAAAAAGGGAAGCAGACCAAGGCAAGCTTTAAGTCCAAGCAAGTTTCCTCAGTGTCATCTCCTCTTCAACTACTCCATATGGATTTGTTTGGCCCCGTTAACAAACAATCCATCGCTGGAAAGAAATATACGCTGGTCATAGTTGATGAATTCTCTCGTTACACATGGGTAATGTTTCTCCGTTCTAAGAGTGACACCCCTGAAGAACTCATCACCTTTGTTCGGAATATGGAAACTCTGAACAATATGACTGTTCGCTCAATAAGGAGTGATCATGGAACTGAATTCAAAAACAGTTCTCTTGATTCCTTCCTTGAAAGCAAGGGTATTTCTCACAACTTTTCGTCAGTGAGAACACCACAACAAAACGGAGTCGCTGAAAGAAGAAATAGAACAATTATTGAAGCTGCACGTTCAATGCTCAGCGATTCTCACCTGCCTACTCAGTTTTGGGCAGAAGCTGTCAACACGGCTTGTTTTAAGCAAAACAGGTCGCTGATAGTCAAAAGATTCAAAAAGACAGCCTATGAACTTTTTCATGGGAGAAAGCCTTCAATCAGCTTTCTTCACATCTTTGGTTGTCAGTGTTTCATACTGAACAACAGAGATGCCCTTGGAAAGTTTGATCCTAAGGCTGATGATGGGATCTTTCTTGGATACTCCTCAGTTTCCAAAGCCTTCAGAGTCTTCAACCGAAGAAGACAAACTGTAGAAGAAACTATTCACGTCACGTTTGACGAATCCCGTTCAGCGAACTCTAAACCGAACGCTGATACAGAAGAACTGAATCAATGGATGTTTTCTCATCTTGGTGATTCAGAAGATGTTCCCACTACTCATGCTCATACAACTGAAAATGATGGTCCTACTATCATTCCCAATATGCAGAATAATGAAGCTGAAACATCTTGGGTCTCAGCTGTTCCTATAAACACTATACCCGCAGTTGATCCAAATGTCTCAGAAATTTTATCTATTTCTCAGCAATCAGTGAATGAAGTGACAAATGCAAGCATTCCTCTCTTAGCTGATTATCCAGAAGTAGCTGAAGCCTCATCTTCAGTTTCTCCAGTTCAGACTGAGTCAGCGACGCATGCTCCGGCTCAGCGATGGACTGTAAATCACCCAATCGATCAAATTCTTGGTGATCCCAACGCTGGTATTCAGACTCGTAGAAGTGCAGGTAATATTTGTTTATTTGTTAACTTTATTTCTCTAACTGAACCAAAGAAAATAGATGATGCCCTCAGAGATCCAAACTGGGTCAGCGCTATGCAAGAAGAGATGACTGAATTCGAAAGAAACAAAGTTTGGAAACTTGTTCGGAGACCAACTGACAAAACAGTGATAGGCACTAAGTGGGTCTATCGAAACAAGTTGGACGAACATGGTACTGTAACTCGCAACAAAGCTCGTCTTGTTGCTCAGGGATACAGACAAGAGGAAGGTATAGATTATGACGAAACCTTTGCTCCAGTAGCAAGACTTGAATCTATTCGTCTTTTCTTAGCATATGATGTACACAAAAACTTCACTGTACATCAAATGGATGTTAAGTCAGCGTTTCTAAATGGAAAGCTGAATGAAGAAGTTTATGTGGAACAACCTCCAGGATTCTCAGATCCTAAGCGTCCAGGTTATGTTTATAAGCTGGATAAGGCACTTTATGGCTTGAAGCAAGCTCCTCGTGCATGGTATGACACTCTTTCTACTTATCTCCACCTTGAAAAATTTGAGAGAGGTAAGATTGACAAAACTTTGTTTTTTAGTTCAAATATATGTTGATGACATTATATTTGGTTCTACTAACCCTGAGCTTTGTACTCGTTTCGCTGATAGAATGAAAGATGAATATAAATTGAGTATGATGGGTGAACTAACATATTTCCTTGGTCTTCAGATTAAGCAAACTGAAAAAGGAACTTTTATAAATCAGGGAAAGTATGTTAAAGATATGCTGAAGAAATTCGACTTAACTGAAAGTTCAGCTATGAAAACCCCTATGGCACCACCGCTGATACTTGATAAGGACACAAAGGGTGTTCCTGTCAATGTCACGCTGTACCGTGGGATGATCGGCTCACTACTGTATCTTACAGCTAGCCGACCCGATATTATGTTTGCAACATGTCTGTGCGCACGATATCAAGCTGAACCTAAGATATCTCATATGAAAGCTGTAAAGCGAATCTTTCGATATCTTAAGGGTACAGCGAATCTAGGTCTTTGGTATCCCAAAGATTCAGGATTCGATCTAACCGCCTATTCAGACAGTGATTTTGCAGGTTGCAAAATGGATAAGAAAAGCACCACAGGAGGATGTCAGCTCCTGGGTGGAAAGCTGGTAAGTTGGACAAGTAAGAAGCAAAACTCAGTGTCCACTTCCACAGCTGAAGCTGAGTATGTAGCCGCTGGAAGCTGCTGTTCTCAAGTCTTGTGGATGAGAAATCAACTACTAGACTATGATCTTCAGCTCTCCAAAATTCCAATCTATTGCGACAGCACAAGTGCCATCGCTATAGCAAACAATCCAGTGCTACACTCAAAGACAAAACACATAGAAATCAGATATCATTTTATCAGAGATCATGTGATGAATGGTGATATAGAACTTCATTTTATCCCAACTGATTATCAGTTAGCTGATTTGTTTACCAAACCTCTTGATGAGACAAGATTCAACTTTCTCATTAGCGAGCTTGGAATGCTGAACTTTGAAGGATAAATCTTCAGCGGTTCACATTTAATCAGCGATACGTTTATACATTCTTGTATAGGCTCTGGATAAAATAAACTTGTACAATCCATTTCATCATCTTCTCTCTGAATAAATTGGGTTAAACTGATATCAAGGTATGTTTTCTCTGACAAAACGCATGAAAATGCAAGATTTCAAATTCTTTCATCGCTGAATATCTCTTCCTTAACAGCGATATTTTGAAATTTCTTAAAACCCTCACTGATATTTCTATTCAGTGCTTCATATTTTCCAAAGAGTCCCTGAGTTTTTTCTTTCAAAACCTCAGAGACAACGAAAGAATGTGAAAGGACAGTTGTGACGTCATTGCAACGGATAACACCAGGCACGCTCTTTTTCTGACACACGTTTGCACGTTTCGTTGTCTATCCAATCAAATGCAAACACGTGTCCGTGTCATGATGAAAAACTTTCCCGCTCAAGTTTTTCTCTCTCTACTCTCTTCCTATATAAACACTCTCAAAGTTTATATTTGTCTTTTACGCGAATCAATCTTTCTCCGCAAGAAAAGAACACTGTTGCATTTTGTGCTCTCAATCTTCAAGAACTGTTCATCATCTTCTTCTTCGAACTCAAGGTTAATATGTTCTTATCTATTATCAAATGCGAATAACTTGTTTTCGATCTTATCATTGTTTTACACAAGATCAAACAAAAGAACTCAAAAATAAAATCATTTTCTTTCATGGTTTTATAAACACAACCATTTCATGGTTGTTCTTCAAGTTTTAAATCTAAAATCTTAAACTTGTTCTTCTTTCGTATCCAGTTTTTAAGAAACTGGAATACAAGGCTTATGGGTGTTATATTCGTTTTTTTTTTAAAAAAAAAAAAAAAAACAAGAAAAACCCTAATCTTCATTAAGACTTTTTTGTCTGAATGAAATGGACAAAATTCGAAAAATCTTAATGGAAATTTTCTTTCCACATTAAGATATTTCTTATTTGTTAACATCTTTGGTTGAACTGATAATACAGTGAAATGGCAACTTCAAAGCTGAATGTTACCGCTGAGTCCATCTCCGCTGATTCTGAGGAACTGGAAATCACCAAAGCTCCTCAGGTTAAGTTTGAGCTGGATCAACTAGACTGGACAAAGGCAAACAACCTCTCAGCGCTTCTCGAGTTTCCTCCTCGGAAGCAGGTATCCCATCTAGACGACACTGTAAATTTTTTGAAGAATAGCCCCATCTACACAGCACTGACAATCACACCACCTGCCAGTCAGCGTCTATTATCCCAATTCTGGTACTCTGCCAGACACACCGTCCTACCCTCCGCCAAAGATCCATCTAAAACCATCGACTGCATACTCAGCGATACTGAGTATGGCACCATCAAGATAACCCCCGCAATAATCCGCAAAGCTCTGAAATTCCCTAACGCTACCTCAGAAAATCCTTTCATTCCATTTCCTGACCACAAGAAGCACGCTGACAGGGAAGAAATCATTGCTTTCCTTGATGCGATGGGTTACATCTGGGAGACTGGAAGAGACAAGCTACCTGAGAAGAAGCTGACGCTGATAAAGAAATCCAAGATGCCCAGTGAGATGAACTTCATCTTCGCCGACTTTGCCAAAGTGCTCTCCGACATCTACACTGACTACACCAACCTCAAATCATCGGTTTCCACCATTTCCAGCGAGGTTACAACGCTGAAGAAATCGGTTGGTACACTCGAAGGTGATATGTCAGTGGTCAAGACCGACTTGGGCTCAGTGAAGACCGACCTTAGTTCTGTCAAGACAATGATCGAGACGCTGGTGAACAAGGCAAACAATCCAGCTCCTGCTCCGGCCCCTGCACCTATTTTGGACTCATTCACCGCAGAGGATCGCCAAGAGCTGAAGAAAATCACGCCTGCTATTTCTGGCCTAGAAGACAGAATAGCTAAGCTTGAAGGTTGTGTGAAAGTCTCTGGCCCAGAAGACAGAGACAACACCAATGCTGAGTCTACCCATTCCTCCCCCGCCCATCATGAGAAAGAGGGGGAGAAGAGCGCTGAACAGGAGAAGAGCGCTGAAGATCAAAATAAGAGCGCTGAAGACCTTTCCCATGATGAATCTATCAGGGGAGAGGGTAATGAAGATCTGATTACTGGACCTCAGGGAGATGAAAACCCTGAGGGAACCGAGAACCTCGCCTCTGTATCTGAGGGGGAGCAACTCGAAGAAGATGCTGAGGAATCCGAAGCAGAAGAAGACGAAGACATCGACATCCCTGAAGCTGAACCATCCTCCTCTCCAAGGAACGATGATGATGATGATGATGAAGATGACGAATTCTTTGTCGTCAAACATGCTCCTCGAAAAGCTCTTAAAGGGATCGTGATAACCGAATCCACAGGGGAGAAGACAAAAACAAAGACAAAGCACTCAGCCTCTGGCGCTGAGAAAAGCAAAGACAAAGGCATCGCTGAAGATGATAATCTGGCGATCCTACTTGCAAAGCCGATTTGTCAGGTACACTAAACTTATTTTTCCTTCCCTGATCATCTCTGAACAATCAGTTATCCATTCCACAAACACCATACACATCCACATTTTTTTCTATCTTTTCTACCCAAGTTCTTCTACCCAGTTCTTATTTGTAAGATCGCTGCGTTTCAGCTAGTCCTCTCCCCTGTTTGAGGATATCGCTGAAAGATCTTCTATTGCGACTTCACCAATAATTCCAGCTACCGCTGAAGACATAATCCCAGTCTTAGATTTAATCTCTGAGACTGATGAATCAGAAGAACAACCTCTCTCGCACAGAAACAGACCTTCCTCAGTTTCTCAAAAGCTGAGTGAAGAAGATCAAAAGAGGAGAGAAGAAATGATAAAGCGATTCAAGGATCAGCGAATCATCCTAAGGCGCGATCAACTACCTTCAGTTCCTCCTAAGTTCAGAATTTCAAAAGCTGAATACCAGGATCATCTCAGAGCTGAACGCCTCATCGCTTAAAGGAAGGAAGCTGAAGATAAAGACAGAGAATACGCCATCAAGCTCACTCAAGAATCTGTCAAAGACCCCAAGCTGAAGCGTATTCCCATTCAAATCCAACGAAGGCTTTGGGAACAAGCCCAGAAGATCGTGGAAAAGAAAGCTGAAGTTTCTCAGACCACCCTCATCTGGTGTAAAGAGAAAATCCACTTCAGATATCGTCCAGCGAAGATCAACAAGGTATTCATCTCTGGAAGAACCTCCATCGGAGTACCTATTGTTGACATCAAACTGTTCAGAGAAGATGGCTCATCTGAAACCTTTCGTGCTGACACTGTAAAAAGGTATGGTCTCTCTGAATGGCTGGAGATGAGGTTAGCTATCCAACCATCAAAATCTAAGTACAAGGATCATTTCGAAAAGCTGATAAACAGACATATCGATTTGATATCTTCTTGTGTGGATATTCCTCCTGTTCCTGATCTAAAGCCGAAAAGAAAAAGGGGCTCACCAAAGAAGAAACGTCAAGATTCAAACTCAGGTCCTGTCATACGAAATGAAACTGGAATTGGTTTCTCTCGCGCTGAAGTACTTGGTCCTGATCCTGATCTATCTGCCCTTGACATCTCTTTGCCACCATGTGAACTTTTCGTCCCTGGTAAAGTCATCAGTAATCCTTATGGAATATTCTTTCTTGACTACGACGGACGTAAATGCTTTCAACGGATCGCTGAGCTTCCAATCACTCCAATCGAACAGCTCAGAGATCTCATCTACTGGTGCGACTTCAGAAAAGACATTCAGGCACGACACCTAAAACCCTTGATTTTTGAAGCTGCTCTGAAGCTAAAGAATAAAGGAGAAAAGGTTCCTGACTGGATGATTCCAACTGAAAAGACAACCCTTGATGAACTTCTCATTAAGGAAGAACCCTTTGAAGGCTGACAACAATCACCACTTTCTCTATTGTATCAGTCATCCTTCAGTACTTGTAATTTATTTCGCTTGTACTTGTAATCTTTCTTATTCATATTGTAACCTGATTCAAAGATTTAAAGAAAGATTTCAGCGAATGTACTTTACTCCATCAGTACTGAAAAGATCCCAGAAAACAGTAAAAGGGACAAATATTTTATGAGTTCTTCTTATCCTTATGTTTTCATTAAATAGCAATTTTCTTTGTTGCTATGTCATAATCAAATAGGGGGAGATTGTTGATCCAAACCCTCAGTGATTTGATAATGACCCTATCTTAAATACTTAGTGAAAATTGTAAGTAAACAATATGTATCAGAGTTTCACTATCGCTGATAAGTACTAAGATCTTACAGTACTGCTGATAGGAACTCTCGCACTTTTAGATTAAACATTCAGCGAACACTGTTCACCATATCGCTGAGTCTATTCAGTCATTATGGTGATCGCTGATAAGTTAGTTGTTTACTTATGATCCCTGAAGACAAGATTCACGTCAACAAAGGTTCTACGCTGAAGTCGAAGATCAAGCTCAAGAACCAGCGACAAGTCTCCTAATGAACTGATGCGGATCAGCGAAGACTCAGATTTGTCCACTCAACGTGAAGTATCAATTACAAGACTTCAGCTATCGTTGAACTTTATCATTCGCTGAATAGTAAATGATAATCGCTGAATCAACGAAAGCTGATCATGAAGTCCTCCATACAAAGTACTTTTGTCTTAACCTCCCTTGCACACCACCGTACGAAATGTCAGAAAAGAACCTCCGAAAATCTGAAATCGTACAACCACTCTGATACTACACTGTTCATTCATGCGGCTACTAAGGTTGTCAACAAAGGTCAATGACATGCAACCAATCCGCTGATGACACGTGTAAAGTGTATACTGAATTGCATTAAATGCATGCAGTATATAAAGAGATGAACTCACTTCATTTGAAGTAACTTGCTAACTCTGGACAAGTTCAAATCTCTCTCAAGATAGGATTTTATTAGTAATCTCCATATCTTTCTTAGTGCAAGAAACCTTAGTGTTCCAACTTGTTTAGATTTAGGTTTATCCTTAATCTTGTTTCCGCAACAAGCTGTAAATTGTTAATGATTTATCAATAAACAATTTAGAAAAGTAAAATAGTGTGTTTGTATTCAACCCCCCCCCCCCCCCCTTCTACAAACTTGTTTAAGCCTTTCGGGACCAACAGATTCCAAGAGTGCCATCGCAATCACGAGCAATCCGGACCAACATACGAAGACAAAACATATTGATGTGCGCTACCACTTCATTAAAGACCATGTGGAATGAGGTACGGTGGAACTCTACTTCGTAAGTACAGAAAATCAATTAGCAGACCTGTTTACCAAAGCCTTGGACGAAAAACGGGTCAATGAACTCGTGTCCAAGCTGGGTATGGTTAATTTGAAAGTTTGAGTCACCGTTGTACTTGTCACACCTTTTCTTCACTACGGGATAACTTCATCTTAATAAGTTACACTTGTCTCGCAGTGTAGTTTAGGTGTTTCAAGCACATCGGTAACGTGTACTCTGTGTTTACGTTTTAGTGTTCTGTGCGTTTTTTAGTTTTCTGCATGTTTCTTTAATTTAATTAGTCTTGTCTTTATTTTACCATTTATTTCCTGTGCTACTAACCGTATGTTCTACAAGGTGTTTCCTCGAAAGCCAAGTCACCAAGGTAAGTTTCTCGTTTCTGTTAGGGGAGAGTTGCAATTTTTGAAAAATTGAGGGGGAGAAGTGTCAGTTTGACAAGTCAAGGGGGAGCATTGTCAACTAAACAAGTTTAAGGGGAGATTTTTCTTGTCTTTGTTTGAAACTTATTACAAAAAAAGGTGCTGTTATTTTGAAAAGTCGAGGGGGAGAAGCAGTAAATTTTAAACCTGAGGGTCCAAAGTGAAAATTTTAAAACTCAGGGCTAATTTTTGAAAAGTTTATCAAAAATCAGGGGTATTTTTCGCCAATTTGCTAGAGTTGAGAAAAATATGGAACCGGGAGAGTTAAGAGAGCGGTACCGGGTTCACTCCCAGTATATAAATACCGGTTTTTCACTCTAAGTTCATCACAACTTCAAAAATCCGCGCTCAAAACTCTCTCAATCCAACTTCTTCTCAACTTACTCTCCAATTGTGTGTTTTCGCTCCAATCAGTCCCAAATCTTCATCCAAACATCCAGGTATGTGTTCTAAACTCAACTTAATAGATTTAACAACATAAGATCGATCCACACAGCCCCAAAATCGATCGATTTGATCGATTTCATACGAGTCGGCACTGTTAGAGTTTCTAAACCCTTTGGTTTAAGTCATCGTTCTCAAATCGACATGAAATGCAACTAACTCGACTCAAATCGAGTGATACATGTGTTTTCGACAATGAATTTAAGCCGAAGTTGGGTCGATTTTGTGTTTGAAAGTCAATTGCGTCCCGATTGGATTCCGGATTAGGTTCCGGATGCTGTTTCTTCCAGAATGGAGTTCCGGTTTGTGTCCCGGATAGAGTCCCGATACGGGTTCCGGTTTGGTTCCATATGTGGTCAAGTCCGGAATGGAGTCCCGGTTTATTCAAATACCAAGTCACGGTCCCATCTGGTTCTGGATTCCCTTCCAGGTCCCGGTCCCATTCCGGTTCCGTTTTATGTTCCGGATCCGGTTCCCATTAAGTTTCGGACTTACTCCGGTTCCGAATCCTATGTGGTTCCAGATTGCATTTCGGATCCGGATCAAATCCAATCCGGAAGTACTGTTTCATTGGTTTCAATTGGTGTTTGGTACTCTGTGTCCCACTTAAAGGTGTATACTCACTCCGGGCTCATCAAGCCTCGAGTAGTGACCTGTTTCGAATCGTCACCGACTCTCGGTGTTTCCAAATCCGAGAATATGAGCCTCGAGACACGTTTTTGAGTTATACAAGCCATGAAAAGTCAACAACTTTTTGGTCTTAAACAGGTACGATCATGGCACAACCGAATCCACCCCAAGGCGATGCCCCACTACTTCTAGTAGGTCCGAACCTACCCCTCAGTTCCAACAACTTCCACTTGGACATGTCAAATATTATTTGCCAATGCCCAGTTATAGTGGAAATTCTCAACCCCCACACGCTCAATCGAGCATTGACGGCCACTGCTCCAGTTCCTACAGTTTATGTGCACCAACTGTGGAGATCCCTCACACCCATCGCACGCGGCTAAAGCTTGACCTCCAAGGTCGTATTGGAGATTCCCGGTGCTACTTACTCGAGATATCCTCCGCCAGATCCTTGAATTGCCCGAAGCGACAATTGTACCAGGACGAGTTGACTACGACGCTCCGGTTTCTGATGCCGTCCTCTGCCGGGATTTACACACCCTCGGATATGATGCCGAGCTAAACCATCCGTCGTGATTCTCTCGGATTCACATCCAGCCAGTATGGTACACCTTGTTAACGATATTGAACATGTGTTTATCATCGATAAACAAAGGAATAGATCAGAAAACCGTCAACCTGCTCCGACTGTTCCACGGCGTCGTGTAGAACCGCCACATCGATTACGCGTCCATCCTTTGGACGGAACTGCTCGAGAAGGTCCAGAAGAAGCAAGGCAACAAACGTTTCACGTTCCTGTATTCCCGAGATTCCTGCAACTGATAGTCGCCCACTTCATGGCTGCAGACCCTACGATTCCTCGACGCGCCGATCATGAGGTACTACTTTCAACTCGAATGACTAGGATCCAGAACAAGCAGGTGATACCGGACCTAGTCCCTATGCTGATACCTACTGACTTGCTAGCTATCGCAGACCTGTTAACACCAGTTCTATTAGGTACATGTCATCATCTTTATTGATCTTGATACAATCTAGAATTACATATGAATGGAACACTTTCTCTCTCTAGATTCTCTCACTAGATATTACAATTATGCTCATTCTCTAATCACTTGCTTGCTTACTTATGACTTACTTGCTAAACAACTAAGCTAAAGCTATTTATACTTCCTAATTACATTGACTTTCTAACTAAACTACTTTGACTTTGACTACTTTGACATTTACTTTGACATTACAATGTTTCACTATTACAAGACTTTACAATAAATCTTGAATTCAATATAATGCTCTAACATTCTCCTCCTTTGGATTCAAGATTTAAAAAAATATGGCAGCAGTCTTCAGCTCTTGATCATCAAAACTTTAACTCTGACTGCTTTAAACATTGAAGCTCTGACAATATTGAACAGTCTTCAGTCAAACTTGAAAAGTCTTCCTCTTCTTTTTGAAAAGTCAATCTTCATGAATATAATCTTCAACAAATTTTCTTCAAGTCTTGAACACAAATTTCAGATATTTGCAGCTTTAAAGTCTTTGAAGCTTTAGTATTTGAAGCTTTGAACTTAAACTTTGAATGATTTTCTTGAACTTTTTATCTTCATCTTCTTTGACCTTGAAATTATCTTTGAATAATAACTATCTTTGAACAACTTTGAACAATAAACTCTCTCGAATTATCTCGGAACATCTTGTTGACTCTGACACATCATTTCTCCCCCTTAATCTTTCAATGACAACTCTCCCTTTTCTTCAGGGTATTATTTCTCCCCCTGTTCTTCAGTATAATATTTCTCCCCCTTTTTGATGATTGTGAGCATCATAATCATCAAAACTTTTATCAATTCCAGCACGCACTTTGTTCACCACAAGTAACATTCTCCTCCCTTTTTGATCTGATAAACCGTCAATTCCAAAAGAATTTATCCGAATCTTTTCAAATTCAAAACAAAGAATGTGGTAACCCTGAAACAATGGATGAATCAGTTAAAATGCCTATAACTAGCACGGAGCCACTTAGTACAACAGATGTACTTTGTAAAGGAGCTTGTTGATGTTCACTCCCCCAGGGCTTCCATTCAATCATCAAAAAACACAAAGGAATTTCTATGAACGTTATGATAAGAAAACATATTCCTTTTGTGTACGTGCTTGTGTTAGAAAGAACTTAAGCAACATATGCTTGAATAATAGGCTCAAAGCGTGTAAACTGTTAAGACAGCAACAATTTTCCACGTATTCAATGTGCATGAATGAAGAGTGAAGGTGCGGCAAACTTCCTTCTTTTTCATTATCCAAACCTTCTGAATGAAGATTAGATAGATTATATGCTGCATCCCCAAGAAAAATGAAACATTCATTTGTTAAGAAAGAAATGAGTAGCTGGTGGGGTTATATGCAAGAGTTGGCATGGGCTAACTGCATGTTTCAATGATGGTCACCAAAGAATGTGAACCAATCAGTAATGTGGCTTCCCGACTCAGAAAATGGTTGGTGCAGAGTTCTCTTATTCTTTTAACTCTGTTTTCACACCCTCTTTTTGTTTTTAATTCACTCATTTCTTCCCAAACTCTCATTTACATTTTACCTCAGCACAATGAGATACTCAACCGGATGAGTTATCTCCCCCACTCTTTGATGTAGACCCCTCAACCCTCAATCACTCAAGGATAACTTCTTGGGTAGGAAACACTTGTTAACGTGGATCCATAGAAGTTTAATAATCTCACACTGATCCCATGAAATTTCGTCCTAAAATTGATTTGATGTTCAACAGTTTAGCTTGAACAAATATGAATATCGGCATTTGATTAACATTGCCATAAGAATGTATGCTCCTCAATAATATCATGAAATATTTGAGCATTTGAACTTTGAAGATTTCTCAAAACAAGAATATTGAATGAATGAAATGAATTCGAAAGACTTGTTTGAGAATCTGACAATGTATCAATCATATCAAATAACATGAATGATAATCATATAAGGTTTAGGGTATCAAAGAATTGAAATTTGTTTATATAAACAAATATAAACAATCTTTGAATGAAACGCTTAAGTTCTCACGCTGAAAGAACGTATGATGCTCAACAAATTTTGAAATATAAACGGGAGTATTACCATCGAAAAATTGTTTTATTTTGAGACATGGTAATAACAAAGTCAATAAGAAGCTGTACCGGTGTGTATGAATACTTGAAAGTATAGAAAAGATAATACACAAGTATTAATCTTTAGAAACACATGGTCAGAAATGATGTTCTAATAATCCGATATATATATATATATAGATATATGTATATACTAGTAGTCTACCCGTGCAATGCACGGGGTGAGAAATTGTATTCTAAATGGAAAATGAAAAGCCCTCGGACGTGGAGCTCAGTTGGAAAATGGGTGAAAGGACCTTGTCACCTTGGTCAAGTTCGAATTCTACGAGAGACGACTTGAATCTCTCTCTCTCTTGCTCAGGTTCAAATAAATATTTCCTAAGGTGATAAACACTTAGCTGCCATTTACCAAACGTTTACCAAGTAAACGCTTAACGACATGACTCATCACCCTTATTTACCTTAATGATTGATCCTTATCCGCGCAGCTCGCACGCACCCCTACCCGACTAATCCCCAAGATCCTAGAGAAGAGCTAGCAAAATTCTCAGCAACCTTACAAGACTCGAATCGATGACCACAAACAAACAATGAAATTTGTTATTGTGTAAATATGATCTGGTTTATCTTATCTGAATTCATTTAATTGGATAAAATGGAGATGGTGTGGTGTTGTGAAAAGAAGCAAGTAAGTCATACAAAACACAACTTAGTTGATGATATTGATTTAGTTTCATAAATTTCTTCTGTTGTGTCTAAAATGTTATTGGAGGGTAAGTTCTTCAAACCTTAATTAAACAATACTTTGAAACAATTTAGCTAGTAAAACATTGCAATTTTCATTGGATGACAGGTATTCGATAGCTAGAGTGTTATTTCATCAAGCAGGATGTTTACTACAACTATTTGAACTTTTAAATTTGTTTATCTTGTATGTAAATATCATGTTATAGTTATTATACAAGTCTTGCTATTTAAATGGAAGAAAGCACGTTGAAAGGGATGTGGAACATAAGGCAGAGACAGATGACTTCCTTCCCATGTGATATCGAAAAAGGATAGACCATAAACTACATGAGAAAGACCTGGAGATAGAAACCATAAACCATAAAAAGAAGGAACTGGAGGAAATTAACACAGGTGGCAGACGAAGCTCATAATTGGCACTACAAAGCAAAACACAATGAATAAGTTGTTAACATCCTCAAAACAAACCTTAAACAAGCACTGAACAGAGCCAAAATTGGATAATGCCACAAACTCATTTACAAAAGTAGATTAAAGCAAGCAAGAACAATTCACAATAAATGGCACAAGCTATAGCACCTGCAAGCATTCATCGTTTCAACTTTCGAAAATAGGAAACGGAAGATTTGTTGGGTTGTTGACTTGTTGTTGCCGGCTCCAACTTGTCTTTCCCCAGCACTAACCTTCCCATCAATTCGTTCGTATACCAATTCTTATGAGCTTGTAAAAAATTTAGAGATCAGATCAAAAGTTCAAATGAGAAGAAAACTGGTTTAGCACACATACCTTGTAATTACAATAATATTTAGGCAAATCCCAATTATGGATCTCACGGTTGTGGTAGAAATATCTTAAACAGGTTAAGGCAGAGTCTCAGATTGTGGTTTTTGCTTTGTAGTTTTCAGACAATTCCTCAAAACATACGAATCATATATGTAAAAGTGGTTAACCACATTTGAAAATAATAGAGCAACATATTCATGATTTGGCAAGAATGAACTACATTAAGCAAATATAGGATGTAATACTATGCACTCCCTCCAATAAAATAAAGTTGCTGGTTTGCTCCAAACAAAACAACTAACTATACTTGATGCTTAACACAAATTGACCTTCGTAAAGTTGCAAGGTTTGCTCTCTTTCTCTTTCACTCCACATATTAAGTGTGTAATTCCAATGATGCAAAGATGGGTTAAACCCTGAAACTGTACACCTAATAGTATGATCAACATCAAACACTTCTACAGTTTCCTTTGTTGCATACGTTTCTCCATTTGTCTTTTAGGTCGACAGTTGTACGGTCTTTGTGGAACACGTTGCGTCCAAAATCTAAGATATCTGATGGCAACCGGGTTCGAGATGGTCAGTCTCCCAGAAATATTAAGAGAAAGAGAGAGTGAGCTTGGGGCAATTTTATCATATCTCATTAAAAAAGACGACTACATAATTTATAGAACTGAAAATAATGCAACTACTAATCCACTACTTTGTAAAAGAGAACATGCATGCTGGTAAGGCTATTTTTGAGGACCAAGTCTAAAATTAAGGAACTGATGATGACTCCTTCATGTTGGTAACTATTTTTGAGGACCAAGTCTTCAAAACCCATGGATGCTTCAATTCCCAGTAACGAATAATGGGCCTAGTCCGCATATCAGGCTGGACGCCTAATGTTACGTCTGGGTCTGTTGGCGAGCCCGTCTGATACATCCGTAGCCTGATCGTCGATCCGATTCGTATCAATATCCTTCCATGCATGTCCTTTACTCTGCACACCTTCCTTACAAGGTTGAAACAATGGGCATGGGTTACATCTCTACCACTCCATAGATAAAATAAACATATTCAGAAATCCAAGTACCTTCAGTTTTTCTTCCTCTGATTTCGTCCATGGGAGTGGTTTACGCCTTGAAGACGGAACTGGTGTAGAGGTGCTACAAATTAAAATAAGAGACAAGTGTTTTACTCAGGTGGGGGAACACTAAAATGTCATGAAGAAATAGCATATTTGATTTATAAAGAAACGAAACTGCAAAATAACAAGAGTTCTTCTGGAAGAAAAAAACTTACAAGTGCACTTTCCTCTCGCGGAGTATTATTGGTTCGCGGAGTCTTATTGGTTGGGGTATTGAATTCTGAGGCAACTCAGTAGTTTGCTGATGTTCTTCGATCCTTGTAGGAGATTCACACCCTTCACCCACATTTAGCCTCACCTCTTCAGTTTCTTTCATACTTTGATCAGCTACAGACACCCCATTAAGACATGAAGTCGAAGGCTCAGGTAGCACGGAATTATCTGCACTGGCTACAACTGCCTCCTTTTCTCCACAAGATGGATCATCGTTAACAACTGGCATCAAAGGATCTGCTCTTGTAGATGACTTGTTTGGTTTACTATTGACTGTGAAGCTAGAAAAAGCTTGTAGATCTTCTTTGGCCAGAAGAGCCTTCCTCTCAGCTTCCACGACCTTGGACATTGCACGAGAATATGCACAATATGGGCAGAAGAACGCCCCATTTTCATCAAGTGTGACAGCAGAGCCCAAACAGCTCTCGTGAACCCGTAAGTGGCAGTCAGAACTACAAACTAACAACAGACCACCTTCGTTACATTTTATACCAAGATTCATCTCTGACCATTCAGCTCTTTCACTATCAGAACTTGTTTCATGTCTACCTTCGTTACATTCCATAATAAGATTCATATCTGACCACCATTCATGCATAGCCATGTAATCCTGATTGAGACTGCAGTTTAAAAAGTCTTCTTTCTTAGCAGCCATGAAGATTACTGTTTCAGTGACTGAAATAACTGTTTCTCTACTCTCCTGTTCACGAGTCTAATTCATCCGAGTAGAACAGAAACAGCATAATATATCAATTATCATGTATAGCAAAAACTTTAAACATGATGTCATATAAAAAAGACGCGATGTTCAGTTAAATTTTATAATGATACAGTTTCAAATAAAGAAAACCATTGCTCTTTCTGAAATACTGGTAGTAGGCCACACAAATCATATATCAAATTCAGTAGCCTTGGCAATTCCCCATCTATCATATCATCAAATACCAATTCTACAAACATTATGACGCATTGTAGATTATGAAAAACTGTATAGTAAAAGTCCACATTCGAAATAATATAATGTTACAGAATATTCACAAATCAAATGCGCACTTTTTGGAGATGCAGAGAGTAGTGCAAAAACTATAGTAGTGGTGGGTTTTTGGGCCGAACCCGACCGACCCGACCCGATGATCAGCCCTAGTGGCAGCCCTTTGGTGCTTGTGGATTGATTGTCCAATGAGTTAGGGTGGAAGTAAGTATTAATACAATGTATCTCAACTTTTAACTTTGACCAAAATCATCAACCATCCTTCATATTTCACTCCCACACAAAAACAAGAAACCTCTTTTTTATACAAAATCAAGTTGTATACCAATCTCGCATGTATTCTTCCTCTTTGTTTCATCCGGCTACGAGTTGTAGTTTTCTAACCCCAAGTCTCTAAGTGCATCAGTGGCCGCATCTCTACAGCTTTTGTGGCTTTCTTTTGCATTTCGTATAATCTTCTCAATACCATTACTCAGCAAAATAGACCTACCCAACAACAACAAACAAAAAGAACCCCATTTTTACCATAAAAGAACAAGTAAAAAAGATATCACCTAAGCAAACAACAAATCCACCTGTTTTCCAGATTCCTGGCTACAAGATTACGAATCATCAGACAAGAATTCTTCTGCAGCTGATATGCTTGAGGAAACGTCTGCATAGACTGAATAGCCAGCTCTCCTGCTCCAGCTTCCATTGCCAATGCTGCATTTTGTGGTGATCGTAGGCACAGACTACATATAATTAACATTACCTGTATGTATTTGCAACATTAAGTTTTGTTTTAAAGTCAGAAATTCCATCATTAAGTTTTGTTTTTGTTTCCCTAATATTAAATTGTCTTGGTTACTTGATTTTCATATCAACAAATTAAAAATCCATTGAGCAGTTTACCTCTTGGATGACAGAAGAATCATCAGCAAGTCTGCTAGAAAGCGTTATGAGTCTATTCAGGCCTCCCCTTTCAATGATGGCACTCTTGTTAAAGTCACTTCCAGCCAACTACCCAAGTCAAATATATCAGAAAATACCTCAACAAGCACAATATTTTTATTTTATTTTATTTTAAAGTAGTCAAGAAGCATAAAACAGGTGATCAAAATTATCAGGATTTAGAAGATTTGGTTAAACCTTGGTTAACAAGGAGCAGCAAGCTTTAGCCACAACTTTGTTCCCCTGTACGCCAGAGTCATCAATACAAATGAGCAAAGAATCTATACCACCATTTTCAGCAACAAAACCAATTATGTAACTCGTTACCTCACATGTAGATATTCGTTAATCCTCATTGAATGCACAATCTCTGGAGTGAACTTCTATGCATGTTTAACTGCAGATGGTATTTTTATCTGGATTAGCCTTCCAAACCATGTGGTACTTTTTGCTGTTATACGTTATACCCACTGTCAAGTAAGTAAATCCCTTCATTTCATCAAAGATGGGTCTACACATGCAGTTTCATTTATCACAAGTAAACTTTGTAACTAAAATATACTAAAAAATTACTGACTAAAAATATAAACAAATACTAAACATTTGGGGAAACCACAGAGCAAACCATTCAGATGATATATGTGCATCGAATAACAACACAGGCTGTACTCAAACAGATGGTTATTTTAACAACAACACAGCTTCAAACATATTGTTATTTTAACAATTTTTTGAGAATTAGAAGATGGAAAAGAAATTACCTGGTAATTACCCTAAAGTGCTCAAACATAAATTTCCCCTCCCCTTCCGTTTCCAGCCAGAATCGTACCTGAGAAAAAGTGAAACCAAAATCAATTTTGAAACCAAGAACAACATAAGAAAATGATACTCTTATAGTGAGGTGCAAAACTTCAAGGTGTAAGCATAAAAGCTCCAATCGATTTCTAGCATCAATCAATTTTGAAACCAAAATCGATTTCAAAACTAGATTTTGAAACCAACCACGTCCTGATTGAACACATAAGAAAGAAAAGAAAGGTTATTGGCAACTAATGCCATCTCGACATGAATAATTTCAACAAATCGGTAACAATTTGTGATTAAACACATAAGAAGAGAGAATAACACGTAATTACCTCGAATCAGGAGAAGATTGAGCGAAATTTGATGAGAACCCTGACCGGATGAGATGAGCGATGGAGAATCGATTCAGAAGAATAAAGCAAACATAGAAGAGAGCCCTAATCGAGTTATACCATATTGAAGCACAAATCATCATATCGGGGAGCATGGGCAGCGGTATGGGTCTGGCAAGAAAGAAGGCGTGAAGAAATCTTCTTGGAAGCGTATGGTGGTATGGCTCTGAGAAAAGAAAGAAAGTATGTACTTTAGGTAATATTGGAAGTTTGCATAAAAAACTTGTACACTATGCATAAGAAGT
The DNA here is from genome assembly GCA_033807775.1 of Saussurea involucrata. NCBI lineage: Eukaryota > Viridiplantae > Streptophyta > Magnoliopsida > Asterales > Asteraceae > Saussurea > Saussurea involucrata. The sequence continues at coordinate 97,709,314 of CM066319.1, forward strand.
TGTAATTAAGAGTTTTTTGAATTTTATGCATAAAATGGTGGTACACAATGCATTAAGGGTTGTGTTTAAGACAATTGATGTATATGCTTATATATGTAGTATATATATATATATATATATATATATATATGTATGTATGTATATATATATATGTGTTGGTTCCTGTTTTCTTAACAATGATCTTAACTTTCAGTTAGTTCAAATTTAGATATGGTGCGGAAGCGTATTTAAGAACTGAAAGATAATGTAAAGGTAGAAGAACACACAATATCAAATAAACAATATGTAAAGAACATATGAGTATCTCCAAGATTACTGTTTGATATTTATCAAGAACACCAAGAACATAACAAGAATTCTGCTGGTGTGTGTGTTTGTGCGTAGCTTAAATATCTCTGATTCTCTTTCTTGTTAATAGAAGAACTCAACATGAGTCTTCTATTTATACTACTATAAAGGGGACATACTTTAGACAATAAGGACTGATCTACAGTAGACAATATCGTATGAACAGTAGCAGGTACGATGCTCATTTAATGCGCATGTTCCAATTATGACAGAGCCCTATCAGAGTTTGACACATGTAGTTGATGTCAGGGCACGCCTAGAACAAGTGGATGAATGGATCCTGGAACAGTAGAAAGATATTTTTAAATCTTCTAAGTCTTCAGTATAAACCGCAGAGGCTCTGTCAAGGGTGACAGAGGTTCTGCGGCTCGGTCCTCTGTGAGCAGTCTTCTGCTGATTCTTGCCTTCGGTATTCTTGGGTTCTTCTGCAGAGCCTCTATGGGTTACTTCTGTACTTAGACTATTTTCACTACTTTCACAAACAGAAAGATTGAAGCTAACAATCTCCCCCTAAGTAGTGAAAATTAAATATTTGAATGTGCAAGGATTTTCTAAGTACAAAAGCAATTTTCCTTTTACATTAGCTTATGCCAGAGGCATTTACATTTGATTGTATTGAAACGAAAATATTACAGAGGATTTGTTTGACTGACTCAGACATTGGCATCCTTGAAGTCATTGAAACTTTTGCGGTCGAGTCCTTCTTTTATGAGCTCGTGATAGAAGCTGGTGTAGATAGTTTGGAAGTTGATTGTTGCATCGATAACCTCTATCAGTCTGTCGTCAAGACTTTGATCCATGAGCTCTGTTTCTCTGTGCTTCACTAGGATCGATCTAAACTCTGTCAAAGTACTTGTTGCGTACTTCTGACAGTCCATCTCTACGAACAACTTTGATTTACCAGAAGGATCTAGAAATACTAACCTGACACTTGGATTTGTGATGATTGAGTTTGGTGTAGCAGAGGGAGGGCAGTAGTTTTCTGGTGGTTGAACGGTTAAGCTTTTTACTCCAAGATCTCGAGCCAATTGGAAATCTACCATGTTGTATAGGAGAAGCTTCTCGCGTATGGCCTTTCTAATCACCCTGTATGCTCTAAGAACTTCATCTGTTGTGAAGTTTTCTTTCGTCCAGTCCAGAAGGTCAGGAAGGTCATAAGGATTTAAGTTTCTAAGATCCGCATCAGAGACCTTGTATATATTATATGAGACCTTGGGCCAGGTTCTTGTTTTGGAGAACTTACAATAGATGACTTTGATGATCTTGGATGTTGTGAAGACTTCGTGTTTGGTCTTGGGTTTTGTTCTGGTGAAGAGGTTTTCGAGGTCAGCACGGAAGTCAGGGTCTTGAATGGTTGGTTCTGGTTGATGCATTATGCCCATTCTGCTGTATAAGTACATGTATACCACTTCTTCCATTTGTGGTGGTGGTGGTGGTGGTTGAGGTAAGGTTCTGCGCAGAGCATCTAACTGGTTCTTGACTTCTGCTACTAGATCCTCTGAAGGTTTTGCCTTTGGATCCAGAACAGGAATATTTGACAGAGGAGTTGTACCAAAAGCCCGGTCTTCTTCTTTTGGGTTTGGTGTCATAATAGCATCGAAAGAGCTATTCATCAGTTTTTCTGTTTGAGGTTGATTCTTGGGCTTCTTCTTCTGTCATTATTCCTTTGCCCTTGTCTTTTTCCTTTTGGCTGATCTTCTTGTAGAGATGGAGTTGCCTCTACAGGTTTTGACACTTGGGTTTCAGAGGGCTTGATTGTAGGAGGTTCTGTGGGTGTTGCCTCTGTTGGATTTGACACTTAAGTTTCAGAGGGCTTGATTGGTGATTTTGGTTCTGTTGGAGAGGTTTCAGGTGTTTTGCTCTGATATTTTCTTTTGTGAGCATTGGTTTTGGTTCTTGGGTTGGTTTTAGGTGTTGGGGAAGGTATTTTGTCTTCTGAGGATGTCAGGAGTTGGAGCACTTCTTGGATTTGGACATCTTCTCCAAATACAGAAGGAAATTCCACAGAGGTTGATATTGCCTCTGTGGTCTTCTGTTGTTGAACTTGGGTTGTTTCTGGTATTTAGGCTTCTCCAGGAATTGATTCCACAGAGATGGTTGTTGTCTCTGTGGTTTGGTTTCTGCTTTGGGTTGTAGCAGGGGTTTCTTCATAAATCATTTCCACAGAGGTGGTTGTTACCTCTGTGGACTGTTGTGTTCTTTGTTGGGTTTGAGTTAGGGTTGCAGAGGATATTAGTTCTGCGGATACCGGTGGAGCGGGTAGACCTCTGCTTGCAGCTGCTTCCCTTTGTTTCTCCCCTCGATTCTTCCCCTCAGGATAATCTGATGGACCATGATGGTCATCATCAGAGTCATCCTGACCCTTATCGTCTTTAGTACCCTCTACTCTGCAAGAAGCTTCAGGTTTCTTTGGTGGAACAGCCCCTGCAGCAATCATCTTTGCGCATAAGTCATCACAGAGGCTGAGCAGTGTTTCAACCTCTGCTTCTGTGTTGAAGCGCATTCTGCCGACGCTTGCTTGAAACTCTCTGACATAGTTTGCGTTGGCAGCGGTGAAAGCTCTGATGAATTCGGTCATCTGATCAAGTATTCCTTGGCTGAGTTCTGTTACTTGAGCTCTGGTCATGTAGTCAGAAGGCTTCATGGCATGAGTATTTCTGGTTGTTTGCTCTTGAACTTCGTCTAAGGCCTTCTTCAGGTCTTCAGGTGTGAGACCCTTAGATTTTGAGGATTGCTCTTTTAGTTGTTGAAGAAAGTGCTTGACAGACACTTTGAAGGCAGCGATGGCGGCTTTTCTGAATTCAGCAGCTGCAGAGGTTGCAGTGTTTGTTGCAGGGTACTTTATCTGAGCTACGGTATGTTGTACCTCTGTGGACAGGTTGTCCATTTTGGAATTCAGATTTGTGATAGCCAAAGATATTGATTCTGCAAAAGTTTTGAGAGAGCTTTGCAACTCTTTCATTGTTTGGTTCACAGAGGTGACAAGGGTTTGGAACTCATCCCTTGATACATGTGAACTCGTTGTAACCTCTGGGTGAACAGATCTATCACCAGAGCGTGTCTCTGTTCCTGAGACGCCTTCTTTCGCTCCTGTTTTGGCGTTGAGAGCGTAAGGACTTCCTTCTAATCATCGAGAAGAAACTTTTTGAGTTTCAGTCTCTATAGAAGTTCTGTCAAGGACATTGCCCTTATCCACTCCAGAGGTGGGTAAAGGATTATCCTTGAGTTGACTCGGGGATTTGTCTAGAATCCCTTCGTCTATGTGCACTCTAATCTCATCTGAAGAGATGTTTGGACCTATTTGTGTGCGTGTGGCAGAGGAAACAAATTCCTCTGCAAGGATTTCTGTTGTGATCTGGGGCAATAGATCACTTACTAAGGGCAAATCCTTTAGAGAGGATTCCCCTGGAATGGTTTCCCCGGTTATTAATGGTACATAGGATAAAGAATTTCCTCTGTCCGGATGGTTTGGGTTGGGGTCGAGCCGTGCTGCTCTTTTTCAATATTACCTTCTGCTGCTAGACCAGCGGTAATAGAAGTGTGGGTTGCACTGGGAGATGGTTGTGGATGTGTGCCTTCTTCTTCTTCGGCATCTTTTTCCTTTTCATTTTCTTTTTCTCCTTCTGCTCTAACCACATCTTTTGTGATCCCTTCGGTCACTACATCTAACCTAATCACTTCTTCTGTTTCCTTATTTTCCATAACCTCTTCTTCCCTAGGACCAAAGGAGTCGTATATAGCGTGTGTGCCAAAAAGTCGTTGTACATGGGGATGCAAAACTTGTGTACCATCAGAGGCAGAGATAACTTGCTCTGGGCTTCTTCTGTGAACATCAAGGCCAGGTTGAAGGAGGGAGTTCTGCAGTATCTCTAGGGTCTCAGCCGGATTGTCTCTTGGAGTTTGGTCATTATCAGCTAACTCTGAGTCAACTCCAGAGATTGTGAAATCGGGATCTTCTGCGACTTCTTCATTTTCATGTGACAGAGCTTCTGCAATCCATCCAGAAGTGTCAAGAGTGTTGGCAAATTCAGGATGTTGGAGGAAGTCAGAGAAATTCCCATGATGAGCATAGTTGAGAGGAGTTGGGGAATGCACATGTGATTTTTGGGTTTGTTCTTCTGCGACTTCTTCTGTCACTTCTTCTGCAACTTCTTCCTCTGCTATTGGTTGCATAGGAGACATATATTTCCGTGTTTTCTTGCTCTTTCTTCTCTTTGGTTTGGGTCCCACCTCCTCTGTGGACTTATGTTTTCTTTTCTTTTTGTGCTTTGGAGGAGAGGGAGGTGCAGATGATCCAACCTCTGTTGCATGAGGTGGAGATTGTTGAGCTTCGACATCAGAAGTTGAAGTACCCTCTGTGGTTTTCCTCTTCTTTGTTTTCTTTTTAGGAATTGAGGCAGAGAGTTTTTGTTTCTTTGAGGCAGATTAGATGGATTCTCTCTGAGCATGGAATCTGGCTTGAACCTCTTCATGCTTCAGAAAAGCAGTTGTCCATTCTTCATCTGTCAACCTATCTAATACTTCTGTACCTATGGGGGTTCCTAAACGCGGGGGTGTCGCAGGACTTGGGTCTGGAGTCCTGTGATCGCGTATGTATTCTAGTTCTAGTTCTTTATCCTTGACATATCCCAGAAGTTTCTTTGGCAGAGGTCTGCAGTGTGGGTATCCATCAGCGTGTTCTGTTGGGGAGTTTTTGTTCATAGCATACATCTTGGTTGTTGGCCCCTCCATTGGCCATTTTTCCAGCAAGAGTAGAGGCTCTAGCAGAACACCTAGAATTCTTTGAAACTGCAGAGGAAGTAGAGCTCCTGTTGTCTTTGACCTTTTCTGCTGGAAGGTGATCTTTCTGTCGATGGTGTTAACCATTTCTTACATCATGAGTGTTGCGAAGTCCAGAGGTAGGTCGTAGTAGACTCCGTACATGATGGCTAGTATTTGGTGTGAGGATTGATCTGGACTCCCCACTTTCCCGGTTAAGCATCTGTTGAGTATGGAAAAGAGTGTATTACACAGAGGCGGTAATCTGCCTCTGCGGAAGTCATTTCTCTTTCTGAGTGGTTCGTTGTACCCCAACATTTCGACAAACCTGCAGAGCTCTTCATCTGTAGGTTCCTATGCAAAGGTCTTTAACCCTAGAAGACCTCTTGTGGGTAGGCTGAACTCAAGAGAGAACATAGTTCTGTTGAACTTGGGTTCAAGATGTGCGGATTTATCGGGTTTGGAGATGTACCCTTTGATCTGTCGGTCTTCTGGATCAAATCTGCAACTTTGCCAGAATTGATTTATATATCTGGCAGGGATTTTGTCCACGGTTTTGGTCAGAAGAGGGTAGAGAATATGTTGTTTCAAAATATGGAGAAGTATAGCATGTGCTTTCCCAAAAGCGGTTCTTGAAGGAACAAGGTAGTGATTATTGGGTTTTAAAGGGAGAACATTTGCAAAATGTTCATGTGCGAAGAAGTTTTGAAGGTGGGTAGTCGGAGCAAAATCTGCTTCATCGCCGGAGTTATCTTGCTCCAGGTTTCTGGCGATTTCAGGATTTTCTGGATGTTCAGAGTGTTCAGGGGAGTTCGCCGGTGAGTGTGCAGGGGAGATAACTTGAGAAGAGGAGGCCATTTCTTGTATGAAGATAAGAATTTTGCAGGTTTTTGCAATGGTTCGCCGGAGAAGAAAGTGATTCGTAATGTTTGTGAGGAGAGGTAACTTGGGTTTTATACTGAAGGGTAACGGTTAGAATTCTGAAAAGGTAAATATATGGAAGTGAATAATATATGGGGTCCGTACTTGAGTGTAAACGGCTGGTTCAACTTTCCATACGAACGTGTGCCATGTACGTCCAATGAAAATGAGACACGTCAGCAGTGTCAGAGTATGACAAGACGTCGTGCGCGGCCCATTAATGCTAGGCGCGTGGGCTTTGCAACTTGCAGAATATTTTCACTCGCAGAAATTTACCGTTACTGTTACAGAATTTCCCAAAATTTTTAAAATGACAGAGGCTCTGTAGTGGTAAGAGTTCTATGGTTTTGAAACCTTTCTTTTCTATCTTCTGTTGCTTGCACCTTTACCAAAAGTGTTTGAAAAAGCATTGGAGAGGACCGATAGATTTTTAGAGTAGAAATTGTATTCACAGAGGTTTTGAAGCTCTGTGAGAGCCAGCAGAAGCTCTATGAGAGGAAATTTCTCATAACTAAAAATCTATTAAACTTTTTGATCATCCAAGTTTTTAATTGTTTTAAGAATTGTTTTTAGGACATTTTTGGAAGTTGGGGTCCTAGAAAACTGTTTTGGATAAGGTTCTGTGCGAGTAACTCATATTTTTGCCTAGGTTAATCAACAGAGGTTCTTGTGTTGGAAAGAGCTCTGTGACTAACCTTTTAGTGACTTTTGGCGTGCAAATGTTTAAGAGATCTCTGTCGAGGACATTCAAATAGATTAATAGAGTTACTATTTTAAATTTATGATCATAGAGGTTTTCCCTAGCAGAGCCTCTGTTGAGCTCAGCAGAGGCTCTATGACCTTAAATTTCTAATAACGAAGAACTCATTAATCTTTTTGAATATTTGAAGTTTGGAATGTCTTTAGCAATGTTTCTAGGACATGTTTGGAAATTTGTGTCCTAGAAAACTGTTTTCGAAAATGATTTTGTACGTGTAAACTTCAAATATCTTGTTTTGTTAGCACAAGTTCTGTGGTGTATGAAACTTTTTGTTTTGAGACCTTTTGTATGACATTCAAGATGATCGATCGAGTTCTTATATGTAATTTGTAGTAATAGAGGATCTGACTTACAGAAGCACTGTTGAGCTCAACAGAGGCTCTGGAACCTTAAATTTCTCATAAAGGGAGGCTCATCAATCGTTTTGATTATTTTCTTTTTGGAATGTCATAAGTAATGTTTCTAGGACATATTTGGAAATTTGTGTCCTAGAAAATTGTTTTCTTGAAGGATTTGTACGAGATACTCACTTTTTGACTTACCTTTGTTCGGCGAAATTTTTTGACCTCTGTTGATTGTGGTTGATCACAATTCTTCTTTGGCTCCCCCTTGAATGATCAACCTCTGTAGATCATTTCAAGGTCTCCTTCTGCTCCCCCTTGACCTATGCTTGGATCAAATAAGATAAGTTGTGCATAGAACATAGGTCAAGTTCATCAGAGGTTCTGTGAAGGCTGTCAGAGGTTCTGAGCAGACCCACAAAAGCATGTATATACATATTTACAGAAGATTAAGTTATACTTACAGAGGTTTTAACTCATGTTTATCATTCCCAACTTACCCACCAAGAAAAGGAATATTTTTCTCATCTAGTTCCTTGGTGAATAAGTCTGCAAGCTGGTACTCTGTAGACACGAAGTGCATTTCTATTGTCCCATATTCAACATGGTGTTTCAGAAAGTGGTAACGGATGTCGATATGCTTTGTTTTGGAATGTTGTACTGGATTGGCAGAGATTGCTATGGCGCTCTTTGAGTCACAGAAGATGGGAATCTTGAATATGATGTGGCCATAGTCCTTAAGCTGAGTTTTCATCCACAGAATTTGGGAGCAACAGCTAGCAGCAGCAACGTATTCGGCTTCTGCTGTAGATGTGGATACGCAGTTCTGCTTTTTAGAGGTCCAGCTGACTAGTTTACTACCTAGGAATTGACAACTCCCAGAGGTACTCTTTCTGTCGAGCATGCATCCTCCATAATCTAAATCTGTGTAAGCTTTAAGACCAAAACCAGAGTTCTTCGGATACTAGAGGCCAAGATTTTTGGTCCCTTTGAGGTATCTGAAGATCTCTTTACAGCATTATAATGGGATTCCTTCGGGTTAGCTTGATATCTTGCACAGAGGCATGTGGCATGCATTATGTCAGGTCTACTTGCAGTTAAGTATAACATAGACTCAATCATTCCTCTGTAGAGTGTGCATTCTACAGGTATGCCATTTGGATCTGAGAATAACTTATTTCCAGTGGCCATTGGGGTTCTCATTACAGAGGCATCAGAGAGACTGTATTTTGAAAGTATGTCTGACACATATTTAGCTTGATTTATGAAAATTCCCTCTGATGATTGTTTTACTTGGAGTCGGACGAAGAAAGTTAATTCTCCCATCATACTCATTTCAAACTCACTCTGCATAAGGTTTTCGAAATCTTTGCATTTTTGTGCATTTGTAGACCCAAAAATTATGTCGTCCACATATATTTGTACAAGCATAATTTCATCACTTTTTCGTTAATAAAACAAAGTTGTATCCGTTGTACCTCTATCGTAACCATTATCGAGAAGAAAGGTAGAAAGTCTTTCGTACCATGCTCTTGGAGCATGTTTCAGTCCATACAGAGCTTTGTCGAGATAGTACACATATCTTGGGTACTTCGAGCTTTCAAACCCTGGTGGCTGTTGGACGTATACTTCTTCTTGGATTTCACCGTTTATAAAAGAGGATTTTACGTCCATTTGAAATACTTTAAAACCTTTGTGGGCTGCGAAGGCTAAGAAGATTCTTATGGCTTCGAGTCGTGCGACAGGGGCAAAAGTTTCATCATAATCTATGCCTTCTTCTTGTCGATATCCCTTGGCCACCAATCTTGCTTTGTTTCTTATGACCACCCCATCTTCATCCTTCTTATTTCTGAAGACCCATTTAGTTCCTATGGCTTGTTTTCGTGGCAGAGGAACTAAAGTCCAGACTTTGTTTCGTTCAAACTGTAGAAGCTCTTCTTGCATAGCGTCTACCCAGTTTGGGTCGTCAAGGGCTTCAGAGATCCTTTTTGGCTCAATCATACTAATAAAGTTTGTAAAGAAACAAAAGTTTGAGTATATGTATTTTCTGAGAGACAAGTGTCAAAAGAAGAGAGAGAAGTGAGAGCATTCTAGAGAGAGAAAGTGCATCAATCTTATGTAATCTCTATTATGTTCAAGATCAATGGATGATTTGATGATTACCTAATAGAAACAGGTTTTACATTTGGTATCAGAGCTTTGGGAGATCGAATTATGTGCAAAATTCGTCCAAATTCATGAAGATTTGAAGATTTTTTGAAGATTTTTGAAGAAAATCTCCATTTCTGAAGAACTTGAAAAACACAAATGGGTTATGGATTTTTAGTGTGTTTTTGTGTTTGATTTTGATTGAAAAGTGTTTCTCCATCATTCTAAATTTGTTTTGCATCATCAATTTCCCAAAAACACATCAAGATTTGATCAATTTGAAGATTTTTGAAATTTTTGTGTTCTTGAAGAAAGTAAGCTGTGAAAAATTTTAGAGATTGATTTTGCAATTTATTGGTGATTTGATCCATTTTAGTGCAAAATCGTTTCTAAAAAGTGTTTTTAGACATGAAATACTAAAAAATTTCAAGTTTTCATTCATAAATTTGAGTTTTGAAATTTTTGGTGTTCTTCATGTTCTTAATGATCTTCAAGTGTTCTTGAGCAAAATTGATTAGATCTTGAATTCTGATCCAATTTTGTTGTTCAGATATGGTTAGATGTTGTTTGTGACTTGTTTTGATCCATAATTCAAGACTTAACCATTTGTTTGTGAGTTTCTTATTTTGACAGGTTGTAAGTCTTGAAGCAAAAGTGAAAGAAAAAGTCAAAAGCATATGAAAATTGGTTACGGATCATACTGAAAATTGGTTTCGGATCATACTTAAATTGTGATGTATGTGTGTGTGCTTACATAATTGTGTGTGTGCTTATACAAATTCATGGTTTCGGATGTTTAAGTGATATCAGGTTTCGGATCACACATAGTAAGTGTGTGCAATGTGTGTTTGAGCAGTGTGCTTGAAATCTTGCAAAACAGATTCAGGTTTCGATTCCTTCTGCATACGTAACCATCAGATTTCGGATCCTCTTTGGTACGTAACTATCAGGTTTCGAATCAGTCTTCATACGAAACCAGGGTTTCGCACCCTTCTGCATACGTAACCATCAGGTTTCGAATCAGTCTTCATACGAAACCAGGGTTTCGCACCCTTCTGCATACGAAACCCATCTCAATTCGATTCCTGCTTGATACGAAATCCTCAGGGTTTCGTACCCTCCTTGATACGAAACCACCAGGTTTCGGACCCTCTTTGGTACGTAACCAGGGTTTCGGATCTCACAGGATACGAAATCCTCAATTTTCATCATCGCCGGAGTTTCGCCGGAAAACCGGGTTTCGCCGGAAAAGGAAGTTTGCGAGGATTTTTGAGGTTCATTCCATCATAAAATTGTTTGTCTTAAGGTGGTGATCACATTGGTACAAGTTTCGTCAAAAAGCAACAAGACACCACCATTTTTTTAGTCATCGCCGGAAAATCGGGATCGCCGGAGACATCACCGAATTTTGTTGCATGATCGATTGAAACTTGTTTCATTCTTTTTGTTTTTGATTAAGGAACATTTTGCAACAAAAATTATCGATTTTGATCGAGTTTTGAGAAAGATATCGAATTTTAAAACTTACAGGTCGTGATTTTCAGTTTTGAGATGATGATGAACAGTGAATTAACGATTCTGTTAAGTCACCGTTAAATTTGTTACTTTTTTGATCATTTCGTTAGTTTATCCGTTAGGTCCAGTTCAGTTTTTTTTGGGTTTGACAATTTTGGTCCTTATAGTTATAGTTTAGGACTTTTACATTTTAGTCCTTATAGTTTAGAGTTTTTCTTTAAGTCACTTGTAGTCCTTGTAGTTTAAGTTTAGGTTTTTAACAGATTTGGTCCCTAGATTTTTAGCTTATTAGTCTTTTACATTTTCAGTCCTTGTAGTTAAATTTTAGATTTTTACAGTTTTAGTCCTTTGAGTATTTTTTTCAGTTTTTGTTGAGTCTTAGTATTTTTTCACTTTTAGTCCCTATATTTTGTATTTTTGACATTTAGTCCCTATAACTGACATATTTTTCTCTTATTTTGCAGGTTTATCAATTAAAGTCCAACATTTCCGCGCAATTTTTTTTTCAGAATTAATTTTTGGAAGACAAATTTATAATTTGTTTTTCAAATTTTATTTTTTCAAATTTTTCTAACTTTAATTGTGTTTCTATATTCTCTTGACGATCACTCTATTAGGTAGTATTATTATTGATATTTTTCATCTAATTTTGTTTGTGTTTCTTTTCAGGTTTTCTTCAAGATGTCTACTTATACAGAAGATGGGGTTTTAAGATTGCAACAAGTTCTTATAACTGAAATACCTCCAACTCCACAAGTTTTTGTTAAACTAAATAATGAAATTTTGCAACAAGTTCTTATAACAGAAATACCTTCAACACCACAAACTTTTGTATCTAATAATGAAAGTTTGAAGCAAACTATTGTTAAATCCAGTAGTGAAGGTATGAAGCAAAATTTTGTTAAAACTAATACTTCAAATCCTTCAACTCATCAAGATGACATGAAGGAGCTTCAAGGAAGTATAAAAGCATTGGAGGAAGAAAATGCTTATCTGAATAGACAAATTTTAGACATTTCTTCTTCAAATGATAAACTTATTAAAAAAGTTACTGATCTTGACGTTTATATTGCAGATCTTGAAACAAAGAAAGACAACTCAAGTCTGCACAATCAAATCGAGAATCTTCAAGAGAAAGTAACAACTCTTCAAAGAGAAAATGCTGATATGAAGAGTAGGGAAGAAAAGAGAGAGAAGTGGAACTTAAAGTTACATGCTCAATTAAAAGGAGTTCAAGAGCAAAGAACAACGTTGGAAGTTGAAAACGTTGAATTGAAGAAGATGCTTTCAGAACGTGAAAGAGAGTCACTTTCTTCAATGAAAGTTCTTAAAGAAAAGGAAGTAATTGAGCTTAAATTTATAAAACTTTCAAAACAAGTTTCGGACTTTGAGAAAGTTTTATTTTTAGAAAAAGACAAGCACGAAAAAGAAAGAGCTAAATTTGAAACTGAACGAAAATATTTTGAGATTAAAACTTCTGAACTTTCCGTGAAAATCTCTGATTTAGAAAATCTTTTGGAAAAAGAAAGAAAAGATTTTGCGGAAAAGAAAATTCTCTTTGAAAAGGAAAGTAAAACCCTTAAAAGGAAAAATATGGAAATTTTCAAAGAGATTACTGATAAAATAAAAGTTTTTGGAAAAGGTTTTTGAATCGGAACGCGAATATTTTGAAGATGCGATTCTTAATCTTACCAAAAGATTATCTGGTTTATCAGCGGATATTATGAAGGATCAATTGATCAAATCTGATCTCCAAAAGAAATTTGATCTAATTTCTAAACAGAAAAATGTTTTGATAAATAAAGTCAAAGAACTTGAAGGCGGCATTTTTAAATTTGATGTCTCAAAGCAGGCCAGTCATGATACTATCTTTCAGACTCCATTTGTTAAATCAAATGATTCTGAATGCTCTTTTAAAACTGCTTCAAGTTCGAGTTTTAAAAACATTTCTTCTAAACAATTTAATAGATCAACTGATTTCTCAAAAGGTCAGATTCGTTCTACAAATCTCTTCTATAATCATTTGCTTGATAAATCGGACAAGGATTCAAATGTGCCTAAAGTTAATACTTCCAAACCTGAAGAAGTTCCAGTCTTCAAAAAGGTGAAGATGGAATGGAGAATCAAAGGCACAACGATTCCAAAGAAAAATGTGCCAAAATCATCTGTCTCCACATCAAATGCCAAGAAGAACAATGCGCCGAAAGGTAAATCTTCTACTAAACCCAATCTTGTTTATTCTACAAATCATCTGATTTGGTTGGAACATAAGAAAATCTGTTGTTCTTACTGTGGATCAAATGATTTTGTACATAAAGATTATACTTCTTATTGGTACGGTACTTACAGTATTCCTTCTAAGAAATCTACATCTAACACACTAGGACCCAAGTGTCGTTGGGTACCAAAATCTGCTTAATCTGTTTTGTAGGTTCTCCATGTGTTGTGCTGATTTGGAAATATATATACCACACACATGACTGAAAACAGAAGAGAAGCGGTGAATTTTGTTAAGAAGAGTACTTGTGCCATTAAGAAAGAGCAAAATTTTGGTTTCTGAATACATCAGTTCAGAACCCGTGCTTTAACGTTTATGGCTTTTGAACATATCAGTTCAAAACTCGTGCTTCAACGACTATGGCTTCTGAACAATTCAGTTCAGGACCCGTACTTCAAAGACTAAGACTTATAAACAGATCAGTTTAGAACTCATACTTTTCAGGCGATATCCTTAACTGTCACATCTTTCTGTTTCAAGGAACAAGTGGTGAAAGGTAACATTGCATTATGTTTTATTTCTACTGCTTTGGATGTTTGAATCTTTACAAATTTAATTCAATGAAGTGAAAATTTTCAATTTTCATTCAATGAATGAAATGTGTGTCAAAGGTGATTTTAGAAGGGTTTTTGTATTATCTAAGTTATATTTGTTTCATCTTTCACTTCTGAAATAAATCGAAAGGTCGGCAAAACATGAATGAAATTATGTTGAATGCTCAAAGTTATGTGAATCTGGACTTATATAGAATATAATGCTAAAAAGCCTAAATGTCAAAATGATGGATGGAAACGAAAATATGGGGGAAGCACTATGTTTTTAGAACCAAGTGATTGCGATGCATCAAGTAAACAAATAAAAATCATTTAGTTTGAAAGTTTGTACCTGTGGCCTTTCTGGTTTGGGAGAGTAAGTCCTAAGGGGTGCTCGACACCTAGTCTGGGATCGGCTGACCCAAATCCTGCTATAGAACCAGATAGAAATCCATGTTCTACTGGTACAAATGGGTTTAAGATATATCGATGTGGCCTTTCTGGTTTGGGAAATTAAGTTCTAAGGGGTGCTCGATACCTAGCACCTAAGGCCAACTGGTATGGGATCTGCTAACCCAAATCCTGCTATAAAACCAGATAGAAAGTCATGTTTAACGGTGTATCTTATTCTTATTAAACTTTTTGATTATAAGATGCCAATGTGCACAAAATCAAAAGATGCCAATGTGCACAAAATCAAAAGATGCCAATGAGCACAAAATCAAAAGATGCCAATGTGCACAAAATCAAAAGATGCCAATGAGCACACATCTCTTGAAACTTGGGAAAAATACAAAGTTGCGATAAACCTGTAAATTGTGAAAATCCTGATTTTGGACAAATAGTGTGAGTATAGCAAAGTATTCTTATATGTTTTAGAATTGCATATGCTTGAAGCTAATCATATTTCGCATGCTAGCACACCAAATAGATTTAATAAAGGGGTTGAAACTGAACATTTTTAACTTGATATGCAATGATGTCTTGTTCTTGAATCCAAACACATGCATTTGATTTCATTTGATTGAAAAATCTGTTAAATTTCATTAAGTTGGATTTCTTTTGTAAAGCTTTCAAATGATCAAATGTTAGTAGTTATAAAATGTAGTTCAATGAATTTTATATTCCTTGTATAAATGTTTTCATTAATGCACCGTATTTGAAATGAATAGTTTTAATGAAATATATGCATACTTTCAGGGGGAGAAAACAAATTGCTCCTGAATTCTTATTTTGAGGGGGAGCAAGGTTATTCATTAAGGAGGAGATTGTTAGTAATACTCAGAGATGCGACTGAAATTGAAAAAGGTTTTTGATGATCATGATGCTCATATTCATCAAAAAAGGGGGATAAATGTTTAATTCAATTTCATGTCGAAGACAATTCAAGGTCAAAGAGATGAAGATAGTTTTTGAAGAAGATTGACTTTACATTGTGAAAGACAAAGATGTTTTCGAATCACTCATATATGGATTCAGATTGCTCAATGTTGAAGATTTCGGATCATGTGAAGTCTGAAGTGTTTTTGAATATGGTTATCTTAGATCTGAGAGACTCGGATTGTGCTTACACCTAAATGTTCAAAAATGTGAAGGCTTCGCATCCTTGTGTAGATTCAACTGTTTGAAGAGTGTCAAAGTTTCAACGTTCAAAGCGGTCAAAGTTAATGTTTTGAAGATCAAGAGCTGAAGACTGCTACCATATTTTTTAAATCTTGAATCCAAAGGGGAGAATGTTAGAGCATTATTGTATTCAAGATTTATTGTAAAGTCTTGTATAATGTCAAACATTGTAAAGTCAAAGTATTAGTCAAAATAGCCAAAGTCATGAAAAGTCAAACTAGCTTTAGTGTTTAAAGCTTTGTAATTAGGTGATATAAATATGTTTTGTAAAGCTTAGTTTGTAAGTAAGTCTCAAGGAAGTCATTAGTTAATGATCATAATTGTAATATTCTAGAGAGAGAAGTGAGAGCATTCTAGAGAGAGAAAGTGCATCAATCTTATGTAATCTATATTTTGTTCAAGATCAATGGATGATTTGATGATTACCTAATAGAAACTGGTTTTACAGCAGATCTTGTTTTTACCTTTTCAGAAGGTTCGCCGATTATAGGACTTGGAGGATGGCTTTTTGTCCATTTTGTTGTTCTTGGGAGATGGTCATCGATTTCATCAAGTTGATCTTCAGAGGTTTCTAACTGTGGTTCTTTTGCGGCCTCTATCGTAGATTTTGTTTTCGTGCTTGATGTAATACCCCGGGTAAGTTCGTTAGTTAAATGTTAGTTCCGTTAAATTTATTTAACTCTTTAATAGAAGTTTAGAGTAAATTTAGAGTAAATTATAAGTTCAAGGGTGTTTTGGTCTTTAGTGAGAAGTTCAAGGGCTAAATGGGTAAATTAGGTTGATATTACCCCTTTGAGAATTCAGATATTTCATTCAGCAAAATATCCAGATTAGTGTTGGGTGTGTGTGTGTTTGGAGAAGAAAAGAAGAAGAAAGAAAGTTTTGTGGCTAGGGATCCAAATTGGTACACTTGGAAGTGATTTCAGGTATGTTTCCTTTACAATTTATGTGTGTAATTGCTATTAGGTAGTTTCTATCGGAGTAGAATAGTCAAATTCATGTTTGGTAATGAATCAGTCGGTTTCTAGGTTAAATTTGGGTAAACAGTCAGAGGTTCCCGGACAAGATGAATGTGTCCGGGTAGTTTTGTTGGGGGTGTCCGGATAATGTTCTTAAGGTGTCCGGACGGGTTCTTTATCCAGGTAAGTTCTAATTTCTCTAGTTTTCCGGATGAAATGAGTTACCGGATAGTATCCGGATTGATATGATGTCCGGGTAGTTGGGCTGTCCGGATTATTTATGTTTTCCGGAAAGTTATGCTATCCGGATTGTATGAGCTATCCAGAAAGATGTGTTGTCCGAATAGTTTGGGTTGTCCGGAAACTTTGAGCTGGTTGGTCATTTTTGAGATTTCAGATATTTTTTAGCTATGGTTTTTGAGATTTCGGATATTTTTAGCGGAACCCCCGTGTTAAGTCGCCGTAGGGAAACTGAAACTGCAGGATCTAATCTTACAATCAATATAGAAAGCAGTAATTGAGAAGTTGTATGATTAAGCTCAATTGTATTCAATGATGAACAGGATTACAAATCTAAGAGAGAGAGAATCTCAAAGATTACAAAGAATGAATACAAAGATATACCGGAAAATCAATCAGTTAGCAACGTAGAGCTAACTACTATTTATACTGTAACGGACATGTTAAAGCTACAGTACAAATAAGAAAGACTAATAAGAACATAACACGTGTCCTAATTAGTTTACAAATTACTAAGTAAAGTATCTCGTCATAAGTTCTGAACAGGTAGTTCAGAACTTCTGAACATTCTTCTGATAACGCTTCTCAGAGCTTCTGACTCTTTCTCTCAGAACTCTGACTCTTCTTCTCAGATCTCTGACTCCTCTACTCAGAACATCTGAGTCTTCTTATCAGAACTTCAACACTTGGTTTATTGACAAAACATCAGATCTAACAATCTCCCCCTTTTTGTCAAATAAACTTGAATTTAGCATCATCCAGGTCTTTCAGAGCAGGAACAATTTTCTGAAGTAGCACATTTCTCAAATTAAGTCTCTTATCAATTTTGACAATGATTTCTTGAATAATTTCAACTTGCTGATTGATTACTTTTTGAATTATATTTGCTTCCTTCACTTTCAGCATCTTTTTCTCCAAATTATGCTTTATGATTCTTAAAGTTCCAGAACAGTATTTTGCAGTTTCCTTTGCTCTGAAGAAGATCTTTCCACTTTTGTTTTTCAAAAATACTCCCAAATCTGGATATTTGTGAACACTTCCAGTCTTTAATACCTTTTTCTGTTCATGATCTGTGTTGGGATTTGCCAGATAAACACATGGCTTTTGTAAGTACAAAGCTATTTGGAAATCTGTATAACAGTGCCACCTCAAGATGTAGAACATGGCCTCAATCACCACACTTCTTGCCTTCCTTTCATTTCTTTCTTTGCTTGACTCTTTTAAGCATAGAAAGTTGTGTAATATGTAGAAGTCAACCACTGATAGTTTCTCAAAATCTGCATCAGTAAAGTAATAAACCTTGCCATCTTCTCTCAGAACTTCAAAGGATAAGTACTCCATCTTTCTGAATTTCTTAACCTTCAATTCTCTGATTCCAGTGATTAGAAAATCTGAGTAAACAGCTTGCTTTGTTTTGCCAAGACATCTTGATTTTTCAGCCAACCAGATCTGAGTCTCCTTAGGTCTATCATAATACACGTCCAAGAATTGTACTTCTTTTGGTTTGAAGAACTCAGGCAAATCAAATTCAAGAAAGTATCCATTTAGATCAATGGATATTTCATCTTCTTTGGGTTCTGACTGTTTAGCTTGATCAAAACTAGCTATCTGCATATTTTGAGGTGTTGTGTTCTGGACTTCTTCAACTTCATCTGACATAATTTCATTCACTTCATACTCAGCAGGAAACACAAAATCATTATGAAGAATCTTTTTGGGATTCACCTCAGATAGCAACCATTCACTACAGTTTCTGATTTTTCTTCTAAGATCCAACCTCCTCTTCACAGAGTTCATACATCTCTTCTTTAAACTATCTCTTTCAGTTTCCACACTTATTTCCATTTTAATCACTAACCAATTTAGAGTTGCATCACTGTACTTCACCAACTCTTTTAATCTGAACATTTCAAGCCTTTCGTGAACTATATATGTGAACCCTTCTGTCTCCATTCCTTCATTCACAAATCCCTTCAAATGTAAACCAATTTCTGTTTTCTTTGTGGGAGAACTCAGATTACACTTCTCTTTTCTTTCTTCAACAGCTAATTGGAAGTCATACAAGTGTATATTTCTGACATAGATACCCAGAAGTCTTCTGCATTCAATTTCCATCAAGGCTTCTTCAGTGCTGGCAAAGAACTTGACTAGAAAAATCTGATCATCAAGAGTCAATCTGTTAAAATCAAAAGTAGACATGGAAACCTTTGTATTTCTTTCTTTCAGTACTTCCATTCTAACAAACATTAAACCATTGAATTCTTCTTGTTGAAACATCAGAACTTTCTCAATTCTTTTCTGGATATGTAGTTTTGAGTCAGGAACTCTGAATCTGTTAGAAGCTTCTGAGTAGACTATCTGAGCTCTGTCATCCATAAAACCATCAATGTTACTTTCCAAAAGCTCATACTCTCCTTCTGTGTAGTAGAGATTTTCATACATTTCCTCAGGAAAAATATCATCATGAAATTGTCTGGCTAATGGCACATCACTTAATTCTAGGATGAAATCACATACAGGTTCTTCTAGTCTTTGCAAGTTAATCTTTGGGATCTCAATTGGTTTTCTGAATATATACTCATAAGGCATAAAGTAGTCTTTCACTTTCACATACTCTTCTTCTGTATTTAACTCATCACAAAAGTTAAATCTAAAATCATCTTCAAAATCCTGAGTATAATTCACAGTTCTGTCTTCTTCTCCCATTAGATCAATAGGTCTTACCATTTTTATTCCTTGCTGAACTTTTTGAACATTCAAAGCTTTGACTAAATTATTATGCATCCTTCTGATCAACTCTTCACTTAACCTCCTTTCTTCTAATTCAGAATCCGTCATATTTTCTTTGTTATACACCACAATATCTGTACACATGTTGACCACTTCACTTCCCACTGTCTTTTCTGATCTCAATACAGATTCCTCAATAGCTTCAGTTTCATCTGAGTTTCCTTCCATTTCTGTGTCTAAGTTCAATTCCTCTGTTTTATCTGAATCACCACCATCTATACTTTCCAACTCCATTTCCTCTGTATCTGAACTATCAATCTGAACTATCTGAATTATTGCCTTTAACTTTTCTTGTGTCTGATCTTCTGATCTTTTTGTACTGGCTAAGTGCATATCTGCTATCTCAAAATCTTCTATGCCAATGTCATCATCAGAACTTAACCTCTGTCTTTTCTCCCCCTTTTGATGATCATAAGGTTCATTATCATCAAACTTTCTTTTCAAGTTCTGATTAAAAATAACTTCAGGTTCAGCTTCTGCAATAGGAACAGGATCAAGAGGCTTTGAAGTAGAAGCTAATGATACACTCAGTGCTTTCAGTATAGATTCCTGCATACCTTGCATTTGTTTTAACATATCTTTTTGAAAACCAGACATTATATCCATGATCTCCTTTTTGTGAGAATCCAAGGATTTCTTTACATCATCTACTTTGGTTTCAACAGAAATTAACTTTTTCTCCAACACAACTTTCAAATCTGACATCTCATCATTCAAATCCTCCACCTTCTTCTCCAAATTTTCTACTTTTTCCCCCATCTCCTTGTTTTGTTTCTGAATCTTTTCAAATTCAGAAGTTTCTAACAGTGAACCTGAACCAACAGATGGTCCAGTTTTCATGTGCCCAGAGGGCTCATGGCCTGTAGATAACACACAGTCATCTTGTACAACAGATGCACGTTTGAATGAGGCTTTTGTAATGTTCACCTCACCAGGACTTCCATCCAATCCTCGACACCCAACATTAGGTATGTCTATGAATGTTGTTTCAGGAATACGAAATTCCTGATTTGTGCAAGTGTCAGAAGGAATTTCAGGCTCAATATGAATAGGACTGTGATATTCAGACTCAATGTGTTGAAAAATAGATTGGGATTTATCACCTCCCTCCAAATGAGTTTGGGATGGTTCCCCGGATTTGTGTGAAACAGTAGCATGTTGAAATGCTTCTGAGTGGATATGGATGGGTTGTTCAAGATCCACCACTAGGTCCATGGTGTTTGTTTCAATATTGGACACCAAGAGATGTGAACCAATAGCATTTGTGGTTACCTGGTCAAGATTAGCTGGTTCAGAGGCATCTCTTTCTGTTTGAACCTCTGTTGACAATCTCTCATCCTCACCACTCTCATTCTGTTTTTCCTCATCAAATCTAACCAAGCTCTCAGAAATTTTCCCCCTCAAGTCTCTCAGAATGTTCACCCATCTGAACATCCTCCCCCTCTCTAATTCGACTAGACCCCTCACCTCTCTTCTCAGGTTGGTCCTCTTGGGTAGGGATTTGAGGTAATTCAATTCCCATAGAGGTGCAATAAGCTTTTAAAATCTCACTCTCCCTTGGAATATAATTCCTAAGTGATTTTGGCAACAATTTATGATTGGGATAGTTTTCAAGTCTGGTTACTGAGGTCATCTTACCCAAATAAAAAGTGGGACCATGCTCTTCATTTGTTCTTCTTGAGATTGTTCTGTTTTCCTGCATTGCATACCAAATAACAATTTGCCAGTACCTTATATAAGGAATGTATGTCAGTGGAGCATCCTTTGTTTTCTTCTGAATTGCTTTCTGATTCTTCTCAAATGTATTCTTCATGTCTTCCCAAAGTATTAAAGTATAGTCATAATGCCTATTCTTCACTAAACCCTGAAAGATCTGAAGAATTTGTTTAGAACCTTGATCAGCAGAACTATTCTTCCCTGACACACATTTATTTACCACATGAAAGAAGCAAGCCCAAATAGGTGGTAATTTGTTTCTTTTGAACAAACTGAGAGTCCTCAATCCTTCATTGTATCCCAACTTCATAAACTCTGCTATTAATTCCTCTGTTAAGGGTGAGTCCTCAAAATCTGTCCTTCTTTTTACATCATCTTTCTCTGGTAAATTCAGCATTTCTCTTAGTGCAGAGATTGATAAGGCAAATGTTACTCCTCCAATTTCAGACACAAACCTATTATCTTCTAACCTAAGATGTTTCCACCATTGTTGTATGTACTGAACAGGCACATTTTTACTTCGTGTAAACCATTTTCTGTACGGATGGTGTTTGAATAACTCCATGATAATTCTGTGTTCAGACTTAAAACGGCTTTCCTCAAATAATATAACACAGTTATTTTCAGATAATTTTAGCCATTCACTCTCAGGAACAACTCTTTCCACTAAAATAGATCTATCTGACATAATAGAACCTGCAACACTCTGTTCATGTTCAATATTAACGTTTACCTCATCCGCATTTCCTTCAGATTCATCCATTTGTTCATCTTCTCCATCATTTCTTATTGCCCCTTCCTCTGCAACTCTATTTTGTACTTCATCATTTTCCGAATCGGATGAATCCATTATCGATTTTGTAGAATGTAGAGAAATTGGACTACTTCTTCGTATTTCAGACATGATTTAAGAAGAAAACAAACTCAAAGAACTCTGGATTTGATTCGTATCTCACGTTTCGCTCTGGAATTTGAAAGAAATTTGAAATAGGGATTTTAAGACCTATTTAAAATCCGCGAAGTTGAAAGGTTTAACGGAAAAGCGAAATCAATGTTATAACGGAGTCAACACATTTGAAATACCACAAAGGATTTAAATGAAATGCGTGGCATTGTCAAACAAATATGAAGCTGACACGTGTTAGTGGATAGAATTTTGACTCAAGTCAAAGATCTGAATAACACGCACAGATGTTCTGATTCCATGACTCAGAAGAATTTTGCCTTGTAACCAAAATGTCATTTAAAATCAACTTCTGACCAATATAAAACATTTTGATTATTCAGAAGAGGTTTGAACAGATAGAAGCACTTTTTATCATCAAAATTCTGTTCATATTATGATGATTTAAAAAGGATCATTTAAAATCTTATATCTGAATATGAAAAGTTTTTAATTCAGATATAGTTTGAATAACAAAAAATTTATCATTAAAAGCTTGTTCTTAGAATGATCAGCGATAAGAAATGAAAACAAATCTTTTAAGCATCACAAAATGATTTCCAAAAGAATTTTGATGCTCCCCCTTGACTTGAGCATGCATTTGACTATTAATGATACATAAAGATGAGATAAAAAGATAATAGAAGAAGCATAATCCATACAGTTGAAGTTATTTGTATTTCTCAAAAATAAATTTTTGAAAGTTAGATTGCTGAAGTATTGACTCAGAATCTCTGACCTTAAGATTCAGAGGTTCTGATCTCAAGACTCAGAAGTTCTGAACTCAAGACTCATAAGTTCTGATCTCAAGACTCAGAAGTTCTGATCTCAAGACTCAGAAGTTCTGATCTCAAGACTCAGAAGTTCTGATCTTAGTACTCAGAAGTTCTGAATCTTAAGACTCAGAGTTCTGAGTACACTACTCAGACAATTTTACTTAGAAAAATTTAGCATTTTTAAGAAAGAAAAAAATATTTTCAATTAGGCAGATTAAGCATTCCTATTTTACATATGAGAAAAGAAAACATTTTGTGATCAAGAGGCTTTGTGAACAAGTCAGCCAATTGATACTTTGTATGCACAAAGTGCATCTCTATAGTTCCTTTTTCCACATAGTCCTTTATAAAATGATACCTCACATCTATATGCTTAGTCTTCGAATGTTGAACAGGGTTCTAAGTAATGGCAATTGCACTTTCTGAGTCACAATAGATGGGAATTTTGTTAAGCTGATATCCATAGTCCATGAGTTGTGTTCTCATCCACAATGTTTGAGAGCATGAAGCAGCAGCAGCAACATACTCTGCTTCAGCAGTTGAAGTGGACACACAATTTTGCTTCTTTGATGCCCAACTCACTATTTTATCTCCCAAAAAGTGACAAGCACCAGATGTACTCTTTCTGTCCAACCTACTTCCTGCATGATCAGCATCAGTGAAAGCAGTCAATTTGAAGTCAGTTTCTTTTGGATACCATAAACCTAAATCAGGTGTTCCTTTGAGATATCTTAAAATCCTTTTGACAGCCAACATATGTGATTCTTTTGGGTTAGATTGAAATCTAGCACAGAAACAGGAAGAAAACATGATATCTGGTCTACTTGCAGTCAAATAAAGTAATGATCCAATCATGCCTCTATAGAGTTTGATATCTGCTGAAACACCTTTGAGATCAGCATCTAACTTTATGTTAGTTGCCATAGGTGTTCTCATAGAAGCACAATCAGACATTTTGAACTTTTTCAGAATGTCTCTGACATATTTTCCTTGATTTATAAAAATACCTTTTGGTAATTGTTTGACTTGAAGACCAAGGAAAAAATTCAGCTCACCCATTATGCTCATTTCAAATTCAGATGACATGATTTTTGAAAAATTATCACATAATTCTGGACTGGTAGAACCAAATATTATGTCATCAACATAAATCTGAATCGTAATCAAATCATCACCCTGTTTCTTTAAAAACAAAGTTGTGTCAATCTTACCTTTCTTGAACCCTGAACCTAACAAGTGTTTAGTAAGAGTGTCATACCAGGCTCGTGGTGCTTGTTTTAGACCATATAAAGCTTTGTCTAAAATATAAACATGATCAGGGAATTCTGGATCAACAAAACCTTCAGGTTGATGAACATACACCTCTTCATTAAGTTTGCCATTTAGAAAGGCTGATTTGACATCAATTTGATACACCTTGAAGTTTTTATGTGCAGCATAGGCCAAAAATATTCTGATTGCCTCTATTCTTGCCACTGGTGCAAATGTCTCATCATAATCAATTCCCTCTTGTTGACAGTATCCCTTAGCAACCAATCTTGCCTTGTTTCTGATGACAACACATGATTCATCCTTTTTGTTTCTGAACACCCATTTAGTTCCAATAATAGATTTACCTTCTGGCTTTGGAATGAGTCTCCAAACTTTATTTCTTTCAAATTGAAGAAATTCGTCTTGCATTGCTGAAATCCAGTCTGGATCCTCTAGGGCTTCATTAGCTTTCTTTGGTTCAATCACACTCAAGAAACCAGCAAACATTGCTTCATTTGCTGTAGTTGATCTGGTTTTTACTCCTGCTGATGGATCACCTATTACTTGATGAATAGGATGATTCTTAGTCCATTTATTTGCACTAGGAAGTACATCAATATCTGAATAATTGTTGTTTGCATCATTCTCATCAATGATTGCTTGTAATTCTGAACTGTCCCCTTGTTCTGATGTATGAGTAGGAGTTGCATCCAGGTTTGAATTCTGATCAATGAAGTCAGAATTCTGAGTGACTTGTTCAGAGTTCTGAGTACAAGAATCAGAATTCTGATTACAAGGTTCAGAATTTTCACCACTTGTATTTATTAGATTTGGACATTCCTCTGATGGACCTTTGTCAGAAATTACTGTTGATTGAACTATTTCTGGAGTCTTATTTTTCATCTCTTTGACCATCTTCGGATTTTCATATTCTGCATAAGAATCAGAAATTAGTTCACTAAAAGCATCCTTAAACAGTAAATTGAGTTCTGAACAAATAGGATTAGAATTTGTATCAGAAGTCATTTTTGTCTTGTTCCGCATGAGTTCTGAACTGTCTTGTTCAGAAGTCCGCATTCTGGCTTCATCAAAAGTTACATTTATGCTCTCCATCATCCTCTTGGTTCTTCTATTGTAGATTCTGAATGCTTTGGAAGTTAAAGAATAACCCACAAAGTATCCTTCATCTGCCTTTTTATCGAATTTGGCAAGATTTTCTCTGTCTCTAAGAACATAGCACCTGCAACCAAAAACATGAAAGAATTTGATTAATGGTTTTCTTTTATTTATCAGTTCATAAGCAGTCTTATTTAATCTCTTATTGATTAAAGTTCTATTATGTGTAAAACAAGCAGTTGCAATTGCTTCAGCCCATAGGAAAGTAGGAAGATTTGCATAAGCCAGCATTGTTCTCGCAGCTTCAACTAGAGTTCTATTCTTCCTTTCAACAACACCATTTTGTTGAGGAGTTCTGACATCAGAAAAATTGTGAGAAATCCCAGAACTTTCTAAAAAATTTTGAAGAGTCTCATTTCTGAACTCTGTTCCATTATCACTTCTGATTTTCTGAACTGGAAGTTGTAAGAGAACTTGAATCCTTTTGATAAAATTTATCAATGTAGTAGCAGCTTCTGACTTAGCTCTTAGGAACTCAACCCATGTGTATCTGGAGAATTCATCAACAATCACAAGCATATATTTCTTTCCTCCCATAGATTGAACTGAAATTGGACCACAAAGATCAGTATGAATCATTTCTAATGGTGCTTTGCAAGATGAGTCCATTTTTAATTTGTGAGAACTCTTTTTCATCTTGCCCATTTCACAAGCTGAGCATAATGATTCTTTTTCAAATTTAAGCTTTGGTAAGCCTTTAACCAGATGTTTTACAACGAGATTATTAAGATCTTTGAAATTCAGATGAGAACATCTTCTGTGCCAAAGCCAGCATTCATTTGCAGTTGATTTTGATAAAAGACAAACTGTATTTAATGTTTTCAATTTTGAAAAATTAACTACAAATAAGTCCATATGTCTTTTGGCCCAGAAGACTTTAACATCATTTTCAGTTAAAATCATGCAACCTGTTATTTGAAACTTGATTTGACAAAGACTGTCTAAAAACTGACTTATGCTGAAAAGATTATGCTGTAATCCTTCAACATAGAAAACCTTTTGGATAGTCAGATCCCCTTTAGTTAAATCCCCATAACCTTTGACTTGTCCTTTGCTGTTATTTCCAAAGTTTACTGCTCCTCCAGCCTTTTCTGTGAAGTTTGATAGAAAAGACTTCTGACCTGTCATGTGTCTTGAAGCTCCTGAATCTAAAAACCACACATGACAGCCCTGCAAAAGGATCGGTTAGGTTTAGGTACCCATTTTGGAATGGGTCCATCTTTGTTAGCTTTGTCATTAGATTTAACATTAGTACCTTTTACTCTCCACTCAAAATCTTTCTTCAAACACCACTTTCCTTGAACTTTTATGAAGTCAGAACATTTTCTGCTTACAAACTTATTCACTTTCTTTTTGAAAGTTGTATCTTTTGATTTTGCAACATTTTCAACTTTCTTTTCTTTTATCTTTTCTTTCTTCTCAGTCTGAGGAACAAAAAATTTCTTCTTTTCTGTATTCTGATGAACAGAAAAAGTTTTCTTTTCTGAATTCTGAATATCTTTCCTTATGTATGAAACAGAAGTTATTTTGACTTGACATTTATGAGAATATTGGAATGAATCATTTTTACATCTAACACAAACAAGATTTTTCTTTGCAAGTGACAATAAATCTGAAACATAGATCATTTCATTTTTATTGATACTGTTCAGAGTACAATTGCCCTTATTACAAAAATTTCTAGCTTTGAGTTCAGAAGTAGATTTCATTCTAAGCTTCTCAAGATCCCTTTTCAGATCATTCAACTTTGCAAGATCATCTTTCCTTTTGCTTTCTTCTTTTTCTGAAAAATTCAAGTCCTTTTTGTTAGAAGAATTAGATGATTCACCTTTTTCATATGTACTTGATTCATTAAAGAATTTATCATTTTCTCTTGAAGCATTAATTTTAAAAAGATCATACTCAGTATTCAGTTTTTCAAGCTTTGTTATTTTCACATTTAATTCATTGAGTGAAAATTGAAAATTTTATCTCAGTGAATTAAATTTGTAAAGATTCAAATTTTCAAAGTGGTAGAAACAAAATATAATCCAATGTTACCTTTTACCACGTTCCTTGAAACAAAAAGATGTGACAGTTAAGGATATCACCTGAGAAGTGTGAGTTCTAAACTGATTTGTTTAGAAGTCTTAGTCGTTGAAGTACGGGTCCTGAACTGATTTGTCCAGAAGCCATAGTCTTTGAAGAACGGGTTTTGAACTGATTTGTCTAAAAGCCAATTACATTTAAGCACGGGTCCTGAATTGATGTATTCAGAAACCATAATCTCTTTTAAGTGCGGGTCCTAAACCGATATGTTTAGAAACCATAGTCGTTGAAGCACGGGTTCTAAACTGAGATGTTTAGAAGCCATTAATATTTGTCTCCCCCTTAATGGTACAAATATTTTTCAAAAAATACGCCGCTTCTCTTCTGTTTTCAGTCATGTGTGTGGTATGTATCTACAATTCAGTACAACACATGAAGAACCTGCAAAACAGATTAAGCAGATTTTGGTACCCAATGGCATTTGGGTCCTAGTGGGTTAGGTGTAGATTTCTTACAAGGAATACTGTAAGAACCATACCAATAAGAAGTATAATCTTTATGCACAAAATCATTTGATCCACAGTAAGAACAACAGATTTTCTTATGTGCCAACCTAATCAGATGATTTACATAATGAATAGGATTAGGTTTAGCATAAGATTTACCTTTTGGCGCATTGTTCTTCTTTTCATTTGATGTGGATACAGATGATTTTGGCACATCTTTCTTTGGAACTGTTGTGCCTTTGATTCTCCATTCCATCTTCACCCTCTTGAAGACTGGAACTTCTTCAGATTTGGAAGTATTAATTTTAGGCACCTTTGTTTTGTTATCTGATTTATCATACAGAGGATTATAGAAGAGATTTGTTGAACGAATCCGACCTTTTGAGAAATATGTTGATCTATTAAATTGTTTAGAAGAAATGTTTTTAAAACTTGAACTTGAAGCAGTTTTAAAAGAGCATTCAGAATCATTTGAATCAACAAATGGAGTCTGAAAGATAGAATTATGACTGGCCTGCTTTGATACATCAAATTTAAAAATGACGTCTTCAAGTTCTTTGACTTTGTTTATTAAAACATTTTTCTCTTTAGAAATTAGATCAAATTTCTTTTGGAGATCAGATTTGATCAACTGATCCTTCATAATATCAGCTGATAAACCAGATAATCTTTTGGTAAGATTAAGAATCACATCTTCAAAATATACACGTTCCGATTCAAAATCTTTTTCCAAAAACTTTCTTTTATCATTAATCTCTTTGAAAATTTCCATATTTTTCTTTTTAAGAGTTTTACTTTCCTTTTCAAAGAGATTTTTCTTTTCCGTGAAATCTTTTCTTTCCTTTTCCAAAAGATTTTCTAATTCAGAGATTTTCACGGAAAGTTCAGAACTTTTAATTTCAAAAGATTTGCGTTCAGTTTCAAATTTAGCTCTTTCTTTTTCGAGCTTGTCTTTTTCTAAAAATAAAACTTTCTCAAAGTCAGAAACTTGTTTTGAAAGTTTTATACAATTAAGTTCAATTATTTCCTTTTCTTTAAGAATCTTCTCTCTCCTGTCTTCAATGCTCTTCAGATCAGCATTTTCCTTTTTAAGAGTTGTTACTTTCTCTTGAAGTTTCTCGATTTGATCGTGCAGACTTGAGTTGTCTTTGTCTTTCTTTGTTTCAAGACCTGCAATATAAACTTCAAGATCAGTTATTCTTTTAGTAAGTTTAGCATTTGAAGAAGAAATGTCTAAAATTTGTCTTTTCAGATTAACATTTTCTTTTTCCAATGCTTTATTTAAAATAGGAGTTGAAGAATTTGAAGCATTATCTTTAACAGGAGTTTCTGATATAGGAGATGTTTCTGATAAAATAACTTGTTGCAAAATTCCATTATTTGCCTTAGCTTTTTCAAGTGGCTTTGGAGGTGTTTTTGTTATTATGACTTGTTGCAACACTTCATTATTTGGTTTAACAGATACATGTGAATTAACAGATGTTTCTGTTATAATGACTTGTTGCAACTTTACATTTGGTTTAACAAAAACTTTTGCAATTGGAGGATTCTCCTTTTTCAGAGTTTGCTTCAAATCTTCACCACTGTTTTTAACAATAACTTGTTGTAAAACCATTTTGAATATTGCTAGAAATTGATCGTTCAGAAGATCAAGCAGACAGTGTATGAAAATACACAAAAAAATATATAAAAATTTTTCTTGAAAATCTCTTACAGTGTATGAAATACACTATAGAAAAAATCATTCTCCTTTTTTTTTTTTTATTTCTCAAGAATTCGGATGAGTAAGGGTTCGAATTCAACGAATTCGGATGAAGAAGGGTTCAAATTCACTCAATTCGGACTTAACTTGGTTCGAATTCAATGAATTCGGATGCTTAAGGGTTCGAATTCAATGAATTCGGATGCTTAAGGGTTCGAATTCTATGAATTCGGATGCTTAAGGGTTCGAATTCTATGAATTCGGATGCTTAAGGGTTCGAATTCTATGAATTCGGATGCTTAAGGGTTCGAATTCAACACTTGGAAAATTTAATCAACTCAATTCGAATCTAACACAGTTCGAATTCTCCTCAATTCGAATCTAACACGGTTCGAATTCTCCTCAATTCGAATCTAGCTGGGTTCGAATTCAATCAATTCGAATCCTTCTTGAGTCGAATTCTACACTTGTATTTCCAAGAACACTCCGAATTCTTCTTTGAATGATTCGAATTCACCAAGAAAGATCCGAATTCACCAAGAATGATCCGAATTCTGCACTTCGAACACGAAAATCACTAAATCAGCCATAACTTTTTCAATTCTTGATCAATTGTTATGAAATTTGCACAGATTTGTTCGAAATTTGATTCCACACACTTTCTTAGTTAATCACAAATCCTAATTCGATCAATTTAATCGAATTTTGATCCAAAAATAGTAGAAAAAGTTTTCGAACAAAAATGATATAAAATGATCAGATCTGCAAATTCTGTGCAGATTTTGGTGTTGATCCAAGAATTAAAGATGTTCAGGAATCAAATCCGAGTGCAATGATGTCAAGAATCAATCCAAAAGATCAAAAATTAAAGAAAAGATGAAATCTGGATGAATAGTAAATGAAGAAGGGTTAGAATTCTTGATGAACAGTGATGAATAGTGATGAACACCCAATCCGAATTCTTCAGCTTTAGTGTAAAAAATCTTCAATTTGGTCTTCGATCTGCTTGAATCTTCTGTTTAGCTCTGATACCAATTGTGAAATCCCAGATCTCTAGCAATAAGATATGAATGTAGTGAGAGAGAATCTAGAGAGCAAATATGTCATCCATGTATTGAGCTCAAAAGATTACAAAATGTTTCTAAAAGATTACAAAAGCTTTCTAAAGTGTTACTAACAAATGGTCTAGACAAGCCTATTTATACCCATAACATACAAGGTATAAAGGCATTCACAATACTGTATAGACTCATACAGTACATTGACTTTACAGTAAATCTTGAATACAATAATGCTCTAACATTTTCTGAATAAAAATATTCTTTTCTTTCAAAGCTTCTTCAAGTTTAATATCTACCTCACAGAAATCATTTTCAAGTTCATCATAAGCTTTCCTTAAGTCCTCAAGTTCTTGACTTACAAGATTAAATCTCTTTTCAAGTTGTAAAAATTCATCTGACTTTGTTTCAGAAAATCCAGTTGAATCAGACTTCTGACTACCTGAGTCAGAGTTCTAATTTACAGACTCAGATGTCTGATCTTTAGACTCAGAGTTCTGACTACAAAGTTCAGAATCCTGACTAGAAGTTTCAGACTTCTGATTGTCTGTTTCAGAATTTTTACTTGTGTCGAATATGCTCTCAATGTCATGATATGAAAAAATTGGTTGTTTATTTTTGTAGCTGACATTTAAAGAATCATACTTGAATTTAATATCATTGTATTTTGGCTTCTCATCAGTTGGTTTAGAAACTACTTTCTTAACATTTTCTTCTGAACCAACTGACTTTTCTGTTTTAGACTCAGAAATTTTCTCATCTGACTTTTTAGAGTTTGGTCTTTGCAAGTTGTCAGAACTTGTTATAGAACTAGCAGGTCTTATGAAAACTTCAACAATTTCTGGGATTTTTGGCTTAGAAACTTGAAGTTTTTCATACAAGTTGATTGGAGCTCTTTTTAAAGTGACATTTTCTTCCAATCCCAATCCCTTCTTTGGGTTGTAAAATCTTGTATCTTTAACATTGCTTAATAAAAGATTTAATGTTTGTTGAGTCTGACCCCTTTTCAAATTCAAATCTTCCAATTCTTTGATTTTGGTGTATAAATTCTTTCTTTCTTCAAATAACATATCAAATTTTATTTGTAAATCACCTTTTTCATCCTTTATTTTTGAAAACTCAACTTTTAGTTCAGAAAGCTTTTTCAACAATTCAGAATTTTCATCTTTAACTTTTTGTTTCTCAGCCTGAGATTCTTCATATTGTTCTTTTATTACTTCTTTTTCAATTATGGATTTGTTAACCAAATTTCTTTCTCCTTTTATATGTTTTCTTAGATTAGCAAATTCAGTTTTCATTTCACCAATCTGTGTCATTAACTCTATTTCAAGTGAAGAATGTACCTCAGCAGATGACTCAGAATCAGCATCTTCAAAATCAGAATCATCCTCATTCCTCATTTTTGCCATATAGCTTTGCATCTGTGGAAAGTTGATGTGATCATCTTCATCAGAAGTGTAGTACAACCAATTCTCATGTTCAGCCAATAAAGCAATTTTATCATCTCTCTTCTTTGCAAGCTGAGCCTTCTTGGTGTAGTACTCGTAGTCTTTCACAATTTTAACTCTGCAATCCTTAGCATAGTGGCCAGATTTTCCACACTTGAAACACATATTCTTTTCTTTTCTTTCATCATTCTCTTCATTGTTTTCTTCACTCCTCTCTACTCTCTTTTCAAACTTATTTTCTTCTTTGTCTTCTTTCTTCTTATAATCTGAACTCCCAACTCTCTTATAATTTCCTTGAAATCTACCCTTCCCATACCTTTTGTTGAAAGTATTTGTCAACAAAGCTAGTTTCTCAGCCATTATCTTGATATCTTCATCATCTTCTGATCCTTCTTCCTTGTCAGATTCTTCCAGATTAGGTATCTCTGATAGATATGCAGTCTTTTTGGGTGCTTTGATTGCTTTGGACTTTGATAAGAATGCTAACTGATCCGCAACATTTTTCTTCTCTTCCACAACTAACTTGACAGAGTCTTCATGTTGATTAAGAACACAGAACAAATCATTTAAGTCTTCTTCACACATATCCTTGTTCATTTGCAGACTTATGGCAAATGATGACCATTCTGAATTTAAACTGTTCAGAAATTTGTAATTTATTTCTGACTTTGTTTTCTTCAGTCCATTTCTTCTCAAGTCATTTAGAATAGTGCAAAATTTACTGTATGTCTGTGTCAAACTTTCTGACTCTTTTGCTTTGAACCTTTCATAAGCATTTATGCTTTGATTTAACTTTGCCTGAATAGATCTCACAGTTCCTAACATCTGCCTTTCCAATTCGTCCCACATTTCTTTAGCTGATGATCCACTGTCAATCCTGTTAAGAACCTCATTTGGGACAGCCAAAGTCATCAAAGTAATTGCTCTTTTGTCAATAGCATGCCTATTCTTCTGTTCAGCTGTGTATTGGGAATAACTCTTTTTCACCCTGGTCGCTGGAATTTCTGGAGTTGTCTCTGTAGCAGGGGTTGCAGCAACATCGATGTACACTTCAATTGGACCTTCTCGAATAGAGACCATAAGATTTTCATCAATATTGTCTAGGAATTGGATCATACGAATTTTCCATTGCTGATACTCTTCTGGTATAAGAACAGGCGGTTTGGTTTCAGATCCCATGGCTAGATATTCTTTAGAAGACATGATTGTAAGAAAATTCAACAGAAAGACAAATTCGAGTTTCTTGATCGAAATGTAACAGGTAATTCAAGAATTGCCAAGAATTCAAGAACTAGCCCTAGCAGCGGAATCGAATTTTGAATGAATCAAGAAATCATCAAGAAATTGATCAATCGATCTTCGCGATAACAATCTTGAACGAATTTGTTTGTTGATTGGCTCTGATACCAATTGAAAGTGCAGGATCTAATCTTACAATCAATATAGAAAGCAGTAATTGAGAAGTTGTATGATTAAGCTCAATTGTATTCAATGATGAACAGGATTACAAATCTAAGAGAGAGAGAATCTCAAAGATTACAAAGAATGAATACAAAGATATACCGGAAAATCAATCAGTTAGCAACGTAGAGCTAACTACTATTTATACTGTAACGGACATGTTAAAGCTACAGTACAAATAAGAAAGACTAATAAGAACATAACACGTGTCCTAATTAGTTTACAAATTACTAAGTAAAGTATCTCGTCATAAGTTCTGAACAGGTAGTTCAGAACTTCTGAGCATTCTTCTGATAACGCTTCTCAGAGCTTCTGACTCTTTCTCTCAGAACTCTGACTCTTCTTCTCATATCTCTGACTCCTCTACTCAGAACATCTGAGTCTTCTTATCAGAACTTCAACACTTGGTTTATTGACAAAACTTCAGATCTAACGGAAACAATTAAGGATAAGAGTGTGATAGGTTAAATAGGATTCTCAGCCTGCTAGAGAGTTTTTTGTGTTCTATATGGTAAAGAGGTATTGTATTTGAATTGTTTCAGATACTGTGAATTTGAAGTGAAAGACTGAATCTGTTGAAAAGGCTTGGAAAGGATTTTGGTGATAAGCAAAACAGGTGAGTTTTACTTTAAAACGTTTTTAAACTGGAATACATATATGTGTGGATTGGGAATCTAATAGATGGTGTGATTATGTGTTTATGTCTGAAATATAATATATTGAGATATTGTATTTACATGAGTATTCTACTATACGAGAATACGTTGGCCGGGCTTAGGACCGGTGTGTTGGCTGTAATATTCGTACAGCGTTGTTGGCTGTAATTGTCGTACAGCGAAGTTACTTTATTAGTTGGCTTGCAACCAACTAATATGGCCAAGAGAATGAGATGGGAAAATACATGATGATTGATTCATAACTGGTAATTGTATTTTCATTATGTGAATGGTGGTGTGCAAATGGTTTTCAAAGAAACAGGGATTTTCTCACATAGACCATTAGGTCTAACCCTCATTTTGTTTTAAATATGTATTCCAGGGCGTGGATCGGATAAGAGCAAGTAAGAGAAATCATCAGTGGATAGCTTTTGTGAAGACTTATGATTTGAAGACTAAGATGTGTTTTGTAGTTATAGTTTCATTACAAAATATCGTGTATGTAATTAGCAAAAAGTTTGTAACGAAATACCATATTTTGGTTGTAAAGACTAAAGGACCTTATTTGATATATGATGTATCTTTGTTATGTAACGATGTTAGACAATGTATGTTATTTGTTATCTATTTGGAAACCGGGTTGTTACAAATGGTATTAGAGCCCTAGTTTAAGGGATTTAGGTATTCGTATCTGTACCTAGACTTAAACTGCATGTGAAGTAGGATGTCCCTATACATTTAGAACCTTGGGATGCTAAGTATAAAAGGTAGAAGGAACATCATGTAAGGTAATTTCAAATTACACTTGGCCAGTGTAATTGTGATCTTACAGGTACATGTTGAACTGGAATACCATGTTATATGGGGTATGTGCTTATGTGTATGTTAACCTTGTTTGAATCTACAGAATGGCAAGCGGTACTAGACAAACGAATCGGGGATGAGGAAATCCTAATAGAACAAATCCAACAGTTGGGGCAAGGGGAAGAGTGGGAGAAAGAGGTATAGGCAGAACTAGAGGCAGAGTTCAGGGGCGCGGCACAGAATTTGTTACTAGAGACAACTTAGCAGCTGAAATGGGAAGATTACAAGCCAATATCCAAGCTATGTTCAACCAAACTCATAATACTGAGACAGAAAGACCATATCCTACTCATGAAGAGGAGATGCCCATTACACCTACTGTCGTACCAGTGGTGAAGAAATGTGATTATAAAATGTTCCTAAGTTGTAAGCCTCCGACCTACGCAGGAGACAGGGACCCCGTGAAAGCTATGAGGTGGTTGAAATAAATAGAAGCTATCTTCAAGACTAGTAAATGCGCTGAAGAGGATAGAGTACTCTATGGAACTGCAATGTTGAAAGGCGATGCCTTATACTGGTGGGAAGCCCATATTTCCTCGGGAGGATCTGATATATATTCTACTTACTCTTGGGAATAATTCGTGATTGATTTCAGGAAACAGTTTTGTCCCCAAGCAGTAGTTAAACAATTAGAAGGAGAGTTTATGAACTTGCAGCAAGGGAACTTATCAGTTCGGGACTATACCGCTCATTTTCGGGAAAAGTGTCGTTTCGCGGAATATTACGTTGCCACAGAGGCAATGAAGATGGAACGGTTTATCTTCGGGTTAAATTCAGAGGTCAGAAGGCTAGTAACTGCAAAAGGACCCGATACCTTCTCAGCCGCAGTGGATGACGCGGAAAATGTGGAAAGGGATAATAACAGGGATGCTGGTGATAAGAGAATAGGAAAAAGAAAGTGGGAAGGACCGCAATATGATCCGAAGAAGTCCAGGTTTAAGAGATTTGATAACCGTCCGCCTTTCCGACCAACGGAGAGACCTTGTCCAAAGTGTAACCGTATCCACCAAGGAAATTGTCAAGTTGATTCTCGGGTTTGTTTTAGGTGTGGGAAGACCGGACATGTTGTTAAAGACTGTCGAGTGACGCGGTTTTGTTTCTAATGTAATTCTCCGGATCACATTCAGTCTGATTGTCCGAGGGGAAGAATACAGCAAGGGGGTACATCAGGGAAACCAGCGGTTGTAAGACCGGTAGTACCAAGACTAGAGCCACCAAGAACAAGGGGTCGTGCATTTCAGATGACAACACAAGAAGCGGAGGAAACTCCGGATGTGGTTACAGGTGCATTTTTAATAAACTCTACACGTGCTAAAGTGTTATTCGACTCCGGTGCAAACCGATCGTTCGTGTCTCCTTCATTTGCTGCTTATCTGCGTTTAAAGCCTAAAGTGTTAGATCATGCTTTAATGGTAGATACTGCAAATGATAATCAAGTATAAGTTAAAGAAGTTTTTGATAGTTGTGTGATAAATATAGAGGGGTATGGAGTACTGATACAATTATTTCCTATAGCCTTGATCGGGTTCGATGTGGTAGTGAGGATGGATTGGTTAGCCGAGAATCAGGCTAACATAGTTTGTGATAATAGATTAATCAATGTTGTCTTGCCTGAGAGGGGACCGGTAGTGATTTATGGTGATCGTAGAAATCATTAGTCTTGTCTTATATCTATGATAAAAGCCCGTAAGTGTGTTAATAAAGGTTGCTCGAGCTACTTAGCTTATGTGATAGATATTAAGCCATAAAAGAATAAGTTGGAAGATATTCCTATTGTTAGTGAATTTCCGGAAGTTTTCCCTGAAGACTTGACTAGTCTTCCGCCCGTTAGACAAGTAGAGTTTGGTATAGATCTGATTCCTGGAGCCGCTCCTATAGCCCGTGCACCGTATCGTTTAGCGCCACCAGAGATGAATGAAATGATGACGCAACTGCAAGATCTTTCCGATAAGGGATTCATCATACCCAGTTCTTCGCCGTGGGGTGCACCAGTTTTGTTTGTGAAAAAGAAGGATGGTTCGATGAGAATGTATATTGACTACCGGGAACTGAGTAAGCGCACGATCAAGAACAAGTATCCGCTTCCCAGAATTGATGACCTATTCGATCAATTAGTTGGAGCTTGTTATTTCTCCAAGATTGATCTAACATCTGGTTATCATCAACTGAAGGTTAAAGAGGGAGACGTTCTGAAAACTGCTTTTCGCATAAGGTATGGTCATTATGAATTCTTAGTGATGCCGTTTGGACTAACGAATGCTCCAGCTGCCTTTATGGATTTAATGAATCGGGTATGTAAGCCGTATCTCAATAAATTTGTTATTGTATTTATCGATGATATACATATCTATTTTTGATCCAAGGAAGAACACGCGCAACATCTTCGTTTGATTATGGAGTTATTGAAGAAAGAAAAGTTGTATGCTAAATTTTCGAAATGTGAATTCTGGCTACGAGAAGTTCAGTTTCTGGGGCATGTAGTTTCCGAGAAAGGCATTCAAGTGGACCCGATGAAAGTGGAAGCGATTGAAAAGTGGGAACCGCCGGGAACGCCAACCAAAGTACGTAGTTTTCTGGGTTTAGCCGGCTACTATCGAAAGTTTATAAAAGACTTCTCTCGTATCGCGACACCTTTGACTAAGCTGACTCGAAAGAATCTAAAGTTTGAATGGAAAGCAGAACAGGATGAAGCATTCAGGGTATTGAAAGAGAAACTTTGCAGTGCGCCGATTTTGTCACTACCGGAAGGTTCCGAAGACTTTGTTGTTTATAGTGATGCTTCCAAACTGGGATTGGGATGTGTACTTATGCAGCTTGGAAAGGTTATTGCTTATGGTTCTCGTCAGTTAAAAGATCATGAAAGACAGTATCCTACACACGACATGGAATTGGCAGCAGTTGTATTCGCGTTGAAGATTTGGAGACATTATCTTTACGGCTCTAAATGTCAAATTTATACCGATCATAAGAGTCTCTAACATCTTTTTGATCAGAAGGAATTAAATATGAGGAAAAAAAGATGGCTAGAATTGGTGAATGATTATGACTGTGAAATCCTTTATCATCCGGGAAAGGCGAACGTGGTAGCTGATGCGCTGAGTAGTCAAGAAAGAAGTGGAACAATAAAAGCTATTGCACTACGAGCTGTGCTTCTACCTAACATTTTAGACGAACTGAAGAAGTGTCAAGTAGAAGCCTATCAGGAAGAATATTTGAAATCAGAACGGTTAGTGGGGTTATCAGCATTGCTAGTGAAAGATGATCGTGGGTTATTGTGTTTGGGGAACAGAATTTGGGTGCCTTGTTTGGGTGGTTTACGTGATCGTGTACTACAAGAAGCTCATCAATCTCGATTCTCTATTCATCCAGGTACGAATAAGATGTATAAAGTTCCAAAACAATTCTATTGGTGGCCGGGAATAAAAAGAAGCATTGCTCAACATGTGGAAGGTTGTACTACTTGTAAAAAGGTAAAGATTGAACATCAAAAGCCATTTGGTCAGTTACAACGATTAGAAATACCGATGTGGAAATGGGACCAGATTACTACAGATTTCATCACAAAGCTACCAAGGACTCCGAAGGGATTTGATTTTATTTGGGTGATAGTCGACAGGTTGACGACGTCTGCACACTTTTTACCGATAAAGAAAACTGATTCATTGGAACGATTAGCTAAATTGTACATTGACGAAATAGTAACTCGACATGGAGTTCCAATCTCGATCATTTCTGATCGTGATAGTCGTTTTACACACTTATGGGCTTTCAAAAGGAAATCGGGACACAGATAAAGTTAAGCACAACGTATCATCCTCAAACTGATGGTCAGAGTGAACGAACGATTCAGACATTAGAAGATCTGCTCCGGGCTTGCATTGTTGACTTTGGGGGATCGTGGGATAAGCATTTACCATTGATCGAATTTGTCTACAATAACATTTCTCATTCCAGCATTCAAGCGGCACCGTTTGAAGTTTTGTATGGTAGAAAATGTCGAACTCCTCTGTGATGGAAAGAAGTGGGAGAGAAACAGTTAGCAGGGCCAGATATAGTTCAGTTAACCATGGACAAGATTACTCAGATACGGGAACGATTAAAAGTGGCTCAAGACAGACATAAAAGCTACGCTGACCGACGTCGAAAGCCGTTAGAATTCCAAGTCGGAGATTTCGTAATGTTAAAAGTCTCAACTTGGAAAGGAGTTATTCGTTTTGGAAAACAAGGTAAGCTTAGTCCAAGGTATATCGGGCAGTTTGCAATTACATAAAGGATTGGTGAAGTAGCTTACAGGTTGGATCTTCCGCCAGAGTTAAGTAGGATTCACAACGCGTTTCATGTATCGAATTTTCCAAAGTGTTTAGTTATGCCAGATCAAGCAGTTTCTCTACCAGATATACAATTTGATGAAAAGCTGAATTATGTGGAAGAACCAGAAGCAATAATTGATCACAAGGTTAAAGAGTTGCGGAACAAAGTAATCAGACAAGTGAAAGTTCAGTGCAGATATCATAAGGGTCAGGATGCTACTTGGGAATCAGAATCAGCAATGAGATCTAAGTACCCGTACCTTTTTGCCTAACCGAATTCCGGGACGGAATTCTTTTGAGGGGGAGATGATGTAATACCCCGGGTAAGTTCGTTAGTGAAATGTTAGTTCCGTTAAATTTAGTTAACTCTTTAATAGAACTTTAGAGTAAATTTAGAGTAAATTATAAGTTTAAGGGTGTTTTGGTCTTTAGTGAGAAGTTCAAGGGCTAAATGGGTAAATTAGGTTGATATTACCCCTTTGAGAATTCAGATATTTCATCCAGCAAAATATCCAGATTAGTGTTGGGTGTGTGTGTGTTTGGAGAAGAAAAGAAGAAGAAGGAAAGTTTTGTGGCTAGTGATCCAAATTGGTACACTTGGAAGTGATTTCAGGTATGTTTCCTTTACAGTTTATGTGTGTAGTTGCTATTAGGTAGTTTATATCGGAGTAGAATAGTCAAATTCATGTTTGGTAATGAATCAGTCGGTTTCTGGGTTAAATTTGGGTAAACAGTCAGAGGTTCTCGGACAAGATGAATGTGTCCGGATAGTTTTGTTGGTGGTGTCCGGATAATGTTCTTAAGGTGTCCGGACGGGTTCTTTATCCGGGTAAGTTCTAATTTCTCTATTTTTCCGGATGAAATGAGTTACCGGATAGTATCCAGATTGATATGATGTCCGGGTAGTTGGGCTGTCTGGATTATTCATGTTGTTCGGAAAGTTATGCTATCCGGATTGTATGAGCTGTCAGGAAAGATGTGTTGTCCGGATAGTTTGGGTTGTCCGGAAACTTTGAACTGGTTGGTCATTTTTGAGATTTCAGATATTTTTTAGCTATGGTTTTTGAGATTTCAGATATTTTTAGCGGAACCCCCGTGTTAAGTCGTCGTAGGGAAACAATTAAGGATAAGAGTGTGATAGGTTAAATAGGATTCTCAGCCTGCTAGAGAGTCTTCTGTGTTCTATATGGTAAATAGGTATTGTATTTGAATTGTTTCAGATACTGTGAATTTGAAGTGAAAGACTGAATCTGTTGAAAAGGCTTGCAAAGGATTTTGGTGATAAGCAAACAGGTGAGTTTTACTTTAAAACGATTTTAAACTGGAATACATATATGTGAGGATTGGGAATCTAATAGATGGTGCGATTATGTGTTTATGTCTGAAATATAATATATTGAGATATTGTATTTACATGAGTATTCTACTATACGAGAATACGTTGGTCGAGCTTAGGACCGGTGTGTTGTCTGTAATATTCGTACAACGTTGTTGGTTGTATTTGTCGTACATCGAAGTTAATTTATTAGTTGGCTTGCAACCAACTAATATGGCCAAGAGAATGAGATGGGAAAATACATGATGATTGAGTCATAACTGGTAATTGTATTTTTATTATGTGAATGGTGGTGTGCAAAGAGTTTTCAAAGAAACAGGGATTTTCTCACTTAGACCATTAGGTCTAACCCTCATTTTGTTTTAAATATGTATTCCAGGGCGTGGATCGGATAAGAGCAAGTAAGAGAAATAATCAGTGGATAGCTTTTGTGAAGACTTATGATTTGAAGACTAAGATGTGTTTTGTAGTTATAGTTTCATTACTAAATATCGTGTATGTAATTAGCGAAAAGTTTGTAACGAAATACCATATTTTGGTTGTAAAGACTAAAGGACCTTATTTGATATATGATGTATCTTTGTTATGTAACGATGTTAGACGATGTATGTTATTTGTTATCTATTTGGAAACCGGGTTGTTACACTTGATCCTACATATTGTGGAATGATTGGAATGAGTGGCGGAGTTTGTTCCTTTGAGGAAGTAGAGACTAAGTCTTCTTGTTCCTATGTTATTGGTTCCTCTGTGGTTTCTGGAGTTGGTTCTTCAGTAGCTTATGTGGTTGTTTTCCTTGTCGTATCATCTTCTGTTGGCTCCCCCTCGGCATTTGCATCAGTTAGAGATATACCTGTCTCGATCTGGCTGACAGAAGATGATCCTCTAGAGGCTCTGACGGCTCCAGCAGAGGGATCAATGTCGTCATGGAACATCTCTTGAAATAGAAGATTTAAGTCTTCTTCTCTTGTTTTTGAGATGCCAGAGGATTCCCGTTTTAGACCGAGTTCTGAACTGATTTGTTCAGAAGTCATTTGGAAGGTATCGTCAAAAGAAACATTTATGCTTTCTACGATTGTTCGAGACCGCAGAGATAAACCCTGTAGGCCTTGGAAGTTGTAGAGTATCCTATGAACTTGCCTTCATCTGCCTTTACTTCAAACTTTCCTCTTGCTTCTCTATCATTTAAGACGAAGCACTTGCATCCAAATACATGGAAGAACTTGATGTTTGGTCGTCTTTTGTTGATCAAATGATATGGTGTTTTGATGTGTCTATTTACGATGGTTAATCGATTTTGGGTATAGCAAGCGGTTGATACTGCTTCTGCCCAAAAGGTAATTGGTAATCCACATGCGGTCAGCATAGTTATGGCGGCCTCCACAAGCGTGCGGTTCTTTCGTTCGACCACGCCATTCTGTTGTGGGGTGCGGGCAACAGAGTTTTTGAATTATGTGCCATTGTCGCTTCTCAGTTTCGGAATCCTGCACTCATACAGAACTTGGATTCTTTTCATTAAATTTATCAGTATGTTTGGAACATCTGATTTCTTTCTGACAAATTCAACCCATGTAAATCTTGAGAATTCATCGATCAAAACAAGCAGATATTTCTTGCCACCTAGGCTTTGTGTAGATATTGGACCGCATAGGTCAACATGGAGAATATACAGAGGCCTAGTGCAAGATACATCTGTTTTGCCTTTATGGGAAGCCTTTTTAAGTTTTCCCATTTCGCAGGCAGAGCAAAGATGATCTATATTAAATTTAACGTTTGGTAGACCTTTGAGTAGATCAAGTTTTACAAGTTTATCAAGAGTACGAAAGTTTAAATGGCAGAACCTATTGTGCCATAACCAGGCTTCTTCGCTTTTGCATGCAACAAGGCAGATTTTGTCTTTCTTGTTCTTTGCATTGAAGTTCATGAGATATAGATCTCCTGTTCTTTCGGCTCGCAGAAGTTAAATTCCTGTGTCCTCACTCTGTAGAGAGCATAAGGTTCTTTTGAACATTACGTCGAATCCCGTATCGCAGAGTTGACTAACACTGAGAAGATTGTGTTTAAGGCCATCAACATATGCAACTTTGCATACGGTTATATTCTCCTTCTGTATGATTCTGTAGCCTTTAATGTACCCCTTTTTGTTGTCTCCAAAGGTCACAGATCCACCCTCGTTCTTTTCTTTGTATGTGGATAGAAGACCTCTGTCGCCAGTCATGTGCCTCGAGCATCCGGAGTCTAGATACCAGATTGGCACATACTGCTTCTGCAAGACAATTAAAGAGTTTTAGGTACCCATATCCACATGGGTCCAGTTTTGTTAGGTGTCTTCAAGTTTGCGTTAGCATTCTTGGTCTTTGTTTTAGCTTCTGTTGAAGAAACATTTTGTTTCTTCATACCCTTGGATTTATCATTTTTTTTGGGTACAGAGAGATGACAGTGTGGACTTTTGAAGTGTTGGTTTAATTTAAACATAAGATCAAAGCAATGACAGTATTGAATATGCGAAGAGATTTGCTTGAACTTTTCATTAAATACATTAAATGGGGGCGCAGAGGCATTACAATTAATCTTAACATATTACTTTCTATTACAAGAAGGTTTATGTAGGCTAGATTGTTGTTTGCAAAATCCTTTGTTGAGTGTGGCCTTCTGTATTCCCCTTCTGTGGTGAACTTCTGCAGGTTTCACTGTCACAGAAGAAAAAGATTTGTTAATTTTAGTCCATTTACCCTTTTAGTTTTTCTTTAACAGGTTTTAAGGGTTTTAAAATCTATGAACTTGTTGGAATTTGAGTGGACATTAACTTCTGTTGTTTGAAATTTTCAAGCTCAAGAGAGGTTTTGGCTTGTATGCACATATACAAAAAGTGTGGACAGATAGGAATTCCAATGATTTTCTCCTTGGGAGGAATAGTTTTGTTAAGAACTTTCGAGGATGAATCGTCCTCATATACAGAGGTTGAGTCACTTGGTTCTCTTTCGACAGAGGCTGGGCTTTCAGAACATGTGCCATACTCACTTTCTTCCTTTTCTAAGGAGCTATCTTCTAAGTTAACAGAAGTATCTGTTAAGTTTTCTTCAGAGAGATCTTGATCGCTGGAAGATGTACAGAGGTTTTCTTCAGAGATATCAAGTTTTTCTTCTGTAATTCTTGGCTTGAACTCAGGTTCCTCTGCTGATAATTTCTTTTCAGAATTCATAATGCAGACAAATGTAACTTGCGTTTGAGTCTCGGGATTACCAAACTTGAAGATTCCTATCTGATCTTGAGTTTTCAGATACCTCTTAGGTTTGGATTCTCTTTTGACAGAGATTGAAGGTGACAAGTCTGTGTTTTCAGATACCTCTTAGGTTTGGATTCTCTTTTGACAGAGACTTGTCTCTTTTGGTTCCGGTATAATGATCTATATCACAGAAGCCAATTCCCCGTCTCCCTATTTGTGTGTTTATTTTTTCGTACACCTTCTGAGCATCTTGAAATTTTTTAATTTGTAGATCTCTTCTGAGTAAATCTTGACAGAGGACTTCTCTTTCCTTTTGAAAATAATTTTTAAGAGCTAGGATGTTCAGTCTGTCGCACTCAACGTCCATTAGTTATTTAGACATTGTTTTCAAAGAAGAATTAAGTTCATAAATCTTTTCTTTTAAAGGATTTAACTTTTTCTTTGAAGATTTTAGCTTTTTCTTGAGTGAGAAGTCTAGCTTCTCTCTCATAGAAGGTGCGCTTTTTCTGAATATTTTCACATGTCTTTTTCATTTCAGTGTATTCAATGTTAAGTTTAATCAAATCATCTTCTGCAGTATTAGAGTTAGAGGTAGAAGTGGATACCTCACCGT
The DNA here is from genome assembly GCA_033807775.1 of Saussurea involucrata. Classification (NCBI taxonomy): domain Eukaryota; kingdom Viridiplantae; phylum Streptophyta; class Magnoliopsida; order Asterales; family Asteraceae; genus Saussurea; species Saussurea involucrata. The sequence goes on from CM066319.1 coordinate 97,753,595, forward strand.
CGGAGTCAGAGCTGACTTCTGCCTTGCCACAGAATAGAGCATTCTTTGTTTCGCCTTCGTCAAAGGATGTGACTGACTCCCAGATTTCTTTGTTCACCATTAGTGAATTCTGAGCATAGTATTCAGCTTTCTTTTTGTAGAAAGCTGCATCTCTCTGAGGGCGATTTGACTTGCTCCTGCATTCGTTGGCAAAGTGACCTGGCTTTCCACAGTTGTAGCATCCTTGGTTCTGTGTGAAGTTTCCAACTCTATCATCTGACCTCTGTCGGTCACCACTTCTTTCGGTTCGGCATTCATTTGCGTAGTGGCCTGGCGTACCACATTTGTAACACTCTTGAATCTGTGGAGTGTTGCCAGCTATGTCTTCCGACCTCTGTCGGTCATTGCCTCTGTTGATTCTGTCATTTGATCTCTGTCGATCACCACTTCTGTCAGTTCCGTCGTTTTACCCTTCTCTTTCGTATCGTTCATTACCAGATTTCTTCTGGTGTCCTCTGCTGAATTCCCTAGTCAAGAGAGCTAATGATTTAGCTATCGAGGCCAGGGTCGTTTCTTCTTCTGCTGCTACTTCCTCTTCTTCTTCACTTTCCACCATCATGTTTTTCTTCTTCTTCTCCTTTCTTTCCTCTACTGCTTTCTCTTTCTTTGGTTTCTCTCTAGCCTCTGTAGTCTTACCAACTAATGCAAGAGGTGCAATGATCTGGACTTTTGCTTGTGCTACCTGAGGCTCTTGTGCTGCCAATGTTCCATAGAGGTCTGATAGGGTCCAGGAATCTAAGTCTTGATTTGTTTGAAGAGACATAGATAACTGAAGCCATTCTTCATTCAGAGACTTCAGGAACATAACGTTGTTTTCTTCAGAGGTTCTGTGGATGCCGAACTTCTTGCACTTGTTTATTAGAGAGTTGAACCTATCATACGTAGTTTGCAGAGATTCGGTTGGCAGAGCTTTAAAGGCATAATATTCATTTATGTATTGAGCTCTGCGGTTCTTCTGGGTTTTGGCTCCTCCTTCTAGTTGTTTTTCCAGTTCTTTCCATAGATCATATGCAGATTCACATGCATCCATGGACTGGAAAAGGTCATTTGGAATGGCCATAATCAGAATTCTCTTAGTTTTCTGAGCAACTTCGTATTTAGCCCAATCAGGATCAGGCCAATTGTTGGTTCCCGTTTTGCTTTAAACAAGATTATCAGATCTATTAGTTCAGGTTTAAGGTTTGATGCGGAAGCGTATTTGAAGAACTAACAGATATGTTTGATAGATTTAGAACACAATATAAATAAACAGTGAACAGGAAATAATATCTCAAAGTTTACTGAATATATATATATCAAGAACAGATTTAAGAACAGTGAGTATGCAAAGCTTTAAACAGATATGACTCTAAATGTGCATAAGCTATGTGTTCTTGATGTTTGATTGAAGTGTTCTTGTTTTTCTGTTTTTGTGTGTTGTTGTGTGTTAGGAAGAACTCAACATGAGTCTTCCTTTTATACTACTCTTAGAAGACTATGATGTAGGTCACTGTTCCTTTTACGGCATGAATAGTGTACTGGATGGTGTGAACAGTTGTTTGAGCCATGCGCATTTAATGGAGCAGATGTACTATTGGTAAATGCATTAAATGGCGCAGACGTCTATTTTGTACCATGCCCTATTGAGTCCACTCAGAGTTTGACACGTGTTGAAGTTGGACAGGGCAAGTTGCCATGCAAGTTGATGAACAGGTCTTGGAACAGTAGCAAGATATTATAAATATCTTCCTAGTCTTTTGAGGACCATAGAGGCTCTGTAATGTGTTACAGAGGTTCTGCGGTCTGGTTCCTCTGTAAAGTAGTCTTCACCGGATTCCGAGTCTTTGGTTGTTTACTTCTGCAGAGCTTCTGTCAAGGGTGGCAGAGGTTCTGAGGCTCGGTCCTCTGAGAAGTCTTCTTGGTTCCTTGTCTTCTGATGTTGTCCGCAGAGGCTCTGTTATTGGTAACAGAGGTTCTGCGGTCTTGGTCTTCTGAAAGCGTCCTTCTGTAGTTTCCTCGGTCTTTGATCACTCTTGATCAAACTTCCTTTGATTCTTCTGAGATGCCCGGCAGAGCTTCTGTTGCACTCAGAAGAGCTTCTTTGGAAGTTCTTCTGTACTTGGCCATTTTTCAATACTTCTAATATTTCAGAATATTGGAGCTAACACCAATTATCCTGGGTCTTTGGTTTCGTGTGTTCTGGGATTTCTGGTGTGTCGTATGTGCCAGGAACACGAGGTATAGTTATCATGGGAATGAAAGGAGGGTTACGGATATATTAAACCAATTCTTTGTCAGTACCCTCACATAAGTGAATCATTCGAATCTTCCATTGAGGGTATTCTTCTCTAAGAAGAGTGGGAGGTTTGGTTAAGGAACCAACAGAGAGGAAGTTGTTTGTACTCGTCATTTTAGAGAAAGATAAATTATCCAGAAAAGGGTTTGAATAGCAAACTTTTCAGAGTATGAAGTGGATGCTTCGTATGAAGTTTTTAAGCTTAAAAACATTAAGCTGGGCACAAAAATGGTGTTTTTAGCCAGAGTAATAGTTTCTATAAGTTTACCAAAGTTCGAATGAATCGAAAATGGCAGAAAAACATAAACTGTTTGATTAATATGAAGAATAGGTTAAAAATCCAAGTTTCTACCAAAGATCATTGTAGAGTGGATCCCTTGATATTAAAAATCAAGGTTTACTCTGATACCAATTATTGGTTCCTGTTTTCTTAACAACGATCTTAACTTTCAGTTAGTTCAGATTTAGATATGGTGCGGAAGCGTATTTAAGAACTGAAAGATAATGTAAAGGTAGAAGAACACACAATATCAAATAAACAGTATGTAAAGAACAGATGAGTATCTCCAAGATTACTGTTTGATATTTATCAAGAACACCAAGAACATAACAAGAATTCTGCTGGTGTGTGTGTTTGTGCGTAGCTTAATTATCTCGATTCTCTTTCTTGTTAATAGAAGAACTCAACATGAGTCTTCTATTTATACTACTATAAAGGGGACATACTTTAGACAATAAGGACTGACCTACAGTAGACAAGATCATATGAACAGTAGCATGTACGATGTTCATTTAATACGCATGTTCCAATTCTGACAGAGCCCTATCAGAGTTTGACACGTGTAGTTTATGTCAGGACACGCCTGGAACAAGTGGATGAACGGATCCTAGAATAGTAGAAAGATATTTGTAAATCTTCTAAGTCTCCAGTATAAACCGCAGAGGCTCTGTCAAGGGTGACAGAGGTTCTGCGGCTCGGTCCTCTATGAGCAGTCTTCTGCTGATTCTTGCTTTCGGTATTCTTGGGTTCTTCTGCAGAGCCTTTGTGGGTTACTTCTGTACTTAGACTATTTTCACTACTTTCACAAACAGAAAGATTGGAGCTAACAATATGAAAAACATTTAAAATGACACTTCTAAAATTATAAAATCTGTTTGAATTAGAGAAGTGGTTTGAACATTTAAGAAAACATTTTTCATGCTTGAAAGTCGTTCTTCTTTCAAACAATCTGAGATTAAGATCAGAAGATACATACATTCAGAAACATTTGAGCAGTTGTTCCCACAAATCTAGCAATAGTAATCAATCAATGTAGAGAGAATCTAGAGAGAGAATTTGTCATTCATATATTGAGAAGGAAAGTACAAATGACACAAAAGCTTACATTGATAACAAAGGATCTTCCTTATATAGTAGTGCATGACAAGTCCATGCCTCATACTTGGAAGATACAGTTTTGTTGGTTCCCGTTTTGCTTAAACAAGATTATCAGATCTATTAGTTCAAGTTTAAGGTTTGATGCGGAAGCGTATTTGAAGAACTAACAGATATGTTTGATAGATTTAGAACGGAATATAAATAAATAGTGAACAGAATATAATTACTTCAAGGTTTACTGAATATATATATATCAAGAACAGATTAAGAACAAAGAGTAAGTAAAGCTTTAAAACAGATATGACTTTTATGGTGAATAAGCTTTTTGTGTTCTTTTTAATGTTCCCTTTTTGAGTGATTATCAGTGATAAGTGATAAGGAAGAACCTATTGTGCCATAACCAGGCTTCTTCTCTTTTGCATGCAACAAGGCAGATTTTGTCTTTCTTGTTCTTTGCATTGAAGTTCATGAGATATAGATCTCCTGTTCTTTCGGCTCGCAGAAGTTAAATTCCTGTGTCCTCACTCTGTAGAGAGCATAAGGTTCTTTTGAACATTACGTCGAATCCCGTATCGCAGAGTTGACTAACACTGAGAAGATTGTGTTTAAGGCCATCAACATATGCAACTTTGCATACGGTTATATTCTCCTTCTGTATGATTCTGTAGCCTTTAATGTACCCCTTTTTGTTGTCTCCAAAGGTCACAGATCCACCCTCGTTCTTTTCTTTGTATGTGGATAGAAGACCTCTGTCGCCAGTCATGTGCCTCGAGCATCCGGAGTCTAGATACCAGATTGGCACATACTGCTTCTGCAAGACAATTAAAGAGTTTTAGGTACCCATATCCACATGGGTCCAGTTTTGTTAGGTGTCTTCAAGTTTGCGTTAGCATTCTTGGTCTTTGTTTTAGCTTCTGTTGAAGAAACATTTTGTTTCTTCATACCCTTGGATTTATCATTTTCTTTGGGTACAGAGAGATGACAGTGTGGACTTTTGAAGTGTTGGTTTAATTTAAACATAAGATCAAAGCAATGACAGTATTGAATATGCGAAGAGATTTGCTTGAACTTTTCATTAAATACATTAAATGGGGGCGCAGAGGCATTACAATTAATCTTAACATATTAATTTCTATTACAAGAAGGTTTATGTAGGCTAGATTGTTGTTTGCAAAATCCTTTGTTGAGTGTGGCCTACTGTATTCCCCTTCTGTGGTGAACTTCTGCAGGTTTCACTGTCACAGAAGAAAAAGATTTGTTAATTTTAGTCCATTTACCCTTCTGTTGCCATGTTAGTTTTTCTTTAACAGGTTTTAAGGGTTTTAAAATCTATGAACTTGTTGGAATTTGAGTGGACATTAACTTCTGTTGTTTGAAATTTTCAAGCTCAAGAGAGGTTTTGGCTTGTATGCACATATACAAAAAGTGTGGACAGATAGGAATTCCAATGATTTTCTCCTTGGGAGGAATAGTTTTGTTAAGAACTTCCGAGGATGAATCGTCCTCATATACAGAGGTTGAGTCACTTGGTTCTCTTTCGACAGAGGCTGGGCTTTCAGAACATGTGCCATACTAACTTTCTTCCTTTTCTAAGGAGCTATCTTCTAAGTTAACAGAAGTATCTGTTAAGTTTTCTTCAGAGAGATCTTGATCGCTGGAAGATGTACAGAGGTTTTCTTCAGAGATATCAAGTTTTTCTTCTGTAATTCTTGGCTTGAACTCAGGTTCCTCTGCTGATAATTTCTTTTCAGAATTCATAATGCAGACAAATGTAACTTGCGTTTGAGTCTCGGGATTACCAAACTTGAAGATTCCTATCTGATCTTGAGTTTTCAGATACCTCTTAGGTTTGGATTCTCTTTTGACAGAGATTGAAGGTGACAAGTCTGTGTTTTCAGATACCTCTTAGGTTTGGATTCTCTTTTGACAGAGACTTGTCTCTTTTGGTTCCGGTATAATGATCTATATCACAGAAGCCAATTCCCCGTCTCCCTATTTGTGTGTTTATTTTTTCGTACACCTTCTGAGCATCTTGAAATTTTTTAATTTGTAGATCTCTTCTGAGTAAATCTTGACAGAGGACTTCTCTTTCCTTTTGAAAATAATTTTTAAGAGCTAGGATGTTCAGTCTGTCGCACTCAACGTCCATTAGTTATTTAGACATTGTTTTCAAAGAAGAATTAAGTTCATAAATCTTTTCTTTTAAAGGATTTAACTTTTTCTTTAAAGATTTTAGCTTTTTCTTGAGTGAGAAGTCTAGCTTCTCTCTCATAGAAGGTGCGCTTTTTCTGAATATTTTCACATGTCTTTTTCATTTCAGTGTATTCAATGTTAAGTTTAATCAAATCATCTTCTGCAGTATTAGAGTTAGAGGTAGAAGTGGATACCTCACCGTCGGAGTCAGAGCTGACTTCTGCCTTGCCACAGAATAGAGCATTCTTTGTTTCGCCTTCGTCAAAGGATGTGACTGACTCTCAGATTTCTTTGTTCACCATTAGTGAATTCTGAGCATAGTATTCAGCTTTCGTTTTGTAGAAAGCTGCATCTCTCTGAGGGCGATTTGACTTGCTCCTGCATTCGTTGGCAAAGTGACCTGGCTTTCCACAGTTGTAGCATCCTTGGTTCTGTGTGAAGTTTCCAGCTCTATCATCTGACCTCTGTCGGTCACCACTTCTTTCGGTTCGGCATTCATTTGCGTAGTGGCCTGGCGTACCACATTTGTAACACTCTTGAATCTGTGGAGTGTTTCCAGCTTTGTCTTCCGACCTTTGTCGGTCATTGCCTCTGTTGATTCTGTCATTTGATCTCTGTCGATCACCACTTCTGTCAGTTCCGTCGTTTGACCCTTCTCTTTCGTATCGTTCATTACCAGATTTCTTCTGGTGTCCTCTGCTGAATTCCCTAGTCAAGAGAGCTAATGATTTAGCTATCGAGGCCAGGGTCGTTTCTTCTTCTGCTGCTACTTCCTCTTCTTCTTCACTTTCCACCATCATGTTTTTCTTCTTCTTCTCCTTTCTTTCCTCTACTGCTTTCTCTTTCTTTGGTTTCTCTCTAGCCTCTGTAGTCTTACCAACTAATGCAAGAGGTGCAATGATCTGGACTTTTGCTTGTGCTACCTGAGGCTCTTGTGCTGCCAATGTTCCATAGAGGTCTGATAGGGTCCAGGAATCTAAGTCTTGATTTGTTTGAAGAGACATAGATAACTGAAGCCATTCTTCATTCAGAGACTTCAGGAACATAACGTTGTTTTCTTCAGAGGTTCTGTGGATGCCGAACTTCTTGCACTTGTTTATTAGAGAGTTGAACCTATCATACGTAGTTTGCAGAGATTCGGTTGGCAGAGCTTTAAAGGCATAATATTCATTTATGTATTGAGCTCTGCGGTTCTTCTGGGTTTTGGCTCCTCCTTCTAGTTGTTTTTCCAGTTCTTTCCATAGATCATATGCAGATTCACATGCATCCATGGACTGGAAAAGGTCATTTGGAATGGCCATAATCAGAATTCTCTTAGTTTTCTGAGCAACTTCGTATTTAGCCCAATCAGGATCAGGCCAATTGTTGGTTCCCGTTTTGCTTTAAACAAGATTATCAGATCTATTAGTTCAGGTTTAAGGTTTGATGCGGAAGCGTATTTGAAGAACTAACAGATATGTTTGATAGATTTAGAACACAATATAAATAAACAGTGAACAGGAAATAATATCTCAAAGTTTACTGAATATATATATATCAAGAACAGATTTAAGAACAGTGAGTATGCAAAGCTTTAAACAGATATGACTCTAAATGTGCATAAGCTATGTGTTCTTGATGTTTGATTGAAGTGTTCTTGTTTTTCTGTTTTTGTGTGTTGTTGTGTGTTAGGAAGAACTCAACATGAGTCTTCCTTTTATACTACTCTTAGAAGACTATGAAGTAGGTCACTGTTCCTTTTACGGCATGAATAGTGTACTGGATGGTGTGAACAGTTGTTTGAGCCATGCGCATTTAATGGAGCAGATGTACTATTGGTAAATGCATTAAATGGCACAGACGTCTATTTTGTACCATGCCCTATTGAGTCCACTCAGAGTTTGACACGTGTTGAAGTTGGACAGGGCAAGTTGCCATGCAAGTTGATGAACAGGTCTTGGAACAGTAGCAAGATATTATAAATATCTTCCTAGTCTTTTGAGGACCATAGAGGCTCTGTAATGTGTTACAGAGGTTCTGCGGTCTGGTTCCTCTGTAAAGTAGTCTTCACCGGATTCCGAGTCTTTGGTTGTTTACTTCTGCAGAGCTTCTGTCAAGGGTGGCAGAGGTTCTGAGGCTCGGTCCTCTGAGAAGTCTTCTTGGTTCCTTGTCTTCTGATGTTGTCCGCAGAGGCTCTGTTATTGGTAACAGAGGTTCTGCGGTCTTGGTCTTCTGAAAGCGTCCTTCTGTAGTTTCCTCGGTCTTTGATCACTCTTGATCAAACTTCCTTTGATTCTTCTGAGATGCCCGGCAGAGCTTCTGTTGCACTCAGCAGAGCTTCTTTGGAAGTTCTTCTGTACTTGGCCATTTTTCAATACTTCTAATATTTCAGAATATTGGAGCTAACACCAATTATCCTGGGTCTTTGGTTTCGTGTGTTCTGGGATTTCTGGTGTGTCGTATGTGCCAGGAACACGAGGTACAGTTATCATGGGAATGAAAGGAGGGTTACGGATATATTAAACCAATTCTTTGTCAGTACCCTCACATAAGTGAATCATTCGAATCTTCCATTGAGGGTATTCTTCTCTAAGAAGAGTGGGAGGTTTGGTTAAGGAACCAACAGAGAGGAAGTTGTTTGTACTCGTCATTTTAGAGAAAGATAAATTATCCAGAAAAGGGTTTGAATAGCAAACTTTTCAGAGTATGAAGTGGATGCTTCGTATGAAGTTTTTAAGCTTAAAAACATTAAGCTGGGCACAAAAATGGTGTTTTTAGCCAGAGTAATAGTTTCTATAAGTTTACCAAAGTTCGAATGAATCGAAAATGGCAGAAAAACATAAACTGTTTGATTAATATGAAGAATAGGTTAAAAATCCAAGTTTCTACCAAAGATCATTGTAGAGTGGATCCCTTGATATTAAAAATCAAGGTTTACTCTGATACCAATTATTGGTTCCTGTTTTCTTAACAACGATCTTAACTTTCAGTTAGTTCAGATTTAGATATGGTGCGGAAGCGTATTTAAGAACTGAAAGATAATGTAAAGGTAGAAGAACACACAATATCAAATAAACAGTATGTAAAGAACAGATGAGTATCTCCAAGATTACTGTTTGATATTTATCAAGAACACCAAGAACATAACAAGAATTCTGCTGGTGTGTGTGTTTGTGCGTAGCTTAATTATCTCGATTCTCTTTCTTGTTAATAGAAGAACTCAACATGAGTCTTCTATTTATACTACTATAAAGGGGACATACTTTAGACAATAAGGACTGACCTACAGTAGACAAGATCATATGAACAGTAGCATGTACGATGTTCATTTAATACGCATGTTCCAATTCTGACAGAGCCCTATCAGAGTTTGACACGTGTAGTTTATGTCAGGACACGCCTGGAACAAGTGGATGAACGGATCCTAGAATAGTAGAAAGATATTTGTAAATCTTCTAAGTCTCCAGTATAAACCGCAGAGGCTCTGTCAAGGGTGACAGAGGTTCTGCGGCTCGGTCCTCTATGAGCAGTCTTCTGCTGATTCTTGCTTTCGGTATTCTTGGGTTCTTCTGCAGAGCCTTTGTGGGTTACTTCTGTACTTAGACTATTTTCACTACTTTCACAAACAGAAAGATTGGAGCTAACAATATGAAAAACATTTAAAATGACACTTCTAAAATTATAAAATCTGTTTGAATTAGAGAAGTGGTTTGAACATTTAAGAAAACATTTTTCATGCTTGAAAGTCGTTCTTCTTTCAAACAATCTGAGATTAAGATCAGAAGATACATACATTCAGAAACATTTGAGCAGTTGTTCCCACAAATCTAGCAATAGTAATCAATCAATGTAGAGAGAATCTAGAGAGAGAATTTGTCATTCATTTATTGAGAAGGAAAGTACAAATGACACAAAAGCTTACATTGATAACAAAGGATCTTCCTTATATAGTAGTGCATGACAAGTCCATGCCTCATACTTGGAAGATACAGTTTTGTTGGTTCCCGTTTTGCTTAAACAAGATTATCAGATCTATTAGTTCAAGTTTAAGCTTTGATGCGGAAGCGTATTTGAAGAACTAACAGATATGTTTGATAGATTTAGAACGGAATATAAATAAACAGTGAACAGAATATAATTACTTCAAGGTTTACTGAATATATATATATATATCAAGAACAGATTAAGAACAAAGAGTAAGTAAAGTTTTAAAACAGATATGACTTTTAAGGTGAATAAGCTTTTTGTGTTCTTTTTGATGTTCCCTTTTTGAGTGATTATCAGTGATAAGTGATAAGGAAGAACTCAACATGAGTCTTCCTTATATACTAATCTAAAGGGGACCATAAAGCAGGTTACTATTCAGAACGGTACTGATGAATAGTAGAACGGATGTCGTGAACAGTTGGAGGGATGGCATGAACAGTCAGACGTGCTGTATTGCATTTAATGCAGCAGACGTCTAATATGTACTAAGCCCTACTGAGTCCAATCAGAGTTTGACACGTCGACGTTGGACAGGGCATGCTACCATGCAAGTTGATGAACGGGTCCTGTAACAGTAGCAAGATATTATAAATATCTTCAAGTCTTTCAGTGAGGACCACAGAGGCTCTGTAATGAGTTACAGAGGTTCTGTGGTCTGGTCCTCTGTGGAGCAGTCCACCTTTGTTTCCGAGTCTTGGGTCTTCTTTGTGCGTATGACAGCTTCTGTAGCGAGCCTCTTTAGCTTCTGTAGATTCTTGATCTTGAGCCCTCAGTAAGTCCGGCAGGGCCTCTGTAAGAGTCTTTCTTCACTTAGCCTATTTTTCACTACTTCTAAATACTTCTATGATTAGGAAGATTGAAGCTAACAATCTCCCCCTAAGTAGTGAAAAATAAAAATTTGAACTTGAGTTAAGTTAGGCTAAGTTAGATAAGACAGAGGTTAAACAATACCTCGAAATTTCTTTCATTTAGAAATATGCCAGAGGTATTTTACGTTTGAGTACAATGAAAGATAAACTTTAACTTTGTTTGCAGAGATTGGAGGTCTGAGAATCAGATTTTGGCATCTTTGAAATCGTTGTAGCTTCTGTTGTCTCTTCCGACTCTTCTGATCTCTTTGTAGAATCTGATGCAGAGTTCTCTTAGGCGGATTGTGGCGTCTATCTCTCTGATGAAGGTATCTGCAGCATCTCTATCCATTTTCTTTGTACCTCTGTATTTTACAAGGCTTGCTCTGAATTTGTTCAGAGTACTGGTTGCGTACTTCTGACAATCCATGGGTACAAAATGTTTGACCTCGCCTAGTGGGTTTTGAAATACTAACCCAAACCTTGGTTCTGTAATGATTGAGTTAGGTACGGCATCCGGTGGGCAGCGATCTTCTGGCGGTCGTAGATCTAGATGTTTGAGACCAAGATCCTTTCCTAGCTGAAAATCTATCATGCTGTAGAGCAGAAGCTTTTCCCTCATCGCTTTTCTCAACACTTGATAGGCTCTGGTGGTTGGCTCTGTGTTGTAGTTGTCCTTTGTCCATTGCAGAAGGTCAGGTAGATCATAAGGATTTATATTTCTTAGGTCAGCATCAGCGAAGGTAGATTCTGGATTGTTCTCTCTTCTGACTTTGTAAAGATTGTACCTGACCCTTGGATAGGTTCTTGCGAAGGAGAATCTGCAGAAGATCACCTTTTTGATCTTGTGGATTGAGAAGACATCTGCTTTGGTTCTTGGCTTTGTCCTTGTGAAGATGTTCTCAAATTCTTCTCTGATCCTTGGATCTGTCACATGATCTACTGGATGATTTGTCTGATAGGATTGTTTGTAGAGGTATTTGTATACCACTTCTTCCATTTCTTCATATGTTGGACCAGGTTGTGGTACTTGTCTTCTGAGACTCTCCATCTGTTGAACAACTTCTGCGGCTCTACCAGTTAGAGGAATGTCTGACAGAGGCTTCAATCCATGTGCCCAGTCAACTTCTTCAGGCTTTGGGGTTTGAAAGGCATCAAACGCACTCTTCATTAGTTTCTCTGTTGGCTTTGGCAATGTTTTCTTCTTAGGCTCTTCTGTCAGTATTCCTTTGCCCTTATCTTTGGCTTTTGGCGGGGCAGAAACTGTTGCTTCTGTAAGTTTGGAGGTTGGCACTTCTGTTGGCTTGATGGGGGTTGCCTCTGTGGGTTTTGACATTTGTGATTTAGAGGACTTTTGTGGCGAGGGTTCTGTTGGCTTGAGTTGCTCTGTAACCTCTGTTGGAGGTTGTTTGTTGACTTCTTCTGTGAGCTCAGTTTCTGTTGATGAAGTATTGACATCGAATCTTCTTGCCATTTTGAAAGCTAAAGTGAACCTGTGCCTTTCTTCTTCTCTCTGCGCCATACGATCACTCATTAGTGTGTGCATCCTTTTCAGAACGTCAGAAGCAGAGGTCGTTGCTCTTTTTGGTTTGGTGGCAATCGACTTTCTTCTCGATATGGTTTGGGGTGTTTCCACAGAGGTGGGTGTTTTCTCTGTGGTTTGTTCATCTGTTTCTTCCAAAATGATTACCTCAGGGGCGGTTGTTGCCTCTGTGGTTTGCTGATCTGCTTCTGGAATTTTGGTTTCGTCAGGAGATGATTCCACATAGATGGGTGTTGTCTCTGTGGTCTTTTGGGTTTGTTGTTGTTGGGTTTGTTCTGGAGGGGCTTGGCTGATTGGTTCTGCTGCGATTGGTGGACTTTGTATTCCTCTGCTCGTAGCTTTCTCCCTTAGATTCTCCCCCTCAGGATTATCTGATGGACCAGGTTGGTCATCATCAGAATCATCCTGACTTTTATCAGAAGTACCCTCTGCTCTGCAAGAAGTGTTGGGCTTCTTCGGTAATTCAGCTCCTGCTGCCATCAACTTTTCACAGACATCATCGCAGAGGCCAATCAATGTCGCAAGCTCTGCTTCTGTTTTGAAACGCATTCTGCCGACACTCTTTCTGAAATCCTTGACATAGTTGGCATTTGCAGTTGTGAAGGAGACAATGACTTCTGTGACCTGGTTAATGACGTTCTGTCCGAGCTCTGTAAGCTGTGCTCTGGTCATATAGTCTTTTGGTTGCATCATTGTTGTGTTGCGTATTGCCTCTGCTTGGACTTGTGATATGGCATTCTGTAAATCTGCAGGAGTAATGCCCTCTGCTTTGTTGGATTGCGTATTCATTTGTTCAAGGAAATTTTTGACAGAGTCCCTGAAAGCAGAAGTTGCAGTTGTTCCGAATTCCTGAGCGGCAGAAGTGGCTGTAGCTTTGGCAGTAGTTTCGGCAGAAGACTTCATCTCTGAGATGGCGGTTTTTACCTCTGTGGACAGATTGTCCATTTTGGTGTTCAGATTCAGGATAGCCGTAGATGTTGTCTCTGTAAAGGATTTGAAAGAGCTTTGCAACTCTTTCATTGTTTGGTTCACAGAGGTGACAAGGGTTTGGAACTCATCCCTTGATACTTGTGTTCCTTGTGTAACCTCTGGAGGAACACATTCGTCTCCAGAGTGAGTCCCTGTTCCTGGGACACCTTCGTTCACCCTTGTTTGTACGATGGGGGTGGAAGGATTTCCTTCTGATCCTCGAGAAGAAACCTGAGTTTCGATCTCTACAGAAGTTCTGTGAAGAACAGTGTCCAAATCCACTCCAGAGGTGGTTATTGGAATGTCCTTCTGTTGACTGGGAGACTTGTCTAGAGTCTCTTCGTCTATGTGCTCACTACTTCTCTCTGAAAGAAGTTTTGGTCCTAATGTGTGCGTGGCAGAGGAAACGAATTCCTCTGTAGGGTGTTCTAGGGTGATCTGGGGCGACTGATCACGAACAATAGGTGAGTCTCTTTGAGGAGACTCCCTAGGAATGGATTCCCCGGTTTCTGTGGGTGCAGAAGTCGAAAGAGTGACTTCTGGCTGGTTGGGTTGGGTTTGGATCGAGCTGTGCTGCTCTATTTCAATAACTCCTTCTGCAGCTAGACCTGCGGAGTTAGATATGTGGGTTGCACTGGGAGTTGGTTGTTGTTGTGTGCCTCTATTAATCCAGGCATCTTTTCTTGTTTCTTCCTCTGTTAAGCACCCAAACACTACATCACCGTCTATTATTTCAGCCTCTGTAGCTATCCTACGGCTTGGTGCTTCTTCCCTTGCTTCTATTGAGGTTCCTTTCTCTGTGCTTAAGAAGTCGTACATTTGATGAGAGCCGTATAAACTCATGACATGTGGATGATAGAGACCTTTTCGTACCCAGGCGGCTTCTTCTTCATCTGAATCTACCTCTGAGACCTCCATTCTTGTCTCAGAAGCCTCTGTTACTTCACATGAGTTTCACTCTCAGTAAAAGTAACCGTTATTACTACAGAAATGCCCAGATAACAAAATGGTAGAACTTTTGTGTTTTACAGAAGCTCTGTGATTTTGAAAATCTTGATTTTTAACCTCTTCTCATATATCTCATTGTTATCATGACTCTGTAGGTTCTTCTTTGAACGAAAACGTTTGTAAAGACATTGGATAGGATCAATAGGATTTTGTCAAGAAATTTTACTCACAGAGGTTTTGTGGCTCTGATGGAACTTGCAGAAGCTCTGTGAGAGCCAGCAGAAGCTCTATGAGAGAAAAAATCTTATAACTTGAATTCTATTAACTTTCTGATCATCCAATTTTTGATCTGTGTTAAGAGATGTTTTTCGCACATTATTGAAAGTTGGTGTCCGAGAAAACTATATTGAAAAACGTTTTGTTCGAGAAGGTCATGGTGTGTGTTTTCGGTTTCCGAGATAACATTCCAAAAGATCGACAGAGGGTTAATTTGTGATCACAGAGCATATTTCATGCAGAACCTCTGTTGAGCTCAGGAGAAGCTCTATGACCTTAAATTTCTCCTATTTCGAATTTTGTTAAACTTTTTGAACTTTTGATTTTTGAAATGTTATTCATAGTATATTTAGGACATATTTGACAATTCTTGTCCTAGAAAACTGTTTTCCAAAAACCTTTTGTGCGAGAGACATACCTTTTGGTTCTTCTGTTCTCGACAGTTTTGTCTTACTTCTGTCGATGGAGAATTATCGACATTCTTCTTTGGCTTTCCTTTGAAAGATTTACCTCTGTAGATCATTTCAGGATCCCTTTTGCTCCCCCTTGATCTAATCACTTCTGTAGATCAAGAATTTTCCTTTTGCTCCCCCTTGATCTATGCTTGGTTCAAAGAATGGTAAGATTTTTATTGAGCATAGATCATGTTTACCAGAGGTTCTGTAAGGGTTATCAGAAGATCTGAGCGGACCTACAGAGGCTCTGTAACCAAGAATTATTTTTGCACACACAAAAAAATACATACAGAAATAAATTTATCAAAGCAATAACTTAAGTAATAATAGATATTTATACTTATTTACAGAAGATAAAGCTATACTTACAGAGGATTTTCACACCATGTTAATCATTCCTAACTTACCCACCAAGAAGTTGAATCTTTTCTCGTCTAGTGCTTTGGTGAATAAATCATCGAGTTGATATTTTGTGGGCACGAAATGCATTTCGATTGTACCGTATTCAACATGATGTTTCAAGAAATGGTACCTTATATCGATATGCTTGGTTTTTGAATGTTGCACAGGGTTGGCAGAGATAGCAATGGCACTTTTGGAATCACAGAAGATGGGTATTTTGAACAGGATGTGGCCGTAGTCTTTTAGCTGAGTCTTCATCCATATAACCTGAGAACAACAGCTAGCAGCAGCAACGTATTCAGCTTCTACAGTGGATGTGGAGACACAATTCTGCTTCTTGGAGGTCCAACTGACTAGTTTACCACCTAGGAATTGACAACTCCCAGAGGTACTCTTTCTGTCGAGCATGCATCCTCCATAGGTTGAATCTGTATAAGCTATAAGACTAAAACCAGAGTTCTGTGGATACCAGAGACCAAGATTGTTGGTCCCTTTCAGGTATCTAAAGATTCTCTTTACAGCATCATAATGTGATTTCTTTGGATTAGCTTGATAACGTGCACAAAGACATGTGGCATGCATAATGCCAGGTCTGCTTGCTGTTAAGTATAACAGAGATCCAATCATGCCTCTGTAAAGAGTACATTCTACAGAAATACCATTTGGATCTAAGAATAACTTATTTCCAGTGGCCATTGGAGTCTTCATTGTAGAGGTATCAGAGAGATTATATTTTAAAAGTATGTCAGAGACATATTTGGCTTGATTTATAAAAATTCCCTCTGAAGATTGTTTGACTTGAAGTCCGAGGAAGAATGTTAATTCTCCCATCATACTCATTTCAAACTCACTTTGCATGAGTTTTTCAAAAATTTTGCACTCTTCTGAATTTGTAGACCCAAAAATTATGTCATCTACGTATATTTGTACAAGCATTATCTCACTATTTTTGCGTTTATAAAATAATGTAGTATGTGTTGTACCTCTGTTGTAGCCATTTTCTAGAAGAAAGGTGGAAACTCGTTCGTACCATGCTCTTGGAGCCTGTTTTAGTCCGTATAGAGCCTTTTCAAGGTAGTATACATGCCTTGGGAACTTTAAGCTTTCAAAACCTGGTGGCTGATTTACGTAAACCTCTTCTTGGATTTCACCGTTTAGAAAAGATGATTTTACGTCCATCTGATAGACTTTAAAACCTATGTGGGCTGCGAAGGCTAAGAATATTCTTATTGCTTCGAGCCGTGTGACAGGGGCAAAAGTCTCATCGTAGTCTATGCCTTCTTCTTGTCTATATCCTTTTGCTACTAATCTTGCTTTGTTTCTGATGACCACTCCATCTTCATCCTTCTTGTTTCTGTAGACCCATTTAGTCCCAATGGCCTGTTTCCCTCTTGGCAGAGGTACTAAAGTCCAGACTCTGTTACGCTCAAATTGCAGAAGTTCTTCTTGCATGGCGTCTACCCAGTTTGGGTCATCTAGGGCTTCAGAAATCTTCTTTGGTTCTATCACACTAATAAAATTTGTAAAGAAACAAAAAATAGCAGTGGCAGACCTTGTTTTTACTGAGTCAGAAGGTTCTCCAATTATTTGGCTTGGAGGATGGCTTTTTGTCCACTGAGTTGTGCGTGGAAGATGATCATCAATGTCATCAAAACTTTCTTCAGAGGCTTCTGATGTTTCTTCTTCTCGTGTAGCCTCTGTCGTTTTTCGTGCCTTGGTAGTTGATCCTACCGTTTGCTGAATGATTGGTATGAGTGGTGGTGGAGTTTGTTCCTCTGAGGACGTATAGTCTTGGTCCTCAACTTCCTCTATAATTGGTTCTTCTGTGGATTGTGGAGTTTGATTTTCAGCAGCTTCTGTGGTCGTTTTTCTTGAAGTTTCATCTTCTGCATTTTCTTCTTCGGCATTTGCATCTGTAGTATTTATAGAAGAAGATGAAGCCATATTTGGACCAGTTAGAGTCATACCTGTAGGATTTTGTCCGACAGAGGATGGTTCTTCAGAAACTCCGATGGTTCCAACAGAAGGATCAATGTTATCGTGTAACATCTCTAAAAATAGAAGATTCAAGTCTTCTTTAGCTTGTGAGATGACAGAGGATTTTCCTTTAATTCCGAGTTCTGAACTGATTTGCTCAGAAGTCATTTGGAATGAATCATCAAAAGAAACATTGATGCTTTCTACAATCTTGTGAGACTTTGTAAGGAATGTTCTGTAGGCTTTGGAAGTGGCAGAGTATCCAATGAATTTGCCTTCATCAGCTTTTACATCAAACTTTCCTCTTGAATCTCTGTCGTTTAAGACAAAGCATTTGCATCCGAATACATGGAAAAATTTGATGTTTGGCCGCCTTTTGGTAAGCAATTCGTAAGGCGTCTTGAGGTGTCTTTTCACAACGGTTGAACGATTTTGAGTATAACACGCAGTGGAAATTGCTTCTGCCCAAAAGTTCATTGATAATCCGCATGCTGACAGCATAGTTCTTGCGGCTTCCACAAGTGTTCGATTCTTTCTTTCGACAACACCGTTCTGTTGTGGAGTGCGAGCTGCAGAGAAGTTCTGTGATATTCCTTCTGTTGAAAAATAGGCTTCAATGACACAGTTTTTTAATTCTGTGCCATTGTCACTTCTTAACTTCTGTATTCTGCAATCATAAAGAACTTGGATTCTTTTCATTAGATTTATCAATACATTTGGAACATCTGATTTCTTTCTAACAAATTCAACCCATGTGAAACGTGAATACTCATCAATTAGGACAAGTATGTATTTCTTGCCACCTAGGCTCTGTATGGCAATGGGACCGCAGAGGTCGACATGAAGCATGTACAGAGGCCTAGTGCAAGACACGTCTGTTTTGCCTTTGTGGGAAGCCCTTCTGTGTTTTCCCATTTCACAGGCCGAACACAAATGATCCTTATTGAATTTAACATCTGGCAAACCTTTAACTAGATTAAGTTTTACTAGTTTATCTAAGGTGTGAAAGTTTAAGTGACAGAACCTGTTGTGCCATAACCAAGCTTCTTCACTTTTGCAAGCTACTAGGTAGACTTTTTCTTTGGATTTTGAATTAAAATTCATTAGGTATAGATCACCTCTTCTTTCAGCTCGCAGAAGTTCCATTCCTATGTTTTCACTTTGTAGAGAGCAGAAAGTTCTTTTAAATAGCACATCGAATCCTGTATCACAAAGTTGACTTACACTGAGTAGGTTGTGTTTGAGGCCATCCACATATGCAACTTTGTATACAGAGACATTTTCTTTTTGTACGACTCCATAGCCTTTGATATGTCCCTTCTTGTTGTCTCCAAAAGTTACAGATCCACCATCGTGTGTTTCTTTGTACGTGGATAGTAATCTTATGTCGCCGGTCATGTGCCTTGAGCATCCAGAGTCAAGATACCAGATTGGCACATGTAGCTTCTGTAAGACAATCACAGAGATTTAGGTACCCATATCCATATGGGTCTAATATTGTTAGAATATTTCATGTTTGCCTTGACATTCTTGAAATACATTTTATCCTTTTTAGAAGAATCAGATTGTTTCTCTTTTGGTTCTGACTTTTGAGTTTGAAAGTTGATGGAGAGTAAGCAATCTGGACTTGAGAAGTGTTTATTTAATTTGAACATAAGATCAAAACAATGACAGTATTGAATATGAGATGTGATTTGTTTGAACTTTTCATTGAATTCATTGAACTGAGCCACAGAGGCGTTACATTCTTTCTTTACATTAGATTTCCTATTACAAGAAGATCTATGAATACTAGAATGTTGTTTGCAAAAGTCTTGTTTAGTTCCTGCCTTCTGTGACTCTCTTCTGTGGTGAACATCTTTCTTCACTGTCACAGAGGAAAAATATTTGTTAGCTTCAGGCCATTTTCCCTTTTGTTGCCAAGTGGGATTCTCTTTAATTTTCCTTATAGGTTTTGAAAATTTTGAGCTTTTAGGAGCTATAGAGACCTTTTTTAGATTTTCAACCTCTGTAGAGGTTTTAACTTGAATATACATTTTGAGAAAATCTGGACAGATAGGGATCCCTGTGATTTTCTCTTTTGGAGAGATGGTTCTGTTAAGAACCTCAGAGGAGAATTTAACATCCTCTGTGTCACAGTGAATTATCCCTGATTTGAAATCAGTCTCTGAGTCGTCAGAGGATGAATCGTCCTCATATGCAGAGGTTGAGTCATCTCTTTCGACAGAGGCTGGATTTTCTGAGCATGTATCGTACGAGCTTTCTTCCTCTGTAGAGATACTTTCATAGATGGTAGAGGTTTCTGATGAGATCGATTCAGCGAGTTTTTGATTTATAGAAGATGTACAGAGACTTTCTAAAACATTTGATTTTAAAACTTCCAAAATTTCTTTTTCAATAGATTCTTCAATTTTTTCTTCTGAAAAGATGGGTTTAAACTCAGGAGCTTCTGCTGATAATTTCTTTTCGACGTTTATCATGCAGACAAAAGCAACCTGTGTTTGAGTCTCTGGTTTACCAAACTTAAAGATACCAATCTGATCTTGTGTTTTCAGATATTTCTTTGGTTTGATTCCTCTATTGACAGAGGTTGAAGATGATGAATCTGTGTTTTCATACCACACATTGATCATCTTTGTATGTTTCCTCAAGTGAGGTTCTGCAGAGATTTTAACCCTTTTACTTACAGAGAGTAAGTTTGGAAAGTTTGGTTTATTAGTTTTTCCCAAAACAAATAGAGAAGACAGAGGTTTTAGTCGTTTATTTTCAATTCCTAAGGTAATATCACTGTACCCTATACCTCGTCTTGCTATTTGAGAGTTTTCCTTTTCATACACCTTCTGTGCATCTTTATAGTTTTTAAGTAAAACTTCTCTTCTTAAACGATCTTGCCAAAGTACCTCTCTTTCTCTTTGAAAGTATTCTTTGAGAGCTCTTATGTCTGTTGTTTCACTTTTTGAAACTGAAAGTTCTTTTGTTTTGATTTTTAAAGCATAGGTTAGATCAGAAATTTGCCTTTTTAAAGGATCTATATTTTTGCTCCAATATTTTTCGATTTTTTCTTTTTCTTCAAAGATTTTGGCTTTTTTCTTGAGTGAGAAGCCTTACTTCTCTCTCATTAAAGGTCATTCTTTTCTGAATGCTTTCATTTACTTCTTTCAGTTCAATGTTAAGTTTAAATAAATCATCATCTACAGAATCAGTACTTGAGATAGAGTTTGAAGTGGATACCTCATTGTCAGTGCCGGAGTTGACTTCTGCCATACCACAGAATAGGGCATTTGTAGGGAATTCATTGTCAGAGGTGGAGTCTGATTCAAAGTCCTCCTTGTTTGCCTCTGAATGCCCTTTGTTTGCCATTAGAGATTTTTGTGCGTAATACTCGGCCTTCTTTTTGTAAAAAGCCGAGTCCTTCTGTTAGCGATTTGGTCTACTTCTGCATTCTTTTGCGAAATGACCTGGCTTGCCGCAGTTGAAACAACCTTGGGAGGTGTTTCCAGTTTGGTCGTCAGACTTCTGTAGGTCTCCACCTTTCTCTGTTCGGCATTCGTTTGCGTAATGACCGGGTTTACCACATTTGTAGCATTCTTGTGTGTGGCCTACCTTGTCATCTGATCTCCGTCGATCATTTCCTCTGTAGCTTCTGTCGCTCGACCTCTGTTGGTCATCATTTCTGTAGTCTGACCTCTGTCTATCACTTGATTCTTCTCTTCTTCCATCATCTCTTCTACCAGAATTCCTTTGTTTATTTCTAAACTCTCTTGTCAATAGAGCCATTGATTTAGCTAATGACGCAAGAGTTATCTCTTCCTCTATCAGCTCATCTTCTTCGCTATCAACCATTACCATCTTCTTTTTCTCCTTCTTTTTCTCCTCTGTAGATCTCTCATTTCTTGGTCTGTCTGCAGCCTCTGTAGATTTACTAACCAATGCGTATGGCACAATGGTTAGTGTTTTAGCTTGAGCTATTTGAGGCTCTTGTGCAGCAAGTGTTCCATAGAGATCAGAGAGTGTCCAGGAGTTTAGATCTTGATTTGTTTGTAAAGACATAGACAACTGAAGCCACTCATCGTTCAGGCTCTTTAGAAACATGACGTTATTTTCTTCCGTGGTTCTGTGAATACCAGACTTTTTGCATTTGTTTATGAGAGAGTTGAACCGGTCGTATGTTGTTTGCAGAGATTCTGTTGCAGAGGCTCTGAAAGCATGATATTCATTTATGTATTGTGCCCTTCGGTTCTTCTGAGTTTTAGCACCCCCTTCCAACTGTCTTTCTAATTCTTTCCAGAGATCGTGCGCTGTTTCGCATGCATCTAAGGATTGAAAAAGTTCGTTGGGGATTGCCATGATCAATATTCTCTTTGTTTTCTGTGCAACTTCATCTTCTGCTTTATCTTCATTTGACCATTCTTCTTTTGGTTTAGGTTTTTGATGTTCAGGGATTTCAGGAGATTCAGCAGTAGCTGGTACACGTGGCATAGTTATCATAGGAACCGGAGGAAGATTGTATAGTTATTGTTTGAGAGTTTTTTCAGTACCCTCAAAAAAATGAACCATTCTTATTTTCCATTGAGGATACTCATCTCTAAGAAGAGTAGGAGGTTTGGTTAAAGAGCCAGCAGTGAAAAAGTTATTTGTATTTGTCATTTTGAGGAAAGGATAATCGGATGGAGGATTTATTAGTATGAAGATCTGGGAGGTTTTCTGGGTACAACTAATATCCAGAAATATGGCGATGAAGAGAAATGAAATCTATCAACAATGTTGTAAAACAAGGATCACTTGATATTGAAAATCAAGCTTCGCTCTGATACCAATTGTTGGTTCCCGTTTTGCTTAAACAAGATTATCAGATCTATTTTCAAGTTTAAGGTTTGATGCGGAAGCGTACTTGAAGAACTAACAGATATGTTTGATAGATATAGAACGGAATATAAATAAACAGTGAACATAATATAATTACTTCAAGGTTTACTGAATATATATATATCAAGAACAGATTAAGAACAAAGAGTAAGTAAAGCTTTAAAACAGATATGACTTTTAAGGTGAATAAGCTTTTTGTGTTCTTTTTGATGTTCCCTTTTTGAGTGATTATCAGTGATAAGTGATAAGGAAGAACTCAACATGAGTCTTCCTTATATACTAATCTAAGGGGGACCATAAAGCAGGTTACTATTCAGAACGATACTGATGAATAGTAGAACGGATGTCGTGAACAGTTGGAGGGATGGCATGAACAGTCAGACGTGCTGTATTGCATTTAATGCAGCAGACGTCTAATATGTACTAAGCCCTACTGAGTCCAATCAGAGTTTGACACGTCGACGTTGGACAGGGCATGCTACCATGCAAGTTGATGAACGGGTCCTGTAACAGTAGCAAGATATTATAAATATCTTCAAGTCTTTCAGTGAGGACCACAGAGGCTCTGTAATGAGTTACAGAGGTTCTGTGGTCTGGTCCTCTATGGAGCAGTCCACCTTTGTTTCCGAGTCTTGGGTCTTCTTTGTGCGTATGACAGCTTCTGTAGCGAGCCTCTTTAGCTTCTGTAGATTCTTGATCTTGAGCCCTCAGTAAGTCCGGCAGAGCCTCTGTAAGAGGCTTTCTTCACTTAGCCTATTTTTCACTACTTCTAAATACTTCTATGATTAGGAAGATTGAAGCTAACAAGTTTAGATTAATATTTTCTTCATAGCTAGAATAATGCTCTAACAATCTCCCCCTTAGCTATCAAGGCAAAAACGGTCTTCTTCTTCTTCGGACCCCAAGATATATTTCGATTCTTCTCATGGCCATTCTGAAATTGAGTCTGCCATCAATCTCTGACATAGCTCTAACCACAAGAATTCTATCCTTTGAAGACATCCAAGTAACTTTCCTTTCAGCATCATGTCTCTTAAGCCTCTGTTCAAGCTGCAGTCTGACAACCTTCAGTGTACCATGTTGATCCAAACCCTCAGTGATTTGATAATGACTCTGAGAAACAATTAGTGAAAATTGTAAGTAGACAATATGTATCAGAGTTTCACTATCGCTGATAAGTATTAAGTTTGTTCAGTACTGCTGATAGGAAACTCACGTTCTTTAATTTATGCATTCAGCGAACACTGTTCATCAGGGAGCCTGGAGCCTGTTCAGTCTTACTGATGATCGATGATAGTTTAAGTTGTTTACTTATGATCCCTGAAGACAAGATTCACGTCAACAATGTTCTAAGTTGAAGTCGAAGATCAAGCCAAAGTACCAGCGACAAAGTCTACTAATGAACTGATACGGATATCAGCGAAGCCAAGACCTATCCACTCAACGTGAAGTTTCAAGTAGAAGACTTCAGCGAATGCTGAACTTTATCATTTGCTGATAAAGAATCGTTCAGCGAACGCTGATCATGAAGCCTCATCTACAAGTAACTTTTGTCTTATCCCCTTGCACGCCTTTTGTACAATGTGTCAGAACGGACATCCTGTTAGGACAAATATGTCTTCAAGATTTAATCTTGATTTATAGAGTCAAAGTCAATGTATTTAGTCTTGTGTAGAAAGTCAATCGTAGCTTAATGCATTGTTAGTCTTAGGTATATAAGCATGTGGCTAGAGTAATCTTGTAACACTCGAGAGAACCATTCCATAAGCTTTTGGTCATAACTCATATCTTGTAAACACAGAGAGCCGACATAATAAGATCTACTTTCTCTCTCTACTCGCTCTCTAGAATTTCTCTCTAATCTTGATAGATCTTGGATTAACAATTGGTATCAGAGCAGATTCAAGATTTAGAGGAGAATTTCTACTGATCTAACACATCAAATTTGCGGAATTCTCAAGGAAATTTGATCGATTTTCTTGATTTTTCAAGAAAATCTCGTTTTCTTGAGATTTGATCAAATTTTTCTGATTTTTGATCGAATTGTTCTACGTTTTGGTTCTCTGGATTCGTTTTTCTGAGGAGATCATACTTTGTTCAAGGATCAAAGTCTAATTCGAAGTATTTCAGGTTTAATTTGGTGATTTTCTGAAATTTTGGACTGTTCGACTTTTTGCTACTGTTCGATCTTCCAGTTTCTGATTCAGATGTTTTCAGAGGTTTGTAGTTGAAGAAGAAGTGCTTAGTTTTGGATTTCGAACTGATCTGCAAAATTTGATTTCAGTTATTTTGAGTTTTTAAGTGTTTTCTGTCGATTTTGGAAGAATCTCGCAAGATCTAAACTTCTCGCAACATTCATCTTCTTTTCGCATCATTCATCATTCAAGTATACTTTTCGCAACCACTGACCCGAAAAGCCATACTTTTCGCAGCCCTCTGACCCGAAAAGTCTACTTTTTGCAACCTTCTTTTGCGAAAAGTGATCTTTTAGCTTTCAAGTTTCTGCCCAAGTCTACTTTTCGCAACCATTGCTTGCGAAATCCACATTTCTCGCAACCGTTGCTTGCGAATTTCTCATTTCTCGCAACCGTTGCTTGCGAGTTTCTGACTTGTTTAAAAAAATTATACTGAAATTTTTTCTATAGTGTATTTCATACACTTTAAGAGTTTTTCAAGAAAAAGTTTTATATAATTTTTTTTAATTCTTCAAACATGAAGCGGCTTCCAGTGTTGTTCAAAGAATCTGATTTTAAACTATGGAGAGTCTCGTTCATCGATTTTATTGCAAGTAGAGAAAATGGTGAAAATATGATACAATCTTTCACTGAAGGCCTAATGATCAGAACTGGCAAAGATTATACAGAAGAAGAGATTAACAGAATGAAAGCCGACAAGGAATCTTCATCCAACTTGATCTTCGCACTTTACAAACTTCCACAACACATCTTCAAACGCGTTGAAAGCTTCAAAAACAATCCAATGCTTATGTGGAACGAGTTAACAAAGCAAATGCTTGGATCTGAAGTTGCTTTTAAGAGAAGGTAAGAAGAAAAGAAAGCTGAAAAAGAGGATACGGAACAGAAATTATCAAATGCTGAAAATGAAGAACTCAAGGAAAAGGTTATAGAGCTTACAAAGAGACTTTCTGACACGGAAAAGTTGCTAAAAGAGGAAAGAGTGAATCGTACAAATGACAAAAAGTGCTATGCAAAGAAAATTTTATCTCTTTCACAGAAAGTTTCTGAACTTGAACAAGCTTCAAAGACGGAGAAGAAAGAAAATGAAGAAAAGAAAGCTCTTGAACTCAGATGCATAAAACTTTCTAAACAAAATGCAGATTTTGAGAAGGTTTTATTTCTTGAAAAAGAGAAATTGGAGAAGGAAAGGCTTGAATTTGAAAATAAAAGGAAAGACTTTGAAGCAAAGAATGTGAAGTTGTCAAAGAAGATATATGAGCTTCAAAAAGAATTAGATGAAGAAAGACAAGAGCTGGAAAAGAGAAAGAAAGCTGACTTACAGGCCAAGAGCGTCAAAGATGAATTTTCTGTTGAAAGGAAGATTTTTCAGCAAGAAATACGAAAGCTCACAAAGAATTTGTCCGTGTTATCTACTGATATCATGAAAGAGAAGAGAGTTAATTGTGACATTCAGAAGAAGCTTGATTTCGTGACTAAGGAACGGAATGACTTATCAAACAAAGTGAAGTCACTCAACAAATCCAAAAGCTATTCAGAAAGTCCGATTCGACCGTCTAATGTTTTCTATGATCATTCAGTGGATAATTCTTCCAAGTATAAAAAAGCTGATCTTCCTTCATACAAGAAAGTCAACATGCAATGGAGAGTCAAAGGTACAATTCCTGAAAAAGATGTACCAAAATTATCGGTTTCAAACAAGAACACTAAACTGAAAGGTAAATCTTTTGCTAAACCTGATTCATTAAATTCTACAAATCATTTAATCAGGTTAGCACAAAAGAATTTTTGTTGTTCTTTTTGTGGTACTAATGATTTTATTAAAAATGATAATGTTCAATATTGGTATGGTACTTATCATTTTCCTTCCTATAGAGCTCCGCTTAACAAGCCATGACCCAAGACACGTTGGGTACCCAAATCTACTTAATCTGTTTTTGCAGATTTAGAAGCAAAGCGTTGAACTCTTGGAAGAAGATT
Source organism: Saussurea involucrata (assembly GCA_033807775.1). Lineage (NCBI taxonomy): Eukaryota > Viridiplantae > Streptophyta > Magnoliopsida > Asterales > Asteraceae > Saussurea > Saussurea involucrata. Next base: position 97,779,905 of record CM066319.1, read on the forward strand.
ACTTGTGCCATTAAGGGGGAGTAAAGAGAAATGGTTTCTAAACACATCGGTTTAGAACCCGGATTTCACAATTAATGGCTTTTAAACATATTAGTTCAAAACCCGTGCTTCAACGACTATGGCTTCTGAACAATTCAGTTCAGGACCCGTACTTCAAAGACTAAGACTTCTAAACAAATCAGTTTAGAACTCATACTTATCAGGTGATATCCTTAACTGTCACATCTTTCATTTCAAAAAAACAAGTGGTAAAAGGTAACATTGTATTATACTTTGTTTCTACTGCTTTTGAAAATTTGAATCTTTACAAATTTAATTCAATGAGATGAAATTTTCAATTTTCATTCAATGAATTAAATGTGTGCTAAAAGATGATTTTACAAGTATTGTTGTATTATCTGAGTTTTATTTGCTTCAACTTTCGCTTCGGAAATAAATCGAAAGGTCAGCAAAACATGAATGAAATTATGCTGAATGCTCAAAATTATGTGATTCTAGATTTATATAGAATATAATGCTCAAAAAGCCTTTTTGTTAGATTGATGGATGGAAACGAAAATATGGGGAAAGCACTAGGTTTTAGAACCAAGTGATTGAGATGCTCTATGTTTTAAATCTAATCATTAAGTTTGAAAGTTTGTGCCTGTGGCCTTTCTGGTTTGGGAGATTAAGTCCTAAGGGGTGCTCGACACCTAGTCCCTAAGACCAACTGGTCTGGGATCGGCTGACCCAAATCCTGCTATAGAACCAGATAGAAAGCCATGTTCTACTGATACAAATGGGTTTAAGATATATCGATGTGGCCTTTCTGGTTTGGGAAAGTAAGTTCTAAGGGGTGCTCGTCACCTAGCACCTAAGGCCAACTGGTCTGGAATCCGCTGACCCAAATCCTGCTATAGAACCAGATAGAAAGCCATGTTTAACGGTGTATCTTATTCTTAATAAACTTTTTGATTAAAAGATGCCAATGAGTACAAAATCAAAAGATGCCAATGAGCACAAAATCAAAAGATGCCAATGAGCACAATATGAAAAGATGCCAATGAGCACACGTCTCTTATATCTTGGAGAAATAACAATGTTGCGATAAACTTATAAATTTGTGGAAATTCTGATTTCTGTCATATAGTGTGAGTAAGAGCAAAGTATTCTTATAGGTTTCAGAAGTACATTTGATTATTGCAATTCATAGTTCGCATGCTAGCACACCAAATAGATTTAATAAAGGGGTTGAAACTGAACAATTTTAACTTGGTATGCAATGATGTCTTGTATTTGAATCCAAACAAATGCATTTGATTTCATTTGATTGATAAATCTGTTAAATTTCATTAAGTTGAATTTATTTTGTAAAGTTTTCAAATGATCAAATGTTAGTAATTATAAAATGTAGTTCAATGAATTTTATTTTCCTTGTATAAAATTTCAACTACTGTTCCTAAATGAAATATATGCATACTTTCAGGGGGAGAAAACAAATTGCTCCAGAATTCTTATTTTGAGGGGGAGCAAGGTTATTCATTAAGGAGGAGATTGTTAGTGAGAATCAGAGACGCAACTGAAATTGAAGAAGGTTTTCGATGATCATGATGCACACTTTCATCGAAAAGGGGGAGAAATGTTTAGTTCAATTTTATGTCAAAGCTTTCAAGTCAAAGATTCGATTTCATGAAAGGGGGAGAAATGTTTAAAGAAGACTTCGTCTCAAGAAGGAAAGGGGGAGATTTATTCTTCAAGAGTTTAAGAGAAATCGATTGATCATCTTGCGATCTCTTTTTCTTAAACTTGTGCTATATGGTGAATATCCTTACTGAAGATTGAAGTTCTCAAGTCAAAGAATGAAAAAGGGGGAGAATTCTTCAAGAGTTTAGGAAAAATCGATTGATCATCTTGGTTTCTCAAGAAGATTTCTTTTTCTTAGATTTGCGCTACATTGTATCAAAATGCCTTATGTGAAGAAACAAATTCTCCAGATCAAAGAAAGAAAATCTCTGCCAGTTCCCCGTCTGAGGATTTTGTGACAATTTGACTTTGACAAGCCTGATAAAGACCGAAGATTTTGAAGATTCAAGAAGCCGAAGACTGCTGTTCTCAAATGTTTAAATCTTGAATCTAAGGGGGAGATTGTTAGGACAAATATGTCTTCAAGATTTAATATTGATTTATAGAGTCAAAGTCAATGTATTTAGTCTTGTGTAGAAAGTAAATCTTAGCTTAATGCCTTGTTATTCTTAGGTATATAAGCATGTGGCTAGAGTAATCTTGTAACACTCGAGAGAACCATTCCATAAGCTTTTGGTCATAACTCATATCTTGTAAACACAGAGAGCCGACATAATAAGATCTACTTTCTCTCTCTACTCTCTCTCTAGAATTTCTCTCTAATCTTGATAGATCTTGGATTAACACATCCCTTTTGTTACAACCAACTCTGATTCTACACTGTTCATCATGCGGCCACTAGGTTGTCTACTGAAGTCAAATCATGCAACCAACCAGAGGCTGCCACGTATAAAGGTGTAGTGTTGTGCATTAAATGCATACAGTATATAAAGGAAACCCTACTTCATTTTGAAGAACTCGGCCATTCCTTATCTTGCTGAATATGTGTGTTAGAATACTTGTCTTAAGTGTGCTTATTTCCTTCTCTCTTATTTCTAGTGCAAGAAAACTTAGTGATTCTCATAGTTTGTTTAGATTAGGTTTATTCCTTAATCTTGTTCCGCAACAAACTGTAAATTGTTTGATAAACATCTATAAACAATTTAGAAATATAAAAATCGTGTGTTTGTATTCAACCCCCCCCCCCCCTTCTACAAACTTGTATAACCCCTTTGGGACCAAAAAGTGGTATCAGAGAAGTTTGATTAATCTTATAAACAAGATCTTGCTTATACTATATTCTTTTTCTCTTCCTTGCTATTTTCTGAAATGGCTAGCTCCATAAACACAAACTATATCGATAATGGTTCTCTTGCAAAACCCCTAGATTTTCCAAAGATAAATTCAATCCATGGAAAAATAGGATGATGCTCTTCTTGGAAGGTGTAGACCCTACTATACCTTACTACATTGAAAATGGACCTTATGTCCCTTTCATGATAGACCCTGTCGTTCCTGCTACTGCTAATAGAGCTGCTATCCCCGAAAGAATCATTCCCAGGGAAGTTAGTATGTTGTCTGATGAAGACAAGAAGAAGATGGCCATCGATACTAAGGCCAGATCCATCCTCTCTATGGCTCTTCCTGATGAAGTCTACCACTCCGTCATGAACCTGAAGAGTTCTAAAGCCATGTGGGACACTATATGTGTTCAATATGAAGGTACTTCTGAAGTCCAGGATTCGAGAAGGATCAACCTGGTAAGGCAGTACGAAAGTTTCATTTATGGTAAAAATGAAACTCTTTCTGAAGTACATCAGCGGTTTAACTGTTTAATCATTGACTTAAAAACTGTTGGTAAGGAATAATCTAACTTTGAGATCTTGACAAAGTTTCTGGAATGTCTTCCTGAAAGTTGGGACAATTATTCCATGTGTCTTAAACTCTCAAAGGATCTGAAATCTATGACCCTTAATACCTTATATGGCACTATGCTCAATCATGAGCAGTCGTGTCATTTTAAGAAGAATCTTGTAAAAGATTCCAAAAGCACACAAGTTGCTTTACTCTCTTCAGAGTTGGTGCCTACTCAGCTATCTACTGTCACTATCACTGAGTTGGAACCTAACTCTGATGATTCATCAGAAGCTGATCCTTCAGAAATTGATGAGTCACTGGCCCTGCTGACTAATCCTTTCAGGAGATTCGCCAGAAAGAGTAACTTCATAAGAAATAAACCTCTTTCCCTCACTGATAAGCCAAAACCTTCAACCCCTTTAGATAAGGCAACTGCCACTTGCTATAACTGTGAAAAGATAGGTCACTTTGCTAGTAAGTGCAGGTCAAAGAAAGTCTTTAAACCCTCATCTTCTTCGTACAAGAAATCCTCTAACCCTAGGGCTAGAGATGACAAATACAAGAAGCTGAAAGAAAAATATGCAAAGCTGCAAAGCTTTAAGAAGAAAGGCAAAGGCATGATCGCTGAAGATCATGACCGGGCTCTTTCTGATGAAGAATCATCTGACTCTAAAGATGATGAAGAGGGCAATCTCTGCCTCATGGCCAAAATAGAAGAAGAGGAAGAACAAACTGAAATTCTCTCCACTTCTACCTCCACCTCTCAGGTATCAAACTCTCTCACTGTTACTCAAACTTCAGCCCTCAATGACATCGATAGACGTCGAACCATCGATCTTTTGACTGTTGATTTATATGATGCCATGAATGGCAAGACCAAAGCTGAAAAAGTAAATATTGATCTCGCTGAACAGCTTAAGAATTGTCACTTGGAAATTCAAGCTTTCTAAAATAGAAGAAAATCTAAAAGATCAGGTCTGCATAAATCAAATCATTCGTATCGAACGAGAAGATGCTATCGCTACATTAAAGGCTGAAAAGACTACGGTTGAAGGATGGTGTAAATCCTCAACAACGATCACTGAGATATTAGGTGCTCAGATTCCCCTGAGTGACAAACGTGGTCTTGGTTACAAAGCTGACGCTGAAGAACCAACCACTGATCGTTCCATGCTTAAGTTTGGAATGTTCGTGTCCTCTATCCCTGACACCTCCTCGTCTCAGTGTTCCTCTTCTAAAACTCCCGTTCCTGAGGAAAAACCTACCTTAACCTCTAAAGGTAAAGGTAAAGAAAAAGTTTTTAACCAAAAACCTCAGAAGGGTACCTTTGTACCTAAGCTGAATGTTTCTAAACCTTTAGTGAATTATCCCTCTACTTCTAAGAACAAGATCCCTGGATTTATTCAGCGATCTACTCCTAGAATCAGAGTGGATATAATTGGTAAGAAATCCGAAGAACTGATTGTTCCTCCAATTACCAATGCCAAAGGTATTCTTGGTGCTGGCCCTGCTCATTTAAAATTTTTGGCTAAGCATGCAAATGGTCCTAAAGCTACTTTTAGCTATAGGAAATGTTATCACTGTGGACTTACTGATCATATTGCCAGTAAGTGCCCTACAGCCACCAAAGCTGAAAAGTTTGCTAAGGTGAATATCACTGCCCCCATGGCAAAGAAGACCAATCTTGGTGCAAATCAGGTTCAGGTGAAACCTTCACTGAGGTTAAGAAATTAACCAAAGTGAAGACTGTCACTGATGCTGAATCTTCAAATGCTGCGAAGATTGCTGAACCTTCAACTTCCACAACCACCAATGAGAAATGTGGGCCCATACCTGAAGGGTATCTGGTATCTCGATAGCGGATGCTCTAGACATATGACTGGCAAAAAGAACCTGCTCGCTGAATATAAGGAAGAGAAAGGTCCCTCAGTGACCTTTGGTGGAAATGGAAAATGCTATACCCGAGGGTTTGGTGTACTTTCTAATGGTACAACTACCTTCAGAAGAGTCGCATATGTTGAAGGACTGAAGCACAATCTTCTGAGCATCAGTCAGCTATGTGACAAGGACTACAAAGTGTGTTTCACTAAGGAATCCTACGTTGTCACTGACAAAAAGGAGAAGATCGCTCTTAGCGGATAACTTTTGGAAAATGTTTATGTTATTAACATGGACTCGACAACCACTGAGAACTCCTGTTTCTTCTCAAAAGCCTCATCTGATGTCAACTGGCTATGGCATAAAAGGCTCTCTCATCTCAATTTCAAGACACTGAACATAATTTCCTCAAAAGAGTTGGTCACTGATCTACCTCAACATTCATACGCTAAGGAATCTCTATGTTCAGCGTGTGAAAAGGGGAAACAAACAAAAGCAAGCTTCAAGTCTAAGCAAGTTTCCTCAGTATCATCTCCTCTTCAACTTCTCCATATGGATTTCTTTGGTCCTGTCAACAAACAATCCCTCGCTGGAAAGAAATATACACTGGTCATTGTTGATGAATTCTCTCGCTACCTGGGTTATGTTTCTCCGTTCTAAGAGTGACACCCCTGAAGAACTCATCACTTTCGTCAGGAAAATGGAAGTCCTGAACAATATGACCGTTCGCTCAATAAGGAGTGATCATGGGACTTAATTCAAAAACAGTTCCCTTGAAAACTTCTTTGAAAGCAAGGGTATTTCTCACAACGTTTCTTCAGTGAGAACACCACAACAAAATGAAGTCGCTGAAAGAAGAAATCGAGCAATCATCGAAGCTGCACGATCAATGCTTACTCAGTTCTGGGCAGAAGCTGTCAACACTGCTTGTTTTACTCAAAACAGGTCGCTGATTGTCAAAAGATTCAAGAAGACAGCCTACGAACTTTTCCATGGAAGAAAGCCTTCAATTAGCTTTCTTCACATATTTGATGTCAGTGTTTCATACTGAACAACAGGGATGCCCTAGGAAAGTTTGATCCCAAGGCTGATGATGGAATATTTCTTGGATATTCTTCTATCTCTAAAGCCTACAGAGTCTTCAATCGTAGAAGACAAGTTGTAGAAGAAACAATCCACGTCACTTTTGACGAATCCCGTTCAGCGAACTCTAGACCTTCTGTTGATACTGAAGAACTGAATCAATGGATGTTTTCTCATCTTGGTGATTCAGAAGTCGCTCCTATTCCTCAAGCTAATACTAAAACCGCTGATGATGATCCTACTATCATCTCAAGCATGCAGACAAGTGAAGCTTAATCTTCATGGGTTACAGCTGTTCCTCTCACCACTATGTCTGCTTCTGAACCGTCTACCTCAGATATCCCATCTACTTCCTAGCAATCAGTAAATGAAATGACATCTGAACCTCTACCTCTTCTACCTGAAATACCTGAAGTTGCTGAAGCCTCTTCTTCAGCTCCTCCAGAAGTTCAAATCGAGTCAGCGAATTATGCTCCGGCTCAGCGATGGACTATAAATCACCACATTGATCAGATTCTTGGTGATCCAAACGCCGGTGTTCAGACTCGACAAAGTGCAGGTAATATTTGTTTATTTGTTAACTTTATTTATCTGATTGAACCAAAGAAAACAGATGATTCCCTCAGAGATCCAAACTGGGTCAGCGCTATGCAAGAAGAGCTGACAGAAAATGAAAGAAACAAAGTTTGGAAACTCGTTCCAAGACCATCTGACAAGTCAGTGATAGGCACTAAATGGGTCTATCGAAACAAGTTGGATGAACATGGAACTGTAACCCGCAACAAGGCTCGTCTTGTTGCTCAGGGATACAGACAAGAGGAAGGCATAGACTATGATGAAACATTTGCCCCAGTGGCAAGACTCGAAGCCATTCGTCTATTCTTAGATTACATTTTTCACAAAGACTTCAAAGTATATCAAATGGATGTGAAATCAACATTTCTAAATGGAAGGCTGAATGAAGAAGTCTATGTTGAACAACCTCCAGGATTCACTGATCCTAAGCATCCAGGTTATGTATATAAACTGGATAAGGCACTCTATGGCTTAAAGCAAGCTCCTCGTGCATGGTACGACACTCTCTCTACTTATCTACATTTTGAAAAATTTGAGCATGGTAAAATCGATAAAACTCTATTTTTCAGGAAAGTAAAAGATCATATCATTCTTGTTCAAATATATGTCGATGATATTATATTTGGTTCTACTAACCATGATTTATGTACTCGTTTCGCTAAAAGAATGAAAGCTGAATATAAAATGAGTATGATGGGTGAACTGACATATTTTCTTGGTCTTCAAATCAAACAGAATGAAAAAGGTGCTTTCATTCACCAAGGTAAGTATGTTAAAGATATGCTGAAAAAGTTTGATTTAACTCCAAGCCCAGCAATGAACACCCCAATGGCACCGCCACTGACACTAAATAAGGATCTTTCAGGGAAACCTGTTAATGTCACAGCGTACCGTGGGATGATCGACTCTCTTCTGTATCTTACAGCTAGTCGTCCTGATATTATGTATGCAACATGTTTGTGTGCACGATATCAATCTGAACCTAAGGAATCTAATTTGATCGCTGTAAAACGTATTTTTCGATACCATAAGGGTACTCCCAACCTAGGTCTTTGGTATCCCAAAGACTCAGGGTTTGATCTAATCGCCTATTCATATAGTGATTTTGCAGGATGCAAATTGGATAGGAAAATCACCACAGGAGGCTATCAGCTCCTGGGTGGAAAGCTGGTGAGTTGGACAAGTAAAAAGCAAAACTCAGTGTCCACCTCAACCGCTGAAGCTGAGTACGTAACCGCTGGAAGCTGTTGTTCTCAGGTCTTAAGGATGGAAAATCAACTATTAGACTATGACCTTCAGCTCTCCAAAATTCCAATCTATTGCGACAAAACTAGTGCCATCACCATAGCAAACAATCTACTGCTACACTCAAAGACCAAACACATCAAAATCAGGTATCATTTTATCAGAGATGATGCGATGAATGGTGATATAGAACTTCATTTTATCCCAACTGATTTTCAGTTAGCTGATCTGTTCACCAAACCTCTTGATGAGACAAGATTCAACTTTCTCATCAGCGAACTTGGAATGCTGAACCTAGAAGAGTAAAATCTTCAGTGGTTCACATTAGATCAGTGATAATATGAACTGATATATCGCTATTAATCATCCAATCTCTGAACAAATTGATTCGCTGATATCAAGGTATGTTCTCTTTCTTAATCGCTGCCACTCATCTCAGCATGCAAGATTTCAAAATAAATTACATCGCTGAATATCTCTTCCTTTCAGTGATACTTTGAAATTCTAAAACTCTCACTGATATTTCTAATCAGTGCTTCTCTATTTTCAAAATGTCCCTGAGCTTCTTCTAAAACCCTCAGAGACACTTTAATAATATGGAAGGACGTTTATGACGTCATCCGTTGGATAAACCATGGCACGCCTTTTTGTCTGACACGTTCGCCCGTTTCGTTTTCTTGTCCAATAAGCTTCAAGGGACGTGTCACGTGTCATCATGAAAAACCTTTCCTGCTCTTAGTTTTTCTCTCTCTACTCTCACTATATACACCCTTTGAGTTTATATTTTTACCTTTTACACATACGAACTCTCTTAAGGCTAAAAGAATACTCATATTTTCTTTGCATTTGGATTTTTCAAGAACCTGTGTTACTCATCATCTCCATTCACGAAACATGCTACATTTCTATTTCTTATCTATCTTAAACAACATTTTTGATCTTATTCTTGTTTTTACAAGATCAAACAATGTACATTTCTAAAGTTAAAATCATCTTTATCAAGGTTTTAAAAGACACAATCTGTTTTCTTCAAGTTTTTAATAAAAATCTTAAACTTGACACTTTCATATGTTTTTTCCAGAATCCTTTCCCTAAAAGGAAACTGGAAAACAAGAATTTTCACTATGTTTTGTACTTCTTTTCAAAACTAGAAAACCCTGGTTTCCATTTCTTTCTCTAAATGGAATCTGAAAAACCCTTAAAACTCATATTTTGGAAACTCTTTCCACTTTAAGAACTTTTCTTCATCTTCTTCATCTTTGTATTTTATGAACAGCAATGGCATCAAACGCTGATTCCCCTACCACATCTTCTGACAAGACTAAAATTACCAAAGCTCCTAACATGGGTCACTCAATGGACCAAATTACATTTCATGGTAACAACCCCTACGCCCTGTTCAACTCCCCCCCCCCCCAAGGAAACACGTCACTCACCTAAATGACGCTGTAAACTCCCTAAAGAGCTGTCCTCTGGCGACAACGCTGACCATCAAACCCCCAGCCCACAAGAACCTACTTGCCCAATTTTGGTACACTGCTAGAAGATCTCAGGTTGCCTCCACCAAGAACCCTGACAAAATGGTGGACGTAATCCTCTTTGAAACCGAGTTTGGGGAAGCAAAGATTAATCCTGGGGCGATCAGGTCTGCTCTCAATCTTCCTGGAAGCTCAAGAGAAAAACGTTTCGTTTCCTTACCTGACGTAAACTCCAGAAGGCAAGCTAAAATCATTGCATTTCTGGATGCAATGAAGTACATCTGGAACACAGGGAGAGACGGTCTGCATGAGAAGAAAATCACAACCGTGCTGAAAAGCAAAATGCCAAGCGAGATGAACTTCATCTTCGCACATCTCATCAGCTGCATGACAGCTAAAACGGGTTCAACTGATCAGGCCTCAAAGCCCCAGACTGCTATGGGGTATGCGCTGATGGATAGGGTCAAAGAACCGAAGCGAGCAGCGAACGTCCCCTATCCTCGATTCCTCAGTGCTCTCTTCGTGCATGCACTTAGGGATAAGTACCCTAAAGAGAGAGACCTGAAGTTGTCCAAGGTCGGCCCTAAGGTACCCGACTTCTAGCCACTCTTTAATGAGGTATGTCTCTCTACTCTGTTACCTCTTCTCCATCCTCCTACTTCTTCTACTTCTGCGGCTACCTCCTCGGCAGTGGTCGTTCCAACCGCTGGTACCCAGGCCGCACCAACCACTCCATCTCGAAAGAGAAAACAATCTGAAACCCCACTTGGCATCCTTAAGACCAAGAAGATTTCTAATGAGCTGTAATAACCAGGTATTTTATCTAAGTTACATTTGGAATTTTATAAGTCGTTATGTTAGTATTTTATGGAGTTAGGAGATAAGGGATAAGTTTTAATTGTTAATTGGAAGTTTGGGGTTAAGTTTTGTTAAAGGAGTAAAGCTTAGGGGCTATTTGGTCTTTTTATAAATATTGTTTCCACAACCGACTTCAACAAGAGAAGTAGATAATGAAGTCTCTCTTTTAGTTTATTTAAAAATATCCAAATATAGTGTATGTGAGTGTGTGTTCGGTGTTGAGAGAAAAAGCAAGAAATCGAAGGAACTAAAAGGGAAGAAGGAATTCAAAGGTTTTCTGCAGAGATTTGAGTACTTAACTGCAGTACATCAAGGTAATTAATCCATACCTTATATGTGTTTTAATTCTCTAAAGTGTTCTTGAGGTTTATAGTTAAGTTCTTGGTGGGTTTTGTTAAAAAGGGGATGTTCTTGGAAATATGAGCTTAAGGTTAGTTTATGTTTATAGTCTTAATCATAACTGCATCTTTATAGCAACATGTATAGAATAAAACTGTAAAAATCTGGGTTTTAGGATGAAACAGTAGACTGATACATTCATCGAAGTCGCAGTAGGCTAATATTCATCTAAGTCGCAGTAGGTTAATATTCATCGAAGTCGCAATGGACGACTGCGACATTCATCGGAGTCGCAATGGTTGGTTGCGACTTGGGTATGAAGTCGCAGTGGTGGATTGCGACTTGGCTTGAAATCGCAGTAGTAGATTGCGACTCCAAGGTGGAATCGCAATAAGGGGTTGCGACTTCGGGTTGCGACTTCAGGGTAAAATCGCAATAAGGGGTTGCGACTTCGGGGTGAAATCGCAATAAGGGGATTGCGACTTCAGGGTGGAATCACAATAGGAGATTGCGATTTGGTACTGTTCATTGCGATTTCAGTTAGGAATTTTGTAAGTTTAAGTATTAAAGGAAATATTTGGTATTTTATCTGATTTCAGATTCTGTGAGGGATCAACACACGTGAATTATCTTGGAAGAGTTTTTGTGATAAACACACGAGGTGAGTTTTTATTTGAAATGTTTTCAAATGGAATACATATATGTGATTAAATGTAATATGGTGCATATAATGTTTATATGAATATTGCATTGTATGAGTACTAGTTGGCCGGGCTTAGGACCGGTGAAAGTTGGCTGTACAAAGGGACAGTGGTGTTGGCTGTATTTAGTATAGCGGAGTAAATTAATTAATTGGCTTGCTACAAATTAATATGGCCAAGGAAAAGAAAGGAGAAAGAGATGGAAAGATTACATGAGTCATAATTGGTATTCTTACGTGAATTATGTGCAAATGTTTTCTTTTAATAACGGGGATTTTTCTCACTAGACCTCAAGGTCTAACCCTCATTTTTGTTTTAAAATATGTATTCCAGGTCATGGAGCAAACAAGAGACAATGATAGGAATTATCATGTTAGCTTTTGTGGATGTTGAATGATTATGAAGATTCCAGTTATAATTAGTAGATGTTATGTATTTTACTTTATTTGAAAAAGTTTGTACTGAAAGACTTAATTGTAGAATTTAAGGGACCATATTTGGATTATGATATGTTATTTTGTGGTGAATTATATGGAACTTGTATGTTGGTGTTAGATCTGAAGTTTTGTCAATAAACCAAGTGTTGAAGATCTGATAAGAAGGTTCAGAAGTTCTGAGAAGAAGAGTCAGAAGTTCTGAGAAGAAGAGTCAGAGATCTGAGAAAGAGAAGTCAGAAGTTCTGAGAAGCGTGATCAGAAGAATGTTCAGAAGTTCTGAACTACCTGTTCAGAACTTATGACGAGTTTCGTTATTTAGTAATGTGTAAACTAATTAGGACACGTGTTATGTTCTTATTAGTCTTTCTTATTTGTACTGTAGCTTTAAGATGTTTGTTGCAGTATAAATAGAGTGGTTAGCACTACGTTGCTAACTGATTGATTTTCCCATATTATTTGTATTCATTCCTTGTAATCTTTGAGGTTATCTCTCTCTTAGATCTGTAATTCTGTGCATCATTGAATACAATTGGGCTTGATCATACAATTTCTCAATTACTTCTTTCTATATTGATTGTAAGAATAGATCCTGCACTTTCAGTTGGGATTAAGGGATGTTACAAATTGTATCAGAGCCTTAGTTTAAGAGATTTAGGTATTAGTATCTGTACCTAGACTTAAACTGCATGCGAAGTAGGAGGTCCTTGTTATTTTAGAACCTTGGGATGATAAATATAAAAAGGTAGAAGGAACCTCATGTAAGGTAATTTCAGATTACACCTGGCCAGTGTAATTATGATCTTACAGGTACATGTTGGAACCATAATACTTTATTATATGGGGTATGTGCTTATGTGTATATTAACCTTGTTTGAATCAACAGAATGGCAAGTGGAACGAGACGAACAAACCGAGAAGGGGAAGGGAATCCGAATATTTCTAATCCAACAGCCGGTGGAAGGGGAAGAGGGGGAGAAAGAGGTAGAGGTAGGTCAGGGGGCAGAGTACAGGGGCGAGGCACATAGTTTGTTACGAGAGACGACCTAGCGATTGAAATGGGAAGACTTCAAACAAATATCCAAGCTATGTTTAACCAGACTCACCATACGGAAACGGAAATACCAGACCCTACCTTTGAAAACGAGGTGCCTATCGCACCTATTGTCACATCATCACCAAGAAAGTGTGATTATAAAATGTTTTTAAGCTGTAAACCACCCACCTATGGAGGGGACAGAGATCCAGTAAAAGCAATGCGATGGCTGAAGGAAGTTGAAGCTGTATTTAAAACAAGTAAATGCGCGGAAGAAGATAAAGTGTTATATGGAACAGCAATGTTGAAAGCAGATGCCTTGTATTGGTGGGAGGCCCTCATTGACTCTGAAGGACCTGATGTGTATTCAACTTTTACTTGGGGCGAATTCTCGAGAGCATTTAAGGAACAGTTTTGCCCGCAAGCCGCAGTTAGACAGTTGGAAGAGGAATTCCTGAGCCTACAGCAAGAAAATTTATCGGTAAGAGACTACACTGCCCGTTTCTTGGAAAAGTCGCGTTTCGGAGAATATTATGTTGCCACAGAAAAGATGAAGATGGAAAGGTATGTATTCGGATTGAACTCAGAGATTAGAAAGTTAGTGACTGCAGCGAGACCTAATACTTTTTCAGAAGCGGTAAATGCTGCGGAAAATGTGGAGCGAGACAATAAGAGGGTTGTTGGGGATAAGAGTGCTGGGAAAAGAAAATCGGAAGAAATGACGTATGATTCAACGGAATACGAAATTCAAAGGTTCGATAGTCACATACCTTTTAGACAAAATGAAAAACTATGTCCAAAATGCAACCGCGTACATCAAGGAAATTGTTATGTTGATCCTAGAAGTTGTTATAAGTGTGGAAGGACGGGACACATCGCTAAGAATTGTCGCGCAAATCGATTCTGTTTTGTTTGCAATTTCCCTGATCATATTCAGTCAGAATGTCCACAGTGGAAAGCACGTCAGGGTAGTACAACAGCGAGATTAACGGAAGTTGAATCGGGAAAGGTACAAGGGTCTGAAGCACCGAGAGTTCAAGGCCGCGTTTTTCAGATGACGGAACAAGAGGTGGAAGAAAGTCCTGATGAGGTTACAGGTATATTTCTATAAACTCTATACGTGCTAAAGTGTTATATGACTTCGGTACGAAGTGGTTCTTGGTATTTTCGTGCTTTTGTTACTTATTTGTGTTAGAGGTATAGATAGAGGCGAAGTGTCTATTCAGGTAGTTTCTATGGCTTTGATTGAGTTCGAGGTAATAGTGGAAGATAAGTATCAGTACCTTTTTGCTTGACCGAATTCCGGGACGGAATTCTTTTAAGGGGGAGATGTTGTAATAACCAGGTATTTTATCTAAGTTACATTTGGAATTTTATAAGTCGTTATGTTAGTATTTTATGGAGTTAGGAGATAAGGGATAAGTTTTAATTGTTAATTGGAAGTTTGGGGTTAAGTTTTGTTAAAGGAGTAAAGCTTAGGGGCTATTTGGTCTTTTTATAAATATTGTTTCCACAACCGACTTCAACAAGAGAAGTAGATAATGAAGTCTCTCTTTTAGTTTATTTAAAAATATCCAAATATAGTGTATGTGAGTGTGTGTTCAGTGTTGAGAGAAAAAGCAAGAAATCGAAGGAACTAAAAGGGAAGAAGGAATTCAAAGGTTTTCTGCAGAGATTTGAGTACTTAACTGCAGTACATCAAGGTAATTAATCCATACCTTATATGTGTTTTAATTCTCTAAAGTGTTCTTGAGGTTTATAGTTAAGTTCTTGGTGGGTTTTGTTAAAAAGGGGATGTTCTTGGAAATCTGAGCTTAAGGTTAGTTTATGTTTATAGTCTTAATCATAACTGCATCTTTATAGCAACATGTATAGAATAAAACTGTAAAAATCTGGGTTTTAGGATGAAACAGTAGACTGAGACATTCATCGAAGACGCAGTAGGCTAATATTCATCTAAGTCGAAGTAGGTTAATATTCATCGAAGTCGCAATGGACGACTGCGACATTCATCGGAGTCGCAATAGTTGGTTGCGACTTGGGTATGAAGTCGCAGTGGTGGATTGCGACTTGGCTTGAAATCGCAGTAGTAGATTGCGACTCCAAGGTGGAATCGCAATAGTGGGTTGCGACTCCAAGGTGGAATCGCAATAGTGGGTTGCGACTCCAAGGTGGAATCGCAATAAGGGGTTGCGACTTCGGGTTGCGACTTCGGGGTAAAATCGCAATAAGGGGTTGCGACTTCGGGGTGAAATCGCAATAAGGGGATTGCGACTTCAGGGTGGAATCGCAATAGGAGATTGCGATTTGGTACTGTTCATTGCGATTTCAGTTGGGAATTTTGTAAGTTTAAGTATTAAAGGAAATATTTGGTATTTTATCTGATTTCAGATTCTGTGAGGGATCAACACACGTGAATTATCTTGGAAGAGTTTTTGTGATAAACACACGAGGTGAGTTTTTATTTGAAATGTTTTCAAATGGAATACATATATGTGATTAAATGTAATATGGTGCATATAATGTTTATATGAATATTGCATTGTATGAGTACTAGTTGGCCGGGCTTAGGACCGGTGAAAGTTGGCTGTACAAAGGGACAGTGGTGTTGGCTGTATTTAGTACAGCGGATTAAATTAATTAATTGGCTTGCTACCAATTAATATGGCCAAGGAAAAGAAAGGAGAAAGAGATGGAAAGATTACATGAGTCATAATTGGTATTCTTACGTGAATTATGTGCAAATGTTTTCTTTTACTAACGGGGATTTTCTCACTAGACCTCAAGGTCTAACCCTCATTTTTGTTTTAAAATATGTATTCCAGGTCATGGAGCAAACAAGAGACAATGATAGGAATTATCATGTTAGCTTTTGTGGATGTTGAATGATTATGAAGATTCCAGTTATAATTAGTAGATGTTATGTATTTTACTTTATTTGAAAAAGTTTGTACTGAAAGACTTAATTGTAGAATTTAAGGGACCATATTTGGATTATGATATGTTATTTTGTGGTGAATTATATGGAACTTGTATGTTGGGATTAAGGGATGTTACATGAGCAACCCCCCAAGTCTTCCCAGACTGAAGACTCTACGTCTGCCTCTCTACAGAAGACGCTGGATGGTTTCGTGGCACGCTCTGCCACATCCGCCGAACCAACCTCTTCCATACCCACTTCAGTGCCTTAAGACACTGATGTTATCCTGGATCAGGACCCCCCTTCCTCAGCACCTCTAAGTGCTGCTGAAATATTCTTCAGCGGATCCAATGCTGAATCTGCTACCCACACCTTATTTTCAACCTTTGTTCCTCCGTCATCTTTTTTGGTCACTCCACCTCAATTTCTCACTTTCTCTACAACAAATGTCAACCATTTGGAAGACACTCATGCCGCTGAACTACAAGGAATACTGGAACAAAATAAAGGACCTGAAGGCGCTCCCAGTCATTGAACACTGGAAGATGACATGGAAGACGCGTCCGGCTACCGTGACTTCAACACGTTTTCCAACCTGCCTCCAGGTAACCTAAACACTCCTCTCTCTGAACCCCCAACTTCTGAGCTTCCCTTTGTTCATAAGTTTCTCTATGTTACACGTCCTAATTTGAGGACAATCAACAACTCCCTCACGGATTTATCCACGAAGGTGGAATCTCTCACTACTACTCTCTCCACAAACTCCTCAGCGGTTACAGACGCTGGGGAGGCTCTAAAGAAGCTCACCACTGAGGTGAAAGACATGGCATCCAACGCTGACTTGCAAAAGTTGGAAGGTATCTTCTCTACTATGGCTATAACTCACACTAACAACTCTACCTCCATCAACACCTTGAATGCCACCAACAACACTCTCTCCAATAACTGCACCACCCTGTCCAGCAAAGTCACATCGCTGAAGACAGTGGTTGGCAATCTTCAGGGAGAGGTGTCATCACTGAAGACGGAGGTGGGCCCTCTTACCCAATCAGTGGGTACTTCAAATAATTTACTCCAACAGATTTTGGAGCGCCTGAATGCTCCAACCGTTCCGCTATCCCACTTTTCTTAGGATGACCGGAAAAAGCTGGAAAAGGTGGTGGAACACGCTCAGAACACCAACCCTGCAGCGTCTAGCCTTGAAGACAGACTCGCAGCGGTTGAACGTCATTTAGGTTCCCCTGCCAAGAAGACAGAGAGCCTAGACACTTTGCTGCTGCAGTTACCGTTGATGCCTCCCCTCTTCAACATGTGGAAGAGGGGGAGAAGACTCTAGAAGACCTTCCCCATGTTTCTGAGGGGGAGGGTATTTTTACTGAAAATGCTGCTAAACCTCAGGGAGATGAAAACCCTGAGGAAACCGAATTCTCCCAACACGTAACTTCTGAGCGGGAGAATGTCGAAGAACATGCTGACTCTCCAGTGCATATTGAATCTGAAGAAGAAGCTGAAGAAGAAGAAGACGATGAAGATCTTGATCTTCATGATGACGAACCCTCATCGTCACCCAAAGATGATGATGATGACGATGATGATGATGATGTCGACTTCTCCCTCCAGCCCAAGACTAAGAAGACCCCTGCTCTAAAAAGGGTAGTTATCAAAGAATAAGGGGAGGGGACCAGAACCAAACCTGCAACTACTGAAGCTGACAAAGGCAAAACCAAAGGCCTTGCAACGATGGATAACATGACTATTCTCTTCAGCAAGCCACTTTGTCAGGTAACTTATTTATTCTTCCCTTACACTGCATCCCTCCTCTATCCCTTCTCCACCTCAGTTCTACTGTCCATAAAGCCTCTATACACTTAACCTCATTCTTTCTCTATCTCTTCTCCCAAATGATCTTACCTGTGTGATCGTTTTGTTTCAGCTAGTCCTCTCCCCTGCTAGAGGGTCAAGCTGAAGCTCCTGCTACAACTACAATAATCCTAGCCCCGAGTGCTGATGAAATAATCTCGGTCCTAAATGTCGATGGGACTGATGATTCTTTTGAAGAAGAAGAAGAAGAAGAACTGCTCTCTGACAAGAAAAGACCTTCCTTTGTTCCTCAAAAGCCATGTGAAGAAGAAATGAAAAAGAGAGCAGATATGATTCAAAAGCTTGAGGATCAACGCATTGTTCCTACTCATCTCAACATCCTATCAAAAGGGGAAATCGTTTAATCCCTTAGAGCTGAGAAACTCTTCGCTGAATGAAAGAAGGCTAAAGAAAAAGATAAAGAATATGCCTTAGAACTTGCTCATCAATCTGTTGTTGATCCAGCCCTGAAGAAATTTCTTGTTGTTGTTCAAAAGAAACTAATAAAGGATGCACAGAAGATCCACCAGGAAAAGACCAAAGTCAGTGACACCACACTGGACTGGTGCAAGAAGATGTGCCACTATAGACAACATAGATCATGGATAAGTGTTGTAAACGTAAAAGGGAGATATGCTATGAAAAATACTAAAAAGGTACCGATTGTTTGTGTCCAAGTAGTCAGAGAAAGCGGCTACTTCAGAACTTGCTACATGTCAGACCTGGACAAATTTGGTTTCCCTGAATGGTTGGAAATGAGAATAGCAATTCAGCGATCCCGCTCAACTTTCAAGACCTATGTTGAACAAGCCATAAACAGGCTGATCGACTTGGTAACCTCAGCGGTTGATATTCCTACACCACCAATTCAAAAGAAACGAGCAGCTCCAAAGAAGTAGAAGACTCCTTCCTGTCCAGGCCCGACAATTAGAAACGAAACAGGGATTAATTTCTCTCATGAAGCAGTTCTTGGCCCCAACCCCGATCTCTCCGGACTCGACATATCTCTACCTCCCGCTGAAAATTTCGTCCCTGGTAAGGTTTTCAGTGCTCATTTTGGCATTTTCTTCTATGACTTCAATGGTCGCGAATGCTTTCAACGCATCTCTGAGTTATACAAAACTCCAATCGAACAACTCAGAGATTTACTCTACTAGTGCGAATACAAACGCAGTCTACTTGGATCACTCCTAAAACCCCACATCTACCGCGAAGCCAAGAAAAGAAGGGAACAGAGAGTCACAGTCCCTGATTGGATTATTCCAAAGACTGATACTCTTGATGAACTCGTCAAGAAAGAACTTGAGTAGCTGATAAGATTTCTTTTGTAATTCTTCTATCTTTATCATCTTGTAAACTTTTTGTACTTGTAATTATTATTCGTTGTACTTGTAATTTTCCCACTTCCCTCTATAATCTATACGAAGTTAAATGAAAATTTTGAGTGAATGTACTTTACTCCATCAGTACTTAAAAAGATCCCCGAAAACAGTAAATGGGACAAATATTTTATGAGTCCTTTTTAACCTTATGTTTTCTTACTTAGCAATTTTCTTTTATTGCTATGTCATCATCAAATAGGGGGAGATTGTTGAACTAAACCCTCACTGATTTGATAATGACTCTGAGAAACACTTAGTGAAAATTGTAAGTAGATAATATGTATTAGAGTTTCACTATCGCTGATAAGTATTAAGTCTGTTCAGTACCGCTGATAGGAAACTCACGTTCATTAATTTATGCATTCAGCGAACACTGTTCATCAGTGAGCCCTGAGACTGTTCAGTCTTACTGATGATCGCTGATAGTTTAAGTTATTTACTTATGATCCCTGAAGACAAGATTCACGTCAACAATGTTCTATGCTGAAGTCGAAGATCAAGCCAAAGAACCAGCGACAAAGTCTACTAATGAACTGATACGGATATCAGCGAAGCCAAGACCTGTCCACTCAACGTGAAGTTTCAAGTAGAAGACTTTAGCGAACACTGAACTTTATCATTCGCTGATAAAGAATCATTCAGCGAACTTGTCCACTCAACCCCCCCCCCCTTCTACAAACTTGTATAACCCCTTTGGGACCAATATACCATCTGAGTACTTAGCCAATTCACTGATTCGTATGAATATCTTCTCCCCTCTATCATTTCTGAATACAATTTCAAACTCAGGTTCATCAATCACAGCATATAAAGGCATTCTCATCAATCCTGCCATCTCTTGATTAGGCCTTATCAGATTCACCATCGGTTGATCACTTTTTACAGCCATCTGAAAGTCATGACATTGAGTGTATAGAATGTGCCTTCTCAAAAATCTCTATATGGCATTCAGTGCTAGAATCACATTCTCTTTTATGATCTGAAGATCTCTGAAATAATGGTACATGGTTTCAAAGTCTTCAATGGTTAAGTGACAAAAGTCAGCTTCAGTGAATGAATAATCTCTTGAATCTTGCCTCTGAACAACGAAGGCTAGATACCACATCTTATAGAACAAATTTGTTGTTACCTCCTTGATAGTCACAATGAGCTTCTTACTCTTCACAAATCTTTCTTTTTGACACTTTGCCCTTAGAAAATAGATGTACTCAAACTTGTAATCCTCCGACTGATCATTAATCCCCAACACGGCATAGGGATTCAACCTTCTGATTCGATGAACAAATAGCCTACTTTCAGACTCCTCCGGGAAAGGTGTTCTCAAGTATAAAGTTCTTTGCCTCTGTTCCACTTCAGATAACCTTTTGTTTCAGGAAGAAGAAGGACCTGGTTGGTCAGACGTGGAAGGATTGGAATGACCAGCTTCATCATGTAAAGGATTGACAGGTGATAACGCCACTTTTTGGCGTTATTTTCGGTCCTAAAACCAATGAGATTGGCTTGTATTTAAGCAAAGAAGCTAGTGGAATGTGCAGGTTAATTAAAAGACAGTAACCATCAAGAAAAGAAGCTAAAAAGAGCCCAAAACGAGTCCAAAACGAAGCCTAACGAAGCCCGATATCCAAGCCCAAGACCCGCGCCCGAACCAGGACCCGAACCGCAAACCAGAAACCGACCCAGAAGTCTTCTGGAAAGCGCGCGACTTTCCACGCGACTTGCAAGTCGTGTGGAAGGTCGCCTAACCCTCTGTTTCGTTTTTAAAGTTAGTTTTTCCAGGTTTTAGGTCATTATTCAGCACACGACGAACGGCAGCAGTTGAGTGGCGATTTTCAGAGGTTTTTCGGAGCTTTTGGAGCCACGAGAGAGGATCAATCGAAGAGGAAGTCACGACGCGACGCGTATTAGAGCCAGGAGAAGGGAGTTTATTACTACATCTTTCACGTTCACGTTTATCATGTTTACATACAGTTTTCATCCCCTTTTCTTGCGATTTTGTCCCCCAACATCATGAACTAATCTTTAGATGTTGGGGGTTGGAATGAATTCGATTTAAGTGTACAAACATGTGATTAGTGACTTTTATCAGTTTTTCCTATCTTAATGAAGCATGTGATGTGGTTGTTAATGCTTTTGTGAGTCTAGCTAGCTTTCAATTGTTTTGTTGTTTTCAATTAAGTTCGAGTGAATTAATTGTTAACTAGAACTAGGAATCGCATGCCTAAGGTGAGAAAGGGGATAGAGATATTCCTAGTAAGCCTTAGTCCCGTTAAAATCTTGAGCTTAATGTATTTTGAATTCCATAGGTGAGATCGAGAGATAAACTTGTGCTTTTCAAGATAAAACCCGTAGTTGCTCGAAAGAGAACAACGGTGATTTTTACAAGATTGGGTATTCATTATACGGAATAACCGGTAACTGTTTTGAGTCAAGTATTTGTTTGTGTAAGTCTTAGGATTTCCAACCCTCAACTGTTTCCTCTATTAAAGTTTCTTAAGCTGTCTACCATCTTGTGTTGATTTATTTTATTTGCATTTGATTTGTTAATACCAACCACTCAAATTGCGACCGTTCAGTTAATAGTTTTTATAGTAATTGTGCTACTTAGTTCCTAGTTCATGTGGATTCGATACTCGTACTTCCGTACGTATTACTTGATTCTGACACCGTACACTTGCGGTTAGATTTAGGGGGTGATACCCGCCTATCATGTTTTTGGCGTCGTTGCCGGGGAACTAGTTGCAACTGATAGCACTACCAGCTATTAGCGCTATTAGATTGAACATTTTTTTCTTTTTTTTATTTCTGTTATTTTATTTTATCACCTTCTATTTATGGATTTTGATAAACTACAAGTTCCTAAACCAAAAATCCAAGAAATTGTTGAAGTTTTTGTGAGACGTGCTAGTTCTATAACAAGTTCAGATAGTAATATTGAATCTTGAATCCAAAAGGGGAGATTGTTAGAGCATTATTGTATTCAAGATTTATTGTAAAGTCTTGTAATTAGTCAAAGCTTGTAAAGTCAAATGTAAAAGTCAAAGTCATGAAAAGTCAAAGTAGATTAGATTTAATGCTTTGTAATCCTAAGTATAAATAGGTGTAAGTCCAGGATTCACTCTTACAATCAAATATGAACAATTAAGATCGTATTCACAGCAACTGGTCATATGATTTATTAACAATCTGTGAATTACAAGATATTACAATGAATTTCTCTCTAAATGGATTCACCAAAGATTATATCAAAGATTTGTTAGCAAACTGTTGCTAACACTATATATACTGTAGAGAAAAGCTAAAGCTACAGTACATATGAGAAACAGACTAATAGAACAATTACACGTGTCCTAATTAGTAACTGAATATAACAGAGAATATCCCAAGATATGAATTCTGAACATACTTCTGAATAAGCGCTTCAGAACATTTGTCTTCATAGTCAGAAGTTCTGAGTCTCCTACTCAGAACTCTGAACCTTCTAGTCAGAATCCAACACTTAGAATCTTTTTGAGATTTCTCACTCAGAACTTCTGAGTCTTCAACTCAGAACTTCTGAGTCTGCTGAGTCTTCTTTAGTCTTCTTACTCAGAACTCAACACTTGTGTTTTTGACAAAACTCTAGACCTAACAATCTCCCCCTTTTTGTCAAACACACTTGTACTATTCATCATCAAATTCTTAGAGCATGAACAATCTTCAGAAGGAGCTCTTCTGAATGCTTTGACAACTTTTGCTCAGAATTCTGAATAATCTGAGTTAACAACTTCTGGTCAGTCTTTAATCAGCAGCAGCAAAATCTTTAGCTTTTCTCCCCCTAAAGTTTTGGAAAGCAAAATCATCTTCAAAATCTTTAGCTTTTCTCCCCCTTGTTTTTCAAAACTTTAGCGATGCTTTTTCTTCGAATGAAGTCTATGCTTTTTCTCCTCCTTAATGAATAACCTTGCTCCCCCTCAAAATAAGAATTATGGAGCAATTTGTTTTCTCCCCCTGAAAGTATGCATATATTTCATTAAAATTATTCATTTCAAATATAGTGCTTTAATGAAACATTTATGCAAGGAAAATAAGATTCACTGAACTATATTTGATAACTACTAACATTTGATCATCTGAAAATTTTACAAAAGAAATCCAACTTAATGAAATTTAACAGTTTTTTTCAATCAAATGAAATCAAATGCATGTGTTTGGATTCAAATACAGGTCATCATTGCATATCAAGTTAAAAGTGTTCAGTTTCAATCCCTTTATTAAATCTATTTGGCGTGCTTAGCATGCGAAATATGATTAGCTTCATGCATATGCAATTCAAAAACATATAAGAATACTTTGCTCTACTCACACTATTTGTCCAAAATCAGGATTTTCACAAATTTACAGGTTTATTGTGACTTTGTATTTTCCCAAAGTTTCAAGAGATGTGTGCTCATTGGCATCTTTTCTTTTGTGCTCATTGACATCTTTTAATTTTGTGCACATTGGCATCTTTTAATCAAAAAGTTTAGTAAGAATAAGATACATCGTTAAACATGACTTTCTATCTGGTTCTATTGCAGGATTTGGGTCAGCATATCCCAGACCAGTTGGTCTTAGGTGCTAGGTGACAAGCACCCCATGGAACTTAATTTCCCAAACCAGAAAGGCCACATCGATATATCTTAAACCCATTTGTACCAGTAGAACATGGCTTTCTATCTGGTTCTATTGCAGGATTTGGGTCAGCCGATCCCAGATCAGTTGATCTTAGGGACTAGGTGACAAGCACCCCTTAGGACTTACTCTCCCAAACCAGAAAGGCCATAGGTACAAACTTTCAAACAAAATGATTTTATATATATTTATATTTCATCTCAATCACTTGGTACTAAAACGTAATACTTCCCCCATATTTTTGTTTCCATCCAACATTCTGACATTTAGGCTTTTTGAACATTATATTCTATATAAGTCTAAATTTACATAACATTGAGCATTCAGTATAATTTCATTCATGTTTTGCTTACCTTTTGATTTATTTCAGAAGTGAAAGTTGAAACAAATATAGCTCAGATAATACAACATACTTGTAAAATCACTCTTTGACACACATTTTATTCATTGAATGAAAATTAAAAAAAAATCATATCATTGAATTAAATTTGATAAGATTCAAGCATTCAAAGCAATAGGAATAAACATAATGCAATGTTACCTTTTACCACTTGTTCCTTGAAACATAAAAATATGACAGTTAAGGATATCACCTGAGAAATATGAGTTCTAAACTGATTTGTTTAGAAGTCTTAGTCTCTGAAGTACGGGTCCTGTACTGAATTATTCAGAAGCCATAGTCATTTAAGTACGGGTTTTGAACTGATATGTTCAAAAACCTAAAACGTTGAATCACGGGTTTTGAACATTATCTTGAAACAATCAGATCAAATTTTGAGTCAATACTTCCTCTGAAATCAAGATAATCCTGCAAAATCAAGAGATTTTGGTAATCATCTACGATGATTCCTCATTAGTTATCAAAAAAAATTCTGAGTAGTAGAGTCAGAATTCTGATTAGAAGAGTCAGAATTCTGAGTAACTTGCTCAAAATTCTAAGTATCAGAGTCAGAATTCTGATTAGTTGAGTCAGAATTCTGAGTAGTAGAGTCAGAACTTCGGAGTAATAGTGTCAGAACTTCTGAGTAACAGAGTCAGAATTCCGATAAAACTATCCAGAGAAAATGCCTTAGAAAAATGTTTGGATTTTGTGATTTTTGAACATTCTGAACTTCAAATCACCATAACTTGCTCAAAAATCAGAATTTTTCAACCAAAATTTGCAGGGTTGCTTAAAATGTGATTCTGAACACATTCTCTGGAAATGTTTTCTACGAAAAACACTCACATCTATGAGTTCGATAACCTCATAGCAAACAGAACTTTTTCAAAAAAATCTTCAAGATCAACAAATTGATCTATATGAATCAGAAATCCATAATTACATTCGGATCGAGTTTTGGACTGAATTATCCAAAAGTCAAAATTCTCAATTTAAGCACAGCATCGGTTTTAAGTCATGTGTCAGTATTATCATTCAGCTCTACACATGAATAACCTGCAAAACAGATTAAGTTGACTTTCGTACCCATATGAACTTGGGTCCAGGTTTGTTAGGTGCAGTAGCATATGCAGATGTTCTATAAGAACCATACCAGTGCTGAATAAAATTATTGTTCACAAAATCATTAGTCCCACAATATGAACAACAAAGTTTCTTTTGTGCAACTCTGACTAATTGATTTACAGAATAAATCACATCAGGTTTAACAAAAGATTTTCTTTGAAATGTATTGTTCTTCTTGACATTTGAATTAGGAACTTTTGATTTTGGCACTTCTTTCTTAGAATTTGTTCCTTTAACTCTCCATTCCATCTTAACTCTTTTGAAGATGAGATTATCTTTAGGCTTAGAAGAAGTATTCACTTTAGGCACATCCGAATTATTATCTAATTTATCAAACAGAGAATTATAGAAAAGATTCGAAGGATGAATCTGATCCTTTGAGAAATCATTTGATCTTTTTAATTCTTTTAAAGAAATGTTTTTAAAAATTGAACTTGAAGTTCTTTTAAATGAACATTCAGAGTTAGTTGAGTTTACAAGAGGAGTCTGATCAATTGTATCAGGACTTGCTTGTTTTGAAACACCAACTTTAAAAATAATATCTTCAAGTTCTTTCACCTTGTTGATTAAAACATTATTTTCTTTAAAAATCAAATCATATTTCTTTTGAAGATCAGATTTTACCATTTGCTCCTTCATAATATCTGTTGATAAACCAGATAATTTCTTTGTTAGCTTCTTTATCTCATTTTGAAAAATCTTTCGTTCATCTAAAAAATTATCTTTTATGCATTTTTCTTTAAAATCATTTACCTTCTTCTTTTCAGTTTCTTTACTTCCATCTTCTAACTCTTTCTCCAACTCATTGATTTTCACAGAAAACTCATTTAACATTTCAGTTTTCTTTTTCTCAAAACCATTCTTTTCTTTTTGAAAAACATTTTTCTTGCATTCAAACTCTTTTCTTTCTTTTGCAAGAATTTTCTCCAAATCAGAATTTTTCATAGATAATTCAACAGACTTTGTTTCAAAACCTTTCCTCTCAGTTTGAAAGTCTCTTCTCTCTTTCTCAAATTTCACTCTTTCAAGTATAAGAACTTGTTCAAAATCATAGATCTGTTTTAAGAGTTGACATTTTTTCATTTCACATGATTTGATTCTATTTTCAGACTCTGTCAACATCTTTCTTCTAAAATTGCCTTTCTCTTTCAAATCAACATTCTCTTTTTCTAACAACTTTATGTTTTCTTGAACCTTTTCAAAATCCTTTAGAAAATCAGATTTCTCTTTTTGCAAAATCTTTATAACTTTTGTATTTTCATCTTGTTTTGCTTGAAGATTAGCAATCTTGCTTAAATGAGCAATCTCAGTTTTTGTTTCAGAAATTGTTTCTTTTGCTTTTACAGGACTTAATTTTTTAAATTGTCTGAACTGGTTATAGAACTTGCAGGTCTCACAAAAACTTCAATAATCTCAGGCATGATGAAATGACAAATTCGAATATCAACTATGAATTATGATCAAAAATGAGAATCAACACAAATCTAAAACATGCAAGAATTAATCAAATCTGTCACATGCATTTCATCAAACAGTTAGAGTACATGAATTAATGAAATCTTCTTTTCAACAAAAAATTTGAATACTAATCAACATGCAGCAGATATAATCACTTTGGTCCAGAAACCAATCAAGAATTTCGAAAACATACCTGTGATCTCTGTTTAATTTCGAGAAATAATCAGCATAGAGAGAAAATCTTTGGATGACTTGATTGTAAGATATCGATTCAACAGAAAGACAAATTCAAATTTCTTGAATCAATGATAGAAACGAATTCAAGAATTGTTAGGAATTCAAGAATTGTTAGCAGCAGCGGAATCAATTGTCGAATTGATCAAGAAACTTCAAGAACGCGATCAAACACACTCTTGGACGAATTTGTTTGTTGATTGGCTCTGATACCAATTGTAAGTCCAGGATTCACTCTTACAATCAAATATGAACAATTAAGATCGTATTCACAGCAACTGGTCATATGATTTATTAACAATCTGTGAATTACAATATATTACAATGAATTTCTCTCTAAATGGATTCACCAAAGATTATATCAAAGATTTGTTAGCAAACTGTTGCTAACACTATATATACTGTAGAGAAAAGCTAAAGCTACAGTACATATGAGAAACAGACTAATAGAACAATTACACGTGTCCTAATTAGTAACTGAATATAACAGAGAATATCCCAAGATATGAATTCTGAACATACTTCTGAATAAGCGCTTCAGAACATTTGTCTTCATAGTCAGAAGTTCTGAGTCTCCTACTCAGAACTCTGAACCTTCTAGTCAGAATCCAACACTTAGAATCTTTTTGAGATTTCTCACTCAGAACTTCTGAGTCTTCAACACAGAACTTCTGAGTCTTATTTAGTCTTCTTACTCAGAACTCAACACTTGTGTTTTTGACAAAACTCTAGACCTAACAATAGGATTAGTTAGCTTAGATGGTAAGTTTGTAAGCAAGTCTCAAGCAAGTCAAAAGAAAGCAATTCATTAGTGTTCTTAATAGTAATATTCTAGAGAGAGAAGTGAGAGCATTCTAGAGAGAGAAAGTGCATAATTCCTATGTAAATCTCTATTATGTTCAAGATCAATGGATGATTTGATGATTACCTAATAGAAACTGGTTTATCATTTGGTATCAGAGCTAAACAGGAGATTCAAGCAGATCAAGATCCAAATTGAAGAATTTTTACACTGTTCATACAGAATTCGAACCATGCATGCTTTACTATTCATCTGATCACTTTTTATTCAGACTTTGATTTTTGATTTCTTGGATCAATTCTTGGCATCACTGAACTCGGAATTGAAATCTGAACAACATTAACTCTTGGATTATCATCAAATTCTGCACAAAATCATCAGATTTGATCATTTCTTTGAAACTTTGTTAGAAAACCCCAATTCAATGTTTTGGACTTTAATTCGATTAAACTGATCGAATTAGAAATTGTGATTAACTGAGAAAGTGTGTGGATTTTGATTTCGAGCAAACCAGTACAAATTTCGTGTTAATTGATCAAGAATTGAGAAAGTTATGGCTGAATCTGTGTTTTTCAAGTTCGAAGTGAATAATTCGGATTATTCTTGGTGAATTCGGATCATTCATACAGAATTCGGATTATTCAAAGGAATTCGGAGTGTTCTTAATTTTTACAAGTCTTGAATTCGAACCCTTCTGCATTCGAATTGATTGAATTCGAACCTTTCTGAATTCGAATTGATTGAATTCGAACCCTTCTGCATTCGAATTCCTCCTTCAGCATCCGAATTGATTGAATTCAAATACTTCTTCATTCGAATTCATTGATTTCGAATCCTTATACATCCGAATTCATTGATTTCGGAACCAACTACATCCGAATTCATTGATTTCGAATCCTTATTCATCCGAAATTTAAAATAAAAAAAAATCTTTTTGAGAAAAATTTTTATTCCGAAATTTTTCTATAGTGTATTTCATACACTGTAAGAACTTTTAAAAAAAATTATATAAATTTTTTTGTATAGTGTATTTTCATACACTTTCTGCTTGATCTTCTAAACGATCATTTTCTAGCAATATTAAATATGGGTTTGAAGCAAATTATTATAACAGAAATACCTTCAACTCCACAAGTTTCTGTTAAACCAAATAATGAAAGTTTGAAACAATATATTGCTAAAGATGTTGCTTCAAGTCCTTCATTTTCTGATTTAAATAAAGCATTGGAGGAAGAAAATGTTGATCTAAAGAGACAGATTTTAGACTTTTCTTCTTCAAATGCTAAACTTACTAAAAGAATTACTGATCTTGAAATATATATTGCAGGTCTTGAAACAAAGAAAGACAAAGACAACTCAAGTCTGCACGATCAAATCGAGAAACTTCAAGAGAAAGTAACAACACTTCAAAAAGAAAATGCTGATCTGAAGAGCATTGAAGACAAGAGAGAGAAGATTCTTAAAGAAAAGGAAGTAATTGAACTTAATTGTATAAAACTTTCAAAACAAGTTTCTGACTTTGAGAAAGTTTTATTTTTTGAAAAAGAGAAGCTCGAAAAAGAAAGAGCTATTTTTGACACTAAACGAAAATCATTTGAGATCAAAAGTTCTGAACTTTCCGTGAAAATCTCTGAACTAGAAAAGATTTTGGAAAAAGAAAGGAAAGATTTCACGGAAAAGAAAAATCTATTTGAAAAGGAAAGTAAAACCCTTAAAAAGAAAAATATGGAAATTTTCAAAGAGATTACTGATAAAAGAAAGTTTTTGGAAAAAGATTTTGAATCGGAACGCGAATATTTTGAAGATACGATTCTTAATCTTACCAAAAGATTATCTGGTTTATCAGCTGATATTATGAAGGATAAATTGATAAAATCTGATCTCCAAAAGAAATTTGATCTAATTTCTAAAGAGAAAAATGTTTTGATAAACAAAGTCAAAGAACTTGAAGACGTCATTTTTAAATTTGATGTCTCAAAGCAGACCAGTCATAATTCTATCTTTCAAAATCCATTTGTTAATACAAATGATTCTGAATGCTCTTTCAAAACTGCTTCAAGTTCAAGTTTTAAAAACATTTCTTCTAAACAATTTAATAGATCAACTGATTTCTCAAAAGATCAGATCCGTTCAACAAATCTCTTCTATAATCCTTTGATTGATAAATCAGATAACAAACCAAAAGTGCCTAAAGTTAATACTTCCAAACCTGAAGAAGTTCAAGTCTTCAAAAAGGTGAAGATGGAATGGAGAGTCAAAGGCACAACAGTTTAAAAGAAAGATATGCCAAAATAATTTCCCTCTACATCAAATGCCAAGAAGAACAATGCGCCGATAGGTAAATCTGTTGTTCAACCTAATCCTATTCATTCTGTAAATCATCTAATTAGGTTGGCACATAAGAAAATTTGTTGTTCCTACTGTGGTTCAAATGATTTTGTGCATAAAAATCATACTTCTTTTTGGTACGGTACTTACAGTATTCCTTCAAAGAAATCTACACCTAACCCACTAGGACCCAAGTGCCATTGGGTACCAAAATCTACTTAATCTGTTTTTACAGATTTAGAAGCAAAGCGTTGAACTCTTGGAAGAAGATTACTTGTACCATTAAGGGGGAGTAAAGAGACATTGGCTTTTGAACATATCAGTTCAAAACCCGTACTTCAAAGACTAAGACTTCTAAACAAATCAGTTTAGAACTCACACTTCTCAGGTGATATCTTTAACTGTTACATCTTTCTGTTTCAAGGAACGTGGTAAAAGGTAACATTGGATTATATTTTGTTTCTACCACTTTGAAAACTTGAATCTTTACAAATTTAATTCAATGAGATAAAATTTTCAATTTTCATTCAATGAATTAAATGTGTGCTAAAAGATGATTTTACAAGTATTTTTGTATTATCTGAGTTAGATTTGTTTCAACTTTCACCTCTGAAATAAATCGAAAGGTCAGCAAAACATGAATGAAATTATGCTGAATGCTCAAAGTTATGTGAATCTGGACTTATATAGAATATAATGCTCAAAAAGCCTATATGTCAGAATGATGGATGGAAATGAAAATATGGGAAAAGCACTATGTTTTAGAACCAAGTGATTGAGATAAAATTGTTGCACTATCATTTAGTTTGAAAGTTTGTGCCTGTGGCCTTTCTGGTTTGGGAGAGTAAGTCCTAAGGGGTGCTCGACACCTAGTCCCTAAGATAAACTGGTCTGGGATCGGCTGACCCAAATCCTGCAATAGAACCAGATAGAAAGCCATGTTCTACTGGTACAAATGGGTTTAAGATATATCGATGTGGCCTTTCTGGTTTGGGAAATTAAGTTCTAAGGTCTAAGGTGTGCTCGTCACCTAGCACCTAAGGCCAACTGGTCTGGGATATGCTGACCCAAATCCTGCTATAGAACCAGATAGAAAGTCATGTTTAACGGCGTATCTTATTCTTACTAAACTTTTTGATCAAAAGATGCCAATGAGCACAAAATCAAAGGATGCCAATGAGCACAAAATCAAAAGATGCCAATGAGCACAAAAATCAAAAGATGCCAATGAGCACAAAATCAAAAGATGCCAATGAGCACACATCTCTTGAAACTTGGGAAAATACAAAGTCGCGATAAACCCGTAAATTTATGAAATTCTGATTTTGGACAAATAGTGTGAGTAGAGAAAGTATTCTTATATGTTTTAGAATTGCATACGCTTGATGATAATCATATTTCGCATGCTAGCACACCAAATAGATTTAATAAAGGGGTTGAAACTGAACGTTTGTAACTTGATATGCATTGATGTCTTGTTTTTGAATCCAAACACAT
Organism: Saussurea involucrata; assembly: GCA_033807775.1. Lineage (NCBI taxonomy): Eukaryota > Viridiplantae > Streptophyta > Magnoliopsida > Asterales > Asteraceae > Saussurea > Saussurea involucrata. Next base: position 97,811,630 of record CM066319.1, read on the forward strand.
GCATTTGATTTCATTTGATTGAAATATTGTTAAATTTCATTAAGTTGAATTTCTTTTGTAAAGCTTTCAAATGATCAAATGTTAGTAGTTATAAAATGAAGTTCAATGAATTTTATTTTCCTTGTGTAAATTTGTTTTAAAATTTGTGCTACAATTTCAAATACTGTACGTTATTGAAATATATGCATACTTTCAGGGGGAGAAAACAAATTGCTCCAGAATTCTTATTTTGAGGGGGAGCAAGGTTATCCACTAAGGAGGAGATTGTTAGTAATACTAAGAGACGCGACTGAAATTGAAGAAGGTTTTCGATGATAATAATGCTCACTTTAATTGAAAAAGGGGGAGAAATGTTTAATTCAATTTCATGTCAAAGAGCTTTCAAGTCAAATATACTTCAAGTCAAAGATTCGTGAACAAAGACTGAAGATCAGGGGAAGAAGGATCATGTGAAGTCCAAATGTTGCTTAATTTGGTTATCTTAGTTCTGAGTGGTTCTCGGAATGCGCTTACACCTAAAAGTTCAACAATGTGGATGGTTTCACATCTTTCTGATCCAAACTCTAATTGTTTCTGATTCATCTTGTTTCGAATTGATGGTTTTATACAAAGATCTGAAATTCATGTTCAAGACTTGAAGACAATCTGTTGAAGATTGTATTGAAGAAGGTTGCCTTTTCAAAGAGAAAGACAAAGACTTTTCATGTTTGACGGAAGATTCTTCAAAGCTGAGTTCTTAATGAATGTCAAAGCATATAGTTCGCCGTGAACTAATGAAGATAAAGATGTTTGAAGATTATCTTAGCTTCAAAGTTTAAAGTGATCAAAGTTAAAGTTTTGAAGATCAAGAGCTGAATACTGCTGTCATATTTTTTTTTAAATCTTGAATCCAAAGGGGGAGATTGTTAGAGCATTATTGTATTCAAGATTTACTGTAAAGTCAATGTACTGTATTAGTTGCTAATGCCTTTATACCTTGTATGTTATGGGTATAAATAGGCATGTCTAGTTCTTAGTTAGAAAGGTATCTAGATCTCTTGTAACTTCTTGAGCATTTTGTCATTTGTACTTTAGAGATCAATATATGGATGACAAGTTTGCCTTCTAAATTCTCTATACAATTGTTTTTTACATATTGCTAGATTTGGGAGTTCACATTCGGTAGGGATGAGACGACCCAAGCAAATAACGTTGTTCAGCAACTGTGGAGAAATGCTCGTCTTCAAAATACTTCAAGCCACTGAATGAAGAGAATCCAGAACTTCAATCTTCAAGAAATAGCTGGATGATTATAAGCACTCAAAAGTCTGAATCACAACCAAAGCATCAGAACAATGATTGCAAGCTCTCACAATTCGGGTTGATCAAGTCAGAAGAATAATGATTGCAAATATTCAAGAAATAGCTGGATGATTATAAGCACTCAAAGGTCTAGCATCGTCAACAAAACTTCAGAATAATGATTGCAAATATTCAAGCGTCTCTTCCAATCCAATCAAAGACTGAACTCCAACAATCAACATCTGAAAATCTTGAAAGACTTGAGCTCTTTTAAACTTTGACAGTTGCTAAATGTATGTGGCAAGCTGAATATCTAAATGATGTCACACACGCGTTATGCTAAAATCCATGAACAATGTCCTCCTCCTGAGACTTAGCACGGGGGTTCCGCTAAGTATTTTTTTTTTGTAATGAGAAATATTTTTCAATAAATTTCTTGGATCCGAAACCATCAGAATTCGGATGTATGCAGATTCGAAACCATGGATTCGGATTAAGTAGGGTGCGAAATCAGCTCAATTCGAATCAAGTAGGATTCGAAATCAAGAAAGTCGGAACAAGAAGGGTCCGAAATCATGGGAATTCGGATCATGAAGGGTTCGAAATCACTCAATTCGAATCATGAAGGGTTCAAAATCAGGACAATTCGAATCATGAAGGGTCCGAAATCAGGGCAATTCGAATCATGAAGGGTCCGAAATCAATGAATCTGGATCATGTAGGGTTCGAAATCAAGCCATTTCGTATCATGTTGGATGCGAAACCATGCCTATCTTGAATAAATGGAATTCGAAACCATTAGAATGAGGATTAGAAAGATGCGAAGCCATCCATACCTTTGAACCTTTAGGTGTAAGCACATTCCGAAATTCAGAACTAAGATGACCAAATTCAGCAATATTTCGGACTTCACAAGATCCGAAACCAAAAACTCTGAACAGTTCGAAACCATCTAAGCCATCCAAACAATAGTAGCATCCGAAACCATGAACAGTAAAACATGAAGGATCCGAAATCATCAATGAACAGTAAACGATGAAGGATCCGAATTCATCAAGAATAATCCGAATTCATCAAGAATAATCCGAATTCAAGTAACAGCATCCGAAAATCACTAAAATCATCATAACTTCTTCAATTCTTGACCAATTTCAGTGATTCTTTCGCAGACTTATTCGAAAAATGAAGATGAACAGATTTCTAGGTGATCAAAACTTGTAATTTGATCGATTTGGCATACTTTTGATCCAAAAAGTGAGTTCAACGTTTTCTTGAACAAACACCATAAGAATCCGAAATCTGAGCAAAATAGGGCTAAAAACACTTGAATTGTGAAGATCCGATGATCGTATCGATGAAAAAATCTTCGATTTGGCTCTGATACCACTTGTTAGGTCCATGATCTTCATACAATCCAAGTATTGTGTAACAAGATGATGAAGAACATTATTGAAAAAGAAATCTAACCTAGAGAGAACACAAAGTGATTAGAGATCTACATCTTGTATTAATGAATTCACTACTTACAAACTACAAGTAAAGACCTATTTATAGTCTTCATCACTTGCTACAACAATTAAGCATAAGCCCTTTAACACAGCTATTGCTTTACAAAACTTTCTATTATAAAGGACAACTTCAGTGTCCTAACAAGATAATCTACAGAAATCAAGTCCTGTAAAAGCAAAGGAAACAATTTCTGAATCAAAAATTGAGAAGTCAGAAGCTTCAGAAGAAGAGGTTAAGAAAGAAATTTCTAAACCAACAGAAGAGAAACCAAAATATAATGATGCTAAATTCAAATATGATTCTTTGAATGTCAGTTACAAAAATAAACAATCAAGTTTTTCATATACTGACATTGAAAGTATATTTGATGCAAGTAAGGTTTCTGAAACAGTCAGTCAGAAGTCTGAGTCTTCTAGTCATAATTCTGACTCCACAAGTCAGAACTCTGAGTCTGAAGGTCAGAATTCTGAAACTGTCAGTCAAAGTTCTGATTCAACTGATAATTCTCAATTCACTTCATAAAGCTTTTCAGAACTTGAAAAGAGATTTAAATTTGTTAGTCAAGAACTTGAGGACTTGAGAAAAACTTTTGATGATCTTGAAAATGATTATTGTGATGTAGATTTTAAACTGGACCAAGTTTTAAAAGAAAACAACACTTATGTCTAGAAAATAACAGAGCTTGAGAAGTTAAAGGCTGAATATGATCTTTTCAAGATTAATGCCTTAAAAGAAGATAAGAATTTTTTTGATGAATCAAGTACATTTGAAAATGGTGAATCATCCAAATCATCTGCTAATTCTGTGAAATTCAATGTTTCAGAAAGTGAGGAAAGCAAAAGGAAAGATGATCTGAAAAGAGTTTCTGAGGAGATTGGATTAAATACTACTTCTGAACCTAGAGTCAATAGTTCTTGTATGAAATGCAATTGTAATCTGAAATCTTGCAATAAAAGTGATAAGGCTTATGTTTCAGATCTATTGTCTCTTGCAAGAAAGAATCTCATATGTGTTCAATGTGGTAGTCATTCATTTCAATCATCTCGGAAAAGTTCAATTTTAATAACATCTGTTTCTTATATAAACAAACTGTTAGCTTCAATCTTCCTAATCATAGAAGTATTTAGAAGTAGTGAAAAATAGGCTAAGTGAAGAAAGCCTCTTACAGAGGCTCTGCCGGACTTACCGAGGGCTCAAGATCAAGAATCTACAGAAGCTAAAGAGGCGCGCTACAGAAGCTCTGTCATACGCGCAAAGAAGACCAATATCTCAGAATATAGGAAAGACTGCTCCACAGAGGACCAGACCGCAGAACCTCTGTAACTCATTACAGAGCCTCTGTGGTCCTCACTGAAAGACTTGAAGATATTTATAATATCTTGCTACTGTTACAGGACCCGTTCATCAACTTGCATGGTAGCATGCCCTGTCCAACTTCGACGTGTCAAACTCTGATTGGACTCAATAGGGCTCAGTACATAATAGACGTCTGCTGCATTAAATGCAATACAACACGTCTTACTGTTCATGCCGTTCTTGCAACTGTTCACGACATCCGTTCAACTATTCATCAGTACCGTCTGAATAGTAGCATATGCTTTATGGTCCCCTTTAGAGTAGTATATAAGGAAGACTCATGTTGAGTTCTTCCATATCATCAATCATCAATCACATATAAATCGACCATCATAAGAACACAAAAAGCTTATTCACCTTAAGAGTCATATCTATTTTGAAGCTTTTCTTACTCATTGTTCTTAAATCTGTTCTTAATATATATTCAGTAAACTTTGAAATATTATTTCATGTTCATTGTTTATTTATATTTTGGTCTAAATCTATCAAACTTATCTGTTAGTTCTTCAAATACGCTTCCGCATCAAACATTAACTTGAACTAATAGATCTGATAATCTTGTTTAAAGCAAAACGGGAACCAACAATTGGTATCAGAGCGAAGATTGATTTTCAATATCAAGTGATCCTCGTTTTACAACTTTTTTCTGATAGATTATTTTCTCTCTTCATCACCAGATTTCTGGATATTAGTTGTACCCAGAAAAACTTTCAGATCTTCATACTCATAAATCCTCCATCAGATTATGCTTTTCTCAAAATGACAAATACCAATAACTTTTTTACTGCTGGCTCATTAACTAAACCTCCTACTCTTCTTAGAGATGAGTATCCTCAATGGAAAATAAGAATGGTTCATTTTTTTGAGGGTACTGAAAAAAATCTCAAACAATATCTTTATAATCTTCCTCCGGTTCCTATGATAACTATGCCACGTGTACCAGCTACTGACGAATCTCTTGAAATCCCTGAACATAAGAAATCTAAGTCGAAAGTAGACTGGTCAGATGAAGATATGACAGAAGATGAAGTTGCACAGAAAACGAAAAGAATATTAATCATGGCTATCCCCAACGAAATATTTCAATCTTTAGATGCATGCGAAACAGCGCACGATCTTTGGAAAGAATTAGAAAGACAACTGGAAGGGGGTGCTAAAACACAGAAGAACCGAAGGGCACAATACATAAACGAGTATCATGCGTTCAGAGCCTCTGCAACAGAATCGCTGCAAACAACTTACGATCGGTTCAACTCTCTCATAAACAAATGCAAAAAGTCTGGTATTCACAGAACCACGGAAGAAAATAACGTCATGTTTCTAAAGAGTCTGAACGATGAGTGGCTTCAGTTGTCTATGTCTTTACAAACAAATCAAGATCTAGACTCCTGGACACTCTCTGATCTCTATGGAACACTAGCCGCACAAGAGCCTCAAATAGCTCAAGCTAAAACACTAACCATTGTACCATACGCATTGGTTAGTAAATCTATAGAGGCTACGGACAGACCAAGAAATGAGAGATCTACAGAGGAGAAAAAGAAGGAGAAAAAGAAGATGGTAATGATTGATAGCGAAGAAGACGAGCTGAAAGAGGAAGAAATAACTCTTGCGTCATTAGCTAAATCAATGGCTCTATTGACAAGAGAGTTTAGAAATAACCAAAGGAATTCTGGTAGAAGAGATGATGGTAGAAGAGATGATGGTAGAAGAGATGAAGGAAGAAGAGAAGAATCAAGTGACCGACAGAGGTCAGACTACAGAAATGATGACCAACAGAGGTCGAGCGAAAGAAGCTACAGAGGAAATGACCGACAGAGATCAGATGACAAGGTAGGCCACACACAAGAATGCTACAAATGTGGTAAGCCTGGTCATTACGCAAACGAATGCAGAACAGAGAAAGGTGGAGACCAACAGAAGTCCGAAGATCGAACTGGAAACACCTCCCAAGGTTGTTTCAACTGCGGCAAGCCAGGTCATTTCGCTAAAGAATGCAGAAGTAGACAAAATCGCCCACAGAAGGACTCAGCTTTTTACAAAAAGAAGGCTGAGTATTATGCGCAAAAATCCCTAATGGCGAACAAAGGGCATTCTGAGGCAAGCAAGGAGGACTTCGAGTCAGACTCTACCTCTGACGATGAATTCCCCACAAATGCCCTGTTCTGTGGCATGGCAGAAGTTGACTCCGGCACTGACACTGAGGTATCCATTTCAAACTCTACCTCAAATATTAATATTGTAGATGATGATTTATTTGAACTTAACAATGAACTGAAAGAAGTAAATAAAAGCATTCAGAAAAGGCTGACCTTTAATGAGAGAGAAGTAAGGCTTCTCACTCAAGAAAAGGCCAAAATCTTTGAAGAAAAAGAAAAAATCGAAAAATATTGGAGCAAAAACGTAGATCCTTTAAAAAGACAAATTTCTGATCTAACCTATGCTTTAAAAATCAAAACAAAAGAACTTTCAGTTTCAAGAAGTGAAACAACAGACATAAGAGCTCTCAAAGAATACTTTCAAAAGGAAAGAGAGGTACTTTGGCAAGATCTTTTAAGAAGAGAAGTTTTACTTAAAAACTATAAAGATGCACATAAGGTGTATGAAAAAGTAAACTCTCAAATAGCAAGACGAGGTATAGGGTACAGTGATATTACCTTAGGAGTTGAAAATAAACAACTAAAACCTCTGTCTTCTCTATTTGTTTTGGGAAAAACTAACAAACCAAACTTTCCAAACTTACTTTCTGTAAGTAAAAGGGTTAAAATCTCTGCAGAACCTCACTTGAGGAAACATACGAAGATGATCAATGTATGGTTTGAAAACACAGATTCATCATCTTCAACCTCTGTCAATAGAGGAATCAAACCAAAGAAATATCTGAAAACACAAGATCAGATTGGTATCTTTAGGTTTGGTAAACCAGAGACTCAAACACAGGTCGCTTTTGTCTGCATAATGAACGATGAAAAGAAATTATCAGCAGAAGCTCCTGAGTTTAAACCCATCTTTTCAGAAGAAAAACTTAAAAAATCTATTGAAGAAGAAATTTTGGAAGTTTTGAAATCAAATGTTTTAGAAAATCTGTTAGAGCATTATTGTATTCAAGATTTACTGTAAAGTCAATGTACTGTATGAGTCTATACAGTATTGTGAATGCCTTTATACCTTGTATGTCATGGGTATAAATAGGCTTGTCTAGACCATTTGTTAGTAACACTTTAGAAAGCTTTAGTAATCTTTTAGAAACCTTTTGTAATCCTTTGAGCTCAATACATGGATGACATATTTGCTCTCTAGATTCTCTCTCACTACATTCATATCTTATTGCTAGAGATCTGGGATTTCACAATTGGTATCAGAGCTAAACAGAAGATTCAAGCAGATCGAAGACCAAATTGAAGATTTTTTACACTAAAGCTGAAGAATTCGGATTGGGTGTTCATCACTATTCATCACTGTTCATCAAGAATTCTGACCCTTCTTCATTTACTATTCATCCAGATTTCATCTTTTCTTTAATTTTTGATCTTTTGGATTGATTCTTGACATCATTGCACTCGGATTTGATTCCTGAACATCTTTAATTCTTGGATCAACACCAAAATCTGCACAGAATTTGCAGATCTGCTCATTGTATATCATTTTTGTTCGAAAACTTTTTCTACTATTTTTGGATCAAAATTCGATTAAATTGATCGAATTAGGATTTGTGATTAACTAAGAAAGTGTGTGGAATCAAATTTCGAACAAATCTGTGCAAATTTCATAACAATTGATCAAGAATTGAAAAAGTTATGGATGATTTAGTGATTTTCGTGTTCGAAGTGCAGAATTCGGATCATTCTTGGTGAATTCGGATCATTCTTGGTGAATTCGGATCATTCAAAGAAGAATTCGGAGTGTTCTTGGAAATACAAGTGTAGAATTCGACTCAAGAAGGATTCGAATTGATTGAATTCGAACCCAGCTAGATTCGAATTGAGGAGAATTCGAACCGTGTTAGATTCGAATTGAGGAGAATTCGAACTGTGTTAGATTCGAATTGAGTTGATTAAATTTTCCAAGTGTTGAATTCGAACCCTTAAGCATCCGAATTCATAGAATTCGAACCCTTAAGCATCCGAATTCATTGAATTCGAACCCTTAAGCATCCGAATTCATAGAATTCGAACCCTTAAGCATCCGAATTCATAGAATTCGAACCCTTAAGCATCCGAATTCATTGAATTCGAACCCTTAAGCATCCGAATTCATAGAATTCGAACCAAGTTAAGTCCGAATTGAGTGATTTCGAATCCTTCTTCATCCGAATTCATTGATTTCGAATCCTTACTCATCCGAATTCTTGAGAAAATTTTTTATCTCGAAATTTTTTCTATAGTGTATTTCATACACTGTAAGAGCTTTTCAAGAAAAAATTTTATATATTTTTTTTGTGTATTTTCATACACTGTCTGCTTGATCTTCTGAACGATCAATTTCTAGCAATATTCAAAATGGTTTTACAACAAGTTATTGTTAAAAGCAGTGGTGAAGATTTGAAGCAAACTCTGAAAAAGGAGAATCCTCCAATTGCAAAAGTTTTTGTTAAACCAAATGTAAAGTTGCAACAAGTCATTATAACAGAAACATCTGTTAATTCACATGTATCTGTTAAACCAAATAATGATGTGTTGCAACAAGTCATAATAACAAAAACACCTCCAAAGCCACTTGAAAAAGCTAAGGCAAATAATGGAATTTTGCAACAAGTTATTTTATCAGAAACATCTCCTATATCAGAAACTCCTGTTAAAGATAATGCTTCAAATTCTTCAACTCCTATTTTAAATAAAGCATTGGAAAAAGAAAATGTTAATCTGAAAAGACAAATTTTAGACATTTCTTCTTCAAATGCTAAACTTACTAAAAGAATAACTGATCTTGAAGTTTATATTGCAGGTCTTGAAACAAAGAAAGACAAAGACAACTCAAGTCTGCACGATCAAATCGAGAAACTTCAAGAGAAAGTAACAACTCTTAAAAAGGAAAATGCTAATCTGAAGAGCATTGAAGACATGAGAGAGAAGATTCTTAAAGAAAAGGAAATAATTGAACTTAATTGTATAAAACTTTCAAAACAAGTTTCTGACTTTGAGAAAGTTTTATTTTTAGAAAAAGACAAGCTCGAAAAAGAAAGAGCTAAATTTGAAACTGAACGCAAATCTTTTGAGATTAAAAGTTCTGAACTTTCCATGAAAATCTCTGAATTAGAAAATCTTTTGGAAAAGGAAAGAAAAGATTTCACGGAAAAGAAAAATCTCTTTGAAAAGGAAAGTAAAACCCTTAAAAAGAAAAATATGGAAATTTTCAAAGAGATTACTGATAAAAGAAGGTTTTTGGAAAAAGATTTTGAATCGGAACGTGTATATTTTGAAGATGTGATTCTTAATCTTACCAAAAGATTATCTGGTTTATCAGCTGATATTATGAAGGATCAGTTGATCAAATCTGATCTCCAAAAGAAATTTGATCTAATTTCTAAAGAGAAAAATGTTTTAATAAACAAAGTCAAAGAACTTGAAGACGTCATTTTTAAATTTGATGTCTCAAAGCAGACTGGTCATAATTCTATCTTTCAGACTCCATTTGTTGATTCAAATGATTCTGAATGCTCTTTTAAAACTGCTTCAAGTTCAAGTTTTAAAAACATTTCTTCTAAACAATTTAATAGATCAACAGATTTCTCAAAAGGTCGGATTCGTTCAACAAATCTCTTCTATAATCCTCTGTTTGATAAATCAGATAACAAAACAAAAGTGCCTAAAGTTAATACTTCCAAACCTGAAGAAGTTCCAGTCTTCAAGAGGGTGAAGATGGAATGGAGAGTAAAAGGCACAACAGTTCCAAAGAAAGATGTGCCAAAATCATCTGTATCCACATCAAATGCAAAGAAGAACAATACGCCAAAAGGTAAATCTTCTGCTAAACCTAATCCTATTCATTCTATAAATCATCTGATTAGTTTGGCACATAAGAAAATTTGTTGTTCTTACTGTGGATCAAATGATTTTGTGCATAAAAATTATACTTCTTATTGGTACGGTACTTATAGTATTCCTTGTAAGAAATCTACACCTAACCCACTAGGACCCAAGTGCCATTGGGTACCAAAATCTGCTTAATCTGTTTTGCAGGTTCATCATGTGTTGTACTGAATTGTAGATACATACCACACACATGACTGAAAACAGAAGAGAAGCGGCGTATTTTTTGAAGAATATTTGTACTATTAAGGGGGAGACAAATATTAAATGGCTTTTGGACAAATCAGTTCAAAACCCGTGCTTCAAAGACTATGGCTTCTGAACAATTCAGTTCAGGACCCGTACTTCAACGACTAAGACTTCTAAACAAATCAGTTTAGAACTCACACTTCTCAGGTGATATCCTTAACTGTCACATCTTTTTGTTTCAAGGAACGTGGCAAAAGGTAACATTGGATTATATTTGTTTCTACTGATTTGAAAACTTGAAACTTTACAAATTTAATTCAATAAGATGAAATTTTCAATTTTCATTCAATGAATTAAATGTGTGCTAAAAGATGATTTTACAAGAAACTTTGTACTATCTGAGTTAGATTTGCTTCAATTTTCACCTCTGAAATAAATCGAAAGGTCAGCAAAACATGAATGAAATTATGCTGAATGCTCAAAGTTATGTGAATCTGGACTTATATAGAATATAATGCTCAAAAAGCCTATTTATCAGAATGATGAATGGAAACGAAAATATGGGGGAAGCACTATGATTAAGAACCAAGTGATTGAGATATCATTCATATTTTGTGATGGAAATTCGAACTTATATAGAATATCATTTAGTTTGAAAGTTTGTGCCTGTGGCCTTTCTGGTTTGGGAGAGTAAGTCCTAAGGGGTGCTCGACACCTAGTCCCTAAGATCAACTGGTCTGGGATCGGCTGACCCAAATCCTGCAATAGAACCAGATAGAAAGCCATGTTTTACTGGTACAAATGGGTTTAAGATATATCGATGTGGCCTTTCTGGTTTGGGAAATTAAGTTCTAAGGGGTGCTTGACACCTAGCACCTAAGGCCAACTGGTCTGGGATCTGCTGACCCAAATCCTGCTATAGAACCATATAGAAAGTCATGTTTAACGGTGTATCTTATTCTTACTAAACTTTTTGATCAAAAGATGCCAATGAGCACAAAAGAAAAGATGCCAATGAGCACACATCTCTTGAAACTTGGGAAAATACAAAGTCGCGATAAACCCGTAAATTTGTGAAAATTCTGATTTTGGACAAATAGTGTGAGTAGAGCAAAGTATTCTTATATGTTTTAGAATTGCATATGCTTGATGCTAATCATATTTCGCATGTTAGCACACCAAATAGATTTAATAAAGGGGTTGAAACTGAACATTTTTAACTTGATATGCGATGACTTGTTCTTGAATCCAAACACATGCATTTGATTTCATTTGATTGAAAAATCTGTTAAATTTCATTAAGTTGAATTTCTTTTGTAATGTTTTCAAATGATCAAATGTTTGTAGTTATAAAATAAAATTCAATGAATGTTATTTTCCTTGTGTAAATTTGTTTTAAAATTTGTGCTACAATTTCAAATACTGTACGTTATTGAAATATATGCATACTTTCAGGGGGAGAAAATAAATTGCTCCAGAATTCTTATTTTGAGGGGGAGCAAGGTTATTCTGTAAGGAGGAGATTGTTAGCAATACTCAAAGACACGCCTGAAATTGAAAATGGTTTTCGTTGATTATGATGCTCACCATCATCGAAAAAGGGGGAGAAAAGTTTAATTTCAATTTCATGTCAAAGAGCTTTCAAATCAAAGATATTTCAAGTCAAAGATTCGTGAACAAAGACTGAAGATTGGGGAGAAGGATCATGTGAAGTCCAAATGTTGCTGAATTTGGTTATCTTAGTTCTGAGTGGTTATCGGAATGCGCTTACACCTAAAAGTTCAACAATGTGGATGGTTTCACATCTTTCTGATCCAAACTCTAATCGTTTCTGATTTATCTTGTTCCGAATTGATGGTTCTATATAAAGATATGAAATCCATGTTCAAGACTTGAAGACAATTTGTTGAAGATTGTATTGAAGAAGGTTGATTTTTCAAAGAAAAAGACAATGACTTTTCATGTTTGGCTGAAGATTCTTCAAAGCTGAGTTCTTAAAGAGTGTCAAAGCATATAGTTCACCGTGAACTAGTGGAGATAAAGCTACTTGAAGATAGTTTGATAAAGTATATGTTGAAGAAGATTGACTTTACAAAGAGCTGAAGACTGCTGTCAAATTTTTTAAATCTTGAATCCAAAGGGGGAGATTGTTAGAGCATTATTGTATTCAAGATTTACTGTAAAGTCAATGTACTGTATGAGTCTATACAGTATTGTGAATGCCTTTATACCTTGTATGTCATGGGTATAAATAGGCTTGTCTAGACCATTTGTTAGTAACACTTTAGAAAGCTTTAGTAATCTTTTAGAAACCTTTTGTAATCCTTTGAGCTCAATACATGGATGACATATTTGCTCTCTAGATTCTCTCTCACTACATTCATATCTTATTGCTAGAGATCTGGGATTTCACAAAATCTAAGTACATCTTCTATAAATCAAATTCTCGCTGAAAAGATCTCATCAGATACCTCTGCCTTCTATGAAAGTCATTCTACAGAGGAAGAAAGCTCGTACGATATATGCTCAGAAAATCCAGCCTCTGTCGAAAGAGATGACTCAACCTCTGTATATGAGGACGATTCAACCTCTGACGACTCAGAGACTGATTCTAAATCAGGGACAGTTCACTATGACACAGAGGATGTTAAAATCTCCTCTGAAGTTCTTAACAGAACTATTTCTCCAAAAGAAAAAATCACAGAGATACCTATCTGCCCAGATTTTCTGAACATATATTTAAAAGTCAAAACCTCTGCTGAGCTTGATATGTTAAAGAAGACCTCTGTAGATCCTAAAAGTTCAAAAATTTCAAAACCTTTAAGGAAAATTAAAGAGAATCTCACTTGGCAACAAAAGGGAAAATGGCCTGAAGATAACATATACTTTTCCTCTGTGACAGTGAAGAAAGATGTTCACCACAGAAGAGAGTCACTGAAGGCAGGAACAAAACAAGACTTTTGCAAACCACATTCTAGTATTCATAGATCTTCTTGTAATAGGAAATCTAATATAAAGAAAGAGTGTAATTCATATGTGGTACAGTTCAATGAATTAAATGAAAAGTTCAAACGAATCACGTCTCATATTCAATACTGTCATTGTTTTGATCTAATGTTCAAATTAAATAAACACTTCTCAAGTCCAGATTGCTTACTCTCCACTAAAATTCAAACTCCAAAGTCAAAACCTCGAGAGAAACAATCTGATCTTTCTACAAAGGATAAAATGTATTTCAAGAATGCTAAGGCAAACTTGAAAAATTCTAACAGTATTGGTCCCATATGGTTATGGGTACCTAAGTCTCTATGATTGTCTTGCAGAAGCAACATGTGCCAATTTGGTATCTTGACTCCAGATGCTCAAGGCACATGACTGGCGACAGAAGATTACTATCCACATACAAAGAAACACACGATGGTGGATCTGTAACTTTTGGAGACAACAAGAAGGGACACATCAAAGGCTATGGAGTCATACAGAAAGAAAATATCTCTGTATACAAAGTTACATATGTGAATGGCCTCAAACACAACCTACTAAGTGTAAGTCAACTCTGTGATATAGGATTCGATGTGTTATTCAAAAGAACTTTCTGCTCTCTACAAAGTGAAAACACAGGAATGGAACTTCTGCGAGCTGAAAGAAGAGGTGATCTATACCTAATGAATTTTACTTCAAAATCCAAGGACAAAGTTTGCCTAGTAGCCTGCAAAAGTGAAGAAGCGTGGTTGTGGCACAACAGGTTCTGTCACTTAAACTTTCACACCCTGGATAAACTAGTAAAACTCGATCTAGTTAAAGGTTTGCCAAATGTTAAATTCAATAAGGATCACTTGTGTTCGGCCTGTGAAATGGGAAAACACAGAAGGGCTTCCCACAAAGGCAAAACAGACGTGTCTTGCACTAGGCCTCTGTACATGCTTCATGTCGACCTCTGCGGTCCCATTGCTATACAGAGCCTAGGTGGCAAGAAATACATACTTGTCCTAATTGATGAGTATTCACGTTTCACATGGGTTGAATTTATTAGAAAGAAATCAGATGTTCCAATTATACTGATAAATCCAATGAAAAGAATTCAAGTTCTTTATGACTGCAGAATTCAGAAGTTAAGAAGTGACAATGGCACAGAATTTAAAAACTGTGTCATTGAAGCCTATCTTTCTATAGAAGGAATATCACATAACTTCTCTGCCGCTCGAACTCCACAACAGAACGGTGTAGTCGAAAGAAAGAATCGAACACTTGTGGAGGCCGCAAGAACTATGCTATCTGCATGCGGATTATCAATGAACTTTTGGGCAGAAGCAATTTCTACTGCGTGTTATACACAGAATCGTTCAACCATTGTGAAAAGACAGCTCAAGACGCCATACGAATTACTTCACAAAAGGCGGCCAAACATCAAGTTTTTCCATGTATTCGGATGCAAATGCTTTGTTTTAAACGACAGAGATTCGAGAGGAAAATTTGAAGTAAAAGCTGATGAAGGCAAATTCATTGGATATTCTGCCACTTCCAAAGCCTACAGAACCTTCCTTACAAAGTCTCGCAAGATTGTAGAAAGCATTAATGTTTCTTTTGATGATTCATTCCAGATGACTTCTGAACAAATCAGTTCAGAACTAGGAATTAAAGGGAAATCCTCTGACATCTCAAAAACAAAAGAAGATTTGGATCTTCTATTTTTAGAGATGTTCAACAATGACATTGATCCTTCAGTTGGAACCATCAGAATTTCTGAAGAACCATCCTCTGTCGGACAAAATCCTACAGGTATGACTCTAACAGGTCCAAATAATGCTTCATCTTCTTCTATAAATACTACAGATGCAATTGCCGAAGAAGAACATGCAGAAGATGAAACATCAAGAAAAACGACCACAGAAGTTGCTGAAAAACAAACTCCACAATCCACAGAAGAACCAATTACAGAGGAAATCGAGGACCAAGACTATACGTCCTCAGAGGAACAAACCCCACCACCACTCATACCAATATTTCCACAAACGGTAGAATCAACTACCAAGGCACGAAGAACGACAGAGGCTACACAAGAAGAAACACAAGAAGCCGCTGACGAAAGGTTCGAGGACATTGATGATCATCTTCCACGCACAACTCAGTGGACAAAAACCCATCCTCCAAGCCAAATAATCGGAGAACCTTCTGACTCAGTAAAAACCAGGTCTGCCACTGCTAATTTTTGTTTTTTTACTAACTTTATCAGTGTGATAGAACCAAAGAAGATTTCTTAAGCCCTAGATGACCCAAATTGGGTAGACGCCATGCAAGAAGAACTTTTGCAGTTTGAGCGTAACAAAGTATGGACTTTAGTACCTCTGCCACGAGGGAAACAGGCCATTGGGACTAAATGGGTCTACAGAAACAAGAAGGATGAAGATGGAGTGGTCATCAGAAACAAAGCAAGATTAGTAGCAAAGGGATATAGACAAGAAGAAGGCATAGACTACGATGAGACTTTTTCCCCTGTCGCACGACTCGAAGCAATAAGAATATTCTTAGCCTTCGCAGCCCACAGAGGTTTTAAAGTCTATCAGATGGACGTAAAATCAGCTTTTCTAAACGGTGAAATCCAAGAAGAGGTTTACGTAAATCAGCCACCAGGGTTTGAAAGCTCAAAGTTTCCAAGGCATGTATACTACCTTGAAAAGGCTCTATACGGACTGAAACAGGCTCCAAGAGCATGGTACGAACGACTTTCTAACTTCCTTCTAGTCAATGGCTACAACAGAGGTACAACAGATACTACCTTATTCTATAAACATAAAAAGGGTGAGATAATGCTTGTACAAATCTATGTGGATGACATAATTTTCGGGTCTACTAATTCAGAAGAGTGTAAAAGTTTTGAAAAACTCATGCAGAGTGAGTTTGAAATGAGTATGATGGGAGAATTAACATTCTTCCTCGGACTTCAAGTCAAACAAACTTCAGAAGGAATTTTTATAAATCAAGCCAAATATGTCTCTGACATTCTGTCAAAATATAAACTCTCTGATACCTCTGCAATTAAAACTCCAATGGCCACTGGAAATAAGTTATTCTTAGATCCAAATGGTATCTCTGTAGAATGCACTCTCTACAGAGGCATGATTGGATCTCTGTTATACTTAACAGCAAGCAGACCTGACATCATGCATGCCACATGTCTTTGTGCACGTTATCAAGCTAATCCTAAGAAATCACATTATGATGCGGTGAAGAGAATCTTTAGATACCTAAAGGGGACCAAAAATCTCGGTCTCTGGTATCCACAGAACTCTAGTTTTAGTCTTAAAGCTTATACGGATTCAGACTATGGAGGATGCATGCTCGCCAGAAAGAGTACCTCTGGGAGTTGCCAATTCCTAGGTGGTAAACTAGTCAGTTGGACCTCCAAGAAGCAGAATTGTGTCTCAACATCCACTGCAGAAGCTGAATACGTTGCTGCTGCTAGATGTTGTTCTCAGGTTCTATGGATGAAAACTCAACTAAAAGACTACGGCCACATCCTATTCAAAATACCCATCTTCTGTGATTCCAAAAGTGCCATTGCTATCTCTGCCATTCCTGTGCAACACTCGAAAACCAAGCATATCGATATAAGGTACCATTTCTTGAAACATCATGTTGAATACAGTACAATTGAAATGCATTTCGTGCCAACAGAATATCAACTCGCTGACTTATTCACCAAAGCACTAGACGAGAAAAGATTCAATTTCTTGGTGGGTAAGTTAGGAATGATAAATAGTTCTTAAAATCACAGAGCTTTAAATATGTACAAATTTCCTCTGTAAGTATATCTTTATCTTCTGTAAATATGTAAGTATATCTTTATCTTCTGTAAGTATATCTTTATCTTCTGTAAATATGTACAAATTTCTTTATTTTTTCTTTAAGTTAATTTATTTCTGTTTGTAAGTTCTCAATCTTAAATAGTTCTTAAAATCACAGAGCTTCTGTAAGTCAACTCAGAACCTCTAACGACCCATACAGAACCTCTGGAAAACATGACCTATGTTCTATGCAAAACTTATCATTCTTTGATCCAAGCATATGTCAAGGGGGAGCAAAAGGAAATTACTTGATCTACAGAGGTGATTAGATCAGGGGGGAGCAGAAGGGAACCCTGAAATGATCTAAAGAGATAAAACTTTCAAGGGAAAGCCAAAGAAAAATGTCGATGACTCCATATCGACAGAAGTCAGATATCACTGCCGAGAAAAGAAGAACCAAAAGGTATGTCTCTCGCACAAAAGGTTTTTGGAAAACAATTTTCTAGGACAAGAATTGTCAAATATGTCCTAAATATACTTTAAATAAACATTTCAAAAATCAAAAGCTCAAAAAGTTTCATAAAATTCGAATTAAGAGAAATTTAAGGTCATAGAGCTTCTGCTGAGCTCAACAGAGGTTCTGCAAGAAATATGCTCTTTGATCACAAATTAACCCTATGTCGATCTTTTGGAATGTTATCTCGGAAACCGAAAACACAAACCATGACCTTCTCGAACAAACCGTTTTTTTTAACAGTTTTCTCGGACACAAACTTTCAAATATATCCGAAAAACATCTCTTAAACCAAATCAAAAATTGGATGATCAAAAATTTTAATAAAATTTTTGTTATGAGATTTTTTCCCTCATAGAGCTTCTGCTGGCCCTCACAGAACTTCTGCAAGTTCCAACAGAGCCACAAAACCTCTGCGAAGCAAATTTCTTGACAAAAATCCGATTTTATCATCTCCAATGCCTTTACAAATGTTTTGGTTAAAGAAGAACCCCACAGAAGTCATGATAACAATGAGATATATGAAAGGGATAAACAACAAAGATTTTCAAGATCACAGAGCTTCTGTAAGGTACAGAAGTTCTGGAGTAATAACGGTTACTTTTACTGAGAATGAATTACATATGGCTAAGAATAACCCCACGCGCCTAGCATTAATGGGCCGCGCACGACGTCCTGTCATCTTCTGACATGGCCTACGTGTCCCATTTTCATTGGGCTTACATGAAACGTTTTCTTTGGAAAGTTGAACCCGCCGTTCTAACTCGAGTACGGATTCCAAATTTTAATCCATTGCCATATATTTTACTCTTTCGAATTCTACCGTTTTACTCTCCTATAAAAACCAAGCTTACTCTCTCATAAACCTTTTACAAACTCTCATTCTTCTCCGGCGAAACCCTGCAAAAACCTGCAAGTTTCTTATTCTCAGTATCAAAAGGGTTCATCTTCTCAAGCTATCTCCCCTGCACACTCTCCGGCGACCTCACCAGAACATTCACCGGCTCATTCTGAACATTTAGAAAACCCCAACCCTGCCCAGAACATTGAACTAAAAGATTCCGGCGACTCAGCAGACTTTGCTCCGACAACACATCTGCAAAACTTCATAGCTAAGGATCACTTCGAAAAGGTACTACCAATCAAATCCAACAACTGCTATTTGGTCCCCTCACCCACTGCTTTCGGCGAAGCCCACGCCATTCTTCTGAACATAATGGAAAATCACATCCTCTTCCCTCTACTCTCAAGAACCCCAAAGAAAATACCAGTCAGATATCTGAACCAGTTTTGGCAGAGCTGCCGATTTGATAAAGACGACTCTATTATCAAAGGGTACATTTCAAGACCTGACAAATCTGAACATCTTGAAATCAAGTTCAACAGAACAATGTTCTCACTTGAGTTCAACCTACCCACGAGGGGTCTTCTTGGTTTGAAGAAATATGCAGAGCAACCAACAGACGACGAGCTCTGTCGCTTCGTAGAAATGCTTGGGTACAACACACAACTACAGAAGAGAAATGACTTCCGCAGAGGCAGATTACCACCTCTGTGGAACACCTTGTTCTCTATTCTTAACAGATGCCTGACAGGGAAGATAGACAGCATTGACCAGACCTCGCATCAGATCTTAACCATCATGTATGGGGTGTACTATGATCTTCCACTCGATTATGCGACGATATTGATGCAAGAGATCATCAACACCATCGACAGAAAGAACAACACCAAACGGGTCAAAGTGAACGATCCCAACTTTCTACCACCTCTACAATTCCAAAGAATATTGGGAGTATTGTTCGAACCTCTGTTGCTGATACAGAAATGGCCAATGGAAGGGCCAATTCCCAAACAGTTCCCAATGAGCAAAAATGTCCCCACTGATCATATAGATGGTTAGTCACACTGCAGACCTCTGTCAAAGAAGCTTCTGAAGTATGCCTCGAATAAAACCCTTAAGAAAGAGTATATACGCGAACATAGAACTCCTAAACCGAGTCCTATGACACCCTCGCGTTTAGGTGTCCCCCTAGGAACAATAGTTGCAGAACCTCTTTCCACTCAAGAAGAAAAAGATCAGAAATTGGAAAAACACATGGCTATACAACTAAGCTTCATAGCCAAACGTGCAGAACTCATGGGAAAGAAGTCCTCTTCAAAAACCTATGCATCTACTCCAACAGCAAAGAAAAGAAAAACTGCAGAAGGCACCTCTACAAGCGCTGCAAAAGATCAACCATCAGCTCCTCATGCCACAGAAATTGGCTCCTCTGTTCCTCCCTCTTCCCCAAAACAGAGGAAGAAAAGAAAATCGAAAATCACAGAGGAAGCGGCACCAAAACCCAAGAGGAGGAGAACCAAAAAGAAGCATGGTAAATCACTTCAAAAATTGGTCACCATTGCAGAGGAAGAAGAAATCGCAGAAGAAAGACTTGCAGAAGAAGATACAGAAGAAGAAATGGCAACAGAAGAATATCAATCACCCTATCAATCTCCAGATAGATTTGCTCATCACGGAGACCTGAACGACTTCCTACAGAACCCTGACATTGCCAACACCTTAAATACAACAGGGTGGACGGCACAACCTCTCGACCACCACTCCCCAGAAGAACAATATTTCTCAATTTCTGGCATTGACACACATCTGCAAGAAAATGACACAACACCCAGAAATCAACCAGGTGAGACACCTATTATCCTACAGAACCACTTCATTCGACAAGGATTGGACGTCCACAGAAAGAGTCCAAGCCAAGATGCAAAAGAAGAAATAGAGGAAATAGACATGTCAGAGGAAGCTAATAAAGAACGAAATCAAAAGAACGCACCAGAGTGGAATAGAGAAAAGGTTAAGGAAATCATAGAGAAAATGGGAGAAAAAGAAAAGGGAAAAGAAAAAGATGCCGAAGTTGAAGAAGGCACAAATCCCTCAGCCCCTCCCAGTGCAACCCACACATCTAACTCCGCAGGTCTAGCTGCAGAAGGAGTTATTGAAACAGAGCAGCACATCTCGATCCAAACCCAACCCAACCAGCCAGAAGTCACTCTTTCGACTTCTGCGCCCACAGAAACCGGGGAATCCATTCCTAGGGAGTTTCCTCAGAGAGACTCACCTACAGTTCGTGATCCATCACCCCAGATCACAACAGAACACCCTACAGAGGAATTCGTTTCCTCTGCGACACACACACAACTAGGGCCAACACTTCTTTCAGAGAGAAGTAGTGAGCACAACGACGAAGAGACTCTAGACAAGTCTCGGAGTCAACAGAAGGATAATCTAGTACCCACCTCTGAAGTGGATCTAGACAATGTCATTCACAGAACTTCTGTAGAGTCTGAAGCACTAGATGCTTCTGCTCAAGGATCAGATGGAAATCCTTCCACCCCCAACGTACAAACAAGGGTGAACGAAGGTGTCCCAAGAACAGGGACTCACTCTGGAGACGAATGTGTTCCTCCAGAGGTTACACAAGGAACACAAGTATCAAGGGATGAGTTCCAAACCCTTGTCACCTCTGTGAACCAAACAATGAAAGAGTTGGAAAGCTCTTTCAAATCTTTTGCAGAGACAACATCGACGGCTATCCTGAAACTAAACACCAAAATGGACAATCTGTCCACAGAGGTGAAATCTGCCATCTCAGCGATGAAGTCTTCTGCCGAAACTACTGCCAAAGCTACAGCCACCTCTGCCGCTCAAGAAATCGGAACAAATGCAACTTCTGCGTTCAAGGACTCTGTCAAAAACTTCCTTGAACAAATGAATACGCAATCCAACAGAACAGAACAGAGGGCATTACTCCTGCAGATCTACAGAATGCCCTAAAACAAGTACAAGCAGAGGCAATGCGCAACACGACAATGATGCAGCCAAAAGACTACATGACCAGAGCACAACTAACAGAGCTAGGACAGAACGTCATAAACCAGGTCACATAATTCATTGTCTCCTTCACAACAGCAAATGCCAACTTTGTCAAGGATTTCAGAAAAAGTGTTGGCAGAATGCGTTTTAAAACAGAGGCAGAGCTTGCGACTCTACTTTGCCTCTGTGATGACGTCTGTGCAAGGTTGATAGCAGCAGGAGCAGAATTACCGAAGAAAACCAAAGCTTCTTGCAGAGCAGAGGGTAGTTCTGATAAGAGTCAGGATGATTCTGATGATGACCATCCTGGTCCATCAGATAATCCTGAGGGGGAGAATACAAGAGAGAAAGCTACGAGTAGAGGAATACAAACTCCACCAATCGCAGCAGAACCAATCAGTCAAGCCCCTCCAGAACAAACCCAAGATCAACAACAAACTCAACAGACCACAGAGACAACACCCATCTCTGTGGAATCAAGTCCTGAAGAAACAAATATTCCAGAAGCTGATCAGCAACCCACAGAGGCAACAACCACCCATGTGGTAATCATTTTGGAAGAAAGTCCTTCAACAGAAAAACCCCCAACCATACCAAGAAGAAAGTCAATTGCCACCAAACCAAAAAGAGCAACGACCTCTGCTACTGATATTCTGAAAAAGATGCAAAATACAATGACTGATCGAATGTCACAGAGAGAAGAAGAAAGGCACAGGTTCACATTAGCATTCAAAATGGCAAGAAGATTCGACATACCTCAATCTACAGAAACCAAGCTTACAGACGAAGTCACCAAAGAACCTCCTATAGAGGTTACAGAGCAAAGAAAGCCAACAGAACCAACGCCACAAAAGTCCTCTCAAAAACAAGTATCAAAACCTACAGAGGCAACCCCCATCAAGCCAACAGAAGCACCAACCACCAAACCTACAGAAGAAACAGGTTCTGCACCTCCAAAAGCCAAAGATAAGGGTAAAGCAATACTGACAGAAGAGCACAAGAAAAAGAAGTCATTGCCCAAGCCTACAGAAAAATTAATGAAAAACGCGTTTGATACCTTTCAAACTCCAAAGCCTGAAGAAGTTGACTGGGCATATGGTTTGAAGCCTCTGTCAGACATTCTTCTAACTGGTAGAGCTGCAGAAGTTGTTCAAAAGATGGAGAGTCTCAGAAGACAAGTACCACAACATGGTCCAACACATGAAGAGATGGAAGAAGTGGTATACAAATACCTCTATAAACAATCCATTCAGACCAATCATCCTACAGATCATGTGACAGATCCAAGGATCAGAGAAGAATTTGAGAACATCTTCACAAGGACAAAGCCAAGAACCAAAGCAGATGTCTTCTCAATCCACAAGATCAAAAAGGTAATCTTCTGCAAATTCTCGTTTACAAGAACCTATCCAAGGGTCAGGTACAATCTTTACAAAGTCAGAAGAGAAGACAATTCAGAAACCACCTTCGCTGATGCTGACCTAAGAAATATCAATCCTTATGATCTACCTGATCTTCTGCAATGGACAAAGGACAACTACAACACAGAGGCAAACACCAGAGCCTATCATAGAAGAGGGATGAGGGAAAAGCTTCTGCTCTATAGCATGATAGATTTCCAGCTGGGAAAGGATCTTGGTCTCAAACATCTGGATTTACGACCACCAGAGGATCGCTGCCCACCGGACGCCGTACCTAACTCAATCATCACAGAACCACGGTTTGGGTTAGTATTTCAAAACCTACGAGGCGAAGTTAAACTGTTTGTGTGCATGGACTGTCAGAAGTACGCAACTAGTACTCTGAACAAGTTCAGAACAAGCCTTGTAAAATACAGAGGTACAGAGAAAATGGATTGAGATGCTGCAGATACTTTCATCAGAGAGATTGATGCCACAATCCGCCTAAGAGAACTCTGCATCAGTTTCTACAAAGAGATCAGAAGAGTCGGAAGAGACAACAGAAGCTACGACGACTTCAAAGATGCCAAAATCTGATTCTTAGACCTCCAATCCCTGCAAACCAAGTCAAAGTTTATCTTTCATTGTACTCAAATGTAAAATGCCTCTGGCATATTTCTAAATAAAAGAACCTTCGAGGTATTGTTTAACCTCT
Source organism: Saussurea involucrata (assembly GCA_033807775.1). NCBI lineage: Eukaryota > Viridiplantae > Streptophyta > Magnoliopsida > Asterales > Asteraceae > Saussurea > Saussurea involucrata. The sequence goes on from CM066319.1 coordinate 97,835,282, forward strand.
GCCTTATCTAACTTAGCCTAACTAAACTCGAAGTTAAATTTTCTATTTTTCACTACTTAGGGGGAGATTGTTAGCTTCAATCTTCCTAATCATAGAAGTATTTAGAAGTAGTGAAAAATAGGCTAAGTGAAGAAAGCCTCTTACAGAGGCTCTGCCGGACTTACCGAGGGCTCAAGATCAAGAATCTACAGAAGCTAAAGAGGCGCGCTACAGAAGCTCTGTCATACGCGCAAAGAAGACCAATATCTCAGAATATAGGAAAGACTGCTCCACAGAGGACCAGACCGCAGAACCTCTGTAACTCATTACAGAGCCTCTGTGGTCCTCACTGAAAGACTTGAAGATATTTATAATATCTTGCTACTGTTACAGGACCCGTTCATCAACTTGCATGGTAGCATGCCTTGTCCAACTTCGACGTGTCAAACTCTGATTGGACTCAATAGGGCTTAGTACATAATAGACGTCTGTTGCATTAAATGCAATACAACACGTCTTACTGTTCATGCCGTTCTTGCAACTATTCACGACATCCGTTCAACTATTCATCAGTACCGTCTGAATAGTAGCATATGCTTTATGGTCCCCTTTAGAGTAGTATATAAGGAAGACTCATGTTGAGTTCTTCCTTATCATCAATCATCAATCACATATAAATCGACCATCATAAGAACACAAAAAGCTTATTCACCTTAAGAGTCATATCTATTTTGAATCTTTTCTTACTCATTGTTCTTAAATCTGTTCTTAATATATATTCAGTAAACTTTGAAATATTATTTCCTGTTCATTGTTTATTTATATTTTGGTCTAAATCTATCAAACTTATCTGTTAGTTCTTCAAATACGATTCCGCATCAAACATTAACTTGAACTAATAGATCTGATAATCTTGTTTAAAGCAAAACGGGAACCAACACAAACCATATCAGAATTCAGAAAAGAAAACTGTTTTGATTCCTCAAACTCAGATAAAAGAAAAGAAGAAAGAAAATATCTTTCAAACTAAAGAAAAGAAGACTGAAAATGTTTCTCAGTCTCAACCGAAAGTTTTCAAAAAGAAAAGAAACAATTTTGTGAACAGAAAATGTTCTGACTTCATAAAAGTAAAACGAAAGTGGTGCCTAAAAGAAGATTTTGAATGGAAAGTCAAAGGAACTTTTGTTAAATCAGATATCAAAGCTAACAAAGATGGACCTATTCCAAAATGGGTACCTAAATCTAACTGATTGTTTTTGCAGGGCTGCCATGTGTGGTTTTTAGATTCTGGAGCTTCAAGACACATGACAGGTCATAAATCTTCTCTGACAAACTTCACAGAAAAGGCTGGAGGAGCAGTAATTTTTGGTAATAAGAGCAAAGGACAAGTCAGAGGTTTTGGAGATTTAACAAAAGGGGATCTGACTATTCAGAAAGTTTTTTATGTGGAAGGCTTACAACATAATCTGTTCAGCATAAGTCAGTTTTTGGACAGTTTTTGTCAGATTAAGTTCAGCATAACAGGTTGCATGATTTTAACTGAGAATGACATAAAAGTCTTATGGGCCAAAAGACATATGGACTTATTTGTGGTTAACTTTTCAAAAATTCAAGCTTTAACCCCTGTTTGTCTATTATCAAATGCAGTAGCTAATGAATGTTGGCTTTGGCACAGAAGATGTTCTCACTTAAATTTCAGAGATCTGAACAATCTGGTTAGCAAGCATCTAGTCAAAGGATTACCAAAGATCAAGTTTGTAAAGGAATCATTATGTTCAGCATGTGAAATGGGCAAGATGAAGAAAAGTTCTCATAAGATAAAAATGGACTCATCATGCAAATCACCATTAGAAATGCTACATACAGATCTTTGTGGTCCTATTTCAGTTCAATCTATGGGAGGAAAGAAGTATTAGCTAGTTATTGTGGATGAATATTCAAGATACACATGGGTTGAATTCTTAAGAGCTAAGTCAGAAGCTGCTGAAACACTGATTAATTTCATCAAAAGAATTCAAGTATTCTTACAACTTCCAGTCCAGAAAATCAGAAGTGACAATGGGACAGAGTTCAGAAATGAGACTCTTCAGAACTTTCTGCAAAGTCTCGGAATTTCTCATAATTTTTCAGCTGTCAAAACTCCTCAACAAAATGGTGTTGTTGAAAGGAAGAACAGAACTCTAGTTGAAGCTGCAAGAACCATGTTGGCATATTCAAATCTTCCAACCTTCCTATGGGCTGAAGCAATAGCCACAACTTGTTTTAAACAGAACATAACTTTAATCAATAAAAGATTAGATAAAACTGCTTATGAATTGATTAACAAGAGAAAACCACTGATTAAATTTTTCCATGTTTTTCGATGCAGATGCTATGTTCTCAAAGATAGAGAAAATCTTGGTAAATTTGATAAAAAGGCAGATGAAGGATACTTTGTTGGGTATTCACTTACTTCCAAAGCATTCAGAATCTACAATAGAAGAACCAAGAGAATTATGGAAAGCATCAATGTCACCTTTGATGAATCAAGAATGAAAACTTCTGAACAAAACAGTTCAGAACTCGGACAGAATAAGACAAAAATGACGTCTGAAACAGCTTATAATCCTAACTGTTCAGAACTCAATATATTGTTTAAGGATGCATTTCTAGAACTAACTTCTGAATCTTATGCAGATTTTGAAAATCCAAAAATGGTTCAAGAAATGAAAAGGGGAACTTCAGAAGTGATTCAAACAACTGTAATTTCTGATACAGGTCCATCTGAGGAATGTCCAACTTTGATCAATACAAGTAATGAAACTTCTGATCCTAGTACTCAGAATTCTGGACAAGCCAATCAGAATTCTGACCAAGTTATTCAGATTTCTGAACAAGTGCCTCGGAACTCTGAACAAGTCATTCAGAATTCTGACTCTACTACTCAGAATCCAAACTTGGATGTTTCACCTCAACAAGTATCAGAACAAGGGGACAGTTCAGAATTACAAGCAATCATTGATGAGAATGATACAAACAACAATTTTTCAGAAATTAACGTGCTTCCTAGTTCAACCAAATGGACTAAAGACCATCCTATTCATCAAGCGATAGGAGATCCATCAGTAGGAGTTAAGACCATATCAGCAACAACAAATGAAGCAATGTTTGCAGGATTTTTGAGTGTGATGGAACCTAAGAAAGCAAATGAAGCCCTAGAGGATCCAGATTGGATTTTAGCAATGCAATATGAATTGCTACAGTTTGAAAGAAATAAAGTCTGGAGACTAGTTCCAAAACCTGAAGGAAAATCTGTTATTGGAACTAAATGGGTATTCAGAAACAAGAAAGATGAGTCAGGTGTTATAGTCAGAAACAAGGCTAGATTGGTTGCAAAAGGATATTCTCAACAAGAAGGAATAGACTATGATGAGACATTTGCACATGTGGCAAGAATAGAAGCAATCAGAATATTCTTGGCCTATGTTGCACATAAGAACTTCAAAGTATACCAAATGGATGTCAAATCAGCATTTTTGAATGGTATACTTAATGAAGAGGGTTTTGTCTATCAACCAGAAGGTTTTGTTGATCCTGAGTTTCCAGATCATGTTTATGTTTTAGATAAGGCATTATATGGTCTAAAACAAGCACCAAGAGCCTGGTATGATACGCTTACTCAACACTTATTAAAATCTGGTTTCAAGAAAGGTAAGATTGACACTACTTTGTTCTTAAAGAAAAAGGGTGATGATTTAATTCTGATTCAAATATATGTAGATGACATAATATTTGGTTCTACAAGTGCAGAGTTATGTACTGAATTTTCAAAAGTCATGGAATCAGAATTTGAAATGAGCATGATGGGAGAATTGAACTTTTTCCTTGGTCTTCAAGTAAAATAATTACCAACTGGTATTTTTATAAATCAAGGAAAATATGTTAAAGATATTTTAAAGAAGTTTAAGATGTCTGATTGTGCTTCTATGAGAACACCAATGGCAACAAATGTCAAGTTAGATGCTGATCTCAATGGAGTTCCAGCAGATAACAAGATTTATAGAGGCATGATAGGATCTCTTCTTTACCTAACTGCTAGTAGACCAGATATTATGTTTGCTACTTGTTTTTGTGCTAGATTTCAATCAAATCCAAAAGAATCTCATTTGCTAGCTGTTAAGAGGATCTTAAGATATCTGAAAGGTTCACCAGAATTGGGCCTTTGGTATCCAAAAGAGACTGATTTCAAATTAACTGGTTTTACTGATGCTGATCATGCAGGAAGAAAGTTGGACAGGAAAAGTACATCTGGTGGTTGTCACTTTTTGGGAGATTAGATTGTGAGTTGGGCTTCAAAGAAGCAAAACTGTGTATCAACATCCACTGCTGAAGCAGAGTATGTTGCTGCTGCTGCCTGCTGCTCTAAAACTTTGTGGATGAGAACACAACTCATGGACTATTGATATCAACTAAACAAAATTCTCATATATTGTGATTCAGAAAGTGCCATTGCAATAACTTAGAATCCTGTTCAGCACTCAAAGACCAAGCATATTGACGTAAGGTATCATTTTATTAAAGACTATGTTGAAAAGGGAATAATTGAAATGCACTTTGTGCATACAAAGTATCAATTGGCTGACTTGTTCACAAAGCCTCTTGATCACAAAAGGTTCACCTTTCTCATATGTAAAATAGGAATGCTTAATTTGACTAATTGAACGTATTTGTTATTTTTCTGAAATGAAAATTTTTCTAAGTAAGACTTTCTGAGTAATGTTCTCAGAACTCTGACTCTCTTAATCAGAATTCTGACTCTTGAGTTCAGAACTTCTGAGTCAATACTTCATAAATCTAACTTCAAATTCTTTACTTCTGAATAGGTTAATCAGAACTTCTGTCTGCCTTTCAGAACACATTTCTGAAAATTACAAATATTTTAATACGTTGTTAAGATTTTTTTCTGTTTTATTTTTTTATATTCCTTATAATATGTGTTTGAGTATATGCAAAAGTCAAGGGGCAGCATTGAAATCATTCAGATATCGTTCTAGGGTGCTTATAACGTTTGTATATTCTTTTCTCATCACTAATCATTCTAAGGGGAACAAGCTTTCAATGATAAATCTTTTTCACTTGTTCAAAACTACTTCTGAATGTTTCAAAAGTGTTCAAATTCAGATGTTAGATTTTAAATGATTTTTCAGAAATCACAAATCATCATTAAAAGAACAGAATATTGATGATAAAATAATTTTCTATCTGTTCAAACTACTTCAGGATGATTAATCGTTTTTTATATTAATCAGAAGTTGATTTTAAATGAATTTTGGTTCCAAGGTAATTTGTTCTAAACTGTGTACTCAGAACTTCTGAGTCTTCTAACTCAGAACTTCTGAATATGCTTTCTCAGAACTCTGAGCGTGTTATTCAGAACTTTTAACTTGTGTTAATTTCTATCCAATAACACGTGTCAGTTTCTTATTCAATTGAACTTACCACGTGTCATTTAATATCTTTTGTAGTATTTCAATGTGTTTGACTCCATTATAACTTTGACAAAAAGCGCCCTTCACCGTTAAACCTTTCGGGTTCGCGGATTTTGAATAGTTCTTAAAATCCCTCTTTCAAATTTTATTTGAAATTCAAAAGTGAAAAGTGAGAAACGCACAATTCCAGAGTTCTTTGTTCCTGTTTTCTTTCAATCTTCGATTTTAAATCATGTCGGGTTCGAGAAGAAGTAAACCTATTTCATTACACTCTGAAAAATCATTAATGGAATCCTCGTCCGATTCAGAGAATAATGAAGTACAGAGTCTTGAAAAAGGAGCTGTAGAAGAAGGGGCAATAGGAGAAAACATTGTACTAAGAAATGTTGAAGAAGAAGCAGGGGATGAAAACATGGATGAATCAGAGGGATATGCTGATGGGGGAAATGAAAATATTCAACACGAACAGAGTGCAGTTAGGTCAGCCATGTCTGGAAGATCTAATATTGGTGAGAGGATTGTTCCTGAGAATGAATATTTGCAGTTGATTGAAAATAACTGTGTGTTAATACTTGATGAAACTAGGTTCAAGAAAGAACATAGGATAATCATAGAGTTACTAAAATACCATCCTTTTAAGAAATGGTTCACAATGAAGAAATCGGTTCCTGTTCAGTATATTCAACAATTGTGGAAGCATTTGGAGTTACAAGGTAACAATTTTGTATCTGAAATAGGGGGAGTCACTGTAACTCTGAATATACCGTTTATGAGAACAATGTTGAGGCTTCCAGAAAAGGATGATTTAGAGGGAAGATTAGACTTTGAAGATTCTCCATTAACAGAGGAATTATTGGCTGAAATTAGAATATTGGGGTATAATGAAGAGTTGAAAACTCTAAGCTTGTTCAGAAGGAACAAATTGCCACCAATTTGGGCATGTTTTTTCAATATCATCAACAAATGTCTTTCTGGGAAGAATAGCTCTCTAGACCAGGGTTCAAAGCAGATTTTGTAGATATTTCATGGATTAGTGAAGAATAGGCATTATGACTATGCTTCTATTCTATGGGAAGATATGAAAACACTTTTGAGAGGAATCAGAAAGCAAAAGAAAAGAGAACCAGGGATAAGGTAGTCACATACATACCATATCAGAGGTATTGGCAGATGGTAATTTGGCATGCAATGGATCAAGACAAAAACATTTCAAGATGATCAAATGAGGAGCATGGACCAATATTCTATATGGGTAAAATGATTTCTAATTTGAAACCTAAACATTTTCCAAATCACAGACCTCTTCCAAGGTCACTTAGGCAATACATTCCAAGTGAGAGTGAGATTTTAAAAGCTTATTGCACCTAAATGGGACTTGAACAACCTCAAGCCCCTACCCATGAGCAACAACATGAGATGAGAGGTGAGGGGTCAAATCAAAATAGAGAGGGGGAGAATGTTCAAGGGGGAGAACATTCTGAGAGAATAAAGAGGGAAAATTCAGAGAGATTGGTTAGTATGGGAGTTGAAAAACAGATAGAGTGTGGTGAGGATTAGAGAGTGTTAACAGAATCTCAAACAGAAAGAGATGGTTCTGATCCAGCTGAATTAATCCGGGTAGCCACATCTACTGTTGGTTCACAACTCTTGGTGACTAACATTGAAGAAAACACCATGGACCCAGTACTGGAACTTGAACAACCCATCCCAAGCCACTCAGAAGCATTTCAACATGCTACTATTTCAAAACAAACAGGGGAACCATCCCAAACTCATTTGGAGGGAGGTGATAAATTCCAAGACTTCATTCAACACATAGAGTCGGGATTACACAGTAATATCCAATTTGGGCCTGATTTTTTTTTCAACACTAGCACATCACAGGAATTTCGTATTCCTATAACAACATCCATAGACACTCCTAATATTGGTTGTCAAGGATTGGATGGAAGTCCTGGTGAAGTGAACATCTCAAAAGCTTCATTACACAGTGCCTATGTGGTACGTGGTGTCTCTGTGGCACCTACAGGCCATGAGCTCCCTGAGCACATGAAAACTGGACCATCTGTTGGTTCAGGTTCACAGTTAGAATCTTCTGGATTTGAAAAGATTCAGAAACAAAATCAGGTGTTGGGGGAAAAAGTTGAAAAATTGGAGAGTACGGTGGATTCTTTGAAAAATGAGGTGAAAAATCTCAAGATTTTGTTGGAAGGGAAAGCAATATCTGTTGAACAAAAGGTGGATGAAATGAAAGTGTCCTTTGAAATCTCACAAAAAGGAGATCAAGGATAATATGTCAGAGATGGAGATTAATTCTGACGAAACTGAAGTTATTATGGCAGATACTGATCAGAATGATGAGACTGAAAAGATGGATATTGTTGGATCAGATGAAATGACAGATTCTTCTGAAGAATGGTGTGAAATAACTATGGAAGATATCTCTGAAGAAAGTTTGACTGAAAGTTATGAAGACTGAAGAGATAGTTCCTAATACCAGAAGGGAACTTCTGAATTCTGAAGATGAAGAGAGAAGACTGAATGATATTTTGACAAGGAGAACGCATAGTGAGTTGGTCAGAGCTCTTAACATTCAGAATGTTCAAAAAGTTATCAGATTGGTGAGGTCAATTAACTTGTTGGGAGAAGAAGATCACTCTGTAAGATACACAAAGAAGTTTGTAAAAGACATTGTAGAATATTTATTTGAAGATGTATCAGAAGAAGATCTTGTGAAAGTTGAAGACTTCTTTATGCCTGTCTACACTTACAGAAAGCCAATTGTGATTCCCAGAATTGATTTACCCATTCTTGAAGAACCTTTGTGTGATTTTATTGTTGAAAGAGAAGATACACCATTGGCAAGAAACTTGTATGCTAGTATTTTCCCTTAAGAGAATTATGAATCTGTCTACTGCAAAGATGATGAGTTTGTTGACATTGAAAATTTTATTGATGGATTCTTGGATGGAAGGATTCAGATGACATATGTGGAAGCTTCAAATAGGTTAAGAAAGACTGATGAAAAGCTTCATGTTCAGAAAAGAATTGTGAAGGTGTTAGATTTTCTAAGTGAAGAATTTGATGGTCTAAGATATGTTAATCTGAATGTATTGAAAGAAGGAAACTTGAAGGTGAATATGACAAGTTTTGATTTTCACAGATTGTTCTTGGAAGATCAAATTTTCTTGGTGAAATTCTTTGCTGGTACTGAAGATGCTTGGATAGAACTTGAATGCAGAAGAGTTCTGGGAATATATGTCAGAAACATGTATTTGTATGATTTTCAGTTGGCAATCGAGTCAAGGAAGGAGAAATGTAACTTGACAAGTCCAATCAACACTCTTGAAGTAATAAGCAACTTTGATGGATTTGTTAGTGAAGAAGTTGGAAATGAAAGATTCATTTATTCATTATTCAACGAAGTTACTCTATTCAGATTGAATGATCTAGTAAAGTATAGTGATGCTAATCTGAAGAAGACAGTAATGAAAATGCAAGCTTATGTTGAGAATGTGAGAATGTATGTGAAAGAAAAATATATCAGATGTGTCACTAGAAGACTTGAACTCAGAAACAAAATCAGAAATTGCAAACAATGGTTACTTTCAGAAGTAAATCCAAAGAAGATGTTACACAGAGATTTTGTTTTTCCTGCTGAGTATGAGGTAAATGGAGTTTACTCAGAAGAAGTGGAAGAAGATATTCAAGATGAGACTTCACAAGATGTTCAAATAAAAGATGCTGGTGAACCAGGAAAGTCTGAGGCTAATGAGGAAGAAATACCTGTTGATGTTAATGGTTACTTTCTGGAGTATGCTCTTCCTTATTTCTTTCAACCAAGAGAAGTAAACTTTCCAAGTGTTTATCATGACAGAACAGAGACACATCAATGTCTTCGTTATGAAATGTCAAAGCGATTAGGAAAACCAAAAGAATCAGTATACTCATACTTCTTAATCACATGAATTAAAGAATTAAAAGAGAAGAAGTTCATGAAGCATGAATATTACTCATTTGAAGTCTTAAGAGAAGATGGAAAAGTCTACTACTTTACTGAAGCAGATTTTGAAAAGATTTCAGTAAAAGATGTGTACAGATTGTATAGTCTTTTGTCAAATAAAGACTGCAGTAAATTGAAGAAGGAGAGAGGAGCATTGGCTGCAGTGAGAGAGGCAATATATTATATTCTGAGATGGCATTCATATACAGATTTTCAAATTCCTCTGTATTTACAAAAGCCATGTGTATATCTCTCAAAACCAAATAATGAGCATGAAAATCTAAATCTTCTGAAAAGTGGAAATGTTACAAGATATCCAGAGTTGGGAGTCTTCTTAAGAAATGATAGAAATGAAAAGATTTTCTTCAGACCAGAAGAAGTGGCAAAGTATTGTTAAGGAACTTTAACGTTCATCAAGCACAGTCTGGAGAAAAAGTTACAAAAGGGAAAACAAGTTGAAGAGATTCAAGAGATCATAGAATAGATTAACAAAAGGCTTACTCTGAGAAATGTACTGGTTTTGAAGATTGTTCCAGCACTAAAAGAATATGATGATGAGAAGTACAGGACTATTTGACAAAAAGGGGGAGATTGTTAGATCTGAAGTTTTGTCAAAAGTTACAAGTGTCGGATCTGAATAGAAGACTCAGAGATCTGAATAGAAGACTCAGAGTTCTGAGTTAGAAGACTCAGAAGTTCTGATCCGAGAAGACTCGAAAAGATTACAAGTGTGGAATCTGAACAGAAGGGTCATAGTTCTGAGTAGGAGACTCAGAACTTCTGATGATGAAGATGAAAATATCACAAGTGCTTGAAGGAAGTTATGAAGTGCTTAATCAGAAGGATGTTCAGAAGTTCTGAACATGTTGTTCAGAACTTATGTCTTAGGATATTTTCAGTTATATTCAGTTACTAATTAGGACACGTGTAATTGTTCTATTAGTCTGTTTCTCATATGTACTGTAGCTTTATCTTTTCTTTACAGTATATATATAGGAGTTAGCAACTGTAAGCTAACTAATCTTTGGCATAACTTTCCGCATATCTTTGTATTCAGTCTTTGTAATCTTTGAGAGATTCTCTCTCGAGATCTGTAATATGTTCTTAATTGAATACAAGTGTGTGGATCCAAATCTCTATCATTTACTGTTTGATTGATCTTAATTGATTGTAAGATTGATTCCTGGTTTCTACAGGGAAGAACTGCTCAATTGATGGCCGATATCACCCACTTCGCGCTGTGGGAACAAGAGACCTTATACGAGGCATGGGAGCGACACAAGGATATGTTGAAGAAGTGTCCTCACCATGGGTTGCAAGGTTGGGTTATTATCCAAACCTTATTCGGAGGACTTCACCCGCAGTTCAAAAATGATATCACTGCTGCAGCGGGTGGAGCCCTAATGGAAAAGACGTATGAAGAAGCGGTCGCCTTGATCGAGAACTTGGCCGAACATAGCTTTTCTACTCCAAGGTCAGCTGTTAGAAGAGTTGTTAGTGTTCAAGAGTCGGATGAGCTAAAGGAAATAAAAGCTCAATTAGCTGCGATCTCGAACCAATTGAAGGGGGGTAGACCGAAAGAACCCGAGCAACTCCAATTCTTACAAAACCGGAACAACCAACCGAGGAATGATCCGTTCTCGAACACTTATAATGAGGGGTGGAAGAAGCACCCGAACTTCTCATGGAGTCAACCCGGTCAACAACAGCAAGGTAATTTTCTAACTTTTCTAATTCCTCCAATACTAACAATGTTTATCGTCCTCCAGGTTTTAACCAAAGGAATTTAAATGAGGGACCATCTATGGAGAAGAAACCGGGGCTGGAGGATATGATGATAAAGTTCTTGACCAAGATGGACAGCATGGTTGGAGAGTTAGCGAGCACGGTTAATACTGTAAAAGCTGCGACCGATCAGAACACCGCATCCATCAGAATTCAAGAGAGGCAAGTGGGACAGATTTCGGAAGCCCTACAAAACCGACCCCCCTGAACCTTGCCGAGTCAAACCGAGAGGAAAAACCGGGAAGAATGTAATGCCATTTATATAAGAAGTGGCAAGGAGCTTATCAAGGACAATACACGGGAACCGCCAAAGGAAACCGGTCATGAAGAGAAAGAGGTTGAGGTTATGGACGAGTTGGAAGCCGAGAAAGAGTTTGATATGGAGGAAAACCCGGAAGATGAAGAGAAGAAGAAGGAGCAATCAAGGGTCCCAAAGCCACTATCGGTCAAGACGGTAGTCAAACCATTCGTGCCACCGCTACCATATCCGAACCGAGTGAAAGCACATAAATATGAGGAACAGTTCAAGAAATTCCTCGACATCTTCAAGAAGCTTCACATCAACATTCCATTCGCGGAGGCACTTGCTCAAATGCCAACATACCTCAAGTTTATGAAGGAGATCATATCAAAGAAGAGGGGAATCGAGCATCAGTCTACCATTACACTCACTGAAGAGTGTAGTGCAATCATTCAGAACAAGCTTCCCCCGAAGCTTAAAGATCCAGGGAGTTTTTCGATCCCTATTCAAATTGGGGCTAGTATTAACTTAATGCCCTTTTCTATTTTCAGGAAACTCGGATTGGGAGAGGTGAAGTCGACATATATGACGCTTAAACTCGCGTATCGATCGATCGTGTACCCGTATGGAGTGGTAGAGGATGTGCTAATCAAGGTCGGCAAGTTCTACTTCCCGGTTGACTTTGTGGTGCTGGATATCGATGAAGACATAGAGGTCCCGTTGATTTTGGGTATATCATTCCTAGCCACGAGTAGAGCACTGATAGACATGGAGGAAGGAGAGATGACCCTGAGGGTTGGTGGCGAGAAGGTAGTATTCAAGATGTTCGAGAGTAGAGGCGGAGTTGAAGAGGAACCAGGCAATCACAAAAAGTTGAATGAGTGATCCGAAGGAAGGTCGAGCCACGACCGAAACCACGGCGCTGGGTGGGAGGCAACCCACCGAGGTTTGCGTTTTCTTTTACTTTCTGCGTTTTTGAGTGTTTTTATTTACAAAAAAAAATCAAACAGAGACATACGCGACCTTTCACGCGACTTGCAAGTCGCGTGGAAAGTTGCGGGACTCTCTGCCAGTTTTTCGCTTTCTCGCTTTGTGTGTTTCTTTTTCGTGCATTTTCCGTCTGTTGCTTTGTTTTATTTTTGCTTGTGCAATCTCTCTCTCCCTTTCCCCCAATGTCTCTGGGCACTCCAATCTTTTAAGAGAATCTCCTCCGGCCGGGCAAACAGGTATGTTCTAATTCTACATGTTAACGAGTGGTGTATGATGTTTTGGTTCCATTAGTTGAACGAGATGCAACAAACCTAAGTTTCACTTAGGTTTGGGGTGCCTCACTTTTTAAACATCTACACACTCACTTTTATCCCTGTGCAAACCTCGGTTTCACGGAGGTTTGGGGTTGGCTTTGTTTGACAAACCTAGGCCACGACCTAGGTTTGGGGTGGCCATGTTTTTGAAAATGATAGAATAGCTCTTTGTTGCTTCATGTTATACTACGCCTTACCTGTCTAATACCTGTAATAACCGCACAACGATACTTTTTTTTAGTATCGCCTACGCCGACACTTGCACATTGGGGACAATATATGGGTAAGGTTTGGGGTTGCCCAATCGGGCCCACGTTATGCACGTAGATTTCCCGCACCTCTGCATGCTTAGATCACAATAGCTAAAAAAAATTTGTTTTGAATGATTGAGACCGACTATTGTAGGGAGAATCTCGTGATAGTGACGTGGCCATTAAGGAAGGACTGGGAAAGGACATAACTAGGGACATTAGTGGAGACCACCCAATAGCGAGTTTTGAGCATAAAAGACGTATTTCATTTCGAGGGATTCATACACGAAAATCGTATACACTTTTTCGAATTCCTTGTTGTGAATATAGAATGATCTCGCTATATTATTGCATTGAGTAGCAAAGACAACCATCGAAATATTGGGTAAGGGTATAGTAGACCAAATCGTATGGACCTTAAGAGATGATTCCAGGCATTGTGTGTATGTTTAACCCGTGTTTAGCTATCGTACCTTTTTACCCATTTGTGTGTACCCATAACCCCGTTTGAAGCCAAACACTCACCTTTTTCAATTCAAACCCGCCATTAAACCCGAGCCGAAAAACTTAGCTAACCCTGATCCGAAAGTGTGTCAATCAGAAGCAGTACAGGCCAGTTATGAAAATAAATAGAAAAGAGGGCCAATGCAGCCCCAAATAAATAAAGAGGACCAAGGAAGTACCAACAGAAAGAAAAAAAAAGTTAGTTTAGATATTATCTACATCAGAAAATAAGAGAGTCAAAGCGACTCCTATAGTGAAAAAGAGGGCTGAATGATAGAATCGAAACCAGAAAAGTTAAGAACTGTTAATAATTGACACGCCGAGGATTTTTGTTCCTTTATACCCTTCATTTCTTAGCCATAACCCTAGCCCCATTACAACCCTTGTAAAGACCTGGTTGATCTTCTGGAAAACAGGATTAGAGTATACGACTATCTTTACCAATATTCCCTGTCTTGCTACTTGATTCCTTTCGGAGATCAACCGTTTGTACATTTGTGCGTCTTTCATTAGAGTTGTCATGTAATATTTGAGTGATCTTGTACATAACTTCCTATACATGACAATATGTGCGACAACCTAGGTTCGAGCGAAATGAGATAATCCCGTGAGGTAGGGTCGAGGCGAAATGTTCTCCCTATTATGTTTGGACCTAGTACGACCTTAATGGAATCGGAACAGTCACGAGTTCAACTTACAATGGAAGGCCATAGATCAAACAAAATAAGAATGAGGCGAGAGCGAGATAGGCATTCACAGGTATGGGAAATGACCAGTGCATTACATGGTACCGATTGAGAGTTGTGCAGTTATTATATTTCAATGATGTGTGCTTTTATTCTATTTTATCGCTAATTTTCTTGGGGACAATCAACGCTCCGTTTGGGGTTGTTGATAACGCCACTTTTTGGCGTTATTTTCGGTCCTAAAACCAATGAGATTGGCTTGTATTTAAGCAAAGAAGCGGAATTTTACGGTTTATCTAGTGGAATGTGCGGGTTAATTAAAAGGCAGTAACCATCGAGAAAAGAAGCTAAAAAGAGCCCAAAACGAGTCCAAAACGAAACCTAACGAAGCCCGAGATCCAAGCCCAAGACCCGCGCCCGAACCAGGACCCGAACCGCGAACCAGAAACCGACCTAGAAGTCTTCTGGAAAGCGCGCGACTTTCCACGCGACTTGCAAGTCGCGTGGAAGGTCGTCTAACCCTCTGTTTCGTTTTTAAAGTTAGTTTTTCCGGGTTTTAGGTCATTATTCAGCACACGACGAACGGCAGCAGTTGAGGGGCGATTTTCAGAAGTTTTTCGGAGCTTTTGGAGCCGCGAGAGAGGATCAATCGAAGAGGAAGTCACGACGCGACGCGGATTAGAGCCGGGAGAAGGGAGTTTATCACTACATCTTTCACGTTCACGTTTATCATGTTTACATACAGTTTTTCATCCCCTTTTCTTGCGTTTTTGTCCCCCAACATCATGAACTAATCTTTGGATGTTGGGGGTTGGAATGAATTCAATTTAAGTGTACAAACATGTGATTAGTGACTTTTATCAGTTTATCCTATCTTAATGAAGCATGTGATGTGGTTGTTAATGCTTTTGTGAGACTAGCTATCTTTCAATTGTTTTGTTGTTTTCAATTAAGTTCGAGAGAATTAATTGTTAACTAGAACTAGGAATCGCATGCCTAAGGTGAGAAAGGGGATAGAGATATTTCGAGTAAGCCTTAGTCCCGTTAAAATCTTGAGCTTAATGTATTTTGAATTCCATAGGTGAGATCGAGAGATAAACTTGTGCTTTTCAAGATAAAACCCGTAGTTGCTCGAAAGAGAACAACGGTGATTTTTACAAGATTGGGTATTCATTATACGGAATAACCGGTAACTGTTTTGAGTCAAGTGTTTGTATGTGAAAGTCTTAGGATTTCCAACCCTCAACTGTTTCCTCTATTAAAGTTTCTTAAACTGTCTACTGTCTTGTGTTGATTTATTTTATTTGCATTTGATTTGTTATTACCAACCACTCAAATTGCGACCGTTCAGTTAATAGTTGTTATAGTAATTGTGATTTTTAGTTCCTAGTTCCTGTGGATTCGATACTCGTACTTCCGTACGTATTACTTGATTTCGACACCGTACACTTGCGGTTAGATATAGGGCGGTGATACCCGCCTATCAACAGGTGGTATAAAAGGTTGTTCAGATACTTCAGGTTTAATATCTTTAGAAAATGGATCAGGGATTGGTGGATACTCATGATGAACAGGAATGTGTTCAGATACTTCAGGTTTAATATCCCACAAAGGCGCAAGCTGTGCACCTCTGAGCGCGCCTCCAAACGCTCCCACAAACGCGCAGGCTTATTTTCGCAAACATTCCAGTGCTCTGCGCGCCTCTGCGCGCGCCTCCAAACGCGCCCACAAACGCGCAGAAGACCTGATACGTTTTTAAAGCCTTTTTTTCACCTAGGGTTGGGGATCTGATCTTAGTTACGACCGTAGACTCTTTCTGGGCGATTTTGGGAGCACGAGGGCGATTCTTGAAGACGAATAGAAGGCAAGAAACATCAATCAACGAGAATCAAAAGGCGAATCGAGTTCATTCATCGAAGGATTAAGCTTTTCAGGGAGTTTTAGATTTCATTTCTTTTAAGAACCAACATGTTTACTTTCGTTTTTATTATTTCTTTTCTGAGTTGTGAAACCCCCAATATGAACTAACCCGTTCATGTTGGGGGGTTGGTTTGAATCATGGTTGGATGATTATTTAGCTTTACAGTAGATACGATCGATTTGATTCTTATGGATGAAACATGTGGGATTGTTCTTAATGCTTGTAATAGTCCGATCAACTATTATTTGATTTAACGAATCTTTTAACGTTTGAGAAAGGTTTTGAGGTTTATCTAATCCTTCATGTCTTAGTCGAATTTGAGATAGAAATATGATAATTCGTACTTTGTGGGGTTTTAATCATTGTTTGTTCAATTACCTTTGTTGAGATCGAATGATGATACAAAATGTTGAATGAATGTTGCTATAGCTTGATAGAGTATAGTGATGGATTTTGATTATACCAGTCATCCTGGAGTTATGTCAATCGTGTCAAATCTGTGAGTTAAGTAATTGTTTACCTGAGGAATCCAACCCTCCAACTCTTTCTCTTATTTGAATTAATTAAGTTTAATTTCGTATTCCCATACGCAACAACCCAAATCAATTTGCGATAGTCTAGTTAATAATCTATACAGTCATTGTGGTACTTGACACCTGGTTCCTTTGGTTCGATACTCGTACTTACCGTACGTTATTACTTGATTCGACCCGTACACTTGCGGTAAGATTTAGGGGGGGGGGGGGGGGTGATACCCGCCTATCAAGTTTTTGGCGCCGTTGCCGGGGAACCTGTTTTGTGTGAATATCACTACCAGCTGTAGAAGTTATTACATTAGACACCCTGTTTTTATTTTATTATAATCTGTTTTAAAGGATCATATATTTTTGGGTTTTGAGATTCTATATTCTCTGTTTCAGGTTACCTCTTGGTTTATGCCAAGAAGAAGACTGTTTCGGGAATTACTACCAATTGACCCGGAAATAGAACGGACCGCCAGAGAGCTAAGAAGACAAGCACGGAACAGAATGGACGACAACAACATCAATGTTGGGGAAGATTGGGGAGAAGGGTTGCCCATGGGTAATGGTCAACCAATTCCAAATGCGAATGCAAATGCGAACAATCAGAACCACAATAACGCCAATCACGGTCTAAACAACGTCAATGACAATGTCAACAATGGTGTCAACAATGGGATCAATCATAATCTCAATCATAACGCCAATCATGGTATCCATCATAATGTCAATCAACCACCACCACCACAAAGGGTACCCATGAGAAATTTCGCCAATCCAAACATGGGGGCTGCACAACGTGGATACGTACCACCGATAGCTGCAAACAACTTTGAAATCAAACTTGGTACCATCCAATTGGTGCAATCGAACATGTTTGGAGGTGCAGCGACTGAAGACCCTCATGCATATTTGCGCTCATTTGAAAAGATATGCAATACCTTCAAGGTAAATGGGGCGGATCAAGACTCGATCAAGATACGGTTGTTCCCATTTTCATTGAGGGATCGAGCCACTACTTGGGAAGAGAACCTTCCACCGGGGTCGATTCGAACATGGAATGATATGGTGACGGATTTTCTCAACAAGTTCTTTCCACCGGGGCGAACGGCCCAATTGCTTTCGGATATCACCCATTTCGCCCAATGGGATCAAGAGTCGTTGTACGAAGCATGGGAAAGATATAAAGCAATGCTCAAGAAGTGTCCACATCATGGGTTACAAGAGTGGATGGTTATACAAACATTCTATGTGGGATTGAACCCTCAATTTAAGAATGACCTCACAGCTGCTGCAGGTGGAGCCTTAATGAACAAATCCTATGAAGAAGCGGTTGAGTTGATAGAAAATTTGGCAGAACATAGCTATTCCACTCCAAGATCCGCTGTTAGAAAAGTTGCAAGCGTGCAAGAAACAGAAGAGTTGAAGGCTATAAAGGCACAGTTGACTGCGTTGACTAATCAAATGAGAGGAGCGACTATGCAACCGAATGTTCATAATTCTCAAGACTATCAATCGCCGGAACAAGTCCAGTTCGTTCAGAATCAGAATAATCGGCCGAGGAATGAACCATTCTCTAACACCTATAACGAGGGATGGAAGCGACATCCTAACTTTTCTTGGAGTCAACCTCAACAAGGCCCAGCTAAAGAAACTATGGGACAGCAGCAACAGGAGCGGCAGTATGGTAACCATTCTAACTCTTCGAATTCTTTTTCGTCTAACAATGTTTATCGTCCCCCAGGTTACAATCAGAGGAGAAATGAAGAGGGGCAATCATCAGAAATGAAGAGGGGCAATCATCAGAAAAGAAGCCAGGTTTAGAAGACATGATGATGAAATTCATGTCAAAGATGGAAGGTGCGGTTGAAGGATTGACAAGTACAGTGGGTAATGTGAAGGCGACAACTGACCAAAATACTGCCTCAATCAGAATGCTAGAAAGACAAGTCGGACAAATTGCGGAAGCACTACAATCCAGGACTCAAGGTCAATTCCCTAGTCAGACTGAACGAATACCAAGAGAGGAGTGCAAGGCTATTTATCTGAGAAGTGGAAAGGAGTTAATTATAGACCCTACCCGAGAACCTTTAACTGATGACAGTAAAGCTAAAGGTACTGAAATGGGTCCCATCGAGGTAGACGAGGAGATAGAGAGTGAAATGTCAAAGAATAGAGATAAGGGGAAGGAAGCCGGTGAAGAAGGTATGACGAAGGTCAACCCGTATGTGCCACCGCTACCATTTCCAAATCGGTTGAAGGCACATAAGGATGAGGAACAACTCAAGAAATTTTTTGACATTTTCAAGAAATTACACATCAATATTCCATTTGCGGAGGCACTGGCAAAAATGCAAAGTTATCTCAAGTTCATGAAAGATATCTTGTCCAAGAAGAGAAAGATCGAGGAGCATGCCACGATTGCACATATTGAAGAGTGCAGTGCTATCATTCAGCACAAGCTTCCCCCGAAGCTTAAGGATCCAGGGAGTTTTTCGATCCTTATCCAAATTGGGAGCTTTAATTTTAATAAGGTATTATGTGATCTAGGAGCTAGTACTAACCTAATGCCGTTATCTGTTTTCAGGAAACTCGGCTTGGGGGAGGTGAAGCCAACATTCATGACTCTTCAGCTTGCCGATAGATCGATAAGGTACCCGTATGGAGTGATCGAAGACGTCTTGGTAAAGGTTGGCAAGTTTTACTTCCCGATGGACTTGGTGGTGTTGGATATCGATGAGGACATAGAGGTCCTGCTGATACTGGGAAGATCCTTCCTAGCCACAAGTCGAGCACTGATCGACATGGAGGAAGGCGAGATGACTTTGAGAGTTGGTGGTGAGAGGGAAGTGTTCAAGATGTTCGAGAAGATAAGAGATAGAGGCAAAGAGAAATTTAGTGAGCAAGAAAGGCCGAAGGAGTGATCGGAAAGAAAGTCGTGCCACGACAGAAAATACGGCGCTGGGTGGGAGGCAACCCACCATAGGTTAAATCTTAATTTTTTATTTTGGTCAGTTTCTTATTTTTGTGTGCTTTCTTTTGTTTTGTGTGTTGTTTTTGTGTTTTGTGTGTTTGTGTTTAGTTTTTGATCGCTGATAGCAATTCCGATATGACCAAGAGCAAGGCAGGAGAAGGAAGGACAGGAATATGTGAACAGTGATCCGCGCATGCATCCTGAAAGGTATCAAGATAACATCTCTTTGCAAACCTTGGTTTCACCAAGGTTTGGGGTCCCTGTTTTCACTTGAACTTTATTGTTTTATGATTCCTTGTTGTGAAAACAAACCTAATCTAGAGATTAGGTTTGGGTGACGTAAGTACTGTTAGTTGTATTGTATCGCTATTTCGTGATTGTATTTTGTGTGCTAATTGTTTCCATTGAGGACAATGTTTATATCTGGTTTGGGGTGATTTGTCGAGTCTATCATTAGTTGATCTCAGTGGATTGAATAATCACCTTGTTTATAGTGAGGAATGGGCGACCAATTGAGCATGATTTAGTGTGATAGTTCGAAGACACTAATTTTGGGGAAATGATTTAGAAAGGATAATATAGCACAAAGGTGGACCTGGGCGACTGCACACATAGAGACATTAATGGAGACCACCCGTAAGTTTGTTGAGCCATACACATGCTAACTTCGATTCTGAGAGACTACACACTACTCGATACACTTTTCATTAGTCCTTTGATCGTTGTTGTAGCTGATCTCGCTATAACTTGCATCCATTATCAAAGACATCCATAGGAATAGAAGTGAAGCTTCTGCCTATCTTTGTGAACAAACCATGTGAGAACTCATAAAGCTTATTGGTTGCTGCTAATCCCACTGCTTTTCACTACTCAAGGTTCTCAAATGAAAACCCGTGTAACCCCCTCAGTAAAAAAAAAAAAAAAAACTGCAAACCCAATAAATCAGTCACAAAGGGTTTTGCCAAAAAAAAGAGCTAAATAAAACTGAGGGGTCAGTTTAAAGAATTTGAGAGAAGTGTTAGGAAGCTTGAACGAAAGAAAGAAGGGAGGCTCATCAAATACCATCATAAATCCTTTGACCTTCACCCATAATTAGCAACCATACCCATTTAAAGATCCGAATTCAGCATGGAGAGTTTGTAAAGAGTGGCGAAGCAACGTTTCCATGTCCTAGTCTTGATAATGGATTCCTTCTGAGATCAATTTGTGTACAACTGTGCGTTATTGTTTAATTGTTGTTCATGCATGCCTTGTGAATTCTTATACCCAACCTCCGAAAGCATGACAACAAGTGTGAAACCTAGGGCTCAAGCAAAGAGAGAGAACCGTGAGGTAGGGTCAAGGCGAAATCCTCTCTATGTGTGTTTAGTCTAGGTGCACTTAAGTGTGGTGTGGTCCCTGATAAATCCAGTTCCCAAGGTTTTGCTGTTTAGATTCCATAGCTAGGTCTGCTCACTGTTCGTCCATCTCACAGGTAATTCATGTTGGTTTTTGAGTTAACTAGAGATCGCTAATGATATTCTCGACAACACGAAATTGCGATTGTTTGGATTGTGGTTGAATGCTTATTTGTGTCGCTATTTTGCTTGGGGACAAGCAACGCTTGGTTTGGGGTTGTTGATAATGTCGTTTTCCGACATTATTTTGATCCCGAAGTTGTTCTGTTTGTTGTAAGTTCCCGAGTAAAAATAGTAGAATTTAATGGTTTTTATGAGAAAGTACAGGTTTATATGGAAGAATGATGTTGGAAGAGTTTTGGAGCAATCGGAGCAAGTCTACAACAGTCCAGTGCAAAAAGGAGAAAAATCAGATTTTTGGACCAAACAGTGCTCTGCGAGCCTTTGAGCGCGCCTCCAAACGCTCCCACAAACGCGCCAGCTGCGCGCCTCTGAGCGCGCCTCCAAACGCTCCCACAAACGCGCAGGCTTATTTTCGCAAACATTCCAGTGCTCTGCGCGCCTCTGCGCGCGCCTCCAAACGCGCCCACAAACGCGCAGAAGACCTGATACGTTTTTAAAGCCTTTTTTCACCTAGGGTTGGGGATCTGATCTTAGTTACGGCCGTAGACTATTTCTGGGCGATTTTGGGAGCACGAGGGCGATTCTTGAAGACGAATAGAAGGCAAGAAACATCAATCAACGAGAATCAAAAGGCGAACTGAGTTCATTCATCGAAGGATTAAGCTTTTCAGGGAGTTTTAGATTTCATTTCTTTTAAGAACCAACATGTTTACTTTCGTTTTTATTATTTCTTTTCTGAGTTGTGAAACCCCCAATATGAACTAACCCGTTCATGTTGGGGGGTTGGTTTGAATCATGGTTGGATGATTATTTAGCTTTACAGTAGATACGATCGATTTGATTCTTATGGATGAAACATGTGGGATTGTTCTTAATGCTTGTAATAGTCCGATCAACTATTATTTGATTTAACGAATCTTTTAACGTTTGAGAAAAGTTTTGAGGTTTATCTAATCCTTCATGTCTTAGTCGAATTTGAGATAGAAATATGATAATTCGTACTTTGTGGGGTTTTAATCATTGTTTGTTCAATTACCTTTGTTGAGATCGAATGATGATACAAAATGTTGAATGAATGTTGCTATAGCTTGATAGAGTATAGTGATGGATTTTGATTATACCAGTCATCCTGGAGTTATGTCAACCGTGTCAAATCTGTGAGTTAAGTAATTGTTTACCTGAGGAATCCAACCCTCCAACTCTTTCTCTTATTTGAATTAATTAAGTTTAATTTCGTATTCCAATACGCAACAACCCAAATCAATTTGCGATAGTCTAGTTAATAATCTATACAGTCATTGTGGTACTTGACACCGGGTTCCTTTGGTTCGATACTCGTACTTACCGTACGTTATTACTTGATTCGACCCGTACACTTGCGGTAAGATTTAGGGGGGGGGGGGTGATACCCGCCTATCAAGTTGTGCTTGGTTGGCTAAGGTTTACAGTTAAAGGTGTGGTTTCAAATTGAGTTGGAATTAATGTGCTGGATATAGGTTCAGGTGAGTGTATGGGGCTAACGGCTATGTCTTCATGTGTTTTTGGCCCATATATCTCAGTAAGGAAGTCAACTTCTTCTTTACTGGACTAAACGTCTTGCTCAGCTGTTCCATCTGTAATCATTAGAAAGGTTTCCGTCTCTTCCTTTATTCTCCAATACTTGTCATACTTTCTTTCATTTCCATCATCTTCATCATCAGAAATGATATCCACAATTTCTACAACTCCCACAAATCTATCAACAACCTCCCTTGTCTCCTCCTCATTTACCTCAGGCTTTTCAACCGTCGGTTCTACATTCGGATCCACATACAAAACAATCCGTTTTACGCTTTCTTCGCCCATTGCACCAGATTCAAACATCTGAATAACTTATGTAGTGGACAAAGTTTTACCCATACTCGGAGTTTCTGAATCAGATTTCTGCTTCTTGCTTCTCTCCCCCTCATGATCAAGATCATCAGGATCCTGATCATGTCTTCTTTTAGTTCCTTAGGCTTGAGACTTACATTTTGATTCAGAATAGCCACTTGCTTTGCCAATTCATCCATGGATTTCTTCATATCGCTCAGGTTCTGTACAACCTCTGAATTGAAGGAATTGAACTCCGTGGATGTAACGATAGGTGTAAGTGTAGGTGTAGGTGTAGGTGGAGGTGGTTGTGGTCGGGATTGTAAATTTTCAAGTAAGGATAATAGGCTCTTGCTTTGCTGATCATCAGGGCTAATAGATAAGAGTTTTGCATAAAATAGATATTTCAGCTCATCAACAGATAAATCTAGTGGAGACACTTGAGCTGGTGTAACTGGAGGTGGAGGTAGAGGAAATTCGGGCTCTTCAATCATCGGCCCTTTCTCTTTCAACAGTGTAATACCCCGGGTAAGTTCGTTAGTTAAATTCTAGTTCCGTTAAATTTATATAACTCTATAATTGATGTGTAGGGTAAGTTTGGGTTAATTTATAAGTTTAGGGGTGATTTGGTCATTAATGGATAGCTTAAGGTCTAAATGGTAAATAGGAGTAGATATTACCCTTAGGTATTCAGATATTTGCAAACATCCGAAAATATCAGCTCATTGTGTGTGTGTTTGGGAAGAAAAGAAGAAATGAAGAAAGCTAGGTTAAGGCATCAATTGGTGCACTTGGAAGTGATTTCAGGTATGTTTCTTTTACATTTTATGTGTGTAATTGCTAGTAGATAGTTTCTGTCGGATTAGAATTATCAAATCTGGACTGGGGTTAAAATCAGTAGATTTCTGGGCTGAAATTATGCAAACCGACAGAGGTTTCCGGATAGGATGAAGGTATCCGGGTAGTTTCGTTGGTAGTGTCCGGTAGTTTTGATTGTTGGTGTCCGGACGATTCTTGCATCCGGTTAGTACCCCTTTTCTTTAAGTTTCCGGATATTATAAGTACCGGATGGAGTACGGATAACTGTGGTTTCCGGATGACGTCCGGATTAAACATGCTGTCCGGAAAGTTGGGGTTGTCGGGATTGGTTGTGTTGTCCGGAAAGCACTGTTGTCCGGATAGTTTTGTGTTGTCCGGATACTTTAGCTGTTTGATCAATTTTGAGAGTTTAGATGATTTTAAGTATCCAGTAGCCTGTGTATTGTTAATTATTGGATGGGGAATGAATGAGGACTGAATGCATTATGGACTCGACTTAAGTTCGGGTTTGGGGGTAACATTTGAGGATTAGAGTTATCTAGAGTACTCAGCTTTAGTAAGACGTGTGTGTTCTATTTGGTAAATAGATATTTTTGTTTAATTATTTCAGATACTGTTAATCGAAGGTGAAAGTTGAGTTCTTTGTGGAAGGAGTTTTGGATAAGCAAACTAGTGAGTTTTTATTTAAAATGTTTTCAACTGGAATACATATATGTGGAATAAGTGTAATAATGTGCATATGGTGTTTATATGAGTATTACACTGCATGAGTGCTAGTTGGTCGGGCTTAGGACCGGTGTATGCTGGCTATACAGATGGACAGTGGTGTTGGCTGTATTCAGTACAGTGGTGTAAATTAATTAATTGGCTCGCAACCGATTAATATGGCCAAGAGAATGAGATGGAAAGATACATGATGCATGAGTCTTAATTGGTATTCTTATGTGAATTATGTGTATGATGTTGTGCAATTGGTTTTTAACTAACGGGGATTTTCTCACTAGACCTCAAGGTCTAACCCTCATTTTGTTTTAAAACTATGTATTCCAGGTCGTGGATCGAGTAAGAGAAAATAAGAAGGTTAAACCGCGAATAGCTTTTGGAGGACTATGTAGTTGAAGACTATGATGTGTTTAGTAGATATATGTTAGGACACTAAATGTCCTAATTATAAGATAGTTTTGTAAAGGGGTAATTAATAGTAATATGGGCTTGGATATAGTGTAATGGGCTTGGGCTTAACTATGTAACAAGGGGTATATAATGTTTAGTGTGTGTAATTAGGGTTGAGTTAGCCATTGCAATGTAGCCTCCTTGGTGTAGTGTGTGTTCTAGAGAGAGATCCATTCTCTATCTAGGTTGCTTTCATCTTGAATAATACACCACTTTGATTATCTATCTTCTTGTTACTATCTACATCAATATATGAATCGTTGTCTTGTTAAAATGGGACCTACAATTGGTATCAGAGCAATGTATTCATTTAGATCAGATTAGATTTTATTGAGAGTTTTTGCATTTTGAGTGTTCTTCAAATGGATTAGGATTGATATAGAAGTGTTTGATATTCATTTCTGTGTGTTTTCATTCCATAATCACACCAGAATCGATCTCAAATCGTGCAAACTCGGATTTTCGAACTTTTGTGCAAAAACCTACTGTTTTGGATTGAAAAACACATTTCTGTTGGTTTTTGGACAAAACTCGAAGTATTAATGTTGTCCAGAATACCCTCGCGCATCTACGTACCAATTTTCAGCCCAAACAGATCATTTTTGAGGATTAGACTTAAGATTTTTTGAATCTTCATCCATGTCGCAACCTTAAGTGTTCTTCATGTTCATCCATGTCGCAATGGTCATATATTCATGCATATCGCAATCCACTGCTCATGAACAGTACCAAATCGCAATGGTCTATTGCGACTTGGCCTCCAAATCGCAATGGTCTATTGCGACTTGGCTCCAAATCGCAATCCACATCACGATGAACAGTACCAAATAGCAATGGTCTATTGCGACTTGGCCTCCAAATCGCAATTGCCTATTGCGACTTCGATCCCGAATCGCAATCCATTACACTATGAACAGTACCAAATCGCAACCTTCAGTTGCGACTTGGGTGAACTTTTACCTATTGCGACTTCAGGTGCTGCGACTTCAGCTATTGCGACTTCAGTGCATTGCGACTTCAGTACATTGCGACTTCAGTGTGTTGCGACTCTGGGTTTTAACATGGTGACTGTTGCAACAAAGGGTTAAAATGTGTAATCGTGACTGTTTCTAGCGGAACCCCCGTGCTTAGTCTCAGGAGGGGGATTGTTCATGGTGTTTAGCATAAAGCGCGTGTGACATCATTCCCATATTTAGGCTGTCACATACATATTGCAACTGTCAATGCTTAAAGGAGCTCAAGTTTGCCAAGATTTTCAGAAGATGGGTGTTGGAATTCAGTCTTTAGTTGAATTGAATTAAACGTTTGAGCATTTGCAATCATTTTTCTGGAGTTTTTGTTGACGATGCTAGACCGTTGAGTGCTCTTCTGACCTGATCAATCAGAATTGTGAGTGCTTGCAATCGTTGTTCTGGTGCTTTGGTTGTGATTCAGACTCTTGAGTGCTTATAATCATTCAGCTATTTCTTGAAGATTGAAGTTCCGGATTTTCATCATTCGGTCTTCTGATATTTTGGGGATGAGCATTTTTCTACAGTTGATGAACAATGTTACTTGTGGTGTTCTTCTAATCCCTACCTTATAGTGTATGCTTCATTATGTTTCCTCTTTCGAGCAAATCCGAATCACGCTCTTAAGCCGAATTCCTATTCAAGTCGTGACTTATCGACGGATTTGGTGTTATAGACTGAGTTTGCATTTGGTATTGTCACGCAACAACTCGCTCGTTATTTTTTCTTGTGAGCTTATCGGTACGAGCTAGAGTTTCCACATTTATGAAGATATTTTTCGTGCACTCGGTCGAGACATTGAATCCGATTTGTCAAGGTTGAAATATAAAGGTTGGTAAAGCTCACTGACAAAGAAAAGGAACTGATCAACCAAGTGCTGAAAGCTATCTCTTACCGGAAAGACTACCGTCTGGAACTGCGCCGATTCGAACACATCTTTGGTCTCCGTAAACGTACTGTGAATCCAGTTGATGTCTAATTTCTTTGCCTCTACTTGTACAAAGGTGGAGAATGTTAGTGCCTAAAATTCTAGTTGTACTAAGTAGAGGGGCCTATCTTGTAATAGGGTGATTCTTCACCCTAGGTATATAATGTTTACTTACTTTCCTTATTAGGTCTAGCAATCACAAGGGTCACCTACACACACTAGCCACACACACTTAATTTGTTCTTCATTGTATTGTGTGAGCTTTGTTTGAATCATTGAATATAGAGGTAGACATTTTATTGTTATTGCATTGATTACTTGTTTCTGGGATCACAATATAGCATGTTGTTAGTAATGATGTAATTTACTATGTAAACGTTTTAATGATGTACTGAATGTTTGTAAAAGACTAGGGGACCGTATTTGTTATATAATGTATCTCTTGCTTTAACGACGTTATGCAATGTATGCTATTTGAGCTATGTTTGGTAATCCGGGTCGTTACAGATGGTATCAGAGCCCTAGTTTAAGAGATTTAGGTATTTGTATCTGTACCTAGACTTAAACTGCATGTGAAGTAGGATTTCCCTGTTATTGTAGAACCTTGGGGTGTTAAATATAAAAAGGTAGAAGGAACATCATGTAAGGTAACTTCATTTTTACACATGGCCAGTGTAATTGTGATCTTACAGGTACATGTTTGAACTGGAATACCTTGTTATATGGGGTATGTGCTTATGTGTATATTAACCTTGTCTGAATCAACAGAATGGCAAGTGGTACTAGACAAACGAATCGGAAAGGAGGAGGAAATCCGAATAGAACAAACCCAACAGCCGGAGGAAGGGGAAAAGAGGGAGAAAGAGGTGGAGGCAGAGTTGGAGGCAGAATTGGGGGT
The DNA here is from genome assembly GCA_033807775.1 of Saussurea involucrata. Taxonomy (NCBI): domain Eukaryota; kingdom Viridiplantae; phylum Streptophyta; class Magnoliopsida; order Asterales; family Asteraceae; genus Saussurea; species Saussurea involucrata. The sequence continues at coordinate 97,863,118 of CM066319.1, forward strand.
AGAACTGGGAGTGGAGCTCCGCCGCGAGGTAATGAATTTGTTACTAGGGATGATTTAACAGTCGAAATGGGAAGACTGCAGACCAGTATACAAGCCATGTTTGATCGAACTCGTCATAGTGAAGCAGATACACCAGATCCTCGTTAGGAAGACGCGATGCCTATTACACCTCCAACTTACTCGGGAGATCGGGATCCAGTGAAAGCTATGAAGTGGCTTAAGGAAATAGAAGCTATCTTCAAGACTAGTAAATGCGCTGAAGAGGATAGAGTACTCTATGGAACTGCAATGTTGAAAGGCGATGCCCTATACTGGTGGGAGGCACATATGTCCTCGGGAGGATCTGATATATATTCTACTTACTCTTGGGAAGAATTCGTGATAGCTTTCAGGAAACAGTTTTGTCCTCAAGCCGCAGTTAAACAATTGGAAGGTGAGTTTATGAACTTGCAACAAGGGAATTTGTCGGTCCGGGACTACACCGCTCGTTTCTTGAAAAAGTCTCGTTTTGCGGAATACTACGTTGCTACGGAGGCCATGAAGATTGAAAGGTTTATCTTTGGATTGAATGTAGAAGTCAGAAGTTTTGTGATTACTAAAGGACCATAAACTTTCTCCGCCGTAGTAGACGCCGCGAAAACCGTGGAAGAAGATAAAGGGAGAAGTACTAGTGATAAGAATGTGGGGAAAAGAAAGTGGGAAGGACCGCAGTATAATCCGAAGAAGTCCAGGTTTCAGCGATTTGATAACCCTCCACCTTTCCGACCAGTTGAAAGACCTTGCCCAAAGTGCCACCGTTTTCATCAAGGAAGTTGTCAAGTGGATCCTAGAAACTGTTATAAGTGTGGAAAGATCCATCATATTGCTAAAGACTGTCGAGTAGTTAGATTTTGTTACTCGTGCAATTCTCCTGATCACCTTCAGTCCGATTGTCCACTGGGGAGAATACAGCCGGGTGGTACGTCAGTAAGACCAACGGGTGTTAGACCGGTAGTACCAAGGCCAGAAGTACCAAGAGCAAGGGGCCGTGCCTTCCAGATGACAGAGCAAGAAGCAGATGAGACTCCCGATGTGGTTACAGGTACATTCTTAATAAATTCTACACGTGCTAAAGTGTTATTTGATTCCGGTGCAAACCGATCGTTTGTGTTGCCTTCTTTTGCTGCCTATATGCATTTAAAGCCTAAGGTGTTAGATCATGCGTTAATGGTAGATACGGCTAATGATAATCTAGTACCGGTTAGTGAGGTATTTGATAGTTGTGTGATAAACATAGATGGGTGTGGAGTGCCTATTCAGTTATTTCCTATAGCCTTGATAGAGTTTGATGTGGTAGTGGGAATGGATTGGTTAGCCGAGAATCAGGCTAATATAGTTTGTGATAAGAAGTTGATAAATGTTGTCTTACCCGAGAAGGGACCAGTAGTGATTTATGGTGACCGTAGAAATCATCAGTCTTGCCTTATCTATTTGTTGAAAGCTCGTAAGTGTATCAAAGGCTACTCAAGTTACTTAGCTTATGTGATAGATATTAAGCTAGAAAAGAATAAGCTGGGAGATATTCCGGTTGTTCGTGAATTTCTGGAAGTTTTTCCAGAAGATCTGACTAGCCTTCTGCCCGTTAGACAAGTAGAGTTTGGTATAGATCTGATTCCTGGAGCCGCTCCTGTTGCCCGTGCACCGTATCGTTTGGCACCTCCAGAGATGAAAGAGATGATGACACAACTGCAGGATCTTTCAGATAAAGGCTTCATCAGACCCAGTTCTTCGCCGTGGGGAGCACCGGTTCTGTTTGTTAAAAAGAAGGATGGTTTGATGAGGATGTGTATTGATTATCGGGAACTGAATAAGCGCACGATCAAGAACAAGTTTCCGCTTCCTAGAATTGATGACCTCTTTGATCAACTAGTTGGAGCTTGCTATTTCTCCAAGATTGATCTGAGAACTGGTTATCATCAGCTGAAGGTTAAAGATGAAGACGTTCTGAAAACTGCTTTTCGCACGTGGTATGATCACTATGAGTTCTTAGTAATGCCTTTTGGATTGACGAACGCTCCAGCTGCTTTTATGGATTTAATGAACCGAGTATGTAAACCATATCTCGATAAACTTGTTATTGTGTTTATCGACGATATCCTTATCTACTCCCGATCCAAAGAAAAGCACGCACAACATCTTCGGTTAATTCTGGAATTGTTAAAGAAGGAACATTTATATGCTAAGTGTAACAACCCGGTTTCCCAAACATAATTCAAATAGCATAAATTGCATAACATCGTTAAAACAAGAGATACATTATATAACAAATACGTTCCCCTAGTCTTTTACAAACATTCAGTACATCATTACAAACGTTTACATGGTAAATTACATCATTACTAACAACATGAAATATCTACTAAACACATCATAGTCTTCACTACATAGTCCTCCAAAAGCTATTCGCGGTTTAACCTTCTTATTTGCTCTTACTCGATCCACGACCTGGAATACATATTTTTAAAACAAAATGAGGGTTAGACCTTGAGGTCTAGTGATAAAATCCCTGTTAGTTAAAAACCATTTGCACAACATCATACACATAATTCACATAAGAATACCAATTAAGACTCATGCATCGTATATCTTTCCATCTCATTCTCTTGGCCATATTAATTGGTTGCGAGCCAATTAATCAATTTAGACCATCTACTAAATACAGCCAACACCACTGTCCCTCTGTACAGCCAACATACACCGGTCCTAAGCCCGGCCAACTAGCACCCATGCAGTGTAATACTCATATAAACACAATATGCACAGTATTACACTCATTCACATATATGTATCCCAGTTAGAAAACAATTTAAGTAAAAACTCACTTGTTTGCTTATCCAAATCTCCTTCCACAAAGAACTCAGCTTTCACCTTCGATTCACAGTATCTGAAACAGATAGATGCAGATATCTCATTACCATATAAAACACATAAGTCTTACTAAAGCTAAGAACTCTAAAGAACTCAAATCCTCAAATGTTGCCCCCAAACCCGAACTTAAGTCAAGTCCACAGTACATTCAGTCCTCATTCATTTCCTATCCATGACTTAACAAAACACAGGCTACTGGATACTTGAAAGCATCAAAACTCTCAAAGTTTGACTTAATCAGCTAAAGTATCCGGACAACACAAACTTTTCGGACAACACCAACTTTCCGGATAACATAACCAATCCGGATAACATAACCAATCCGGATAACATAACTTATCCGGACAACACAACAATTCGGACACTATCCGGTTAATCATTTCATCCGGAAACTAAGGAAAATAGGACTTACCCGGTTAATCGATTCATCCGGATACCTGCAAGAAAACTACCGGACACTAACAACACATTATCTGGACACTACCCAAGAAACTACCGGACACATTCATTTCATTCGGACTCCTCTGTCGGTTTTCCCCAATTTTACCCCGATTTGACAGATTTTAACCTCATGCCCGAATTTAATGATTCTACTCCGATAGGAACTATTAACTAACAATTATAGACATAATTTACAAAGGAAACATACCTTAATTCACTTCCAAGCACACCAAATGAATCCCTAGCTTTACTTCTTCTCTTTTCTTCTTTTGCTCTCAATACACACACACTTACACACTGAAATTCTGGATATTTTGGAATTATGAAATATCTGATTTCATCAAAAGGGATATTATCTCAATCACTTTACCACTTTAGCCCCTAAACTAATGACTAAAACACCTTAAACTCCTAATTTAACCCAAACTTACCCTAAACTTCAAATTTAAAGTTAAATAAATTTAACGGAACTAACATTTAACTAATGAACTTACCCGGGGTATTACATCATCTCCCCCTTAAAAGAATTCCGTCCCGGAATTCGATTTAGGCAAAAAGGTGAGGGTACTTAGTTCTCATTTCTGCTTCTGATTCCCAAGTAGCATCCTGACCCCTATGATGTCTCCACTGAACTTTCAGTTGTCTGATCTCTTTATTCCGCAACACTTTAACTTGGTGGTCAACTATGGCTTCCGGTTCCTCCACATAATTCAGCTTTTCATCCACTTGTATATCTGGTAGATAAACTGCCTGATCCGGTGTAACCAAACACTTTCGGAAATTCGATACATGAAACGCATTATGAATCCTGCTTAACTCTGGTGGAAGATCTAACATGTAGGCTACTTCGCCGATCCTTTCTATGATTGCAAATGGTCCAATGTACCTCGGGCTCATCTTACCTTGTTTCCCAAATCGAATGACTCCTTTCCAAGGCGAGACTTTTAACATCACACAATCTCCAACTTGGAATTCTAACGGCTTTCGGCGTCGGTCGGCGTAGATTTTCTGTCTATCTTGAGCTACTTTCAAACGTTCCCGAATCTGAGAAATCTTATCCGCGGTCAACTAGACTATATCTGGCCCTGCTAACTGTTTCTCTCCCACTTCGTTCCAACACAGAGGCATTCGACATTTTCTACCATACAGAACTTCAAACGGTGCCACTTGTATGCTGGAATGGTAACTGTTGTTGTAAGCAAATTCAATCAACGGTAGCATGTCTTCTAAAGTCTGAATCGTCCGTTCACTCTGACCGTCAGTTTGGGGATGATACACTGTACTTAACTTTATTTGCGTTCCCATTTCCTTTGGAAAACTTCTCCAGAATCTTGAGGTAAAACGGCTGTCACGATCAGAGATAATCGAAATTGGAACTCCATGTCGTGTTACTATTTCGTTGATATATAGTTTGGCTAATCCTTCCAATGAATAGGTTTCCTTTATTGGTAGGAAGTGACCAGACTTTGTCAACCTGTCAACGATCACCCAAATTGTATCAAATCCCTTCGGAGTCCTTGGTAGCTTCGTGATAAAATCTGTAGTAATCTGATCCCATTTCCACATAGGTATTTCTAACCGCTGTAATTGTCCAAACGGCTTCTGATGTTCAATCTTTACCTTCTTACAAGTAGTACAACCTTCCACATACTGAGCAATATTCCCTTTTATTCCCGGCCACCAATAAAATTGTTTCAGATCTTTGTACATCTTGTTCGTACCTGGATGAATAGAGAAACGAGATTCATGAGCTTCTTGTAGTGCCCGATCACGTAAACCACCCAAATGAGGCACCCGAATTCTGTTCCCCAGACACAATAACCCACGATCATCTTTCACTAGCAATGCTGATAACCCCACTAACCGTTCTGATTTCAAATGTTCTTCTTGAAAAGCTTCCACTTGGCACTTCTTCAGTTCATCGAATATGTTAGGTAGGAGTTCAGCTCTTAGTGCAATGGCTTTTATCGTTCCACTCCTTTCTTGACGACTTAGTGCATCAGCTACCACATTCGCCTTTCCCGGATGATAATGAATCTCACAGACGTAATCATTCACCAACTCTAGCCATCTTCTTTGCCTCATATTTAATTCCCGCTGATCAAAAAGATGTTGAAGACTTTTTCTGTTTTATTTTTTTATATTCCTTATAATATGTGTTTGAGTATATGGAAAAGTCAAGGGGCAGCATTGAAATCATTCAGATATCGTTCTGAGGTGCTGATAAGGTTTGTATATTCTTTTCTCATCACTAATCATTCTAAGGGGAACAAGCTTTCAATGATAAATCTTTTTCACTTGTTCAAAACTACTTCTGAATGTTTCAAAAGTGTTCAAATTCAGATGTTAGATTTTAAATGATTTTTCAGAAATCACAAATCATCATTAAAAGAACAGAATATTGATGATAAAATAATTTTCTATCTGTTCAAACTACTTCTGGATGATTAATCGTTTTTTATATTAATCAGAAGTTGATTTTAAATGAATTTTGGTTTCAAGGTAATTTGTTCTAAACTGTGTACTCAGAACTTCTGAGTCTTCTAACTCAGAACTTCTGAATATGCTTTCTCGGAACTCTGAGCGTGTTATTCCGAACTTTTAACTTGTGTTAATTTCTATCCAATAACACGTGTCAGTTTCTTATTCAGTTGAACTTACCACGTGTCATTTAATATCTTTTGTGGTATTTCAATGTGTTTGAATCCATTATAACTTTGACAAAAAGCGCCTTTTCACCGTTAAACCTTTCGGCTTCGCGGATTTTGAATAGTTCTTAAAATCCCTCTTTCAAATTTTATTTGAAATCCAAAAGTGAAAAGTGAGAAACGCACAATTCCAGAGTTCTTTGTTCCTGTTTTCTTTCAATCTTCGATTTTAAATCATGTCGGGTTCGAGAAGAAGTAAATCTATTTCATTACACTCTGAAAAATCATTAATGGAATCCTCGTCCGATTCAGAGAATAATGAAGTACAGAGACTTGAAAAAGGAGCTGTAGAAGAAGGGGCAATAGGAGAAAACATTGTACTAAGAAATGTTGAAGAAGAAGCAGGGGATGAAACCATGGATGAATCAGAGGGAGATGCTGATGGGGAAAATGAAAATATTCAACACGAACAGAGTGCAGTTAGGTCAGCCATGTCTGGAAGATCTAATATTGGTGAGAGGATTGTTCCTGAGAATGAATATTTGCAGTTGATTGAAAATAACTGTGTGTTAATACTTGATGAAACTAGGTTCAAGAAAGAACATAGGATAATCATAGAGTTACTAAAATACCATCCTTTTAAGAAATGGTTCACAATGAAGAAATCGGTTCCTGTTCAGTATATTCAACAATTGTGGAAGCATTTGGAGTTACAAGGTAACAATTTTGTATCTGAAATAGAGGGAGTCACTGTAACTCTGAATATACCTGTTGGTTCCCAGATACACTTACTCAAGATTAACAATCTATTAGTAGAGTTTAGAGTTTGATGCGGAAGCGTATTAAACTAACAGATATGTTTGATAGATATTAGAACGCACATATATAAAGAAAACAGTAAAGAATGAAAAGGATTTCTTGAACAGTTACTGTTATTCAATATATGATAACAACACGAAGAACAGATTAAGAACTTGGTGTGTGTGAGAATATAACACTCAGATATCTGACAATAAAGTTTGAGAGTATTAGTGATTCCTTGTGTATTTTTTCGTTAGGAAGATCTCAACAAGAGACTTCCTTTTATACTACTCTTAGAAGACTATGAAGTCGGTCACTGTTCCTTTTATGGCATGAATAGTAAACTGGATGGTGTGAACAGTGGACTGGATGGTGTGAGCAGTTGTTTGAGCCATGCGCATTTAATGGAGCAGATGTACTTTTGGTAAATGCATTAAATGGCGCAGACGTCTATTTTGTACCTTGCCCTATTGAGTCCACTCAGAGCTTGACACGTGTTTTGACAGTACTTTTCCATGCAAGTTGATGAACGTATCCAGTAATATCTTCCAAGTCTTCATTGAGGACCACAGAGGCTCTGTAATGAATTACAGAGGTTCTGCGGTCTGGTCCTCTGTGGAGCAGTCTTCGCCGGATTCCGAGTCTTTGGTCTTCTTTGTGCGTATGACAGAGCTTCTGTAGGAAGCCTCTGCTGCTTCTGTAGCTTCTTGACCTTGATTTCTCGGTAATGTCGGCAGAGCCTCTCTAAGAGGCTTTCTTCACTTAGCCTATTTTTCACTACTTCTAAATACTTCTATGATTAGGAAGATTGAAGCTAACAATCTCCCCCTAAGTAGTGAAAAATAAAAAATTTGAACTTGAGTTAAGTTTGGCTAAGTTAGATAAGACAGAGGTTAAAAAATACCTCGAAATTTCTTTCATTTAGAAATATGCCAGAGGCATTTTACATTTGATTATAATGAAAGATAAACTTTAACTTTGTTTGCAGGGATTGGAGGTCTGAGAATCAGATTTTGGCATCTTTGAAATCGTTGTAGCTTCTGTTGTCTCTGCCGACTTTTCTGATTTCTTTGTAGAATCTGATGCAGAGTTCTCTTAGGCGGATTGTTGAGTCTATTTCTCTGATGAAAGTATCTGCATCATCTCTATCCATTTTTTCTGTACCTCTGTATTTTACAAGGCTTGCTCTGAATTTGCTCAGAGTACTGGTTGCGTACTTCTGACAATCCATGAGTACAAAAAGTTTAACCTGGTGTTGTGGGTTTTGAAATACTAACCCAAATCTTGGTTCTCTGATGATTGAGTTGGGCACAGCGTCTGGTGGGCAGCGATCTTCTGGTGGTCGTAGATCTAGATGTTTGAGACCAAGATCCTTTCCCAGTTGTAAATCTATCATGCTGTATAGCAGAAGCTTTTCCCTCATCGCTTTTCTCAACACTTGATAGGCTCTGGTATTAGGCTCTGTGTTGTAGTTGTCTTTTGTCCATTGCAGAAGGTCAGGTAGATCGTAAGGATTGATGTTTCTTAAGTCAGCATCAGCGAAGGTAGATTCTAAATTGTTCTCTCTTCTGACTTTGTAAAGATTGTACCTGACCCTTGGATAGGTTCTCGTGAAGGAGAATCTGCAGAAGATTACCTTTTTGATTTTATGAATTGAGAAAACATCTGCTTTGGCTCTTGCCTTTGTTCTTGTGAAGATGTTTTCAAATTCTTCTCTGATCCTTGGATCTGTCACATGATCTACTGGATGATTTGTCTGATAGGATTGTTTGTAGAGGTATTTGTATACCACTTCTTCCATCTCTTCATGTGTTGGACCAGGTCATGGAATTTGTCTTCTGAGACTCTCCATCTGTTGAACAACTTCTGCAGCTCTACCAGTTAGAGGAATTTCTGACAGAGGCTTCAATCCATGTGCCCAGTCAACTTCTTCGGGTTTTGGGGTTTGAAAGGCGTCAAACGCACTCTTCATTAGTTTTTCTGTTGGCTTTGGCAATGTTTTCTTCTTCTTTGGCTCTTCTGTCAGTATCCCTTTGCCCTTATCTTTTGCTTTTGTTGTGGCAGAACCTGTTGCTTCTGTAGGTTTTGAGGTTGGTACTTCTGTTGGTTTGATGGAGGTTGCCTCTGTGGATTTTGACGATTGTGATTTAGAGGACTTTTGTGGCGATGGTTCTGTTGGTTTGACTTGCTCTGTAACCTCTGTTGGAGGTTGTTTGATGACTTCTTCTGCGAGCTCAGTTTCTATTGATGAAATATTGACATTGAATCTTCTTGCCATTCTGAAAGCTAAAGTGAACTTTTGCCTTTCTTCTTCTCTCTTCACCATACGATCACTCATTGTTGTGTGCATCCTTTTCAGAATGTCAGAAGCAGAGGTCGTTGCTCTTTTTTGTTTGGTGGCAATCGACTTTCTTCTGGGTATGGTTTGGGGTGTTTCCACAGAGGTGGGTGTTTTCTCTGTGGTTTGTTCATCTGTTTCTTCCAAAATGATTACCTCAGGGGCGGTTGTTGCCTCTGTAGCTTGCTGTTCTGCTTCTGGAGTTTTGGTTTCGTCAGATGATTCCACAGAGATGGGTGTTGTCTCTATGGTCTTTTGGGTTTGTTGTTGTCGGGTCTGTTCTGGAGGTGCTTGACTCAGAGGTTCTGCGGCTATTGGTGGACCTATAAGTCCTCTGCTTGCAGCTTTCTCTGTAGTTTTCTCCCCCTCAGGATGATCTGATGGACCAGGATGGTCATCGTCATCAGAGTCATCCTGACCCTTGTCTGATGTACCCTCTGCTCTGCCGGAAGCATCGGGTTTCTTTGGCATTGTGGCTCCAGCAGCGATCAGTTTCGCGCAGACATCATCACAAAGGCCAAGAAGAGTTGCTAGCTCTGCCTCTGTTTTGAATCTCATCCTTCCTACACTTTCTCTGAAATCTTTGACGAAGTTAGCATTTGCAGCGGTGAAGGAAAGGATGACTTCTGTCACTTGATTAATCACGTTCTGCCCAAGCTCTGTCAGCTGTGCTCTTGTCATGTAGTCTTTGGGTTACATCAGCATGGTATTTCGCATGGCTTCTTCTTGAACTTTTTGTAGGGCCTTCTGTAGATCTGCAGGAGTGATGCCCGTTGACACTGAAGTCTGTTTGTTCAATTGGTCAAGGAACTTGTTGATGGAGTTCTCAATCGAAGAAGGAGTAGTTGTTGAGGCAGAAGTGGTGGATGCGGTTGCAGCAGACTTCATCTGTGAGATGGCAGTTTTCACCTCTGTGGACAGGTTGTCCATTTTGGTGTTCAGGTTTAGCAGTGCCAGTGATGTTGTCTCTGCAAAAGATTTGAAAGAGCTTTGCAACTCTTTCAAGGTTTGGTTCACAGAGGTCTCAAGGGTTTGGAACTCATCCCTTGTAACTTGTGTTCCGGTGGTAACCTCTGGAGGAACACATTCGTCTCCAGAGTGAATCCCTGTTCCTGGGATACCTTCTTTCATTCCTGTTTGTATGTTGAGAATGGAAGGATTTCCTTCTGATCCTTGAGAAGAAACATGAGTTTCAATTCCTACAGAAGTTCTGAGAAGAACATTGTCCAAATCCACTCCAGAGGTGGGTATTGGAATATCCTTCTGTTGACTAGGAGACTTGTCTAGAGTCTCTTTGTCTTTGTGCTCTCTACTTCTCTCTGAAAGAAGTGTGGGTCTTAATAAGTGCATGGCAGAGGAAACAAATTCCTCTGTTGGGCGTTCTTTTGTGATCTGGGGCAATTGATCATGAACTATAGGTGAGTCTCTTTGAGGAGACTCCCTAGGTATGGATTCCCCGGTTTCTGTGGACACAGAGGTTGAAAGAGTAACCTCTGGCTGGATGGGTTGGGTTAGGTTCGAGCTGTGCTGCTCTTTTTCAATGACACCTTCTGCAGCTAGACCTGCGGTGTCAGAAATGTGGGTTGCACTGGGAGTTGGTTTTGGTTGTGTGCCTCTATTTATCCAGGCATCTTTTCTTGCTTCTTCCCTAAGTTCTGTGGAAGTTCCTTGCTCTGGTCGTAATTGGTCATACACTTGATGAGATCCAAATAATCTCATGACATGAGGATGATAAAGACCCTTACGTATCCAGACAGCTTCTTCTTCATCTGAATCTGTCTCTAAGATCTCTATTTCTGTCTCCGTTGTTGCTAATCCCTCTTTTTGTACAACTTCGGCCCCTTTTTCTCTCTCTTCTTCCATCATGTTCTCCGAAGCCTCTGTAATTTCAACTCTGTTCCATTCAGCTTCAGTTTGTTCTATTTCTTTTGAAGCTGGGTTTGGACTTCTTCTGTGGACATCCAATCCTTGAATGAAAGGGTTTTGTAAAATAACAGGGGTTTCGGCTGGTTGATTTCTGGGTGTTGTGTCATCTTCTTTCAGATGTGTGTCAATGCCAGAAATGTAGAAATCTTCTTCTGGAGAGTGGTGGTCGAGAGGTTGTGCCGTCCACCCTGCTGTATTTAGGGTGTTGGCAATTTCAGGGTTCTGTAAGAAGTCGTTCAGGTCTCCTTGGTGAGCAAATCTATCTGGAGATTGATAGGGTGATTGATACCTTTCTGTAGCCATTTCTTCTTCTGCAATTTCTTCTTCATCAGTTTCCTCTTCTGCAATGGTTACCAACTTTGCAAGTGATTTACCATGACTCTTTTTGGTTTTCCTCCTCTTAGGATTTGGTGCCCCTTTTGCTGTTGATCTTGATCTTTTCTTTTTCATTTTTGGAGAGGGAGGAGCAGAGGAGCCAATTTCTGTGGCATGAGGAGGTGAGGGTTGATCTTCTGCAGAGCTTGTTGAGGTGCCTTCTACAGTTTTCCTCTTCTTAGCTTTTGGAGTAGATGCAGAGGTTCTTGATGAAGACTTCTTTCTCATTAGTTCTGCACGTTTGGCTATAAAGCTAAGTTGAATAGCCATGTGCTTTGCTAACTTCTGATCCTTTTCTTTTTGATTGGAAAGAGGTTTTGCTGTCATTGTTCCTAGGGGGACACCTAAACGCGGGGGTGTCATAGGACTCGGTTTAGGAGTTCTATGATCGCGTATATACTCTTTCTTAAGGGATTTATTCGATGCGTATTGCAGAAGCTTCTTTGACAGAGGTCTGCAGTGTGAGTAGCCATCAGCATGATCAGTGGGGGTATTCTTGTTCATCGGGAACTGTTTGGGAGTTGGCCCTTCCATTGGCCAATTTTGGATTAGCAGCAGAGGTTCGAACAGTACTCCTAATATTCTTTGGAATTGCAGAGGTGGTAGAAAGTTGGGATCGTTCTCTTTGACCCTTTTCGAGTTGTTCTTTCTGTCGATGGTGTTTATGATCTCTTGCATCATTATGGTCGCATAATCTAGTGGAAGATCATAGTAAACCCCATACATGATGCTCAAGATTTGATGTGAGCTCTGGTCAATACTGCCTATCTTTCATGTCAGGCATCTGTTAAGAATCGAGAACAAAGTGTTCCACAGAGGTGGTAATCGGCCTCTGCGGAAGTCGTTTCTCTTCCATAGTTGGGTTTTGTACCCAAGCATTTCCACGAATCGACAGAGCTCTTCGTCTGTTGGTTGCTCTGCATAACTCTTCAATCCCAGAAGACCCCTTGTTGGTAGGTTGAATTCAAGTGAGAACATTGTTCTGTTGAACTTGATTTCAAGATGCTCAGATTTATCAGGTCTTGAAATGTACCCTTTGATAAGAGAATCGTCTTTATCAAATCGGCAGCTTTGCCAAAATTGGTTCAAATAACGGACTGGAATTTTGTTCGGGGTTCTTGAGAGTAGAGGGAAGAGGACATGATTCTCCATGATGTTCAGAAGTATGGCATGAGCTTCGCCGAAAGTAGTGGGTGAAGGGACCAAATAGCAGTTGTTGGATTTGATAGGAAGACTGGCTTCGAAATGATCCTTTGCTATAAAGTTTTGCAAGTGTGTCGTCGGAGCAAAGTCTGCTGAGTCCCCGGAATCTTGTTGTTCATTATTTCTTGCTAGGCTGGGGTTTTCAGAATGTTCTGAATGTGCAGGGGAGTGTTCCCGTGAGTTCGCCGGAGAGAGTTCAGAGGATGTAGCTCTAGAAGATGAAGCCATTTGATTTTAAGAATAAGATTTTTGCAAGCTTTTTGCAGGGTTTCGCCGGAGAAGAAGATGAGAGTTTGTAAAATGTTTTATGAGAGGGTAAGCTTTGTTTTTATAGGATGGTAAAACGGTAGAATTCGAAAGAGTAAAATATATGGCAATGGATTAAAGTTTGGAATCCGCACTCGAGTTTGAGCGGCGGGTTCAACTTTCCAAATAAAAACTTTCCATGTACGCCCAATGAAAATGAGACACGTAGGCCTTGTCAGAATATGACAGGACGTCGTGCGCGGCCCATTAATGCTAGGCGCGTGAGGTTGATTTTAGCCATATGAGTTTCACTCGCAGTAAAAGTAACCGTTATTACTACAGAGATGCCCAAAAAAAATCAGATTGACAGAGCTTCTGTAGTTTACAGAGGCTCTGTGATTTTAAAAATCTTTGATGTTTATCCCTTTTTCATATATCTCATTGTTATCATGACTTCTGTGGGGTTCTTCTTTTAACCAAAACCATTGGAGAGGATAAAATCGGATTTTTGTGAAGAAATTTGCTTCACAAAGGTTTTGTGGCTCTGTTGGAACTTGCAGAAGTTCTGTGAGGGCCAGCAGAAGCTCTATGAGAGAAAAAATCTAATAACAAAAATTTTATTGATATTTTTGATCATCCAATTTTTGATTTGGTTTAAGAGATGTTTTTCGGATATATTTGAAAGTTTGTGTCCGAGAAAACTGTTAAAAAAAACGGTTTGTCCGAGAAGGTCATGGTCTGCGTTTTCGGTTTTCGAGATAACATTCCAAAAGATCGACAGAAGGTTAATTTGTGATCACAGAGCATATTTCTTGCAGAACCTCTGTTGAGCTCAGCAGAAGCTCTGTGACCTTAAATTTTTCCTAATTCGAATTTTGTGAAACTTTTTGAGCTTTTGATTTTTGAAATGTTATTCACAGTATACTTAGGACATATTTGACAATTCTTGTCCTAGAAAATTGTTTTCCAAAAACCTTTTGTGCGAGAGACATACCTTTTGGTTCTTCTTTTCTCGGCATTGATATCTGACTTCTGTCGATATGGAGTCATCGACATTTTTCTTTGGCTTTCCCTTGAAAGTTCTCTCTCTTTAGATCATTTCAGGGTTCCCTTCTGCTCCCCCTTGATCTAATCACCTCTGTAGAGCAAGTAATTTTCCTTTTGCTCCCCCTTGACCTATGCTTGGATCAAAGAATGATAAGTTTTTGCATAGAACATAGGTCATTGTTTTTCAGAGGTTCTGTTGGGGTCGTCAGAGGTTCTGAGTTGACTTACAGAAGCTCTGTAATCTTAAGAACTATTTAAGGTTTTAAGAATTTTCATACAGAAGTAGAATCAATCAAAGCAATAAATTAAGCAATGTATTTACTTGTTATTTACAGAACATAAAACTATACTTACAGAGGATTTTCACACCATGTTAATCATTCCTAACTTACCCACCAAGAAGTTGAATCTTTTCTCGTCTAATACTTTGGTGAATAAGTCAGCGAGTTGATATTCTGTGGGCACGAAATGCATTTCGATTGTACCGTATTCAACATGATGTTTCAAGAAATGATACCTTATATCGATATGCTTGGTTTTTGAGTGTTGCACAGGGTTGGCAGAGATAGCAATAGCACTTTTGGAATCACAGAGGATGGGTATTTTGAACAGAATGTGGCCGTAGTCTTTTAGCTGAGTCTTCATCCATAGAACCTGAGAACAACAGCTAGCGGCAGCAACGTATTCAGCTTCTGCAGTGGATGTGGAGACACAATTCTGCTTCTTGGAGGTCCAACTGACTAGTTTACCACCTAGGAATTGACAACTCCCAGAGGTACTCTTTCTGTCGAGCATGCATCCTCCATAGTCTGAATCTCTGTTGTAGCCATTGACTAGAAGGAAGGTAGAAAGTCGTTCGTACCATGCTCTTGGAGCCTGTTTCAGTCCGTATAGAGCCTTTTCAAGGTAGTATACATGCCTTGGAAACTTTGAGCTTTCAAAACCTGGTGGCTGATTTACGTAAACCTCTTCTTGGATTTCACCGTTTAGAAAAGCTGATTTTACGTCCATCTGATAGACTTTAAAACCTCCGTGGGCTGCGAAGGCTAAGAATATTCTTATTGCTTCGAGACGTGCGACAGGGGCAAAAGTCTCATCGTAGTCTATGCCTTCTTCTTGTCTATATCCTTTTTCTACTAATCTTGCTTTGTTTCTGACGACCACTCCATCTTCATCCTTCTTGTTTCTGTAGACCCATTTAGTCCCAATGGCCTGTTTCCCTCTTGGCAGAGGTACTAAAGTCCATACTCTGTTACGCTCAAATTGCAGAAGTTCTTCTTGCATGGCGTCTACCCAGTTTGGGTCATCTTGTTTTTACTGAGTCAGAAGGTTCTCCGATTATTTGGCTTGGGGGATGGCTTTTTGTCCACTGAGTTGTGCGTGGAAGATGATCATCAATGTCATCAAAGCTTTCTTCAGAGGCTTCTTGTGATTCTTCTTGTGCAGCCTCTGATGTTCTTCGTGCCTTGGTAGTTGATTCTACCGTTTGTGGAATGATTGGTACGAGTGGTGGTGGAGTTTGTTCCTCTGAGGATGTATAGTCTTGGTCCTCGATCTCTTCTGTAATTGGTTCTTCTGTGGTTTGTGCAGCTTCTGTGGTCGTTTTTCTTGATGTTTCATCTTCTGCACTTTCTTCTGCTTCGGCAATTGCATCTGTAGTATTTATAGAAGAAGATGAAGCATTATTTGGACCAGTTAGAGTCATACCTGTAGGATTTTGTCCGACAGAGGATGGTTCTTCAGAAACTCTGATGGTTCCGACAGAAGGATCAGTGTCATTTTGGAACATCTCCAAAAATAGAAGATTCAAATCTTCTTTTGTTCTTGAGATGTCAGAGAATTTCCCTTTAATTCCGAGTTCTGAACTTATTTGCTCAGAAGTCATTTGGAATGAATCATCAAAAGAAACATTGATGCTTTCCACAATCTTGTGAGACTTTGTAAGGAATGTTCTGTAGGCTTTGGAAGTGGCAGAGTATCCAATGAATTTGCCTTCATCTGCTTTTACATCAAACTTTCCTCTTGAATCTCTGTCGTTTAAGACGAAGCATTTGCATCCGAATACATGGAAAAATTTGATGTTTGGCCGTCGTTTGTTAAGCAATTCGTAAGGCGTCTTTAGGTGTCTTTTCACAATGGTTGATCGATTTTGAGTATAACACGCAGTAGAAATTGCTTCTGCCCAAAAGTTCATTGATAATCCGCATGCTGACATCATAGTTCTTGCGGCTTCCACAAGTGTTCGATTCTTTCTTTCGACAACACCGTTCTGTTGTGTAGTGCGAGCTGCAGAGAAGTTCTGTGAAATTCCTTCTGTTGAAAGATAAGTTTCAATGACACAGTTTTTGAATTCTGTGCCGTTGTCACTTCTTAACTTCTGTATTTTGCAGTCATAAAGAACTTGGATTCTTTTCATTAGATTTATCAATATAATTGGAACATCTGATTTCTTTCTGATAAATTCAACCCATGTGAAACGTGAATACTCATCAACTAAGACAAGTATATATTTCTTGCCACCTAGGCTCTGTATTGCAATGGGACCGCAGAGGTCGACATGAAGCATGTACATAGGCCTGGTGCAAGACACATCTGTTTTGCCTTTGTGGGAAGCTCTTTTGAGTTTTCCCATCTCACAGGCAGAACATAAATGATCCTTGTTGAATTTAACATTTGGCAAACCTTTAACTAGATCAAGTTTGACCAGTTTTTCCAATGTGTGAAAATTCAAGTGACAGAACCTGTTGTGCCATAACCAGGCTTCTTCACTTTTGCAGGCAACAATGCAAACTTTGTCCTTGTTCTTTGAGTTGAAGTTCATTAGATATAGATCACCTATTCTTTCAGCTCGCAGAAATTCCATACTTGTTTCTTCACTTTGTAGAGAGCAGAAAGTTCTTTTGAACAACACATTGAATCCTGTATCACAAAGATGACTTACACTGAGTAGGTTGTGCTTAAGGCCATCCACATATGCAACTTTGTATACAGAAACGTCTTCTTTCCTTATGACCTCATAGCCTTTTATGTGTCCTTTCTTGTTGTCTCCAAAAGTCATAGATCCACCATCTTGTGTTTCTTTGTACGTGGATAGTGCACTTCTGTCACCAGTCATGTGCCTTGAGCATCCGGAGTCTAGATACCAGATTGGCACATACTTCCTCTGCAGGACAATCACAGAGATTTAGGTACCCATATCCATATGGGTCCAATATTGTTAGAGTTTTTCAAGTTTGCTTTGGCATTCTTGAAATACATTTTGTTCTCTGCAGAAGAGTCAGATTGTTTCTTTGTGGGATTTGACTTTTGAATTGTCGTAGAGAGTAAACAGACTTGACTTGAAAAATGATTATTAAGTTTAGACATAAGATCAAAGCAATGACAGTATTGAATATGAGATGTAATTTGCTTGAACTTTTCATTGAACTTTTTAAACTCAGCCACAGAGGCATTACATTCTTTCTTTACATTAGATTTCCTATTACTAGAAGATCTATGAATACTCGAATGTTGTTTGCAAAAGCTCTGTTTAGGACCTGCCTTCTGTGGGTTGCTTCTGTGGTGAACTTCTTTCATCACTGTCACAGAAGAAAAAGATTTATTAACCTTGGGTTTTGAAAATCTAGAACTTATAGGATCAATAGAGGTCTTCTGTAACATTTTAAGCTCAGCAGAGGTTTTGATATGTAGATTCAAATTTAGAAAATCTTGGCAGATTGGAATCTCTGTGAGTTTCTCTTTTGGAGAAATAGTTCTGTGAGGAACTTCAGAGGAGAATTTGACATCCTCTGTGTCACAGTGAATTATCCCGGATTTGAAATCAGTCTCTGAGTTGTCAGAGGATGAATCGTCCTCGTATACAGAGGTTGAGTCAATTCTTTCAATAGAGGCTGGATTTTCTGAGTATGTATTGTACGAGCTTTCTTCCTCTGTAGAATAGTTTTCATAGATTGCAGAGGTTTCTAATAAGATTTCTTCAGTGAGAGTTTTATCTATAGAAGATGTACATAAATTTTCTAAAACGCTTGATTTCCATATTTCCAAAATTTCTTTTTCAATTAAATTTTTAAAGTTTTCTTCTAAAAATGGGTTTAAACTCAGGAGCTTCTGCTGATAATTTCTTTTCAACGTTTATCAAACAGACAAAAGCAACCTGTGTTTGGGTCTCTGGTTTACCAAACTTGAAGATACCAATCTGATCTTGTGTTTTCAGATATTTCTTTGGTTTGATACCTCTATTGACAGAGGTTGGAGATGATGAGTCTGTGTTTTCAAACCACACGTTAATCATCTTCTTTTGTTTCTTCAAGTAAGGATCCACAGAGATTTTCGCCCGTTTACTTACAGAGATTAGATTTGGAAAATCTGGTTTGTTTGTTTTTCCAATCACAAATAACGAGGACAGAGGTTTGTTTCTTTTGCCTTCAACACCTAGGGTGATATCATCATACCCTATACCTCGTCTCCCTATTTGTGAGTTTATTTTTTCATAAACTTCCTGTGCATCTTTATAGTTTTTAAGCAAAACTTCTCTTCTGAGTAAATCTTGCCATAATACCTCTCTTTCTCTTTGAAAGTATTCTTTAAGAGCTCTTATGTCAGTAGTTTCGCTCCTTGAAACTGAAAGTTCTTTTGTTTTATCTTTTAAAGTATTGGTTAATTCAGAAATTTGTTTTTTTAAAGGATCTAGAGTCATGTTCCAATTCTTTTCTATTTTCTCTTTTTCCTCAAAAATCTTTGCTTTTTCTTGAGTGAGAAGCCATACTTCTCTCTCATTGAAAGTGAGTCTTTTCTGAATACTTTGATTTATCTCTTTTAGTTCAATTAATTCAATGTTAATTCTAAGTGTATTATCATCTACAGAGGTAATATAAGAGTTGGAATTTGAAGTAGATACCTCAGAGTCAGTGCAGGAGTCGACTTCTGCCATGCCACAGAAGAGGGCATTGGTGGTATGTTCATCGTCAGAAGTAGAGTCTGACTGGAAGTCTTCTGTGTTCTCCTCAGAATGTCCTTTTGCCATTAAGGATATTTGAGTATAATATTCGGCTTTCTTTTTGTAGAAAGCAGAGTCCCTCTGTGGACGATTTGATCTGCTTCTGCATTCATTCGCAAAATGGCCTGGTTTTCCGCAGTTAAAACACCCTTGAGGAGTGTTTCCTGTTCGATCATTGGACTTCTGTAGGTCCCCGCCTTTCTCTGATCTACATTCATTTGCATAGTGACCAGGTTTGCCGCACTTGTAGCATTCTTGCTGTGTGTAGCTTACTGAGTCATCTGACTTATGTCGGTCATTCCCTCTGTAATTTCTATCGCTTGACCTCTGTCGGCCACTTGATTCTTCTCTTCTTCTGTCATCCTGGTTGTCTCTATCATATCTTTCATTTCCGGAACCTCTTCTGTTTCCTCTGAACTCTTTTGTCAATAGAGCTAAAGATTTAGCTAGTGACGCAAGAGTTATTTCCTTTTCTGCTTGCTCTTCTTCTTCACTGTCAATTATCACCATCTTCTTCTTCTCCTTCTTCTTCTCCTCTGGGGCTTTATCATTTCTTGGTCTCTGTGCATCCTCTTTAGTTTTACTAACCAATGCATATGGTGCAATGGTTAGTGTTTTAGCCTGTGCTATCTGAGGTTCTTGTGCAGCTAATGTTCCGTAAAGATCAGAGAGAGTCCAGGTGTCTAGATCCTGATTTGTCTGTAGGGACATAGACAGCTGGAGCAATTCTTCATTTAGACTTTTTAAAAACATGACATTGTTTTCTTCAGAAGTTCTGTCAATGCCTGATTTTCTGCACTTGTTGATTAGAGAGTTGAATCTGTCGTATGCTGTTTGCAGAGATTCTGTTGCAGAGGCTCTGAATGCATGATATTCATTGATGTACTGTGCTCTTCGGTTTTTTTGTGTTTTAGCACCTCCTTCCAACTGTCTTTCCAGTTCTTTCCACAGATCATGCGCTGTTTCACATGAATCCAAGGATTGAAAGAGTTCGTTGGGTATTGCCATAATTAATGTCCTCTTGGTTTTCTGAGCAACTTCATCTTCTGCTTTATCTTCGGTTGACCACTCCCCTTTTGGCTTTGGTTTTTGATGTTCGGGGATTTCGGCAGATTCAGCAGTAGCAGGTACACGAGGTACTACTGTCATGGGAATAGGAGGAGGATTGTACAGATATTGTACTTGATTTTTTTTAGTGCCCTCGAAAAAATGGACCATTCTTATTTTCCACTAAGGATACTCATCTCGAAGGAGAGTAGGAGGTTTAGTGAGAGAACCAGTAGTAAAGAAATTATTTGTATTTGTCATTTTTGAAGATTTTTAGAAAGAAAGTATGACTAAAGAGTTACTTCGATGAAGTTGAAGATTTTCTGGGTTTAAGTAGTTTCCAGACACAATTTTAAGTCTCAATAATATCTATCACGAATCTTGATAAGTGGATCACTTGATATTGAAAATCAAGGAAGGCTCTGATACCAATTGTTGGTTCCCAGATACACTTACTCAAGATTAACAATCTATTAGTAGAGTTTAGAGTTTGATGCGGAAGAGTATTAAACTAACAGATATGTTTGATAGATATTAGAACGCACATATATAAAGAAAACAATAAAGAATGAAAAGGATTTCTTGAACAGTTACTGTTATTAAATATATGATAACAACACGAAGAACAGATTAAGAACTTGGTGTGTGTGAGAATATAACACTCAGATATTTGACAATAAAGTTTGAGAGTATTAGTGATTCCTTGTGTATTTTTTCGTTAGGAAGATCTCAACATGAGACTTCCTTTTATACTACTCTTAGAAGACTATGAAGTAGGTCACTGTTCCTTTTACGGCATGAATAGTAAACTGGATGGTGTGAACAGTGGACTGGATGGTGTGAGCAGTTGTTTGAGCCATGCGCATTTAATGGAGCAGATGTACTTTTGGTAAATGCATTAAATGGCGCAGACGTCTATTTTGTACCTTGCCCTATTGAGTCCACTCAGAGCTTGACACGTGTTTTGACAGTACTTTTCCATACAAGTTGATGAACGTATCCAGTAATATCTTCCAAGTCTTCATTGAGGACCACAGAGGCTCTGTAATGAATTACAGAGGTTCTGCGGTCTGGTCCTCTGTGGAGCAGTCTTCGCCGGATTCCGAGTCTTTGGTCTTCTTTGTGCGTATGACAGAGCTTCTGTAGGAAGCCTCTGCTGCTTCTGTAGCTTCTTGACCTTGATTTCTCAGTAATGTCGGCAGAGCCTCTCTAAGATGCTTTCTTCACTTAGCCTATTTTTCACTACATCTAAATACTTCTATGATTAGGAAGATTGAAGCTAACAATACCTTTTATGAGAACAATGTTGAGGCTTCCAGAAAAGGATGATTTAGAGGGAAGATTAGACTTTGAAGATTCTCCATTAACAGAGGAATTATTGGCTGAAATTAGAAGATTGGTGTATAATGAAGAGTTGAAAACTCTAAGCTTGTTCAGAAGGAACAAATTGCCACCAATTTGGGCATGTTTTTTCAATATCATCAACAAATGTCTTTCTAGGAAGAATAGCTCTCTAGATCAGGGTTCAATGCAGATTTTGCAGATATTTCATGGATTAGTGAAGAATAGGCATTATGACTACGCTTCTATTCTATGGGAAGATATGAAAAACACTTTTGAGAGGAATCAGAAAGCAAAAGAAAAGAGAACCAGGGATAAGGTACTCACATACATACCATATCAGAGGTATTGGCAGATGGTAATTTGGCATGCAATGGATCAAGACAAAAACATTTCAAGAAGATCAAATGAGGAGCATGGACCAATATTCTATATGGGTAAAATGATTTCCAATTTGAAACCTGAAAATTTTCCAAATCACAGACCTCTTCCAAGGTCACTTAGGCAATACATTCCAAGTGAGAGTGAGATTTTAAAAGCTTATTGCACCTCAATGGGACTTGAACAACCTCAAGCCCCTACCCATGAGGAACAACCTGAGATGAGAGGCGAGGGGTCAAATCAAAATAGAGAGGGGGAGAATGTTCAAGGGGGAGAACATTCTTAGAGAATAAAGAGGGAAAATTCAGAGAGATTGGTTAGTATGGGAGTTGAAAAACAGATAGAGTGTGGTGAGGATTAGAGAGTGTTAATAGAATCTCAAACAGAAAGAGATGGTTCTGATCCAGCTGAATTAATCCGGGTAGCCACATCTACTGTTGGTTTACAACTCTTGGTGACTAACATTGAAGAAAACACCATGGACCCAGTACTGGAACTTGACCAACCCATCCCAAGCCACTCAGAAGCATTTCAACATGCTACTGTTTCAAAACAAACAGGGGAACCATCCCAAACGCATTTGGAGGGAGGTGATAAATCCCAAGACTTCATTCAACACATAGAGTCTGGATTACACAGTAATATCCAATTTGGGCCTGATTTTTTTTTCAACACTAGCACATCACAGGAATTTCGTATTCTTGTAACAACATCCATAAACACTCCTAATATTGGTTGTCAAGGATTGGATGGAAGTCCTGGTGAAGTGAACATCTCAAAAGCTTCATTACACAGTGCCTATGTGGTACATGGTGTCTTTGTGGCACCTATAGGCCATGAGCTCCCTGAGCACATGAAAACTGGACCATCTGTTGGTTCAGGTTCACAGTTAGAATCTTCTGAATTTGAAAAGATTCAGAAACAAAATCAGGTGTTGGGGGAAAAAGTTGAAAATTGGAGAGTACGGTGGATTCTTTGAAAAATGAGGTGAAAAATCTCAAGATTTTGTTGGAAGGGAAAGCAATATTTGTTGAACAAAAGGTGGATGAAATGAAAGTGTCCTTTGAAATCTCACAAAAAGGAGATCAAGGATAATATGTCAAAATTTCAAAAGGTGTTACTGAGGAATTGAATGATATGAAATCCTCATTGATACAAACTTTCAGTTCAACATTGGCTAGTGTTTCAAAGCTATTAGCCATCATGCCTATGTCTGTAGCTGAACCTGAAGCAGAATCAACTCAGAATTTAAAAAGGAAGTTTGATGATAATGATCCTCATGATCATCAAAAGGGGGAGAAAAGGCAAAAGCATAATTCTGAGGTTGATGAACAAAGCACTGATGAGTTAGAAAAGGTTGAAAAGTCGGCTGATATTGACTTAGCAGATTTTGAGATTTCTGTTATGCAGTTAGCAGATGCAAAGGTTCAAGATTCAGAAAATATTCAAGTAGTTGATGAATTAGCAGAAGTGGAAAAATCAACAGAAGTTGAGAAGTTGGTTGAGGTTCAGACTATTAGTTCAGATACTGAGGAAGAGATGGAAATTGAAAAGATGGGAAGTGATAACTCAAGTAAAACAGAGGAATTGGTTTTGGATACAGAGATGGAGATTAATTCTGACGAAACTGAAGTTATTATGGCAGATACTGATCAGAATGATGAGACTGAAAAGATGTTGTTGGATCAGATGAAATGACAGATTCTTCTAAAGAATGGTGTGAAATAACTACGGCAGATATCTCTGAAGAAAGTTTGACTGAAAGTTCTGAAGTAAATACTTGTAAAGAGATAGTTCCTTATACCAGAAGGGAACTTCTGAATTCTGAAGATGAAGAGAGAAGACTGAATGATATTTTGACAAGGAGAATGCATAGTGAGTTGGTCAGAGCTCTTAACATTCAGAATGTTCAAAAAGTTATCAGATTGGTGAGGCCAATTAACTTGTTGGGAGAAGAAGATCACTCTGTAAGATACACAAAGAAGTTTGTAAAAGACATTGTAGAATATTTCTTTGAAGATGTATCAGAAGAAGATCTTGTGAAAGTTGAAGACTTCTTTATGCCTGTCTACACTTACAGAAAGCCAATTGTGATTCCCAGAATTGATTTACCCATTCTTGAAGAACCTTTGTGTGATTTTATTGTTGAAAGAGAAGATACACCATTGGCAAGAAACTTGTATGCTAGTATTTTCCCTGAAGAGAATTATGAATCTGTCTACTGCAAAGATGATGAGTTTGTTGACATTGAAAATTTTATTGATGGATTCTTGGATGGAAGGATTCAGATGACATATGTGGAAGCTTCAAATAGATTAAGAAAGACTGATGAAAAGCTTCATGTTCAGAAAAGAATTGTGAAGGTGTTAGATTTTCTAAGTGAAGAATTTGATGGTCTAAGATATGTTAATCTGAATGTATTGAAAGAAGGAAACTTGAAGGTGAATATGACAAGTTTTTATTTTCACAGATTGTTCTTGGAAGATCAAATTTTCTTGGTGAAATTCTTTGCTGGTACTGAAGATGCTTGGATAGAACTTGAATGCAGAAGAGTTCTAGGAATATATGTCAGAAACATGTATTTGTATGATTTTCAGTTGGCAATCGAGTCAAGGAAGGAGAAATGTAACTTGACAAGTCCAATCAACACTCTTGAAGTAATAAGCAACTTTGATGGATTTGTTAGTGAAGAAGTTGGAAATGAAAGATTCATTTATTCATTATTCAACGAAGTTACTCTATTCAGATTGAATGATCTAGTAAAGTATAGTGATGCTACTCTGAAGAAGACAGTAATGAAAATGCAAGCTTATGTTGAGAATGTGAGAATGTATGTGAGAGAAAAATATATCAGATGTGTCACTAGAAGACTTGAACTCAGAAACAAAATCAGAAATTGCAATGAATGGTTACTTTCAGAAGTAAATCCAAAGAAGATGTTACACAGAGATTTTGTTTTTCCTACTTAGTATGAGGTAAATGGAGTTTACTTAGAAGAAGTGGAAGAAGATATTCAAGATGAGACTTCACAAGATGTTCAAATGAAAGATGCTGATGAACCAGAAAAGTCTGAGGCTAATGAGGAAGAAATACCTGTTGATGTTA
Source organism: Saussurea involucrata (assembly GCA_033807775.1). NCBI lineage: Eukaryota > Viridiplantae > Streptophyta > Magnoliopsida > Asterales > Asteraceae > Saussurea > Saussurea involucrata. Next base: position 97,887,920 of record CM066319.1, read on the forward strand.
ATGGTTACTTTCTGGAGTATGCTCTTCCTTATTTCTTTCAACCAAGAGAAGTAAACTTTCTAAGTGTTTATCATGACAGAACAGAGATACATCAATGTCTTCGTGATGAAATGTCAAAGCGATTAGGAAAACCAAAAGAATCAGTATACTCATACTTCTTAATCACATGAATTAGAGAATTAAAAGAGAAGAAGTTCATGAAGCATGAATATTACTCATTTGAAGTCTTAAGAGAAGATGGAAAAGTCTACTACTTTACTGAAGCAGATTTTGAAAAGATTTCAGTAACAGATGTGTACAGATTGTATAGTCTTTTGTCAAATAAAGACTGCAGTAAATTGAAGAAGGAGAGAGGAGCATTGGCTGCAGTGAGAGAGGCTATATATTATATTCTGAGATGGCATTCATATACAGATTTTGTTAGGACACTGAAGTTGTCCTTTATAATAGAAAGTTTTGTAAAGCAATAGCTGTGTTAAAGGGCTTATGCTTAATTGTTGTAGCAAGTGATGAAGACTATAAATAGGTCTTTACTTGTAGTTTGTAAGAAGTGAATTCATAATACAAGATGTAGATCTCTAATCACTTTGTGTTCTCTCTAGGTTAGATTTCCTTTTCAATAATGTTCTTCATCATCTTGTTACACAATACTTGGATTGTATGAAGATCATGGACCTAACAAGTGGTATCAGAGCCAAATCGAAGAATTTTTCATCGATACGATCATCGGATCTTCACAATTCAAGCGTTTTTAGCCCTATTTTGCTCAGATTTCGGATTCTTATGGTGTTTGTTCAAGAAATAGTCGAACTCACTTTTTGGATCAAAAGTATGCCAAATCGATCGAATTACATGTTTTGATCAACTAGAAATCTGTTCATCTTCATTTTTCGAATAAGTCTGCGAAAGAATCACTGAAATTGGTCAAGAATTGAAGAAGTTATGATGATTTTAGTGATTTTCGGATGCTGTTACTTGAACTCGGATTATTCTTGATGAATTCGGATTATTCTTGATGAATTCGGATCCTTCATCATTTACTGTTCATTGATGAATTCGGATCCTTCATCATTTACTGTTCATTGATGAATTCGGATCCTTCATCGTTTACTGTTCATTGATGATTTCGGATCCTTCATGCTTTACTGTTCATGGTTTTGGATGCTACTATTGTTTGGATGGCTTAGATGGTTTCGAACTGTTCAGAGTTGTTGGTTTCGGATCTTGTGAAGTCCGAAATATTGCTGAATTTGGTCATCTTAGTTCTGAATTTCGGAATGTGCTTACACCTAAAGGTTCAAAGGTATGGATGGCTTCGCATCTTTCTAATCCTCATTCTAATGGTTTTGAATTCCATTTATTCAAGATAGGCATGGTTTCGCATCCAACATGACACGAAATTGCAATGATTTCGAACCCTTCATGATCCGAATTGTCTTGATTTCGAACCCAACATGATCCGAATTGAGTGAATTCGCACCCAGCATGATCCGAATTGAGTGAATTCGCACCCAGCATGATCCGAATTGAGTGAATTCGCACTCAACATGATCCGAATTGAGTGAATTCGCACCCTACTTAATCCGAATTGAGTGAATTCGCACTCAACATGATCCGAATTGAGTGAATTCGCACCCTACTTAATCCGGATTCATTGGTTTCGGATGCTTCATGGTCCGAATTCTGATGGTTTCGGATCCAAGAAATTTATTGAAAAATATTTCTCATTAAAAAAAAAAAACCGATAAGTCTCAGGAGGGGGACATTAATTGCTCTGTATTTACAAAAGCCATGTGTATATCTCTCAAAACCAAATAATGAGCATGAAAATCTAAATCTTCTGAAAAGTGGAAATGTTACAAGATATCCAGAGTTGGGAGTCTTCTTAAGAAATGACAGAAATGAAAAGATTTTCTTCAGACCAGAAGAAGTGGCAAAGTATTGTTCAGGAACTTTAAGGTTCATCAAGCACAGTCTGGAGAAAAAGTTACAAAAGGGAAAACAAGTTGAAGAGATTCAAGAGATCATATAATAGATTAACAGAAGGCTTACTCTGAGAAATGTACTGGTTTTGAAGATTGTTCCAGCACTAAAAGAATATGATGATGAGAAGTACAGGACTATTTGACAAAAAAGGGGGAGATTGTTAGATCTGAAGTTTTGTCAAAAGTTACAAATGTTGGATCTGAATAGAAGACTCAGATATCTGAATAGAAGACTCAGAGTTCTGAGTTAGAAGACTCAGAAGTTCTGATCTGAGAAGACTCGAAAAGATTACAAGTGTGGAATCTGAACAGAAGGGTCATAGTTCTGAGTAGGAGACTCAGAACTTCTGATGATGAAGATGAAAATATCACAAGTGCTTGAAGGAAGTTATGAAGTGCTTAATCAGAAGGATATTCAGAAGTTCTGAACATGTTGTTCAGAACTTATGTCTTAGGATATTTTCAGTTATATTCAGTTACTAATTAGGACACGTGTAATTGTTCTATTAGTTTGTTTCTCATATGTACTGTAGCTTTATCTTTTCTTTACAGTATATATATAGGAGTTAGAAACTGTAAGCTAACTAATCTTTGGCATAACTTTCCGCATATCTTTGTATTCAGTCTTTGTAATCTTTGAGAGATTCTCTCTCTAGATCTGTAATCTGTTCTTAATTGAATACAAGTATGTGGATCCAAATCTCTATCAATTACTGTTTGATTGATCTTAATTGATTATAAGATTGATTCCTGGTTTCTACAGGGAAGAACTGCTCAATTGATGGCCGATATCACCCACTTCGCGCTGTGGGAACAAGAGACCTTATACGAGGCATGGGAGCGACACAATGATATGTTGAAGAAGTGTCCTCACCATGGGTTGCAAGGTTGGGTTATTATCCAAACCTTCTTCGGAGGACTTCACCCGCAGTTCAAAAATGATATCACTGCTGCAGCGGGTGGAGCCCTAATGGAAAAGACGTATGAAGAAGCGGTCGCCTTGATCGAGAACTTGGCCAAACATAGCTTTTCTACACACACGATCGTATGAAGAAGCGGTTGCTAGTGTTCAAGAGTCGGATGAGCTAAAGGAAATAAAATCTCAATTAACTGCGATCTCGAACCAATTGAAGGGTGGTAGACCGGAAGAACCCGAGCAACTCCAATTCTTACAAAACCGGAACAACCAACCGAGGAATGATCCGTTCTCGAACACTTATAATGAGGGGTGGAAGAAGCACCCGAACTTCTCATGGAGTCAACCCGGTCAACAACAGCAAGGTAATTTTCTAACTTTTCTAATTCCTCCAATACTAACAATGTTTATCGTCCTCCAGGTTTTAACCAAAGGAATTTAAATGAGGGACCATCTATGGAGAAGAAACCGGGGTTGGAGGATATGATGATAAAGTTCCTGACCAAGATGGACAGCACGGTTGGAGAGCACGGTTAATACTGTAAAAGCTGCGACCGATCAGAACACCGCATCCATCAGAATTCTAGAGAGGCAAGTGGGACAGATTTCGGAAGCCCTATAAAACCGACCCCCTGAACCTTGTCGAGTCAAACCGAGAGGAAAAACCGGGAAGAATGTAATGCCATTTATATAAGAAGTGGCAAGGAGCTGATCAAGGACAATACACGGGAACCGCCAAAGGAAACCGATCATGAAGAGAAAGAGGTTGAGGTTATGGACAAGTTGGAAGCCGAGAAAGAGTTTGAGATGGAGGAAAACCCGGAAGATGAAGAGAAGAATAAGGAGCAATCAAGGGTCCCAAAGCCACTATCGGTCAAGACGGTAGTCAAACCATTCGTACCACCGCTACCATATCCGAACCGAGTGAAAGCATATAAATATGAGGAATAGTTCAAGAAATTCCTCGACATCTTCAAGAAGCTTCACATCAACATTCCATTTGCGGAGGCACTTGCTCAAATGCCAACATACCTCAAGTTTATGAAGGAGATCATATCAAAGAAGAGGGGAATCGAGCATCAGTCTACCATTACACTCACTGAAGAGTGTAGTGCAATCATTCAGAACAAGCTTCCCCCAAAGCTTAAAGATCCAGGGAGTTTTTCGATCCCTATTCAAATTGGGGCTAGTATTAACTTAATGCCCTTTTCTATTTTCAGGAAACTCGGATTGGGAGAGTTGAAGCCGACATATATGACGCTTAAACTCGCGTATCGATCGATCGTGTACCCGTATGGAGTGGTAGAGGATGTGCTAATCAAGGTCGGTAAGTTCTACTTCCCGGTGGACTTTGTGGTGCTGGATATCGATGAAGACATAGAGGTCCCGTTGATTTTGGGTAGATCATTCCTAGCCACGAGTAGAGCACTGATAGACATGGAGGAAGGAGAGATGACCCTGAGGGTTGGTGGCTAGAAGGTAGTATTCAAGATGTTCGAGAGTAGAGGCGGAGTTGAAGAGGAACCGGGTAATCACGAAAAGCTGAATGAGTGATCCGAAGGAAGGTCGAGCCATGACCGAAACCACGGCGCTGGGTGGGAGGCAACCCACCGAGGTTTGCGTTTTCTTTTACTTGCTGCGTTTTTGAGTGTTTTTATTTACAAAAAAAAATCAAACAGAGACATACGCGACCTTTCACGCGACTTGCAAGTCGCGTGGAAAGTTGCGGGACTCTCTGCCAGTTTTTCGCTTTCTCGCTTTGTGTGTTTCTTTTTCGTGCATTTTCCGTCTGTTGCTTTGTTTTATTTTTGCTTGTGCAATCTCTCTCTCCCTTTCCCCCAATGTCTCTGGGCGCTCCAATCTTTTAAGAGAATCTCCTCCGGCCGGGCAAACAGGTATGTTCTAATTCTACATGTTAACGAGTGGTGTATGATGTTTTGGTTCCATTAGTTGAACGAGATGCAACAAACCTAAGTTTCACTTAGGTTTGGGGTGCCTCACTTTTTAAACATCTACACACTCACTTTTATCCCTGTGCAAACCTCGGTTTCAGGGAGGTTTGGGGTTGGCTTTGTTTGACAAACCTAGGCCACGACCTTGGTTTGGGGTGGCCATGTTTTTGAAAATGATAGAATAGCTCTTTGTTGCTTCATGTTATACTACGCCTTGCCTGTCTAATACCTGTAATAACCGCACAACGATACTTTTTTTAGTATCGCCTACGCCGACACTTGCACATTGGGGACAATGTGTGGGTAAGGTTTGGGGTTGCCCAATCGGGCCCACGTTATGCACGTAGATTTCCCGCACCTCTGCATGCTTAGATCACAATAGCTAAAAAATTTGTTTTGAATGATTGAGACCGACTATTGTGGGGAGAATCTCGTGATAGTGACGTGACCATTAGGGAAGGACTGGGAAAGGACATAACTAGGGACATTAGTGGAGACCACCCAATAGCGAGTTTTGAGCCTAAAAGACGTCTTTCATTTCGAGGGATTCATACACGAAAATCGTATACACTTTTTCGAATTCCTTGTCGTGAATATAGAATGATCTCACTATATTATTGCATTGAGTAGCAAAGACAACCATCGGGATATTGGGTAAGGGTATAGTAGACCAAATTGTATGGACCTTAAGAGATGATTCCAGGCATTGTGTGTATGTTTAACCCGTGTTTAGCTATCGTACCTTTTTACCCATTTGTGTGTATCCATAACCCCGTTTGAAGCCAAACACTCACCTTTTTTCAATTCAAACCCGCCATTAAACCCGAGCCGAAAACCTTAGCTAACCCTGATCCGAAAGTGTGTCAATCAGAAGCAGTACAGACCAGTTATGAAAATAAATAGAAAAGAGGGCCAATGCAGCCCCAAATAAATAAAGAGGACCAAGGAAGTACCAACAGAAAGAAAAAAAAGTTAGTTTAGATATTATCTACAGCAGAAAATAAGAGAGTCAAAGCGACTCCAATAGTGAAAAAGAGGGCTGAATGATAGAATCGAAACCAGAAAAGTTAAGAACTGTTAATGATTGACACACCGAGGATTTTTGTTCCTTTATACCCTTCATTTCTTAGCCATAAACCTAGCCCCATTACAACCCTTGTAAAGACCTTGTTGATCTTCTGGAAAACAGGATTAGAGTATACGACTATCTTTACCAATATTCCCTGACTTGCTACTTGATTCCTTTCGGAGATCAACCGTTTGGACATTTGTGCGTCTTTCATTAGAGTTGTCGTGTAATATTTGAGTGATCTTGTACATAACTTCCTATACATGACAATATGTGAGACAACCTAGGTTCGAGCGAAATGAGAGAATCCCGTGAGGTAGGGTCGAGGCGAAATGTTCTCCCTTGTATGTTTGGACCTAGTACGACCTTAATGGAATCGGAACAGTCACGAGTTCAACTTACAATGGAAGGCCATAGATCAAACGGAATAAGAATGAGGCGAGAGCGAGATAGGCATTCACAGGTATGGGAAATCACCAGTGCATTACATGGTACCGATTGAGAGTTGTGCAGTTATTATATTTCACTGATGTGTGCTTTTATTCTATTTTATCGCTAATTTGCTTGGGGACAAGCAACGCTCCGTTTGGGGTTGTTGATAACGCCACTTTTTGGCGTTATTTTCGGTCCTAAAACCAATGAGATTGGCTTGTATTTAAGCAAAGAAGCGGAATTTTACGGTTTATCTAGTGGAATGTGCGGGTTAATTAAAAGGCAGTAACCATCGAGAAAAGAAGCTAAAAAGAGCCCAAAACGAGTCCAAAACGAAGCCTAACGAAGCCCGAGATCCAAGCCCAAGACCCGCGCCCGAACCAGGACCCGAACCGCGAACCAGAAACCGACCTAGAAGTCTTCTAGAAAGCGCGCGACTTTCCACGCGACTTGCAAGTCGCGTGGAAGGTCGCCTAACCCTCTGTTTCGTTTTTAAAGTTAGTTTTTCCGGGTTTTAGGTCATTATTCAGCACACGACGAACGGCAGCAGTTGAGGGGCAATTTTCAGAAGTTTTTCGGAGCTTTTGGAGCCGTGAGAGAGGATCAATCGAAGAGGAAGTCACGACGCGACGCGGATTAGAGCCGGGAGAAGGGAGTTTATCACTACATCTTTCACGTTCACGTTTATCATGTTTACATACAGTTTTTCATCCCCTTTTCTTGCGTTTTTGTCCCCCAACATCATGAACTAATCTTTGGATGTTGGGGGTTGGAATGAATTCAATTTAAGTGTACAAACATGTGATTAGTGACTTTTATCAGTTTTTCCTATCTTAATGAAGCATGTGATGTGGTTGTTAATGCTTTTGTGAGTCTAGCTATCTTTCAATTGTTTTGTTGTTTTCAATTAAGTTCGAGAGAATTAATTGTTAACTAGAACTAGGAATCGCATGCCTAAGGTGAGAAAGGGGATAGAGATATTCCGAGTAAGCCTTAGTCCCGTTAAAATCTTGAGCTTAATGTATTTTGAATTCCATAGGTGAGATCGAGAGATAAACTTGTGCTTTTCAAGATAAAACCCGTAGTTGCTCGAAAGAGAACAACGGTGATTTTTACAAGATTGGGTATTCATTATACGGAATAACCAGTAACTGTTTTGAGTCAAGTGTTTGTATGTGAAAGTCTTAGGATTTCCAACCCTCAACTGTTTCCTCTATCAAAGTTTCTTAAGCTGTCTACTGTCTTGTGTTGATTTATTTTATTTGCATTTGATTTCTTAATACCAACCACTCAAATTGCGACCGTTCAGTTAATAGTTTTTATAGTAATTGTGATACTTAGTTCCTAGTTCATGTGGATTCGATACTAGTACTTCCGTACGTATTACTTGATTTCGACACCGTACACTTGCGGTTAGATTTAGGGGGTGATACCCGCCTATCAACAGGTGGTATAAAAGGTTGTTCAGATACATCAGGTTTAATATCTTTAGAAAATGGATCAGGGATTGGTGGATACTCATGATGAACAGGAATGTGTTCATGAATTGGGATAGTGGTTTGAGTTGTGCTTGGTTGGCTAAGGTTTACAGTTAAAGGTGTGGTTTCAAGTTGAGTTGGAATTAATGTGCTGGATATAGGTTCAGGTGAGTGTATGGGGCTAACGGTTATGTCTTCAGGTGTTTTTGGCCCATATATCTCAGTAAGGAAGTCAACTTCTTATTTACTGGACTCAACGTCTTGCTCAGCTGTTCCATCTGTAATCATTAGCAAGGTTTCAGTCTCTTCCTTTATTCTCCAATACTTGTCATACTCGCTTTCATTTCCATCATCTTCATCATCAGAACTGATATCCTGTAACGTCCCAAAAATTACAATGAATTTAAAATTTTAAAAATAATGCATTTCGTTACAATCAAACCATAAGTTAACAAATCCCATTACAATAAAAATAAACGTCGTTAATTAAAACCGTCAAATGAAATTTAAGCAGCGGAAAAGTTATATAATTAAATCCCCATTTAAAAAGTTAAACTTAAACATCCTTCGCCTTGCGCCCGTGTGTACCGTCATGCCCGACTGCTACTCGCACCTGAAATCATAAGATATTGGGAAGGGGTAAGCACGAAGCTTAGTGAATTCCATCACATGCGCAGATAGGAATTATATACACATCACCTCTATCCGCACATAAGCAACAACATCACAGTTACATAAAACGAGTAAACATCTACAAGTAATTATGTATCCAACACCTCGGTCCCACCGAGCCCTCGGTCCCACCGAGTTGTAATGTAACACACTCGTCACACCGAGTTCCCACAACGTTTCCTTCCACTTCCTCGGTCCCACCGAGTTGTAATGTAACACACTCGTCACGCCGAGTTCCCACAACGTTTCTTTCCACTTCCTCGGTCCCACCGAGGTGTAATGTAAAACATTTATACTAAGCATTTAAACCAATCAAATATTACACACCACAAGCAACTAGCTCACACCACAAAGACAGTAGTACATACAAACTACTATGACATGCATACAACCCCTAACTACACAGTGAGAGAACTCACCTTAAAGCAACGCGAGTATCCGCAACCGCAATCACAAGCCGGCCAACTTCACTCACCTTCTCCCACCTAATTACGTGTTAACAAATGTCAAAGTGACGCCCCAACCCAAAACCACGACTACTAAATTATAACATACACATTCCAACTTTTACTCTAAAAACACAGGTCTGTTCGGGACCTGTTTAACCCCTTGTAAACTGATAAATCCAGAAATATTAATCCATAATCACAAATTCCCATGTCTTAGGGTTCCAGGGACATATCGCACGCGCTCTAACGATTTTTCTACAATTTATTATGGATTTTACAAAACCGGTTAACTGCACAGCGAAAAACAGCACCTTTCATTACAAAACAGCGGTTTGACACTAGCTACGGTCCGAACTGGTTTTTCCGCAAAAAATAAGAAACTTACTAGACTCATAAAGGGAACTTTTGGCACTGGTTTCATCCCAATCTGACATTCCTAACAGAAGTTATACTCGATACAAAAACAGGGACAGAAACTGCAGTTTCACATAAAATGACAAATAATGCTTAGTAACCCATTAAGCCATAGCTTAACCCAAACAGACCCGAATGAACCTTTGAGGATGCAAACAAATAGGGTATTCTAAGTGCAAGTAAAAACAACCCCCAAACATACAATCAACAACCACAATGAGACCCCAAAATTTTAGCGTGGAAAACCCCTCAAAATCGAGAGTAAAAACCACGGGACTACTAGAGCCGCTTCAAATCCACTACCACCAATATTAGAGAAATAAAAAGTCTTCTCTAGATTATACTAGAGGCATACAAAACCATCATACACTTGGAAATAAGCACATCAAGATGTATGGAACCAAAATAGAGCAAGAATGGAGAAAAATCACCACAAAGTTACTGCTGTGCAGAACCCCACGAAACCATGACCTCCGGACCTCAAAACCACGATCCCACCGTCCAGAATGTTGATGAAGATGTCGTAAAGCTGCTCACCAAAAATCACGACGATCCGACCGTTCAATCTCCGGAAAACAGAAGTTTACTGCAGCTAGGTTTTCAAAATACGAAAATATTGAGCTCCATCCCTTTTTTCTTGTTACTCACGAACACCACACCAAAAAAATGATACAAGGGTTTGGTTTGGGTTGCATGGGCCGAAACTCTCACTTTTTGGCCCCTTAACAATTTTGGTCCCTCACTACATCCTTCTCGCAAACAAACCACGTCTTGACATATTTAACTATTAGGTCCAATTCGTCTAACCCCGCTAACGGAAACCATGATAAATAAAACTTTTAAAAAAGAATTAAAACAAAGAAATTACATACCGGGATACGGGCTTTACATATCCACAATTTCTACAACTCCCACAAATCTATCAACAACCTCCCTTATCTCCTCCTCATTTACCTCAGGCTTTTCAACCGTCGGTTCTACATTCGGATCCACATACAAAACAATCCGTTTTCCGCTTTCTTTGCCCATTGCACCAGATTCAAACATCTGAATAACTTCTGTAGTGGACAAAGTTTTACCCATACTCGGAGTTTCTGAATCAGATTTCTGCTTCTTGCTTCTCTCCTCCTCATGATCAAGATCATCAGGATCCTGATCATGTCTTCTTTTAGTTCCTTAGGCTTGAGACTTACACTTTGATTCAGAATAGCCACTTGCTTTGCCAATTCATCCACGGATTTCTTCATATCGCTCAGGTTCTGTACAACCTCTGAATTGAAGGAATTGAACTCCGTGGATGTAACGATAGGTGTAGGTGTAGGTGTAGGTGGAGGTGGTTGTGGTCGGGATTATAAATTTTCAAGTAAGGATAATAGGCTCTTGCTTTGCTGATCATCAGTGCTAATAGATAAGAGTTTTGCATAAAATAGATATTTCAGCTCATCAACAGATAAATCTAGTGGAGACACTTGAGCTGGTGTAACTGGAGGTGGAGGTAGAGGAAATTCGGGCTCTTCAATCATCGGCCCTTTCTCTTTCAACAGTGTAATACCCCGGGTAAGTTCGTTAGTTAAATTCTAGTTCCGTTAAATTTATTTAACTCTATAATTGATGTTTAGGGTAAGTTTGGGTTAATTTATAAGTTTAGGGGTGATTTGGTCATTAATGGATAGCTTAAGGTCTAAATGGTAAATAGGAATAGATATTACCCTTAGGTATTCAGATATTTGTAAACATCAGAAAATATCAGCTCATTGTGTGTGTGTGTTTGGGAAGAAAAGAAGAAAGGAAGAAAGTTAGGTTAAGGCATCAATTGGTGCACTTGGAAGTGATTTCAGGTATGTTTCTTTTACATTTTATGTGTGTAATTGCTAGTAGATAGTTTCTGTCGGATTAGAATTATCAAATCTAGACTGGGGTTAAAATCAGTAGATTTATGGGCTGAAATTATGCAAACCGACAGAGGTTTCCGGATAGGATGAAGGTATCCGGGTAGTTTCGTTGGTAGTGTCCGGTAGTTTTGATTGTTGGTGTCCGGACGATTCTTGCATCCGGTAAGTATCCCTTTTCTTTAAGTTTCCGGATAATATAAGTACCGGATGTAGTACGGATAACTGTGGTTTCCGGATGACGTCCGGATTGAACATGCTGTCCGGAAAGTTGGGGTTGTCCGGATTGGTTGTGTTGTCCGGAAAGCCCTGTTGTCCGGATAGTTTTGTGCTGTCCGGATACTTTAGCTGTTTGATCAATTTTGAGAGTTTAGATGATTTTAAGTATCCAGTAGCCTGTGTATTGTTAATTATTGGATGGGAAATGAATGAGGACTGAATGCATTATGGACTCGACTTAAGTTCGGGTTTGGGGGTAACATTTGAGGATTAGAGTTATCTAGAGTACTTAGCTTTAGTAAGACGTGTGTGTTCTATTTGGTAAATAGATATTTTTGTTTAATTATTTCAGATACTGTGAATCGAAGGTGAAAGCTGAGTCTTTTGTGGAAGGAGTTTTGGATAAGCAAACTAGTGAGTTTTTATTTAAAATGTTTTCAACTGGAATACATATATGTGGAATAAGTGTAATAATGTGCATATGGTGTTTATATGAGTATTACACTGCATTAGTGCTAGTTGTCCGGGCTTAGGACCGGTGTATGCTGGATGTACAGAGGGACCGTGGTGTTGGCTGTATTCAGTACAGTGGTGTAAATTAATTAATTGGCTCGCAACCGATTAATATGGCCAAGAGAATGAGATGGAAAGATACATGATGCATGAGTCTTAATTGGTATTCTTATGTGAATTATGTGTATGATGTTGTGCAATTGGTTTTTAACTAACAGGGATTTTCTCACTAGACCTCAAGGTTTAACCCTCATTTTGTTTTAAAACTATGTATTCCAGGTCGTGGATCGAGTAAGAGCAAATAAGAAGGTTAAACCACGAATAGCTTTTGGAGGACTATGTAGTTGAAGACTATGATGTGTTTAGTAGATATAGCATGTTGTTAGTAATGATGTAATTTACTATGTAAACGTTTTAATGATGTACTGAATGTTTGTAAAAGACTAGGGGACCGTATTTGTTATATAATGTATCTCTTTCTTTAACGACGTTATGCAATGTATGCTATTTGAGCTATGTTTGGGAATCCGGGTCGTTACAGATGGTATCAGAGCCCTAGTTTAAGAGATTTAGGTATTTGTATATGTACCTAGACTTAAACTGCATGTGAAGTAGGATGTCCCTGTTATTGTAGAACCTTGGGGTGTTAAATATAAAAAGGTAGAAGGAACATCATGTAAGGTAACTTCATTTTTACACCTGGCCAGTGTAATTGTGATCTTACAGGTACATGTTTGAACTGGAATACCTTGTTATATGGGCTATGTGCTTATGTGTATATTAACCTTGTCTGAATCAACAGAATGGCAAGTGGTACTAGACAAACGAATCGGAAAGGAGGAGGAAATCCGAATAGAACAAACCCAACAGCCGGAGGAAGGGGAAAAGGGGGAGAAAGAGGTGGAGGCAGAGTTGGAGGCAGAATTGGGGGTAGAACTGGGAGTGGAGCTCCGCCGCGAGGTAATGAATTTGTTACTAGGGATGATTTAACAGTCGAAATGGGAAGACTGCAGACCAGTATACAAGCCATGTTTGATCGAACTCGTCATAATGAAGCTGATACACCAGGTCCTGGTCAGGAAGACGCGATGCCTATTACACCTCCAACTTACTCGGGAGTTCGGGATCCAGTGAAAGCTATGAAGTGGCTTAAGGAAATAGAAGCTATCTTCAAGACTAGTAAATGCGCTAAAGAGGATAGAGTACTCTATGGAACTGCAATGTTGAAAGGCGATGCCCTATACTGGTGGGAAGCACATATGTCCTCGGGAGGATCTGATATATATTCTACTTACTCTTGGGAAGAATTCGTGATAGCTTTCAGGAAACAGTTTTGTCCTCAAGCCGCAGTTAAACAATTGGAAGGGGAGTTTATGAACTTGCAACAAGGGAATTTGTCAGTCCGGGACTACACCGCTCGTTTCTTGGAAAAGTATCGTTTTGCGGAATACTACGTTGCTACGGAGGCCATGAAGATTGAAAGGTTTATCTTTGGATTGAATGCAGAAGTCAGAAGTTTTGTGATTGCTAAAGGACCAGAAACTTTCTCCGCCGTAGTAGACGCCGCGGAAACCGTGGAAGAAGATAAAGGGAGAAGTACTAGTGATAAGAATGTGGGGAAAAGAAAGTGGGAAGGACCGCAGTATAATCCGAAGAAGTCCAGGTTTCAGCGATTTGATAACCGTCCACCTTTCCGACCAGTTGAAAGACCTTGGCCAAAGTGCCACCGTTTTCATCAAGGAAGTTGTCAAGTGGATCCTAGAAACTGTTATAAGTGTGGAAAGATCCATCATATAGCTAAAGACTGTCGAGTAGTTAGATTTTGTTACTCGTGCAATTCTCCTTATCACCTTCAGTCCGATTGTCCACTGGGGAGAATACAGCCGGGTGGTACGTCAGTAAGACCAACGGGTGTTAGACCGGTAGTACCAAGGACAGAACAATAAGCAGATGAGACTCCCGATGTGGTTACAAGTACATTCTTAATAAATTCTACACGTGCTAAAGTGTTATTTGATTCCGGTGCAAACCGATCGTTTGTGTTGCCTTCTTTTGCTGCCTATATGCATTTAAATCCTAAGGTGTTAGATCATGCGTTAATGGTAGATACGGCTAATGATAATCAAGTACCGGTTAGTGAGGTATTTGATAGTTGTGTGATAAACATAGATGGGTGTGGAGTGCCTATTCAGTTATTTCCTATAGCCTTGATCGAGTTTGATGTGGTAGTGGGAATGGATTGGTTAGCCGAGAATCAGGCTAATATAGTTTGTGATAAGAAGTTGATAAATGTTGTCTTACCCGAGAAGGGACCAGTAGTGATTTATGGTGACCGTAGAAATCATCAGTCTTGCCTTATCTATTTGTTGAAAGCTCGTAAGTGTATCAATAAAGGCTACTCAAGTTACTTAGCTTATGTGATAGATATTAAGCTAGAAAAGAATAAGCTGGGAGATATTCCGGTTGTTCGTGAATTTCCGGAAGTTTTTCCAGAAGATCTGACTAGCCTTTCGCCCGTTAGACAAGTAGAGTTTGGTATAGATCTGATTCCTGGAGCCGCTCCTGTTGCCCGTGCACCGTATCGTTTGGCACCTCCGGAGATGAAAGAGATGATGACCCAACTGCAGGATCTTTCAGATAAAGGCTTCATCAGACCCAGTTCTTCGCCGTTGGGAGCACCGGTTCTGTTTGTTAAAAAGAAGGATGGTTCGATGAGGATGTGTATTGATTATCGGGAACTGAATAAGCGCGCGATCAAGAACAAGTTTCCGCTTCCTAGAATTGATGACCTCTTTGATCAACTAGTTGGAGCTTGCTATTTCTCCAAGATTGATCTGAGATCTGGTTATCATCAGCTGAAGGTTAAAGAAGAAGACGTTCTGAAAACTGCTTTTCGCACGCGGTATGATCACTATGAGTTCTTAGTAATGCCTTTTGGATTGACGAACGCTCCAGCTGCTTTTATGGATTTAATGAACCGAGTATGTAAGCCATATCTTGATAAATTTGTTATTGTGTTTATCGACGATATCCTTATCTACTCCCGATCCAAAGAAGAGCACGCACAACATCTTCGGTTAATTCTGGAATTGTTAAAGAAGGGACAGTTATATGATAAGTGTAACAACCCGGTTTCCCAAACATAATTCAAATAGCATAAATTGCATAACATCGTTAAAACAAGAGATACATTATATAACAAATACGGTCCCCTAGTCTTTTACAAACATTCAGTACATCATTACAAACGTTTACATGGTAAATTACATCATTACTAACAACATGATATATCTACTAAACACATCATAGTCCTCACTACATAGTCCTCCAAAAGCTATTCGCGGTTTAACCTTCTTATTTGATCTTACTCGATCCACGACCTGGAATACATATTTTTAAAACAAAATGAGGGTTAGACCTTGAGGTCTAGTGAGAAAATCCCTGTTAGTTAAAAACCATTTGCACAACATCATACACATAATTCACATAAGAATACCAATTAAGACTCATGCATCGTATATCTTTCCATCTCATTCTCTTGGCCATATTAATTGGTTGCGAGCCAATTAATCAATTTACACCACTCTACTAAATACAGCCAACACCACTATCCCTCTGTACAACCAACATACATTGGTCCTAAGCCCGGCCAACTAGCACCCATGCAGTGTAATACTCATATAAACACAATATGCACAGTATTACACTCATTCACATATATGTATCCCAGTTAGAAAATATTTTAAGTAAAAACTAACTTGTTTGCTTATCCAAATCTCCTTCCACAAAGAACTCAGCTTTCACCTTCGATTCACAGTATCTGAAACAGATAGATGCAGATATCTCATTACCATATAAAACACATAAGTCTTACTACAGCGAAGAACTCTAAAGAACTCAAATCCTCAAATGTTGCCCCCAAACCCGAACTTAAGTCAAGTCCACAGTACATTCAGTCCTCATTCATTTCCTATCCATGACTTAACAAAACACAGGCTACTGGATACTTGAAAGCATCAAAACTCTCAAAGTTTGACTTAATCAGCTAAAGTATCCGGACAACACAAACTTTTCGGACAACACCAACTTTCCGGATAACATAACCAATCCGGATAACATAACTTATCCGGACAACACAACAATCCGGACACTATCCGGTAAGTCGTTTCATCCGGAAACTAAGGAAAATAGGACTTACCCGGTTAATCGATTCATCCGGATACCTGCAAGAAAACTACCGGACACTAACAATACATTATCCGGACACTACCCAAGAAACTACCGGACACATTCATTTCATTCGGACACCTCTGTCGGTTTTCCCCAATTTTACCCCGATTTGACAGATTTTAAACTCCGATAGGAACTATTAACTAGCAATTATAGACATAATTTACAAAGGAAGCATACCTTAATTCACTTCCAAGAACACCAAATGAATCCCTAGCTTTACTTCTTCTCTTTTCTTCTTTTGCTCTCAATACACACACACTCACACACTGAAATTCTGGATATTTTGGAATTATGAAATATCTGATTTCATCAAAAGGGATATTATCTCAATCACTTTACCACTTTAGCCCCTAAACTATCCATGAATGACTAAAACACCTTAAACTCCTAATTTAACCCAAACATACCCTAAACTTCAAATTTAAAGTTAAATAAATTTAACGGAACTAACATTTAACTAACGAACTTACCCGGGGTATTACATCATCTCCCCCTTAAAAGAATTCCGTCCCGGAATTCGATTTAGGCAAAAAGGTGAGGGTACTTAGTTCTCATTTCTGCTTCTGATTCCCAAGTAGCATCCTGACCCCTATGATGTCTCCACTGAACTTTCACTTGTCTGATCTCTTTATTCTGCAACACTTTAACTTGGTGGTCAACTATGGCTTCCGGTTCCTCCACATAATTCAGCTTTTCATCCACTTGTATATCTGGTAGATAAACTGCCTGATCCGGCGTAACCAAACACTTTCAGAAATTCGATACATGAAACGCATTATGAATCCTGCTTAACTCTGGTGGAAGATCTAACCTATAGGCTACTTCGCCGATCCTTTCTATGACTGCAAATGGTCCAATGTACCTCGGGCTCAGCTTACCTTGTTTCCCGAATCGATTGACTCCTTTCCAAGGCGAGACTTTTAACATAACAAAATCTCCAACTTGGAATTCTAACGGCTTTCGGCGTCGGTCGGCGTAGATTTTCTGTCTATCTTGAGCTACTTTCAAACGTTCCCGAATCTGAGAAATCTTATCCGCGGTCAACTAGACTATATCTGGCCCTGCTAACTGTTTCTCTCCCACTTCGTTCCAACACAGAGGCATTCGGCATTTTCTACCATACAGAACTTCAAACGGTGCCGCTTGTATGCTGGAATAGTAACTGTTGTTGTAAGCAAATTCAATCAACGGTAAATGCTTATCCCATGATCCCCCAAAATCCACAATGCAAGCCCGGAGCATGTCTTCTAAAGTTTGAATCGTCCGTTCACTCTGACCGTCAGTTTGAGGATGATACGCTATACTTAACTTTATCTGCGTTCCCATTTTCTTTTGAAAACTTCTCCAAAATCTTGAGGTAAAACGGCTGTCACGATCAGAGATAATCGAAATCGGAACTCCATGTCGTGTTACTATTTCGTTGATATATAGTTTGGCTAATCTTTCCAATGAATAGGTTTCCTTTATTGGTAGGAAGTGAGCAGACTTTGTCAACCTGTCAACGATCACCCAAATAGCATCAAATCCCTTCGGAGTCCTTGGTAGCTTCGTGATAAAATCTGTAGTAATCTGATCCCATTTCCACATAGGTATTTCTAACCGCTGTAATTGTCCAAACGGCTTCTGATGTTCAATTTTTACCTTCTTACAAGTAGTACAACCTTCCACATACTGAGCAATATTCCCTTTTATTCCCGGCCACCAATAAAATTGTTTCAGATCTTTGTACATCTTGTTCGTACCTGGATGAATAGAGAAACGAGATTCATGGGCTTCTTGTAGTGCTCGATCACGTAAACCACCCAAATGAGGCACCCAAATTCTGTTCCCCAGACACAATAACCCACGATCATCTTTCACTAGCAATGCTGATAACCCCACTAACCGTTCTAATTTCAAATGTTCTTCTTGAAAAGCTTCCACTTGGCACTTCTTCAGTTCATCGAATATGTTAGGTAGGAGTTCAGCTCTTAGTGCAATGGCTTTTATCGTTCCACTCTTTTCTTGACGACTTAGTGCATCAGCTACCACGTTCGCCTTTCCCGTATGATAATGAATCTCACAGTCGTAATCATTCACCAACTCTAGCCATCTTCTTTGCCTCATATTTAATTCCTGCTGATCAAAAAGATGTTGAAGACTCTTATGATCAGTGAAAATTTTACATTTAGAACCATAGAGATAGTGTCTCCAAATCTTTAATGCGAATACAACTGCTGCCAGTTCCATGTCATGCGTAGGATACTGCCATTCATGATCCTTTAGTTGACGAGAAGCATAAGCGATAACCTTCCCACACTGCATTAGTACACAACCCAATCTAAATTTGGAAGCATCACTATAAACAACAAAGTCTTCGGAACCTTCCGGTAGTGACAAAATCGGCGCACTGCAAAGTTTCTCTTTCAATACCCTGAATGCTTCATCCTGTTCTGCTTTCCATTCAAACTTTAGATTCTTTCTAGTCAGCTTAGTCAAAGGCGTGGCGATACGAGAGAAGTCTTTTATAAACTTTCGATAGTAACCGGCTAAACCCAGAAAACTTCGTACTTCCGTTGGCGTCTTCGGCGGTTCCCATTTTTCAATTGCTTCCACCTTTGCCGGATCAACTTGAGTACCTTTCTCGGAAACTACATGCCCGAGAAACTAAACTTCTCGTTGCCAGAATTCACATTTAGAGAACTTAGCGTATAACTGTTCCTTCTTCAACAATTCCAGAATTAAACGAAGATGTTGGGCGTGCTCTTCTTTGGACCGGGAGTAGATAAGAATATCATCGATAAACACCATAACGAATTTATCGAGATATGGCTTACATACTCGATTCATTAAATCCATAAAAGCAGTTGAGACATTCGTCAATCCGAAAGGCATTACTAAGAATTCATAGTGACCATACCGTGTGCGAAAAGCAGTTTTCAGAACATCTTCTTCTTTAACCTCCAGCTGATGATAACCAGATCTCAGATCAATCTTGGAGAAATAGCAAGCTCCAACTAGCAGATCAAAGAGGTCATCAATTCTAGGAAGCGAATACTTATTCTTGATTGTGCGCTTATTCAGCTCTCGGTAATCAATACACATTCTCATCGAACCATCCTTCATTTTCACAAACAGAACCGGTGCTCCCCACGGCGAAGAACTGGGTCTGATGAAGCCTTTATCTGAAAGATCCTGCAGTTGAGTCATCATCTCTTTCATCCCTGGTGGCGCTAAACGATACGGTACACGGGCAACAGGAGCGGCTCCAGGAACCAGATTTATACCAAACTCTACTTGTCTAACGGGCGGAAGACTAGTCAGATCTTCTGGAAAAACTTCCGGAAATTCACGAACAACCGGAATATCTCCCAACTTATTCTTTTCCAGCTTAATATCTATCACATAAGCTAAGTGTTAGATCTGAGTTTTGTCAATAAACTAAGTGTTGAATTCTGACTGAGAAGGCTCAGAAGTTCTGAAGTGAAGAGTCAGAGTTCTGACTAAGAAGGCTCAGAAGTATTGCTCTGAAAGTTGACCAAGTATAGAAGTCTGGGAAGAAGAGTCAGATGTTCTGAGAAGCCTAATCAGAATAATGTTCAGAAGTTCTGAAGAACATGTTCAGAACTTACAACTAAATGCTTTACTTTGTATTTAGTTAACTAATTAGGACACGTGTATTGTTCCTATTAGTCTTTCATATTTTTACTGTAGCTTTAGTATTTCGGTTACAGTATATATAGTGGTTAGCAATGTTACGCTAACTGACTTTCCCGCATATATTTGTATTCATCTTTTGTAATCTTTGAGATACCCTCTCTCTAAGATCTGTAAATCTGTTCTTCATTGAATACAAGTTGGTTCGATCATATTACTTCTCAATTACTGTTTTATACATTGATATATTGATTGTAATAGTGGATTCTAAACTTACAATTGGTATCAGAGCCAATCAACAAACAAATTCGTTCAAGATCGTGTTTTCAAGGGTTTCCTGATCGCATTCTTGAAGTTTTCTTGATCAATTCGTCAATTGATTCTGCTGCTATTTGAATTTCTTGAATTCTTAGCAATTCTTGAAATTCTTTCTGTGTTTGTTCAAGAAATTGAATTTGTCTCTCTGTTGAAATCTCTTACAATCAAGTCTTCAAAAGAGTATCTAGCCATGGGATCTGAAACCAAGCCACCTGTTCTTATACCTGAGGAATACCAGCAATGGAAGATCTGAATGATCCAATTCTTGGATAACATAGATGAAAATCTGATGGTTTCTATCCGAGAAGGTCCAATCGAAGTTTATGTCGATGTTGCTGCAACTCCTGAAACAGAGACAACTCTAGAAATTCCTGCTACAAGGGTGAAAAAGAACTTTTCTCAATACACAGCAGAACAGAAAAACAGGCATGCTATAGACAAAAGAGCCATTACATTGATGACATTGGCCGTTCCAAATGAAGTTCTAAACAGAATTGACAGTGGATCATCTGCTAAGGAAATGTGGGATGAACTGGAAAGACATATGTTAGGAACTGTTAGGTCAATACAAGCAAAGTTAAATCAAAGCATAAATGCTTATGAAAGATTCAAGGCAAAAGAATAAGAAAGTTTGACTCAGACATACAGTAAATTTTGCACCATACTAAATGATTTGAGAAGAAATGGGTTGAAAAAGACAAAATCAGAGATAAACTACAAGTTTCTGAACAGTCTAAATTCAGAATGGTCATCATTTGCTATCAGTCTGCAAATGAATAAGGATATGTGTGAAGAAGATCTCAATGATCTATTCTGTGTTCTTAATCAGCATGAAGACTCTGTTAAGATTGTTGTTGAAGAAAAGAAAAATGTTGCAGAACAGTTAGCTTTTCTGTCAACGTCTAAAATAGTCAAAGCACCCAAGAAGACTGCGTATCTATCTGAGATACCAAAGCTGGAGGAATCTGATAAGGAAGAGGGATCAGAAGAAGATGAAGATATCAAAATAACTGCTGAAAAGTTGGCTTTGTTGACTAACACTTTCAACAAAAGGTATGAAAAGGGTAAATTTCAGGGAAATTACAAGAGAGAACAGGGAAATTCAGATTTCAAGAAAAGAGAAGAAAGAGGAGAAAGTAAATATGAGAAGGTAGAGAGAAGAGATGAAAAGAGAGAAGAGAAGGAAGAAAGAAAAGAAAAAGGATTTGTGCTTCAAATGTGTAAAATCTGGCCACTTTGCAAAGGATTGTAAAGTGAAGATTGTGAAGGATTATGATTACTACACCAAGAAAGCTCAGCTAGCCAAGAAAAGAGATGATGAAGTGGCAATGTTAGCTGAACAGGAAAATTGCTTGTACTACACTTCAGATGAAGATGACTGCATTCACTTTTCTCAGATGCAGAGTTACATGGCCAAGATGAAGAATGAGGATGATTCTGACTTTGAAGATGCTGACTCTGAGTCATCCACTGAGGTACATTCTGCACTTGAAATTGATTTAATGGCACAGATTGGTAACATGAAAGCTGAATTTGATAAACTTAGAAAACAGATAAAAGGTGAAAGAAGCCTGGTAAACAAATTCAGAATTGAAAAGGAAGTAATAAGAGAAAAGTATGAGGAATCTGGGGTTGAGAAACAGAAAGTTAAAACTGAAAATTCTGAATTATTGAAAAAGCTTTCTGAATTAAAAATGAGTTTTCAAAAATTAAAGATGAAAAGGGTGATTTACAAATAAAGTTTGATATGCTATTTGAGGAAAGGAAGAATTTGTACACCAAAATCAAAGAATTAGAAGATCTTAATTTGAAAAGAGGTCAGACTCAGCAAACATTAAATCTTCTAACAAGCAATGTTAAAGATACAAGATTTTACAATCCAAAGAAAGGATTAGGATTGGAAGAAAATGTTGTTTTGAAAAGAGCTCCAGTCAACTTGTATGACTTTGAAAAGCTTCAAGTTCCTAAACCAAAAATTCCAGAAATTGTTGAAATTTTCATCAGACCTGCAAGTTCTATAACAAGTTCGGATAGTTTGCAGAAATCAAATTCTAAAAAGACAAAGGAAACAGTTTCTGAATCAAAAACAGAAAAATCAGATGTTTCAGAAGATAAGGTTAAGAAAGAAATTTCTAAACCAACAGAAGAGAAACCCAGATATAATGACACTAAATTCAAATATGACTCTCTAAATATCAGTTACAAAAATAAACAACAAAGTTTTTCACATTCTGACATAGAAAGTATATTTGATACTAGTAAGGTTTCTGAAACTGTTAGTCAGAAATCTGAATCTTCTAATCAAAATTCTGATTGCTTAAGTCAGATCTCTGATTCTGAAGGTCAGAAGTCTGAGTCTGTTAATCAGAATTCTGATTCAAAGAGTCAGAATTCTGAGTCAACTGAATATTCTGAAACAAAGTCAGAAGACTTTTTAGAACTTGAAAAGAGATTTAATCTTGTAAGTCAAGAACTTGAGGACTTAAGGAAATCTTTTGATGAACTTGAAAATGATTACTGTGAAGTGGATTTTAGACTTGAAGAAGCTGTAAAAGTAAAGAGTGTCTTTATTCAGATAATAACAGAGCTTGAGAAACTGAAAGCTGAATATGATCTTTTCAAGATTAATGCTCTAAAAGATAATGATAAATTCTTTAATGAATCAAGTACATATGAAAAGGTGAATCATCTACTTCATCCTCTAACACAAACAAGTTGAATTTTTTAGAAAAAGAGGAAAGCAAAAGGAAAGATGATCTGAATAGAGTTTCTGAGAAGATTGGATTGAATTCTACTTCTGTACCAAAAGCACATAGTTTTGTAATAAATGCTCATGTACTTTGAAAAATAGCAATAACAGTGAAAAGACTTATGGTACAGATCTGTTGTTACTTGCAAAGAAAAATCTCATTTGTGTTCAATGTGGTAGTGATTCTTTTCAATATTTTCAGAAATGTCCAATCACAATAACATCAGTTTCTTTTATAAGAAAAGATATTCAGAATACAGAAAAGAAGAATATTTATGTTCCTCAAACTCAGAGAAAAGAAAAGATAAAAGAAGTGAAGCCTCAAACTAAAATCAAAGGAAAAAATGAGAAAGAGCTTAATGTGAAAGAAAAGAAAGTTGAAAACACTTCAACATCCAAATTTAAAACTTTCAAGAAGAAATTGAATAAGTTTGTGAACAGAAAATGTTCTGACTTCATAAAAGTTCAAGGAAAATGGTGTTTAAAGAAAGATTTTGAATGGAAAGTAAAAGGCACTTTTGTTAAATCAGATAACAAAGCTAACAAAGAAGGACCCATTCCAAAATGGGTACCTAAAACTAACTGATTGTTTTTGCAGGGCTGTCATGTGTGGTTTTTAGATTCAGGATGTTAAATCCCAAATCTAGCACAAAGTAATGAACAAGTGTAGAGAGAATCTAGAGAGCAATCTTGTCATCCATATATTGATTTCAAAGTGTAAAATGACAAATGCTTCAAGTTGTTATACAAAATAACAAAGGAACTCCTTTATATAGTAGGACATGACAAGCCCATGCCTCTACTAAGGAGAAACAGTACAAGATATTAATACTGTCTTGATAGCTACAAAAATGCCCTAACAATCTCCCCCTTAGCTATCAAGGCAGAAAGGGTCTTCTTCTACTTCGAAACCCAAGATGTGTTTCAATCCTTCGCATAGCCATTCTGAAGCTCAATTTTTCATCTATCTCTTCAATGGCGCTTGACAAAACTCTTAGAGGTCTTGAAGACATCCAATTAACTTTTCGTTCAGCATCATGTCTTTTGAGCTTTTCGACTAACTGAAGTCTTACAATTTTAAGCGTACCATCAGAATATTTTTCCAACTCATTAAACCGAATGAATATCTTGTTTGCACCATTACTGAACACAACACCAAACTCTGGTTCTCCAATCACACAATATAAAGGCATCCTCATCAATCCAGTCAATTCTTGATTTGGTCTTAACAGATTTATTCTTGGTTGATAGCTTTCCACACCCATCTGCAAATCATGACACTGTGTGAATAAAACGTGTCTTCTCAGAAATCTCTTAATGGCATTCAAAGCAAGAGTTACGTTTTCCTTTCTGATCTGAAGATCTCTGAAATGATGATACAAGAACTCAAAATCTTCCATGGTTAAATGACAGAAATCAGCTTCAGTAAATCTATAATCTCTGCAATCTTGCCTTTGAACAAGAAACTCTGGATACCACAACTTGTAATACAGTCTAGCTGTTACCTCCTTTATAGACACAATCAACTTCTTGCTCCTCACCTCTCTTTTCTTTTGACACTTGTCCCTTAGAAAGTACATATATTCGAACTTGTATTCGGCTGTTTGATCTGTAATACCCAACACAGCGTAGGGATTCAAAGTTCTGATTCTGTGCACAAACAGTCTTCTTTCTTCTTCTTCTAGGAAAGGTGTTCTCAAATACAAAGTTCTTTGTCGTTGTTCAAGTTCAGTCAATTTTCTGCTCCGTGAGGATGAAGGACCAGGTTGATCAGCAGGATTAGAAGGACCAGCTTCATCATGACTAGGAATGATAGGAGGTATTGAAGATGTAGTGGATTGAGGATCAGTCTCTTCGGATTTTGGCTCTTTAGATAATGGATCATGAGAATGATGTTGTTCAGATACAGGTATAGTGGTTTGAGTTGAAGTAGATTGGTTAAGGTTGATGGTTATAGGTGTAACAGAAGGTTGTTCTGACATCAAAGTGGTTGAGATATGTTCGGGTGAGTGTACAGGGCTAAAGATTATTTCTTCAGGAGTTTGTGGCCCATATATCTCTGACAAAATATCAACCTCTTCTTCATTAAATCCAACACCTTGATCTTCTGGTTCATAAGTAAATACCAAAAGTGGTTCTTCTTCCTCCTTAACTTTCCAATACCGATCATAAGCTCTTGCACTTTCATCAGCTTCTTCATCATCAGAACTAATTTCAATCAACTCCACAGATTGCACGAATCGATCAACCACTTCTCTTATCTCCTTCTCATTTACCTCAGGCTTTTCAACCGTTGGTTCTATATTCGGATCAACATATAATACGATCTGTTTTCCGCTTTGATCACCCATAACACCTGATTCAAACATCTTAGATATTTCAGCAACAGTCGGATTCTTTTTCTGACCTTGAGAGCTTTCTGACTCAGTTCTTCTCTTCTTACTCATCTCCCCCTCATGATCATGATCATCGGGATCCTGATCATGTCTTCTTTTAGTACTCTGAGCTTGAGTCTTACACGACTGTTCCATTAATGCTTTCAACTCAACAATTGACTGCCTCATATCACTTAAAGATTTCACAACTTCAGACTTGAAAGTAGATAACTCTTTGGATAATGCTTGAAACTGTGTGGGTGTAACTGAAGGTGTAGGTGGAAGTGGATTTGGAGTAGATTGGAAATTCCGAAGTAGAGATAACAAAGTTTTACTTTGCTGATCTTCAGGACTCATAGACATCAGTTTGGCATAGAATAAATCCCTTAATTCATCAACACTTTGATCTACTGGTGGTTGTTGCATAGGAGAAGACTGAGGTACTCGAGGCGGAGCCAGATAGATTTCTGGACGAGGACGTACAGCTGGCTCATAAGTCATCGGTTCTTTTCCCTTCAACTGATTCTTCACACCTTGTAACTCCCGGATGAACATAGTTTCAATGTCCTTTAGGGCGCCATCGAAGTTTTCCCTTGTCACAAAGACGGGTAAAGTAACACCGGCACCACTTAGGTTTGCCGTTGACACAACAGTTGTTGCAACTGTGTGACCTACACTCAGTGTTAGCATAGTGTTAGCACTGGTAGGATTTCCACTCTGTCCTTGTAGTCCTGTAAAAGAATCTACTCTGAGTGTTCCGGATGAGTCACGAAGACGCGCATCAGATGTTCCTGAAAGTGTCCTATTCAAAGAATCAAATATGTTAGGAACAGGCACTAGACTCGAACTTTGTGCAGGAAAGAAGGTCGAGGACTGGGGAGGAAGTCGCTCTGTTTCAATATCCGGAATCTCCGAACGAGATCCAGATAGTGTTTGTGCTAAAACCCCGTGAGAAAATGAGACAGTTTCTTGTGAAGAAGAAGCTGAATAGCTGGCAGAGGTGTGCAATTGCGTTACTGGGCGAGTAACGACTTGTTCAACACCTGATCCCAACAAATGAGATCTGGTGGTGGATGTGGCTGCCCTTCTGGAATAGACAGTTTGGATATCTTTCACACTCTCCATATTCTTTTCTTCAGTTTCTCTCACAGTCTCACATATATTTTCAACTGATACTCCCTCGGGTCTCCTTATGCCTTCTGTTAGATCTGAAGTTTTGTCAATAAACCAAGTGTTGAAGATCTGATAAGAAGGTTCAGAAGTTCTGAGAAGAAGAGTCATAGATCTGAGAAAGAGAAGTCAGAAGTTCTGAGAAGCGTGATCAGAAGAATGTTCAGAAGTTCTGAACTACCTGTTCAGAACTTATGACGAGTTTCGTTACTTAGTAATGTGTAAACTAATTAGGACACGTGTTTTGTTCTTATTAGTCTTTCTTATTTGTACTGTAGCTTTAATATATCCGTTACAGTATAAATAGAGTGGTTAGCACTACGTTGCTAACTGATTGATTTTCCCATATTACTTGTATTCATTCCTTGTAATCTTTGAGGTTATCTCTCTCTTAGATCTGTAATTCTGTGCATCATTGAATACAATTGGGCTTGATCATACAATTTCTCAATTACTTCTTTCTATATTGATTGTAAGAATAGATCCTGCACTTTCAATTGGTATCAGAGCCAATCAACAAACAAATTCGTTCAAGATTGTGATTGCGAAGATCGATTGATCAATTTCTTGAAGATTTCTTGATTCATTCAAAATTCGATTCCGCTGCTAGGGCTAGTTCTTGAATTCTTAGCAATTCTTGAATTACCTGCTACTTTTCGATCAAGAAAATCGAATTTGTCTTTCTGTTGAATTTTCTTACAATCATGTCTTCTAAAGAATATCTAGCCATGGGATCTGAAACCAAACCGCCTGTTCTTATACCAGAAGAGTATCAGCAATGGAAAACTCGTATGATCCAATTCCTTGACAACATCGATGAAAATCTTATGATTTCTATTCGAGAAGGTCCAATCGAAGTATATATCGATGTCGCCGCAACCCCTGCTACAGAGACAACTCCAGAAATTCCAGCGACCAGAGTAAAGAAGAATTATTCCCAATACACTGCTGAACAGAAAAATAGGCATGCTATTGACAAAAGAGCAATTACTTTGATGACTTTGGCTGTCCCGAATGAGGTTCTTAACAGGATTGACAGTGGATCATCAGCTAAAGAAATGTGGGACGAATTGGAAAGGCAAATGTTAGGAACTGTGAGATCTATTCAGGCAAAGTTAAATCAAAGCATAAATGCTTATGAAAGGTTCAAAGCAAAAGAGTCAGAAAGTTTGACACAGACATACAGTAAATTTTGCACTATTCTAAATGACTTCAGAAGAAATGGACTGAAGAAAACAAAATCAGAAATAAATTACAAATTTCTGAACAGTCTAAATTCAGAATGGTCATCATTTGCCATAAGTCTGCAAATGAACAAGGATATGTGTGAAGAAGACTTAAATGATTTGTTCTGTGTTCTTAATCAACATGAAGACTCTGTCAAGTTAGTTGTGGAAGAAAAGAAAAATGTTGCTGATCAGTTAGCGTTCTTATCAAAGTCCAAAGCAATCAAAGCACCCAAAAAGACTGCATATCTATCAGAAATACCGAGTCTGGAGGAATCTGACAAAGAAGAAGGATCAGAAGATGATGAAGATATCAAGATAATGGCTGAAAAGCTAGCTTTGCTGACAAATACTTTCAACAAAAGGTATGGGAAGGGCAGATTTCAAGGAAATTATAAGAGAGCTGGAAGTTCAGATTATAAGAAGAAAGATGACAGAGAAGAAAATAAGATTGAAAAGAGAATAGAGAGAAGTGAAGAAAACAAGGAAGAGAAGGAAGAGAGAAAAGAAAAGAATCTGTGTTTCAAGTGTGGAAAATCTGGCCATTATGCCAAGGATTGCAGAGTTAAAGTTGTGAAAGATTATGAATACTACACGAAGAAGGCTCAGCTTGCAAAGAAGAGAGATGACGAGAGTGCGCTATTGGCTGAACAGGAGAATTGGCTGTACTACACTTCTGATGAAGATGATCATATCAACTTTCCACAGATGCGAAGCTATATGGCAAAAATGAGGAATGAGGATGATTCTGATTTTGAAGATGCTGATTCTGAGTCATCTGCTGAGGTACATTCTTCACTTGAATTAGAGTTAATGACACAGATTGGTGAAATGAAAACTGAATTTGCTAATCTAAGAAAACAGATAAAAGGAGAAAGAACTTTGGTTAACAAATTCAGAATTGAAAAAGAAGTAATAAACGAACAATATGAAGAATCTGAGGCTGAGAAACAGAAAGTTAAAGATGAAAATTCTGAATTGATGAAAAGGCTTTCTGAACTAAAAGTTGAGTTTTCAAAAATAAAGGATGAAAAAGGTGATTTACAAATAAAATTTGATATGTTATTTGAAGAAAGAAAGAATTTATACACCAAAATCAAAGAATTGGAAGATTTGAATTTGAAAAGAGGTCAGACTCAGCAAACATTAAATCTTTTATTAAGCAATGTTAAAGATACAAGATTTTACAATCCAAAGAAGGGATTGGGATTGGAAGAAAATGTCATTTTAAAAAGAGCTCCAATACTTCAAGTTTCTAAGCCAAAAATCCCAGAAATTGTTGAAGTTTTCATAAGACCTGCTAGTTCTATAACAAGTTCTGACAATTTGCAAAGACCAAACTCTAAAAAGTCAGATGAGACAATTTCTGAGTCTAAAACAGAAAAGTCAGTTGGTTCAGAAGAAAAGGTTAAGAAAGAAGTTTCTAAACCAACAGATGAAAAGCCAAGATACAATGATACTAAATTCAAGTATGATTCCTTAAATGTCAGCTACAAAAATAAACAACCAAGTTTTTCATATCATGACATTGAGAGCATATTTGATACAAGTAAAAATTCTGAAACAGTCAATCAGAAGTCTGAAACTTCTAGTCAGGATTCTGAACTTTGTAGTCAGAATTCTGAGTCTAAAGATCAGACATCTGAGTCTGTAAATCAGAACTCTGACTCAGGTAGTCAGAAGTCTGATTCAACTGGATTTTCTGAAACAAAATCAGATGAATTTTTGCAACTTGAAAAGAGATTTAATCTTGTGAGTCAAGAACTTGAGGATTTAAGGAAAGCTTATGATGAACTTGAAAATGATTTCTGTGAGGTGGATATTAAACTTGAAGAAGCTTTGAAAGAAAAGAATATTTTTATTCAGAAAATAACAGAGCTTGAAAAACTGAAGACTGAGTATGATCTTTTTAAAATTAATGCTTCAAGAGAAAATGATAAATTCTTTAATGAATCAAGTACATATGAAAAAGGTGAATCATCTAATTCTTCTAACAAAAAGAACTTGAATTTTTCAGAAAAAGAAGAAAGCAAAAGGAAAGATGATCTTGCAAAGTTGAATGATCTGAAAAGGGAACTTGAGAAGCTTAGAATGAAATCTACTTCTGAACTAAACGCTAGAAATTCTTGTAATAAGGGCAATTGTACTCTGAACAGTATAAATAAAAATGAAATGATCTATGTTTCAGATTTATTGTCACTTGCAAAGAAAAATCTTGTTTGTGTTAGATGTAAAAATGATTCATTCCAATATTCTCACAAATGTCAAGTCAAAATAACTTCTGTTTCATACATAAGAAAAGATATTCAGAAAGTTTCTGTTTCTCAAAATACAGAAAAGAAGAAAATTTCTGTTCCTCAGACTCAGAAGAAAGAAAAGATAAAAGAAAAGAAAGTTGAAAACATAGCAAAACCAAAAGTTACAACTCTCAAAAAGAATTTGAACAAACTTGTAAGCAGAAAATGTTCTGACTTCATAAAAGTTCAAGGAAAGTGGTGTTTGAAGAAAGATTTTGAGTGGAGAGTAAAAGGTACTAATGTTAAATCCAATGACAAAGCTAACAAAGATGGACCCATTCCAAAATGGGTACCTAAACCTAACTGATCCTTTTGCAGGGCTGTCATGTGTGGTTTTTAGATTCAGGAGCTTCAAGACACATGACAGGTCAGAAGTCTTTTCTATCAAACTTCACAGAAAAGGCTGGAGGAGCAGTAAACTTTGGAAACAATAGCAAAGGTCAAGTCAAAGGTTATGGGGATTTAACTAAAGGGGATCTAACTATCCAAAAGGTTTTCTATGTTGAAGGATTACAACACAATCTTTTCAGCATAAGTCAGTTTTTAGACAGTCTTTGTCAAATTAAGTTTCAAATAACAGGTTGCATGATTCTAACTGAAAATGATGTCAAAGTCTTCTGGGCCAAAAGACATATGGACTTATTTGTAGTTAATTTTTCAAAATTGAAAACATTAAATACAGTTTGTCTTTTATCAAAATCAACTGCAAATGAATGCTGGCTTTGGCACAGAAGATGTTCTCATCTGAATTTCAAAGATCTTAATAATCTTGTTGCAAAACATTTGGTTAAAGGCTTACCAAAGCTTAAATTTGAAAAAGAATCATTATGCTCAGCTTGTGAAATGGGCAAGATGAAAAAGAGTTCTCACAAATTAAAAATGGACTCATCTTGCAAAGCACCATTAGAAATGATTCATACTGATCTTTGTGGTCCAATTTCAGTTCAATCGATGGGAGGAAAGAAATATATGCTTGTGATTGTTGATGAATTATCCAGATACACGTGGGTTGAGTTCCTAAGAGCTAAGTCAGAAGCTGCTACTACATTGATAAATTTTATCAAAAGGATTCAAGTTCTCTTACAACTTCAAGTTCAGAAAATCAGAAGTGATAATGGAACGGAGTTCAGAAATGAGACTCTTCAGAATTTTTTAGAAAGTTCTGGGATTTCTCACAATTTTTCTGCTGTCAGAACTCCTCAACAAAATGGTGTTGTTGAAAGGAAGAATAGAACTCTAGTTGAGGCTGCGAGAACAATGCTGGCTTATGCAAATCTTCCTACTTTCCTATGGGCTGAAGCAATTGCAACTGCTTGTTTTACACAAAATAGAACTTTAATCAATAAGAGATTAAATAAGACTGCTTATGAACTGATAAATAAAAGAAAACCATTAATCAAATTCTTTCATATTTTTGGTTGCAGATGCTATGTTCTCAGAGACAGAGAAAATCTTGCCAAATTCGATAAAAAGGCAGATGAAGGATACTTTGTGGGTTATTCTTTAACTTCCAAAGCATTCAGAATCTACAATAGAAGAACCAAGAGGATGATGGAGAGCATAAATGTAACTTTTGATGAAGCCAGAATGCGGACTTCTGAACAAGACAGTTCAGAACTCATGCTGAACAAGACAAAAATGACTTCTGATACAAATTCTAATCCTATTTGTTCAGAACTCAATTTACTGTTTAAGGATGCTTTTAGTGAACTAATTTCTGATTCTTATGCAGAATATGAAAACCCAAAGATGGTCAAAGAGATGAAAAATAAGACTCCAGAAATAGTTCAATCAACTGTAATTTCTGACAAAGGTCCATCAGAGGAGTGCCCAAATCTAATAAATACAAGTGGTGAAAACTCTGAACCTTGTAATCAGAATTCTGATTCTTGTACTCAGAACTCTGAACAAGTCAATCAGAACTCTGACTTCATTAATCAGAACTCAAACTTGGATGCAACTCCTACTCATACGTCAGAACAAGGTGACAGTTCAGAATTACGAGCAATCATTGATGAGAATGATGCAAACAACAATTATTCAGAGATTGATGTACTCCCTAGTGCTAATAAATGGACTAAAAATCACCCTATTCATCAAGTAATAGGTGATCCATCAGCAGGAGTAAAGACAAGATCAGCTACAGCAAATGAAGCAATGTTTGCTGGTTTCTTAAGTGTAATTGAACCAAAGAAAGCTAATGAAGCCCTAGAGGATCCAGACTGGATTTCAGCAATGCAAGAGGAATTGCTTCAATTTGAAAGAAATAAAGTTTGGAGACTCATTCCAAAGCCTGAAGGTAAATCTATAATTGGAACTAAATGGGTGTTCAGAAACAAAAAGGATGAATCGGGTGTTGTCATCAGAAACAAGGCAAGATTGGTTGCTAAGGGATACTGTCAACAAGAGGGAATTGATTATGATGAGACATTTGCACCAGTGGCAAGAATAGAGGCAATCAGAATATTTTTAGCCTATGCTGCACATAAAAACTTCAAGGTGTATCAAATGGATGTCAAATCAGCCTTTCTAAATGGCAAACTTAATGAAGAGGTGTATGTCCATCAACCTGAAGGTTTTGTTGATCCAGAATTCCCTGATCATGTTTATATTTTAGACAAAGCTTTATATGGTCTAAAACAAGCACCACGAGCCTGGTATGACACTCTTACTAAACACCTGTTAGGTTCAGGATTCAAGAAAGGTAAGATTGACACAACTTTGTTTTTAAAGAAACAGGGTAATGATTTGATTCTGATTCAGATTTATGTTGATGACATAATATTTGGTTCTACCAGTCCAGAATTATGTGATAATTTTTCAAAAATCATGTCATCTGAATTTGAAATGAGCATGATGGGTGAACTGAATTTTTTCCTTGGTCTTCAAGTCAAACAACTACCAAAAGGTATTTTCATAAATCAAGGAAAATATGTCAGAGATATTCTGAAAAAGTTCAAAATGTCTGATTGTGCTTCTATGAGAACACCTATGGCAACTAACATAAAGTTAGATGCTGATCTCAAAGGTGTTTCAGCAGATATCAAACTTTATAGAGGCATGATTGGATCATTACTTTATTTGACTGCAAGTAGACCAGATATCATGTTTTCTACCTGTTTCTGTGCTAGATTTCAATCTAACCCGAAAGAATCACATATGTTGGCTGTCAAAAGGATTTTAAGATATCTCAAAGGAACACCTGATCTAGGTTTATGGTATCCAAAAGAAACTGACTTCAAATTGACTGCTTTCACTGATGCTGATCATGCAGGAAGTAGGTTGGACAGAAAGAGTACATCTGGTGCTTGTCACTTTTTGGGAGATAAAATAGTGAGTTGGGCATCAAAGAAACAGAACTGTGTATCCACTTCAACTGCTGAAGCAGAGTATGTTGCTGCTGCTGCTTCATGCTCTCAAACATTGTGGATGAGAACACAACTCATGGACTATGGATATCAGCTTAATAAGATTCCCATCTATTGTGACTCAGAAAGTGCAATTGCTATTACTCAGAACCCTGTTCAACATTCGAAGACTAAGCATATAGATGTGAGGTATCATTTTATAAAGGACTATGTGGAAAAAGGAACTATAGAGATGCACTTTGTGCATACAAAGTATCAATTGGCTGACTTGTTCACAAAGCCTCTTGATCACAAAAGGTTTTCTTTTCTCATATGTAAAATAGGAATGCTTAATCTGCCTAGTTGAAAATATTTTTTTTCTTAAAAATGCTAAATTTTTCTAAGTAAACTTGTCTGAGTAGTGTATTCAGAACTTCTGAGTCTTGAGTTCGGAACTTCTGAATCTTGAGTTCGGAACTTCTGAATCTTGAGTTCAGAACCTCTAAGTCTTGAGTTCAGAACTTCTGAGTCCTGAGATCAGAACCTCTGAATCTTAAGGTCAGAAATTCTGAGTCAATACTTCAGCAATCTAACTTTCAAAAATTTACTTTTGAGAAATACAAATAACTTCAACTGTATGGATTATGCTTCTTTGATTATCTTTTAATCTCATCTTTATGTATCATTAATACTCAAATGCATGCTCAAGTCAAGGGGGAGCATCAAAATTCTTTTGGAAATCATTTTGTGATGCTTAAAAGATTTGTTTTCATTTCTTATCTGTTCAAACCTCTTCTGAATAATCAAAATGTTTTATATTGGTCAGAAGTTGATTTTAAAAGACATTTTGGTTACAAGGCAAAATTCTTCTAAGTCATGGAATCAGAACATCTGTGCGTGTTATTCAGATTTTTGACTTGAGTCAAAATTCTATCCACTAACACGTGTCAGCTTCATATTTGTTTGACAATGCCACATATTTCATTTAAATCCTTTGTGGTATTTCACATGTGTTGACTCCGTTATAACATTGATTTCGCTTTTCCGTTAAACCTTTCAACTTCACGGATTTTAAATAGGTCTTAAAATCCCTATTTCAAATTTCTTTCAAATTCCAGAGCGAAACGTGAGATACGAATCAAATCCAGAGTTCTTTGAATCTGTTTTCTTCTTAAATCATGTCTGAAATACGAAGAAGTGGTCCAATTTCTCTACATTCTACAAAATCGATAATGGATTCATCCGATTCGGAAAATGATGAAGTACAAAATAGAGTTGCAGAGGAAGGGGCAATAAGAAATGATGAAGAAGATGAACAAATGGATGAATCTGAAGGAAATGCGGATGAGGTAAACGTTAATATTGAACATGATCAGAGTGCTGCAGGTTCTATTATGTCAGATAGATCTATTCTAGTGGAAAGAGTTGTTCCTGAGAGTGAATGGTTGAAATTATCTGAAAATAACTGTATTATATTGTTTGAGGAAAGTCGTTTTAAGCCTGAACACAGAATTATCATGGAGTTATTCAAACATCATCCGTACAGAAAATAGTTTACAAGAAGTAAAAATGTGCCTGTTCAGTACATACAACAATGGTGGAAATATCTTAGGTTAGAAGATAATAAGTTTGTGTCTGAAATTGGAGGAGTGACATTTGTCTTATCTATCTCTGCACTAAGAGAAATGCTGAATCTACCAGAGAAAGATGATGTACAAAGAAGAACAGATTTTGAGGATTTACCCCTAACAGAGGAATTAATAGCAGAGTTCATGAAGTTGGGATACAATGAAGGATTGAGGACTCTCAGTTTGTTCAGAAGAAACAAATTACCACCTATTTGGGCTTGCTTCTTTCATGTGGTAAATAAATGTTTGTCAGGGAAAAATAGTTCTGCTGATCAAGGTTCTAAACAAATTCTTCAGATATTTCAAGGTTTAGTGAAGAATAGGCATTATGACTATACTTTAATACTTTGGGAAGATATGAAGAATACATTTGAGAAGAATCAGAAAGCAATTCAGAAGAAGACAAAGGATGCTCCACTGACATACATTCCCTACATAAGGTACTGGCAAATTGTTATTTGGTATGCCATGCAGGAAAACAGAACAATCTCAAGAAGAACAAATGAAGAGCATGGTCCTACATTTTATTTGAGTAAGATGACCTCAGTAACAAGACTTGAAAATTATCCCAATCATAAACTGTTGCCAAAATCACTTAGGAATTATATTCCAAGGGAGAGTGAGATTTTAAAAGCTTATTGCACCTCTATGGGAATTGAATTACCTCAAATCCCTGCCCAAGAGGACCAACCTGAGAAGAGAGGTGAGGGGTCTAGTCGAATTAGAGAGGGGGAGGATGTTCAGATGGGTGAACATTCTGAGAGACTTGAGGGGGAAAATTCTGAGAGCTTGGTTAGACTCAGTGAGGAAAAACAGAATGAGAGTGGTGAGGATGAGAGATTGTTAACAGAGGTTCAAACAGAAAGAGATGCCTCTGAACCAGCTAATCTTGACCAGGTAACCACACATGCTATTGGTTCACATCTCTTGGTGTCCAATATTGAAACAAACACCATGGACCTAGTGGTGGATCTTGAACAACCCATCCATACCCACTCAGAAGCATTTCAACATGCTACTGTTTCACACAAATCCGGGGAACCATCCCAAACTCATTTGGAGGGAGGTGATAAATCCCAACTTATTTTTCAACACATTGAGTCTGAATATCACAGTCCTATTCATATTGAGCCTGAAATTCCTTTTGACACTTGCACAGATCAGGAATTTCGTACTCCTGAAACAACATTCATAGACATGCCTAATGTTGGGTGTCGAGGATTGGATGGAAGTCCTGGTGAGGTGAACATTACAAAAGCCTCATTCAAACGTGCATCTGTTGTACAAGATGACTGTGTGTTATCTACAGGCCATGAGCTCTCTGGGCACATGAAAACTGGACCATTTGTTGGTTCAGGTTCACTGTTAGAAACTTCTGAATTTGAAAAGATTCAGAAACAAAACAAGGAGATGGGGGAAAAAGTAGAAAATTTGGAGAAGAGGATGGAGGATCTGAATGATGAGGTATCAGATTTGAAAGATGTGTTGGAGAAAAAGTTAATTTCTGTTGAAACCAAGGTAGATGATGTAAAGAAATCCTTGGATTCTCACAAAAAGGAGATCATGGATATAATGTCTGGTTTTCAAAAAGATATGTTGAAACAAATGCAAGATATGCAGGATTCTATGAAAGCACTGAGTGTATCACTGGCTTCTACTTCAAAGCCTCTTGATCCTGTTCCTATTGCAGAAGCTGAAGCTGAAGGTACTTCTAATCAGAACTTAAAAAGAAAGTTTGATGATAATGAGCCTCATGATCATCAAAAGGGGGAGAAAAGACAAAGGTTAAGTTCTGATGATGACATTGGCATAGAAGATTTTGAGATAGCAGACATGCACTTAGCCAATACAAAAAGTTCAGAAGATCAGACACAAGAAAATTTAAAGAAGATGATTCAGATAGTACAGCTTGACAGTTCAGATACAGAAGAAATGGAGTTGGGAAGTATTGATAGTAATGAATCAGATAAAACAGAGGAATTGAACTTGGATACTGAGATGGAAGGAAACTCAGATGAAACTGTAGCTATTGAGGAATCTGATTTGAGAATAGAAGAAATAGTGGAAAGTACAGTGGTAAACAGGTGTACAGATATTGTGGTTTATAACAGTGAAAGGGCAATGGAGTCTGAATCAGAAGAAAGGAGGTTGAATGAAGAATTGATCAGAAGAATGCATAATGAAGTAGTCAGAGCTTTGAGTGTTCAGAAAATTCATAAAGGGATAAAAGTAATAAGACCTATTGATCTGATGGGTGAAGAAGACAGAACTGTTGATTATTCTCAGAATTTTAAGCATGAGTTCAGATATAACTATGCTGATGAGATGAACACAGAAGAAGAATATGAGAAACTAGAAGATTACTTCATGCCTTCTGAGTATGTATTCAGAAAACCAATTGAGATTTCCAAGATTAACTTGCAGACGTTAGAAGAACCCATATGTGATTTCATCCTGGAACTAAGTGATGTACCTTTGGCCAGACAATTTCATGATGATATTTTTCCTGAGGAAATGTATGAAAACCTCTACCACTCAGAAGGAGAATATGAGTTTTTAGAAAGTAATGTGGATGGTTTCATGGATGAAAGAGCTCAGATGATTTACACAGAAGCTTTAAATAGATTCAGAATTCCTGACTCAAGACTGCATATTCAGAAAAGAATTGAGAAAGTTCTAATGTTTCAAGAAGAAGAATTCAGTGGTTTAATGTTTGTTAGAATGGAAGTATTGAAAGAGAAAAATACAAAAGTTGCCATGTCCAGTTTTGATTTCCACAGACTAACACTTGATGATCAGATCTTTCTAGTCAAATTTTTCTCTGGTACTGAAGAAGCCTTGATGGAAATTGAATGCAGAAGACTTCTGGGTATCTATGTCAGAAACATGTACTTATATGATTTTCAACTAGCCATTGAAGGAAGAAAAGAGAAGTGCAATCTGAGGTCTCCAACAAATATTGCAGGATTTGATGTGTGTACAAAAGGATTCGTAAATGAAGGAATGGAATCTGAAGGGTTTGCATATAAAGTTCAAGAGAGACTTGAAATGTTCAAACTGAAAGAACTGGTAAAATATAGTGATGCAACTCTGAGTTGGTTACTGATTGAAATGGAAGTAAGTGCTAAAACTGAAAGAGAGAACTTAAATAAAAGGTGTGTAAACTCTATGAATAGAAGGTTGAATCTCAGAAGAAAGATCAGAAGTTGTGGTGAATGGTTGCTATCTGAAGTTAATCCCAAGAAGATGTTACACAGTGATTTTGTGTTCCCTGCTGAGTATGAAGTGAATGAAATTTTGTCAGATGAAGTTGAAGAAGTTCAGGACACAACACCTCAGAATGTGCAGATAACTAATATTGACCAAGCTGAACAGTCTGAACCCAAAGAAGATGAAATATTCATTGATCTGAATGGATACTTTCTTGAATTTGATCTGCCTGAGTTTTTCAAACCAAAAGAAGTACAATTCTTGGATGTGTATTATGATAGGTCTAAGGAGACTCAGATCTGGTTGGCTGAAAAATCAAGATGTCTTGGCAAAACAAAGCAAGCCGTTTACTCAGATTTTCTAATCACTGGAATCAGAGAATTGAAGGTTAAGAAATTCAGAAAGATGGAGTACTTATCCTTTGAAGTTTTGAGAGAAGATGGCAAGGTTTATTATTTTACTGATGCAGATTTTGAGAAACTGTCAGTGGTTGACTTCTACAGATTACACAGCTTTCTATGTTTTAAAGAGTCAAGTAAAGACAGAAATGAAAGGAAGGCAAGAAGTGTGGTGATTGAGGTCATGTTCTATATCTTAAGGTGGCATTGCTATACAGATTTCCAAATAGCTCTGTATTTGCAAAAGTCATGTGTTTATCTGGCAAATCCCAATACAGATCATGAGCAGAAAAAGGTGTTAAAGACTGGAAGTGTTCACAAGTATCCAGATCTGGGAGTATTTTTGAAGAACAAAAGTGGAAAGATCTTCTTCAGAGCAAAGGAAACTGCAAAATATTGTTCTGGAACTTTAAGGATCATAAAGCACAATTTGGAGAAAAAGATGCTGAAAGTAAAGGAAGCAAACATAACTCAAGAAGCAATAAATCAGCAAGTTGAAGTTATTCAAGAAATTATTGACAAGATTGATAAGAGGCTTAATCTGAGGAATGTGCTACTTCAGAAAATTGTTCCTGCTCTGAAAGAATTAGATGATGCAAAGTTTAAGTTTATTTGACAAAAAGGGGGAGATTGTTAGATCTGAAGTTTTGTCAATAAACCAAGTGTTGAAGATCTGATAAGAAGGTTCAGAAGTTCTGAGAAGAAGAGTCAGAGATCTGAGAAAGAGAAGTCAGAAGTTCTGAGAAGCGTGATCAGAAGAATGTTCAGAAGTTCTGAACTACCTGTTCAGAACTTATGACGAGTTTCGTTACTTAGTAATGTGTAAACTAATTAGGACACGTGTTTTGTTCTTATTAGTCTTTCTTATTTGTACTGTAGCTTTAATATATCCGTTACAGTATAAATAGAGTGGTTAGCACTACGTTGCTAACTGATTGATTTTCCCATATTACTTGTATTCATTCCTTGTAATCTTTGAGGTTATCTCTCTCTTAGATCTGTAATTCTGTGCATCATTGAATACAATTGGGCTTGATCATACAATTTCTCAATTACTTCTTTCTATATTGATTGTAAGAATAGATCCTGCACTTTCACCTTCCGTTCCTTCACTAACTTGAGTCGACATTAAAGGCATGTCATCAAAGTTTAAGCTTTCCACATTAATATTATCTGACATATTCAATTGTGGAAATTCAAAGATATCAGAAACGTTACCAAACCAGTTTTCTTCAGTAGTAGCATCAGCACCAATATTTCCAGCATTCCCTTGATCATCATCATTATCATCGTTGTCATCTTCATCACCATCACGATGTTCCTCCGCTGAATCAGACGCATTATCAGACTCTGTACTATCACTAGAGTACTCAACTAAAGGAGGATCCCCAATGTGTTTAGGAATTTCTCCCTCAGAATCGTGTTGTACAAGATCATCTGTATGTGTGTCCTCGGACGATGACCCTGTATCTTCAAATACAGATGTATGATCCCCACCAGTTCCCCTCTCGGTGTTTTCCCTCGACTCTCCCCGTTCAGTAGCCCGTGCATCCTGAACACTCACCGACTCCTCTCGCCTAGGGGTTGAGTCTGGGGTAGGTCCCTCCGGTTCTGGCTGGACCATAGACTCTCTATACTCGATAATGCACTCAACGTCCTGATCCGCGTATCGAAGAAATCCTTCAGGTAACGGCATCTCATAATCAAATTCAGTTTTACGAAACTGAAGATACTGCATAGCTTTCTCGGGCACAGAAGGATGATTTGCTCGTCTTGGAATTTCTCTGTTAGAACGAAGCATGCTATGAATGATAATCTGAAGAAACCTCATATATGGAACATAAGGCTTTCCCTTGTTTTGTCGGCGAAGATCTATCTTCTCATTCAGTTCATGCCAGAAAATAGCTGCATAATCTACATGAAGATCATACACTACTGCATGAAATAGCTTCAGAAATCCGACGCTGGCACTGTCTGTTCCGGCATGTTTAGCAGATAAGCATCTATTAATAATGGAGAAGATTGTATAGTATAACGGTGGTAGGTTCGCCTTATGGAATTCCTTCACCCGAGTTAAGTTTCCAGTGTATCCCATAGCACGTATTCCTTCAAACGTTTCTTCTTCAGATGGAAAAGGATCAAACTCAGTCTTTCCTTCTCGTGAATCAGGTTCAGGTAGCCTCAGAATCATTCTTAGTCTTTGGAAATCAAGCTTTGTGATGAAGTTGTCTATTTGGAATACAAAAATTGGTCTTCCATCTTCCATAGTTGTTGTTATTGTCTTCCATGCTTGCTGTAAATATAGCATAGGCACAACGACAGTATTCGTTAATGCGTATGCTAACGGATGATTCCTGAGCACTTCCTTTATCACTGGATGAATGTTGATGTGATCAAAATCAATGTGATGATTGTTGGGAATGATCGCAATATAGTTGATCGGATGAATGATAGCATTATCTGGATGAATTCCGGCTTGGGATTGATGTACTGATCGTGTTGACGGTAAAGGTACATCGTGTGTCGGTTCGGGAAGACTTGGAATATGATCATCAAAGCCTTGAATGTGACTTTGTTCTTCTTGATTAACCATTTTACCTGTTGATAATAGTTCTTACAGAATTAGTCTTTGAAAAAAAATTTGAAAGAAAAAAAAATTTCTAAGTATAGAATTCGAATCATAGTGCATTCGAATTCATGATTTGTCTTTGAATATCAATTCGAATCCACAAGGGTTCGAATTCATCAAATTCGAATCCACAAGGGTTCGAATTCATCCAATTCGAATCCACAAGGGTTCGAATTCATCCAATTCGAATCCACAAGGGTTCGAATTCATCCAATTCGAATCCATAAGGGTTCGAATTCATCCAATTCGAATCCATAAGGGTTCGAATTCATTCAATTCGAATCCATAAGGGTTCGAATTCATCCAATTCGAATCTATAAGAGTTCGAATTCATCCAATTCGAATCCAAAGGCATTCGAATTCAACAGTTGAGCCCTAATTCAGATTATAACATGTGAATTCGAATCTAAAGGAATTCGAATCTAAAGGCATTCGAATTCAACACTTGAGCCCTAATTCAAATTATGACATATGAATTCGAATCTAAAGGCATTCTTTCTTAACATGTTTCATGAATTCGAAACAAGAACGATTCGAAATCATGTTCGAATTCAACAATGTTCATGAATTCGAATCAGGTATGGTTCGAATTCATGTTCATATGAACACGATGATGAACAGTAAACTTTTTGATTTTACAGATTAGCATAGTAAATGTTTACAATCAAACAAACCATTCGTATAGAATGATTCGTATTACATTTTCGAATCTGATAAGAGTAATTTCGATAGAAATGTTTACCTGATGAGGATGAATCAAGCAGATGAAGGATCGATAAAGTGGAAGATGAACAGTGTTCTCTTGAGAGTGTTTGAAACAATACCAAATAGTGAAAAGTGGGAAATAAGGTTTCGAACCCTATTTATACTCAAAAAAAATTTGTACACTTGGCACACATTAGAGTACCCCACTTGGCAATCAGTTAAAAATGCATGTTTCAAAACATTAGATATGGCACTGTTCATCTGAACAATTTACATAAACAAATATGTAAAAAATTCAAAAAGAGTTCGAATCAGATAAAGTTGTACAACAATTGATATTGATCTCATTGAATTTGAATCCTTAAGGGTCCGAATTCATTGAATTCGAATCCTTAAGGGTCCGAATTCATTGAATTCGAATCCTTAAGGGTCCGAATTCATTGAATTCGAATCCTTAAGTGTTCGAATTCTTTGAATTCGAATCCTTAAAGGTCCGAATTCATTGAATTCGAATCCTTAAGAGTCCGAATTCATTGAATTTGAATCCTTAAGTGTTCGAACTCTTTGAATTCGAATCCTTAAAGGTCCGAATTCATTGAATTCGAATCCTTAAGAGTCCGAATTCATTGAATTCGAATCCTTAAGAGTCCGAATTCATTGAATTCGAATCCTTAAGTGTTCGAATTCTTTGAATTCGAATCCTTAAAGGTTCCGAATTCATTGAATTCGAATCCTTAAGAGTCCGAATTCATTGAATTCGAATCCTTAAGAGTCCGAATTCATTGAATTCGAATCCTTAAGTGTTCGAATTCTTTGAATTCGAATCCTTAAAGGTCCGAATTCATTGAATTCGTATCCTTAAGTGTTCGAATTCTTTGAATTCGAATCCTTCAGAGATCGAATTCTTCAAATATTTGCATGAAAATTTACAACTTTTTCTGAAAAGTCCAACAACTGTTCTAAAATTCTCACATCAGATAAAACTTTGTAAGCTCTCAGATACAGATAACACTTTTATAGATTTATGCCGAATTGCTCCCCCTTAACAATTGCATAAACTGTTATCTTTTCTTCAGAGAAATCTGCACAAACAGAGAAAGATTTGGTACTCATAGAACATGAGTCCAAACTGTTAGAATTATCACTTTGTGTAAAAATCTAACTCCCCCTTAAAATATGAATTCTTGAGCAACTTGCTTTCTTCCTCTGAAAATATGCATAAAACTCAGTATTTGATATTGGATCAAAAATACATTTCACAAGGAAAGTCAAATTCATTGAATTTTGTTTTATGACTACTAACATTTGATCATTTGAAAGCTTTACAAAAGAAATTCAACTTAATAAAATTTAACATATATTCCAATCAGATGAAATCAAATGCATGTGTTTGGATTCAAGGACAAGACATCATTGCTTATCAAGTTATAATTGTTCAGTGTCCACCCCTTTATC
Organism: Saussurea involucrata; assembly: GCA_033807775.1. Lineage (NCBI taxonomy): Eukaryota > Viridiplantae > Streptophyta > Magnoliopsida > Asterales > Asteraceae > Saussurea > Saussurea involucrata. The sequence goes on from CM066319.1 coordinate 97,931,284, forward strand.
AAATCTATTTGGTGTGCTAGCATGCGAAATATGATTGGCATAAAGCTTATGTATTTCTACAATATATAAGAATACTTTGCTCTACTCACACTATTTGTCCAAAATCAGAATTTTCACAAATTTACGGGTTTATCGCGACTTTGTATTTTCCCAAGTTTCAAGAGATATGTGCTCTTTGGCATCTTTTAATATTGTGCACATTTGAATCTTTTGATTTTGTGCTCATTGGCATCTTTTGATTTTGTGCTCATTGGCATCTTTTGATCAAAAAGTTTAGTAAGAATAAGATACACCGTTAAACATGACTTTCTATCTGGTTCTATAGCAGGATTTGGGTTAGCAGATCCCAGACCAGTTGGCCTTAGGTGCTAGGTGACGAGCACCCCTTAGAACTTAATTTCCCAAACCAGAAAGGCCACATCGATATATCTTAAACCCATTTGTACCAGTAGAACATGGCTTTCTATCTGGTTCTATTGCAGGATTTGGGTCAGCCGATCCCAGACCAGTTGATCTTAGGGACTAGGTGTCGAGCACCCCTTAGGACTTACTCTCCCAAACCAGAAAGGCCACAGGCACAAACTTTCAAACTAAATGATAGTGCAACTATTTTATCTCAATCACTTGGTTCTAAAACATAGTGCTTTGCCCATATTTTCATTTCCATCCATCATTCTGACATATAGGCTTTTTGAGCATTATATTCTATATATATCCAGATTCACATAACTTTGAGCATTCAGCATAATTTCATTCATGTTTTGCTGACCTTTCGATTTATTTTAGAGGTGAAAATTGAAGCAAATCTAACTCAGATAGTACAAAGTTTCTTGTAAAATCATCTTTTAGCACACATTTAATTCATTGAATGAAAATTGAAAATTTCATCTTATTGAATTAAATTTGTAAAGTTTCAAGTTTTCAAATCAGTAGAAACAAATATAATCCAATGTTACCTTTTGCCACTTGTTCCTTGAAACAAAAATATATAGCAGTTAAGGATATTACCTGAGAAGTGTGAGTTCTAAACTGATTTGTTTAGAAGTCTTAGTCTTTAAAGTACGGGTCCTGAACTGAGTTGTTCAGAAGCCATAGTCTTTGAAGAACGGGTTTTGAACTGATTTGTCCAAAATCCATTAATATTTGTCTCCCCCTTAATGGTACAAATATTTTTCAAAAAAAATACGCCGCTTCTCTTCTGTTTTCAGTCATGTGTGTGGTATGTATCTACAATTCAGTACAACACATGAAGAACCTGCAAAACAGATTAAGCAGATTTTGGTACCCAATGGCATTTGGGTCCTAGTGGGTTAGGATATGATCATAGATTTAAGTAAGCAAGAACACGAACTCCCCCTCAATGTCTTAAGGATTCAACATTCCTAGTTTGCTGATTAAAAAATTTAACCTCTTTTCATCTAAAGGTTTTGTGAAAAGATCAGCAAGTTCTAGTTCTGTTGGTACAAAGTGCATTTCTATAGTTCCCTTCTCAACATGGTCTTTGATAAAATGGTACCTGACATCTATGTGTTTCGTTTTGGAATGCTGAACAGGATTTTCAGTTATTGCAATTGCGCTTTTGGAATCACAATAAATGGGGATCTTGTTGAAGATATATCCATAATCCTTTAGCTGAGTTTTCATCCAAATTACTTGCGAACAGCAACTAGCGACGGCCACATACTCTGCTTCAGCCGTAGATGTTGATACACAAGTTTGCTTCTTTGATGACCAGCTTACTAGTTTATCTCCCAAGAATTGACAAGCACCAGATGTGCTTTTCCTGTCCATCATATTTCCCGCATGATCTGCATCTGTGTAAGCAGTTAGTTCAAACCCAGAATCCTTAGGATACCAAAGACCCAAATTTTTTGTGCCTTTGAGATATCTAAGGATTCGCTTTACAGCCACAATATGAGATTCCTTCGGGTTTGCTTGGAAACGTGCACAAAAAGATGTTGCAAACAAAATATCCGGTCTACTTGCCATTAGATACAGTAAAGATCCAATCATGCCTCGGTATAACTTTTGATCGACTGATATACCAGATGAATCAGCGTTCAAAAGCTTACCGGTAGCCATGGGAGTTTTCATGGTGGAAGAGGAATTTAATTCAAATTTCTTAAGCATATCATTTATATATTTTGATTGATTAATGAAAATGCCTTCATTTGATTGTGTCACTTGGAGACCAAGAAAAATTTTTAACTCTCCCATCATACTCATTTGAAAACGGCTTTTCATCACCTTTTCAAAATCTTTACACATATCTGGATTTGTAGATCCAAATATAATGTCGTCAACATATATTTGTACTAACATTAAATCTTTACCTTCTCTTTTGAGAAAAAGAGTTGTATCTATTGTACCTTTGGTGTATCCATTTTTAAGCAGGTGAATAGTCAGAGTCTCATACCATGCCCTCGGTGCTTGCTTTAAGCCGTAGAGTGCTTTGTCTAGAATGTAGACATGGTTGGGATATTTGGGATCAACAAAGCCTTCAGGTTGACTTACATACACTTCCTCATGTAGTATTCCATTCAGAAACGCAGATTTGACGTCCATTTGGAATACCTTCATGTTCTTATGTGCTGCGTATGCAAGAAAGATCCTTATTGCTTCAATCCTTGCTACTGGTGCATAGGTTTCATCATAATCTATTCCTTCTTGTTGATTGTAACCTTTAGCAACCAGTCTTGCTTTATTTCTGACTATTATCCCCGCTTCGTCCTTTTTGTTTCTAAAGACCCATTTGGTTCCAACTATGGTTTTGTCTTTTGGACGTTTCACCAAGTGCCACACTTCGTTGCGTTTGAACTCATTTAATTCCTCTTGCATGGCGTTGATCCAATCTGGATCTTGTAAAGCTTCAGATGCTTTCTTGGGTTCTAACGTGCTAAGAAAATTTACGTACAAACATTCGTTTGTAGTCGCAGATCGGGTTTTCACTCCATCATTCAGATCACCAATTATATCAGCCGGAGGATGTGCTCTTGTCCATTTATGACTACTTGGAAGAGTTGGTATATCCATACGAGTGTTTGATGGATTATTTTCATCCAATACTGCAAAAATCTCCTCTGTCGATTCAGCTGAAGATACATTTGTCGTTTCCGGTATGTTGACTTCTGTTTCTAATCCTTCAGATGTGGAAGTCTCCGATAAATGATTTTCTGAAACCTGAACAACTGGTTGAATTTCAGGTTCAGAGACAGGAACGTGTTTACTTGGAATCTCATTAGTTTCTACAGAAGTACTAGTATCAACATCTTCAGTTGGACCGGAGATATTTGCACTCGTCTGATTCTGAGTTGCATTCACAGATGTGATTGGTGGTTCCATATCTGCACAGTAATCCATAAATGCATCATGAAATAGTAAATCTAAATCAGTAGTATTATTATAATTCAAAGCTGAATTAGAAAACTGTTTCGTCACAGGTTCTACTCCATTTTTAGTAGAAGCTTCAGATTTCTGTACGAGTTCTGAACTAAATTGTCCAGAAGTCAATGTCACAGTCTCGTCGAACGTAACGTTGATACTCTCGATTACTGATTTTGTTCGATTATTATAAATCCTGTATGCTTTCGAGTTCAAGGAATAGCCTATAAAGATGCCCTCATCAGCTTTAACTTGAAGCTTTGTAAGATATTCACGATCTTTCATGACAAAACACCTGCATCCAAATACACGCAGAAATTTGATGTTAGGTTTGCGATTGTTGATTAATTCATATGCAGTTTTGTTAAAGCGTTTATTTATAATAGTTCTGTTTTGAGTAAAACACGCTGTGGATACTGCTTCAGCCCATAGACTTGGTGGAAGACCCGAGTAAGCAAGCATCGTCCTAGCAGCTTCTACTAGAGTTCGATTTTTCCTTTCAACTACTCCATTTTGTTGTGGAGTAATTGGGGCAGAAAAATTATGAGTTATTCCAACGGATTCAAGAAAATATTGAAGAGTTGCATTCTTGAATTCAGTTCCGTTGTCACTTCGGATTTTTCGAACAGGGCGTTGTAGAAGAGTTTGAATCTTCTTGATGAATTTAATGATCTGCTCGGGTGCTTCAGACTTGAGTCGTAAGAAATCCAACCAAGTATATCGCGAAAACTCATCAACCATAACCAAGATATATTTCTTTCCTCCCATTGACTGAGTTCGCATTGGGCCACAGAGATCCATATGAATTAATTCCAAGGCATTGTTACAATTAGACAAAGTCTTGGTCTTGTGAGAAACATGTTTCATCTTTCCCATTTCACAAGCTGGACACACAGAAACTTTGTCAATTTTCATTTCAGGAAGCCCGGAAACTAATCCATCAATTCGAAGCTTGTTGATGCTGCGAAAATTTTGATGCGAGAGCCTTCGATGCCATAACCAACACTCTTCTTGTGAAGCTTTTGATACAAGACAGACTTGATTAGAAGCAACAAGAGTTGTAAAATCAGTCATGTATAAGTCTCCGCATCTTTTTGCTCTGAAGATTTCTGACCAATTTGCATCCAAGATGTAGCAAAAATCTTTATCAAATAACACCTTACAGTTCTTGTCGCAGAACTGACTTATACTGAAAAGGTTATGCCCTAAACCTTCAACATACAAAATCTTTTCAATTTGCATTGAGTCATTTTTCAACGTTCCGTAGCCTCGAACGTGACCTTTTGAGTCATTTCCAAATCCCACTGATCCTCCAGGATGTACAATAAAATCTTGCAAGAAGTGCTTGTACCCCGTCATGTGTCTAGATGCTCCCGAATCAATGACCCACACATGACGGTCCTGTTAAGAAACAATTATCTTATTTTAGGTACCCATATCTGCATGGGTCCTTTCTTGTTAGTATGGATCAGTTTATTAATGACATTTGATGCCCCCTGAATTTTGCCTTTAAAAGTTAAACGATTGAGTAAATTTGGTTTGTTAACTTCATTTTTTGGAATCCATTTCCAATCCATATTTACTTCAACTGTTTTCTTTTCTTTCATCTTTTTATTCTGTTTGTTTGATCTGAAACCAAACATTTTGGCAAATTTGTTTGCTGAGGATTTTAAAGAGAAGGAAGAAGTTTTAGACTTCTTATTCGTTGGAGCATTTCTGTTTAGCTTGAAATAGTTATCCCAACAGTGAGCACAATGAATTCTTCTTTTAGCTTGTGACAATAATTTGAAATCTGAAATTGCGGAATTATTATTGCCACAAACATTGCAAACATTACAAGAATGTATACAATTTTTATTCAAAGAAATACATTTCTCAGAGTCGGTGCTTCTATTCTTGCTATTCAGAACTTGTTCCTTCAAATCCACATACTTTTCTTCATCCATTTCTGAGAAAGAAGAAGAAACATTGTCAGAACCTTTAGAGGTAGAAGGATCACTTGAAAACAAATTAGATTTATTTTCGGATGATTTTTCTTTCTCTTTTCCTTTTGAAACTGGATCACTTGAAAACAAATTAGATTTATTTTCAGATGATTTTTGTTTCTCTTTTCCTTTTGAAGCTGGTTCTGTTTTTAAATCAGATACCTTTGATGAAAACTTTTTATGGTAGACTTCACAAAACTTTAATTCTATTTCAAATTCAGTTCTTTCTTTCTTCTGCTTTTCTTTTTCTAGAAATAGAACTTTTTCAAAATCTGAAATTTGTTTCGAAAGTTCTACACATCTTAATTCAAGATTTTTCTTTTCTTTAAAAAATTTGAGCTTTTCAAAAGGATCAAACATACTTGAAGATTTATTTTGATCTTTGGATTCAGCTTGTTTTGAACATTTTTCACAACTTTTTGAGGCCTTAGAGTTTCATATTTCATATAATTTGGATTCTAGTCTTTGAATCTCACTCTTAAGATCAAGATTGATCCTTTTTGTATGATCAAATTCTAGTCCAATATTATCACGATCATCCTCTAATTTTTCAAAATCTAATTGCCATTTGGAAATTTGATTTTCTAAATCAACAATTTTAAGTAAAGCTGAGTCCAAATTAGGAAATTCAGAAGAAGTTTCTGGAACAAGCTCCCTTTTGTCAGAATCTGATGTATTATTTGACTCCATTTCAACGTTAGATTTAGTTTTAACAGATATAGGTTCATTGATTTTGTCAACAATTGTTTTAGCCATAGATTCATCGGAAAACAACGAACTAAATCCAGTTGGTTCAAACATTTTGGTTTTGTAACTGGAGTTTAATTCATCATATTTAAAATTTGTTATATTGTATCTAGGCTTTTCTTTTGAACCTTTGTCTGTTTTAGCTTCATCTTTCTTTGAAATTGGAGTTGAAGAATTTGAAGCATTATCTTTGATAGGAGTTTCTGATTTAGGAGATGTTTCTGATACAATAACTTGTTGCAAAATTCCATTACTTGCCTTTGCTTTTTCTTGTGTCTTTGGAGGTGTTTTTGTTATTATGACTTGTTGCAACACTTCATTATTTGATTTAACAGATACAGGTGAATTAACAGGTGTTTCTGTTATAATGACTTGTTGCAACTTTACATTTGCTGGTTTAACAAAAACTTTTGCAATTTGAGGAATCTCCTTTATCAGAGTTTGCTTCAAAACTTCCTTTTTCTCATGAGGTTTTATTGTTTTGAAACTCTTGTCATCAGATAATCCTAGACCCATTTTTGGATTATAAAATCGTTTATCTTTTGGGTTGCTAGTCAACAAATTCAGCGTTTGCTCAGATTGTCCTCTTTTGTAATTTAAATCTTCAAGCTGCTTAATCTTTTCAATTGCTTCTTTTCTTTCATCAGAAAGAACCTTGATTTTGAACTGAAAATCTATGTTTTCATCATTTAAATCAGTTATTTTCTTTTTTAACTCAGAAATTTCAGATTCAAGTATTTTAACATTTGATCTAATAATTTCTTTCTCCTTTTCTCTATCTTCAGCTAAACACTTATAAAGAAGTGCTTCATCATGATATTTCAGCTTTGAGCTTTTCTCATCTTCATATTGCTTTTGCACTTTTTCAATTTTCATTTGTGCCTTTTTAAATTTCTCGTTAAGCTCAAATATTACAACTTGCATTTCTTCATATTTATCATTTTCAGTTTCAGATTCATTTTCAGAATTATCAGAATAAAGAGAAGTGTTATCATAAAGAGAAGGATATAGAGATTGTACCTCAGATTCCAGATCTTCCTCATCAAGTTTAGCCATTAAACTGTGCTTCACTTGAGTGAAGTGAGCTTCTTCATCATCTGAAGAATCCATCAGCCATATTTCTTCTTCAGCATTTACTGGCTTTCCGGTTTCTTTGGCTTTTGCGAGATGTGCTTTACGCTGATAGTATTCAGAATCCTTAACTTTCTTCAACTGACAATCTCTGGCAAAATGACCCGGCTTACCGCAGTTATAGCAGTTTCGGTCATCCATATCCTTCTTTTCTTCCCTCTCCTTTTTCTCAACTTTCTCCTCTTTTTCTTCTTCCTTTTGATCCTTGTTCTCATACCTTTTCTCAAACCTTTTGTATCTGTTCACTTTGTTGTAATCAGGTTTGCTTTTTGAATGAAACTTCTTCTTTCCATGTCTGTTTTGAAATCTTGTAGTTAACAAGGCTAATTTTTCAGCTATCTCACTCATTTCATCTCCAGAACTGCTGCTTTCATCATCATCATCAGAACTTATCTTCTTTTTGCTTAACCCAGAGATCAAAGCCTTTGTTTTCATCGCTCCACTTTTCTTGTGTTCACTTAGAAGGGCTAAAGATTCTTCAACCTTTTTCTCCTTTTCTTTGACCATTTTTACTTTTTCTTCATGTTGACCCAGAATGCTGAAAATATCGGTCAACTTTTCATCATCCATATCCCTTGACATTTGAAGCTGAATAGAATATGAATCCCATTCCGACAGTAAATTCTTGACAAACTTGTAATTAATCTCTGATTCAGACTTGTCAACTCCATTCCTTCTTAAATCATTCAGAATGATGTTGTAACGATCATAGGTATCTTTCAACGATTCTCCATCTCTAGCTTTAAACCCTTCATACGCATTGATGCTCTGATTCTTTTTGGTCTTCATTGATTTTGATGAACCTTCAAACTGCCTTTCTAGCTCATCCCAAATATCCTTTGCTGAATTTCGGCTGTCTACGCGATTATAGATATTGTTTGGAATGGCCATAGTCAAGTATGTCAATGCTTGCTCATCAATTTCAACTCTAGCTTTATCAGCATCACTGTAATATTTGTATTCCTTTTCTATTCTTCTTGGAAGAATCTCTTGACTTGTTTCTGTTGCAGCAATGCCACCAACCTCTATGTAGGCTTTGTAAGGACCGTTCTGAATGGACAGCATAAGATCTCTGTTCTGATGATTCAGAAATTGAATCATTCTCCTTTTCCATTGAGAATATTCTTCAGCTATCAATACCGGAGGCTTATTCTTAGAACCCATGCTCAGCATATCTCTCGACATCTTCTGATAATTGGCTAGATAAACGATCGTTCAGAAGATAAAGCAGTTAGTGTAAGAAAAATTACACTTATGAGAATTTAATCAACATTCCTAAGAATTCGGATGCTCAATTCGGATGCTCAATTCGGATGATCAATTCGGATGATCAATTCGAATGCTCAATTCGGATGCTCAATTCGGATAATCAATTCGGACTTGATAGATTTCGAAATCCTCCAATTCGAACTTAACAGCGTTCGAATTCACTCAATTCGGATTATGTTGAGTGCGAATTCACTCAATTCGAATGTAACTGGATTCGAATTCACTCAATTCGAATTTACTTAGGTTCGAATTCACTCAATTCGAATGTAATAAGGTTCGAATTCACTCAATTCGAATGAAATAGGGTTCGAATTCTCTATGAATGTTCCGAATTCTCTTTGAATGATCCGAATTCACCAAGAATGATCCGAATTCTGCACTTCGAACTTCAAAATCACTTAATCTGCCATAACTTCTTCAATTCTTGATCAATTGTGATGAATCTTATATCAAATTGTTCGTAATTGAAATCTGCACACTTTTCCTGTTGATCACAATTCACAATTCGATCAATTTAATCGAATTAAGATCCAAACAGTGAACTTGAAGTTTTTTAAAAAAATATTCAAGAATCGATCAGATCTGTCAATTCTGTGCAGATTTTGATGTTTATGCAAGAATTAAATGTGTTCAGAATCCAAATCCGAGTTGAACGATGCAAAGAAATGATTCAAAAACTCAAAATCTAGAAAATCTTCATGTCTGAATGTTAAGACTTCAGATGAACAGTAAACTTCTCTTGGTCCGAATTCTTGATGAACAGTGTAAAAATTCTTCAATTTGCTCTTTAATCTGCTTGATTCTTCTGTTTTGCTCTGATACCAATTGTTAAATCCCAAATCTAGCACAAAGTAATGAACAAGTGTAGAGAGAATCTAGAGAGCAATCTTGTCATCCATATATTGATTTCAAAGTGTAAAATGACAAATGCTTCAAGTTGTTATACAAAATAACAAAGGAACTCCTTTATATAGTAGGACATGACAAGCCCATGCCTCTACTAAGGAGAAACAGTACAAGATATTAATACTGTCTTGATAGCTACAAAAATGCCCTAACACAGGAGCTTCAAGACACATGACAGGTCAGAAGTCTTTTCTATCAAATTTCACAGAAAAGGCTGGAGGAGCAGTAAACTTTGGCAATAACAGCAAAGGTCAAGTTAAAGGTTATAGGGATTTAACAAAAGGAGATCTGACAATTCAAAAAGTTTTCTATGTTGAAGGATTACAACATAATCTTTTCAGCATAAGTCAGTTTTTAGACAGTCTTTGTCAAATCAAGTTCAAAATAACAGGTTGCATGATTTTAACTGAGAATGACATTAAAGTCTTCTGGGCTAAAAGACATATGGACTTATTTGTGGTTAACTTTTCAAAATTACAACCATTAAATCATGTTTGTCTTTTATCAAATTCAACTGCAAATGAATGCTGGCTGTGGCACAGAAGATGTTCTTATTTAAACTTCAAAGATCTGAATAATCTTGTTGCAAAACATCTGGTTAAAGGTTTACCAAAGATTAAATTTGAAATAGAATCATTATGCTCAGCTTGTGAAATGGGCAAGATGAAAAAGAGTTCTCACAAATTAAAAATGGACTCATCTTGCAAAGCACCATTGGAAATGATTCATACTGATCTTTGTGGTCCTATTTCAGTTCAGTCTATGGGAGGAAAGAAGTATATGCTTGTAATTGTTGATGAATATTCCAGATACACATGGGTTGAATTCTTAAGAGCTAAGTCAGAAGCTGCTACTATCTTGATAAACTTTATCAAAAGGATTCAAGTTTTCTTACAACTTCCAGTTCAGAAAATCAGAAGTGATAATGGAACAGAGTTCAGAAATGAAACTCTTAAGAATTTTTTAGAAAATTCTGGGATTTCTCACAACTTCTCTGTTGTCAAAACTCCTCAACAAAATGGTGTTGTTGAAAGGAAAAACAGGACTCTAGTTGAAGCTGCAAGAACCATGTTGGCTTATTCAAATCTTCCAACCTTCTTATGGGCTGAAGCAATTGCAACTACTTGCTTTACACAGAACAGAACTTCAATTAATAAAAGATTAAATAAGACTGCTTATGAGCTGATAAATAAAAGAAAACCATTAATAAAATTCTTTCATGTTTTTGGTTGCAGGTGCTATGTTCTTAAAGACAGAGAAAATCTTGGTAGATTTGATAAAAAGGCAGATGAAGGATACTTTGTTGGTTATTCATTAACTTCCAAAGCATTCAGAATCTATAACAGAAGAACCAAGAGGATGATGGAAAGCATAAATGTAAAATTTGATGAAGCCAGGATGAAGACTTCTTAAAGACATAGAAAATCTTGGTAGATTTGATAAAAAGGCAGATGAAGGATATACTTTGTTGGTTATTCATTAACTTCCAAAGCATTCAGAATCTATAACAGAAGTACCAAGAGGATGATGGAAAGCATAAATGTAAAATTTGATGAAGCCAGAATCGGTTTAGCCTATCGGGTCGGGTCGGGTCGATTTGGCCACCACTAATCTAGAGCGCCAACTCGAACTTCAAATCAAAGGGGGAGATTGTTAGAGCAGGTTTTAATGTTGATTTAAAGATCAAGGGTTAAACTGTATTTGTTTAAATTAGAGCCTTTTTATTGAATGGGCCATGTGCTTGTTAACCATGGGCCCATTGTATTTAATGTTGATTAGCTTGGAAAAACAAGCTAATCATCTCTTTTAGCTTTCAACTCTTATTGTAATATTCTCCCTGAAAGATTAATGAAAGGGATGACCAGTTGAAATCATTGTTTTTATTGCTTATCATTACGATTTCATATTTGTTGCACGGATCTGGATTCTACAATTGGTATCAGAGCAGACAACCGGATTCAGTCGATTCCTGGTTAGTTTGACTTTTACCCGTCTGACCATTCTTGAATTCTTGAAAATTTGATTCAGTCGAAATTGATAGTTTCTGTTTATTGGGTTGTGTTAGAATCATTATTTTAAGTGTTTCTGCAAATTTTCACATCCTAATTCGTTCGTTTGGTTGGTTAATTTTGCAAATTAAGTTCAAAGTTTTTGGTAGTGTTCATCAACAAAAATCGAATTTTTACCATCAAAACGTGTTCTTTTTGCATTGAAATCGATTGGATTAGTGTTATTTTGTGTTTGGCATTGTTACTAATCTTCCAGGATCGATTTTGGGCAACCCTAATCGAAATCCAATCGAATTGAGCAAACAACCGATTTGTCCGGACAACTCAGCCGCGTTTTCCGGATAGAATCAAGGTTCCCGGATAATTGTGTTAATTTCATCCGGGTTCTTCCAGCCATCCGGACATCTCAAATCTTCCGAGTAAGTACTGCAATCCGGGTAAGTCCAATATTCCTTAAACTTTTTCGGGTAAACTTATTTCCGGAAACCTAAAGTTTCCGGACTTCAATTTTTCCCGGACATCTCTGTATCTGGTAATCACTGTATCTAGATACTTCATCCGGAAACCTTGAGTCATCCGGTAAGTCTTACATTGCTTTAATCTATTCGGACAACTTAGTCGTCCGGTAACCTTCGTTATCCGGAAAACTTACTCTGTCCGGATTCCTTCTGATATCCGGACTCTTACAGTCATCCGGACAATTTTATTATCCGGTATCCTCATCCTATCCGGATACTTCTGTTTTTGGTTTTTGATCCATTTGCATCAAATCTGATCCGAACAATTTCAGATCAGATAACTTATTTGGATTCCTATCCAGTAAGTTCAGGTTAGTCAAATCACTCGTAGACCCTGCGTTAGGATTTCACTTTTAGTGCCTTGCGTTAGGTTTACTCTTTGAATCAATCTACACGTCTGACGATCACTCCGTTGCAACCGAAGATGTCTACTTCTCGTGATGCTCTCGCAATTGGCACTGACACCAAGCCACCATGTCTCTATCCGAACGAGTACAGCCAATGGCGAGATAGGTTCATGATCTTCATAGAGTCCAAGGACAACTATGAGTACATCAAGAGAGCTCTGGATCATGGCCCAATTGCCGAGCCAATGAAGGACATAGCTGCAACTGCAACTGCAATAGCTCTACGTGAGAAGAAGACTCTTGCTGAGATGACAGAATTTGAAAGAGGCATGACTGAAGGTGAAAAGCATGCAAAGAGATATATGATTCAAGCCCTTCCTAATTCTATCTACACTGCCATAGACACGGCTAAAGGAATGTGGGACCAAGTAGCCAAAATGATGCGAGGGAGCGTTGTAGGAAATCAGCTGAAGATAAACAGTGCGATAACCAAGTTCGATGGGTTCAAGCAGCGCAACGGTGAGTCCCTTACCCAGACCTATGAACGGTTTTGTCTACTCCTCAATGAACTAAACAAGAATAAAATTGTTCTATCCAATACTGAGAATGCACTAAAGTTCCTCAACAACTTGCTACCTGAATGGAAAGTGTATGCTTCTCATGTCAAGCACAACAACTTGATAGAGAACATCAGCATCAATGAACTGTATGAGGCACTTCTCCAAGACGAAGATGAAGTAAATGAGCTTCTGGGAGAGAAGAAGAATGAGCCAAAACCATCTGCTGATCCAATTGCCCTCATCACTTCCAAACAAGGGAAATCTTCAAGCAGTCAATCCAGACGCGGTCCACAGCACAGCTCCTCAGGGAAATCTTCAAACTAAATCCTTTCAACAACAAAAGTTTTACAAGAAGCCTTCTTCCAATAGTCAACGCTACTCCACCTCCTCCAATAAGCGTCACGACTATAAGGACCGGTATGAAGGAAAGAAGAAGGTAGAGGAGCAAGATAGATCTGAGAAGAAGGAGAAGACAGAGAAAGGTGAACGGAAGAAGCGAGATGAACCTGTGAAATGCTACAACTGCGGGAAACTCGGTCACTTCGCTAAAGATTGCCGTTAACCTACAGTGAAGAACTCTCACTATTATGAGGCTAAGCTTGCACTGGCCAGACAGAAGGAGGCTGGGGAGGTAATGTTCGCTGAAAATGAGTATTGGCTAGGCAGATCTGATGATGAGGATGATTATGAAGGTGCTGATGCTTTCATGGGATATCAATCGTCTACGGATGAAGACAAGGCAATAGCAAACCAGGTATGTGACTCTTGCTTACAAAACTTCATACTTCAACTACAAACCATCACAGAAAAGGCAAACTCCCTCAAAGCCACAAATAAAGAACAAAAGCTTGAAATTATTTTAATAACTGAAAAGCTCAATGTTCAAATGAAATTAACCGAGAAGTATAAGTCTGAAAATGCTGATTTAAAAGACAGATGCAAAATTTTTTCATTAGCACCTAAAGACTTAAGGGCCAGATTATCTGATCTCCAACGTCAGTTTGATCAGTGCTTGAATGAGAAAGAAGACATTACTTATCAATGTTCTTCTCTTCAAATTCAACACAAGGAGTATGTAACTAAAATTTTAGATCTTGAAACCAAACTCCACAAAAGGGGTCAAACTGATCAAACCATTTTTTTGAACAAACCCAAAGAGTTCACGTACTTTAACAAAGAATGGGGAATCGGATATGACAACCCACATTATCTGAAAAAGGGAAGGTATCAAGTCCCTACTCTGTATGATTTTGCTTGCTATGGATTAGATAAAAAGTATCCAGAGTACGCAATTCAATGGACTGGTCCTCTTGAACCAGAAAAGGAGGAGGAAACCGAGGAACATAAACGCACACACAAACGAGGAATTCAACTTCCATTTTGTTATGAACCTTTAAACTACTCATATCAAAAGGACAAAAAGTATCTTTCCAATGACTACTTCGACCCCTACAAGGTAGCTACACCCAAGGATTCCTCCAAGAAGGATGAGGATGTAACACCTGCAACCAAGACTGAGACGAATGAGTTTAAACTCTATGTTCCTCTTCTCATCTTGGAAGCAAAAATTGTCGAGTTGGAGGAGTCAATTGAGAAAGAAAGGTCCACCTTTCAAAATGAAAAGAAAGTGCTCATCTCTGAGATTGAGAAACTCAAATCTGAGAAAACCAACGGTGTGTCAAGTGAGGAAAAGGAAAAATTTCAGTGGGAAATCAATACGCTCTCATCAAAACTGTCTAAAATGACAAGAGAAACGATGAAAGAGCATATGATAAATAGTCAACTCCGAGTGCAGCTTGACTTGCTCCAAACTGCGAAACAATTTTCACCTGAACTTTCCTCTAACTCATCTGACACATCCTCGTGTAAAGCCTTCATCGGAAATATCTCTTTGCAAGAAAATGAAGTTTCTCAAGATGAGTGTGTTAAAAGGAATTTAAATTCTGATTTTTCATACGCTTCCGCACCGAATTCCCCAAAGCACACAACCGAAAGCACAAAATGTTCCTCGCCTTCCACACATGATCCCATTACGGATATTCCAAAAATAGATTTTTCAGAGTACATGAACTCCGAAGGTAACAGTGAAGAAGAGTTTGATTCATTTCCCTTCGACAAACCTCTTCCTAGTCACACTGATTTTTTATCCCCCGTGGTCAATCATCCGGTTAATTCTTTAAAAGAAAGCTGTTCACAAACAAAGGCCTCAGCTGTGACAAAGATTTCCCAGTCAAAACCAACCTCGAAACTTGTTTCCAAAAGGCAATCACAGCCAAGGCAAGCGACCGGACCATTGACTGCCAACACTACTATTTCTCTAAGTCAACCTGATTTTTTGTCTCCAGTGGTTAATCGTCCGGTCAATTTTATAAAGGGCGACTGTTCTCAACCTAAGACTCCGACTGTGATCAAGATTCTTCAAAATGTTTCCAATTCTCAAAAACAGTCACAGTCGAAGCAAAAGACCGAACGACCGACCACTAAGACTCCTGTTTCCTCAAAAGTCACTGATCATATTGTCCCTGCTGTTTCAGATAAAAATGGCCGCGCTAATAAAGAAACACCAAAGTGGCTAAAGAGGGAATCAGTCAAGAAGGATGCGTCAAAGTCTTCCCCACCTGTTTTCAATTCTAGAATAGACAAAGACAATTATGCTTGGAATCATTGGAACCATTTTGATGTTTCTTTTCCCGTTAAAGTTAACTCTCTTAATTAATTGATTTAGTTATCGCATGATTGTTTATGTTGTTCTAATTGTGGTTGGAATGATTTTGATGATAATCACAATAATGATTGGTATGCGCCTTACTTTGTTGGTAACCTATTTCATAAGCGCAAACCCCATAATAACAAGCAACAACATCATTTCAAAAGGGGTTTCAATCAAACGGTTAAACCACAGCGGGAGACCCGACCCATTCCTACACGGGATACTCCTACTGAGGTTAAACCGGCACCCAGGTGGAAATCTGCCCCAAAATCTGTTCCTCCAAAAGGTGTAAATTCTGCACCCAAGAGGCAACAAGTGCCAAAACCAGTTCCCTCCAACGGTGTAAAATCTACACCTAAAGGGAAAGCTGAGTCAAAGCAGATTTCCCAAGGAAGTGCCTAATCTAACCCCCCAGGACCCAAACAAATTTGGGTACCTAAACGTCACTAATCTTGTTCTGCAGAACGGTCATGTGTGGTACTTAGATTCTGGATGCTCCACACACATGATCGCAAGGAGGGAGCTGCTCACGATCTACAAGGAACAATATTAAGAAGACGTGAGGTTTGTCCAAACATATGCTTTAACAAGCTGCTCATGTGTTTAGGGGGAGCATAATCAGCTATCAGGTATGTTACTCTACTGTTGAGGGGGAGCGTCACACACATTTTTTCTTAAAAATGTTAAAAAGTTTTTTTTGTGTGTGGATACTCCCGTGTGCACTTCACTCTACGCGCACATTCTAAGGGGGGGGGGGGGGGGGGCATGTCATTTAATGCTCATCATTTGAGGGGGAGCGACACAGTGTTTTTTTCTTTCAATGCCTAAAAGTTTTTTATGTGTGTCGGACTCTCCATTGCACTATCCGAGGGGGAGCAAGTTTTTCCCCATTCTCAGTTTGAGGTGGAGCGAGAGATCCATTTTCTCAAAATTCTACAGGTTTCATATCTTTGACAAATGGAATCATTCTTTAAAGTGTAAAAGTGTCCGGACACCCATCAGTCCGGATGACTTTCCGGACCGGATGGGTATCCGGGTAGGACTATCCGGAATCCCTACTATGTCCGGAAACCTTTGCTGTCCGGACACATGTTATCCGGATACTTTGGTTTGTCCAGAATATTTTTCCATCCTTTATCCGGATACCCCTGCTTTGTCAACTCAGTACCTGTTTCATCACTGCCAGTCCTCCATCTGTCTCAGATTGAGCCATTTAATGCAAAGGTACGCGTTGGAACTTGTTTATCCATCCACTTTACTAACTTTGGGTCTCTTACAGATATTCCATGGCAGATCAACAACCTCTCACTTCGATGGGGAGCAAGTCAATCCCCATGTATGTTTTGAGGGGGAGCAAGATAATACCCTAGCTATGCATATACCTAAAGCCCTACCTATGATAGCATATAGACGAGAGTTAGGGAATCCCATGGTCCAGCCAGCGCCGGAGGGACCTTCCCCGGGACATAGAACAAGTGAAAAGGAGGATGTTAAGGTCGAACGCAAACCAAGAAAGATTGAGCCGTAAAGATAACGAAGCTCCTGAGAGAAACCAACCACGTCATATCTGGGTTGCCACATCTGCTATCCCGTCTCATTTGTTGGGACGGGGTATTGAAGAAGACTCCGTGGACCTAGCGGAGCAAATGCACGACCCCCTCAGCCACTCATCCGTCTCTTAAAAGACGGATGTTTCAGTCTCACACGGGGAAATAGCACAACTTCCACCGGTCTCTCACTCGGAGAGTACTGGGGTTGAAACAAGAGACCAGCAACCCCCGATCTCAACTTCTTTCAGTGCACAATCGAGTCTAGATCTACTTGTTATTGAAGATTCTTTGACTAGGACACTCGATGCAGAACAACACCAAGTCGCGGCTCTAAGTGACCCGACCGGAACGTTTGTAGTGTCTCCGTCTGCCAGAATATGAGGATCGGACGGAAATCCTACCGCAGCTATTATCACGCCAACTGTGAACGTAGGTGGCTCTACCCCCGTGGTAGATGCCTCAACGGGTAACCTAAGTGGTCCCGACGTTATTCACCCCGACTTTGTGTCGCATGGGTCCCTGGACAACACCCTCAAGGCTGTCCGCGAGGCACTGGAACAGCATGTCACCGACGAGATCGCCAACGCCATCAAAGGCAAAGCAAAGCTCGTTGAAGCCGAAACCGCGCCACCACATCCACCAACATTTGCTCAACCTATCTATTCGGTGGATACATTAAAGACGATGCTATTGGCCCAACTGCTCCAGGATTCAGATACATACTCCTCGACCGAAGCAGACCTGATCTCAGTTCTTCGATCCCAAGTCACTGCTCCATCTTCATCTATCACATCCCGCCTTGACGCCATTGACTCGACCCTCAACGACTACAACAAAGCGCTCGTCACGCTGTCTGAGAGGGTCCGCTCACTAGAAGACACTTGTAAGAGTCAAGCCGACGGTCTCAAACGCAAGCACGATGACCAGGATGATCCTGATCACCGTGAGGGGGAGAAGTGTCAACGCCAAACCGAGACCGCCCAGCTCATGACTGCCGAAACTACAACAGTGGTTCAACAGGAACCCCCAACTGCGGCAACTACATCAGAAGCACCCGAAGCCGAGTTGCCACTAGCAGATATGGTCATAGATATGGAGATTTCAGGTGAAGAAGACCCGACGGTTGAAAAGCCCGAGGGTTCAACACAGGAACTGGTCAATTTTGACTCGTCAGACAGACCGATACTAGACATGATAGATCCAGAGTGTGAGACCAACCCAGAGACCAAAGACGCATGGTACGAAAAAGCCGCCAGTGCCGTAAATCTCCAGGTAATTTTGGTCTTCCCGACTGATGAGGACGACAATATTGACTACGATCAGTTCCTGCTCCAAAATTTATTTGGAGCAACCTTCGTTCACTATGCTCAACCCACCGGAACACCTTCAACAAGACCCGAGTCTACTACTTCCGATATTCCGACAACTACTCCTCCCACGACAACTTCTGATCTTCCTCCTACTCCTCAACAGCAACAAATCCGTTGGGAGAAGATCATGGTACTAATCCCTCATCTGGAGGAATCTTTGAAAAAGATGTTCGTCCACAAGCTTCGCCAAATCGAGTCGACCTTCTGTCTGGGTATCTACAACCTTGACCTAAAATTTCAACGTCGATATATCAGCACAATGCAGCGGTGTCTTCCAGTCAACCAAGTGAGAACCAAACTTCGAATCACAGAGGTAATCAGTATCTATTCAAGACGTATTATGAAGATCGTCTACCCAGTTTTCATTGTTCGACGTGAAGATGGGAACGAATGGAAATTTTCAGAAGCTGATTTCAAGAACCTCCGACCACTCGACTTTCTGGTTATTCTGAAAGACTTACGTACAAGAACCATCCGACCGTTAGAAATTACAAAGGCACTCGAAGCTGTTCGTCGATACCTGGTCTGCACCATCATGATGTCTTATCTAACGGACTTCCAAATGGCTATCGAGAACAAGGCGAAAAAGGTAAATCTGATCAAGCCGAATCTGAAAGCACCTGAGTTAAACATGTATCCCGAGAACGCTATGCTTCTGGAACCAGAATTCGGGATTGTTTACCTCAACGAGCAAAAAGGGAAGAAATTTATGCGCTTCAGTCAGGTGGAAAGATTCTGCGACGGCACGCTCCTAAAGGTTAGAGATGCTCTTCGAAAGATTATTCAGCACGAGTCTGAGAATCCAAGGTATTCTTATGATCCGAATCCGAATGAAGTAACTGCTCGGAATGCCTTGGAAATGATTGAAGATCGCATCGACTATCGCCGCGGCATCAGATTGTTCGAGGTACACTTCGCGCTCCATAAAAGATATGTCTTCAACTGGAGAGATCTAGAGTAGTGGTGGCCAAAAATCGGGTTCGGGCCGGGTCGGGGAACAAACCGGTTCTAAACAGTAACCATGAGAACCGGGTCAAGATAGAACCGAGTCGGGTCGGGTCGGGTTTATCTCGTAAACCCCTGGCCCGTTTAATGTTATATAAAACCGGTTCATATAAAACCGGGCCGGGCCGGGCCAAGAACCGGTTCTAAATCGGGCCTGCGATTTATTTTGTTTTTTAACTAATTTCTTTGTATAATAATTAATTACTAAACTTTAACAAGTAAAAAATTGGATTGCAATCATTGGATCAGTAAAATACACTTCAAAAATACGTTGTATTTATAATATATATGACTAAAATAAACTTTTACGTTTTATAATTTATATATAATTTTAACTTACAAACTTACAAGTTACAATACATAAATTCTAAACACCCGAAGGTCCCGCTCCCGAACTCCCACCCCCATCACCCCATCCGTATGGATTGTAATTTAATGGATTGTATGGAGCGTAGTATGGATTCTGATCTGGATTGTAATCTTCAAGAGTATTGTACTTCTGCAGTCGTGTAATAGCCGTCCGATCGTCAAGGTGGTCGGTGTCTAGTTCTTCATCATTGTCGTATCGGGAGACGTCACCGACACTACTAACATCAGAATTGTCGGAAACGGTTCCCGACGTACTTAGATTTTCATCGGCTTCGTTTTCGGCTAAGTTTTCTTCCACGCCGTCGGGATCATTCTCCAGATTCATTTGATTTTGAATGCGGTTTTCTCCATCCAAGTAATCTTTCAGACATATGCAACACTCCACCGATTGTGGGGTTAATCTTGTCCGACTCGCCGATATGATCCTGCCACTAAGAGAAAAAGCCGACTCCAAAGCTACGGTACTAGCTTGGATATTTAGTATATCAAGTGCAATAGCCGCCATAATCGGGAAACTCGGTTGTTTATTTTTCCACCATTCTAATAAATCTAGTGATTCAACATCTAAGACGTTTGTGGAGGATGCCGTTATAAAATTAGTACGTGTGTATTGATTGAATTCACCCAAATTATCCCCATCATATCTAGTTTTTTTAGTAGATTACACGGCAACCGATTGCATTAAAGTTGACATTAAGTCTTGTCGGTTTCGGCCACGGCTGCTACTAGAACCCGGTGAAAACATTTGAGGGGTTGGTTGGCTTCCTCCCCCATAATTAACTCTATAAATCTCAAATAATTGATGAAAATCATTATTAAATTAGAGTATGCGGTTCCTTGAAAAATAATTACTTGTAGAATCCAAACCAAACGAGCAACATATTGAATGTATTAAAACTTCGACACCCGTAACATTTAAATACGGGTTTAATGCCGCGGCACAAAGAAAAGTGAAGGGGATCTCTTTAAAATATTTTACCAATTTTGCTTTTATTGGTTTCACCATGTCGTGTAAGTACAAATCCGTTTCGTATTGAGCAATTTTACTTGCCAAAATATATATTTGATTTAAATGTAAAGGGCTCGTTGGATAATAAACACCGGATAACATAGTTGTTGCAGTTTTGAAATCGCCCAAAATATCGTGAAAGCCATAAATCATTGCCCAATCATCCTCAGTTATCGTGTTATCCGGGTAATGAACGTTATAAAATGCTTGAATATATTGTTGTTGTCTTATTAAATTATCCATCATTTTCCAAGTCGAATTCCATCGAACCGGCATATCGTGCGCCGGTCCCAAAGCTTTAAAACCGACTTGATTGCAATATTCTCTATATGCGTTTTGCATTTTTTATTTCTTGTGAAAATCCGGTGTAACAAAAGCCTAAACTTAGTTAAAGGCTGACTAAGGCAACTTAAGCCGTCTTGAACGGCTAAGTTTATTATGTGTGCGCAACAACGTGTATGAAATAATTTTCCCTCTAAAATAGGGGATAAAGCCAAACGTAATTTTTGTACGCATGCCGTATTATTACTAGGATTATCAAACGAAATACTAATAACTTTATTTTTTAAATTATAATATTGAAGACATTTCATAATTATAGTAAACTGACGCTCACCCGAATGTGGCGAACCCAACTGCTCAAACGTGATTACACGTTTGCATAATTGCCACGATCCCGGCACAATCCAATGTGCCGTTATGCATATATAAGATTGTGGCAATCCGAATGGTGCGCTCCATATATCACAAGTTAAAGAAACTTTGTTGGGTAAGTTTAAAAACATTTCTCGCATATTTTTTTTAGCCGTATTCCAAAGTTTTAAAGCATCATGCCGAATAGTTTGACGACTTACCGAACCATTGTAGCGTGGTTGGAACCCTTGTTTGATCATGTTCGTAATGTGAGGATTGTCGAAATGTCCGAACGGCAACCCCATTTGAATGACACATTTCATTTGCATTTGTCGGGCGATATCATCATTATACGACCATACTTGACCGGAATTGTCAAGTATTGGGTTGACTTGGATCGTCACCCGATTTCAACCTCTTACATCTCACTTCGAAGTGCCGCTTTAACATGCTATTTGACTCGGGTTTAAGGAAATCTCCACACCGTTTGCATTGCGCTTTTTTTGTACTGTCGGAAAACATCACCATGTTGAAATGCTCCCAAACCGATGCTTTTCGTCCATGCTCGGGAAGAACGGTGTAATTTTGTTCGGCAATTTTTTTGAGAGTTGAGACTAGAGAATTGTATGCGTTTTTTTCGAGAAACGAATATAGCGAGAGCCGAGAAATGAGAATTGTATGCGTTTTTTGCGAGAAACGAATATAGCGAGAGCCGAGAAATGAGAATTGTAAGTGTTTTTTGCGTTTTGTAAGCAATTGTAAGTGGTGAATCACTCCATAACATCCCTAGTATTTATGTGGGGTTTGAGGGGGTATTTTTGAGCCAAAAAACGGTCACAAAGCACTCCAAACGGCTAGAAAAAACGGCTATTTTTTTGAAAAATTTTCGGGTCGGGCCGGGTCGGACCAAGAACCGGGCCACGAACCGGTCCCGGGTCGGGTCGAGGAAATTACTATATATGCGAACCGGTCCCGGCTTTCGGGCTTGAAACCGGTTCCTGACCGGGTCGGGCGAGAACCGGTTCTTGGCCGGTTTCGGGTCGGTTTAGCCTGTCGGGTCGGGTCGGGTCGATTTGGCCACCGCTAATCTAGAGCGCCAACTCGAACTTCAAATCAAAGGGGGAGATTGTTAGAGCAGGTTTTAATGTTGATTTAAAGTTCAAGGGTTAAACTGTATTTGTTTAAATTAGAGCCTTTTTACTGAACGGGTCGTGGGCTTGTTAACCACGGGCCCATTGTATTTAATGTTGATTAGCTTGGAAAAACAAGCTAATCATCTCTTTTAGCTTTCAACTCTTATTGTAATATTCTCTCTGAAAGATTAATGAAAGGGATGACCAGTTGAAATCATTGTTTTTATTGCTTATCATTACGATTTCATATTTGTTGCACGGATCTGGATTCTACAGTGTATGTTCATCAACCTGAAGGTTTTGTTGATCCAGAATTTCCTGACCATGTTTATGTTTTAGATAAAGCTTTATATGGTCTAAAACAAGCACCAAGAGCCTGGTATGACACTCTTACTCAACATTTGTTAGTTTCAGGGTTCAAGAAAGGTAAGATTGACACAACTTTGTTTTTAAAGAAACAGGGTGAGCATTTAATTCTTATTCAGATTTATGTTGATGACATAATATTTGGCTCTACTAGTGCAGAATTATGTGATGATTTTTCTAAAGTCATGAAATCTGAATTTGAAATGAGCATGATGGGTGAACTGAATTTTTTCCTTGGTCTTCAAGTCAAAGAATTACCAAATGGTATTTTTATAAATCAAGGAAAATATGTCATAGACATTCTGAAAAAGTTCAAGATGTTTGATTGTGCTTCTATGAGAACACCTATGGCAGCTAACATAAAGTTAGATGCTGAACTCAAAGGAGTTTCAGTAGATAACAAACTCTATAGAGGCATGATTGGATCTCTACTTTATCTGACTGCAAGTAGGCCAGATATCATGTTTTCTACTTGTTTCTGTGCTAGATTTCAGTCTAACCCAAAAGAATCACATATGGGTATCAGAGTATGTTGCTGCTGCTTCATGCTCTCAAACTTTGTGGATGAGAACACAACTCATGGATTATGGGTATCAGCTTAACAAAATCCCTATCTACTGTGATTCAGAAAGTGCAATTGCCATTACTCATAATCCCGTTCCACATTCAAAGACTAAACACATAGATGTGAGGTATCATTTTATAAAGGACTATGTGGAAAAGGGAACTATAGAGATGCACTTTGTGCATACAAAGTATCAATTGGCAGACTTGTTCACAAAGCCTCTTGATCACAAAAGGTTCTCTTTTCTCATATGTAAAATAGGAATGCTTAATCTAACTAATTGATTATATTTGTTTTTCCATGAAATGATAAAATTTTCTAAGTAAGATTTTTTTTGAGTAGTATACTCAGAACTCTGACTCTTGTATTCAGAATTCTAACTCTTGAGTTCAGAACTTCTGAGTCTTGAGTTCAATTATTCTGAGCCAATACTTCAGAAATCTAACTTTCAAGAATTCATTTCTGAGAAATACAAGTACTTCAATTTTGTGGATTATTTTCTTTCTATTATTTTTCTATCTCATCTTTATGTCTCATATATATTTGAGTACATGCTAAAGTCAAGGGGGAGCATTAATATCCTTTGGAAATCATTTCATGATGCTTAAAAGGTTTGCTTTCATTTCTTATCTCTGATCATTATAAGAAGAACAAGCTTTTAATGATAAAAGATTTTGATTACTTGTTCAAAATATGTCTGTATTTCAAAATGTTTCTTATTCAGATATAAGATTTTAAATGATTTTTTAAATACCTCAAATCATCATTATTTGAACAGAATTCTGATGATAAAATGTTTTTCAATCTGTTCAACCCTCTTCTGAATAATAATAAAATTTTACATTAATCAGAAGTTGATTTTTGTTAGCTTCAATCTTCCTAATCATAGAAGTATTTAGAAGTAGTGAAAAATAGGCTAAGTGAAGAAAGCCTCTTACAGAGGCTCTGCCGAAATTACCGAGAAATCAAGGTCAAGAAGCTACAGAAGCAGCAGAGGCTTCCTACAGAAGCTCTGTCATACGCACAAAGAAGACCAAAGACTCGGAATCCGGCGAAGACTGCTCCACAGAGGACCAGACCGCAGAACCTCTATAATTCATTACAGAGCCTCTGTGGTCTGCTATGAAGACTTGGAAGATATTACTGGATACGTTCATCAACTTGCATGGAAAAGTACTGTCAAAACACGTGTCAAGCTCTGAGTGGACTCAATAGGGCATGGTACAAAATAGACGTCTGCGCCATTTAATGCATTTACCAATAGTACATCTGCTCCATTAAATGCGCATGGCTCAAACAACTGTTCACACCATCCAGTTCACTATTCATGCCGTAAAAGGAACAGTGACCTACTTCATAGTCTTCTAAGAGTAGTATAAAAGGAAGTCTCATGTTGAGATCTTCCTAAGAACGAATACACAAGGAATCACTAATACTCTCAAACGTTATTGTCAAATATCTGAGTGTTATATTCTCACACACACCAACAGTTCTTAATCTGTTCTTCGTGTTCTTATTATATATTGAATAACAGTAACTGTTCAAGAAATCCTTTTTATTCCTTACTGTTTTCTTTATATATGTGCGTTCTAACATCTATCAAACATATCTGTTAGTTTAAATACGCTTCCGCATTAAACTCTAAATTCAACTAATAGACTGTTAATCTTGATTAAGTGTATCTGGGTTCCAACAATTGGTATCAGAGCCTCTCTTGATTTTTAATATCAAGTGATCCACTTATCAAGATTCGTGATAGATATTATTGTGTCTGGAAACTGCTTAAACTCAGAAAATCTTCAAGTTCATAGAAGTAACTCTTTAGTCATACCTTCTTTCTAAAATCTTCAAAAATGACAAATACAAATAATTTCTTTACTACTGGTTCTCTCACTAAACCTCCTAGTCTCCTTCGAGATGAGTATCCTCAGTGGAAAATAAGAATGGTCCATTTTTTCGAGGGCACTGAAAAAAATCAAGTACAATATCTGTACAATCCTCCTCCTATTCCCATGACAGTAGTACCTCGTATACCTGCTACTGCTGAATCTGCCGAAATCCCCGAACATCAAAAACCAAAGCCAAAAGGGGAGTGGTCAACCGAAGATAAAGCAGAAGATGAAGTTGCTCAGAAAACCAAGAGGACATTGATTATGGCAATACCCAACGAACTCTTTCAATCCTTGGATTCATGTGAAACAGCGCATGATCTGTGGAAAGAACTGGAAAGACAGTTGGAAGGAGGTGCTAAAACACAAAAAAACCGAAGAGCACAGTACATCAATGAATATCATGCATTCAGAGCCTCTTCAACAGAATCTCTGCAAACAACATACGACAGATTCAACTCTCTAATCAACAAGTGCAGAAAATCAGGCATTGACAGAACTTCTGAAGAAAACAATGTCATGTTTTTAAAAAGTCTAAATGAAGAATGGCTCCAACTGTGTATGTCCCTACAGAAAAATCAGGATCTAGACACCTGGACTCTCTCTGATCTTTACGGAACATTAGCCGCACAAGAACCTCAGATAGCACAGGCTAAAACACTAACCATTGTACCATATGCATTGGTTAGTAAAACTAAAGAAGATGCACAGAGACCAAGAAATGAAAAAGCCACAGAGGAGAAGAAGAAGGAGAAGAAGAAGATGGTGATAATAGACAGTGAAGAAGAAGAGCAAGCAGAAAAAGAAATAACTCTTGCGTCACTAGCTAAATCTTTAGCTCTATTGACAAAAGAGTTCAGAGGAAACAGAAGAGGTTCCGGAAATGAAAGATATGATAGAGAAAACAGAAGAGATGACAGAAGAGAAGAAGAATCGAGTGGCCGACAGAGGTCAAGCGAAAGACATTACAGAGGAAATGACCGACAGAGGTCAGATGACTCGGTAAGCCACACGCAGCAAGAATGCTACAAATGCGGCAAACCTGGTCACTATGCAAATGAATGTAGATCAGAGAAAGGCGGAGACCTACAGAAGTCCAATGATCGAACAGGAAACACTCCTCAAGGATGTTTTAACTGCGGCAAACCAGGCCATTTTGCGAATGAATGCAGAAGCAGATCAAATCGCCCACAGAGGGACTCTGCTTTCTACAAAAAGAAAGCCGAGTATTATGCTCAAAAATCCTTAATGGCAAAAGGACATTCTGAGGAGAACACAGAAGACTTCCAGTCAGACTCTACTTCTGACGATGAACATACCGCCAATGCCCTCTTCTGTGGCATGGCAGAAGTCGACTCCTGCACTGACTCTGAGGTATCTACTTCAAATTCCAACTCTTGTATTACCTCTGTAGATGATAATACACTTAGAATTAACATTGAATTAATTGAACTGAAAGAGATAAATCAAATTATTCAGAAAAGACTCACCTTCAATGAGAGAGAAGTACGACTTCTCACTCAAGAAAAAGCAAAGATTTTTGAGGAAAAAGAGAGAATAGAAAAGAATTGGAACAAAACTCTAGATCCTTTAAAAAAACAAATTTCTGAATTAACCAATACTTTAAAAGATAAAACAAAAGAACTTTCAGTTTCAAGGAGCGAAACTACTGACATAAGAGCTCTTAAAGAATACTTTCAAAGAGAAAGAGAGGTATTATGGCAAGATTTACTCAGAAGAGAAGTTTTGATTAAAAACTATAAAGATGCACATAAAGTTTATGAAAAAGTAAACTCACAAATAGGAAGACGAGGTATAGGGTATGATGATATCACCCTAGGTGTTGAAGGCAAAAGAAACAAACCTCTGTCCTCTTTATTTGTGATTGGAAAAACGAACAAACCAGATTTTCCAAATCTAATCTCTGTAAGCAAAAGGGCGAAAATCTCTGTGGATCCTTACTTGAAGAAACATAAGAAGATGATTAACGTGTGGTTTGAAAACACAGACTCATCATCTTCAACCTCTGTCAATAGAGGTATCAAACCAAAGAAATATCTGAAAACACAAGATCAGATTGGTATCTTCAAGTTTGGTAAACCAGAGACCCAAACACAGGTTGATTTTGTCTGTTTGATAAACGTTGAAAAGAAATTATCAGCAGAAGCTCCTGAGTTTAAACCCATTTTTTCAGAAGAAAACTTTAAAAATTTAATTGAAAAAGAAATTTTGGAAATATGGAAATCAAGCGTTTTAGAAAATTTCTGTACATCTTCTATAGATAAAACTCTCACTGAAGAAATCTTATTAGAAACCTCTGCAATCCATGAAAACTATTCTACAGAGGAAGAAAGCTCGTACGATACATGCTCAGAAAATTCAGCCTCTATTGAAAGAATTGACTCAACCTCTGTATACGAGGACGATTCATCCTCTGACAACTCAGAGACTGATTTCAAATCAGGGATAATTCACTGTGACACAGAGGATGTCAAATTCTCCTCTGAAGTTCCTCACAGAACTATTTCTCCAAAAGAGAAACTCACAGAGATTCCAATCTGCCAAGATTTTCTAAAATTGAATCTACTTATCAAAACCTCTGCTGAGCTTAAAATGTTACAGAAGACCTCTATTGATCCTATAAGTTCTAGATTTTCAAAACCCAAGGTTAATAAATCTTTTTCTTCTGTGACAGTGATGAAAGAAGTTCACCACAAAAGCAACCCACAGAAGGCAGGTCCTAAACAGAGCTTTTGCAAACAACATTCGAGTATTCATAGATCTTCTAGTAATAGGAAATCTAATGTAAAGAAAGAATGTAATGCCTCTGTGGCTGAGTTTAAAAAGTTCAATGAAAAGTTCAAGCAAATTACATCTCATATTCAATACTGTCATTGCTTTGATCTTATGTCTAAACTTAATAATCATTTTTCAAGTCAAGTCTGTTTACTCTCTACGACAATTCAAAAGTCAAATCCCACAAAGAAACAATCTGACTCTTCTGCAGAGAACAAAATGTATTTCAAGAATGCCAAGGCAAACTTGAAAAACTCTAACAATATTGGACCCATATGGATATGGGTACCTAAATCTCTGTGATTGTCCTGCAGAAGAAGTATGTGCCAATCTGGTATCTAGACTCCGGATGCTCAAGGCACATGACTGGTGATAGAAGTGCACTATCCACGTACAAAGAAACACAAGATGGTGGATCAGTGACTTTTGGAGACAACAAGAAAGGACACATAAAAGGCTATGGAGTCATAAGGAAAGAAGACGTTTATGTATACAAAGTTGCATATGTGGATGTCCTTAAGCACAACCTACTCAGTGTAAGTCAACTTTGTGATACAGGATTCAATGTGTTGTTCAAAAGAACTTTCTGCTCTCTACAAAGTGAAGAAACAAGTATGGAACTTCTGCGAGCTGAAAGAATAGGTGATCTATATCTAATGAACTTCAACTCAAAGAACAAAGACAAAGTTTGCCTTGTTTCCTGCAAAAGTGAAGAAGCCTGGTTATGGCACAACAGGTTCTGTCACTTGAATTTTCACACATTGGAAAAACTGGTCAAACTTGATCTAGTTAAAGGTTTGCCAAATGTTAAATTCAATAAGGATCATTTATGTTCTGCCTGTGAGATGGGAAAACTCAAAAGAGCTTCCCACAAAGGCAAAACAGATGTATCTTGCACTAGACCTCTGTACATGCTTCATGTCGACCTCTGCGGTCCCATTGCCATACAGAGCCTAGGTGGCAAGAAATACATACTTGTCCTAATTGATGAGTATTCGCGTTTCACATGGGTTGAATTCGTTAGAAAGAAATCAGATGTTCCAAATATATTGATAAATCTAATGAAAAGAATCCAAGTTCTTTATAATTGCAGAATACAGAAGTTAAGAAGTGACAATGGCACAGAATTTAAAAACTCTGTCATTGAAGCCTATCTTTCAACAGAAGGAATATCACAGAACTTCTCTGCAGCTCGCACTCCACAACAGAACGGTGTTGTCGAAAGAAAAAATCGAACACTTGTGGAAGCCGCAAGAACTATGATGTCAGCATGCGGATTATCAATGAACTTTTGGGCAGAAGCAATTTCTACTGCGTGTTATACTCAAAATCGATCAACCATTGTGAAAAGACACCTCAAGACGCCTTACGAATTGCTTAACAAACGGCGGCCAAACATCAAATTTTTCCATGTATTCGGATGCAAATGCTTCGTCTTAAACGACAGAGATTCAAGAGGAAAGTTTGATGTAAAAGTAGATGAAGGCAAATTCATTGGATACTCTGCCACTTCCAAAGCCTACAGAACATTCCTTACAAAGTCTCACAAGATTGTAGAAATCATCAATGTTTCTTTTGATGATTCATTCCAAATGACTTCTGAACAAATCAGTTCAGAACTCGGAATTAAAGGGAAATCCTCTGTCATCTCACAAGCAAAAGAAGACTTGGATCTTCTATTTTTAGAGATGCTCCACGAAAACATTGATCCTTCTGTTGGAACAATCAGGGTTTCTGAAGAACCATCCTCTGTCGGACAAAATCCTACAGGTTTGTCTCTAACTGGTCCTAATAATGCTTCATCTTCTTCTGTAAATACTACAGATGCAATTGCCGAAGCAGAAGAAAGTGCAGAAGATGAAACATCAAGGAAAACGACCACATAAGCTGCACAAACCACAGAAGAACCAATTACAGAGGAAATCGAGGACCAAGACTATACGTCCTCAGAGGAACAAACTCCACCACCACTCATACCAATCATTCCACAAACGGTAGAATCAACTACCAAGGCACGAAGAACAACAGAGGCTACACAAGAAGAAACACAAGAAGTCTCTAAAGAAAGTCTGAATGACATTGATGATCATCTTCCACGCACAACTCAATGGATAAAAAGCCATCCTCCAAGCAAAATAATCGGAGAACCTTCTGACGTAGTAAAAACAAGGTCTGCCACTGCTAACTTTTGTTTCTTTACAAATTTTATTAGTGTGATAGAACCAAAGAAGATTTCTGAAGCCCTAGATGACCCAAACTGGGTAGACGCCATGCAAGAAGAACTTTTGCAATTTGAGCGTAACAGAGTATGGACTCTAGTACCTCTGCCAAGAGGAAAACATGCCATTGGGACTAAATGGGTCTACAGAAACAAGAAGGATGAAGATGGAGTGGTCATCAGAAACAAAGCAAGATTAGTAGCAAAGGGATATAGACAAGAAGAAGGCATAGACTACGATGAAACTTTTGCCCCTGTCGCACGGCTCGAAGCAATAAGAATATTCTTAGCCTTCGCAGCCCACAGAGGTTTTAAAGTCTATCAGATGGACGTAAAATCAGCTTTTCTCAACGGTGAAATCCAAGAAGAGGTCTACGTTAATCAGCCACCAGGATTTGAAAGCTCAAAGTTTCCAAGGCATGTATATTACCTTGAAAAAGCTCTATATGGACTGAAACAGGCTCCACGAGCATGGTATGAACGACTTTCTACCTTTCTTCTAGTCAATGGTTACAACAGAGGTACAACAGATACTACCTTATTCTATAAACGCAAAAGTAGTGAGATAATGCTTGTACAAATATACGTAGATGACATAATTTTTGGGTCTACTAATTCAGAAGAGTGTAAAAGATTTGAAAAACTCATGCAGAGTGAGTTTGAAATGAGTATGATGGGAGAATTAACTTTCTTCCTCGGACTCCAAGTCAAACAATCATCAGAGGGAATTTTTATAAATCAAGCTAAATATGTCTCTGACATTCTTTCCAAGTATAGCTTCTCTGATGCCTCTGCAATGAAAACTCCAATGGCCACTGGAAACAAGTTATTCTTAGATTCAGATGGCATCTCTGTAGAATGCACTCTCTACAGAGGCATGATTGGATCTCTGTTATACTTAACAGCAAGCAGACCTGACATTATGCATGCCACATGTCTCTGTGCACGCTATCAAGCTAATCCAAAGAAATCACATTATGATGCCGTAAAGAGAATCTTTAGATACCTAAAAGGGACCAAAAATCTTGGTCTCTGGTATCCACAGAACTCTGGTTTTGGTCTTAAAGCCTATACATATTCAGACTATGGAGGATGCATGCTCGACAGAAAGAGTACCTCTGGGAGTTGTCAATTCCTAGGTGGTAAACTAGTCAGTTGGACCTCCAAGAAGCAGAATTGTGTTTCCACATCCACTGCAGAAGCTGAATACGTTGCTGCCGCTAGCTGTTGTTCTCAGGTTCTATGGATGAAGACTCAGCTAAAAGACTACGGCCACATCCTGTTCAAAATACCCATCTTCTGCGATTCCAAAAGTGTTATTGCTATCTCTGCCAACCCTGTGCAACACTCAAAAACCAAGCATATCGATATAAGGTATCACTTCTTGAAACATCATGTTGAATACGGTACAATCGAAATGCATTTTGTGCCCACAGAATATCAACTCGCTGACTTATTCACCAAAGCACTAGACGAGAAAAGATTCAACTTCTTGGTGGGTAAGATAGGAATGATTAACATGGTGTGAAAATCCTCAGTAAGTATAGTTTTATCTTCTGTAAATAATAAGTAAATACATTGCTTAAATTATTGTCTTGAAAGATTCTACTTCTATATGTAAATTCTTAAAACCTTCAATAGTTCTTGAAACTACAGAACTTCTGTAAGGTCTGCTCAGAACCTCTGACAACCTTCACAGAACCTCTGATAGACTTGACCTATGTACTATGCAAAACTTATCATATTCTGATCCAAGCATAGATCAAGGGGGAGCAAAAGGAAAATTCTTGATCTACAGAAGTGATTAGATCAAGGGGGAGCAAAAGGGGCCCTCAAATGATCTACAGAGATAAATCTTTCAAAGGAAAGCCAAAGAAGAATGTCGATAATTTTCCATCGACAGAAGTAAGACAAAACTGCCGAGAACAGAAGAACCAAAAGGTATGTCTCTCGCACGAAAGGTTTTTAGAAAACAGTTTTCTAGGACAAGAATTGTCAAATATGTCCTAAATATACTGTGAATAACATTTCAAAAATCAAAAGTTCAAAAGGTTTAACAAAATTCGAGATAGTAGAAATTTAAGGTCATAGAGCTTCTGCTGAGCTCAACAGAGCTTCTGCAGGAAATATGCTCTGTGATCATAAATTAACCCTCTGTCGATCTTTTGGAATGTTATCTCGAACAAAACGTTTATCAAAATAGTTTTCTCGGACACCAACCTTCAAGAATGTGCGAAAAACATCTCTTAACACAGATCAAAAATTGGGTGATCAGAAAGTTAATAGAATTCAAGTTATAAGATTTTTTCTCTCATAGAGCTTCTGCTGGCTCTTGCAGAGCTTCTGCAAGTTCCATCAGAGCTACAAAACCTCTGTGAGTAAAATTTCTTGACAAAATCCTATTGATCTTCTCCAATATCTTTACAAACGTTTTCGTTTAAAGAAGAACCTTCAGCAATGATAACAATGAGATATGAGAAAAGGGTTAAACTTCAAAATTTTCAACATCACAGAGCTTCTGGAAACTAACAAAGGCTCTGCTATTTTGTTAATTTGGGCATTTCTGTAACAATAACGGTTACTTTTACTAAGAGTGAAACTCATATGGATAAGAACAACTCCACGCGCCTAGCATTAATGGGCCGCGCACGACGTCCTGTCATCTTCTGACATGGCCTACGTGTCCCATTTTCATTGGGCAAACATGGAACGTTTTTTTTGGTAAGTTGAACCCGCCGCTCAAACTCGAGTGCGGATTCCAAACTTTAATCCATTGCCATATATTTTACCCTTTCGAAGTCTACCGTTTTACCATCCTATAAAAACAAACCTTACCCTCTCATAAAACATTTTACAAACTCTCATCTTCTTCTCCGGCGATACCCTGCAAAGCACTTGCAAATGGCTTCATCTTCTCGAGCTACATCCTCTGAACTCTCTCCGGCGAACTCAACGGAAAACTCCCCTGCTCATTCAGAACATTCTGAAAACCCCAGCCTTGCAAGAGATATTGAACAACAAGATTCCGGGGACTCCGCAGACTTTGCTCCGACGACACACTTGCAAAACTTCATAGCTAAGGATCATTTCGAAGCCACTCTTCCTATCAAATCCAACAACTGCTATTTGGTCCCCTCACCCACTACTTTCGGCGAAGCCCATGCCATACTTCTGAACATCATGGAAAACCATGTCCTCTTCCCTCTACTATCAAGAACCCCTAACAAAATTCCAGTCCGTTATTTGAACCAGTTTTGGCAAAGCTGCCGATTTGATAAAGACGATTCTCTTATCAAAGGGTACATTTCAAGACCTGATAAATCTGAGCATCTTGAAATCAAGTTCAACAGAACAATGTTCTCACTTGAATTCAACCTACCAACAAGGGGTCTTCTGGGATTGAAAAGTTATGCAGAGCAACCAACAGACGAAGAGCTCTGTCGATTCGTGGAAATGCTTGGGTACAACACCCAACTACGGAAGAGAAATGACTTCCGCAGAGGCCAATTACCACCTCTGTGGAACACCTTGTTCTCTATTCTTAACAGATGCCTGACAGGAAAGATAGGGAGTATTGACCAGAGCTCACATCAAATCTTGAGCATCATGTATGGGGTTTACTATGATCTTCCACTAGATTATGCGACCATAATGATGCAAGAGATCATAAACACCATCGACAGAAAGAACAACTCGAAAAGGGTCAAAGAGAACGATCCCAACTTTCTACCACCTCTGCAATTCCAAAGAATATTGGGAGTACTGTTCGAACCTCTGCTGCTAATCCAAAATTGGCCAATGGAAGGGCCAACTCCCAAACAGTTCCCGATGAACAAAAATACCCCCACTGATCATGCTGATGGCTACTCACACTGCAGACCTCTGTCAAAGAAACTTCTGCGCTACGCATCGAACATATCCCTTAAGAAAGAGTATATACGCGATCATAGAACTCCAAAACCGAGTCCTATGACACCTCCGCGTTTAGGTGTCCCCCTAGGAACAATGATAGCAAAACCTCTTTCCACTCAAGCAGAAAAGGATCAAAAGTTAGCAAAACACATGGCTATTCAACTCAGCTTCATAGCCAAACGCGCAGAAATAATGGGAAAGAAATCTTCAGCAAAGATCTCTGCTTCTACTCCAAAAGCTAAAAAGAGAAAAACTGCAGAAGGCACATCAACTAGCACTGCAGAAGATAGACCTTCACCTCCCCATGCCACAGAGATTGGCTCCTCTGCTCCTCCCCTTTTCACAAAACAGAAAAAGAAAAGATCCAAATCAACAGAGGAAGGGGCACCAAAACCAAAAAGGAGGAAAACCAAAAAGAAGCATGGTAAATCACTTAAAAAATTGGTTACCATTGCAGAAGAGGCAATCATAGAGGGTGAAACTGCAGAAGAAGAAGATGCAGAAATAGGAATGACAGAAGAAGGATATCAATCACCCTATCAATCTCCAGATAGATTTGCTCACCAGGGAGACCTGAATGATTTCCTACAGAACCCCGAAATTGCAAACACCCTTAATACAGCAGGGTGGACGGCACAACCTCTCGACCACCACTCTCCAGAAGAACAAGATTTCTTCATTTATGGCATTGACACACATCTACAAGAAGATGACACAACACCCAGAAATCAACCAGCCGAAACCCCTGTGATTTTACAAAACCCTTTCATTCAAGGATTGGACGTCCACATAAGAAGTCCAAACCAAGCTTCAGAAGATACAGAACAAACCAAAGCTGAGTGGAATACAACTGAAGTTACAGAGGCAACGGTTGTAGAAGAAACCACAGAAACAGGGATAGAAATCTCAGAGGTAGATTCAGATGAAGAAGAGGCTATCTGGATACGAAAAGGTCTCTATCATCCTCATGTCATGAGATTATACGGATCTCATCACATGTATGACTCCTTGCGCACAGAGCAAGGAACTTCCACAGAACCAGAAGAAGAAACAAGAAAAGATGCCGAAGTTGAAGAAGGCACACAACCAAACCCAACTCCCAGTGCAACCCACATTTCTAACTCCGCAGGTCTAGCTGCAGAAGGAGTTATTGAAAAAGAGCAGCACAGCTCGATCCTAACCCAACCCATCCAGCCAGAGGTTACTCTTTCAACCTCTGTGCCCACAGAAACCGGGAAATCCATTCCTAGGGAGTCTCCTCAAAGAGACTCACCTAATGTTCGTGATCAATCGCCCCAGATCACACAAGAACACCCTACAGAGGAATTCGTTTCCTCTGTCACGCACACATTAAGGCCAAACCTTCTTTCAGAGAGAAGTAGTAAGCACAGAGACGAAGAGACTCTAGACAAGTCTCCTAGTCAACAGAAGGACATTCCAATACCCACCTCTGGAGTTGATTTGGACTCTGTTCTTCACAGAACTTCTGTAGAGAACGAAACTCAGGTTTCCTCTCGAGGATCAGAAGGAAATCCTTCCACCCCCATCGTACAAACAAGGGTGAACGAAGGTGTCCCAGGAACAGCGACTCACTCTGGAGACGAATGTGTTCCTCCAGAGGTTACACAAGGAACACAAGTATCAAGGGATGAGTTCCAAACCCTTGTC
The DNA here is from genome assembly GCA_033807775.1 of Saussurea involucrata. NCBI lineage: Eukaryota > Viridiplantae > Streptophyta > Magnoliopsida > Asterales > Asteraceae > Saussurea > Saussurea involucrata. The sequence goes on from CM066319.1 coordinate 97,967,330, forward strand.
ACCTCTGTGAACCAAACAATGAAAGAGTTGCAAAGCTCTTTCAAATCTTTTGCAGAGACAACATCACTGGCACTGCTAAACCTAAACACCAAAATGGACAACCTGTCCACAGAGGTGAAAACTGCCATCTCACAGATGAAGTCTGCTGCTACTGCATCCACCACTTCTGCCGCAACAACAACTCCTTCGATTGAGAACTCAATCAACAAATTCCTTGATCAATTGAACAAACAGACTTCAGTGTCAACGGGCATCACTCCTGCAGATCTATAGAAGGCCCTACAAAAAGTTCAAGAAGAAGCCATGCGAAATACCATGCTGATGCAACCCAAAGACTACATGACAAGAGCACAGCTGACAGAGCTTGGGCAGAACGTGATTAATCAAGTGACAGAAGTCATCCTTTCCTTCACCACTGCCAATGCTAACTTCGTCAAAGATTTCAGAGAAAGTGTAGGAAGGATGAGATTCAAAACAGAGGCAGAGCTAGCAACTCTTTTTGGCCTCTGTGATGATGTCTGCGCGAAACTGATCGTTGCTGGAGCCACAATGCCAAAGAAACCCGATGCTTCCTGTAGAGCAGAGGGTACATCAGACAAGGGTCAGGATGACTCTGATGATGATGACCATCCTGGTCCATCAGATCATCCTGAGGGGGAGAAAACTACAGAGAAAACTGCAAGCAGAGGACTTACAGGTCCACCAATAGCCGCAGAACCTCTGAGTCAAGCACCTCCAGAACAGACCCGACAACAACAAACCCAAAAGATCACAGAGACAACACCCATCTCTGTGGAATCATCTCCTGACGAAACCAAAACTCCAGAAGCAGAACAGCAAACCTCAGAGGCAACTACCACCCCTGAGGTAATTACTTTGGAAGAATCCGATCAAAGAACCACAGAGAAAACACCCACCTCTGTGGAAACACCCCAAACAATACCAAGAAGAAAGTCGATTGCCACCAAACCAAAAAGAGCAACGACCTCTGCTTCTGACATTCTGAAAAGGATGCACAAAACAATGAGTGATCGTATGGTGAAGAGAGAAGAAGAAAGGCACAGGTTCACTTTAGCTTTCAGAATGGCAAGAAGATTCAATGACAACACTTCATCAATAGAAACTGAGCTCACAGAAGATGTCACCAAACAACCTCCAACAGAGGTTACAGAGCAAGTCAAGCCAACAGAACCATCGCCACAAAAGTCCTCTAAGTCACAATCGTCAAAATCCACAGAGGCAACCTCCATCAAACCTACAGAAGTGCAAACCTCAAATCCCACAGAAGCAACAGGTTCTGCCACGACAACAAAAGATAAAGGCAAAGGGATACTGACAGAAGAGCCTAAGAAGAAGAAAACATTGTCAAAGCCAACAGAGAAACTGATGAAGAGTGCGTTTGACGCCTTTCAAACCCCAAAACCCGAAGAAGTTGACTGGGCACATGGATTGAAGCCTCTGTCAGAAATTCCTTTAACTGGTAGAGCTGCAGAAGTTGTTCAACAGATGGAGAGTCTCAGAAGACAAATTCCACGACCTGGTCCAACACATGAAGAAATGGAAGAAGTGGTATACAAATACCTCTACAAACAATCCTATCAGACAAATCATCCAGTAGATCATGTGACAGATCCAAGGATCAGAGAAGAATTTGAGAACATCTTCACAAGAACAAAGCCAAGAACCAAAGCAGATGTCTTCTCAATTCACAAAATCAAAAAGGTGATATTCTGCAGATTCTCCTTCACAAGAACCTATCCAAGGGTCAGGTACAATCTTTACAAAGTCAGAAGAGAGAACAATTCAGAATCTACCTTCGCTGATGCCGACTTAAGAAACATCAATCCTTACGATCTACCTGACCTTCTGCAATGGACAAAGGACAACTACAACACAGAGGCAAACACCAGAGCCTATCAAGTATTGAGAAAAGCGATGAGGGATAAGCTTCTGCTATACAGCATGATAGATTTTCAGCTGGGAAAAGATCTTGGTCTCAAACATCTAGATCTACGACCACCAGAAGATCGCTGCCCACCAGACGCTGTGCCCAACTCAATCATCAGAGAACCAAGATTTGGGTTAGTATTTCAAAACCCACAACACCAGGTTAAACTTTTTGTACTCATGGATTGTCAGAAGTACGCAACCAGTACTCTGAGCAAATTCAGAGCAAGCCTTGTAAAATACAGAGGTACAGAGAAAATGGATAGAGATGATGCAGATACTTTCATCAGAGAAATAGACTCAACAATCCGCCTAAGAGAACTCTGCATCAGATTCTACAAAGAGATCAGAAAAGTCGGCAGAGACAACAGAAGCTACAACGATTTCAAAGATGCCAAAATCTGATTCTCAGACCTCCAATCTCTGCCAACAAAGTTTTATCTTTCATTGTACTCAAATGTAAAATGCCTCTGGCATATTTCTAAATGAAAGAAATTTCGAGGTATTGTTTAACCTCTGTCTTATCTAACTTAGCCAAACTTAACTCAAGTTCAAATTTTTTATTTTTCACTACTTAGGGGGAGATTGTTAGCTTCAATCTTCCTAATCATAGAAGTATTTAGAAGTAGTGAAAAATAGGCTAAGTGAAGAAGGCCTCTTACAGAGGCTCTGCCGACATTACCGAGAAATCAAGGTCAAGAAGCTACAGAAGCAGCAGAGGCTTCCTACAGAAGCTCTGTCATACGCACAAAGAAGACCAAAGACTCGGAATCCGGCGAAGACTGCTCCACAGAGGACCAGACCGCAGAACCTCTGTAATTCATTACAGAGCCTCTGTGGTCTGCTATGAAGACTTGGAATATATTACTGGATACGTTCATCAACTTGCATGGAAAAGTACTGTCAAAACACGTGTCAAGCTCTGAGTGGACTCAATAGGGCATGGTACAAAATAGACGTCTGCGCCATTTAATGCATTTACCAATAGTACATCTGCTCCATTAAATGCGCATGGCTCAAACAACTGTTCACACCATCCAGTTCACTATTCATGCCGTAAAAGGAACAGTGACCTACTTCATAGTCTTCTAAGAGTAGTATAAAAGGAAGTCTCATGTTGAGATCTTCCTAAGAACGAATACACAAGGAATCACTAATACTCTCAAACGTTATTGTCAAATATCTGAGTGTTATATTCTCACACACACCAACAGTTCTTAATCTGTTCTTCGTGTTCTTATTATATATTGAATAACAGTAACTGTTCAAGAAATCCTTTTTATTCCTTACTGTTTTCTTTATATATGTGCGTTCTAACATCTATCAAACATATCTGTTAGTTTAAATACGCTTCCGCATTAAACTCTAAATTCAACTAATAGACTGTTAATCTTGATTAAGTGTATCTGGGTTCCAACAATTGGTATCAGAGCCTCTCTTGATTTTCAATATCAAGTGATCCACTTATCAAGATTCGTGATAGATATTATTGTGTCTGGAAACTGCTTAAACTCAGAAAATCTTCAAGTTCATAGAAGTAACTCTTTAGTCATACCTTCTTTCTAAAATCTTCAAAAATGACAAATACAAATAATTTCTTTACTACTGGTTCTCTCACTAAACCTCCTAGTCTCCTTCGAGATGAGTATCCTCGGTGGAAAATAAGAATGGTCCATTTTTTCGAGGGCACTAAAAAAAATCAAGTACAATATCTGTACAATCCTCCTCCTATTCCCATGACAGTAGTACCTCGTATACCTGCTACTGCTGAATTTGCCGAAATCCCCGAACATCAAAAACCAAAGCCAAAAGGGGAGTGGTCAACCGAAGATAAAGCAGAAGATGAAGTTGCTCAGAAAACCAAGAGGACATTGATTATGGCAATACCCAACGAACTCTTTCAATCCTTGGATTCATGTGAAACAGCGCATGATCTGTGGAAAGAACTGGAAAGACAGTTGGAAGGAGGTGCTAAAACACAAAAAAACCGAAGAGCACAGTACATCAATGAATATCATGCATTCAGAGCCTCTTCAACAGAATCTCTGCAAACAACATACGACAGATTCAACTCTCTAATCAACAAGTGCAGAAAATCAGGCATTGACAGAACTTCTGAAGAAAACTATGTCATGTTTTTAAAAAGTCTAAATGAAGAATGGCTCCAACTGTCTATGTCCCTACAGACAAATCAGGATCTAGACACCTGGACTCTCTCTGATCTTTACGGAACATTAGCCGCACAAGAACCTCAGATAGCACAGGCTAAAACACTAACCATTGTACCATATGCATTGGTTAGTAAAACTAAAGAAGATGCACGGAGACCAAGAAATGAAAAAGCCACGGAGGAGAAGAAGAAGGAGAAGAAGAAGATGGTGATAATAGACAGTGAAGAAGAAGAGCAAGCAGAAAAAGAAATAACTCTTGCGTCACTAGCTAAATCTTTAGCTCTATTGACAAAAGAGTTCAGAGGAAACAGAAGAGGTTCCGGAAATGAAAGATATGATAGAGAAAACAGAAGAGATGACAGAAGAGAAGAAGAATCGAGTGGCCGACAGAGGTCAAGCGAAAGACATTACAGAGGAAATGACCGACAGAGGTCAGATGACTCGGTAAGCCACACGCAGCAAGAATGCTACAAATGCGGCAAACCTGGTCACTATGCAAATGAATGTAGATCAGAGAAAGGCGGAGACCTACAGAAGTCCAATGAACGAACAGGAAACACTCCTCAAGGATGTTTTAACTGCGGCAAACCAGGCCATTTTGCGAATGAATGCAGAAGCAGATCAAATCACAAAGCACTCCAAACGGCTAGAAAAAACGGCTATTTTTTTGAAAAAATTTCGGGTCGGGCCGGGTCGGACCAAGAACCGGGCCACGAACCGGTCCCGGGTCGGGCCGGGTCGGGTCGAGGAAATTACTATATATGCGAACCGGTCCCGGCTTTCGGGCTTGAAACCGGTTCCTGACCGGGTCGGGCGAGAACCGGTTCTTGGCCGGTTTCGGGTCGGTTTAGCCTGTCGGGTCGGGTCGGGTCGATTTGGCCACCGCTAATCTAGAGCACCAACTCGAACTTCAAATCAAAGGGGGAGATTGTTAGAGCAGGTTTTAATGTTGATTTAAAGTTCAAGGGTTAAACTGTATTTGTTTAAATTAGAGCCTTTTTACTGAACGGGTCGTGGGCTTGTTAACCACGGGCCCATTGTATTTAATGTTGATTAGCTTGGAAAAACAAGCTAATCATCTCTTTTAGCTTTCAACTCTTATTGTAATATTCTCTCTGAAAGATTAATGAAAGGGATGACCAGTTGAAATCATTGTTTTTATTGCTTATCATTACGATTTCATATTTGTTGCACGGATCTGGATTCTACAGTGTATGTTCATCAACCTGAAGGTTTTGTTGATCCAGAATTTCCTGACCATGTTTATGTTTTAGATAAAGCTTTATATGGTCTAAAACAAGCACCAAGAGCCTGGTATGACACTCTTACTCAACATTTGTTAGTTTCAGGGTTCAAGAAAGGTAAGATTGACACAACTTTGTTTTTAAAGAAACAGGGTGAGCATTTAATTCTTATTCAGATTTATGTTGATGACATAATATTTGGCTCTACTAGTGCAGAATTATGTGATGATTTTTCTAAAGTCATGAAATCTGAATTTGAAATGAGCATGATGGGTGAACTGAATTTTTTCCTTGGTCTTCAAGTCAAACAATTACCAAATGGTATTTTTATAAATCAAGGAAAATATGTCATAGACATTCTGAAAAAGTTCAAGATGTCTGATTGTGCTTCTATGAGAACACCTATGGCAGCTAACATAAAGTTAGATGCTGAACTCAAAGGAGTTTCAGTAGATAACAAACTCTATAGAGGCATGATTGGATCTCTACTTTATCTGACTGCAAGTAGGCCAGATATCATGTTTTCTACTTGTTTCTGTGCTAGATTTCAGTCTAACCCAAAAGAATCACATATGGGTATCAGAGTATGTTGCTGCTGCTGCTTCATGCTCTCAAACTTTGTGGATGAGAACACAACTCATGGATTATGGGTATCAGCTTAACAAAATCCCTATCTACTGTGATTCAGAAAGTGCAATTGCCATTACTCATAATCCTGTTCCACATTCAAAGACTAAACACATAGATGTGAGGTATCATTTTATAAAGGACTATGTGGAAAAGGGAAATATAGAGATGCACTTTGTGCATACAAAGTATCAATTGGCTGACTTGTTCACAAAGCCTCTTGATCACAAAAGGTTCTCTTTTCTCATATGTAAAATAGGAATGCTTAATCTAACTAATTGATTATATTTGTTTTTCCATGAAATGATAAAATTTTCTAAGTAAGATTTTTTTGAGTAGTATACTCAGAACTCTGACTCTTGTATTCAGAATTCTAACTCTTGAGTTCAGAACTTCTGAGTCTTGAGTTCAATTATTCTGAGCCAATACTTCAGAAATCTAACTTTCAAGAATTCATTTCTGAGAAATACAAGTACTTCAATTTTGTGGATTATTTTCTTTCTATTATTTTTCTATCTCATCTTTATGTCTCATATATATTTGAGTACATGCTAAAGTCAAGGGGGAGCATTAATATCCTTTGGAAATCATTTCATGATGCTTAAAAGGTTTGCTTTCATTTCTTATCTCTGATCATTCTAAGAAGAACAAGCTTTTAATGATAAAAGATTTTGATTACTTGTTCAAACTATGTCTGTATTTCAAAATGTTTCTTATTCAGATATAAGATTTTAAATGATTTTTTAAATACCTCAAATCATCATTATTTGAACAGAATTCTGATGATAAAATGTTTTTCAATCTGTTCAACCCTCTTCTGAATAATAATAAAATTTTACATTAATCAGAAGTTGATTTTAAATAAATTTGGTTACAAGGCAAAATTCTTCTGAATCAAGGACTCAGAAGTCTGAGTAGAATAATCAGATCTCTAATAAAGGAAACTCAATCTTCTGAGCGTATTATTCAGATCTTTGACTTGTGTCAATATTCTATCCAATAACACGTGTCAGCTTCATATTTGGTTGATTATGCCACGCATTTCATTTAAATCCTCTGTGGCATTTCAAATGTGTTGACTCCGTTATAACTTTGACCTCGTTTTTCCGTCAAATCTTTCAACTTCGCGGATTTTAAATAGGTCTTAAAATTCCCATTTCAAATTCTTTCAAATTTCAGAGCGAAAAGTGAGATACGAATCAATCCAGAGTTCTTTGAGTTTGTTTTCTTCTTAATCATGTCTGGTGTTCGAAGAAGTAGTCAAATATCTCTGCATTCTGCTAAGTCTTTAATGGATTCATCCGATTCGGATAATGATGAAGTGAAAAATAGGGCCGTTGAAGAAGAAGCAATAAGAAATGATGAAATAAATGCAGGAGATGAACAAATGGCTGAATCAGAAGGAAATGCAGATGAGGAAAACATCAATGTTGAACATGAACAGAGTGCTGCAAGGTTGATAATGTCAAATAGACCAAATTTAGTGGAAAGAGTTGTACCTGAAGGCGAATGGTTGAAATTGTCAGAGAACAATTGTGTCTTACTATTTGAGGAGAGTAGATTTAAGCCTGAACACAGAATCATAATGGAATTATTCAAATATCATCCTTACAGGAAATGGTTTACAAGGTGCAAAACAGTCCATGTTCAGTATATTCAACAATTGTGGAGATATCTTAGGTTAGAAGGAAACAAGTTTATATCTGAAATTGGAGGAGTAACATTTGCTTTATCAATCTCTGCACTGAGAGAAATGCTAAATCTTCTAGAGAAAGATGATGTGCAAAGAAGGTTAGATTTTAAAGATTCACCATTAACAGAAGAATTAATTGCAGAGTTTATGAAGTTAGGGTACAATGAAGGATTAAGGACTCTTAGTTTGTTCAGAAGGAACAAATTGCCACTTTCATGTGGTGAATAAGTGTTTGTCAGGGAAGAATAGTTCTGCAGATCAAGCTTCAAAATAGATTCTTCAAATCTTTCAAGGTTTAGTGACGAATAGGAATTATGACTACACTGCTATACTTTGGGAAGACATGAAGAACACTTTTGAGAAAAATCAGAAGGCTATTCAAAAGAAAACAAAGGATACACCTCTGTCATACATACCTTACATAAGGTATTGGCAAATTGTGATTTGGTATGCAATGCAAGAAAACAGAACCATTCGTAGAAGATCAAATGAACAGCATGGTCCTATTTTCTACTTGGGTAAGATGTCTTCAGTTACTAAAATCCAGCATTATCCTAATCCTAAAATTTTGCCAAGATCACTTAGGAATTACATACCAAGGGAGAGTGAGATTTTAAAAGAATATTGCACCTCTGTGGGAATTGAAGAACCTCAAATCCCTACCCAAGAGGACCAACCTGAGAAGAGAGGTGAGGGGTCTAGTCAAGTTATAGAGGGGGAGGATGTTCAAGTGGGTGGACATTCTGAGAGAAATGAGGGGCAAAATTCTGAGAGCTCGGTTAGAATATGTGAGGAAAAACAGAATGAGGGTGGTGAGGATGAGAGATTGTCACCAGAGGTTCAAACAGAAAGAGATGCCCCTGCACTAGCTAATCTTAACCAGGTAACCACATTTGCTATTGGTTCACAATTCTTGGTGTCCAATATTGAAACAAACACCATGGACCTAGTGGTGGAACTTGAACAACCCATCCATACCCACTCAGAAGCATTTCAACATGCTACTGTTTCACATAAATCAGGGGAACCATCCCAAACTCATTTGGAGGGAGGTGATAAATCCCAACCTGTTATTCATCACATTGAGTCTGGATCTCACAGTCCTATCCAATTTGAGCCTGAAATTCCTTCTAACACTTGCACAAATCAGGAATTTCGTATTCCTGACAAAACATTCATAGACATACCTAAATTTGGATGTCAAGGATTGGATGGAAGACCTGGTGAGGTGAACATTTCAAAAGCCTCATTAAAATGTGCATCTGTTGTACAAGATGACTTAGTGTTATCTACAGGCCATGAGCCCTCTAGGCACATGAAAACTGGACCATCTGTTGGTTCAGGTTCACAGTTAGACTCTTCTGAATTTGTAAAGATTCAGAATCAAAACAAGGTGATGGGGGATAAAGTTGAAAAATTGGAGAGAAAGGTGGATGGACTGAATGATGAGGTGAAGGAGTTGAAAAATATGTTCGAGGGAAGGATAACATCTGTTGAGACTAAGATGGATGATGTGAGGGTATCTTTGGAATCTCATAAAAAAGAGATCAAGGATATTATGTCTGAATTTCAGAAGGATTTGTTTAAACAAATGCAGAGTATGCAAGAATCTGTATTTAAAGCACTGTGCACTTCTTTGGCTTCAACTTCAAAGCCACTTGAAATTGTTCCACTAGCAGAAGCTGAACCTGAAGGTGTTTCTGGTCAGAACTCCAAAAGGAAGTTTGATGATAATGACTTTCATAATCATCAAAAGGGGGAGAAAAGCCAAAGGTTGAGTTCTGATAATGATATTAGTATAGAAGATTTTGAAATGGCAGATATGCAATTTCTCAATACAAAGTGCACAGAAGTTCAGACAGATGAAAATGTTCAGATAGTGGATACTCAGATAGTTCAGATTGAAAGTTCAGATACAGAGGAAATGGAGGTTGAATGTATAGATGGTGGTAATTCTGATAAAACAGAAGAATTGAACTTAGATACAGAGATGGAAGTAAATTCTGATGAAACTGAAGCTATTGCGGAACCTGTTTTGAGGTCAGAGGAAACAGTTGAGAGTTCAGTTGTACAGACATTGTTCCCTATGTCAGAATTGGCTTGTTGAACTCTGAGTTAGAAGAAAGGAGACTGAATGAAGTCTTGATCATAAGGATGCATAGTGAATTAGTCAAAGCTCTAAATGTTCAGAAAATTCAAAAATTTGTGAAAACAGTAAGGCCTATTGATCTGATGGGAGAATAAGATAGTACTGTTGGCTATTCTCAGAAATTTCAAGAGGAGTTTCAGTTTAACTATGTTGATGATATTGGTGACAAATCAGAAGAATACGACAAAGTTGAAGAATACTTTATGCCTTCGGAATACTTATTCAGAAAGCCAATTGAAATTCCTAAGATTGACTTGCCAATTTTAGAGGAGCCTTTATGTGACTTTGTTCTGGAAATGAGTGATGTACCACTTGCTAGACAGTTTCGTGATGATGCCTTTCCAGAGGAAACATATGAGGATCTCTATCACACAGAAGGAGATTATGCGGTTTTGGAGAGCAATGTTGATGGTTTCATGGATGGGAGATCTCAGATGACCTATGCAGAAGCTTCAAACAGATTCAGAATTCCTGATTCAAGATTGCATATTCAGAAAAGGATTGAGAAAGTGTTGATGTTTCAAACAGAAGAGTTCGATGGTCTGAAGTATGTAAGATTGGAAGTACTGAAAGAAAGAAGTGTAAAAGTTTCCATGTCCAGCTTTGATTTTCACAGATTAACTCTTGATGATCAGATCTTCCTAGTTAAATTATTTGCCAGTACTGAAGAGACCTAGATAGAGATTGAATGCAGAAGACTTCTGGGCATTTATGTCAGAAATATGTATATGTATGACTTTCAGTTGGCTATTGAAGGAAGAAAAGGGAAATGCAACTTGAGTTGTCCAGTAAAGATTCCAGGGATTGGTGTGAATATGAAGGGGTTTATAAATGAAGGAATGGAAACCGAAGGCTTTGCATATAGAGTTCAAGAAAGACTTGAACTATTCAAATTAAAGGAATTGGTGAAGTATAGGAATGCAACTTTGAGTTGGTTACTAAAAGAAATGAAAGGAAATTCTAATACTGAAAGAGAAAATCTAAAGAAAAGATGTGTGAAATATGTGGAAAGAAGATTAAATCTCAGAAGTAAGATCAGAAACTGTGGTGAATGGTTGTTATTAGAAGTTAATCCTAAAAAGATGTTGCACAGTGACTTTGTATTTCCCGCTGAATATGAAGTAAATGAAATCTTTTCAGATGAAGTTGAAGAAGTTCAAGACACAACTTCTCAGAATGTTCAAATAACAAGTATTGATCAACATGAACAATCTGAACCAAAAGAAGATGAAAGATCTGTTGATTTGAATGGATATTTTCTTGAATTTGATTTACCCAAGTTTTTCAAGCCTAAAGAAATACAATTTCCGAGTGTATATCATGACAGACCAAAAGAGACTCAGATCTGGTTGGCGGTGAAGTCAAGGTGTCTTGGAAAACCAAAGCAAGCTGTGTATTCAGATTTTTTAATCACAGGGATGTGCAAAGAAGGTCAGATTTTAAAGATTCACCTTTAACAGAAGAATTAATTGCAGAGTTTATGAAGTTAGGGTACAATGAAGGATTAAGGACTCTTAGTTTGTTTATAAGGAACAAATTGCCACCAATTTGGGCATGTTTCTTTCATGTGGTGAATAAGTGTTTGTCAGGGAAGAATAGTTCTGCAGATCAAGGTTCAAAACAGATTCTTCAAATCTTTCAGGGTTTAGTGACGAATAGGAATTATGACTACACTGCTATACTTTGGGAAGACATGAAGAACACTTTTGAGAAAAATCCGAAGGCTATTCAAAAGAAAACAAAGGATACACCTCTGTCATACATACCTTACATAAGGTATTGGCAAATTGTGATTTGGTATGCAATGCTAGAAAACAGAACCATTCCTAGAAGATCAAATGAACAACATGGTCTTATTTTCTACTTGGGTAAGATGTCTTCAGTTACTAAAATCCAGCATTATCCTAATCCTAAAATTTTGCCAAGATCACTTAGGAATTACATACCAAGGGAGGGTGAGATTTTAAAAGCATATTGCACCTCTATGGGAATTGAAGAACCTCAAATCCCTACCCAAGAGGACCAACCTGAGAAGAGAGGTGAGGGGTCTAGTCAAGTTAGAGAGGGGGAGGATGTTCAAGTGGGTGAACATTCTGAGAGAAATGAGGGGCAAAATTATGAGAGCTCGGTTAGAATATGTGAGGAAAAATAGAATGAGGGTGGTGAGGGTGAGGGTGAGAGATTGCCACCAGAGGTTCAAACAGAAAGAGATGCCTCTGCACTAGCCAATCTTAACCAGGTAACCACATCTGCTATTGGTTCACAATTCTTGGTGTCCAATATTGAAACAAACATCATGGACCTAGTGATGGATCTTGACCAACCCATCCATACCCACTCAGAAGTATTTCAACATGCTACTGTTTCACATAAATCAGGGGAACCATCCCAAACTCAGGAGGGAGGTGATAAATCCCAACCTGTTATTCATTACATTGAGCCTGAAATTCCTTCTAACACTTGCACAAATCAGGAATTTCGTATTCCCGACAAAACATTCATAGACATACCTAATTTTGGATGTCAAGGATTGGATGGAAGACCTGGTGAGGTGAACATTTCAAAAGCCTCATTAAAATGTGCATCTGTTGTACAAGATGACTTAGTGTTATCTACAGGTCATGGTCCTCTGGGCACATGAAAACTGGACCATCTGTTGGTTCAGGTTCACAATTAGACTCTTCTGAATTTGTAAAGATTCAGATTCAAAACAAGGTGATGGGGGATAAAGTTGAAAAATTGGAGGGAAAGGTGGATAAACTGAATGATGAGGTGAAGGACTTGAAAAATATGTTGGAAGGAAGGATAACATATGTTGAGACTAAAATGAATGAGGTGAAGCTATATTTGGAATCTCATAAAAAGGAGATCAAGGATATTGTGTCTGAATTTCAGAAGGATTTGGTTAAACAAATGCAGAATATGCAAGAGTCTGTACTTAAAGCACTGAGTACTTCTTTGGCTTCAACTTCAAAGCCACTTGAAATTGTTCCACTATCAGAAGCTGAACCTGAAGGTGTTCCTGCTCAGAACTTCAAAAGGAAGTTTGATGATAATGAGTTTCATGATCATCAAAAGGGGGAGAAAAAGCAAAGGTTGAGTTCTGATGATGACATTGGTATAGAAGATTTTGAAATAGCAGATATGCAATTGGTCAATACAAAGTGCACAGAAGTTCAGATAGATAAAACTGCTCAGATAGTGGATAATCAGATAGTTCAGATTGAAAGTTCAGATACACAGGAAATGGAAGTTGAATGTACAGATGGTGGTGATTCTGATAAAACAGAAGAATTGAACTTAAATGCAGAGATGGAAGTAAATTCTGATGAAACTGAAGCCATTGAGGAACCTGTTTTGAGGTCAGAGGAAACAGTTGAGAGTTCAGTTGTTGAAAACATTTGTATAGACATCGTTCCCTATGTCTCTAAGTTAGAAGAAGGGAAACTGAATGAAGTTTTGATCAGAAGGATGCATAGTGAACTAGTCAAAGCTCTAAATGTTCAGAAAATTCAAAAAGTTGTGAAAACAGTAAGGCCTATTGATCTGATGGGAGAAGAAGATAGTACTGTTGACTACTCTCAGAAATTTCAAGAGGAGTTTCAGTTTAACTATATTGATGATCTTGGTGACAAATCAGAAGAATATGATAGAGTTGAAGAATACTTTATGCCTTCAGAATACCAATTCAGAAAGCCAATTGTAATTCCTAAGATTAACTTGCCAATTTTAGAGGAGCCTTTATGTGATTTTGTTCTGGAAATGAGTGATGTACCACTTACTAGACAGTTTCATGATGATATTTTTCCAGAGGAAACATATGAGGATCTCTATCACACAGAAGGAGATTATGCGGTTTTGGAGAGCAATATTGATGGTTTCATGGATGGGAAATCTCAGATGACTTATGCAGAAGCTTCAAACAGATTCATAATTCCTGATTCAAGATTGCATATTCAGAAAAGTATTGAGAAAGTGTTGATGTTTCAAACAGAAGAGTTTGATGGTCTGAAGTATGTAAGATTGGAAGTTCTGAAAGAAAGAAGTGTAAAAGTTTCCATGTCCAGCTTTGATTTTCACTGATTAACTCTTGATGATCAGATCTTCCTAGTTAAATTCTTTGCCAGTACTGAAGAGGCCTGGATAGAGATTGAATGCAGAAGACTTCTGGGCATTTATGTCAGGAATATGTATATGTATGACTTTCAGTTGGCTATTGAAGGAAGAAAAGAGAAATGCAACTTGAGTTGTCCAGTAAAGATCCTAGGGATTGGTGTGAATATGAAGGGGTTTATAAATGAAGGAATGGAAACTGAAGGCTTTGCATATAGAGTTCAAGAAAGACTTCAGCTATTCAGACTAAAGGAATTGGTGATGTATAGTAATGCAACTTTGAGTTGGCTACTAAAAGAAATGAAAGGAAATTCTAATACTGAAAGAGAGAATCTAAAGATAAGATGTATGAAATCTGTGGAAAGAAGATTAAGTCTCAAAAGTAAGATCAGAAATTGTGGTGAATGGCTGCTATCAGAAGTTAATCCCAAAAAGATGTTGCACAGTGATTTTGTATTCCCTGCTGAATATGAAGTAAATGAAATACTTTAAGAAGAAGTTCAAGACACAATTCCTCAGAATGTTCAAATAACAAGTATTGATCAACCTGAACAATCTGAACCAAAAGAAGATGAAATATCTGTTGATCTGAATGGATATTTTCTTGAATTTGATTTACCCAAGTTCTTCAAGCCCAAACAAATACAGTTTCTAAGTGTATATCATGACAGACCAAAAGAGACTCAGATTTGGTTGGCAGAAAAGTAAAGGTGTCTTGGAAAACCAAAGCAAGTTGTGTATTCAGATTTTCTAATCACAGGGATCAGAGAACTAAAGGTTAAGCAATTCAGAAAGCAAGAGTACTTGTCCTTTGAAGTTTTAAGAGAGGATGGAAAAGTGTACTATTTTACTGATGCTGATTTTGAAAAGTTGTCAGTAGTTGACTTCTACAGGTTACACAGTCTTTTGTGCTTCAAAGATTCAAGCAAATACAACAATGAAAGAAAGGCAAGGGTTGTGGTGATCGAAGCTATGTTCTATATCTTAAGATGGCATTGTTATACAGATTTTCAAATAGCTCTGTATTTACAAAGACCATATGTTTATCTTTCAAATCCCAACCCAGAAAAATGCAAAGTATAGTTCTGAAAAGTGTACTATTTTACTGATGCTGATTTTGAAAAGTTATCAGTAGTTGACTTCTACAGGTTACACAGTCTGTTGTGCTTCAAAGATTCAAGCAAATACAAGAATGAAAGAAAGGCATGGGTTGTGGTGATCGAAGCTATGTTCTATATCTTAAGATGGCATTGTTATACAGATTTTCAAATAGCTCTGTATTTACAAAGACCATATGTTTATCTTTCAAATCCCAACCCAGAAAAATGCAAAGTATAGTTCTGAAAAGTGTACTATTTTACTGATGCTGATTTTGAAAAGTTATCAGTAGTTGACTTCTACAGGTTACACAGTCTTTTGTGCTTCAAAGATTCAAGCAAATACAAGAATGAAAGAAAGGCAAGGGTTGTGGTGATCGAAGCTATGTTCTATATCTTAAGATGGCATTGTTATACAGATTTTCAAATAGCTCTGTATTTACAAAGACCATGTGTTTATCTTTCAAATCCCAACCCAGAAAAATGCAAAGTATAGTTCTGAAAAGTGTACTATTTTACTGATGCTGATTTTGAAAAGTTATCAGTAGTTGACTTCTACAGGTTACACAGTCTTTTGTGCTTCAAAGATTCAAGCAAATACAAGAATGAAAGAAAGGCAAGGGTTGTGGTGATCGAAGCTATGTTCTATATCTTAAGATGGCATTGTTATACAGATTTTCAAATAGCTCTGTATTTACAAAGACCATATGTTTATCTTTCAAATCCCAACCCAGAAAAATGCAAAGTATATGTTTATCAGAAAAATGTCTTGAAAACTGGAAGTGTGTCCAAGCATCCAGAATTGGGAGTGTTTCTGAAGAATAAAAGTGAAAAGATCTTCTTCAGAGCGAAAGAAACTGCAAAGTATAGTTCTGGAACGTTAAGGATCATCAAGCACAATTTGGATAAAAAGATGCTGAAGGTGAAGCAAGCTAACATGACTCAAGAAGTAATCACCCAGTAGGTTGAAACCATTCAAGAAATCATTGTTAAGATTGACAAGAGGCTTGCTCAAAGAAATGTTCTTTTACAGAAGATTGTTCCTGCCTTAAAAGAATTGGATGATGCAAAGTACAAGTTTATTTGACAAAAAGGGGGAGATTGTTAGATCTGAGTTTTGTCAATAAACTAAGTGTTGAATTCTGACTAAGAAGGCTCAGAAGTTCTGAAGTGAAGAGTCAGAGTTCTGACTAAGAAGGCTCAGAAGTATTGCTCTAAAAGTTGACCAAGTATAGAAGTCTGGGAAGAAGAGTCAGATGTTCTGAGAAGCCTAATCAGAATAATGTTCAGAAGTTGTGAACAACATGTTCAGAACTTATAACTAAATGCTTTACTTTGTATTTAGTTAACTAATTAGGACACGTGTATTGTTCCTATTAGTCTTTCATATTTTTATTGTAGCTTTAGTATTTCCGTTACAGTATATATAGTGGTTAGCAATGTTACGCTAACTGACTTTCCCGCTTATATTTGTATTCATCTTTTGTAATCTTTGAGATAATTTTTCTCTAAGATCTGTAAATCTGTTCTTCATTGAATACAAGTTGGTTCGATCATATTACTTCTCAATTACTGTTTTATACATTGATATATTGATTGTAAGAGTGGATCCTAAACTTACACTAAGTAACTTGAGCAGCCTTTATTGATACACTTACGAGCTTTCAACAAAGAGACAAGGCAAGACTGATGATTCCTACGGTCACCATAAATTACTACTGGTCCCTTCTCAGGTAAGACAACATTTATCAACTTCTTATCACAAACTATATTAGCCTGATTCTCGGCTAACCAATCCATTCCCACTACCACAACAAACTCGATCAGGGCTATAGGAAATAACTGGATAGGTACTCCACACCCATCTATGTTTATCACACAACTATCAAATACCTCACTAACCGGTACTTGATTATCATTAGCCGTATCTACGATTAACACATGATCTAACACTATAGGATTTAAATGCATATAGGCAGCAAAAGAAGGCAACACAAATGATCGGTTTGCACCGGAATCAAATAACACTTTAGCACGTGTAGAATTTATTAAGAATGTACCTGTAACCACATCGGGAGTCTCATCTGCTTCTTGCTCTGTCATTTGGAAAGCACGACCCCTTGCTCTGGTTACTTCTAGCCTTGGTACTACTGGTCTAACACCCGTTGGTCTTACTGACGTACCACTCGGCTGTATTCTCCCCAGTGGACAATCGGACTGAAAGTGATCAGGAGAATTGCACGAGTAACAAAATCTAACTACTCGACAGTCTTTAGCAATATGACCGATCTTTCCACACTTATAACAATTTATAGGATCCACTTGACAACTTCCTTGATGAAAACGGTGGCACTTTGGGCAAGGTCTTTCAACTGGTCGGAAAGGTGGACGGTTATCAAATCGCTGAAACCTGGACTTCTTCGGATCATAATGCGGTCCTTCCCACTATCTTTTCCCCACATTCTTATCGCTAGTACTTTTCCCTTTATCTTGATCCACGGTTTCCGCGGCGTCTACTGCGGCGGAGAAAGTTTATGGTCCTTTAGCAATCACAAAACGTCTGACTTCTGCATTCAATCCAAAGATAAACCTTTCAATCTTCATGGCCTCCGTAGCAACGTAGTATTCTGCAAAACGAGACTTTTCCAAGAAACGAGTAGTGTAGTCCCGAACTGACAAATTCCCTTGCTGCAAGTTCATAAACTCCCCTTCCAATTGTTTAACTGCGGCTTGAGGACAAAACTGTTTCCTGAAAGCTATCACGAATTCTTCCCAAGAATAAGTAGAATATATATCAGATCCTCCCGAGGACATATGTGCTTCCCACCAGTATAGGGCATCGCCTTTCAACATTGCAGTTCCATAGAGTACTCTATCCTCTTCAGCGCATTTACTAGTCTTGAAGATAGCTTCTATTTCCTTTAGCCACTTCATAGCTTTCACTGGATCCCGATCTCCCGAGTAAGTTGGGGGCTTACAACTTAAGAACATTTTATAATCACACTTTCTTAGTACTGGTGTGATTGTAGGTGTAATAGGCATCTCATCTTCATGACTAGGATCTGGTGTATCAGCTTCATTATGACGAGTTCGATCAAACATGGCTTGTATGTTGGCCTGCAGTCTTACCATTTCGGCTGTTAGATCGTCCCTAGTAACAAATTCATTACCTCATGGCGGAGCTCCACTCCCAGTTCTACCCCCAATTCTGCCTCCAACTCTGCCTCCACCTCTTTCTCCCCCTCTTCCCCTTCCTCCGGCTGTTGGGTTTGTTCTATTCGGATTTCCTCCTCCTTCCCGATTTGTTTGTCTAGTACCACTTGCCATTCTGTTGATTTAGACAAGGTTAATATACACATAAGCACATACCCCATATAACAAGGTATTCCAGTTCAAACATGTAACTGTAAGATCACAATTACACTGGCCAGGTGTAATCTGAAATTACCTTACATGATGTTCCTTCTACCTCTTTATATTTACCATCCCAAGGTTCTACAATAATAGGGACATCCTACTTCACATGCAGTTTAAGTCTAGGTACAGATACTAATACCTAAATCCCTTAAACTAGGGCTGTGATACCATCTGTAACAACCCGGTTTCCCAAACATAATTCAAATAGCATAAATTGCATAACATCGTTAAAACAAGAGATACATTATATAACAAATACGGTCCCCTAGTCTTTTACAAACATTCAGTACATCATTACAAACATTTACATGGTAAATTACATCATTACTAACAACATGATATATCTACTAAACACATCATAGTCTTCACTACATAGTCCTCCAAAAGCTATTCGCGGTTTAACCTTCTTATTTGCTCTTACTCGATCCACGACCTGGAATACATATTTTTAAAACAAAATGAGGGTTAGACCTTGAGGTCTAGTAAGTAAATCCCCGTTAGTTAAAAACCATTTGCACAACATCATACACATAATTCACATAAGAATACCAATTAAGACTCATGCATCGTATATCTTTCCATCTCATTCTCTTGGCTATATTAATTGGTTGTGAGCCAATTAATCAATTTACACCACTGTACTAAATACAGCCAACACCATTGTCCCTCTATACAGCCAACATACACCGGTCCTAAGCTCGGCCAACTAGCACCCATGCAGTGTAATACTCATATAAACACAATATGCACATTATTACACTCATTCACATATATGTATCCCAATTAGAAAACATTTTAAGTAAAAACTCACTTGTTTGCTTATCCAAATCTCCTTCCACAAAGAACTCAGCTTTCACCTTCGATTCACAGTATCTGAAACAGATAGATGCAGATATCTCTTTATCATATAAAATAGATAAGTCTTACTAAAGCTAAGAACTCTAAAGAACTCAAATCCTCAAATGTTGCCCCCAAACCCGAACTTAAGTCAAGTCCACAGTACATTCAGTCCTCATTCATTTCCTATCCATGACTTAACAAAACACAGGCTACTGGATACTTAAAAGCATCAAAACTCTCAAAGTTTGACTTAATCAGCTAAAGTATCCGGACAACACAAACTTTCTGGACAACACAAACTTTCCGGATAACATAACTTATCCGGACAACACAACAATCCGGACACTATCCGGTAAATCGTTTCATCCAGAAACTAAGGAAAATAGGACTTACCCGATTAATCGATTCATCTGGATACCTGCAAGAAAACTACCGGACACTAACATCACATTATCCGGACACTACCCAAGAAACTACCGGACACATTCATTTCATCCGAACACCTCTGTCGGTTTTCCCCAATTTACCCAGATTTGACATATTTTAACCTCAGGCCCGAATTTAATGATTCTACTCCGATAGGAACTATTAACTAGCAATTATAGACATAATTTACAAAGGAAACATACCTTAATTCACTTCCAAGCACACCAAATGAATCCCTAACTTTACTTATTCTCTTTTCTTCTTTTGCTCTCAATTCACACACACTCACACACTGAAATTCTGGATATTTTGGAATTATGAAATATCTGATTTCATCAAAAGGGATATTATCTCAATCACTTTACCACCTTAGCCCCTAAACTATCCATGAACGACTAAAACACCTTAAACTCCTAATTTAACCCAAACTTACCCTAAACATCAAATTTAAAGTTAAATAAATTTAACGGAACTAACATTTAACTAACGAACTTACCCGGGGTATTACACTAAGTTCTCTAAGTGTGAATTCTGGCTACGAGAAGTTCAGTTTATGGGGCATGTAGTTTCGGAGAAAGGTATTCAAGTTGATCCAACGAAGGTAGAAGCAATTGAAAAATGGGAACCGCCGAAGACGCCAACGGAAGTACGAAGTTTTCTAGGTTTAGCCGGTTACTATCAAAAGTTTATAAAAGACTTCTCTCGTATCGCGATGCCTTTGACTAAGCTGCCTCGAAAGAATCTAAAGTTTGAATGGAAAGCAGAACAGGATGAAGCATTCAGAGTATTGAAAGAGAAACTTTGCAGTGCGCCTATTTTGTCACTACCGGAAGGTTCCGAAGACTTTGTTGTTTACAGTGATGCTTCCAAACTGGGATTGGGGTGTGTACTTATGCAGCATGGAAAGGTTATTGCTTATGCTTCGCGTCAGTTAAAAGATCATGAAAGACAGTATCCTACGCACGACATGGAACTGGCAGAAGTTGTTTTCGCGTTGAAGATTTGGAGACATTATCTTTATGGCTCCAAATGTCAAATTTATACTGATCATAAGAGTCTCCAACATCTTTTCGATCAGAAGGAACTAAATATGAGGCAAAGAAGATGGCTAGAATTGATGAATGATTACGACTGTGAAATCCTTTATCATCCGGGAAAGGCGAATGTGGTAGCTGATGTACTAAGTCGTCAAGAAAGGAGTGGAACAATAAAAGCTATTTCACTACGAGCTGAACTCCTACCTACCATTTTTGACGAATTGCAGAAGTGTCAAATAGAAGCTTTTCAAGAAGAACACTTGAAACCAGAACGGGTAGTGGGTATGTCAGCATTGCTTGTAAAAGATGATCGTGGGTTGATGTGCTTGGGAAACAGAATCTGGGTGCCTCGTTTGGGTGGTTTACATGATCGTGTACTACAAGAAGCTCATCAATCTCGATTCTCTATTCATCCAGGTACGAATAAGATGTACAAAGACCTAAAACAATTCTATTGGTGGCCGGGAATAAAAAGAAGCATTACTCAACATGTGGAAGGTTGTACAACTTGTAAGAAGGTAAAGATTGAACATCAAAAGCCGTTTGGTCAGTTGCAACGGTTAGAAATACCTATGTGGAAATGGGATCAGATTACTACATATTTCATCACGAAGTTACCAAGGACTCCGAAAGGGTTTGATGCTATTTGGGTGATCGTTGACAGGTTGACCAAGTCTGCTCACTTCCTACCAATAAAGGAAACATATTCATTGGAAAGACTAGCCAAACTGTATATCAATGAAATAGTAACTCGACATGGGGTTCCAATCTCGATTATCTCTGATCGTGATAGCCGTTTTACCTCAATATTTTGGAGAAGTTTTCAAAAAGAAATGGGTACACAGATAAAGCTAAGTAAGGTGTATCATCCTCAAACTGACGGTCAGAGTGAACGGACGATTAAGACTTTCGAAGACATGCTCCGGGCTTGCATTGTTGATTTTGGGGGATCATGGGATAAGCATTTACCGTTGATTGAATTTGCTTACAACAACAGTTACCATTCCAGCATACAAGCGGCACCGTTTGAAGTTCTGTATGGTAGAAAATGCCGAACGCTACTGTGTTGGAACGAAGTGGGAGTGAAACAGTTAGCAGGGCCAGATATAGTTCAGTTGACCGCGGATAAGATTTCTCAGATTCGGGAACGTTTGAAAGTAGCTCAAGACAGACAGAAAAGCTACGCTGACCGACGCCGAAAGCCGTTAGAATTCCAAGTTGGAGATTTTGTGATGTTAAAAGTCTCGCCTTGGAAAGGAGTCATTCGATTCGGGAAACAAGGTAAACTGAGCCCGAGGTACATTGGACCGTTTGCAATCATAGAAAGGTTCGGTGAAGTAACCTACAGGTTGGATCTTCCGCCATAGTTAAGCATGATTCATAACGCGTTTCATGTATCGAATTTCTGAAAGTGTTTGGTTACGCCGGATCAGGCAGTTTGTCTACCAGATATACAAGTTGATGAAAAGATGAATTATGTGGAGGAACCTGAAGCCATAGTTGACAACAAAGTTAAAGTGTTGCGGAGCAAAGTAATCAGACAAGTGAAAGTTCAGTGGAGACATCATAGGGGTCAGGATGCTACTTGGGAATCAGAATTAGAAATGAGAACTAAGTACCCGCACTTTTTTGCTTAAACCGAATTCCGAGACGAAATTCTTTTAAGGGGGAGATGATGTAATACCCCGGGTAAGTTCGTTAGTTAAATTCTAGTTCCGTTAAATTTATTTAACTCTATAATTGATGTTTAGGGTAGGTTTGGGTTAATTTATAAGTTTAGGGGTGATTTGGTCATTAATGGATAGCTTAAGGTCTAAATGGTAAATAGGAATATATATTACCCTTAGGTATTCAGATATTTGCAAACATCAGAAAATATCAGCTCATTGTGTGTGTGTATTTGGGAAGAAAAGAAGAAAGGAAGAAACCTAGGTTAAGGCTTCAATTGATGCACTTGGAAGTGATTTCAGGTATGTTTCTTTTACATTTTATGTGTGTAATTGCTAGTAGATAGTTTCTGTCGGATTAGAATTATCAAATCTGGACTGGGTTAAAATCAGTAGATTTCTGGGCTGAAATTATGCAAACCGACAGAGGTTTCCGGATAGGATGAAGGTATCCGGGTAGTTTCGTTGGTAGTGTCCGGTAGTTTTGATTGCTGGTGTCCAGAAGATTCTTGCATCCGGTAAGTACCCCTTTTCTTTAAGTTTCCGGATAATATAAGATACCGGATGGAGTCCGGATAACTGTGGTTTCCGGATGACGTCCGAATTGAACATGCTGTCCGGAAAATTGGGGTTGTCCGGATTGGTTGTGTTGTCCGGAAAGCCCTGTTGTCTGGATAGTTTTGTGTTGTCCGAATAGTTTAGATGTTTGATCAATTTTGAGAGTTTAGATGCTTTTAAGTATCTAGTAGCCTGTGTATTGTTAATTATTGGATGGGGAATGAATGAGGATTGAATGCATTATGGACTCGACTTAAGTTCGGGTTTGGAGGTAACATTTGAGGATTAGAGTTATCTAAAGTACTTAGCTTTAGTAAGACGTGTGTGTTCTATTTGGTAAAGAGATATTTGTGTTTAATTATTTCAGATACTGTGAATCGAAGGTGAAAGCTGAGTTCTTTGTGGAAGGAGTTTTGGATAAGCAAACAAGTGAGTTTTTATTTAAAATGTTTTCAACTAGAATACATATATGTGGAATAAGTGTAATAATGTGCATATGGTGTTTATATGAGTATTACACTACATGAGTGCTAGTTGGTCGGGCTTAGGACCAGTGTATGTTGGTTGTACAGAGGGACAGTGGTATTGGCTGTATTCAGTACAGTGGTGTAAATTAATTAATTGGCTCGCAACCGATTAATATGGCCAAGAGAATGAGATGGAAAGATACATGATGCATGGGTCTTAATTGGTATTCTTATGTGAATTATGTGTATGATGTTGTGCAATTGGTTTTTAACTAACGGGGATTTTCTCACTAGACCTCAAGGTCTAACCCTCATTTTGTTTTAAAACTATGTATTATAGGTCGTGGATCGAGTAAGAGCAAATAAGAAGGTTAAACCGCGAATAGCTTTTGGAGGACTATGTAGTTGAAGACTATGATGTGTTTAGTAGATATAGCATGTTGTTAGTAATGATGTAATTTACTATGTAAACGTTTTAATGATGTACTGAATGTTTGTAAAAGACTAGGGGACCGTATTTGTTATATAATTTATCTCTTGCTTTAACGATGTTATGCAAAGTATGTTATTTGAGCTATGTTTGGGAATCCGGGTCGTTACAAACAGGTACTTAACTCCTTGTATCTACGTAAGCAATCTTTCCTCAACAGCCTTTAATGCGCCATCGAGCACATTCCTTGTCACAAAGACTGGGAGATCACCACCAGGACCACTTAGGTTACCCGTTGACACAGCAGTTGAATCAACTGTGTGGCCTACGTTCAGCGTTGGAATAATGTTAGCACTGGTAGGACTTCTGCTTAATCCTTGTAATCCTACAGAAGGAATTACTCTGAGTGTTCTGAACGGGGCACTAAAACTCCCGTCAGTAGTAACAAAAAGTGTCCTAGCCAAGGAAGATAATAAATTAGAAACCGGCTCTAGACTTGATACTTGTGCAGAAATGAAGGTCGAGGACTGGGGAGGCTGTCTCTCTGTTTCAATACCCGAACTCTCCAAGTGAGATCCGAATAGAAGTTGTGCTGAAACCCCGTGAGAAAATGAGATGGTATCCTATTGAGAAGAAATCGAATGGCTGGCTGGGGTGTGCAAGTGCGTTAGTGGGCTACTAACGTCTTTTTCAACACCTGATCCCAACACATGAGATCTGGTGGTGGATGTGGCTGCCCGTATGGTATAGTAGGTCATCGTAGCACAAACACTCTCCATATTTTTTCTACATTTTCTCTCGCAGACTCACTGAAATCTTCGACTAAAACTCCCTCAGATCTCCTTATATCTCCCACAACTGTTTCAATAACAGTTTGGACAGTTACATCATCTATGTTAGACATTTCCGGTAAATCATCAAAGTGAATGTTTTCCAACGGAATTGTAGATGTTGTAGACATGGTCGGAAATTCCATGAATTGGGAAACATCACCAAAGTCAAATTCAGCATTACTACCTTGTTGATCATTGTCATCATTGTCATCATTGTCATTATCATTATTATCATATCCTTGATCATTCCGTTCCTCCACAGAATCAGACGCATCGTCAGAATCTGAATCATCATCAGATGCTCTAAGAACCTCAGCCGAAGCAGCTATCCTAACATGTCTGGGAATCAACTCCTCGGTGGATTGGACTACACGTTTGTCTAATTGTGTGTCCGGAGACGACAACCATGTACCTTCAGATACAGATAACTGACCCCCACCAGTTCCCCTCTCGAAGTTTTCCCTCAACGCTCCCTGTTCAGTAGCCCTTGCATCTTGAACCCTCACTGACGCCTCTCTCCTAGGGGATGAGTCTGGGGTAGGTCCCTCTGGTTCTGGCCAGACCATTGACTCTCTATACTCAACTATGCACTCTGCGTACTGATTTTCGTATCCGAGGAACCTTTCCGGTAATGGCATCTCATAATCAAACGTTTTTGTCTTCCTTTGAAGATACAACATAGACTTTTCTGGTGGAGAATGATGATTGACTCTTCTTGGAATGTTTTTTTAGCGCATCATACTATGTACTATGAGTTGTAGAAATCTCATATACAGAATATACGACTTGCCCTTGTGTTTCTGCCTCGCTTCCACTTTTTCTTAAAGTTGATGCCAGAAGATGACTGCATAATCTACATGTAGATCATACACCACCACATGAAACAATTTGAGAACCCCGATGCTTGCACTATCAGTTCATGAATCCTTAGATGTCAAGCATCTGTTGATCACTGAGAAGATTGTATAATAAACTGGAGGTAAGTTGGCCTTGTGGAAATCTTTTACTTGATTTAATTCTCCCGTGTAACCCATTGCTTTGATTCCATAAAAAAATTCAGATTCGTATGGATAAGCATCAAACTCTGTCTTTCCCGGTCTTGATGTAGGCCCAGGTAGCCTCAGTACGAGTCTCAATTTGTGATAGTCAAGCTTGGTTACAAATTCATCAATCTGAATTTCAAAGATCGGTCGTCGATTTTCTATTGCGGGTGTGATCGTCTTCCATGCTTGTTGCAAATACAGCATAGGCACATTGACTGTGTGAGTCAATACGTATGCCAAAGGATGATTCTACAGCACTTCTTTCACCACCGGATGGATATAAATGTGATAAAAATCAACATAGTGATTGTTAAATTTGATTTCAACGTAGTCATTTGGATGAATGTTGTTCCCTCAAATCTAGCAATAGTAATCAATCAATGTAGAGAGAATCTAGAGAGAGAATTTGTCATTCATATATTGAGAATGAAAGTACAAATGACACAAATGCTTACATTGATAACAAAGGATCCTCCTTATATAGTAGGGCATGACAAGTCCATGCCTCATACTTGGAAGATACAGTTTAGATTAATACTATCTTGATAGCTACAATAATGCTCTAACATGAGCTCCCCCTCAAATCATGATAAGAAGGTTTAAAATCTTATAAGCTCCCCTAAACATTTGCAAAAGATCTTTAACTTGACAAAATCTGCTAAATAACAAGACTTGGATTAAAATATCCTTAATCATGAAAACGAGTTTTGAATTAACAGGATTGAAGTAAATTCAGAAGTCTTAGTCGTTGAAGAACGAGTCCTGATCTGATATGATCAGAAGTCAAAATCATTGAATTGCGAGTCCTGAGCTGATTTACTCAGAAGTCTAAATCACTTTGAAATCCGGGTTCTAAACTGATGTGTTTAGAATCCATAATCTCTTTGCTCCCCCTCAAAAGCACATATATTCTTCTTCAAAATTTTGCACAACTTTTCTTCTGTTTTCCAGTCATGTGTGCGGTATACATATAACATTTAGCACAACACATGATGAACCTGCAAAACAGATTAAGTAGATTTTGGTACCCAACGGAACTTGGGTCTTGGCTTGTTAGGTGTAGATTTCATTGAAGAAACTCTGTAAGTATCGTACCAATACGAAACATAATCTATGTGAACAAAATCATTAGTTCCACAGTAAGAACAAAAAATTTTCTTTTGAGCTAACCTGATTAATTGATTTACAGAGTAAACTAAATAAGGTTTGACAAAAGATTTACCTTGAAATGCTTTGTTCTTGTTGGCATTTGTTGTGGGAACCATTGATTTTAGAATATCTTTTTCTTCGGAGCCGTTGTGCCTTTGACTCTCCATTCCATCTTCACTTTCTTGAAGACTGAAGTTTCTTGAGGCTTGGAAGGAGTATCAACTTTAGGCATATGCAAATCATTATCTGATTTATCAAATAGAGGATTATAAAAGAGATTTGAATGATGAATCTGATCCTTTGAGAAACCATCTGATCTATTAAGTTCTTTTGAAAAAATGTCTTTTTGAATTGAACTTGAAGTCGTCTTAAACGAATATTCAAAATTAGTTGAGTCAACAAGTGGAGTCTGAACAATCGCGTCAGGACTAACTTATTTTGAAACCTCAACCTTAAAGACAATCTCTTCAAGTTCTTTAACTTTGTTGAGTAAAACATTATTTTCTTTAAAAATCAGATCTTGTTTTTTTTGAAGATCAGATTTTACCTTTTGCTCCTTCATAATATCTGTTGATAAATCAGATAAATTCTTTGTAAGCTTCTTTATTTCATTTTGAAAAATCTTTCGTTCATCTGAAAAATCATCTTTCACACTTTTTGCTCTAAAACATTCAATTTTCATCTTTTCAAGCTATTTTCTATCCATTTCAAGTTCTGTTTCCAAATCATATATTTTGTGTGAAAGCTTAGTTGAATTTTCTTCAAAAGATTTGTGTTCAGCTTCAAAAGTTATTCTTTGTTTCTCCAAACTATTTTCTAAATCAGATAACATCATGGAAAGCTCAACACTTTTTGTCTCAAAAGATTTTCTTTCTTCATTGAATTCCATCCTTTCTTTTTCAAGTTTTTCTTTTTCAAGAAATATAACTTTTTCAAAACCATAGACTTGTTTTGAAAGTTTTATACATTTCAGTTCAAGCTCTTTCTTTTCTTCAAAAGATTTCTTAGAAAAATTTGATAACTTTTGTACACAAATCTTTTCTAATTTTTCTTTTTCTTTTGTAAACTTAGATGTGAATTCAGAATTGTTTTCTTTTAAAACAGTATTTTCACTTTCCAAATTAGAAATCCTTTTTGAAAATTCAAATGATTTTTCTTTGAAAGATTTTCTTTCAGCTTTGAAAGATTTTTCCAAACAGATTTTCTTGTCCTGAAAATCAGCGTTGTCAAAAACGAGCTCCTTTCAGATCTTGTAGCTCCATTTCAAGAGCATAAATCTACTTTTTCAATGTAGTCTTCTCACTTTCCACACTAGTTCCTTTCACTTGAAGCATTTTCAATTGATCCCGAAGATCTGAGTTTTCCTTCTCATGTGTGGCATCAAGATTTGCAATTTTGCCATTTAAATCTTTTATCTCATTTTCAAGAACCGATACTTTATCTTCCAGTTTAGATTTCTCAGAATTAATCTTTGTGTTTTTATTTGCAACCTGATTAAAAAGATCCATGTATTTATAAACCAAAATATCAAGACGCTTGATCTCATCTTTAGCTTCAAGAAGAGTCCATTTCTCTCTTTTTCATATGAACGATACATCTTGATAGAATCCCGAAAAGAAATCAATAAAGAATTAGATGAAAATACCAAAAATATTAACAAAAATATACCTAATAGAGTGATAGGCAAGAGAAACTTCGCTTAGAAGTTGAATTACGTGCACACTCGAAAAAATCAGAAAAACACAATTAAAGTCAGAAAAAATTTCAAAAATAAAATCTGAAAAACAAATTATAAATTTGTCTTCCAAAAATTAATTCTGAAAAATTTACACAGAAATGTAGGACTTTAATCGTCAAACCTGCAAAACAAGATAAAAATTTACCAGTTATGAGCAATTACAGGTAAAAATTGATAAAATTGACAAACAAATGACTAAAACAAATTTAAACGAAAACAAGGACTAAAAAGACACAAAATGTCAAAAACACAAAATATAGGGACTAAAACCAACAAAAATGAAACTAATACGAAAAATAAGGACTAAAAGAGAAAAATACAAAGACTCGACAAAAACAAGGACTAAAAATGACAAAAACTAAAAAATAATACTCAAAGGACTAATAATGTAAACATCTAAAACTAACAAGTCAAGGGGTTAGAAATGTAAAAATCTAAAAGTTTTACTACATGGACTAAAAATGTAAAAGTCCTAAACTAGAACTACAGGGACTGAAAGTGTTAAAAATCTAAACTCAAACTACACTACAGAGACTAAAGCTGACAAATCCTAAACTATAAACTACAGGGACTAAAAATGACAAACCCTAAAACTATAAGTCCAAGGACTAAAATTGACAGGTCTTAAAACTACCTAACTAGACTTAACGAAAAATATAACGGAAGGACTAATAATATAAGAAAGTTAACTGGAAAACTAACAAAAATGTTAACTAACCTAACTTAACAACACCTAACGGACTCTAACTGAATAAGGACTAAAAATAAAACAAAATTAACAAAGATAACAGAAAAATAAACGAAAGCTAACAAATCTAAAGGAAAAAGGACCAAATTTGTTAGAAAACTAACGGACTTAACGGAGGTCCGTTAGTTTACTGTTCATCTTCTTCTCAAACGATTTGCAGATTTAAAACTCGAATATCTCTTTCGTTTCACAACCAAATTGAGTGATTTTTGTTGAGACGTGATCCTTAATCGAATACCAATCGATTCCAACGAAAAATTTTCGATCATGCAACGTTTTGTGAAGACCCACTTTTTCCGGCGAGATACGTTTTTCCGGCGAGTTTTCAGACGATGTCTAAACTGTTGATCCCACAATAAGACTCAACAATGATATTAACCACAATAGTTCAAAATGAGTTATGTGCGGAAGCGTTTGTGATAGAACTAAAGAGTTATATAAATCTGGTAGATAACACACCAAATAAAATAAGTGAAACAGTAAGAAGTCAAGAGTTGAACTCAATGATTCATCTCCATTTGATTCTTCATAAGTTACACCAAGAACACCGTTAAGTGTGTGATACAGGAATAATCTTTCTAAACTGGTGTGTGTTGTGCAAGAGTTACCTTAAGAGGTCTGGAAGACCCTTCTATTTATACTAGTCGACAGGGGACAAACAGTAGACAAGAAGTACAAGGGTACAATAGACAAGGTCGTGGGACTGATTCTGGTACACGTTGATGTAGTGCGCCGCCTCCTGCAAAAGCTGCGACCCTTCAGAAGATGACACGTGGAAAGTAGATGTGCAAGTCTTGTACTATTGATCTTTAGGATTTTCGTACAGCAGAGTCACGTGAGAGGCACGCTTGTCCTTGTCTTGGTGTTCAAGTATCTTTTAGCTTCTGAGTCTTCATACCACAGAGGCTCTGTCGAGGGTGACAGAGGCTCAGTGGTCTTGTCCTCTGATGGTCTTCAGGTTGATGACTAGTGAAGGTTACTCGCAGTTCTGTGCTCTTGGTGTCCGACAGAGGCTTCTGTCAGTGTCTTAGCCTATTTTTCAATACTTCTTAGAACAAAAGTTGGAGCTAACAATCTCTACCTAAGTATTGAAAAATAAAAAATTGAAAGTTGGATGATTTCTTAGGCTAAGAAGAACAAGAGGTGAAACATTTGACCTCTGTTATAAATTTTTTCTTTCTTCATTTAATATCATTGCAGAGGCATTTACATGCGATTTCAAGCAAGGAAGAAGGTTACAAAGATAATGGAAAGGTAGTGGCAGAAGCTAAATCCTTGCATTTGGAAAATCGTTGATCTTCTTTGTGAATCCTCCATCCATAAGCTCTTTGTAGAAGTATGCGCAGAGGTCTCTGAAGCGGATAGTGCCGTCAATTACTTCTATCAACCTGTTGGCATACTGAAGCTCTGCTTGCTATGATGTTCAAGAGATCCACCCTAAATTGGAGAAGTGTTTCGGTAGCGTACTTCTGGCAGTCATATTCAACAAACAACCTCTTCCTTCCCTGTAGATTAAGAAAGACATACCGGATCTTGGGACTATGTATGATGGTGTGCGGCTTGGCAGAGGAGGGACAATTGTCTTCTGGAATTGTGAGATTTATCTTCTTGACTCCAAGGTCCAGAGCCACTTGGAAGTCAAGAAGGCTGTAGAGTAGAAGCTTTTCTCTGATGGCCTGTTTAAGTTCGTCATAGGCCCTTTGATACTCCTGTCTTTCCATATAGTTTTTCTTGGCCCAGATAAAAAGATCTTGAAGGTCGTATGGTGACAGATTCCTTAGGTCCGCATCAGAGAATTTTGTTTCAAATGTATCTAACCTCTTCACGTGGTAGAGGTTGTACCAGAACTTCTTATTTTTGGTGTGGGAGAGATTGCACCTTAGAACTTGCGTGATTTTGGAATCTGAGAAGACATCTTCGATGGGTTTAGCTTTGTCTCTGTAGAAGTCTTCCCTTATTTGTGGAACTAGGTCGCGGTTTAGAGTGGAAGGTGGCAGAGGATCATTTATGGATCTGCTATAAAGGTACTTATATACCATCTCTTCCATTTGGCGTTGATGCACATGGGGTGGTGGCATGGGCCTCCTCAGAGCTTCCATATCTCTGATAACATTGGCCACTTTGTCGTCTGTTGGCTTTGCTTTGGGATCTAGGACAGGTTTTATTGACAGAGGAATCCCATAAGCCCAATCTTCCTCTTCTGGTTTTGTAGTTATAAATGCGTCGAATGAGCTTTTCATTAGCTTCTCTGCGACCTGAGGCTTTGGTTTCTTGGGCTTTGGTTCCTCTGTAAGTATGGACTTTCCCTTGTCCTTGGGTTGGGGTGCTTCTGTTGGTTTGGTTCTGGGTATTTATGCTTCTGTTGGTTTCAATGGTGGTTGGGTTGAAGAATCTTTTGTTGGTTTGATCGGTGATGAAGGTGCTCTTGCAGGTTTAATAGGAGCTTGCTCTTCTGTTGAGTCTTTATCTTGATATACTTTGCGTATTATCTCAGAAGTTACAAATTTTGGCTTGAACGTAGCTCTAGCCCTTTCTCTCTTTAATGGCTTCTGTTGGAGTTGGTTTAGGATTTGATCCGTGGTTGGCTTGGATTTGCTCAGGTATTTCCTTGGTTTATGAGCTATGGTTTTTGTTTTGGGTTTGGATTTAGGTTGTTCTTCTGCAGGTGTGGGGGATGGAAGCTTGGTTTCTTCAGGGATTGGTTTTGGTGTTGGTGAAGGTAAGTCTTCTTCGGATGTTGATGATATAATCTGGATTTGCTCGGCTGTTGTCTTGGGTGTGGGTGATGGCAAATCTTATGTGGGTATTTTTGTTTCCACAGAGGTGGGTATTGCCTCTGTGGTCTTCTGTTGTTGGGATTGGCTGGAAGATTGAGTCTTTACGGGTACCTGTGCTAGGGGTTTGACGGCTAGTGGATTGGGTAGAATGGCTCTGCTTGTTCTGCCCTGCTTCTCCCCCTCAGGGTGATTTGATGGCCCATCTGAAGCGCTATCAGAGTCATCCTGTCTTCTGTCGGATTTTCCCTCTGCTTGGCATGACGAAGATTTCTTCTTTGGCTGGCTTGCCCCTGCAGCGAGCATTTTCGTGGAGAGGTCGTCACAGATACCAAGCAGGTATGCAACCTATGCTTCTGAATTGAACCGCAACTTACCCACGCTGCTCTGGAACTCCTTCACGTAATTGGCGTTTGCAGTGGTGAAGGCCTTGATAAAATCAGTCATTTCATTGAATATACCCTGACCCAGTTCTGTCAATTGAGGTCTGGTAATGTAGTCGGTTGGCTTCAGGGCTTTGTTCTGCTCGATTGTATGGTCTTGAACCTGTTCGAGAGCCTTTTTCAGACCTTCTGCTGTAATGCCCGGTGATGCAGGGGTTTGGTTGGATAGATTTTTGGCCACTTTGCGTGCCTTCTTGATTTGTTTTGTGAGGTGGGTGATAGAGGTTTCCAATGCAGAGGTAGTAGTGGTTTCAGGTGCAGAGTTATTTGGAGCTTTCTTTAGCAGGGCGTTTGTATTCCTCACCTCTGTTGATAGAGTCTCAACTTTGGGGGCAAGATCGTTTAGAGCCTTCTGCGTGGATTCTGCAAGAGCTTTGCAACTCTGTCACAGAGGTCACAAAGGTTTGGAACTCATCCTTTGCAACATATGAACCTGGGGTAACCTTTGGGGGAACACATTCATCCCCAGAGTGAGTCCCTGTTCTTGGGACGCCTACGTTCATTCATGTGTTAATGTTGAAAATGGTAGGACTTCCTCCTGATCCTTGAGCAGAGGCTTTTTTGGGCCTCAAACTCTACAGAAGTTATGTCAAGGACCTTGTTCTGAGCCACTCCAGAGGTGGGGACAGAAGTATCCTTGAGTTTACTAGGGGACTTGTCTAGAGTCCCTTCGTCGGTGTGCGCTCTAAGCTTCTCTAAAGAGCGTTTGGATCCTAAACATGTGTGCGTGTCAGAGGAAACAAATTCCTCTGTAGGGATTTCAGGTGTGATCTGGGGCGATGGATCACGAATAAGAAGAGTGTCATTTGGAGAGGACACCTTATGTGGAGATTCCCCGGTTTGTGCTAGTGCAGATGAGAAGAAAGGTTCCTCTGCGCGGTTTGTTGGGGATGGGTTCGAGCTGTGCGGCTCTGTTTCAATAAATCTATCGGCCACTAGACAGGCAGAGTTAGTAATGAGGGTTGCACTGGGAGGGGGGAAGGATGTGTACCTCTTCTTACTGTGGCATCTTTTATATTTTCCTCTTCTGTAAGACATCCTAGAGCTACAAGAGTTTCTATCTTAGATTCTACCTCTACCCAGTATCTTCAGCTTCCATCATTTCCTATGTGTCCTCTAGTCCAGGATCATAACTTGGTAGAGAGGCATAGAGATTTGAGTTCATAGGGCCTTCTGGGGTTTCTGCCATGTTTCCAGTAGGGGTTCTGTCATTTGCTTCCAGGTCAGAGTCAACATCAACCACTGTAAAGTTTGGGGTTGTGGTAGTGTTGAACTCAGGGATGGCTTCTGGTACCCAACCAGAAGTATCCAAAGTGTTGGCTATGTCGGTAAGCTCAAGGAAGGCAGCGAAGTCATTTGGCTCTGGGTATTGGATAGGAGTGGGGGATTGTAGAGGTTGTTCAGTGATGGCTTATGCTGCTTCTGCTTCCTCTGCGATGCTCTGCAGAGGAGATCTGGGTTTCTTAGTTTTCTTTTTCTGAGGCTTGGGGGCTCCCTCCTCAGAAGTTTTGGCTTTTCTTTTCTTTTTCCCTTTTGGAGGAGGCGGTGCAGAGGATTCAACCACAATTGCTTCTTTTGGTTGTTGTTGGGGTGGTTCAACACTTGCAGAGGCTACTTCTTTGGCTTTCTTGGCTTTGGAAGCCTTCTTTGGTTTAGAGGGTGGTTCTGTGGTTTCTGGTGGTGGTACAGAGGCTCCTGTTGTTGGTCTTGGCTGTAGCCTGATGCGTTCTTGCTTCAGTCTGTGCTTCTCTAGAGCTGCTTCCCATTCTCCTGCACTCATTCTCACTACTACCTCTAATCCTAAGGGGCTCCTAGATGCAGGGGGTGGGGGGGTGCGGGGTCATAGGACTCGGTTTTGGAGCCCTGTGTTCGCGTATGTACTCTCTCCTAACTGCTAGATCTGTGGCATAGGTGAGCATTTTCTCTGGCAGAGATCTGCAGTATCTGTATCCATCTGCGTGTTTTGTAGGGGCCATTTTTGTCATAAGGTAGGTTTTCACAATCGCCCCTTCCATTGGCCAGTCTTCCAGGATAAGCAGATGTTATAGTATAACTCCCAGGGTTCTTTGGAATTGCAGAGCTGGCAGTTCTTTGCTTTTCTTACCTTTTGCCTTCTGCGTTGATATTCTATGGTCAATCGTGGCAACAAGTTCTTGCATCATAAGAGAGGTAAAATCCAGAGGTAGATCATAGTACATTCCATACATGATCGCCAAGATCTGGTGAGAGCTCTGGTCAGGGCTTCCAACCTTTCCAGTTAAGCATCGGTTTAGTATTGAAAACAGTGTGTTCCATAGAGGAGGAAATCGATTCCTTCTGAAGTCATTTCTCTTGGTGAGTTTGGTGTTGTAGCCCAACATTCCAGCGAAGGCGCAAAGCTTGGTGTCTGAGGGGCATTCTGCGTACTCTTTGATGCCCAATAGTCCTCTGGTAGGCATGTCGAATAATACAGAGAGCATTGTTCTGCTGAATCTTAGTTCCAGGCTCTGGGATTTGTCAGGTTTGGACACATACCCATTGATTTGTCTGTCCTCAGTGTCATAGTAGCAGCTCTGCCATAACTGGTTCAGGTATCTGGAAGGGATTTTGGTTACGTTCTTGGTTAACAGGGTTTTCAAATGGTGATTTTCCAGGATGTTCGTTAGGATTGTATTTTCTTCCCCAAATGCGGTTCTAGAGTACACCAAGTAATGGTTGTTAGGCTTCAAGGGCAGGGTGTTTTCAAACTGATCGTGGTCCAGAAAGTCCTGAAGATGGGTGGTCGAAGCAAAGTCGACTGAGTTGCCACTAGGTTCTTGTTCTTGGTTTCTTGCCATTGAAGGATGCTGTGAATGCTCAGATTGAGCATGGGAGTTCACCGGAGAGTTATTTGTGGAAGCCATTGATGGTTTTTTGAAGAACATAGTAGAAGAAAGAGAAGATGCAGGTTCTTGCTTTAGTTCGCCGGAGAGTTCAGAGAGTAAGGAATCGTATAAATGAGGAAGAAGGGTGAAGATGGGTTTTATAGGGGGTAAATTTGGATAGAATATGGAACGGTAAAAAGTGAAATTGATAAACATTTGGGGTCCGCACTTGAGTGCCCAGCTGGGTTCGATGTTTCAGAGACGTCGTGTGGCACGCACGTCCAAGGAAATCGTGCCACGTCAGAGGTGTTAGTGCACGATGAGACGTCGTGCGACGCCCATTAATGCTAGGCGCGTGGGAGTCTCTACACCCGGATGGCTGTCACTTTGATAAATAACCCGCACCTCAGATCCCTTTTAAATGCACAAGTATCATAATCGACAGAAGCTCTGTGGTGGAATGAGCTATGCGATCTGAAACCTTTTTCCAATATATCTGTACTTACACCTTTACCAAAAACATTTGAAAAGACAATTGAAATGATCGACAGAGTTTCCGTATGAGATTTTCAGTTACAGAGGCTCGAAACTTACAGAGGCTCTGTTGAGCTCAGCAGAGGCTCTATGACTGAAAATTTCTAATTGCGGAAAGCTCATAAAACTTTTTGATCATTCAAGGTTTTGACTGTTTTAAATTGTGTTTCTAGGACATATTTTGAAATTTGTGTCCTGAAAAAATGTTTTGGAAAGAGGATTTGTGCGAGGAGCTTACTCTTAGATTCTCCTTTGTTCGGCATGGTGTGCAACTTCTGTTGGTTTGGTCGATCAAATATCCCCTTTTGGCTCCCCTTGAATGATTAACCTATGTTGATCATTTCAAGGTCTCCTTCTGCTCCCCCTTGACCTATGCTTGGATCAGATATGATAAGTAGAGCATAGAGCATAGGTCAAACTCATCAGAGGTTCTGTGAGGATAGACAGAGGCTCTGAGCTATTCCACAGAAGCTCTGTTGGGTATTGAACTTTTAAAGGAAAAGAATTCACATACTGAAAGATTGAAATATATACATATGTACAGGATGATTTAGTCTCACTTACAGAGGGATCAGCTCATGTTTAGTATACATAACATACCCACCAAGAATAGGAATCTTTTCTCATCAAGTGCTTTGGTGAATAAGTCCGCAAGCTGATATTCTGTAGACACAAAGTACATCTCTATGGTGCCTTGTTCAACATGATACTTCAAAAAGTGGTACCGGATAACTATGTGCTTTGTCTTAGAGTGCTGCACAGGATTGGCAGCGATCGCAATGGCACTATGGGAGTCACAGATGATGGGTATCTTTTGGATGTCTAGACCATAGTCTTTTAGCTGAGTTCTCATCCACAGAACTTGGGAGCAACAGCTTGCGGTAGCAATGTATTCGGCTTCTGCTGTGGATGTTGACACACAGTTCTGCTTCTTTGAAGTCCAGCTGACTAACTTACCACCCAGGAATTGGCAACTCCCAGAGGTACTCTTTCTGTCAAGCTTACATCCTCCGTAGTCTGAATCTGTATAAGCCATAAGATCAAAGCCAGAGTTCTTTGGATACCAGAGACCAAGATTCTTGGTTCCTTTGAGGTATCTAAAGATTC
This sequence comes from Saussurea involucrata, assembly GCA_033807775.1. Taxonomy (NCBI): domain Eukaryota; kingdom Viridiplantae; phylum Streptophyta; class Magnoliopsida; order Asterales; family Asteraceae; genus Saussurea; species Saussurea involucrata. The sequence continues at coordinate 98,004,425 of CM066319.1, forward strand.
TCTTGACATCAAATTGGTGGGATTCTTTGGGGTTTGCTTGATGTTAGCTTCAATCTTCCTAATCATAGAAGTATTTAGAAGTAGTGAAAAATAGGCTAAGTGAAGAAAGCCTCTTACAGAGGCTCTGCCGAACTTACCGAGAGATCAAGGTCGAGAAGCTACAGAAGCTAAAGAGGCGTCCTACAGAAGCTCTGTAATACGCGCAAAGAAGACCAAAGACTCGGAATCCGGTGAAGACTGCTCTTCTAAGGACCAAACCGCAGAACCTCTGTGACACTTCACAGAGCCTCTGCGGTCTTCAACAAAGACTTAAAAGATATTTATAATATCTTGCTACTATTCCTAGACCTGTTCATCAACTTGCATGGCAACGTACCCTGTCCAACTTCAACGTGTCAAAACCTGAGTGGACTCAATAGGGCTTAGAACATAATAGACGTCTGCTGCATTAAATGCAATTCAGCACATCAAACTGTTCATGCCATCCGTCCAACTATTCATACCATCCGTTATGAATAGTAGCTTATGCTTTATGGTCCCCTTAGAGTAGTATATAAGGAAGACTCATGTTGAGTTCTTCCTTACACACACAAAAATAAGAATATCGATCGAACAATCGAATCAAGAAATCAAGAGAGAAAAACATCACAAGAACACATAGCTTAAACACCTTGAGAGTCATATCTGTTTTAAAGCTTTGCTTACTCACTGTTCTTGAAACTGTTCTTAATATATATATATTCAGTAAACTTTGAGATATTATTTCCTGTTCTCTGTTTATTTATATTGTGTTCTAAATCTATCAAACATATCTGTTAGTTCTTCAAATACGCTTCCGCATCAAACTCAAACTTGAACTAATAGATCTGATAATCTTGTATAAGCAAACCGGGAACCAACAATTGGTATCAGAGCAAAGCTTGATTTTCAATATCAAGTGATCCTCTTTATTACAAGATTGGTGATAGACATCATTCCTTTTTTAATCTATTCCTCATTTCTAGGTTAAGACTCCATTAAAGTGTACTCTGGGAACTGTTCAAACCCAGAAAACTTTCCAGATCATCGGACTCATACTCTTTAATCATACTATCTTTTCAGAACCTTAACAATGACAAATACAAACAACTTCTTTACTGCTGGTTCACTCACCAAGCCTCCTACTCTCCTACGAGATGAGTATCCTCAATGGAAAATAAGAATGGTTCATTTCTTTGAGGGTACTAAAAAAATCTAGTACAATATCTTTACAACCTTCCTCCTGTTCCCATGATAATAGTACCACGTGTACCAGCTACTGCTGAATCTCCTGAAATCCCTGAACATAAAAAACCGAAGCCAAAAGAAGAATGGTCAAATGAAGATAAGGCAGAAGATGAAGTTGCACAGAAAACAAAAAGAATCTTGATAATGGCTATCCCCAACGAGCTTTTTCAATCCTTAGATGCATGCGAAACTGCGCACGATCTTTGGAAAGAATTAGAAAGACAGTTGGAAGGGGGTGCTAAAACACAGAAGAACCGAAGGGCACAATACATAAATGAATATCATGCATTCAGAGCCTCTGCAACAGAATCTCTGCAAACGACGTACGACAGGTTCAACTCTCTCATAAACAAATGCAGAAAGTCTGGCATTCAAAGAACCTCGGAAGAATATAACGTCATGTTTCTAAAGAACCTGAATGATGAGTGGCTTCAACTGTCTATGTCTTTACAAACAAACCAAGATCTAGACTCATGGACACTCTCTGATCTCTATGGAACACTAGCTGCACAAGAGCCTCAATTAGCACAGGCTAAAACAATAACCATTGCACCATACGCATTGGTTAGTAAATCAACAGAGGCTAAAGAAAGACCAAGAAATGAGAGATCAACAGAGGAGAAGAAGAAGGAGAAGAAGAAGATAGTGATGGTTGATAGCGAAGAAAACGAGCTGATAGAGGAAGAAATAACTCTTGCGTCATTAGCTAAATCATTGGCTGTATTGACAAGAGAGTTCAGAGGTAATCAAAGAAAATTTGAAAATGACAGGTATAGCAGAGACAACCAGAGAGATAGAAGAGATGATGGGAGAAGAGAAGAATCAAGTGACCGACAGAGGTCAGACTACAGAAGTGACCGACAGAGGTCGAGCGACAGAAACTACAGAGGAAATGACCAACAGAGGTCAGATGATAAGGTAGGCCACACACAAGAATTCTACAAATGTGGTAAGCCTGGTCATTATGCAAACGAATGCCGAACAGAGAAAGGTGGAGACCAACAGAAGTCCGACGATTGAACTGGAAACACCTCCCAAGGTTGCTTCAACTGCGGCAAGCCAGGCTATTTCGCAAAAGATTGCACAAGTAGACAAAATCGCCCACAGAAGGACTCAGCTTTTTACAAAAAGAAGGCTGAATATTATGCACAAAAATCCCTAATGGCGAACAAAGGGCATTCTGAAGCAAATAAGGAGGACTTCGAGTCAGACTCTACCTCTGATGATGAATTCACCACCAATGCCCTGTTCTGTGGCATGGCAGAAGTCGACTCAGGCACTGACAATGAGGTATCCATTTCAAACTCTACCTCTTGTATTAAATATGTAGATAATGATTCAATTAGACTTAACATTGAACTGATTGAACTAAAAGAGATAAATGGAAGCATTCAAAAAAGACTCACTTTTAATGAGAGAGAAGTAAGGCTTCTCACTCAAGAAAAGGCCAAAAATTTTGAAGAAAAGGAAAGAGTAGAAAAATATTGGAGAAATAATATAGATCCTTTAAAAAGGCAAATTTCTGAATTAACCTCTGCTTTAAAAATCAAAACAAAAGAGCTTTCAGTTTCTAGGAGTGAAACAACTGACATAAGAGCTCTCAAAGAATACTTTCAAAAAGGGAGAGAAGTACTTTGGCAAGATCTACTCAGAAGAGAAGTTTTACTTAAAAACTATAAAGATGCACAGAAGGTGTATGAGAAAGTAAACTCACAAATAGGAAGACGAGGTATAGGGTACGATGATATTACTCTAGGTGTTGAAGGCAAAAGACTCAAACCTCTGTCTTCTCTGTTTGTGATAGGAAAAACAAATAAACCAATTTTTCCAAACTTACTCTCTATAAGTAAAAGGGTTAAAATCTCTGAAGAACCTCACTTGAGGAAACATACGAAGATGATCAATGTGTGGTTTGAAAACACAGATTCATCATCTTCAACCTCTGTCAATAGAGGAATCAAACCAAAGAAATATATGAAAACACAAGATCAGATTGGTATCTTTAAGTTTGGTAAACCAGAGACTCAAACACAAGTCGCTTTTGTCTGTATGATAGATGTCAAAAAGAAATTATCTGCAAAAGCTCCTGAGTTTAAACCCATCTTTCAGAAGAAAATCTTAAAAGATCAATTGAAAAAGAAATTTTGGGTGTTTTGAAATCAAATGTTTTATAAAATCTCTGTACATCTTCTATAGATCACATTCTCGCTGAAGAGATCTCATCTGAAACCTCTGCCATCTATGAAAGTTTTTCTACAGAGGAAGAAAACACGTACGATACATGCTCAGAAAATCCAGCCTCTGTCGAAGGAGATGACTCAACCTCTGTATATGAGGACGATTCATCTTCTGACGACTCAGAGACTGATTCTAAATCAGGGATAATTCACTGTGACACAGAGGATGTTAAATTCTCCTCTGAGGTTCTTAACAGAACAATTTCTCCAAAAGAGAAAATCACAGAGATACCTATCTGTCCAGATTTTCTCAAAATGTGTATACAAGTCAAAACCTCTACAGAGCTTGATAATTTGAAAAAGGCCTCTGAAAATCCTAAAAGCTCAAAATTTTCAAAATCATTAAGGCCTGAAGCTAACAAATATCTTTCCTCTGTGACAGTGAAGACAGACGTTCACCACAGAAGAGACTCACAGAAGGCAGGACCTAAACAAGATTTTTGCAAACAACATTCTAGTATTCATAGATCTTCTTGTAATAAGAAATCAAATGTTAAGAAAGAATGTAATGCCTCTGTGGCTCAGTTCAATGAATTCAATGAAAAGTTCAAACAAATCACGTCTCATATTAAATATGTCATTGTTTTGATCTTATGTTTAAATTAAAAAATCACTTCTCAAGTCAAAATTGCTTACTCTCCACTAAAATTCGAACTCCAAAGTCAAAACCTAAAGAGACACAATCTGATCTTTCTACAAAAGATAAAATGTATTTCAAGAATGCTAAGGCAAACTTGAAAAATTCTAACAATATTGGACCCATATGGATATGGGTACCTAAGTCTCTGTGATTGTCGTACAGAAGCGGTATGTGCCAATTTGGTATCTTGACTCCGGATGCTCAAGGCACATGACTGGCGACAGAAGTTTACTATCCACGTACAAAGAAACACACGATGGTGGATCTGTAACTTTTGGAGAGAACAAGAAGGGACACATCAAAGGCTATGGAGTCATACAGAAGGAAAACGTCTCTGTATACAATGTTGCATATGTGAATGGCCTTAAACACAACCTACTCAGTGTAAGTCAACTCTGTGATACAGGATTTGATGTCTTGTTCTAAAGGACTTTCTGCTCTCTGCAAAGTGAAGACACAGGAATGGAACTTCTGCGAGCCGAAAGAAAAGGTGATCTGTATCTGATGAACTTTTGTTCAAAAACCAAGGACAAAGTTTTCCTTGTAGCTTGCGAAAGTAAAGAAGCCTGGTTATGGCATAACAGGTTCTGTCACTTGAACTTTCACACCTTGGATAAACTGGTCAAACTCGAACTAGTTAAAGGTTTGCCTAATGTTAAATTTAACAAGGATCACTTATGTTCTGCCTGTGAAATGGGAAAACTCAGAAGAGCTTCCCACAGAGGCAAAACAGATGTGTCTTGCACTAGGCCTCTGTACATGCTTCATGTCGACCTCTGCGGTCCTATTGCCATACAGAGCCTAGGTGGCAAGAAATATATATACTTGTCTTAATTGATGAGTATTCACGCTTCACATGGGTTGAATTTGTTCGAAAGAAATCGGATGTTCCAATCATCTTGATTAATCTAATGAAAAGAATCCAAGTTCTTTATGAATGCAGAATACAAAAGTTAAGGAGTGACAATGGCACAGAATTTAAAAACTGTCATTGAAGCCTATCTTTCTACAGAAGGAACATCACAGAACTTCTCTGCAGCACGCACTCCACAACAGAACGGCGTGGTCGAAAGGAAAAATCGAACCCTCGTGGAGGCCGCAAGAACTATGCTATCAACATACGGATTACCGATGAACTTTTGGGCCGAAGCAATTTCTACCGCTTGTTACACACAGAATCGGTCAACCATTGTGAAAAGACACATCAAGACTCCTTACGAACTGATCAACAAAAGGCGGCCAAACATCAAGTTTTTTCATGTGTTTGGATGTAAATGCTTTGTTTTAAACGACAAAGATTCCAGAGGAAAGTTTGAGGTAAAAGCTGACGAAGGCAAATTCATTGGATACTCTGCCACTTCCAAAGCCTACAGAGTATACCTTACAAGATCTCGCAAAATCGTAGAAAGTATCAATGTTTCTTTTGATGATTCATTCCAGATGACTTCTGAGGAAATCGGTTCAGAACTCAAACTTAAAAGAGAAACCTCTGGCATCTCGCAAACGAAAGAAGACTTGAATCTTCTATTTTTAGAGATGTTCCACGATAACATTGATCCTTCTGTTGGAACCATCAGAGTTTCTGAAGAACCATCCTCTGTTGGACAAAATCCTACAGGTATGACTCTAACTGGTCCAAATAATGCTTCATCTTCTTCTATAAATACTACAGATGCAAATGCCGAAGAAGAAAATACAGAAGATGAAACATCAAGAAAAACGACCACAGAAGCTGCTGAAAAACAGACTCCACAATCCACAGAAGAACCAATTACAGAGGGAATTGAGGACCAAGACTATACGTCCTCAGAGGAACAGACTCCACCACCACTCATACCAATCATTCCACAAATGGTAGAATCTTCTACCAAGGTAAGAAGAACGACAGAGGCTATACAAGAAGAAGATCCACAAGAAGCTTCTGAAGAAAGGTTCGATGACATTGATGACCATCTTCTACGCACCACTCAGTGGACAAAAAGTCATCCTCCAAGCCAAATAATTGGAGAACCTTCTGACTCAGTAAAAAACAGGTCTGCCACTGCTAATTTTTGTTTCTTTACAAATTTTATTAGTGTGATAGAACCAAAGAAGATTTCTGAAGCACTAGATGACCCAAACTGGGTAGACGCCATGCAAGAAGAACTTCTGCAGTTTGAGCGTAACAAAGTATGAAATTTAGTACCTCTGCCACGAGGGAAACAGGCCATTGGGACTAAGTGGGTCTATAGAAATAAGAAGGATGAAGATGGAGTGGTCATCAGAAACAAAGCACGATTGGTGGCCAAGGGTTATAGACAAGAAGAAGACATAGATTACGATTAGACTTTTGCTCATGTCGCACGGCTCGAAGCAATAAGAATATTCTTAGCCTTCGCAGCCCACAGAGGTTTTAAAGTCTATCAGATGGACGTAAAATCAGCTTTTCTCAACGGTGAAATCCAAGAAGAGGTTTACGTAAATCAGCCACCAGGGTTTGAAAGCTCAAAGTTCCCAAGGCATGTATACTACCTTGAAAAGGCTCTGTACGGACTGAAACAGGCTCCAAGAGCATGGTACGAACGACTTTCTACCTTTCTTCTAGTAAATGGCTACGACAGAGGTACAACAGATACTACCTTATTCTATAAACGTAGAAACAGTGAAATAATGCTTGTACAAATCTATGTGGACGACATAATTTTTGGGTCTTCTAACACAGAAGAGTGCAAAAGTTTTGAAAAACTCATGCAGAGTGAGTTTGAAATGAGTATGATGGGAGAACTAACATTCTTCCTCGGACTCCAAGTCAAACAAACATCAGAGGGAATTTTTATAAATCAGGCCAAATATGTCTCTGACATTCTTTTCAAGTATAGCCTCTCTGATACCTCTGCAATGAAAACTCCAATGGCCACTGGAAATAAGTTATCCTTAGATCCAGATGGCATCTCTGTAGAATGCACTCTCTACAGAGGCATGATTGGATCTCTGTTATACTTACCTGCAAGCAGACCTGACATTATGCATGCCACATGTCTTTGTGCACGTTATCAAGCTAATCCAAAGAAATCACACTATGATGCTGTGAAAAGAATCTTTAGATATCTAAAGAGGACCAAAAATCTCGGTCTCTGGTATCCACAGAACTCTGGTTTTAGTCTTAAAGCTTATACAGATTCAGACTGTGGAGGATGCATGCTCGACAGAAAAAGTACCTCTGGGAGTTGTCAATTCCTAGGTGGTAAACTAGTCAGTTGGACCTCCAAGAAGCAAAATTGTGTCTCAACATCCACTGCAGAAGCTGAATACGTTGCTGCTGCAAGCTGTTATTCTCAGGTTCTATGGATGAAGACTCAGCTGAAAGACTACGACCACATCCTATTCAAAATACCCATCTTCTGTGATTCCAAAAGTGTCATTGCTATCCTTGCCAATCCTGTGCAACACTAAAAAACCAAGCATATCGATATAAGATACCATTTCTTGAAACATCATGTTGAATACGGTACAATCGAGATGCATTTCGTGCCCACAGAATACCAACTCGCGGACTTATTCACCAAAGCTTTAGACGAGAAAATATTCAATTTCTTGGTGGGTAAGTTAGGAATGATCAATATGACGTGAAAATCCTCTGTAAGTATAGCTTTATCTTCTGTAAATATGTATATATTTCTAATTATTTTTGCTTTAATTAATTTATTTCTGTATGTAAGGTCTCAATCTTAAATAGTTCTTAAAATCACAGAGCTTCTGTAAGTCTACTCAGAACCTCTGACAACCCCTACAGAACCTCTGGAAAATATGACCTATGTTGTATGCAAAACTTATCATTCTTATGATCCAAGCATAGGTCAAGGGGGAGAAAAAGGAAATTACTTAATCTACAGAGGTGATTAGATCAAGGGGGAGCAAAAAGGGACCCTGAAATGATCTACAGAGGTAAAACTTTCAAGGGAAAACCAAAGAAGAACGTCAATGAATCTATATCGACAGAAGTCAGACATCACTGCCGAGAAAAGAAGAACCAAAAGGTATGACTCTCACACAAAAGGTTTTTGAAAACAGTTTTCTAGGACACAAATTGTCAAATATGTCCTAAATATACTGAGAATAACATTTCAAAAATCAAAACCTCAAAAAGTTTCATAAAATTCGAATTAGGAGAAATTTAAGATCATAGAGCTTCTGCTGAGCTCAACAGAGGTTCTGCCAGAAATATGCTCTATGATCACAAATTAACCCTCTATCGATCTTTTGGAAAGTTATCTCTGAAACCGAATACATACACCATGACCTTCACGAACAAAACTTTTTTCATAACAGTTTTCTCGGACACCAACTTTCAAATATATCCGAAAAACATCTCTTAAAACAGATCAAAAATTGGATGATCAGAAAACTTAATAGAATTTTTGTTATGAGATTTTTTCACTCATAGAGCTTCTGCTGGCCCTCACAGAGCTTCTGCAAGTTCCAACAGAGCCACAAAACCTCTACGAGTAAAAACTCTTAACTAAAAATCCTATTGATCCTCTCCAATGCCTTTACAAACGTTTTGGTTGAAGAAGAACCACACAGAAGTCATGATAACAATGAGATATATGAGAAAGGGATAAACATCAAAGATTTTCAAAATCACAGAACTTCTGTAAACTACAGAAGTTCTGTCAATCTGTTACTTGGGCATTTCTGTAGTAATAACGGTTACTTTTACTGAGAGTGAATCTCATGTGGCTAAGAACAACCCCACGCGCCTAGCATTAATGGGCCACGCACGACGTCCTGTCATCCTCTGACATGGCCTACGTGTCCCATTTTCATTGGGCGTACATGGAACGTTTTCATTGGAAAGTTGAACCCGCCGTTCTAACTCAAGTGCGGATTCCAAATTTTAATCCATTGCCATATATTTTACTTATTCGAATTCTACCGTTTTACCCTCCTATAAAAACCAAGCTTTCCCTCTCATAAACGTTTTACAAACCCTCATTCTTCTCCGGCGAAACCCTGCAAAAACCTGCAAGTATCTTATTCTCATTATCAATGGCTTCATCTTCTCAAGCTATCTCCCCTGCACACTCTCCGGCGAACTCACCAGAACATTCACCTGCTCATTCTGAACATTCAGAAAACCCCAACCTTGCCCAAAATTTTGAACTAGAAGATTCCGGCGATTCAACAGACTTTGCTCCGACCACACATCTTCAAAACTTCATAGCAAAGGATCATTTCGAAAAGATACTACCAATCAAATCCAACAATTGCTATTTGGTCCCCTCACCCACTGCTTTCGGCGAAGCCCATGCCATTCTTCTAAACATAATGGAAAATCATATCCTCTTCCCTTTACTCTGAAGAACCCCAAAGAAAATTCCAGTTAGATATTTGAACCAGTTTTGGCAAAGTTGCCGATTTGATAAAGATGATTATCTTATCAAAGGATACATTTCAAGACCCGACAAATCTGAGCATCTGGAAATCAAGTTCAATAGAACAATGTTCTCACTTGAATTCAACCTACCAACAAGGGGTCTTCTTGGATTGAAGAAGTATGCAGAGCAACCAACAGACGACGAGATCTGTTGTTTCCTAGAAATGCTTGGGTACAACACACCACTGAGGAAGAGAAATGACTTCCGCAGAGGCAGATTACCACCTCTATAGAACACCTTGTTCTCAATTCTTAACAGATGCCTGACAGTGAAGATAGGCAGTATTGACCAGAGCTCACATCAGATATTAACCATCATGTATGGGGTTTACTATGATCTCCCACTGGATTACGCGACCATAATGATGCAAGAGATCATTAACACCATCGACAGAAAGAACAACACAAGAAGGGTCAAAGAGAACGATCCTAAGTTTCTACCACCTCTGCAATTCCAAAGAATACTGGGAGTTTTGTTCGAACCTCTGTTGCTGATACAGAAATGGCCAATGGAAGGGCCAATTCCCAAACAGTTCCCAATGAACAAAAATATTCCCACTGATCATGTAGATGGCTACACACACTGCAGACCTTTGTCAAAGAAACTTCTGAAGTATGCCTCGAATAAAACTCTTAAGAAAGAGTATATACGCGGTCATAGAACTCCTAAAGCGAGTCCTACGACACCCCCGCGTTTAGGTGTCCCTCTAGGAACAATGATTGCAGAACCTCTTTCCACTCAAGAAGAAAAAGATCACAAATTAGCAAAACACATGGCTATTCAACTCAGCTTCATAGCCAAACGTGCAGAGCTCATGGGAAAGAAGTCCTCTTCAAAATCTTCTGCCTCTACTCCAAAATCAAAAAGGAGGAAAACTGCAGAAGATACCTCTACAAGCGTTGCAGAAGATCAACCGTCACCTCCTCATGCCACAGAAATTGGCTCCTCTGCTCCTCCCTCCTCTCCAAAACTAAAGAAGAAAAGAAAATCAAAAACTACAGAGGAAGGGGCACCAAAACCTAAGAGGAGGAAAACCAAAAAGAAGCATGGTAAATCACTTGAGAAATTGGTTACCATAGAAGAGGAAGCAATCGCAGAAGAAAGAACTGCATAAGAAGAAGATGCAGAAGTAGAAATGACAGAAGAGGGATATCAATCGCCCCATCAATCCCCAGATCGATTTGCTCACCAAGGAAACTTAAACGATTTCCTACAGAACCCTGACATTGCCAACACTTTGAATACAGCAGGGTGGACGGCACAACCTCTCGACCACCACTCCCCAGAAGAACAATACTTCTCTATTTCCGGCATTGACACACATCTGCAAGAAGATAATCAAACACCCAGAGATCAATCAGCTGAGACACCTATTATTCTACAGAACCCCTTCATTCAGCAAGGATTGGACGTTCACAGAAGGAGTCCAAGCCCAGCTTCAGAAGAAATAGGACAAACAGAAGCTCAGTGGAATAGAGATGAAGTAACAGAGACAAGAATGGGGGTCTCAGAGGTAGATTCAGACGAAGAAGAAGTTGTCTGGATACGAAAAGGTCTCTATCATCCACATGTCATGAAGTTATACGGCTCTCATCAAATGTATGACTTCTTAGGCACAGAGCAAGGAACTTCAACAGAGGATAGGGTAGAAACATCTGGAGGAAAAGAAAATGTAAAAGAAAAAGATGCCGAAGATGAAGAAGGCACACATCCCTCACCCCCTCCCAGTGCAACCCACACATTTAACTCCGCAGGTCTAGCTGCAGAAGGAGTTATTGAAAAAGAGCAGCACAGCTCGATCCAAACCCAACCCTTCCAGCCAGAAGTCACTCTTTCGACTTCTGCGCCCACAAAAACCGGGGAATCCATTCCTAGGGAATCTCCTCAAAGAGACTCACCTATAATTCGTGATCAATCGCCCCAGATCACACTAGAACACCCTACAGAGGAATTTGTTTCCTCTGCCACGCACGAAATAGGGCCAACCCTTCTTTCAGAGAGAAGTAGTGAGCACAACAACGAAGAGACTCTAGAAAAGTCTCTGAGTCAACAGAAGGATAATCTAGTACCCACCTCTGAAGTGAATCTAGACAATGTCGTTCACAGAACTTCTGTAGAGTTTGAAGCACTTGATGCTTCTGCTCAAAGATCATATGGAAATCCTTCCACCCCCAACGTACAAACAAGGGTGAACGAAGGTGTCCCAAGAGCAGGGACTCACTCTGGAGACGAATGTGTTCCTCCAGAGGTTACACCAGGGACACAAGTATCAAGGGATGAGTTCCAAACCCTTGTCACCTCTGTGAACCAAACCATGAAAGAGTTGCAAAGCTCTTTCACATCTTTTGCAGAGAAAACATCAACGGCCATGCTGAATCTGAACACCAAGATGGACAATCTATCCACAGAGGTGAAAACAGCCATCACAGAGATGAAATCTTCTGCTCAAACAACTGCCACAACTACAGCCACTTCTGCTGCTAAAGATTTTGGAATAGTTGCAACTTCTGCATTCAAGGAATCAGTAAAACATTTCCTTGAACAAATGAACAAGCAATCCAACAAATCACAGAGCATCACACCTGCAGAACTACAGAAGGCTCTGCAAAATGTTCAAGAAGAGGCAATGCGCAACACTACAATAATGCAGCCAAAAGACTACATGACCAGAGCACAGCTAACAGAGCTCGGCCAAAATGTCATAAACCAGGTCACTGAAGTCATTGTCTCCTTCACTACTGCAAATGCCAACTACGTCAAAGAGTTCAGAAAAAGTGTCGGCAGAAAGCGCTTCAACACAGAAGCAGAGCTTGCAACTCTATTCGGCCTCTGTGATGATGTATGTGCGAAGTTGATGGCCGCAGGAGCAGAACTACCAAAGAAACCCAAAGCTTCCTACAGAGCAGAGGGTACTTCTGATAAAAGTCATGATGATTCTGATGATGACCATCCTGGTCCATCAGATAATCCTGAGGGGGAGAATATAAGGGAGAAAGCTACGACCAGAGGAATACAAGCTCCACCAATCGCAGCAGAACCAATCAGTCAAGCCCCTCCAGAACAAACCCAAGATCAACAACAAAATCAACAGACCACAGAGAAAACACCCATCTCTGTGGAATCAACTCCTGAAGAAACCAATATTCCAGAAGCTGATCAGCATACCAAAGAGGCAACAACCACCCCTGTGGTAATCAACTTGGAAAAGAGTCCTTCAACAAAATCAACAGAAAAACCCCAAACCATACCAAGAAGAAAGTCGATTGCCACCAAACCAAAAAGAGCAACGACCTCTGCTTTTTCTATTCTGAGAAAGATGCACAATACAATGTCTGATCGAATGTCGCAGAGAGAAGAAGAAAGGCACAGGTTCACATTAGCTTTCAAAATGGCAAGAAGATTCAATGTCCAATCTTCATCAACAGAAATAGAGCTCACAGAAAAAGTAACCAAAGAACCTCCAACAGAGGTTACATAGCAACTCAAGCCAACAGAACCATCGCCACAAAAGTCCTCTAAAACACAAGTGTCAAAACCTACAGAGGCAACCATCAAGCCAACAGAAGCACCAACCTCCAAACCTACAGAAGAAACAGGTTCTGCACCTCTAAAAGCCAAAGACAAGGGCAAAGCAATACTGACAGAAGAGCCCAAGAAAAAGAAATCATTGCCCAAGCCTACAGAAAAATTGATGAAAAGCGCTTTTGATGCCTTTCAAACTCCAAAGCCTGAAGAAGAGGACCGGGCATATGGATTAAAGCCTTTGACAGACATTCCTCTAACTGGCAGAGCTGCATAAATTGTTCAAAAGATGGAAAGTCTCAGAAGACAAGTACCACAACCTGGCCCAACACATGAAGAGATGGAAGAAGTGGTATACAAATACCTCTACAAACAAACCTTTCAGACCAACCACCCAACAGATCATGTGACAGATTCAAGGATCAGAGAAGAATTTGAGAACATCTTCACAAGGACAAAGCCAAGAACCAAAGTAGATGTTTTCTCAATCCACAAGATAAAAAAGGTAATCTTCTGCAGGTTCTCCTTTACAAGAACCTATCCAAGGGTCAGGTACAATCTTTACAAAGTCAGAAGAGAAGACTATTAGCTTCAATCTTCCTAATCATAGAAATACTTAGAAGTAGTGAAAAATAGGCTAAGTATAGAAAAGCCTCTCACAGAGGCTCTGCCACTTCTTTCAGAAGATCAAGTCCAGAAAGCCACAGAAGCTACAGAGGTAATCACAGAACCTCTGTAGTGCGCAAGAAGAAGATCAACTCGGAAACAAGTGGACTGCTCCACAGAAGGTCAGACCATAGAACCTCTGTAATGCCTTACAGAGCCTCTGTGGTCTGCTATGAAGACTTGGAAGATATTACTGGATACGTTCATCAACTTGCATGGAAAAGTACTGTCAAAACACGTGTCAAGCTCTGAGTGGACTCAATAGGGCATGGTACAAAATAGACGTCTGCGCCATTTAATGCATTTACCAAAAGTACACCTGCTCCATTAAATGCGCATAGCTCAAACAACTGCTCACACCATCCAGTCCACTGCTCACACCATCCAGTTCACTATTCATGCCGTAAAAGGAATAGTGACCTACTTCATAGTCTTCTAAGAGTAGTATAAAAGGAAGTCTCATGTTGAGATCTTCCTAAGAACGAATACACAAGGAATCACTAATACTCTCAAACGTTATTGTCAAATATCTGAGTGTTATATTCTCACACACACCAACAGTTCTTAATCTGTTCTTCGTGTTCTTATTATAACAGTAACTGTTCAAGAAATCCTTTTTATTCCTTACTGTTTTCTTTATGTATGTGCGTTCTAATATCTATCAAACATATCTGTTAGTTTAATACGCTTCCGCATCAAACTCTAAACTCAACTAATAGACTGTTAATCTTGATTAAGTATATCTGGGTTCCAACAATTAGTATCAGAGCCACTCTTGATTTTCAATATCAAGTGATCCACTTATCAAGATTCGTGATAGATATTATTGTGTCTGGAAACGGCTTAAACTCAGAAAATCTTCAAGTTCATCGAAGTAACTCTTTAGTCATACCTTCTTTCTAAAATCTTCAAAAATGACAAATACAAATAATTTCTTTACTACTGGTTCTCTCACTAAACCTCCTAGTCTCCTTCGAGATGAGTATCCTCAGTGGAAAATAAGAATGGTCCATTTTTTCGAGGGCACTGAAAAATATCAAGTACAATATCTGTACAATCCTCCTCCTATTCCCATGACAGTAGTACCTCGTATACCTGCTACTGCTGAATCTGCCGAAATCCCCGAACATCAAAAACCAAAGCCAAAAGGGGAGTGGTCAACCGAAGATAAAGCAGAAGATGAAGTTGCTCAGAAAACCAAGAGGACATTGATTATGGCAATACCCAACGAACTCTTTCAATCCTTGGATTCATGTGAAACAGCGCATGATCTGTGGAAAGAACTGGAAAGACAGTTGGAAGGAGGTGCTAAAACACAAAAAAACCGAAGAGCACAGTACATCAATGAATATCATGCATTCAGAGCCTCTTCAACAGAATCTCTGCAAACAACATACGACAGATTCAACTCTCTAATCAACAAGTGCAGAAAATCAGGCATTGACAGAACTTCTGAAGAAAACAATGTCATGTTTTTAAAAAGTCTAAATGAAGAATGGCTCCAGTTGTGTATGTCCCTATAGACAAATCAGGATCTAGACACCTGGACTCTCTCTGATCTTTACGGAACATTAGCCGCACAAGAACCTCAGATAGCACAGGCTAAAACACTAACCATTGTACCATATGCATTGGTTAGTAAAACTAAAGAAGATGCACAGACACCAAGAAATGAAAAAGCCACAGAGGAGAAGAAGAAGGAGAAGAAGAAGATGGTGAGAATAGACAGTGAAGAAGAAGAACAAGCAGAAAAAGAAATAACTCTTGCGTCACTAGCTAAATCTTTAGCTCTATTGACAAAAGAGTTCAGAGGAAACAGAAGAGGTTCCGGAAATGAAAGATATGATAGAGAAAACAGAAGAGATGACAGAAGAGAAGAAGAATCGAGTGGCCGACAGAGGTCAAGAGAAAGACATTACAGAGGAAATGACCGACAGAGGTCAGATGACTCGGTAAGCCACATACAGCAAGAATGCTACAAATGCGGCAAACCTGGTCACTATGCAAATGAATGTAGATCAGAGAAAGGCGGAGACCTACAGAAGTCCAATGATCGAACAGGAAACACTCCTCAAGGGTGTTTTAACTGCGGCAAACCCGGCCATTTTGCGAATGAATGCAGAAGCAGATCAAATCGCCCACAGAGGGACTCTGCTTTCTACAAAAAGAAAGCCGAGTATTATGCTCAAAAATCCTTAATGGCAAAAGGACATTCTGAGGAGAACACAGAAGACTTCCAGTCAGACTCTACTTCTGACGATTAACATACCGCCAATGCCCTCTTCTGTGGCATGGCAGAAGTCGACTCCTGCACTGACTCTGAGGTATCTACTTCAAATTCCAACTCTTGTATTACCTCTGTAGATGATAATACACTTAGAATTAACATTGAATTAATTGAACTGAAAGAGATAAATCAAAGTATTCAGAAAAGACTCACCTTCAATGAGAGAGAAGTACGGCTTCTCACTCAAGAAAAAGCAAAGATTTTTGAGGAAAAAGAGAGAATAGAAAAGAATTGGAACAAAACTCTAGATCCTTTAAAAAAACAAATTTCTGAATTAACCAATACGTTAAAAGATAAAGCAAAAGAACTTTCAGTTTCAAGGAGCGAAACTACTGACATAAGAGCTCTTAAAGAATACTTTCAAAGAGAAAGAGAGGTATTATGGCAAGATTTACTCAGAAGAGAAGTTTTGATTAAAAACTATAAAGATGCACAGAAAGTTTATGAAAAAGTAAACTCACAAATAGGAAGACGAGGTATAGGGTATGATGATATCACCCTAGGTGTTGAAGGCAAAAGAAACAAACCTCTGTCCTCTTTATTTGTGATTGGAAAAACGAACAAACCAGATTTTCCAAATCTAATCTCTGTAAGCAAAAGGGCGAAAATCTCTGTGGATCCTTACTTGAAGAAACATAAGAAGATGATTAACGTGTGGTTTGAAAACACAGACTCATCATCTTCAACCTCTGTCAATAGAGGTATCAAACCAAATAAATATCTGAAAACACAAGATCAGATTGGTATCTTCAAGTTTGGTAAACCAGAGACCCAAACACAGGTTGCTTTTGTCTGTTTGATAAACATTGAAAAGAAATTATCAGCAGAAGCTCCTGAGTTTAAACCCATTTTTTCAGAAGAAAACTTTAAAAATTTAATTGAAAAAGAAATTTTGGAAATATGGAAATCAAGCGTTTTAAAAAATTTCTGTACATCTTCTATAGATAAAACTCTCACTGAAGAAATCTTATTAGAAACCTCTGCAATCTATGAAAACTATTCTACAGAGGAAGAAAGCTCGTACGATACATGCTCAGAAAATCCAGCCTCTATTGAAAGAATTGACTCAACCTCTGTATACGAGGACGATTCATCCTCTGACAACTCAGAGACTGATTTCAAATCAGGGATAATTCACTGTGACACAGAGGATGTCAAATTCTCCTCTGAAGTTCCTCACAGAACTATTTCTCTAAAAGAGAAACTCACAGAGATTCCAATCTGCCAAGATTTTCTAAAAATGAATCTACATATCAAAACCTCTGCTGAGCTTAAAATGTTACAGAAGACCTCTATTGATCCTATAAATTCTAGATTTTCAAAACCCAAGGTTAATAAATCTTTTTCTTCTGTGACAGTGATGAAAGAAGTTCACCACAGAAGCAACCCACAGAAGGCAGGTCCTAAACAGAGCTTTTGCAAACAACATTCGAGTATTCATAGATCTTCTAGTAATAGGAAATCTAATGTAAAGAAAGAATGTAATGCCTCTGTGACTGAGTTTAAAAAGTTCAATGAAAAGTTCAAGCAAATTACATCTCATATTCAATACTGTCATTGCTTTGATCTTATGTCTAAACTTAATAATCATTTGTCAAGTCAAGTCTGTTTACTCTCTACGACAATTCAAAAGTCAAATCCCACAAAGAAACAATCTGACTCTTCTGCAGAGAACAAAATGTATTTCAAGAATGCCAAGGCAAATTTGAAAAACTCTAACAATATTGGACCCATTTGGATATGGGTACCTAAATCTCTGTGATTGTCCTGCAGAAGAAGTATGTGCCAATCTGGTATCTAGACTCCGGATGCTCAAGGCACATGACTGGTGACAGAAGTGCACTATCCACGTACAAAGAAACACAAGATGGTGGATCTGTGACTTTTGGAGACAACAAGAAAGGACACATAAAAGGCTATGGAGTCATAAGGAAAGAAGACGTTTCTGTATACAAAGTTGCATATGTGGATGGCCTTAAGCACAACCTACTCAGTGTAAGTCAACTATGTGATACAGGATTCAATGTGTTGTTCAAAAGAACATTCTGCTCTCTACAAAGTGAAGAAACAAGTATGGAACTTCTGCGAGCTGAAAGAATAGGTGATCTATATCTAATGAACCTCAACTCAAAGAACAAAGACAAAGTTTGCCTTGTTGCCTGCAAAAGTGAAGAAGCCTGGTTATGGCACAACAGGTTTTGTCACTTGAATTTTCACACATTGGAAAAACTGGTCAAACTTGATCTAGTTAAAGGTTTGCCAAATGTTAAATTCAATAAGGATCATTTATGTTCTGCCTGTGAGATGGGAAAACTCAAAAGAGCTTCCCACAAAGGCAAAACAGATGTATCTTGCACTAGACCTCTGTACATGCTTCATGTCGACCTCTGCGGTCCCATTGCCATACAGAGCCTAGGTGGCAAGAAATACATACTTGTCCTAATTGATGAGTATTCGCGTTTCACATGGGTTGAATTCGTTAGAAAGAAATCAGATGTTCCAAATATATTGATAAATCTAATGAAAAGAATCCAAGTTCTTTATAATTGCAGAATACAGAAGTTAAGAAGTGACAATGGCACAGAATTTAAAAACTCTGTCATTGAAGCCTATCTTTCAACAGAAGGAATATCACAGAACTTCTCTGCAGCTCGCACTCCACAACAGAACGGTGTTGTCGAAAGAAAAAATCGAACACTTGTGGAAGCCGCAAGAACTATGATGTCAGCATGCGGATTATCAATGATCTTTTGGGCAGAAGCAATTTCTACTGCGTGTTATACTCAAAATCGATCAACCATTGTGAAAAGACACCTCAAGACGCCTTACGAATTGCTTAACAAACGGCGGCCAAACATCAAATTGTTCCATGTATTCGGATGCAAATGCTTCGTCTTAAACGACAGAGATGCAAGAGGAAAGTTTGATGTAAAAGTAGATGAAGGCAAATTCATTGGATACTCTGCCACTTCCAAAGCCTACAGAACATTCCTTACAAAGTCTCACAAGATTGTAGAAAGCATCAATGTTTCTTTTGATGATTCATTCCAAATGACTTCTGAACAAATCAGTTCAGAACATGGAATTAAAGGGAAATCCTCTGTCATCTCACAAGCAAAAGAAGACTTGGATCTTCTATTTTTGGAGATGCTCCACGAAAACATTGATCCTTCTGTTGGAACAATCAGGGTTTCTGAAGAACCATCCTCTGTCGGACAAAATCCTACAGGTTTGTCTCTAACTGGTCCTAACAATGCTTCATCTTCTTCTGTAAATACTACAGATGCAATTGCCGAAGCAGAAGAAAGTGCAGAAGATGAAACATCAAGGAAAGCGACCACAGAAGCTGCACAAACCACAGAAGAACCAATTACAGAGGAAATCGAGGACCAAGACTATACGTCCTCAGAGGAACAAACTCCACCACCACTCGTACCAATCATTCCACAAACGGTAGAATCAACTACCAAGGCACGAAGAACAACAGAGGCTACACAAGAAGAAACACAAGAAGTCTCTAAAGAAAGTCTGAATGACATTGATGATCATCTTCCACGCACAACTCAATGGACAAAAAGCCATCCTCCAAGTCAAATAATCGGAAAACCTTCTGACGCAGTAAAAACAAGGTCTGCCACTGCTAACTTTTGTTTCTTTACAAATTTTATTAGTGTGATAGAACCAAAGAAGATTTCTGAAGCCCTAGATGACCCAAACTGGGTAGACGCCATGCAAGAAGAACTTTTGCAATTTGAGCGTAACAGAGTATGGACTCTAGTACCTCTGCCAAGAGGAAAACAGGCCATTGGGACTAAATGGGTCTACAGAAACAAGAGGGATGAAGATGGAGTGGTCATCAGAAACAAAGCAGGATTAGTAGCAAAGAGATATAGACAAGAAGAAGGCATAGACTACGATGAAACTTTTGCCCCTGTCGCACGGCTCGAAGCAATAAGAATATTCTTAGCCTTCGCAGCCCACAGAGGTTTTAAAGTCTATCAGATGGACGTAAAATCAGCTTTTCTCAACGGTGAAATCAAAGAAGAGGTCTACGTTAATCAGCCACCAGGATTTGAAAGCTCAAAGTTTCCAAGGCATGTATACTACCTTGAAAAAGCTCTATATGGACTGAAACAGGCTCCACGAACATGGTATGAACGACTTTCTACCTTTCTTCTAGCCAATGGTTACAACAGAGGTACAACAGATACTACCTTATTCTATAAACGCAAAAGTAGTGAGATAATGCTTGTACAAATATACGTAGATGACATAATTTTTGGGTCTACTAATTCAGAAGAGTGTAAAAGATTTGAAAAACTCATGCAGAGTGAGTTTGAAATGAGTATGATGGGAGAATTAACTTTCTTCCTCGGACTCCAAGTCAAACAATCATCAGAGGGAATTTTTATAAATCAAGCTAAATATGTCTCTGACATTCTTTCCAAATATAGCTTCTCTGATGCCTCTGCAATGAAAACTCCAATGGCCACTGGAAACAAGTTATTCTTAGATTCAGATGGCATCTATGTAGAATGCACTCTCTACAGAGGCATGATTGGATCTCTGTTATACTTAACAGCAAGCAGACCTGACATTATGCATGCCACATGTCTCTGTGCACGCTATCAAGCTAATCCAAAGAAATCACATTATGATGCCGTAAAGAGAATCTTTAGATACCTAAAAGGGACCAAAAATCTTGGTCTCTGGTATCCACAGAACTCTGGTTTTGGTCTTAAAGCTTATACAGATTCAGACTATGGAGGATGCATGCTCGACAGAAAAAGTACCTCTGGGAGTTGTCAATTCCTAGGTGGTAAACTAGTCAGTTGGACCTCCAAGAAGCAGAATTGTGTTTCCACATCCACTGCAGAAGCTGAATACGTTGCTGCCGCTAGCTGTTGTTCTCAGGTTCTATGGATGAAGACTCAGCTAAAAGACTACGGCCACATCTTGTTCAAAATACCCATCTTCTGCGATTCCAAAAGTGCTATTGCTATCTCTGCCAACCCTGTGCAACACTCAAAAACCAAGCATATCGATATAAGGTATCACTTCTTGAAACATCATGTTGAATACGGTACAATCGAAATGCATTTTGTGCCCACAGAATATCAACTCGCTGACTTATTCACCAAAGCACTAGACGAGAAAAGATTCAACTTCTTGGTGGGTAAGATAGGAATGATTAACATGGTGTGAAAATCCTCATTCTTGAAACTACAGAGCTTCTGTAAGTCAACTCAGAACCTCTGACGACCCCACAAAACCTCTGAAAGACCATGACCTATGTTCTATGCAAAACTTATCATTCTTTGATCCAAGCATAGGTCAAGGGGGAGCAAAAGGAAATTACTTGATCTACAGAGGTGATTAGGTCAAGGGGGAGCAAAAGGAAATTACTTGATCTACAGAGGTGATTAGATCAAGGGGGAGCAGAAGGGAACCCTGAAATGATCTAAAGAGATAAAACTTTCAAGGGAAAGCCAAAGAAAAATGTCGATGACTCCATATCGACAGAAGTCATATATCACTGCCGAGAAAAGAAGAACCAAAAGGTATGTCTCTCGCACAAAAGGTTTTTGGAAAACAATTTTCTAGGACAAGAATTGTCAAATATGTCCTAAATATACTGTGAATAACATTTCAAAAATCAAAAGCTCAAAAAGTTTCACAAAATTCGAATTAGGAGAAATTTAAGGTCATAGAGCTTCTGCTGAGCTCAACAGAGCTTCTGCAGGAAATATGCTTTGTGATCACAAATTAATCTTTTGTCGATCTTTTGGAATGTTATCTCGAAAACCGAAAACGCAGACCATGACCTTCTCGAACAAACCGTTTTTTTAACAGTTTTCTCGGACACAAACTTTCAAATATGTCCGAAAAACATCTCTTAAACCAAATCAAAAATTGGATGATCAAAAATACTAATAAAATTTTTGTTATGAGATTTTTTCTCTCATAGAGCTTCTGCTGGCCCTCACAGAACTTCTGCAAGTTCCAACAGAGCCACAAAACCTCTGCGAAGCAAATTTCTTCACAAAAATCCGATTTTATCCTCTCCAATGTTTTGGTTAAAGAAGAACCCCACAGAAGTCATGATAACAATGAGATATATGAAAAAGGGATAAACATCAAAGATTATCAAGATCACAGAGCCTCTGTAAACTATAGAAGCTCTGTCAATCTGATTACTTGGGCATCTCTGTAGTAATAACGGTTACTTTTACTGCGAGTAAAATTCATATGGCTAAAAACAACCTCCGACGTCCTGTCATATTCTGACAAGGCCTACGTGTCCCATTTTCATTGGGCGTACATGGAACGTTTTTATTTGGAAAGTTGAACCCGCCGCTCAAACTCGAGTGTGGATTCCAAACTTTAATCCATTGCCATATATTTTACTCTTTCGAATTCTACCGTTTTACCATCCTATAAAAACAAAGCTTACCCTCACATAAAACCTTTTACAAACTCTCATCTTCTTCTCCGGCGAAACCCTGCAAAACACTTGCAAATGGCTTCATCTTCTCGAGCTACATCCTCTGAACTCTCTCCGGCGAACTCAACGGAAAACTCCCCTGCTCATTCAGAACATTCTGAAAACCCCAGCCTTGCAAGAGATATTGAACAACAAGATTCCGGGGACTCCGCAGACTTTGCTCCGACGACTCACCTGCAAAACTTCATAGCTAAGGATCATTTCGAAGCTAATCTTCCCATCAAATCCAACAACTGCTATTTGGTCCCCTCACCCACTACTTTCGGCGAAGCCCATGCCATACTTCTGAACATCATGGAAAACCATGTCCTCTTCCCTCTAATATCAAGAACCCCTAACAAAATTCCAGTCCGTTATTTGAACCAATTTTGGCAAAGCTGCAGATTTGATAAAGACGATTCTCTTATCAAAGGGTACATTTCAAGACCTGATAAATCTGAGCATCTTGAAATCAAGTTCAACAGAACAATGTTCTCACTTGAATTCAACCTACCAACAAGGGGTCTTCTGGGTTTGAAAAGTTATGCAGAGCAACCAACAGACGAAGAGCTTTGTCGATTCGTGGAAATGCTTGGGTACAACACCCAACTACGGAAGAGAAATGACTTCCGCAGAGGCCGATTACCACCTCTGTGGAACACCTTGTTCTCTATTCTTAACAGATGCCTGACAGGAAAGATAGGGAGTATTGACCAGAGCTCACATCAAATCTTGAGCATCATGTATGGGGTTTACTATGATCTTCCACTAGATTATGCGACCATAATGATGCAAGAGATCATAAACACCATCGACAGAAAGAACAACTCGAAAAGGGTCAAAGAGAACGATCCCAACTTTCTACCACCTCTGCAATTCCAAAGAATATTGGGAGTACTGTTCGAACCTCTGCTGCTAATCCAAAATTGGCCAATGGAAGGGCCAACTCCCAAACAGTTCCCGATGAACAAAAATACCCCCACTGATCATGCTGATGGCTACTCACACTGCAGACCTCTGTCAAAGAAACTTCTGCGCTACGCATCGAACATATCCCTTAAGAAAGAGTATATACGCGATCATAGAACTCCAAAACCGAGTCCTATGACACCCCCGCGTTTAGGTGTCCCCCTAGGAACAATGATAGCAAAACCTCTTTCCAATAAAGCAGAAAAGGATCAAAAGTTAGCAAAACACATGGCTATTCAACTCAGCTTCATAGCCAAACGCGCAGAAATAATGGGAAAGAAATCTTCAGCAAAGATCTCTGCTTCTACTCCAAAAGCTAAGAAGAGAAAAACTGCAGAAGGCACATCAACTAGCACTGCAGAAGATAGACCTTCACCTCCCCATGCCACAGAGATTGGCTCCTCTGCTACTCCCCTTTTCACAAAACAGAAAAAGAAAAGATCCAAATCAACAGAGGAAGGGGCACCAAAACCAAAAAGGAGGAAAACCAAAAAGAAGCATGGTAAATCATTTAAAAAATTGGTTACCATTGCAGAAGAGGCAATCATAGAGGGTGAAACTGCAGAAGAAGAAGATGCAGAAATAGGAATGACAGAAGAAGGATATCAATCACCCTATCAATCTCCAGATAGATTTGCTCACCAGGGAGACCTGAATGATTTCCTACAGAACCCCGAAATTGCAAACACCCTTAATACAGCAGGGTGGACGGCACAACCTCTCGACCACCACTCTCCAGAAGAACATGATTTCTTCATTTCTGGTATTGACACTCATCTACAAGAAGATGACACAACACCCAGAAATCAACCAGCCGAAACCCCTGTGATTTTACAAAACCCTTTCATTCAAGGATTGGACGTCCACAGAAGAAGTCCAAACCAAGCTTCAGAAGATACAGAACAAACCGAAGCTGAGTGGAATACAACTGAAGTTACAGAGGCAACGGCTGTAGAAGAAACCACAGAAACAGGGATATAAATCTCAGAGGTAGATTCAGATGAAGAAGAGGCTATCTGGATACGAAAAGGTCTCTATCATCCTCATGTCATGAGATTATACGGATCTCATCACATGTATGACTCCTTGAGCACAGAGAAAGGAACTTCCACAGAACCAGAAGAAGAAACAAGAAAAGATGCCGAAGTTGAAGAAGGCACACATCAATCACCCCCTCCCAGTGCAACCCACATTTCTGACACCGCAGGTCTAGCTGCAGAAGGTGTCATTGAAAAAGAGCAGCACAGCTCGAACCTCACCCAAACCATCCAGCCAGAGGTTATTCTTTCAACCTCTGTGCCCACAAAAGCCGGGGAAACCATTCCTAGGGAGTCTCCTCAAAGAGACTCACCTATAGTTCGTGATCAATTGCCCCAGATCACAGAAGAACGCCCAACAGAGGAATTTGTTTCCTCTGCCACGCACTTATTAAGACCCACACTTCTTTCAGAGAGAAGTAGAGAGCACAAAGACAAAGAGACTCTAGACAAGTCTCCTAGTCAACAGAAGGATATTCCAATACCCACCTCTGGAGTGGATTTGGACAATGTTCTTCTCAGAACTTCTGTAGGGATTGAAACTCATGTTTCTTCTCAAGGATCAGAAGGAAATCCTTCCACCCCCATCGTACAAACAAGGGTGAACGAAGGTATCCCAGGAACAGGGATTCACTCTGGAGACGAATGTGTTCCTCCAGAGGTTACCACAGAAACACAAGTCACAAGGGATGAGTTCCAAACCCTTGAGACCTCTGTGAACCAAACCTTGAAAGAGTTGCAAAGCTCTTTCAAATCTTTTGCAGAGACAACATCACTGGCACTGCTAAACCTGAACACCAAAATGGACAACCTGTCCACAGAGGTGAAAACTGCCATCTCACAGATGAAGTCTGCTGCTACCGCATCCACCACTTCTGCCGCAACAACTACTCCTTCTTCGATTGAGAACTCCATCAACAAGTTCCTTGATCAATTGAACAAACAGACTTCAGTGTCAACGGGCATCACTCCTGCAGATCTACAGAAGGCCCTACAAAAAGTTCAAGAAGAAGCCATGCGAAATACCATGCTGATGCAACCCAAAGACTACATGACAAGAGCTACAGAAGGCCCTACAAAAAGTTCAAGAAGAAGCCATGCGAAATACCATGCTGATGCAACCCAAAGACTACATGACAAGAGCACAGCTGACAGAGCTTGGGCAGAACATGATTAATCAAGTGACAGAAGTCATCCTTTCCTTCACCACTGCCAATGCTAACTTCGTCAAAGATTTCAGAGAAAGTGTAGGAAGGATGAGATTCAAAACAGAGGTAGAGCTAGCAACTCTTCTTGGCCTCTGTGATGATGTCTGCGCGAAACTGATCGCTGCTGGAGCCACAATGCCAAAGAAACCCGATGCTTCCTGCAGAGCAGAAGGTACATCAGACAAGGGTCAGGATGACTCTGATGATAATGACCATCCTGGTCCATCAGATCATCCTGAGGGGGAGAAAACTACAGAGAAAACTGCAAGGAGAGGACTTACAGGTCCACCAATAGCCGCAGAACCTCTGAGTCAAGCACCTCCAGAACAGACCCGACAACAACAAACTCAACAAACCACAAAGAATACACCCATCTCTGTGGATTCAACCTCTGAAGAACCCAACACTACAGAAGCAGATAAACAAACCTCAGAGGCAACAACCGCCCCTGAGGTAATCATTTTGGAAGAAACAGATGAACCAACCACAGAGAAAACACCCACCTCTGTGGAAACACCCCAAACCATACCCAGAAGAAAGTCGATTGCCACCAAACCAAAAAGAGCAACGACCTCTGCTTCTGACATTCTGAAAAGGATGCACACAACAATGAGTGATCGTATGATGAAGAGAGAAGAAGAAAGGCATAGGTTCACTTTAGCCTTCAGAATGGCAAGAAGATTTAATGACAACACTTCATCAACAGAAACTGAGCTCACAGAAGAAGTCACCAAACAACCTCCAACAGAGGTTACAGAGCAAGTCAAGCCAACAGAACCATCGCCACAAAAGTCCTCTAAGTCACAATCGTCAAAATCCACATAGGCAACCTCCATCAAACCTACAGAAATGCAAACCTCAAAACCCACAGAAGCAACAGGTTCTGCCACGACAACAAAAGATAAAGGCAAAGGGATACTGACAGAAGAGCCTAAGAAGAAGAAAACATTGTCAAAGCCAACAGAGAAACTGATGAAGAGTGCGTTTGACGCCTTTCAAACCCCAAAACCCGAAGAAGTTGACTGGGCACATGAATTGAAGCCTCTGTCAGAAACTCCTTTAACTGGTAGAGCTGCAGAAGTTGTTCAACAGATGGAGAGTCTCAGAAGACAAATTCCACGACCTGGTCCAACACATGAAGAAATGGAAGAAGTGGTATACAAATACCTCTACAAACAATCCTTTCAGACAAACTATCCAATAGATCATGTGACAGATCCATGGATCAGAGAAGAATTTGAGAACATCTTCACAAGAACAAGGCCAAGAGCCAAAGCAGATGTCTTCTCAATTCACAAAATCAAAAAGGTGATCTTCTGCAGATTCTCCTTCACAAGAACCTATCCAAGGGTCAGGTACAATCTTTACAGAGTCAGAAGAGAGAACAATTCAGAATCTACCTTCGCTGATGCTGACTTAAGAAACATCAATCCATACGATCTACCTGACCTTCTGCAATGGACAACGGACAACTACAACACAGAGGCAAACACCAGAGCCTATCAAGTATTGAGAAAAGCAATGAGGGAAAAGCTTCTGCTATACAGCATGATAGATTTTCAGCTGGGAAAAGATCTTGGTCTCAAACATCTAGATCTACGACCACTAGAAGATCGCTGCCCACCAGACGCTGTGCCCAACTCAATCATCAGAGAACCAAGATTTGGGTTAGTATTTCAAAACCCACAACACCAGGTTAAACTTTTTGTACTCATGGATTGTCAGAAGTACGCAACCAGTACTCTGAGCAAATTCAGAGCAAGCCTTGTAAAATACAGAGGTACAGAGAAAATGGATAGAGATGATGCAGATACTTTCATCAGAGAAATAGACTCAACAATCCGCCTAAGAGAACTCTGCATCAGATTCTACAAAGAGATCAGAAAAGTCGGCAGAGACAACAGAAGCTACAACGATTTCAAAGATGCCAAAATCTGATTCTCAGACCTCCAATCTCTGCAAACAAAGTTTTATCTTTCATTGTACTCAAATGTAAAATGCCTCTGGCATATTTCTAAATGAAAGAAATTTCGAGGTATTGTTTAACCTCTGTCTTATCTAACTTAGCCTAACTAAACAAAGTCAAATTTTTATTTTTCACTACTTTGGGGGAGATTGTTAGCTTCAATCTTCCTAATCATAGAAATACTTAGAAGTAGTGAAAAATAGGCTAAGTATAGAAAAGCCTCTCACAGAGGCTCTGCCACTTCTTCCAGAAGATCAAGTCCAGAAAGCCACAGAAGCTACAGAGGTAATCACAGAACCTCTGTAGTGCGCAAGAAGAAGATCAACTCGGAAACAAGTGGACTGCTCCACAGAAGGTCAGACCATAGAACCTCTGTAATGCCTTACAGAGCCTCTGTGGTCTGCTATGAAGACTTGGAAGATATTACTGGATACGTTCATCAACTTGCATGGAAAAGTACTGTCAAAACACGTGTCAAGCTCTGAGTGGACTCAATAGGGCATGGTACAAAATAGACGTCTGCGCCATTTAATGCATTTACCAAAAGTACATCTGCTCCATTAAATGCGCATAGCTCAAACAACTGCTCACACCATCCAGTTCACTATTCATGCCGTAAAAGGAATAGTGACCTACTTCATAGTCTTCTAAGAGTAGTATAAAAGGAAGTCTCATGTTGAGATCTTCCTAAGAACGAATACACAAGGAATCACTAATACTCTCAAACGTTATTGTCAAATATCTGAGTGTTATATTCTCACACACACCAACAGTTCTTAATCTGTTCTTCGTGTTCTTATTATAACAGTAACTGTTCAAGAAATCCTTTTTATTCCTTACTGTTTTCTTTATATATGTGCGTTCTAATATCTATCAAACATATCTGTTAGTTTAATACGCTTCCGCATCAAACTCTAAACTCAAGTAATAGACTGTTAATCTTGATTAAGTATATCTGGGTTCCAACAAAGACAATTCAGAAACCACCTTCGCTGATGCTGACCTAAGAAATATCAATCTTTATGATCTACCTGACCTTCTGCAATGGACAAAGGACAACTGCAACACAGAGGCAAATACCAGAGCCTATCAAGTGTTAAGAAAAGCAATGAGGGAAAAGCTTCTGATCTTCATTATGATAGATTTTCAACTGGGAAAGGATCTTGGTCTCAAACATCTAAATTTACGACCACCAGAAGATCGCTGCCCACCCGACGCCGTGCCCAACTCTATCATTACAGAACCAAGATTCGGGTTAGTATTTCAAAACCCACAAGGCGAAGTCAAACTGTTTGTATGCATGGACTGTCAGAAGTACGCAACTAGTACTCTGAACAAGTTCAGAGCAAGCCTTGTAAAATACAGAGGTACAGAGAAAATGGATAAAGATGCTGCAGATACTTTCATCAGAGAGATTAATGCCACAATCCGCCTAAGAGAACTCTGCATCAGTTTCTACAAAGAGATCAGAAGAATCGGAAGAGACAACAGAAGCTACAACGATTTCAAAGATGCCAAAATCTGATTCTCAAACCCCAAATCTCTGCAAACCATGTCAAAAGTTTATCTTTCATTGTACTCAAATGTAAATTGCCTCTGGCATATTTTTGAATGAAAGAACTTTCGAGGTATTGTTTAACCTCTATCTTATCTAACTTAGCCTAATTAAACTCAAGTTCAATTTTTTATTTTTCACTACTTAGGGGGAGATTGTTATCTTCAATCTTCCTAATCATAGAAGTATTTAGAAGTAGTGAAAAATAGGCTAAGTGAAGAAAGCCTCTTACAGAGGCTCTGCCGAACTTACCGAGAGATCAAGGTCGAGAAGCTACAGAAGCTAAAGAGGCATCCTACAGAAGCTCTGTAATACGCGCAAAGAAGACCAAAGACTCGGAATCCGGTGAAGACTGCTCTTCTAAGGACCAAACCGCAGAACCTCTGTGACACTTCACAGAGCCTCTGCGGTCTTCAACAAAGACTTAAAAGATATTTATAATATCTTGCTACTGTTCCTGGACCTGTTCCTCAATTTGCATGGCAACGTACCCTGTCCAACTTCGACGTGTCAAAATCTGAGTGGACTCAATAGGGCTTAGTACATAATAGACGTCTGCTGCATTAAATGCAATTCAGCACATCAAACTGTTCATGCCATCCGTCCAACTATTCATACCATCCATTATGAATAGTAGCTTATGCTTTATGGTCCCCTTAGAGTAGTATATAAGGAAGACTCATGTTGAGTTCTTCCTTACACACACAAAAATAAGAATATCGATCGAACAATCGAATCAAGAAATCAAGAGAGAAAAACATCACAAGAACACATAGCTTAAACACCTTGAGAGTCATATCTGTTTTAAAGCTTTGCTTACTCACTGTTCTTGAAACTGTTCTTAATATATATATATTCAGTAAACTTTGAGATATAATTTCTTGTTCACTGTTTATTTATATTGTGTTCTAAATCTATCAAACATATCTGTTAGTTCTTCAAATACGCTTCCGCATCAAACTCAAACTTGAACTAATAGATCTGATAATCTTGTATGAGCAAACCGGGAACCAACACTTGATATCTTTCACAAAGACATGTGTCATACATTATATCTGGCCTACTAGCAGTTAAGTATAGAAGAGACCCGATCATGCCTCTGTAGAGCTTGCACTCGACAGACTTTCCTTCTAGATCTGAGTGTAACTTAGATCCAGTGGCCATGGGGGTCTTCATGATAGAGGCATCAAAGAGTTTGAACATAGAAAGTATGTCAGAGACATATTTTGATTGATTTATAAAAATTCCCTCTGATGACTGTTTGACTTGGAGTCCTAGGAAAAAGTTTTATTCTCCCATTATACTCATCTCAAACTCACTCTGCATGAGTTTTTCAAAATCAGTGCAATATTCTGCATTAGTAGATCCAAAAATAATGTCGTCCACTTATATTTGTACAAGCAGAATCTCTCCACCTTTCCTCTTATAGAACAAAGTTGTACCGGTGGTACCTCTTTCGAATTCATTATCAAGGAGAAAGGTTGAAAGTCGCTCATACCATGCTCTTGGGGCCTGTTTGAGTCCATACGGAGCCTTGTCAAGATAGTAGACATGGTTTGGATATTTGGCACTTTTGAACCCCGGTGGTTGTTGGACATATACTTCTTCTTGAATCTTTCTGTTTAGAAAGGCAGATTTGACGTCCATTTGAAATACCTTGAAACCTCTGTGGGTTGCGAAGGCTAAGAAGATTCTTATTGCTTCGAGCCGTGCGACAGGGGCAAAGGTCTCATCGTAGTCTATCCCTTATGCCTGACAGTATCCCTTAGCCACCAGTCTTGCCTTGTTTCTGATGACCACTCCATCCTCATCCTTCTTATTTCTGAAGACCCATTTGGTCCGTATAGTTGTTTTTCCTCTTGGCAGGGGAACTAAGGTCCACACTTTGTTTCTCTCAAATTGGAGAAGCTCTTCTTGCATTGCTTCTACCCATGGATCTTCTAGGGCTTCAGAAACTCTTTTAGGTTCGATCACACTGATAAAGTTTGTAAAGAAACAAAAATTTACAGTGGCTGATCTTGTCTTGACATTGTCAGAAGGATCGCCAATTATTTGGCTCTGAGGATGACTTTTTGTCCATTTGGATATCCTTGGGAGATGGTCATTTGCATCATCGAGTTGAACTTCTGTTGTTGCACATGATGGTTCTGGTGCAACTTCTGTAGTAGATGGTACTTCTGTGCTTGTACATGGAGTTTCAGCTTGAGTGGTATTTCAATAAGGGTTGGTACTGAATCCTCTGAGGATGTTGAGACAGAATCCTCATTCTCCTCTGGTATTAATTCCTCTGTTGTTACTGAAGTCGTTATTTCCAGTGCCTCTGTTGTGGTTTTCTTGTTCACATTATCCTCTACTTGCTCCCCCTCGACATTTGTACCTGCACAGTGAATGGAAGAGGGTGAAGAATTTGAGGGACCAGTTAGAGATATACCTGAATTTGTCTGGTCGGCAGAGGACGTTTCTCCAGAGGCTCTGGGAGCTCGAGCAGAGGGATCAATATTATCATTGAACATTTCTTCAAACAGCAGATTAAGCTCTGTTTCTCTTGATTTGTAAATGCCAGAGGTTTCTTTGTTCAGTCCGAGTTCTGAACTGATTTGTTCAGAAGTCTTTTGAAAAAAGTCGTCAAAAGATTGAACGGGTCCGCAGAATGTAGACTCTGTAGGCCTTAGAAGTGGCAGAGTATCCAATGAGTTTGCCTTCATCTACCTTGACATCAAACTTCCCTCGAGTTTCTTTGTCGTTAAGGACAAAGCATTTACATCCAAAAACATGAAAGAACTTGATATTGGATTTCCTCTGGTTGATCTAATGGTATGGTGTCTTGATGTGTCTTTTCACCACTGTTCATCGATTATGGGTATAGCATGCAGTTGAAACAGCTTCTGCCCAGAAAGATATGGGCAATCCAGATGCTGTGAGCATTGTTCTTGCAGCCTCCACAAGCGTGCAATTTTTGTGCTCGACCACGCCATTTTGTTGTGGGGTGCGTGCAGTAGAGAAGCTTTGTGAGATGCCTTCTTGTGTAAGGTAAGCTTCAATGACAAAGTTTTTGAATTCTGGTCCATTGTCGCTTCTTAGCTTATGTATCCTGCACTCATAAATAACCTGTATTCTTTTCATTAGGTTAATCAAGATGTTTGGAACATCTGACTTCTTTCGGACAAATTCCACCCATGTATATCTTGAATATTCATCGACCAATACTAGTATATATTTCTTGCCACCTAGGCTCTGTGTAGCAATGGGACCGCAGAGGTTGACATGAAGCATGTACAGAGGCCTAGTGCAAGACACATCAGACTTGCCTTTATGGGAAGCACTTTTGAGTTTTCCCATTTCACAGGCAGAACACGAATGATCTTTGTTAAATTTAACATTTGGTAAACCTTTCACCAGATCAAGCTTAACAAGTTTATCGAGAGTATGGAAGTTTAGATGGCAGAACTTGTTGTGCCATAACCATGCTTCTTCATTTTTGCATGCAACAAGACAGAGCTTGTCATCTTTGTTATTGGCTTTGAAGTTCATAAGGTACAGGTCACCTCTTCTTTCGGCTCGCAGAAGCTCTACTTCTGTGTCTTCCCCTAGCAGAGAGCAATAGGTTATTTTGAACTTAACATCAAAACATGTTTCGTAAAGTTGGCTTACACTCAAAAGATGGTGCTTGAGGCCATCCATATATGCAACTTTGCATACAGTTATATCTTCTTTCTTTATGACTCCATAGCCTCTGATGTACCCCTTCTTGTTATCTCCAAAGGTTACTGATCCTCCTCCAAGTTTATCTTTATATGAGGATAGTAAACCTCTGTCGCCAGTCATGTGCCTCGAGCGCCCGGAGTCTAGGTACCAAATCGGCACATACAGTGAGGGGTACCCATTTCCAAATGGGTCCAGTTTTGTTAGGGGGCTTTAAGGTTGCATTAGCATCCTTAGGATTGGTTTTAACTTCTTTCGAAGAACCATTTTGTTTCTTCTTACCCTTGAATTTTGCATTCTTTTCATTGGGTTTAGAGAGGAAACAGTGAGGACCGGAGATGTGTTGATTTAGTTGATACATAAGTTCAAAGCAATGATAGTAATCGATATGTGAAGAAATTTGCTTAAACTTTTCATTAAAAACGCTGAACATGGGCACAAAGGCTTTATGTTTACAATCTTTCCTAGCATTAGACTTTCTATTACAAAAAGACCTACCTAGGCTAGATTGAGTTTTTGGAAAATCTTTCTTCGAAGTAGCCTTCTGTTGTGCCCATCTACTGCGGTGAACCTCTGCCGATTTCACTGTCACAGAAGAAAAAGACTTGTTATTTTCAATCCATTTACCTTTTTGTTGCCAAGTTAGTTTTTCTTGAATTGTCCTTAAGGGTTTTGAGACTTTTGGATTTTGAGAGGACTTTTATTTTTGTTCTTTGATCTTCTCAAGTTCAAGAGAAGTTTTTGCTTGTATACACATATCCAGAAAGTCTGGACAGATAGGAACACTTGTGATTTTCTCCTTTGGGGGAATGGTTCTGTTAAGAATGCCCGAGGGAAGTTTAAATCCCTCTGATTCACAAGGAACTATCTCTTACTCATCAAAGTCAGTCTCATATTCGTCAGAGGATGAGTCATCCTCGTATACAGAGGATGGACCACAAGTGTCTCTATCGTCAGAGGCTGGACTTTCTCTGCATGTGTCATACTCACTTTCCTCCTTGCTTTTGGAAATATCTTCTAAAATTTTGGAAGTGTTCACCGAGATTTCATCATAGAGATCTTGTTTGACAGAGGGTGTATCAAGGTTTTCGTAAAAGTTGTTTTTAGCAATTTCCATCAACTCGTTTTCAGAAATATGTTGCAATTTTTCTTTTGCAGAAGCAGGCATAAACTCAGGTGCCTCTGCCGATAGCTCCTTTTCAGAGTCTATAGTGCATACAAAGGCAACCTGGGTCTGAGTCTTTGGGTCACCAAACTTGAAGATTCCTATCTGATCCTGAGTTTTCAGATATTTCTTTGGTTTGGAGTCTCTTTTGACAAAGTCTGAGGGTGATAAATCTGTGTTTTGATACCACACATTAATCATCTTCAGAGGTTTCCTCTTGTGAGGTTCCCCAGAGGTTTTCTTCCTTTTGCTTACAGAGAGTAGATTTGGGAAGCCTGGTTTTCGTGTATCTCCAACACAAAATAGAGATGACAGGGACTTGTCTCGTTTGGTTCCAGTATAGGGATCCACATCACAGAAGCCAATTCCCCTTCGTCCTATTTGTGTATTTATCTTTTCATACACCTTCTGTGCGTCTTGATACCTTTTGATTAAAAGGTCTCTGTCGAGTTGATCTTGGTGAAGAACTTCTCTTTCTCTTTGAAAAACGTTTTTAAGAGCAAGTATATTAAGTCTGTCGCTCTAATTATTCATAAGTTCTTTTGTTTTGGCTTTTAAGGAAGAGTCAAGATCTGAAATTTTCTCTTTTAAAGGTTTTAGCTCTTTATGCCAATTAGTTTCGAGATCTTCCTTTTCTAAAGATATTTTTGCCTTTTCCTGAGTGAGAAGTCTGGCTTCTCTCTCATATAAGGCAAGCTTTTTCTATGTATCGGCACAAGTCTTTTCAAGTTCAAGGTAATCTTTTGTTAGTTTAAGCATATTAGCTTCAGTTTCATTGGAAGATGAGTTAGAAGTGGATACCTCACTATCAGAGTCTGAAGTGCTGACTTCTGCCATCACACAGAACATGGCATTCTTTTTCTTTTCTTCATCATAGGATTCATCTGACACCCAGTTCTCTTGATCAACCATGAGTGACTTTTGAGCGTAGTACTCTGCCTTCTTTTTGTAATAGGCATAGTCTCTCTGTGGCCTGTTGGGCTTGCTCCTGCAGTCAGCTGCATAGTGGCCAGGCTTGCCACAGTTGAAACATCCGGAGTTCTGAGGTGCATTGCCAGCTCTGTCACCCTGTCTCTGTTGGTGATCACAACCTCCCTTATGTTCGTAAGCTCTGTCATTTGACCTCTGTTGGTCATTGGAATCTTCTCTTCCCTGGTTCCTCTGCTCATACCCGTGGTTCAGATACTTGCCAACATGATCATCTCTCCCATCTCTCTCATACCCAGTCTTCTTCCTGTAACCTCTGTTCCCAAACTCTCTTGCCAGCAAAGCTAAAGATTTAGCTATCGAGGCCATCGTTGCCTCTTCATCACTATCCACCATCAGAACCTTCTTCTTCTTCTCCCTCTTCTCTTCCAGAGCCTTCTCCTTCTTGGGCTTTTCTTTCACCTCTGTAGCCTTGCCTACCAGTGCCAGAGGTCCCCCAATCTGGGCTTTCGTCTGAGCTATCTGGGTTTCTTGTGCGGCCAACGTGCTATAGAGGTCTGACAGAGTCCAAGTGTCCAGATCCTGATTTGTTTGTAGGGACATGGACAGCTGGAGCCATTCGTCGTTTCGGCTCTTGAGGAACATGACGTTATTTTCCTCAGAGGTTCTGTGGATTCCGAACTTCTTGCACTTGTTTATCAAGGAGTTGAACCTGTCATAAGTGTTCTGCAGAGTGTCTGACGGTAGAGATTTGAATGCGTATGTGAAATCCCAGATCTCTAGCAATAAGATATGAATGTAGTGAGAGAGAATCTAGAGAGCAAATATGTCATCCATGTATTGATCTCAAAGGATTACAAAAGGTTTCTAAAAGATTACTAAAGCTTTTTTTTAACAAATGAACTAGACAAGCCTATTTATACCCTTGACATACAAGGTATAAAGGCATTCACAATACTGTATAGACTCATACAGTACATTGACTTTACAGTAAATCTTGAATACAATAATGCTCTAACAATCTCCCCCTTTGGATTCAAGATTTAAAAAATTTGACAGCAGTCTTCAGCTCTTTGTAAAGTCAATCTTCTTCAACAGACACTTTATCAAACTATCTTCAAGCCTTGTACATGAAAACAGATCTTTACAGCTTTATCAGTCTTTAACAAACAGTAACTTCTCGTATCCTTCTTGATGCAAGAACCTTAGTTCTCATATTAACTTTAAGAATCCGAAATCATCAATTCGGATGTAGGCAGATCCGAAACCATCAATTCGGATGCTAGAGGATGCGAAATCAGCTCAATTCGGATCAAGTAGGATTCGAATTCAAGTAAGTTGGAACAAGAAGGGTCCGAAATCAGGGCAATTCGAATCATGAAGGCAATTCGAATCATGAAGGGTGCGAAATCTGGACAATTCGAATTATGAAGGGTTCGAAATCAGGGCAATTCGAATCATGAAGGATGCGAAACCATCTATATTTTTGAACTTTTAGGTGTAAGCGCATTCCGAGAACGACTCAGAACTAAGATAACCAAATTCAGCAATATTTAGACTTCACATGATCCTTCTCCCCTGATCTTCAGTCTTTGTTCACGAATCATTGACTTGAAAGCTCTTAGACATGAGATATCTTTGACATGAAATTGAATTAAACATTTCTCCCCCTTTTTCGATGAAAGTGAGCATCATTATCATCGAAAACCTTCTTCAATTTCAGTCGCGTCACTGAGTATTACTAACAATCTCCTCCTTAGTGGATAACCTTGCTCCCCCTCAAAATAAGAATTCTGGAGCAATTTGTTTTCTCCCCCT
Organism: Saussurea involucrata; assembly: GCA_033807775.1. NCBI lineage: Eukaryota > Viridiplantae > Streptophyta > Magnoliopsida > Asterales > Asteraceae > Saussurea > Saussurea involucrata. The sequence continues at coordinate 98,041,291 of CM066319.1, forward strand.
GAAAGTATGCATATATTTCAATAACGCACAATATACAAATTTTAAATAATTTACACAAGGAAAATAAAATTCATTGAACTTCATTTTATAACTACTAACATTTGATCATTTGAATGCTTTACAAAAAAAAATTCAACTTAATGAAATTTAACAGATTTTTCAATCAAATGAAATCAAATGCATGTGTTTGGATTCAAGAACAAGTCATCATTGTATATCAAGTTAAAAAATGTTCAGTTTCAACCCCTTTATTAAATCTATTTGGTGTGCTAGCATGGGAAATATGATTAGCTTCAAGCATATGCAATTCTAAAACATATAAGAATACTTTGCTCTACTCACACTATTTGTCCAAAATCAGAATTTCATAAATTTACGGATTTATCGCGACTTTGTATTTTCCCCAAGTTTCAAGAGATGTGTGCTCATTGGCATCTTTTCTTTTGTGCTCATTGGCATCTTTTGATTTGTGCACATTGGCATCTTTTGATTTTGTGCTCATTGGCATCTTTTGATCAAAAAGTTTAGTAAGAATAAGATACACCGTTAAACATGACTTTCTATCTGGTTCTATAGCAGGATTTGGGTCAGCAGATCCCAGACCAATTGGCCTTAGGTGCTAGGTGTCAAGCACCCCTTAGAACTTAATTTCCCAAACCAGAAAGGCCACATCGATATATCTTAAACCCATTTGTACCAGTAGAACATGGCTTTCTATCTGGTTCTATTGCAGGATTTGGGTAAGCCGATCCCAGACCAGTTGATCTTAGGGACTAAGTGTCGAGCACCCCTTAGGACTTACTCTCCCAAACCAGAAAGGCCACAGGCACAAACTTTCAAACTAAATGATAGTGTATCAATTTTATCTCATTCACTTGGTTCTGAAACATAGTGCTTCTTCCATATTTTCATTTCCATTCATCATTCTGACATATAGGCTTTTTGAGCATTATATTCTATATATATTCAGATTCACATAGCTTTGAGCATTCAGCATAATTTCATTCATGTTTTGCTGACCTTTCGAATTATTTCAGAGGTGTGAATTGAAGAAAGTCGAACTCTGATAATACAAAGTTTCTTGTAAAATCATCTTTTAGCACACATTTAATTCATTGAATGTAAATTGAAAATTTCATCTCATTGAATTAAATTTGTAAAGATTCAAGTTTTCAAAGTAGTAGAAACAAAATATAATTCAATGTTACCTTTCACCACTTGTTCCTTGAACTAAAAAGATATAACAGTTAAGGATATCACCTGAGAAGTGTGAGTTCTAAACTGATTCGTTTAGAAGTCTTAGTCTTTGAAGTACGGGTCCTGAATTGAATTATTCAGAAGCCATTGTCGTTGAAGCACGGGTTTTGAACTGATATGTTCAAAAGCCAAAAATATTTATCTCCCCCTTAATAGTACAAATATTCTTCAAAAAATTACGCCGCTTTTCTTCTGTTTTCAGTCATGTGTGTGGTATATATGTAACATTCAGCACAACACATGATATACCTACAAAACAGTTTAAGCAGATTTTGGTACCCAATGGCACTTGGGTCCTAGTGGGTTAGGTGTAGATTTCTTACAAGGAATACTGTAAGAACCATACCAATAAGAAGTATAATCTTTATGCACAAAGTCATTTGATCCACAGTAAGAACAACAGATTTTCTTATGTGCCAACCTAATCAGATGATTTACAGAATGAATAGGATTAAGTTTAGCAGAAGATTTACCTTTTGGCGCATTGTTCTTCTTGGCATTTGATGTGAATACAGATGATTTTGGCACATCTTTCTTTGGAATTGTTGTGCCTTTGATTCTCCATTCCATCTTCACCCTCTTGAAGACTGGAACTTCTTCAGATTTGGAAGTATTAATTTTAGGCACTTTTGTTTTGTTATCTGATTTATCATACAGAGGATTATAGAAGAGATTTGTTGAACGAATCCGACCTTTTGAGAAATCTGTTGATCTATTAAATTGTTTAGAAGAAATGTTTTTAAAACTTGAACTTGAAGCAGTTTTAAAAGAGCATTCAGAATCATTTGAATCAACAAATGGAGTCTGAAAGATAGAATTATGACTAGCCTGCTTTGAGACATCAAATTTAAAAATGACGTCTTCAAGTTCTTTGACTTTGTTTATTAAAACATTTTTCTCTTTAGAAATTAGATCAAATTTCTTTTGGAGATCAGATTTGATCAACTGATCCTTCATAATATCAGCTGATAAACCAGATAATCTTTTGGTAAGATTAAGAATCACATCTTCAAAATATACACGTTCCGATTCAAAATCTTTTTCCAAAAACCTTCTTTTATCAGTAATCTCTTTGAAAATTTCCATATTTTTCTTTTTAAGGGTTTTACTTTCCTTTTCAAAGAGATTTTGCTTTTCCGTGAAATCTTTTCTTTCCTTTTCCAAAAGATTTTCTAATTCAGAAATTTTCATGGAAAGTTCAGAACTTTTAATCTCAAAAAAATTTCGTTCAGTTTCAAATTTAGCTCTTTCTTTTTCGAGCTTGTCTTTTTCTAAAAATAAAACTTTCTCAAAGTCTGAAACTTGTTTTGAAAGTTTTATACATTTCAGCTCAGTCTCTTTCTTTTCTTCAAAAACTTTCTTTTTTCTTCAAAAGAAAAATTAGACAGTTTTCTCTTTAGATCGGCATTTTCACTGTCCAAAATTTTTCCTATATCTTGAACTTCTTTTAATTGAGCATGTAACTTTAAGTTCCACTTCACTCTCTTTTCTTCTCTACTCTTCAAATCGGCATTTTCTTTTTGAAGAGTTGTTACTTTCTCTTGAAGATTCTCGATTTGATCGTGCAGACTTGAGTTGTCTTTCTTTGCTTCAAGATCTGCAATATAAACTTCAAGATCAGTTATTCTTTTAGTAAGTTTAGCATTTGAAGAAGTAATGTCTAAAATTTGCCTTTTCAGATCAACATTTTCTTCTTCCAATGCTTTATTTAAAATAGGAGTTGAAGAATTTGAACCATTGTCTTTAGAAGGAGTTTTTGATTTTAAAGATGTTTCTGTTAAAATGACTTGTTGCAAAATTCCATTATTTGTCCTAACAGAAACTTGTGGTTTAGGAGTTATTTCTGGTATAATAAATTGTTGCAAAATTGTTTGTTGCAAACTTTCATTTGATGATTTAACCAGAACTTTTGCAATTGGAGGAATCTCCTTTTTCAGAGTTTGCTTCAAATCTTCACCACTGCTTTTAACAATAACTTGTTGTAAAACCATTTTGAATATTGCTAGAAATTGATCGTTCAGAAGATCAAGCAGACAGTGTATGAAAATACACAAAAAAATTATATATAAAAATTTTTCTTGAAAAGCTCTTACAGTGTATGAAATACACTATAGGAAAAATTTCGGGATAAATTTTTTTAATCAATGAATTCGAATGTATAAGGGTTCGAATTCAATGAATTCGGATGTATAAGGATTCGAATTCAATGAATAAGGGTTCGAATTCAATGAATTCGGATGAAGAAGGATTCGAATTCAATGAATTGGGATGAATAAGGGTTCGAATTCAATGAATTCGGATGAAGAAGGATTCGAATTCACTGAATTCGGATGTAACTGGGTTCGAATTCAATCAATTCGAACTTAACTTGGTTCGAATTCACCCAATTCGGACTTAACTTGGTTCGAATTCACTCAATTCGAATGTACTTAGGTTCGAATTCAACCAATTCGAATCCATAAGGGTTCGAATTCATCCAATTCGAATCCATAAGGGTTCGAATTCATCCAATTCGAATCCACAAGGGTTCGAATTCTCTACAATTCGAATCTAATAGGATTCGAATTCTATGAATTTGAATTCTTCTTGAGTCGAATTCTACACTTATGATGCCAAGAACAATCCGAATTCTCTATGAATGTTCCGAATTCTCTTTGAATGATCCGAATTCACCAAGAATGATCTGAATTCACCACTTCGAACTTCAGAATCACTTAATTTGCCATATCTCTTTCAATTCTTGATCAATTTTGATGAATCTTATATCAAAATGCTCGTAATTCAAATCCGCACACTTTTCATGTTAATCACGATTCACAATTCGGACAATTTAACCAGATTAAGATCCAAACAGTGATTTTGAACTTTTTTTGAAAAAACTTCAAAAATTGATCAGATCTGTCGATTCTGTGCAGTTTTGATGTTGATCCAAGAATTAAAGATGATCAGTAATCAATTCCGAGTTCAGTGATGCAAGAAATTGATTCAAAAGATCAAAATTTAAAAAAATCAGATGAATAGTGATGAACACCCAATCCGAATTCTTCAGCTTTAGTGTAAAAATTCTTCAATTTGGTCTTCGATCTGCTTGAATCTTCTGTTTAGCTCTGATACCAATGTGAAATCCCAAATCTCTAGCAATAAGATATGAATGTAGTGAGAGAGAATCTAGAGAGCAAATATGTCATCCATGTATTGAGCTCAAAGGATTACAAAAGGTTTCTAAAAGATTACAAAAGCTTTTTTTAACAAATGAACTAGACAAGCCTATTTATACCCTTGACATACAAGGTATAAAGGCATTCACAATTCTGTATAGACTCATACATTACATTGACTTTACAGTAAATCTTGAATACAATAATGCTCTAACAGCGTAGTACTCATTGATACATGGAGCCCTTATGTTCTTCTGAGTCTTAGCTCCACCTTCTAACTGTTTTCCAGTTCCTTCCACAGATCATGGGCAGTTTCACATGCGTCCAAGGATTGAAAAAGGTCGTTGGGAATAGCCATTATTAGAAGTCGCTTGGATTTTTGTGTAAGTTCATATTTCTCCCAGTCTTGTGGTGACCATTTTTCAATTTCTTTTGGTTTATCGTACTCAGGAACCTCTGGAGTAGTTCCCGTGGCAGGCACTCTTGGCACATTGACCATTGGGAACATAAGGAGAATTGTGGATATAGGTGATGAGTTCTTTGTCAACTCCCTCAAATAAGTGGATAATACGGATTTTCCACTGAGAATACTCATCTCTGAGCAGAGTTGGAGGCTTGGTTAACGAGCCAGCAGTAAAGAAATTAGCTGCGTTCGCCATTTTTAAGCAGTTTCAAAAGAAACAAAAAACATATTATGAAGAGAAAATCTACAGATGATGAGGCTTACTTGTAGTATGAGTTTAGATCTTCAGATATGGGAACAGTGCACTGAATGGAATGATTTAACCAAAGAAACAATGCCTATTAGTTTGCTAGAATCGAACAGGTCAAAAATAACAGAAAAACAGGGGCTGTTTTATAACAGATGATTAAGGGTCAAAATCAATCCATAAATCTACCAAAATAAGTCGAGATCATTGCAGAGTGGATCCTTTGATATTGAAAATCAAAGCGGGCTCTGATACCAATTGTTGATCCCATAATAAGACTCAACAATGATATTAACCACAATAGTTCAAAATGTGTTATGTGCGGAAGCATTTGTGACAGAACTAAAGAGTTATATAAACCTGGAAGATAACACACAGAATCGAATAAGTGAAACAGTAAGAAGGCAAGAGTTGAGCTCAATGATTCATCTTCAATTGATTCTTCATAAGTTACACCAAGAACACCGTTAAGTGTGTGATACAGGAATAATCTTTCTAAACTGGTGTGTGTGTGTTGTGCAAGAGTTACCTTAAAAGGTTTGGAAGACCCTTCTATTTACAGTAGTCGACAGGGGACAAATAGTAGACAAGAAGTACAAGGGTACAATAGACAAGGTCGTGGAACTGATTCTGGTACACGTTGATGTAGTGTGCCGCCTTCTGCAAAAGCTGCGACCCTTCAGAAGATGACACGTGGAAAGTAGCAGTGCAAGTCTTGTACTATTGATCTTCAGGATCTTCGTACAGCAGAGTCACGTGAGAGGCACACTTTTCCTTGTCTTGGTCTTCAAGTATCTTCTAGCTTCTGAGTCTTCATACCACAGAGGCTCTGTCGAGGGTGACAGAGGCTCTGTGGTCTTGTCCTCCTATGGTCTTCTGGTTGATGACTAGTGAAGGTTACTCGCAGTTCTGTGCTCTTGGTGTCCGCCAGAGGCTTCTATCGGTGTGTTAGCCTATGTTTCAATACTTCTTAGAACAGAAGTTGGAACTAACATAAACTTTTCGGATGAATAGGATCCGAGAACCTTACTTTTCGGATGAAAAAGGAACCGAAAAGTTAACTTTTCGGATGATGAAGGATCCGAAAAGTTTTCTCCAGTGAGTTTTCCGGCGAATTACTTTAAGACCTTAAAACTCGTTGATTTCTTGTCCAAAATCGATTCTAATTTTTGCTACGAGTTACAAATCGTAAAACAAACTGATCTGAAGTAGTTTTATCGATTGAAACAACTGAAAACTTCAAAACCCGTTTTTCCGGCGAATTCTCCGGCAAAAACGAAATTTCAATTTTTCTGCTAGAAACGAACTCTTGATCCGAAAAGTTTTGATGATGTTTGATCTGAAAAGTTTTGCACGATCTGAATGCTTTCCTTCACGATGCGAATAGTTTCCAAGAATATGATACGAGAAGTTTACATGTGATCCGAGAAGTTTTGCTGTGAATCCGAAAAGTTGATAAACTATATGATCCGAGAAGTTTAAACCTGTGAGATCCGAGAAGTTCAATCCGAAAACTTTCTACATGATCCGAAAAGTTCCTGATATGTGAACACACACACAGATTAAACACACACACACACACAACTCATACACACACACACACACACATCTCACATATACATCACGTAAACACACTGCACATAAACACACACACACACACAACACATAAATACACACACACACACACACACACAACACATAAACACACACACACACTAAAAAAATGCCTGATCCGAGAACATAAGCATCCGAGAAGTTGACATGATGTGTGATCCGAAAAGTTATTTTAAGGTGATCGGAAAACGTTTTATTACAAATCAGATCCGAAAAGTTTACTCACCAACATTGAACATCAATTTAACTTTTGACTTTTGTTTTGTTGACTTTTTCATTCTTGTTCAAACACAACAAAAAAATTAGATTTAAAAATTTAAGATCAAAACTATTCACAAACAACTTATCAACACAAATCAACACAACTTTTGGATAAAAAACTCATATTTAATATTTTTCTCATGAACATCTCAAGAACACATTAAAACCAAAATTTTCAAGAACCAAATTTAGCCATTAATACTTGAAATATGTGATTGTTTCATGTCTAAAACTTGTTTTTGAGAAGGATTTTGCACAAAAACGAATCAAATTAACACGAATTTGCAAAATCACTCTTCAAAAAATTTCACAGCTCACTTTTCTCAAGAACACAAAATTTTCAAAATCTTCAAATTGATGAATTCTTGACATGTTTTTGTAAATATTATGATGAAAAACTTGTTTAAGATGATGGACAAACACTTTGCAATCAAAATCAAATACAAAAACACATTAAAAATCCATAACCCATTTGTGTTTTTGAAATCTTCAAAAATGGAGAAATTCTTCAAATCTTCATGATTTTTGACGAATTTGTGCACATCTTGATCTCCCAAAGCCCGGATACCATCGGCACTGAGTGTGATAGCTTATAGGCGTGAGCATAACATAGAGGCTCCGATGTTCCGGCCAGATCCGGCAGGACCTACCCAAGGAGCGCGTCTCGAGAGACCTGATAGGCCCCGTACTAGAGGTGGCATGGTCCGGAGAGCAGGGGCTCCCGGCCAAAGCGTGACGAGAGACAATATTGTGAGGGGAACAGGCGTGGGCAGTGCTGAGAGGTCCATACGCGATGCTAGCTCGTCAAGACACCCACCCACTGCACCGCATGCATCTACCCAACCTAGAGATGACGATGCTGAATTGCACGAAGTGGAAGTGGAAGGCATTACGCGCGAACAAGCCGAAGAAGAGGCAGCCTCCTCTTCCAGCTCCGAGTCAGGCTCCGTTTCAAAGTCGGTTTCCGAATCTGGTTCTGAATCAGGTTCGGCGTCCGGTTCTGACTCCGGGTCCTCGGAATCCGGATCAGACGGTGAATCCACCGAATCGAACGACGACGATGATGATCAGTTCCGCATGGAACCCACACCCCAAACCGAAGCCATATCTAGAGAGAAAAGGAGAGCAGAGGGAGTTGTAGTTGAAAAAGAAAGTGAGCAAGTGCGTGAAAGCAGGAGTAAGAAAAAGAATGAGAGTGATAGAGTGATGGAGCAATCTACTCAGGTTGCTCCCAACCAGCCTCCACCTAGCCAGACAGCCACATCTGCTACCCCATCACATTCGTTGTGACAGGGTATTGAACAAGACGTCGTGGGCCTAGCGACGCAATTGCACACCCTACCAGCCACTCAGTCTCCTCTCAAAAGGAAATTGTTTCAACTTCACACGGGGATATAGCACAACTGCCATCGGTCTCTCACTTCAAGAGTTCCAATGTTGAAACAAGAGAACACCAGCCCCGGTTCTCGACTTCTTTGGGCGCACATTCGAGTCTAGATCCATTTGCAGAGTTTATTTCTTTAGATAGGACATGATAACGCCACTTTTTGGCATTATTTTCAGTTCTCAAACCAACGAGATTGGCTTGGATTCAAGTAAAAAGGCGTGTATTTTACGGTTTATCTAGTGAATTATGCAGGTTAGCTAAAAGGCGGCATTTCTCGAGAAAGAAGCTAAAAAGAGCCCAAAACGAGTCAAAACGAAGCCTAACGGGAGCCCAAAAGCCAAGCCCAAGACCCGCGACCAAACCAGGACCCAACCCGCGAACCAGAAAACAACCCGCGCAGCAAATACAACACGCGCGACTTACCACGCGACTTACAAGTCGCGTGGCAGGTCGCGTAAGTGTCTGTTTCGCGATTTTCAGCTATTTTATCCGGGGTTTAGGTCATTATTCGATATCAATCTTACGGCAGACGATCGGGAGCAGTTCAGGGGCGACTTTGGGCGATTTTTCGGAGTCCTCGAAGCCACGTTAGAGAGCCGATCACGGATACATTCATCATGGAACGTAGAGACGAACACGAGAGGAGGGAGTTTTCATCACTTGTTATCACGATTTCATCTTTCGCATTTGATCATGTTTACATACACTTTTGCATCCTTTTCTCTTGTGTTTGAATCAACCACCGACATGAACTAACCGGTTCATGTTGGGGGTTGGAATGAATGTGGTTTAAACTTGTAAACAGATGACTTGAAACCTTTATCAGTTTTCCTCTTTAATGAATGAATGCAATTTTGTGTTTAATGCTTTTGTGAGATTAGCTACCTTACAATTGTCTTATTGTTTTCAATTAATGTTCGAGAGAAGTAATTGAGAAATAGAATTAGAAATTGCATGTTTAAGGTAAGAAAGGATAGAGATATACCGAGTAAATCTTAGTCCCGTTTAAATCTTAAGCTTAATGCGTTTTGAACCCTATATGTTGAGATCGAAAGATAAAACTATTGTTTTCAAAATAGAAATCACGGTTGTTTGAAAAAGGAACCATGTTTTGCAAATAAAATCGGTGTAACTCGAGAGAGAACAACTATTAGATCAAGATTGGACATTCATTGATAGGAATAACTGGTAGTTGAGTTGAGTCAGACGTTTGTATGTGAGAACCATTGGATTTCCAACCCTCAACTTTTCTCTCTATCAAAGTCTTCAAAGCTGTTCTGTTTGTCTTGTGTTTCATTTGATTTTATTTAGTACAATTAAGTAGTCTAAAACCAATCTCTTAATTTGACAGTTCAGTTAATAGAGCTTATAGTAATTGTGATACTTAGTTCCTAGTTCCCCGTGATTCGATACTCGTACTTTCTCAAGTACTATTACTTGACTTCGACTCGTACACTTGCGGAAAGATTCGCGGGGTGTCAAAACCCCGTGTCAAGTTTTTGGCGCCGTTGCCGGGGAACTAGTTGTAGCTGATAGCACTACCGTCTATACGCGCTATTAGATTGGGCATTTTCTTTTCTTGTTATTTTTCCATCACTTTCAGTTTTCGGGTTATTGACTTTACTGTCTTCTTTTCAGGTACCACTTGGTTTATGCCAAGGACGACCCGAGGAAAAGAGATCGAACAATTTGATCCGGAGATCGAAAGAACCGCTCGTCGGCTGCGTAAGGAAGCGAAAGCCAAAAGGAATCTGAAACTCGAGATGTCCGACGATGAGAGACCACCTCCGCGCAATGATCCTCCACCTCACCGCAACAATCCACCACCACCTCCGGAAAGAGTTCCGATGCGGTCATTTGCCGATCCTAATGTGGCGGCCGCACGGATAGGCATTCAACCACCTACCACTACGGCTAACTATTTCAAGATAAAGCCGAGTACCATCGTAATGGTGCAGCAAAATCAATATGGAGGAGCACCGACCGAAGATCCTCACGCTCATCTCCGGGCTTTCGAGCGCATTTGTAGCACCTTCAAGATCAACGGGATGGAGGAGAACGCAATCAAACTAAGGCTGTTCAGTTTTTCATTAAAAGGTCGAGCTGAAATATGGATAGAAGGCCTACCGTCAGATCAGATCACTACTTGGGCACAGTTGAAAGCAGCCTTCTCCAAAAGTTTTTCCCACCGAGCAGAACCGCCCAACTAATGGCGGAGATCACGTATTTTTCTCAATGGGATCAGGAAACGTTATATGAGGCTTGGGAGCGTTATAAGGACATGATCAAGAAGTGTCCTCATCATGGGCTACAGGGCTGGGTCATCATCCAGACCTCTTCAGTGGACTCCACCCACAATTTAAGAACGACATCACAGCTGCCGCGGGTGGAGCACTAATGGACAAGTCGTATGAGGAAGTGTGCGAGCTGATTGAGAACTTGGCTGAACATAGTTTCTCCACTCCGAGATCAGCGGTAAGACGAGTTGCAAGTGTCCAAGAGAGTAATGAGCTGAATGAACTGAAAGCTCAACTGGCATTCATCACAAATCAGATGAATAGAGGAATTCCGGAAGCACCCGAGCAAATCCAGTATATGCAAAACCGGAATCATCAACCGAGAAACGACCCGTTCTCCAACACGTATAACGAAGGGTGGAAAAAGCACCCAAATTTCTTGTGGAGTCAACCAGGTCAACAGCCAGGTAATTTTTCTAACTCTTCAAATTCTTCTAATGCTAATAATGCTTATCGTCCTCCAGGTTTTAATCAAAGAAACGAAGGGCCAATCGGAGAGAAGAAACCGGGGCTGGAGGAGATGATGATGAAGTTCATGTCGAAAATGGACAACACGGTTGGAGAGCTAGCAAGCACTGTGAACACGGTGAAAACCGCAACTGATCAGAATACAGTTGCAATCAAGATCCTCGAGAGGCAAGTAAGGCAGATCTCTGAGGCCCTACAAAACCGACCACCTGGCACATTTCCAAGCGTGGCCGAAAAGAGGAACCAAGAGAATTGTAATGCCATCTATCTGAGAAATGGCAAAGAACTGAATGGGAAGCCAGCAAGGGAAGTCGAGCCTGAGGAAAAAGAGTTTGAGAAGGTGAAGGAAGTTGAAGCTGAAGAAAGCGAGGAAAGTGAACCGAAGAAGAAATAAGTGACACCACCGGTCAAGCCGGCAATACCGAGAGTACCTTACCCGAGCAGGCTGAAAGCAAATAAGGATCAGGTCAATTTTTATAAATTTATTGAAGTATTTAAAAAGCTAACGATCAATATCCCTTTTGCAGATGCTCTCACCCAAATGCCCTCTTACATGAAATTCATGAAAGAGATCCTTTCCAAAAAGAGGGCGATCGATCATCAATCCACAGTTACACTCACTGAAGAGTGTAGTGCCATCTTCCAGAATAAGCTTCCCCAGAAGCTCAAAGACCCAGGGAGTTTTTCAATCCCTATTCAAATTGGGGATCTTAGTTTTAATAAAGTGTTATGTGATTTAGGGGCGAGTATTAATTTAATGCCGTTATCTGTTTTCAGGAAACTCGGATTAGGAGAGGTGAGCCCAACATACATGACACTCAAGCTCGCGGACAGATCAATAAGGTATCCATATGGGGTGATTGAAGACGTGCTGATCAAATTTGGTAAGTTCTACTTCCCGGTAGATTTCGTGGTCATCGACATAGATGAAGATGAGGAAGTCCCGCTGATTTTGGGGAGGTCCTTCCTGGCCACGAGTCGAGCATTAATAGACATGGAGGAAGGAGAGATTACCTTCAGAGTTGGTGGCGAGAAGGTAAACTTCAAGATGTTCGAGAGTGGACAGTGCAGATCTAGAGATGGTAAAGGTCAAGTAAAGAGGGAACAATCCGCGGGGAATCGCAAGTGTGGGCGATTCGAGTCTGCGGATACTGAGCCGAGATGAACCGACATAGTCGTGCCACGACTTTAAATAAGGCGCTGGGTGGGAGGCAACCCACCAAGGTTTGTTTCCTTTTATTTTTACTTTGCGTGTGTTTTCATTTCCGAAAAGCCATAAAAATCGAAAAATCGAAAAAAGCCAAAAATATTTTGAAACAGGGACATACGCGGCTTTACACGCGGTTTGTATACCGTGCAGCAAGCCGCGGGACCCTCTGTTGGTTTTCTGAAACAGTAGGTTACGTGGTTTGCCACGCGACTTGCAAGTCGCGAGCTAAACCGCGTAAGTCCCTGTTGCTTCGTTTTGTTTTTCGTGCAGTTTTTATTCCTTTCTTGCTTTGTATGTTTCTTTTCTAGTATTTTGTCTTGTACTTTGTTTATCTTTGTTTTGTTTTGCATGTTCTCTCCGTCTCCTCCGATTAATGCTCAACCAGTCAAGAATCCTCCGGTCGGGCAAAACATGTATGTTCTAAATCTTTATGTTAATGAGTGGTGTATGATGTTTGTCTCAGTATTAGTTAAACGAGAGGCAACAAACCTAAGTTCCACTTAGGTTTGGGGTGCCTTATCTTTTTCACATCTACACACTCAATTCTTTAAACCCTGTGCCACGGCCTAGGTTTGGGGTGCCCATTTTAGAAATTTGGGATTTCTTTTTGCTTGCTATGTAATGCCTTGCCCGTCCTTTTGATAACTGTAATAACTGCACAATGATCGAGTCGCATCACCTACGACTTTGCTTGCACATTGGGGACAATGTGCGGGTAAGGTTTGGGGTTGCCCAATCGGGCCCAAACTTATGCACGTAGATTTCCTACACTTCTGAGTATCTAGATCACATAGCTAAAATTTTTGTTTTGAACGATTGAGACCAACCATTGTGGGAAGAATCTTGTGATAGTGACGTGACCGTTAGGGAAGGACCGGGAAAGGTCATAACTAGGGACATTAGTGGAGACCACCCGATAGTGAGATTTTGAGCCTAAAAGACGTTTTCATTTCGAGGGATTCATACACTTAATTCTTATACACTTTTCGAATTCCTTGTCGTGAATGTAGAATGATCTCGCTACATTATTGTATTGAGTAGCAAAGACGAACATCGGGGGATTAGATAAGGGTAAAGTAGACTATATCATGTGGACCTTCAGATATGATTCCAGGCATCTAGTTTTTGTTAAACCATTTTTAGCTAGCGTTACCTTTTACCCTTTTGTGTATACCCATAACCCCCTTTGCAGCCAAACACGCACCTTAATTCTTTCTAAACCCACCATTAAACCTTTAGCCAAAATCCTTAGCCAAACCTTATCCGAAAGTGTGTCAATCGGAAGCAGTAATGAACTACTCGAGATAGAGCAGAAAAGAATAGAATAGGCCAGTCATGAGAATAAAATGGGTCAATGTAAACCGAGAAGTAGAAAAGAGGACCAATGAAGTCCCAAAAAAAAATATATATATATATATATATAGTTATTTAGATAATAGTTAGAGCTGCAAAATAAGAGAGTCAAAGAGACTCCAATAGTGACAAAAAGGGCCAAGTAAGCAAATGTGAAGCAACGAGAGTTCAGGAATTGCCAATGATTGACACACCGAGGATTTTTGATCCTTTTTACCCTTCGTTTCTCAACCATAGCCCTAGCCCCATTACAACCCGTGTAAAGACCTGGATGATCTTTTGGAAAATGTGATTACGGTTTACGACTGCCTTTACTGATATTCCCTGTCTTGCTATTTGATTTCTTTCTGAGATCAAACTTTTGGACATTTGTGCGTCTTCAATAGAGTTGTCATGCAATTATTGTGTATTCTTGTACATAACTTCCTTAAACATGACAACACGAGCGACAACCTAGGTTCGAGTGCAAAGAGAGTATCCCGTGAGGTAGGGTCGAAGCGAAATGTTTTCCCTTGTATGTTTGGACTTAGTCTAACCTTAATGTAATCGGAACAGTCACGAGTTCAACTCCCAATGGAAGGTCATAGATCAAACAAAATAAGAATGAGGCGAGAGTGAGACAGACATTCACGGGTATGGGAAATCACCGATGCATCACTTGGTACCGATTGGGAATTGTGCAGTCATTACTAAATTCAATGTGTGCTTTTATTCTATTTTATCGCTAATTTGCTTGGGGACAAGCAATGCTCGGTTTGGGGTTGTTGATAACGCCACTTTTTAGCGTTATTTTCAGTTCTCAAACCAACGAGATTGGCTTGGATTCAAGTAAAAAGGCGTGTATTTTACGGTTTATCTAGTGAATCATGCAGGTTAGCTAAAAGGCGACATTTCTCGAGAAAGAAGCTAAAAAGAGCCCAAAACGAGTTAAAACGAAGCCAAACGGGAGCCCAAAAGCCAAGCCCAAGACCCGCGACCGAACCAGGACCCAACCCGCGAACCAGAAAACAACCCGCGTAGCAAATACAACACGCGCGACTTACCACGCGACTTGCAAGTCGCGTGGCAGGTCGCGTAAGTGTCTGTTTCGCGATTTTCAGCTATTTTATCCGGGGTTTAGGTCATTATTCGATATCAATATTACGGCAGACGATCGGGAGCAGTTCAGGGGCGACTTTGGGCGATTTTTCGGAGTCCTCGAAGCCACGTTAGAGAGCCGATCACGGATACATTCATCACGGAACGTAGAGACGAACACGAGAGGAGGGAGTTTTCATCACTTGTTATCACGATTTCATCTTTCGCATTTGATCATGTTTACATACACTTTTGCATCCTTTTCTCTTGTGTTTGAATCCACCACCGACATGAACTAACCGGTTCATGTTGGGGGTTGGAATGAATGTGGTTTAAACTTGTAAACAGATGACTTGAAACCTTTATCAGTTTTCCTCTTTAATGAATGAATGCAATTTTGTGTTTAATGCTTTTGTGAGATTAGCTACCTTACAATTGTCTTATTGTTTTCAATTAATGTTCGAGAGAAGTAATTGAGAAATAGAATTAGAAATTGCATGTTTAAGGTAAGAAAGGATAGAGATATACCGAGTAAATCTTAGTCCCGTTTAAATCTTAAGCTTAATGCGTTTTGAACCCTATATGTTGAGATCGAAAGATAAAACTATTGTTTTCAAAATAGAAATCACGGTTGTTTGAAAAAGGAACCATGTTTTGCAAATAAAATCGGTGTAACTCGAGAGAGAACAACGATTAGATCAAGATTGGGCATTCATTGATAGGAATAACTGGTAGTTGAGTTGAGTCAGACGTTTGTATGTGAGAACCATTGGATTTCCAACCCTCAACTTTTCTCTCTATCAAAGTCTTCAAAGCTGTTCTGTTTGTCTTGTGTTTGATTTGATTTTATTTAGTACAATTAAGTGGTCTAAAACCAATCTCTTAATTTGACAGTTCAGTTAATAGAGCTTATAGTAATTGTGATACTTAGTTCCTAGTTCCCCGTGATTCGATACTCGTACTTTCTCAAGTACTATTACTTGACTTCGACCCGTACACTTGCGGAAAGATTTGCGGGGTGTCAAAACCCCGTGTCAGGACACAGGTCACATCATCTGCTACCATTGAGATTCTTCGTGACTCGACAGGAACACCCAGAGTAAGCTAGCTTACGAGGACAGGGTGGAAGACCTGCCATGGCTACCATCAAGCCAACCGTGAGCGCAGGCGGTACTGCGGTGCAATCCACCGTAGTTACTACAACTGGGAAGCTAAGTGCTCCAGGTGTTAGTACCCCGGAGTTCGTCTCCAAGGAAACCATGGACGGCACCTTAAAGGCTATCCAAACTGAGATTTTGCAGAAACTATCAGAAAAGATAGCATTTATTAGAAGGTTAATCACGGGAAAGGCAGTAGCTACAGAAGTTCCCCAACGCAACCATAGATCCGACTGCCTCACCCAACCCCGAACCTGCAGAACATGAGCATCGAGGCGCTCAAAGTCGCACTCCTCGATAAGATCTTGTCCCAATCCAACACTGACGTCCCCTCTGAAGTTGATTTAGTGAGTTTACTTCGCTCACAAACCCAAACACCACCTCCCATCACTCCAAATGATCAACAAGCCCTAATAAACACCAAGCTTAATACTCTTATCACAACTCTCACCGAAGTCAAACAAACCCTACAAACTTTATCCGAGAGGGTTTCCATCTTAGAGAACACATGTAAGAGTCAGGCACAGGGCTCCAAATGACGACATGATGATCAGGAGGATCCTGACCAACATGAGGGGGAGAAAAGACTTAGACTGACTGAGCAGTCAACCTCAGCGACAGAACCTTCAACCGTCACTCCAGCCGAACCTGAACCACAACAACATCCAGACGAATCAGAAATGGTTCAGGATATGGAGCTATCAACACCGATCAGAGAATCAGTGCCATAGTCAGCAGACCCAACGGTTGAAAAGCCCGAGGGTCAACCAGAAGATAATTTATTGCTGACGGTTCCGGAAAGGCCAGTCCTTGATTTAATTGATGAGGACTCTGATGGCAATCTGGAATTAGAAAAAGAATGGAGAGAGAAAGCAGTGCTAACCATCCAATCCAAGACAGATGCTCTGTAGAATTTCTCCGATGGAGACGAGTTCATTAACGAAGACGACTACGACCAGTCCCTCCTTCAGAGCGAACATTGTTAGGTCTCACGTTAGTGGAATAGAAGTATAGGGACCATTTATGTCATATCATGTAAATATCCTATCTAGGGTATAAATACTTTTCTTTAATCCTAGATTAGGGTTAATGATCATATTACCTATTGATTACGTTTTGTACGTACGGCTACAGTTTTCATATCATTCTGATAATCAATCAAAGTGAGATTTATGACGTTAATGCTGATTTGTATTGATTATTATTATTGCACTTGTTAATCTGGAATGCACAATTGGTATTAGAGCAGAAAGACGATTGATTCAAAGGTAAAATTCGTATTATGGTCATTCAAAGTTTTAGTCGACTGTTTCATTTATAAAGATTTTTCTTTGCTTTGATTCAAGTGTAAAAACTTGAAATTAAGGCTTAAGAAATCATCTTTGGTGTGTTTCTAGAGTCATATCAAGTTTTGAGTTGTTTTGGTTAAGCATTCAATCATTAGTTTTGAGATTTTTGGTTTCTGGGTTTAATTCACTCTGTTCTTGATAAAAACTCAATATTTGCTTCAATAGTGCTTGATTAATCGATTTAGTCAGTTGTTTTTGCTTTCCCTTCTTGCTTATTTTGGTTCTAAAGTGATTGCAGAAAGTTTCCAAGTCAAAAGAGGTGCAAATTCGATTTCCAGGTAAGTTTTTCGTGTTCCAGTGTTTGAATACGGGACTCAGTTCTTGAGTTCCGGTTCCAATTTACATACCGGATCCAGAAAAAGTACCGGATCTCATTCCGGTTCTGGTATCATACCGGCTTCCCATACCGGAACTTAGTTCAGTTCCGGATTCACCAATTCCGGTATCCTTACATTCTGGATCCGGTCTACTGTGTTGCATATCGATATTGTCTCCGGATCCCTTAATTCCGGATCACTGTTTTCAATTTTGGATCGTGAGTTCTGGATTCCTAGTTTCGGATCCACTATTCCGGATCTCTCATTCCGGATCTTTCCTCTACACACTTATTTGGTTATCAGTTTCTGTTTGGTTCAATTTTCCTGTGTTTCTTTCTGCTTATTCTTGATCCTTTATAGGGACAGTGTTAGGTTACCACTCCCTTAGGATTTCGCGTTAGTTTTGAGTTAGGTTATGCGTTAGATCACTCCTTTACCTTTGAATCATCCTACTCGTCTTACGATCACACACAAGTGCTCACAATGAATGCTCAAGACGCATTAGCTATCGGCTTGGAACTCAAACCTCCGATCTTGTACCACGGGGAGTATAATGTCTGGAAGGATCGTTTTATGTGCTTCATCGAGACCAAGCCTTTATATGAAGAGATTCTCCGATCGCTGACGGACGGACCGACTATTCCAGCCTTGATGGACGTTCCAGCATAAGAAGGCGGGCCACCAGCGCATAAGGTGCCAAAAACCATATGACAAGTTGTCGGTTGATGAAAAGCGGAAAGTCGATGGAGATAAGCTGGCGAAGACTTATCTAGTATACAGTCTTCCCAACAATATCTACTGCAGCATCGACAGTCACAAGGACACAGCTAAAGGTATGTCGGACCAGCTTGCGAAGATCATGCAAGGCATTCGTGAGGGTAATCAGCTGAAGATAACCAACTGCCTCACCCGCTATGAGTCCTTTAAAGTCAAACGAGGGGAATCACTCACTGAAACCTATGAGCGTTTCTGCACACTCCTTAACGACCTGCATAAGAACAACATCTTCAAGACGAACCTCGAGTGCAACATCAAGTTCCTCAACAACCTTCAAGCTGAGTGGAAGGGATTTGTTCTACACGTTCGTCACAACCGATCGTTAGAAAGTGTTCCGCTGCATCAGCTCTATGAGATGTTGCTCCAAGACAAAGATGACGTTCGAGAGCTGATGGAAGATCAGAAGTGTAGTGAAAAGACGAAAGAAGATCCTCTTGCCCTCATGTCTCACAAGAAAGACAAGCAAGCACAACGCAGTTCGTATAGAGAGGAAGCGCAAAGTGAGTCTGAACATGAAGACGAAGAACCTGAAAGTGATTCCGAACCTGAAAGTGATTCCGATCCCGAGCTCGACAGTATAAAGAAAGTCGTTGCCTTGCTGTCCCGGGAGTACGCTAGGCAGAAGTTTTTCAAGAAGCCATCCAACAACAACCAGCGATACTCCACCAATACAAAGCGTCGGGATTACCGAGACAAGTACGAAGGCAAGCGCAAGCCTGATGAATGTAGAAAGAAGAACGATGAAGGAAAGAGATCTGAAGGAAAGTCTGATGACCGAGCTGATGATGAACCAGTAAAATGCTACAACTGCGGAAGGCGCGGCCACTTCGCCAAAGACTGTTGGAAACCTGTAGTACACAATGCTGAGAACTACAAGAACAAGATGCTTCTATCAAGGCAGAAAGAAGCGGGTAAAGCGCTGCTGGTAGAAGATGATCACTGGATCCAACTGACTGATGAAGAAGAAAATGAAGAGGAAGCTCACATGTGCTATATTGGCCTCAACCCGAAAGAATCCGATTCTGATAATGACTCTTCTGGAGAGAAGAAGGACAACCACGAATGCCAGGTATGTAGTTCTTCTAATGCTGACTTAATTAATCAGATGCAAGTTATGGTGCGTACCTTAGATATCTTTAAACAAAAGATTAAAACCAAGGACGTCCAAATCTCTAAGCTAGAAGCCGATGCTAAGACTATGTATGGTACCATAGGCAAGCTAGCTATTGAAAAGGCTGAGGACAAATGTGTGATAGAAAACTATCAAACTGAATGCTCGGCCATTTCAAAACGAGTTGAAATCCTCGAGACTCAAATATCTGAATATACACAAAAGTTAGAAAAGTCCCAGGAGGAGTATTCTAAGAGCATTGTAATTCAGGAGAAAGTTCAAAAAGATAATGAGTTGTTGACCACTAAGCTTAAGGATCTTGAATCCAAACTTTACAAACTTGGTCAATCGGAACAAACCATCCACTTGAACAAACCCAAGGAATTTAAGTACTATAACTCACAATGTGGACTCGGATATGATAATCCGTGTTACCTAAAGAAAATCTTGTCTAAGGTTCCCACTCTTTATGAAATCAATTTCATGGGCCTAGATAAGAAATATCCTGAGTACAAGATCAAGTGGACTAAGCCATATCCGGAAGATGAGGAGAAAGAGGATTTTAAACGAAAAACAAGTATTCCTCTACCAAAAATAGAGGCAAAACCTAAAACTGGTAATCCTAATTCTGAAGATAACACAAAATCGAAAGATGAGCCTCCTAAGAAAAACATAATTGTACAAATACCTTTCGTGTACGAAATGCTAAATGCGTCATATTTAAAAAGAAAAACTCCTTATCTCTCCAACGAGTACTTTGACATTTGTTCGCTTGCCAACACGGTGGAAACTCCGGTTCCCGTTACGGCAACACCAGATGTAGATTCTAACGATAAATCAGAGTTCAAACGTTATGTTCCACCTCTGATTTTGGAAAACATCATTTTTAAACATGAAGAATCGATTGCGAGGGATAAGGTCATTTATGAAACCAAAAGGATTGTACTCTTATCCTATATCGATAAGCTCAAAAAGAACAACACCGAGTCACTATCCGACTCCGAAAGAGCGAGTTATAGAACCGAGATTGCTAAGACTTCTCAACTGTCCGCTTTGGCGACAGAACCTTTAACGCTGAGAATGGCTAAGGAAAATCCAGTGGATACTCTAATGGAGCCTGTCACTCCTGAAACCATCTCGTTTGACTCGGCACCAATTTATTCGGATAGTTCCACGTGTAAAGCTTTTCTAGGAGTGTCCAATGACACAAATGATAAGGATTTGAGCTTTAAGGATAAAGGTAAGGCGATTCAATCCGATTTTGTTCAAAAGAATCTTTTTCCAGTTTTTGATAATCCCTTTGCGGATAACTCCTCGTCCGACTCTGATGGCGAAACCCCGCTTGACTCTGCACGACGATTTTCTGAGTTCATGAATTCCTCGGTTTGTCATGATGATGATATTTCTAAGATTGGTTTTGTTCCTAAGCTTGCTAGTCACACTCAATTTTTAGAAAAAATGCCCACACTGGTTAATTTTGAAAAAGGTGAATGTTCTAATTCTAAAACCGTTTCTGTGACCATTTCAAAATCTAAATTTAAACGTCGGTCCAAGAAACGTGCTAAAACCGGTAAGAGCTCCAAAAGACAACCGTTTTACTCAAGCTCCTCTAACAATAACTCTAATGTAATTTCAGATAGAACGGGTTGGGGGAAAGCAGTTCGAAGAGAGTGGGTATAAGAAGGCTAAGATACAACCAGAGAAGACCAAGTCATTTAATTCTTTTTCGCTTATTAGGAAACATAACCACAATCATGGTTTTGGTTTGAATAACTCTGTTGAACATGGTTTTAAATTTTTAGTTAAACTTGATATTGTTCAGCAATTGATTGAAATTCCGCGTGATTGTGTTTGTTGGTCTTTATGTGGATTGAATGATTTTGTCGTGTCTAAGAATGCATCTGATTGGTTTGGTACATATCATGTTTTTAATTCCAATGCTTCTCCTAAGTCTTCTAGGAAAAGACCCAGATCTAAACGGGTCTCAAGCAAAGGTGTTGCACCTAACACCCAAGGACCCATTTACAGATGGGTACCTAAACAACCATGATTTTGTTTTGCAGCCCGGTCATGTGGTTTTTAGACTCCGGATGCTCCAAACACATGACTGGTAAACGGGAGCTGCTCACCAACTTCAAGGAGAAGTATTGTGGTGACGTTACATTTGGCAATGATAACGTGGCCCCGATCATGGGCTATGGCGACCTCGTTCAGGACAACCTTACCATCAAGCACGTGTCCTACGTCGAAGGCATCGGTCACAACCTCTTCAGCATCGGCCAGTTCTGCGACAAGAATCTTGAATTCAGATTCAAGGCGAAGCGGTGTAGTATTCGTGACGATGATGGAATAGAGATCCTTGCCGGTACTCGAAGGACGAACCTCTACACCATCAATCTTGCCGTCGTGAAGATCCATAAAGCCGTATGCCTTCTTTCAAAATCCACTACTCAACAGAACTGGCTGTGGCATCGACGGCTCTCGCTTTTGAACTTCAAGAATATCAATAAGCTGGTGTTGGGTGTACTCGTCAAGGGTATGCCCGAATTAAAGTTTGCAAAAGAACATCTCTGCTCCACATGCGAAATGGGCAAGATGAAGAAGGTTTCACACAAGTCGAAGCCGGTTCCTAGCACGTCCAGACCTCTAGAGCTGATCCACATGGATCTCTGCGGCCCTATGCGCGTCCAAAGCATAAGCCATAAAAAGTACGTATTGTTGATGGTGGATGACTACTCGCGATACACCTGGGTCAAGTTCCTTCGTTCAAAGGACGAGACTCCTAGGGTCATAGTCAACCACCTGAAGGGAGTCCAGATAAACTTGCAGCTGACTCTCATCTCGATTCGCACGGATAACGGAACCGAGTTCAAGAATCGCATTATCGGTGATTTTCTCACATCAGTTGGAATTTCACACCACTTCTCGGCTGCCAGGACTCCTCAACAGAACGACGTGGTGGAACGACGCAACCGCACTTTGGTGGAAGTGGCACGCACAATACTGACTCAGTACGGTCTTCCAATGTTCTTATGGGCCGAAGCTATCGCTACGGCGTGCTACACCCACAATAGGTCCATCGTCCACAAGCGTTTCAACAAGACGCCATACGAGATCATCAACAAACGCACCCCCAACATCAGCTACTTTGACGCATTCAGGTGTAAGTGCAAGTGCTGAACAACAAGGATGATCTCGGCAAGCTCAAGCCAAAGGCGGACGAAAGGATTTTCATCGGCTATTCTACCTCTTCCAAAGCATACCGAGTCTACAATAAGAGGACTAAGAGTGTTCTTGAGAATATAAATGTGACCTTCGACGAATTGGTCGAGTTGGCTTCTGAACGTACCAGTTCAGAACCCGTGCTTACTGAAGTGCTGGCTTCTGATCACTCTAGATTGGAAGCCAAGCACACGACAGTAGATCCTTCGCCGTCCAATACGTCGAACTCACATCCATCCTAGCTAGATCTACTGTTTGAAAATTTCTATAATGATTTTTATCTTCCCCCTGTATCTACTGATGCTTCTTTGAATGCAGATGGAGCTGTAGTGGTGTCGACACACATCTCCGGTCCTCCACCTACCTCCAACACTACATCTTCGGAGGACTCGCCCTCTTCACCTATGATAGAGATGACGCCAGCATCAAGTACATCAACGGTGACCGCGACTCCTTCCCCAGTGGTTCAACCCACTCCGTCTTCCACTAGAACAAGAAACAGTACTCACGCAACTGCCGTATCTTCGTCAACCGCTGTTGTTTCCCAACCTGCGGCCGCCGACCGACTACATCCGGTTCCATCCTTAGAAGCAGTTCAGAACCTACCCTTAGGCTCCTACATCGATGCTGACACATCTCAACCTCTTACGGACCCGTTACCTCACACATGGAAGTGGACTCGAGCGCACCCACCTGAGAAAATCATTGGAGATCCGCCTGCTCCCTTTCAAACTAGAGCAACGACGAAGAATGAAGACGAAGCTGCCCCTGCACTTCTGAGTAACACTAAAAAACGGGCGGCTACGGTAAATGAGTGCCTCTTCTCCATCTTCATCAACAATGTTGAACCAACGATAGTTAAAGACGCCCTACACGACCCGGACTGGAAAATGGCCATGCAGGAGGAGCTGAACGAATTTGAAAGCCTCAAAGTATGGCGTCTGGTCCCTCGCCAGAAGAACAAGACCATTATCGTCACGAAATGGATCTTCAAGAATATGAAGGATGAGAACAGGAACGTTGTACGGAACAAGGCTCGCTTGGTGGCAAAAGGGTATCGACAACAAGAGGGGATCGACTACGAAGAGACGTTCGCACCTGTTGCCCGAATCGAAGCTATTTGGATGTACCTCGCCTACGCCGCTCACAAAAACTTCACCGTCTTTCAAATGGACGTGAAGACGGCGTTTCTCAACGGCAAACTCAAAGAAGAAGTCTACGTCTCCCAGCCGGAAGGTTTCATCAGTCGAGATCACTCCAACCATGTGTATCGCCTCGACAAAGCATTGTATGGACTAAAGCAAGAACCGAGAGCCTGGTATGATGAATTATCAACTTTTCTAACGAATTCCGGCTTCTCGAAAGGTAAGATCCACACAACCCTTTTCATCAAAAGGGAAGGTGAGGATATAATTTTAATTCAAGTCTATGTCGATGACATTATTTTCGGCTCTACGAACCCACAATGATGTTACAAATTTTCAGTCCTCATGAAAGCCCATTTTAAAATGAGTATGATGGGTCAGATGAGTTTCTTTCTCGGTCTTCAAGTTAAACAACTGTCGACCGGGATATTCATCAATCAATCTAAGTACATCGCAGATATTCTTCGGAAATTCCATATGGAACAGTGTACACCCATGAAAACTCCTATGTCACCGGGTACGAAGTTACACGTTGATCATGACGGAAAGGACGTGAATACTACTACCTATAGAGGAATGATAGGTTCGTTGATGTATTTAACGGCAAGTAGGCAGGACATAATGTTTTCAACCTTTTTGTGCGCTAGGTTTCAATCTAAACCTAAAGAGTCCCACCTAATCGCAGTTAAGCGTATTCTTTGTTATTTAAAAGGTAATGCTAATCTTGGCCTTTGGTACCCTAAGGACACAGGTTTCGAGCTCACAGCGTTTTCTGATGCTGATCATGCGGGGAGTATGCTCGACCGGAAGAGCACCACGGGTTACGTCCAGTTCCTCGGCGACAAGTTGGTTAGCTGGGCCTCCAAGAAGCAAACGTGCGTCTCCATCTCCACGGCGGAAGCGGAGTACGTAGTCGCGGCTAGTTGCTGCTCCCAAATGATCTGGATGCGAACGCAACTGGAGGACTATGGATACAATTACTCGAACATCCCGATCTACTACGACTCCAAGAGTGCCATCGCGATCAGGAGCAATCCGGTTCAACATACGAAGACAAAGCATATTGACGTGCGCTACCATTTCATTAAAGACCATGTGGAAAGAGGTACGGTGGAACTCTACTTCGTAAATACAGAAAATCAACTAGCAGATCTGTTTACCAAGGCTTTGGACAAAAAATGGTTCAATGAACTCGTGTGAAAGCTGGGTATGCTCAATCTGAAAGTTTGAGTCACGACTGCACTTGTCACACCTTTCCTTCACTACGCGATAATTGTACCTTAATCAGTTACACTTGTCTCGCAGCGAGGTTTAGGTGTTTCAAGCACATCGGTGACATGTACTCTGTAATTCCGCGTTAGTGTTTCTTTCGTTTTTCGGTTTTTACATGTTTCTTTAATACTATCCGTCTAGTCTTTGTGTTTTTCTATTTCATTTCTCGAGCTACTAACCGTGTGATCAACAAGGTGCTTCCTCGAATGCCAAGTCCCTAAGGTATGTTTCTCGTTTCTGTGAGGAGAGAGAGTTGCAAGTTTTGAGAAATTGAGGGGGAGAGGTGTCAGTTTCAAACGTAAAGGGGGAGCATTCTCCACTAAGGGGAGATTTTCATGTTTTGTTTAAGTTTTTAATTAAAAAAAGGGTGTCTTATTTTGAAATGTTGAGGGGGAGCATCGTTTTTATTGAAAACTTAAAGCGAGAGTTATTTTCGAAAAGTTGAGGGGGAGAAATGGTATTTTTTAAAACCTGAGGGGCTAAAATGAAAAATTTTAAACTCAGGGAAAATTTAAGAAGTTTTTCAAACTTCAGGGGTATTTTTTTAAAATTTCCAAAAGTTGAGACAAAGTTGGAACCAGGAGAGTTAAGGAGACCGGTACCGAGTTCACACTCGGTATCGACCGGTATATAAATACCGGATTTTCACACAAAGTTCTTCACAATTTCAAAATTTCGTGCCCAAGACTCTCTCAGACCCAACTTCTTCTCACACTTTATGTTTTTGCCTCAATCCAGCTCCGATTTTCACTCCGAATCGTCAGGTATGTAATCTAAACTACATAGAATCGATCTAGCCTAAGCAAATCGATCATCACAGCCTCAAAATCAACCGATTTTGTCGATTTACACTCGATAGGCGTCGTTAGGGTTTTATACCCTTCGGTTTGTCATTTCTGCTTTAAATTGAACTCGAAATCGAAATCAAAACAAGTGTTAATCGATGTTCATCATCGAGTTTGCTCCAATAATTGATCAATTTGGGTTTGACTTCAGATTTTGTCCCGATAGGGTTTCGGATTCGGTTCCGGTATCGAAAGAACCGGAATGAGGTTCTGGAGTTCTCATCGTATAAAGTCTCGACTTAGTTGCGGAGTTGGTTCCGGAAATCGCAAGATCCAGAATGGTCTCGGTCGTCTTGATTTAAAGTATGTCCCGAAATCATCCGGTCCGGATCTCATCCGGTTCCGGAATGGAAATCCGGTGTAACCTTAGTTCTGGACTATGAGTAGTTCCGGTGTCTTGAGTTCCGGATCCGGTTCCTTTCAGTTCTGGTACCTTGACTTCCGAATACGGTCCCTATTACGTTCTGGACTCACTCTGGTTCTGGATCCCTTTGGGTTCCGGATTCTATTCCGGATCCAGATCCACTCCACTCCAGGAGTACTGTTTCATTGATTCTCAATTGTTATTTGGTGATCTGTTTAAACATATATGCATACACTCACCTCGAAACCATCAGAATCCGAGTAGTGACTTGTTTCGGACTGTCACCGACTCTCGGTATCTCCAAATACAAGAATACGAGCCCCGAGACACGCCTTTGACTTACACAAGCCATGAACACTCAACACCTAATGGTTTTTAAACAGGTACATCATGGCTCAACCAAATCCACTTCAAGGAGATGCCCCGTTACTTCCCGTAGGTCCGAACCTACCACTTAGTGCCAACAACTTCCACTTGGACACGTCGAATCTTATATTCCAATGTCCAATCATAGTGGAAATTCTGAAGCGCCACACGCTTAATCGATCATTGACGGCCACCGCTCCAGTTCCAACAGTATATGTGCACCAACTGTGGCGCTCACTCACACCCGTCACACACGGCCAACAATACATCCTCCAAGGCCGTATGACCCTCCGGTTACTGAGGTTGTACTCTGCCAGGATCTACGTGCCCTCGGTTACACAGCTGCGCTCGGCCAGCCCTCGCACTTCTCGAGAATTCATCTTCAGTCTGTATGGTACACCTTGTTCACAATATTGAACAGGTGCCTATCATCAATCAACAAAGGCATCGATCAGGCGATCGTCAACCTGCTCAGACTATTCCACGGCGTCGTGTACAACCGCCACTTCGACTACGCGTCTACACTTTGGAATGAACTGATCGAGAAGGTACAGAAGAAGAAGAAAGACAACAAACGCCTCACGTTCCTGTCGTTTCCAAGATTCTTGCAGCTGATCATCGTTCACTTCATTTTGACAGACCCCACCATTCCTCGACGCGCCGATCATGAGTTAATGCTCTCAACCAGAATGACTAGGATCCAGAAGAAACAAGTGATCCCGGACCTAGTCCCCATGTTGAAACCTAATGACTTGCTAGCTATCGTAGACTAATCGGCACTGAGTGTGATAGCTTATAGGCGTGAGAACAACCTAGTCGCTCTGATGGTCCAGCCAGATCCGGTAGGACCACCCCAAGGAGCGCGACCCGAGAGGCGTGAGGGTCCACGAACGACAGGCGGAAGGGTTCGGCGAGCAGGGGCTCCCGGACGGGACATGATGAGAGAAAATTAGTGAGGGGAACAGGCGTGGTCAGTGCCGGTAGGTCAACACACGATGCTAGCTCGTCAAGACCCCAACCCACTCCACCACGTGCACCGACACCACCTAGAGACAACGATCTAGCATTGCACGACGTGGAGGTGGAAGGCGCAACCCGAGTACAAGCCGAGGAAGAGGCAGCCTCCTCTTCCAGCTCCGAGCCCGGCTCAGCCTCCGGACCAGCTTCCGGGTCCGCCTCTGGCTCACGGTCAGGGTCCGAGTCCGAGTCTCATTCAGGCTCGGCTTCCGGTTCCCAGTCAGGGTCAGAGGAATCCGGTAGTGAGGCTACTAAGTCGGATGACAACGATGATGATGATGATGACACACCCCAAACCGAAGCCATATCTGGAGAGAAAAGGAGAGCGGAGGGTGTTTTATTTGAAAAAGAAAAAGAAAGTTAGCATGTGCGTGAAAGGAGGAGTAAGAGAAAAAACGAGAGTGAACGAGTGATGGAGCAATCCTCCTAGGTTGCTCCCAACCAGCCTCCACCTAGCCAGGCAACCACATCTGCTACCTCGTCGCATCAGTTGCGACAGGGTATTAAAGAAGACGTCGTGGGCCTAGCGACGCAATTGCACACCCCAACTAGCCACTCAGTTTCCTCTCAAAAGGAAACTGATTCAACTTCACACGGGGATGCAGCACAACTGCCACCAGTCTCTCACCTGGAGAGTTCAGGTGTTGAAATAAGAGAACACCAGCCCCAGTTCTCGACTTCTTTCGGTGCACATACGAGTCTAGATCCATTTGCTGAATTCATTCCTTTGGCTAGGACACCGGTCTCATCGACTGCTACCGTCGAGATTCTTCGTGACTCGACCGGAACGCCCAAAGTAAGTCTACCTTTCGATAGCTTGCAAGGACACTGCGGAAGACCTGCCACGGCTACCATCAAGTCAATCGTGAGCACAGGCGGTACTGCGGTGCAATCCACCGTAGTTACTATAATTGGGAGGCTAAGTGTTGGTTCCATATGCTCAAGAATGATTATAAAATAATATTACCAATAATGTATGATCCTATAGGGTCACACCATATAGCAAGTAAACACCGAATTGATATTTATAAGAATTTGATTCTTTATAAATATTAATTATATTCTTGATAAATATTATTAATTATATTATTGAATATAATTTATAATATTAGATGCAAATAATAAATTTTAGTTTGTTAATACATATGATGGATTTATTATGTAACTAAAATTATAAGGAGGGACTTGAGGAGAAAATTTAAGATAGTTAAAATATGATTTTAACCATCTTAATACTAGAAGGGTTACATTGTAATATTTCATGGCTAAGTGATTTTCTATTGGCCCCTTTTGGGGGCAAAAGGAAGAGATCATGTGCTTATACTTGGAACTTAGTCATACATGCAAACCACTTGTGAAAAACAACTTGCCATCACTCCCCTTTCTTCCTTTCTCCTATTTTGGCCGAAACCACCATAGTTGGTGGTGGTTTTGTTCTTCTTACTTCAAGTCTATTGTATTCTTGAAGAAGAAGCTCTCTTTTGCATTTTTCATCAAGAAAGTACTAGCATACAAAGGTGTTGGAGCTTGTTGGTGGACTTCTCTAGAGGAACTCTAACTTAAGTTCTTGCCATCTTCTCCAACAAGAAGTTATAAACAAAGGTCTACAAAGGTTGTAATTTCTTAAAACCCCCTATGGTTGTTTTTAATATTTCATGTTCATGCAAATGGATCCTTTGTGGGTAATGGAATGTTTTTTCATGTTGTTCAAATTTTAAGCTTTCGTTGCAATTTTTATGATCTTTGAAATCATGTTTTTGAATAAAAACCAATACGTGGTATTAGAGCCATCTTTGCATGCATGTTTAGATTTTTTGTTTTTTTTTGTTATGAAATTTTTGGTTTTTGGAAACCATGGATGAATTTCATATTGCATGAAAAGTTCATACATGTTTTTTTCTTTTTGGCAACTTGTTGTTTTTATAGTTAAAATGTACGATTTTAGGTGACCAAAATTTTGCATGCATTTTGGTCATAAAAGTTGCCTTTAAAATAAAAATACAAAGAGATGTTTTTTGTATTTTTATTTTTGTGATTGTTTGTGCATAAACAAGCCATGGACCCTTTGTTGTTGTTTGTGTTGTTTTATTCAAAAATGTAATATTTATTATTAATAAGGTATGTAATAGTAAATAGGTATTTTTCATCTTTGTAATTTTTTTTATGTAAAAGTTGATGTTAGATTAGTATTTTTACATAAATGTACAAAGATTGAAGAATGGAAGCCCCTTGGTGAAGTTCACTACCATTTCTCAGTTTCGAAAAGGAGCAACACAACACTTCATGGAGTCTTGAAGATTTTGCATGCATTGGATGTTTTTGCAAGTGGGAGCATGAAGACATATTTTGTTTCTTGGTCCCTTGTCCCTTAGGAATGGACTTGATGATTCATGCATATGGCTTGCATGAATTGTCATTAGTTAAAATGGCTTGTTTATTGCACTTTTACATTATATTTGTTGGTTGTTTGCATTATTATTATCTTGTGTGGTTGATTTATACGCATTTGGAAATCAACATATGGAGTTTGTCCTTTCAAAATGTAACATTTTAAAGGTAAAATAGTTAAAATGAGTTTTATTCTAAAACCCGTAAAATTTTGAAATATCAAAGTAAGTTAAAATGGGGATTTTAAAACTCATACAAACTCCAAGTGTCATGTATTATTAGTTGCATGCAATATACGTGACATATTATGTTCTTTTTTATGCGTTAAAATATAGGATATTGCATGCTAGTAAAGAACATAAAATTGGTTCAAAAGCAACAAATTTTAAAATTAGATTTTAAATGGACCTAGTTTCAAAATAGAGATTTTAAATTAACCAAATTTTTTTAAATGAAGATTTTAAATTTATTTTGAGAAATAGTTTCTTAAAAGAGAACCTTGAATATTGCATGCATACAATAATATGGTACTATGAGTTTTAAATAAATAAATTGAGATTTTAAATGGGGATTTCAAAACTCATACAAACTCAGTCTAATATTAATAAAAATGTTTATTAAGTGACTATAAATGGTTCTTGTAGTGATCAAACTCAAACGTTAATAAATAATATTAATAATTGACCACAATAATTAGTTGATAAAATTGAGATTTTATTTAAACTAATAGGAACCATTTGATGAGAAATAAGTTTGTACCACATATTATTAAATTCATGCAATAAGACATGATACTAAAATGTTTTTTAAAAACTATAATTATAAACCATTATAAATCCCTTTTTCAAAATGCAAGTCTATGTCGTCCTTTTGAGAAACACTCAATACGTCACTATGACACCCTTGTGGGATAAAGGTCACCTAACCACTTGGATTGTTTTGAGATGGATGAGGTGATTGTTAGTGCAATATGTCTTCAAGGTTTAAATATAGAAAGGTCAAAGTCAAAGTCAATGTATTGAGTTGTATTGTGTTGTTTACACCTTGTATTGTGTTTAGTATAAATAGGTTTTGTTGTGTGTTAGTTTAGAAGACTCTTAGAATCACTCTCATTATTCATAACTCATATCTTGTATACAATGTTCTTGATAAATGGATGACAAATTCACATCTTCTCTATCTTGATTGATCTTTAGGGTTTAACAATTGGTATCAGAGCAAGTTCAAGATTTAGAGGAGAATTTCTACTGATCTAACACATCAAATTTGTGGAATTCTTAAGGAAATTTGATCGATTTTCTTGATTTTTCAAGAAAATCTCGTTTTCTTGGATTTTTGTCAAATTTGTGTGATTCTTGATCGAATTTGATCAAGATTTAGTTCGTTGGATTCGTTTTTGATAGAGGAACACTTTTCGTTCAAGGATCGAAGGCTAATTTCATCGTTTTGAGGATCGATTTGAAGGATTTCAAGAATTCTGATCAGTTCGTCATTTTCAATCTGATCAGTTTATCAGATTTTGATTCAGTGATTTTCAGCGAAATTGGATTACATCTTTGTGTTATAAACTTGTTTTCTAACATATCTTCAACTTTTGGTTGATTAATTTCAAGTTTTTGAGAGTCAATTTGAAGATTTAGAAAATTTTGTGTTCTTGAGAAATCTTGTCTGTGAATTTTTTTAAGAGTGATTTTGCAATTTGTTGGTGTTTTGATTCGCTTTTGTGCAAAATCCTTCCTAAAAATTGTTTTTGGACATGAATCATCCATAAAATTCAAGTCTTGATGTCTAAATCTCATTTTTAGAAAATTTGAATTTTTGGTGTTCTTCATGTTCTTGAGGTGTTCTTGATAAAATGATTCAGATCTGAGTTTTTGATCCGTTTATGTTAATGAGATGATGATAAAAGTTGTTTGTTGCTTAGTTTGATCATTAATTGGTGATATTAACTTTGTTGGTTGAGTTTGTGATTTTGCAGAAAATTAATCGCAAGAGGTGTCTATGTGTGTGTTTCCATATAATTCGCAAGCAACTAAATGAGAAATGCGCAAGCTGCTGAATGAGATTTGCGCGCAAATTTCAGCTACATGATTGCTTGCTTCAATTAATTTTCACCTACATGTTTGCTTGCTTTGAATTAGTTTCACCTAGTTGCTTGCTTGCTTAATTAGTTTAAGCTACTTGCTTACTTGCTTACTAACTAATTACGCTTTTTTTAGAAAAGTTTTAGAGTTTCATTTTTTTTCTTCCAAGTGAATTTCTCAGCTTTTCGCAACCCTTGATTTTCGTGTTTTATACTTCTCGCTTCTTACAGTTCATTATTTTTAGATCACGATGGCTTATCAAGTTTCAGTTAATTGTCCTCCGGTGCTAATCAAAGATTCAGATTTTGATCAATGGATGATTTCTTTTATTGATTTTATTTCGAGGAGAGAAAACGGAGATTATATGATAAAATCTTTCACCGAAGGTCCGTTGATCATACATAAAAGGGCGGAAGATTTTACTGAAGATGAGATTAAACGGAAGAAAGCAGACAAGGATGCTTCGTCAAACTTACTCTTTGCTATTCTCAAAATTTCGCCTCACATCTACAAACAGGTTGAAGTGTATAAAAATTACCCTTTGCAGATGTGGAATGAATTAACGAAGCTTATGCATGGATCAAAGGTTGAATTCAAGAGAAAGGAAGAGAAGAAAGTTGAAAGGGAAGATGATAAAGAGAAGATTATCGAACTTACAAAGCAGTTGCAAGAGATGGAAAATCTTTTAAATATGGAAATAGAAGATTTCAAGAAAGAAAGAATGGGCCTTGCTAAAAGTGTTTCGGAACTTGAAATGGCGTTGAAGTCAAAGACTAAAGAAATTGATGACAAGAAAGATGTTGAACTCAAATGTCTAAGACTTTCCAAGCAGAACTCAGATTTTCAGAAAGTCTTATTTTTAGAGAAAGAAAAATTGGAGAAGGAAAGACTTGTGTTTGAAGAGAAAAGGAAAGATTTTGAAGCTATAAATGGAAAGCTGTCAGAGAAAATTTCTGAGCTTCAAAAAGAGTTAGATAAGGAAAGTGAAGAGCTTGAAAAGATGAAGAAAGCTGATTTTCAAGCCAGGAGCGTAAAGGATGATTTTTCTGTAGAACGGAAGATATTTCAGCAAGAAATTCAGAAACTCGCGAAAAATTTGGCGGGTTTATCTACAGATATCATGAAGGAAAAGAGGGTGAATTGTGATATTCGGAAGAAGCTCGAGTTGATGACAAAGGAACGAAATGCCTTAAAAGACAAAGTGAGGTCGTTCAACAACTCCGAGTGTTTTTCAGAATGTCCGATGCGTCCTTCTAACATTTTCTACGAGCATTCTATGGATATGTCTTCCAAATACTATGCTGATCTTCCTTCCTACAAAAGAGTCAACATGCAATGGAAGGTAAAAGGTAAATTTCCTGGAAAAGATGTACCAAAATCATCATTTCCAAATAAGAATTTTACAACGAAAGTTAATTCTTTTGTTAATTCTTATTGCGGAAATAATGATTTTGTTAATAATAATTATGTTCAATATTGGTATGGTACTTACCATTTTCCTTCTTATAGAGCTCCGCGTAACGTGTCAGGACCCAAGACTCGTTGGGTACCAAAATCTACTTAATCTGTTTTGCAGATTTAGAGACAAGTGTTGAACTCTCGGAAGATGAAGTACTTGTGCATTCAAGAAGATATTGAACATCACATATTTTCAGTGAGTTTATTATTATTATTTTTTATATACATGTGATTAATGACAAATCTTTTGGTATTTTGTAGGGGGAGAAAGATAAAAGACTATGGCTTTTGAACACATCAGTTCAAAACCCGCACTTCAACGGTAATGGCTTCTGAATACATCAATTCAGGACCCGTACTTCAAAGGCTACGACTTCTAAACATATCAGTTTAGAACTCGTACTTATCAGGTGATATCCTTTCACTGTCATATCTTTCTATTTTTAGGACATGTGCTTAAAGGTAACATTGTGTTATATTTTATGTCTACTAACGTTGAAAGTTTGAACCTTCACAAATTTAATTCAATGAAGTGAAAAATTCTTCAATTTTTCATTCAATGAATAAAATGTGTGTTAAGGATGATTTTACGAGCATTTTTGTATCGTCGGAGTTATATTTGTTTCTACTTTCGCTTCTGAAATAAGTCGAAAGGTCAGCGAAACATGTTTGAGATTTTGATATAAGTGAAAAATTGTGTAAATCTAGACTTATTTAGAATACAATGCTCACAAAGCCTATTCGTTTTAATCATGAATGGAAACGAAAATATGGGGGAAGCACCACGTTTTTGAACCAAGTGATTGAGATGCTATAATAAAAAATAAAAATAAAAAATAAAAAAAAATAAAAAAATATTATATATATATATATAATAAAATCATTCAGTTTGATAGTCTGTGCCAGTGGCCTATCTGGTTTGGGAGATTAAGTCCCAAGGGGTACTCGTTACCTAGCCCCTAAGATCATCTGATCTGGGATTGGCTGACCCAAATCCTTCTATAGAACCAGGTAGAAAGCCATGTTCTACTGGTACATATGGGATTAAGGTATATCGATGTAGCCTTTCTGGTTTGGGAGAGTAAGTTCCAAGGGGTGCTTGTCACCTAGCCCCTAAGGCCAACTGGTCTGGGATCGGCTGACCCAAATCCTGCTATAGGACCAGTTAGAAAGTTACGTTTACGGTGTATCTTAGTCTTAATAAACTGTTTGATTATAAAAGATGCCAATGAGCACATAATAAAAGTTGCCAATGTGCACAATATGAAAAGATGCCTAAGAGCACACATCTCTTGAAACTTGGGGAAAATACAAAGTCGCGATAAACCTGTAAATTTATGAAAATTCTGTTTTTGGACAAATAGTGTGAGTAAGAGCAAAGTATTCTTATAGGTTTTAGAGGTGCATTTGCTTGTTGCTAATCATATTTCGCATGCTAGCACACCAAATAGATTTAATAAAGGAGTTGAAACTGAACATTTTGTAACTCGATATGCGATGATGTCTTGTTTTTTAATCCAAACGCATGCATTTGATTTCACTTGATGGAAATATCTGTTACATTTCATTAAGTTGAATTTCTTTTGTTTGGTGTTCAAATGATTAAATGTTAGTAGTTATAAAATGTTGTTCAATGAATTCTATTTTCTTTATATAAGTTTGTTAAAATGTGCGCTTATATGATTTTTATGCAAATTTTCAAGGGGAGAAAATCAACTTGCTCTACAATTCTTATTTTTATGGGGAGCAAGATCTTTCGCTTATGGGGAGATTGTTCGTGTTTTTCAAGGGGAAGAGATGTTTTTGAAGAGGGAGATTGTCCGTGACTGAAATTGAAAAGATTTTCGATGCTCGTGATGCTCACTTTCATCGAAAAAGGGGGAGAATGTCTACATCAATTTCATGTCAAAGAAAGTTTAAAATCAAAGATTCGTTTTAATGTCAACGGGGAGATTTGTAGAAAGAAGACGTCGTTTCAAGAAATGATAGGCGGAGTTTTATTCTTCAAGAGTTTTTAAGAAATCGATTGATCATTTCAGTGATCTCTTTCTTTTGAACTCGCGCGTTTATGAAGATCGACATTGAAGAATGAAATTCTCAAGTCAATAGAATGGGGAGAATTCTTCAAGAGTTTGAGGAAAATCGATTGATCCTTTCAGTGATCTCTTTTTCTTGAACTTGTGCTTCTTGTATTAAAAAGCTTTGTGTGAAGATTCTTATTCTCCTGTTCGAAGAAAGAAGTTCGTTATTTGCCGTTTGAAGATTGGATGACGTTTTGACTTTGACAAGCTTTGATGAAGACCGAAGATTCAAGAAAGCTAAAGCTTGCTGATCGCATTTGTTTAAACCTTGAATCCAAGGGGGAGATTGCTAGTGCAATATGTCTTCAAGCTTTAAATATAGAAAGGTCAAAGTCAAAGTCAATGTATTGAGTTGTATTGTGTTGTTTACACCTTGTATTGTGTTTAGTATAAATAGGTTTTGTTGTGTGTTAGTTTAGAAGACTCTTAGAATCACTCCCATTATTCATAACTCATATCTTAGAGAGAGAAAGGGCAAAACTCATATCTTGTATACAATGTTCTGGATAAATGGATGACAAATTCACATCTTCTCTATCTTGATTGATCTTTAGGGTTTAACAATTGGTATCAGAGCAAGTTCAAGATTTAGAGGAGAATTTCTACTGATCTAACACATCAAATTTGTGGAATTCTTAAGGAAATTTGATCGATTTTCTTGATTTTTCAAGAAAATCTCGTTTTCTTGGATTTTTGTCAAATTTGTGTGATTCTTGATCGAATTTGATCAAGATTTAGTTCGTTGGATTTGTTTTTGATAGAGGAACACTTTTCGTTCAAGGATCGAAGGCTAATTTCATCGTTTTGAGGATCGATTTGAAGGATTTCAAGAATTCTGATCAGTTCGTCATTTTCAATCTGATCAGTTTATCAGATTTTGATTCAGTGATTTTCAGCGAAATTGGATTACATCTTTGTGTTAGAAACTTGTTTTCTAACATATCTTCAACTTTTGGTTGATTAATTTCAAGTTTTTGAGAGTCAATTTGAAGATTTAGAAAATTTTGTGTTCTTGAGAAATCTTGTCTGTGAATTTTTTTTGAAGAGTGATTTTGCAATTTGTTGGTGTTTTGATTCGTTTTTGTGCAAAATCCTTCCTAAAAATTGTTTTTGGACATGAATCATCCATAAAATTCAAGTCTTGATGTCTAAATCTCATTTTTAGAAAATTTGAATTTTTGGTGTTCTTCATGTTCTTGAGGTGTTCTTGATAAAATGATTCAGATCTGAGTTTTTGATCCGTTTATGTTAATGAGATGATGATAAAAGTTGTTTGTTGCTTAGTTTGATCATTAATTGGTGATATTAACTTTGTTGGTTGAGTTTGTGATTTTGCAGAAAATTAATCGCAAGAGGTGTCTATGTGTGTGTTTCCATATAATTCGCAAGCAACTAAATGAGAAATGCGCAAGCTGCTAAATGAGATTTGCGCAACCTACATGAATGCTTGCTTCTTACGAATTTCGCAACCTACATGAATGCTTGCTTCTTACGAATTTCTTGGTTTTCGCAAGCAAATTTCAGCTACATGATTGCTTGCTTCAATTAATTTTCACCTACATGTTTGCTTGCTTTGAATTAGTTTCACCTAGTTGCTTGCTTGCTTAATTAGTTTAAGCTACTTGCTTGCTTGCTTACTAACTAATTACGCTTTTTTTCAGAAAAGTTTCAGAGTTTCATTTTTTTTCTTCCAAGTGAATTTCTCAGCTTTTCGCAACCCTTGATTGCGCGTTTTATACTTCTCGCTTCTTACAGTTCATTTTTTTTAGATCACGATGGCTTATCAAGTTTCAGTTAATTGTCCTCCGGTGCTAATCAAAGATTCAGATTTTGATCAATGGATGATTTCTTTTATTGATTTTATTTCGAGGAGAGAAAACGGAGATTATATGATAAAATCTTTCACCGAAGGTCCGTTGATCATACATAAAAGGGCGGAAGATTTTACTGAAGATGAGATTAAACGGAAGAAAGCAGACAAGGATGCTTCGTCAAACTTACTCTTTGCTATTCTCAAAATTTCGCCTCACATCTACAAACAGGTTGAAGTGTATAAAAATTACCCTTTGCAGATGTGGAATGAATTAACGAAGCTTATGCATGGATCAAAGGTTGAATTCAAGAGAAAAGAAGAGAAGAAAGTTGAAAGGGAAGATGATAAAGAGAAGATTATCGAACTTACAAAGCAGTTGCAAGAGATGGAAAATCTTTTAAATATGGAAATAGAAGATTTCAAGAAAGAAAGAATGGGCCTTGCTAAAAGGGTTTCGGAACTTGAAATGGCGTTGAAGTCAAAGACTAAAGAAATTGATGACAAGAAAGATGTTGAACTCAAATGTCTAAGACTTTCCAAGCAGAACTCAGATTTTCAGAAAGTCTTATTTTTAGAGAAAGAAAAATTGGAGAAGGAAAGACTTGTGTTTGAAGAGAAAAGGAAAGATTTTGAAGCTATAAATGGAAAGCTGTCAGAGAAAATTTCTGAGCTTCAAAAAGAGTTAGATAAGGAAAGTGAAGAGCTTGAAAAGATGAAGAAAGCTGATTTTCAAGCCAGGAGCGTAAAGGATGATTTTTCTGTAGAACGGAAGATATTTCAGCAAGAAATTCAGAAACTCACGAAAAATTTGGCGGGTTTATCTACAGATATCATGAAGGAAAAGAGGGTGAATTGTGATATTCGGAAGAAGCTCGAGTTGATGACAAAGGAACGAAATGCCTTAAAAGACAAAGTGAGGTCGTTCAACAACTCCGAGTGTTTTTCAGAATGTCCGATGCGTCCTTCTAACATTTTCTACGAGCATTCTGTGGATATGTCTTCCAAATACTATGTTGATCTTCCTTCCTACAAAAGAGTCAACATGCAATGGAAGGTAAAAGGTAAGTTTCCTGGAAAAGATGTACCAAAATCATCATTTCCAAATAAGAATTTTACAACGAAAGTTAATTCTTTTGTTAATTCTTATTGCGGAAATAATGATTTTGTTAATAATAATTATGTTCAATATTGGTATGGTACTTACCATTTTCCTTCTTATAGAGCTCCGCGTAACGTGTCAGGACCCAAGACTCGTTGGGTACCAAAATCTACTTAATCTGTTTTGCAGATTTAGAGACAAGTGTTGAACTCTCGGAAGATGAAGTACTTGTGCATTCAAGAAGATATTGAACATCACATATTTTCAGGGAGTTTATTATTATTATTTTTTTATATACATGTGATTAATGACAAATCTTTTGGTATTTTGTAGGGGGAGAAAGATAAAAGACTATGGCTTTTGAACACATCAGTTCAAAACCCGCACTTCAACGGTAATGGCTTCTGAATACATCAATTCAGGACCCGTACTTCAAAGGCTACGACTTCTAAACATATCAGTTTAGAACTCGTACTTATCAGGTGATATCCTTTCACTGTCATATCTTTCTATTTTTAGGACATGTGCTTAAAGGTAACATTGTGTTATATTTTATGTCTACTAACGTTGAAAGTTTGAACCTTCACAAATTTAATTCAATGAAGTGAAAAATTCTTCAATTTTTCATTCAATGAATAAAATGTGTGTTAAGGATGATTTTACGAGCATTTTTGTATCGTCAGAGTTATATTTGTTTCTACTTTCGCTTCTGAAATAAGTCGAAAGGTCAGCGAAACATGTTTGAGATTTTGATATAAGTGCAAAATTGTGTAAATCTAGACTTATTTAGAATACAATGCTCACAAAGCCTATTCGTTTTAATCATGAATGGAAACGAAAATATGGGGGAAGCACCACGTTTTTGAACCAAGTGATTGAGATGCTATAATAAAAAATAAAAATAAAAAATAAAAAAAATAAAAAAAATATTATATATATATATATATATAATAAAATCATTCAGTTAGATAGTCTGTGCCTGTGGCCTATCTGGTTTGGGAGATTAAGTCCCAAGGGGTACTCGTTACCTAGCCCCTACGATCATCTGATCTGGGATTGGCTGACCCAAATCCTTCTATAGAACCAGGTAGAAAGCCATGTTCTACTGGTACATATGGGATTAAGGTATATCGATGTAGCCTTTCTGGTTTGGGAGAGTAAGTTCCAAGGGGTTCTTGTCACCTAGCCCCTAAGGCCAACTGGTCTGGGATCGGCTGACCCAAATCCTGCTATAGGACCAGTTAGAAAGTTACGTTTACGGTGTATCTTAGTCTTAATAAACTGTTTGATTATAAAAGATGCCAATGAGCACATAATAAAAGTTGCCAATGTGCACAATATGAAAAGATGCCTAAGAGCACACATCTCTTGAAACTTGGGGAAAATACAAAGTCGCGATAAACCTGTAAATTTATGAAAATTCTGTTTTTGGACAAATAGTGTGAGTAAGAGCAAAGTATTCTTATAGGTTTTAGAGGTGCATTTGCTTGTTGCTAATCATATTTCGCATGCTAGCACACCAAATAGATTTAATAAAGGAGTTGAAACTGAACATTTTGTAACTCGATATGCGATGATGTCTTGTTTTTTAATCCAAACGCATGCATTTGATTTCACTTGATGGAAATATCTGTTACATTTCATTAAGTTGAATTTCTTTTGTTTGGTGTTCAAATGATTAAATGTTAGTAGTTATAAAATGTTGTTCAATGAATTCTATTTTCTTTATATAAGTTTGTTAAAATGTGCGCTTATATGATTTTTATGCAAATTTTCAGGGGGAGAAAATCAACTTGCTCTACAATTCTTATTTTTATGGGGAGCAAGATCTTTCGCTTATGGGGAGATTGTTCGTGTTTTTCAAGGGGAAGAGATGTTTTTGAAGAGGGAGATTGTCCGTGACTGAAATTGAAAAGATTTTCGATGCTCGTGATGCTCACTTTCATCGAAAAAGGGGGAGAATGTCTACATCAATTTCATGTCAAAGAAAGTTTAAAATCAAAGATTCGTTTTAATGTCAACGGGGAGATTTGTAGAAAGAAGACGTCGTTTCAAGAAATGATAGGCGGAGTTTTATTCTTCAAGAGTTTTTAAGATATCGATTGATCATTTCAGTGATCTCTTTCTTTTGAACTCGCGCGTTTATGAAGATCGACATTGAAGAATGAAATTCTCAAGTCAATAGAAATGGGGAGAATTCTTCAAGAGTTTGAGGAAAATCGATTGATCCTTTCAGTGATCTCTTTTTCTTGAACTTGTGCTTCTTGTATTAAAAAGCTTTGTGTGAAGATTCTTATTCTCCTGCTCGAAGAAAGAAGTTCGTTATTTGCCGTTTGAAGATTGGATGACGTTTTGACTTTGACAAGCTTTGATGAAGACCGAAGATTCAAGAAAGCTAAAGCTTGCTGATCGCATTTGTTTAAACCTTGAATCCAAGGGGGAGATTGCTAGTGCAATATGTCTTCAAGCTTTAAATATAAAAAGGTCAAAGTCAAAGTCAATGTATTGAGTTGTATTGTGTTGTTTATACCTTGTATTGTGTCTAGTATAAATAGGTTTTGTTGTGTGTTAGTTTAGAAGACTCTTAGAATCACTCTCATTATTCATAACTCATATCTTAGAGAGAGAAAGGGCAAAACTCATATCTTGTATAGAATGTTCTTGATAAATGGATGACAAATTCACATCTTCTCTATCTTGATTGATCTTTAGGGTTTAACAGTGATTCTTATGTCTTTGTGGGATAAAGGTCACCTAACCGCATGGATGTGAGTTTCACACGTTGTTTCAAGTAGGATGACTTGATTGGGAATCTTTTGTGATAAAGGTCACCTAAGCATTAGAGACCCAATGCATAGATGCGATCAAGCATGCCAATTAACAAAACGTTGTTAAGGATCCCATAAAACTAGGAATTACATTTGGATGTAATTGATAAACGTTATCTACCGTGTTAGATTAAATGGACGGGATAAAGGTCACCTAACCGTTTCATTTGTTTTGCAACGTTGGATCCTAGATTATATGCAAATTAATGTTTTTAGAAAACGAAAGGGTAATTAATTTGCTTAATAATTAATATTGAAAATACTATATTAACTTTGTTAAATTTTATAGATGGCCCAAAATGCAAACCCTACGATTGACACATCCTTGAGAGCTTTTCTTAACGAAGAAAAGTTAAACACTCATAACATCCCGATTTGGTTTCACAAATTGAGACACGTTCTCATACGTGA
The DNA here is from genome assembly GCA_033807775.1 of Saussurea involucrata. NCBI lineage: Eukaryota > Viridiplantae > Streptophyta > Magnoliopsida > Asterales > Asteraceae > Saussurea > Saussurea involucrata. The sequence continues at coordinate 98,083,187 of CM066319.1, forward strand.
AAACAAATCATACGCACTTATCGTACCTCGTCCTCAAGAACCTCCTCTTACCTCCATAGAAGCTCACGATACTTGATTGAAACATAATGATGACTCAATCGATGTATCACGTCTTATGCTTGAAACCATGGCTCCATCCTTACTAGAAAGAATGGAAACGTTTCCACTAAGGGCATTTGACATGATAAACCCATTAAGGGTCTATTACCAAATGTATATAGTCTGTGAACGCTTCGATACAATTGGAGGAAGGCCAAAACGTATGCTCTCATATTCACAAAATGAGGACACACCTTGACTATTTGGATAGACTTGGCTATCCTTATTCCAATGGGAGAGTCGTAGATGTGATCCTCAAATCTCTGACCAACGCATTTGATGTTTTTGTCGAGAATCTGAATGTAATGATAGATGAGGCAACATTGGTCATAGAAGAGGAGATTGTCCTTTTGAGAAATAAATGTTTTTCTAACGAAGGAAAGTCCTTCAGATATCAATATTTAAGATATAACTTTTACCTTTCTATCTTACACTTGTGTGTTTGATACTAAGTGTAGAACTCACTTTTGTAATATGTTACAGATAATAGAGAAAGGTAAATGACTGAAAGACAAGCAAAATGGTGATCCATATAAGCAAGGAAGCAAGATTGTGTACCAAGCTTATATGAGATTTTATTATGAAACCATATGGCTTGTATTGTTAAACAAGTTTGTTTCGAACAATGTTTAAATTTAGTTTGACTAAACTATTATTTTTCAGTCACATGTTTATTGATTGAATGAAATTAACTTAACCGTTTTGGAAACGATTATATTCATATTCAAAATGAATTATTCTATTTCGAGAACTAGTCCTCTTAATTGAATAATAAAGTGAATCTCAAAAGCCTTCTAAAACATAGTTCTATATAAACACCATAAGACTCAAATGTGATTTGAATCATATCTACACATGAAATAGTCAACTTAATTAAGTAAACATTAAAACGCATATCTAAATTTCAAAATTGTGGTATTTTGAAACTAAATATAAATATTTTCATTTGATATATGCGATCTTGATAAAGTTGAATATAGCTCTTTTCTCTAATTCATAGAGAAGGAGAAAGGTTTGTTAGAATTGATACATGTTGATGTATATGGTCTCTCAAAAACCAAGTCTAGATATGGTGATAGATAATACCTTCACTGACGATTTCAAATGTTGAAGTTTATGGAACATAAAGATGAAGCATTTGATGTAATTCAAGTTGTTTCAAAGTGAAGATTAAGAAAACAACTCAGCAGGACCATTAAAGCCTTTTTCTAATATAGGAGGATAGTGACTAAACCAAGAACTCTTGGATCATCTTAGAAATTGTGTATATCTGAAAGGATGAACCGGACCTTATTCAATATGGTTCGCTCTATGATGAGTAGAAGTACTATTCCTATATCAAATTGGAATTTTATGCCCTAGTTATCATGAACCATATGTTATGGCACCAACCAAAAGGTAGACAAAACACCTTATAAGATTTCGTATGAAAGGTTTTCATCCTTAATCTTAGTTGAAGGCGTGAGTTTATGAAGCTCATGTAAGACAATAAGCTTCAAGTAAACTCGACCCAAAATCTATTAAATGCATATATTGTAGAATACACTATAAATTGTTTATGATACCGATTCTACAATCCCACCAACAATAAAACTGTTTATTGTTCCAAAGCCAAGTTCTTAGAAAAGCAAGTTTTTTTTATGGGCAAGGCAAATGGGAGATTTGAGGAACTTGAAGGGAATCAAGAACCTCATAACATAATGCACTTATTGGTTGGCACTAGTTATCAAACAAAGGTTGTTGGAACTGAGAAATTTGATTGATCAGAAACTTAGTAAAAACACCAAGTGTTCGCAAATCTAGTAGAATCATTCAGAAATTCGAGAGATATCGATTTCTTATAACTAATAAAGAATGATGTATGACTGGGTTCTAGTAAACCCATCAACTGCTAAAGTGCTATGTTAGATTCTGAATCTGGTGAGTGGCTTAGAGTCGTGAACACTTAGATACAATCCGTTCATGGATCAGAACAAGTATCACAAAGCAGAAGTCTTCATTTTGACAGGAAAATTAAAAGTTTAATTTTCATCAAAATAAAAGATGACTCGTGCATTTACTAAGAGGCTAGTGGGAGCGCAGTAAAATTCCTAATTGTATATGTGCAAGACATACTAGTATTTGGAAATTAACTTTCCGACATAGAAAAACATCGTGTTTTGGCTCGGACAGTATTTCCTTAATAAAAGGCTTAGAAAGGGCTATTTTTGTTCTTGAAATAAAGATCTTTAAATATTGGATCAAGACGACTTATAGGTTTAAGTCAAAGTGCATATGTAGACATGATCTTGAAAGGTTCAAGATGCAAGGCTCTAAAAGTAGTTTCTTGCAAGTATGATATCACATCATTTTGAGCATGTCTCAATATTCTAGCACAAAGGCTGAGCTAGACAAAATGATTAGTATTCCATAAGCTTCGGCAATTGGATCTATCATATATGCCATGAAATGCACTAGATCGAGTGTATCATAATGCTTTAGAGCATTAGAAGGAGATACCAACGAAATACGAGGGAAGGTCATTAGATGACTATAAAGAACAATTTAAGGTACTTACGAAGAACCAGAGAAATGTTCCTTAACTGAGGGTTGGAAAAAGATCATAGTAAAATGCTGCACTGATGATAGCTTCCATAAAAATCGAGAAGGTTCTCGATCACAAAAGGGGAAATGTCTTCATTATGAATGAAGAAGTAGTTCGTTTGAAAAGGTTCCAAGCGAAGGTAAAATTGCATAATGTAATACCCCGGGTAAGTCCGTTAGATGCGTTGTCTATCCGTTAAATTAATTTAACTTCAAGATATAATGTTTTGGTTAAGTTTGAGATAAGTTATAAGGTTAGGGGTGTTTTTGTCATTTTGGAATAATTTGAGCCAAGAAGGTAAATTGGATCTATATTATCCCTTAATCTCGTATACTCATCAGATACCAAAAGTAGAAAGAGTGGGTGTGTGTTCTGAGCGAAAGGAAAGCGAAAGAAGGAAGTTACGGTCATCGCATCAATCAATTGGGTTAGAAGTAATTTTGAGGTAAGTCCTTTACATATTGTGTTAGTAATCATGTTTGGAAGTTGTCTAGCGGTTTAGAAATCAAAATTTCATCGATTGTTATTAACCTCAGTCGAATCTAGGTATTTTGAAACCGACAGTGTTCTTAAGAGTCCCGGGGAAGTCCCGGTAGACTCCCAGTCTTAGGACTCCTGGTATAGTTAAATCCCGGTACTGGAGAGTCCCGGTACTGGAGAGTCCCGGTACTGGAGAGTCCCGGTACTGGGGAGTCTCGGTACTGTGGAGTCCCGGTACTGTGGAGTCCCGGTACAGTGGAGTCCCGGTAGTTTTGGTAGTGTCCGGATATAGTTTCTGAATGTATTGATGGATTAAGTTCTCCGAAAATTTCCTGAGGGCCGCCCCCAAACCCCGCAAGGGCGTTGCCCCTTGACCCCATCCGCTAACCGGGTAGCGGAACCCCCGTGTTAAGTCGCCGTAGGTGAACATTTGAGGATAATAGTTTGATAAGTTATTGGGATTCTCAATCTGTTAGAGAGTCTTATGTGTTCTATTTGGTAAAGTGGTATATGTATTTGAATTGTTTCAGATACTAAGAGTTTGAAGTGAAAGACTAAATCCATTGGAAAGGCTTGGAAGTATTTTGATAACTAAACAGGTGAGTTTTACTTTAAAACGTTTTCAACTGGAATACATATATGTGTTTATATGTGTATGTGAGTATGTGTGAAATATATATATTGTATTTATATGGCACGAAACGAGTATAGGTGAGCCGAATTATTATTCGGCGGGGCTGTATTGAAATACAGCGGGGCTGCATGAAATTGCAGTGGAGCTGTAGGTAATTGCAGCGGGGCTGTATGTAATTACAGTGGAGTCGACTGTATTGTACAGTGACGATAATTAGTTGGCTTGCTACCGACTAATGTGGCCAGGGGAAAGAAGATGAGATGAGGAGAGATACACGGTGTACGAGTCTAAATGTGGTATTTATATACGTGTGGTATATGCGTGCTTATACGAAAGGTTTCATGTAAATTATTTTGATACAAAGTATTATGTGAAAAGAGTTTGATATTGATTTTGGAAAAAAGACCAGTATTAACTCACTAGACCCGTTTGGTCTAACCCTCATTTTGTTTTCAAAAATATGTTTTCCAGGTCGAGGAATTGATAGCGGCAAAGGAAAGAATAAGGTGTAGACTGCCTTCGTGGACCGATGTTGATTAGGAAGTTTTATGTAATTTGTAGTTTCGAGACTAAAAGAGACTGTACTTGGTTTGCTATGTAACTTTTGTTGTAAATCAATGATATGTATGCATGTTATGTATTATGATGTATGTTATGGGATTTGGGTCGTTACACATAATACACTACAAAATAAGAATACACTGCTGCTTTAGAAGCTGCAAAAGAAAGATGCTTGGATGAAAGAGTTCGTTGAAAAGCTAGGTAGATGCCTCCCATTCAGGATCATCTAGAAATCTTTTGTGAGAATGTGGGTGCCATTACGCAAGCTAAAGGACCCGATGTCACATCAGAGTACCAAGCACCTACTCCAAACTTTTAACTATATTCGGAATAAAGTTAAAAATGGAGAAATTGGTATTCACAAAGTTCACACAAATCAATTTGATTTGGAATTAGTATTTGGATATTGGAACAAGTTAAGCAACAAGTATAGTGTTTAAGTTAGATATATAGGATATGGTCTTTTCATACTCGTTGTGTTCCATATTAGCATGTTTAAATCCTTTAATAAATTAGTTATTCTAAATGTCCATAGTCGATCATAATTGTGGGAGCAACTATGAAGTAAGACTAATATGAATTGGATTGGTTGACCTTTTAAGAGTAAAAGTGACAAAGTGTTGCAACCAAGTTCATAGGTACTTGTTAGGGAGCAAGTATTGGACCTGACCCGCTTCAAGATCACCTCATGGATCGTCGTCATAAGTGAGTCTTGAATTAAGGTAGTATCTTTGTATCCTTCGACCTGAAATGCATATTTGGGACTCAAGTGTAGGGAGTGTTATGCTTTGATATGGTTAACCGTTGTTCTTGAAAAAGGCAGCTATAAAGGCCATCTTTGGGCATGGCATGAACTGCATGAGAGGCGTATGTAAACAAGATGGGATTTGTTTCTCTAAATATGTTAAGAGTGAGACATCTAAGGCGCCTTACCAAAAGTTGAACAATAGATGAGAATGATAGTGATCCATGTCTCATGTTCAACATGATGTCCTAACAAAGGGATAACTGATACCACACCTCTTACATCAATAGAAGCTATGAGCTTGTAGGAATTGGATGTTACTGAATGGCATTTACAGTCATATATTGTTGGGGGCGGTGAGATGTTGCTAGACGTCCACCACTGTCTATATCATTCTATAATACAATCTTGAGCAAGTGGGAGATTGTTGGTTCCATATGCTCAAGAATGATTATAAAATAATATTACCGGTAATATATGATCCTATAGGGTCACACCATATAGCAAGTAAACACCGAATTGATATTTATAAGAATTTGATTCTTTATAAATATTAATTATATTCTTGATAAATATTATTAATTATATTATTGAATATAATTTATAATATTAGATGCAAATAATAAATTTTAGTTTGTTAATACATATGATGGATTTATTATGTAACTAAAATTATAAGGAGGGACTTGAGGAGAAAATTTAAGATAGTTAAAATATGATTTTAACCATCTTAATACTAGAAGGGTTACATTGTAATATTGCATGGCTAAGTGATTTTCTATTGGCCCTCTTGGGTGGCAAAAGGAAGAGATCATGTGCTTATACTTGGAACTTAGTCATACGTGCAAACCACTTGTGAAAAACAACTTGCCATCACTCCCCTTTCTTCCTCTCTCCCATTTTGGCCGAAACCACCATAGTTGGTGGTGGTTTTGTTCTTCTTACTTCAAGTCTATTGTAGTCTTGAAGAAGAAGCTCTCTTTTGCATTTTTCATCAAGAAAGTACTAGCATACAAAGGTGTTGGAGCTTGTTGGTGGACTTCTCTAGAGGAACTCTAACTTGAGTTCTTGCCATCTTCTCCAACAATAAGTTATAAACAAAGGTCTACAAAGGTTGTAATTTCTTAAAAACCCCTATGGTTGTTTTTAATCTTTCATGTTCATGCAAATGGATCCTTGGTGGGTAATGAAATGCTTTTTCATGTTGTTCAAATTTTAAGCTTCCGTTGCAATTTTTATGATCTTTGAAATCATGTTTTTGAATAAAACCCAACACTAAGTGCTCCAGGAGTTAGTACCCCGGAGTTCGTCTCCAAGGAAACTATGGACGGCGCCTTAAAGGCTGTCCAAACGGAGATCTTGAAGAAGCTTTCAGATGAGATGGCCTTTATCAGATGGGCAGTCACGGGAAAGGCAGTGGCTACAGAAGTTCCCTCTACGCAACCCTATATCAGAATGCCTCAGCCAACCTCGAACCTCCAGAGCGTTCAAAGCCGCACTCCTCGACAAGCTCATGTCCCAATCCAATATCGATGCCTCATCTGAAGCCGATCTAGTGAGTCTACTACGCTCACAAACCCAACCACCACCCCTAGTCACTCCAACTGATCCACAAACCCAAACCAACTCCAGGCTTGATACCCTTACCACCACCTTAACCGAAGTCAAGAAGACCCTCAAAAATCTATCCGAGAGGGTTGGTAGCTTAGAAGACACATGTAAGGGTCAGACACAGGGCTCTAAATGACGACATGATGATCAGGAGGATCCTGACCAACATGAGGGGGAGAAACGACTTAAACTGACCGAACTGTCAACTTCAACAACAGAACCTTCAACCGTCACTCCAGCCGAACCTGAACCACAATAGCAGCCTGAACACTCGGAAATGGTTCAAGAAATGGAGCTATCAACACCGGTCAGAGATGCAGTGCCAGAGTCAGCAGACCCAACGGTTGAAAGGCCCGAGGGTCAATCGGATGAGAATTTATTGCTGACGGTTCCGGAAAGGCCAATCCTAGAATTGATTGATGAGGACTCAGCTGGCGATCCGGAACAAGAAAGTGAATGGAGAGAGAAAGCCGTGCTTGCCATTCAATCCGAGACAGATGCTTTGTGGAACTTTTCTGATGAACGACGGCGACTACGACCAGTTCCTCCTTCAGAGCGAATAGGTATCTATATCTCAGCATGATGTACACGATACGGCATGTACTTCCGAGCTTCCAACTCCAGACCCGGAAACGGCTCCACCTCAACCTGCTCAACCAGCTCGTTGGGAAAGAGTCCGGATGTTGGTTCCATACTTGGAGGAATCACAGAAGAAGATATTTGCCCACTGGATTAGGCCTCTTGACCCGGTCATGTGCCATGGGGTCTCACATCTGAAAGATCCAGTTCGCAAACAATCTTTGGAAGTAATGAAGAGATGCAGAATGGTCCACCAAGTCCGAACGCGACACAGAATTACAGTGATTGTGGAGATCGTGTCTGATAAAGTTCTCAGTATATGGTTCCCAGTTTTCACGGTTAAAAGAGATGACGGAAAAGAATGGGTATTCTTGGAAGCCGACTTCAGGCATTTGAAACTGAACGACTTCCCGGTACTACTGAAAGAACTGAAGACCCGCACCATCCGACCATTACCGTACACCAAAGCCCTCGAGACGATAAAGAGATTTATGAAGTGCACTATCACCCTCGCCTACATCAACGACTTCCAGTTGGGTTTAGAAAGCAATCAGAAAAAGATCAACATTCTGAAGCCCAATCTGAATCCTCCCAAAGACGTACAGGTACATACTATTCTATCCAAACCAGAAACAGGGATTGTGTATCTGAACAACAAAGTGGAGAAACAGTTCATGCGAATCTGCGAAGTGCACAAGTTCAGTGAGGGAACTTTGATGAACATACAGAACGTGCTGAAGAAGATCATCGCAGAAGAAAAGAAAGAGTCGTCAGAAAGCTACGTCAACGTCAGAAAGTATCTATCTGAAGATCTGCTCAAAGCGATTGAAGAACGGCTAGAGTTCAGGAAATCCATTCGGCACTTCGAGATTTTGTTCGCTATTCCAAAGTGATATGTCCCTAACTGGCGTGATATCGAACATCAATTCCAAGGGGGAGATTGTTAGATCTAACGTTAGTGGAATAGAAGTATAGGGACCATCTATGTCATATCTTGTAAATATCCTATCTAGGGTATAAATACTTTGCTTTAATCCTAGATTAGGGTTAATGATCATATTACCTATTGATTACCTTTTGTACGTACGGCTACAGTTTTCATATCATTCTGATAATCAATCAAAGTGAGATTTATGACGTTAATGCTGATTTGTGTTGATTCTTATTATTGCACTTGTTAATCTGGGATCCACAAACAAATATCTATATCTCAGCATGCTTTACACGATACTGTAGTTACATTCGAACTTCCAACTCCAGACCCGGAAACGGCTCAACCCCAACCTGCTCAACCAGCCTGCTGGGAGAGAGTCCGGATCTTGGTTCCATACATGGAGGAATCACAGAAGAAGATATTTGCTCACTGGATTGGGCCTCTTGACCCGGTCATGTGCCATGGGGTCTCATTTCTGAAAGATCCAGTTCGCACACAGTATTTGGAAATAATGAAGAGAAGCAGAATGGTCCACGAAGTCCGAACGCGACACAAAATCCAAAATCGTGGAGATCATGTCAGACAAAGTTCTAAGCGTATGGTTCTCTATTTTCACTGTGTAAAGGGATGACGGAATGGAATGGATATTCTCGGAAGCCGAATTTAGACATCTGCATCTGAACGACTTATTGGTTCTACTTTAAGAGTTGAAGACCAGAACAATCCGACCGTTGCCATACACCAAAGCCCTCGGGACGATAAAAGAATTCATGAAGTGCAATATCACCCTCGCATACATCAACGACTTCCAGTTGGGTTTAGAAAGCAATCAGAAGAAGATCAACATACTGAAGCCCAATCTGAATCTTCCCGAAGACGTACAGGTACATACTATCTTGTCCAAATCAGAAACTGGGATTGTGTATCTGAATGAAAAAGGGTAGAAACGGTATATGAGGATCAGCGAGCTGCACAAATTTAGTGAGGGAACTTTGATGAACATTCAGAACGTGTTGAAAAGATCATTGAAGAAGAAAAGAGAGATTCATCAAGGAACTACGCCAATGTCCGAAAATATCTAGCTGAAGAGCCTCTCAGAGTGATTGAAGAAAGGCTAGAGTTCGGAAACTCCATCAGGCTCTTTGAGATTTTGTTCGCTATTCGAAAGCGATATGTCCCTAACTGGCGTGAGATCGAACTTCAATTCCAAGGGGGAGATTGTTAGGTCTCATGTTAGTGGAATAGAAATAGAGGGACTATTATTTCCATTTCTTGTAAATATCCTAGTTAGGGTATAAATAGATGGCTTAGTGTTATGATTAGGGTTTAATGACCTAATCACTACTATTGATTACCTATTGCATTGTACGGCTACATTCTAAGCTTTCTGTTCATTAATTCAAAGTAGATTTATGATGTCTACTTGTTGATCCAAACCCTCAATGATTTGATAATGACCCTCTCTTAAACACTTAGTGAAAATTGTAAGTAAACAATATGTATCAGAGTTTCACTATCGCTGATAAGTACTAAGACTTTATAGTACCGCTGATAGGAACTCTCACTCTTTAGATTAGATATTCAGCGAACACTGTTCATCATCATATAGCTCTGAGCCTGTTCAGTCTGTGAGATGATCGCTGATAAGTTAGTCGTTTACTTATGATCCTTGAAGACAAGTTTCACGTCAACCAAAGTTTTACGCTGAAGTCGAAGATCAAGCTCAAGAACCAGCGACAAGTCTACTCATGAACTGATGCGAATATCAGCGAAGCAAGACCTGTCCATTCAACGTGAAGTATCAAGTAAAAGACTTCAGCAATCGTTGAACTTTATCATTCGTTGATAAAGATCTGACTCAACGAAAGCTGATCATGAAGTCTCCCTGCATGTTACTATTGTCTTACCTCCCTTGCACGTCTCCGTACGAACTGTCAGAACGGACATCCCTTTTGTCTGTAATCGTACAACAACTCTGATTCTACACTGTGCACCATGCGGCTACTAAGGTTGTCTACAAAGGTCAATGACATGCAACCACTCAGTTGCTGCAACGTGTAAAGCCATACTGCCATGCATTAAATGGATGCAATATATAAGAAGAACCTTACTTCATTTTTGAAGTGTGTTCAGACCATCTTCTTATTTCTTATTGTTAAGTTATTATTCGTAATTTCTTTAACTCTTTCTAGTACAAGAAACTTAGTGTTTCTCAAGACTTGTTTAGATTAGGTTTATCCTTAATCTTGTTCCGCAACAAGTTGTAAATTGTCATGATTTATCAATAAACAATTTAGAAAAGTAAAAACGTGTGTTTGTATTCAACCCCCCCCCCCCTTCTACAAACTTGTATAGCCCTTCGGGACCAACAAGTGGTATCAGAGCGGATTTGTTTAATCTCATAAACAAGATCTAATCTACACTAAGATTTCTCTTCCTTGCTATTTCCTAAAATGGCTACCAACACAAACACAAACTATATTGACAACGGTTCTCTTGCAAAACCCCCTAGATTCTCCAGAGATAATTTTAATCTATGGAAAAATAGGATGATTCTCTTCTTAGAAGGTGTAGACCCTACTATGCCTTACTATCTTGAAAACGACCCATATATTCCTATAAGAATTGATGATGCAGTTCCAGCCGCTGAGAATAGACCTGCTATTCCAGAAAGGCTGATTCCTAAGGAAATTCATATGTGGACTGATGAAGATAAGAAGAAAGTGGCTATCGACACCAAAGCCAGATCCATACTCTCTATGGCTCTTCCTGACGAAGTCTATCATTCCGTCAAGAACCTGAAAACCTCAAAAGCTATGTGGGACACAATCTATGTTCAGTATGAAGGTACTTCTGAAGTCCAGGACTCTCGAAAGATCAACCTGGTAAGACAGTATGAAAGCTTCATTTGTGGTAAGAATGAAACTCTCTCTGTAGTACACCAACGTTTTAACTGCTTAATTATAGATTTAAAAACTGTTGGTAAGGAATATTCTAACTTTGAAGTACTGACAAAGTTCTTAGAATGTTTACCTGAAAGCTGGGACAGTTATTCTATGTGTCTCAAGCTGTCAAAGGATCTAAAATCAATGACCCTTTCTACCTTATATGGCACGATGTTGAATCATGAGCAATCGAGTCATCTTAAGAAGAATCTTGTAAAAGATTCCAAAAGCACCCCTGTTGCTTTAATCTCAGAGTCACCTTCCACTCAGCGATCAACTATCACTGTCACTGAGTTGGAAACTAACTCTGAAAGATCATCAGACTCTGACGTTTCAGATAATGATGAAACTTTGGCATTCCTGGCTAATAAGTTTAGGAGATTTGCTAGAAAGAGTAATTTCAAGAAGAATAAACCTCTTGCTATTACTGACAAGCCAAGATCATCAACCAGGCTACTGCTACTTGCTATAACTGTGAAAAGATATGACATTTTGCTAGCGAGTGCATGTCAAAGAAAGTCTCTAGACCCTCAGCTTTTCCCAAGAAAAACTTTATTCCCAGGAATAGAGATGAAAAATATAAAAAGCTGAAAGAAAGGTATGCAAAGTTGGAAACCTTTAAGAAGAAAGGCAAAGGCCACATGGCTGACTATGATTGGGCTGCCTCTAACGAAGAAGAATCATCTGACTCTGAAGATGATGATGAAGCCAATCTATGTCTCATGGCCAAACTTGAAGATGAGGAAGACAATTCTGACATTCCGTCTACTTCAACCTCTGCAACTCATGTATCACCTTCCTTCTTTACCAATATTCCAAATATTGATGAAGCTGATAGTCTTCGAAAGATCGATCTCTTGACTAGAAGTTTATATGAAGCCATGAATGGCAAAACTGTAGTTGAAAATCAAAACCTTGATCTCGCTGAACAGCTTAAAAACTGTCACCTTCAAATAGAAAATCTTTCTAAAATTGAAGAAGATTATAAAGATCAAGTTCACCTAAATCAGCTAGTCAAAATCGAGCGCAAAGAAGCTATCGCTGCATTAAAAGCTGAAAAAGCTACTGTTGAGGGATGGTATAATTCCTCAACAAAGATCACTGAGATAATTAAGTCTCAGATTCCCCTGAGTGATAAACGTGGTCTTGGTTACAAAGCTGATACTCTAGAACCAACCACTGATCGTTCCATGCTCTTATTTGGAACTTTCGTATCCTCAGTCGCTGATACTTCATCCTCTCAGTGTTCCTCTTCTAAACCACCTATCCCTGAGGAAATATCGACCTTAACTTCTAAAGGTAAAGAAAAAGTTATTTATCCAAAACCTACCTCAGTCTTTAAAAACAAAGGTAAAGGAATTGCTTTTAACCAAAATCCTCAAAAGGGTACCTCTGTACCAAAGCTGAACGCTTCTAAAGCTTCAGTGACTTATCCCTCTGATTCAAAGAATAAGATATATGGATTTATTCAGCGTGGATCTATTCAACGATCTACTCCTAGAATCAAAGTGGAAATCATTGGTAAGAAATCCGAAGAACTAAATGTTCCTTCCATTTCAAAAGCCAATAGCTTACTTGGTGCTGGTCCTTCTAATTCAAAATCAAAAGCTCAGCATGCAAATGGTCCTAGAACTACTTTTGGTTATAGGAAATGTTATCATTGTGGACTTACAAATCATATTGCTAGTAAGTGCCCCACAGCCACCCAAGATGAAAAGATAGCTAAGGTGAAGATCATTGCCCCCAAGGAAAAGAAGACCACTTAGGTTAAGAAATTAACCAAAGTGAAGACTGACAAAGCCGAATCTTCAAATGCTGCAAAGACTGCTGAACCTTCCACCTCTTCTTCTACCCCCACTGACAAGTGTGTACACATGGTTAAGTGGGTACCCAAGAAAAACTAATTGTTAGTGCTAATATGTCTTTAAGGTTTAATGTAGAAAGTCAAATGTCAAAGTCAATGTTATTGTGTTGTTACTGTGTGGTTTATACCTTGTGTGTCTAGGTATAAATAGGCTTGTTTAGTGTTTGTTATTAGAACACTTACACTAACTGTTAAGAGAGAACCTTTAGAGAGAACAGTGCTGAACTCATATCTTGTAACATGTTCTTGATGTAATTGGATGACAAATTCTCTATCTTCTCTATCTTGATTAGATCTTGATTTAACAATTGGTATCAGAGCAGGATTCGAGATTCAGAGGAGTTTTTCAGTGATCAATCACGAAAACTTTGGTGAATTCTACAAGAAAATTCGATTGATTTTCTGGATTTATCAAGAAAATCTCATTTTCTTGAAATTTGATCAAAATTTTCTGATTTTTGATCGAATTGTTCTGCAAATTGGTTCTTTGGATTCGGATTATTGTTTAGAGCATCTTTAATTCAAGGATCGAGATCTAATTCGAAGGATTTCAAGATCAATTTGGCGATTTTCTGAGTTTTTGTTCTGTTCGTGAAATTCTCTGCTCGTTCGATTCAGATCCTATTTCAGAGGTTTTCAGAGGTTGTTTGTTGAAGATAAAGTGTTAGATTCTTGATTTCGAGCACCACTGTATCTTTCAGAATCAGTAATTTTGATTTTCAGAGGTTTTTAGACGGTTTTTTGGAATATCTTGCAAGATCTGAACTTCTCGCAACATTCATCTCACTTTTCGCAAGCTTCATCGAATTGTGTGTTGTTCTTCATTCAAGTCTACTTCTCGCAAAGTATTTCGCAGCCTTAAGACCCGAATTTTACAGCTTTTCGCAACCCACTGACCCGAATTCTATAACTTTTCGCAAGCTTCTTTTGCGAAAAGTGATCTGTCAGATTTCATACTTTGACCAAGTCTACTTTTCGCAACCCTTGCTTGCAAATTTCTCAGCTTTTCGCAACCTTTTCGTGCGAATTTCTCCACTTTGCGCAACCCTTGCTTGCGAGTTTCTCAACTTTTCGCAACCTTGGCTTGCGAGTTTCTTACTTTTCGCTTCTCACGGTTGCGAGTTTCTGACTTGATTTTTTTTTCAGACGTTTTCCAGTACCCTTGTGAGGAGTATTTTGAGAAAAAAGTTTATACAGAAATTTTTTCTATAGTGTATTTCATACACTTTAAGAGTTTTTCAAGAAAAAGTTTTATATAATTTTTTTTAATTCTTCAAACATGAAGCGGCTTCCAGTGTTGTTCAAAGAATCTGATTTTGAACTATGGAGAGTCTCGTTCATCGATTTTATTGCAAGTAGAGAAAATGGTGAAAATATGATACAATCTTTCACTGAAGGCCCAATGATCATAACTGGCAAAGATTATACAGAAGAAGAGATTAACAGAATGAAAGCCGACAAGGAAGCTTCATCCAACTTGATCTTCGCACTTTACAGACTTCCACAACACATCTTCAAACGCGTTGAATGTTTCAAAAACAATCCAATGCTTATGTGGAACGAGTTAACAAAGCAAATGCTTGGATCTGAAGTTGTTTTTAAGAGAAAGGAAGAAGAAAAGAAAGCTGAAAAAGAGGATACGGAACAGAAATTATCAAATGCTGAAAATGAAGAACTCAAGGAAAAGGTTATAGAGCTTAAAAAGAGACTTTCTGAAACGGAAAAGTTGCTAAAAGAGGAAAGAGCGAATCGTACAAATGACAAAAAGAGCTATGAAAAGCAAATTTTGTCTCTTTCACAGAAAGTTTCTGAAATTGAAAAGAATGAGAGGAATGAGAAGAAAGAAGATGAAGTAAAGAAAGCCCTTGAACTCAGATGCATAAAACTTTCTAAACAAAATGCAGATTTTGAGAAAGTTTTATTTCTGGAAAAAGAGAAATTGGAGAAGGAAAGAGTTGAGTATGAAAATACAAGGAAAAGCTTTGAAGCGAAGAATGTGCAACTGTCAAAGAAAATTTATGGGCTTCAAAAGGACTTAGAAATAGAAAGTCAAGAGCTAGAAAAGATGAAGAAAGCTGACTTTCAGGCCAGGAGCGTCAAAGATGAATTTTCTGTTGAAAGGAAGATATTTCAGCAAGAAATACGAAAGCTCACAAAGAATTTGGCCGTGTTATCTACTGATATCATGAAAGAGAAGAGAGTTAATTGTGACATTCAGAAGAAGCTTGATTTGATGACCAAGAAACGGAATGATTTATCTGACAAAGTGAAGTCTCTCAACAAATCCAAAAGCTATTCAGAAAGTCCGATTCGACCGTCTAATCTTTTCTATGATCATTCAGTGGATAATTCTTCCAAGTATAAATATGCTGATCTTCCTTCATACAAGAAAGTCAACATGCAATGGAGAGTAAAAGGTACGACTCCTGAAAAAGATGTACCAAAAATCGTCTGTTAACAAAAAGAATACTAACCTGAAAGGTAAATCTTTTGCTAAACCTGATTCAATATATTTCGCAAATAATTTAATCAGGTTTGCACTAAAGAATTTTTGTTGTTCTTATTGTGGTACTAACGATTTTGTTAAAAATGATATTATTCAATATTGGTATGGTACTTATCATTTTCCTTCCTATAGAGCTCCGCTTAACAAGCCAGGACCCAAGACACGTTGGGTACCAAAATCTATTTAATCTGTTTTTGCAGATTTAGAAGCAAAGCGTTGAACTCTCGGAAGAAGATTATTCGTGCCATTAAGGGGGAGTAAAGAGATGGTTTCTAAACACATCAGTTTAGAACCAGCATTTCACCGATTATAGGTTTTTGAACACATCAGTTCAAAATCCGTACTTCAACGACTTTGGTTTCTAAATACATCAATTTAGAGCCTGTGCTTCAACGACAATGGCTTCTGAACAATTCAGTTCAGGACCCGTACTTCAAAGACTAAGACTTCTAAACACATCAGTTTAGAACTCGTACCTATCAGGTTATATCTTTCACTGTCATATATTTTTTATTTCAAGGATCATGCAGTAAAAGGTAACATTGCATTATGTTTTATTTCTACTGCTTTGAATGTTTGAATCTTTACAAATTTAATTCAATGAGATGGAAATTTTTTTCAACTTTCATTCAATGAATGAAATGTGTGTCAAGGGTGATTTTACAAGCGTTTTTGTATTATCTGAGTTAAATTTGTTTCATCTTTCACTTCTGAAATAAATCGAAAGGTCAGCAAAACATGAATGAAATTTTGCTGAATGCTCAAAATTATGTAATTCTAGACTTATATAGAATATAATGCTCAAAAAGCCTTTTTGTCAGAATGATGGATGGAAACGAAAATATGGGAGAAGCACTATGTTTTAGAACCAAGTGATTGAGATGATCTAAGTTTTAAATACAAATCATTTAGTTAGAAAGTTTATGCCTGTGGCCTATCTGGTTTGGGAGATTAAGTCCTAAGGGGTGCTTGACACCTAGTCCCTAAGGCCAACTGGTCTGGGATCGGCTGACCCAAATCCTTCTATAGAACCAGATAGAAAGCCATGTTCTACTGGTACAAATGGGTTTAAGATATATCGATGTGGCCTTTCTGGTTTGGGAAAGTAAGTTCTAAGGGGTTCTCGTCACCTAGCACCTAAGGCCAACTGGTCTGGGATCGCTGACCCAAATCCTGCTATAGAACCAGTTAGAAAGTCATGTTTAATGGTGTATCTTATTCTTACTAAAATTTTTGATTAAAAGAAGCCAATGTGCACAAAAGTAAAAGATGCCAATGAGAACAAAATCAAAAGATGCCAATGTGCACAAAATCAAAAGATGCCAATGAGCATACATCTCTTGAAACTTGGGGAAAATACAAAGTCGCGATAATCCTGTAAATTTGTGAAAATCTTGATTTTGGGCAAATAGTGTGTTGGTTCCCTTTTTGCTTTAAACAAGATTATCAGATCTATTAGTTCGAGTTTATGTTTGATGCGGAAGCGTATTTGAAGAACTAACAGATATGTTTGATAGATTTAGAACACAATATAAATAAACAGTGAACAGGAAATAATATCTCAAAGTTTACTGAATATATATATATCAAGAACAGATTTAAGAACGGTGAGTATGCAAAGCTTTAAACAGATATGACTCTAAATGTGCATAAGCTATGTGTTCTTGATGTTCGATTGAAATGTTCTTGTTTTTCTGTTTTTGTTGTGTTGTTCTGTATTCTTTTCTTAGGAAGAACTCAACATGAGTCTTCCTTTTATACTACTCTTAGAAGACTATGAAGTAGGTCACTGTTCCTTTTACGGCATGAATAGTGAACTGGATGGTGTGAACAGTTGTTTGAGCCATGCGCATTTAATGGAGCAGATGTACTATTGGTAAATGCATTAAATGGCGCAGACGTCTATTTTGTACCTTGCCCTATTGAGTCCACTCAGAGCTTGACACGTGTTTTGACAGTACTTTTCCATGCAAGTTGATGAACAGGTCTTGGAACAGTAGCAAGATATTATAAATATCTTCCTAGTCTTTAGAGGACCACAGAGGCTCTGTAATGTGTTACAGAGGTTCTGCGGTCTGGTTCCTCTGTAGAGTAGTCTTCACCGGATTCCGAGTCTTTGGTTGTTTACTTCTGCAGAGCTTCTGTCAAGGGTGGCAGAGATTCTGTGGCTCGGTCCTCTGTGAGAAGTCTTCTTGGTTCCTTGTCTTCTGATGTTGTCCGCAGAGGCTCTGTTAATGGTAACAGAGGATCTGCGGTCTCGGTCTTCTGAAAGCGTCCTTCTGTAGTTTCCTCGGTCTTTGATCACTCTTGATCAAACTTCCTTTGATTCTTCTGAGATGCCCGGCAGAGCTTCTGTTGCACTCAGCAGAGCTTCTGTGGAAGTTCTTCTGTACTTGGCCATTTTTCAATACTTCTAATATTTCAGAATATTGGAGCTAACAATCTCCCCCTAAGTATTGAAAAATAAAAGGTTGAATTTATGCATTTTAACCTAACTAAAGAAGAGGTTAAACAATACCTCAGAAGATTATTTCATTCATTTTGGAATTTATGCCAGAGGTATTTACATTTGAGTACACAGAAGTAAATGTTGACAGAGGTTCTTTGAAGAGACTCAGATTTTTGCATTTGGGAAGTCGTTGAACTTTCTGTTGTCTTTTCCTACTTCCTTGAGTTCTTCATAGAATTTGAGGCAGAGATTTCGTAAGCCTAGAGTAGCATCAATATCTTTGATCATCATTTGAGCAGATTCTTCGTCCATAAGCTTTGTTGCTTTATTCTCCTCTAGTATCTTTCTGAACATGTTCAGAGTATGGGTTGTGTACTTCTGACAGTCCATTGTCACAAACAGTTTCAGTTGATCAGCAGGATTCTTGAATACTAACCCGTACCTTGGAGTTTTGATGATTGAATTGGGTATGGCATTGGGTGGGCAGAAATCCTCTGGTGGTCTGATACTTAGAGTAGTTATGCCCAGATCGATGGCTAGTTGAATGTCGAGCATGCTGTAGATTAGGAGCTTTTCACGCATCGCCTTTCTGAGAACTCGATAAGACCTTTTGTGGCAGTCGTCATTGAAGTTGTCTTTCGTCCATTGTAGAAGGTCAGGTAAGTCATAGGGATTGAGGTTTCGGATATCAGCATCAGAGAATTGATTCTCTGATCTGTCAGACCTTTTGACTTTCCAGATGGTATACACCGTATGAGGATAGGTTCTCATTTTGGAGTATTTGCAATAGATTACCTTTTTTATTTTGTGAATGGAGTAAACTTGATTGACTGGTTTTGACTTTGTAGAGGTGAAGATTGCATCGAATTCCTCTCTTAGCTTCTGATCTCGGACATGGGCTGGCAGCTCGTTCTGGAAGTGCTGCCTGTAGAGATAACTGTAGACTTGTTCTTCCATTTGTTCAATGGTTGAAGTAGATCTTGGAATTGGTCTCCTTAGCTCATCCATCTTTCGAGTGATGTTTGCTACTCTACCTTCTGTTACCTTAGCTGTGGGATTCAGGGATGGGTTTTCTGACAGAGGATTCAAGTTGAATGCCCAGTCTTCCTCTTCGGGTTTAGGAGTGACGAAGGCATTAAATGCACCTTTCATCAATTTCTCTGTAGCAACTGGCATCTTCTTCTTTGGCTCTTCTTCTGTCATTATTCCCTTGCCTTTATCTTTTGGTTTTGAGGTTTCAGATATTGGGTTTTGGATTTGTGTGGGTGGAACCTCTGTTGATTTGACAGTTGGAGGTCCTGTGGGTTTTGGGGTTGTATGCTCTGATGTTTTGGTTGTTGCCTCTGAAGGTTTTGATACTTCGGGTTGTGAGGTCTCTGTTGGTGAGGAGTCTTCGGGTCTTGGCGGTGGAATGTCAAAACGCTTTGCTGATTGAAAAGCAGATACAAATTCCATTCTGCGAAGAATGAACTCTGCAGAGCGTTTTGGTCTTTGGGGTTTTCGAGCTATGGTTTTGACTCTAGTTTTGTGCGGGATTGGTTGTGAGGTTGGTGTTGGTTCTTTGGGTGAGGGTGGAGTTTGTTCTGAGGATGAGGATGCAAGATTGATTACCTTAGGTTCTGTGGTTGGTGCATCCTTTGGTGAGATAGAGGTGTTTTGCCTCTGTTGTTTTCCCTTCTGGGTTTCTGTTGTAGAGGGTTCTGCTGATTTCTCTGTAGTTTTTGCAGAAGCAGCCTCTGTAGTTTCCTTTGTTTTCTCCCCCTCAGGATGACCAGATGCTCCATCATCAGGATCATCCTGCCTTCTTTTAGCAGTAACTTCTGTTCTGCAGGTGTCTTGAGCTGCTTGCCTTTCTGCATTTTTCTTCATTGTTTCAAAGTAGATTGCGATCGAAGTTTTGAAGGCTTTGGTCGCACTTTTCTCGAACTCTGCAGCTGTTGTTTTGGCAATTGTAGTGGCAGAGGCGATGGCAGCAGCAGCAGAAGTTTCTGTAGTTGACTTCATTTCTGCAAGGGCTGCTTTAACCTCTGTGGATAAGGTATCCACTTTGGTATTTAATCCTGTAAGCGCGCCTGAAGTTGACTCTGTAAAAGACGTGAATGAGCGTTGCAACTCATTCAATATTTGAGTTACAGAGGTTACAAAGGCATGGAACTCATCCTTCGTAACATGTTCCTCTTGGGTAACCTCTGGAGGAACAACTCCTTCTCCAGAGTGAGTCCCTGTTCCTGGGACACCTTCGTTCACCCTTGTTTGTACGTTGGGGGTGGAAGGATTTCCATCTGATCCTCGAGAAGAAACCTGAGTTTCAGTCTCTACAGAAGTTCTGTGAAGAACATTGTCCAAATCCACTCCAGAGGTGGGTATCGGAATATTCTTCTGTTGACTCGGAGACTTGTCTAGAGTCTCTTCGGCATGGTGCTCTCTACTTCTCTCTGAAAGAAGTTTTGGCCCTACATTGTGCGTGTCAGAAGAAACGAATTCCTCTGTAGGGTGTTCTAGTGTGATCTGGGGCGATTGATCACGAACTATAGGTGAGTCTCTCTGAGGAGACTCCCTAGGAATGGATTCCCCGTCTTCTGTGGGCACAGAGGTTGAAAGAGTAAACTCTGGCTTGATGGGTTGGGTGAGGTTCGAGCTGTGCTGCTCTTTTTCAATGACACCTTCTGCAGCTAGACCTGCGGTGTCAGATGTGTGGGTTGCACTGGGAAGGGTTGAGGGATGTGTGCCTTCTGCAACTTCGGCATCTTTTCCTTTCTCATTTTCTTTTCCTCCAGACGTTTCTACCCTATCCTCTAAACCTATTTGCACCTCTTCTTCTGCAGTCTCTTGTCTTGGCAGAAGTGAATCAAGAACCTCTGTGAAGATTTGAGTTTGCAGAGGTGGTTCGATTCCTTCTGTTATTGTTTGCAGAGGAGAAGATGGTTTCTTCTTCTTTGATTTCCTCTTCTTTGGTTTTGGTGCTCCCTCCTCTGTAGATTTTGACTTTCTTTTTCTTTTGGAAGAGGGAGGGGTAGAGGGACCTTGGATTTGTGGTGGAGATGAGGGTTCTGTGGGATGTTCAGTGGGTGGAGAAGATGGTTCTGCAGGAGTTTGTTGGATAGCAGAAACAGAGGCAAGTTGTTCCTCTGTAGGGGTCTTGGTTTTCTTTCCCTTTTTCTTCTTCTTCTCTTTAGATCCCTCAGAAGACTTCCTTTTTGAAGAATAGAGGTCTTTCCTTATATCTCTGAAGTTCTTCTGGTTGGCCTTGTGTTTAGCCAACTTTATCTTCCATTCTTCTTCTGTAAGTCTCTCTACTATATTACCTCCTATGGGCATTCCTATACGCGGGGGTGTTACAGAACTGGGTTCAGGAGTTCTGTAAACGCGTGTGTACTCACTAACTAGTTCTTCATCACTAGCATAACCTAACATTACCTTTGATAGTGGCCTGATGTGTGGGTAACCATCCTCATGTTCTGTAGGGGTGTTCTTGGACATAGGAAATTGCTTAGGTTTGGGACCGTCCATTGGCCATTTTTGGATAAGGAGTAGGGGTTCGAAAAGTACACTGAGGATTCGCTGGAACTGCAGAGGGGGTAACCAGTTGTGATCAGACATTTTGGCTTTCTGGGAGGCGATTTTGCGATCGATGGTGTTGATGATCTCTTGCATCATTATGGTGGCATAATCTAGGGGTAGATCATAGTATACACCATACATGATTGAGAGAATTTGAGGTGAGCTTTGATCGATGCTCCCGATTTTTCCCGTAAGGCAACGATTTAGGATGGAGAATAAGGTATTCCACAGAGGAGGTAGTCTTGCTCTGCGGAAATCGTTCCTCTTTTTCAACTGTTGGTTGTACCCTAACCTGTGCAGAAAGTCGACAAGTTCTTCATTTGTTGGTTGGGGTGCATACTTTTTGATTCCCATGAGTCCTCTTGTTGGAAGGCCAAATTCTAATGAGAACATGGTGCGATTGAACATCAGTTCAAGGCTCTTACTTTGGTCAGGTTTAGAAATGTAGCCTCTGATCAAATCGGTGTCAGCGTCATAACGGCAAGATTGCCAAAACTGATGTAGGTAACGTACTGGTATTTGTTCAACGGTTTTGCTTAGAAGAGGGTAAAGAAAGTGGTTCTCTAGGATGTTTAGCAGGATGGCATGTTCTTTGCCAAATGTCGTAGGAGAAGGAACAAGATAACAGTTGTTCGATTTAATGGGAAGGGTTTGCTCGAAATGGTCATTTGAGAAAAATTGTTGCAGGTGGGTAGTGGGTACGAAGGATGCCTCGTCGCCGGAGTCGTGTCTGTCGGCATCGGTGGCGATGTGTGGGTTGTGGGAGTGCTCAGAATGCACTGGAGAGGATGTCGGAGAGTTCGTTGGTGAAACGTGAGCAGATTTGGAACTGGAAGCCATTTGTAGGTTTTGAAAGTTCTAGGTTTTCAGAAAGAAATAAGCAAGTTCGCCGGAGAAGATGAGAGAATAGTAAAGTTTTGAAAGTGATTTTATCTTGGGTTTTATACTGTGGTAACGGATAGAATTCGGAACGGTGAAAATGTGAGAAAGTTAATAAAATTTGAGGTCCACACTCGAGTTCATTCGGCGTGGTGCAAGTTTCTAGGACGACGTGAAATGTACGTCAATGAAAACTGGACACGTCATCAATGTCAGTGACGACGAGACGTCGTGGGCGGCCACATTAAATGAAAAACGCGTGGGTTTTAAATTTTCACCACAGAAAAGTTACCGTTACAGATACAGAAATTCCCAAGTGGAAATCTTTACAGAAGCTCTGTGATTTTGAAAAACGTTTATCTCTGTAGATTGTATCTTTAATGAAAATCGTTTCAAAAACACGGAGAGGATCAATAAATTTTTAGTAGAGAGAAATTATCCTACAGAGGTTTTTGGACCTCTGCCAGAGCCAGCAGAGGCTCTGTGACAGGAAATTTCTAATAACTAATAATTTATAAACATTTTTAATCATCCAAGTTTTTGATCAGTTTTAACAATGTATTTAGGACTTATTTGAAAGTTGGTGTCCTAGAAAATTGTAAATTTCAAAGATTTTGTGCAGCAGAAGTCATTTGAATGATTTGAGTGATCTACAGAGGTTCTTTGTTTGAAAGAACTCTGTGGCTTATGACTTCTGTGGCAAGATACCAACCTATTTCCTTTTGATCGGCGAATGTGATCTCTTCTGTCGCATTCTTTGCTCCCCCTTGACTTATGAATCTCTGTAGATTCAGCAAGGTCTCCTTTTCCGCTCCTCCTTGATCTAACAACCTTTTTAGGATTGATCTCTGTGGTTTGAAACCTGCCTTTTTATCTCTTGAAGCTTGTACTTTTACCAAAAACGTTTGAAAAACATTGGAGAGGATCGTTAAATCTTTAGTAGAGAGAAATTATCCTACAGAGGTTTTTGGACCTCTGCCAGAGCCAGCAGAGGCTCTGTGATAGGAAATTTCTAATAACTAATAATTTATAAAACTTTTTGATCATCCAAAGTTTTTATGGTTTTAAACATTGTTTTTAGGACATATTTAGAAATTTTTGTCCTGGAAAATTGTTTTTGGAAAAAGATTTTGTGCGACACATACCTTTTAGAGTGTCTAGTTTGCACGACAGAAACTCTTGTTGATCATAATCCTCCTTTGGCTCCCCCTTGAATGATCAACCTCTGTAGATTAATTTGAGGTCTCCTTCTGCTCCCCCTTGACCTATGCTTGAATCAATAGAGATAAATAATGCACAGTACATAGGTCAACCTCATCAGAGGTTCTGTGGAGATTGTCATAGGTTCTGAGCAATTCCACAGAGGCTCTGTGAAGTATAGAATCTTTGAAGGATGAGTCTTAAACAAAGTGTTTAAGAGTCATAGTGTATTTTGAAGCCTGAGTCCTTAATAGAAGTATTAAGGAGTCCATTGTTTGCTGAAGAGTGAGTCCTGATCTGTAATGGTCAGAAGTCCCTGTACCTGCAAGACAGATCAAAGAACTTTTGGTATCCATATCCAAATGGGTCCTTTTTTGTTAGGATTTGGAGCTGTCTTTAGGTCCTCTGGTTTGCCAATCTCTGTTGGTTTGCCAACTTTCTTTCTATGACCTTTCTCATTTTGGGTCTTTGGATTTTTCTTTTGAAATGACCCATTTTGTACACAGAAAGATTTAGAGAAAAGGTTTCTTAGTTGAAGCAGAAGATCAAAGCATTTATATGAATGAAAAGATGAAGGCTTTGTAGAAACAAATGGCTTTGGAGCATTTTTGTCAGGAATAGAGTTTTTGACTTTCCAAACCATTTTCATCTTTTTGTAAACAGGATTATTTGAATTTTTAGCACAAGAGTTTGCTAAGACAAGGTTTTTAAGCCTTTTAGCTAAAATATCTTTTTCTTTAAGGTTTAAATCAAATTTTCTTAGAAGATCTGATTTATACCACTTCTCCAACATAATCTTGTTTGACAAATCGGATAGTCTCTTTGTTAAATTTGACATTTCAGCTTTAAAGACCTTTCTTTCTTTCTCAAACTTGTCTTTCAAACACTTTGTTTGAAATCCTTCCCTCTTCACCCTTTCAGACTCTTTTCTTTCAAAATCCTGCTCTTTCCTCTCTTTTTCAAGAGATTTCTGTAATTTTGAGATTTTGAAAGAAAGTTCCATATTCTTTGTCTCAAGAAAGGTTTTCTCTTTTCCAAACTTTTCATTTTCACTGATTATTAGTTTTTCAAAATTGGAAACCAGTTTAGAAAAGTTTAGACATTTAAGTTCAAGACTTTTCTTTTCTTCTTCAAAAACAATCTTAACTTCCTCAAACTTCTCTTTCTTTTTTTCACAAAGCTTTTCAGAGTCAAAAAGTTTTCTTTTTAGTTCAAGATTTTCACAGTTTAGAAGTTTACCTGTTTCTTCAAGCTTGGCAATTTTGTCTGAGTCACTAAGAATGCTCTTGTTTCTTTCCTCTAATTCTTTCTCGAGAGTAGGAATTATTTTCTTAAAATTTGTACTGAGTTTCGAATAATAATGAAAATCAGCATCAGCACTAAATTTTAGTCTTGACATTTTGAATGAGGTTTTTAACGAAAGAAACAGTTTCTAGGATGTTACCAGATTGAATTAAATCGAAAATGGCAGTAAAACAGAATCTGTTTGTAGGAATGAAGAACAGGTTAAAAACAGACAGTTTCTATCACAAATCTTGTAAAAACGAGGATCACTTGATATTGAAAATCAAGCTTTGCTCTGATACCAATTGTTGGTTCCCTTTTTGCTTTAAACTAGATTATCATATCTATTAGTTCGAGTTTATGTTTGATGCGGAAGCGTATTTGAAGAACTAACAGATATGTTTGATAGATTTAGAACACAATATAAATAAACAGTGAACAGGAAATAATATCTCAAAGTTTACTGAATATATATATATCAAGAACAGATTTAAGAACGGTGAGTATACAAAGCTTTAAACAGATATGACTCTAAATGTGCATAAGCTATGTGTTCTTGATGTTCGATTGAAATGTTCTTGTTTTTCTGTTTTTGTTGTGTTGTTCTATATTCTTTTCTTAGGAAGAACTCAACATGAGTCTTCCTTTTATACTACTCTTAGAAGACTATGAAGTAGGTCACTGTTCCTTTTACGGCATGAATAGTGAACTGGATGGTGTGAACAGTTGTTTGAGCCATGCGCATTTAATGGAGCAGATGTACTATTGGTAAATGCATTAAATGGCGCAGACGTCTATTTTGTACCTTGCCCTATTGAGTCCACTCAGAGCTTGACACGTGTTTTGACAGTACTTTTCCATGCAAGTTGATGAACAGGTCTTGGAACAGTAGCAAGATATTATAAATATCTTCCTAGTCTTTAGAGGACCACAGAGGCTCTGTAATGTGTTACAGAGGTTCTGCGGTCTGGTTCCTCTGTAGAGTAGTCTTCACCGGATTCCGAGTCTTTGGTTGTTTACTTCTGCAGAGCTTCTGTCAAGGGTGGCAGAGATTCTGTGGCTCGGTCCTCTGTGAGAAGTCTTCTTGGTTCCTTGTCTTCTGATGTTGTCCGCAGAGGTTCTGTTAATGGTAACAGAGGATCTGCGGTCTCGGTCTTCTGAAAGCGTCCTTCTGTAGTTTCCTCGGTCTTTGATCACTCTTGATCAAACTTCCTTTGATTCTTCTGAGATGCCCGGCAGAGCTTCTGTTGCACTCAGCAGAGCTTCTGTGGAAGTTCTTCTGTACTTGGCCATTTTTCAATACTTCTAATATTTCAGAATATTGGAGCTAACATAGTGTGAGTAGAGCAGAGTATTCTGATGTGTTTTAGAATTGCATATGCTTGTTGTTAATCATATTTCGCATGCTAGCACACCAAATAGATTTTATAAAGGAGTTGAAACTGAACTTTTGTAACTTGATATGCAATGATGTCTTGTTTTTTAATCCAAATGCATGCATTTGATTTCACTTGATGGAAATATCTGTTACATTTCATTAAGTTGAATTTCTTTTGTTTGGTGTTCAAATGATTAATTGTTAGTAGTTATAAAATGTAGTTCAATGAATTATTTTTTTTCCTTGTACATTTGTTAAAATGTGCGCTAATGAAATTTTATGCAAATTTTCAGGGGGAGAAAATCAATTTGCTCTACAATTCTTATTTTTAGGGGGAGCAAGATCTTTCGTTAATGGGAGATTGTTTGTGTTTTACAAGGACTTGACTGAAATTGACAAGAATCTTCGATGCTCATGACGCTCATTTTCATCGAAAAAGGGGGAGAAATGTCTACATCAATTTCATGTCAAAGAGCGTTTCATGTCAAAGATTTGTTTTTTAACGTCAAAGGGGAGAAATGTTGAAAGAAGTCTTTGTTTCAAGAAAGGATAGGGGGAGATTTCTTCTTCAAGAGTTTATAAGAAATCGATTGATCATTTAGTGATCTCTTTCTTTTGAACTCGTGCTTTTATGAAGATATCGATACTGAAGTTTGAATTTCTCAAGTCAATGAATAAGGGGAGAATTCTTCAAGAGTTTGAGAAAAATCGATTGATCATTTTGTGATCTCTTTTTCTTGAACTTGTGCTTAAGGTTCTAAAATGCTTTGTGTGAAGATCCATATTCTCCTGTTCGAAGAAAGATAGTCTGTAAATTCTTGTTTGAAGATTGTGTGACATGTTGACTTTGACAAGCAATTTTAAAGATCAAAGAGCTGAAGTCTTAAAGTTTTGAAGATTCAAGAATGCCAAAGACTGTTGTTTTCATTTTGTTTAAACCTTGAATCCAAGGGGGAGATTGTTAGTGCTAATACGTCTTCAAGGTTTAATGTAGAAAGTCAAATGTCAAAGTCAATGTTATTGTGTTGTTACTGTGTGGTTTATACCTTGTGTGTCTAGGTATAAATAGGCTTGTTTAGTGTTTGTTATTAGAACACTTACACTAACTGTTAAGAGAGAACCTTTAGAGAGAACAATGTTGAACTCATATCTTGTAACATGTTCTTGATGTAATTGGATGACAAATTCTCTATCTTCTCTATCTTGATTAGATCTTGGTTTAACACTAATCTTCCTTTGTAATGCAAGTTAAGAAGGGTATCTGGTATCTCGATAGCGGATGCTCTAGACACATGACTGGTATGAAGAACCTGCTCACTGAGTACAAAGAAGAGAAGGGTCCCTCTGTAACTTTCGGTGGAAATGGAAAAGGACATACCCGAGGGTTTGGTGTACTATCTAATGGTACAACAACCTTCAGAAGAGTCGCATATGTTGAAGGGCTGAAGCATAATCTTCTAAGCATCAGTCAGCTTTGCGACAAGAATAACAAAGTAATCTTTACTAAGGAATCCTGCTTTGTCGCTGACAAAAAGGTGAAGATAGCTCTCAGCGGTTATCGTTTGGAAAATGTTTATGTAATAAACATGGACTCAACAACCACTGAGAACTCCTGTTTCTTCTCAAAAGCCTCATCTGATGTCAACTGGCTATGGCATAACAGGCTCTCTCATCTAAACTTCAAGACACTGAACACTCTTTCTTCAAAAGAGTTAGTCACTGGTCTACCTCGGCACTCATACGCCAAAGAGTCCTTATGTTCAGCGTGTGAGAAAGGCAAGTTGACCAAAGCAAGCTTTAAGTCAAAGCAAGTTTCCTCAGTATCATATCCTCTACAACTTCTCCATATGGATTTG
Organism: Saussurea involucrata; assembly: GCA_033807775.1. NCBI lineage: Eukaryota > Viridiplantae > Streptophyta > Magnoliopsida > Asterales > Asteraceae > Saussurea > Saussurea involucrata. The sequence goes on from CM066319.1 coordinate 98,111,336, forward strand.
TTTGGCCCTGTTAACAAACAATCCATCGCTGGAAAGAAATATACGCTGGTCATAGTTGATGAATTCTCTCGCTATACATGGGTTATGTTTCTCCGTTCTAAGAGTGACACCCCTGAAGAACTCATCACCTTTGTTTGGAAGATGGAAACCCTGAACAACTTGACCGTTCGCTCAATAAGGAGTGATCATGGGACTGAATTCAAAAATAGTTCTCTTGATTCCTTCTTTGAGAGTAAGGGTATTTCTCACAACTTTTCTTCAGTGAGAACACCGCAACAAAACGGAGTCGCTGAAAGAAGAAATAGAACTATTATTGAAGCTGCACGTTCAATGCTCAGTGATTCTCACCTGCCTACTCAGTTTTGGGCAGAAGCTGTCAACACTACTTATTTTACGCAAAACAGGTCGCTGATAGTCAAAAGATTTAATAAAACAGCCTATGAACTTTTTCATGGGAGAAAGCCTTCTATTAGCTTTCTTCACATCTTTGGATGTCAGTGTTTCATACTGAACAACAGAGATGCCCTTGGAAAGTTTGATTCTAAGGTTGATGATGGAATCTTTCTTGGATATTCTTCAATCTCCAAAGCCTTCAGAGTCTTTAATCGAAGAAGACAAACTGTTGAAGAAACTATTCACGTCACTTTTCACGAATCCCGTTCAGCGAATTCTCGACCTTCTGCTGATACTGAAGAACTGAATCAATGGATGTTTTCTCATCTTGGTGATTCAGAAAATATTCCCACTCCTCATACTCATACAGTTGAAGATGATAGTCCTACTATCATCCCAAACATGCAGAATAGTGAAGCCGAAACATCATGGGTCTCAGCAGTTCCTTTAAACACTATACCTGCTTCTGAACCAAGTGTCTAAGACATTCCATCTACTTCTCAGCAATCAGTGAATGTGATGACATCTACACCTACTCCTCTCTTGGCTGATATTCCAGAAGTTGCTGAAGCCTCATCTTCAGCTCCTCTAGTTCAATTTGAGTCAGCGACTTATGCTCCTGCTTAGCGATGGACTGTGCAGATAATATTTGTTTATTTGTTAACTTTATTTCTCTGATTGAACCAAAAAAAATAGATGATGCCCTCAAAGATCCAAACTGGGTCAGCGCCATGCAAGAAGAGCTGACTGAATTCGAAAGAAACAAAGTTTGGAAACTTGTTCAAAGACCAACTGACAAAACAGTGATAGGCACTAAATGGGTCTATCGAAACAAGTTGGACGAACATGGAACTGTAACCCGCAACAAGGCTCGTCTTGTTGCTCAGGGATACAGACAAGAGGAAGGCATAGATTACGACGAAACATTTGCTCCAGTAGCAAGACTAGAATCTATTCGTCTATTCTTAGCATACGTTGTACACAAAGACTTCAAAGTATATCAGATGGATGTTAAGTCAGCGTTTCTAAATGGAAAGCTGAATGAAGAAGTCTATGTGGAACAACCTCCAGGGTTCTCAGATCCTAAGCGTCCAGGTCATGTTTATAAACTGGATAAGGCACTTTATGGCTTAAAGCAAGCTCCACGTGCATGGTATGACACTCTATCCTCTTATCTCCTAATTGAAAATTTTGAGTGAGGTAAAATCGACAAAACTCTATTTTTCAGAATAGTGAAAGGTCATATCATTCTTGTTCAGATATATGTTGATGACATTATATTTGGTTCTACTAACCCTGACCTTTGTACTCGTTTCGCTGATAGAAGGAAAGAAGAGTATAAAATAAGTATGATGGGTGAGCTAACATATTTCCTTGGTGTTCAGATAAAGAAAAATGAAAAAGGAACTTTCATTAATCAGGGAAAGTAAGTTAAAGATATCCTGAAGAAATTCGATTTAACTCAGAGTTCAGCTATGAAAACCCCTATGGCACCACCGCTGACACTAGACAAGGATTCAAATGGAATACCTGTTAATGTCACGCTGTACCGTGGGATGATCGGCTCTCTCTTGTATCTTACAGCTAGCCGACCCGATATTATGTACGCAGCCTGTTTGTGTGCACAATATCAAGCTGAACCTAAGGAATCTCATATGATCGCTGTAAAGCGAATCTTTCGTTACCTTAAGGGTACTATGAACCTAGGTCTTTGGTATCCCAAAGACTCAGGGTTTGATCTAATCGCCTATTCAGATAGTGATTTTGTAGGTTGCAAATTGGATAGGAAAAGCACCACAGGAGGCTGTCAGCTCCTAGGTGGAAAGCTGGTGAGTTGGACAAGTAAAAAGCAAAACCCAGTGTCCACCTCAACTGCTGAAGCTGAGTATGTAGCCGATGGAAACTGTTGTTCTCAGGTCTTGTGGATGAGAAATCAACTACTAGACTATGACCTTCAGCTCTCGAAAATTCCAATCTATTGCGACAGCACAAGTGCCATCGCTATAGCCAACAATCCAGTGCTACACTCAAAGACAAAACACATCGAAATCAGGTATCATTTTCTCAGAGATCATGTGATGAATGGTGATATAGAACTTCATTTTATCCCAGCTGACTATCAGTTAGCTGATCTGTTCACCAAACCTCTTGATGAGACAAGATTCAACTTTCTCATCAGCGAGCTTGGAATGCTGAACTTTGAAGAGTAAAATCTTCAGCGGTTCACATTTGATCAGCGATAGGATAAAATCAACTTGTATAACCCATTCTATCATTCTCTCTCTGAACATAATTGATTCGCTGATATCAAGGTATGTTTTCTCTCTTACTCGCTGACGTTCGCATGTGAATGTAAGATTTCAAAACAAATTGCATCGCTGAATATCTCTTCCTTAACAGCGATACTTTGAAATTTCTTAAACCAACACTGATATTTCTATTCAGTGCTTCATATTTTCAAAAGTGTCCCTGAGCTTTCAAAACCTCAGAGACATCCTAAAATATGAAAGGACAGTTGTGACATCATCGCAACGGATAAGCCCTGGCACGTTCTTTTTCTGACACACGATTGCACGTTTCGTTTACCTTCCAATCAAATGCAAACACGTGTCCGTGTCATGATGAAAATCTTTTCGCGCTCAAGATTTTCTCTCTCTCTACTCTCTCTACTCTCTCTATATAAACCATTTTGGGTTTATGTAATCCCAATGTACAAGTAATATGATAAAGATCTACTCAAAGTTTATATTTTTCTCTTTACGCGAAAAACTTCTCCTTCAAGCAAGAAAAAGATTTACTGTTGCATTTTGAGCTCTCAAAATTTCCAGAAACTGTTCATCTTCTTCTTTGACGAACCAGGTTAATACTCTTATTATTTACCTACATTACTTGTTTATGATCTTATTCTTTGCTTTTAACAGATCAAACAAAAGAACTTTTATAAAATGAAATCATTTTCTGTTCATGATTTTATGAATACAACCTTCATGGTTGTTCTTCAAGTTTATATCAAAACTCGTAAACTTGTTCTTCATATGTTTTTCCAGAATTCCTTCTTCAAATGAAAACTGGAAAACACATAATCTCTACGTTTTGTAACTCTTACTCAAAACAAGAAAAACCCTAATCATTCTCAAAGGGATTTTTGGCTGAATGAAATGGACTATTTGTTTTGTTGATCTTTGGTTGAGCTGATTACAGAAATGGATGCTCCTTCTACTGGTATTCCAACTACTGAGAACACTCCTACTGCTGAGGAATTTGAAATCACCAAGGCTCCTCAGGTCAATTTCAAACTTGAGGATATCTCTTTTACAAAATCAAACAACCTCCATGCGCTGTTCGATTTTCCTCCAAAGAAACAAGTCAAACATCTAGACGACGCTGTGAATTTTCTGAAAACCTTTTGCCTCTCTACAGCCTTGACCATAACACCCCCTGCTCATCAGTTACTATTATCTCAATTCTGGTATACCGCCAGACACACTCAGCTACCATCATCCAAAGACCCTACCAAACTACTTGATGTCATCCTCTGTGACACTGATTTTGGCACTATCAAAATCAACCCGGCTATCATTCGAAAAGCACTGAATCTCCCTGTTGCCACCAAAGATAAACCATTTGTTCCTTTTCCTGATCCCAAGAGACATGCTGATAGAGAAACACTCATTGCATTCTTTGATGCAATGAAGTACGTTTGGGATCAAGGGAGAGATGAAAAGGCCAAGAAGAAACTGACTGCAATCAAGAAGTCAAAAATGCCCAGCGAGATGAACTTCATCTTCGCACACCTGATAAGCTGCATGACAGCGAAGAGTGGCTCCTCTGATCAAGCTTCTCAACCTCAGCAAGCCATGGGCTATGCATTGCTGAAGGGGCTCCATGTTGACTGGGCCTCGATAATCTACGACGATCTTGCGCTCAGAGTAGATTTTGCTGATAGACCATCATGGGTTCCATACCCAAGATTCCTCAGCGCCATATTCCAAACCGGCCTTAAGGATAACTACCCAAAAGTAGGAGACCTGAAACTCTCTCAGGTTGGCCCTAAGGTGCTCGACTTCATGTCCCTGCCAAACGAGGTACGTCTCTATACTCTCTTATCTATTCTCAATCCTCCTTCTTCTACTTCTGCGGCTCATTCAGTGGAAATCCCTACTGCTGATACCCCAGCTGCAACCTCCACTCCTTCTAGAAAAAGGAAACAATCTACTACCCAACTTGGTTCCAAAAGAATCAAGAAAACCAAGGAGCAACCCCCCCCCCAAGCATTTACATGCTGAAGACTCCTCAGCTCATCTTGAATAGCTGATGGAAAGTTCAGTGGTACGCTCTGCCACAGCTGAACAAACCACCCCTTCCATCCCAGCTTCAGCGTCTCTAAACGCTGAAGTTATAAACATGGAAATGAACCCACCTCCTTCAGCCTCTCTACAGACTGAAGTGATTCTCAGCGGATCCAACGCTGAACCCCGCACCCAACCATCATTCTCATCCTCCATTCCTCTCACCTCTTCTTTGGTCACTCAATCTATTCCCCTATTCTCCTCAACAACCGTCATCCTCAGCGACACTAGTGCTGAACATTTTCAGAGGATGATAGGACACACCACAAGACCTGCAGGTACTTCCAGTCGTCTAGGAAATATTGAAGACGACTACAAAACTTTTTCAGGACATCGAGGTTTCGACAACTTCGCCAACCCGCTTGCAGGTATACACAAAATCCCACACACATCTCTCTCTCAACCCAAAACTTCTGAGCTTTCCTCTGTTCATAAGTTTATAACTTTTTCAGGTCCTAATTTGGGGGATATCAACACCTCCCTGGCGGCCCTGGAAACAAAGATGGAGTCTTTCAACAACACTCTAACTGCCAACTCTTCAGCGGTTACAAATGCTGGAGAGAACATGAAGACTTTGACCATTGAGGTCGAAAAGAAAGCCTCCAAAGCTGATCTGGAGAAGGTGGATGGTAGCATTGCTAAATTTGCTTCCACCCTCGCTGAAAACTCAACCGCCACAACCACTCTCTCAACAAACTCCACCTCTCTGTCTAATGAAGTCACATCATTGAAGACAGAGGTTGGTTCTCTTAAGAGTGAAGTTTCCACGATCAAGACTGAAGTCTCTGCGGTCAAAGAGATTGTTCAGAAAGTGCTCGATCGCCTGAACACCCCAACTTCTCATTTCACTCAGGACGATCGAGATGATCTCAAAAAGATCAGTCCTGCTATTACTGGCCTAAAAGACAGAGTAGCAGCGATTAAAAACTGCATAAGAATTACTGGCCAAGAAGACAGTAATCCTATTGCTGCTGTTGCTGCTGAAAAGTCCGTTACCTCCCCCAACCATGATGTGGAAGAGGGGGAGAAGCCTAAAGAAGACCTTCCCCATAATGATGAGGGGGAGAAGAAAAATAAAGAAGACCTTCCCCATGCTGAGTGGGAGGGTATTGAGACTGAAGCTGGTACTACTTCTTCAAAACCTCAGGGAGTTGAAAACCCTGAGGGAATCGAGAAACCTTCCTCTGTATCTGAGGGGGAGCAACTCGAAGAGCAGAACATTGAAGTTGCTGCTGATGTAACCTCACCCTACGCTGAAGAGGTTGAATCTGATTAAGACGAAGTTGAAGACGATGAAGCTGTCGACATCTCTGATGATGAACCATCTTCTTCTCCAAAGAATGATGATGTTGATGATGATGATGACTTCTTTATCGTCAAGCCTGTTCAGAAGACTACAACTCTCAAAGGGATTTCGATAAACGAACCTTCAGGGGAGCGGACCAAGACAAAGCCTGCAGCGTCTGAAGCTGACAAAGGCAAAAATAAAGGCCTTGCTGCAGAAGACAATCTGATGATCTTGCTTCAAAAGCCAGTTTGTCAGGTACACTACCTCCTATTCCCTTACACGGCATCCCTCCTCTATCCATTCTCAATCTCAATCCTTCTATCCATAAAACCTCTGTACACTTAACCACATTCTTTTCTCTATCTCTTTCTTCCCCAACTCTGCTTACTTAAACGATCGCTGTGTTTCAGCTAGTCATCTCCCCTGTTTGAGGATCCCGCTGAAGCTCCTTCGACTAAACCAGGAATAATCCCAGCCACAAGAGCTGAAGAAATAATCCCAGTCTTGGATTTAACCACTGAGACTGGTGAACCTGAAGAACAGCTGCTCTCTCACCAAAACAGACCTTCCTTGGCTCCTCAAAAGCTGAGTGAAGAGGATCAAGAAAAGAGAGATGCAATGATCAAACAGCTCGAAGATCGGCGAATCATCCTGAAGCGTGATCAACTTCCTTCTATTCCTCCAAAGTTCAGACTTTGACAAAAGGAATACCTGGATCACCTCAGAGTTGAAAGGTTAATCGCTGAAAGAAGGGAAGCTGAAGAAAAACACAGAGAACTCGCCATCCAGCTTGTCCAACAATCGGTGAAAGACCCCGCGCTGAAAAGAACTCCCATTGATGTCCAACGTCAGCTATGGGATGATGCCCAAAGGATCGTTGAAGAAAAAACGAAAGTATCTGATACGACTTTGAAATGGTGTAAAGAAATGCTGAATTATCGATCTCGACCATCCAAAATCATCAAAGTAAACATCAGAGGAAGTCTGTTCGTTGACGTTCCTGTTGTTGAAGTTGATGTATTCAAAGAAGACAAAACCAAGCAAACCTTTTATGCTGCTACTTTAGAGAAGTTTGGTTTCTCTGAATGGTTGGAAGTGAAATTAGCCATTCAGGGATCGGGCTTAAAGTTCAAGAGCCATGTCGAGAAAATTTTAAATACTCAAATCGACTTGGTTTCTTCTGCTGTGGATATTCCTCCTTCCACTCTTCTTCCTCCTCAACAAAGAAGAGTCTCTGCAAAGGAAAAGAAAGTCTCACACTCAGGTCCTCCTATACGGAATGAAACAGGTATTGGTTTCTCTCGTGCTGAAGTTCTTGGCCCTGATGCTGATCTCTCAGCGCTTGACACCTCCCTACCACCTGGAGAAACTTTCATTCTTGGCAAAGTTGTAAGTGATCCTTATTGTATATTTTTTCTAGACTACCAAGGAAATCATCACTTTCAATGCATCTCTGAGCTTCCAATCACTCCCATCGAACAACTCAGAGATCTCATATACTGGTGTGGAGTCAGACGCGACATTAAAGCTAGACACCTGAAGCACTTGATTTTTGAAGAAGCTCTGAACAAAAAGAATCAAGGAGTAAATGTCCCTGACTGGATGATCGCCTTGTAATTCTTTCTATCCTTATCTGTCTACATCTTCTGTACTTGTAATTTTATTTGCTGTACTTGTAATTTTTCTACTTCCCTCTATAATCTTTACGAAGTTTAAAGAAAAATTTCAGCGAATGTACTTTACTCCATCAGTACTGAAAAGATCTCAGAAAACAGTAAAAATGACAAATATTTTATGAGTTCTTTTTATCCTTATGTTTTCATTAAATAACAATTTTCTCTGTTGCTATGTCATAATCAAATAGGGGGAGATTGTTGATCCAAACCCTCGATGATTTGATAATGACCCTCTCTTAAACACTTAGTGAAAATTGTAAGTAAACAATATGTATCAGAGTTTCACTATCGCTGATAAGTACTAAGACTTTACAGTACCGCTGATAGGAACTCTCACTCTTTAGATTAGATATTCAGCGAACATTGTTCATCATCATATAGCTCTGAGCCTGTTCAGTCTATGAGATGATCGATGATAAGTTAGTTGTTTACTTATGATCCCTGAAGACAAGTTTCATGTCAACCAAAGTTCTACGCTGAAGTCGAAGATCAAGCTCAAGAACCAGCGACAAGTCTACTCATGAACTGATGCAGATATCAGCGAAGCAAGACCTGTCCATTCAACGTGAAGTATCAAGTAGAAGACTTCAGCAATCGCTGAACTTTATCATTCGCTGATAAAGATCTAACGCAACGAAAGCTGATCATGAAGTCTCCCTGCATGTTACTATTGTCTTACCTCCCTTGCACGTCTCCGTACGAACTGTCAGAACGGACATCCCTTTTGTCTGTAATTGTACAACAACTCTGATTCTACAATATGCACCATGCGGCTACTAAGGTTGTCTACAAAGGTCAATGACATGCAACCACTCAGCTGTTGCCACGTGTAAAGCCATACCGCCATGCATTAAATGCATGCAGTATATAAGAAGAACCTTACTTCAGTTTTGAAGTGTGCTCGGACCATCTTCTTATTTCTTATTGTTAAGTTATTATTCGTAATTTCTTTAACTTTTTCTAGTGCAAGAAACTTAGTGTTTCTCAAAGACTTGTTTAGATTAGGTTTATCCTTAATCTTGTTCCGCAACAAATTGTAAATTGTCTTGATTTATCAATAAACAATTTAGAAAAGTAAAAACGTGTGTTTGTATTCAAACGCCCCCCCTCCCCCCCCCCCCCCCCCCCCCCCCTTCAACAAACTTGTATAGCCCTTCGGGACCAACACTACTGATTTGTGTTGATTCATATTATTGCACTTGTTAATCTGGTATCCACAAAATGTTTTGGGTTTTCATAACCAAGTCCCCAATATTTGTTAACAGAACTCACTAACCTTGGTTTGTTCATATGAATAGTTTGCTCAGTTTGACATCTCAAATAAAGCTTGTTTTCCAAATCTTTGATTTTGCCTAAAAACTCTGTATTTTGAGTGGTAATGGCTTTCAAAGAAACTTCACTCTCACTATTCTTTTCTTCTAACTCTTTGATTTTCTTTGTAAGTTCACATATTTGAGAATCAGAAGATTTCTTATCCTTATCATGCTTTTCATCAAGAATAGTTTGATTTAGATTTTTTTTTCTTTTTTTTTCCTTTTGCAATTGAGCACTTAGTCTATCTTTTCTATCCTTAGGTGGATCATCCCAACCCATAAACTCGAAGACATAATCATCCATTGTTACCTGAAAATATTAAAAAAAATGATCGTTATCAGATACTTCGTGAGATGTAGAATTACGCACACACGATTAATCAGAGAAAAATCGATTAAAGTCAGAAAAATTTTCAAAATCAAATTTTGAATAACAAATTATAAATTTGTTGTTCAAAAATTAATTCCGAAAAATTAATGCGGAAAACTAGACGTTTAATCGGCAAATCTTCAAAATATAAGAGAAATATATCAGTTATGAGCAAAAGCAGGTAAAACTTGATAAAAAATAACTAGAAATGAAAAATTACTTAAAATAGGGACTAAAAATGACAATTGACGAAACTAAAACGAAAAATAAGGACTAAAAGTGTAAAATACTAACACTTGAAAAATACAAGAACTAAAAAATGACAAAATTCTAAAAATAAAACTCAAAGGACTAGAAATGACAAAACTAGAAACTTAAAATTCTAGGGACTAAGAGTGTAAAAAAAATTTAAAAGTTAAAAGTCTAGGGACTAAAAATGTAAAAAACTCTAAACAACAGGGACTAAAGCTGAACAAAAAGGAAACTTAAAACTAGAAGGACTAAAAATATAATAAACTGAAACTATAAACTACAGGGACTAAATCTGACACTTCCTAAACTGTCTAAATGACTTAACGGACAAACTAACGGAGGACCAAAATTGTAATAAACAAAGACAAACTAACGTAACAGAACTAACGATCCCTAACTGGACTAACTCTACTAACGGAAAAGGATCGAATGTGTTACAAACTTAACATAGACTTAACGAACTCCGTTAACACTATTCATCACCATCACCAATTTGACTTCACTATCTGTTGGTTTTTCAATTCGATATCTTTGTCAAATCTCGACCAAAATTGATGATTTTGGTTTCAATGTGACCCTTAAACGAAATACAATCGTTTTCTATGGACAAATCTCGATCATGCACACAACAAATCGATGAAACTGTAGCTTGATAAATACTCCGGCGAACCTACCGTTTTTCCGACTAGGAAAGGTTTCAGATGAGAACCAACTGTGGTTTTGTGCGATTAGAAGGTCTTGTCGGACAAAACTTGACCGAGAAGTGTGTTTGATTGGACAAAGAGTGTGCTATAAAAACTTTGATCGGACAACGGTTGTACGATGATTTTTTTTTCGGCGATTGGTTTTGTGCGAGAACTTTTATCGGACAAGCATCACACGAGAACTATGAACACTATGTTGTGCGAGGAGAATGAACTCTGATCGGACAAATGGTGTGAGATCAAGATGAAGTGCAAATCGTATGATGTTTCCGGCGAAAGTTTTCTAGAAACCGGCGAGAGCTCCGGTGAACTCTTTCAACCACTTAAATCACTCAAAATTCAACGGTTTTTAATTCTTTAAGTTGCAAACGGATCGAAATTGAAAACCGAACAGATCTGTAACAATTTCAGCAAGCAAATCTCAACTCAAAAAATTAAAAATAAAGATCAACACAAAAATATGACAGCTTCGAACTACACTTTGTCAACTCAGATCTGTATCAAAAATTGATGATTTGTTGCTGGAATTTCGATTTTGAAACTTGAAAATACTTCACATAAAACGTAAAAACTGATTTGTGGCGATTTCAAAAACCAAGTCTCAACAAAACATTAAAATCAAACATCAAGTATATGCAAACACGATGAACACTGTTGGTTTTATAAAAAAAAATCAAAATCAATTTTGTTGTTTAAAAATCAAAACTTTTGATTTAAAATTGTTTCAAACAAAAAATCATATCAATTTGTGAACTGAAATCAATCAAAACAACAAACGAATTCCAAATTCTTGAAGATTTTTAAGAAAAATCTCAAAAATTCAAAAACTTCAATTTTCTTCAAAAATTGACAAAATTTTATTCAAATTAGTGCATAATCTGATCTGATCAGGCTCTGATACCACTTGTAAGTCCAATCTAATCAAGTAACAATGATAGAACAATGAAAGATCTTCATTATATTGAGAAAGAATACAAGATAAGAGTTTAGATCCACTTTCTCTCTAGACACTCTCTCTAAAATGTCACATCTCTCAATACACAATGAACCACACGTATGAGGCTTCCTTCTAATTTCTATTACAAGGAACCAATTTATACTCATTGACTAACACTTTAAGTACTTTGACTTTGACTCTCAACACCTTTACTTTGACTTTTACAATGACTTTGACTATTAACAAATACACATAAATCTTGAATACATTTTTACTCTAACAGAGTTTGTTCAGAAGCTAGCACACCAGTAAGCACAAGTTCTGAACTGATATGTTTAGAAGCCAAGTCAGCCGCTTCGTCAAAGATCACATTTACACTCTCAATAACGGTTTTAGTCCTCTTGTTGTAGACTCCGATATGCTTGAGCTTGAGAGGAGTAGCCAATGAACACTCATTCGTCCACTTTAAGACTGAACTTCCCAAGATCGCATTTGTCCTTTAACACGTAGCATGTGCATCCGAATACGTGCAAATACTTGACGTTCGGGATGCGGTTGTTGATGATCTCGTGGGGGTTTTGTTGAATCGTTTGTTGATTATGTAATGGTTCTACGTGTAGCAAGTTGTGGCAACTGCCTCGGCCAATAGAAATAGCGGTAGACTGGATTGAGTAATCATAGTACGAGCTGCCTCCACGAGGGTATGATTGTGTCTCTCCACCACTCCGTTCTGATGAGGAGTACGTGCGGCAGAGAACGTGTGCCTACAGAATGTAGGTAGTCATCGAGTGCTCAATTTTTGAACTCCGTATTGTTGTTCATCCTGATGGTCTGTACTAGTTGTTGCAAGTTCACTTGGAGAGTCTTCAGATGAGAAATGATCAGCTTCGGTGTTTCATCCTTGGAGCGAAGGAACTTGACCCAAGTTTATCGCCAGAAATCATCTACCATCACGAGGACGTACTTCTTATGGTTAATGCTCTGAACACGGATAGGTCCACATAGATCCATGTGTATGAGTTCTAGGGACCTGGACTTGCTCGGAGCAGCCTTCGGCTTGTGTGTAGCTCGCTTCATCTTTCCCACTTTGCAAACCCCGCAAAGATGCTCCTTCTCCAACTTGAGCTCTGGCATGCCTTTCACGTGTTCGCCCAGCACCAGCTTGTTGATATTCTTGAAGTTCAGGTGCGAAAGCCTACGATGCCAGATCCAGTTCTGCTGAGTAGTGGCCTTGGACATTAAACAAATGGCTTTGTCCGTCTTTAATGAGGTGAGGTCGATTGTGTAGAGATTGGTCTTGCGCGTTCCAGTTAACAACTCTCTTCCGTCTTCTGTGCGAACGCTGCATCTCTTGGCTTTGAAATTCACCTCTAGATTCTTATCGCAGAACTGACCGATGCTAAAGAGATTGTGGCCGAGACCTTCGACATAAGAGATGTTAAGGCAGGTTTTATAGTTGATTTAAAGTTCAAGGGTTGAATTGTATTTGTTTAAATTAGAGCTTATTAGTGAACGGGTCGTGGGCTTGTTAACCACGGGCCCGATGTATTTAATGTGTGATTAGCTTGGAAAAACAAGCTAATCATCTCTTTAGCTTTCTGTTCTTATTGTAAACATTCTCTCTGAAAGTTAATGAAAGGGATGACAGTTGGAAATCATTGTTCTTATTGATTTATCATTACGATTTCTAAATTGTTGCACGGATCTGGATTTAACAATTGGTATCAGAGCACACGGACGGATTCGATTCAAAGCCTCTCTATTGATTTCTGGTAAGATTTTAACTTTTCACGTATGTGTTCATCTTGAATTTTCGAAATCTTGATTCTGATTGAATTGATCGTTTTTGCTCATTGGGTATTGTTAGCATCATTACTAAGAGTGATTCTGCAAATTTTCATATCGTTATTCGATCGTTTGAGTGGTTAATAAAGCAATTAAAGATCAAAAGTTTTGGTAGTGTTCTTGATAAAAATCGAATTTTTAACCATCAAAACTTGTTGTTTTTGCATTGAAATCGATTGGATTAGTGTTACTTTTGTGTTTGGCATTATTACTAATCTTCCAGGATCGATTTTGGGCAACCCTAATCGAAATTTCGATCGAGTTGAGCAAACAACCGTGTTTTCCGGATAACCCAGTCGTGGTTTCCGGACAAGTTGATAGTTCCCGGATAATTGTGTTATTCCATCCGGACTCCTCATCTTTCCGGGTAAGTTCTGCAATCCGGGTAAGTCACTTTTCCTTATACAATCCGGGTAACATTTGATCCGGAAACCCAGTGTTTCCGGACATATCTTATCCGGACAATCCATTGTACCCGGAAACTTCAGTGTATCCGGAAACATCTTGTTTCAATTTTTCCATATCCGGAATCATTTCACTTCCGGTAACTACCGTATCCGGAAACCCCATTCGGACACTTTAAGGTATCCGGTAATTACTGTACCCGATAAGCTCTTCTCGTCCGGTAACTACAATTTTCCGGATTCTTTATCCGGAAACCACCCGGATTCCATAATCCGGGACCCCCGTGCTAAGTCGCAAGAGGGGGACATTTAAGTATCTTTGATACTATTCCACTTTGAATCGAACAATCGTCTGACGATCACTCCAGTGCAACTAAAGATGTCTCCTGCTGAAGAAGACATGACAAAGCCGTGTCAGATATGTGAACCTATCTTTTCAGAACTTTATGACTGAATGAAACCTCTTGCTGAACGGGTAGATTCCTTTATGGCCACCTCTAATGAACAACTGATTGAGATTAGATCACTATCTGAAAAGCTAGATGTTCAAAAGAGAATAACTGAAAAATATAAGTCTGAAAATGCTAATCTAAAAGACAAATGCAAAAATCTTACGATAGCACCTAAGGACTTACGGGCCAAATTATATGAACTTCAGTCACAGTTTGATCAGTGCTTGAATGAAAAAGCAGAAATTGTTTATCAATGCTCTGCTCTTCAAATTCAGCACAAGGAGTTTGTAAATAAAATCACTGATCTTGAAACAAAACTCCACAAAAGGGGTCAAACTGATCAAACCATCTTTCTGAATAAACCTAAAGAGTTCACATACTTTAACAAAGAGTGGGGAATCGGATATGATAACCCACACTATTTGAAAAAGGGAAGATGGCATGTACCCACTCTGTATGACTTTGCTTGTTTTTTGTAACACCCGGAAAATCCTTGTAAGTAAAAATAGTCCTAATATTCCTTTATATTTTGACTTCTTAGATTATAATTGAATTCCTAAGTAATTTCCGTGATTGTTACTTGTTATTTGAGAACTTCCGATAGAAATCCGTAAGTTTATTCCTTAAGGAAATTAATGAAAAATAGATAATAAAGTTAAATATTAGATTTTATGGATTAGTTGGATGGGTAATTTGAATACGAGTCCAACGGTACTTTCCGGGGTAAAAACGGAGGTTTAACGAACAAGTTACGGCTAATTTAGTGGAAATTGAGAAGGCTAGCAAACAGAAGCTGGCGCCGATGGTTTGGCGCCGATGCATCGGCGCGGGTGATCGGCGCCGAGCACCTGACGTGCTAAAAGGGGATTAAACCCACCTCTTTATCCTTAGTCATTCACTCTTTTCTCTTAAGAACTCTCAAATCCGATTTTTGTTCTGCTATCTTCTTCTCAAACGATGCTTCATCTAAATCTAAGGTAAATTCATATTTCTTACTCCTAATTCAATTCAAACAACTATTAGATGAATCTTATCAATTAAACTTGATTTAGGGCATTACATCTTCATCCTTCTTGTTGGAGTGATTAAGCTCAAGTATTCAAGTTAGGGTAATACCAATTGAAGATTTAAGGTGAGTAACTTGTATCTAATTGGTTGTATTTTACTTTACTACCATTCTTTATCTAGATTTTGGTATTGATAATGAGAAATCTTGATTAATAAGCTCTTAATGGTTAAGAGGGAAACAAGAAGAGTTCAAGTAAGTTATGATGGATTAATTGTGTTCTATTACTTAGAATGCCATGTTAAATGTTAGTGTTAAAAGTTTGGGTTTGATTATACATCATTGGTATGTGATTATGATGATGGCTTAATATATGTCTTAATGAAGTAATGATGGCTTAATGGTCAAAATGGACCTATTATTGAATTGTAAACATGGATGTTTATTATTGATATTATATAGAATGTGATTTAATACATATGGATGTATATGAACTACATGGAAGTAGCATTGATCATGTTAAATGGTTGGACCATTGTTATGTGTTACATATGTTTGAATATTATTTGGATTAATATATTTGGTATTCACATAATTGGAGGAGCACCTAGTAGGCATTAGAGGATATATTCTTACACACCGTGGGGTAAGTGTAATTGATTCATACCTTCGGATACCGTGGGGTTTTCCGTTGAGTTATGCCTTGTGACAATACCGTGGGGTACCGATCAAGGTATATCTTCAATTATGATGTAACTGGGTAGCGATATGGGCCTTCTCCATGGAATCCAATTTGTGAATATATCGAATTGTTATTCCTACATGCTATGATTATGCTCTATGTGCTATATGTAAACCTCACTTAGGCTTTAGAAGCCTAACACTTGTTATGTGTTTTATGTGCTACAGATATTAGTGGTTCCGGACACAAGAAGGTTTAGACTGGGGTTGTGAGCATGGGATCATTGTTGGAGAGTTAAAGATTTGAAGATTATGATAGAACTTTCCGACACCTTTTGTTATCTGATTTCTATAATAGAGATCCGATAAGCTAGTGATCCATTATTAGTATAAGTAACTAAATCTTCGTATTAATGGTTATGTAATGATTTATGAATACTTTTACTTTAGAAATGAGTATGTTGATCCAAACCCTCAGTGATTTGATAATGACCCTATCTTAAATACTTAGTGAAAATTGTAAGTAAACAATATGTATCAGAGTTTCACTATCGCTGATAAGTACTAAGATCTTACAGTACTGCTGATAGGAACTCTCGCACTTTTAGATTAAACATTCAGCGAACACTGTTCACCATATCGCTGAGTCTGTTCAGTCCTTATGGTGATCGCTGATAAGTTAGTTGTTTACTTATGATCCCTGAAGACAAGATTCACGTCAACAAAGGTTCTACGCTGAAGTCGAAGATCAAGCTCAAGAACCAGCGACAAGTCTCCTAATGAACTGATGCGGATCAGCGAAGACTCAGATTTGTCCACTCAACGTGAAGTATCAAGTACAAGACTTCAGCTATCGCTGAACTTTATCATCTGCTGAATAGTAAATGATAATCGCTGAATCAACGAAAGCTGATCATGAAGTCCTCCGTACAAAGTACTTTTGTCTTAACCTCCCTTGCACGCCACCGTACGAAATGTCAGAAAAGAACCTCCGAAAATCTGAAATCGTACAACCACTCTGACACTACACTGTTCATTCATGCGGCTACTAAGGTTGTCATCAAAGGTCAATGACATGCAACCAATCCGCTAATGACACGTGTAAAGTATATACTGGATTGCATTAAATGCATGCAGTATATAAAGAGATGAACTCACTTCATTTGAAGTAACTTGCTAACTCTGGACAAGTTCAAATCTCTCAAGATAGGATTTTATTAGTAATCTCCTTATCTTTCTTAGTGCAAGAAAACCTTAGTGTTCCAACTTGTTTAGATTTAGGTTTATCCTTAATCTTGTTTCCGCAACAAGCTGTAAATTGTTAATGATTTATCAATAAACAATTTAGAAAAGTAAAATAGTGTGTTTGTATTCAACCCCCCCCCCCCTTCTACAAACTTGTTTAAGCCTTTCGGGACCAACAAGTGGTATCAGAGCAGATTTGTTTAATCTCATAAACAAGATCTAATCTAAGATATTTTCTCTTCCTTGCTATTATCTGAAAATGGCCAACTCAAACACAAACACTCACTATATCGACAATGGTTCTCTTGCAAAACCCCCTAGATTTTCCAGAGACAACTTCAACTTATGGAAAAATAGGATGACACTCTTCTTAGAAGGTGTAGACCCTACTATACCTTACTATCTTGAAAACGGTCCACACATCCCTGTAACGATTGATCCTGCCGTTCCAGCCACTGCAACTAGAGCTGCTATTCCAGAAAGGCTGATTCCAAAGGAAATCCATCATTGGACCGATGAAGACAAGAAGAAAGTGGCTATAGATACAAAAGCCAGATCCATACTATCCATGGCCCTTCCTGACGAAGTCTACCATTCCGTCATGAACCTGAAATCCTCGAAGGCCATGTGGGACACAATATGTGTTCAGTATGAAGGAACGTCTGAAGTCCAGGATTCAAGAAAGATCAACCTGGTAAGACAATACGAAAGTTTCATCTCTGGTAAGAATGAAACTCTCTCTGAAGTACATCAACGTTTTAACTGCTTAATTATAGATCTTAAAACGGTTGGTAAGGAATATTCTAACTTTGAAGTTCTGACAAAGTTTTTAGAATGTTTACCTGAAAGCTGGGACAATTATTCCATGTGTCTCAAGCTGTCAAAAGATCTAAGATCAATGACACTCGCTACCTTATATGGCACATTGCTGAATCATGAGCAATCTAGCCATCTTAAGAAGAATCTTGTAAAAGATTGCAAAAGCACCCCTGTTGCTTTAATCTCAGAGGAACCTTCTACTCAGCGACCCGTGGTCACTATCACTGAGTTAGAAAGTAACTCTGAAAGATCATCAGATTCTGATTCTTCAGATGATGAATCCTTGGCTCTCCTAACTAAAAAGTTCAGGAGATTCGCCAAGAAGAAAATGTTTAGAAAGAACAAAACTCTTTCTATAGCTGACAAGCCTAAGTCATCAGCTTTTGTTGATAAGGCTACTGCTACTTGTTTTAACTGCGAAAAGACAGGTCATTTCGCTAACGAGTGCAGGTCAAAGAAAATCATGAGACCTTCAGCCTTTACAAAGAAATCCTTTGTTCCAAGGAATAAAGACGACAAATACTTAAAGCTGAAGGAGAAGTATGCAAAGCTGAAAAGCTTTAAGAAGAAGGGAAAAGGCCTAATGGCTGACTATGATTGGGCTGCTTCTGATGAAGAAGCCTCATCATCTGATTCTGAAGATGATGAAGCAAATCAATGTCTCATGGCCAAGATTGAAGAAGAGGAAGAAAGTTCAGACATACCCTCCACTTCAACATCTGCCATTCAGGTATCACCTTCCTTCTTTACCAATATTGTAAATATTGATGAAGCTGATAGTCTCCGTAAAATCGAACTACTGACTAGAAGCTTATACGAAGCCATGAACGGCAAAGCTGTGGTTGAAAACCAAAATCTTGATCTCGCTGAAAAGCTTAAAAATTGCCACCTTCAAATAGAAAAGCTTTCTAAATTTGAAGAAGATTTTAAAGATCAAGTCCATTTAAATCAGCTAGTCAAAATTGAACGAGCGGAAGCTATCGCTGCATTAAAAGCTGAACAAGCTACTGTTGAAGGATGGTGTAATTCTTCAACAAAGATCACTGAGATAATTAAGGCTCAGATTCCTCTGAGTGATAAACGTGGTCTGGGTTATAAATATGATACTCCAATACCAACCACTGAACGTTCAATGCTTAAATTTGGAACGTTCGTATCCTCAGTAGCTGACACTTCTTCATCTCAGTACTCCTCGTCGATTACACCAATCCCTGAGGAAACTCCTACCTCCTCAAAAGGTAAGGAGAAAATGGTTTATTCAAAACCTACCTCTGTCTCTAAAGATAAAGGTAAAGGAATTGTAATTTATCAAAATCCTCATAAGGGTACTTTAGTACCTAAGCTGAATGCTTCCAAAGCCTTAGTGATTCATTCATCTGGTTCTAGAAATCAGACCTCTGGATCAGTTCAGCGACCTACTCCTAGACTCAGAGTAGATGTCCTTGGTAAGAAATCTGAAGAACTGAATGTTCGTCCTATTTCAAAAACCAATAGTGTACTTGGTGCTGGCACTTCTAATTCCAAATTAAAAGCTCAGCACACAAGTGGTCCTAGAACTAATTTTAGTTATAGGAAATGTTATCACTGTGGACTTACCGATCATATTGCAAGTAAGTGTCCCACAGCCACCAAAGCTGATAAGATAGCTAAGGTGAAAATAGCACCAAAGAAGACCAAACCAGTTGCAAGTCAGGTCAAGGTGACTCATACCGCTGAGGTCAAGAAATTGACCAAAGTGAAGAAAGACAAAGCTGAATCTTCAAATGCTGCGAAGACTGCTGAACCCATTCCAACCACTTCCACTGACAAACGCGTATACATGGTGAAGTGGGTACCCAAGCAAAACTAATCTTCCTTTGTATTGCAGGTTAAGAAGGGTATCTGGTATCTCGATAGCGGATTCTCTAGACACATGACTGGAAAGAAAAGCCTGCTCGCTGAATACAAGGAAGAGAAGGGTCCCTCTGTAACTTTCGGTGGAAATGGAAAAGGACACACCCGAGGGTATGGTGTACTTTCAAATGGTACAACATCCTTCAGAAGAGTCGCATATGTTGAAGGGCTGAAGCATAATCTTCTGAGCATCAGTCAGCTTTGCGACATGGATAACAAAGTGATTTTCACCAAGGAATCCTGCTTTGTCTCTGACAAAAAGGAGAAGATAGCTCTCAGCGGTTATCGTTTGGAAAATGTTTACGTTATAAACATGCACTCAACAACCACTGAGAACTCCTGTTTCTTCTCAAAGGCATCTTCTGATGTCAACTGGCTATGGCACAAGAGACTCTCACATCTCAACTTCAAGACACTGAATACTCTTTCATCCAAAGAGTTAGTCACTGGTCTACCTCAACATTCATACGCCAAAGAATCCTTATGTTCAGCGTGTGAAAAAGGGAAGCAGACCAAGGCAAGCTTTAAGTCCAAGCAAGTTTCCTCAGTGTCATCTCCTCTTCAACTACTCCATATGGATTTGTTTGGCCCCGTTAACAAACAATCCATCGCTGGAAAGAAATATACGCTGGTCATAGTTGATGAATTCTCTCGTTATACATGGGTAATGTTTCTCCGTTCTAAGAGTGACACCCCTGAAGAACTCATCACCTTTGTTCGGAAGATGGAAACTCTGAACAATATGACTGTTCGCTCAATAAGGAGTGATCATGGAACTGAATTCAAAAACAGTTCTCTTGATTCCTTCCTTGAGAGCAAGGGTATTTCTCATAACTTTTCGTCAGTGAGAACACCACAACAAAACGGAGTCGCTGAAAGAAGAAATAGAACAATTATTGAAGCTGCACGTTCAATGCTCAGCGATTCTCACCTGCCTACTCAGTTTTGGGCAGAGGCTGTCAACACGGCTTGTTTTACGCAAAACAGGTCGCTGATAGTCAAAAGATTCAAAAAGACAGCCTATGAACTCTTTCATGGGAGAAAGCCTTCAATCAGCTTTCTTCACATCTTTGGTTGTCAGTGTTTCATACTGAACAACAGAGATGCCCTTGGAAAGTTTGATCCTAAGGCTGATGATGGAATCTTTCTTGGATACTCCTCAGTTTCCAAAGCCTTCAGAGTCTTCAACCGAAGAAGACAAACTGTAGAAGAAACTATTCACGTCACGTTTGACGAATCCCGTTCAGCGAACTCTAAACCGAACGCTGATACAGAAGAACTGAATCAATGGATGTTTTCTCATCTTGGTGATTCAGAAGATGTTCCCACTACTCATACTCATACAACTGAAAATGATGGTCCTACTATCATTTCCAATATGCAGAATAGTGAAGCTGAAACATCTTGGGTCTCAGCTGTTCCTATAAATACTATACCCGCAGTTGATCCAAATGTCTCAGAAATTCCATCTATTTCTCAGCAATCAGTGAATGAAGTGACAAATGTGTTGGTGCAAGTGTACCACATCTCTATATATTTATATATATTTATTTTGATGATTACAAACACACCGTATTATTGTTTATCTAACAATCCAATCTAAGTGTACAGCTCTTGAAGAACACGAAGATTTTATCTGAAGAGTTCAAGACGGAAGATTTACGTTGTCATTAGTGTTTATAATTTATAATGATAAACACCCTAAAATAATATACCACTTGGATATTTCTAAAAACCCAATAAATGATTTTAATTAAATAAATTTTTTTTGAGAAGATCCATCAAGATTTTGCTTTTTCTGACGCAGGTATACCGCGAGGTACAGGCGGTATACCGCGGCAGAGTTTGCTGTGCATTTGTGATTGGTTGAAGCTACTTTTACAGGCGGCATACCGCGAGGACTAGCAGGTATACCGCGGGTACGTATTCCAGAAGTCAACTTTGCATGAGAGCCGTTGAAGTGTCAGTGTACTTTTTACTGCACGGTATACCGCGTGCATTTGGCGGTATACCGCGGATGCACATATCCGTTGGAAGCTTCATGCTATATATTTGCATGCTGATGGTGAAGAAAGTGCAGACCACACAAACAACAACAGCAAGCAACCAACTCCATCCATTTCTCAGCTCTCTCACTTATTTAATTTATATATTTTTTTATAAACCTTTTTATAAAATATCCAAGTGATAGATATTATACAAGAGTGATTACCCATTGTGAGTTATACTCCTCTTGTAAGTATTTGAATAACGGGTGTGTGATCCTGTATATCTCAATAAGCTGAGGCTTAGAGAACCGTTTACTTTGCTCTGTATTTGGTTTGTATTCTACCGTAAAGAATACATTTATTGGATCGTGTCGGGAAGTGTCTCGGCTGCTGGTTTATCACAGTTGGTGGTAAATCAGTAAATCTCCGTGTCAAGTATCTCTTACCTTTATCTCTTTATTTATTCCGCTGTGCTTTATTATATTTGTTTATATAAACTGCTTTGCATTTATATTTATTTATATAATCTCTGTGTATTTGTTTATATTTACACTCTTCTTTATTATTTGTATACTCTGATTTATTTTTACTGTTTTCGTACTGTATTTATTTATAAAAGAATTTTTGAAAGTAAAAGATTTTAAATACAACCTTCCCCCCCCCCCCCTTAGGTTGTCTAACATTTGGTATCAGAGCGGGTCTTTCAAAAATTTCCGTCTTAATTTTTTTTAAATGGCTCAACAAACTAATTTTGTGTTCTCTAAACCTCCTTTGATAGATACTGAAAAGTTTGGCATTTGGGCCGAGCTATTTGAATGTCACGTTCGTGGCAAAAGTCAAAAAATTTGGGATATTATAGAAAATGGGAATTTTAATCCTACTATTATAAAAAATAATGTTATTGTTGATAAACCTGTTAAAGACTGGACTCCCGCTGAAGAATCTCATTTTTGTTTAAATTTTGAGGCTAAAAATATATTATATGCTGCTTTAACTTCCGATGAAATAGAAAGAGTATATACCTGTAAAACTGCTAATCAAATCTGGCAAAGCTTGAGTGACACTCATCGTGGAAATACTCAAGTTAAAAGCTCTAAAATAAATATTTTAGTACATGATTATGAATTGTTCGAAATGTCAAAAGATGAGTCAATCGACTCAATGTTTAAACGTTTTAACCTCATTATGACTACTTTGAAGGGATTAGGTCGCACTTATCCTAACGAAGACTATGTAAGGAAAATTCTTCGAGCACTTCCTTCGGAGTGGATGGCAAAAATTACATCTTTAGAAGACTCCCGAGATCTCGCAACGATGAAGCTCGATGATCTCATCGGCAATCTTAAAGTGCACGAAATCGCACTAAAAAGAAATCAAGTCCGGGAGCAAGTCAAAAAGAAATCCATCGCTCTCAAAGTCGTTGCCTCAAAAGAAAAGGAAGAGGAGGAAGATGCAAGTTCCTCGGATGACGAACCCGAAAATCTTGACGATTTAGTCAAGTTGGTAAGAAAACTTTCTAAACTTTTATCTAACAAAAAGTTTGCTAATAATGATAGGTTTCAAGAAAATGGAGACTACCGTCGTGGTGGTAAAAACCAAAGTCGCAACGTCCACAAAAGTGAAGACAAAAATGACGAATCTAGCGACGATGAAAAAGCCAATAAAAAGAAAGGCTTTTGCTATGTGTGTGGCGACAAGGATCACTATGCGAGTGTGTGTCCGAAACGAGCAAAACAAATCAACACACCAAAAGCTTTAGTTGGAGGCGCGTTGAGCGCAAGCATAAATGAGGCCAAAAATTTTTGTTTCATGGCCGACCATGATAATGAGGTATCTTCATCATATTCTTCTAAAAATAATTGTGATAGTAATTATAGTGATAATTATTATAGTGACGATGAAAATAATCTTGACGAATTATATAAATCATTTCATGATATGGCTGCTCTCGCAAATAAATATAAAGATGAAATTTCTAATTTAAAAGAAACCGTATCTGTATATAAAAAGGAAATAGATGACGGTAAACAAAAATCTGCTCATGATTTAGATGTTATCACTAAATTAGAAAATAAATTAAGTGAAAAAGATATTTGTAAATCTTGTGTTATTTTAAATGATAAAATTGCATGCTTAAATAAAAAGACACATGAAGATATTATATGTGCAAAATGCGAGATTCTTGAAAATGAAATTGCATGTTTAAATGCTAAATGTAAATCGCATGAGAAAAATGACTTATTAGCAAATGCTTTTAATAGTAGCAATGATAAAGTGCTTAAAATGCTAAATATGCCTAATCGTATAAATTGTCGTAAAAGCATTGGTTCCGATACATGTGTTGATAAATGTTCGTGTAAACCCATTAAAAGATTTTTTGCATCTCCTAAAGTTGATACGAGAAAACCTCCATATATGTCAAAAATAAAAAATGTGAATTATGGGAGGAAACCGCATGCTCGTATGTATAATGGTAATTTTTCTAGACCTAACAATAATGTGAATATAAATGCTTCATTTTATGTGTATGATAAATACAATCGTAAAATTAAAATGGTTAGAAAATGGATTCCGAAAGGAATGTTTAATGTTGATAATCCGGGTGGAATGCGTTTATGGTTTTAAACCATTTATATGGCTTTGTATGTTTGTCGTGTTTGTTTTATGTCGACAACATATTTTTTGCAGTTTATGTTTTATACTAACTGTTAAAAGGACCCATAAGAAAAGGGTACCACGAAAAATTTTCTTTGCCTTTTGTAGGTGCTTCCTGGCGAGGATACAATACGTGGTTCCTGACGAGGATATAATACGTGTTTCCTGACGAGGATATAATACGTGTTTCCTGACGAGGATATAATACGTGTTTCCTGACGAGGATATAATACGTGTTCCCTGACGAGGTCATAATACGTGGTATTTTTTTGCTCACATAAAATTAACCGAAAAATCGAAGCCTTAAGATCCTTTTTTTTGGTGCAAGTGTTTCTTTTAGGTTATTTTGTTTTATGTCTATTATATGCTTTTTTTATGCATATTTTATTGTCCCTCAAATTTTATATTTTGTTATTAATTTGAGGGGGAGCTTTTTATCTTTTAACCATGAGATTATGCTCTCTCAAATATATGCATATTTTGAGGGGGAGCATCTCTCGAGGGGAAGCATACCGTCTTTCTTGACCCTTTTTGTTTCGACAAACGGGGGAGAGAAACCGCATATGCTCATGCTTAGCGGTTGTGTTTGTCATCATCAAAAAGGGGGAGATTGTTGGTGCAAGTGTACCACATCTCTATATATTTATATATATTTATTTTGATGATTACAAACACACCGTATTATTGTTTATCTAACAATCCAATCTAAGTGTACAGCTCTTGAAGAACACGAAGATTTTATCTGAAGAGTTCAAGACGGAAGATTTACGTTGTCATTAGTGTTTATAATTTATAATGATAAACACCCTAAAATAATATACCACTTGGATATTTCTAAAAACCCAATAAATGATTTTAATTAAATAAATTTTTTTTGAGAAGATCCATCAAGATTTTGCTTTTTCTGACGCAGGTATACCGCGAGGTACAGGCGGTATACCGCGGCAGAGTTTGCTGTGCATTTGTGATTGGTTGAAGCTACTTTTACAGGCGGCATACCGCGAGGACTAGCAGGTATACCGCGGGTACGTATTCCAGAAGTCAACTTTGCATGAGAGCCGTTGAAGTGTCAGTGTACTTTTTACTGCACGGTATACCGCGTGCATTTGGCGGTATACCGCGGATGCACATATCCGTTGGAAGCTTCATGCTATATATTTGCATGCTGATGGTGAAGAAAGTGCAGACCACACAAACAACAACAGCAAGCAACCAACTCCATCCATTTCTCAGCTCTCTCACTTATTTAATTTATATATTTTTTTATAAACCTTTTTATAAAATATCCAAGTGATAGATATTATACAAGAGTGATTACCCATTGTGAGTTATACTCCTCTTGTAAGTATTTGAATAACGGGTGTGTGATCCTGTATATCTCAATAAGCTGAGGCTTAGAGAACCGTTTACTTTGCTCTGTATTTGGTTTGTATTCTACCGTAAAGAATACATTTATTGGATCGTGTCGGGAAGTGTCTCGGCTGCTGGTTTATCACAGTTGGTGGTAAATCAGTAAATCTCCGTGTCAAGTATCTCTTACCTTTATCTCTTTATTTATTCCGCTGTGCTTTATTATATTTGTTTATATAAACTGCTTTGCATTTATATTTATTTATATAATCTCTGTGTATTTGTTTATATTTACACTCTTCTTTATTATTTGTATACTCTGATTTATTTTTACTGTTTCCGTACTGTATTTATTTATAAAAGAATTTTTGAAAGTAAAAGATTTTAAATACAACCTTCCCCCCCCCCCCTTAGGTTGTCTAACAAAATGCAAGCATTCCTCTCTTAGCTGATTATCCAGAAGTAGCTGAAGCCTCATCTTCAGTTTCTCCAGTTCAGACTGAGTCAGCGACGTATGCTCCGGCTCAGCGATGGACTGTAAATCACCCAATCGATCAAATTCTTGGTGATCCCAACGCTGGTATTCAGACTCGTAGAAGTGCAGGTAATATTTGTTTATTTGTTAACTTTATTTCTCTAACTGAACCAAAGAAAATAGATGATGCCCTCAGAGATCCAAACTGGGTCAACACTATGCAAGAAGAGCTGACTGAATTCGAAAGAAACAAAGTTTGGAAACTTGTTCGGAGACCAACTGACAAAACAGTGATAGGCACTAAGTGGGTCTATCGAAACAAGTTGGACGAACATGGTACTGTAACTCGCAACAAAGCTCGTCTTGTTGCTCAGGGATACAGACAAGAGGAAGGTATAGATTATGACGAAACCTTTGCTCCTGTAGCAAGACTTGAATCTATTCGTCTTTTCTTAGCATATGCTGTACACAAAAACTTCACTGTACATCAAATGGATGTTAAGTCAGCGTTTCTAAATGGAAAGCTGAATGAAGAAGTTTATGTGGAACAACCTCCAGGATTCTCAGATCCTAAGCGTCCAGGTTATGTTTATAAGCTGGATAAGGCACTTTATGGCTTGAAGCAAGCTCCTCGTGCATGGTATGACACTCTTTCTACGTATCTCCACCTTGAAAAATTTGAGAGAGGTAAGATTGACAAAACTTTGTTTTTTAGAAAAATAAAAGGTCATATCATTTTAGTTCAAATATATGTTGATGACATTATATTTGGTTCTACTAACCCTGAGCTTTGTACTCGTTTCGCTGATAGAATGAAAGATGAGTATAAAATGAGTATGATGGGTGAACTAACATATTTCCTTGGTCTTCAGATTAAGCAAACTGAAAAAGGAACTTTTATAAATCAGGGAAAGTATGTTAAAGATATGCTGAAAAAATTCGACTTAACTGAAAGTTCAGCTATGAAAACCCCTATGGCACCACCGCTGATACTTGATAAGGACACAAAGGGTGTTCCTGTCAATGTCACGCTGTACCGTGGGATGATCGGCTCACTACTGTATCTTACAGCTAGCCGACCCGATATTATGTTTGCAACATGTCTGTGCGCACGATATCAAGCTGAACCTAAGATATCTCATATGAAAGCTGTAAAGCGAATCTTTCGATATCTTAAGGGTACAGCGAATCTAGGTCTTTGGTATCCCAAAGATTCAGGATTCGATCTAACCGCCTATTCAGACAGTGATTTTGCAGGTTGCAAAATGGATAGGAAAAGCACCACAGGAGGATGTCAGCTCCTGGGTGGAAAGCTGGTAAGTTGGACAAGTAAGAAGCAAAACTCGGTGTCCACTTCCACAGCTGAAGCTGAGTATGTAGCCGCTGGAAGCTGCTGTTCTCAAGTCTTGTGGATGAGAAATCAACTACTAGACTATGATCTTCAGCTCTCCAAAATTCCAATCTATTGCGACAGCACAAGTGCCATCGCTATAGCAAACAATCCAGTGCTACACTCAAAGACAAAACACATAGAAATCAGATATCATTTTATCAGAGATCATGTGATGAATGGTGATATAGAACTTCATTTTATCCCAACTGATTATCAGTTAGCTGATTTGTTTACCAAACCTCTTGATGAGACAAGATTCAACTTTCTCATCAGCGAGCTTGGAATGCTGAACTTTGAAGGATAAATCTTCAGCGGTTCACATTTAATCAGCGATACGTTTATACATTCTTGTATAGGCTCTGGATAAAATAAACTAGTACAATCCATTTCATCATCTTCTCTCTGAATAAATTGGGTTAAACTGATATCAAGGTATGTTTTCTCTCTCTGACAAAACGCATGAAAATGCAAGATTTCAAATTCTTACATCGCTGAATATCTCTTCCTTAACAGCGATATTTTGAAATTTCTTAAAACCCTCACTGATATTTCTATTCAGTGCTTCATATTTTCCAAAGAGTCCCTGAGTTTTTCTTTCAAAACCTCAGAGACAACGAAAGAATGTGAAAGGACAGTTGTGACGTCATTGCAACGGATAACACCAGGCACGTTTCTTTTTCTGACACACGTTTGCACGTTTCGTTGTCTATCCAATCAAATGCAAACACGTGTCCGTGTCATGATGAAAAACTTTCCCGCTCAAGTTTTTCTCTCTCTACTCTCTTCCTATATAAACTCTCTCAAAGTTTATATTTGTCTTTTATGCGAATCAATCTTTCTCCGCAAGAAAAGAACACTGTTGCATTTTGTGCTCTCGATCTTCAAGAACTGTTCATCATCTTCTTCATCAAACTCAAGGTCAATATGTTCTTATCTTTTATCAAATGCAAATAACTTGTTTTCGATCTTATCATTGTTTTACACAAGATCAAACAAAAGAACTCAAAAATAAAATCATTTTCTTTCATGGTTTTATAAACACAACCATTTCATGGTTGTTCTTCAAGTTTTAAATCTAAAATCTTAAACTTGTTCTTCTTTCGTATCCATTTTTTAAAAAAAAAAACTGGAATACAAGGCTTATAGGTGTTATATTCGTTTTTTTTAAAAAAAAAAAACAAGAAAAACCCTAATCTTCATTAAGACTTTTTTGTCTGAATGAAATGGACAAAATTCGAAAAATCTTAATGGAAATTCTCTTTCCACATTAAGATATTTCTTATTTGTTAACATCTTTGGTTGAACTGATAATACAGTGAAATGGCAACTTCAAAGCTGAATGTTACCGCTGAGTCCATCTCCAGTGATTCTGAGGACCTGGAAATCACCAAAGCTCCTCAGGTTAAGTTTGAGCTGGATCAACTAGACTGGACAAAGGCAAACAACCTTTCAGCGCTTCTCGAGTTTCCTCCTCGGAAGCAGGTATCCCATCTAGACGACGCTGTGATTTTTTTGAAGAATAGCCCCATATACACAGCACTGACAATCACACCTCCTGCCAGTCAGCGTCTATTATCCCAATTCTGGTACTCTGCCAGACACACCAACCTACCCTCAGCCAAAGATCCATCTAAAACCATCGACTGCATACTCAGCGATACTGAGTATGGCACCATCAAGATAACCCCCGCAATAATCCGTAAAGCTCTGAAATTCCCTAACGCTACCTCAGAAAATCCTTTCATTCCATTTCCTGACCACAAGAAGCACGCTGACAGGGAAGAAATCATTGCTTTCCTTGATGCGATGGGTTACATCTGGGAGACTGGAAGAGACAAGCTACCTGAGAAGAAGCTGACGCTGATAAAGAAATCCAAGATGCCCAGCGAGATGAACTTCATCTTCGCTCACCTGATCAGCTGCATGACAGCGAAATCCGGATTTTCTGATCAAGCCGCTCAACCTCAGCAGGCCATGGGTTACGCACTGCTGAAAGGTCTCAACATTGACTGGGCCTCCATCATCTATGAAGACCTCATTCAACGTGTTGATTCTGCCGCTGACCGACCAGCATGGGTTCCTTACCCGCGATTCATCAGCGCCATCTTTCAATATGGCCTGAAGGACAGCTATCCTGAGGAGGGTGATCTGAAACTCTCTCAGATTGGCCCTAAAGTTCTCGACTTCAAGCCTGTCGCCAACGAGGTACGTCTCTCTACTCTTCTCACTCTTCTTAATTCTCCGCTTTCTGTGGCTCCTTCAGCGACAATACCCATCGCTGATACCCCGGCCACAAAATCCATTCCTTCTAAGAAAAGGAAACAATCTCTTACCCCTCTTGATTCCAAAAGGATCAAGAAAACCAAGGAGCAACCCCAGCAGTTGCATGCTGAAGACTTCTCAGCTCATTCTGAAGAGCTGAAGGAAAGTTCCGTGGTACGCTCTGCCACACCAATTCAAGCCATCCCTTCTAAACCTACTTCAGCGTCCCTAAACGCTGAGGTTAGAACTTTGGAATCTACCCAACCTTCGTCAGTCTCTCAAAAGACTGATGAAGTACTTCTCAGCGAATCCAACGCTGAACTTGAACCCCAACCCCAATTCTTATCCTTCGCTCCTCCCTCTACTTCTTTGGACACTCCTCCAGTCAAAACTGGAGATGCCATCATTCAAGAAGCCGTTGAAGCTTCTCAGCGAATGACGAAGAAAGGACCTGCAGAGATCTCCATTCCTCACGGAACTTTTGAGGGAGATATGGAACACTATGGAGGGACTCGAAACTTTGATGAGTTCGTCAACGCTCCTGCAGGTACAGATCCCACCTTAAACACTGTAACTAAACCTGAAACTTCTGAGCTTTCCTTTGTTCACAAGTACTTATATGTTACAGGTCCTTTTTTGGGAGACATCAACCAGTCTCTGAAGTCTATGGAGATGAAACTTACGGATCTCACCACCGGTCTATCAAATAACTCTACAGCTGTAACAAACGCTGGAGAGAATCTGACGAAGCTGACTACTGTGGTGGAAAAGAAGGCCTCCTCTGATGACATCAAAGATCTTGATAAAACTCTCGCCGACTTTGCCAAAGTGCTCTCCGACATCTACACTGACTACACCAACCTAAAATCATCAGTTTCCACCATTTCCAGCGAAGTTACAACGCTGAAGAAATCGGTTGGTACACTCGAAGGTGATATGTCAGTGGTCAAGACCGACTTGGGCTCAGTGAAGACCGACCTTGGTTCCGTCAAGACAATGATCGAGACGCTGGTGAACAAGGCAAATAATCCAGCTCCTGCTCCGGCCCCTGCACCTGTTTTGGACTCATTCACCGCAGAGGATCGCCAAGAGCTGAAGAAAATCACGCCTGCTATTTCTGGCCTAGAAGACAGAATAGCTAAGCTTGAAGGTTGTGTGAAAATCTCTGGCCCAGAAGACAGAGACAACACCAATGCTGAATCTACCCATTCCTCCCCCGCCCATCATGAGAAAGAGGGGGAGAAGAGCGCTGAACAGGAGAAGAGCGCTGAAGACCTTTCCCATGATGAATCTATCAGGGGAGAGGGTAATGAAGATCGGATTACTGGACCTCAGGGAGATGAAAACCCTGAGGGAACCGAGAACCTCGCCTCTATATCTGAGGGGGAGCAACTCGATGAAGATGCTGAGGAATCTGAAGCAGAAGAAGACGAAGACTTCGACATCCCTGAAGCTGAACCATCCTCCTCTCCAAGGAACGATGATGATGATGATGAAGATGACGATGATTTCTTTGTTGTCAAACCTGCTCCTCGAACCAAAGCTCTTAAAGGTATTTCAATAAAAGAACCTTCAGGGGAGAAGACAAAGACAAAGCACTCAGCCTCTGGCGCTGAGAAAAGCAAAGACAAAGGCATCGCTGAAGATGATAATCTGGCGATCCTACTTGCAAAGCCGATTTGTCAGGTACACTAAACTTATTTTTCCTTCCCTGATCATCTATGAAAAATCAGTTATCCATTCCACAAACACCATACACATCCACATTTTTTTTTCTATCTTTTCTACCCAAGTTCTTCTACCCAGTTCTTATTTGTAAGATCGCTGCGTTTCAGCTAGTCCTCTCCCCTGTTTGAGGATATCGCTGAAAGATCTGTTGCGACTTCACCAATAATTCCAGCTAACGCTGAAGACATAATCCCAGTCTTAGATTTAATCTCTGAGACTGATGAACCAGAAGAACAACCTCTCTCGCACAGAAACAGACTTTCCTCAGTTGCTCAAAGGCTGAGTGAAGAAGATCAAAAGAGGAGAGAAGAAATGATAAAGCGATTCGAGGATCAGCGAATCATCCTAAGGCGCGATCAACTACCTTCAGTTCCTCCTAAGTTCAAAATTTCAAAAGCTGAATACCAAGATCATCTCAGAGCTGAACGCCTCATCGCTGAAAGGAAGGAAGCTGAAGATAAAGACAGAGAATACGCCATCAAGCTCAGTCAAGAATCTGTCAAAGACCCCAAGCTGAAGCGTATTCCCATTCAAATCCAACGAAAGCTTTGGGAACAAGCCCAGAAGATCGTGGAAAAGAAAGCTGAAGTTTCTCAGACCACCCTGATCTGGTGTAAAGAGAAAATCCACTTCAGATATCGTCCAGCGAAGATCAACAAGGTATTCATCTCTGGAAGAACCTCCGTCGGAGTACCTATTGTTGACATCAAACTGTTCAGAGAAGATGACTCATCTGAAACCTTTCGTGCTGACACTGTAAAAAGGTATGGTCTCTCTGAATGGCTGGAGATGAGGTTAGCTATCCAACCGTCAAAATCTAAGTACAAGGATCATTTCGAAAAGCTGATAAACAGACATATCGATTTGATATCTTCTTGTGTGGATATTCCTCCTGTTCCTGATCTAAAGCCGAAAAGAAAAAAGGACTCTCCAAGGAAGAAACGTCAAGATTCAAACTCAGGTCCTGTCATACGAAATGAAACTGGAATTGGTTTCTCTCGCGCTGAAGTACTTGGTCCTGATCCTGATCTATCTGCCCTTGATGTCTCTTTGCCACCATGTGAACTTTTCGTCCCTGGTAAAGTCATCAGTAATCCTTATGGAATATTCTTTCTTGACTACGACGGACGTAAATGCTTTCAACGGATCGCTGAGCTTCCAATCACTCCAATCGAACAGCTCAAAGATCTCATCTACTGGTGCGACTTCAGAAAAGACATTCAGGCACGACACCTAAAACCCTTGATTTTTGAAGCTGCTCTGAAGCTAAAGAATAAAGGAGAAAAGGTTC
This sequence comes from Saussurea involucrata, assembly GCA_033807775.1. NCBI lineage: Eukaryota > Viridiplantae > Streptophyta > Magnoliopsida > Asterales > Asteraceae > Saussurea > Saussurea involucrata. The sequence goes on from CM066319.1 coordinate 98,144,105, forward strand.
CTGACTGGATGATTCCAACTGAAAAGACAACCCTTGATGAACTTCTCATTAAGGAAGAACCCTTTGAAGGCTGACAACAATCACCATTTTCTCTATTGTATCAGTCATCCTTCAGTACTTGTAATTTATTTCGCTTGTACTTGTAATCTTTCTTATTCATATTGTAACCTGATTCAAAGATTTAAAGAAAGATTTCAGCGAATGTACTTTACTCCATCAGTACTGAAAAGATCCCAGAAAACAGTAAAAGGGACAAATATTTTATGAGTTCTTTTTATCCTTATGTTTTCATTAAATAGCAATTTTCTCTGTTGCTATGTCATAATCAAATAGGGGGAGATTGTTGATCCAAACCCTCAGTGATTTGATAATGACCCTATCTTAAATACTTAGTGAAAATTGTAAGTAAACAATATGTATCAGAGTTTCACTATCGCTGATAAGTACTAAGATCTTACAGTACTGCTGATAGGAACTCTCGCACTTTTAGATTAAACATTCAGCGAACACTGTTCACCATATCGCTGAGTCTGTTCAGTCCTTATGGTGATCGCTGATAAGTTAGTTGTTTACTTATGATCCCTGAAGACAAGATTCACGTCAACAAAGGTTCTACGCTGAAGTCGAAGATCAAGCTCAAGAACCAGCGACAAGTCTCCTAATGAACTGATGCGGATCAGCGAAGACTCAGATTTGTCCACTCAACGTGAAGTATCAAGTACAAGACTTCAGCTATCGCTGAACTTTATCATCTGCTGAATAGTAAATGATAATCGCTGAATCAACGAAAGCTGATCATGAAGTCCTCCGTACAAAGTACTTTTGTCTTAACCTCCCTTGCACGCCACCGTACGAAATGTCAGAAAAGAACCTCCGAAAATCTGAAATCGTACAACCACTCTGACACTACACTGTTCATTCATGCGGCTACTAAGGTTGTCATCAAAGGTCAATGACATGCAACCAATCCGCTAATGACACGTGTAAAGTATATACTGGATTGCATTAAATGCATGCAGTATATAAAGAGATGAACTCACTTCATTTGAAGTAACTTGCTAACTCTGGACAAGTTCAAATCTCTCAAGATAGGATTTTATTAGTAATCTCCTTATCTTTCTTAGTGCAAGAAAACCTTAGTGTTCCAACTTGTTTAGATTTAGGTTTATCCTTAATCTTGTTTCCGCAACAAGCTGTAAATTGTTAATGATTTATCAATAAACAATTTAGAAAAGTAAAATAGTGTGTTTGTATTCAACCCCCCCCCCTTCTACAAACTTGTTTAAGCCTTTCGGGACCAACAGAGTACCACTCTTCCGTTTTATGGAAGTTTTTGTTGACCCCCGATTTTGGGGTGTTACATTTTTGGTTAGATAAAAAGTATCCTGAATATGGAATTCAATGAACTGGTCCTCTTGAACCCGAAAAAGAGGAGGAAACCGAGGAATATAAGCGCACACACAAACGAGGAATTCAACTTCCATTTTGTTATGAACCTTTAAACTACTCGTATAAAAAGGACAAAAAGTACCTCTCCAATGACTACTTCGACCGCTACAAGGTAGCTACACCCAAGGATTCCTCCAAAAAGGATGAGGACCTAGCACCTGCAACCAAGACTGAGACGGATGAGTTTAAACTCTATGTTCCCTCTCTCATCTTGGAAGCAAAGATAGTCGAGTTGGAGGAGTCAATTGAGAAAGAAAGGTCAATGTTTCAAATGGAAAAGCAAGTCTTAATTACAAAGCTTGAGAATCTACAACCGGTCAAAACCGAAATTGTGTCTGGTGAAGGACAGGAAATCCTTCGGTGTGAAATCAATCGACTCACATCACAACTGTCTGCCTTGGCAACAGAAAAGATGGAAGAGTACACGAGAAATGGTCAGCTTCAAGAGCAAATTGACCAACTGCTATCTGAAAAGCAGATTTCACCCGAACTTTCCTCAAATTCATCCGACACATCTTCGTGCAAAGCTTTCTTAGGCAAGATTTCTAGTTCACAAGACGGTCAAGATTCTCAAGACGAGAGTGTTTTAAGGAATTTGAACTCTGATTTTTTCTTAGCTTCCGCACCAAATTCCCTAAAGCACACAAGCACAAAGAGCTCCTCGCCTTCCTCACCTGATCCAAGTCCAGTAATTCCCGAGATAGATTTTTCAGAGTACATGAACTCCGAAGGTAACTGTAAAGAAGAGTTTGAGTCGTTCCCCTTCGACAAACCTCTTCCGAGTCATACTGATTTTCTGTCACCAGTAGTCAATCGGCCGGTCAATTTTTTAAAGGGTGACTGTTCTAAAACAAAGGACCCAACTGTGATTAAGATTTCAAAATCAAAGCCTGTTTCACAAAAACAATCACAGTCGAGGCAAAAGACCGGCCAATCACCTGCTAAGATTCCTGTTTCCTCAAAAGTCACTGACCGCACTGTCCCTGTTGTTTCGGATAAAAACGGTCGTGCTAAACAAGAAAAACCAAAGTGGCTAGCCAAGGAATCTGTCAAAGATGCAGCATCAAAGTCTTTCAATATTGTGTTTTACCCTAGAATGAACAAAAACAATAGTGATTGGAATCCTAGGAATGATTTTGTTAAAAGAGATGTTAATTTTCCGATGAAAATTTATTCCACTCAACAATTGATTCAATTGTCGCATGATTGCTTATGTTGCTCTAGTTGTGGTTGGAATGACTTTGATGATATCCATAACAATGATTGGTTTAGGTCATATCACATGTATAATTCGACACCCAAACGTAAACCCCGTAATAACAAAACAAAATACTATAAACAACGGGGTTTCCAATCAGAGGTTAAACCACAGCGGGAGACCAAACCCATTCCAAAACGGGCTTCTTCTACTGAGGTTAGACCGGCACTGATAACTCTATTTTTAGAGTTATTATTTCCATTTATTTCCACTTTATTTTGTCAATTTTAGCCATTTCACTTCTAAAAACCCCCATTCTTGGTATGATTTACGAAAACGAGCAAAAGGAGTGAACCATGGTCTTTAATAAATTATTTGGGGAAGTTTTGGGTGTTTTCACGATTTTTCATCCGCAGTGACGTATACAGTGCCCACTCCGGTTCCCCACTCTTCGAGCTGGTCAAAAAGAAATCAAAAAGAAACTTTTAGTTGGGATCTAATTTTCTGGAGGAGGAAGGTTCAATGACAGAGAAGCTGAGATTTGGCTGTTACAAGTGTTCCTCAAGGCTTCACATCATGATTGTACCTTTGTACTTGCAAAAGTTGACTTCTAATGGACCATTGGGTAAAAAGGGCTATACATGGAGGATTGAAGTTTTATCCTTTGAGCTGATTTCTGCATCTCCCTGCAGTCCTTGCACCTTGGAAAACCCTTTTTGTGTAAAGACCAACACCTCCTTCTTAGTATAAAAAGGGATGTTGGGTCTCATTTATTACAATCCATCTATCTTGCAATTTATCTAGCATTTCCTTAAGTTGTAAGCTTTCATTTACTGCAGTAACTTAGCATTTAATTTCAGTAATTTATTTTCTGTTGTAGTTCGAAATACACAGTGCAGGGACGACTTCTCGTTCCCCATTGTGAGCAGTTAATGCAAATCACTTTCAGTTTTATTATGTGCAATTCTTCATCTTTTGTTTTCTTTACTTCGGAAATGTTAGGCTAAACATCCTTTGGGATGTAGGAAGGAGAAGTACCTGGATTTTATCAAAAATGCTTGAGTAATCTTTATACTTAGAATATTTGTTGTTTTGGTCTTTCATTCTCGATATTTACCCAAGGATGCGAACAAGCTGATCACTTGCAAGGATCTAAAGTCTAGTTCTTAACTTAGAAATAAGTAGAGCGCAGTGACACGAGCTTGAATGATGCTAGGGGATTCGAAAGAATTCTTTTGACACTTACGAAAGTGAGGTCGGCACAGTGAGCTAATCTCTGCCCACTGGAGTAGTAGGCAAGCTAATTTGTGTATTAAAAACACTTAGAGTATTTGTCTCTACACATTCCATCGAGGCCTGAAAAGGTCCATTTAGAGATTACCATTGACAAAACAACAAGTACTAAGAGTATGGGATTTTTATCTAACGGTGTGAGTATTTTGTAACCGGGCTTTTCTAGCGAAAATGTCCACCACGAATACGAGGATCACTCTAAGCACCGAGTATTTGAGATAAAATTTAGGGAAAATCCAACCTACATTCCTCCTTTTTAGCATTTAGTAAATCGTTTCAAGTAGCTATTTTACCAAACCAAACCAAAGTATTATTTTCCTCTCTAGTTGAAACTTGTAAAAGGAGCTCATGAGAACCGTATTGTCTTGATTGTCCAGTCTCTGTGGATTCGATTCTGGTATTTTACCAACTATTACTTGCTGTGACGATCATAGTGGACAGTGTACACTTGCACTTCCCACTGTGGACAGTTTGCAACCCACTGCGATTAAAACACACATTTCGCACGTACTAGGCACCCAGGTGGAAAGCTGCTACAAAATATGTTCCTCCTAAAGGTGTAAATTCTGCACAGAAGAGGAAACAAGTGCCAAAACCAGTTCCCTCCACCGGTGTAAATCCTACACCTAAAGGGAAAGCTGGGACAAAGCAAGCTTCCCCAAACGATGCCAAACCTAACCCTCCCGGACCCAGGAAAATCTGGGTACCGAAGGTCCGCTAAACTTGTTTTGCAGGACAGTCATGTGTGGTCCTTAGACACTGGATGCTCCACACACATGACCGCAAGGAGGGAGCTGCTCACGATCTACAAGGAACAATATTAAGAAGACGTGAGGTTTGTTTATACCTGTGCTTTAACAAGCTGCTCATGTGTTTAGGGGGAGCATAATCAGCTATCAGGTATGTTTTTCTACTGTTGAGGGGGAGCGTCACACACATTTTTTCTTAAATATGTTAAAAAGTTTTTGTGTGTGTGGATACTCCCGTGTGCACTTCACTCTACGCGCACATTCTAAGGGGGAGCATGTCATCTAATGCTCATCATTTGAGGGGGAGCGACACAAATTTTTCTTTAAATGTCTAAAGTTTTTGTGTGTCAGACTCTCCATTGCACATCCCTATACACTATCCGAGGGGGAGCAAAATTTTCCCCATTCTCAGTTTGAGGGGGAGCGAGAGATCCATTTTTTTCAAAATTCTACAGGTTTCATCTCTTTGAAAAATGGAATTATTCTTTAAAGTGTAAAAGTGTCCGGACACCCATCAGTTCGGATGACTTTCCGAACCGGATGGGTATCCGGGTAGGACTATCAGGAATCCCTACTCTGTCCGGAAACACCCTTTGTCCGGATACTTTGTTTAGACCGGAAAGGTTTGCCATTTCGTCCTCTTTCATCCGCATACCATGTTTGTCCGGAAACTCTATTTGTCCGGGAAGTATGGTCTGTCCGGGATGTTCTACATATCTTTATTATGTCCGAACTCCTGTGTATTTGTCAATTCAGCATCTGCCATCACACTGCCAGTACTCAATCTGTCTCAGACTGATCCATTTAGAGCAAAGGTACGCGCCGGAACTTGTTTATCTGTCTTGTTTACTAACTTTGGATCTTTTACAGATATTCCATGACGGATCAACAACCTCAACAAAATCCGAGGGGAAGCTTCACCCTGCTTTTCTTAAACGTCTAAATGTTTTTTTTTGTTGATCACTCCCAAGTAAGTAACACTCTCACTCTGAGATGACGCAAGTCAATCTCCATGTATGTTTTGAGTGGGAGCAGGATAATATCAGTGCTTTGCATATGCCTGAAGCCCTACCTGTGATAGCATATAGACGAGAGTTAGGGAATCCCATGGTCCAGCCAGCGCCGGAGGGACCTTCCCCGGGACATAGAACATGTGAGAAGGAGGGGGTTAAGGTCGAAAACGAACCAAGAAAGATCGAGCCGTAAAGATAAAGAGGCTCATGAGCGAACCCAACCACGTGATATCCGGGTAGCCACATCTGCTATCCCGTCTCATTTGTTGGGATGGGGTATTGAAGAAGACTCCGTGGACCCAGTGGAGCAATTGCACAACCCCCCCCCCCCCCCAGCCACTCATCCGTCTCTCAAAAGACGGATGTTTCAGTCTCACACGGGGATATAGCACAACTTCCACCGGTCTCTCACTCAGAGAGTACTGGTGTTGAAACAAGAGACCAACAACCCCCGGTCTCGACTTCTATCAGTGCACCATCGAGTCTAGATCCACTTGTTATTGAAGATTCTTTGACTAGGACACTTGATGCGGAACAACACCAAGTCGCGACTCTTTGTGACCCGACCGGAACGTCTGTAGTGTCTCCGTCTGCCGAAACACGAGGATCGGACAGAAATCCTACGACAGCTATTATCACGCCAACTGTGAACGTAGGTGGCTCTACCCCCGCGGTAGATGCCTCAACGGGTAACCTAAGTGGTCCCGGAGTTAGTAACCCAGACTTTGTGTCACCAGGGTCCCTGGACAGCACACTTAAGGCTGTCCGCCAGGATATGGAGCAACAGATGCAGCAACATGTAGCCGCTGAACTTGCCAAAGGGATGCGCGCTATCAAAGGTAAATGCCACCTCGTCGAAACTGAAACCGCCCCTGTACCTCCACCGATTCAACCGCAACCTATCTATTCGGTGGACACCCTGAAGACGATGCTATTGGCCCAACTGCTCCAGGAATCAGATACAACCGCCTCTACTGAAGCAGACCTGATCTCAGTTCTCCGATCACAGGTCACTGCTCCATCTTCATCTATTACCACTCGCTTAGACGCCATTGACTCGACTCTCAAGGACTACAACCTAGCACTCACAACGCTGTTCGAGAGAGTCCGCTCACTCGAAGATACCTGCAAGGGTCAAGCAGGCGGCCTGAAGCGGAAACATGATGACCAGGATGATCCTGATCACCATGAGGGGGAGAAAAGACAACGTCTGACCGAGACTGCCTCCCTGATCCAGACTGAAGCTACAACTGTGGTTCATCAGGAACCCCCAACTACGGCAGCTACAACAGAAGCACCAGAAGCCGAGTTGCCTTTAGCAGACATGGTTATAGACATGGAGATCTCAGATGAAGAAGACCCGACGGTTGAAAAGCCCGAGGGTTTAACACAGGAACTGATTGATTTTGACTCATCAGACATACCGATTCTGGACATGATAGATCCAGATTGTGAAGCCAACCCGGAGACCGAAGATGCATGGTACGAAAAAGCCGCCAGTGCCGTAAATCTCCAGGTAAATTTGGTCTTCCCCACTGATAAGGATGACAACATTGATTATGATCAATTCCTGCTCCAAAATTTGTATGGAACATCCCCCGTTCACTATGCTCAACCCGCCGGAACATCATCAACAAGACCCGAGTCTACTACTTCCGATCTTCCGACAACTGCTCCTCCCACGACAGCTTCTAATCTTCCTCCCCCTCCTCAACAGCAACAAATCCTGTTGGATGCCAGATACGCTCAATCAAGATTAACAGTCTATTAGTTGAGTTTAGAGTTTGATGCGGAAGCGTATTAAACTAACATATATGTTTGATAGATATTAGAACGCACATATATAAAGAAAACAGTAAAGAATGAAAAGGATTTCTTGAACAGTTACTGTTATTCAATATATAATAATAACACGAAGAACAGATTAAGAACTGTTGGTGTGTGAGAATATAACACTCAGATATTTGACAATAAAGCTTGAGAGTATTAGTGATTCCTTTTGTATTCGTCGTTAGGAAGATCTCAACATGAGACTTCCTTTTATACTACTCTTAGAAGACTATGAAGTATGTCACTGTTCCTTTTACGGCATGAATAGTAAACTGGATGGTGTGAGCAGTTGTTTGAGCCATGCGCATTTAATGAAGCAGATGTACTTTTGGTAAATGCATTAAATGGCGCAGACGTCTATTTTGTACCATGCCCTATTGAGTCCACTCAGAGCTTGACACGTGTTTTGACAGTACTTTTCCATGCAAGTTGATGAACAGGTTTTGGAACAATGGCAAGATATTATGAATATCTTCAAGTCTCAGTGAGGACCACAGAGGCTCTGTAATGAGCTACAGAGGTTCTGCGGTCTGGTCCTCTGTGGAGCAGTCTTCGCCGGATTCTGATTCTTTGGTCTTCTTTGTGCGTATGACAGAGCTTCTGTAGGAAGCCTCTGCTGCTTCTGTAGCTTCTTGAGTTTGATTTCTCGGTAATGTCGGCAGAGCCTCTGTAAGAGGCTTTCTTCACTTAGCCTATTTTTCACTACTTCTAAATACTTCTATGATTAGGAAGATTGAAGCTAACAATCTCCCCCTAAGTAGTGAAAAATAAAAATTTGAACTTGAGTTAAGTTTGGCTAAGTTAGACAAGACAGAGGTTAAACAATACCTCGAAATTTCTTTCATTTAGAAATATGCCAGAGGCATTTTACATTTGAGTACAATGAAAGATAAACTTTAACTTTGTTTGCAGAGATTGGAGGTCTGAGAATCAGATTTTGGCATCTTTGAAATCGTTGTAGCTTCTGTTGTCTCTGCCGACTTTTCTGATCTCTTTGTAGAATCTGATGCAGAGTTCTCTTAGGCGGATTGTTGAGTCTATTTCTCTGATGAAAGTATCTGCATCATCTCTATCCATTTTCTCTGTACCTCTGTATTTTACAAGGCTTGCTCTGAATTTGCTCAGAGTACTGGTTGAGTACTTCTGACAATCCATGAGTACAAAAAGTTTAACCTGGTGTTGTGGGTTTTGAAATACTAACCCAAATCTTGGTTCTCTGATGATTGAGTTGGGCACAGCGTCTGGTGGGCAGCGATCTTCTGGTGGTCGTAGATCTAGATGTTTGAGACCAAGATCCTTTCCCAGCTGAAAATCTATCATGCTGTATAGCAGAAGCTTTTCCCTCATCGCTTTTCTCAACACTTGATAGGCTCTGGTATTAGGCTCTGTGTTGTAGTTGTCTTTTGTCCATTGCAGAAGGTCAGGTAGATCGTAAGGATTGATGTTTCTTAAGTCAGCATCAGCGAAGGTAGATTCTGAATTGTTTTCTCTTCTGACTTTGTAAAGATTGTACCTGACCCTTGGATGGGTTCTTGTGAAGGAGAATCTGCAGGAGATCACTTTTTTGATTTTGTGAATTGAGAAGACATCTGCTTTGGTTCTTGGCTTTGTTCTTGTGAAGATGTTCTCAAATTCTTCTCTGATCCTTGGATCTGTCACATGATCTACTGGATGATTTGTCTGATAGGATTGTTTGTAGAGGTATTTGTATACCACTTCTTCCATCTCTTCATGTTTTGGACCAGGTCGTGGAATTTGTCTTCTGAGACTCTCCATCTGTTGAACAACTTCTGCAGCTCTACCAGTTAGAGGAATTTCTGACAGAGGCTTCAATCCATGTGCCCAGTCAACTTCTTCGGGTTTTGGGGTTTGAAAGGCGTCAAACGCACTCTTCATCAGTTTTTCTGTTGGCTTTGGCAATGTTTTCTTTTTCTTTGGCTCTTCTGTCAGTATCCCTTTGCCCTTATCTTTTGCTATTGTCGTGGCAGAACATGTTGCTTCTGTGGGTTTTGAGGTTGGCACTTCTGTTGGTTTGATAGAGGTTGCCTCTGTGGATTTTGACGATTGTGATTTAGAGGACTTTTGTGGCGATGGTTCTGTTGGCTTGACTTGCTCTGTAACCTCTGTTGGAGGTTGTTTGATGACTTCTTCTGCGAGCTCAGTTTCTATTGATGAAATATTGACATTGAATCTTCTTGCCATTCTGAAAGCTAAAGTGAACGTGTGCCTTTCTTCTTCTCTCCTCACCATACGATCACTCATTGTTGTGTGCATCCTTTTCAGAATGTCAGAAGCAGAGGTCGTTGCTCTTTTTGGTTTGGTGGCAATCGACTTTCTTCTGGGTATGGTTTGGGGTGTTTCCACAGAGGTGGGTGTTTTCTCTGTGGTTTGTTCATCTGTTTCTTCCAAAATGATTACCTCAGGGGCGGTTGTTGCCTCTGTGGCTTGCTGTTCTGCTTCTGGAGTTTTGGTTTCATCAGGAGATGATTCCACAGAGATGGGTGTTGTCTCTGTGGTCTTTTGGGTTTGTTGTTGTCGGGTCTGTTCTGGAGGTGCTTGACTCAGAGGTTCTGCGGCTATTGGTGGACCTGTAAGTCCTCTGCTTGCAGCTTTCTCTGTAGTTTTCTCCCCCTTAGGATGATCTGATGGACCAGGATGGTCATCATCATCAGAGTCATCCTGACCCTTGTCTGATGTACCCTCTGCTCTGCAGGAAGCATCGGGTTTCTTTGGCATTGTGGCTCCAGCAGCGATCAGTTTCGCGCAGACATCATCACAGAGGCCAAGAAGAGTTGCTAGCTCTGCCTCTGTTTTGAATCTCATCCTTCCTACACTTTCTCTGAAATCTTTGACGAAGTTAGCAATGGCAGTGGTGAAGGAAAGGATGACTTCTGTCACTTGATTAATCACGTTCTGCCCAAGCTCTGTCAGCTGTGTTCTTGTCATGTAGTCTTTGGGTTGCATCAGCATGGTATTTCGCATGGCTTCTTCTTGAACTTTTTGTAGGGCCTTCTGTAGATCTGCGGGAGTGATGCCCGTTGACACTGAAGTCTGTTTGTTCAATTGATCAAGGAACTTGTTGATGGAGTTCTCAATCGAAGGAGTAGTTGTTGCGGCAGAAGTGGTGGATGTGGTTGCAGCAGACTTCATCTGTGAGATGGAAGTTTTCACTTCTGTGGACAGGTTGTCCATTTTGGTGTTTAGGTTTAGCAGTGCCAGTGATGTTGTCTCTGTAAAAGATTTGAAAGAGCTTTGCAACTCTTTCAAGGTTTGGTTCACAGAGGTATCAAGGGTTTGGAACTCATCCCTTGTAACTTGTGTTCCGGTGGTAACCTCTGGAGGAACACATTCGTCTCCAGAGTGAATCCCTGTTCCTGGGATACCTTCTTTCATTCCTGTTTGTACGTTGAGAATGGAAGGATTTCCTTCTGATCCTTGAGAAGAAACATGAGTTTCAATCCCTACAGAAGTTCTGAGAAGAACATTGTCCAAATCCACTCCAGAGGTGGGTATTGGAATATCCTTCTGTTGACTAGGAGACTTGTCTAGAGTCTCTTTGTCTTTGTGCTCTCTACTTCTCTCTGAAAGAAGTGTGGGTCTTAACAAGTGCGTGGCAGAGGAAACAAATTCCTCTGTTGGGCGTTCTTCTGTGATCTGGGGCAATTGATCACGAACTATAGGTGAGTCTCTTTGAGGAGACTCCTTAGGAATGGTTTCCCCGGTTTTTGTGGGCACAGAGGTTGAAAGAATAACCTCTGGCTGGATGGTTTGGGTGAGGTTCGAGCTGTGCTGCTCTTTTTCAATGACACCTTCTGCAGCTAGACCTGCGGTGTCAGAAATGTGGGTTGCACTGGGAGTTGGTTTTGGTTGTGTGCCTCTATTTATCCAGGCATCTTTTCTTGCTTCTTCCCTAAGTTCTGTGGAAGTTCCTTGCTCTGGTCGTAATTGGTCATACACTTGATGAGATCCAAATAATCTCATGACATGAGGATGATAAAGACCCTTACGTATCCAGACAGCTTCTTCTTCATCTGAATCTGTTTCTAAGATCTCTATTTCTGTCTCCGTTGTTGCTAATCCTTCTTTTTGTACAACTTCAGCCCCTTTTTCTCTCTCTTCTTCCATCATGTTCTCAAAGGCCTCTGTAATTTCACCTCTGTTCCATTCAGCTCCAGTTTGTTCTATTTCTTCTGAAGCTGGGTTTGGACTTCTTCTGTGGACATCCAATCCTGGAATGAAAGGGTTTTGTAAAATAACAGGGGTTTTGGCTGGTTGATTTCTGGGAGTTGTGTCATCTTCTTGCAGATGTGTGTCAATGCCAGAAATGAAGAAATCTTGTTCTTCTGGAGAGTGGTGGTCGAGAGGTTGTGCCGTCCACCCTGCTGTATTTAGGGTGTTGGCAATTTCAGGGTTCTGTAAGAAGTCGTTCAGGTCTCCTTGGTGAGCAAATCTATCTGGAGATTGATAGGGTGATTGATATCTTTCTGTAGCCATTTCGTCTTCTGCAACTTCTTCTTCAGCAGTTTCCTCTTCTGCAATGGTGACCAACTTTGCAAGTGATTTACCATGCCTCTTTTTGGTTTTCCTCCTCTTAGGATTTGGTGCCCCTTCTTCTATTGATTTTGATCTTTTCTTCTTCAGTTTTGGGGAGGAGGGAGGAGCAGAGGAGCCAATTTCTGTGGCATGAGGAGGTGAGGGTTGATCTTCTGCAGCGCTTGTCGAGGTGCCTTCTGCAGTTTTCCTCTTCTTAGCTTTTGGAGTAGATGCAGAGGTTCTTGATGAAGACTTCTTTCCCATTAGTTCTGCACGTTTGGCTATAAAGCTGAGTTGAATAGCCATGTGCTTTGCTAACTTCTGATCCTTTTCTTTTTGAGTGGAAAGAGGTTTTGCTATCTTTGTTCCTAGGGGGACACCTAAACGCGGGGGTGTCATAGGACTCGGTTTAGGGGTTCTATGATCGCGTATATACTCTTTCTTAAGGGATTTGTTCGATGCGTATTGCAGAAGCTTCTTTGACAGAGGTCTGCAGTGTGAGTAGCCATCAGCATGATCAGTGGGGGTATTCTTGTTCATTGGGAACTGTTTGGGAGTTGGCCCTTCCATTGGCCGATTTTGGATTATCAGCAGAGGTTCGAACAGTACTCCTAATATTCTTTGGAATTGCAGAGGTGGTAGAAAGTTGGGATCGTTCTCTTTGACCCTTTTCGAGTTGTTCTTTCTGTCGATGGTGTTTATGATCTCTTGCATCATTATGGTCGCATAATCTAGTGGAAGATCATAGTAAACCCCATACATGATGCTCAAGATTTGATGTGAGCTCTGGTCAATACTGCCTATCTTTCCTGTCAGGCATCTGTTAAGAATAGAGAACAAAGTGTTCCACAGAGGTGGTAATCGGCCTCTGCGGAAGTCATTTCTCTTCCGTAGTTGGGTGTTGTACCCAAGCATTTCCACGAATCGACAGAGCTCTTCGTCTGTTGGTTGCTCTGCATAACTCTTCAATCCCAGAAGACCCCTTGTTGGTAGGTTGAATTCAAGTGAGAACATTGTTCTGTTGAACTTGATTTCAAGATGCTAAGATTTATCAGGTCTTGAAATGTACCCTTTGATAAGAGAATCGTCTTTATCAAATCTGCAGCTTTGCCAAAATTGGTTCAAATAACGGACTGGAATTTTGTTCGGGGTTCTTGATAGTAGAGGGAAGAGGACATGATTCTCCATGATATTCAGAAGTATGGCATGGGCTTCGCCGAAAGTAGTGGGTGAGGGGACCAAATAGCAGTTGTTGGATTTGATAGGAAAAGTGGCTTCGAAATGATCCTTTGCTATAAAGTTTTGCAAGTGTGTCGTCGGAGCAAAGTCTGCTGAGTCCCCGGAATCTTGTTGTTCAATATTTCTTGCAAGGATGGGGTTTTCAGAATGTTCTGAATGTGCAGGGGAGTGTTCCGGTGAGTTCGCCGGAGAGAGTTCAGAGGATGTAGCTCGAGAAGATGAAGCCATTTGATTTTATGAATAAGATTTTTTGCAAGCTTTTTGCAGGGTTTCGCCGGAGAAGAAGATGAGAGTTTGTAAAAGGTTTTATGAGAGGGTAAGATTTGTTTTTATAGGATGGTAAAACGGTAGAATTCGAAAGAGTAAAATATATGGAAATGGATTAAAGTTTGGAATCCGCACTCGAGTTTGAGCGGCGGGTTCAACTTTCCAAATAAAAACGTTCCATGTACGCCCAATGAAAATGGGACACGTAGGCCTTGTCAGAATATGACAGGACGTCGTGCGCGACCCATTAATGCTAGGCGCGTGAGGTTGATTTTAGCCATATGAGTTTCACTCGCAGTAAAAGTAACTGTTATTACTACAGAGATGCCCAAGTAATCAGATTGACAGAGCTTCTGTAGTTTACAGAGGCTCTGTGATCTTGAAAATCTTTGATGTTTATCCCTTTTTCATATATCTCATTGTTATCATGACTTCTGTGGGGTTCTTCTTTAACCAAAACATTTGTAAAACCATTGGAGAAGATAAAATCGGATTTTTGTGAAGAAATTTGCTTCCCAGAGGTTTTGTGGCTCTGTTGGAACTTGCAGAAGTTCTGTGAGGGCCGGCCGAAGCTCTATGAGAGAAAAAAATCTCATAACAAAAATTTTATTGATATTTTTGATCATCCAATTTTTGATTTGGTTTAAGAGATGTTTTTCGGATATATTTGAAAGTTTGTGTCCGAGAAAACTGTTTAAAAAAAACGGTTTGTTCGAGAAGGTCATGGTCTGCGTTTTCGGTTTCCGAGATAACATTCCAAAAGATCGACAGAAGGTTAATTTGTGATCACAGAGCATATTTCTTGCAGAACCTCTGTTGAGCTCAGCAGAAGCTCTGTGACCTTAAATTTCTCCTAATTCGAATTTTGTGAAACTTTTTGAGCTTTTGATTTTTGAAATGTTATTCACAGTATATTTAGGACATATTTGACAATTCTTGTCCTAGAAAATTGTTTTCCAAAAACCTTTTGTGCGAGAGACATACCTTTTGGTTCTTCTTTTCTCGGCAGTGATATCTGACTTCTGTCGATATGGAGTCATCGACATTTTTCTTTGGCTTTCCCTTGAAAGTTTTATCCTTTTAGATCATTTCAGGGTTCCCTTCTGCTCCCCCTTGATCTAATCACCTCTGTAGATCAAGTATTTTCCTTTTGCTCCCCCTTGACCTAATCACCTCTGTAGATCAAGTAATTTCCTTTTGCTCCCTCTTGACCTATGCTTGGATCAAAGAATGATAAGTTTTGCATAGAACATAGGTCATGTTTTTCAGAGGTTCTGTAGGGGTCCTCAGAGGTTCTGAGTTGACTTACAGAAGCTCTGTGATTTTTTAAGAACTATTTAAGGTTTTAAGAATTTACATACAAAAGTAGAATCAATCAAAGCAATAAATTTAAGCAATGTATTTACTTATTATTTACAGAAGATAAAACTATACTTACAGAGGATTTTCACACCATGTTAATCATTCCTAACTTACCCACCAAGAAGTTGAATCTTTTCTCGTCTAATGCTTTGGTGAATAAGTCAGTGAGTTGATATTCTGTGGGCACGAAATGCATTTCGATTGTACCGTATTCAACATGATGTTTCAAGAAATGATACCTTATATCGATATGCTTGGTTTTTGAGTGTTGCACAGGGTTGGCAGAGATAGCAATAGCACTTTTGGAATCACAGAAGATGGGTATTTTGAACAGAATGTGGCCGTAGTCTTTTAGCTGAGTCTTCATCCATAGAACCTAAGAACAACAGCTAGCGGCAGCAACGTATTCAGCTTCTGCAGTGGATGTGGAGACACAATTCTGCTTCTTGGAGGTCCAACTGACTAGTTTACCACCTAGGAATTGACAACTCCCAGAGGTACTCTTTCTGTCGAGCATGCATCCTCCATAGACTAAAACCAGAGTTCTGTGGATACCAGAGACCAAGATTGTTGGTCCCCTTCAGGTATCTAAAGATTCTTTTTACAGCATCATAATGTGATTTCTTTGGATTAGCTTGATAACGTGCACAAAGACATGTGGCATGCATAATGTCAGGTCTGCTTGCTGTTAAGTATAACAGAGATCCAATCATGCCTCTATAGAGAGTACATTCTACAGAAATACCATTTGGATCTAAGAATAACTTATTTCCAGTGGCCATTGGAGTCTTCATTGCAGAGGTATCAGAGAGATTATATTTTAAAAGTATGTCAGAGACATATTTGGCTTGATTTATAAAAATTCCCTCTGAAGATTGTTTGACTTGAAGTCCGAGGAAGAATGTTAATTCTCCCATCATACTCATTTCAAACTCACTCTGCATGAGTTTTTCAAAAATTTTGCACTCTTCTGAATTTGTAGACCCAAAAATTATGTCATCTACGTATATTTGTACAAGCATTATCTCACTATTTTTGCGTTTATAGAATAAGGTAGTATCTGTTGTACCTCTGTTGTACCCATTGACTAGAAGGAAGGTAGAAAGTCGTTCGTACCATGCTCTTGGAGCCTGTTTCAGTCCGTATAGAGCCTTTTCAAGGTAGTATACATGCCTTGGAAACTTTGAGCTTTCAAAACCTGGTGGCTGATTTACGTAAACCTCTTCTTGGATTTCACCGTTTAGAAAAGCTGATTTTACGTCCATCTGATAGACTATAAAACCTCTGTGGGCTGCGAAGGCTAAGAATATTCTTATTGCTTCGAGACGTGCGACAGGGGCAAAAGTCTCATCGTAGTCTATGCCTTCTTCTTGTCTATATCCTTTTGCTACTAATCTTGCTTTGTTTCTGATGACCACTCCATCTTCATCCTTCTTGTTTCTGTAGACCCATTTAGTCCCAATGGCCTGTTTCCCTCTTGGCAGAGGTACTAAAGTCCATACTCTGTTACGCTCAAATTGCAGAAGTTCTTCTTGCTTGGCGTCTACCCAGTTTGGGTCATCTAGGGCTTCAGAAATCTTCTTTGGTTCTATAACACTAATAAAATTTGTAAAGAAACAAAAATTAGCAGTGGCAGACCTTGTTTTTACTGAGTCAGAAGGTTCTCCGATTATTTGGCTTGGAGGATGGCTTTTTGTCCACTGAGTTGTGCGTGGAAGATGATCATCAATGTCATCAAAGCTTTCTTCAGAGGCTTCTTGTGATTCTTCTTGTGCAGCCTCTGATGTTCTTCGTGCCTTGGTAGTTGATTCTACCGTTTGTGGAATGATTGGTACGAGTGGTGGTGGAGTTTGTTCCTCTGAGGATGTATAGTCTTGGTCCTCGATCTCTTCTGTAATTGGTTCTTCTGTGGTTTGTGCAGCTTCTGTGGTCGTTTTTCTTGATGTTTCATCTTCTGCACTTTCTTCTGCTTCGGCAATTGCATCTGTAGTATTTATAGAAGAAGATGAAGCATTATTTGGACCAGTTAGAGTCATACCTGTAGGATTTTGTCCGGCAGAGGATGGTTCTTCAGAAACTCTGATGGTTCCGACAGAAGGATCAATGTCATTTTGGAACATCTCCAAAAATAGAAGATTCAAATCTTCTTTTGTTCTTGAGATGTCAGAGAATTTCCCTTTAATTCCGAGTTCTGAACTTATTTGCTCAGAAGTCATTTGGAATGAATCATCAAAAGAAACATTGATGCTTTCTACAATCTTGTGAGACTTTGTAAGGAATGTTCTGTAGGCTTTGGAAGTGGCAGAGTATCCAATGAATTTGCCTTCATCTGCTTTTACATCAAACTTTCCTCTTGAATCTCTGTCGTTTAAGACGAAGCATTTGCATCCGAATACATGGAAAAATTTGATGTTTGGTCGTCGTTTGTTAAGCAATTCGTAAGGCGTCTTTAGGTGTCTTTTCACAATGGTTGATCGATTTTGAGTATAACACGCAGTAGAAATTGCTTCTGCCCAAAAGTTCATTGATAATCCGCATGCTGACATCATAGTTCTTGCGGCTTCCACAAGTGTTCGATTCTTTCTTTCGACAACACCGTTCTGTTGTGGAGTGCGAGCTGCAGAGAAGTTCTGTGAAATTCCTTCTGTTGAAAGATAAGTTTCAATGACACAGTTTTTGAATTCTGTGCCGTTGTCACTTCTTAACTTCTGTATTTTGCAGTCATAAAGAACTTGGATTCTTTTCATTAGATTTATCAATATAATTGGAACATCTGATTTCTTTCTGATAAATTCAACCCATGTGAAACGTGAATACTCATCAACTAAGACAAGTATATATTTCTTGCCACCTAGGCTCTGTATTGCAATGGGACCGCAGAGGTCGACATGAAGCATGTACAGAGGCCTGGTGCAAGACACATCTGTTTTGCCTTTGTGGGAAGCTCTTTTGAGTTTTCCCATCTCACAGGCAGAACATAAATGATCCTTGTTGAATTTAACATTTGGCAAACCTTTAACTAGATCAAGTTTGACCAGTTTTTCCAATGTGTGAAAATTCAAGTGACAGAACCTGTTGTGCCATAACCAGGCTTCTTCACTTTTGCAGGCAACAAGGCAAACTTTGTCCTTGTTCTTTGAGTTGAAGTTCATTAGATATAGATCACCTATTCTTTCAGCTCGCAGAAGTTCCATACTTGTTTCTTCACTTTGTAGAGAGCAGAAAGTTCTTTTGAACAACACATTGAATCCTGTATCACAAAGTTGACTTACACTGAGTAGGTTGTGCTTAAGGCCATCCACATATGCAACTTTGTATACAGAAACGTCTTCTTTCCTTATGACTCCATAGCCTTTTATGTGTCCTTTCTTGTTGTCTCCAAAAGTCACAGATCCACCATCTTGTGTTTCTTTGTACGTGGATAGTGTACTTCTGTCACCAGTCATGTGCCTTGAGCATCCGGAGTCTAGATGTCAGATTGGAACATACTTCTTCTGCAGGACATTCACAGAGATTTAGGTACCCATATCCATATGGGTCCAATATTGTTAGAGTTTTTCAAGTTTGCCTTGGCATTCTTGAAATACATTTTGTTCTCTGCAGAAGAGTCAGATTGTTTCTTTGTGGGATTTGACTTTTGAATTGTCGTAGAGAGTAAACAGACTTGACTTGAAAAATGACTATTAAGTTTTGACATAAGATCAAAGCAATGACAGTATTGAATATGAGATGTAATTTGCTTGAACTTT
Source organism: Saussurea involucrata (assembly GCA_033807775.1). Taxonomy (NCBI): domain Eukaryota; kingdom Viridiplantae; phylum Streptophyta; class Magnoliopsida; order Asterales; family Asteraceae; genus Saussurea; species Saussurea involucrata. Next base: position 98,162,787 of record CM066319.1, read on the forward strand.
TCATTGAACTTTTTAAACTCAGCCACAGAGGCATTACATTCTTTCTTTACATTAGATTTCCTATTACTAGAAGATCTATGAATACTCGAATGTTGTTTGCAAAAGCTCTGTTTAGGACCTGCCTTCTGTGGATTGCTTCTGTGGTGAACTTCTTTCATCACTGTCACAGAAGAAAAAGATTTATTAACCTTGGGTTTTGAAAATCTAGAACTTATAGGATCAATTGAGGTCTTCTGTAACATTTTAAGCTCAGCAGAGGTTTGGATATGTAGATTCAAATTTAGAAAATCTTGGCAGATTGGAATCTCTGTGAGTTTCTCTTTTGGAGAAATAGTTCTGTGAGGAACTTCAGAGGAGAATTTGACATCCTCTGTGTCACAGTGAATTATTCCTGATTTGAAATCAGTCTCTGAGTCGTCAGAGGATGAATCGTCCTCGTATACAGAGGTTGAGTCAATTCTTTCAATAGAGGCTGGATTTTCTGAGCATGTATCGTACGAGCTTTCTTCCTCTGTAGAATAGTTTTCATAGATTGCAGAGGTTTCTAATAAGATTTCTTCAGTGAGAGTTTTATCTATAGAAGATGTACAGAAATTTTCTAAAACGCTTGATTTCCATATTTCCAAATTTTTTTTTTCAATTAAATTTTTAAAGTTTTCTTCTGAAAAAAGGGGTTTAAACTCAGGAGCTTCTGCTGATAATTTTTTTTCAACGTTTATCAAACAGACAAAAGCAACCTGTGTTTGGGTCTCTGGTTTACCAAACTTGAAGATACCAATCTGATCTTGTGTTTTCAGATATTTCTTTGGTTTTATACCTCTATTGACAGAGGTTGAAGATGATGAGTCTGTGTTTTCAAACCACACGTTAATCATCTTCTTATGTTTCTTCAAGTAAGGATCCACAGAGATTTTTGCCCGTTTGCTTACGGAGATTAGATTTGGAAAATCTGGTTTGTTTGTTTTTCCAATCACAAATAACGAGGACAGAGGTTTGTTTCTTTTGCCTTCAACACCTAGGGTGATATCATCATACCCTATACCTCGTCTCCCTATTTGTGAGTTTATTTTTTCATAAACTTTCTGTGCATCTTTATAGTTTTTAAGCAAAACTTCTCTTCTGAGTAAATCTTGCCATAATACCTCTCTTTCTCTTTGAAAGTATTCTTTAAGAGCTCTTATGTCAGTAGTTTCGCTCCTTGAAACTGAAAGTTCTTTTGTTTTATCTTTTAAAGTATTGGTTAATTCAGAAATTTGTTTTTTAAAGGATCTAGGGTTTTGTTCCAATTCTTTTCTATTCTCTCTTTTTCCTCAAAAATCTTTGCTTTTTCTTGAATGAGAAGCCGTACTTCTCTCTCATTGAAAGTGAGTCTTTTCTGAATACTTTGATTTATCTCTTTCAGTTCAATTAATTCAATGTTAATTCTAAGTGTATTATCATCTACAGAGGTAATACAAGAGTTGGAATTTGAAGTAGATACCTCAGAGTCAGTGCAGGAGTCGACTTCTGCCATGCCACAGAAGAGGGCATTGGCGGTAGGTTCATCGTCAGAAGTAGAGTCTGACTGGAAGTCTTCTGTGTTTTCCTCAGAATGTCCTTTTGCCATTAAGGATTTTTGAGCATAATATTCGGCTTTCTTTTTGTAGAAAGCAGAGTCCCTCTGTGGGCGATTTGATCTGCTTCTGCATTCATTCGCAAAATGGCCTGGTTTTCCGCAGTTAAAACACCCTTGAGGAGTGTTTCCTGTTCGATCATTGGACTTCTGTAGGTCTCCGCCTTTCTCTGATCTACATTCATTTGCATAGTGACCAGGTTTGCCGCACTTGTAGCATTCTTGCTGTGTGTGGCTTACCGAGTCATCTGACCTCTGTCGGTCATTCCCTCTGTAATTTCTATCGCTTGACCTCTGTCGGCCACTTGATTCTTCTCCTCTTCTGTCATCTCTTCTGTTGTCTCTTCTGTCATCCTGGTTGTCTCTATCATATCTTTCATTTCCGGAACCTTTTCTGTTTCCTCTGAACTCTTTTGTCAATAGAGCTAAAGATTTAGCTAGTAACGCAAGAGTTATTTCCTTTTCTGCTTGCTCTTCTTCTTCACTGTCAATTATCACCATCTTCTTCTTCTCCTTCTTCTTCTCCTCTGTGGCTTTATCATTTCTTGGTCTCTGTGCATCCTCTTTAGTTTTACTAACCAATGCATATGGTGAAATGGTTAGTGTTTTAGCCTGTGCTATCTGAGGTTCTTGTGCAGCTAATGTTCCGTAAAGATCAGAGAGAGTCCAGGTGTCTAGATCCTGATTTGTCTGTAGGGACATAGACAGCTGGAGCCATTCTTCATTTAGACTTTTTAAAAACATGACATTGTTTTCTTCAGAAGTTCTGTCAATGCCTGATTTTCTGCACTTGTTGATTAGAGAGTTGAATATGTCGTATGTTGTTTGCAGAGATTCTGTTGCAGAGGCTCTGAATGCATGATATTCATTGATGTACTGTGCTCTTCGGTTTTTTTGTGTTTTAGCACCTCCTTCCAACTGTCTTTCCAGTTCTTTCCACAGATCATGCGCTGTTTCACATGAATCCAAGGATTGAAAGAGTTCGTTGGGTATTGCCATAATTAATGTCCTCTTGGTTTTCTGAGCAACTTCATCATCTGCTTTATCTTCGGTTGACCACTCCCCTTTTGGCTTTGGTTTTTGATGTTCGGGGATTTCGGCAGATTCAGCAGTAGCAGGTACACGAGGTACTACTGTCGTGGGAATAGGAGGAGGATTGTACAAATATTGTACTTGATTTTTTTCAGTACCCTCGAAAAAATGGACCATTCTTATTTTCCACTGAGGATACTCATCTCGAAGGAGAGTAGGAGGTTTAGTGAGAGAACCAGTAGTAAAGAAATTATTTGTATTTGTCATTTTTTAAGATTTTAGAAAGAAAGTATGACTAAAGAGTTACTTCGATGAACTTGAAGATTTTCTGGGTTTAAGTAGTTTCCAGACACAATTTTAAGTCTCAATAATATCTATCACGAATCTTGATAAGTGGATCACTTGATATTGAAAATCAAGGAAGGCTCTGATACCAATTGTTGGAACCCAGATACGCTTAATCAAGATTAACAGTCTATTAGTTGAGTTTAGAGTTTGATGCGGAAGCGTATTAAACTAACAGATATGTTTGATAGATATTAGAACGCACATATATAAAGAAAACAGTAAAGAATGAAAAGGATTTCTTGAACAGTTACTGTTATTCAATATATAATAATAACACGAAGAACAGATTAAGAACTGTTGGTGTGTGAGAATATAACACTCAGATATTTGACAATAAAGCTTGAGAGTATTAGTGATTTCTTTTGTATTCGTCGTTAGGAAGATCTCAACATGAGACTTCCTTTTATACTACTCTTAGAAGACTATGAAGTATGTCACTGTTCCTTTTACGACATGAATAGTAAACTGGATGGTGTGAGCAGTTGTTTGAGCCATGCGCATTTAATGAAGCATATGTACTTTTGGTAAATGCATTAAATGGCGCAGACGTCTATTTTGTACCATGCCCTATTGAGTCCACTCAGAGCTTGACACGTGTTTTGACAGTACTTTTCCATGCAAGTTGATGAACAGGTTTTGGAACAGTGGCAAGATATTATGAATATCTTCAAGTCTCAGTGAGGACCACAGAGGCTCGGTAATGAGCTACAGAGGTTCTGCGGTCTGGTCCTCTGTGGAGCAGTCTTCGCCGGATTCCGAGTCTTTGGTCTTCTTTGTGCGTATGACAGAGCTTCTGTAGGAAGCCTCTGCTGCTTCTGTAGCTTCTTGAGCTTGATTTCTCGGTAATGTCGGCAGAGCCTCTATAAGAGGCTTTCTTCACTTAGCCTATTTTTCACTACTTCTAAATACTTCTATGATTAGGAAGATTGAAGCTAACAAATCCGTTGGGAGAAGATCATGGTACTTATCCCTTACTTGGAGGAATCTTTGAAGAAGCTGTTCGTCGACAAGCTTCGCCCGATCGAGCCGACCTTCTGTCTGGGTATTTACAACCTTAACCCAGAATTTCAACGCCGATATATCAGCACAATGCAGCGGTGTCTTCCAGTCAACCAGGTCAGAACCAAACTTCGGATCACAGAGGTAATCAGTATCTATTCAAGACGCATTATGAGAATCGTCTACCCAGTATTCATTGTCCGACGTGAAGATGGGAATGAATGGAAATTCTCTGAAGCTGACTTCCAACACCTCCGACCGTTCAACTTCTTGGCTATTCTGAAAAACTTACGTACAAGAACCATCCGACCGATAGAGATTACAAAGGCGCTCGAAGTTGTTCGTCGATACCTGGTCCGCACCATCATGATGTCTTATCTAACGGACTTCCAAATGGCTATCGAGAACAAGGCGAAAAAGGTAAATCTGATCAAGCCGAATCTGGATGCCCTTGAGCTGAAGATGTATCCCGAGAACTCACTGCTTCTACAACCTGAATTTGGGATAGTCTACATCAACGAACAGAACGAAAAGAAGTTTCTGCGTTTCAGTCAGGAAGACATATTTTGTGACGACACGCTTCTAAAGGTCAGAGATGCTCTTTGAAAGATTATTACACATGAGTATGAGAATCCAAGGTATTCTTATGTTTCGAATCAGAATGAAACTATTGCTCGGAAGGCCTTCGAAATGATTGAAGATCGCATCGACTATCGCCGCGCCATCAGATTCTTTGAGGTTCACTTCGCGTTGCGCAAACGATACGTGTTCAACTGGCGAGAGCTAGAGCGCGAACTCGAACTTCAAATCAAAGGGGGAGATTGTTAGGGCAGGTTTTATAGTTGATTTAAAGTTCAAGGGTTGAATTGTATTTGTTTAAATTAGAGATTATTAGTGAACGGGCCGTGGGCTTGTTAACCACGGGCCCGATGTATTTAATGTGTGATTAGCTTGGAAAAACAAGCTAATCATCTCTTTAGCTTTCTGTTCTTATTGTAAACATTCTCTCTGAAAGTTAATGAAAGGGATGACAGTTGGAAATCATTGTTCTTATTGATTTATCATTACGATTTCTACATTGTTGCACGGATCTGGATTTAACAAGAGACCTTCTTGATCGTGATGTTGTCCTGAATTATGCCTCCATAACCCAGGATTGGTGCAAAGTGGTCATTTCCAAATCTCACGTTTCCGCAATGTTTGTCGGTGAAGTTTGTGAGAAGCTCCCGTCGTCCGGTCATGTGTATGGAGCATCCCTTAATCTAAGTACCACACATGACTGGTCTACAAAAACAATTAAGCAGACTTAGGTACTCATTTGAAAATGGGTCCTAGGGGTTAGGTTTAGCACCTGTCATAGGATCCCATTTAGAAATGGATTTTTGTTTGGGCTTAGAGGGCTTACTAACAAAACGAGAATTATAGACATGATAAGTACGAAACCAATTAGATGCACACTTTCTATCAACAAAGTCATTCAAGCCACAAGTGGAACAACAAACACACTCACGAGATAATTGAAGTAACCGTTGAATTGAATAAATCCTTAAAGGCAAAGAAATAACTTGTCAACCAAAGTACTTGAATCAATCACATCATGATCATTATTGTTTTTCCTAGAATTGGAAACTGAATTAAAAACAGAATTAAATGACTTGGTCTTCAACGTTCTTTCTCTAGAACCTTTCGCTACCCACTTTTGTCTGACGTGTTTTCCCCGACTGTTCTTATCTGAAATATCATTAAAGTCATGGCCAGAAAAATTTGAGTAGTGAGATTGTCTAGTTGGTGAGCGACCGGTCTTTTTCCGTTTATGTGAATGTCTTTTCGATTTATATTTTGAACTTTTGTTCACAACCGGTGTTTTAGGGGCGGATGTGGAGCACTCGCCTTTATGAAAGTTGACCGGTGGCTCACTATTTGGATCAAGAAAAAGATCGTGACTTGGCAGAGGTGACGTAAAATCAAACTTTCTGATTCATCATCTGAACAGACATTGGAATTCATGAAGTTGGTGAATTCTAATTCCTCGTCAGATGGACCGGGACTGATTGAAGAATCTGAGAAACGGTTTATGTTGTTGGTTTTCATATAATAGTTAGCAGAAGAATTTTGAAAATCAAGGAGAAGATTCTTAGTGCAAGACTCCACTTGAATTCTCTTTCCTTTTATTAGAAAGGGATGGTGATGAAACACCCATTAAAGCTTTGCATGGTGAACTGTCTGAGAGCATCAAGGAGGGTTCAGTCAGAGAGTCCTTTTCCTTGATCAGCGTGTCAAGTTGTTCTTGGAGATCAGCTTTGCTGATTTACTTTTTCATCATTTCTGTTGCCAAGGCAGACAACTGAGAAGTGAGCTTGTTGATCACTGTTTGAAACATCTCCTTTTCTTCCACATACACCGAACCAGCTTGTTTGGAATTGACGCATTCAAGTTTAGTCAACAACTCTTGTTTTTCCTTTAGAAAGATTTTCCTCTCGTGGTCAAATGACTCATCCAGTTGAATTATTTTCTTCTTTAAGATTAGAGGTAGGACATAGCGGTTAAACTCGTTCGTGTCGATCTTAGGAGTAACTGTTTAAACCTTATCCTTGTTAGAGGAATCCTTGGTCTTAGCAACATCATAACAGTCAAAGTAGTCATTTGACAGATAAGTGGATTTCTTGGTTTTATAAGATGTGTTTAAAGTTTCATAAGCGAAAGGCATTTGCATCTTGTTGGTTCCTGTTTTGCTTAACAATGATGATTCTATCTAATTAGTTCAAACAATATATAATGCGGAAGCGTTTTAACGAACTAACAGATATAATGAGGTAGAATAACACACAATATCAAATACAAGAAGTGTAAATAAGATAGATAAATAGCTCAATGATTCACTGTATTTGATATAATAAGAACACGAAGAACACCGAAAGGTTTGACAAGAAACTGCTCTAAAGGTGTGTGTGTTGTGTAAAAAGCTTAATAGAAGAGTTCACATGAACCTTCTATTTATACTACTTCTAAAGGGGACAAGATCTAGATACTAAGGATGGTAGGTACTAAAACACTGCTTGGAACAGTTGCTGGAAGGTACAAAACACTATTCTGGAACTGTTGCAGATACAACGTTCATTAAATGCTCCGTATTCTGCTTTAGGCTGAAACCTATCAGAGTTTGACACGTGGAGTTGTCAGGTCACGCCTTTGTACGAGTGATCTTCAGAACCTTCGAATGGCAAAAATCGTGTGAAGTACTATTGTCCTTGTATAGATCTTTTGCGTAGATCTTCTTTTTACCACAGAGGCTCTGTCAAGTATGACATAAGCTATGTGGCCTTGTCCGCTTAGAAGAGTCTTCTGTTGTTTCTTCACTTCGGTCTTCTTGGCTAACCCGGCAGAGCCTCTGTCGGAGACTTCTGTCTTCTCGGTTACTTCTCTACTCGGCAGAGCTTCTGTTGGTGTCGATACTTAGTCTATTTTTCCAATACTTCTATTTATCATAAAGATTGGAGCTAACAATCTCCCCCTAAGTATTGAAAAATAAAAATTTGAAACATGCAAGGTTTTGTAGACTAAGAACACGACAGGAGATATTTCACCTCTGTTGATATTTTTCTTTCATTTGATTACATGATGAAAGTAAAAGTAACAGATGTTGGTAGAGGATATCAGACTGTGGCGTCTTTGAAGTCGTTGAAACTTCTGTTGTCGAATCCTAATTCCTTAAGCTCGTGATAGAAGCTGATGCAGAGGTTTCGGAAGTTGATTGTTAAATCGATGACTTCTATCAGTCTATCTGCATTAGCCCGATCCATTTGCTTTGTTCCTCTGTGCTCCACGAGGCTTGCTCTTAGCTCTGTCAAAGTACTTGTTGCATACTTCTGACAGTCCATTTCTACGAACAATCTTGACTTCCCAGCAGGATCTTGATAAACTAGCCCAACTCTTGGAGATGTAATAATCGAGTTTGGTATGGCAGAGTGTTGGTCCCGAAGGGCTATACAAGTTTGTAGAAGGGTGGGGTGGGGGGGGGGGGGGGGGGTTGAATACAAACACACGTTTTTACTTTTCTAAATTGTTTATTGATAAATCAAGACAATTTACAACTTGTTGCGGAACAAGATTAAGGATAAACCTAATCTAAACAAGTATTGAGAAACACTAAGTTTCTTGCACTAGAAAGAGTTAAAGAAATTACGAATAATAACTTAACAATAAGAAATAAGAAGATGGTCCGAGCACACTTCAAAACTGAAGTAAGGTTCTTCTTATATACTGCATGCATTTAATGCATGGCAGTATGGCTTTACACGTGGCAGCAGCTGAGTGGTTGCATGTCATTGACCTTTGTAGACAACCTTAGTAGGCGCATGGTGCATAGTGTAGAATCAGAGTTGTTGTACGATTAGAGACAAAAGGGATGTCCGTTCTGACAGTTCGTACGAAGACGTGCAAGGGAGGTAAGACAATAGTAACATGCAGGGAGACTTCATGATCAGCTTTCGTTGAGTCAGATCTTTATCAGCGAATGATAAAGTTCAGCGATTGCTAAAGTCTTCTACTTGATACTTCACGTTGAATGGACAGGTCTTGCTTCGCTGATATCCGCATCAGTTCCTGAGTAGACTTGTCGCTGGTTCTTGAGCTTGATCTTCGACTTCAGCGTAGAACTTTGGTTGAAGTGAAACTTGTCTTCAGGGATCATAAGTAAACAACTAACTTATCAGCGATAATCTCATAGACTGAACAGGCTCAGAGCTATATGATGATGAACAGTGTTCGCTGAATATCTCATCTAAAGTGTGAGAGTTCCTATCAGCGGTACTATAAAGTCTTAGTACTTATCAGCGATAGTAAAACTCTGATACATATTGTTTACTTACAATTTTCACTAAGTGTTTAATAGAGGATCATTATCAAATCATTGAGGGTTTGGATCAACAATCTCCCCCTATTTGATTATGACATAGCAACAGAGAAAATTTCTATTTAATGAAAACATAAGGATAAAAATAACTCATAAAATATTTGTCCCTTTTACTGTTTTCTGGGATCTTTTCAGCACTGATGGAGTAAAGTACATTCGCTGAAATTTTTCTTTAAACTTCGTAAAGATTACAGAGGGAAGTAGAAAATTTACAAGTACAGCAAATAAAATTACAAGTGCAGAAGATGTAGACAGATAAGGATAGAAAGAACTACAAGGCGATCCTATCCGTCAAAAGGTTCTTCCTTGATGAGAAGTTCATCGAGGGTCTTTGATGTGGGAATCATCCAGTCAGGGATATTTACTCCTTGTTTCTTTTTGTTTAGATCTTCTTCAAAAATCAAGGGCTTCAGGTGTCTAGCTTTAATGTCGCGTCTGACTTCACACCAGTATATGAGATCTCTGAGTTGTTCGATGGGAGTGATTGGAAGCTCAGAGATGCGTTGAAAGTGATGATTTCCTTGGTAGTCTAGAAAGAATATACCATAAGGATCACTTACAACTTTTCCATGAATGAAAGTTTCTCCAGGTGGCAGGGAGGTGTCAAGCGCTGAGAGATCAGCATCAGGGCCAAGAACTTCAGCACGAGAGAAACCAATACCTGTTTCATTCCGTATAGGAGGACCTGAGTCTGAGACTTTCTTTTCCTTTGCAGAGACTCTTCTTTGTTGAGGAGGAAGAAGAGTGGAAGGAGGAATATCCACAGCAGAAGAAACCAAGTCGATCTGAGTATTTAAAAGTTTCTCGACATGGCTCTTGAACTTTGAGCGCGATGCCTGAATGGCTAGTTTCACTTCCAACCATTCAGAGAAACCAAACTTCTCTAAAGTAGCAACATAGAAGGTTTGCTTGGTTTTGTCTTCTCTGAATACATCAATTTCAACAATAGGAATGTCAATGAACAGTCTTCCTCTGATGTTTACTTTGATGATTTTGGATGGTCGAGATCGATAATTCAGCATTTCTTTACACCATTTCAAAGTCGTATCAGATACTTTCGTCTTTTCTTCAACGATCCTTTGGGCATCATCCCATAGCTGACGTTGGACATCAATGGGAATTCTTTTCAGCGTGGGGTCTTTCACCGATTGTTGGAGAAGCTGGATGGCGAGTTCTCTGTCTTTTTCTTCAGCTTCCCTTCTTTCAGCGATTAACCTTTCAGGTATTCCTTTTGTGAAAGTCTGAACTTTGGAGGAATAGAAGGAAGTTGATCACGCTTCAGGATGATTCGCTGATCTTCGAGCTGTTTGATCATTGCATCTCTCTTTTCTTGATCCTCTTCACTCAGCTTTTGAGGACCCAAGGAAGGTCTGTTTTGGTGAGAGAGCAGCTGTTCTTCAGGTTCATCAGTCTCAGTGGTTAAATCCAAGACTGGGATTATTTCTTCAGCTCTTGTGGCTAGGATTATTCCTGGTGTAGTCGAAGGAGCTTCAGCGGGATCCTCAAACAGGGGAGAGGACTAGTTGAAACACATCGATCGTTTAAGTAAGCAGAGTTAGGGAAGAAAGAGATAGAGAAAAGAATGTGGTTAAGTGTATAGAGGTTTTATGGATATAAGGATTGAGATTGAGAAGGGATAGAGGAGGGATGCAATGTAAGGGAATAGGAGGTAGTGTACCTGACAAACTGTCTTTTGAAGCAAGATCATCATATTATCTTCTGCAGCAAGGCCTTTGTTTTTGCCTTTGTCAACTTCAGACGCTGCAGGCTTTTCTTGGTCCGCTCCCCTGAAGGTTCGTTTATCAAAATCCCTTTGAGAGCTGTAGTCTTCTGAACAGACTTGACGATAAAGGAGTCATCATCATCATCATCGTCATCATCATCATTCTTTAGAGAAGAAGATGGTTCATCATCAGAGATGTCGACAGCTTCATCGTCTTCATCTTCGTCTTCATCAGATTCAACCTCTTCAGCGTAGGGTGAGGTTATATCAGCATCAACTTCAATGTTCTGCTCTTCGAGTTGCTCCCCCTCAGATACATAGGAAGGTTTCTCGGTTCCCTCAGGGTTTTCAACTCCCTGAGGTTTTGAAGAAGTAGCATCAGCTTCAGTCTCAATACCCTCCCACTCAGCATGGGGAAGGTCTTCTTTATTTCTCTTCTCCCCCTCATCATTATGGGGAAGGTCTTCTTTAGGCTTCTCCCCCTCTTCCACATCATGGTTGGGGGAGGTAACGGACTTTTCAGCAGCAGCAGCAGCAGCAGCAATAGGATTACTGTCTTCTTGGCCAGTAATTCTAATGCAGTTTTCAATCGCTGCTACTCTGTCTTCTAGGCAAGTAATAGCAGGACTGAATTTTTTGAGATCATCTCGATCGGCCTGAGTGAAATGAGAAGTTGGGGTGTTCAGGCGATCGAGCACTTTCTGAACAATCTCTTTGACCGCAGAGACTTCAGTCTTGATCGTGGAATCTTCACTCTTAAGAGAACCAACCTCTGTCTTCAATGACGTGACTTCATTGGACAGAGAGGTGAAGTTTGTTGAGAGAGTGGTTGTGGCGGTTGAGTTTTCAGCGAGGGTGGTAGAAAATTTAGCAATGCTACCATCCACCTTCTCCAGATCAGCTTTGGAGGCTTTCTTTTCGACCTCAGTGGTCAAAGTCTTCAAGTTCTCTCCAGCATTTGTAACCGCTGATGAGTTGGCAGTTAGAGTGTTGTTGAAAGACTCCATCTTTGTTTACAGGGCCGTCAGGGAGGTGTTGATATCCCCCAAATTAGGACCTGAAAAAGTTATAAACTTCTGAACAGAGGAAAGCTCAGAAGTTTGGGGTTGAGAGAGAGAAGTGTGTGGGATTTTGTGTATACCTACAGGCGGGTTGGCGAAGTTGTCGAAACCTCGATGTCCTGAAAAAGTTTCGTAGCCGTCTTCAATATTTCCTAGACGACTGGAAGTACCTGCAGGTCCTGTGGTGTGTCCTATCATCCTCTGAAAATGTTCAGCAGTAGTGTCGCTGAGGATGACGGTTGTTGAGGAGAATAGGGGAATAGATTGAGTGACCAAAGGTGGGGTGAGAGGAATGGAGGATGAGAATGATGGTTGGGTGCGGGGTTCAGTGTTGGATCCGCTGAGAATTACTTCCGTCTGTAGAGAGGCTGAAGGAGGTGGGTTCATTTCCAAGTTTATAACTTCAGCGTTTAGAGACGCTGAAGTTGGGATGGAAGGGGTGGTTTGTTCAGCTGTGGCAGAGCGTACCACTGAACTTTCCATCAGCTCTTCAAGATGAGCTGAGGAGTCTTCAGCATGTAAATGCTGGGGGGGTTGCTCCTTGGTTTTCTTGATTCTTTTGGAACCAAGTTGGGTAGTTGATTGTTTCCTTTTTCTAGAAGGAGTGGAGGTTGCAGCTGGGGTATCAGCGGTGGGGATTTCCACTGAATGAGCTGCAGAAGTAGAAGAAGAAGGATTAAGAATAGATAAGAGGGTAGAGAGACGTACCTCATTTGGCAGGGGCTTGAAGTCGAGCACCTTAGGGCCAACCTGAGAGAGTTTCAGGTCTCCTACTTTTGGGTAGTTATCCTTAAGGCCGGTTTGGAAGATGGCGCTGAGGAATCTTGGGTATGGAACCCATGATGGTCTATCAGCAAAATATACTCTGAGCGCAAGATCGTCGTAGATTATCGAGGCCCAGTCAACATGGAGACCCTTCAGCAATGCATAGCCCATGGCTTACTGAGGTTGAGCAGCCTGATCAGAGGAGCCACTCTTCGCTGTCATGCAGCTTATCAGGTGTGTGAAGATGAAGTTCATCTCGCTGGGCATCTTTGACTTCATGATTGCAGTCAGTTTCTTCTCAGCTTTTTCATCTCTCCCTTGATCCCAAACGTACTTCATTGCATCAAAGAATGCAATGAGTGTTTCTCTATCAGCATGTCTCTTGGGATCAGGAAAAGGAACAAATGGTTTATCTTTGGTGGCAACAGGGAGATTCAGTGCTTTTCGAATGATAGCAGGGTTGATTTTGATGGTGCCAAAATCAGTGTCACAGAGGATGACATCAAGTAGTTTGGTAGGGTCTTTGGATGATGGTAGCTGAGTGTGTCTGGCGGTATACTGTTAGGTCTAGAGTTTTGTAAAAAACACAAGTGTTGAGTTCTGAGTAAGAAGACTAAAGAAGACTCAGAAGACTCAGAAGTTCTGAGTAGAAGACTCAGAAGTTCTGAGTGAGAAATCTCAAAAAGATTCTAAGTGTTGGATTCTGACTAGAAGGTTCAGAGTTCTGAGTAGAAGACTCAGAACTTCTGACTATGAAGACAAATGTTCTGAAGCGCTTATTCAGAAGTATGTTCAGAATTCATATCTTGGGATATTCTCTGTTATATTCAGTTACTAATTAGGACACGTGTAATTGTTCTATTAGTCTGTTTCTCATATGTACTGTAGCTTTAGCTTTTCTCTACAGTATATATAGTGTTAGCAACAGTTTGCTAACTAATCTTTGATATAATCTTTGGTGAATCCATTTAGAGAAAAACTCATTGTAACATCTTGCAATTCACAGTTTGTTAATAAATCATATGACCAGTTGCTGTGAATACGATCTTGAATGTTCATATTTGATTGTAAGAGTGTATCCTGAAACTTACAATTGGTATCAGAGCCAATCAACAAACAAATTCGTCCAAGAGTGTGTTTGATCGCGTTCTTGAAGTTTCTTGATCAATTCGACAATTGATTCCGCTGCTGCTAACAATTCTTGAATTCCTAACAATTCTTGAATTTGTTTCTATCATTGATTCAAGAAATTTGAATTTGTCTTTCTGTTGAATCGATATCTTACAATCAAGTCATCCAAAGATTTTCTCTCTATGCTGATTAATTCTCGAAATTAAACAGAGATCACAGGTATGTTTTCGAAATTCTTGATTGGTTTCTTGATCAAAGTGATTATATCTGTTGCATGTTGATTAGTATTCAAATTTTTTGTTGAAAAGAAGATTTCATTAATTCATATACTCTAACTGTTTGATAAAATGCATGTGACAGATTTGATTAGTTCTTGCATATTCTAGATCTGTGTTGATTCTCAGTTTTGATCAAAATTTATAGTTGATATTTGAATTTTTCATTTCATCATGCCTGAGATTGTTGAAGTTTTTGTGAGACCTGCAAGTTCTATAACCAGTTCAGACAATTTAAAAAAATTAAGTCCTGTAAAAGCAAAAGAAACAATTTCTGAAACAAAAACTGAGATTGCTCATTTAAGCAAGATTGCTAATCTTCAAGCAAAACAAGATGAAAATACAAAAGTTATAAAGATTTTGCAAAAAGAGAAATCTGATTTTCTAAAGGATTTTGAAAAGGTTCAAGAAAACATAAAGTTGTTAGAAAAAGAGAATGTTGATTTGAAAGAGAAAGGCAATTTTAGAAGAAAGATGTTGACAGAGTCTGAAAATAGAATCAAATCATGTGAAATGAAAAATTGTCAACTCTTAAAACAGATCTATGATTTTGAACAAGTTCTTATACTTGAAAGAGTGAATTTTGAGAAAGAGAGAAGATACTTTCAAACTGAGAGGAAAGGTTTTGAAACAAAGTCTGTTGAATTATCTTTGAAAATTTCTGATTTGGAGAAAATTCTTGCAAAAGAAAGAAAAGAGTTTGAATGCAAGAAAAATGTTTTTCAAAAAGAAAAGAATGGTTTTGAGAAAAAGAAAACAGGAATGTTAAATGAGTTTTATGTAAAAATAAATGAGTTGGAGAAAGAGTTAGAAGATGGAAGGAAAGAGACTGAAAAGAAGAAGGTAAATGGCTTTAAAGAAAAATGCTTAAAAGATGAGTTTGAGAAGGAAAAGAAAGTTTTTCATTTGGAGATAAGGAGGCTTATTAAGAAATTATCTGATTTATCAACTAAAATCATGATAGAGAGGAAGTCCAAATCTGATTTGCAGTCAAGGTTTGATTTGTATGTTAAAAAGTTTAGGGAATTTGAAACGAAAGTTGTTGACAAATCAAATCATAGTTCAAAAGATCAGATTCGTTCTTCTAATCTGTTTTATGATTCTGCTATTGCTAAATCTTATAATTGTTCTTTTAAAAAGACAAAAATGGAATGGAGAGTTAAAGGAACAACTTCCAAGAAAGAAGTGCCAAAATCAAAGGTTCCTAATTAAAATGTCAAGAAGAACAATACATTTCAAAGAAAATCTTTTGTTAAACCTGATGTGATTTATTCTGTAAATCAATTAGTCAGAGTTGCACAAAAGAAACTTTGTTGTTCATATTGTGGGACTAATGATTTTGTGAACAAGAATTTTATTCAGCACTGGTATGGTTCTTATAGAATATCTGCATATGCCACTGCACCTAACAAACCTGGACCCAAGTTCATATGGGTACCAAAGACAACTTAATCTGTTTTGCAGGTTATTCATGTGTAGAGCTGAATGATAATACTGACACATGACTTAAAACAGATGCTAAGCTTAAATTGAGAATTTTGACTTTTGGATAATTCGGTCCAAAACTCGATCTGAATGCGATTATGGATTTCTGATTCATACAGATCAATTTGTTGATTTTGAAGATTTTTTTGAAAAAGTTCTTTTTGCTATGAGGTTATCGAACTCATAGATGTGAGTGTTTTTCATAGAAAACATTTCCAGAGAATGTGTTCAGAATCACATTTTAAGCAACCCTGCAAATTTTGGTTGAAAAATTCTGATTTTTGAGCAAGTTATGGTGATTTGAAGTTCAGAATGTTCAAAAATCACAAAATCCAAACATTTTTCTAAGACATTTTCTCTGGATAGTTTTATCAGAATTCTGACTCTGTTACTCAGAAGTTCTGACTCTACTACTCAGAATTCTGACTCAACTAATCAGAATTCTGACTCTGATACTTAAAATTTTGAGCAAGTTACTCAGAATTCTGACTCTTCTAATCAGAATTCTGACTCTACTACTCAGAATTTGGTTTTTTTTTATATCTAATGAGGAATCATCGTAGATGATTACCAAAATCTCTTGATTTTGCAGGATTATCTTGATTTCAGAGGAAGTATTGACTCAAGATAAAGTTCAAAACCCGTGCTTCAACGTTTTAGGTTTTTGAACATATCAGTTCAAAACCCGTACTTAAATGACAATGGCTTCTGAATAATTCAGTTCAGGACCCGTACTTCAGAGACTAAGACTTCTAAACAAATCAGTTTAGAACTTATATTTCTCAGGTGATATCCTTAACTGTCATATTTTTATGTTTCAAGGAACAAGTGGTGAAAGGTAACATTGCATTACGTTTATTTCTATTGCTTTGAATGTTTGAATCTTAACAAATTTAATTCAATGATATGATTTTTTTTAATTTTCATTCAATGAATAAATGTGTGTCAAAGAGTGATTTTACATGTATTTTTGTATTATCTGAGCTATATTTGTTTCAACTTTCACTTCTGAATTAAATCGAAAGGTAAGCAAAACATGAATGAAATTATGCCGAATGCTCAATGTTATGAAATCTATACTTATATAGAATATAATGCTCAAAAAGCCTAAATGTCAGAATGATGGATGGAAACGAAAATATGGGGGAAGTACTACGTTTTAGAACCAAGTGATTGAGATGCAATATATATATATAAAATTATTTAGTTTGAAAGTTTGTACATGTGGCCTTTCTGGTTTGGGAGAGTAAGTCCTAAGGGGTGCTCGACACCTAGTCCCTAAGATCAACTGGTCTGGGATCGGCTGACCCAAATCCTGCAATAGAACCAGATAGAAAGCCATGTTCTACTGGTACAAATGGGTTTAAGATATATCGATGTGGCCTTTCTGGTTTGGGAAATTAAGTTCCAAGGGATGCTTGTCACCTAGCACCTAAGACCAACTGGTCTGGGATATGCTGACCCAAATCCTGCTATAGAACCAGATAGAAAGTCATGTTTAACGATGTATCTTATTCTTACTAAACTTTTTGATTAAAAGATGCCAATGTGCACAAAATTAAAAGATGTCAATGAGCACAAAATTAAAAGATGCCAATGAGCACATATCTCTTGAAACTTTGGGAAAATTCAAAGTCGCAATAAACCTGTAAATTTGTGAAAATCCTGTTTTTGGACAAATAGTGTAAGTAGAGCAAAGTATTCGTATATGTTTTTAGAATTGCATATTCTTGAAGCTAATCATATTTCGCATGCTAAGCACACCAAATAGATTTAATAAAGGGATTGAAACTGAACATTTTTAACTCGATATGCAATGATGACTTGTATTTGAATCCAAACACATGCATTTGATTTTATTTGATTGAAAAATCTGTTAAATTTCATTAAGTTGGATTTCTTTTGTAAAGTTTTCAAATGATCAAATGTTAGTAGTTATCAGGTGTAGTTCAGTGAATCTTATTCTCCTTGTATATATGTTTTCATTAAAGCACTGTATTTGAAATGAATATTTTCAGGGGGAGAAAACAAATTGCTCCATAATTCTTATTTTGAGAGGGAGCAAGGTTATTCATTAAAGAGGAGAAAAAGCATAGACTTCATTCGAAGAAAAAGCATCGCTAAAGTTTTGAAAAACAAGGGGGAGAAAAGCTAAAGATTTTGAAGATGATTTTGCTTTCCAAAACTTTAGGGGGAGAAAAGCTAAAGATAAGATTTGTCATTTCAAGGGGGAGCAAAGAAAAAGCAAATATGTAACAGAAATCATTTTGGAAATCATTGTTGCTGCTGATTAAAGACTGACCAGAAGTTATTAACTCAGATTATTCAGAATTCTGAGCAAAAGTTGTCAAAGCATTCAGAAGAGCTCCTTCTGAAGATTGTTCCTGCTCTAAGAATTTGATGATGAAAAGTACAAGTGTGTTTGACAAAAAGGGGGAGATTGTTAGGTCTAGAGTTTTGTCAAAAACACAAGTGTTGAGTTCTGAGTAAGAAGACTAAAGAAGACTCAGAAGACTCAGAAGACTCAGAAGTTCTGAGTAGAAGACTCAGAAGTTCTGAGTGAGAAATCTCAAAAAGATTCTAAGTGTTGGATTCTGACTAGAAGGTTCAGAGTTCTGAGTAGGAGACTCAGAACTTCTGACTATGAAGACAAATGTTCTGAAGCGCTTATTCAGAAGTATGTTCAGAATTCATATCTTGGGATATTCTCTGTTATATTCAGTTACTAATTAGGACACGTGTAATTGTTCTATTAGTCTGTTTCTCATATGTACTGTAGCTTTAGCTTTTCTCTACAGTATATATATTGTTAGCAACAGTTTGCTAACTAATCTTTGATATAATCTTTGGTGAATCCATTTAGAGAAAAACTCATTGTAACATCTTGCAATTCACAGTTTGTTAATAAATCATATGACCAGTTGCTGTGAATACGATCTTGAATGTTCATATTTGATTGTAAGAGTGTATCCTGAAACTTACATATACCAGAATTGAGATAATAGTAATTGATGAGCAGGGGGTGTTATGGTCAAGGCTGTAGAGAGGCAACAGGTTTTCAGAAAATTCACAGCTTCGTCTAGATGTTTGACTTGTTTCTTCGGAGGAAAATCGAACAGCGCATGGAGGTTGTTTGATTTTGTAAAAGAGATATCCTCAAGTTTGAACTTGACATGAGGAGCCTTGGTGATTTCAAGTTCCTCAGCAGCAGGAGTGTTCTCAGCAGTTGGAACACCAGTAGAAGGAGCAGCCATTTCTGTAATCAGCTCAACCAAAGATCAACAAAACAAATAGTCTTAATGTGGAAATATTTTCCAATAATATGTTTTTGAATTTTGTACATTTCATTCAGCCAAAAATCCCTTTGAGAAAGATTAGGGTTTTTCTTGTTTTGAGAAAGAGTTACAAAACGTAGAGATTATGTGTTTTCCAGTTTTCATTTGAAGAAGGAATTCTGGAAAAACATATGAAGAACAAGTTTACGAGTTTTGATATAAACTTGAAGAACAACCATGAAGGTTGTATTCATAAAATCATGAACAGAAAATGATTTCATTTTATAAAAGTTCTTTTGTTTGATCTGTTAAAAGCAAAGAATAAGATCATAAACAAGTAATGTAGGTAAATAATAAGAGTATTTACCTGGTTCGTCAAAGAAGAAAATGAACAGTTTCTCGAAATTTTGAGAGCTCAAAATGCAACAGTAAATCTTTTTCTTGCTTGAAGGAGAAGTTTTTCGCGTAAAGTGAAAAATATAAACTGTTAGTGTCTATTTTATATATTGTATTCAAGTTGAGGGGCTATTTCTTAAAATGTGAGTCTAGGTATAAATAGCCTAGTTTAACTCATTTTACAAAACACTTGATATCTTCATCCTTAGAACTCTCTGTGAGTTTCTCTCAATATTGTAACCTTTTGCTTTTAATGATAATGAGAGATGGACAGAACTTTGAGTAGATCTTGATCATATTACTTGTACATTGGGATTACATAAACCCAAAATGGTTTATATAGAGAGAGTAGAGAGAGAGAAAATCTTGAGCGGGAAAAGATTTTCATCATGACACAGACACGTGTTTGCATTTGATTGGAAGGTAAACGAAACGTGCAATCGTGTGTCAGAAAAAGAACGTGCCAGGGCTTATCCGTTGCGATGACGTCACAAATGTCCTTTCATATTTTAGGATGTCTCTGAGGTTTTGAAAGCTCAGGGACACTTTTGAAAATATGAAGCACTGAATAGAAATATCAGTGTTGGTTTAAGAAATTTCAAAGTATCGCTGTTAAGGAAGAGATATTCAACGATGCAATTTGTTTTGAAATCTTACATTCACATGCGAACGTCAGCGAGTAAGAGAGAAAACATACCTTGATATCAGCGAATCAATTATGTTCAGAGAGAGAATGATAGAATGGGTTATACAAGTTGATTTTATCCTATCGCTGATCAAATGTGAACCGCTGAAGATTTTACTCTTTAAAGTTCAGCATTCCAAGCTCGCTGATGAGAAAGTTGAATCTTGTCTCATCAAGAGGTTTGGTGAACAGATCAGCTAACTGATAGTCAGCTGGGATAAAATGAAGTTCTATATCACCATTCATCACATGATCTCTGAGAAAATGATACCTGATTTCGATGTGTTTTGTCTTTGAGTGTAGCACTGGATTGTTGGCTATAGCGATGGCACTTGTGCTGTCGCAATAGATTGGAATTTTCGAGAGCTGAAGGTCATAGTCTAGTAGTTGATTTCTCATCCACAAGACCTGAGAACAACAGCTTCCAGCGGCTACATACTCAGCTTCAACAGTTGAGGTGGACACTGAGTTTTTCTTTTTACTTGTCCAACTCACCAGCTTTCCACCCAGGAGCTGACAGCCTCCTATGGTGCTTTTCCTATCCAATTTGCAACCTGCAAAATCACTATCTGAATAGGCGATTAGATCAAACCCTGAGTCTTTGGGATACCAAAGACCTAGGTTCATAGTACCCTTAAGGTAACGAAAGATTCGCTTTACAGCGATCATATGAGATTCCTTAGGTTCAGCTTGATATCGTGCATACAAACAGGTTGCGTACATAATATTGGGTCGGCTAGCTGTAAGATACAAGAGAGAGCCGATCATCCCACGGTACAGCGTGACATTAACAGGTATTCCATTTGAATCATTGTCTAGTGTCAGCGGTGGTGCCATAGGGGTTTTCATAGCTGAACTCTGAGTTAAATCGAATTTCTTCAGCATATCTTTAACATACTTTCCCTGATTAATGAAATTTCCTTTTTCATTTTGCTTATCTGAAGACCAAGGAAATATGTTAGCTCACCCATCATACTCATTTTATACTCTTCTTTCATTCTATCAGCGAAACGAGTACAAAGGTCAGGGTTAGTAGAACCAAATATAATGTCATCAACTTATATCTAAACAAGAATGATATGACCTTTCACTATTCTGAAAAATAGAGTTTTGTCGATTTTACCATGCTCAAATTTTTCAATTAGGAGATAAGAGGATAAAGTGTCATACCATGCACGTGGAGCTTGCTTTAAGCCATAAAGTGCCTTATCCAGTTTATAAACATGACCTGGACGCTTTGGATCTGAGAATCCTGGAGGTTGTTCCACATAGACTTCTTCATTCAGCTTTCCATTTAGAAACGCTGACTTAACATCCATCTGATATACTTTGAAGTCTTTGTGTATACGGTACGCCAAGAATAGAGGAATAGATTCTAGTCTTTCTACTGGAGCAAATGTTTAGTCGTAATCTATGCCTTCCTCTTGTCTGTATCCCTGAGCAACAAGACGAGCCTTGTTGCGGGTTACAGTTCCATGTTCGTCCAACTTGTTTCGATAGACCCATTTAGTGCCTATCACTGTTTTGTCAGTTGGTCTTTTAACAAGTTTCCAAACTTTGTTTCTTTCGAATTCAGTCAGCTCTTCTTGCATGGCGCTGACCCAGTTTGGATCTTTGAGGGCATCATCTATTTTCTTTGGTTCAATCAGAGAAATAAAGTTAACAAATAAACAAATATTACCTGCACTTCGTCGAGTCTGAACACCAGCGTTTGGATCACCAAGAATTTAATTAATTGGATGATTTACAGTCCATCGCTGAGCAGGAGCATAAGTCGCTGACTCAAATTGAACTGGAGGAGCTGAATATGACGCTTCAGCAACTTCTGGAATATCAGCCAAGAGAGGAGTAGGTGTAGATGTCATCACATTCACTGATTGCTGAGAAGTAGATGGAATGTCTGAGACACTTGGTTCAGAAGCAGGTATAGTGTTTAAAGGAACTGCTGAGACCCATGATGTTTCAGCTTCACTATTCTGCATGTTTGGGATGACAGTAGGACTATCATCTTCATCTTTATGAGTATGAGGAGTGGGAATATTTTCTGAATCACCAAGATGAGAAAACATCCATTGATTCAGTTCTTCAGTATCAGCAGAAGGTCGAGAATTCGCTGAACGGGATTCGTCAAAAGTGACGTAAATAGTTTCTTCAATAGTTTGTCTTCTTCGATTGAAGACTCTAAAGGCTTTGGAGATTGAAGAATATCCAAGAAAGATTCCATCATCAGCCTTAGGATCAAACTTTCCAAGGGCATCTCTGTTGTTCAGTATGAAACACTGACATCCAAAGATGTGAAGAAAGCTAATTGAAGGCTTTCTCATATGAAAAAGTTCATACGCTGTTTTATTAAATCTTTTGACTATCAGCGACCTGTTTTGCGTAAAACAAGCAGTGTTGACAGTTTCTGCCCAAAACTGAGTAGGCAGGTGAGAATCGCTGAGCATTGAACGTGCAGCTTCAATAATAGTTCTATTTCTTTTTTCAGCGACTCCGTTTTGTTGCGGTGTTCTCACTGAAGAAAAGTTGTGAGAAATACCCTTACTCTCAAAGAAGGAATCAAGAGAACTGTTTTTGAATTCAGTCCCATGATCACTCCTTATTGAGCGAACGGTCAAGTTGTTCAAGGTTTCCATCTTCCGAACAAAGGTGATGAGTTCTTCAGGGGTGTCACTCTTAGAACGGAGAAACATAACCCATGTATAGCGAGAGAGTTCATCAACTATGACCAGCGTATATTTCTTTCCAGCGATGGATTGTTTGTTAACAGGGCCAAACAAATCCATATGAAGAAGTTGTAGAGGAGATGATACTGAGCAAACTTGCTTTGAGTTAAAGCTTGCTTTGGTCTGCTTGCCTTTCTCACATGCTGAACATAAGGACTCTTTGGCGTATGAGTGCTGAGGTAGACCAGTGACTAACTCTTTTGAAGAAAGAGTGTTCAGTGTCTTGAAGTTTAGATGAGAGAGCCTCTTATGCCATAGCCAGTTGACATCAGATGAGGCTTTTTAGAAGAAACAAGAGTTCTCAGTGGTTGTTGAGTCCATGTTTATTACATAAACATTTTCCAAACGATAATCGCTGAGAGCTATCTTCTCCTTTTTGTTAGCGACAAAGCAGGATTTCTTAGTAAAGATTACTTTGTTATCCTTGTCGCAAAGCTGACTGATGCTTAGAAGATTATGCTTCAGCCCTTCAACATATGCGACTCTTCTGAAGGTTGTTGTACCATTAGATAGTACACCAAACCCTCGGGTATGTCCTTTTCCATTTCCACCAAAAGTTACAGAGGGACCCTTCTCTTCTTTGTACTCAGTGAGCAGGTTCTTCATACCAGTCATGTCTCTAGAGCATCCGCTATCGAGATACCAGATACCCTTCTTAACCTGCATTACAAAGGAAGATTAGTTTTTCTTGGGTACCCACTTAACCATAAGAGGTGGAAGGTTTAGCAGTCTTCGCAGCATTTGAAGATTCATCTTTGTCAGTCTTCACTTTGGTTAATTTCTTAACCTCAGTGGTTTTCTTTGCCTTGGGGGCAATGATCTTCTCCTTAGCTATCTTTTCAGCTTTGGTGGATGTGGGGCACTTACTAGCAATATGATTTGTAAGTCCACAATGATAACATTTCCTATAACCAAAAGTAGTTCTAGGACCATTTGCATGCTGAGCTTTTGATTTTGAATTAGAAGGACCAGCACCAAGTAAGCTATTGGCTTTTGAAATGGAAGGAACATTTAGTTCTTCGGATTTCTTACCAATGATTTCCACTTTGATTCTAGGAGTAGATCGCTGAATAGATCCACGCTGAATAAATCCAGAGATCTTATTCTTTGAATCAGAGGGATAAGTCAATGAACCTTTAGAAGCGTTCAACTTTGGTACAGAGGTACCCTTCTAAGGATTTTGGTTAAAAGCAATTCCTTTACCTTTGTTTTTAAAGACTGAGGTAGGTTTTGGATAAATAACTTTTTCTTTACCTGTATAAGTTACGGTCGAGATTTCCTCAGGGATAGGCGGTTTAGAAGAGGAACACTGAGAGGATGAAGTATCAGCGACTGAGGATACGAAAGTTCCAAATAAGAGCATGGAACGATCAGTGGTTGGTTCTAGAGTATCTGCTTTGTAACCAAGACCACGTTTATCACTCAGGAAAATCTGAGACATAATTATCTCAGTGATCTTTGTTGAGGAATTATACCATCCATCAACAGTAGCTTTTTCAGCTTTTAATGCAGTGATAGCTTCTTCGCGCTCGATTTTGACTAGCTGATTTAGGTGAACTTGATCTTTAAAATCTCTTCAATTTTAGAAAGATTTTCTATTTGAAGGTGACAGTTTTTAAGCTGTTCAGCGAGATCAAGGTTTTGATTTTCAACTACAGTTTTGCCTTTCATGGCTTCATATAAACTTCTAGTCAAGAGATCGATCTTTCGAAGACTATCAGCTTCATCAATATTTGCAATATTGGTAAAGAAGGAAGGTGATACCTGAGTTGCAGAGGTTGAAGTAGAGGGAATGTCAGAATTGTCTTCCTAATCTTCAAGTTTGGCCATGAGACATAGATTGGCTTCATCATCATCTTCAGAGTCAGATGATTCTTCTTCGTCAGAGGCAACCCAATCATAGTCAGCCATGAGGCCTTTGCCTTTCTTCTTAAAGATTTTCAGCTTTGCGTACCTTTCTTTCAGCTTTTTATATTTTTCATCTCTATTCCTGGGAATAAAGTTTTTCTTGGGAAAAGCTGAGGGACTAGAGACTTTCTTTGACCTGCACTCGATAGCAAAATGTCCTATCTTTTCACAGTTATAGCAAGTAGCAGTAGCCTTATCAACAGGGGTTGATGATCTTGGCTTGTCAGTAATAGCAAGAGGTTTATTCTTCTTGAAATTACTCTTTCTAGCAAATCTCCTGAACTTATTAGCCAGGAATGCCAGAGTTTCATCATTATCTGAATCGTCAGAGTCTGATAATCTTTCAGAGTTAGTTTCCAACTCAGTGATAGTGATAGTCGATCGCAGAGTGGAAGGTGACTCTGAGATTAAAGCAACATGGGTGTTTTTGGAATCTTTTACAATATTCTTCTTAAGATGACTCGATTGCTCATGATTCAACATCGTGCCATATAAGGTAGAAAGGGTCATTGATTTTAGATCCTTTGACAGCTTGTGACACATAGAATAACTGTCCCAGCTTTCAGGTAAACATTCTAAGAACTTTGTCAGTACTTCAAAGTTAGAATATTCCTTACCAACAGTTTTTAAATCTATAATTAAGCAGTTAAAACGTTGGTGTACTTCAGAGAGAGTTTCATTCTTACCACAAATGATGCTTTCGTACTGTCTTACCAGGTTGATCTTTCGAGAGTCCTGGACTTCAGAAGTACCTTCATACTGAACACAGATTGTGTCCCACATAGCTTTTGACGTTTTCAGGTTCATGATGGAATGGTAGACTTCGTCAGGAAGCGCCATGGAGAGTATGGATCTGGCTTTGGTGTCGATAGCCACTTTCTTCTTATCTTCATCAGTCCACATATGAATTTCCTTAGGAATCAGCCTTTCTGGAATAGCAGGTCTATTCTCAGTGGTTGGAACTGTAGCATCAATTCTTACAGGAATATATGGGCCGTTTTCAAGATAGTAAGGCATAGTAGGGTCTACACCTTCTAAGAAGAGAATCATCCTATTTTTCCATAGATTAAAATTATCTCTAGAGAATCTAGGGGGTTTTGCAAGAGAACCGTTGTCAATATAGTTTGTGTTTGTGTTGGTAGCCATTTTAGGAAATAGCAAGGAAGAGAAATCTTAGTATAGATCAGATATTGTTTATGAGATTAAACAAATCCACTCTAATACCACTTGTTGGTCCCAAAGGGCTATACAGGTTTGTAGAAGGGGGGGGGGGTGAATACAAACACATGTTTTTACTTTTCTAAATTGTTTATTGATAAATCAAGACAATTTACAACTTGTTGCGGAACATGATTAAGGATAAACCTAATCTAAACAAGTCATGAGAAACACTAAGTTTCTTGCACTAGAAAGAGTTAAAGAAATTACGAATAATAACTTAACAATAAGAAATAAGAAGATGGTCCGAGCACACTTCAAAACTGAAGTAAGGTTCTTCTTATATACTGCATGCATTTAATGCATGGCAGTATGGCTTTACACATGGCAGCAGCTGAGTGGTTACATCTCATTGACCTTTGTAGACAACCTTAGTAGCCGCATGGTGCACAGTGTAGAATCAGAGTTGCTGTACGATTACAGACAAAAGCGATGTCTATTCTGACAGTTCGTACGGAGACGTGCAAGGGAGGTAAGACAATAGTAACATGCAGGGAGACTTCATGATCAACTTTCGTTGAGTCAGATCTTTATCAGCGAATGATAAAGTTCAGCGATTGCTGAAGTCTTCTACTTGATACTTCACGTTGAATGGACAGGTCTTGCTTCGCTAATATCCGCATCACTTCATGAGTAGACTTGTCGCTGGTTCTTGAGCTTGATCTTCGAATTCAGCGTAGAACTTTGGTTGACGTGAAACTTGTCTTCAGGGATCATAAGTAAACAACTAACTTATCAGCGATCATCTCATAGACTGAACAGGCTCAGAGCTATATGATGATGAACAGTGTTCGCTGAATATCTAATCTAAAGAGTGAGAGTTCCTATCAGCGGTACTGTAAAGTCTTAGTACTTATCAGCGATAGTGAAACTCTGATACATATTGTTTACTTACAATTTTCACTAAGTGTTTAAGAGAGGGTCATTATCAAATCATTGAGGGTTTGGATCAACACAGAGGATGGGCAGTCGTCTTCTGGGGGTTGGAGAGCGAGGTTTCTTACTCCGAGATCTCATGCTAATTGGAAGTCGACAAGGCTGTATAGCAGAAGTTTCTCACGCATGGCTTTCCTTATTACCCTGTATGCCCTTCGATGTGCATCTGTTGTGAACTTTTCTTTTGTCCAGAGCAGAAGGTCGGGTAGGTCGTAGGGATTTAGATTTCTCAGATCAGCATCTGAGAATTGATTCATGGTTTTGTTCTCCCTTTTAACCTTGTATATATTATTGGAAACCATAGGTGTAGTTCTGGTTTGAGAAAACTTACATTATATGCCCTTGTCGATTTTTTCTATTGAGAAGACTTCGTGTTTTGGCTTGGGTTTTGTTCTTATGAAGAAGTTTTCGAGGTCAGCACGAAGTTCGGGATCTTGGACCATTGGTGGCATTGGATCTCTGGCAGTTCTATTGTAGAGATACCTGTACACCACTTCTTCCATTTGAGGTGGAGGTGCACCAACTGGAGGCATGGGTCTGCGCAGAGCATCCATTTTCTTCTTACTTTCTGCCACTCGATCCTCTGGGAGCTTTTTATTAGGATCCAGAACAGGTATGTTTGACAGAGGGGTGGCACCTAAAGCCCAGTCTTCTTCTTCTGGTTTTGGTGTAACATAAGTATCGAAGGAGCTTTTCATGAGTTTCTCTGTTGGTTGATTCTTATGTTTCTTCTTCTTGGGTTCCTCTGTCATTATCCCCTTGCCTTTGTTTTTTGCCTTCGTCTGAAGATCTTCTTGTAGAGATAGGGTTGCCTCTGTGGGATTTGTCTTTTGGATTTCTGAGGGTGCCTCTGTAGTTTTGGGGGTTGCCTCTGTAGGTTTTGGCACTTGTGTTTCTGAGGACTTGGTTGGTGATGTGGGTTTTATTGGTGAGGCTTCTGTTGTTTTGCTCAGATGTTTTCTTTTGTGAGCAATGGTCTTGGTTCTAGTTCTGGGTGTGGGAGATAGAGGTTTTATTGTTGCAGCTTCTGGTGATTTTGGTGTTGGAGAGGGGAGTTCTTTTGGTGATTTTGGTTTTGGTGATTGGGATGGTTGATTTTCTTCGGAGGATGATAGAATTTGGAATTCTTCACGGGTTGGCTCATCTGTTCCGAATACAGAGGTTGTTTCCACAGAGGTGGGTGTTGCCTCTGTGGTCTTCTGTTGTTGATATTGGTTGGTTTCAGGTATTTGGGTTGCGATTAGGGTTTCTTCATAGGGTATTTCCACAGAGGTGGTTGTTGCCCCTGTGGTCTGTTGTTGGTTTCCTCCTTGGGTTTGAGTTGGGGGAATTTGGTTTAGGGGTTCTGCTGATAATGGTGGTTCTAGTAGACCTCTGTTTGCAGCTTCTTCCCTTTGTTTCTCCCCCTCAGGATGATCTGATGAATCGCCAGAGTCATCATCAGAGTCATCCTGACCCTTATCATTCGTACCCTCTGGTCTGCATGAAGCTTCAGGTTTCTTTGGTGGAGTAGCACCTGCGGCTATCAGTTTTGCACAAGCATCATCACAGAGACCAAGAAGAGTTCCGAGCTCTGCCTCTGTTTTGAAGCGCATTCTGCCGACGCTCGTCTGAAAGTCCTTAACATAGTTGTGATTGGCGATTGTAAATGCCTTGATGAAGTCGGTCATCTGGTCGAGGATCCCCTGCCTGAGCTCTGTATGATGTGCTCTTGTCATATAGTCGGAAGGCTTTATGGCTTGAGTTTCGCGGGTTGCGTGCTCTTGGACTTGTTCTAAGGCCTTCTTTAGATCTTATGGAGTAAGGCCCTTAGAAGTTGAGGATTGCTCTCTCTTCAGCCTTTCAAGCAGATAGTTGACAGAGCTTTGAAAGGCAGAGGTAGTAGCTTTTTCGAAGTCAGTAGCAGCAGAAGTGGCAGAGGTATCAGTAGTTGTTCTCATCTGGGCTAAGGCATTTTGCACCTCTGTGGACAGTTTGTCCATTTTGGTGTTCAGGTTTGTGAGTGCCCTGGATGTTGTATCTGCAAAAGAATTAAAAGAGCTTTTCAACTCTTTTAATGTGTTGTCCACAGAGGTGACAAGGGTTTGGAACTCATCCCTTGATACACGTGGACTTGGTGTAACCTCTGGGGGAACACATTCGTCCCTATAGTGAGTTCCCATTCCTGGAACACCTTCTTTCGTCCCTGTATTGATGTTGAGGATGGAAGGATTTCCCTATAATCCTTGAGCAGAGGCTTTATCAGCTTCAGACTCTATAGAGGTTCTGAGAAGGACATTATCTTGATCCACTCCAGAGGTGGGGACAAGAGTATCCTTCTGTTGACTCAGAGACTTGTCTAGAGTCTCTCCGTCTTTGTGCACTCTAAGCTCCTCTGAAGAGCTGATTGGACCTATAGTAGTGTGCGTGGCAGAGGAAACAAATTACTCTGTTAGGTTGGCGATTGTGGTCTGGGGCGATGGACCACGAACTAAGGGTAAGTCCTTTTGAGAGGACTCCCCTGGAATGGTTTCCCCGGCTTAGATTGGCATAGAGGTAGAAAGAGTTACCTCTGCCGGGTCAGTTTGGGTTGGGGTCGAGTCGTGTTGCTCTTGTTCAATATTACCTTCTGCCACTAGACTGGCGGTAATAGATATGTGGGGTGCACTTGGAGTTGGTTGTGGGAGTGTGCCTCTTCTATTCCAGGCATCTGCACTAGCTTCTGCTTCTGTTGGGCATCCTAGCAATTCCTCTCCATCTATGGTCTCAACCTCTCTTGCTACCCTATGGCTTGGTGCTTCTACCCTGACTTCTGGGCTTTTCCCTAGGTCATCATAGCAAGAATGAGTCCCAATTAGTTGCATGATATGTGGATGATAAAGACCTTTTCTTATTTGGTCTGCTTCCTCTTCATCCGAATCAACCTCTGAGACTTCTACCCTAGTACCTCTAGTTTCAACCACCTCCTCCGTTGGATCTCCTAACATGGTGTCCATCTGATGGTCTTCTGCAGCTACCTCTTCTTCTGGGCTTGCCCTTTGCACATCAAATCTGGGTTGGGTGAAGGGGTTCTGTAGTACTTCTGGAGTTTTAGACTGATTATTCTATGGGGTTTGGTCATCATCATACAAGTCAGAAGAGATTCTGAAGTCTGGTGCTTCTGTTGAATGATGAGATAGAGCTTCTGTAGTCCATCCAGAGGGGTCCAAAGAGTGTGCAATCCCGGGTTGTTGGAGGAAGAGAGAAAAATCACCCTGATCTTCTGCATAGTTGATGGGTAAAGGGGATTGCAGAGGTTGCTCATTGGTTTCTTCTACCATTTATGCATCCTCTGCAATGGTCCGTAGAGGGGTGTGAGGTTTCTTGGTCTTCTTCTTGCTCTTTTCTTTTGGAGGAGGGGTTGTGCAGATGATCCAACCTCTGTTGTACGAGGAGGGGATAGTTGAGCAGCAGAGGTAGATGTGCCCTCTGTAGTTTTCTTATGGGTTTTCTTCTTCTTCTTCTTCTTCTTGGGAGTGGTGGCAGAGGTTTTGCTATTTGTTGAAGGGGAGATAATCGCTTCCCTCTGAGCTTGAAAGTTGGCCTGTACAAGCTGATGTTTGGCCAAAGCTGCAACCCATTGCTCATCTGACATCTTTTCGACAACCCTAGTTCCTAATGGGGTTCCTAGACGCGAGGGTGTCACAGGACTCGGTTCTGGAGTTCTATGATCGCATATGTATTCTAACTTACGGGTTTTGTCTGTTGGATATCCCAGAAGTTTCTTTGGCAGAGGTCTGCAGAAAGGGTATTCATCTTCGTGCTCTGTTGGGGTGTTTTTGTTCAGGGGGTACATTCTTGCTGTTGGTCCCTCCATTGGCCATTTTTGTAGACGTAGCAGAGGCTCTAGCAGGACACCCAGAATTCTTTGATATTGCAGAGGAGGTAGTGTAACATCCCTTATCTTTAAAACACTCATTTAACGGAAAGTAACCTTAAGATACAGCGGAAGATTTGTAATTAAAACATTTAGATAAAATCCCATAATCTTATAGAAAAGAGTACAAGTTTGCAACTTAAAACCAATAAGTTTGAGAAAAACAATATTCAACTGAAAAGCTTAGAGAATCCAAAACTATCATTCATCAAAAGAAAATATAAGCTGCTGAGCTGCCGCAAATCCAAAAGCTTCAAGCTGGAGCCTTTCCTTTATTCTTCGAAGATGTACCTGCCACTAAAAGATGAATAACAACGGGGTAAGCTTTCGCTTAGTGAGCACGCACCTATACCACATATCATCATGCATACATACTCGCATAAACATAGCAATCACATACATGTAACATCCTTCCATTCCTTAAGGCACAAAGCCAATAAGGAAGGTCATAACTAGACACTGGTACCAGGCCTCTTCATACATAACATATTCCCTAGGGGTATTACTACCACCATAGGTACTCTTTCCTTTGGCAAAGCCAACATACACATAATCACACATGTAATCCAACTACATACACATAACTTACATAATATAGGTAGAGTACTCACCTGTCAAGATGTCAATTACCAAGTACTTCACAGTGTATAATAATCACCTCGTACCACCTATAACATTCATACATACACATATCATAACAAGCCCAAAAATGGAACTCTAATTCTATCCCATCTCTCCTCCCGAAATGACATAGCTAGGATAGTCCAAATACCATAAAACTTTGCCAAACATCCAATTTCGTACGCCCCATTTCTATTGATTTCTAAACATAATACACATACCTTGAAATTGTAGACCGCGAACAACAATCCTCCTAGAACCTTTCACAACTTGAATCTTCCAAAATCACCAAATCTTTCGCCTGGAAAATACAGCAGCTTCGGACACTTGGTTCTCTCTACTGGGATCTCCGATGCCAAATCCCTCCGGTCAGAATGTATATTAGAGGGTCGTGAAGTCGCTGTCCAAATTTCAGGACGATCCAACGGTTAACGAAAGAGAATCGGTCGATCTTTCACAGCAGCTCACAAGAACTCCGCCTGGAAAAATACAGCAACTTCGGACACTTGGTTCTCTCTACTGGGAACTCCGATGCCAAATCCCTCCGGTCAGAATGTATATTAGAGGGTCGTGAAGTCTCTGTACAAATTTCACGACGATCCAACGGTTAACGAAGGAGAATCGGTCGGTCTTTCACAGCAGCTCACAAGAACTCCGAAAATCCCTTTCTCTTTTCTCTCTTCTTTGCTAAAGAAACAAATGGCTGCAAATGAGGGTGTTTAGGGTTTCCATCCCCTTTACATACATGCCAAAACACACCCTCATCTTACAAAATTGATAAACTGGCCCCTAGATTTCTGAACACGTACATAACGACCCAAAAATTAACTCAACCCCAAAAGAGACAGTTAAATCACGTAAATTGGGAAACGGGGTGTTACAACTCTCCCCCACTTACCAGGATTTCGTCCTCGAAATCGATCAGACTTGGAAGAGTTCCGGATAATTCGATCTCATCTCAGCTTCCGGTTCCCATGTCCATTCTGATCCTTTTCGGTGTTCCCACTGAACTTTCATTAAGCTGATCTCCTTGTTTCGCATGGATTTGGTCTTCCTTTCCAAGATTGCTATCGGTCTCTCAATATAATTCAACCGTTCGTCGACCTGTATGTCATCTATAGGGACATGCGCCGACTCGTCAGCTAAACACTTCCTCAACTGAGACACGTGGAAGGTGTTGTGTATCAGACTGAGTTCCGGCTGAAGCTCCAGCCGGTACGCAACCTTCCCAACCCGTGCTATCACCTTGAAAGGTCCGATAAACCTAGGGCCTAGCTTGCCCCTCTTCCGGAATCGGATCACCCCTTTCCAAGGTGACACCTTCAACAAAACATTATCTCCCACGTTGAACTCCAAATCCGACCTTCGCTTGTCGGCGTAACTCTTTTGACGACTCTGTGCGGTTCGTAGCCTATCCCGAATCATCTCAATACTTTCTGTCGTTTTCTGAACCACTTCTGTGCTGCTTAACTCCCGCTGGCCTACCTCTCCCCAACAGATAGGAGTCCTACACCTTCTCCCGTACAACATCTCATACGGAGGCATGCCAATACTGGCATGGAAACTGTTGTTGTATGAGAACCCAGCCAACGGTAAATACGTATCCCAGCTGCCCCCAAAATCCAAAACACAGGCTCTCAACATATCCTCAAGAGTCTGAATTGTTCTCTCGCTTTGCCCGTCCGTCTGTGGGTGAAAGGCTGTACTGAACTGAAGTCTCGTACCCAAATCTTCATGGAACTTCCCCCAAAACCGCGACGTAAACCGAACATCCCTGTCTGATATCACTGTTACCGGTACCCCATGCCTTGCTACAATTTCACTGACATAGATGTCAGCTAACTTTGCTGCAGATGAACTTTCACGGATCGCGATAAAATGGGCACTCTTTGTCAGCCTATCTACAACCACCCAAATGGCATCATGATTCCTAGGTGTTCGAGGCAACTTGGTAATCAGATCCATTGTTATATGCTCCCACTTCCACTCTGGTATCTCTAATGGCTGTAACTTCCCGTGCGGTCTCTGATGCTCTGCTTTGACCCTTAAACAAGTCAAACATTTCTCCACGTACTTAGACACGTCCCTCTTCATCCCCGGCCACCAGTAGTCAGTCTTCAGATCTCTATACATCTTAGTAGCACCGGGATGGATAGAGAACCTTGACTTATGCGCCTCGTCCAGAAGTGTCTGCCTTGCCTCACACGATACTGGAACCCATACCCGACCGTACCGAGTCAATAGACCTCGACTGTCGGGCACTAACTGAAAGTGCAGGATCTATTCTTACAATCAATATAGAAAGAAGTAATTGAGAAATTGTATGATCAAGCCCAATTGTATTCAATGATGCACAGAATTACAGATCTAAGAGAGAGATAACCTCAAAGATTACAAGGAATGAATACAAGTAATATGGGAAAATCAATCAGTTAGCAACGTAGTGCTAACCACTCTATTTATACTGTAACGGATATATTAAAGCTACAGTACAAATAAGAAAGACTAATAAGAACAAAACACGTGTCCTAATTAGTTTACACATTACTAAGTAACGAAACTCGTCATAAGTTCTGAACAGGTAGTTCAGAACTTCTGAACATTCTTCTGATCACGCTTCTCAGAACTTCTGACTTCTCTTTCTCAGATCTCTGACTCTTCTTCTCAGAACTTCTGAACCTTCTTATCAGATCTTCAACACTTGGTTTATTGACAAAACTTCAGATCTAACAATCTCCCCCTTTTTGTCAAATAAACTTAAACTTTGCATCATCTAATTCTTTCAGAGCAGGAACAATTTTCTGAAGTAGCACATTCCTCAGATTAAGCCTCTTATCAATCTTGTCAATAATTTCTTGAATAACTTCAACTTGCTGATTTATTGCTTCTTGAGTTATGTTTGCTTCCTTTACTTTCAGCATCTTTTTCTCCAAATTGTGCTTTATGATCCTTAAAGTTCCAGAACAATATTTTGCAGTTTCCTTTGCTCTGAAGAAGATCTTTCCACTTTTGTTCTTCAAAAATACTCCCAGATCTGGATACTTGTGAACACTTCCAGTCTTTAACACCTTTTTCTGCTCATGATCTGTATTGGGATTTGCCAGATAAACACATGACTTTTGCAAATACAGAGCTATTTGGAAATCTGTATAGCAATGCCACCTTAAGATATAGAACATGGCCTCAATCACCACACTTCTTGCCTTCCTTTCATTTCTGTCTTTACTTGACTCTTTAAAACATAGAAAGCTGTGTAATCTGTAGAAGTCAACCACTGACAGTTTCTCAAAATCTGCATCAGTAAAATAATAAACCTTGCCATCTTCTCTCAAAACTTCAAAGGATAAGTACTCCATCTTTCTGAATTTCTTAACCTTCAATTCTCTGATTCCAGTGATTAGAAAATCTGAGTAAACGGCTTGCTTTGTTTTGCCAAGACATCTTGATTTTTCAGCCAACCAGATCTGAGTCTCCTTAGACCTATCATAATACACATCCAAGAATTGTACTTCTTTTGGTTTGAAAAACTCAGGCAGATCAAATTCAAGAAAGTATCCATTCAGATCAATGAATATTTCATCTTCTTTGGGTTCAGACTGTTCAGCTTGGTCAATATTAGTTATCTGCACATTCTGAGGTGTTGTGTCCTGAACTTCTTCAACTTCATCTGACAAAATTTCATTCACTTCATACTCAGCAGGGAACACAAAATCACTGTGTAACATCTTCTTGGGATTAACTTCAGATAGCAACCATTCACCACAACTTCTGATCTTTCTTCTGAGATTCAACCTTCTATTCATAGAGTTTACACACCTTTTCTTTAAGTTCTCTCTTTCAGTTTTAGCACTTACTTCCATTTCAATCAGTAACCAACTCAGAGTTGCATCACTATATTTTACCAGTTCTTTCAGTTTGAACATTTCAAGTCTCTCTTGAACTTTATATGCAAACCCTTCAGATTCCATTCCTTCATTTACGAATCCTTTTGTACACACATCAAATCCTGCAATATTTGTTGGAGACCTCAGATTGCACTTCTCTTTTCTTCCTTCAATGGCTAGTTGAAAATCATATAAGTACATGTTTCTGACATAGATACCCAGAAGTCTTCTGCA
Organism: Saussurea involucrata; assembly: GCA_033807775.1. Classification (NCBI taxonomy): domain Eukaryota; kingdom Viridiplantae; phylum Streptophyta; class Magnoliopsida; order Asterales; family Asteraceae; genus Saussurea; species Saussurea involucrata. Next base: position 98,197,908 of record CM066319.1, read on the forward strand.
TTCAATTTCCATCAAGGCTTCTTCAGTACCAGAGAAAAATTTGACTAGAAAGATCTGATCATCAAGTGTTAGTCTGTGGAAATCAAAACTGGACATGGCAACTTTTGTATTTTTCTCTTTCAACACTTCCATTCTAACAAACATTAAACCACTGAATTCTTCTTCTTGAAACATTAGAACTTTCTCAATTCTTTTCTGAATATGCAGTCTTGAGTCAGGAATTCTGAATCTGTTTGAAGCTTCTGTGTAAATCATCTGAGCTCTTTCATCCATGAAACCATCCACATTACTTTCTAAAAACTCATATTCTCCTTCTGAGTGGTAGAGGTTTTCATACATTTCCTCAGGAAAAATATCATCATGAAATTGTCTGGCCAAAGGTACATCACTTAGTTCCAGGATGAAATCACATATGGGTTCTTCTAACGTCTGTAAGTTAATCTTGGAAATCTCAATTGGTTTTCTGAATACATACTCAGAAGGCATGAAGTAATCTTCTAGTTTCTCATATTCTTCTTCTGTGTTCATCTCATCAGCATAGTTATATCTGAACTCATGCTTAAAATTCTGAGAATAATCAACAGTTCTGTCTTCTTCACCCATCAGATCAGTAGGTCTTATTACTTTTATCCCTTTATGAATTTTCTGAACACTCAAAGCTCTGACTACTTCATTATGCATTCTTCTGATCAATTCTTCATTCAACCTCCTTTCTTCTGATTCAGACTCCATTGCCCTTTCACTGTTATAAACCACAATATCTGTACACCTGTTTACCACTGTACTTTCCACTATTTCTTCTATTCTCAAATCAGATTCCTCAATAGCTACAGTTTCATCTGAGTTTCCTTCCATCTCAGTATCCAAGTTCAATTCCTCTGTTTTATCTGATTCATTACTATCAATACTTCCCAACTCCATTTCTTCTGTATCTGAACTGTCAAGCTGTACTATCTGAATCATCTTCTTTAAATTTTCCTGTGTCTGATCTTCTGAACTTTTTGTATTGGCTAAGTGCATGTCTGCTATCTCAAAATCTTCTATGCCAATGTCATCATCAGAACTTAACCTTTGTCTTTTCTCCCCCTTTTGATGATCATGAGGCTCATTATCATCAAACTTTCTTTTTAAGTTCTGATTAGAAGTACCTTCAGCTTCAGCTTCTGCAATAGGAACAGGATCAAGAGGCTTTGAAGTAGAAGCCAGTGATACACTCAGTGCTTTCAGTATAGAATCCTGCATATCTTGCATTTGTTTCAACATATCTTTTTGAAAACCAGACATTATATCCATGATCTCCTTTTTGTGAGAATCCAAGGATTTCTTTACATCATCTACCTTGGTTTCAACAGAAATTAACTTTTTCTCCAACACATCTTTCAAATCTGATACCTCATCATTCAGATCCTCCATCCTCTTCTCCAAATTTTCTACTTTTTCCCCCATCTCCTTGTTTTGTTTCTGAATCTTTTCAAATTCAGAAGTTTCTAACAGTGAACCTGAACCAACAGATGGTCCAGTTTTCATGTGCCCAGAGAGCTCATGGCCTGTAGATAACACACAGTCATCTTGTACAACAGATGCACGTTTGAATGAGGCTTTTGTAATGTTCACCTCACCAGGACTTCCATCCAATCCTCGACACCCAACATTAGGCATGTCTATGAATGTTGTTTCAGGAGTACGAAATTCCTGATCTGTGCAAGTGTCAAAAGGAATTTCAGGCTCAATATGAATAGGACTGTGATATTCAGACTCAATGTGTTGAAAAATAAGTTGGGATTTATCACCTCCCTCCAAATGAGTTTGGGATGGTTCCCCGGATTTGTGTGAAACAGTAGCATGTTGAAATGCTTCTGAGTGGGTATGGATGGGTTGTTCAAGATCCACCACTAGGTCCATGGTGTTTGTTTCAATATTGGACACCAAGAGATGTGAACCAATAGCATGTGTGGTTACCTGGTCAAGATTAGCTGGTTCAGAGGCATCTCTTTCTGTTTGAACCTCTGTTAACAATCTCTCATCCTCACCACTCTCATTCTGTTTTTCCTCACTGAGTCTAACCAAGCTCTCAGAATTTTCCCCCTCAAGTCTCTCAGAATGTTCACCCATCTGAACATCCTCCCCCTCTCTAATTCGACTAGACCCCTCACCTCTCTTCTCAGGTTGGTCCTCTTGGGCAGGGATTTGAGGTAATTCAATTCCCATAGAGGTGCAATAAGCTTTTAAAATCTCACTCTCCCTTGGAATATAATTCCTAAGTGATTTTGGCAACAGTTTATGATTGGGATAATTTTCAAGTCTTGTTACTGAGGTCATCTTACTCAAATAAAATGTAGGACCATGCTCTTCATTTGTTCTTCTTGAGATTGTTCTGTTTTCCTGCATGGCATACCAAATAACAATTTGCCAGTACCTTATGTAGGGAATGTATGTCAGTGGAGCATCCTTTGTCTTCTTCTGAATTGCTTTCTGATTCTTCTCAAATGTATTCTTCATATCTTCCCAAAGTATTAAAGTATAGTCATAATGCCTATTCTTCACTAAACCTTGAAATATCTGAAGAATTTGTTTAGAACCTTGATCAGCAGAACTATTTTTCCCTGACAAACATTTATTTACCACATGAAAGAAGCAAGCCCAAATAGGTGGTAATTTGTTTCTTCTGAACAAACTGAGAGTCCTCAATCCTTCATTGTATCCCAACTTCATGAACTCTGCTATTAATTCCTCTGTTAGGGGTAAATCCTCAAAATATGTTCTTCTTTGTACATCATCTTTCTCTGGTAGATTCAGCATTTCTCTTAGTGCAGAGATAGATAAGACAAATGTCACTCCTCCAATTTCAGACACAAACTTATTATCTTCTAACCTAAGATATTTCCACCATTGTTGTATGTACTGAACAGGCACATTTTTACTTCTTGTAAACCATTTTCTGTACGGATGATGTTTGAATAACTCCATGATAATTCTGTGTTCAGGCTTAAAACGAATTTCCTCAAACAATATAATACAGTTATTTTCAGATAATTTCAACCATTCACTCTCAAGAACAACTCTTTCCACTAGAATAGATCTATCTGACATAATAGAACCTGCAGCACTCTGATCATGTTCAATATTAACGTTTACCTCATCCGCATTTCCTTCAGATTCATCCATTTGTTCATCTTCTTCATCATTTCTTATTGCCCCTTCCTCTGCAACTCTATTTTGTACTTCATCATTTTCCGAATCGGATGAATCCATTATCGATTTTGTAGAATGTAGAGAAATTGGACCACTTCTTCGTATTTCAGACATGATTTAAGAAGAAAACAGATTCAAAGAACTCTGGATTTGATTCGTATCTCACGTTTCGCTCTGGAATTTGAAAGAAATTTGAAATAGGGATTTTAAGACCTATTTAAAATCCGTGAAGTTGAAAGGTTTAACGGAAAAGCGAAATCAATGTTATAACGGAGTCAACACATGTGAAATACCACAAAGGATTTAAATGAAATACGTGGCATTGTCAAACAAATATGAAGCTGACACGTGTTAGTGGATAGAATTTTGACTCAAGTCAAAAATCTGAATAACACGCACAGATGTTCTGATTCCATGACTTAGAAGAATTTTGCCTTGTAACCAAAATGTCTTTTAAAATCAACTTCTGACCAATATAAAACATTTTTATTATTCAGAAGAGGTTTGAACAGATAAGAAATGAAAACAAATCTTTTAAGCATCACAAAATGATTTCCAAAAGAATTTTGATGCTCCCCCTTGACTTGAGCATGCATTTGAGTATTAATGATACATAAAGATGAGATTAAAAGATAATCAAAGAAGCATAATCCATACAGTTGAAGTTATTTGTATTTCTCAAAAGTAAATTTTTGAAAGTTAGATTGCTGAAGTATTGACTCAGAATTTCTGACCTTAAGATTCAGAGGTTCTGATCTCAGGACTCAGAAGTTCTGAACTCAAGACTTAGAGGTTCTGAACTCAAGATTCAGAAGTTCCGAACTCAAGATTCAGAAGTTCCGAACTCAAGACTCAGAAGTTCTGAATACACTACTCAGACAAGTTTACTTAGAAAAATTTAGCATTTTTAAGAAAAAAAATATTTTCAACTAGGCAGATTAAGCATTCCTATTTTACATATGAGAAAAGAAAACCTTTTGTGATCAAGAGGCTTTGTGAACAAGTCAGCCAATTGATACTTTGTATGCACAAAGTGCATCTCTATAGTTCCTTTTTCCACATAGTCCTTTATAAAATGATACCTCACATCTATATGCTTAGTCTTCGAATGTTGAACAGGGTTCTGAGTAATAGCAATTGCACTTTCTGAGTCACAATAGATGGGAATCTTATTAAGCTGATATCCATAGTCCATGAGTTGTGTTCTCATCCACAATGTTTGAGAGCATGAAGCAGCAGCAACAACATACTCTGCTTCAGCAGTTGAAGTGGATACACAGTTCTGTTTCTTTGATGCCCAACTCACTATTTTATCTCCCAAAAAGTGACAAGCACCAGATGTACTCTTTCTGTCCAACCTACTTCCTGCATGATCAGCATCAGTGAAAGCAGTCAATTTGAAGTCAGTTTCTTTTGGATACCATAAACCTAGATCAGGTGTTCCTTTGAGATATCTTAAAATCCTTTTGACAGCCAACATATGTGATTCTTTCGGGTTAGATTGAAATCTAGCACAGAAACAGGTAGAAAACATGATATCTGGTCTACTTGCAGTCAAATAAAGTAATGATCCAATCATGCCTCTATAAAGTTTGATATCTGCTGAAACACCTTTGAGATCAGCATCTAACTTTATGTTAGTTGCCATAGGTGTTCTCATAGAAGCACAATCAGACATTTTGAACTTTTTCAGAATATCTCTGACATATTTTCCTTGATTTATGAAAATACCTTTTGGTAGTTGTTTGACTTGAAGACCAAGGAAAAAATTCAGTTCACCCATCATGCTCATTTCAAATTCAGATGACATGATTTTTGAAAAATTATCACATAATTCTGGACTGGTAGAACCAAATATTATGTCATCAACATAAATCTGAATCAGAATCAAATCATTACCCTGTTTCTTTAAAAACAAAGTTGTGTCAATCTTACCTTTCTTGAATCCTGAACCTAACAGGTGTTTAGTAAGAGTGTCATACCAGGCTCGTGGTGCTTGTTTTAGACCATATAAAGCTTTGTCTAAAATATAAACATGATCAGGGAATTCTGGATCAACAAAACCTTCAGGTTGATGGACATACACCTCTTCATTAAGTTTGCCATTTAGAAAGGCTGATTTGACATCCATTTGATACACCTTGAAGTTTTTATGTGCAGCATAGGCTAAAAATATTCTGATTGCCTCTATTCTTGCCACTGGTGCAAATGTCTCATCATAATCAATTCCCTCTTGTTGACAGTATCCCTTAGCAACCAATCTTGCCTTGTTTCTGATGACAACACCTGATTCATCCTTTTTGTTTCTGAACACCCATTTAGTTCCAATTATAGATTTACCTTCAGGCTTTGGAATGAGTCTCCAAACTTTATTTCTTTCAAATTGAAGCAATTCCTCTTGCATTGCTGAAATCCAGTCTGGATCCTCTAGGGCTTCATTAGCTTTCTTTGGTTCAATTACACTTAAGAAACCAGCAAACATTGCTTCATTTGCTGTAGCTGATCTTGTCTTTACTCCTGCTGATGGATCACCTATTACTTGATGAATAGGGTGATTTTTAGTCCATTTATTAGCACTAGGGAGTACATCAATCTCTGAATAATTGTTGTTTGCATCATTCTCATCAACGATTGCTCGTAATTCTGAACTGTCACCTTGTTCTGACGTATGAGTAGGAGTTGCATCCAAGTTTGAGTTCTGATTAATGAAGTCAGAGTTCTGATTGACTTGTTCAGAGTTCTGAGTACAAGAATCAGAATTCTGATTACAAGGTTCAGAGTTTTCACCACTTGTATTTATTAGATTTGGGCACTCCTCTGATGGACCTTTGTCAGAAATTACAGTTGATTGAACTATTTCTGGAGTCTTATTTTTCATCTCTTTGACCATCTTTGGGTTTTCATATTCTGCATAAGAATCAGAAATTAGTTCACTAAAAGCATCCTTAAACAGTAAATTGAGTTCTGAACAAATAGGATTAGAATTTGTATCAGAAGTCATTTTTGTCTTGTTCAGCATGAGTTCTGAACTGTCTTGTTCAGAAGTCCGCATTCTGGCTTCATCAAAAGTTACATTTATGCTCTCCATCATCCTCTTGGTTCTTCTATTGTAGATTCTGAATGCTTTGGAAGTTAAAGAATAACCCACAAAGTATCCTTCATCTGCCTTTTTATCGAATTTGGCAAGATTTTCTCTGTCTCTGAGAACATAGCATCTGCAACCAAAAATATGAAAGAATTTGATTAATGGTTTTCTTTTATTTATCAGTTCATAAGCAGTCTTATTTAATCTCTTATTGATTAAAGTTCTATTTTGTGTAAAACAAGCAGTTGCAATTGCTTCAGCCCATAGGAAAGTAGGAAGATTTGCATAAGCCAGCATTGTTCTCGCAGCCTCAACTAGAGTTCTATTCTTCCTTTCAACAACACCATTTTGTTGAGGAGTTCTGACAGCAGAAAAATTGTGAGAAATCCCAGAACTTTCTAAAAAATTCTGAAGAGTCTCATTTCTGAACTCCGTTCCATTATCACTTCTGATTTTCTGAACTTGAAGTTGTAAGAGAACTTGAATCCTTTTGATAAAATTTATCAATGTAGTAGCAGCTTCTGACTTAGCTCTTAGGAACTCAACCCACGTGTATCTGGATAATTCATCAACAATCACAAGCATATATTTCTTTCCTCCCATCGATTGAACTGAAATTGGACCACAAAGATCAGTATGAATCATTTCTAATGGTGCTTTGCAAGATGAGTCCATTTTTAATTTGTGAGAACTCTTTTTCATCTTGCCCATTTCACAAGCTGAGCATAATGATTCTTTTTCAAATTTAAGCTTTGGTAAGCCTTTAACCAAATGTTTTGCAACAAGATTATTAAGATCTTTGAAATTCAGATGAGAACATCTTCTGTGCCAAAGCCAGCATTCATTTGCAGTTGATTTTGATAAAAGACAAACTGTATTTAATGTTTTCAATTTTGAAAAATTAACTACAAATAAGTCCATATGTCTTTTGGCCCAGAAGACTTTGACATCATTTTCAGTTAGAATCATGCAACCTGTTATTTGAAACTTAATTTGACAAAGACTGTCTAAAAACTGACTTATGCTGAAAAGATTGTGTTGTAATCCTTCAACATAGAAAACCTTTTGGATAGTTAGATCCCCTTTAGTTAAATCCCCATAACCTTTGACTTGACCTTTGCTATTGTTTCCAAAGTTTACTGCTCCTCCAGCCTTTTCTGTGAAGTTTGATAGAAAAGACTTCTGACCTGTCATGTGTCTTGAAGCTCCTGAATCTAAAAACCACACATGACAGCCCTGCAAAAGGATCAGTTAGGTTTAGGTACCCATTTTGGAATGGGTCCATCTTTGTTAGCTTTGTCATTGGATTTAACATTAGTACCTTTTACTCTCCACTCAAAATCTTTCTTCAAACACCACTTTCCTTGAACTTTTATGAAGTCAGAACATTTTCTGCTTACAAGTTTGTTCAAATTCTTTTTGAGAGTTGTAACTTTTGGTTTTGCTATGTTTTCAACTTTCTTTTCTTTTATCTTTTCTTTCTTCTGAGTCTGAGGAACAGAAATTTTCTTCTTTTCTGTATTTTGAGAAACAGAAACTTTCTGAATATCTTTTCTTATGTATGAAACAGAAGTTATTTTGACTTTACATTTGTGAGAATATTGGAATGAATCATTTTTACATCTAACACAAACAAGATTTTTCTTTGCAAGTGACAATAAATCTGAAACATAGATCATTTCATTTTTATTTATACTGTTCAGAGTACAATTGCCCTTATTACAAGAATTTCTAGCGTTTAGTTCAGAAGTAGATTTCATTCTAAGCTTCTCAAGTTCCCTTTTCAGATCATTCAACTTTGCAAGATCATCTTTCCTTTTGCTTTCTTCTTTTTCTGAAAAATTCAAGTTCTTTTTGTTAGAAGAATTAGATGATTCACCTTTTTCATATGTACTTGATTCATTAAAGAATTTATCATTTTCTCTTGAAGCATTAATTTTAAAAAGATCATACTCAGTCTTCAGTTTTTCAAGCTCTGTTATTTTCTGAATAAAAATATTCTTTTCTTTCAAAGCTTCTTCAAGTTTAATATCCACCTCACAGAAATCATTTTCAAGTTCATCATAAGCTTTCCTTAAATCCTCAAGTTCTTGACTCACAAGATTAAATCTCTTTTCAAGTTGCAAAAATTCATCTGATTTTGTTTCAGAAAATCCAGTTGAATCAGACTTCTGACTACCTGAGTCAGAGTTCTGATTTACAGACTCAGATGTCTGATCTTTAGACTCAGAATTCTGACTACAAAGTTCAGAATCCTGACTAGAAGTTTCAGACTTCTGATTGACTGTTTCAGAATTTTTACTTGTATCAAATATGCTCTCAATGTCATGATATGAAAAACTTGGTTGTTTATTTTTGTAGCTGACATTTAAGGAATCATACTTGAATTTAGTATCATTGTATCTTGGCTTTTCATCTGTTGGTTTAGAAACTTCTTTCTTAACCTTTTCTTCTGAACCAACTGACTTTTCTGTTTTAGACTCAGAAATTGTCTCATCTGACTTTTTAGAGTTTGGTCTTTGCAAATTGTCAGAACTTGTTATAGAACTAGCAGGTCTTATGAAAACTTCAACAATTTCTGGGATTTTTGGCTTAGAAACTTGAAGTATTGGAGCTCTTTTTAAAATGACATTTTCTTCCAATCCCAATCCCTTCTTTGGATTGTAAAATCTTGTATCTTTAACATTGCTTAATAAAAGATTTAATGTTTGCTGAGTCTGACCTCTTTTCAAATTCAAATCTTCCAATTCTTTGATTTTGGTGTATAAATTCTTTCTTTCTTCAAATAACATATCAAATTTTATTTGTAAATCACCTTTTTCATCCTTTATTTTTGAAAACTCAACTTTTAGTTCAGAAAGCCTTTTCATCAATTCAGAATTTTCATCTTTAACTTTCTGTTTCTCAGCCTCAGATTCTTCATATTGTTCGTTTATTACTTCTTTTTCAATTCTGAATTTGTTAACCAAAGTTCTTTCTCCTTTTATCTGTTTTCTTAGATTAGCAAATTCAGTTTTCATTTCACCAATCTGTGTCATTAACTCTAATTCAAGTGAAGAATGTACCTCAGCAGATGACTCAGAATCAGCATCTTCAAAATCAGAATCATCCTCATTCCTCATTTTTGCCATATAGCTTCGCATCTGTGGAAAGTTGATATGATCATCTTCATCAGAAGTGTAGTACAGCCAATTCTCCTGTTCAGCCAATAGCGCACTCTCGTCATCTCTCTTCTTTGCAAGCTGAGCCTTCTTCGTGTAGTATTCATAATCTTTCACAACTTTAACTCTGCAATCCTTGGCATAATGGCCAGATTTTCCACACTTGAAACACAGATTCTTTTCTTTTCTCTCTTCCTTCTCTTCCTTGTTTTCTTCACTTCTCTCTATTCTCTTTTCAATCTTATTTTCTTCTCTGTCATCTTTCTTCTTATAATCTGAACTTCCAGCTCTCTTATAATTTCCTTGAAATCTGCCCTTCCCATACCTTTTGTTGAATGTATTTGTCAGCAAAGCTAGCTTTTCAGCCATTATCTTGATATCTTCATCATCTTCTGATCCTTCTTCTTTGTCAGATTCCTCCAGACTCGGTATTTCTGATAGATATGCAGTCTTTTTGGGTGCTTTGATTGCTTTGGACTTTGATAAGAACGCTAACTGATCAGCAACATTTTTCTTTTCTTCCACAACTAACTTGACAGAGTCTTCATGTTGATTAAGAACACAGAACAAATCATTTAAGTCTTCTTCACACATATCCTTGTTCATTTGCAGACTTATGGCAAATGATGACCATTCTGAATTTAGACTGTTCAGAAATTTGTAATTTATTTCTGATTTTGTTTTCTTCAGTCCATTTCTTCTCAAGTCATTTAGAATAGTGCAAAATTTACTGTATGTCTGTGTCAAACTTTCTGACTCTTTTGCTTTGAACCTTTCATAAGCATTTATGCTTTGATTTAACTTTGCCTGAATAGATCTCACAGTTCCTAACATTTGCCTTTCCAATTCGTCCCACATTTCTTTAGCTGATGATCCACTGTCAATCCTGTTAAGAACCTCATTCGGGACAGCCAAAGTCATCAAAGTAATTGCTCTTTTGTCAATAGCATGCCTATTTTTCTGTTCAGCAGTGTATTGGGAATAATTCTTCTTTACTCTAGTCGCTGGAATTTCTGGAGTTGTCTCTGTAGCAGGGGTTGCGGCGACATCGATATATACTTCGATTGGACCTTCTCGAATAGAAATCATAAGATTTTCATCGATGTTGTCAAGGAATTGGATCATACGAGTTTTCCATTGCTGATACTCTTCTGGTATAAGAACAGGCGGTTTGGTTTCGGATCCCATGGCTAGATATTCTTTAGAAGACATGATTGTAAGAAAATTCAACAGAAAGACAAATTCGATTTTCTTGATCGAAAAGTAGCAGGTAATTCAAGAATTGCTAAGAATTCAAGAACTAGCCCTAGCAGCGGAATCGAATTTTGAATGAATCAAGAAATCTTCAAGAAATTGATCAATCGATCTTCGTAATCACAATCTTGAACGAATTTGTTTGTTGATTGGCTCTGATACCAATTGAAAGTGCAGGATCTATTCTTACAATCAATATAGAAAGAAGTAATTGAGAAATTGTATGATCAAGCCCAATTGTATTCAATGATGCACAGAATTACAGATCTAAGAGAGAGATAACCTCAAAGATTACAAGGAATGAATACAAGTAATATGGGAAAATCAATCAGTTAGCAACGTAGTGCTAACCACTCTATTTATACTGTAACGGATATATTAAAGCTACAGTACAAATAAGAAAGACTAATAAGAACAAAACACGTGTCCTAATTAGTTTACACATTACTAAGTAACGAAACTCGTCATAAGTTCTGAACAGGTAGTTCAGAACTTCTGAACATTCTTCTGATCACGCTTCTCAGAACTTCTGACTTCTCTTTCTCAGATCTCTGACTCTTCTTCTCAGAACTTCTGAACCTTCTTATCAGATCTTCAACACTTGGTTTATTGACAAAACTTCAGATCTAACACTAACTGATCCACCTGTCCCTTTATCCGTTCCTTATTCTGGTTCTCACCCTTGATCGCTTCCTCTTGAGACCTTCTTACCAAGTCGTGAAGCGACGTTGATACTATTAGTCTCATCAACGGTACCCGAAGTAGAACACTACTCGCTCTTCTACTCAAGGCATCTGCGACGACATTTGCCTTCCCCGGGTGATAAAGAATCTCGCAATCATAATCCTTCACCACATCCAACCACCTCCGCTGTCTCATGTTCAAATTCTGTTGATCCATGAAATAACGAAGACTCTTGTTGTCCGTATAGATAGTACACTTCACCCCATACAGGTAGTGCCGCCATAACTTGAGAGCGAACACCACTGCCGCAAGCTCCAAATCGTGAGTCGGGTAATTCACCTCATGCGTCTTCAGTTGACGAGACGCATAGGCAATCACCCTTCCCCTCTGCATAAGAACGCAGCCTAGCCCGTGATAAGACGCATCACAGTAGACTGTCATGTCTTCAATTCCCTCCGGTAGTGTCAACACCGGAGCCTCGCATAACTTTCTCCTTGAGGTTTCGAACGTTGTTTTCTGTTCCTCTCCCCAAACGAAACGTACGTTCTTCCTCGTCAGCTTCGTCAACGGAACTGCTATCTTGGAGAAATCCTGGATGAACCGGCGGTAGTACCCGGCTAATCCAAGGAAACTCCTAATCTCAGTGGGAGTCTTCGGGGTTTCCCACTTCATCACTGCCTCCACCTTCGCTGGGTCTACCTTGATACCCTCTCGGTTCACAAGATGTCCAAGAAATTGAACCTCTTGTAACCAGAAATCACACTTGGAGAACTTTGCATATAACTGCTCCTTACGCAAAATCTCCAAAACCTCTCGTAGATGCTCCATATGATCCTCCTTCGACTTGGAGTAGATCAGTATATCGTCTATAAACACGATGACTGACCTATCCAACATCGGTCTGCAAACTCTATTCATAAGATCCATGAATGCCGCCGGTGCGTTCGCTAGTCCAAATGGCATCACGATGAACTCGAAATGCCCGTACCTGGTTCTGAACGCTGTCTTGTGAACATCCTCTTCCCTGACCTTCAACTGGTGGTACCCTGAGCGAAGATCTATCTTAGAGAACCAAACGGCTCCCTGAAGTTGATCGAAGAGATCGTCGATCCTCGGCAACGGGTATCTGTTCTTCACCGTAAGCTTGTTAAGCTCTCTATAGTCGATGCACATCCGCATCGACCCGTCCTTCTTTTTCACGAAAAGGATAGGGGCTCCCCAAGGTGAACTACTGGGGCGGATGAAACCCTTATCCAATAGTTCCTCCAGCTGCTTAGACAGTTCATGCATCTCCGGAGGTGCCAAACGGTAAGGAGCCTTTGCTACCGGTGCCGCCCCCAGAATCAAGTCTATTCGGAACTCCACTTGCCTCCCAGGAGGAATGCCAGGCAAGTCATACGGGAAAACATCCGGAAACTCGCTGACCACTGGTACATCTGCCACTGTTCTCTTCTTTTTCTCCTCCCGTTCATCAACAATATACGCCAAGTAACTGCTACCACCATGGTGCACATATCTTCTAGCTTTGGCCAAAGTGCACACCTTTGGTACCCCTTTTCTTCCTTCACTCGAGATAGTTAATTCTCCCCCACTTGGGGTTCGAATCACTACCTGCTGTTTTTCACAATCAATGCGCGCTCCATTCCGACTAAGCCAATCTATCCCAACTACTACATTTATTTCCCTCATCGCAATAGGAATAAGATCTATACTAAACTTCACTCCGGCTATCTCTATTACATTACCTTTATACACATCACTCACAAAACGAAACTCCTCGTCCGCTATTTCTACTTCTAGCGGACTCTCTAACTTGTCCTTTACAATAGCAAAGTCTTTACAAAACGATAAAGAAACAAAAGATTTAGTAGCTCCCGAGTCAAATAAGACAAGGGCAGGTGATGCATTAACAGGAAAAATACCTGTCACGACATCTGGCTCCTCCTTTGCTTCATCTACGGTCATCTGGAACACTCGCCCCCGAGTCCTGGGTGCGTCGTTCTTCTTTTCCAATCCACCCTCTAGCATCTTCACCGGTGCGGTTCCCGAGTTCTGGACCGACCCGGTATTCATTGGGCACTCGTCAGTAAAGTGGCCCGGCTTGTAGCACTTAAAACATATCTTTGCGGTCGCCTTGCAGTCTCGACTGATATGACCCGGTTGCCCGCATTTGTAACAGGTTCCGGAGCCCATACGGCATTCTCCCGGATGCTGTCGTCCACACTTCCTACAGCGGGGATGCTCTCTCTTGAACTCTTTCTTTACCTCCGGTTTATGACTCCCAGTTTTGAACCTCTTAGTCTGCTGAGGTTGAGTCTGAACCGTTTCTGCCCTTCTTGTCTTTCTTTGGCTCTCTAATTCGAGCTCTCTAGCCCGAGCCGCCTCGTGCATCTGCTGAAAATCAGTGCACCTTGCCATAACAACAAATTCTCTAATCTCCTGTTTCAAAACTCTCCCATATCTGTACATTTTGGCCTTTTCATTCCTGACATACTCAGGACAGAAAAGGGACCGCTCCAAAAATTTGTCAGTGATCTCGTTCACTGACTCCGTAGTTTGCTCCATAGATAGAAACTCATTTGTGAGTCTCTCTACCTAAATTTGGGGCACATACTGTTCCATGAACAGTTCCTTGAACTGTTCCCAAGTCATGCTATCCACTTGTTCTGGCGTCCGAGCACGAACAATAAGGTTCCACCAGTCTTTCGCTGCCTTCCTCAGAAGGTTCGATGCGTAGCGAACCTTGACTTCCTCGGTACAAAAACTGGTGCGGAAAGCACCCTCCACCTCAGCTATCCAACGAGTGCTGGTTACGGGGTCCTTCTGCCCCTCAAACTGTGGCGGCTGACAGGCCGAGAAATCTCTGTAGCTTGTCCCCCGTGGTTGTACGCCTGACAAGCCCCCTGATCCACTGGCCCTGCTGGCCACAGCTGCCTCTACCTGACTACGAATTTCATTAGCCAGTTCCTGCTTTACCTGCTCAAAGAGACTTGGGAGTAACTCGTGAAGATCCTCCCTGACCTCAGCAGCGATCACACCTCTCAGATCAGGAATTTCCTGATCCTCTTCAATAATCGGTCTCTTGCCTTGCCTTCTAGTGTTCACCATTCTGATACATAAACATGATACTTTAGAATAATTCATCTACATCCCCCCCCCCCTGAGCAAACTCCTAGCATAGTCCAGAAGTCCTAGCTTAGTTGTCTTTCTTTCTAACATGCTCCTTAGAAACCCTCTGCTTATACTCTCTTAACAAAATCCCTTTCTAGCATGTTACTACCCAACCCTCAACCTTGTCTGGTTCATAGAATTCTTTTGCAACTATATCAAGTCCCGGCATGTACAATGTAATTGCAATGGTATGTGCCCTTATACCATTATAATTACACCCTCCATGTTTAGACTCAACACCGTCACTAAGGTTCCAATTCCCAGCTTAGTTGGTACCTTTAACATATATATCACAACATTTTCCATATCTACCACTTATCATATAAACATTATAATCATATTCTAATTCACATTATGCATCAAACAAAACATACTTGAAACCATAACCTTGTCACATTGACCATATCTAGCATACATAAACATAATTACTCATCCAATACAGTTATAAAACTGGTCTTTCACAAAAACTGAACATGCTTTATCATAAATCCTAATATGGAATAGTGTGCTCACCCCCGTCTTGATGCTCTGGACCGCAGCTCAGCCGTGAAAACTTTTTCTTTTAAAACACCCTTTCCTTATAAACCATTTTCTTACACGAAACAGTTTTTTTTTTAAAGGTTACTTATTTGAAAACTTGAGCACTTGGGTTTAAGTTCAAACACTCACCACTTGTGAATGCCCGAATCCCTTAAACCAAGGCTCTGATACCAACTGTAACATCCCTTATCTTTAAAACACTCATTTAACGGAAAGTAACCTTAAGATACAGCGGAAGATTTGTAATTAAAACATTTAGATAAAATCCCATAATCTTATAGAAAAGAGTACAAGTTTGCAACTTAAAACCAATAAGTTTGAGAAAAACAATATTCAACTGAAAAGCTTAGAGAATCCAAAACTATCATTCATCAAAAGAAAATATAAGCTGCTGAGCTGCCGCAAATCCAAAAGCTTCAAGCTGGAGCCTTTCCTTTATTCTTCGAAGATGTACCTGCCACTAAAAGATGAATAACAACGGGGTAAGCTTTCGCTTAGTGAGCATGCACCTATACCACATATCATCATGCATACATACTCGCATAAACATAGCAATCACATACATGTAACATCCTTCCATTCCTTAAGGCACAAAGCCAATAAGGAAGGTCATAACTAGACACTGGTACCAGGCCTCTTCATACATAACATATTCCGTAGGGGTATTACTACCACCATAGGTACTCTTTCCTTTGGCAAAGCCAACATACACATAATCACACATGTAATCCAACTACATACACATAACTTACATAATATAGGTAGAGTACTCACCTGTCAAGATGTCAATTACCAAGTACTTCACAGTGTATAATAATCACCTCGTACCACCTATAACATTCATACATACACATATCATAACAAGCCCAAAAATGGAACTCTAATTCTATCCCATCTCTCCTCCCGAAATGACATAGCTAGGATAGTCCAAATACCATAAAACTTTGCCAAACATCCAATTTCGTACGCCCCATTTCTATTGATTTCTAAACATAATACACATACCTTGAAATTGTAGACCGCGAACAACAATCCTCCTAGAACCTTTCACAACTTGAATCTTCCAAAATCACCAAATCTTTCGCCTGGAAAATACAGCAACTTCGGACACTTGGTTCTCTCGACTGGGAAATCCGATGCCAAATCCCTCCGGTCAAAATGTATATTAGAGGGTCTTGAAGTCGCTGTCCAAATTTCACGACGATCCAACGGTTAACGAAGGAGAATCGGTCGGTCTTTCACAGCAGCTCACAAGAACTCCGAAAATCCCTTTCTCTTTTCTCTCTTCTTTGCTAAAGAAACAAATGGCTGCAAATGAGGGTGTTTAGGGTTTCCATCCCCTTTACATACATGCCAAAACACACCCTCATCTTACAAAATTGATAAACTGGCCCCTAGATTTCTGAACACGTACATAACGATCCAAAAATTAACTCAACCCCAAAAGAGACAGTTAAATCACGTAAATTGGGAAACGGGGTGTTACAGGTAGAGTTTCGGGCTTTCGTCCTTTGGCTTCTGAGAGGAGATCCTTCTGTCAATGGTGTTGACCATTTCTTGCATCATGATGGTGGAGTAGTCCAGAGGTAGATCATAATATACCCGTACATTATGGTCAAGATTTGGTGTGAAGTTTGGTCTGGACTACCCACCTTCCCTGTTAGGCACCGATTTAGGATTGAGAAGAGCGTATTCCACAGAGGAGGAAGGCGATTTCTTCTAAAATTGTTTCTTTTTCTTAGGGTTGTGTTGTACCCCAACATTTCAACAAAACGGCAGAGCTCTTCGTCTGTTGGTTCCTCTGCGTATGCATTTATCCCTAGTAGTCCTCTGGTGGGTAGGCTGAACTCCAGTGAGAACATGGTTCTGTTGAATTTGAGTTCGAGGTGCTCGGACTTGTCTGGTTTGGAGATGTAGCCCTTGATTTGTCTATCTGCGGGGTCAAATCTGCTGCTCATCCAGAATTGATTTAGGTATCTGGCAGGGATTTTATTGACTGCTTTGGATAACAGGGGGTAAAGGTAATGGTTTTCCAGAATGTGAAGAAGGATGGCATGTGCTTCCCCAAAACCGGTTTTTGAGGTAACCAGATAGTAGTTATTTGGTTTTAAAGGAAGAACACGTTCAAAGTGTTCATGGGCAATGAAGTTTTGAAGATTGGTAGTCGGAGCAAAATCTGGTTCATCGCCGGAGTGGTCTTGTTCTAGGTTTCTGGCGATTTCTTGGTTTTGGGAGTTCTCAGAATGAGATGGAGAGTTCACTGGAGCGTTGGAGGTGGAAGCCATTGGTTTAATCTTGAAGAAAGAGAGTAGAATATGGGAGTTGCAGGTTTTTGCAAGGTTCGCCGGAGAAGATGAAGAGAATAAGTTCGTAAACATTTAGAGGTTTTGGTAAGTTTGGTTTTATACTGAAGAGATGGTAGAATCTGAAAGGGTAAATATTTGAAAGTGAATAAAATTTGGGATCCGTAATTGAGTGCATACGGCTGGTTCAACTTTCCAGGAGAACGTGTGCCACATACGTCCAATCAAAAGATGCCACGTCATTAATGTCAGAACACGATTAGATGGCGTGTGCGGCCCATTAATGCTTGGCGCGTGAGCTTTTCTATTTTCAGAAGACTGTCACTCGCAGTAGATAACTCGTTCTTTTACAGAATATCCATAATGGTGGAGTGAGCTCTGTGATCTGAACTTTGTCTTTTTGTCTCTTCTGATGCTTGTACCTTTACCAGAAATGTTTGAAAGATCATTGGAGAGGATCGATAGATCTTTAGTACAAAGTTTTCATTCACAGAGGCTTTGAGGCTCTGTCGAGGCCAGCAGAGGCTCTGAGAGTGAAAATTTCTCATAACTAAAAATTTAGAGAACTTTTTGATCATCCAAAGTTTTCATTGTGTTAAACACTGTTTTTAGGACATTTTTGGAAATTTGTGTCCTGGAAAACTGTTTTGGAAATTGATTTTGTTCGAGACACACTCTTAGAGTGTCTAGTTTGGGCGACAGAGACTCTTTGGTTGAGTGAGCTCTTTGCCCATAAGAATTTCTTCCAGTATCCTTGTGTGTGCATTTGTACGTACAAATCCTTAAAGAAGACATTTAAGTTTGATCGACAAAGTTTCTGTATGAAATTTGCAGTTCTAGAGGATCCAGCTTACAGAGGTTCTGTTGAGCTCAGTAGAAGCTCTATGACCTTAAATTTCCCATAACGGAAGGCTCAAAAATATTTTTGATCATTTCTTGTTTGAAATGTCTTAAACAGTGTTTATAGGACGTATTTTGAAATTTGTGTCCTAGAAAATTGTTTTCAAAAAGGATTTGTACGAGTTACTCACTTTTGGTTCTTCTTTGTTCGGTAAAAACACCTGACTTTTGTGGATATGGTTGATCATATCTTTTCTTTGGCTCCCCCTTGAATGATCAACCTCTGTAGATCAGTTCAAGATCTCATTCTTCTCCCCCTTGACCTATGCTTGGATCAAATGAGATAAGTTGTGCACAGAACATAGGTCAAACTTATCAGAGGTTCTGTGGAGATTGTCATTCTCTGAGCAATCCCACATAAGCTCTGTTGGTTACAGAACTTTTGAAGATTGAGAATTTACATACAGAAGACTTTAAATATGTACATATGTACAAGAAGATCAAATCGTACTTACAGAGGGTTCAACTCATGTTAATCATTCCCAACTTACCCACCAAGAAAAGGAATATTTTCTCATCTAGTGCCTTGGTGAATAAGTCAGCAAGCTAGTATTCAGTAGGCACAAAGTGCATTTCGATTGTGCCAAATTCAACATGATGCTTCAGAAAGTGATAACGAATATCGATATGCTTTGTTTTTTAGTGCTGTACTGGATTGGCAGAGATTGCTATGGCACTTTTGGAATCACAGAGGATGGGAATCTTGTATATGTTGTACCCATAGTCTTTGAGCTGAGTTTTCATCCACAGAACTTGAGAGCAACAGCTAGCAGCAGCAACATATTCCGCTTCTGTTGTAGATGTAGATACACAGTTCTGCTTCTTTGAAGTACAGCTGACTAGATTACCTTCCAGGAATTGACAACTCCCAGATGTGCTCTTTCGATCAAGCTTGCATCCTCCATAATCTGAATCTGTGTATGCTTTAAGACCAAAACCAGAGTTCTTCGGATACCAGAGTCCAAGATTTTTGGTCCCTTTATGGTATCTGAAGATCCTCTTTACAGCAATGTAGTGGGATTCCTTTGGGTTAGCTTGATATCTTGCACAGAGGCATGTGGCATACATTATGTCAGGTCTACTTGCTGTTAAGTATAAAAGGGACCTAATCATACCTCTGTAGAGTTTGCACTCTACAGATGTGCCATTTGGATCTGAGAATAATTTATTTCCAGTGGCCATTAGGGTCTTCATTACAGAGGCATCAGAGAGACTGTATTTTGAAAGTATGTCAGTGACATATTTTACTTGATTTATCAAAATTCCCCCTGATGATTGTTTTACTTGGAGTCTGAGGAAGAAAGTTAATTCTCCCATCATACTCATTACAAACTCACTCTGCATGAGTTTTTCGAAATCTTTGCACTGTTGTGCATTTATAGACCCAAAAATAATGTCATCCACATAAATCTGTACAAGCATAATCTCTTCACCATTTCTTTTATAAAACAAAGTAGTATCGGTTGTACCTCTTTCGTAATTGTTATTGAGAAGAAAGGTTGAAAGTCTTTCGTACCATGCTCTTGGAGCCTATTTTAGTCCATACAGAGCTTTGTCAATGTAATACATGTATTTTGGGTACTGGGAGCTTTCAAACCCTGGTGGCTGCTGGACATATACTTCCTTTTGGATTTCTCCATTCAGAAAGGCCGATTTTACATCCATTTGAAATACTTTGAAACCTCTGTGGGCTGCAAAGGCTAAAAATATTCTTATAGCCTCGAGCCGTGCGACAGGGGCAAAAGTTTCATCGTAATCAATGCCTTCTTCTTGGCGATATCCCTTGGCCAGCAATCTTGCTTTGTTTCTAATGACCACCCCATCCTCGTCCTTCTTGTTTCTGAAGACCCATTTTGTCCCTATGGCTTGTTTCCCTCGTGGCAGAGGTACTAGGGTCCATACCTTGTTTCTCTCAAACTGTAGAAGCTCTTCTTGCATAGCATCTACCCAGTTTGGATCATCTAGGGCTTCAGAGATTCTTTTTGGCTCGATCACACTGATAAAATTTGTAAAGAAACAAAAATTAACAGTGGCTGATCTTGTTTTGACCTTTTCAGAAGGATCCTTGATTATAAGGCTTGGAGGATGGCTTTTCATCCACTGTGTTGTTCTTGGAAGATGGTCATTTGAGTCATCAAGATTAACTTCTGTGGTTGCACACTGCGGTTCTGGTGCAACCCTGTTGTTGATGGTTCTTCTGTGCTTTTGCTTGGTTCTTCAGCTTGTGGGAGGATTGGAATGAGAGTCGGTGTTTGTTCATATGAGGAAGTAGAGACTGAGTCTTCGTTTTTCCTTGGTATTGATTCCTCTGTAGTTGCTGGAGTTGGTTTTTCAGGTGCCTATGTGGTTGAATCCTTAGTTGTATCATCTTCTGTTCGCTCCCCCTCAGCACGTGCATCTGTATGATTCACAGAAGTGGGTGAAGTATTTAATGTACCAGTTAGAGAAATACCTGACTCAGTCTGGTTTGCAGAAGATGTTTCTCCAGAGGCTCTGATGGCTCCAGCAGATGGATCAATATCATCATGAAACATCTCTTCAAATAGAAGATTTAAGTCTTCTTCTCTTGTTTTTGAGATGCCAGAGGATTCCTTCTTTAGATCGAGTTCTGAACTGATTTGTTCAGAAGTCTTTTGAAAGGAATCATCAAAAGATACATTGATGCTTTCTACGATGGATCGAGACTTCAGAAGGTACACTCTGTAAGCTTTTGAAGTGGCAGAGTATCCTATGAACTTTCTTTCATCTGCTTTCACCTCAAACTTTCCTCTTGTTTCTCTATCATTTAATACAAAGCACTTGCATCCAAATACATGAAAGAATTTGATGTTTGGTCCCCTTTTACTGATCAAATGATAAGGTGTCTTGATGTGCCTTTTTACAATGGTTGATCGATTTTGGGTGTAGCATGCGGTTGATACTGCTTCTGCCCAAAAAGACATTGGTAATCCACATGCTGTCAGCATAGTTCTTGCAGCCTCCACAAGAGTGCAGTTCTTTCGTTCAACCACGCCATTTTGTTGTGGGGTGCATGCAACCGAGAAGTTATGTGAAATGCCTTCTTCTGTAAGATAGGTTTCAATGACAGATTTTTTGAACTCTGTGCCATTGCCGCTTCTTAGTTTCTGAATCCTGCACTCATACAGAACTTGGATTCTTTTCATTAAATTTATCAGAATGTTTGGAACATCTGATTTCTTTCTGACAAATTCAACCCATGTAAATCTTGAGTATTCGTCGATCAAAACAAGTATATATTTCTTGCCACCTGTAACACCCTAAAATCAGGGCTAATTTGAACCTCAAATTTCACAAGTTATGATACAAGAAACTTCATCTTATAAATATATAACAAGGTAATTAACCACCAAGAGTACATTTACAACACATGATTCTTCAAATAACCTACTAATCTAATCACATCACTACAATCAGATTAACTAAGTTATCTAAGCAATCCAACAAAATCTCTTCTGGTTAATTGACACCTCTACTATTCCAAAAACGCTCGTCCCACAACCCTTTACTTTCCCGAGCTGGTACCTGGTAAGAAAACATCATATGAAACGATTAGGCTAACGCCTAGTGAGAACATTCGTTTCCATAATAACATTTGCAAAATCAATGTAAGCAAGTTATAACAAACCTGGTTACCCTTTTTCTTACCAAACGTGTAACTCTATTCCGTTAACACGACTTCCATCTAATCCCATGAATATTACTGACCCTCATTCCATCATCATATCATGTCTCAGAGCTACCCTACGAATCTGTACTGATTCTAGAGTAACGTTTCTATTCCGGAAATCGCAATATACACATGCCCCGTTCCGTACACATCTATTCCAGAAACCGCAATATACACATGCACATTTCTGTACACATCTAAGAAATAACAATATACACATGCCTATTTCATAGAGAAGGAAATAGTGATTACAATATACACATGTCAATCTCTTCTTTTCCTTAGAAATCAGGAATTACGTTTATTCCATGATTTCTCACACACATCAGAATAATGATTAATCTTCATCTATTCTACGTGTACATAACCACTAGTGCCTATGGATCCATTACACTTTACTAACGCATATGCATAACAACATATTACAGCTCATATCATATTCTCAATTCTAAGAATACTATATAACCTATCGTATCTTCGTCCTCAAATGCCCCCCTTCGGCGACTTAGCACGGGGGTTCCGCTACCCGGTTAGCGGATGGGGTCAAGGGGCAACGCCCTTACGGGGTCTGGGGGCAGCGCCCCCAGAAAATTTTTAGAAAAGTAAACCAGACAAAACATCCAGAACTGCATCCATCCATCAGAACCTAGTTTTTCTCAGTTTCTCAAAAGTGTCCGGACAACAGAGGTTTCCGGACAACAGGAGTTTTCCGGGTAACTTGGGTTTTCCGGACAACTAAACTTTCCGGATAAAAGGACTTTTCCGGATAACAATACTTTACCGGATACTATTCTAATCCGGACGACATCCGGATACTAAAACCCATCCGGATACCATCCGGTAACTATTTTCATCCGGAAAACTAAAGCAATTCGAACTTACCCGGTATCTTGCTGCATCCGGACACATTCATCATCAGAGTTATTCGGATACAACGATTTATCCAGAAAACTCTGTTCTGCAGCCTAAAATTCGATTCATTTTCATATCTGTTCGATTCAGCTCGTTCCAAACCATACCATACAGTTCATAACCAATTTATACAGCTATTTCAAGGTTAAATTTAACATGAAAACACTGATTTAAGCAAGGAACAAATGAACTCGCCTATTGGAAGAAAACCCACTTTAATCTCAAACTGCTGCTCCAAATCTGATGTTACTGATTCTGTAAATCGATCCAAAACACATATTCATTTACAATTCTATAGCTACAACAGTCTTTATCAAAACACAGATTAATTTCTTACCAAATTGATGACCAAAACCCTTGTTTCCTTCCTTTTCTCTCTTTTCTCCTTTTTCCCTCTTTCTCTTCTTCTCTCTTGACCGACCCAAAACAAGATATCAGATAAAAATCTGATTTCCAGCTACCTTATCTATATACACTTTCCAAATGTGACCAAACACACCTCTAAGTTTCAATATTTTCACAATTGACACCAAACCTTAAACCCTTGTATTTTAACCTTGTTTGAATTATGAAACTTCCATATAATTCAAGGTTTAAACCAAAATACAAATAAATCCCAATTCTCATTAAAATATTATTATTGAAAATTTAGGATGTTACAATACTTCCCAACTTGAATATGATTTCGTCCTCGAAATCAAGATCATGTAAACAAACCTTCTCATCCACTCTTATATCAATAAGTGGGATCACATCTTCCTCTTCGGCTAGACACTTCCGAAGATAACACACATGAAACGTGTTATGGATCCCTTCCAACTCCGGTGGAAGATCCAACTGATAAGCCTGCAATCCTATCCTTTTTGTAATAGTGAAAGGTCCTAGAAAACGAGGACTTAACTTCCCATGTTTACCAAACCTTATCACACCTTTCCATGGGGATACCATAAGCATCACGCGCTCCCCAACTTGGAATTCTTTTGGTCTTCTTTTCGGATCAGCATAACTCTTTTGTCGATCCTGAGCTGCTTTCATATGCTGCCGAATTTCTTTCACCTTATCGGCTGTTTGTTATACCAATTATGGACCAGCAAACTGTTTCTCTCCGGCTTCTAACCAACATACCGGAGTTCTACATTTACGACCATACAGAGCTTCGAAAGGTGCTCTTCCAATACTAGAATGGTAACTATTGTTATACGCAAATTCTACTAACGGTAGATGCGTATCCCAATTACCTCCAAAATCCAATACACAACACCTGAGCATATCTTCCAAAGTTTGAATGGTCCTTTCACTCTGTCCATCAGTTTGCGGATGATAAGCAGTGCTCAAATTAACTTTCATACCCAACTCTTCTCGTAGTGACTGCCAAAACCTTGAGGTAAACCGACTATCACGATCCAACACTATAGACACTGGTATACCATGTCTTGACACCACTTCATCAATATACAGCTTCGCCAATTTCTCTATTGGTGACACTTCTTTCATAGCTAGAAAATGAGCACTATTAGTCAAACGATCCACAATCACCCAAATAGTGTCGTTACCCTTTTGTGTCTTTGGTAACTTCGTCACGAAATCCATAGTGATCTTCTCCCATTTCCATTCTGGAATCTCCAAATATTGGAAACATCCATAAAGTTTTTGATGTTCAGCTTTCACTAAAGAACATGTTGTACACTTTTCCACTATTCGCGCCACATCTACCTTCATAGATGGCCACCAATAGTGTAACTTCAAATCCCTATACATCTTAGTACTTCCAGGATGTATAGAGTACTTAGATCTATGAGCATCTTCTAGAATCAACTCTCGATCACCTCCAACTTTAGGCACCCAAACACGACCTTGGAATAACTTAATCCCATGACTATCTTCAGTTAGCTGAAGATGTTGCTTGCTCATCACTTCTTCTTTCATATTTTCTTCTTGTAATGCCTCTGCTTGTGCCTCTTTTATCCTTTCAATCAGACTGGACGTTACATCAATCCTAGCATTGGTCGTCTTCAAACACCCACTATACTCTTTTCTACTTAAAGCATCGGCTACGACATTGGCTTTACCAGGATGGTAATGAAATTCACAATAGTAATCCTTAAGTAACTCTAACCAGCGTCGTTGTCTCATATTTAACTCTTTCTGATCAAAGACATGCTTCAATCTCTTATGATTAGTATAAAGAGTACACTTAGTCCCATACAAATAGTGCCTCCATAGCTTCAAAGCAAAGACAACCGCTGCTAACTCTAAATCATGCGTAGGATAATTTTTCTCGTGCTCCTTAAGTTGTCTTGACGCATAAGCAATTACTTTGCCTCGTTGCATCAATACACATCCCAGGCCCATCTTGGAAGCATCACTATAAACAACAAAATCTTCTGTTCCTTCTGGTAAGGCAAGAATAGGAGCTTCACACAACTTTTGACGTAACGTTCTGAAAGCCGATTCTTGTTTCTCTGTCCAGACAAACTTCACGTTCTTTCTAGTCAATAAAGTCAAAGTAGAAGCAATCTTCGAGAAGTCTTTAATAAATCTCCGATAATAACCCGCAAGACCTAAGAAACTTCTTATTTCAGATGCACTTCTTGGTGTCTCCCAATTCATCATAGCTTCTATCTTTGCTGGGTCTACCTTAACTCCTTCCGAAGTGATCACATGACCTAGGAATTGTACCTCTTTTAACCAGAATTCACATTTTGAGAACTTCGCGTACAACTTCTCTCTTCTTAATACTTCTAAAACTTCACGTAGATGATGTTCATGATCTTCTTCTGTCTTAGAATAGACTAGTATGTCATCAATGAATACAATGACAAACTTGTCCAAAAATGGTCGACATACCCTATTCATCAAATCCATGAATATTGCCGGAGCATTGGTCAACCCGAATGGCATCACAAGAAATTCGTAATGCCCATACCTTGTTCTAAATGCTGTCTTAGGAATATCTTCATTTCTTACCTGTACCTGATGATATCCCGACCTCAGATCAATCTTAGAAAAACATCCCGCACCTTGGAGTTGATCAAACAGATCATCGATCCTTGGAAGTGGATACTTGTTCTTAATCGTCACCTTATTCAACTCACGGTAATCTATACACATTCTCATAGTACCATCTTTCTTCTTAACAAACAACACCGGAGCTCCCCACGGCGAAGAACTCGGTCTAACAAAACCTTTATCTAACAACTCTTGAAGTTGAGTCATCATCTCTTTCATTTCGGTCGGCGCTCGCGCAATTGGTGCCGATCCAGGAATGAGATCAATACGGAACTCTACTTGCCGCTCAGTCGGTAGGCCTGGAAGATCATCAGGAAATACGTCTAGAAAATCTCGTACCACTCTGATATCTTCCACTTGCTTCTTTTCTGACTTTACATCTAAAACATAAGCTAGATAGGATGAACATCCTTCCATTAAACATTTACGCGCATTCGCAACAGAAATTAACGGAATTTCCCCTTTTTGCTTTTCCCCAAAGATGAATACATCATCCCTATCAGCCATCGGAATCCTGATTAATTTCTTTGCACAAAATATTTCTGTCTGGTTGACTGTCAGCCAGTCCATACCGACAACCACATCAAATCCTCCAATTTCCATCAACAACAAGTCGATCGGAAATTTTGTCTCTTCTATCGAAATAAGGCAACCATCAAGTCTTTCGCGAACCAAGACTTGACCCCCATTAGCTACCTCAACTACTAAGGCATCATCCAAAGTAGTAATAGGCATAGCTAATTTGTGAAAGAACGACTTGGACACAAATGACAAATTTGCACCACAGTCAAATAAAATGCGCGCTGGACAAGAATTAACAAGGAAAGTACCCGAGACGACATCTTTCGATTCCTTAGCTTCGTCAGCTGTCATATGGAACACCCGACCCGTTGGCTTTGGGATATTTGATTTCTTACTTTCATCTCCACTCTTTTTCAACCTTGGGAAATCCCGACGGAAGTGACCAGGTTGTTTGCATTCATGACACGTAAATCCTTGAACTGGACAATTATTCATCATATGCCTACTTTTACCACACTTGAAACATTCCAAGGCTGTCACCCGACACGGCCCAAAATGTTTTCTTTTACATTTAGAACACCAGCTTGGTTCCCTGCGAGAGTCGTAACGAATATTCTTGCCAAACAACTTGGTTTTCTGGGAAGATTCCGAACGACCTTCCCATTTTCTCTTTTCCCCCACATGTGCTTTCTCCTTTTTGTCTTTGGCGTACATCTCTTCTATTACTTTCGCTTCTTCAATTGTCTCCCTTAAAGTAGTAGCTTTCAAACTTCGGACCCTCGTCATCATATCCGCCAGTAAACCCTTCAAATAAGCTTTAACTTTATCTTTTTTGTTTGCTTCAATCTTCCTAATCATAGAAGTATTTAGAAGTAGTGAAAAATAGGCTAAGTGAAGAAAGCCTCTTACAGAGGCTCTGCCGGAATTACCAAGGGCTCAAGATCAAGAAACTACAGAAGCTAAAGAGGCGCGCTACAGAAGCTCTGTCATACGCGCAAACAAGATCAATAACTCGGAATCCGGGGAAGACTGCTCCACAGAGGACCAGACCACAGAACCTCTGTAACTCATTACAGAGCCTCTGTGGTCCTCACTAAAAGACTTGAAGATATTTATAAATCTTGCTACTGTTACAGGACCCGTTCATCAACTTGCATGGTAGCATGCCCTGTCCAACGTCGACGTGTCAAACTCTGATTGGACTCAATAGGGCTTAGTACATAATAGACGTATGCTGCATTAAATGCAATACAACACGTCTTACTGTTCATGCCGCTCTTGCAACTGTTCATGACATCCGTTCAACTATTCATCAGTACCGTCTGAATAGTAGCATATGCTTTATGGTCCCCTTTAGAGTAGTATATAAGGAAGACTCATGTTGAGTTCTTCCTTATCACTTATCAATTATCAATCATCAAACACACATAAATCGACCATCATAAGAACACAAAAAGCTTATTCACCTTAAGAGTCATATCTATTTTGAAGCTTTTCTTACTCATTGTTCTTACACCTGTTCTTAATATATATTCAGTAAACTTTGAAATATTATTTCATGTTCACTGTTTATTTATATTTTGGTCTAAATCTATCAAACTTATCTGTTAGTTCTTCAAATACGCTTCCGCATCAAACATTAACTTGAACTAATAGATCTGATAATCTTGTTTAAAGCAAAACGGGAACCAACAATTGGTATCAGAGCAAAGCTTGATTTTCAATATCAAGTGATCCTCGTTTTACAACTTCTTTTGATAGGTTATTTTCTCTCTTCATCACCAGATTTCTGGATATTAGTTGTACCCAGAAAAAAAACTTGCAGATCTTCATACTCATAAATCCTCCATCAGATTATCCTTTTCTCAAAATGACAAATACCAATAACTTTTTTACTGCTGGCTAATTAACTAAACCTCCTACTCTTCTTAGAGATGAGTATCCTCAATGGAAAATAAGAATGGTTCATTTTTTTGAGGGTACTAAAAAAATCTAAAACAATATCTTTATAATCTTCCTCCGGTTCCTATGATAACTATGCCACGTGTACCAGCTACTGCTGAATCTCCTGAAATCCCTGAACATCAAAAACCTAAGCCAAAAGAAGAATGGTCAGATGAAGATAAGGCAGAAGATGAAGTTGCACAGAAAACAAAAAGAATACTGATCATGGCTATCCCCAACGAAATTTTTCAATCCTTAGATGCATGCGAAACAACGCACGATTTCTGGAAAGAATTAGAAAGACGACTGGAAGGGGGTGCTAAAACACAGAAGAACCGAAGGGCACTATACATAAACGAGTATCATGCTTTCAGAGCCTCTGCAACAGAATCGCTGCAAACAACATACGATCGGTTCAACTCTCTCATAAACAAATGCAGAAAGTCTGGTATTCACCGAACCACGGAAGAAAATAACGTCATGTTTCTAAAGAGCTTGAACGATGAGTGGCTTCAGTTGTCTATGTCTTTACAAACAAATCAAGATCTAGACTCCTGGACACTCTCTGATCTCTATGGAACACTAGCCGCACAAGAGCCTCAAATAGCTCAAGCTAAAACACTAACCATTGTACCATACGCATTGGTTAGTAAATCTACAAAG
Organism: Saussurea involucrata; assembly: GCA_033807775.1. Classification (NCBI taxonomy): domain Eukaryota; kingdom Viridiplantae; phylum Streptophyta; class Magnoliopsida; order Asterales; family Asteraceae; genus Saussurea; species Saussurea involucrata. Next base: position 98,226,936 of record CM066319.1, read on the forward strand.
GCTACGGACAGACCAAGTAATGAGAGATCTACAGAGGAGAAAAAGAAGGAGAAAAAGAAGATGGTAATGATTGATAGCGAAGAAGACGAGCTGAAAGAGGAAGAAATAACTCTTGCGTCATTAGCTAAATCAATGGCTCTATTGACAAGAGAGTTTAGAAATAACCAAAGGAATTCTGGTAGAAGAGATGATGGTAGAAGAGATGAAGGAAGAGGAGAAGAATCAAGTGACCGACAGAGGTCAGACTACAAAAATGATGACCAACAGAGGTCGAGCGAAAGAAGCTACAGAGGAAATGACCGACAGAGATCAGATGACAAGGTAGGCCACACACAAGAATGCTACAAATGTGGTAAGCCTGGTCATTACGCAAACGAATGCAGAACAGAGAAAGGTGGAGACCAACAGAAGTCCGAAGATCGAACTGGAAACACCTCCCAAGGTTGTTTCAACTGCGGCAAGCCAGGTCATTTCGCTAAAGAATGCAGAAGTAGACAAAATCGCCCACAGAAGGACTCAGCTTTCTACAAAAAGAAGGCTGAGTATTATGCGCAAAAATCCCTAATTGCGAACAAAGGGCATTCTGAGGCAAGCAAGGAGGACTTCGAGTCAGTCTCTACCTCTGACGATGAATTTCCCACAAATGCCCTGTTCTGTGGCATGGCAGAAGTTGACTCCGGCACTGACAATGAGGTATCAACTTCAAACTCTACCTCAAGTACTAATTCTGTAGATGATGATTTATTTAAACTTAACATTGAACTGAAAAAAAAATGAAAGCATTCAGAAAAAGCTGACCTTTAATGAGAGAGAAGTAAGGCTCCTCACTCAAGAAAAAGCCAAAATCTTTGAAGAAAAGGAAAAAGTCGAAAAATATTGGAGCAAAAATATAGATCCTTTAAAAAGGCAAATCTCTGATTTAACCTATGCTTTAAAAATCAAAACAAAAGAACGTTCAGTTTCAAGAAGTGAAACTACAGACATAAGAGCTCTAAAAGAATACTTTCAAAAAGAAAGAGAGGTACTTTGGCAAGATCTTTTAAGAAGAGAAGTTTTACTTAAAAACTATAAAGATGCACAGAAGGTATATGAAAAGGTAAACTCTCAAATAGCAAGACGAGGTATAGGGTACAGTGATATTACCTTAGGAGTTGAAAATAAACGACTAAAACCTCTGTCTTCTCTATTTGTTTTGGAAAAAACTAACAAACCAAACTTTCCAAACTTACTCTCTGTAAGTAAAAGGGTTAAACTCTCTGCAGAACCTCACTTAAGGAAACATACAAAGATGATCAATGTGTGGTTTGAAAACACAGATTCATCATCTTCAACCTCTGTCAATAGAGGAATCAAACCAATGAAATATCTGAAAACACAAGATCAGATTGGTATCTTTAAGTTTGGTAAACCAGAGACTCAAACACAGGTCGCTCTTGTCTGCATAATGAACGATGAAAAGAAATTATCAGCAGAAGCTCCTGAGTTTAAACCCATCTTTTCAGAAGAAAAACTTAAAAAATCTATTGAAGGAGAAATTTTGGAAGTTTTGAAATCAAATGTTTTAGAAAATCTCAGTACATCTTCTATAAATCAAATTCTCGCTGAAAAGATCTCATCAGATACCTCTGCCTTCTATGAAAGTCATTCTACAGAGGAAGAAAGCTCGTACGATACATGCTCAGAAAATCCAGCCTCTGTCGAAAGAGATGACTCAACCTCTGTATATGAGGACGATTCATCCTCTGACGACTCAGAGACTGATTCTAAATCAGGGATAGTTCACTGTGACACAGAGGATGTTAAAATTCTCCTCTGAAGTTCTTAACAGAATAATTTCTCCAAAAGAGAAAATCACAGAGATACCTATCTGTCCAGATTTTCTCAAAATGTGTATACAAGTCAAAACCTCTACAGAGCTTGATAATCTGAAAAAGGCCTCTGAAAATCCTAAAAGCTCAAAATTTTCAAAACCTTTAAGGAAAATTAAAGAGAATCCCACTTGGCAACAAAAGGGAAAATGGCCTGAAGCTAACAAATACTTTTCCTCTGTGACAGTGAAGAAAGATGTTCACCACAGAAGAGAGTCACAGAAGGCAGGAACTAAACAAGACTTTTGAAAACAACATTCTAGTATTTATAGATCTTCTTGTAATAGGAAATCTAATGTAAAGAAAGAGTGTAATGCCTCTGTGGCTCAGTTCAATGAATTCAATGAAAAGTTCAAACGAATCACGTCTCATATTCAATACTGTCATTGTTTTGATCTTATGTTCAAATTGAATAAACACTTCTCAAGTCCAGATTGCTTACTCTCCACTAAAACTCCAAAGTCAAAACCTCGAGAGAAACAATCTGATCTTTCTACAAAGGATAAAATGTATTTCAAGAATGCTAACGCAAACTTGAAAAATTCTAACAATATTGGACCCATATGGTTATGGGTACCTAAGTCTCTGTGATTGTCTTGCAGAAGCAACATGTGCCAATTTGGTATCTTGACTCCGGATGCTCAAGGCACATGACTGGCGACAGAAGATTACTATCCACATACAAAGAAACACACGATGGTGGATCTGTAACTTTTGGAGACAACAAGAAGGGACACATCAAAGGCTATGGAGTCATACAGAAAGAAAATATCTCTTTATACAAAGTTGCATATGTGAATGGCCTCAAACACAACCTACTAAGTGTAAGTCAACTCTATGATACAGGATTCGATGTGTTATTCAAAAGAACTTTCTGCTCTCTACAAAGTGAAAACACTGGAATGGAACTTCTGCGAGCTGAAAGAAGAGGTGATCTATATCTAATGAATTTTACTTCAAAATCCAAAGACAAAGTTTGCCTAGTAGCCTGCAAAAGTGAAGAAGCGTGGTTGTGGCACAACATGTTATGTCACTTAAACTTTCACACCCTGGATAAACTAGTAAAACTCGATCTAGTTAAAGGTTTGCCAAATGTTAAATTCAATAAGGATCACTTGTGTTCGGCCTATGAAATGGGAAAACACAGAAGGGCTTCCCACAAAGGCAAAACAGACGTATCTTGCACTAGGCCTCTGTACATGCTTCATGTCGACCTCTGCGGTCCCATTGCTATACAGAGCCTATGTGGCAAGAAATACATACTTGTCCTAATTGATGAGTATTCACGTTTCACATGGGTTGAATTTATTAGAAAGAAATCAGATGTTCCAATTATACTGATAAATCTAATGAAAAGAATTCAAGTTCTTTATGACTGCAGAATACAGAAGTTAAGAAGTGACAATGGCACAGAATTTAAAAACTGTGTCATTGAAGCCTATCTTTCTACAGAAGGAATATCACAGAACTTCTCTGCCGCTCGAACTCCACAACAGAACGGTGTAGTCGAAAGAAAGAATCGAACACTTGTGGAGGCCGCAAGAACTATGCTATCTGCATGCGGATTATCAATGAACTTTTGGGCAGAAGCAATTTCTACTGCGTGTTATGCACAGAATCGTTCAACCATTGTGAAAAGACAACTCAAGATGCCTTACGAATTACTTCCCAAAAGGCGGCCAAACATCAAGTTTTTCCATGTATTCGGATGCAAATGCTTTGTTTTAAACGACAGAGATTCGAGAGGAAAACTTGAAGTAAAAGCTGATGAAGGCAAATTCATTGGATACTCTGCCACTTCCAAAGGCTACAGAACCTTCCTTACAAAGACTCGCAAGATTGTAGAAAGCATTAATGTTTCTTTTGATGATTCATTCCAAATGACTTCTGAACAAAACAGTTCAGAACTAGGAATTAAAGGGAAATCCTCTGAAATCTAAAAAACAAAAGAAGATTTGGATCTTCTATTTTTAGAGATGTTCAACAATGACATTGATCCTTCTGTTGGAACCATCAGAATTTCTGAAGAACCATCCTCAGTCAGACAAAATCCTACAGGTATGACTCTAACAGGTCCAAATAATGCTTCATCTTCTTCTAGAAATACTACAGATGCAATTGCCGAAGAAGAACATGCAGAAGATGAAACATCAAGAAAAACGACCACAAAAGTTGCTGAAAAACAAACTCCACAATCCACAGAAGAACCAATTACAGAGGAAATCGAGGACCAAGACTATACGTCCTCAGAGGAACAAACCCCACCACCACTCATACCAATATTTCCACAAATGGTAGAATCAACTACCAAGGCACGAAGAACGACAGAGGCTACACAAGAAGAAACACAAGAAGCCGCTGACGAAAGGTTCGAGGACATTGATGATCATCTTCCACGCACAACTCAGTGGACAAAAAGCCATCCTCCAAGCCAAATAATCGGAGAACCTTTTGACTCAGTAAAAACCAGGTTTGCCACTGCTAATTTTTGTTTTTTTACTAACTTTATCAGTGTGATAGAACCAAAGAAAATTTCTGAAGCCCTAGATGACCCAAATTGGGTAGACGCCATGCAAGAAGAACTTCTACAGTTTGAGCGTAACAAAGTATGGACTTTAGTACCTCTGCCAAGAGGGAAACAGGCCATTGGGACTAAATGGGTCTACAGAAACAAGAAGGATGAAGATGGAGTGGTCATCAGAAACAAAGCAAGATTAGTAGCAAAGGGATATAGACAAGAAGAAGGCATAGACTACGATGAGACTTTTTCCCCCGTCGCACGACTCGAAGAAATAAGAATATTCTCAGCCTTCGCAGCCCACAGAGGTTTTAAAGTCTATCAGATGGACGTAAAATCAGCTTTTCTAAACGGTGAAATCCAAGAAGAGGTTTACGTAAATCAGCCACCAGGGTTTGAAAGCTCAAAGTTTCCAAGGCATGTATACTACCTTGAAAAGGCTCTATACGGACTGAAACAGGCTCCAAGAGCATGGTACGAACGACTTTCTACCTTCCTTCTAGTCAATGGCTACAACAGAGGTACAACAGATACTACCTTATTCTATAAACATATAAAGGGTGAGATAATGCTTGTACAAATCTATGTGGATGACATAATTATCGGGTCTACTAATTCAGAAGAGTGTAAAAGTTTTGAAAAACTCATGCAGAGTGAGTTTGAAATGAGTATGATGGGAGAATTAACATTCTTCCTCGGACTTCAAGTCAAACAAACTTTAGAGGGAATTTTTATAAATCAAGCCAAATATGTCTCTGACATTCTTTTCAAGTATAGCCTCTCTGATACCTCTGCAATGAAAACTCCAATGGCCACTGGAAATAAGTTATCCTTAGATCCAGATGGCATCTCTGTAGAATGCACTCTCTACAGAGGCATGATTGGATCTCTGTTATACTTAACAGCAAGCAGACCTGACATCATGCATGCCACATGTCTTTGTGCACGTTATCAAGCTAATCCTAAGAAATCACATTATGATGCGGTGAAGAGAATCTTTAGATACCTAAAGGGGACCAAAAATCTAGGTCTCTGGTATCCACAGAACTCTGGTTTTAGTCTTAAAGCTTATACAGATTCAGACTATGGAGGATGCATGCTCGACAGAAAGAGTACCTCTGGGAGTTGCCAATTCCTAGGTGGTAAACTAGTCAGTTGGACCTCCAAGAAGCAGAATTGTGTCTCAACATCCACTGCAGAAGCTGAATACGTTGCTGCTGCTAGCTGTTGTTCTCAGGTTCTATGGATGAAGACTCAGCTAAAAGACTACGGCCACATCTTATTCAAAATACCCATCTTCTGGGATTCCAAAAGTGCCATTGCTATCTCTGCCAATCCTGTGCAACACTCGAAAACCAAGCATATAGATATAAGGTACCATTTCTTGAAACATCATGTTGAATACGGTACAATTGAAATGCATTTCGTGCCAACAGAATATCAACTCGCTGACTTATTCACCAAAGCACTAGACGAGAAAAGATTCAATTTCTTGGTGGGTAAGTTAGGAATGATAAACATGGTGTGACAATCCTCTGTAAGTATAGCTTTATCTTCTGTAAATATGTACAAATTTCCTTTATTTTTGCTTTAAGTAAATTTATTTCTGTTTGTAAGTTCTCAATCTTAAATAGTTCTTAAAATCACAGAGCTTCTGTAAGTCAACTCAGAACCTCTGACGTCCCCTACAGAACCTCTGGAAAACATGACCTATGTTCTATGCAAAACTTATCATTCTTTGATCCAAGCATAGGTCAAGGGGGAGCAAAAGGAAATTACTTGATCTACAGAGGTGATTAGATCAAGGGGGAGTAGAAGGGAACCCTGAAATGATCTAAAGAGATAAAACTTTCAAGGGAAAGCCAAAGAAAAATGTCGATGACTCCATATCGACAGAAGTCAGATATCACTGCCGAGAAAAGAAGAACCAAAAGGTATGTCTCTCGCACAAAAGGTTTTTTTTGAAAACATATTTCTAGGACACAAATTGTCAAATATGTCCTAAATATACTGTGAATAACATTTCAAATCAAAAGCTCAAAAAGTTTCACAAAATTCGAATTAGGAGAAATTTAAGGTCATAGAGCTTCTGTTGAGCTCAACAGAGGTTCTGCAAGAAATATGCTCTGTGATCGCAAATTAACCCTCTGTCGATCTTTTGGAATGTTATCTCGGAAACCGAAAACACAAACCATGACCTTCTCGAACAAACCGTTTTTTTAACAGTTTTCTCGGACACAAACTTTCAAATATGTCCGAAAAACATCTCTTAAACCAAATCAAAAATTGGATGATCAAAAATTAAAATAAAATTTTTGTTATGAGATTTTTTTCTCATAGAGCTTCTGCTGGCCCTCACAGAACTTCTGCAAGTTCCAACAGAGCCACAAAACCTATGCGAAGCAAATTTCTTGACAAAAATCCGATTTTATCCTCTCCAATGCCTTTACAAATGTTTTGGTTAAAGAAGAACCCCACAGAAGTCATGATAACAATGAGATATATGAAAGGGATAAACAACAAAGATTTTCAAGTTCACAGAGCTTCTGTAAGGTACAGAAGTTCTGGAGTAATAACGGTTACTTTTACTGAGAGTGAATTACATATGGCTAAGAATAACCCCACGCGCCGAGCATTAATGGGCCGCGCACGACGTCCTGTCATCTTCTGACATGGCCTACGTGTCCCATTTTCATTGGGCGTACATGGAACGTTTTCTGTGGAAAGTTGAACCCGCTGTTCTAACTCGAGTACGAATTCCAAATTTTAATCCATTGCCATATATTCTACTCTTTCGAATTCTACCGTTTTACCCTCCTATAAAAACCAAGCTTACCCTCTCATAAACCTTTTACAAACTCTCATTCTTCTCCGGTGAAACCCTGCAAAAACCTGCAAGTTTCTTATTCTCAGTATCAAATGGCTTCATCTTCTCAAGCTATCTCCCCTGCACACTCTCCGGCGACTTCACTAGAACATTCACCGGCTCATTCTGAACATTCAGAAAACCCCAACCCTGCCCAGAACATTGAACTAGAAGATTCCGGCGACTCAGCAGACTTTGCTCCTACAACACATCTGCAAAACTTCATAGCTAAGGATCACTTCGAAAAGGTACTACCAATCAAATCCAACAACTGCTATTTGGTCCCCTCACCCACTGCTTTCGGCGAAGCCCACGCCATTCTTCTGAACATAATGGAAAATCACATCCTCTTCCCTCTACTCTCAAGAACCCCAAAGAAAATACCAGTCAGATATCTGAACCAGTTTTGGCAGAGCTGCCGATTTGATAAAGACGACTCTATTATCAAAGGGTACATTTCAAGACCTGGAAAATCTGAACATCTTGAAATCAAGTTCAACAGAACAATGTTCTCACTTGAGTTCAACCTACCCACGAGGGGTCTTCTTGGTTTGAAGAAATATGCAGAGCAACCAACAGACGACGAGCTCTGTCGCTTCGTAGAAATGCTTGGGTACAACACACATCTACGGAAGAGAAATGACTTCCACAGAGGCAGATTACCACCTCTGTGGAACACCTTGTTCTCTATTCTTAACAGATGCCTGACAGGGAAGATAGGCAGCATTGACCAGACCTCGCATCAGATCTTAACCATCATGTATGGGGTGTACTATGATCTTCCACTCGATTACGCGACGATAATGATGCAAGAGATCATCAACACCATGGACAGAAAGAACAACACCAAACGGGTCAAAGAGAACGATCCCAACTTTCTACCACCTCTGCAATTCCAAAGAATATTGGGAGTATTGTTTGAACCTCTGTTGCTGATACAGAAATGGCCAATGGAAGGGCCAATTCCCAAACAGTTCCCAATAAGCAAAAATGTCTGTTGGTCCCGAAAGGCATTAACACACTATTTTACTTTTCTAAATTGTTTATTGATAAATCATTAACAATTTACAGCTTGTTGCGGAAACAAGATTAAGGATAAACCTAAATCTAAACAAGTTGGAACTTAATGAGAAGTTCCTCAGCTCTGTGCGATCCTCCTCTGTGAAAGATTCCAAAATAGGGACAGGGGCAGGAGCAGGAGCTGGACTGTTTTCCTTGTTTACCAGCGTCTCGATCATCGTCTTCATAGAACCAACGTCGGTCTTTACAGAGCCTAAGTCAGTCTTGACCTCTGACATATCATCCTCGAGTTTTGCAACCGATGTCTTCAGCGTTGTTACTTCGCTGGACATGGTCGAAACTGATGTTTTGAGGCTTGTGTAGTCAGTGTAGATGTCATAGAGCACCTTGGCAAAATCGCTGAGCGTCTTATCAAGACTCTTGATGTCTTCAGTGGAAGCTTTCTTCTCCACCACCGTTGTCAGCTTTGTCAAGTTCTCTCCAGCGTTTGTTACAGCTGTTGAGTTGTTGGAGAGTGTGGTGGTGAGACTGGACAACTTTGTTTCCACGGACTTCAGAGAGGTGTTGATGTCTCCCAAATTAGGACCTATAACATATAAGTACTTGTGAACAAAGGAAAGCTCAGAAGTTTCAGGTTTAGTTACAGTGTTTAAGGTGGGATTTGTACCTGCAGGAGGATTGATGAACTCGTCAAAGTTGCAAGTTCCTGAATAGTGTTCCATATCCTCTTCGAAAGTACGGTGAGGTATGGTGATCTCTGCAGGTCCTTTCTTCATCATTTGTTGAGAAGCATCAGCGGTGGCTTCTGGAATGATGGCATCTCCAGTGTTTGCTGGAGGAGTGTCCAAGTGAGTGGAGGGAGAAGCGAAGGTTAAGATTGGGGTTCGGGTTCTGAGTTCAGCGTTGGAATCGCTGACAATCACTTCATCAGTCTTTTGAGAGACTGAGGGAGGTTGGGTAGTTTCCAAGTTTCTAACCTCAGCGTTTGGAGACGCTGAAGTCTGGATTGGAGGGATGGCTTGCACGGGTGTGGCAGAGCGTACCACGGAACTTTCCTTCAGCTCTTCAGAATGAGCTGAGGAGTCTTCAGCATGGAATTGCTGGGGTTGCTCCTTGGTTTTCTTGATCCTTTTGGAATCAAGTTGGGTGTGTGAGGGTTTCCTTATCTTATAAGGAGAGGATTTTGTGGCCGGGGTATCTGCGATTGGTATTGTCGCTGAAGGAGCCACAGAAAGCGGAGAATTTAGAAGAGTTAGAAGAGTAGAGAGACGTACCTCGTTGGCGACAGGCTTGAAGTCGAGAACCTTAGGGCCGATCTGAGAAAGTTTTAGATCACCCTCTTCAGGATAGCTGTCCTTCAGGCCATATTGAAAGATGGCGCTGATGAATCGTGGGTAAGGAACCCATGCTGGTCTGTCAGCGGCAGAATCGACACGTTGAATCAGGTCTTCATAAATAATGGAGGCCCAGTCAATATTTAGACCTTTCAGCAGTGCGTATCCCATGGAATGCTGAGGTTGGGCGGCTTGATCAGAAGATCCGGATTTTGTTGTCATGCAGCTGATCAGGTGAGCGAAGATGAAATTCATCTCGCTGGGCATCTTGGATTTATTTATCAGCGTCAGTTTCTTCTCAGGCTTCTTGTCCCTTCCAATATCCCAGATATAACCCATTGCGTCAAGGAAAGCAATGATTGCTTCTCTGTCAGCATGCTTTTTATGGTCAGGGGATGGAATGAAGGGTTTTTCTTTGGTGGCATTTGGGAAGTTTAGGGCTTTGCGGATAATGGCGGGTGTAATCTTGATGGTGCCATACTCAGTATCGCTGAGTATGCAGTCTATGGTTTTGGATGGATCTTTGGCAGAGGGTAGCTGAGTGTGTCTGGTAGAGTACCAGAACTGGGATAAGAGCCGCTGACTGGCAGGAGGTGTTATGGTCAGGGATGTGTAGATGGGGCTATTCTTCAGAAAACTTACAGCATCGTCCAGATGTGATACTTGCTTCCGAGGAGGAAACTCGAGAAGAGCTGAGAGGTTGTTGGCCTTAGTCCAATCGAGTTGATCCAGCTCGAACTTAACATGGGGGGCTTTGAAGATGTCCATTTCCTCAGAGTCAGTGGAGATGGACTCAGCGGTAACATTCAGCTTTGAAGATGCCATATCACTGTATTATCAGTTCAACCAAAGATGTTAACAAATAAGAATTATCTTAATATGGAAAGAATATCCATTAAGATTTTTCGAATTTTGTCCATTTCATTCAGACAAAAAATGTCTTAATGAAGATTAGGGTTTTTCTTGATTTTTAGAGAAAAGTAAAACCCATAAAGTCTTGTATTCCAGTTTCTAAAAGAAAAATGGATACGAATGAAGAACAAGTTTAAGATTTAGATTTAAAACTTGAAGAACAACCATGAAATGGTTGTGTTCATAAAACCATGAAAGAAATGATTTTATTTTAAAAAGTTCTTTTGTTTGATCTTGTTAAAACAAAGAGAAGATCGAAAACAAGTTATACGCATTTGATAAAAGATAAGAACATATTAACCTTGAAGTTTTGATGAAGAAGATGATGAACAGTTCTTGAGGTTTTTGAGAGCACAAATGCAACAGAGGATTCTTTTCTTGCGGAGAAAGATTGTTCGCGTAAAAGACAAATATAAACCAAGAGTTGTTTATATAGGGATTTTTAGAGAGAGAAAACCTTGAGCGGGAAAAGGTTTTCATCATGACACGGACACGTGTTTGCATTTGATTGGAAGTTTTAACAAAACGTGCAAACGTGTGTCAGAAAGAAAACGTGCCGAGTGTAATTTGTTGCAATGACGTCACAACTGTCCTTTCACATTCTTTTAGGATGTCTCTGAGGTTTTGAAAACTCAGGGACTCTTTTGAAAAACATGAAGCACTGAATAGAAAATGTCAGTGAAGATTTAAGGAAATTTTCAAAATATCGCTGTTAAGGAAGAGATATTCAGCGATGCAATTTATTTTGAAATCTTGCATTTTCATGCGATTGTCAGAGAGAGAAAACATACCTGGATATCAGTTTAACCAAGTTTATTCAGAGAGAAGATGATGAAATGGATTATATAAGTTGATTTTATCCCGAAGGCTATACAAGAACGTATAAACGTATCGCTGATTAAATGTGAACCGCTGAAGATTTTATCCTTCAAAGTTCAGCATTCCAAGCTCGCTGATGAGAAAGTTGAATCTTGTCTCATCAAGAGGTTTGGTAAACAAATCAGCTAACTGATAATCAGTTGGGATAAAATGAAGTTCTATATCACCATTCATCACATGATCTCTGATAAAATGATATCTGATTTCTATGTGTTTTGTCTTTGAGTGTAGCACTGGATTGTTTGCTATAGCGATGGCACTTGTGCTGTCGCAATAGATTGGAATTTTGGAGAGCTGAAGATCATAGTCTAGTAGCTGATTTCTCATCCACAAGACTTGAGAACAACAGCTTCCAGCGGCTACATACTCAGCTTCAGCTGTGGAAGTAGACACTGAGTTTTGCTTCTTACTTGTCCAACTTACCAGCTTTCCACCCAGGAGCTGACATCCTCCTGTGGTGCTTTTCCTATCCATTTTGCAACCTGCAAAATCACTGTCTGAATAGGCGGTTAGATCGAATCCTGAGTCTTTGGGATACCAAAGACCTAGATTCGCTGTACCCTTAAGATATCGAAAGATTCGCTTTACAGCTTTCATATGGGATATCTTAGGTTCAGCTTGATATCGTGCGCACAGACATGTTGCAAACATAATATCGGGTCGGCTAGCTGTAAGATACAATAGTGAGCCGATCATCCCACGGTACAGCGTGTCATTGACAGGAACACCCTTTGTGTCCTTATCAAGTATCAGCGGTGGTGCCATAGGGGTTTTCATAGCTGAACTTTCAGTTAAGTCGAATTTCTTCAGCATATCTTTAACATACTTTCCCTGATTTATAAACGTTCCTTTTTCAGTTTGCTTAATCTGAAGACCAAGGAAATATGTTAGTTCACCCATCATGCTCATTTTATACTCATCTTTCATTCTATCAGCGAAACGAGTACAAAGCTCAGGGTTAGTAGAACCAAATATAATGTCATCAACATATATTTGAACTAAAATGATAAGACCTTTCACTTTTCTAAAAAACAAAGTTTTGTCAATTTTACCTCGCTCAAATTTTTCAATATGGAGATAAGTAGAGAGAGTATCATACCATGCACGTGGAGCTTGCTTTAAGCCATACAGTGCCTTGTCCAGTTTATACACATAACCTGGACGCTTAGGATCTGAGAATCCTGGAGGTTGTTCCACATATACTTCTTCATTCAGCTTTCCATTTAGAAATGCTGACTTAACATCCATCTGATGTACAGTGAAGTTTTTGTGTACAGCATATGCTAAGAAAAGACGAATAGTTTCAAGTCTTGCTACTGGAGCAAAAGTTTCGTCATAATCTATGCCTTCCTCTTGTCTGTATCCCTGAGCAACAAGACGAGCTTTGTTGCGAGTTACAGTACCATGTTCGTCCAACTTGTTTCGATAGACCCATTTAGTGCCTATCACCGTTTTGTCAGTTGGTCTACGAACAAGTTTCCAAACTTTGTTTCTTTCGAATTCAGTCAGCTCTTCTTGCATAGCGCTAACCCAGTTTGGATCTCTGAGGGCATCATCTATTTTCTTTGGTTCAGTTAGAGAAATAAAGTTAACAAATAAAAAAATATTACCTGCACTTCTACGAGTCTGAATACCAGCGTTGGGATCAGCAAGAATTTGATCGATTGGGTGATTTACAGTCCATCGCTGAGCCGGAGCATACGTCGCTGACTCAGTCTGAACTGGAGAAACTGAAGATGAGGCTTCAGCTACTTCTGGATTATCAGCTAAGAGAGGAATGTTTGCATTTGCCACTTCATTCACTGATTGCTGAGAAATAGATGGAATTTCTGAGACATTTGGATCAACTGCAGGTATAGCGTTTATAGGAACAGCTGAGACCCAAGATGTTTCAGCTTCACTATTTTGCATATTTGGAATGATAGAAGGACCATCATTTTCTACGGTGTGAGCATGAGGAGTGGGAATATCTTCTGAATCACCAAGATGAGAAAACATCCATTGATTCAGTTCTTCTGTATCAGCGTTCGGTTTAGAGTTCGCTGAACGGGATTCGTCAAACGTGACGTGAATAGTTTCTTCTACAGTTTGTCTTCTTCGGTTGAAGACTCTGAAGGCTTTGGAAACTGAGGAGTATCCAAGAAAGATTCCATCATCAGCCTTAGGATCAAACTTTCCAAGGGCATCTCTGTTGTTCAGTATGAAACACTGACATCCAAAGATGTGAAGAAAGCTGATTGAAGGCTTTCTCCCATGAAAAAGTTAATAGGCTGTCTTTTTGAATCTTTTAACTATCAGTGACCTATTTTGCGTAAAACAAGCAGTGTTGACAGCTTCTGCCCAAAACTGAGTAGGCAGGTGAGAATCGCTGAGCATTGAACGTGCAGCTTCAATAATTGTTCTATTTCTTATTTCAGCGACTCCATTTTGTTGTGGTGTTCTCACTGACGAAAAGTTGTGAGAAATACCCTTGCTCTCAAGGAAGGAATCAAGAGAACTGTTTTTGAATTCAGTTCCATGATCACTCCTTATTGAGCGAACAGTCATACTGTTCAGAGTTTCCATCTTTCGAACAAAGGTGATGAGTTCTACAGGGGTGTCACTCTTAGAACGGATAAACATTACCCATGTGTAATGAGAGAATTCATCAACTATGACCAGCGTATATTTCTTTCCAGCGATGGATTGTTTGTTAACGGGGCCAAACAAATCCATATGGAGTAGTTGTAGAGGAGATGACACTGAGGAAACTTGCTTTGACTTAAAGCTTGCCTTGGTCTGCTTCCCTTTTTCACACGCTGAACATAAAGACTCTTTGGCGTATGAATGTTGAGGTAGACCAGTGACTAACTCTTTGGAGGAAAGAGTATTCAGCGTCTTGAAGTTGAGATGTGAGAGCCTTTTGTGCCATAGCCAGTTGACATCAGAAGATGCTTTTGAGAAGAAACAGGAGTTCTCAGTGGTTGTTGAGTCCATGTTTATAACGTAAACATTTTCCAAACGATAACCGCTGAGAGCTATCTTCTCCTTTTTGTCAGAGACAAAGCAGGATTCCTTGGTGAAAATCACTTTGTTATCCATGTCGCAAAGCTGACTGATGCTCAGAAGATTATGCTTCAGCCCTTCAACATATGCGACTCTTCTGAAGGATGTTGTACCATTTGAAAGTACACCATACCCTCGGGTGTGTCCTTTTCCATTTCCACCGAAAGTCACAGAGGGACCCTTCTCTTCCTTGTATTCAGCGAGTAGGTTTTTCTTTCCAGTCATGTGTCTAGAGCATCCGCTATCGAGATACCAGATACCCTTCTTAACCTGCAATACAAAGGAAGATTAGTTTTGCTTGGGTACCCACTTCACCATGTATACGCGTTTGTCAGTGGAAGAAGTTGGAATGGGTTCAGCAGTCTTCGCAGCATTTGAAGATTCAGCTTTGTCTTTCTTCACTTTGGTCAATTTCTTGACCTCAGCGGTAGGAGTCACCTTGACCTGAATTGCAACTGGTTTGGTCTTCTTGGGTGCTATCTTCACCTTAGCTATCTTATCAGCTTTGGTGGCTGTGGGCACTTACTTGCAATATGATCGGTAAGTCCACAGTGATAACATTTCCTATAACTAAAATTAGTTCTAGGACCACTTGAGTGCTGAGCTTTTAATTTGGAATTAGAAGTACCAGCACCAAGTACACTATTGGTTTTTGAAATAGGACGAACATTCAGTTCTTCAGATTTCTTACCAAGGACTTCTACTCTGAGTCTAGGAGTAGGTCGCTGAACTGATCCAGAGGTCTGATTTCTAGAACCAGATGAATGAATCACTAAGGCTTTGGAAGCATTCAGCTTAGGTACTAAGGTACCCTTCTGAGGATTTTGATAAATAACAATTCCTTTACCTTTGTCTTTAGAGACAGAGGTAGGTTTTGAATAAACCATTTTCTCCTTACCTTTTGAGGAGGTAGGAGTTTCCTCAGGGATTGGTGTAACCGACGAGGAGTACTGAGATGATGAAGTGTCAGCGACTGAGGATACGAACGTTCCAAATTTAAGCATTGAACGTTCAGTGGTTGGTTTTGGAGTATCATACTTATAACCCAGACCACGTTTATCACTCAGAGGAATCTGAGCCTTAATTATCTCAGTGATCTTTGTTGAAGAATTACACCATCCTTCAACAGTAGCTTGTTCAGCTTTTAATGCAGCGATAGCTTCTGCTCGTTCGATTTTGACTAGCTGATTTAAATAAACTTGATCTTTAAAATCATCTTCAATTTTAGAAAGCTTTTCTATTTGAAGGTGGCAGTTTTTAAGCTTTTCAGCGAGATCAAGATTTTGGTTTTCAACCACAGCTTTGCCGTTCATGGCTTCGTATAAACTTCTAGTCAGTAGATCGATTTTACGGAGACTATCAGCTTCATCAATATTTGCAATATTGGTAAAGAAGGAAGGTGATACCTGAATGGCAGATGTTGAAGTGGAGGGAATGTCTGAACCTTCTTCCTCTTCTTCAATCTTTGCCATGAGACATTGATTTGCTTCATCATCTTCAGAATCAGATGATGAGGCTTCTTCATCAGAAGCAGCCCAATCATAGTCAGCCATCAGGCCTTTTCCTTTCTTCTTAAAGCTTTTCATCTTTGCATACTTCTCCTTCAGCTTTGAGTATTTGTCATCTTTATTCCTTGGAACAAAGGATTTCTTTGTAAAAGCTGAAGGTCTCATGATTTTCTTTGACCTGCACTCGTTAGCGAAATGACCTATCTTTTCGCAGTTGAAACAAGTAGCAGTAGCCTTATCAACAAAAGCTGATGATTTAGGCTTGTCAGTTATTGAAAGAGTTTTGTTCTTTCTAAACATTTTCTTCTTGGCGAATCTCCTGAACTTTTTAGTTAGGAGAGCCAAGGATTCATCATCATCTGAAGAATCAGAATCTGATGACCTTTCAAAGTTACTTTCTAACTCAGTGATAGTGACTGAGGGTCGCTGAGTAGAAGGTTCCTCTGAGATTAAAGCAACATGGGTGCTTTTGGAATCTTTTACAAGATTCTTCTTAAGATGGCTGGATTGCTCATGATTCAGCAATGTGCCATATAAGGTAGCAAGAGTCATTGATCTTAGATCTTTTGACAGCTTGAGACACATGGAATAATTGTCCCAGCTTTCAGGTAAACATTCTAGAAACTTTGTCAGCACTTCAAAGTTAGAATATTCCTTACCAACCGTTTTTAGATCTATAATTAAGCAATTAAAACGTTGATGAACTTCAGAGAGAGTTTCATTCTTACCAGAAATGAAGCTTTCGTATTGTCTTACCAGGTTAATCTTTCTTGAATCCTGGACTTCAGACGTTCCTTCATACTGAACACATATTGTGTCCCACATGGCTTTTGATGATTTCAGGTTCATGACGGAATGGTAGACTTCGTCAGGAAGGGCCATGGATAGTATGGATCTGGCTTTTGTATCTATAGCCAATTTCTTCTTATCTTCATCGGTCCACATGTGTATTTCCTTTGGAATCAGCCTTTCAGGAATAGCAGCTCTAGTTGCAGTGGCTGGAACTAAAGGATCAATAGTTACAGGGATGTGTGGGCCGTTTTCAAGATAGTAGGTCATAGTTGGGTCTACACCTTCTAAGAAGAGCATCATCCTATTTTTCCATAAGTTGAAGTTGTCTTTGGAAAATCTAGGGGGTTTTGCAAGAGAACCATTGTCTATATAATTTGTGTTTGTGTGGGAGGCCATTTTCAGATAATAGCAAGGAAGAGAAATATCTTAGATTAGATCTTGTTTATGAGATTAAACAAATCTGCTCTGATACCACTTGTTGGTCCCGAAAGGCCTATACAAGTTTGTAGAAGGGGGGGGGGGGGGGGTTGAATACAAACACACTATTTTACTTTTCTAAATTGTTTATTGATAAATCATTAACAATTTACAGCTTGTTGCGGAAACAAGATTAAGGATATACCTAAATCTAAACAAGTGGGAACACTAAGGTTTCTTGCACTAAGAAAGATATGGAGATTACTAATAAAATCCTATCTTGAGAGAGATTTGAACTTGTCCAGAGTTAGCAAGTTACTTCAAAAGAAGTGAGTTCATCTCTTTATATACTGCATGCATTTAATGCAATTCAGTATACACTTTACACGTGTCATCAGCGGATTGGTTGCATGTCATTGACCTTGGTTGACAACCTTAGTAGCCGTAAAGATGAACAGTGTAGTATCAGAGTGGTTGTACGATTTCAGATTTTCGGAGGTTCTTTTCTGACATTTCGTACGGCGGCGTGCAAGGGAGGTTAAGACAAAAGTACTTTGTACGGAGGACTTCATGATCAACTTTCGTTGATTCAGCGATTACCATTTACTATTCAGCGAATGATAAAGTTCAGCGATAGCTGAAGTCTTGTACTTGATACTTCACGTTGAGTGGACAAATCTGAGTCTTCGCTGATCCGCATCAGTTCATTAGTAGACTTGTCGCTGGTTCTTGAGCTTTATCTTCGACTTCAGCGTATAACCTTTGTTGACGTGAAACTGGTCTTCAGGGATCATAAGTAAACAACTAACTTATCAGCGATCACCATAAGGACTGAACAGACTCAGAACATTATGGTGAACAGTGTTCGCTGAATGTTTAATTTAAAGAGCGAGAGTTCCTATCAGCAGTACTGTAAGATCTTAGTACTTATCAGCGATAGTGAAACTCTGATACATATTGTTTACATACAATTTTCACTAAGTATTTAAGAGAGGGTCATTATCAAATCACTGAGGGTTTGGATCAATAATGTCCCCACTGATCATATAGATGGTTACTCACACTGTAGACCTCTGTCAAAGAAGCTTCTGAAGTATGCCTCGAATAAAACCCTTAAGAAAGAGTATATACGCGAACATAGAACTCCTAAACCGAGTCCTATGACACCCCCGCGTTTAGGTGTCCCCCTAGGAACAATAGTTGCAGAACCTCTTTCCACTCAAGAAGAAAGAGATCAGAAATTGGAAAAACACATGGCTATACAACTAAGCTTCATAGATAAACGTGCAGAACTCATGGGAAAGAAGTCCTCTTCAAAAACCTCTGCATCTACTCCAACAGCAAAGAAAAGAAAAACTACAGAAGGCACCTCTACAAGCGCTGCAAAATATCAACCATCACCTCCTCATGCCACAGAAATTGACTCCTCTGTTCCTCCATCTTCCCCAAAACAGAGGAAGAAAAGAAAATCGAAAATCACAGAGGAAGGGGCACTAAAACCCAAGAGGAGGAAAACCAAAAAGAAGCATGGTAAATCACTTGAAAAGTTGGTTACTATTGCAGAAGAAGAAGAAATCACAGAAGAAAGAACTGCAGAAGAAGACGCAGAAGAAGGAATGGCAACAGAGGAATATCAATCACCCTATCAATCTCCAGATAGATTTGCTCACCAAGGAGATCTGAACGACTTCCTACAGAACCCTGACATTGCCAACACCTTAAATACAGCAGGGTGGACGGCACAACCTCTCGACCACCACTCCCCAGAAGAACAATATTTCTCCATTTCTGGCATTGACACACATCTGCAAGAAGATGACACAACACCCAAAGATCAACCAGCTAACACACCTGTTATTTTACATAACCCTTTCATTCAGGGATTGGACGTCCACAGAAGAAGTCTAAACCCAGCTTCAGAAGAAAAAGAACTAACAGAAACTGAGTGGAATAGAGGTGAAGTAACAGAGGCTTCTGAGACAAGGATAGAGGTCTCAGATGTAGATTCAGATGAAGAAGAAGATGTCTGGATACGAAAAGGTCTCTATCATCCACATGTCATGAGATTATACGGCTCTCATCAAATGTACGACTTCTTACGCACAGAGCAAGGAACCTCAACAGAAGCAAGGGAAGAAGCACCAAGCCGTAGGATAGCTACAGAGGCTGAAATAATAGACGGTGATGTAGTGCTTGGGTGCTTAACAGAGGAAGAAACAAGAAAAGATGCCTGGATTAATAGAGGCACACAACCACAACCAACTCCCAGTGCAACCCACATATCTAACTCCGCAGGTCTAGCTGCAGAAGGAGTTATTGAAATAGAGCAGCACAACTCGATCCAAACCCAACCCAACCAGCCAGAAGTCACTCTTTCGACTTCTGCGCCCACAAAAACCAGGGAATCCATTCCTAGGGAGTCTCCTCAAAGAGACTCACCTATTATTCGTGATCAATCGCCCCAGATCACACTAGAACACCCTACAGAGGAATTTGTTTCCTCTGCCACGCACACATTAGGGCCAAATCTTCTTTCAGAGAGAAGTAGTGAGCACAGAGACGAAGAGACTCTAGACAAGTCTCCTAGTCAACAGAAGGACATTCCAATACCCACCTCTGGAGTGGATTTGGACACTGTTCTTCACAGAACTTCTGTAGAGATCGAAACTCAGGTTTCTTCTCAAGGATCAGAAGGAAATCCTTCCACCCCCATCGTACAAACAAGGGTGAACGAAGGTGTCCCAGGAACAGGGACTCACTCTGGAGACGAATGTGTTCCTCCAGAGGTTACACAAGGAACACAAGTATCAAGGGATGAGTTCCAAACCCTTGTCACCTCTGTGAACCAAACAATGAAAGAGTTGCAAAGCTCTTTCAAATCTTTTACAGAGACAACATCGACGGCTATCCTGAAACTAAACACCAAAATGGACAATCTGTGCACAGAGGTGAAATCTGCAATCTCAGCGATGAAGTCTTCTACCGAAACTACTGCCAAAGCTACAACTACTTCTGCCGCTCAAGAATTCGGAACAACTGCAACTTCTGCGTTCAAGGACTCTGTCAAAAACTTCCTTGAACAAATGAATACGCAATCCAACAGAGCAGAGGGCATTACTCTTGAAGATGTACAGAATGCCCTAACACAAGTACAAGCAGAGGCAATGCGCAACACGACAATGATGCAGCCAAAAGACTACATGACCAGAGCACAGCTAACAGAGCTAGGACAGAACGTCATAAACCAGGTCACAGAATTCATTGTCTCCTTCACAACAGCAAATGCCAACTTTGTCAAGGATTTCAGAAAAAGTGTTGGCAGAATGCATTTTAAAACAGAGGCAGAGCTTGCGACTCTACTTGGCCTCTGTGATGACGTCTGTGCAAAGTTGATAGCAGCAGGAGCAGAATTACCGAAGAAAACCAAAGCTTCTTGCAGAGCAGAGGGTAGTTCTGATAAGAGTCATGATGATTCTGATGATGACCATCCTGGTCCATCAGATAATCCTGAGGGGGAGAATACAAAGGAGAAAGCTACGAGCAGAGGAATACAAACTCCACCAATCGCAGCAGAACCAATCAGTCAAGCCCCTCCAGAACAAACCCAAGATCAACAACAAACTCAACAGACCACAGAGACAACACCCATCTTTGTGGAATCAAGTCCTGAAGAAACAAATATTCCAGAAGCTGATCAGCAACCCACAGAGGCAACAACCACCCCTGTGGTAATCATTTTGGAAGAAAGTTCTTCAACAGAAAAACCCCCAACCATACCAAGAAGAAAGTCAATTGCCACCAAACCAAAAAGAGCAACGACCTCTGCTTCTGATATTCTGAAAAAGATGCAAAATACAATGACTGATCGAATGTCACAGAGAGAAGAAGAAAGGCACAGGTTCACACTAGCTTTCAAAATGGCAAGAAGATTCAACATACCTCAATCCACAGAAACCAAGCTTACAGAAGAAGTCACCAAAGAACCTCCTACAGAGGTTACAGAGCAAAGAAAGCCAACGGAACCAACACCACAAAAGTCCTCTAAAAAACAAGTGTCAAAACCTACAGAGGCAACCCCCATCAAGCCAACAGAAGCACCAACCTCCAAACCTACAGAAGAAACAGGTTCTGCACCTCCAAAAGCCAAAGATAAGGGCAAAGCAATAATGATAGAAGAGCCCAAGAAAAAGAAGTCATTGCCCAAGCCTACAGAAAAATTATTGAAAAGCGCATTTGATACCTTTCAAACTCCAAAGCCTGAAGAAGGCTCTGTCAGACATTCTTCTAACTGGTAGAGCTGCAGACGTTGTTCAAAAGATGGAGAGTCTCAGAAGACAAGTACCACAACCTGGTCCAACACATGAAGAAATGGAAGAAGTGGTATACAAATACCTCTATAAACAATCCTTTCAGACCAATCATCCTACAGATCATGTGACAGATCCAAGGATCAGAGAAGAATTTGAGAACATCTTCACAAGGACAAAGCCAAGAACCAAAGCAGATGTCTTCTCAATCCACAAAATCAAAAAGGTAATCTTCTGCAGATTCTCCTTCACAAGAACCTATCCAAGGGTCAGGTACAATATTTACAGAGTCAGAAGAGAAAACAATTCAGAGACCACCTTCGCTGATGCTGACCTAAGAAATATCAATCCTTATGATCTACCTGACCTTCTGCAATGGACAAAGGACAACTACAACACAGAGCCAAACACCAGAGCCTATCAAGTGTTGAGAAAAGCGATGAGGGAAAAGCTTCTGCTCTACAGCATGATAGATTTCCAGCTGGGAAAGGATCTTGGTCTCAAGCATCTGGATTTACGACCACCAGAGGATCGCTGCCCACCGGACGCCGTACCTAACTCAATCATCACAGAACCACGATTTGGGTTAGTATTTCAAAACCCACAAGGCGAAATTAAACTGTTTGTATGCATGGACTGTCAGAAGTACGCAACTAGTACTCTGAACAAGTTCAGAGCAAGCCTTGTGAAATACAGAGGTACAGAGAAAATGGATAGAGATGCTGTAGATACTCTCATCAGAGAGATTGATGCCACAATCCGCCTAAGAGAACTATGCATCAGTTTCTACAAAGAGATCAGAAGAGTCGGAAGAGACAACAGAAGCTACAACGATTTCAAAGATGCCAAAATCTGATTCTCAGACCTTCAATATCTGCAAACCAAATCAAAGTATCATCTTTCATTGTACTCAAATGTAAAATGCCTCTGGCATATTTTCTAAATGAAAGAACTTTCGAGGTATTGTTTAACCTCTGTCTTATCTAACTTAGCCTAACTAAATTCAAGTTCAATTTTTTATTTTTCACTACTTAGGGGGAGATTGTTAGCTTCAATCTTCCTAATCATAGAAGTATTTAGAAGTAGTGAAAAATAGGCTAAGTGAAGAAAGCCTCTTACAGAGGCTCTGCCGGAATTACCAAGGGCTCAAGATCAAGAAACTATAGAAGCTAAAGAGGCGCGCTACAGAAGCTCTGTCATACGCGCAAAGAAGATCAATAACTCGGAATCCGGGGAAGACTGCTCCACAGAGGACCAGACCACAGAACCTCTTTAACTCATTACAGAGCCTCTGTGGTCCTCACTAAAAGACTTGAAGATATTTATAATATCTTGCTACTGTTACAGGACCCGTTCATCAACTTGCATGGTAGCATGCCCTGTCCAACGTCAACGTGTCAAACTCTGATTGGACTCAATAGGGCTTAGTACATAATAGACGTCTGCTGCATTAAATGCAATACAACACGTCTTACTGTTCATGCCGCTCTTGCAACTGTTCACGACATCCGTTCAACTATTCATCAGTACCGTCTGAATAGTAGCATATGCTTTATGGTCCCCTTTAGAGTAGTATATAAGGAAGACTCATGTTGAGTTCTTCCTTATCACTTATCAATTATCAATCATCAAACACACATAAATCGACCATCATAAGAACACAAAAAGCTTATTCACCTTAAGAGTCATATCTATTTTGAAGCTTTTGTTACTCATTGTTCTTACACCTGTTCTTAATATATATTCAGTAAACTTTGAAATATTATTTCCTGTTCACTGTTTATTTATATTTTGGTCTAAATCTATCAAACTTATCTGTTAGTTCTTCAAATACGCTTCCGTATCAAACATTAACTTGAACTAATAGATCTGATAATCTTGTTTAAAGCAAAACAGGAACCAACATTTTTCATTTGGAGCCACATGCCCCACCAGGTTCAGCTTCTCCATGAAGGATTCTGTATACTTTCTCACAGTCATATTTCCTTTCTTGAGATTCCTGAACTCTTCCTCGATTCGATCCATTTCAGTTTCGTTACAGTACTCGTCCAGAATCTTTGCTTTGAACTGCTCCCAAGTCATAGCATTCGAAACAGAAGCTGTCACAGAAGCTGATAGCACATTCCACCAAGATAACGCGTTACCGCGTAACATCTGTGATCCAAATCTAACTTTAGACTTTTCATCATAACACTCACAAGCTCGAAGAGCTTGTTCAATTTCCCTTAGCCAATTCATGCAAGCTATTGGACTATCTTCTCCCTTTAATTCCGGTGGTTTACAGCTCAAGAAGGTTTTGTAGGAGCAGTTTCTTTCAACCCTTCTTTCAGTCTCCGACCCTGGGTTGCCAGTTGGATTTATCACACTAGTATCAACTCTTGTCCGTCTTGGTTCCGTACTTCGATCATTAAACAATTTCATGAACATTTCTGCTTGTCTTCCCATGGTGGTGTTCATCATTTCAGCTTGTCTTTCCATTGATGCATTCATCAATCTAGTAACATTATCCATAATGCGTCCTTCCATACTTGCTTCCGATGGTGATTGATCGACAGTACTGGTACCCACTCTGTGTACCGGATTACGCACTCCTCCTAAAGAAAGAAAATCTGGTGGCGTCTCATGAATTCCGCCTACTCCAGTTTGTCTATCTCCCGTATCGCCTAACCAATTCCTATTCATAGAAGAATTAGGAGACCTCGGCGGAGTATTTACCATTGTTCTGGATGAGCACAAAAGAATACCCATCAGTAATGGTTTATACATAACTAAACATACAAAAACGTACTTTACCGCTAATAAGTCACTGTAACAATTAGGAACAAGTATGCTTGTGTAACGATATATTCATAATAACAGTAGCTAATTGAAATTGTGAACATATCATACAGGAGAATCCTCGTCTAATTATTACAGTACTAATTTCACGTATTTACGTCGGCTTTAAGACCATCCCGTCTTAGTATTTCTACCCATTCTCACGAATCATAACTTAATTCATCACAGCTTAAGTCTAAGTATCTCATCAGCATACTTAGTTCACTTAAACTATAGCTCTTATACCATATTGTAACACCCTAAAACCAGGGCTAATTTGAACCTCAAATTTCACAAGTTATGATACAAGAAACTTCATCTTATAAATATATAACAAGGTAATTAACTACCAAGAGTACATTTACAACGCAGGATTCTTCAAATAACCTATTAATCTAATCACATCACTACAATCAGATTAACTAAGTTATCTAAGCAATCCAACAAAATCTCTTCTGGTTAATTGACACCTCTGCTATTCCAAAAACGCTCGTCCCACAACCCTTTACTTTCCCGAGCTGGTACCTGGTAAGAAAACATCATATGAAACGATTAGGCCAACGCCTAGTGAGAACATTCGTTTCCATAATAACATTTGCAAAATCAATGTAAGCAAGTTATAACAAACCTGGTTACCCTTTTTCTTACCAAACGTGTAACTCTATTCCGTTAACACGACTTCCATCTAATCCCATGAATATGACTGACCCTCATTCCATCATCATATCATGTCTCAGAGCTACCCTACGAATTTGTACTGATTCTAGAGTAATGTTTCTATTCCGGAAATCGCAATATACACATGCCCCGTTCCGTACACATCCATTCCAGAAACCGCAATATACACATGCCCATTTCTGTACACATCAAAGAAATAACAATATACACATGCCTATTTCTTAGAGAAGGAAATAGTGATTACAATATACACATGTCAATCTCTTCTTTTCCTTAGAAATCAGGAATTATGTTTATTCCATGATTTCTCACACACATCAGAATAATGATTAATCTTCATCTATTCTACGTGTACATAACCACTAGTGCCTATGGATCCATTACACTTTACTAACGCATATGCATAACAACATATTACAGCTCATATCATATTCTCAATTCTAAGAATACTATATAACCTATCGTATCTTCGTCCTCAAAGGCCCGAACAACAGAGGTTTCCGGACAACAGGAGTTTTCCGGGTAACTTGGGTTTTCCGGACAACTAAACTTTCCAGATAAAAGGACTTTTCCGGATAACAATACTTTACCGGATACTATTCTAATCTGGACGACATCCGGATACTAAAACCCATCCGGATACCATCCGGTAACTATTTTCATCCGGAAAACTAAAGCAATTCGAACTTACCCGGTATCTTGCTGCATCCGGACACATTCATCATCAGAGTTATCCGGATACGACGATTTATCCAGAAAACTCTGTTCTGCAGCCTAAAATTCGATTCATATTCATATTTGTTCGATTCAGCTCGTTCCAAACCATACCATACAGTTCATAACCAATATATACAACTATTTCAAGGTTAAATTTAACATGAAAACATTGATTTAAGCAAGGAACAAATGAACTCACCTATTGGAAGAAAACCCACTTTAATCTCAAACTGCTGCTCCAAATCTGATGTTACTGATTCTGTAAATCGATCCAAAACACAGATTCGTTTACAATTATATAGCTACAACAGTCTTTATCAAAATACAGATTAATTTCTTACTAAATTGATGACCAAAACCCTTGTTTCCTTCCTTTTCTCTCTTTTCTCCCTTTTCCCTCTTTCTCTTCTTCTCTCTTGACCGACCCAAAACAAGATATCAGATAAAAATCTGATTTCCAGCTACCTTATCTATATACACTTTCCAAATGTGACCAAACACACCTCTAGGTTTCAATATTTTCACAATTGACACCAAACCTTAAACCCTTGTATTTTAACCTTGTTTGAATTATGAAACTTCCATATAATTCAAGGTTTAAACCAAAATACAAATAAATCCCAATTCTCATTAAAATATTATTATTGAAAATTTAGGATGTTACACCACCTAGGCTCTGTGTAGCGATTGGACCGCAAAGGTCGACATGAAGCATGTACAGAGGCTTAGTGCAAGATATATCAGTTTTGCCTTTATGGGAAGCTCTTTTGAGTTTTCCCATTTCGCAGGCAGAGCACAAATGATCTTTATTAAACTTGACATTTGGCAGACCTTTAACTATATCAAGTTTAACAAGCTTATCTAGAGTATGAAAGTTTAAATGACAGAACCTGTTATGCCATAACCAGGCTTCTTCCCTTTTACAGGCAACAAGGCAGAGCTTGTCTTCATTGTTCTTGGCACAGAAGTTCATTAGGTAGAGATCGCCTCTTCGTTCGGCTCGCAGAAGTTCGACTCCTGTGTCCTCACCTTATAGAGAACAGAAGGTTCTTTTGAACATCACGTCGAAACCCGTATCGCAGAGTTGGCTAACACTGAGAAAATTGTGTTTAAGGCCATCCACATATGCAACATTGCATACGGATATTTTTTCCTTCTTGATGACTCCGTAGCCTTTAATGTACCCCTTTTTGTTGTCTCCAAAGGTCACAGATCCACCATCGT
Source organism: Saussurea involucrata (assembly GCA_033807775.1). Classification (NCBI taxonomy): domain Eukaryota; kingdom Viridiplantae; phylum Streptophyta; class Magnoliopsida; order Asterales; family Asteraceae; genus Saussurea; species Saussurea involucrata. The sequence goes on from CM066319.1 coordinate 98,253,838, forward strand.
GTTTTTCTTTGTATGTGGATAGTAGACCTCTGTCGCCAGTCATGTGCCACGAGCATCCGGAGTCTAGATACCAGATCGGCACATTCTACTTCTGCAAGACAATCAGAGAGGTTTAGGTACCCATATCCAAATGGGTCCAGTTTTGTTAGGGGTTTTCAAGTTTTCCTTAGCATTCTTGGACTTAGCTTTAGCTTTTGTTGAAGAAGCAATATGTTTCTTCTTACCCTTGAATTTAGCATTTTTGATGGGTACCGAGAGTAAACAATATGGATTTGTGAAGTGTTGGCTTAATTTATACATGAGATCAAAGCAATGACAATAATGAATGTGCGAAGAGATTTACTTGAACTTTTCATTAAAAACATTGAATGGGGGGGGGGGGGGGGCACAGAGGCATTACATTCTATCCTAACATTTGATTTCCTATTACAAGAAGACCTATGTAGGCTAGATTGTTGTTTGCAAAATCCTTTGTTGAGAGCAGCCTTTTGTGGACCCCTTATGTGGTGAACTTCTGCAGGTTTCACTGTCACAAAAGAAAAAGATTTGACATTTTTAGCCCATTTACCCTTCTGTTGCCATGTTAGTTTTTCTTTAATAGGCTTTAAGGATTTTAAAATCTTTGAACTTGTTGGATTTTGAGAGGACAGAGCCTTTTGTTGTTTAATTTTCTCAAGCTCAAAAGAGGTTTTGGCTTGTATACACATGTCCAAAAAGTCTGGACAGATAGGAACTCTTGTGATTTTCTCCTTGGGAGGAATAGTTCTGTTAAGAACTCCATAGGGTAGGTTAAAATCCTCAGTGTCACAAGGTCCTATCTCCGACTTAGAGTCAGTCTCAGGTTCGTCAGAGGATGAATCATCCTCATATACAGAGGTTGAGTCACTTAGTTCTCTTTCGACAGAGGCTGGACTTTCAGAGCATGTGCCATACTCACTTTCTTCCTTTTCTAGGGGACTATCTTCTAAGTCAACAAAAGTATATGATAAGGTTTCTTCAGAGAGATTTTGATTGACAGAAGGTGTACAGAAGTTTTCGAAAAAGTTGTTTTTCCCGATTTCTATCAACTATTTTTCATCTGAAACGTTAGGCTTGAACTCAGGAGCCTCTGCCGATAATTTCTTTTCAGAGTTTATCATGCAGACAAAGGCAACCTGTGTTTGAGTCTCGGGTTTATCAAACTTGAAGATTCCTATCTGATCTTGAGTTTTCAGATATTTCTTAGGTTTGGATTCTCTTTTGACAGAGATTGAAGGTGACAAATCTGTGTTTTCAAACCACACATTTGTCATCTTCAGAGGTTTCCTTATGTGAGGTTACCCAGAGACTTTTCGCCTTTTGCTAACAGAGAGTAGATTTGGAAAACCAGGTTTTCTTGTACTTCCAGTAAGAAATAGAGATGACAGAGATTTGTTTCTTTTGTTTCCGGTGTATGGATCTATATCACATAAGCCAATTCCCCGTCTCCCTATTTGTGTGTTAATTTTTTCGTATTGCTTCTGTGCATCTTGGTATTTCTTAATTAAAAGATCTCTTCTGAGTAAGTCTTGACAGAGGACTTCTCTTTCCTTTTGAAAATAATGTTTAAGAGCTAGAATGTTCATTCTGTCGGTCTCAACGTCCATTAGTTCTTTAGATTTTGTTTTTAATGCAGAGTTAAGTTCAGAAATCTTTTCTTTCAAAGGATTTAGGTGTTTGTTCCAATTTGTTTCAATTTCTTCCTTTTCTTGAAAGATTTTAGCCTTTTCTTTAGTGAGAAGTCTAGCTTCTCTCTCAAAGAAGGTAAGCTTCTTTAGAATATTTTCGCAGGTCTTTTTAAGTTCTGTGTATTCAATATTTAGTTTGAGCAAATCAGCTTCTGCTTGACTAGAGTTAGAGTCAGAAGTGGATACCTCACTATCGGAGTCGGATGAGTTGACCTCTGCCATTCCACAGAACAAGGCGTTTTTGTCTCCTTCATTAGATGATTCGTGTGACAGCCAGTTCTCCTGATTCATCATTAGCGACTTCTGAGCATAAAACTCTGCTTTCTTTTTGTAGTAAGCAGAGTCCCTCTTTGGGCGGTTAGATTTGCTCCTGCAGTCAGCGGCATAATGACCTGACTTGCCACAGTTAAAGCATCCTTGGTTCTGGGAACCGTTGCCAGTTCTGTCGTCTGACCTCTGTCGGTCACCACCTCTTTCAGTTCTACATTCATTGGTGTAGTGCTTTGGCTTTCCACAGTTGTAACATACTTGGTTCTGTGAAGTGTTGCCAACTTTATAGTCTGACCTCTGTCGGTCACCACCTCTGTCAGTCGACCTCTGTTTGTCGCTACCTCTGTCGTTCCTTTCATTTGACCCTTCTCTTCCTCGATCATCTCTTCCACAGCGTTCATTGCCAGACTTCTTCTGGTTACCTCTGCTGAATTCCCTTGTCAAAAGGGCTAATGATTTAGCAATAGAGGCCATTGATGTCTCTTCTTCTTCCACCATCTCCTCATCTTCACTATCAACGATCAAGATTTTCTTTTTCTTCTCCTTCTTTACATCTGCAGCTTTCTCCTTTGGCTTCCCTCTAGCTTCTGTGGTCTTACCGACCAGTGCAAGAGGTGCACCGTTTTGTGCTTTTCCTTGTGCGATTTGAGGCTCTTGGGCTGCCAATGTTCCATAGAGATCTGACATAGTCCAGGAGTCTAAGTCCTGATTTGTTTGCAGAGACATGGACAACTGGAGCCATTCTTCATTTAGGCTCTTTAGGAACATGACGTTGTTCTCTTCAGAAGTTCTGTGATACCCGAACTTCTTGCACTTGTTGATTAGAGAGTTAAACCGATCATATGTCGTCTGCATAGATTTGGTCGACAGAGCTTTGAATGCATAGTATTCATTTATGCATTGGGCTCTGCGGTTCTTCTGAGTTTTGGCCCCACCCTCCAGTTGTTTTTCCAGTTCCTTCCACAGATCGTATGCAGACTCACACGCATCTAGGGATTGAAAAAGGTCATTGGGTATGGCCATTATCAAAAGTCTCTTTGTTTTCTGAGCAACCTCATATCTTGCCCAATCAGATTCGGACCACTTTTCCTTGGTCTTTGGTTTCTCGTACGCAGGAACCTCAGGAGTGTCACCTGTGGCAGGAATACGTGGTATTGTGACCATGGGAACGTAAGGAGGATTGTTGATAAAGTGCATGAGTTCTTTGTCAGTACCCTCGAAGAAGTGAATCATTCGTATCTTCCACTGAGGGTACTCATCTCTGAGTAGTGTGGGTGGCTTGGTTAAGGAACCAACGGTGAAGAAGTTGTTTGAATTTGTCATTTTGAGAGAGTGATAATTCCAGAAAATAGGGTAAGCTTTCTGAAAGCTTTGAGCAGTGTACTAAAATGGAGATTTAACTGTAGTAGAGAGTGGCAGAAAAATAGAAGGAATGAAGAACAGGTTAATATCAGTCCAAGTTTCTACCAAAAATCATTGTAAGAGTGGTTCACTTGATATAGAAAATCAAGGCAGGCTCTGATACCAATTGTTGGTTCCTGTTTTGCTTAACAATGATGATTCTATCTAATTAGTTCAAACAATATATAATGCGGAAGCGTTTTAACGAACTAACAGATATTATGAGGTAGAATAACACACAATATCAAATACAAGAAGTGTAAATAAGACAGATAAATAGCTCAATGATTCACTGTATTTGATATAATAAGAACACCAAGAACACCGAAAGGTTTGACAAGAAACTGCTCAAAAGGTGTGTGTGTTGTGTAAAAAGCTTAATAGAAGAGTTCACATGAACCTTCTATTTATACTACTTCTAAAGGGGACAAGATCTAGATACTAAGGATGGTAGGTACTAATACACTGCTTGGAACAGTTGCTGGAAGGTACAAAATACTATTCTGGAACTGTTGCAGATACAACGTTCATTAAATGCTCCGTATTCTGCTTTAGGCTGAAACCTATCAGAGTTTGACACGTGGAGTTGTCAGGTTACGCCTTTGTACGAGTGATCTTCAGAACCTTCGAATGGCAGAAATCGTGTGAAGTACTATTGTCCTTGTATAGATCTATTGCGTAGATCTTCTTTTTACCACAGAGGCTCTGTCAAGTATGACAGAAGCTCTGTGGCCTTGTCCGCTTAGAAGAGTCTTCTGTTGTTTCTTCACTTCGGTCTTCTTGGCTAACCCGGTAGATCCTCTGTCGGAGACTTCTGTCTTCTCGGTTACTCGGCTACTCGGCAGAGCTTCTGTTGATGTCGATACTTAGTCTATTTTTCCAATACTTCTATTTATCATAAAGATTGGAGCTAACACATCTTAACCGCGTTCTTTCTTTTTAGCTCTTCCAGTTCCTTATCTTTTCATCAATCGATTCAGTCCATCTGATTTTGTATTGAGGGTAGGTCTTATCAAGGCCAAGAAAATTAAATTCGTATAAGGTAGGCACATTGGATAAGACATTTTTCAGATAGTGTGGGTTATCATACCCGATTCCCCATTCATAGTTGTAATATTTGAAGTCCTTTAGCTTATTCAGGTGGATTAACTGGTTAGTATGGCCACGTTTGTAAAATTTTAGATCTAGATCTTTTAATTTCTCAAGAAGTTCCTTATTCTCAATTTGGAGTGAGGAACAGTGATAGACAATCTCAGTTCTTTCATTATCAGCATTGGTGAACTTCTCAGTTAAATCAGATAATTGGGCCTTTAAAACTTCAGGTTCTTTGGAAATATTGATACACTTTTCTTTTAGATTTTCAATAACGCACAAGTGACCAGCATTTTCAATCCTTAGCTTATCTATAACCTTATGTTGAACATCTACTTTATCACTTAAGGTAGAGACAGGTAGAGATTTTTCTTTTAGGGTAAGCTTATACGACTTTATTCTTTGTACAAGAAGTTGCATATGATCGTTCGTATAAGGCTTGATGAATGGGAGTACATACATGGAAGGATTCTCCAATCAGAGATGGATCATCATTCTCGGAGTCGGACTGCTTGGTCTGAGTTCCTATATAGCAAAAGTGGGCATCAACATCTTCCAGATCTTCTTCATCAGATAGGTTTAGCCAGTGATCATCCTCGGCCATTAGTGCTTTCCCAGCTTCCTTTTTCTTAGCCAACAACATCTTGTTCCTGTAGTACTTAGAGTTACGTACTACAGGTTTCATACATTCCTTGGAAAAGTGTCCGAGTCGTCCACAATTGTAGCACTTCACATGCTCGTCCTTGTCCTTTTCCTCAGTCTTGCGGTCTGGTTGCCTAGCATCTTCAAATCTTTTTCTTCCTCCGTACTTGTCTTTGTAGTCGTTGCACTTGTTAAGAGTAGTTGCCTAGCCTCTTCAAATCTGAGCACCCACCAGCTCTAGAACTTCATCTTCATCTTGCATGAGCATTTCGTAGAGTTCATTGATGGGGATCTTCTGCAGGATATGGTTGTGCTTGATGTGTGAGGCAAAGGCCTTCCACTCTGGTTGGAGGTTATTTGTTAGGACTAACAGTCCTAGAAAATAGAAAGTGATATAAAGAAAACAATAGTTTTATTTAATTGTTTGTAAAAGCCTTTAATTGGTTAAATGGGCTTAATAAGAGTTTATGGGCCATGGGCCTAAGGCTTAAAGCCTTGGTATTTAATGTGTGGTTTAGAAGAAATTAGGTCAAGGGTTTAGAAAGATTAATCAGTTTATTCATACGGCTAATAGAGAGAGAGAGAGAGAGAGAGAGAGAGAGAGAGAGTTGTGTTCTTAATTCTAATCTTGTAACACTCTCCAATCATCACAATAACGCTTAATCGTTTCTTTGTTACATTGTTACTTGATCAAACTGGGATCTACATGTGGTATCAGAGCAGAGGGACAAAGCTATCGATCTAAAAGGTATCAATTTTTGATTTTGTGTTCTTTAAATCTAAAAAAACGGAGCTGTACCATCTTATTTTTTTGTTTTTTGATTTGTGCAATCGTATTGAAATTGGTTTGTTCTAATCCGTTCTATATTGTCTTAAACTGATTTTTGCAAATTTTCTGGGTCGAATTCGAAGTCTTTGATCATCAATTTTTTGATTTTTTCAATTCTGGGTTTTTGCACTCGGTGTCTTAAAAAATCTTAAATTTTTACTAAAAAGTGGTTCGAATTGGTTAGTTGTTTTTGCTTTCTGTGGTTGTTGGGTGTATTCTTACAGTTTTTGCAGAAGATATTCGAAGCTTTTCGTCTTAAAGTTGAGATTTTGGGACTCCAGGTACGTTCTTTTTCTGCAAATTGTTTGAATACGGGACTCAATCTTTTGAGTTCCGGTTCCTTTGTTTCCCGTACCAGATCCTAACTCTACCGGATCTCAATTCCGGTTCCGGTTTATACCGGTTCCGTCATTACCAGATCTCACTTCCGGTTCCGGAAGACACCGGATTATACCCGATTCCGGACCACAAGGGGATTCAAACCCGGTTCCGGTATTTATCAAGTCCCGTATCTCACCGGTTTCGGTATTCAGTTCGGATCCGGTCTAGACTATTTTGGTTCCGACTTTGACTCCGGATCTCGAGTTGGTTCCGGATCCAATCTCCCAATTCCGGATCTTATGGTTTCCGAATTTCATCTGTCCCGGATATCCCATACCAGATCTTCCATACCGTAACCTCTTTCCCGGATCCCTATTCCCGGATTGTCTATCCGGGAAACCACACCTGGATCAAAAACCCGGGACCACCGTGCTAAGTCGCCGAAGGGGGACATTTGTGTATTCTGTGATACACCGTCTATTTTTAGATCGATATCTTGAACTGTCTCACGATCATATTCTTTCAAGTAACAATATGCCAGAACCAAAAGTGCTTACTGATCCAGATGCAGTTTACTATGCACATCTGTATACTGAATATTTCCATAAAAATGTTACTCTGAAGAAAGAGCTGGAGGATATGAAGAAGAGTATCCCTATTTCTCAACAAGACATTTCTGATCTCAAAGACAAGAATGTGGCACTTGAAGAGAAAGGTAAACTCTTGAACTGTGAAAACCTTGAACTTAAAAATAACCTAACTGCTTTTGAAAAGGTATTTGGAAAAGAGAAAGAAGGTTTTGCAAAGGAAAGGCAATTGCTTATACAAAAGCAATATCATTTTTCAAAGAAATCTCTTGAAGAGAAGAAGAGTCTTGAGCTTATATGTTTAAAACTTTCAAAACAGATCTCTGCCATTGAGAAAGTTCTGATTTTAGAAAGAGAGAAGTTTGAAATTTGTTAGAGCCTTATTGTATTCAAGATTTATTGTAAAGTCTTGTAATAGTCAATCATTGTAAAGTCAAAGTAAATAGTCAAAGTCAAAGTTGTTTAGTTAGAAAGTCAATGTAATTAGAAATACTTGTGTTGTAATTCATAGGTATAAATAGGTTTAGTTTGCTTAGTTGTTAAGTAAGTCTTAAGAAAGCAAGTCATTAGAGTCATAATTGTAAAATCTAGAGAGAGTTTCTAGAGAGAGAATCTAGAGAGAGAAAGTCTTGAATTCTTATGTAAAACTCTAGATTCTTGAAGATCAATGGATGATTTATTGTTTACCTAATAGATCTGGTGTTAACAATTGGTATCAGAGCTTTGGGAGATCAAATTGTGCACAAATTCGTCCAAAAAGCATGAAGATTTGAATAAATTTGAAGATTTTTGAAGAAAATCTCCATTTTTGAAGTTCTTGAAGATTACAAATGGGTTATGCAATTTTTGATTGTTTTTTGGTTTGATTTTGATTGCAAAGTGTTTCTCCATCATTCTAAACGAGATTTGCATCATCAATTTCGCAAAAACACATCAAGAATTGATCAATTTGAAGATTTTCAAAAAATTTGTGTTCTTGAAGAAAAGTGGGTTGTGAAAATTTTTGGAGATTGATTTTGCAATTTGTTGGTAATTTGATCAATTTCTGTGCAAAATCATTTCCAAAATGTGTTTTAGACATGTTTAAATCATAAATTTCGAGATTTGATGCATAAAATTCCATTTTTGAAATTTTTGGATTGAAGATGTTCTTGAGTGAAAAAGTTTAGATCTTGGTTTTGGATCCAAATTAATTGTTGAGCTGTTATTAAAATGTGTTTTTGATTAATTTTGATCTTAAAAATTCATGTTTTAACATTGTTTGAGAGTTTTTGTTTTTTACAGAAAATTAACCGCAAAGCAGAGGAGGAATTCGGATCCTTCTTGTGATAGGTTTCGGATCAAGCATATATGTGTTAAGTGTGTGAGAGTGTGTTTAGTGTGTGTGTGTGTATAGTGTGTGCAGTGTGAGTGTACTAAGTGTGTGTACTGTGTGTGTTTTATTATTGTATGTGTGTGTTGTCAATATTGAGAAAAAGTGAAAGAACTCGCAAGCAAAGCTAGAACTCGCAAGCATTTCTAGAACTCGCATCCGTCTTATCCTAACAGAACTCGCAAGCACAAAACTCGTATCAGGCATAACAAAGCTAGAACTCGCATCCTCCTGTCAAATATGTAACACCCTCAAATCTGAAAATAGTGACTAATTTTAAATTTTCGATATTACATCAAATAAGGAATAATCCTTTCTAAATGTCAACAGCTGATTACCTAATAATGGCAATATAAGATTCAACATCAATAATAAATAATTCAGACCTTATATATAGTCTAAATTAAGGACGGGTGTTACTAAACTCCAATAACGGTCGCTATCTCCAAATGCGGAAGACATCCAGTTTTCGAACTACTTCTTGTGCCTATCACTAGCACTCGTTTCTTCACAACGTCACTAAAACATTCCCAATGAGAACCTGATGCACATGCCGACAAATAAAAAGGGTTAGGCTTAACGCCTAGTGAATTCAAGAGTTTTCATCATTTATATAAGACGGTAAACTGAAACAATGTTATTTAAATCCCAGTTTATAAAATGACAAGTATAAATATGAATGCAACATTTTTCCTCAAACGCACAATTTTTGTGATGGAAACTCCAATATAAAACATTAATTCGAATATGAATTCGAAACTCAATACTCACCCAAAACGTGAATAATATAATTAATACACTTACTAAAATTCAAGTAAAACTTTATTATCCAAGATAACAAAATATAAGTAAGACTCAATACACAAAATCATAACTTATGGAGAATGCTCCATACTCAAAACGTCACCGAAAATATGGATAAAACTCAATACCCATAACAACACCTTTCGGTGACGGGGGAGACCCGGTTTCCATGGTTAGTGGCGGAACACAAAAGTAGGCCACCAATCCACGTTATAGAGCTCATCCTGATGATCAATGGCCCCAATGGGATCAATAATTCGCGATTCATAAACGTGGCCCCCGATGATCCAAGGTACACTCATTCACTAGAAATTACACCATATGGTCAATGGCTAGTATCCGGCTCCCATAAGACCGTACCAAGTGGCCCCCGATGACGAAATGCCTATTTCTAGCTACAACATGGGAACAACCATCCCATTTAAAACAATAAAGACTGACTCCTATGCCTATGGATCCATTGCATTACGGTCTAAATTTATATGACCCAAAATGAGTGACAACACACTCAAAGCATGTAACATTTTAGATAAATATGTCATAACTGCATATAACTTCGAAAACCCGACATAAATCAAAATTAAACCAGACAAATGTTCCCCAAGACTTATTAAAATCAAAGTCGAGTCAATAGCTCAACAACACCATTGACTGTAATATAGAAGTCATCATAAGCAATAAAATGTATTTAACAAACGTTTATGCAATTACAATGCTCCAAAATATGATTTATGAGTTGTGATAAATAGTTTTCCAATTGAAACTACACTCTTTATAATTCCAAAATATTATATAACTCAAAAATATACATGTTCCACACGTCTTATAAAACCAAATACACTAAAAGTGCTTTTACGTCAAATGACCTCCATTTTTCCAATAAACCATCAAAAGACATATTAATATAATTTCTTTATCAAAATGTTCAAAGACCCCAAATGAATGGCATTTTACATTATTTATAAATCAAATGTATCCACACCGTAAATTTCATCAAATAAGCAACACATTTGATAAACACAAAGTAAACACTTTAATACTTCAAAATGGACGTTTTTGGCATGTACAAAGTTTTCGCAAAGTAACTTGAACTCACCTTGCTAGGTTACGTTAAACCTAGTTTTTATCCAACTTGCGCCAACTTCTCGCTACCTAGATAAACCATGTGTAATCACTAAATTAATAAAAGAACTCTAAATAAAATATTTAGACAACCTTTTGAATTTTCCAACTCATTAAGAATCACCCCTAACGAATTTAAAACAAACTTTATACGAATACTTGAAGACGGTTTACTTAATCCCGTCACGAAACGGTGCTGTCCTATTAAACCCAATTTTCGACCTATTTACATTATTAATCAGCTCTTCCTCAAAACATACAGCTTGTTAAGGACAGTTCAACGGTTCCAAGGACATATTACACGCCTCAAACCGATCTACGAGCGACTTATTACGATTTTTACAAGATCTGGACAGCACCTAAAATCAACCGTATCAACATAAAATCATTTAAAACCATTTAATCTATATTACCCATAGATTGATTCATCAAAACCCATCTAAAGCTATAAATATAAACTTCAAGATTTAAAACCCTTAAACACCATATGAACTTATCAACAAAAGTAAATTCCTCAATTTAATTCATCTACATAATATTAAACAAACCCACCATGACCATATGAGATTTTTCTTCCAACAACGAGTTTTAAATAAACACTAAATCCTAATATTTCGAGAACACTAAATTTTACACCAATAATTAAACAAAACATAGACTAAAGAGTTAGGAAGTTTATACCTTTCATCAGGAAAATTAATGTTCTTCAATCTTCCTTTGAAAATCTAGCCTTGCATCTACATTTTAGCTCTCAACTTGAATCTCCAATCGTCACCAACCCATCAAACTAAATATTGTTGCTATATATATTTCTTCAAAAAGAAAAGAGGAAGATAGTAGCTGAAGCTCTTGCCACACCTTCCAAAACCCTTGCAGCCTCTTTTTTTTTTTGAAGAAAACCCCAGCAGCCTCTTAATAATCACACTTCTCTTTATCAAAATTCTTTGTGCCCTAAAATAATAATAAGCAAGGCTTCAGGCCTATGCATTAAGCCTACAATCAACGATGGGCCTGCATGTATTATCTGATGGGCCGAAATTCTCTCTTATTGAAAAAAACAGAAATTAAAGGAATGCAGCTAACCTACCACAAGTAGGCACCACGCCTTTGCCAACCTACCACTTAGTCCTTTTGTTTATTTTGTCCCATTTAATTCTTTTATTCTTTTTCAATCTGATTCAACTTTCTCCTCACTTCAACATTGATTTCGGGTCTTATGCGGCTCAAATCTACAAACTCTCAAAACACGAAGATTGAAGTTATGTGTGCTAAAGTTTTTATAGGAACTTGAATCATTTAAATCAAGGCTAAGACGAGTGAGATACAATTCTACTTTTTTGCTATATATATATATATATATATTTCGCTCAAAAGTGTTCCGAACTAAAAATCCGGGTGTTACAATCCTCCCAACTTTAAAAGAGATTTCGTCCTCGAAATCTAATTCCTTGACAAAACATTTAATTTTTTTCTCCAATCTTTAAATGAAATTATTAATAACTAAACTGGTCGGGTTCGACACAATTTGAGTAGATACTACAAACCATCACAAAAACGCCAACGGTAAGAATCCCAAAAATTTCTTAACCAATCCATTATTGACATTGATCTAATGTTCCATCCCGGAACGTACCAATAAACTATAAAGAGTTGATTATCCCTAAACTTATAGATTACACTACTCTCATAATACATTCAAGTATATTTCATCCAATCGTAAAATCTTTACCAATCAAGAAAATCTTTTATCATAAATATTTATTTATCAACATCTAATCTCCTTAAAGTTATCACTTATATTGCATATTTTTCTTACATCTCAAGAAAAATACTCACAACTACACCAATGGTCATTGACTGTTGGTTCCTGTTTTCTTAACAATGATCTTAACTTTCAGTTAGTTCAGATTTAGATATGGTGCGGAAGCTTATTTAAGAACTGAAAGACAATGTAAAGGTAGAATAACACACAATATCAGATAAACAGTATGTAAAGAACAGATGAGTATCTCCAAGATTACTGTGTTTGATATTATCAAGAACACCAAGAACATAACAAGAAAGAGCTGCTGGTGTTTGTGTTTGTGCGTAGCTTAATGTGTAATTCTTGTTCTTGTTAAAGTTAATAGAAGAACTCAACACGAGTCTTCTATTTATACTACTACAAAGGGTACATACTTTAGACAATAAGGACTGATCTACAGTAGACCAGATCGTATGAACAGTAGCAGGTACGATGTTCATTTAATGCGCATGTTCCAATTCTGACAGAGCCCTATCAGAGTTTGACACGTGTAGTTGATGTCAGGGCACGCCTAGAACAAGTGGATGAACGGATCCTGGAACAGTAGAAAGATATTTGTAAATCTTCCAAGTCTTCAGTATAAACCGCAGAGGCTTTGTCAAGGGTGACAAAGGTTCTGCGGCTCGGTCCTCTGTGAGCTGTCTTCTGCTGATTCTTGCCTTCGGTATTCCTGGGTTCTTTTGCAGAGCCTCTGTGGGTTACTTCTGTACTTAGACTATTTTCACTACTTTCACAAACAGAAAGATTTGAGCTAACAATCTCCCCCTAAGTAGTGAAAATTTAAAATTTTGAAAGTGCAAGTAGCTTCTAAGTACAAGAATAATTTTCTTTTTACATTAGATTATGCCAGAGGCATTTACATTTGATTGTATTGAAAAGAAAATATTACAGAGGATTTGTTTGACTGACTCAGACATTGGCATCCTTGAAGTCATTGAAACTTCTGCGGTCGAGTCCTTCTTGTATGAGCTCGTGATAGAAGTTGATGCAGAGAGTTCGGAAGTTGATTGTTGCATCGATAACCTTTATCAGTCTGTCGGCAAGACTTTGATCCATGAGCTCTGTTCCTCTGTGCTCCACTAGGATCGCTGTAAACTCTGTCAAAGTATTTGTTGCGTACTTCTGACAGTCCATCTCTACGAACAACTTTGATTTACTAGAAGGATCTAGAAATACTAACCCGACCCTTGGATTTGTGATGATTGAGTTTGGTGTAGCAGAGGGAGGGCAGTAGTCTTCTGGTGGTTGAACATTTAAGCTTTTTACTCCAAGATCTCGAGCCAATTGGAAATCTACCATGATGTATAGCAGAAGCTTCTCGCGTATGGCCTTTCTAATCACCCTGTAGGCTCTGCGAACTTCGTCGGTTGTGAAGTTCTCTTTCGTCCATTCCAGAAGATCAGGTAGATCATAAGGATTGAGATTCCTAAGATCTGCATCTGCATATTGGTTCTCTGATCTGTCCTCTCTTTTGACCTTGTAGATGTTGTAAGAGAGTGTAGGCCAGGTTCTGGTTCTTGAGAACTTACAATATAGGACTTTGACGATCTTGGATGTTGAGAAGACTTCGTATTTAGGGTTGGGTTTTGTTCTGGTGAAGAGGTTTTCGAGGTCAGCACGGAAATCAGGGTCTTGAATTGTTGTTTCGGATTGATCCATTATGCCCATTCTGCTGTATAAGTACCTATACACAACCTCTTCCATTTGTGGTGGTGGTGGTTGAGGTAAGGTTCTGCGCAGAGCATCTAATTGGTTCTTGACTTCTGCCACTCGATCCTCTGTTGGTTTACCCTTTGGATCCAGAACAGGTTTGTTTGACAGAGGAGCAACACCAAAAGCCCAATCTTCTTCTTCTTCTGGCTTTGGTGTCACAAAAGCATCGAAAGAGCTTTTCATCAGTTTCTCTGTTGGAGGTTGATGCTTGGGCTTTTTCTTTTTCGGTTCCTCTGTCATAATCCTTTTGCCCTTATCTTTTGCCTTCGTCTGATCTGCTTGTAGAGATGGGTTGCCTCTTTAGGATTTGACGCTTGAGCTTCAGAGGGCTTTGTTGTTGATGTTTCTGTTGGTTTTGGGATTGCCTCTTTAGGTTTTGATACTTGAGTTTCAGAGGGCTTGATTGTAGGAGGTTCTGTGGGTGTTGCCTCTGTTGGATTTGACACTTGAGTTTCAGAGGGTTTGATTGGTGATTTGGGTTCTATTGGAGAGGCTTCTGGTGTTTTGCTCATATATTTCCTCTGTTTTTGAGCAGCTGTTTTGGTTCCTGGTATTTTGGGTGTTGGGGAAGGTAGTTCGTCTTCGGAGGATGTCAGGAGTTGGAGCACTTCTTGGATTTGGATATCTTCTCCAAATACAGAAGGAAATTCCACAGAGGTTGGTGTTGCCTCTGTGGTCTTCTGTTGTTGAACTTGGGTTGTTTCTGGTATTTGGGTTTCTTTAGGGATGGATTCCCCCGAGATGGTTGTTGTCTCTGTGGTTTTGTTTATGCTTTGGGTTTCAGGTGTTTGGTTTGTAGCAGGGGTTTATTCAGAGACCCTTTCCACATAGGTGGTTGTTGCCTCTGTGGACTGTTGTGTTTTTTGTTAGGTTTGAGTTGGGGGTGCAGATGTTAGGACACTGAAGTTGTCCTTTATAATAGAAAGTTTTGTAAAGCAATAGCTGTGTTAAAGGGCTTATGCTTAATTGTTGTAGCAAGTGATGAAGACTATAAATAGGTCTTTACTTGTAGTTTGTAAGAAGTGAATTCATTAATACAAGATGTAGATCTCTAATCACTTTGTGTTCTCTCTAGGTTAGATTTCCTTTTCAATAATGTTCTTCATCATCTTGTTACACAATACTTGGATTGTATGAAGATCATGACCTAACAAGTGGTATCAGAGCCAAATCGAAGAATTTTTCATCGATACGATCATCGGATCTTCACAATTCAAGCGTTTTTAGCCCTATTTTGCTCAGATTTCGGATTCTTATGGTGTTTGTTCAAGAAAAAGTCAAACTCACTTTTTGGATCAAAAGTATGCCAAATCGATCAAATTACAAGTTTTGATCAACTTGAAATCTGTTCATCTTCATTTTTCGAATAAGTCTGCGAAAGAATCACTGAAATTGGTCAAGAATTGAAGAAGTTGTGATGATTTTAGTGATTTTCGAATGCTGTTACTTGAATTCGGATTATTCTTGATGAATTCAGATCCTTCATCGTTTACTGTTCATTGATGAATTCGGATCCTTCATCGTTTACTGTTCATTGATGAATTCGGATCCTTCATCATTTACTGTTCATTGATGGTTTCGAATCCTTCATGCTTTACTGTTCATGGTTTCGGATGCTACTACTGTTTGGATGACTTAGATGGTTTCGAATCATTCTGAGTTGATGATTTCGAATCTTGTGAAGTTCAAAATATCTCTAAACTTGGTCATCTTAGTTCTGAGTGGTTCTCGGAATGTGCTTACACCTAAAGGTTCAAAGGTATGGATGTCTTCGCATCTTTCTAATCCTCATTCTAATGGTTTCGAATTCCATTTATTCAAGATAGGCATGGTTTCGCATCCAACATGATACGGAATGGCTTGATTTCGAACCCTACATGATCCAGATTCATTGATTTCGGACCCTTCATGATTCGAATTGCCCTTATTTCGGACCCTTCATGATTCGAATTGTCCTGATTTCGAACCCTTCATAATTCGAATTGAGTGATTTCGAACCCTTCACGATCCGAATTCATTGATTTCGTTCCCTACATGATTCGAATTCCCTGATTTCGCACCTAACATGATCCGAATTGAGCTGATTTCGAATCCATGGTTTCGAATCTGCCTACATCCGAATTCTGATGGTTTCGGATCCAAGAAATTTATTGAAAAATATTTCTCATTAAAAAAAAATACTTAGCGGAACCCCCGTGCTAAGTCTCAGGAGGGGGACATTGTTCATGGATTTTAGCATAACGCGTGTGTGACATCATTCAGATATTCAGCTTGCCACATACATTTAGCAACTGTCAAAGTTTAAAAGAGCTCAAGTCTTTCAAGATTTTCAGAAGTTGATTGTTGGAGTTCAGTCTTTGATTGGATTGGAAGAGACGCTTGAATATTTTCAATCATTATTCTGAAGTTTTGTTGACGATGCTAGACCTTTGAGTGCTCTTTATCATTTTTCTGACTTGATCAACCAGAATTGTGAGAGCTTGCAATCATTGTTCTGGTGCTTTGGTTGTGATTCAGACTTTTGAGTGCTTATAATCATCCAGCTATTTCTTGAAGATTGAAGTTCTGGATTCTCTTCATTCAGTGGCCTGAAGTATTTTGAAGACGAGCATTTCTCTACAGTTGCTGAACAATGTTATTTGCTTGGGTCGTCTCATCCCTACCTAGTAGTGCGTGCTTATTACCGTTCCTCCTTCAAGCAAGACGGATTCTTTGTTTTTCACTAAATGCATACACTTTGAAGATGATTTTAGTGCATTTAGTCGAGGCTAAGAGCAACTTTCAAGGGGGAGCCAAGCCTACATTTGAAGAATGCACCGCTAAAGTTTTTACAAGGAAATCAAGGGAGAGAGGAGCTAATGATTTGAAGATGATTTGCTTTCCAAAACTTTAGGGGGAGAATGTTAGGACACTAAAGTTGTCCTTTATAATAGAAAGTTTTGTAAAGCAATAGCTGTGTTAAAGGGCTTATGCTTAATTGTTGTAGCAAGTGATGAAGACTATAAATAGGTCTTTACTTGTAGTTTGTAAGAAGTGAATTCATTAATACAAGATGTAGATCTCTAATCACTTTGTGTTCTCTCTAGGTTAGATTTCCTTTTCAATAATGTTCTTCATCATCTTGTTACACAATACTTGGATTGTATGAAGATCATGACCTAACAGCAGAGGATATTGGTTCTTGGGATACCGGTGGAGCGGTAGACCTCTGCTTGCAGCTATTTCCCCTTGTTTTTCCCTTCGATTCTCCCCCTCAGGATGATCTGATGAATCGTCAGAGTCATCATCAGAGTCATCCTGACCCTTATCTGTCGTACCTTCTGTTTTGCACGATGCTGTTGGCTTTTTAGGCTGTGGAGTGGCTTCTGTGGCTATAAGTTTTGTGCATACGTCATTGCATAGGCCAAAAAGAGTTGCGAGTTCCGCTTCTGTGTTAAAGCTCATTCTACCGACGCTCTTCTGAAAGTCTTTCACATAGGTATGGTTGGCGATTGTAAAGGCCTTGATCATTTGTGTTACTTGGTTGATCACACTTTGGCCAAGTTCTGTGAGCTGAGCTCTGGTCATATAGTCGGATGGCTGCATGATCAGAGTCTCCCTTGTTGTTTCTTCGTGAACTTGTGCTAGGGCCTTCTTTAAGTCTTCAGATGTAAGGCCAGGAGAGGTTGTGGATTTCTCTTTCATCTTTTCAAGCAAGTCTTTTACAGAGCTTTCGAATGTAGAAGTCGTGACTTTCTCGAACTCAGCAGCAGTAGATGCAGATGTGGTAGCAGAGGTTGTGGCAGCAGTTCTCATTTGGGCTAGAGCAGATTGCACCTCCGTGGACAAGTTGTCCATTTTGGTGTTCATGTTGGTAATGGCCCGAGTGGTAACTCCTGCAAAAGATTTGAAAGAGCTTTGCAACTCCTTCATTATATTGTCCACATAGGTGATAAGGGTTTGGAACTCTTCCCTTGAGATATGTGAACTAGTTGTAACCTCTGGGGGAACACATTCGTCCCCAGAGTGAGTCTCTGTTCCTGAGACACCTTCTTTCGTCCCTGTTTTGATGTAGTGGACAGAAGGATTTCCTTCTGATCCTCGAGCAGAAGCATCTAGTGCTCAGACTCTACAGAAGTTCTGAGAATGACATTGTCTAGATCCACTCCAGAGGTGGGTACTAGATTATCCTTCTCTTGACTCGGAGACTTGTCAAGAGTCTCTCCGTGTTTGTGCTATCTAATCTCCTCTGAAGAGATGTGTGGACCTAGTTGTGTGCGTGTAGCAGAGGAAACAAATTCCTCTACAAGGATTTTTGTTGTGATCTGGGGCAATAGATCACTTACTAAGGGTAAATCCTTTAGAGAGGATTCCCCTGGAATGGTTTCCCCGGTTATTAATGGTACAGAGGATGAAAGAATTTCCTCCGTCATGATGGTTTGGGTTGGGGTCGAGCTGTGCGGGTCTTTTTCAATATAACCTTCTGCTGCTAGACCAGCGGTAATAGAAGTGTGGGTTGCACTGGGAGTTGGTTTTGGTTGTGTGCCTCTATTAATCCACGCATCTTTTCTTGCATCTTCTTCTGTGAAGCATCCAACCACTTGTTCTCCATCTATGGTCTCAACATCTGTTGCTACCCTATGGCTTGATGCTTCTATCCTTACTTCTGTAGCGGCTTCTGCATCAGTGCGTAAAGAGTCGAATATTGGATGTGAGCCAATTAGTCGCATGACATGTGGATGGTAAAGAACTTTTCTTATTTGGCCTGCTTCCTCTTCATCATAATCCACTTCTGAGACTTCTACCCTAGTCTCTCTAGTTTCAACCATTTCATCTGTTGGACCTCCTATCATGAAGTCCAAGCGATGTTCTTCTGTAGCTACCTCTTCTTCTGGGCTTGCCCTTTCTACATAAAATGTGGGTTGAGTGAAGGGGTTCTGTAGAACTTCAGGAGTTTTCGATTGATTATTCTGTGGGGTTTGGTCATCCTCTTCCAAGTCTGAAGAGATTCAGAAGTCTGCTTCTTCTGTAGAGCCATGGGAGAGGGGTTTTGCAGTCCATCCAGAAGTATCAAGAGTGTTGGTAAACTCAGGGCGTTGGAGGAAGTCAGAGAAATTCCCATGATGTGCATAATTGAGAGGAGTTGGGGAATGCACAGGTGATTTTTGGGTTTGTTCTTCTGCGACTTCTTCTGCCACTTCTTCTGCCACTGTATCATCTGCAATTGTTTGCATAGGAGACAGAGGTTTCCCAGTTTTCTTCTTGCTCTTTTTCCTCTTGGGTTTAGGTTCCCCTTCCTCTGAGGCTTTGGATTTTCTCTTCTTCTTTTCCTTTGGGGTAGAGGGAGGAGCAGAAGATCCAACTTTGAAGTACCTTTGAAGAGGTTTGAGTTTCGACAGCAGAAGTTGAAGTACCTCTGTGGTTTTCCTCTTCTTTGTTTTCTTTTTAGGAGTTGAGGCAGAGAGTTTTTGTTTCTTTGAGGCAGAGTAGATGGATTTTCTCTGAGCAAGGAATCTGGCTTGATTTTCTTCATGCTTCTGAAAAGCAGCTGCCCATTCTTCATCTGTCAACCTATCTAATACTTCTGTACCTATGGGGATTCCTAGACGCGGGGTGTCATAGGACTTGGTTCTGGAGTCCTATGATCGCGTATGTATTCTAATTCTAGTTCTTCGTCCTTTACATATCCCAGAAGTTTCTTTGGCAGAGTTCTGCAGTGTGGGTATCCATCAGCATGTTCTGTTGGAGAGTTTTTTTTCATAGCATACATCTTGGTTGTTGGCCCCTCCATTGGCCATTTTTCGAGCAAGAGTAGAGGCTCTAGCAGAACATCTATAATTCTTTGAAACTGCAGAGGAGGTAGAGCTCCTGTTGTCTTTGACCTTTTCTTCTGGAAGGTGATCTTTCTATCGATGGTGTTAACCATTTCTTGCATCACGAGTGTGGCGAAGTCCAGAGGTAGGTCGTAGTAGACTTCGTACATGATGGCTAGTATTTGGTGTGAGGATTGATCTGGACTCGCCACTTTTCCTGTTAGGCACCTGTTGAGTATTGTAAAGAGTGTATTCCACAGAGGTGGTAATCTGCCTCTGCAGAAATCATTTCTCTTTCTCAAGGTTGTGTTGTACCCCAACATTTCGACAAATCTGCAGAGTTCTTCATCTGTGGGTTCCTCTGCGAATCTCTTTAAGCCAAGAAGACCTCTGGTGGGTAGACTGAACTCAAGAGAGAACATAGTTCTGTTGAACTTGAGTTCAAGATGTTCGGATTTATCAGGTTTGGATATGTACCCTTTGATCTGTCGGTCTTCTGGATCAAATCTGCAACTTTGCCAGAATTGATTTATATAACTGGCAGGGATTTTGTCCACAATTTTGGTCAGAAGAGGGTAGAGAATATGTTGTTTTAGAATATGAATAAGTATAGCATGTGCTTTCCCAAAAGCGGTTCTTGAAGGAACAAGGTAGTGATTATTGGGTTTTAATGGTATAACATTTGCAAAATGTTCATGTGGTAAGAAGTTTCTAATGTGGGTGGTCGGAGCAAAATCTGCTTCATCGCCGGAGTTATCTTGCTCCAGGTTTCTGGCGATTTCAGGATTTTTTGAGTGTTTAGAGTGCTCAGGGGAGTTCACCGATGAATGTGCAGGGGAGATAGCTTGAGCTTTAGAAGAGGAGGCCATTTCTTTGGATGTTAAAGATGAAGATAAGAAATTTGCAGCTTTTTGCAATGGTTCGCCGAAGAAGAAAGTAAGTTCGTAAAGGTTTATGAGGAGAGGTAACTTGGGTTTTATAGTGAAGGGTAACAATTAGAATTCTGAGAATGTAAATATATGGAAGTGAATAATATTTGGGGTCCGTACCTGAGTGTGAACGGCGGGTTCAACTTTCCAGAAGAACGTGTGTCGTGTACGTCCAGTAAAAATGAGACACGTCAGCAGTGTCAGAGTATGATATGACGTCGTGCGCGACCCATTAATGCTAGGCGCGTGGGTTTCTTTTCCTCCATATGATTTTCACTCTCAGTAAAATAGTCGTTACTGTTACAGAATTTCCCAAATTTTGAAAATGACAGAAGCTCTGTAGTGGTAAGAGTTCTGTGGTTTTGAAACCTTTCTTTTCTATCTTCTTTTTGCTGGTAAGAGGCGCGTGGGTTTCTTTTCCTCCATATGCTTGTACTTTACCAAAAAGTATTGGAAAAAGCATTGGAGAGGATCGATAGATCTTTAGAGTAGAAATTGTTTTCACAGAGGTTTTGGAGCTCTGTCAGAGCCAGCAGAAGCTCTATGAGAGGAATTTTCTCATAACTAAAAATCTATTAAACTTTTTGATCATCCAAGTTTTTAATTGTTTTAAGAATTGTTTTTAGGACATATTTGGTAGTTGGTGTCCTAGAAAACTGTTTTGGATAAGGTTCTGTGCGAGTAACTCGTATTTTTTCCTAGGTTAATCAACAGAAGTTCTTGTGTTTGAAAGAGCTCCGTGACAAACCTTTTAGTGATTTTTGGCGTGCAAATGTTCAAGAGATCTCTGTCGAGGATATTCAAATAGATTGATAGAGTTACTATTTTAAATTTATGATCATAGAGGTTTTCCCTAGCAGAGCCTCTGTTGAACTCATCAGAGGCTCTATGACCTTAAATTTTTAATAACGAAGAACTCGTTAATCTTTTTGAATATTTGAAGTTTGGAATGTCTTTAGCAGTGTTTCTAGGACATATTTGGAAATTTGTGTTCTACAAAACTGTTTTCGAAAATGATTTTGTACGTGTAAACTTCAAATATCTTGATTTGTTAGCACAAGTTCTGTGATGTATGAAACTTTTTGACTTGAGACCTTCTGTATGACATTCAAGATCATCGATCGAGTTCTTATATGTAATTTGTAGTAATAGAGGATCTGACTTACAGAAGCTCTGTTGAGCTCAGCAGAGGCTCTGGAACCTTAAATTTCTCATAAAGGGAGACTCATCAATCGTTTTGATTATTTTCCTTTTGGAATGTCATAAGTAATGTTTCTAGGACATATTTGGAAATTTGTGTCCTAGAAAATTGTTTTCTTGAAGGATTTGTACGAGATACTCACTTTTTGACTTTCCTTTGTTCGGAGAAATTATTGACCTCTGTTGATTGTGGTTGATCACCTCTGTAGATCATTTCAATGTCTCCTTCTGCTCCCCCTTGACGTACGCTTGGATCAAATAAGATAAGTTGTGCATAGAACATAGATCAAGTCTTTCAGAGGTTCTGTAAGGACTGTCAGAAGTTCTGAGCAATCCCATAGAAGCTCTGTTGATTGAGAATTTACATACAGAAATAATTTAAACTACAAAACAAAAACAATGTATTTACGTATTTACAGAAGATTAAGTTATACTTATAGAGGTTTTAACTCATGTTTATCATTCCCAACTTACCCACCAAAAAAAGGAATATTTTCTCATCTAGTGCCTTGGTGAATAAGTCTGCAAGCTGGTACTCTGTAGACACGAAGTGCATTTCGATTGTCCCATATTCAACATGGTGTTTTCGAAAGTGGTAACGGATGTCGATATGCTTTGTTTTGGAATGCTGTACTGTCCTTAAGCTGAGTTTTCATCCACAGAACTTGGGAGCAACAGCTAGCAGCAGCAACGTATTCGGCTTCTGCTGTAGATGTGGATATGCATTTCTTCTTTTTAGAGGTCCAGCTGACTAGTTTATCACCTAGGAATTGACAACTCCCAGAGGTACTCTTTTTGTCGAGCTTGCAGCCTCCATAATCTGAATCTGTGTAAGCTTTAAGACCAAAACCAGAGTTCTTCGGATACCAGAGGCCAAGATTTTTGGTCCCTTTTAGGTATCTGAAGATCCTCTTTACAGCATTATAATGTGATTCCTTTGGGTTAGCTTGATATTTTGCACAAAGGCATGTGGCATGCATTATGTCAGGTCTACTTGCAGTTAAGTATAACAGAGAGACTGTATTTTGAAAGTATGTCAGAAACATATTTAGCTTGATTTATGAAAATTCCCTCTGATGATTGTTTTACTTGGAGTCCGAGGAAGAAAGTTAATTCTCCTATCATACTCATTTCAAACTCACTCTGCATAAGTTTTTCGAAATCTTTGCATTCTTGTCCATTTGTAGACCCAAAAATTATGTCATCCACATATATTTGTACAAGCATAATTTCATCACTTTTTCGTTTATAAAACAAAGTTGTATCCGTTGTACCTCTGTCGTAACCATTATCGAGAAGAAAGGTAGAAAGTCTTTCGTACCATGCTCTTGGAGCCTGTTTCAGTCCATACAGAGCTTTGTCAAGGTAATACACGTATATTGGGTACTTGGAGGTTTCAAACCCTGGTGGCTGTTGGACGTATACTTCTTCTTGGATTTCACCATTTAGAAAAATGGATTTTACGTCCATTTGAAATACTTTAAAACCTCTGTGGGCTGCGAAGGCTAAGAAGATTCTTATGGCTTCGAGCCGTGCGAAAGGGGCAAAAGTATCATCATAATCTATGCATTCTTCTTGTCGATATCCCTTGGCCACCAATATTGCTTTGTTTCTTATGACCACCCCATCTTCATCATTCTTATTTCTGAAGACCCATTTAGTTCCTATAGCTTGGTTTCCTCGTGGCAGAGGAACGAAAGTCCAGACATTGTTTCTTTCAAACTGTAGAAGCTCTTTTTGCATAGCGTCTACCCAGTTTGGGTCGTCAAGGGCTTCAGAGATCCTTTTTGGCTCGATCATACTAATAAAGTTTGTAAAGAAACAAAAGTTAGCAGTGGCAGATCTTGTTTTTACCTTTTCAGAAGGTTCGCCAATTATAAGGCTTGGAGGATGGCTTTTTGTCCATTTTGTTGTTCTTGGGAGATGGTCATCGATTTCATCAAGTTGATCTTCAGATGTTTCTAACTGTGGTTCTTTTGCAGCCTCTGTCGTAGATTTTGCGTTCGTGCTTGATCCTACAGATTGTGGGATGATTGGAATGAGTGGCGGTGTTTGTTCCTCTGAGGAAGTAGAGACTAAGTCTTCTTGTTCCTCTGTTATTGGTTCATCTGTGGTTTCTGGAGTTGGTTCTTCAGTAGCTTCTGTCGTTGTTTTCCTTGTCGTATCATCTTCTGTTGGCTCCCCCTCAGCATTTGCATCTGTATGATTAACAGAAGAAGATGAAGTATTATAGGAACCAGTTAGAGTTATACTTGTCTCGATCTGGCTCACAGAAGATGGTTTTCCAGAGGCTCTGATGGTTCCAGCAGAGGGATCAATGTCATCATGGAACATCTCTTGAAATAGAAGATTTAAGTCTTCTTCTCTAGTTTTTGAGATGCCAGAGGATTCCCCTTTTAGACCGAGTTCTGAACTGATTTGTTCAGAAGTCTTCTGGAAAGTATCGTCAAAAGAAACATTTATGCTTTCTAAGATCGTTCGAGACCGCAGAAGATAAACTCTGTAGGCCTTGGAAGTTGCAGAGTATCCTATGAACTTGCCTTCATCTGCCTTTACTTCAAACTTTCCTCTTGCTTCTCTATCATTTAAGACGAAGCACTTGCATCCAAATACATGGAAGAACTTGATGTTTGGTCGTCTTTTGTTGATAAAATGATATGGTGTTTTGATGTGTCTCTTTACGATGGTTGATCGATTTTTGGTATAGCAAGCGGTTGATACTGCTTCTGCCCAAAATGTCATTGGTAATCCACATGTGGTTAGCATAGTTCTGGCGGCCTCCACAAGCGTGCGATTCTTTCGTTCAACCACGCCATTCTGTTGTGGGGTGCATGCAGCAGAGAAGTTCTGTGAAATTCCTTCTTCTGTAAGATATGCTTCAATGACAGAGTTTTTGAATTCTGTGCCGTTGTCGCTTCTCAGTTTCCGAATCATGCACTCATACAGAACTTGGATTCTTTTCATTAAATTTATCAGTATGTTTGGAACATCTGGTTTATTTCTGACAAATTCAACCCATGTAAATCTTGAGAATTCATCGATCAAAACAAGCAGATATTTCTTGCCACTTAGGCTCTGTGTAGATATTGGACCACAGAGGTCAACATGGAGCATGTACAGAGGCCTAGTGCAAGATACATCAGTTTTGCCTTTATGGGAAGCTCTTTTGAGTTTTCCCATTTCACAGGCAGAACATAAATGATCTTTATTAAATTTAACGTTTGGCAGACCTTTGACTAGATCAAATTTTACAAGTTTATCAAGAGTATGAAAGTTTAAATGGCAGAACCTGTTGTGCCATAACCAGGCTTCTTCGCTTTTGCATGCAACAAGGCAGATTTTGTCTTTCTTGTTCTTTGCATTGAAGTTCATGAGATATATATCTCCTCTTCTTTCGGCTCGCAGAAGTTCAATTCCTGTGTCCTCGCTCTGTAGAGAGCAGAGTTGACTAACACTGAGAAGATTGTGTTTAAGGGGTTCTTTTGATGTACCCCTTTTTATTGTCTCCAAAGGTCACAGATCCACCATCGTTCTTTACTTTGTATGTGGATAGAAGACCTCTGTCGCCAGTCATATGCCTCGAGCATCCGGAGTCTAGATACCAGATCGGCACATACTGCTTCTGCAAGACAATCATAGAGTTTTAGGTACCCATATCCACCTGGGTCTAGTTTTGTTAGGGGTTTTCAAGTTTGCCTTAGTATTCTTGGTCTTTGTTTTAGCTTCTGTTGAAGAAACATTTTGTTTCTTCTTACCCTTGGATTTATCATTTTCTTTGGCTACAGTAAGATGACAGTGTGGACTTTTGAAGTGTTGGTTTAATTTAAACATAAGATCAAAGCAATGACAGTATTGAATGTGCGAAGAGATTTTCTTGAACTTTTCATTAAATACATTAAATGGGGGCACAGATGCATTACAATTTATCCTAACATTAGACTTTCTATTACAAGAAGGTTTATGTAGGCTAGATCGTTGTTTGCAAAATCCTTTGTTGAGAGCGGCCTTCTGTGTTCCCCTTCTGTGGTGAACTTCTGTAGATTTCACTGTCATAGAAGAAAAATATTTGATAATTTTAGTCCATTTACCCTTCTGTTGCCATGTTAGTTTTTCTTTAACAGGTTTTAAGGGTTATAAAATCTTTGAACTTGTTGGAATTTGAGTGGACATTAACTTCTGTTGTTTGAAATTTTCAAGCTCAAGAGAGGTTTTGGCTTGTATGCACATATCCAAAAAGTCTGGACAGATAGGAATTCCAGTGATTTTCTCCCTGGGAGGAATAGTTCTGTTAAGAACTTCAGAGGTTTGTTTAAAAACCTCTGTGTCACTAGGTCCGATCTCTGACTTAGAGTCAGTCTCTGATTCGTAAGAGGATGAATCGTCCTCATATACAGAGGTTGAGTCACTTAGTTCTCTTTCGACAGAGGCTGGACTTTCAGAACATGTGTCATACTCACTTTCTTCCTTTTCTAAGGAACTATCTTCTAAGTTAACAGAAGTATCTGTTAAGTTTTCTTCAGAGAGATCTTGATCACTGGAAGATGTATAGAGGTTTTTTTCAGAGATTTCAAGTTTTTCTTCTGTAATTTTTGGCTTTAACTTAGGTGCCTCTGCTGATAATTTCTTTTCAGAATTCATCATGCAGACAAATGCAACTTGGGTTTGAGTCTCTGGATTACCAAACTTGAAGATTCCTATCTGATCTTGAGTTTTCAGATACCTCTTAGGTTTGGATTCTCTTTTGACAGAGATTGAAGGTGACAAATCTGTGTTTTCAAACCACACATTTGTCATCTTCAGAGGTTTCCTCTTGTGAGGTTCCCCAGAGACTTTTTGCCTTTTACTTACAGAGAGAAGATTTGGAAATCCAGGTTTTCTTGTATCTCCAATGTGAAATAGAGAGGACAGAGACTGGTCTCTTTTGGTTCCGGTATAAGGATCTATATCACAGAAGCCAATTCCCCGTCTCCCTAGTTGTGTGTTTATTTTTTCGTACACCTTCTAAGCATCTTGAATTTTTTTAATTTGAAGATCTCTTCTGAGTAAATCTTGACAGAGGACTTCTCTTTCCTTTTGAAAATAATTTTTAAGAGCTAGGATGTTCATTCTGTCGCACTCAACGTCCATTAGTTCTTTAGACTTTGTTTTCAAGGAAGAATTAAGTTCAGAAATCTTTTCTTTTAAAGGATTTAACTTTTTGTTCCAGTTCATTTCAATTTCTTCTTTTTCTTTAAAGATTTTAGCTTTTTTCTTGAGTGAGAAGTCTAGCTTCTCTCTCATAGAAGGTGAGCTTTTTCTGAATATTTTCACATGTCTTTTTCATTTCAGTGTATTCAATGTTAAGTTTAATAAAATCATCTTTTGCCATTTTAGAGTTAGAGGTAGAAGTGGATACCTCACTGTCGGAGTCGGAGCTGACTTTTGCCATGCCACAGAATAGAGCATTCTTTGTTTCGCCTTCGTCAGAGGATGTGTCTGACTCCCAGATTTCTTTGTTCACCATTAGTGACTTCTGAGCATAGTATTCAGCTTTCTTTTTGTAGAAAGCTGCATCCCTCTGAGGGCGATATGACTTGCTCCTGCATTCATTGGCAAAGTGACCTGGCTTTCCACAGTTGTAGCATCCTTGGTTCTGTGTGGAGTTTCCAGCTCTGTCATCTGACCTCTGTCGGTCACCACTTCTTTCGGTTCGACATTCATTTGCGTAGTGGCCTGGCTTACCACATTTGTAACACTCTTGAATCTGTGGAGTGTTTCCAGCTTTGTCTTCCGACCTCTGTCGGTCATTTCCTCTGTCACTTGACCTCTGTCGGTCACCACTTCTGTCGTTTGACCCTTCTCTTTCTCGATTATCTCTTTCATATCGTTCATTACCAGATTTCTTCTGGTATCCTCTGCTGAATTCCCTAGTCAAGAGAGCTAATGATTTAGCTATCGAGGCCAGGGTCGTTTCTTCTTCTTCTGCTATTTCTTCTTCTTCTTCACTTTCTTCCATCATGTTTTTCTTCTTCTTCTCCTTTCTTTCCTCTACTGCTTTCTCTTTCTTTGGTTTCTCTCTAGCCTCTGTAGTCTTACCAACCAATGCAAGAGGTGCAATGATCTGGGCTTTTGCTTGTGCTACCTGAGGCTCTTGTGCTGCCAATGTTCCATAGAGGTCTGATAGGGTCTAGGAATCTAAGTCTTGATTTGTTTGCAGAGACATAGATAACTGAAGCCATTCTTCATTCAGAGATTTCAGGAACGTAACGTTGTTTTCTTCAGAGGTTCTGTGGATGCCGAACTTCTTGCACTTGTTTATTAGAGAGTTGAACCTATCATACGTAGTCTGCAGAGATTCGGTTGGCAGAGCTTTAAAGGCATAGTATTCATCTATGTATTGAGCTCTGCGGTTCTTCTGGGTTTTGACTCCTCCTTCTAGTTGTTTTTCCAGTTTTTTCCATAGATCATATGCAGATTCACATGCATCCATGGACTGGAAAAGGTCATTTGGAATGGCCATAATCAGAATTCTCTTAGTTTTCTGAGCAACATCGTATTTAGCCCAATCAGGATCAGACCAATTATCATGGGTCTTTGGTTTCGTGTGTTCTAGGATTTCTGGTGTGTCGTCTGTGCTAGGAACACGAGGCACAGTTATCATGGGAACGAAAGGAGGGTTACGGATATAATAAACCAATTCTTTGTCAGTACCCTCAAAGAAGTGAATCATTCGAATTTTCCATTGAGGGTATTCTTCTCTAAGAATTGTGGGAGGTTTGGTTAAGGAACCCGCAGAGAGGAAGTTGTTTGTACTCGTCATTTTAGAGAATGATAAATTATCCAGAAAAGGGTTTGAACAACAAACTTTTCAGAGTATGAAGTGGATGGAGTTTTCAAACCAGAATAACATATTCTATACTTTTACCACAGTTCGAATGAATCAAAAAATGGCAGAAAAAC
Organism: Saussurea involucrata; assembly: GCA_033807775.1. Taxonomy (NCBI): domain Eukaryota; kingdom Viridiplantae; phylum Streptophyta; class Magnoliopsida; order Asterales; family Asteraceae; genus Saussurea; species Saussurea involucrata. The sequence goes on from CM066319.1 coordinate 98,282,361, forward strand.
AGAAACTGTTTGTTTAATATGAAGACAAGGTTAAAAATCCAAGTTTCTACCAAAGATCATAGTTTTAGAGTGGATCCCTTGATATTAAAAATCAAGGTTTGCTCTGATACCAATTGTTGGTTCCTGTTTTCTTAACAATGATCTTAACTTTCAGTTAGTTCAAATTTAGATATGGTGCGGAAGCGTATTTAAGAACTGAAAGATAATGTAAAGGTAGAAGAACACACAATATCAGATAAACAGTATGTAAAGAACCGATGAGTATCTCCAAGATTACTGTGTTTGATATTATCAAGAACACCAAGAACATAACAAGAAAGAGCTGTTGGTGTGTGTGTTTGTGCGTAGCTTAATGTGTAATTCTTGTTCTTGTTAAAGTTAATAGAAGAACTCAACATGAGTCTTCTATTTATACTACTACAAAGGGGACATACTTTAGACAATAAGGACTGATCTACAGTAGACAAGATCGTATGAACAGTAGCAGGTACGATGTTCATTTAATGCGCATGTTCCAATTCCGACAGAGCTCTATCAGAGTTTGACACGTGTAGTTGATGTCAGGGCATGCCTAGAACAAGTGGATGAACGGATCCTGGAACAGTAGAAAGATATTTGTAAATCTTCCAAGTCTTCAGTATAAACCGCAGAGGCTCTGTCAAGGGTGACAGAGGTTCTGCAGCTTGGTCCTCTGTGAGCTGTCTTCTGCTGATTCTTGCCTACGGTATTCTTGGGTTCTTCTGCAGAGCCTCTGTGGGTTACTTCTGTACTTAGACTATTTTCACTACTTTCACAAACAGAAAGATTTGAGCTAACATTGACCTCCAAAATCAAAAGTGGACACCAAAGTTCGTAAAATGACAGTGCCACAAAATATGAGTATGCCCAGAAGTAGTTCATTCTAGATTTTCCACTGCTTCGACTATCAATGTCGTTTTTTTTAAGTTGACACCTAATCTGAGAACTTGAATCTCATAACTGTATCACTCTTGCACTTGATTTCGCAATTTTTCTCTAATCCCAAAGATTCACCAAAATAGTGTACCACCCATAATCAACATGACGCTAAACAAACAACTAATAAAATAATTGTCCAAACCTCCAACTCAAGGATTGTCTAAACGGACGACTCGCTACCAAAGTTGTCGGAAAATCCCACGAGTCTAATACTTCAGTTATCTAAAAGTACATCAACCTGACAACGAAGCACCCACATTACGACACTACCACAAATCGGACTATCCAACACTTCCACTCTCAAGGCTCTTTAAGTCCTCACGCTTCACCAAGGGTTTAATTCAACGTCTCTAATGAGTTCAAGGTTTTTCAAGTATAGGACTTAACAGATACGCAGTTCACAACTTTATAAGACTTTGTCTGGATTGGTATCAGAGCAGACGGACAGATCGATTCAAAGTACTCTTCCTAGTAAGTTTTCTGAACAATACGGCTGTGTTCTTGATTGAATATCAATTTTTTGATTCTGGTAAAATTGATCAATTTCGTTTATTGGGTATTGCTAGTACCATTGTTTTTAGTGATTCTGCAAGTTTTCGTACTCTAATTCGATCGTTTGAGTGGTTTGTAAGCAAATTAAAGTTCAAAAGTTTTGAGTGTGTTCTTGGTAAAAAATCGAATTTTTACCCATCAAAACTTCTTGTTTTGCTTCAAAATCGATTTGGGTAGTGTTATTTTTGTGTTTGGTCGAGTTTCTAATCTTTCAGGAACGATTTTGAGCAACCTTAGACGATTCCCAATCGATTTGAACTTTCCAGCCGCTGTTTCCGGATACTTCAGCCGCGGTTTCCGAACAGCCCTCATCTTTCTGGACAATCGCTAACTCTTTCCGGATACGTCTAATCTTTTCGGGTAAGTTCACCATTCTTAATCTTTCCGGGTACAATTGTTCCGGAAACCCAAAGTTTCCGGTAAAGTATTTTATCCAGACAACTCCAAGTTTCCGGTAAAACATTTTATCCGGACAACTCAAGGTATCCGGTAAAATTGATCTCTTCCGGAAACCTATTCCATCCGGAAAGCGTATCATCCGAAAACTCCTACCATCAGGTAAGTTCTACTTTTATTGATTTCATACGGAAACTATTGCAATCCGGTAACCTTTGTTATTCGGAATCCTTAGGCTGTCCGGACTCTTGGTTTTATCCGGACACTTCTGTTTTTAACTGCTATCACTTAATCTGATCCGGACACTTCCAAATCAAACATCTTATCCGGATTCCTATCCAGTAAGTTCATTTCTGTTGAATTCTTACCTGTTTCTAGTACAAATCAGTCGTAGAACCTGCGTTAGGATTTCACTCGTAGTGCCTTGCGTTAGGTTATCACTTTGAATCGAACACTTCGTCTGACGATCACTCCAGTGCAACCAAAGATGTCTTCGCGCGACGCTCTTGCAATCGGCACCGACTCCAAACCACCATGCCTCTACCAAGGTGAGTACAATCAATGGAGGGACAGGTTTAAAATCTTCATAGAGTCGAAGGACAACTTCGAGTACATTTGGCGAGCCTTAGAAAATGGGCCAATTCCTACACCAATGAAGACCGTTCCACCAGCTCAAGAAGGCGGTAAGACACTCTACGTGCGAAAGACTCTCTCCGATATGACCGACGACGAAAAGGGCATGCTTGAGGGAGTAAAGCATGCTAAGCGGTACCTTGTTCAAGCTATCCCTAACACGATCTATACTGCCATCGACAGCTACAAAGATACATCAAAGGGTATGTGGGATCAAGTGGAGAAGATGATGCGCGGGAGTAAAGTTGGGAATCAATTGAAAATCAACAGCGCCATAACCAAGTTCGATGGATTCAAACAACGCACTGGCGAATCCCTCTCCGAGGCCTATGAACGTTTTTGTCTCCTTCTCAACGAACTTAACAAGAACCACATCACTCGCTCCAACACGGAAAACGCGCTCAAATTCCTCAACAACCTGTTGCCATAATGGAAGGTGTTAGCTTCAATCTTCCTAATCATAGAAATACTTAGAAGTAGTGAAAAATAGGCTAAGTATAGAAAAGCCTCTCACAAAGGCTCTGCCACTTCTTCCAGAAGATCAAGTCCAGAAAGCCACAGAAGCTACAGAGGTAATCACAGAACCTCTGTAGTGCGCAAGAAGAAGATCAACTCGGAAACAAGTGGACTGCTCCACAGAAGGTCAGACCATAGAACCTCTGTAATGCCTTACAGAGCCTCTGTGGTCTGCTATGAAGACTTGGAAGATATTACTGGATACGTTCATCAACTTGCATGAAAAGTACTGTCAAAACACGTGTCAAGCTCTGAGTGGACTCAATAGGGCATGGTACAAAATAGACGTCTGCGCCATTTAATGCATTTACCAATAGTACATCTGCTCCATTAAATGCGCATGGCTCAAACAACTGCTCACACCATCCAGTCCACTGTTCACACCATTCAGTTCACTATTCATGCCGTAAAAGGAACAGTGACCTACTTCATAGTCTTCTAAGAGTAGTATAAAAGGAAGTCTCATGTTGAGATCTTCCTAAGAACGAATACACAAGGAATCACTAATACTCTCAAACGTTATTGTCAAATATCTGAGTGTTATATTCTCACACACACCAACAGTTCTTAATCTGTTCTTCGTGTTCTTATTATATATTGAATAATAGTAACTGTTCAAGAAATCCTTTTTATTCCTTACTGTTTTCTTTATATATGTGCGTTCTAACATCTATCAAACATATCTGTTAGTTTAAATACGCTTCCGCATTAAACTCTAAATTCAACTAATAGACTGTTAATCTTGATTAAGTGTATCTGGGTTCCAACAGAAGGTATTTGCATCTCATGTCAAGCACAACCACTTGATAGAGAAAGTTAGCATCCACGAACTCTATGAGACGCTTCTTCAAGACGAAGATGAAGTGAATGAACTTCTAAGCGACAAGAAGTCTGTATCCAAGCCAACTGCAGATCCATTAGCACTCGTGTCTTCAAAACGAGGCAAATCTTCTGGCCGACACTCCAAACGTGCTCAAAAGCATAGTGAATCTGAGTCAGAACCTGAGGAAAAGGAAGATAGTGATTCTGATTCTGAGATAACTGCCATTAAGAAAACAATGGTCCTTCTCTCCAAATCCTTCCAGCAGAAGTTCTACAAGCAACCGACATCCAATAATCAGCGCTACTCCACCTCCGCCAATAAGCTCCATGATTATAAGGACATATATGAAGGAAAGAAGAAAGCTGACGAGCCCGACCAGTCTGACAAGAAAGAGAAGACAGAGAAAGATGACCGAAAGAAGAAAGACGAACCCGAGTCCTTCCAGCGTCTACTCTCACTACCAGAAGCCAACGCCGGCGGACACCAAGGCTATAACCCCGCAGTCAATGACACGACTCTGTGTGCTCAAGTCCGCGCACTCGGGTACAATCACGACCTCAACCGTCCTTCCGCATTCAACAGAAAGTACTTGGCCCCCATCTGGTACACACTGTTCACGATTCTGAACAGGTGTCTCTCATCCAGATGGAAGGGCATCGACCAGTGCACCGGCGACTTCCTGCGACTATTTCATGCCGTGTCCTACAACCGCCACGTGGACTTCGCGATGATCATCTGGCGCGAACTGGTCCAAGCTATTCGTCAAATCGGAGGTTCAAAACAAAAGAAGTTCCTCCCATACCCTCGTTTCCTTTCACTGGCTGTGCGACATCATATGGACGCGAATCCGGCGATACTGCGATGTCTTAACCATCGGGTACGTCCATCTCACCACTTGCAATATATGGTGATTCGTAACCCGTCCAACGCCATAGCCATACCCATACCTGAAGCCCTACTGGCTCACGCGGATCCCACTCCACCGAGTGTAGTAGCATATAGGGAAGCGTTAGGGAATCCCATGGTCCAACCAGTGCCGGAGGGACCTCCCTAGGGACATAGAACCGAGGGACGTGAGGGTCCTAGGACAAGAGGAGGAAGGGACCGGGCAACAGGGGCTCCTGGGCAGGGTGTGTTGCGATTTCATGGGAGGGGAACTGGAGTGAGCGGTGCAGTGGAAACGTATCCGAATACTAGCCAATCCCATCAAGCCGGTACATCATCTTGACCGATGCTCCACCATGACACCGAACCTTATTTATCTGACCCCCCTCACCAACCCGACTCGTTGAAAATGTGGAATCCGACTCCACCGAATCCGATATGGATCGTACCATACGGGAAACACTTATCCCTCCCCGTATCGGACCAAACCCAGACTTTACCGAAGGCATCCAATCCGACTCACCTACCCCTCCACCTCTAAATCAGCCTAATATGGGAGATACATGGAGATCTGAGGGAGTATTAGGTGATGAGTTAGACCATGTGAGAAGGAGAGAGTTAAGGTCGAAAGCGAACCAAGAAAGATTAAGCCGTAAAGATAACAAGGCTTAGGTGTCTGTTACTTCTGTGGAAGAGTCCTCTGTTGATAAAACACAGAGCGAGCTCAACCCTGAAGCCCCTGTCTTCTCTCCTTCATCTGCCTTCCTCTGAATCAATTCGAACATCATTTGAGGAGGATTTGAAAAGAGTTCTTGATAAGAATATCGCATCAGATGCTTTTAAACCCAAGTTGAGAAAGTTTAAGTCTGCTAAAACCGATATCTCTTTGATACCTCAAGAGTCTACCACCAGCGCCACCAGAGACTTTCAGTGCTCTGAAAGTGACTCTGACTCTGAGGTAGATGAACAAATCTTTTGTGGTCAAAAGAAAGTTTTGCATAAGCCTAAGCAGATACCAGTGGGATCTATGGATTTGAAAAAGGATGTCTCATTTTTTAAGAAACAATCAAGATTCATACCAGTAACTGAGTTTGATAACAAAGGCTTCAGGATTCTTGCTTCTAATGTAGTAGAAGTAGAGAAAAGAGAGAATTCTAGAAGTATTCCAAAGAACAACACCTCTGTTCCCCCAGCTTTTAAACCAATCAGATTTACGCCGGAGCAGAAGGGAAAATGGATAGTCAATGACAGACATGCTCCTGCCTCTGTTATAAATCAAATAAGGAATTCTTTTTGGCAAAGTGAATCTGTTTCAAGGAAAAACAACAATTTCAGAAAGCCAAATCAGGACAGTATGTATGGTCCTAGAGTTTTTCAGAATCAAGCACCATACAAACAACAGTTTTTGAATAAAAATAGCAATGTGCATCAATTATCTTCTTGTTCTATCAATTGCAATTGCATTCAACTATTGTTAAAACTGCAAAATTATATGAATGGTCCCCACTGTGTTCTGAATCAGTCACCTCAAAGGAAAAATTCCAAGACCGTTCAGAATGCCCAGAAAATGACCTCTGGCACACCATCACAGAATGGAAAGCCGGTAGGTAAGACAAACACCCCTAAGTCTAACAAGAAAGGACCCATTATGCAATGGGTACCTAAAAAGAACTAATCTGTCTTGCAGAAGCCTCATGTGCAGATTTGGTACCTAGATTCAGGATGTTCCAGACACATGACGGGCAATAAGGAGCTGCTGACTTCATTTAAAAACAAGAAAGGGAGTGCAATGACCTTTGGAGGAGATAATGGCTATGGTACTTTAGTTAATGGTGGTGTTTCAGTTTTTGAGGTTGCTTATGTTGAGGGATTAAATCATAATCTGCTCAGTATAAGTCAACTTTGTGATCATGAGTTCGATGTCAATTTTAGGAAGAAGTAGTGTTCCTTGTTACTTTCCTAGTCTGGTCAAGAACTTTTAAGAGCCGACAGAAAAGGCAATATGTACAAAATGAATTTTAATCCAAACCAAAACTCTACAACAGAAGAACTCTGTTTAGTGTCTTTGAAAAATGAAGATGCCTGGATCTGGCATAAAACATTTGCCCATTTGAATTTCCAAAATCTTGACAAACTTGTGAAGTTGAACATAGTGAAAGGACTACCTAATCTTAAATTTGACAAAGACCATCTCTGTTCTGACTGTGAATTGGGTAAGATGAAAAGATTTCCACACAGAACTAAGAGTGATCACAATTGCCCCAGACCTTTGCATATGCTTCATGTGGATCTTTGTGGTCCAATCTCTGTGCAAAGTCTGTCGGGTAAGAAGTATATTCTTGTGCTTATTGATGAATTTTCTAGATATACTTGGATTGAGTTCATCAGAGTAAAATCTGATGTCCCAGAAATTCTGATTAGTTTGTTGAGAAGGATACAGGTTCTGTTAGGACTAAAAGTTCAAAAGTTGAGAAGTGATAATGGGACAGAGTTTAAGAATGCCAGAATAGATGCCTACCTTTCAGAGGAAGAAATTTCCCAGAACTTCTCAGCTGCTAGAACTCCACAACAGAATGGTGTGGTGGAGAGAAAGAACAGAACTCTGGTAGAAGCCGCCAGAACCATGTTGGCCGATTCTGTCCTTCCTATCAACATTTGGGCAGAGGCAGTCTCAACGGCCTGTTTTACCCAAAACAGAGCTGTAATAGTGAAAAGATTTAAGAAGACTCCCTATGAACTCATCAACAATAGAAGGACAAATGTGAAATATTTTCATGTTTTCGGCTGCAAGTGTTACATCTTGAATGACAGAGAACAGTTGGATAAATTCGATAAAAAGGCGGACAAGGGAATCTTTATTGGTTATTCCTTAACCTCTAAAGCTTACAGAGTCTACAATACCAGAACCTGTGTCATTCAAGAAAGCGTGAATGTGTCCTTTGATGAAAGTACATCAATTTCCTCTGATCGCAAATCAACAGAGGGGACATAGACAAAACTAAAGAATTCGAGTTCTTCAAAAACAAGAGAAGAAGATATCAATCTTGTGTTCAATGATTTCTTCGATGATGATGATTCCTCTGTCGACAACACCAGAGGAAATCAGGCTCAAAACTCAACAGAACAGAATCTGACAGGTACAACTCTTACTGGTCCTTCCAATACTTCACCATCTACTTCTCTGTCTACAGGTGTTATTCAGAGAAATGAGGACCCACAATCAAATGTAAGATAACCTGAACAAGAGCCATCATCACCCCTATTAACCAATATTGGGAGAGATTCCCTATTTGAAATTTCACCTTCGTAGAGCCCTGTTGGCACTTCATAGAGCAATGAGGCCACTCTCCAGAGTTGTGTGCCACAGAGCCCTTGTGCCAATCCACAGAGTTCTGATGCTGAAGTTCGTCTTTTTCCATCAGAAGCACAAACCCCACCTGTTGTCCATGCTCCCATGACAAGATGGACAAAGGATCACCCCCGTCATCTAATTATTGGTGCTGCTGAAGATGGTGTGAAGACAAGATCGGCCACAATCAATGAAGCTTTCTTTGTCAATTTTCTAAGCATGATTGAGCCGAAGAAAATTTCTGAACCCCTGGAGGACCCAAACTAGATTGAAGCTATGCAAGATGAGCTTCTTGAATTTGAAAGAAACAATGTTTGGTCCTTGGTTCCACTCCCTGTAGGCAAAGCTGCCATTGGAACCAAGTGGGTGTTTAGAAATAAGAAGGATGAAGATGGGATTATCATCAGAAACAAAGCTCGACTGGTTGCAAAGGGATATTGCCAAGAAGAAGGTATCGATTATGACGAAACCTTTACTCCTGTGGCTAGGCTAGAAGCAATCAGAATCTTCTTAGCCTACGCTGCTCACAAGGGTTTCAAGGTCTATCAGATGGATGTGAAATCAGCCTCTCTGAAAAGGAAACTACAAGAGGAAGTTTATGTCCAGCAACCACCTGGTTTTGAAAGTCCAGAATTTCCAGACCACGTTTACAAGTTAGACAAAGCTCTGTACGGCCTTAAGCAAGCTCCCAGAGCCTGGTATGAAACTTTGTCAAACTTTCTGTTGACTAATCACTTCGAGAAAGGTATTGTCGATACAACTTTATTCTTTAGAAGGTACAAAAATGATATACTTCTGGTGCAAATATATGTTGATGACATTATTTTTGGGTCTACACGGCAGGAGTACTGTGATAAGTTTGAGGAATTGATGAAAAGCGAATTTAAAATGAGCATGATGGGAGAACTTTCCTTCTTCCTTGGTTTACAAGTAAAACAATCCATCAGAGGGACTTTCATAAGTCAGTCCAAATACATCTCTGATATTTTGAAAAAATATAAGCTCAACAACTCAAATCCAATGAAAACTCCTATTGCCACTGGAGTTAAACTTGACTCTGACCTTAATGGTGAACCTACAGATGTCAAGAACTAAAGAGGCACGATAGGGTCACTTCTGTACTTAACTGCTAGCAGACCTGATATAATGTTTGCAACTTGTCTCTGTGCCAGATTTCAAGCAAATCCTAAAGAATCCCATTTCTCTGCCGTCAAGCGCATATTTAAATATCTGAAAGGGACTCAATTTTTGGTAACCTCTTAATTCTGGTTTCGAGCTTGTAGCATATACAGATTCAGATTATGGAGGATGCAAGAATGACAAAAAGAGTACTTCTGGTAGCTGCCAATTGCTTGGAGATAAATTGGTGAGTTAGACATCCAAGAAACAGAATTGTGTCTCAACTTCTACAGCAGAAGCCGAGTACGTTGCTGATCTCAAGTGATCTGGATGAAAACTCAACTCAAAGACTATGGCATGGAGTACAACAAAATCCCAATCCTATGCGACTCCAAGAGTGCCATAGCAATCACGGCTAATCCAGTTCAACACTCCAAGACAAAGCATATCGACATAAGGTACCATTTTATAAAGGATCATGTTGAAAAAGGGACAATTGAAATGTACTTTGTTTCAACTGACTTCCAACTTGCTGATCTATTCACAAAAGCCCTTGATGAAAGGAGGTTTAACTTCTTAATCCGCAAGATGGGTATGCTGAACATGTCCTCCTAACTCTGTTTTTAAAATCAACAGAGCCTCTGATGTTCCTACCAGAGCTCTGTCAAATAGTTGGGTAGGATAGTTAAACAGAGCCTCTGATGTTCACCAGAACTCTGTCACGTATACTTTTTCAACAAGCTCAACGAATCTGTTTGTATATATTTCTAGTTTGTGAATATGTTTTTTTTCTTTTGTATAAAGGTTTTTTTTCTTTCAAAAAGGCTGAATAGAAAAATCTTTCAAATAAGCTCATCTTTCAAGGGGGAGCTTATAAAGGAAAATGTGCATGGTTTTAGGGGGAGCAAGTCAAAATCAGATTTCCAAATCCAAATGACTTTGCTTTTTGACCTGAAAAGAAAAATCTTTTTGAAGACAGAGGGAAAACCTGTTCTGATGAAAACCTGTGATAATGTCAAGAACTTACCAAAACTCTGATATTTCACAAGAGCCTCTGTTGTTTCTCACCAGAACTCTGTGAAATTTCTAAGTTAGTTCTGCTCTTGGTTCTTTGACTATTTTTTCACATCAGTGACAGAATTTTTAAATGATTTTTGGGTAAAGGTGAAACATCTTGGGTTACTTGAACGAAAGGGAAAAGGTTAATCAACAGAGACAAAACTGTGCAAAGCTCCACCAGAGCTCTGTCTGTTTTATGCCACATCATCAGAAGCACGTCATCAGAGGTGCGGGACTTTCTTTAAACGAAAACCACATGTCACCCACACATTTCTAACCGTGACAGTTTACTTGCCCAAAAAATGTCAGAACCAAATCCACGTGGCAATCTCTGGTTGAAAAACCAACCGTTAGCTGTTCCCACATTCCACTGTAGAGGCCGTTCCACTATTCTGCCACTCAAGTGCCTACAGTACCTACGACGTTCGTCCAGCCACAAGTTTCTAATATAAATACCCACTCTTTCGACCCATTTCATTTCTTATGTTTTTCTGATCATTCAAAACCCTTCATCTTTCCCTCTCAAAGTTCAAAATCCTTAAGTTCTACAAGAAACCCTAACCTACAACAATGGCAGAACAACAAAACTTCGTTGATTCAAGCCGAATAGGACCTGTCGACCGAATCATAATCCTACCTTACGAGTTTGCTGACAGTAACTATCGTTTCGATGCCAACCCTGCCAACTATCTGCCTATATACCATATATTTGTTGAGTTTTTCAGAAACTCACCCATTTCTCAAGCCCTTACCAGCTACGATGACAACCTTCCAGAACTCTATGTCAGACAATGGTGGTCTACATGCCAGTTTGTTGAAGAACAAAAAGGAATCATCGGAAATGTTGATTCAGGAAACCAGGGAGGAGCAGGTACATTACGCATTCGAGTCAAGACCTTACAAAGAATCTTTCAAATGTCAACCAAAAGGAAGCTGGGAATAGAAGCCTACGAGAAACCCCCAAAGTAGCCGTTCTTCTTGATTTTATGAAGTTTCTTGGTTACGACAAGGATCTAAACAAAATAGGTGAGTTCAGAAGAAGAAATCTACCCCCAGTGTGGAACTTCATGTTCTCCACACTGAACAGAACCCTAACCTGCAAATCAGGTAGCCAAGACCAAGCCAACACAGAGCTTCTACAAATCATGTATGGTCTTTACTTCTAATGAAATTTTGACTATGCCAAAATACTCTAAAAGGATCTTCTTTCTGCTGTAAACACCAAGACCTCAACCATTGCAAGAGGAGGAGTTATAGGTGTCCACAAGTCTCTGAAGACAATCAAATACCAGAGATTCCTAAGTTTGGTCATCAGAGAAGCCTTCCCAATTTTGAATCTTACTCAACAAGGCAATCCTACACCTATTTGGGTTATGTCCAAATTCTTGGGAAAATCTTCTGGTGAATTCCCCATCATACGCAGATTTCTAGGTACAATGCTATTTCTAATCACTCCAAACCACCTTTCTATTCAAAACTATAACACTGCTGCTCAACCTCAAGAACCTGAGGTGAGATCCCCAGCATACTTAGGTCCTGAGCCTATGTCAGAGTCTGAAAGTGAGGTAAGAGCATAAGAAGAGATAGAAAGACCAGAGGTAAGAGCACCCAAAGTGGGGTCTTCCTATGTACAAGAGTTGGAAGAGGAAGTAGAAAACAGAGCATCCCCTATGGAGGTTGTTCAAGAGGAAGAAAGGGAAACTACAGAGGAGGTGGCATAGAGTTCGTCCTCCTCTGGTAGTAGTGAGGAAGAAGAACAGAGAGAAGAGAATCCCGAGAGTTCTATACCCGTAAGAACCGAGAAAAACGTGAGCATAGAAAAAGATGTTCGAGTGAACACACACGTGCGTTTTCTTACCCCCAACTCTTAGTGCAAGCACTCAATCTGTCCATGAGGATCTAGCTCAAATGGACATTGAAATAGAGGTGCACACTTCGAACCTCAACCAGCCTATACCATCAGAGGCACCTCTTCATGCCTCTGGTATGCACTTAGCCGGGGAATCCATTTTTGGTAACGATGTCAATTTTCCCCAAGACATCAATAAGACAACTACACACGATGATGCCTACGTGGCTCATCTATCTAAGGAGGAACAACTTAGGTCCCTGGGTAATTTCCGATTTACCCGTAGAGATTGTCTAACTCAGAGGCAATTTGACATCTTAGTTTCACAAGGATTAACTTGTCTAGATCACAACGTTAACTCCCACGTTTACTTCAATCTCTCAGATTCTGAGGATGAGAGAGCTGAAGTAACCAGAACATCTGTAGATGTTTCCCCTGAAAAGTAGCATCAAGGATCGGATGGAAGTCCTACAAGAGCCAACGTCAAAACAACTCTTAATGTAGGCGCCTCTGAACTCGAGGCAGAATTGGAAACATGTGTTGGAACCAAGATTACCCCTGTTGACACTGTCACAAGAGCAGAGTTCGAAAGCTTCTGTGATAGTATCAACAACTCCTTGAATGAGTATAAACTTATCAATGAACAGAAGGAGGAGATGATCCGTAAGGAGAATGCTTCTCTCAAAGAAGAACTGCAACAGTTCATGAACAAATATGCAGAAACCCAACAGAAGGTTGTTGATTTGGAAAGTACCAGAGCAGAGGAGATACAAAAGATTACAACAGAGCTAGCCGATCTAAAGAATATAATGACAGAGAATCATACGGCTGCAATGAACAGAACGCTGCCAATTCTTTCTGTCCTCCTAGCAGATTCCAACGTCAGAACCCTGACAGAGTTATCAATACCTCTGTCAAGGATGCCATAAAATAAGCTACCGCACCAAATGCTCCAGTGCCATTTCCCAACAACCAACCCATCGACAGAGCTTACATGAGCGGTTTCAGCAAATCTGTCCTGAGCCGAATGATGTCGATTTCTTCCAAGTTTGTCATGAAGGCACAAGCAACAGAACGACATGTTCAGACATCTCTTGACACTCACAAAGTCAACTTTGAGAATCAAGTTGATGAAATCCGAACTGCTGCAACAGAAGTCGAGGATGCAATGAAAAAGGCAATCTCAAATTTCACTGAAACTATCTTACAGACTGCTACACAGAAAAGACCTGCAGAAGGAGCACCAGAAAGAGAACCCTCGAGCAAAAGAACTAAAGCTGCTCAAAAGTTTGTTGTTTCGGACTCATCTAATGACGGCATTGCAAAGTCTGATGATGAAGATGATTTCCATGATGCTCTAGAAGGGAACTCAGACAATCAGGTGGCTGAGTCTGCAGAACAACAAAAGGGGGAGAAAGAACAAGAGCAGGAAAAAGAGGCCGAGAAAGAGAAAGTGTAAGTCCCATAATTGATGCAACAATCAAGAATACTCCATAGAAAGTAGAATAGAGATAGACATGAAGAACAATTTATTGAATGATCTCTATTCATATACTTGAAATATAATGGAGGGAGAAATTGATATACGACTCTCTCAAATCACACTGTGTATTCTCTCAATTGTCTCAAAGTCTCAAATGACAATGTAAGCCCAATACACCTATTTATAGTGTCCAAAATACAAGACATGGGCCCAAGCCCATTTAACTCCCATTAAACTCCCAAAGCCCAAAAGACTAATAAAGCTAATTACAAAACATTTGACTTTCATTGACTTTACATGGACTTTATAAAACTTTCTATATAATTGGGGCTTTCTAGACCCAACAATCTCCCCCTAAAGTTTTATAAAGAAAGCATCTTCAAATGATCTCCCCCTTGATTTCTTTGAAAACTTTAGTGTTGCATATCTTCACGCCTTGCAAATCTATCCAAGCTCCCCCTCAAAATTTGCTCTTTTTCTTCACAAATTACAACTTTAAAATCGAATCTCATGTGCAATAAGCTCGACTGAAACCACCTCAGTTTATAATTAAGAATTCGTCCTTGAAATTCGAGTTGTATGACCATTAAGCTCAAGAGCTTAATCCATTAATATTAGAGGAGGGAGTGTATTCATACACTTCAATAACTCAGCTTGGATCCACAAAAAAATAGAAGACAGAACATCTTTCTGAAAGTTGGGAGAAATATCGTGAAAAACGTTGCTTCGGTCCAGCAGCTATACACTGACTTCGACACAGAATCTGACAAATAAGCACATTGATTCAGAACAAACTCAAAACATGAAAAGTGTTCATCTGTGTCTTAGGAATTCAGTGCATCTGAAATCGTCAAATTTCGAGCTTCCAGGAGGGAGTTATGATCAAAATACGACAGGTGCGCAAAGCTGTTGAAAAATTCTGAAATGCACCTTTACTCAGAAAAATACTAAGTAAAATTTCTGAGAAGACCACTCAGACCTCTGAGTAAGTCAATCAGATATTTGATCCTTAAAGAATTTTTTTTTTTAAAAAAAATTCTAAGTCTGAAAGTTCTGACTCTTCACGATAAAGTTTTGACTCTTGGAGTCAGAATTCTGATTAAGCTTCGAAAAAATAGTTCTGAACCATCATTTGACTTCTGAATTCAATGACAAACTTCTGAATGGTCTGAATATGATCGATTGCATCTGAATAAATCTGAACCCTCTTGATCAGAAATCTGAATAGCCACAACCACAACTCTCGTACATCTTTGAATAGTTTCTGAACTCCAAATCAGAATTCTGAGTATTGAAGTCAGATTTCTGAATACACACGATCAATTCTGAACAAATTCAATTCTGATTACATTGTATCCGACTCTTGAACTGATCTGTTAGTTTTGTTTACCATCAAACTACATCTGAACTCGCACTCTTTCTGTTTCAATTTAAGAAGAACAACCGCAACTTTCTGTTTTCTGTTTTAGAACTCAACAACGGCTATCTTTTCAACTTTCTGTTATGAACCAGCAGCTTTAATTTTCTGTTTAACTGCAACAAAACAGCAGCAAATTTTCTGGACAGTTCCAACAGCAAAGAAGTTGCTGTTTTGACAGCAAACATCATCGATTTTCTGAATTTTCAGCTCCAAACAGCACCAAACTGTTTTGACAGCAAGCAAACAGCACCAAACAGTTTTGACAGCAAGCAAACAGCACCAAACAACAAGCTATTATGCGCTCAAAACACCGAATAAGCTGTCAAATTAAGACTTTCTGAATTTGCTGTTTTGTACGGCTTTCTGGGGACAGCACTAATCTGTTTTGAGCTCTAATAACAACTAACATAACTCTTCCAATCTTCTAAAATCCAGATTCAACAAGAGTAAAATCTGAATTGCCTTTAGTCTCGGATCAGAATTCTGAACATTGAATTCAGAAATCTGAATACTCATGATCGAAATCAGAACTTCTTAGTTGTCTTGTGCAATCTCTTAGCAATCCTCTGAACACAAAAGTAAACTCTTGAAAACTTCAACATCGAATTCACTTTGAAATCCTCTAAATGAAATAAATGCTCACAAACTTGATTTGATGTAGACGAACAAATCGATCTCCTTATATCTTCTTAGAACAAAGATTGCAGAAACTTAAGTTTCTGATTGATCACTTCAGAAAGTTAAGTTTAATCAATCGAAGATCCAAAAATAGTTTCAGATCTGACTTTGAACAATTAACACATCATCAAACTTTTCTCAGACAATTCATCGAGCATTTGGCGTGCAGAAATTGATTAAGAAGTAGATCTAGAACATCATACCTCTTCTTTTGTCCAAGAACCATCAAGATCTATAAAATCTTCTCCAAAACACAAAATCAATCTTCAAGATGTATAAGATCACAGAGAATTTACCTTGAATTGTAACATACGAATAAGAACAATCTTGAATCTCTAAATCTTCAAATTAGATCTTGAAAGCTTGAATTGTTGCAAAATTGATCGTATCGAATTAAAATTGATTCGATGTGGCTCTGATACCAATTGTAAGTCCCATAATTGATGCAACAATCAAGAATACTCCATAGAAAGTAGAATAGAGATAGACATGAAGAACAATTTATTGAATGATCTCTATTCATATACTTGAAATATAATGGAGGGAGAAATTGATATACGACTCTCTCAAATCACACTGTGTATTCTCTCAATTGTCTCAAAGTCTCAAATGACAATGTAAGCCCAATACACCTATTTATAGTGTCCAAAATACAAGACATGGGCCCAAGCCCATTTAACTCCCATTAAACTCCCAAAGCCCAAAAGACTAATAAAGCTAATTACAAAACATTTGACTTTCATTGACTTTACATGGACTTTATAAAACTTTCTATGTAATTGGGGCTTTCTAGACCCAACAGAAAGAGGTCGAGAAAGGGAAAGAAAAAGACTTGGTTCAAACAAATACAGGTTCAACCATCACATAAGTTCAATAAACAACAAAATGTTTTCCCCAAAAGATACCTAGTTCTTTGAGTTCTAAATAGTCGGCTACATGCCACCAAAATAAGTTTCTATGTTTAATCATCAAAACTATTCAAAAAGTTCTTTCACTAACGCCACTTTCTTGGAACCATTTCTTCACAACTATCCCTAATGCATCATCCTCCAGTAAAACAGTCCCAACAGCATCATCATGAGTGCCATCATCAGCAAACACATGTATAGCATCCTGGCAACCCTCCTAGCAGTGATGGCGGCCTCCATAGCTCTAGTCATATGTCGGTTGTGTGAATCCAAAATCTCTGTCAGATTGCCCAGGACATAATGCTGATGATCCAGCCTAGATCGGTGAGTGTGCAACTCTCGTTCCATGCCCTGGACCCATCTGCCCTCTCCGGGGGTCATGCCCTGAGCGTGTCTCACAGGAATCCTGGTCACCGTCTGAGGAGTCTCGCTCTGTGCCTGCTGTCGGGATGTCTCGCCCTCAGACCTCGGTGGTCCCGCAAAAGTCACCCTCCTGGGTAGGGGAACACTCTTCCTGGAGGTAGCCCTAATCCTCGGTCCTCTTGGTGCTGGTTGAGGTGCGGGGGAAGGTAATACCAATGTAGGGAATCTGGTGGGGGTCTCACTGGTTGCTTCGTCACTACTCTCATATGGGTCTTTCTCCTCAACAGTCGGTGGGTCTCTCCTAGGTCGACTAGTAACATAGCCATAGACATCGGCAGAGTGCTCAATGGGAGTGGACGAGGTCGACATAGTGAACTGCGATAATAGCAGACTTAGTTACTAAGTGTGTTATTGTAAGTGCCTAAGATATGCAATGTTTATGTATGCATACACAAAAATCATGCTTTCCATGTTTAAGTAGAAAATTTATTTTAAGCATACTTCCAATATAACCAATCCAAGTCCCCCATTATACATACCTAAATTAAACATAGGTGATCAGGCTTTGTTTAATTGAGGTATAATAATGTGACACTCATCTTAGTTATATTAGTAATATGCTTCAGATTTTGAAAATCATTTCAAAGACCGTTTTGAATTTTTTTTACTTTTGGGTTATAGTTTGTGGTTTTCATAAGAAAACCGGCATTCTCTATAACCTTAGGCTCTGATACCAAATCTGTCACACCCCGCTAAAGCGGAAACACGAGATATAACAGCGTAGGGTTTCATTCAAAAGGTAACAGACAACACCAACAAAACATTTAATAAAGTAGTACAAGATACTACAATACAAAGTCATAACCAAAACGTTCCCAAAAATGACAAATACAAAAATTAACAATAGAAGTTTAAGTTTCTTGATGTTGATGGCATCACACAATATGCACCCTACATTTATTCACTTACTTATTAGTACCAGAAAAGCATGATAAAAAGAAAAAGGGGTCAACTACAAAGAGTTGGTGAGTTCGCAGGTTTTTGTATGCACTAAAAGTAAATTTGTATGCATAAATCGCTATTGTGAAACGTTTGTTCACACGAAGTTTAAGTAACCGGTTGTTCGAGTATTTGCACGAGGTATAAAGTATACTATGATGCTATAACATTGAGCCACTACCAAACCTTCCGACAAACCAATGCCCCTTATATTATTCACGTCCTACCTCAACGGTGAAATAATTCCACATGTGTAAAACCATTGTTGTTACTGGTAAAGTGCACTTCTAGCTCGTCAGCTAAAAGTGGGGTTGTTAATCCAAATAGCGGTACCCACAAATACCATCGGCTCGTAATGAGTTAATAGGTAGTGTCTAACTAGTGGGGACTTTTTCATTTAAAACTCAAGCACATCAGAAAGTATACATACCTTAGTGCACAAACAATTAAATTTAATGTTCAACATTTTATAGCATAATTCAATCAGTTTGCAATTCAATATCATGCTTTTCCCCCAAATTGTAACAAAAGAGTAAAAAGGGGCTGTGAATACTCACAATGTTCAGCAAAGGTTTCCAAGAGGTGCCGCACGGTTGCACAATTGCCAGGTTCTAGGTCCTTCCTATGGAAGTGAAACACATTATCAGTTTTGGGGCTAACTCTTAGGGCTAAAGTATTGCTTAGCTCATCTTATCTTATAAAATGCCTTAGTGTTAGTTACTAGGTTTAAGTATTATTTTGCGTTGTTGATCTCAAGTAAATTATTGGTTTTAAAAGGTTTGTAGAATTTTATTGTTACATAATTAAATTTATATGTTATATATCGTATTTAATCCCTTGTACCATGTTTTATAATTTCTTTATGACGAATACTTTCATTACCTATACATATATATTTGTATTTCTTATGTACCTTGTGTTTTATCCCAAGTTCGAATCCTTATAAATCTCTTATTTATTTGGGTATCATCCATACATTCATATACATATATTTATTGTTTTTATTTGGTGTTTTATCAAAATCTATAACTTTTATGCCTTTTATTCATTAATATTCCTAAAAATCTCTTTTTCTTGAATTAGAGTTTTTTTACTTTTCTGTTGGCAGAAATTTAGGTTCACTTATGGTCAAAATTAAGTATTTCCTCGGATTATTTATTTAACCAAATTTTTATATATTTTAATTTAATGTCTTAGGGAACTTTTGACATAAGTAGCACCATTTTTAGAGGTGGTTAGGTATTTTAATCATTACAATTAAGTTTAAGTGTTACAGTTATCAAGGCAGCGTGCACACTCTTTTTGTCACGTCCATTTGGAGGGTCAAATTGGGTTTTAAACTTAACTCAAAGATTTATCTTCCAGAAAAATTTCATCATTTTTGGTTACATATTGAGGGAGTTATGACTGTTTTAAGGTAGAGATTTTACTATGCCAGATTCTGATTTCTTACACACCAACCTTGGTTTGAATGGTTGAGGCCTTACATATTCATATTTTGGAGTGAAACCACCTTTGTTTGAAAGATAACTCATTAAAATAGATTTCAGAAGAAAAGTCAGGAATTTTAGTGGAATATTAAGATAGTTATGACTGATTAAAGTAGAGATTTTACTCTGTCAGATTGTCTTTGTACTCTTAACTTGATATGGGTAGTTGAAGGGTCAAATCTCCGTGTTTTTACATGAAACCACTTGGGTTTGAAACATAACCCAATAATCAAGGCTCCAGAAGAAGAATCATATCATTTAACCAAGTATTTTACAAGATATGGTCGGATGAAGTTCATGCATGTAATCTGCGAGAAACTAAAAATGCTTATTCATGAAAAATGAGTGTTTTAGTTCTTTATTTTCACTCATATGATTGATTCTTTGATTTGTACACTTACTTACCATTATTTTATCATAGATTTTTAGGTCAAAATCATCCTTTAATTTTTAAAAACACATGCATGAACCCACACATCTCAGATTATAGCAAAAATCCACATGCATGTAATCAAAACTTCGTTTTCTTGAGTTCTAGTTGTATGGATCATGGATTATCACCATTTGCTTGACATTTAGCATATCATTGGTGACTAATCTTCCATTTAATGACCCATGAAGGTCCTATATTTTAGAACTCAAGAATATGAGGGAAAAGTAGGAGAAATTGCAAGAAAAAGGAAGAAGATGAAGGAGAATACAAGAGTGATGAATTTACCCACTCTAGAGATGATGTCTACCTTCAAAGATCTTCAAAGATTGAAATTTTTTGTGTGGTTTGGGGCTGATTTCGGCCAGGAGATAGAGAGGGAAGAGAGAGCGATGAGAGTTTGAATAGAGAGAGAGGGAATGGTAGGCAAATGAAGAGTTTTCTTGAGATTTAGGAGAATTAAATTGAGAGTTTTTGGGTGTAATGGGGAGGGCCGATATTTTGGGCCTCACTTTCTATTTTATTTTAATTTTTTTTATTAAGTGCTAATTAATATTGTATAAGTATATATATATTATGTAAATTTTATAAAAAAATTGATTAAAGGTAGTTAAATCCTCATTTATCTACTTAAATTTTTGGTTTGATTATTTAAAGTTTAAAATTTATCTTTGGGTATATAAAACTATATATTTACCCCTCTTATTATTATTATTGTTATAATTAAATGTTAATTGTTCCAATCGGCATTTTATAAGACAGCTTAAGCGGTTACGTGCGGTAAAAAGATTTTCTAAGCACACTGTCGGAATTCTTAGGAAACTAAAACCTTAGCCATCATAATTAAGTCATAATGAGTTATTTCTACATGTTAAGACATGTATTATGCTATTCATTTGCTAACCTGAGTGTTTTGGTTTGACGGGTGTCACAATAAGTTAGGGATGTGTGCCTTCTTCTTCTTCGACATCGTTTTCCTTTTCATTTTCTTTTTCTCCTTCTGCTCTAACCACATCTTCTATGATCCCTTCTATCACTACATCTAACCTAATCAATTCTTATGTTTCCTCTTTTTCCACAACCTCTTCTTCCCTAGGACCAAAGGAGTCGTATATAGAGTGTGTGCCAAAAAGTCGTTGTACATGGGGATGCATAACTTGTATACCATCAGAGGCAGAGATAACAGGTTCTGGACTCTTTCTGTGAACATCAAGGCCAGGTTGAAGGAAGGGGTTATGTAGTATCTCTGGGGTCTCAGCCTGATTGTCTCTTGGAGTTTGGTCATCATCAGCTAACTCTGAGTCAACTCCAGAGATTGTGAAATCGGAATCTTCTGCGGCTTCTTCGGTTTCATGTGACAGAGCTTCTGCAGTCCATCTAGCAGTGTCAAGGGTGTTAGCAACCTCAGGGCGTTGAGGGGATTGGGGGATTGCAGAGGGGATTCTTGTGCTACTTCTCCTACCACCTCTTCTTCCAATGTATCCTCTGCAATTGTTTACATAGGAGACAGAGGTTTCCCAGTTTTCTTCTTGCCCTTTCTCCTCTTGGGTTTAGGTGTCCCTTCCTCTAAGGCTTTGGATTTTCTTATCTTCTTTTCCTTTAGGGGAGAGGGAGGAGCAGAAGATCCAACTTCTGTGGCATGAGGAGGAGAGGGTTGAGCTTCTGCGACACTTGTAGAGCTTCCCTCTGTGGTTTTCCTCTTATGAGTTTTCTTTTGAGGAGTAGAGGCAGAGGGTTTTTGTTTCTTTGAGGCAGAGTAGATGGATTTTCTCTAAGCACGGAATCTGGCTTGATTTTCTTCATGCTTCTGAAAAGCAGCTGCCCATTCTTCATCTGTCAACCTATATAATACTTCTGTACCTATGGGGGCTCCTAGACGCAGGGGTGTCATAGGACTTGGTTCTGGAGTCCTATGATCGCGTATGTATTCTAATTCTAGTTCTTCGTCTCTTACATATCCCAAAAGTTTCTTTGGCAGAGGTCTGCAGTGTGGGTATCCATCAGCATGTTCTGTTGGGGAGTTTTTGTTCATAGCATACATCTTGGTTGTTGGCCCCTCCATTGGCCATTTTTCGAGCAAGAGTAGAGGCTCTAGCAAAACACCTAGAATTTTTTGAAACAGCAGAGGAGGTAGAGCTCCTGTTGTTTATGACCTTTTCTATTGGAAGGTTATCTTTCTGTCGATGGTGTTAACCATTTCTTGCATCACGAGTGTTGCGAAGTCCAGAGGTAGGTCGTAGTAGACTCCGTATATAATGGCTAGCATTTGGTGTAAGGATTGATCTGGACTCCCCACTTTCCCGGTTAAGCATCTGTTGAGTATGGAAAATAGTGTATTCCACAGAGGTGGTAATCTGCCTCTGCGGAAGTCATTTCTCTTTCTGAGTGGTACGTTTTACCCCAACATTTCGACAAACCTGCAGAGCTCTTTATCTGTAGGTTCCTGTGCAAAGGTCTTTAACCCTAGAAGACCTCTTGTGGGTAGGTTGAACTCAAGAGAGAACATAGTTCTGTTGAACTTGAGTTCAAGATGTGCGGATTTATCGGGTTTGGAGATGTCGCCTTTGATCTGTCTATCTTCTGGGTCAAATCTACAACTTTGCCAGAATTGATTTATGTACCTGACGGGGATTTTATCAACGGTTTTGGTAAGAAGAAGGTAGAATATGTGATGTTCCAAAATATGGAGAAGAATGGCATGTGCTTCTCCAAAAGCTGTTTTGGATGGAACAAGGTAGTGGTTATTTGGAGGTGGGTTGTCGGAGAAAAGTCTGCTTCATCGCCGGAGTTATCTTGCTCCAGGTTTCTGGCGATCTCAGGGTTTTCTGAATGTTCAGAGTGTTTAGGGTGTTCAGGGTGCTCAGGGGAGTTCGCCGGTGAGTGTGCAGGGGAGATAGCTTGAGAAGAGGAGGCCATTTCTTGTATGAAGATGAGAATTTTGTAGATTTTTGCAATGGTTCGCCGAAGAAGAAAGTGAGTTCGTAAAAGTTTATGAGGAGAGGTAACTTGGGTTTTATAGTGAGAGGTAACGGTAGAATCTGAAGAGGTAAATATATGGTAGTGTATAATATTTGGGGTCCGCACTTGAGTGTAAACGGCTGGTTCAACTTTCCATAAGAACGCGTGCCATGTACGTCCAATGAAAATGAGACACGTCAGCGGTGTCAGAGTATGACAGGACGTCGTGCGCGGCCCATTAATGCTAGGCGCGTGGGCTTTGCAACTTGCAGAATATTTTCACTCACAGAATTTTACCGTTACTGTTACAGAAATTCCCATGTTTTTAGAAATGACAGAAGCTCTGTAGTGTTAGGAGCTCTGTTGTCTTGAAAATTTCTGTTTATCTCCTCTGTTGCTTGCACCTTTACCAAAAATGTTTGAAAAGCATTGGAGAGGATCGATAGATTTTTAGTGTAGAAATTTCATTCACAGAGGTTTTGAAGCTCTGTCAGAGCCAACAGAAGCTCTATGAGTGGAAATTTCTCATAACTGAAAATTTATGAAACTTTTTTATCATCCAAGTTTTTAATTGTTTTGAGAATTGTTTTTAGGACATTTTTGGAAGTTGGTGTCCTAGAAAACTGTTTTGGATAAGGTTTTGTGCGAGTAACTCTTATAAGATGCCTAGGTTAATCAATAGAGGTTCTTGTGTTGGAATGGGCTCTGTGACTAACCTTTTTGTGTCTTTAAGGCGTGCCATTGTTCAAGAGAATTCTCTGGAGGACATTCAAAGAGATTGATAGAGTTTTTATTTTAAATTTATGATCATAGAGGATTTCCCTAGCATGGCCTCTGTTAAGCTCAGCAGAGGCTCTATGACCTTAAATTTCTAATAACGAAGAACTCATTAATCTTTTTGAATATTTGAAGTTTGGAATGTCTTTAGCAGTGTTTCTAGGACATATTTGGAAATTTGTGTCCTAGGAAACTGTTTTCGAAAATGATTTTGTACGAGTAAACTTCAAATATCTTGATTGGTTAGCACAAGTTCTGTGGTGTATGGAACTTTTTGACTTGAGACCTTCTGTACGACATTCAAGATGATCGATCGAGTTCTTATGTAATTTGTAGTAATAGAGGATCTGACTTACAGAAGCTTTGTTGAGCTCAGCAGAGGCTCTGGAACCTTAAATTTCTCATAAAGGGAGACTCATCAATTGTTGTAATTATTTTCTTTTTGGAATGTCATAAGCAATGTTTCTAGGACATATTTGGAAATTTATGTCCTAGAAAATTGTTTTTAAGAAGAATTTGTTCGAGATACTCACTTTTTGACTTTCCTTTGTTCAGCGAAATTCTTGACCTCTATTGATTGTGGTTGATCACAATTCTTCTTTGGCTCCCCCTTGAATGATCAACCTCTATAGATCATTTCAAGGTCTCCTACTGCTTCCCCTTGACCTATTCTTGGATCAAATAAGTTAAGTTGTGCATAGAACATAGGTCAAGTTCATCAGAGGTTCTGTGGAGGCCGTCAGAGGTTCTGAGCAGACCCACAGAAGCTCCGTGATCTAAAGAACTTTTGATGATCAAGAATTTACGTATAATAAAATAAATAAAACAACATAAAAAATATATACATATTTATAGAAGATTAAGTTATACTCACAGAGGTTTCAAACCATGTTTATCATTCCCAACTTACCTACCAAGAAAAGGAACATTTTCTCATCTAGTGCCTTGATGAATAAGTCCGCAAGCTGGTATTCTGTAGACACAAAATGCATTTCGATTGTGCCATATTCAACATGATGCTTCAGAAAGTGGTAACGGATGTCGATATGCTTTGTTTTTTAGTGTTGTACTGGATTGTCGGAGATGGCTATGGCGCTCTTTGAGTCACAGAAGATAGGTATCTTATATATGTTGTGACCATAATCTTTTAGCTGAGTTTTCATCCACAGAACTTGGGAGCAACAGCTAGCAGCAGCAACGTATTCATCTTCTGCCGTAGATGTCGATACACAGTTCTGTTTCTTAGAAGTCCAGCTAACTAATTTCCCGCCTAGGAATTGAGAACTCCCAGAGGTACTCTTTCTGTCGAGCTTGCAGCCTCCATGGTCTGAATCTGTATAAGCTTTAAGACCAAAACCAGAGTTCTTCGGATACCAGAGGCCAACATTTTTTGTCCCTTTGAGGTATCTGAAGATCCTTTTTACCGCAATATAATGGGATTCCTTCGGGTTAGCTTGATATCTTGCACAGAGGCATGTGGCATGCATTATGTCAGGTCTACTTGCTGTTAAGTATAACAGAGATCCAATCATACCTCTGTAGAGCTTGCACTCTACAGATTTATCATTTGGATCTGAGTATAACTTATTTCCAGTGGCCATTGGGGTCTTCATTACAGAGGCATGAGAGAGACTGAATTTTGTAAGCATGTCAGAGACATATTTTGCTTGATTTATGAAAATTCCCTCTGATGATTGTCTTACTTGGAGTCCGAGAAAGAAAGTTAATTCTCCCATCATACTCATTTAAAACTCACTCTGCATGAGTTATTCGAAATTTTTGCACTGTTGTGCATTTGTAGACCAAAAAATAATGTCGTCCACATATATTTGTACAAGCATAATTTCATCACCTTCCCTTTTATAAAACAAAGTTGTATCGATCGTACCTCTGTCGTAGTTGTTATCGAGAAGAAAGGTTGAGAGTCTTTCGTACCATACTCTTGGAGCCTGTTTCAGTCCATACAGAGCTTTGTCAAGGTAATACACGTATTTTGGGTACTTGGAGCTTTCAAACCCTGGTGGCTGCTGGACATAGACTTCTTCTTGGATTTCGCCATTTAGAAAGGCCGATTTTACATCCATTTGAAATACTTTGAAACCTCTGTGGGCTGCAAAGGCTAAAAATATTCTTATAGCCTCAAGCCGTGTGACAGGGGCAAAAGTTTCATCGTAATCTATGCCTTCTTCTTGGCGATATCCTTTGGCCACCAATCTTGCTTTGTTTCTGATAACCACCCCATCCTCATCCTTTTTGTTTCTGAAGACCCACTTTGTCCCTATAGCTTGTTTTCCTCGTGGCAGAGGAACTAGGGTCCAAACTTTGTTTCGTTCAAACTGTAGAAGCTCTTCTTGCATAGCATCTGCCCAGTTTGGGTCGTCAAGGGCTTCAGAGATTCTTTTTGGCTCGATCATACTAATAAAATTTGTAAAGAAACAAAAGTTAGCAGAGGCTGATCTTGTTTTTACCTTTTCAGAAGGATCGCCGATTATAAGGCTTGGAGGATGGCTTTTCGTTCATTGAGTTGTTCTTGGGAGATG
This sequence comes from Saussurea involucrata, assembly GCA_033807775.1. Lineage (NCBI taxonomy): Eukaryota > Viridiplantae > Streptophyta > Magnoliopsida > Asterales > Asteraceae > Saussurea > Saussurea involucrata. Next base: position 98,308,545 of record CM066319.1, read on the forward strand.
GCCATCGAAGTCATCAAGTTGATCTTCAGAGGTTGTGCTTTGTTGTTCCGGTGCACCTTCTGTTGTAGATGGGGCTTCTGTATTTGTGCTTGGTTTTTCAGCTTGTGGGATGATTGGTATGAGTGTTGGTATTCTTTCCTCTAAGGATGTAGAGACTGTGTCGTCGTGTTCCTCTGGTATTGGTTCCTCTATTGTTGCTGAAATTGGTATTTCAGTAGCTTATGTGGTTGTATCCTTTGTTGTATCGCCTTCTGTTGGCTCCCCCTCGGTATTTTCATCTGTATGATTTACAGAAGAAGATGAAGTATTCAAGGGACCAGTTAGAGATATACCTTTCTCGATCTGGCTGACAGAAGATGATCCTCCAGAGGCTCTGTCGGCTCCAGCAGAGGGATCAATATCATCATGGAACATCTCTTAAAATAGAAGATTTAAGTTTTTTTCTCTTGTATTTGAGATGCCAGAGGATTCCATTTTTATCCCGAGTTCTGAACTGATTTGTTCAGAAGTCATTTGGAAGGTATCGTCAAAAGAAACGTTTATGCTTTCTGTTGGTTCCCTGATACGCTAAAACAAGATTATCAGATCTATTAGTTCGAGTTTATGTTTGATGCGGAAGCGTATTTGAAGAACTAACAGATATGTTTGATAGATTTAGAACACAATATAAATAAACAGTGAACAGGAAATAATATCTCAAAGTTTACTGAATATATATATATATATATATCAAGAACAGATTTAAGAACAGTGAGTATGCAAAGCTTTAAACAGATATGACTCTAAATGTGCATAAGCTATGTGTTCTTGATGTTTGATTGAAGTGTTCTTGTTTTTCTGTTTTTGTGTTGTTGTGTGTTAGGAAGAACTCAACATGAGTCTTCCTTTTATACTACTCTTAGAAGACTATGAAGTAGGTCACTGTTCCTTTTACGGCATGAATAGTGAACTGGATGGTGTGAGCAGTTGTTTGAGCCATGCGTATTTAATGGAGCAGATGTACTTTTGGTAAATGCATTAAATGGCGCAGACGTCTATTTTGTACCATGCCCTATTGAGTCCACTCAGAGCTTGACACGTGTTTTGACAGTACTTTTCCATGCAAGTTGATGAACAGGTCTTGGAACAGTAGCAAGATATTATAAATATCTTCCTAGTCTTTAGAGGACCATAGAGGCTCTGTAATGTGTTACAGAGGTTCTGCGGTCTGGTTCCTCTGTAGAGTATTCTTCACCGGATTCCGAGTCTTTGGTTGTTTACTTCTGCAAAGCTTCTGTCAAGGGTGGCAGAGGTTCTGTGGCTCGGTCCTCTGTGAAGTCTTCTTGTCTTCTTGGTTCCTTGTCTTCTGATGTTGTCCACAGAGGCTCTGTTATTGGTAACAGAGGTTCTGCGGTCTTGGTCTTCTGAAAGCGTCCTTCTGTAGTTTCCTCGGTCTTTGATCACTCTTGATCAAACTTCCTTTGATTCTTCTGAGATGCCCTGCAGAGCTTCTGTTGCACTCAGCAGAGCTTCTGTGGAAGCTCTTCTGTACTTGGCCATTTTTCAATACTTCTAATATTTCAGAATATTGGAGCTAACAATCTCCCCCTAAGTATTGAAAAATAAAAGGTTGAATTTATGCATTTTAACCTAAGTAAAGAAGAGGTTAAACAATACCTCAGAAGATTATTTCTTTCATTTGAAATTTATGCCAGAGGCATTTACATTTGAGTACACAGAAATAAACGTTGACAGAGGTTCTTTGAAGAGACTCAGATTTTTGCATTTGGGAAGTCGTTGAACTTTCTGTTGTCTTTTCCTACTTCCTTGAGTTCTTCATAGAATTTGAGGCAGAGATTTCGTAAGCCGAGTGTAGCATCAATCTCTTTGATCATCATTAGAGCAGATTCTTCGTTCATAAGCTCTGTTGCTTTATTCTCCTCTAGTATCTTTCTGAACATGTTCAGAGTATGGTTGTGTACTTCTGACAGTCCATTGTCACAAACAGTTTCAGTTGATCAGCAGGATTCTTGAATACTAACCCGTACCTTGGAGTTTTGATGATTGAATTGGGTATGGCATTGGGTGGGCAGAAATCCTCTGGTGGTCTGATACTTAGAGTAGTTATGCCCAGATCGATGGCTAGTTGAATGTCGAGCATGCTGTAGATTAGGAGCTTTTCACGCATCGCCTTTCTGAGAACTCGATAAGACCTTTTGTGGCAGTCGTCATTGAAGTTGTCTTTCATCCATTGCAGAAGGTCAGGTAAGTCATAGGGATTGAGGTTTCAGATATCAGCATCAGAGAATTGATTTTCTGATCTGTCAGACCTTTTGACTTTCCAGATGGTATACACCGTATGAGGATAGGTTCTCATTTTGGAGTATTTGCAATAGATTACCTTCTTTATTTTGTGAATGGAGTAAACTTGATTGACTGGTTTTGACTTTGTAGAGGTGAAGATTGCATCGAATTCCTCTCTTAGCTTCTGATCTCGAACATGGGCTGGCAGATCGCTCTGGAAGTGCTGTCTGTAGAGATAACTGTAGACTTGTTCTTCCATTTGTTCAATGGTTGAAGTAGATCTTGGAATTGGTCTCTTTAGCTCATCCATCTTTCGAGTGATGTCTGCTACTCTACCTTCTGTTACCTTAGCTGTGGGATTCAGGGATGGGTTTTCTGACAGAGGATTCAAGTTGAATGCCCAGTCTTCCTCTTTGGTTTTAGGAGTGACGAAGGCATTAAATGCACCTTTCATCAATTTCTCTGTAGCAACTGGCATCTTCTTCTTTGGCTCTTCTTCTGTCATTATTCCCTTGCCTTTATCTTTTGGCTTTGAGGTTTCAGATATTGGGTTTTGGATTTGTGTGGGTGGAACCTCTGTTGATTTGACAGTTGGAGGTTCTGTGGGTTTTGGGGTTGTATGCTCTGATGTTTTGGTTGTTGTCTCTAAAGGTTTTGATACTTCGGGTTGAGAGAACTCTGTTGGTGATGAATTTTCGGGTTTTGGAGGTGGGATGTCAAAACGCTTTGCTGATTGAAAAGCAGATACTAATTCCATTATGCGAAGAATGAATTCTGCGGTGCGTTTTGGTCTTTTGGGTTTTCGAGCTATGGATTTTACTCTTGTTTTGCGCATGATTGGTTGTGAGGTTGGTGTTTGTTCTTTGGGTGAGGGTGGAGTTTGTTCTGAGGATGAGGATGCAAGATTGATTACCTTAGGTTCTGTGGTTGGTGCATCCTCAGGTGAGATAGAGGTGTTTTGCCTCTGTTGTTTTCCCTTATGGGTTTCTGTCGTAGAGGGTTCTGCAGTTTTCTCTGTAGTTTTTGCAGAAGCAGCCTCCGTTGTTTCCTTTGTTTTCTCCCCCTCAGGATGACCAGATGCTCCATCATCAGGATCATCCTGCCTTCTCTTAGCAACAACTTCTGTTCTGCAGGTGTCTTGAGCTGCTTGCCTTGCTGCATTTTTCTTCATTGTTTCAAAGTAGATTGTGATCGAAGTTTTGAAGGCTTTGGTCGCACTTTTCTCGAACTCTGCAGCGGTTGTTTTGGCAATGTTAGTGGCAGAGGCGATGGCAGCAGCAGCAGAAGTTTCTGTAGTTGACTTCATTTCTGCAAGGGCTGCTTTAACCTCTGTGGAAAAGGTATCCACTTTGGTATTTAATCCTGTAAGCGCGCCTGAAGTTGACTCTGTAAAAGACGTGAATGAGCTTTGCAACTCATTCAATGTTTGAGTTACAGAGGTTACAAAGGCTTGGAACTCATCCTTCGTAACATGTTCCTCTTGGGTAACCTCTGGAGGAACAACTCCTTCTCCAGAGTGAGTCCCTGTTCCTGGGACACCTTCGTTCACCCTTATTTGTACGTTGGGGGTGGAAGGATTTCCATCTGATCCTCGAGAAGAAACCTGAGTTTCAGTCTCTACAGAAGTTCTGTGAAGAACATTGTCCAAATCCACTCCAGAGGTGGGTATCGAAATATTCTTCTGTTGACTCGGAGACTTGTCTAGAGTCTCTTCGTCATGGTGCTCTCTACTTCTCTCTGAAAGAAGTTTTGGCCCTATATTGTGCGTGTTAGAGGAAACGAATTCCTCTGTAGGGTGTTCTAGTGTGATCTGGGGCGATGGATCACGAACTATAGGTGAGTCTCTCTGAGGAGACTCCCTAGGAATGGATTCCCCGGCTTCTGTGGGCACAGAGGTTGAAAGAGTAACCTCTGGCTGGATGGGTTGGGTGAGGTTCGAGTTGTGCTGCTCTTTTTCAATGACACCTTCTGCAGCTAGACCTGCGGTGTCAGATGTGTGGGTTGCACTGGGAGGGGTTGAGGGATGTGTGCCTTCTGCAACTTCGGCATCTTTTCCTTTCTCATTTTCTTTTCCTCCAGACGTTTCTACCCTATCCTCTAAACCTATTTGCACCTCTTCTTCTGCAGTCTCTTGTCTTGGCAGAAGTGAATCAAGAACCTCTGTGAAGATTTGAGTTTGCAGAGGTGGTTCGATTCCTTCTGTTATTGTTTGCAGAGGAGGAGATGGTTTCTTCTTCTTTGATTTCCTCTTCTTTGGTTTTGGTGCTCCCTCCTCTGTAGATTTTGACTTTCTTTTTCTTTTGGAAGAGGGAGGGGCAGAGGGACCTTGGATTTGTGGTGGAGATGAGGGTTCTGTGGGATGTTCAGTGGGTGGAGAAGATTGTTCTGCAGGAGTTTGTTGGATAGCAGAAACAGAGGCAAGTTGTTCCTCTGTAGGGGTCTTGGTTTTCTTTCCCTTTTTCTTCTTCTTCTCTCTAGATCCCTCAGAAGACTTCCTCTTTGAAGAATAGAGGTCTTTCCTTATATCTCTGAAGTTCTTCTGGTTGGCCTTGTGTTTAGCCAACTTTATCTTCCATTCTTCTTCTGTAAGTCTCTCTACTACATTACCTCCTATGGGCATTCCTATACGCGGGGGTGTTACAGAACTGGGTTCAGGAGTTCTGTAAACGCGTGTGTACTCACTAACTAGTTCTTCATCACTAGCATAACCTAACATTACCTTTGATATTGGCCTGATGTGTGGGTAGCCATCCTCATGTTCTGTAGGGGTGTTCTTGGACATAGGAAATTGCTTAGGTTTGGGACCGTCCATTGGCCATTTTTGGATAAGGAGTAGGGGTTCGAAAAGTACACTGAGGATTCGCTGGAACTGCAGAGGGGGTAACCAGTTGTGATCAGACATTTTGGCTTTCTGGGAGGCGATTTTGCGATCGATGGTGTTGATGATCTCTTGTATCATTATGGTGGCATAATCTAAGGGTAGATCATAGTATACACCATACATGATTGAGAGAATTTGAGGTGAGCTTTGATCGATGCTCCCGATTTTTCCCGTGAGGCAACGATTTAGGATGGAGAATAAGGTATTCCACAGAGGAGGTAGTCTTGCTCTGCGGAAATCGTTCCTCTTTTTCTACTGTTGGTTGTACCCTAACATGTGCAGAAAGTCGACAAGTTCTTCATTTGTTGGTTGGGGTGCATACTTTTTGATTCCCATGAGTCCTCTTGTTGGAAGGCCAAATTCTAATGAGAACATGGTGCGATTGAACATCAGTTCAAGGCTCTTACTTTGGTCAGGTTTAGAAATGTAGCCTCTGATCAAATCGGTGTCAGCGTCATAACGGCAAGATTGCCAAAATTGATGTAGGTAACGTACTGGTATTTGTTCAACGGTTTTGCTCAGAAGAGGGTAAAGAAAGTGGTTCTCTAGGATGTTTAGCAGGATGGCATGTTCTTTGCCAAATGTCGTAGGAGAAGGAACAAGATAACAGTTGTTCGATTTAATGGGAAGGGTTTGCTCGAAATGGTCATTTGAGAAAAATTGTTGCAGGTGGGTAGTGGGTACGAAGGATGCCTCGTCGCCGGAGTCGTGTCTGTCGGCATCGGTGGCGATGTGTGGGTTGTGGGAGTGCTCAGAATGCACTGGAGAGGATGTCGGAGAGTTCGTTGGTGAAACGTGAGCAGATTTGGAACTGGAAGCCATTTGTAGGTTTGAAAGTTCTAGGTTTTCAGAAAGAAATAAGCAAGTTCGCCGGAGAAGATGAGAGAATAGTAAAGTTTTGAAAGTGATTTTATCTTGGGTTTTATACTGTGGTAACGGATAGAATTCGGAACGGTGAAAATGTGAGAAAGTTAATAAAATTTGAGGCCCACACTCGAGTTCATTCGGCGTGGTGCAAGTTTCTAGGACGACGTGATATGTACGTCAATGAAAACTTGACACGTCATCAATGTCAGTGACGACGAGACGTCGTGGGCGGCCACATTAAATGAAAAACGCGTGGGTTTTAAATTTTCACCACAGAAAAGTTACCGTTACAGATACAGAAATTCCCAAGTGGAAATCTTTACAGAGGCTCTGTGGGTACAGAAGCTCTGTGAATTTAAAAAAAAAGTTTATCTCTGTAGATTGTATCTTTAATGAAAAATCGTTTGAAAAACACGGAGAGGATCAATAAATTTTTAGTAGAGAGAAATTATCCTACAGAGGTTTTTGGACCTCTGCCAGAGCCAGCAGAGGCTCTGCGACAGAAAATTTCTAATAACTAATAATTTATAAACATTTTTAATCATCCAAGTTTTTGATCAGTTTTAACAATGTATTTAGGACCTATTTGAAAGTTGGTGTCCTAGAAAATTGTAAATCTCAAAGATTTTGTGCAGCAGAAGTCATTTGAATGATTTGAGTGATCTACAGAGGTTCTTTGGTTGAAAGAACTTTGTGGCTTATGACTTCTGTGGCATTGTGTGAGTGCGAGATACCAACCTATTTTTCTTCTTGATCGACGAATGTGATCTCTTCTGTCGTATTCTTAGCTTCCCCTTGACTTATAAATCTCTGTAGATTCAGCAAGGTCTCCTTTTTTGCTCCCCCTTGATCTAACAACCTTTGTAGGATTGATTTCTGTGGTTTGAAACCTGCCTATCCATCTCTTGAAGCTTGTACTTTTACCAAAAACGTTTGAAAAACATTGGAGAGGATCGATAATTCTTTAGTAAAGAGAAATTATCCTACAGAGGTTTTTGGACCTCTGCCAGAGCCAGCAGAGGCTCTGTTACAGGAAATTTCTAATAACTAATAATTCATAAAACTTCTTGATCATCCAAAGTTTTTATGTTTTTAAACATTGTTTTTAGGACATATTTAGAAATTTTTGTCCTGGAAAAACTGTTATGGAAAAAGATTTTGTGCGACACATACCTTTTAGAGTGTCTAGTTTGGACGACAGAGACACTTGTTGATCATAATACTCCTTTGGCTCCCCCTTGAATGATCAACCTCTGTAGATCAATTTGAGGTCTCCTTCTGCTCCCCCTTGACCTATGCTTGAATCAATAGAGATAAATAATGCACATAACATAGGTCAACCTTATCAGAGGTTCTGTGGAGATTGTCATAGGCTCTGAGCAATTCCACAGAGGCTCTGTGAAGTATAGAACCTTTGAAGGATGAGTCTTAAACAAAGTGTTTTAAGAGTCATAGTGAACTTTGAAGCCTGAGTCCTTAATAGAAGTATTAAGGAGTCCATTGTTTGCTGAAGAGTGAGTCCTGATCTGTAATGGTCAGAAGTCCTTTTCTGATGAAGCTCGAGTCTTAAACTGATTTGTTTAAGAGTCTATTTCACTAAAGTGCGAGTCCTAAACTGATGTGTTTAGAAGTCCTTTTCTCCTCTGAAGAGCGAGTCCTGATCTGTAATGATCAGAAGTCCGAGTACCTGTAAGACAAATCAAAGAACTTTTGGTACCCATATCCAAATGGGTCCTTTTTTGTTAGGATTTGGAGCTGTCTTTAGGTCCTCTGGTTTGCCAATCTCTGTTGGTTTGCCAACTTTCTTTCTATGACCTTTCTCATTTTGGGTCTTTGGATTTTTTTTTTGAAATGACCCATTTTGTACACAGAAAGATTTAGAGAAAAGGTTTCTTAATTGAAGCAGATGATCAAAGCATTTATATGAATGAAAAGATGAAGGCTTTGTAGAAACAAATGGCTTTGGAGCATTTTTGTCAGGAATAGAGTTTTTGACTTTCCAAACCATTTTCATCTTTTTGTAAACAGGATTATTTGAATTTTTAGCACAAGAGTTTGCTAAGACAAGGTTCTTAAGCCTTTTAGCTAAAACATCTTTTTCTTTAAGGTTTAAATCAAATTTTCTTAGAAGATCTGATTTATACCTCTTCTCCAACATAATCTTGTTTGACAAATCGGATAGTCTCTTTGTTAAATTTGACATTTCAGCTTTAAAGACCTTTCTTTCCTTCTCAAACTTGTCTTTCAAACACTTTGTTTGAAATCCTTCTCTCTTAACCTTTTCAGACTCTTTTCTTTCAAAATCCTGCTCTTTCCTCTCTTTTTCAAGAGATTTCTGTAATTTTGAGATTTTGAAAGAAAGTTCCATATTCGTTGTCTCAAGAAGAGTTTTCTCTTTTCCAAACTTTTCATTTTTACTGATTATAAGTTTTTCAAAGTTGGAAATCAATTTAGAAAAGTTTAGACACTTAAGCTCAAGGCTTTTCTTCTCTTCTTTAAAAACAGTCTTAACTTCCTCAAACTTCTCTTTCTCCTTTTTACCAAGCTCTTCTGACTCAGATAGTTTCCTTTTTAGTTCAATATTTTCACAGTTTAGGAGTTTACCTGATTCTTCAAGCTTGGCAATGTTGTCTGAGTTAATAAGAATGATCTTGTTTCTTTCCTCTAATTCTTTCTCAAGAGAAGGAATTATTTTCTTAAAATTTGTGCTAAGTTTGAAATAATAATGAAAATCAGCATCAGCACTAAATTTTAGTCTTGACATATTGAATGAAGTTTTTAACGAAAGAAACAGTTTATAGGATGTTACCAGATCGAATAAATCGAAAATGGCAGTAAAACAGAATTTGTTTGAAGGAATGAAGAATAGGTTAAGAACAGACAGTTTCTATCAAGAATCTTGTCTAAACGAGGATCACTTGATATTGAAAACCAAGCTTTGCTCTGATACCAATTGTTGGTTCCCTGATACGCTTAAACAAGATTATCAGATCTATTAGTTCGAGTTTATGTTTGATGCGGAAGCGTATTTGAAGAACTAACAGATATGTTTGATAGATTTAGAACACAATATAAATAAACAGTGAACAGGAAATAATATCTCAAAGTTTACTGAATATATATATATATCAAGAACAGATTTAAGAACAGTGAGTATGCAAAGCTTTAAACAGATATGACTCTAAATGTGCATAAGCTATGTGTTCTTGATGTTTGATTGAAGTGTTCTTGTTTTTCTGTTTTTGTGTTGTTGTGTGTTAGGAAGAACTCAACATGAGTCTACCTTTTATACTACTCTTAGAAGACTATGAAGTAGGTCACTGTTCCTTTTACGGCATGAATAGTGAACTGGATGGTGTGAGCAGTTGTTTGAGCCATGCGCATTTAATGGAGCAGATGTACTTTTGGTAAATGCATTAAATGGCGCAGACGTCTATTTTGTACCATGCCCTATTGAGTCCACTCAGAGCTTGACACGTGTTTTGACAGTACTTTTCCATGCAAGTTGATGAACAGGTCTTGGAACAGTAGTAAGATATTATAAATATCTTCCTAGTCTTTAGAGGACCATAGAGGCTCTGTAATGTGTTACAGAGGTCCTGCTGTCTGGTTCCTCTGTAGAGTAGTCTTCACCGAATTCTGAGTCTTTGGTTGTTTACTTCTGCAGAGCTTCTGTCAAGGGTGGCAGAGGTTCTGTGGCTCGGTCCTCTGTGAAGTCTTCTTGTCTTCTTGGTTCCTTGTCTTCTGATGTTGTCCGCAGAGGCTCTGTTATTGGTAACAGAGGTTCTGCGGTCTTGGTCTTCTGAAATCGTCCTTCTGTAGTTTCCTCGGTCTTTGATCACTCTTGATCAAACTTCCTTTGATTCTTCTGAGATGCCCTGCAGAGCTTCTGTTGCACTCAGCAGAGCTTCTGTGGAAGTTCTTCTGTACTTGGCCATTTTTCAATACTTCTAATATTTCAGAATATTGGAGATAACACTTTCTACAACCGTTCGAGATCGTAGAAGATAAACTCTGTAGGCCTTGGAATTTGCAGAGTATCCTATGAACTTGCCTTCATTTGCTTTTACTTCAAACTTTCCTCTTGCTTCTCTATCATTTAAGACGAAGCACTTGCATCCAAATACATGGAAGAACTTGATGTTTGGTCGTCTTTTGTTGATCAAATGATAAGGTGTCTTGATGTGCCTCTTTACAATGGTTGATCTATTTTGGGTATAGCAAGCGGTTGATACTGCTTCTGCCCAAAAGGTCATTGGTAATCCACATGCGGTCAGCATAGTTCTGGCGGCCTCCACAAGCGTGTGGTTCTGTCGTTCAACCATGCCATTCTGTTGTGGGGTGCGTGCAGCAGAGAAGTTATGTGAAATTCATTCTTCTATAAGATAGGCTTCAATGACAGATTTTTTGAATTCTGTGCCATTGTCGCTTCTCAGTTTCTGAATCCTGCACTCATACAGAACATGGATTATTTTCATTAAATTTATCAGTATGTTTGGAACATCTGATTTTTTTCTGACAAATTCAACACATGTAAATCTTGAGAATTCATCGATAAAAACAAGCAGATATTTCTTTCCACCTAGGCTCTGTGTAGATATTAGACCGCAAAGGTCAACATGAAGCATGTACAGAGGCCTAGGGCAAGATTCATCTCTTTGCAGGCATAGCGAAGATGATCTTTATTAAATTTAACGTTTGGTAGACCTTTGACTAGATCAAGTTTTACAAGTTTATCAAGAGTATGAAAGTTTAAATGGCAGAACCTGTTATGCCATAACCATGCTTCCTCACTTTTACAAGCGACGAGGCATATTTTGTCTTTGTTCTTGGTATTGAAGTTCATGAGATATAGATAGCCTCTTCTTTCGGCTCGCAGAAGTTCAATTCCTGTATCTTCACTCTGTAGAGAGCAGAAGGTTCTTTTGAACATTACGTCAAATCCCGTATCGCAGAGTTGACTAACACTAAGAATATTGTGTTTAAGGCCATCAACATATGCAACTTTGCATACGGTTATTTTCTCCTTCTGTATGACTCCGTAGCCTTTAATGTACCCCTTTTGTTTTCTCCAAAGGTCACAGATCCACCATCGTTCTTTTCTTTTTATGTGGATAGAAGACCTCTGTCGCCAGTCATGTGCCTTGAGCATCCGGAGTCTAGATACCAGATCGGCACATACTGCTTCTGCAAGACAATTAGAGAGTTTTAGGTACCCATATCCACATGGGTCCAGTTTTGTTAGGGGTCTTCAAGTTTGCATTAGCATTCTTGGTCTTTGTTTTAGCTTCTTTTGAAGAAATATTTTGTTTCTTCTTACCCTTGGATTTATCATTTTCTTTGGGTACAAAGAGATGACAGTGTGGACTTTTGAAGTGTTGGTTTAATTTAAACATAAGATCAAAACAATGACAGTATTGAATGTGCGAAGGGATTTGCTTGAACTTTTCATTAAAGACATTAAATGGGGGCACAGAGGCATTACAATTTATCTTAACATTTGACTTTCTATTACAAGAAGGTTTATGTAGGCTAGATTGTTGTTTGCAAAATCCTTTGTTGAGTGCGGCTGTAACACCCAAAAATTAGGGCTAATTTAAAGCTCAAATTTCAACAAGTTATGATATAATAACCTTCAAACTTTCATATAGGAAGTACATTAACCATAAGGAGTATATTTACAAATACAGAATCCTTAAAATAACTTATTAATCTAATCATTTCACTATAATCAGATTAACTAAGTTATCTAAGCAATCCCTCAAAATCTCCTCCTGTTAGATGACTTCTCTGCTATTCCAAAACGCTCGTCCCACAATTCTTTACTTTCCCGAACTAGTACCTGGTAAGAAAACATTATATTGAAACGATTAGGCCAACGCCTAGTGAGAACATTCGTTTCCCCAATAATAATTGCAAAATCAATGTAAACAAGTTATAACAAACCTGATTACCCTTTTTCTTACCATACGTGTAACTCTATTCCGTTAACACGATCTTCATCCAATCCCATGAATATGACTGACACACATTCCATCATCATATCATGTCTAGAGCCACACTACGAATCTTAACTGATTCTAGATTAATACTCTTATTCCAGAAATCGCAATATAGACATGCCCATTTCCATTCATATCCTATCCCAGAGCCACACTACGATTCTTTCTCAGATATCTAGATTAATACTCTTATCCAATAAATCGCAATTACACATACCAATTTATCGGAAAGGAAGTAGAGATTACAAGCACTTATGTCAATCCCATTTTCTTCCTTAGAAATTGGGAATAACGATTATTACCACACGCCTATTCCACAATTTCCACACACACACTGGAATAACGATTATTACCACACGCGTATTCCAGGGTTTCTCACACACATCAGAATAATGATTAACTTCATCTATTCCACATGCACATAACCATTAGTACTACACACATCACTGGAATAACGATTATTACCACACGCCTATTCCATGTGATTACCAAACACTAGTGCCTATGGATCCATTACACTTACTACACACCTGCCTAGTATCAAACTAGAACAATCATTAAGCCTAACAACCTACCATTCACCTGTAAGTATGTTCAGGCGACTAGAACTGCATTTCAATTCCTAAACCGTACCTGTTTAGAAGTCAGCAAGTCCTAAAGTTACTGAGTACTCCAAAAGTGACCGGTCAGTTCTAGTTTTCCGGACACCTTAAACTATCCGGACAACACAAGTTTTCCGGATACCCAAGACTTACCAGATACACCAACTTTCCGGATACCCTCATCTTTTCGGATACATCAACTTTCTGGGTATTTCACTAATCCGAATGACACCCGGAAACCAAGGTAATCCGGATACCATCCGGTAACTATATCCATCCGGAAACTTACGAGAAAACAATACTTACCGGATACTTTGCTTCGTCCGGGGACATTCATCACCACGGTTTCCGGATACATGGTTTTATCCGGAAACCTTCGACCTGCAGCTTAAAAATCGACCTAATTCGATGTCTATTTGATTCAGTTCATTCCAGACCATCCCATACAGTCCACAAACAGTTTATACAACTATTACAAGGTTTAATTTAACATATAAACATTGATTTAAACAAACAACAAATGAACTCACCTTTGTTACCAAAACTTGATTCTCTGCACAAATCCAACCCCAATCTGCTGTTTATGATTCTGAAATCCTATTCATTAATCAGATTCGGTTACAATCATAAATCCACAACAGATTTTATCCAAACCAAACTCAGTTCCTTACCAATTGAAGACCAAAGCCCTTGTTTTCCTTCTTTCTCCCTTTTCTCTCTTTTCCCTTTCTATTTCATTCTCTCTTTGATTCTCCAAACCGACCCAACACAAATGAAATGAGAGAATATCTCATTTCAGCTACTTTATCCGTACACACTTTCCAAAATTGACCAACCACACCTCCAAGTTTCATGATTTCCACAATTGACACCAAACCTTAATCCCTTGTATTTTAACCTTGTTGAATTATAAAATTACAACATAATTCAAGGTTTAATCCAAAATACAAAAAGATCCCAATTCTCATTAAAATACTATTTCTGAAAATTTAGGATGTTACAATACTCCCCAACTTGAAAATGATTTCCTCCTCGAAATCAAGATCAGGTAAACAGATGGGGATACCTATCCTTCATATTCTCTTCCGACTCTAAAGTCACACTAGCACCTCGATGGTGTTTCCACTGTACTTTCAACATAGCTACTTCCTTGCCAATACGTAGCTTTCTAACCGATCTTTCCAAAATTGCCTCTGGTTCTTCCACACAACAATTCTTCTCATCCACTCTTACTTTAGAAAAAGAAATCACATCATACCAACATGAGATATTTTGTACATATCTTTCCTTTAAGTCTTACATACTTAATTACAATTTAAAAGTCCAAAAAGAACAGGAATTCATCCTTTCATATTTTCTGAACCTTACCTCTTTCATTAGTATCCGCTCCCCAACTTGGATTTGCAAACCTCCTTAGAGTAATTGTTCATCATCAAATCTTTACCCGAATATTTTTTGGTCTACCATACCGACATTAACCGTAACTCGCTCTCCGGGTCTCAAAATAACATTACCATCTATTGCTTGAAAATCTATACTCACCTTAAATTGAGCATACTCACCACTATTGAATACTTCAATAATTACGACAAACCTTTGTTACATTCTTGACTCACACGTTTCTTCAGTATAAAGTTGTACCATTCCTCACACCACTATCGCACTATGCGACCATATTGCAACCAAATGCTAAAGTGTTGTATATCAAGGGTGATAATTCCATTGAACCTGTAGTATAACTACATTCTTAGGTCCGTCCCTTTTTTTATCATTTCTTCCCACGATAGCATAGAGTACTACCCTCCAAACATTACTTGTCTCTTTCTCCCAACTTTTCCACATACTGATAACATTTTCTCATTCCTATACATAACCAAACAGTTGTACCAAAATTCTAACTTAAGGCAATCAACTAAGTTATCTTGAAACAACATACCGTCCCAAGTTACTACACTTTCTTTAATCTGCAACTAATACTTCCTCGGACAATTCTTTCACACATAAGAAGCAACTCATCTTCCTTAAGGATTTTGCATCTTTTACATCACATTTTGACTAACATATCCATCATCTTCGTTAACTTCCAATGATTCAAGAACATAAACTTACCTAGCGACTCACACAACCAACATCGCTTTGGATAAACACCCACTACCTTTCCGCCATTCTATTTCGATATTAGCCATATCACTACGCCATCTCGCAAACCACATGCTCCAAAAACTTTATTGATAACGAGTACTCTTTATCTGGAATCACCGAAAATACTTCCATTTGAAGTTTCTTCCTTCTAGCCTCACATTACACATTAGTTGACACATTTATATCGACAATTTATCCCACTACTCGTCCGTACATTCTCTACCTATAACATCTCACAGCAGACCAGGTCTCTCATGATCATTCATACATAATTCAACTTACCTTCATGTTCTTCCGCATATTTAACTGAGTCTATTTCGCTACTTTATCCCTCCCCAACTTCAGTTGGACCACAACCCACGAGTTTCTAATTAACTCATACCTACTCGTTACTTGCTAATTCTTTGTGATTCCAAACCATTACATAAACCGGACACACTCCTTCACAGATCAACACAATCTATGTACTCCTTTCGTTCGTGTCAATTACTTTAGTCCTTACTAACCATCCACTTCATAAATAAAGCACTTATTTAAAACCACAATATTTCAATATTCTAACACCTTTACAAGGTGGTCCTTTAACTTTTAATCTTCTGATTCCAGGCTTAATATTCATACATGACCTCAGAAATAATCAATGTATTCATAACATGTAAACTTCAATTATAATACAATTCATATAATCCCAACCCCAAGCCTACGTCGAGCTTATTCAAACCAGGCGAATGCTCCCAATACTCAACCGAGTCCAAAACCGAGCCATCTGCTCAAAGGATCTAATGATTATTTATCAACCTCTACTCATGCATACATCTAACTCACATCATGCAACACACGCTCCGAGGCGTGATAATCTCACAACCCCTTCATTGCTACCTTCCCAATGAAGTCAATCCATATATGTATCTATATGTACATGTATAAGCAACTCTTTTATACTCAACAATGTATATCACTCACCAAGATTCATTAGTCCCAAAGGTACTAAGAATACAAGATCATCAAACGGTCCTCTCACATAAGACCAATACTTAAAACGACACTCATTTAAATAAAATGCAATTAAGCACATATCACATCATAATTATTGTACAACCACAATAACTCTAAAAGCGTAATTTGACCACATAGCTTTCTCTTATGCAATAAATTAATCAAAATTTCTTTCACTCGCGCTTTATTCGTCAATCACTCAAATTTCCCAAAAGTGGGTGTTTCACAAAATATAAACCATTCTGTAACATCCCCAGTCTACCGTACACGATAATGTCCGCTTTGCGCATACCCTCTGCATAACAGCATGCCGGTACCGCTCACGATTTTATTCCTGTAAGCATAGGCATACGCGGGACTCACCCAGACCGCACTCAGTGACAGGCAAAAGGCCTCATTCACCTTACACAACTGCCGACTTCAAAGTCAATAGTCGACCTGTCGATACTTCCCTAGCTTATTCTTTAACAAGGGTCCCTAACTGAACCTAATCCTTCCAACATATCATAATCTAATTCACACCCCATCGTCTTCATCTCCAATTTATTCGTGCAACGTTAATATCACAAGATCATCATAAATTCTTATTTGACGTCAAGGATGTTTCCTTTCTGTCTCACCACACTATTCCATCACCTTGACGACTTCTAGTCCTTCCTCCGGACACAAACGTCCCTTGGCAACTGTTTTTTTTTCCTAGTCATCGAACAATGGGTACAGACCCTCATACATCTGACACTAAAGTCCACCTTCGACTCTCCCACTGATCACCTCTCATCTTGAACCCAAATTCCAAAACTACGAACATTCTCCCATGATTTATCCAACACCTCCTCACTCTCGGAGTTCTTTCTTAGCTTAAAGTGTAATACTCTATGACCTAGTGAGTTCATAGCCTTCATGCATGACAACTTGATAAATGAATCATTTCGCACATTTTCTCATTTTAAAGAACAACACAAGGAACAACTTGGGTACCAATGACCCCAACATTCTCATAAGTCCAATGTACTGCACAACGATCTTGAGAATCGTTTGCATACAACTTCCCGTAACATTTAATATTTCCCAACCAAACGATATTGTTACGACAGTAATAAAATGAAAATCTGTTCATGCGACCAAAGTTTGAAAGAAAATTACCGACACGATGTAAGCTAGTCGGTTCTCACATTCGTTTATATGATATCATCAAGTTAATACTCTTGTTGGTTATAAAAAGTTTTGCTGGCCAACGCTTTCTTGACCTTTTTGCTACCATTCAACTTTTCATGTAAAATACGAAGTATTTTGCAATTTGCTAAACTCAAAATTTCCTTGTTCGCCGTAACTGGAATTTCCTTTTTCTTTAAATACACACTTGCACATGCTGACTCAACCTCGACTAACATGGTTGTCTATGCATTTGTTTTTAAATCATAAAAACTCATGTAACACACACTAGGACACCATACATGAAACTCTATTTGCAAATGAAGGCTACTCACTCAAACAAGGTCAATCGTTTTACTCACGCGACTTATCATTGACACTCTACTTCCGACCAGAGGTCGCCCTCTCAGCTTTGTAACACTTACTATACATGCATTCCATGGCCCACTTACTCAACCATTTCATACTATTAAAGTTTGCCTCGACGGACTTTCATGAGTCCCGCCAGTTCCAGGTTGTCTTTCCAACCCCCAATCATTTACTGATCTAATCTCCCAAGAATTGAAGGACCTTGGTGGCGTACCCACCATCGTTCTGCTATACCACAAAGAGATAACCATAAGAAATGATTATACGAGTATAGAAATGCAAAACGTACTTTACCGATCATTAGTCACTGTAACAATTTAGAAACAAGGACGCTTATGTAACAATATATTCATAAATAACAGTAGCTAATTAAAATTGTGAATATATCATACAGGAGAGTCCCTGTTACCATCGTTACATTACTAATTTCACGTATTTCCGTCAACTCTTAAGACTATCCCGTCTTATTGTTTCTGCCCATTTCTCACGAATCATAACTTAATTCATCACAGCTTAAGTCTAAGTATCTCCTCAGCATATTTAGTCCGCTTAAACTATTGCTCTGATACCATATTGTAACACCCAAAAATCAGGGCTAATTTAAACCACAAATTTCAACAAGTTATGATATAATAACCTTTAAACTTTCATATAGGAAGTATAGTAACCATAAGGAGTATATTTACAAATATAGAATCCTTCAAATAACCTATTAATCTAATCATTTCACTATAATCAGATTAACTATGTTATCTAAGCAATCTCTCAAAATCTCCTTATGTTAAATGACTTCTCTGCTATTCCAAAACGCTCGTCCCACAATCCTTTACTTTCCCGAGCTAGTACCTGGTAAGAAAACATTATATTGAAACGATTAGGCCAATGCCTAGTGAGAACATTCGTTTCCCTAATAATAATTGCAAAATCAATGTAAACAAGTTATAACAAACCTGATTACCCTTTTTCTTACCATACGTGTAACTCTATTCCGTTAACACGATCTTCATCCAATCCCATGAATATGACTGACACACATTCCATCATCATATCATGTCTAGAGCCACACTACGAATCTTCACTGATTCTAGATTAATACTCTTATTCCAAAAATCGCAGTATACACATGCCCATTTCCATTCATATCCTATCCCAGAGCCACACTACGAATCTTTCTCAGATTCTAGATTAATGCTCTTATCCAATAAATCGCAATTACACATGCCCATTTATCGGAAAGGAAGTAGAGATTACAAGCACTTATGTCAATCCCATTTTCTTCCTTAGAAATTGGGAATAACGATTATTACCACACGCCTATTCCACAATTTCCACACACACACTGGAATAACGATTATTACCACACGCCTATTCCAGGGTTTCTCACACACATCAGAATAATGATTAACTTCATCTATTCCACGTGCACATAACCATTAGTACTACACACATCAATGGAATAGCGATTATTACCACACGCCTATACCATGTGATTACCAAACACTAGTGCCTATGGATCCATTACACTTACTACACATTTAAACTCACCTTTTAGCGTAGATGCGCAAGTAGTGAAAGCTTGTTCACTTAATCCTCTTTACGGGCTCCCTATAAGGTCAAACAATCTCTACGAGTCCTTCATAGCTAACCCCAAGGTTAAACTTACCTAACTTAATCCACGTCTTGTGAAATGCCTTATCTTTAGTAATTAAGTTGAAATGCACAAATTACCATTGTTCAAGTGTTTTTAATCATCAATATGAATGGTTATAAGAAAGACTCAACAGTTTCCAAAATACTCAAGCTGACAGAAACTTCATACTACAACAGTGACTATTTTACAACACTTTCCAGGATGACAAATTTACCCATTTTTTTATATGTGGTACTATACTGAGTTAAGGAAGTTTTGACCAAATTTCGTAATATTTGGAGGTGTTTAAGGGGTTCAAATAATTTTTATAAAACAGTGCAACATAGTACTTAAAACAGTTTGCACCCTTCTGTGGAAACAGGCTTTTGGAGGGTCAAAACATAATATTTTTCAGAGTTTTTACATGTTTTGAAAACCTAACACATAAAGGTATCTTATGGAAAAAGATTCATAAATTTTAGATAAGTTTTGAGGGGGTTATGGCCAAATGAAGTTGCATGTACCAATCTGTCAATCTTGGACAGCTTGACACACTTGACTTGTAAAAATCGTTTGAGTGACCAAAACACCATATATTTTTATTAAACCAATTGCATGTGAAACCTAACTCATATAAGGATCTTCCAGAAGAAAAATGAAGAACTTTTATGCATCCTACAGAAAGTTACATGCAAAACAAAGTGACACAATAATCTGACAGATCATCTGCTGCACACCAAATTTGTTCTAAAGAGTTGAGGGTCTAAATCTCAATGTTTTGTTATGAGACCAGTTGGGTTTGAACCCTAACTCATTAAACCTTACTCCAGACGAAAAATGAGGAATTTTGGACATGATATGACCCAGATATGGTCGTCCCAAGTACATGCAACCAATCTGCCAGATTCTGAAACTTAAAGATTCTCAATAAAACCCATTTTTTTGGCACTTTAACATCCATAGATGTGGATTCCTTTGCTAAAGATTCAATCCCCACATCATATGACATGTTTTTTTAAAATAAAATACTCAGAAGTTAAAATAAAATGTGCATGCAAGGATTTCTAAACTCAGATTCTATTTTAAAGAACAAAATCACCAAAGAAGATGCTTGAAATTGAGGAAAATGACTAGTTTTAGAGTTCTTACCTTTGTGAAATGTTGCAAACACTTCAATACTCTTAGAAATTCGGTTTGGATGCTTGTGTTAGGGCTGAAGTTTGCTGGATTTTGAAGAGAAAATGGATGAAGATGATGAAGAAAAGAACTCTAGAGTGAGAGAGAAAGGAGGAAGATGGATGGTCTTTTGTTTTTCTAATTTGAAAATGAAGTAAGAAAATCAAATTTGGGGGGGGGGGGGGGGGGGGGGGGTAAAGGAGGGGAGGGGAGGCCGGCCCTTTCATGGGCCCCTAACCCTTGTGGTAAATTTTTTTTTTATAAAAATTTTAGCCCACAACCTTGCTTTGTAAAACCCTTTTTCATTTTTATGAATAAACTGCAAGATACACTCTTAAAATACCTTTTTGGTTTAAATAAATTTCAAATAAAAGAAAGTTTATGTAGGAGGGTAAAAACCCTATATTTTATATATATTAAATGTTATTTGAAGCATTTTGGCATTCCACAAGGTGTTTCGGTTAGTCCCGGGTCGAAACCGGGTCTTTTAGGCAACTACTGGGAATTCTAGCGAATTTTCGCCCTAAATTATTCTGAGTGGGTCTTAACAAGGTATGTTCCCTATGTTAACACTTGAAATGGTTAAATGATGCTAACCTGAAAGTTTTGATTTTTGTCGGATGTTACAGCTTTCCCCCGTTAGAGAAATTCCGTCCCGAAATTTAATGATTGGCATTCTCGATAGGTTCCTTGGCGAACAGCTGAGGATACTTACCCCTCATAAAGTTCTCTCGTTCCCAAGTGTATTCAGGTCCGTGCCTTGCATTCCAACGAACTTTTACGATCGGGATCTTGCTACGTCTTAACCGCTTAACATCTCGGTCAAGTATTTCCACGGGTTCCTCTACGAAACGTAACTGCTCGCTTACTTGTATGTCTTTCAACGGTAGGACCAACGATTCATCCGATAAGCATTTCTTCAAGTTCGACACGTGGAATGTGTCGTGAATGGCGCTTAACTCTTGTGGTAGCTTGAGTCTATATGCGACCGGTCCAATCCTTTCCAGTATCTCAAATGGACCGATGTATCTTGGACTTAACTTGCCTCTCTTCCCAAATCGTACCAAACCTTTCCATGGCGATACTTTGAGTAGTACCCTATCGCCCACCTGAAATTCCAATGGCTTCCTGCGATTATCTGCATAACTCTTCTGACGAGTCCTGGCTACTTTAAGTCTTTCTTGTATGGTTACGATCTTGTCCGTAGTCTCCTGAATTATGTCGGGTCTTATCAGTTGTCTGTCTCCGACCTCCAACCAACTGAGTGGGGATCTACACTTGCGTCCATACAAGGCTTCGTACGGCGCGCACTTCAAGCTGGTATGGTAGCTATTGTTGTAGGAGAATTCGACTAGCGGTATATAAGTATCCCAACTTCCACCAAAATCCATCACACAGGCCCGCAACATGTCTTCTAGTGTTTGAATAGTTCTTTCTGTCTGACCGTCCGTCTGCGGGTGGTAGGCAGTGCTCAAATCCAAACGCGTGCCCAATGCTTTCTGAACTGATCGCCAAAAGCGTGACGTAAAACGACTATCCCTGTCCGAGATTATTGCAGTAGGTACTCCATGACGCATAACGATCTCGTTGATGTAAATCTGAGTAAGCTTTTCCACCTTGAAGTCTTCCCGAATAGGCAGAAAATGTGCAGATTTCGTAAGCCGATCCACAATAACCCAGATTGAATCATGCCCTTTTCCGGTTCTGGGTAACTTAGTTATGAAATCCATGCTTATCTGTTCCCATTTCCATTCGGGAATCTCAGGTTGCTGAAGAAGACCGGATGGTTTCTGATGTTCAGCCTTAACCATTGCACAAGTTTTGCACGTGCTTACATACAAAGCAACATCTTTCTTCATTCCTGGCCACCAGTAGTATTCCTTCAGGTCCTTGTACATCTTATCGGCACCGGGGTGAATTGAATATCTTGATTTATGGGCTTCATCCAAGATGATTGATCGTAGTCTGACAACCTTAGGTACCCAAACTCTATTTCGGAAGTACCGCACCCCGTCTGGTTGTGTTTCAAATTCCTTTTCCAGATGATGTAGAGTTTCGTTTTTCAAATTCTCCTCTTTTAATGCCTCTTCTCGAGCTTCGAGGATTTGATCCTTAAGACTCGTCTGGACCATTGCTCCCATAGCTCTTGCCCTCGATGGCTTCACCCTTTCTTTTCGACTTAAAGCATCAGCTACAACATTAGCCTTGCCTGGATGGTACTTTATCACGCAATCATAGTCGCTAAGCAGTTCAACCCATCTCCGTTGTCTCATATTCAGCATTTTCTGATAAAAAATGTGCTGTAAGCTCTTGTGGTCGGTAAAGACGGTACATTTAGTGCCGTAGAGATAGTGTCTCCAAATCTTGAGTGCGAACACTACGGCTCCTAGTTCCAAATCATGGGTGGTATAATTCTTTTCGTGAACTTTAAGTTGCCTTGAGGCGTAGGCAATAACCTTGTCTTTTTGCATTAGCACACACCCCAATCCTTGGTGTGAGGCATCGCAGTAAACCACAAAGTTGTGAACTCCCTCTGGTAAAGCTAAGATCGGTGCATTGCATAACTTATGCTTAAGCGTCTGAAAGGCTTCCTCTTGTTTTTCTCCCCAATCGAACTTCTTATCCTTCTGGGTTAAGGCCGTCAATGGTTGCGCAATTTTGGAGAAATTTGCAATGAAACGCCGATAATAACCCGCTAAACCAAGAAACGAACGAATTTCTGTCGGAGTCCTTGGGGCTTCCCACTTCTTGATGGCTTCTATCTTGGCCGGATCGACATGAATTCCATCTTCATTAACTACATGTCCAAGAAATTGCACTTCATGAATCCAAAATTCGCATTTGGACAGTTTAGCATACAGCTTCTGGTCTCTGAGCAGTTCTAGTATTAGCTTTAAATGTTGCTCATGCTCCTTCTTGCTTTGTGAATAAATCAATATATCATCTATGAACACAATTACGAATTTGTCCAAGTACGGTCGACATACTCTGTTCATTAGATCCATAAAGACTGCTGGAGCGTTTGTCAGACCAAAAGGCATGACTAGGAACTCATAATGTCCATATCGAGTCCTAAACGCTGTTTTCGGAATATCCTCCTCACGAACTCTCATTTGATGGTATCCGGACCGAAGATCGATCTTTGAAAAGTAAGTAGCGCCTTGAAGTTGGTCGAACAGGTCATCGATTCGAGGAAGAGGATATCGGTTCTTGATGGTCAGCTTGTTGAGTTCTCTGTAGTCGATACACATTCGAAAAGAACCATCTTTCTTTTTAACGAATAAAACTGGAGCTCCCCAGGGTGAGCAGCTGGGTCTGATGAATCCTTTATCGAATAGTTCCTGAAGTTGGCCTGACAACTCCTGCATTTCTGAAGGTGCTAACCGGTAAGGTGATTTCGCCACGGGTGCCGCTCCCGGAATTAAGTCAATATGAAATTCCACTTGTCTTGGTGGGGGTAATCCAGGTAATTCATCTGGGAATACTTCGGGAAAATCTCGTACTATTGGAAAGTCTTGAATATTCTTCTCCTTGATCTCCTTATCCACCACGTGTGTCAGAAACGCAACACAATCTTTCCGCAAATACCTTCGCATCTTCATACTCGACACCATTTTGAATTTTCTCCCGGAGTTTTCTCCCTGTATTTCAAGTACTCTTCCTTCCGGTTGTGGTATTCGGACGATCTTTTCGGAGCAAACGATTTCAGCGCGATTTTTCGATAACCAATCCATACCTACTACTATATCGAAGCTTCCTAGTTTGATTGGGATTAAATCTATGCTAAAATCTTTTCCCGCCAGTTTTAGGGTACAGTTATTAATTACATCTCTGGCCCTAACTTCCTGCCCATTAGCAAATTCAATAACATATATCTCTTCCAACTTTCTGGTTCTCGAGTTTAATTTCAACCTAAAGTCTAACGATACAAAACTTTTATCTGCTCCAGAATCAAATAACACAGATGCACGATGGTTGTTCAAGAGAAACGTACCTGTGACTACATCCGGGTTCCGTCTTGCTTCATCGGCCCCAATCTCAAATACTCGACCCCGTGCCTAACCTCCTTGATTCCCTTGATTGACTGGTCGCGCTTGATTTGCATTAGGCCTTCGGTTCAGTCTCGGACATGCGCTCCGAAAGTGATCTGGACTACCACACTCGTGGCAGGTTCGTTTTCCTCCACTCTTGCAATCCCTGGCGACATGGCCTCCTTTGTTACACTTGAGGCAAATGATGCATCTTCCAAGGTGACGATTATTGCACTTGCTGCATCTTGGGCATGGCCCTTTTTCTTTCTCCTCGGCCTGTGCTTGAATTCCAAAATTTCCTGTTACTCTCTGACCCTTGTCTGATCTTCCCCCAAATTGCCTTCTCGCAGGCTCCTCTATCTTTCTTTTCCCTGCGGCTTTGTCATTCCCAGTTGTTCTCGAACGATTTGCGTTGTTGGTGAGTCTCGTTGCTACATTCACTGCTTCTTGAAGAGTCTTCGGGTCAGCTGAAGTCACATCTCCTCTGATTTCTTCAGATAAACCCCACACATATCTATCCACTCGATTTTCCTCGGGCGTCACCAAGTGTGGCACCAGCTTTGCCAGCTCATGGAAACGGGCAGTGTAAGAATCTATGTCGTTTCCTTTCATTTCATGGTTCCACAGTTCTGCTTCCAGCTTCTGGATCTCACTCCTTGGGCAGTACTCCTCTTTGAGCATCTTTTTGAACTCATCCCATGTCAGTCTATTGGCCACATCCCGACCTCGGGTTTGTACTTGAGTGTTCCACCATGTTAATGCCCGTCCTTGCAGAAGGCAAGCGGCATATTCCACCTTGTTTCCTTCAGTACATTTACTGATATTGAGAACAGACTCCATACCTTCTACCCAAGCCAATAATCCAACGGCTCCCTCAGTTCCGTGGAATTCCTTAGGGTTGCAGCCCCTGAAAGTCTTGTATGTGTATTCCCGATTTCCGGCCATTCCCGCATTGTTTGGATTAGCATTCAGTCCAGCTGCTACTTGGCTGACAATGTTCGGAAGTGCAGCCATAATTTGCTCAGCCACTAACCGTGCGACTTCGGGATCCTCTCTTCTTGGAGGCATAGTCCTACAGTTATGGTTTTAGTTAAGGATTTAGTCGCATGGTCACTAATACTGTCATTTGATTAAACTTCCTACTTGTTATGTGATTCTAAGCTATGGTACTTCTTCAGGCATACTATCATTATTATCTACACGTATTGTCATAACAACATACCACAATTTCATAATCATGCATTAGAAGTACTTGAGATATATACACATTAACCAAGCATTTCATTCATAAGCCGTACATATTCAATTCCCCAAAAGAAACAGTTAACAAAACATGCAATGTTTGAAATTTAAACGGCTAAATGCCCCAAAAATATGAGTTTAAGTTTAAATAAATCCCAAAAGTTCCACAATCAATGGTCTTCTAGTGCATCATCATCCAAATCAGCACCCCTATCATCAACACCAGTGCTCCTATCACCCACATCCAGCACATATACAGGGTCCTCATCTCCCTCCTAGTGGCATCAACTACCTCCATGGTTCTATCGGAGACCTCATCATGTGCATTTAAGACCCCCATTATTGCATTCAGGTGTTCATGCTGTATGTCCAACCTCTCCTTATGAAGTTGCACATCTCGTGACATCAGTAGAACCCACTGACTCTCCCGAGCAGTCATACCGGGAGGATGAGCCACAGGAACCCCGGTTACCACTTGGGTGGCTCCGGATTGCGCCCCCTGCCGGGACGACTCTCCTATGTCTCTTGATGGGTTTGTGAATCTCACACATCTAGGTAATGGTACGCTCTTCCTTGTCGTGGTTATTACTCTTGGACCACGAAACGTAGTCAGATGGGGTCGAATGAGTGATGCATAGTTTATTTCAAGGTCGTCATCGTACGGGTCTCTTTCCACTTCAGCAGGTCTACGGTCCCTAGGTCGGCTAGTGACGTAGCCGGATGGGTCGGCCGAGTACGAGTGCTCTGAGGGAGTGTGCTCCGATGGGTCATGTTCGGATGGGTCGTGTTCGGATGACATAGTGAGCTGCGATAATGGTAGACTTTGTTATTATGTGTATTATTGTAAGTGCCTAAAATGTGCAATGTTTATGCAGACACACACAAAATCATGTTTTCCCATTTCAAGTAGAAAATTTATTTTAAGCATACTCCCATTATGACCAACCCGAGTCCCTCATTATATTTACCCGAATTAAACATAGGTGATCATGCTTTGTTTAATTGAGGTATAATAATGTGACATTCGACTTGGTTATATTAGCAACATACTCCAGATTTTAGAGAATCCTTTCGAATACCGTTTTGAAAATAGTTTGCGTTATGGTTGGGTTATAGTTTGTGGTTCCCATAAGAGAACCAGCATTCTCTATAACCTTAGGCTCTGATACCAAATCTGTCACACCCCGCTAAAGCGGAAACACGAGGTATGACAGCGTAGGGTTTCATTAAAAAGGTAACAGACAACACCAACCACAAGTTTAATACAGTAGTACAAAATATTACATTACAACGTCTTTAACCCAAAAAGTTCCAAAAGGAAAGACGACAAATACAAAAAAAATTAACAATATAAGTTTTAAGAGTCTTGATGTTGATGTCATCAAACAAAATGCACCCTACGTGCCTTAACTTACTTCTTATTCCCTGAAAAGCATGTTTAAAACGAAAAGGTCAACTACCAAGAGTTGGTGAGTTCACAGGTTTTTCATATCCAAACAGTTTTCAACCAAAGATTATTTTCGTGAGTCTTTTGTCACGACAAGCTTTAAATTTAAATTCTTATGAGTACACCTTACAATAAAAGACTTTCGCAAGATATATGATTGTTGAACCACTACTAAGCCTCCGACAACTTACGCCCCGCGGACTACCTCAGAGGTGGTATGATGGCCACATGAGTAGAACATTATTATCAGATAAAGTGCACCCCTACTCGTCAGTTTAAGGTGGGTTTGTCAAACCAAATAGCGCTATCCACAAATATCACCGGCTCGTTATGAGTTAATAAGTAGTGTACCTATTGGGGACTTAACATTTTTATTATCACTCAACATATCTTGTCACTTATGTAAATTTGTACATTCATTTGTACTCATTTCTTAATTCATAAATATCCACAATTTTACTATCATGAATCATTTAGCATTTTAAAATCATAACATGCTTTTCACCCCAAACATTTAAACAAGTAAAACGGGGCTGTGAAAACTCACCTTTTAGCGTAGATGCGCAAGTAGTGAAAGCTTGTTCACTTAATCCTCTTTACGGGCTCCCTATAAGGTCAAACAATCTCTATGAGTCCTTCATAGCTAACCCCAAGGTTAAACTTACCTAACTTAATCCACGTCTTGTGAAATGCCTTATCTTTAGTAATTAAGTTGAAATGCACAAATTAGCGTTGTTCAAGTGTTTTTAATCATCAATATGAATGGTTATAAGAAAGACTCAACAGTTTCCAAAATACTCAAGCTGACAGAAACTTCATACTACAACAGTGACTATTTTACAACACTTTCCAGGATGACAAATTTACCCATTTTTTAATATGTGGTACTATACTGAGTTAAGGAAGTTTTGACCAAATTTCGTAATATTTGGAGGTGTTTAAGGGGTTCAAATAATTTTAATAAAACAGTGCAACATAGTACTTAAAACAGTTTGCACCCTTCTGTGGAAACAGGCTTTTGGAGGGTCAAAACATAATCTTTTTCAGAGTTTTTACATGTTTTGAAAACCTAACACATAAAGGTATCTTATGGAAAAAGATTCATAAATTTTAGAAAAGTTTTGAGGGAGTTATGGCCAAATGAAGTTGTATGTACCAATCTGTCAATCTTGGACAGCTTGACACACTTGACTTGTAAAAATCGTTTGAGTGACCAAAACACCATATATTTTTATGAAACCAATTGCATGTGAAACCTAACTCATATAAGGATCTTCCAGAAGAAAAATGAAGAACTTTTATGCATCCTACAGAAAGTTACATGCAAAACAAAGTTACACAATAATCTGACAGATCATCTGCTGCACACCAAGTTTGTTCTAAAGAGTTGAGGGTCTAAATCTCAATGTTTTCTTATGAGACCAGTTGGGTTTGAACCCTAACTCATTAAACCTTACTCCAGAAGAAAAATGAGGAATTTTGGACATGATATGACCCAGATATGGTCGTCCCAAGTACATGCAACCAATCTGCCAGATTCTGAAACTTAAAGATTCTCAATAAAACCCATTTTTTTGGCACTTTAACATCCATAGATGTGGATTCCTTTGCTAAAGATTCAATCCCCACATCATATGACATGTTTTTTAAAAATAAAATACTCAGAAGTTAAAATAAAATGTGCATGCAAGGATTTCTAAACTCAGATTCTATTTTAAAGAACAAAATCACCAAAGAAGATGCTTGAAATTGAGGAAAATGACTAGTTTTAGAGTTCTTACCTTTGTGAAATGTTGCAAACACTTCAATACTCTTAGAAATTCGGTTTGGATGCTTGTGTTAGGGCTGAAGTTTGCTGGATTTTGAAGAGAAAATGGATGAAGATGATGAAGAAAAGAACTCTAGAGTGAGAGAGAAAGGAGGAAGATGGATGGTCTTTTGTTTTTCTAATTTGAAAATGAATTAAGAAAATCAAATTTGGGGGGGGGGGGGGGGTAAAGGAGGGGAGGGGAGGCCGGCCCTTTCATGGGCCCCTAACCCTTGTGGTAAAAAAAAATTTATAAAAATTTTAGCCCACAACCTTGCTTTGTAAAACCCTTTTTCATTTTTATGAATAAACTGCATGATACACTCTTAAAATACCTTTTTGGTTTAAATAAATTTCAAATAAAAGAAAGTTTATGTAGGAGGGTAAAAACCCTATATTTTATATATATTAAATGTTATTTGAAGCATTTTGGCATTCCACAAGGTGTTTCGGTTAGTCCCGGGTCGAAACCGGGTCTTTTAGGCAACTACTGGGAATTCTAGCGAATTTTCGCCCTAAATTATTCTGAGTGGGTCTTAACAAGGTATGTTCCCTATGTTAACACTTGAAATGGTTAAATGATGCTAACCTGAAAGTTTTGATTTTTGTCGGATGTTACAGCTTTCCCCCGTTAGAGAAATTCCGTCCCGAAATTTAATGATTGGCATTCTCGATAGGTTCCTTGGCGAACAGCTGAGGATACTTACCCCTCATAAAGTTCTCTCGTTCCCAAGTGTATTCAGGTCCGTGCCTTGCATTCCAACGAACTTTTACGATCGGGATCTTGCTACGTCTTAACCGCTTAACATCTCGGTCAAGTATTTCCACGGGTTCCTCTACGAAACGTAACTGCTCGCTTACTTGTATGTCTTTCAACGGTAGGACCAACGATTCATCCGATAAGCATTTCTTCAAGTTCGACACGTGGAATGTGTCGTGAATGGCGCTTAACTCTTGTGGTAGCTTGAGTCTATATGTGACCGGTCCAATCCTTTCCAGTATCTCAAATGGACCGATGTATCTTGGACTTAACTTGCCTCTCTTCCCAAATCGTACCAAACCTTTCCATGGCGATACTTTGAGTAGTACCCTATCGCCCACCTGAAATTCCAATGGCTTCCTGCGATTATCTGCATAACTCTTCTGACGAGTCCTGGCTACTTTAAGTCTTTCTTGTATGGTTACGATCTTGTCCGTAGTCTCCTGAATTATGTCGGGTCTTATCAGTTGTCTGTCTCCGACCTCCAACCAACTGAGTGGGGATCTACACTTGCGTCCATACAAGGCTTCGTACGGCGCGCACTTCAAGCTGGTATGGTAGCTATTGTTGTAGGAGAAATCGACTAGCGGTAAATAAGTATCCCAACTTCCACCAAAATCCATCACACAGGCCCGCAACATGTCTTCTAGTGTTTGAATAGTTCTTTCTGTCTGACCGTCCGTCTGCGGGTGGTAGGCAGTGCTCAAATCCAAACGCGTGCCCAATGCTTTCTGAACTGATCGCCAAAAGCGTGACGTAAAACGACTATCCCTGTCCGAGATTATTGCAGTAGGTACTCCATGACGCATAACGATCTCGTTGATGTAAATCTGAGCAAGCTTTTCCACCTTGAAGTCTTCGCGAATAGGCAGAAAATGTGCAGATTTCGTAAGCCGATCCACAATAACCCAGATTGAATCATGCCCTTTTCCGGTTCTGGGTAACTTAGTTATGAAATCCATGCTTATCTGTTCCCATTTCCATTCGGGAATCTCAGGTTGCTGAAGAAGACCGGATGGTTTCTGATGTTCAGCCTTAACCATTGCACAAGTTTTGCACGTGCTTACATACAAGGCAACATCTTTCTTCATTCCTGGCCACCAGTAGTATTCCTTCAGGTCCTTGTACATCTTATCGGCACCGGGGTGAATTGAATATCTTGATTTATGGGCTTCATCCAAGATGATTGATCGTAGTCTGACAACCTTAGGTACCCAAACTCTATTTCGGAAGTACCGCACCCCATCTGGTTGTGTTTCAAACTCCTTTTC
Source organism: Saussurea involucrata (assembly GCA_033807775.1). Lineage (NCBI taxonomy): Eukaryota > Viridiplantae > Streptophyta > Magnoliopsida > Asterales > Asteraceae > Saussurea > Saussurea involucrata. Next base: position 98,339,203 of record CM066319.1, read on the forward strand.
CAGATGATGTAGAGTTTCGTTTTTCAAATTCTCCTCTTTTAATGCCTCTTCTTGAGCTTCGAGGATTTGATCCTTAAGACTCGTCCGGACCATTGCTCCCATAGCTCTTGCCCTCGATGGCTTCACCCTTTCTTTTCGACTTAAAGCATCAGCTACAACATTAGCCTTGCCTGGATGGTACTTTATCACGCAATCATAGTCGCTAAGCAGTTCAACCCATCTCCGTTGTCTCATATTCAGCATTTTCTGATCAAAAATGTGCTGTAAGCTCTTGTGGTCGGTAAAGACGGTACATTTAGTGCCGTAGAGATAGTGTCTCCAAATCTGCAAGAAGATGATCAAACACCCAGAGATCAATCAGCTGAGACACCTGTTATTCTACAGAACCCCTTCATTCAACAAGGATTGGACGTCCACAGAAGGAGTCCAAGCCCAGCTTCAGAAGAAATAGAACAAACAGAAGCTGAGTGGAATAGAGATGAAGTAACAGAGGCTTTAGAGAAAATAATAGAAAAAAGAAAAGAGGCCGAAGTTGTACATGAAGAGGGATTTGAAACAAGGGAAACAAGAATGGAGGTATCAGAGGTAGATTCAGATGAAGAAGAAGCTGTCTGGATACGAAAAGGTCTCTATCATCCACATGTCATGAGATTATACGGCTCTCATCAAATGTACGACTTCTTAGGCACAGAGCAAGGAACTTCAACAGAAGCTAGGGAAGAAGCACCAAGCCATCGGATAGCTACAGAAGCTGAAATGGTAGAAAATGATGTAGTGCTTGGATGCTTAACAGAGGAAGAAACAAGAAAAGATGCCTGGATTAATAGAGGCACACAACCAAAACCAACTCCCAGTGCAACCCACACATCTAACTCCGCAGGTCTAGCTGCAGAAGGAGTTATTGAAAAAGAGAAGCACAGCTCGATCCAAACCCAACCCATCCAGCCAAAAGTCACTCTTTCGACTTCTGTGCCCACAGAAACCGGGAAATCCATTCCTAGGGAGTCTCCTCAAAGAGACTCACCTATAGTTCGTGATCAATCGCCCCAGATCACACTAGAACACCCAATAAAGGAATTCGTTTCCTCTGCCACGCACAATATAGGGCCAACACTTATTGCAAAGAGAAGTAGTGAGCACAACGACGAAGAGACTATAGACAAGTCTCCGAGTCAACAGAAGGATAATCTAGTACCCACCTCTGAAGTGGATCTAGACAATGTCATTCACAGAACTTCTGTAGAGTTTGAAGCACTAGATGCTTCTGCTCGAATATCAGATGGAAATCCTTCCACCCCCATCGTACAAACAAGGATGAACGAAGGTGTGCCAGGAGCAGGGACTCACTCCGGAGACGAATGTGTTCCTCCAGAGGTTACATCAGGGACACAAGTATCAAGGGATGAGTTCCAAACCCTTGTCACCTCTGTGAACCAAACCATGAAAGAGTTGCAAAGCTCTTTCACATCTTTTGCAGAGAAAACATCAACGGCCTTGCTAAATCTGAACACCAAAATGGACAATCTGTCCACAGAGGTGAAAACGGCCATCACAAAGATGAAATCTTCTGCTCAAACAACTGCCACAACTACAGCCACTTCTGCTGCTAAAGATTTTGGAATAGCTGCAACATCTGCATTCAAGGAATCAGTCAAACATTTACTTGAACAAATGAACAAGCAATCCAACAAATCACACAACATCACACCTGCAGAACTACAGAAGGCTCTGCAAAACGTTCAAGAAGAGGCAATGCGCAACACTACAATGATGCAGCCAAAAGATTACATGACCAGAACACAGCTGACAGAGCTCGGGCAGAATGTCATAAACCAGGTCACATAAGTCATTGTCTCCTTCACTACTGCAAATGCCAACCATGTCAAAGAATTCAGAAAAGTGTCGGCAGAATGCGCTTCAAAACAGAAGCAGAGCTTGCAACTCTAATCGGCCTCTGTGATGCTGTATGTGCAAAGTTGATAGCCGCAGAAGCAGAACTACCTAAGAAACCCAAAGCTTCCTGCAGAGCAGAGGGTACTTCTGATAAGAGTCAGGATGACTCTGATGATGACCATCCTGGTCCATCAGATCATCCTGAGGGGGAGAATATAAGGGAGAAATCTACGACCAGAGGACTACAAGCTCCACCAATCGCAGCAGAACCAATCAGCCAAGACCCTCCAGAACAAACCCAAGATCAAAAGACCATAGAGACAACACCCATCTCTGTGGAATCAACTTCTGAAGAAACCAATATTCCAGAAGCTGATCAGCAAACCACAGAGGCAACAACCACCCATGTGGTAATCAACTTGGAAGAAAGACCTTCAACCGAATCACCAGAAAAACCCCAAACCATACCAAGAAGAAAGTCGATTGCCACCAAACCAAAAAGAGCAACGACCTCTGCTTCTTCTATTCTGAGAAAGATGCACAATACAATGACTGAACGAATGGCGCAGAGAGAAGAAGAAAGGCACAAGTTCACATTAGCTTTCCAAATGGCAAGAAAATTCGATATCCAACCTTCACCAACAAAAACCGAGCTTACAGAAGAAGTCACCAAAGAACCTCCAACAGAGGTTACAGAGCAAGGAAAGCCAACAGAACCAACGCCACAAAAGTCCTCTCAAACACAAGTTTCAAAACCTACAGAGGCAACCCCCATCATTCCAACAGAAGCACCAACAACCAAACCTACAGAAGCAACATGTTCTGCACCTCCAAAAGCCAAAGACAAGGGAAAGGCAAAAATGACAGAAGAGCCCAAGAAAAAGAAATCAGTACCCAATCCTACAGAAAAACTGATGAAAATCTCCTTTGATGCCTTTCAAACTCCAAAGCCTGAAAAAGAGGACTGGGCATATGGATTGAAGCCTCTATCAGACATTCCTCTATCAGGAAGAGCTGCAGAAGATGTTCAACAGATGGAGAGTCTCAAAAGACGAGTACCACCACATGGTCCAACATACAAAGAAATGGAAGAATTGTGTACAAATATCTCTACAAACAACCCTTTCAGAACCTCCATCCAACAGACCAAATCACAAATCCGAACATCAGAGAAGAATTTGAGAACATCTTCAGCAGAACAAAGCCAAGAACCAAAGCAGAAGTCTTCTCAATTCATAAAATCAAAAAGGTAATCTTCTGCAGATTCTCCTTCACAAGAACCTATCCAAGAGTCAGGTACAATCTTTACAGAGTCAAAAGGGTAAACAATTCAGAAACCACCTTCACTGATGCTGACATAAGGAATCTGAATCCCTATGATCTACCTGAACTTCTGCAATGGACAAAGGACAACTACAACACAGAGCCAAACACCAGAGCCTATCAAGTGTTGAGAAAAGCAATGAGGGAAAAGCTTCTGATCTACAGTATGATAGATTTTCAACTAGGAAAGGATCTTGGTCTCAAACATCTGAATTTACGACCACCAGAGGATCGCTGCCCACCCGACGCCGTGCCCAACTCAATCATTACAGAACCAAGATTCGGGTTAGTATTTCAAAACCCACAAGGCGAAGTCAAACTGTTTGTGTGCATGGACTGTCAGAAGTACGCAACTAGTACTCTGAACAAGTTCAGAGCAAGCCTTGTAAAATACAGAGATACAGAGAAAATGAATAGAGATGCTGCAGATACTTTCATCAGAGAGATTGATGCCACAATCCGCCTAAGAGAACTCTGCATCAGTTTCTACAAAGAGATCAGAAGAATCGGAAGAGACAACAGAAGCTACAACGATTTCAAAGATGCCAAAATCTGATTCTCAAACCTCAAATCTCTGCAAACCAAGTCAAAGTCTATCTTTCATTGTACTCAAATGTAAAATGCCTCTGGCATATTTCTGAATGAAAGAACTTTCGAGGTATTGTTTAACCTCTGTCTTATCTAACTTAGCCTAACTAAACTCAAGTTCATTTTTTTATTTTTCACTAGTTAGGGGGAGATTGTTAGCTTCAATCTTCCTAATCATAGAAGTATTTAGAAGCAGTGAAAATAGGCCAAGTGAAGAAAGCCTCTTACAGAGGCTCTGCCGAACTCACCGAGAGATCAAGGTCGAGAAGCTACAGAAGCTAAAGAGGCGTCCTACAGAAGCTCTGTCATACGCGCAAAGAAGTCCAAAGACTCGGAATCCGGTGAAGACTGCTCTACAAAGGACCAAACCGCAGAACCTCTGTGACACTTCACAGAGCCTCTGCGGTCTTCAACAAAGACTTCAAAGATATTTATAATATCTTGCTACTGTTCCTGGACCTGTTCATCAACTTGCATGGCAACGTACCCTGTCCAACTTCAACGTGTCAAACTCTGAGTGGACTCAATAGGGCTTAGTACATAATAGACGTCTGCTGTATTAAATGCAATACAACACATCCAACTGTTCATGCCATCCTTCCAACTATTCGTACCGTCCGTTCTGAATAGTAGCTCATGCTTTATGGTCCCCTTTGAGTAGTATAAAAGGATGACTCATGTTGAGTTCTTCCTAATCAAGAATCGTGAATTAAGAGAGAAAAACATCAAGAACAAATAGCTTATATACTTTGAGCGTCATATCTGTTTTAAAGCTTTGCTTACTCACTGTTCTTGAATATGTTCTTGATATATATATATATATATTCAGTAAACCTTGAGATATTATTTCCTGTTCACTGTTTATTTATATTGTGTTCTAAATCTATCAAACATATCTGTTAGTTCTTCAAATACGCTTCCGCATCATACTTAAACTTGAACTAATAGATCTGATAATCTTGTTTAAACAAAACGGGAACCAACAAAGTTGACTGGAGCTCTTTTCAAAACAACATTTTCTTCCAATCCCAATCCCTTCTTGGATTGTAAAACCTTGTATCTTTAACATTGCTTGTTAGAAGATTTAATGTTTGCTGAGTCTGACCTCTTTTCAAATTAAGATCTTCTAATTCTTTGATTTTGGTGTACAAATTCTTTCTTTCCTCAAATAGCATATCAAACTTTATTTGTAAATCACCCTTTTCATCTTTAACTTTTGAAAGCTCATTTTTTAATTCAGAAAGCTTTTTCAACAATTCAGAATTTTCAGTTTTAACTTTCTGTTTCTCAACCTCAGATTCCTCATACTATTCTCTTATTACTTCTTTTTCAATTCTGAATTTGTTAACCAGACTTCTTTCACCTTTTATCTGTTTTCCGAGTTTATCAAATTCAGCTTTCATGTCACCAATCTGTGTCATTAAATCAATTTCAAGTGCATAATGTACCTCAGTGGATGACTCAGAATCAGCATCTTCAAAGTCAGAATCATCCTCATTCTTCATCTTTGCCATGTAACTCTGCATCTGTGAAAAGTGAATGTAGTCATCTTCATCTGAAGTGTAGTACAACCAATTTTCCTGTTCAGCTAACATTGCCACTTCATCATCTCTTTTCTTGGCTAGCTGACCTTTCTTGATGTAGTAATCATAATCCTTCACAATCTTCACTTTACAATCCTTTGCATAGTGTCCAGATTTTCCACATTTGAAGCACGAGTCCTTTTCTTTTCTTTCTTCCTTCGCTTCTCTCTTTTCTTCTCTTTTCTCTACCTTCTTCTCATATTTACTTTCTCCTCTTTCTTCTCTTTTCTTGAAATCTGAATTTCCCTACTCTCTCTTGTAATTTCCCTGAAATTTACCCTTTCCATACCTTTTGTTGAAAGCCAACTTCTCAGCCATGATTCTGATATCTTCATCTTCTTCTGATCCTTCTTCCTTATCAGATTCCTCCAGCTTTGGTATCTCAGATAGATATGCAGTCTTCTTGGGTGCTTTGACGATTTTGGACTTTGACAGAAAAGCTAACTGTTCTGCAACATTTTTCTTTTCTTCAACAACAATCTTAACAGAATCTTCATGCTGATTAAGAACACAAAATAGGTCATTGAGATCTTCTTCACACATATCCTTATTCATTTGCAGATTTATAGCAAACGATGACAATTCTGAATTTAGACTGTTCAGAAACTTGTAGTTTATTTCTGATTTTGTCTTTTTCAACCCATTTCTTCTCAAATCATTCAGTATGGTGCAAAATTTACTGTACGTCTGAGTCAAACTTTCTGATTCTTTTGCCTTGAACCTTTCATAGGCATTTATGATTTGATTTAACTTTGCTTGTATTGACCTGACAGTTCCTAACATCTGTCTTTCCAGTTCATCCCACATTTCCATAGCAGATGATCCACTGTCAATTCTGTTTAGAACTTCATTTGGGACGGCCAATGTCATCAATGTGATGGCTCTTTTGTCTATAGCATGCATGTTTTTCTGTTCTGCTGTGTATTGAGAGAACTTCATCTTCACCCTTGTAGCAGGGATTTCTGGAGTTGTCTCTGTTTCAGGAGTTGCAGCAACATCGACATTGATTTCGATAGGACCTTCTCAGATAGAAACCATCAGATTTTCATCTATGTTATCCAAGAATTGGATCATTCGGATCTTCCATTGCTGATATTCTTCAGGTATGAGAACAGGTGGCTTGGTTTCAGATCCCATGGCTAGATACTCTTTTGAAGACATGATTGTAAGATATTTCAACAGAGAGACAAATTCAATTTCTTGAACAAACACAGAGAGACTTCAAGAATTGATCAAGAAAACTTCAATAATGCGATCAAGAAACCCTCGAGAACAAGATCTTGAACGAATTTGTTTGTTGATTGGCTCTGATACCAACTGTAAGGTTAGGATCCACTCTTACAATCAATATATCAATGTATAGAATAGTAATTGAGAAGTAATATGATCAAACCAACTTGTATTCAATGAAGAACAGATTTACAGATCTTAGAGAGAGAGTATCTCAAAGATTACAAAAGATGAATACAAATATATGCGGGAAAGTTAGTTAGCGTAAAAATGCTAACCACTATATATACTGCAACAGAAATACTAAAGCTACAATACATATATGAAAGACTAATAGGAACAATACACGTGTCCTAATTAGTTAACTAAATACAAAGTAAAGTATCTAGTTATAAGTTCTGAACATGTTGTTCAGAACATCTGAACATTATTCTGATTAAGCTTCTCAGAACATCTGACTCTTCTTCTCAGACTTCTATACTTGGCAAACTTTCAGAGCAATACTTCTGAGCCTTCTTAGTCAGAACTATGACTCTTCACTTCAGAATTTCTGAGCCTTCTTAGTCAGAATTCAACACTTAGTTTATTGACAAAACTCAGATCTAACAAAAACACACACACACACACTAAGCTTTCTGGATGAATCTTGCTGAAATAAAAATATCTGATTGTCTAAAGTGATATTATCAAACCAAGTTACCACTTTAGCCCCTAAACTATCCATTAATGATCAAATCACCTTTAACTCCTAACTTAACCCAAACTTACCCTAAACTTCAAATTTTAAAGTTAACAAAATTTAACGGAACTAACATTTAACTAAAGAACTTACCCGGGGTATTACACTTGCCACAGTTGTAGCATCCTTGGTTCTGTGTGGACTTTCCAGTTCTGTCATCTGACCTCTGTCGGTCACCACTTCTTTCGGTTCGGCATTCATTTGCGTAGTGGCCTGGCTTACCACATTTGTAACACTCTTGAATCTGTGGAGTGTTGCCAGCTTTGTCTTCCGACCTCTGTTGGTCATTTTCTCTGTCATTTATGTCACTTGACCTCTGTCGGTCACCACTTCTGTCGTTTCTGTCGTTCGACCCTTCTCTCTCTCGATTATCTCTTTCATATCGTTCATTACCAGATTTAATCTGGTATACTCTGTTTAATTCCCTTATCAAGAGAGCTAATGATTTAGCTATCGAGGCCAGGGTCGTTTCTTCTTCTGCTGCTACTTCCTCTTCTTCTTCACTTTCCACCATCATGTTTTTCTTCTTCTTCTCCTTTCTTTCCTCTACTGCTTTCTCTTTCTTTGGTTTCCCTCTAGCCTCTGTAGTCTTACCAACCAATGCAAGAGGTGCAATTATCTGGGCTTTTGCTTGTGCTACCTGAGGCTCTTGTGCTGCCAATGTTCCATAGAGGTCTGATAGGGTCCAGGAATCTAAGTCTTGATTTGTCTGCAGAGACATAGATAACTGAAGCCATTCTTCATTCAGAGACTTCAGGAACATAACGTTGTCTTCTTCAGAAGTTCTGTGGATGCCGAACTTCTTGCACTTCTTTATTAGAGAGTTGAACCTATCATACGTAGTTTGCAGAGATTCTGTTGACAGAGCTTTAAAGGCATAATACTCATTTATGTATTGGGCTCTGCGGTTTTTCTGGGTTTTGGCTCCTCCTTCTAGTTGTTTTCCCAGTTCTTTCCATAGATCATATGCAGATTCACATGCATCCATGGACTGGAAAAGGTCATTTGGAATGGCCATAATCAGAATTCTCTTAGTTTTCTGAGCAACTTCGTATTTTGCCCAATCAGGATCAGACCATTTATCCTGGGTCTTTGGTTTTGTGTGTTCTGGGATTTTTGGTGTGTCGTATGTGCTAGGAACACGAAGTACAGTTATCATGGGAACGAAAGGAGGGTTACGGATATAATAAACCAATTCTTTGTCAGTACCCTCAAAGAAGTGAATCATTCGAATCTTCCATTGAGGGTATTCCTCTCTAAGAATAGTGGGAGGTTTGGTTAAGGAACCAGAAGAGAAGAAGTTGTTTATATTAGTCATTTTAAGTAAGATAAAACTATCCAGAAAAGGGTATGAATAACAAGATTTACAGAGTATGAAGTGGATGCTTCGTATGAAGTTTTTAAGCTTAAAATCTTTAAGTTAGCACTAAAATGGTGTTTTTAACCAGAATAACAGATTCTATAAGTTTACCAAAGTTCGAATGAATAGAAAATGGCAGAAAAAACAGAAACTGTTTGATTAATATGAAGAATAGGTTAAAAATCCAAGTTTCTACCAAAGATCATAGTTTAGAGTGGATCCCTTGATATTAAAAATCATGGTTTGCTCTGATAACAATTGTTGGTTCATGTTTTCTTCACAATGATGTTAACTTTCAGTTAGTTCAGATTATATGGTGCGGAAGCGTATTTAAGAACTGAAAGATAATGTAAAGGTAGAAGAACACACAATATCAAATAAACAGTATGTAAGAACAGATGAATATCTCCAAGATTACTGTATTTGATATATATTAAGAACACCAAGAACATAACAAGAAAGAACTGTTGGTGTGTGTGTTTGTGCGTAGCTCTTATTATCTTATTCTTGGTTTTTTTGGAAGAACTCAACATGAGTCTTCCTTTTATACTACTACAAAGGGGACATACTTTAGACAATAAGGACTTATGCTACTGTAGACAGGATCGTATGAACAGGAGCATGTACTGCATGCATTTAATGCGCATGTTCCAACTTGGACAGAGCCCTATCAGAGTTTGACACGCATTGTTGTTGTCAGGGCATGCCTTAAGCAAGTGGATGAACGGATCCTGGAACAGTAGAAAGATATTTGTAAATCTTCTAAGTCTTCAGTATAAACCGCAGAGGCTCTGTCAAGGGTGACATAGGTTCTGCGGCTCGGTCCTCTGTGAGCAGTCTTCTGTTGATTCTTGCATTCGGTATTCATGGGTTCTTCTTCAGAGCCTCTGTGGGTTACTTCTGTACTTAGACTATTTTCACTACTTTCACAAACAGAAAGATTTGAGCTAACACTTTCCAATGAATGACGGGTGCTTCTACTATTTAATTGTAATTAACCTGAAAAATCCATCGTTCATAATACTCGACAATTGCAAATGGAAGGAAATGTCTAATGACATGATTGTACGGAAGTACTCTTACTTGCCGGAAATTTTGGTACGTTTGCATGAATTTTATAACTTTAACTAATTAAATCTATGAAAGTAACTAAGATATAATCTACTATAAATTTATTTTTTTCAGCAAAAGGTGATGGAACACCATTTGGTTGTTGTGGGACATCCTTCTGCAAAGGTGTTTAAAGGAGTTAAGCAGGAAAGGTTGAGCTTGGATTGGCAAACTACTTTCAATTCATATGAAAGTGCAGTGTTCACCATGCGACACATGGAAACATTTAGGGGCGATACCAAATGGAAATGCGGTTTGGCAGACGAAAGTAAAAAACAACATTCTCAACTTGAAGAACTGAGGAAGAAGTATGTATCAAATCTTACTCTACACCCAAATAGCCTTTTAAAGGATGCGATGGTGAAGGAAGTAAACAGATTCTACACGATGAATGATGAGCTCAGGAACCACATTCTCCGTACAGCACATGACAGCCGTTGGGAACGTCTCACATAATGGTTGAGCACACGGATTATGATTTGATAAAAACTACGTTAGTTATGGTTTTTGTTGGGTCATTGACCAGCATCTTCCTAAATCGAAACGTGGCGCTGGCTGCTACGCTATATGGAAATAAGTTGCGCCTTCTCCACCATCAATTGCTTTTGGCGTAGTGGTAAGCGCTTGGATCCTAACATGTGGTATCAGAGCAGGTCACGGGTTCGAATCCCATTGAGTGCATTAAAAATGCCAAAGGCATGCTGTGCAGCCACTGACTTCTAGCGAAGCTCTCGTTAGTGCTGGCAGATGCTGGGGGGGGGGGATTGTTGGGTCATTGACCAGTATCTTCCTAAATCGAAACGTGGCGCTGGCTGCTACGCTATATGGAAATAAGTTGCGCCTTCTCCACCAGCAATTGCTTTTGGCGTAGTGGTAAGCGCTTGGTTCCTAACAGTTTTCACGTTAATGCTTAGTTGAAAAGATTTGATACTTGAAGTTAAGTGAGGCGTACTTTTCTGCTTTTGAACAATTTGCTTAGTTTTTTTGGGTTTTATAACTGGATTCATATTTTGACTTAGTTTATTTGGGTTTTACGTCCATCTGATAAACTTTAAATCCTCTGTGGGCTGCGAAGGCTAAGAATATTCTTATTGCTTCGAGCCGTGCGACAGTGGCAAAAGTCTCATCGTAGTCTATGCCTTCTTCTTGTCTATATCCCTTGGCCACTAATCGTGTTTTGTTTCTGATGACCACTCCATCTTCATCCTTCTTATTTATGTAGACCCACTTAGTCCCAATGGCATGTTTCCCTCGTGGCAGAGGTACTAAAGTCCATACTCTGTTACGCTCAAACTGCAGAAGCTCTTCTTGCATGGCGTCTACCCAGTTTGGGTCATCTAGGGCTTCAGAAATCTTCTTTGGTTCTATCACACTAATAAAATTTGTAAAGAAACAAAAATTAGCAGTGTCAGAAGGTTCGCCGATTATTTGGCTTGGAGGATGGCTTTTTGTCCACTTAGTTGTGCGTGGAAGGTGGTCACCAATGTCATCGAATCTTTCTTCAGAGGCTTCTTGTTGTTGTTCTTCTTCTTGTATAGCGTCTGTAGTAGTGCGTGCCTTTGTAGTTGATCCTACAGCTTGTGGAATGATTAGTATGAGAGGTGGTGGAGTTTGTTCCTCTGAGGACGTATAGACTTGGTCCTCTATATCCTCTGTAATTGGTTCCTCTATGGATTGTGAAGTTTGATTTTCAGCAGCTTCTGTGGTCGTTTTCCTTGTTGTTTCATCTTCTGCGATCTCTACCTCGGCATTTGCATCTGTGGAATTTACAGAAGAAGATGAAGCATTATTTGGTCCAGTTAGAGTCATACCTGTTGGATTTTAACCGATGGAAGATGGTTCTTCAGAAGCTCTGATGGTTCCAACAGAGGGATCAATGTCATCGTGGAACATCTCTAAAAATAGAAGATTTAAGTCTTCTTTTGCTTGTGAGATGCCAGAGGATTCCCCTTTAAGTCCGAGTTCTGAACTGATTTGTTCAGAAGTCTTCAGGAATGAATCATCAAAAGAAACATTGATTATTTCTACAATTTTGCGAGACCTTGTAAGGAATGCTCTGTAGGCTTTGGAAGTGGCAGAGTATCCAATGAATTTGCCTTCGTCAGCTTTTACCTCAAACTTTCCTCTGGAATCTCTGTCGTTTAAAACAAAGCATTTACATCCGAACACATGGAAAAATTTGATGTTTGGCCGCCTTTTGTTGATTAATTCGTAAGGAGTCTTGAGGTGTCTTTTCACAATGGTTGAACGATTCTGTGTATAACAAGCAGTAGAAATCGCTTCTGCCCAAAAGTTCATCGGTAATCCGCATGCTGGTAGCATAGCTCTTGCGGCCTCCACAAGCGTTCGATTCTTTCTTTCGACTACGCCGTTCTGCTGTGGAGTGCGTGCGGCAGAGAAGTTCTGTGATATTCCTTCTATAGAAAGATAGGCTTCAATGACAGAGTTTTTAAATTATGTGCCATTGTCATTTCTTAACTTCTGTATTCTGCATTCATAAAGAACTTAGATTCTTTTCATTAGATTTATCAAGATGATTGGAACATCTGATTTTTTCGAACAAATTCAACCCATGTGAAACGCGAATACTGTTGGTCCCGAAAGGCCTATACAAGTTTGTAGAAGGGGGGGTTGAGTACAAACACCCAGATTTTACTTTTCTAAATTGTTTATTGATAAATCATTAACAATTTACAGCTTGTTGCGGAGACAAGATTAAGGATAATCCTAAATCTAAACAAGTTGGAACACTAAGGTTTCTTGCACTAAGAAAGATAAGGAAATTACTAATAATAACCTATCTTGAGATAAGAGATATGAACTTGTCCAGAGTTAGCAAGTTACTTCAAATGAAGTGAGTTCATCTCTTTATATACTGCATGCATTTAATGCAAGTCAGTATATACTTTACACGTGTCATCAGCTGGTTGGTTGCATGTCATTGACCTTGGTTGACACCCTTAGTAGCCGTAAGGATGAACATTGTAGTATCAGAGTGGTTGTACGATTTCAGATATTCGGAGGTTCTTTTCTGACATTTCGTACGGAGGCGTGCAAGGGTGGTTAAGACAAAAGTACTTTGTACGGAGGACTTCATGATCAGCTTTCGTTGATTCAGCGATTATCATTTACTATTCAGCAGATGATAAAGTTCAGCGATAGCTGAAGTCTTGTACTTGATACTTCACGTTGAGTGGACAAATCTGAGTCTTCGCTGATCCGCATCAGTTCATTAAGAGACTTGTCGCTGGTTCTTGAGCTTGATCTTCGACTTCAGCGTAGAACCTTTGTTGACGTGAAACTTGTCTTTAGGGATCATTAGTAAACAACTAACTTATCAGCGATCATCATAATGACTGAACAAACTCAGCGCATCAATGATGAACAGTGTTCGCTGAATGTTTAATCTAAAAAGCGAGAGTTCCTATCAGCGGTACTGTAAGATATTAGTACTTATCAGCGATAGTGAAACTCTAATACATATTGTTTACTTACAATTTTCGCTAAGTATATAAGAGAGGGTCATTATCAAATCACTGAGGGTTTGGATCAACAATCTCCCCCTATTTGATTATGACATAGCAACAAAGAAAATTGCTATTTAATGAAAACATAAGGATAAAAAGAACTCATAAAATATTTGTCCCTTTTACTGTTTTCTGGGATCTTTTCAGTACTGATGGAGTAAAGTACGTTCGCTGAAATCTTTCTTTAAAATATTGAATCAGGTTACAATGAAGAACAGAAAGATTACAAGTACAAGCGAAATAATTTACAAGTACAGAAGGATAACTGATACAATAGAGAAAAAGGAGATTATATCAGCCTTCAAAGGGTTCTTCCTTAATGAGAAGTTCATCAAGGGTCTTGTCAGTGGGGATCATCCAGCCAGGGACATTTACTCCTTGATTTTTTAACTTCAGAGCAGCTTCAAAAATCAAGGGCTTCAGGTGTCTAGCTTTGACGTCGTGTCTGACTTCACACCAGTGTACGAGATCTCTGAGTTGTTCGATTGGAGCGATGTGGAGCTCAGAGACACTTTGAAAGTGAGGATTTCCATCATAGTCTAAAAAGAATATACCATATGGATCACTTACCACTGTGCCAGGGATGAAGATTTCTCCAGGTGGTAGGGAGGTGTCAAGCATTGAAAGATCAGCATCAGGGCCAAGAACTTCAGCACGAGAGAAACCAATACCTGTTTCATTTCGAATGATTGGACATGAATCAGAAACTTTCTTCTTCTTAGCAGAGGCTTTCTTCGGTTGAGGAAGAGTAGGAGGGATATCCACAGCAGATGAAAGAAAGTCGATCTGTTTGTTTAAGATCATCTCAACATGGCTTTTGAATTTTGAGCGTGATCCCTGAATGGCTAATTTTGTTTCTAACCATTCAGAGAGACCAAACTTTTCTAATGAAGCAGCATAGAAGGTTTGCTTGGTTTTGTCATCTCTGTAGATATCCACTTCAACAACAGGAACATCAACGAACATTTTTCCTCTGATGTTGGCTTTGATTATCTTGGATGGTCTTGATTGATAGGTCAGCATTTGATTAGCCCATTCCAAGGTTGTATCAGAGACATTTGTCTTTTCTCTAACGATCTCTTGAGCATCATCCCAGAGCTGACGTTGAACATCAATGGGAACTCTTTTCAGCTTGGGGTCTTTGATTGATCGTTGAGTAAGCTTGATGGCGTATTCTCTGTCTCTCTCTTCAGCTTCCTTTCTTTCAGCGATGAGGCGTTCAGCTCTGAGGTGTTCCTTGTATTCAGCTTTTGAAATTCTGAACTTAGGAGGAACTGAAGGCAGTTGATCACGCCTTAGAATGATTCGCTGATCCTCGAATCGCTTTATTACTTCTTCTCTTCTCTTTTGATCCTCTTCACATAGCTTTTGAGGAGCTGAGGAAGGTCTGTTTCTGTGCGAGAGGGGTTGTTCTTCTGGTTCATCAGTCTCAGAGATTAAATCCAAGACTGGGATTATGTCTTCAGCGGCAGCTGGAATTATTGGTGAAGTCGCAGTTGTAGAGTCTTCAACGATATCCTCAAACAGGGGAGAGGACTAGCTGAAACGCAGCGATCTTACAAATAAGAACTGGGTAGAAGAACATGGGTAGAAAAGATAGAAAAAGATTGTGGATGTGTAGAGAGGTTTGTGGAGTAGAGAACTGATTGTCTATAGAGATGTTCAGGGAAGGAATATAAGTAAAGTTTAGTGTACCTGACAAACCGGCTTTTCAAGCAAGATCGCCAGATTTTCAAATTCAGCGACGCCTTTGCCTTTGCTTTTCTCAGCGCCAGAGGCTGAGGGCTTTGTCTTTGTCTTCTCCCCTGAAGGTTCTTTTATTGAGATTCCCTTAAGAGCTTTGATCCTTGGGGCAGGTTTGACGATAAAGAAATCATCATCATCTTCATCATCATCATCATCCTTCCTTGGAGAGGAGGATGGTTCATCTTCAGGGATGTCGATGTCTTCATCTTCTTCTGCTTCGGATTCCTCAACATCTTCTTCGAGTTTCTCCCCCTCAGATACAAAGGCGAGCTTCTCGGTTCCCTCAGGGTTTTCATCTCCCTGAGGTCCAGCGGTTAGATCTTCATTCCTCTCTCCCTTGATAGATTCATCATGGGAAAGGTGTTCAGCGCTTTTGTTTAGATCTTCAGCGCTCTTCTCAAGATTTTCAGCGCTCTTCTCCCTGGTATGTTCAGCGCTCTTCTCCCCCTCTTTCCCAGATATAACCCATTGCGTCAAGGAAAGCAATGATTTCTTCTTTGTCAGCGTGCTTCTTGTGGTCAGAGAATGGAACGAAGGGTTTTTCTTTGGTAGCATTTGGGAAGTTCAGGGCTTTTCGGATTATGGCAGGGGTTATCTTGATGGTGCCATACTCAGTATCGCTGAGTATGCAGTCGATGGTTTTGGATGCATCTTTGGCAGAGGGTAGCTCAGTGTGTCTGGCAGAGTACCAGAACTGGGATAAGAGTCGCTGACTGGCAGGAGGTGTTATGGTCAGGGCTGTGTAGATGGAGCTGTTCTTCAGAAAACTCACAGCATCGTCCAAATGTGATACTTGCTTCCGAGGAGGAAACTCGAGAAGAGCTGAGAGGTTGTTGGCCTTAGTCCAATCTAGTTGATCCATCTCGAACTTAACCTGAGGGGATTTGACGATGTCCACTTCCTCAGAGTCAGCGGAGATGGACTCAGCGGTGACATTAATCTTTGAAGATGCCATTTCTCTGTATTATCAGTTCAACCAAAGATGTTAACAAATAAGAATTGTCTTAGTATGGAAAGAATTTCCATTAAGATTTTTCGAATTTTGTCCATTTCATTCAGACATAAATGTCTTAATGAAGATTAGGGTTTTTCATGATTTTTGAAATGAAATGTAAAACCCATAAAGTCTTGTATTCCAGTTTCTAAAAGAAAACTGGATACGAATGAAGAACAAGTTTAATATTTAGATTTAAAACTTGAAGAACAACCATGAAATGGTTGTGTTCATAAAACCATGAAAGAAATGATTTTATTTTACAAAGTTCTTTTGTTTGATCTTGTTAAAACAATGAGAAGATCGAAAACAAGTTATACGCATTTGATAATAGATAAGAACATATTAACCTTGAAGTTTTGATGAGGAAGATGATGAACAGTTCTTGAGGTTTTTGAGAGCACAAATGCAACAGAGGATTCTTTTCTTGCGGAGAAAGATTGTTCGCGTAAAAGACAAATATAAACCAAGAGTTGTTTATATAGGGAGTTTTAGAGAGAGAAAACCTTGAGCGGGAAAAGGTTTTCATCATGACACGGACACGTGTTTGCATTTGATTGGAAGTTTGAATGAAACGTGCAAACGTGTGTCAGAAAGAAATCGTGCCTAGTGTTATCCGTTGCAATGACGTCACAACTGTCCTTTCACATTCTTTTAGGATGTCTCTGAGGTTTTGAAAGCTCAGGGACTCTTTTGAAAAACATGAAGCACTGAATAGAAAATATCAGTGAAGGTTTAAAGAACTTTCAAAATATCGCTGTTAAGGAAGAGATATTCAGCGATGCAATTTATCTTGAAATCTTGCATTTACATGCGATTGTTAGAGAGAGAAAACATACCTGGATATCAGTTTTACCAAGTTTATTCAGAGAGAAGATGATGAAATGGATTATATAAGTTGATTTTATCCCTAAGGCTATACAAGATTGTATAAACGTATCGCTGATCAAATGTGAACCGCTGAAGATTTTACCCTTCAAAGTTCAGCATTCCAAGCTCGCTGATGAGAAAGTTGAATCTTGTCTCATCAAGAGGTTTGGTAAACAAATCAGCTAACTGATAATCAGTTGGGATAAAATGAAGTTCTATATCACCATTCATCACATGATCTCTGATAAAATGATATCTGATTTCTATGTGTTTTGTCTTTGAGTGTAGCACTGGATTGTTTGCTATAGCGATGGCACTAGTGATGTCGCAATAGATTGGAATTTTGGAGAGCTGAAGATCATAGTCTAGTAGCTGATTTCTCATCCACAAGACTTGAGAACAACAGCTTCCAGTGGCTACATATTCAGCTTCAGCTATGGAAGTGGACCCTGAGTTTTGCTTCTTACTTGTCCAACTTACCAGCTTTCCACCCAGGAGCTGACATCCTCCTGTGGTGCTTTTCCTATCCATTTTGCAACCTGCAAAATCACTGTCTGAATAGGCGGTTAGATCGAATCCTGAGTCTTTGGGATACCAAAGACCTAGATTCGTTGTACCCTTAAGATATCGAAAGATTCGCTTTACAGCTTTCATATGAGATATCTTAGGTTCAGCTTGATATCGTGCACACAAGCATGTTGCAAACCTAATATCGGGTCGGCTAGCTGTAAGATACAATAGTGAGCCGATCATCCCACGGTACATCGTGACATTGACAGGAACACCCTTTGTGTCCTTATCAGGTGTCAACGGTGGTGCCATAGGGGTTTTCATAGCTGAACTTTCAGTTAAGTCGAATTTCTTCAACATATCTTTAACATATTTTCCCTGATTTATAAAAGTTCCTTTTTCAGTTTGCTTAATCTGAGGACCAAGGAAATATGTTAGTTCACCCATCATGCTCATTTTATACTCATCCTTCATTCTATCAGCGAAACGAGTACAAAGCTCATGGTTAGTAGAACCAAATATAATGTCATCAACATATATTTGAACTAAAATGATATGACCTTTCACTTTTCTAAAAAATAGAGTTTTATCAATCTTACCTCTCTCAAATTTTTCAATATGGAGATAAGTAGAGAGAGTATCATACCATGCACGAGGAGCTTGCTTTAA
Organism: Saussurea involucrata; assembly: GCA_033807775.1. Taxonomy (NCBI): domain Eukaryota; kingdom Viridiplantae; phylum Streptophyta; class Magnoliopsida; order Asterales; family Asteraceae; genus Saussurea; species Saussurea involucrata. Next base: position 98,357,345 of record CM066319.1, read on the forward strand.
GCCATAAAGTGCCTTGTCCAGTTTATAAACATAACCTGGACGCTTAGGATCTGAGAATCCTGGAGGTTGTTCCACATACAATTCTTCGTTCAGCTTTCCATTTAGAAACGCTGACTTAACATCCATCTGATGTACAGTGAAGTTTTTGTGTACAGCATATGCTAAGAAAAGACGAATAGATTCGAGTCTCGCTACTGGAGCAAAAGTTTCATCATAATCTATGCCTTCCTCTTGTCTGTATCCCTGAGCAACAAGACGAGCTTTGTTGCGAGTTACAGTACCATGTTCGTCCAACTTGTTTCGATAGACCCATTTAGTGCCTATCACCGTTTTGTCAGTTGGTCTCCGAACAAGTTTCCAAACTTTGTTTCTTTCGAATTCAGTCAGCTCTTCTTGCATAGCGCTGACCCAGTTTGGATCTCTGAGGGCATCATCTATTTTCTTTTGTTCAGTTAGAGAAATAAAGTTAACAAATAAACAAATATTACCTGCACTTCTACGAGTCTGAATACCAGCGTTGGGATCACCAAGAATTTGATCGATTGGGTGATTTACAGTCCATCGCTGAGCCGGAGCATTCGTCGTTGACTCAGTCTGAACTGGAGAAACTGAAGATGAGGCTTCAGCTACTTCTGGATTATCAGCTAAGAGAGGAATGTTTGCATTTGTCACTTCATTCACTGATTGCTGAGAAATAGACGGAATTTCTGAGACATTTGGATCAACTGCAGGTAAAGTGTTTATAGGCACAGCTGAGACCCAAGATGTTTCAGCTTCACTATTCTGCATGTTTGGAATGATAGTGGGACTATCATCTTCTACTGGATGAGCATGAGGAGTCGGAATATCTTCTGAATCACCAAGATGACAAAACATCCATTGATTCAGTTCTTCTGTATCAGCGTTCGGTTTAGAGTTCGCTGAACGGGATTCGTCAAACGTGACGTGAATAGTTTCTTCTACAGTTTGTCTTCTACGGTTGAAGACTCGGAATGCTTTGGAGACTGAGGAGTATCCAAGAAAGATTCCATCATCAGCCTTAGGATCAAACTTTCCAAGGGCATCTCTGTTGTTCAGTATGAAACACTGACATCCAAAGATGTGAAGAAAGCTGATTGAAGGCTTTCTCCCATGAAAGAGTTCACAGGCTGTCTTTTTGAATCTTTTAACTATCAGCGACCTGTTTTGCGTAAAACAAGCAGTGTTGACAGCTTCTGCCCAAAACTGAGTAGGCAGGTAAGAATCGCTGAGCATTGAACGTGCAGCTTCAATAATTGTTCTATTTCTTCTTTCAGCGACTCCATTTTGTTGCGGTGTTCTCACTGACGAAAAGTTGTGAGAAATACCCTTACTCTCAAGGAAGGAATCAATAGAACTGTTTTTGAATTCAGTTCCATGATCACTCCTTATTGAGCGAACAATCATATTGTTCAGAGTTTCCATCTTCCGAACAAAGGTGATGAGTTCTTCAGGGGTGTCACTCTTAGAACGGAGAAACATTACCCATGTGTAACGAGAAAATTCATCAACTATGACCAGCGTATATTTCTTTCCAGCGATGGATTGTTTGTTAACGGGGCCAAACAAATCCATATGGAGTAGTTGTAGAGGAGATGACACTGATGAGACTTGCTTTGACTTGAAGCTTGCCTTGGTCTGCTTCCCTTTTTCACACGCTGAACATAAAGACTCTTTGGCGTATGAATGCTGACATAGACCAGTGACTAACTCTTTGGAGGAAAGAGTATTCAGTGTCTTGAAATTTAGATGTGAGAGCCTTTTGTGCCATAGCCAGTTGACATCAGAAGATGCCTTTGAGAAGAAACAGGAGTTCTCAGTGGTTGTTGAGTCCATGTTTATTACATAAACATTTTCCAAACGATAACCGCTGAGAGCTATCTTCTCCTTTTTGTCAGAGACAAAGCAGGATTCCTTATTCAAAATCACTTTGTTATCCATGTCGCAAAGCTGACTGATGCTCAGAAGATTATGCTTCAGCCCTTCAACATATGCGACTCTTCTGAAGGAGGTTGTACCATTTGAAAGTACACCATACCCTCGGGTGTGTCCTTTTCCATTTCCACCGAAAGTCACAGAGGGACCCTTCTCTTCCTTGTATTCAGCTAGCAGGTTTTTCTTTCCAGTCATGTGTCTAGAGCATCCGCTATCGAGATACCAGATACCCTTCTTAACCTGCATTTACAAAGGAAGATTAGTTTTGCTTGGGTACCCACTTAACCATGTATACACGTTTGTCAGTGGAAGTAGTTGGAATGGAAGGTTCAGCGGTCTTCGCAGCATTTGAAGATTCAGCTTTGTCTTTCTTCACTTTGGTTAATTTCTTAACCTCAGTGGTAGGAGTCACCTTGACCTGATTTGCACCAGGGTTGGTCTTCTTTGCCTTGGGGGCAATCTTCACCTTAGCTATCTTTTCAGCTTTGGTGGTTGTGGGGCACTTACTAGCAATATGATCGGTAAGTCCACAGTGATAACATTTCCTATAACTAAAAGTAGTTCTAGGACCACTTGTATGTTGAGCTTTTAATTTTGAATTAGAAGTGCCAGCACCAAGTAAACTATTGGCTTTAGAAATGGGACGAACATTCAGTTCTTCAGATTTCTTACCAAGGATATCCACTCTGAGTCTATGAGTAGATCGCTGAATAGATCCAGAGATCAGCTTTCTAGATCCAGAGGGGTAGGTCACTGAGGCTTTAGAAGCATTCAACTTTGGTACTAAGGTACCCTTCTGAGGATTTTGATAAATAACAATTCCTTTACCTTTGTCTTTAGAGACAGAGGTAGGTTTTGAATAAACCATTTTCTCCTTACCTTTTGAGGAGGTAGGAGTTTCCTCAGGGATTGGTGTAATGGACGAGGAGCACTGAGATGATGAAGTGTCAGCGACTGAGGATACGAACGTTCCAAATTTAAGCATTGAACGTTCAGTGGTTGGTTTTGGAGTATCATATTTATAACACAGGCCACGTTTATCACTCAGAGGAATCTGAGCCTTAATTATCTCAGTGATCTTTGTTGAAGAATTACACCATCCTTCAACAGTAGCTTGTTCAGCTTTTAATGCAGCGATAGCTTCTGCTCGTTCGATTTTGACTAGCTGATTTAAATAGACTTGATCTTTAAAATCATTTTCAATTTTAGAAAGCTTTTCTATTTGAAGGTGGCAGTTTTTAAGATTTTCAGCGAGATCAAGATTTTGGTTTTCAACCACAGCTTTGCCGTTCATGGCTTCGTATAAACTTCTAGTCAATAGATCGATTTTACGGAGACTATCAGCTTCATCAATATTTGCAATATTGGTAAAGAAAGAAGGTGATACCTGAATGGCAGATGTTGAAGTGGAGGGAATGTCTGAACTTTCTTCCTCTTCTTCAATCTTGGCCATGAGACATTGATTTGCTTCATCATCTTCAGAATCAGATGATGAGGCTTCTTCATCAGAAGCAGCCCAATCATAGTCAGCCATCATGCCTTTTCCTTTCTTCTTAAAGCTTTTCAGCTTTGCATACTTCTCCTTCAGCTTTGAGTATTTGTCATATTTATTCCTTGGAACAAAGGATTTCTTTGTAAAAGCTGAAGGTCTCATGATTTTCTTTGACCTGCACTCGTTAGCGAAATGACCTGTCTTTTCGCAGTTGAAACAAGTAGCAGTAGCCTTATCAACAAAAGCTGATGATTTAGGCTTGTCAGCTATGGAAAGAGTTTTATTCTTTCTAAACATTTTTTTCTTGGCGAATCTCCTGAACTTTTTAGTTAGGAGAGCCAAGGATTCATCATCATCTGAAGAATCAGAATCTGATGACCTTTCAGAGTTACTCTCTAACTCAGTGATAGTGACCGAGGGTCGCTGAGTAGAAGGTTCCTCTGAGAATAAAGCAACAGGGGTGCTTTTAGAATCTTTTACAAGATTCTTCTGAAGATGGCTAGATTGCTCATGATTCAGCGACGTGCCATATAAGGTAGCAAGGGTCATTGATCTTAGATCCTTTGATAGCTTGAGACACATGGAATAATTGTCCTAGCTTTCAGGTAAACATTCTAGAAACTTTGTCAGTACTTCAAAGTTAGAATATTCCTTACCAACAGTTTTCAGATCTATAATTAAATAATTAAAACGTTGGTGAACTTCAGAGAGAGTTTCATTCTTACCAGAAATGAAGCTTTCGTATTGTCTTACCAGGTTGATCTTTCTTGAGTCCTGGACTTCAGACGTTCCTTCATACTGAACACATATTGTGTCCCACATGGCTTTTGATGATTTCAGGTTCATGACGGAATGGTAGACTTCGTCAGGAAGGGCCATGGATAGTATGGATCTGGCTTTTGTATCTATAGCCACTTTTTTCTCATCTTCATCGGTCCACTGACGGATTTCTTTAGGAATCAGCCTTTCTGGAATAGCAGGTCTATTTGCAGTGGTTGGAACTAAAGGATCAATTGTTACAGGGATGTGTGGGCCGTTCTCAAGATAGTAAGGTATAGTAGGGTCTACACCTTCTAAGAAGAGTGTCATCCTATTTTTCCACAAGTTGAAGTTGTCTCTGGAAAATCTAGGGGGTTTTGCAAGAGAACCATTGTCTATATAATTTGTGTTTGTGTGGGAGGCCATTTTCAGATAATAGCAAGGAAGAGAAATATCTTAGATTAGATCTTGTTTATGAGATTAAACAAATCTGCTCTGATACCACTTGTTGGTCCCGAAAGGCCTATACAAGTTTGTAGAAGGGGGGGTTGAATACAAACACACAGATTTTACTTTTCTAAATTGTTTATTGATAAATCATTAACAATTTACAGCTTGTTGCAGATACAAGATTAAGGATAAACCTAAATCTAAACAAGTTGGAACACTAAGGTTTCTTGCACTAAGAAAGATAAGGAAATTACTAATAATAACCTATCTTGAGATAAGAGATATGAACTTGTCCAGAGTTAGCAAGTTACTTCAAATGAAGTGAGTTCATCTCTTTATATACTGCATGCATTTAATGCAAGTCAGTATATACTTTACACGTGTCATCAGCTGGTTGGTTGCATGTCATTGACCTTGGTTGACAACCTTAGTAGCCGTAAGGATGAACAGTGTAGTATCAGAGTGGTTGTACAATTTCAGATATTCGGAGGTTCTTTTCTGACATTTCGTATGGAGGCGTGCAAGGGTGGTTAAGACAAAAGTACTTTGTACGGAGGACTTCATGATCAGCTTTCGTTGATTCAGCGATTATCATTTACTATTCAGCAGATGATAAAGTTCAGCGATAGCTGAAGTCTTGTACTTGATACTTCACGTTGAGTGGACAAATCTGAGTCTTCGCTGATCCACATCAGTTCATTAGGAGACTTGTCGCTGGTTCTTGAGCTTGATCTTCGACTTCAGCGTAGAACCTTTGTTGACGTGAAACTTGTCTTCAGGGATCATAAATAAACAACTAACTTATCAGCGATCATCATAATGACTGAACAGACTCAACGCATTAATGATGAACAGTGTTCGCTGAATGTTTAATCTAAAAAGCGAGAGTTCCTATCAGCGGTACTGTAAGATCTTAGTACTTATCAGCGATAGTGAAACTCTGATACATATTGTTTACTTACAATTTTCACTAAGTATATAAGAGAGGGTCATTATCAAATCACTGAGGGTTTGGATCAACAAATACTCATCAATTAAGACAAGTATGTATTTCTTGCCACCTAGGCTCTGTATGGCAATGGGACCGCAGAGGTCAACATGAAGCATGTACAGAGGTCTAGTGCAAGACACATCTGTTTTGCCTCTGTGGGAAGCTCTTCTGAGTTTTCCCATTTCACAGGCAGAACACAAGTGATCTTTATTAAATTTAACATTAGGCAACCCTTTAACTAGATCAAGTTTGACCAGTTTATCCAAGGTGTGAAAGTTCAAGTGACAGAACCTGTTATGCCATAACCAGGCTTCCTCACTTTTGCAGGGTACAAGGCAAACTTTGTCCTTGTTCTTGGAACTGAAATTCATTAGATACAGATCACCTCTTCTTTCGGCTCGCAGAAGTTCCATTCCTGTGTCTTCACTTTGCAGAGAGCATAAAGTTCTTTTGAATAAGACATCAAATCCTGTATCACAGAGTTGACTTACACTGAGTAGGTTGTGTTTAAGGCCATTCACATATGCAACTTTGTATACAGAGACGTTTTCCTTCTGTATGACTCCATAGCCTTTGATGTGTCCCTTCTTGTTGTCTCCAAAAGTTACAGATCCACCATCGTGTGTTTCTTTGTACGTGGATAGTAAACTTCTGTCGCCAGTCATGTGCCTTGAGCATCCGGAGTCAAGATACCAAATAGACTTAGGTACCCATATCCACATGGGTCCAATATTGTTAGAATTTTTCAAGTTTGCCTTAGCATTCTTTAAATACATTTTATCTTTTGTAGAAGAATCAGATTGTTTCTTTCTAGGTTCTGACTTTGGAGTCTGAATTTTAGTGGAGAGAAAGCAATCTGGACTTGAGAAGTGATTATTCAATTTGAACATAAGATCAAAGCAATGACAGTATTGAATATGAGACGTGATTTGCTTGAACTTTTTATTGAATTTATTGAACTGAGCCACAGAGGCATTACATTCTTTCTTAACATTAGATTTCCTATTACAAGAAGATCTATGAGTACTAGAATGTTGATTGCAAAAGCTTTGTTTAGTTCTTGCCTTCTGTGAGTCTCTTCTGTGGTGAACATCTTTCTTCACTGTCACAGAGGAAAAAGTTTTGTTAACTTTAGACCATGTTCCCTTTTGTTGCCAAGTGGGATTTTCGTTAATTTGCCTTAAAGGTTTTGAAAATTTTGAACTTTTAGGATCTACAGAGGTCTTCTTTAACCTATCAAGCTCAGCAGAGGTTTTGACTTGTAAATATATGTTCAGAAAATCTAGGCAGATAGGTATCTCTGTGATTTTCTCTTTTGGAGAAATAGTTCTGTTAAGAACTTCAGAGGAGAATTTAACATCCTCTGTGTCATAGTGAACTATCCCTGACGTAACATCAGTCACTGAGTCGTCAGAATATGAATCGTCCTCATATACAGAGGTTGATTCATCTCTTTCGACGGAGGATTGAGTTTCCGAGCATGTATCATACGAGCTTTCTTCCTCTGTAAAATAATTTTCATTGATGGCAGAGGTTTCTGATAAGATCTCTTCAGCGAGAATTTTATCTACAGAAGATGTACAGAAGTTTTCTACAACGTTTGTTTTCCATACTTCCAAAATTTCCTTTTCAATTGTTTCTGTAAGTTTTTCTTCTGAAAGAGTGGGTGTAAACTCAGGAGCTTCTGCTGATAATTTCTTTTCAACATTTATCATACAGACAAAAGCAACCTGCGTTTGAGTCTCTGGTTTACCAAACTTAAAGATACCAATCTGATCTTGCGTTTTCAGATATTTCTTTGGTTTGATTCCTCTATTGACAGAGGTTGAAGATGATGAATCTGTGTTTTCAAACCACGCATTGATCATCTTCGTATGTTTCCTTCAGTGAGGTTCCACATAGATTTTAGCCCTTTTACTTATAGAGAGTAAGTTTGGAAAATCTGGTTTGTTTGTTTTTCCCAACACAAACAGAGAAGACAGAGGTTTAATTCTTTTGCCTTCAACACCTAGGGTAATATCATCGTACCCTATACCTCATCTTCCTATTTGTGAGTTTACTTTTTTATAAACCTTCTGTGCATCTTTATAGTTTTTGAGTAAAACTTCTCTTCTGAGTAGATCTTGCCAAAGTACCTCTCTCTCTCTTTGAAAGTATTCCTTGAGAGCTCTTATGTCAGTAGTTTCACTCCTGGAAACTGAAAGTTCTTTTGTTTTGATTTTTAACTCCGAGGATAATTCAGAAATTTGTTTTTTTAAAGGATATAGATTTTTGTTCCAATTCTTTTCTATTCTCACTTTTTCTTCAAAAAATTTGGCTTTTTCTTGAGTGAGAAGCCGTACTTCTCTCTCATTAAAGGTGAGTCTTTTCTGAATGCCTACATTTAATTCTTTTAGTTCAATCAGTTCAATAAGTTTAAGTGAATCATCATCTACAGAATTAGTACAAGATGTAGAGTTTGAAGTGGATACCTCAGTGTTAGTGTCGGAGTCGACTTCTGCCATGCCACAGAATAGGGCATTGGTTGTGTATTCTTCGTCAGAGGTAGAGTCTGACTCGAAGTCCTATTTGTTCGCCTCAGAATGCCCTTTGTTCGCCATTAGGGATTTTTGTGCATAATACTCAGCCTTCTTTTTGTAAAAAGTTGAGTCCTTCTGTGGGCGATTTGATCTGCTTTTGCACTCATTAGCGAAATGGCCTGGCTTCCCGCAGTTGAAACAGCCTTGGGAAGTGTTTCCAGCACGATCGTCGGATTTTTGTCGGTCTCCACCATTCTCCGATCGGCATTCGTTTGCGTAATGACCAGGCTTGCCACATTTGTAGCATTCTTGTTGTATGTGGCTCATCTTGTCATCTGTCCTCTGTCGGTCACTACTTCTGTAGTTTCTGTCGCTTGACCTCTGTCGGTCACTTCTATCATCTGACCTCTGTCGGTCACTTGATTCTTCTCTTCTTCCATTATCTCTACTGTCACCTTGGTTGTCTCTGCCATATCGATAATTTCTTGAACCACTTTGGTTTCCTCTAAACTCTCTTGTCAACAGAGCTAAGGATTTAGCTAATGACGCAAGAGTTATCTCTTCTTCTATCAGCTCGTCTTCTTCGCTATCAATCATCACTATCTTCTTCTTTTCCTTTTTCTTCTCCTCTGTTGCTTTCTCATTTCTTGGTCTCTCTGTAGCCTATGTAGATTTACTAACCAATGCATATGGTGCAATGGTTAGTGTTTTAGCCTGTCCTATTTGAGGTTCTTGTGCGGCTAGTGTTCCATAGAGATCAGAGAGAGTCCAGGAGTCTAGATCTTGGTTTGTTTGTAAGGACATAGACAGCTGGAGCCATTCATCATTCAGGCTTTATAGAAACATGACATTATTTTCTTCTGAGGTTCTGTGAATGCCAGACTTTCTACATTTGTTTATGAGAGAGTTTAACCTGTCGTACGTCGTTTGCAGAGATTCTGTTGCAGAGGCTCTGAATGCATGATATTCATTTATGTACTGTGCCCTTCGGTTCTTCTGCGTTTTAGCACCCCTTCCAACTGTCTTTCTAATTCTTTCCAAAGATCGTGCGCAGTTTCGCATGCATCTAAGGATTGAAAAAGTTTGTTGGGGATAGCCATTATCAATATTCTTTTTGTTTTCTGTGCAACTTCATCTTCTGCCTTATCTTCATTTGACCATTCTTCTTTTGGCTTCGGTTTTTGATGTTCAGGGATTTCAGGAGATTCAGCAGTAGCTGGTACTCGGGGTACTACTATCATGGGAACAGGAGGAAGGTTGTAAAGATATTGTACTAGATTTTTTTCAGTACCCTCAAAGAAATGGACCATTCTTATTTTCCATTGAGGATACTCGTCTCGAAGGAGAGTAGGAGGCTTGGTGAGTGAACCAGCAGTAAAGACGTTATTTGTATTTGTCATTGTAAAAGTTTTGAAAAGATAGTATGATTAAAGAGTATGAGTCTGATGATCTGGAAAGTTTTCTGGGTTTAAACAGTTCCCAGAGTACACTTTAATGGAGTTTTAACCTAGAAATGAGGAATTGGTTAAAAAGGAATGATGTCTATCACCAATCTTGTAACAAAGAGGATCACTTGATATTGAAAATCAAGGTATGCTCTGATACCAATTGTTGGTTCCCATTTTTGTTTAAACAAGATTATCAGATCTATTAGTTCAAGTTTATGTTTTGATGCGGAAGCGTATTTGAAGAACTAACAGAAATGTTTGATAGATTTAGAACACAATATAAATAAACAGTGAACAGGAAATAATATCTCAAAGTTTACTGAATATATATATTAAGAACAGATTTAAGAATAGTGAGTAAGCAAAGCTTTAAAGCAGATATGACTCTCAAAGTGTATAAGCTATGTGTTCTTGTGATGTTTTTTTCTCTTTTAAAAATCTATTTGGAAGAACTCAGCATGAGTCTTCCTTATATACTACTCTAAGGGGACCATAAAGCATAAGCTACTATTCAGAACGGACGGTATGAATAGTGGAACGGATGGCATGAACAGTTGGACGTGCTGTATTGCATTTAATGCAGCAGACGTCTATTATGTACTAAGCCGTATTGAATCCAACCAGAGTTTGACACGTTGAAGATGGACAGGGCATGCTACCATGCAAGTTGATGAACAGGTCCAGTAACAGTAGCAAGATATTATAAATATCTTCAGGTCTTTTAGAGAGGACCACAGAGGCCCTGTAAAGTGTTACAGAGGTTCTGCGGTCTGGTCCTTTGTAGAGCAGTCTTCACCGGATTCCGAGTCTTTGGTCTTCTTTGTGCGTATGACAGAGCTTCTGTAGGACGCCTCTTTAGCTTCTGTAGCTTCTTGACCTTGATCTCTCGGTAAGTTCGGCAGAGCCTCTGTAAGAGGCTTTCTTTACTTGGCCTATTTTTCACTACTTCTAAATACTTCTATGATTAGGAAGATTGAAGCTAACAAATGCCTTCCTCAACAATCCAGACATTGCTCAAACCTTAGATCCATAGGATGGGTCGCATAACCATTGGATCAGACTACAGAGGCTCTACGCACAACAGAAGTTAATTCTGCTGCTCATGGTACACAAACCATGCACCCTCACGTACGACAACTCATAGGATTTCACTTCATTTATGATTCCTTAAGAGAAGCGGCAGAAACTGTAGCTCCTGCAGAGGAAACTTCAGAAGAAGAGATAAACATAGAAATAGAGGAAGAGGTTAGGATAGAAACAGCAGAGGGTTCTGCAGAAAAAGATGCCGAAGAAGAAGATGGTACACATCCCAAACCCCCTCCTAGTGCAACCCACATTTCTGATACCGCCGGTCTAGCGGCAGAAGGTATCATTGAAATAGAGCAGCACAACTCGATCCCAACCCCTCCCAGCCAGCCAGAGGTTACTCTTTCAACCTTTGTGCCTAATATAACCGGGGAAACCATTCCTGGGGAGTCCTCTCAAAAGGACTCACCCATAGTTCGTGATTTGTTGCCCCAAATCACATCTGACATCCTAGCAGAGGAATTCGTTTCCTCTGCCACACACACCACAATAGGTCCCAACATCTCTTCAGAGGGGATTAGAGAGCACAGAGACGAAGAGACTCTAGACAAGTCTCCAAGTCAACAGAAGGATATTCCAATACCCACATCTGGAGTGGATTTGGACAAAGTTCTTCACAGAACTTCTGTAGAGGTTGAAACTCATATTTCTTCTCGAGGATCAGAAGGAAATCCTTCCACCCTCAACGTACAAACAGGGGTGAAAGAAGGTGTCCAAGGAACAAGGACAAACTCTGGAGACGAATGTGTTCGTCCAGAGGTTACCACGAGTTCACACGTATCAAGGGGTGAGTTCCAAACCCTTGTCACCTCTGTGAACCAAACATTGGAAGAGTTGAAAAGCTCTTTCAAATCTTTTGCAGAAGTTACATCCAAGGCCCTCTCAGAACTAAACACCAAAATGGACAACTTGTCCACAGAGGTGCAATCTATAAAGACTGCTGCCACAACTTCTGCCACCACACCTACATCTGTTGCTGCTGATCTTGAAAAAGCTGCAACTTCTGCCTTCAACAACTCGATCAACATATATCTGGAAAAGATGAAAGAAGAAGTGTCATCAAAAGTTATTACTCCAGAAGAACTGCAGAAGGCTCTACTACAAGTTCAGGAACAAACAACAGAAGCTACTCTAGCCATGAAGCCTACCGACTACAAGACCAGAGCACAGTTGACAGTACTTGGGCAAAGCATCTTGAACCAAATGACAGAATTTATCAAAGCCTTCACCATAGCCAACACTTCTTACGTAAAAGACTTCAAGGCTAGTGTGGGAAAGATGCGTTTCAACACAGAGGCCGAAGTTCAAAATCTTCTTGGTCTTTGTGATGATCTCTGTGCCAAAATGATGGCAGTCGGGGCAAAGAAACCTGACACTACTTGCAGAGCAGAAGGAAACGAAGATAAGGGCCAAGATGACTCTGATAATGATGATTCATCAGATCATCCTGAGGAGGAGAAACAAAGGGAAAATCAAAGATAAACAACTGCAAATAATCCTCCAATATCTGCAGAACCAATTTCCTCTGCACCACCAACCCAAACCCAAACTCATGAAACACAACAGAGACCCACAGAGGAAACACCAGCCTCTGTGGAAATCACCTCTGTCCTTGGAAAAGATGTCCCTGAAGTTCAAATCCTGACATCTTCAACCTCAGAAGAAACATCAACAGAACCCAAATCTCCAATCAAACCAAAAGAACCATCCCCACCAAAGTCCTCAGAAACTGAAGTGTCAAAAACTACAGAGGCAATCCCCATCATACCCACAGAAACCTCAACAACCAAACCAAAAGAAGCAATCCCACAGAGTCCAAAGCAGACAATAGGTTCTGAGCCTTTCCAAACCAAAGATAAAGGTAAAGGAATCATGACAGAAGAACCAAAGAAGAAAAAGCAAAAGCCACAGACGACAGAGAAGTTGATGAAGAGCTCATTCGATGCCTTTGTCACTCCTAAACCTGAAGACGACTGGGCAATAGAGGGTAGGGTTGCAGAGATAAAACGACAAATGGATGCTCTGCGAAGACCAATACCACCACCAGATACACGACATGCAGAAATGGAAGAAGTGGTGTATAGGTACCTTTACAAACAGCAATATCAGAACAACCCCATACCATACATCGAAGATCCTTAACTGAGAGCTGACCTTGACAACACCTTCAGCAGAACAAAGCCAAAATCAAGGGCAGAAGTCTTCTCAGAATCCAAAATAGAAAAGGTAATATACTGCAAATTCTCTCACACAAGAACCTTTCCAAATATCAGGTACAACATTTACAAAGTCAAAAGGGAGAACAAGTCCGAAAATCAATTTGCAGATGCCGATATAAGGAACTTGAACCCCTACGATCTGCCAGATCTTCTACTTTGGAAGAAAGAAAACTTCGACAACGATGCCAACAGAAGGGCCTATCAAGTGTTCAGGAAAGCAATGAGAGAAAAGCTTCTGCTGTATAGCATGATAGACTTTCAACTGGGAAGAGATCTTGGAGTCAGAAACCTGAGTCTGAGACCACCAGAGGATCACTGGCCACCTTCTACAATACCCAACTCAATCATAACAACACCAAGGTATGGGTTAGTATATAAGGATCCTGCTGGTCAAGTGAAACTTTTTGTGGAAATGGACTGTCAGAAGTATGCAACTAGTACTCTGAACAAGTTCAGATCAATCTTACAGGAGAACAGAGGCACTGAGCTTATGGATCAAGAATCAGCAGAAGAATGATCAGAGAAATAGATGCTACAATCGGCTTGAGAGAACTCTGCATAAATTTCTATCACGAGCTCAGAGGAGTAGGATTCGACAACAGAAGTTTCAATGACTTCAAAGATGCAAATGTCTAAATCTCTTTTACATATCTCTGTAATAGTCAACAAGAAATGAAATAAAACTTTTTGAGGTATTGTTTAACCTCTGTCTACTTTACTTAGCCTAATTATGCATAAAGTCAAATTTTCATTTTTCAATACTTAGGGGGAGATTGTTAGCTCCAAATATTCATAATATTAGAAGTATTGAAAAATATGCTAAGTATAAAAGAGTTCCACAGAAGCTCTGCGGTGTTCCATAGAAGCTCTGCGGTGTTCCACATAAGCTATGCCAAAGCAAACGGTCATTCAAGGAACACCAAGTCCCAAGAAGAATCTACAGAAGACTACTCACAAAGGACCAAAGAAGGATCTACAGAAGAATGCTCACCAAGGACCGAGACGCAAAACCTCTGTCACCTTTGACAGAGACTCTGCGGTTCAGACTGAAGACTTGGAAGATATTTATAATATCTTGCTACTGTTGAAGAAATATCTTGCTACTGTTCCAGGGTCCGTTCATCAACTTGTACAAGGCATTATCCGACAACAAACACGTGTCAAACTCTGATAGGAATCCTTGCAACTTGATATTAGTGCATTTAATGCATGCAGATTTCCAACTGTTCATGCCACCCCTTCCTTCCTGTAGCATCAGTCCTTTTGTCTAGAATGGTTCTTTTATTGTAGTATAAAAGGAAGACTCATGTTGAGTTCTTCCTTACAAGTTGATATACAAGAAAAAACACACACACAATTAACGTCAAATCTATTATTCGTGTTCTTCATCAAATACAGGAAAACTTTGAGATATTCATCTGTTCTTCACATACTGTTTATTTTATATCTTGTATTGTTTCTATACAAACTTATCTGTTAGTTCTTCAAATACGCTTCCGCATCAAACATAAACTCGAACTAATAGATCTGTTAATCTTGTCTAAACAAAACGGGAACCAACACCTAGCTTTAGTAAGACTTATGTGTTCTATTTGGTAAAAAGATATCTGTATCTATTTGTTTCAGATACTGTGAATCGAAGGTGAAACCAGAATTCTTTGTGGAAAAGACTAGAAAGAGTTTTTGATAAACAAACAGGTGAGTTTTACTTTAAAACATTTTTAAACTGGAATACATTTATGTGTTGATTGGGAAACTAATAGATGGTGTGATTATGTGTTTATGTCTGAAATATACTATATTGAGATATTGTATCTACATGAGTATTCTACTATACGAGAATACGTTGGTCAGGCTTAGGACCGGTGTGTTGGCTGTAATATTCGTACAACGTTGTTGGCTTGCAACCAACTAATATGGCCAAGAGAATGAGATGGGAAAATACATGATGATTGAGTCATAACTGGTAATTGTGTTTGTATTATGTGAATGGTGGTGTGCAAAGGATTTTCAAAGAAACAGGGATTTTCTCACTAGACATTTAGGTCTAACCCTCATTTTGTTTTAAATATGTATTCCAGGGCGTGGATCGGATAAGAGAAAGTAAGAGATATAATCAGTGGATAGCTTTTGTGAAGACGTATGATTTGAAGACTAAGATGTGTTTTGTAGTTATAGTTTCATTACTAAATATCATGTATGAAATTAGCGAAAAGTTGTAACGAAATACCATATTTTGGTTGTAAATACTAAAGGACCTCATTTGATATATGATGTATCTTTGTTCTGTAACGATGTTAGGCAATGTATGTTATTTGTTATCTATTTGGAAACCGGGTTGTTACAAATCTAACGAATCAAAAAACATAAAATCATGTGTCGGGACAATTACGAGAATCATGGCTTGCCTTTCGACCACACTTGCGACATACCCTCTTAGGTTTTTTAATCTTCTTTGCCTCCTTTTCACGGACCCCAATCAACCTCTTGTCAGTACCACACCCCTTATTACGCACACCAGATGGAGGATAAACTTAAACGCTGTCAACTTTGGCCGCACCCATGAACTCCTAAATATTAGAGTTTTTACCTTCTCGACAACTTTGTTGGGTTTCGTCAACATAAATGTTAGAATTCCATTTATCTAGAACGCTTACAAATTCAGATAGGGATTCTTTGTCATTCCTCACACGCTGAACAACCACATCCACCAGTCTATACGCATCACCCATTAACTTCTCGACTTCGGCATCGACTTCACCATATCGAACTTTGGCCGGTAACTATTGCACCGGAATTAAATCACATCTCCAACGACGAAGAAAAATAACGATCAACAATTGTTTTCACTTTCTCATTAACCAAAACCTTCAAGACGTGACGACACAAAAATACCATTACTCACAAAAAAATTGCAAGTGCAAAATCACGAACCACCTAAAAGAAAAATTAAAAGAATGATCAAACAACTAAAGTATAAAAAATAACGATACTCGAATCATAAAAACGACGTTTACCGTGAATTTTGTATCCTCCTCGAAACCTTCAATTTCTTCAGTAATTGTGTAAACCTTTGTACCACCAACAACAACAAACCCATCCCAAATGCATGAATACATAGCATGGCTTAACTCTTGATGGAAATCGAAAAAAATTGTATGAGAGTAAACCAATGCAGCATTCTCTTCAAGCTTACTTAGAGTAACCATGCGAGGAACAATCGATTTCATCTTAACTTCTTCGGCAGCATGAACTTTTCGTTGAGTATCAATTGCATTGTCAAAGGAATGAAGAAACAACATAAGGTCATGGTGAAAAGCATGAAACACATTAAAAATGCATTTATACTCTCATACCGAGATGTTGTTTTCATCAACCCAGACATAGAAAAATCTTTGAAGTATGCAAGAATCCAGGATTCTCTAATAGTAAACATCTCCTCAAACCATGAATCACCAACAAATGAATAACGTTCCATCAACTCATTCTAAGAATACTAAAAAACACTCGACTCCAAATTGACATCCCATACCAAATTATTAAACTCCACTTCAAAAGAAGTCTTATGCTTCAAGTAAACGCTAATCTACAAATATTAAAAGATTACAATTTACTAATAATATAAAAAAATGAATCTGAACACACCAACTTAAAAACAACAAATATAAAAAGCATACTTTATCATCAACCTTCTTCATTATATGCCACATGCACAATCGATGTCTGCTTTCTGTAAATACTTCATGGATCGCTTTCTTCATCGCAAGACACGGTTCAGTGATTACAAAAACAGGCTGGCGACCATGTGCCTTCAAAAAGGCCTTCAAAATCCAAGAGTAATGATGAATTGTTTCTCCAGAAATCAAGGCAGCACCAACAACCACACTTTTCTTGTGATTATCAACCGCAAAAAAGGAACAAAACTCATTGCATGCCTAACATGAATTTTTTTTAAATAAGAACACAATAAAAATGTTGTAGAAAAATTGAATTATAAAGAGCAAACACCGTAATAACTTACATGTTAGTCCGTAATGTGGCGTCGAAGGATATTACGTCTCCAAACTCTCGATAATTCATGCGTGCAGTTTCATCCGCCCAAAAAATAGCACAAAGCACTTTACCATCAATTTTGTACTCAAAAAAATAATCCGGACATATTTGTTGCCTATTAGTCATGGTGTTGATTAGCATTTGGGCATCCTTATTGCCAACAAACGTATTCATGTCGCGCCTATAATTCTGATAATCCCTTACAGTTCCACCAGATTTTCGAACATCATCCATCAATGCGTTACGAATTCTATGGCCTTTGGTTACACCAACCTTTTGACTACATGAATGAAACACATTATTTTGATCGGCATAAGAAAGTATCCTATTAATCCGTGAAAATCTCATCTCTTCCTCACATAAAAGGACATGGTTATGCCACTCTTCAAACATATAAACCTCATACCTATTTCTTTCCTTCACAAAATGGACTTTAAAACATGCCTTACAACCAGCCCTTTTTAAATCAGTATTACGTCTTTTGCGAGAACCAGAGCGAAATTCTAATGAATCAAATATCTTTGGAGTAGGGATACCTTGTTTGCTACAAACAAGATACCTAGTTTTTATTCGACCAAGCCTATTAATTTTTTTGTTAGAGAGCCTAACATCAAACGCTGCCTTTTCCCTTTTCAGTACAATTCCTATAACACTTCTCGGCTAATATGTGATTACTGAAAAAATCACCAATCTTAGATGTGCATTCACTAGAAACAACAGGCAGAAAATACATGGACCCATCAACGGGTTTTTGAATATCATCATCATTATCATATAGACAATAACAAATAAAATGAATACTTAACAACATCATTCCAATTAACTATAAACTAAATGAAAAAACCAATCAAATAACATAAATAGCATATTAATTAAATGGTTCGGATTCAATCATGATTCACCGCAGCACCTTTAAAAAAAACTAAAAAAAACTAAAAGAAATAAATAATCCTAATGACAGAACGGATTAATAAAGACCTAAAACATAAGAATAAGAAATTCAGAAAGAATTTATAATGATTAAAAACCTAGAAATTTATGTTGACTAATTTAATAGGTCTGTGTCAAACTTTTTGGTTTGACCACCGAAAAATAACAAAATCAAAAACTGGAAACGATAAATATACCATAACAAAAAAATTATACAAGATGTTGATAAAAAGAAATACATAAAATTAAACACAAAAAACGCTATTCGGTACCATCATCAACAGGACAAATTGGATGTTTTGCGTCCATTTTCTTCACGCCAGACTGTGTTTTCAGGGGTGACTCGACGGAATCGGCTTCGATGAATGACGATTCTTCATCACGAACACGGGAACAAGATCCAAACACATCATTGACAAACTCCTCATTCATAGAGTATGAATCTTCCATTAATTAGAACAACACAGTCGATGTCGGCGTCAAAGGTTTAATGGAGAAGAAGATGCAGATTCTTGATTACAAAATAAAAACTAAAACTGAATTCATTATGGAAACCGGAATCCCACAAAAATCGGCAGTTACCAAACAAACCGGGATTATTATATCAATAATTATAATCAGATCAATTTGCAAATTACGAATATATCCTTCTTAATTATATTTAATACTTGTTATTCCAAGATCAAACAAGAGTAGAGAGAGAAATCTAGAGAGAGAAGTACGTCATCTATTACTCTCAATATGTGAATTGTTGGTTACAAAAGCTTAACACAAGGGTTTATATACCCCTTGACTAGACAAAGTCAAACTATACTTAATACAAAAGCAATACATAATAAGCCTTGATTACAACATAAATGTAGCATTAACAATCTACCCCTTTGTAATCAAGGGCGCTCTAATCTTCTGTGTTGGCAATTCTTGCCAATCAAAATTTCCAAGCGTCTTAGAGTTTTCCGGAAGTTCAGCCTTGTGTCGATTGTTTCTATTGTTCTCCTCAAAAGTCTGATCTCAGCATTATCAACCTGGTAAGAATTTCTTCTTGTTTCCAAGAACTTCTTTATAACTTCCTTCAGTCTGTGATCTAACTGTAATCGGATGATCTTCAAAGTTCCATCAGAATACTTACCAGTTTCTTCAAATCTGAGAAAACGTCTGACACCTGATTGATCTCTATACACAATCCCATAAGGGTCTTCTACAATAGAAAAGAAAGGATAGCTGTCAATGTTCGGCAAATCTCTATCAGGTCTTTTCACATTGACTACTGGCTGGAAGCTTTCAACAGCAAGCTGGAAGTCAAAGCATCTATAGAATCTAACTTGACGACGTAAGAATCACTTGACTGCTTCCAGAGCCCTGAGGATATCAGCAGTACGAATAGTCATGTCTCGAAATTGATGATAGATTACCTCAAAGTCATCAATAGATAGATCATTAAAGTCTGCTTCAGAGAACCGATACTTTTGACAATCTTGACGTTCAACATAAAATATTGGATATCAAATTCTGACAAAGTTAGCTATCTCCACCTTAAGTACTGTTAGATCTGAGTTTTGTCAATAAACTAAGTGTTAAAGGCCTATTGATTTATTGAGAGAAAAAGATAGAACTGTTGATTATTCTCAGAAATTTAAACATGAGTTTCGATTTAACTATGCTGATGAGATGAATACATAAGAAGAATATGAGAGAGTGGAAGATTACTTTATGCCTTCTGAGTATATATTCAGAAAACCAATTGAGATTCCTAAGATTAACTTGCAAATTTTGGAGGAGCCTGTATGTGATTTTATCCTGGAGTTGAGTGATGTACCACTTGCTAGACAGTTTCATGATGACATTTTTCCTGAGGAAATATATGAGAATCTCTATCACACAGAAGGAGATTATGAGCTATTGGAGAGCAACATTGATGGCTTCATGGATAACAGATCTCAGATGATTTATACAGAAGCCTCAAACAGATTCAGAATTCCTGATTCAAGACTACACATTCAGAAGAAGATTGAGAAAGTATTGATGTTTAAACCAGAAGAATTCAATGGTCTGATGTTTGTTAGATTGGAAGTGCTGAAAGAAAGAAGTACAAAGGTTTCCATGTCAAGTTTTGATTTTCACAGATTAACTCTTGATGATCAGATCTTTCTAGTTAAGTTCTTTGCCAGTACTGAAGAAACCTTGATAGAGATTGAGTGCAGAAGAATTCTGGGGAATTATGTCAGAAATATGTACATGTATGATTTTCAATTGGCAATTGAAGGAAGAAAAGAGAAATGCAACTTGTAATGTCCAGCAATGATTTCAGGGTTTGGTGTATATGTGAAGGGATTCATAAATGAAGGAATGGAAACTGAAGGGTTTGCATATCCAGTTCAAGGAAGACTTGAAATGTTCAAACTGAAGGAATTGGTGAAGTATAGTGATGCAACTTTGAGTTGGTTACTAACTGAAATGAAAGTTAATGCTGCTACTGAAAGAGAAAATCTAAAGAAAAAATGTGTAAACTCTGTGGAAAGAAGATTAAATCTCAGAAGAAAAATCAGAAGCTGTGGTGAATGGTTATTATCAGAGGTTAATCCTAAAAAGATGTTGCACAATGACTTTGTGTTTCCTGCTGAGTATGAAGTGAATGAAATCCTTTCAGATGAAGTTGAAGAAGTTTAGAACACAACTTCTCAGAATGTGCAAATAACAAGTCTTGATCAAGCTGAATAATCTGAATCAAAAGAAGATGAGATGTCAATTGATTTGAATGGATACTTTCTTGAGTTTGATCTACCTGAGTTTTTCAAGCCTAAAGAGATACAATTTCTGAATGTATATTATGATAGACCAAAGGAGACTCAGATCTGGTTGGCAGAGAAATCAAGGTGTCTTGGGAAATCAAAACAGGCTGTATATTCAGACTTCTTAATCACAGGGATCAGAGAATTAAAAGTTAAACAATTCAGAAAGATGGAATACTTGTCTTTTGAAGTTTTGAGAGAAGATGGCAAAGTATACTATTTCACTGATGCAGATTTTGAAAAGCTATCAGTAGTGGATTTCTACAGATTACATTGTATGCTGTGCTTCAAGGAATCAAGCAAAGATAAGACTGAAAGGAAGGCAAGAAGTGTGGTAATTGAAGCTATGTTTTACATCCTAAGATGGCATGGTTATACAGATTTTCAAATAGCTCTGTATTTGCAAAGGCCATGTGTTTATCTGGCAAAACCCAACACAGATCATGATCAGAAAAAGGTGTTAAAAACTGGAAGTGTTCTTAAATATCCAGATTTGGGAGTCTTTTTGAAAAACAAGAGTGAAAAGATCTTCTTCAGAGCAAAGGAGACTGCAAAATACTACTCTGGAACTTTGAGATTCATCAAGCATAATTTGGAGAAAAAGATGTTGAAAATAAAGCAATGCAATATAACTCAGGAAGTGATGACTCAGCAGATTGAAACTGTTCAAGAAATTATTGACAAGATCGACAAAAGGCTTAATCAAAGAAATGTGCTCTTACAGAAGATTGCTCCTGCCTTGAAAGATTTGGATGATGCAAAGTATCAGTTTATTTGACAAAAAGGGGGAGATTGTTAGATCTGAGTTTTGTCAATAAACTAAGTGTTAAAGGTCTGATGAGAAGACTCAGATGTTCTGATATGAAGGGTCAGAGTTCTGACTAAGAAGGCTCAGAAGGATCGCTTTGAAAGTTTGAGAAGAAGAGTCAGAAGTCTGAGAAGAAGAGTCAGAAGTAGAGCCAGAAGTTCTGAGAAGCCTTGTCAGAAGAACGTTCAGAAGTTCTGAACTACCTGTTCAGAACTTATAACTAGATACTTTCCTTAGTGTTTAGTTAACTAATTAGGACACGTGTATTGTTCCTATTAGTCATTCATATTTGTACTGTAGCTTTAATATTTCCGTTGCAGTATATATAGTAGTTAGCACTACATTGCTAACTGATTTTCCCCGAATATATTTGTATTCTCTCTTTGTAATCTTTGAGATTCTCTCTCTCTAAGATCTGTAATTCTGTTCTTCATTGAATACAATTGGGCTTGATCATATTACATCTCAATTACTGTTTCATACATTGTTGTATTGATTGTAAGAGTAAATCCTGGACTTACAATTGGTATCAGAGCCACTCAACAAACAAATTTGTTCAAGATCGTGATCGCGAAGGTTTATTGATCAGTTTCTTGAAGAATTCTTGATTCGTTGAAAAATCGATTCCGCTGCTAGTTCTAATTCTTGAATTCTTGGCAATTCTTGAATTAATTGATTGTCTTTCGATCAAGAAATTCAAATTTGTCTCTCTGTTGAAAATTCTTACAATCATGTCTTCTAAAGAATATCTCGCTATGGGATCTGAAACAAAGCCACCTGTTCTAATTCCTGAAGAGTACCAGCAATGGAAAATACGAATGATCCAATTCTTGGATAACATAGATGAGAATCTGATGGTCTCTATTCGAGAAGGTCCTATCGAATTCTACATTGATGTGGAAGCAACTCCTGAAACAGAAACAACTCCAGAAATTCCGGCAACAAGGGTGAAGAAGAACTATTCTCAATACACAGCAGAACAGAAAAGTAGGCATGCAATAGACAAAAGAGCGATCACATTGATGACACTTGCAATTCCGAATGAAGTTCTTAACAGAATTGATAGTGGTTCATCAGCCAAGGAAATGTGGGATGAACTGGAAAGACAAATGTTAGGAACTGTCAGATCGATACAAGCCAAGTTAAATCAAAGCATAAATGCTTATGAAAGGTTCAAGGCTAAAGAATATGAAAGCTTAACTCAGACATATAGTAAATTTTGTACTATACTAAATGATTTGAGAAGGAATGGACTGAAAAAGACAAAGTCAGAAATTAATTACAAATTTCTGAACAGTCTAAACTCTGAATGGTCATCATTTGCTATAAGTCTACAAATGAATAAGGATATGTGTGAAGAAGATCTAAATGATCTATTTTGGGTTCTTAATCAGCATGAGGACTCTGTTAAGATTGTGGTTGAAGAAAAGAAAAATGTTGCAGAACAATTAGCTTTTCTGTCAAAGTCCAAAAGTGTGAAAACACCCAAGAAGGCAGCATATCTATCTGAGATACCAAATCTGGAGGAGTCTGATAAGGAAGAGGGATCAGAAGAAGATGAGGATATCAAAATGATTGCTGAAAAGTTGGCCTTGTTGACTAATACTTTCAACAAGAGGTATGGAAAAGGAAAATATCAGGGCAAGTTCAGGAAAGCGCAGGGAAGTTCAGATTTCAAGAAAAGAGAAGAGAGAGGAGAAAGTAAGTATGAAAAGAAGGATGAAAGAAGGGAAGAAAATAGAGAAGAGAAGGAAGAAAGAAAAGAGAAGAATATGTGCTTCAAGTGTGGAAAGTCTGGCCACTTTGCAAAGGATTGCAAAGTGAAAATTGTGAAAGATTATGAGTACTATACCAAAAAGGCTCAGCTGGCGAAGAAAAGAGATGATAAAGTGGCATTGTTAGTTGAACAAGAAAACTGGTTGTACTACACGTCAGATGAAGATGACTGCATAAACTTTTCACAGATGCAGAGTTATATGGCAAAGATGAAGAATGAGGATGATTCTGACTTTGAAGATGCTGATTCTGAGTCATCTACTGAGGTACATTCTGCACTTGAAATAGACTTAATGACACAGATTGGTGAAATGAAAACTGAATTTGTTAAACTAAGAAAACAAATTAAAGGAGAAAGAAATTTAGTTAACAAATTCAGAATTGAAAAAGAAGTAATAAAAGAACAATTTGAGGAATCTGAGATTGAGAAACAGAAAATTAAAACTGAAAATTCTGAGTTGATGAGAAATCTTTCTGAATTAAAAATTGAGCTTTCAAAAGTTAAGGATGAAAAGGGTGATTTACAAATAAAGTTTAATATGCTATTTGAGGAAAGAAATAATTTATACACCAAAATCAAAGAATTAGAAGATCTTAACTTGAAAAGAGGTCAGACTCAGCAAACATTAAATCTTCTCACAAGCAATGTAAAAGATACAAGATTTTATAATCCAAAGAAGGGATTGGGATTGGAAGAAAATGTTGTTTTAAAAAGAGCTCCAGTAAACTTGTATGATTTTGACAAGCTTCATGTTCCCAAACCAAAAACTCCAGAAGTTGTTGAAGTCTTTATAAGACCTGCAAGTTCCATCACAAGTTCTGACAACTTACAGAAATCAAGTTCTAAAAAGCCCAAAGAGATAGTTTCTGAGTTAAAAACAGAAAAATCAGATGTTTCAGAAGAAAAAGTTAAGAAAGAAATTTCTAAACCAAAAGAAGAGAAACCAAAATACAATGATACCAAATTCAAATATGACTCTTTAAATGTCAGCTACAAAAATAAACAACAATGTTTTTCTTATTCTGACATAGAAAGTATATTTTATACTAGTAAGGTTTCTGAAATAGTAAGTCAGAAATATGAGTCTTCTAATCAGAATTCCGATTGTTCTAATCAGTTTTCTGATTCTGAAGGTCAGAAATCTGAGTCTATTAATCAGAATTCTGATTCAAAGAGTCAGAATTCTGAGTCAACTGAAAATTCTGAAACAAAGTCAGAAGACTTTCTAGAACTTGAAAAGAGATTTAATCTTGTAAGTCAAGAAGTTGAGGACTTAAGGAAAGCTTATGACGAACTTGAAAATGACTTATGTGATTTGGATTTTGATCTTAAAAATGCTTTAAAAGAAAAGAATATTTTTATTCAGAAAATAACAGAGCTTGAGAAACTGAAAGCTCAATATAATCTGTTCAAGATTAATGCTCTAAAAGAAAATGATAAATTCTTTAACAAATCAAGTACATATGAAAAAGGTGAATCATCTAATTCATTTTCTAACAAACAAAAGTTGAATTTTCCAGAAAAAGAGGAAAGCCAAAGGAAAGATGATCTGAAAAGAGTTCCTGAGAAGACTGAATTGAATTCTTATTCTGTACCAAAAGCTCATAGTTTCTGTAATAAATGTACATGTACTTTGAAAAATATAAATAAAAATGAAAGGACTTATGGTACAGACTTGTTGTTACTTGCACAGAAAAATCTGACTTGTGTTCAATGTAAAAGTGATTATTTTCAATATTCTCAGAAATCTCCAATAACAATAACATCTGTTTAATTCATAAGAAAAGATATTCAGAATACAGAAAAGAAGAATGATTCTGTTCCTCAAACTCAGAGAAAAGAAAAGGTAAAAGAAGTGAATCATCAAGTTAAAGTCAAAACAAAGTATGAGAAAGTGAGAAATGTGAAAGAAAAGAAAGTTGAAAACATTGCAAAATCAAAAGGTACACCTTTCAAGAAGAAATTGAATAAATTTGTGAACAGAAAATGTTCTGACTTCATAAAAGTGCAAGGCAAATGGTGTTTAAAGAAAGATTTTGAATGGAAAGTAAAAGGCACTTTTGTTAAATCAAATGACAAAGCTAACAAAGAAGGACCCATTCCAAAATGGGTACCTAAAACTAACTGACTGTTGTTGCAGGGCTGTCATGTGTGGTTTTTAGATTCAGGAGCTTCAAGACACATGACAGGTCAGAAGTCTTTTCTATCAAACTTCACAGAAAAGGCTGGAGGAGCAGTAAACTTTGGAAATAACAGCAAAGGTCAAGTTAAAGGTTATGGGGATTTAACAAAAGGAGATCTGACAATTCAAAAAGTTTTTTATGTTGAAGGATTACAACATAATCTTTTCAGCATAAGTCAGTTTATAGACAGTCTTTGTCAAATCAAGTTCCAAATAACAGGTTGCATGATTTTAACTGAAAAGGATGTTAAAGTCTTCTGGGCCAAATCAGCCTTTTTAAATGGAAAACTTAATGAAGAGGTGTATGTTCATCAACCTGAAGGTTTTGTTGATCCAGAATTTCCTGATCATGTTTATATTTTAGACAAAGCTTTATATGGTCTAAAACAAGCACCAAGAGCCTGGTATGACACTCTTACTCAACACTTATTAGTTTCAGGTTTCAAGAAAGGTAAGATTGACACAACTTTGTTTTTAAAGAAACAAGGTGATGATTTAATTCTTATTCAGATTTATGTTGATGACATAATATTTGGTTCTACCAGTCCAGAATTATGTGATAATTTTTCTAAAATCATGTCATCTGAATTTGAAATGAGCATGATGGGTGAGCTGAATTTTTTCCTTGGTCTTTAAGTCAAACAATTACCTATGAGAACTCATGATGGGTATTTTTATAAATCAAGTAAAATATGTCCGAGATATTCTGAAAAAGTTCAAAATGTCTGATTGTGCTTCTATGAGAACTCCAATGGCAACAAACATAAATGTAACGTCCCAAAAATTACAAGGAAATTTAAATTTTCTAAAACATATATTCCATTATAAAACAACCACAATTTAATAAACCGTAACTCAATTAAAGTTAATGTCGTCAACTCAAACAGTCAAAAGAAGTTATGCAGCGGAAATATTATAAATAAATCTAAAAGTTTAAAAGTGTAAATTCCAACAATTCTCGGCGCCCGCGCTTTGTGTGTGTACTGTCAAGCCCGACTGCCGCTCGCACCTGAAATCACAACATATTGGGAAAGGGTAAGATAAACGCTTAGTGAGTCCTACCACACACGCAGTGAGCAACCCCACGTATATCGCTCCTACTCGCAAGTAGGTAACACCACTATCACCACGAATATAAACCACATAATAATTAACGTATAAATACAAGCTCAGTCCCACCGAGCCCTCGGTCCCACCGAGTACGCAAAAATATGTTGATACAAGCTCAGTCCCACCGAGCCCTCGGTCCCATCGAGTACGCAAAAATATGTTGATACAAGCTCAGTCCCACCGAGCCCTCGGTCCCACCGAGTACACAAAAATATGTTGATACAAGCTCAGTCCCACCGAGCCCTCGGTCCCACCGAGTACACAAAAATATGCTGATACAAGCTCAGTCCCACCGAGCCCTCGGTCCCACCGAGCCCCTCAGTCCCACCGAGGTGTACACAAATTACATACCATTCACATAATAATTCAACAATCACAACTATTTATCACATCCCAACTAGTCCACGTAAACACGTAATAACACGTAATAGCACGTAACACAAAATAACGTTACACATGAAATTCCTAACTACGCGGTGAGAGAACTCACCTCGAATGCGCGTCTAGCTCACAAACAATAGTCCAAGATCCACAGTCCAAAATCACTTCCCAACACCTAAACGAACGTTAAAATGTATTAACGCGAGACACGGACCCTAAAACACGACGCACGCTTAAACTGTCACTAAAATGACTTTTCTGTCTAGCCAAACAGGTCTGTTCGGAACCTGTTCCGACCTCCCCAAACACAGAAAATCCTCAATTACATTACATCACCAGAAAGTGCTCTGAGTTAGGGTTCCAAGGACATATTATACTCCTCCTAACGATTTTTCTATAGTTTAATACGGATTTTACAAAAACGGTTCGCAGAACAGCGAAAACAGAACCTTTCAGTACAAAACGACGATTTGACCTAAGCTACGTTCCGAACTGGTTTTTGCACAAAACATAGAAATGTTACTAGACTCAAAATGAGAACCTTTGGCACCGATTTCGCCCCAATCCGAGTTACGAGGAAAACGTTACGGTTTAAGCAAAACAGTGGCAGATTACTAAATTTTCACATGAAATGACACTATTGATTATTAACCCGTTAAGTCGTGGCTTAATCCCAACAGACCCGAAAAGCATATGAACTACTGAATATGGGTTACCCTAGGCTGGACAACAGCCGTGCACCACCCCCTGTCGCCTCCGGCGGCGGTGGTGGTTGGCGGCGTTTCTTTGACATACGATAACAACAAACGAGAAATAGCCGAACTTACCTCGATGAACCCTTCTTCCTCTTCTTTTCCGACCAAACTTGTCGGCGATCGCCTCCTTCCTCCTCTCTCCTCGTCGCCGGCAGCAACCTCTATCACCCTCTCAGTTTCTCTCTCACTCTCTCGGCTTCTTTCTTGGCCGAACACACAACAAAGGGGGATGGGGAAAAGGGTTTTTGAGAGTTGTTTAAGTGAAAATGAAAGGGGAAGGGGGAAGGGCTGAGTTGAATGATGTACCAAAATAGCCACCTCCTGAGCGCTTCCTATCGACTCCAGAATCGGTGTAACCACTGTCAATCGCTGACATAAACCCCCCAGTGGCTCACCGACCGGATGTCGGCTGAGTACGTCCGCAACCACGTTCGCTTTACCCGGGTGGTAAAGTATCTCGCAGTCATAATCCTTGACCACATCGAGCTACCTTCGCTGACGCATATTAAGGTTCTGCTGATCCATCAAGTACTTGAGGCTCTTATGGTCAGTGTAGATCGTACACTTGACACCATAGAGATAGTGCCTCCAAATTTTAAGGGCAAACACTACCGCTCCCAACTCCAGGTCATGAGTCGGGTAATTTGCTTCGTGAGGCTTCAACTGCCTAGAAGCGTAGGCTATGACCTTGCCGCGCTGCATAAGCACGACACCCAGACCCTGATGTGAGGCATCACAATATACTACCAAATCTTCCATGCCTTCGGGCAAGATTAACACAGGAGCCTCGCACAAGCGCATGCGTAGCTCCTCGAACGCCTTCTGTTGTTCCTCACCCCAACTGAACGCCGCAGATTTCTTCGACAATCGCGTCATAGGCATCGCGATCTAGGAGAAATCCTGAATAAACCTTCGGTAATACCCTGCCAATCCTAGAAAGCTTCGCACCTCAGAAGGAGTCTTCGGCACCTCCCACCACATCACTGCTGAAATCTTAGCTGGGTCGACCATAATACCATCCTGATTCACGACATGTCCTAGGAACTGGACCTCTCGCAACCAGAACTCACACTTGGAAAACTTAGCGTATAACTTCTCTCGCCTCAATACTTCCAACACTTCTCGAAGATGCACCTCGTGCTCCTCCTTGGACTTTGAATACACCAGAATATCGTCGATGAACACAATTACCGATCGGTCCAACATCGGACTACACACTCGGTTCATGAGGTCCATGAATACTGCCGGTGCATTGGTGAGCCCAAAAGGCATCACCACGAACTCGTAATGACCGTACCGCGTACGGAAAGCCGTCTTCTCCGTGTCCTCACTCCTGACCCGCATCTGGTGGTACCCCGACCGTAAATCAATCTTGGAGAACCACGAGGCCCCCTGAAGCTGGTCGAACAAATCGTCAATCCTTGGCAAAGGATAACGATTCTTTACCGTAAGCTTATTCAGCTCCCGGTAGTCTATGCACATCCGCTGCGACCCGTCCTTCTTCTTCACGAATAAGATAGGTGCTCCCCACGGCGAACAACTCGGTCTAATGAACTCCTTCTCGAGAAGCTCCTGCAATTGGGCGTACAGCTCTTTCAATTCTGGTAGAGCCAGGCGATAGGGTGCCTTGGCCACCGGAGCAGCACCCGGAATCAGATCGATCCGAAACTCTACCTGTCGTTCGGGAGGTATCCCCGACAAATCCTCGGGAAATACGTCGGTGAACTCCTGTACAACTGGCACGTCTTCCGCAGACTCCTTCGCTTCCCAAACACTCGTGTCTATAACGTATGCCAAATACCCCTAACCACTATGCTGAAGGTACCTCCGAGCTCTCGCAGCCGAACATATGGCCGTAGTCCGTCTAGACGAATCTCCCTGTACTAACAGTTCTCCCCCGCTTGGGGTTCGAACTCGCACTTGTTTGTGACGACAAACAATCTCCGCGTCGAACTTATCCATCCAATCCATGCCCACAATCACACAAAGCTCCCGCATAGCGATCGGGATCAGATCGATGGGAGACCGCACTCCTGAGATCTCTAAAGTGCACCCGCGAAACACGTCTGTGACCGTCAAGGTCCTATCATCAGCCACCTTAACAACAAGAGGATGACTCAAACGTCCTACCACTCGGCCCAAACCCTCGCTAAAACTGCGAGACACAAAAGAGTGAGTAGGCCCGCTATCAAACATCACAACCGCAGGCACCGAGTTAACTAGGAATGAACTCCCGTATCTGCTGACTAGTGAGTACAATACTCGCATTCGGTTCAACATCGTTGTTCCTCCTTGTGATGGTCATCCTAGGTAGTTAATACCACGAGCTATTAGTACATAATAACTCCTACTAACAATGCTCACACTCAACTCCTCGGATTCCTCGAGACTTTCCCCGACTCGAACATTGATCCTGTGCTTCCGGTAGTAGGAGCTCTACTACTACCATCTACACCTATCACTGTACGCTCCGAGTCCCATCCCGAGTACCCAAGTAGTTGCTCGCCCAAACAAAACCATACACGTATGTCCATACTGACGCATATACACACTCTTCCTAGCTCCCTAGGAATAAACATAATACCCCACTACCCTTGCTAGGGCGGAACCCCCACTAACCCTGACGAGTCTCCTCGTAAACGCACAGTTGTATATAGTGGAAACCAGATAGACATTCGAATATAAGATTCTATCCTACAACGGTTGGACTCAAACAAGAGCTCCGCAATAGAACTAAATCTAACATTCTAAGGCTATTCGGTTCCTACCGCATACAACCTATAGTGCATTCGCTTAACAACCTATCAAAGTTAGCATAAGTTCCTAATAGCAAGTAACAACCATACAATACAGTGTATTAAGCACCAAGCAATCTAGCATACATACTCCTATGTTCTAGAAAGCAAGTTAGCAGACGTACTCATATGTAAACGCTATTCCCAGCTCACTAGGAATTTCATCTCATCCCACTACCCTTGCTACAACGGAATCCCTGCTAGCCATAACGAGTTGCCTCGCGAATACACAGTCGCATGCAGCGTGAATCAAATAGACATTCGAATACAAGATTCTATCCTAGAACGGTTGGACTCAAATAAGAGCTGCGCAATAGAACTAAATCAAATATTCTGAGGCTATATGATTCTGACTGCATACAACCTATAGGGCCTTCACTTAACAACCTACTATAACTAGCATTGATTCCTACTAGCAAGCAGTCATCATACAGTACAGTGTAAACAACATAGGCAATCTAGCATGCATACCCTATGCCTAGAAAGCAATAAATACACTAAGCACTGTACCTTCCCACATAGCGTCGGCTGACTGTACACACTGCGCCCCCGATCACCGTTTCCCAAACGGGTTTTCCTTTTTCCTTTATTCTAAAAGATTTTAGTAAAAGAGTTTAAAACTTCATAGCCGCAACTTGAGACCAAACACACCGAGATGTGTTTGATTCACTCAAGCTGTGCTCTGATACCAAGTTGTAACGTCCCAAAAATTACAAGGAAATTTAAATTTTCTAAAACATATATTCCATTATAAAACAACCACAATTTAATAAACCGTAACTCAATTAAAGTTAATGCCGTCAACTCAAACAGTCAAAAGAAGTTATGCAGCGGAAATATTATAAATAAATCTAAAAGTTTAAAAGTGTAAATTCCAACAATTCTCGGCGCCCGCGCTTTGTGTGTGTACCGTCAAGCCCGACTGCCGCTCGCACCTGAAATCACAACATATTGGGAAAGGGTAAGCTAAACGCTTAGTGAGTCCTACCACACACACAGGTAGCAACCCCACGTATATCACTCCTACTAGCAATTAGGTAACACCACTATCACCACGAATATAAACCACATAATAATTAACGTATAAATACAAGCTCAGTCCCACCGAGCCCTCGGTCCCACCGAGTAAGATAATATAGTTGTACTAGCTCAGTCCCACCGAGCCCTCGGTCCCACCAAGTACACAAAAATATGTTGATACAAGCTCAGTCCCACCGAGTACACAAAAATATGTTGATACAAGCTCAGTCCCACCGAGCCCTCGGTCCCACCGAGTAAGATAATCAAGTTGTACTAGCTCAGTCCCACCGAGCCCTCGGTCCTACCGAGCCCCTCAGTCCTACCGAGGTGTACACAAATTATATACCATTCACATAATAATTCAACAATCACAACTATTTATCACATCCCAACTAGTCCACGTAAACACGTAATAGCACGTAACACAAAATAACATTACACATGAAATTCCTAACTACGCGGTGAGAGAACTCACCTCGAATGCGTGCCTAGCTCACAAACAATAGTCCAAGCTCCACAATCCAAAATCACTTCCCAACACCTAAACGAACGTTAAAATGTATTAACGCGAGACCCGGACCCTAAAACACGACGCACGCTTAAACTGTCACTAAAATGACTTTTCTGTCTAGCCAAACAGGTCTGTTCGGGACCTGTTCCGACCTCCCCAAACACAGAAAATCCTCAATTACATTACATCACCAGAAATTTCTCTGAGTTAGGGTTCCAAGGACATATTATACTCCTCCTAACGATTTTTCTACTGTTTAGTACGGATTTTACAAAAACGGTTCGCAGAACAGCGAAAACAGAACCTTTCAGTACAAAACGACGATTTGAGCTAAGCTACGTTCCGAACTGGTTTTTGCACAAAACATAGAAACGTTACTAGACTCAAAATGGGAACTTTTGGCACTAATTTCACCCCAATCCGAGTTACGAGGAAAACGTTACGGTTTAAGCAAAACAGTGGCAGATTACTAAATTTTCACATGAAATGACACTATTGAATATTAACCCGTTAAGTCGTGGCTTAATCCCAACAGACCCGAAAAGCATATGAACTACTGAATATGGGTTACCCTAGGCTGGACAACAGCCGTGCACCACCCCCTGCCGCCTCCGGCGGCGGTGGTGGTTGGCGGCGTTTCTTTGACATACGATAACAACAAACGAGAAATAGACGAACTTACCTCGACGAACCCTTCTTCCTCCTCTTTTCCGACCAAACTTGCCGGCGATATCCTCCTTCCTCCTCTCTCCTCGTCGCCGGCAGCAACCTCTATCACCCTCTCGGTTTCTCTCTCACTCTCTCGGCTTCTTTCTTGGCCGAACACACAACAAAGGGGATGGGGAAAAGGGTTTTTGGGAGTTGTTTAAGTGAAAATGAAAGGGGAAGGGGAAGGGCTGAGTTGAATGATGTACCACTTGCTAGACAGTTTCATGATGACATTTTTCCTGAGGAAATATATGAGAATCTCTATCACACAGAAGGAGATTATGAGCTATTGGAGAGCAACATTGATGACTTCATGGATAACAGATCTCAGATGATTTATACAGAAGCCTCAAACAGATTCAAAATTCCTGATTCAAGACTACACATTCAGAAGAAGATTGAGAAAGTATTGATGTTTAAACCAGAAGAATTCAATGGTCTGATGTTTGTTAGATTGGAAGTGCTGAAAGAAAGAAGTACAAAGGTTTCCATGTCAAGTTTTGATTTTCACAGATTAACTCTTGATGATCAGATCTTTCTAGTTAAGTTCTTTGCCAGTACTGAAGAAACCTTGATAGATATTGAGTGCAGAAGAATTCTGGGGATTTATGTCAGAAATATGTACATGTATGATTTTCAATTGGCAATTGAAGGAAGAAAAGAGAAATGCAACTTGAAATGTCCAGCAATGATTTCAGGGTTTGGTGTATATGTGAAGGGATTCATAAATGAAGGAATGGAAACTGAAGGGTTTGCATATCCAGTTCAAGGAAGACTTGAAATGTTCAAACTGAAGGAATTGGTGAAGTATACTGATGCAACTTTGAGTTGGTTACTAACTGAAATGAAAGTTAATGTTGCTACTGAAAGAGAAAATCTAAAGAAAAAATGTGTAAACTCTGTGGAAAGAAGATTAAATCTCAGAAGAAAAATCAGAAGCTGTGGTGAATGGTTATTATCAGAGGTTAATCCTAAAAAGATGCTGCACAATGACTTTGTGTTTCCTGCTGAGTATGAAGTGAATGAAATCCTTTCAGATGAAGTTGAAGAAGTTCAGAACACAACTCCTCAGAATGTGCAAATAACAAGTCTTGATCAAGCTGAACAATCTGAATCAAAAGAAGATGAGATGTCAATTGATTTGAATGGATACTTTCTTGAGTTTGATCTACCTGAGTTTTTCAAGCCTAAAGAGATACAATTTCTGAATGTATATTATGATAGACCAAAGGAGACTCAGATCTGGTTGGCAGAGAAATCAAGATGTCTTGGGAAATCAAAACAGGCTGTATATTCAGACTTCTTAATCACAGGGATCAGAGAATTAAAAGTTAAACAATTCAGAAAGATGGAATACTTGTCTTTTGAAGTTTTGAGAGAAGATGGAAAAGTATACTATTTCACTGATGCAGATTTTGAAAAGCTATCAGTAGTGGATTTCTACAGATTACATTGTATGCTGTGCTTCAAGGAATCAAGAAAAGATAAGACTGAAAGGAAGGCAAGAAGTGTGGTAATTGAAGCTATGTTTTACATCCTAAGATGGCATGGTTATACAGATTTTCAAATAGCTCTGTATTTGCAAAGGCCATGTGTTTATCTGGCAAAACCCAACACAGATCATGATCAGAAAAAGGTGTTAAAAACTGGAAGTGTTCTTAAATATCCAGATTTGGGAGTCTTTTTGAAAAACAAGAGTGAAAATATCTTCTTCAGAGCAAAGGAGACTGCAAAATACTGCTCTGGAACTTTGAGATTCATCAAGCATAATTTGGAGAAAAAGATGTTGAAAATAAAGCAATGCAATATAACTCAGGAAGTGATGACTCAGCAGATTGAAACTGTTCAAGAAATTATTGACAAGATCGACAAAAGGCTTAATCAAAGAAATGTGCTCTTACAGAAGATTGCTGCTGCCTTGAAAGATTTGGATGATGCAAAGTATCAGTTTATTTGACAAAAAGGGGGAGATTGTTAGATCTGAGTTTTGTCAGTAAACTAAGTGTTAAAGGTCTGATGAGAAGACTCAGATGTTCTGATATGAAGGGTCAGAGTTCTGACTAAGAAGGCTCAGAAGGATCTCTTTGAAAGTTTGAGAAGAAGAGTCAGAAGTCTGAGAAAAGAGTCAGAAGTAGAGCCAGAAGTTCTGAGAAGCCTTGTCAAAAGAACGTTCAGAAGTTCTGAACTACCTGTTCAGAACTTATAACTAGATACTTTCCTTAGTGTTTAGTTAACTAATTAGGATACGTGTATTGTTCCTATTAGTCATTCATATTTGTACTGTAGCTTTAATATTTCCGTTGCAGTATATATAGTAGTTAGCACTACATTGCTAACTGATTTTCCCCGAATATATTTGTATTCTCTCTTTGTAATCTTTGAGACTCTCTCTCTCTAAGATTTGTAATTCTGTTCTTCATTGAATTTAATTGGGCTTGATCATATTACTTCTCAATTACTGTTTCATACATTGTTGTATTGATTGTAAGAGTAAATCCTGGACTTACAAGTACCCTTACGATTCCATGCTTCGAGAACACCAGAAATCTTCCTTGACGAATACACTTGATGAACATCAGATATTCGTACTGATACCAATCAGGCTCCTTTTCAATACCCAGAATTGCATGAATATTCACTCTTCTTCTTTTCTTGACATAAAAATTCCGTTCAGTGTCTTCAAGAAAAGCATACCTCATTCTGGTTACTTGGTATCTTTCTTCAAATCTTTGCATTCGTTGCTGTCTATTCAATGCGGGACCTGGTTGTAAAATGCTAGATGAAATATTCAGAGTTGGACCAGGAACCTCTGAGTTAGCTCTGGACGACTCACCCTGAACAAACATACTTTCAGGTAGTAGTGGTGGTCTGAGCTGGAACAATAGGAACAACCGGAGGACTTTGTTGGACTGGAACTTCTGGATCTTGAACTGGAGAATGTGCTAAAGGAGATTGGTGACCAATATCTTCATTATCTGATAAATCTCCATAAAGCATGTTCACAACTTCATTTTCTTTCTCATCAACTTCAACATCAACTTCTATATCAGATATATCTATGATATCATCTTGATCTTCTTCTTTAATCTTCCAAAACTTATCAAATTTCCTTTGAACATCATCATCAGAAACAACCTCAACATAGTTAGAGAAGAAATTACGCATATCATCAAAGTCTTCAGACTCATGCACGTTTGAAGTCTCCGAACATCCAATCGATACAGGTGCAGAATCTGGATCAACATATGTTAGTCCTAGTTTGACAGGTAACAATATAATCAATGGATATGAACACGAACAATTGATGATTTCAACTCGTCATCCCTCTCGTATTCAACAATCAAGATAGTTACAAATGTTGGAATGGAAATCAAAACTATCTCTCTCTCTAAATTAGGCTCTCTAATGAATAATGAATCGCTTGAATGAATCGCTAACCTAATTCCTAAGGCAAACATCACATTATATACTTAGGCCTTAAACACACAAGGCCCAATCCTATTAAACTAATCAAGCCCAATTAACCTAATCTAAGCCCTTTTATAAATAAAGGCTTTTACAATGAATAAATTAAACTCTAATTAAGCTCTAATAAATTATTTATATATCTTTCTAATATGTAGGACATTTATGGTCCTAACAATCTCCCCCTAAAGATATATAAAAAAATCGGTCTTGAAACCTTCAGATCTTGATCTTCTATTCTTCTTAAATCTTTGAAGCACTTCGGCGTTGCTTGTCTTCATGTCTTTTTCCGCTCCCCCTTGAATAAAGCTCTTGAATTAGCTTTCAGCTTTAAAAGAATGTGTAGACCCAATATGCTCGGAGGAGGAAACAATTTGAAGCGAACACCACTTGATAAACGATGAGAAGAGTTGCTCACTTGTAAGCACTTTGATTACTTAAATGCACTTTGAAGCTCTTTGAAAGTCGGAACTGACCAAATAACTGTTACTCCCCCTCGGCTTTTGCATGGGGTCTTGTTACTCCCCCTCAGCTTTTGTGTGGGGTCTTCTTTACTCCCCCTCGGCTTTTGCTAACTCCCCCTCAACTTGATAATCCGTGTCTTTGAATATGTACCCTCTCTCCCCCTCATGATGAGTAGGAGCATCTGGAGAATCATGCACGTTCAAAGACAATTGTGACGAGTAGCAAAGAATCCAGATAAAACAGTAAGTAACCAGAACGGGGTAAAAAGCTAACACAGAAACACGTTAGTAACTGTTATCACAACAATTTTAAAAATTGTGTGGCCTATGTTCAGAGTTGGCTATAGGGTATCTCTGATAGGACTTCTAGTTATCACTGAAGTAAAATGTTAAAAATTACTTCTCAAACTGTTCCGGCAATATCACGAAGATATGCGAGTGGAATCACAAAGACTCGTGCATGTGTGAAAGAAATAAGATAAATCTGTTGGGCCCAAATATTGACTTAACCTGGGACGCAAGTTAAAATCAATTGACGCAGTGATTAGAATATGAAGTTCGGAGACCGGAGCTGATGTCTTCCTGTTTCAATATCTAAGACCTCCGAGTGAGGAATAGATAGAGTATGTGCTAAATCTCCGTGAATATATAAAACAAGCATCTGTTGAGAGATACTTGAGTAGCTGGGTGGGGTGACACGAGTTATCGACATTGGGTCCATGTCTGTTTCAATACTCATCTCCAAAAAACGAGAATGAATAGATTGTGTGGTTACCCGGATAACTGACTCGGTTTGGTAAGGACCAATAATTCTTTTAAGTCCTGTCACAGCCTCACCATATTCTTTTCTCTCCAAACTCATCTATCATCTAGACCCCTCACTGTTGTCTATAAAGGATGTGTTTCTTGGGTAGGTCCTTCCGGTTCTGGCTTGAACATAGAAACAATGTAAAACCTAACACTCCTTTCATGCAACGAGTAGAACAGTTTAGTAAAACAGTTGAAATACGAGTTCTAAACTGAAATGTTTAGAAGTCAAAGCTTTTTAAGAACGAGTCCTGATCTGAGGTGATCAGAAGTCATGACGTTTAAAAAACCGAGTTCTGAACTGAATTATTCAGAAGTCATTAAAGTTAAGTTCGAGTTCTGATTTG
The DNA here is from genome assembly GCA_033807775.1 of Saussurea involucrata. Classification (NCBI taxonomy): domain Eukaryota; kingdom Viridiplantae; phylum Streptophyta; class Magnoliopsida; order Asterales; family Asteraceae; genus Saussurea; species Saussurea involucrata. The sequence goes on from CM066319.1 coordinate 98,395,164, forward strand.
AGGTAATCAGAAGTCGTAATTTAGAATACTAGAGGTTCAATAAACAAGATCAAACGCAAAACAGATTGACTCAGTAAGCACAGTATTTGCAAAAATGAAACAATGATTAGAAAGTTTAATTGTGAAGAACAAGTCACAATTAGCATATCAGATAAGAATTGAATCATTGATGTGAACTGATGAACTATGAACACAAAGTGGAATTCAAAAAACGAGTGTATTTCCATCAAAAAATCAACAACATTTGAGACATGGAAATAACTAACTCAAGAGAGTTTTGAACATGGCAATCATGGAAGTTAAACTTAGATAATAACAAATGCAAGTAAGTTATTCAGAATGAATTGCCAATGTTTTTGAATTCAGTTAGAAGTTCACTTACCTTTCATACGATAGTACTCCCCCTCAAAATTGGCATAACCTTTGACTGATGTCATGTGAAAAAATGTTCATTACTGAGCGCACATGACTTACCTGCAAAACAGATTAGACAAATTTAGGTATCCATCTTGGGATGGATCCTTTTCGGTTAGATGCCCTATGACTGTGAGGACTGGGGATACTATAAGTACCATACCAATACATAGCATGGTATTTCTTCACAAAGTCATTAGTTCCACAATAAGAACAACACAACTTCTGTGCAGATAAGCTGATCAGTTTATTAACAGAATAAACACGATCAGTTTTCACAAAAGATTTAGCATGGAAAGCTGTGTTATTCTTGGCATTCTTTACAGGGACGGATGACTTTGGAGCAGGAGTGGTTCCTTTAACTCTCCACTCCATTTTTACTTTATTGAAAGATTGATTATCTGTATTATCAACACGAGAATTGTAGAAAAGATTGGAAGGTTGAATCTGATCTTTTGAAAAAATATTTGATTTGACAAAAATCTTTGAATCAGATTTAACCTTTTGTTTCTTCAAAGACTCGGTAGTTAATTCAGATAATCTATTTGTAAACTTAGGCATCTCAGTCTGAAAGGTCTTTCTTTCTTTTGCAAAATCATCTTTCAAACATTTAGTTCTAAAGCCTTCAACCTTCATTCTCTCATTCTCTTTTCTTAGAATGTCTAATTCTTTCTCCATATCGGATATTTTCAAAGAAAGTTCTCCATTCCTTTTAGAAAAAGATTTGCGTTCAGTTTCAAACTTTTCTCTTTCAAAAAACAAAACTTTTTCAAAGTCGGAGATTTGTGTTGAAAGTTTTAGACATCTAAGCTCAAGACTTTTCTTCTCTTCAAGAGATTTGGTTGAAAACCCAGATTGCTTTTGAAGAAGCAATTCTTTCTCCTTTTCAAAAACCTTTTCAAAATTAGTTAATTTATTTTTAAGCTCAAGGTTTTCAAGGTAGAGGAGTTTACCTTTGTCTTCTTCTTCAGCAAGCTTCTCAGAACAATTCCAGATTCGAGATTTCAGTTCCTTCAGTTCTTTGACGTACTTGCTGATCAAATCATCTTTCTGCTTGATATTCTTTTCATATAGTATTGTTTGCTCTTCTTCAGTCTTCTCCTTCTTATCAAGCTGCTTGTGCTCATCTACCTTCTTCTGGCAATGCTGCTGGAAGGATCTGGAGAGCTGAGCCACTGATTTCGTAAGGGCTGTGAATTCATCATCAGAATCACTGTCTTCTTTTCCCGCAGGTGACTTGGACGCAAACTTCTTTTCGCTCAGAATCTCCATCACCTCATCTTCGTCTTGAGATGGCAATTCAGACAACTTCTTTTTCTGCTCAGAGTTTTCAGACTCTAATGCTGTTGCCTTTTCTTCAGATTTGGCAAGCTTCTCAGAACTTTCAGATATTTGCAGTTTCAGTTCCTCCCGTTCTTTGAGGAGCTTGTCTCTAAATTCATCTACAGACTTGATATTGAAATCATACATTTCTTTATCGGCTTTACACGCACGATTAAAGCAATACGACATTGTTACCTGAAAAATGATCGTTAATCGGTGTTGATTTTGAAGAATCAAAAAAATTGCGGAAGGAAATCAAAAATTAAATTTGAAAAACAAATTTAAAATAAATTTGTTTCCAAGAATTAAGATTTGATTATTATCGAATTTGAGCGAAATTACTCTTCGAGAATGAAACCTGTAAGAAAACAAACCAAGTTAGATCAAACACGACGAAAAATAAATCACAAAAATGATGAGCGTCGCGAGTAAGATCAAATCGTCGCAAAAGTTCTCAAGCGTCACAAAAATTGCAAATTGATCGCAACTTTTGAAAAAAAAAACTTATCAATCACGAGACGTGCGGTAACTCGGGTACCGACGAGAACTAACCAACCAAACTTACCGGAAACAAAAGATACTTACCGGATGAAAATGGTTTACCGGATGTGATGTGCTTTCCGGACGATGATGGTTTACGATTTACCGGATAAATGGAGTTACCGGATGACGAGAAACTTACCGGACGAAGTTTGTCGGACAAAACTTACCGGACAAGATACCGGATGGATGAATAATCCGGATGAAAGAACACTTACCGGATAAAGTTGTTTGCGACTTACCGGGTGAAAAAGATTCTCGCAAAAATTAACTTACCGGATAAGATGTGATGCTTACTGGACAAAATAAAATTAAGTGAACTTACCGGGTGAAGGTGAGAAATCAGGATGTATGAGTTGTTTTTCTTTCCGTATAATAAAAAAATTTGTTTTCCGGATGAACAGTACTTTCCGGATGAACAGTGTTTTCCGGATAAAAAAAATAATTTGTTTTCCGGATGAACAGTAATTTCCGGATAAAAAAAATAATTTGTTTTGTTGTGTCCGATTAAATTCACCCGGGGACCAGGAACAATCCGGATGATTTGCCGGATAGTGATGAAAAATTTGTAAACTTACCCGGAAAGATTAGGAAACGTCCGGACACTGCGGCTGATCGAGAAATTCGGATCAAAATTCGATAGGGTTGCTTGATTCCACTCCTGTAGGGTTAGATTTTGACCAAAAACACAGGAACAAACACACCCAAATCGATTTCTATGCAAAATATATCCTATTTTCCAAAAAATCACCACAAAACTTCAAGAACACCAAAACTCAAGCTTTGATTTTTAACATGCAAAATTAATAGCTTTTGAGAATCGAAATAAGTGCAGATAAACAGTAGATGAGCGCGAGTAAACAATCAAGATCAAACAAACGAATTAACAAATCAACGAAAAGCTTTTCTAACCCGATTGAAGAACGATTTTTGATCAATAAAACTGCTGTATTTCGAAAAACTTCTGGGAGCTTTCTGGATGTCGAACAACCAATCCAACCGGTCAGAATGTGAAACAAGATGTCCCGAATCTGCTGTCCGAAAAACGCGACGAACCGACGGTTCAATCTCCGGGAATAGGCGAAACGGCCGGCTGTGATTTTCCAGAAAATTTTCTGCGAAAATTCTTGCTTTTTCTTTCTTTCGTTCGTCTTCTTTCGTCTCTTCAAATCACCGATTCGGCTCTGATACCAATTGTTAGTCCTAGATTTAATAGGTAACAACGATTCAATGAGAAATAACAAGAACAGTTAATGATTTCAACTCGTCATCCCTCTCGTATTCAATAATCAAGATAGTTACAAATATTGGAATGGAAATCAAAACTATCTCTCTCTCTAAATTAGGCTCTCTAATGAATAATGAATCACTTGAATGAATCGCTAACCTAATTCCTAAGGCAAACATCACATTATATACTTATGCGTTAAACACACAAGGCCCAAGCATATTAAACTAATCAAGCCCAATTAACCTAATCTAAGCCCTTTTATAAATAAAGGCTTTTACAATGAATTAATTAAACTCTAATTAAGCTCTAATAAATTATTTATATATCTTTCTAATATGTAGGACATTTATGGTCCTAACAACATATACAACTAGTTGCAGATTATTTCTAATATGTAGGACATTTATCAACATAGTTAATATCTGAAGCCATAGCCATCAAATCAACTTCATTTAATAACTCATCAACTAGATTTTCCAGATCAGCTTCTTCATCTCTTTCCTCATTCGCCCTTTCCTCATTCACCCTTTCTTCAATAACATTTTCAGTTGTCTCTTCATTCACACTTTCTTCAACTCTTCGTCTCATAGAATTCTCCCCCTCATGATCTTGATGACCCGGATCATATTGGTCATGTCTACGCTTAAGAGACGAACCAACAGGAGATTGGCAAGTTTCTTCATGTTTAGCCACTCTTTCAGAAAGCGTAGAAAGAGCATTTGACATCAACTTTAAGCCATTCTGAATTTCAGTAAAACCATCTTTTATCTCAGTTCTGAAAGATTGGAACTCATTCACCAATGTAGATACGCGAGGATCAGGAACTGGAGTTGGAGTAGAAGTAGAAAGCGGAGGCGGAGTCGGTTGAAAATTTTGAAGCAAAGAAATAAGATCTTTATCCTGATGCTCCGCAGAAGACATGGATAATAATCGCGCGTAGAACATATCAGAAAGTTCTGAAACCGGAATATCCTGAATACCCTGTTGCGATGTAGGTGGATCTTGAACTGAAGGCTGAATTGGCGGTTGAGTTGGCGGTTGAGAAACTGGTCGACTTGAAGGCTCCCGAATAATAACACCCGTCGATCGTCTAAATGGAATATCAACTGTAATCTCAGAAATATCTGATACTTTCCCTTTACCCTTCAGCATCACCTTCATTTTGAGTAACTGCTCATTCATTTCGGCATCCATTCGGTCATTCATCGTGTTCAATAGCTCATCAAGTGTCATTGTGCCTGACGTTCCTTGAACTGTCATAGTTGCTTCTTGACCTGTGATATTTCTATTAGATGCTCTAGTAGCTCGAAGATCAAGTTCATCTACCTCAAAATTTGCCACATTTGTATTTATCGAAACGGTATCTGTCGTGTCAACCGTATTACCTTCCGATAAATTTATTCCAGAAACATGTGTGACCTCAACTGTAGATTCTCGAAAAACAGATTCACCAAAATCCATATCTCCACCATTATCATCATCATCAACATCTTCATCATCCGCTTCGTCATCATCATCATCACTTTCAGAACTACTTGAGACATCATCTTCTTTACTTTGAAGTTGTTGTTCTTCTTGTTCATATTCTGCTTGAACATCTTGCACTTGAAGTTCTATTCCATGTTCTTCACAATATTCAATAACCTCTTCATCTTCTTGATCTGCATATGTCTGAATAAGCTCCGGTGGAATAGGAATAAAATGATCAAATGAACGTTTCTGCCTGTTGATATAACTCATTTCAAAATCAGGAGCTTGAACCCAGTTATGTCTTCTTGGAATGTCTCTATTACTCCTTAGCATGCTCCAGACAATTAGCTCCATAAACCGAATAAATGGTATAAACTTCCGTTCCTTGAACGTGTCTTTAGAATACACAAGTTCACACAACTCGGTCCAAAAGATAAGAGCATAATCCACATGCAAATCATGTATAATAGCATGAAAAAGACGTAAGTAGTGAAGACTGGCGTTATCTGTACCAGAATGTTTGGAAGTCAAGCATATGTTGATGACTGAGCACAACGCATACCAGACTGGTGGAAGACGTGCCTTCTTGAATTGACTAACCATAGTCAAAGTGCCAACATATCCTAAATCTCGAATCCCAGCTAAAATCTCTTCTTCCGGAGGATAATCATCAAAATTTGTGCGTCCAGGTCTCGAATCAGCTTCTGGAGGACGAAGTAATAAACGAAGACGACGATAATCCAGAAAAGTCTCAAACTGATCTATCTGAATCGAGAATCGAGGTAGTGAAGCATTATCAACTTTCTGATCGAGTGCCAGGCTTGTTGCAGAAAAACTTCAGGAATTCCATGACGTGCCGTTAACGCATAACTGATTGGATAACCTCGAAGAATGGAGAGAATAATCGGATGGATTCTCACTCTGTCAAGATTGACATAGTGATTGTTTGGATTGTAAGGCAAGACATACATTCCGCGTGGGAAAACATCTTCCGGAGAACTCCTTCTGGCAGACAAATCAGCAACCGAAGAACGAACAGAAGGAAGAGGTTGATCTCGAGAAGCATGATCAGATGGTTGATTCTCATCCTCGTGAACTTGATGATCTGGATTGTCATTTGAATCCATGTTTCCCCTATGAAAAGTGTAATCAGAGTAGAAAAAAAATCAGTAAGAAACACTGTAAAAGAAGATAGATAACAAAACAAGAAAACATGAAAAACAACAACAAAAAAATTCATAAAAAAAATACTCTAAGTCATAAATGCGCTAATCAAAGAAGAATACAAGTATGAATCGCGCGACCTGAAGTGAAGAGAAGTAGAGTTCAACAAAAATCAGATGAAAGTCGCCAAAGGCTGTAGCGCAAAGTGAAAAACGTGTTACCAACTGTGGCGCAAAGTGAGAAACGCGCTACCATTGGTGGCGCAATTTTCACTTGTTGTCAGAAAATCAAAATCGCGAAAAAAATTCAAACGATCCAAATCAAAAATCAGACCTGCCAGATAGACTAATGTGCAACGATTCATCATGTAATCACATTGTAAGCATAAATCGATCATAAACAAACTCAAATGAAACCCTTATTTCATGGAAAACCCTAAAATCGAATATCTGAAGAACATGAACAGTCACACAAATCAGGTTGAACCAAATTTCACAAGACGAATGAAATGTATGCAATAGAGTATGAACACAAGAAAAGGGTCGCGAAAAGGTCAGAGTGACAAACGCAATTGAAAGATGAAATAAGAGTCAAATAAAGTCAAAACCCTTATAAACCCTTAGAGAAAACAACTTTTAATTAAATTGCAAAAACACTGAATTAAAGTGATTTGCGCCACCTAAGGTCGCACAAATCTTGATTTGCGCCACTAAGAGTAGCGCAAATCAGACATAGATTCATTTTTGCAAAATTAAAAAAAAATGTTTTCTCATTTTAGATTCATTTCACTCCCCCTACACAAATGCATTAGATAACCTTAGATTAAAATCGCATTTGGAGAACTTACCTGAAGCAAATCTCAGAAACCCATACCTGCTCAATCTTTGTATTTTCGGATACGTACCATTCAGCAGAGTGTGCTCCCCCTCAAATAGAGAATCTATGATATTTCTTCCCTTCAAAATAATATCTCGTGAACTCTCCCCCCCCCCCCCGTAGAATTAGCTTAACTTTTGAAATCGCTCCCCCTCAAAATCACACACAGTATAACTCCACACATCACAGTATGAAACATTTCACGTAAAACATCAGTTATGGAAACTGAAATACATTAAATTATAAAACATAACTACTAACTATAGAATGTTTGAACACCGAACAAATAAGATTCAACTCAGTGAAAGTAGACATGTTTTTCAAACAAATGACATCAAATGCATGCTTTTGGATTCAGAAACAAGTCATGCTTGCATATCAAGTTACAATTTGTTCAGTTTCAACCACTTATTAAATCTATTTGGTGTGCTAGCATGTGAAATATGATTAGCAACAATAAAATGTACTTCTGAAACCTATAAGACTATTTTGCTCTTACTCACACTATATGACGAAATCAGAATTTCCACAAATTTATAAGTTTATCGCAACATCATAATTTCCCCAAGATATAAGAGATGTGTGCTCATTGGCATCTTTTATTTTGTGCACATTGGCATCTTTTTATCAAAAAGTTTATTAAGACTAAGATACACCGTAAACGTAACTTTCTTTCTGGTTCTATAGCAGGATTTGTATCAGCCAATCCCAGACCAGTTGGCCTTAGGGGCTAGGTGTCGAGCACCCCTTGAAACTTACTCTCCCAAACCAGAAAGGCTACATCGATATATCCTAATCCCATCTGTACCAGTAGAACATGGCTTTCTATCTGGTTCTATAGCAGGATTTGGGTCAGCCAATCCCAAACCAGTTGATCTTAGGGGCTAGGTATCGAGTACCCATTGGGACTTAATCTCCCAAACCATATAGGGCATAGGCACAAACTTTCAAACCTAATGATTTTTTATTTATTTTTTCCATCTCAATCACTTGGTTATAAAACTTTGTGCTTCCCTCATATTTTCATTTCCTGTTAGATCTGAAGTTTTGTCAATAAACCAAGTGTTGAAGATCTGATAAGAAGACTCAGATGTTCTGAGTAGAGAAGTCAGAGGTCTGACTGTGAAAGCTCAGAAGTATTGATCAGTGAAATCAGAAGTCTGGAAAGAGAAGTCAGATGTCTGAGTTAGGGAGTCAGAATATCTGAGAAGCTTTATCAGAAGAATGTTCAGAAGTTCTGAACTACTTGTTCAGAACTTATGACGAGATACTTTACTTAGTATTTCATAAACTAATTAGGACACGTGTTATGTTCTTAGTAGTCTTTCTTATTTGTACTGTAGCTTTAAGATGTCCGTTGCAGTATAAATAGTAGTTAGCTCTACGTTGCTAACTGATTGATTTTTCCCATATAACTTTGTATTCATTCTTTGTAATCTTTGAGATTCTCTCTCTCTTTTATCTGTAATTCTGTTCATCATTGAATACAATTGGGCTTGATCATACAACTTCTCAATTACTGCTTTCTATATTGATTGTAAGATTAGATCCTGTTCTTTCAATTGGTATCAGAGCTAATCAACAAACAAATTCGTTCAAGATTGTTATCGCGAAGATCGATTGATCAATTTCTTGAAGATTTCTTGATTCATTCAAAATTCGATTCCGCTGCTAGGGCTAGTTCTTGAATTCTTGGCAATTCTTGAATTACCTGTTACATTTCGATCAAGAAACTCGAATTTGTCTTTCTGTTGAATTTTCTTACAATCATGTCTTCTAAAGAATATCTAGCCATGGGATCTGAAACTAAACCGCCTGTTCTTATACCAGAAGAGTATCAGCAATGGAAAATCCGTATGATCCAATTCCTAGACAACATTGATGAAAATCTTATGATCTCTATTCGAGAAGGTCCAATTGAAGTGTACATCGATGTTGCTGCAACTCCTGCTACAGAGATAACTCCAGAAATTCCAGCGACCAGGGTGAAAAAGAGTTATTCCCAATACACAGCTGAACAGAAGAATAGGCATGCTATTGACAAAAGAGCAATTACTTTGATGACTTTGGCTGTCCCAAATGAGGTTCTCAACAGGATTGACAGTGGATCATCAGCTAAAGAAATGTGGGACGAATTGGAAAGGTAGATGCTAGGAACTGTGAGTTCTATTCAGGCAAAGTTAAATCAAAGCATAAATGCTTATGAAAGGTTCAAAGCAAAAGAGTCAGAAAGTTAGACACAGACATACAGTAAATTTTGCACTATTCTAAATGACTTGAGAAGAAATGGACTGAAGAAAACGAAGTCAGAAATAAATTACAAATTTCTGAACAGTCTAAATTCAGAATGGTCATCATTTGCCATAAGTCTGCAAATGAACAAGGATATGTGTGAAGAAGACTTAAATGATCTGTTCTGTGTTCTTAATCAACATGAAGATTCTGTCAAGTTAGTTGTGGAAGAGAAGAAAAATGTTGCTGATCAGTTAGCATTCTTATCAAAGTCCAAAGCAATCAAAGCACCCAAAAAGACTGCATATCTATCAGAGATACCTAATCTGGAAGAATCTGACAAGGAAGAAGGATCAGAAGATGATGAAGATATCAAGATAATGGCTGAGAAACTAGCTTTGTTGACAAATACTTTCAACAAAAGGTATGGGAAGGGTAGATTTCAAGGAAATTATAAGAGAGTTGGGAGTTCAGATTATAAGAAGAAAGAAGACAGAGAAGAAAATAAGTTTGAAAAGAGAGTAGAGAAAAGTGAAGAAAACAAAGAAGAGAAGGATGAGAGAAAAGAAAAGAATCTGTGTTTCAAATGTGGAAATTCTGGCCACTATGCTAAGGATTGCAGAGTTAAAATTGTGAAAGACTATGAGTACTACACCAAGAAGGCTCAGCTTGCAAAGAAGAGAGATGATAAAATTGCTTTGTTGGCTGAACAGGAGAATTGGTTGTACTACACTTCTGATGAAGATGATCATATCAACTTTCCACAGATGCAGAGCTATATGGCAAAAATGAGAAATGAGGATGATTCTGATTTTGAAGATGCTGATTCTGAGTCATCTGCTGAGGTACATCCTTCACTTGAATTAGAGTTAATGACACAGATTGGTGAAATGAAAACTGAATTTGCTAATCTAAGAAAACAGATAAAAGGAGAAAGAAATTTGGTTAACAAATTCAGAATTGAAAAAGAAGTAATAAAAGAACAATATGAAGAATCTGAGGCTGAGAAACAGAAAGTTAAAGATGAAAATTCTGAATTGATGAAAAGGCTTTCTGAACTAAAAGTTGAGTTTTCAAAAATAAAGGATGAAAAAGGTGATTTACAAATAAAATTTGATATGTTATTTGAAGAAAGAAAGAATTTATACACCAAAATTAAAGAATTAGAAGATCTGAATTTAAAAAGGGGTCAGACTCAGCAAACACTAAATCTTTTATTAAGCAATGTTAAAGATACAAGATTTTACAACCCAAAGAAGGGATTGGGATTGGAAGAAAATGTCACTTTAAAAAGAGCTCCAATAAACTTGTATGAAAAACTTCAAGTTTCTAAGCCAAAAATCCCAGAAATTGTTGAAGTTTTCATAAGACCTGCTAGTTCTATAATAAGTTCTGACAATTTGCAAAGACCAAACTCTAAAAAGTCAGATGAGAAAATTTCTGAGTCTAAAACAGAAAAGTCAGTTGGTTCAGAAGAAAAGGTTAAGAAAGAAATTTCTAAACCAACAGATGAGAAGCCAAGATACAATGATACTAAATTCAAGTATGATTCTTTAAATGTCAGCTACAAAAATAAACAACCAAGTTTTTCATATCATGACATTGAGAGCATATTTGACACAAGTAAAAATTCTGAAACAGTCAATCATAAGTCTGAAACTTCTAGTCAGGATTCTGAACTTTGTAGTCAGAACTCTGAGTCTAAAGATCAGACATCTGAGTCTGTAAATCAGAACTCTGACTTAGGTAGTCAGAAGTCTGATTCAACTGGATTTTCTGAAACAAAATCAGATGAATTTTTGCAACTTGAAAAGAGATTTAATCTTGTGAGTCAAGAACTTGAGGACTTAAGGAAAGCTTATGATGAACTTGAAAATGATTTTTGTGAGGTGGATATTAAACTTGAAGAAGCTTTGAAAGAAAAGAATATTTTTATTCAGAAAATAACAGAGCTTGAAAAACTGAAGACTGAGTATGATCTTTTTAAAATTAATGCTTCAAGAGAAAATGATAAATTCTTTAATGAATCAAGTACATATGAAAAAGGTGAATCATCCAATTCTTCTAACAAAAAGAACTTGACTTTTTCAGAAAAAGAAGAAAGCAAAAGGAAAGATGATCTTGCAAAGTTGAATGATCTGAAAAGGGATCTTGAGAAGCTTAGAATGAAATCTACTTCTGAACTCAAAGCTATAAATTCTTGTAATAAGGGCAATTGTACTCTGAACAGTATCAATAAAAATGAAATGACCTATGTTTCAGATTTATTGTCACTTGCAAAGAAAAATCTTGTTTGTGTTAGATGTAAACATGATTCATTCCAATATTCTCATAAATGTCAAGTCAAAATAACTTCTGTTTCATACATAAGAAAAGATATTCAGAAAGTTTCAGTTCCTCAAAATACAGAAAAGAAGAAAATTTCTGTTCCTCAGACTCAGAAGAAAGAAAAGATAAAAGAAAAGAAAGTTGAAAATATAGCAAAACCAAAAGTTACAACTCTCAAAAAGAATTTGAACAAGCTTGTAAGCAGAAAAAGTTCTGACTTCATAAAAGTTCAAGGAAAATGGTGTTTGAAGAAAGATTTTGAGTGGAGAGTAAAAGGTACTAATGTTAAATCCAATGACAAAGCTAACAAAGATGGACCCATTCCAAAATGGGTACCTAAACCTAACTGATCCTTTTGCAGGGTTGTCATGTGTGGTTTTTAGATTCAGGAGCTTCAAGACACATGACAGGTCAGAAGTCTTTTCTATCAAACTTCACAGAAAAGGCTGGAGGAGCAGTAAACTTTGGAAATAACAGCAAAGGACAAGTCAAAGGTTATGGGGATTTAACTAAAGGGGATCTGACTATCCAAAAAGTTTTCTATGTTGAAGGATTACAGCATAATCTTTTCAGCATAAGTCAGTTTTTAGACAGTCTTTGTCAAATTAAGTTTCAAATAACAGGTTGCATGATTTTAACTGAAAATGATGTTAAAGTCTTCTGGGTCAAAAGACATATGGACTTATTTGTAGTTAATTTTTCAAAATTGAAAACATTAAATACAGTTTGTCTTTTATCAAAATCAACTGCAAATGAATGCTGGCTTTGGCACAGAAGATGTTCTCATCTGAATTTCAAAGATCTTAATAATCTCGTTGCAAAACATCTGGTTAAAGGATTACCAAAGCTTAAATTTGAAAAAGAATCATTATGCTCAGCTTGTGAAATGGGCAAGATGAAAAAGAGTTCTCACAAATTAAAAATGGACTCATCTTGTAAAGCACCATTAGAAATGATTCATACTGATCTTTGTGGTCCAATTTCAGTTCAATCTATGGGAGGAAAGAAATATATGCTTGTGATTGTTGATGAATTCTCCAGATACACATGGGTTGAGTTCCTAAGAGCTAAGTCAGAAGCTGCTACTATATTGATAAATTTTATAAAAAGGATTCAAGTTCTCTTACAACTTCAAGTTCAGAAAATCAGAAGTGATAATGGAACAGAGTTCAGAAATGAGACTCTTCAGAATTTTTTAGAAAGTTCTGGGATTTCTCACAATTTTTCTGCTATCAGAACTCCTCAACAAAATGGTGTTGTTGAAAGGAAGAATAGAACTCTAGTTGAAGCTGCGAGAACAATGCTGGCTTATGCAAATCTTCCTACTTTCCTATGGGCTGAAGCAATTGCAACTGCTTGTTTTACACAGAATAGAACTTTAATCAATAAGAGATTAAATAAGACTGCTTATGAACTGATAAATAAAAGAAAACCATTAATCAAATTCTTTCATGTTTTTGGTTGCAGGTGCTATGTTTTTAGAGACAGAGAAAATCTTGCCAAATTTGATAAAAAGGCAGATGAAGGATACTTTGTGGGTTATTCTTTAACTTCCAAAGCATTCAGAATTGTAACATCCCAGACCAACCGTACCAGATACTGTCCGCTTTGTCCACACACCTGGACTCACGGTTTTAAAACGCGTCTGATAGGGGAGGTATCAAGTCCCTCTTATAAGGCAACCTTAGTTCTCCTCCCCAACCAATGTGGGATCTTACAATCCACCCCCCTTGGGAGCCCAGCGTCCTCGCTGGCACACCAGTCCGGTTCCCGGCTCTGATACCATCTGTAACATCCCAGACCAACCGTACCAGATACTGTCCGCTTTGTCCACACACCTGGACTCACGGTTTTAAAACGCGTCTGATAGGGGAGGTATCAAGTCCCTCTTATAAGGCAACCTTAGTTCTCCTCCCCAACCAATGTGGGATCTTACAAGAATCTACAATAGAAGAACCAAGAGGATGATGGAGAGCATAAATGTAACTTTTGATGAAGCCAGAATGCGGACTTCTGAACAAGACATTTCAGAACTCATGCTGAACAAGACAAAAATGACTTCTGATACAGATTCTAATCCTATTTGTTCAGAACTCAATTTACTGTTTAAGGATGCTTTTAGTGAACTAATTTCTGATTCTTATGCAGAATATGAAAACCCAAAGATGGTCAAAGAGATGAAAAATAAGACTCCAGAAATAGTTCAATCAACTGTAATTTCTGACAAAGGTCCATCAGAGGAATGTCCAAATCTAATAAATACAAGTGGTGAAAATTCTGAACCTTGTAATCAGAATTCTGATTCTTATACTCAGAACTCTGAACAAGTCACTCAGAATTCTGACTTCATTAATCAGAACCCAAACTTGGATATGACTCCTATTCATACATCAGAACAAGGGGACAGTTCAGAATTACAAGCAATCATTGATGAGAATGATGCAAACAACAATTATTCAGAGATTGATGTACTTCCTAGTGCAAATAAATGGACTAAAAATCATCCTATTCATCAAGTAATAGGTGATCCTTCAGCAGGAGTAAAAACCAGATCAGCTACAGCAAATGAAGCAATGTTTGCTGGTTTCTTGAGTGTAATTGAACCAAAGAAAGCTAATGAAGCCTTAGAGGATCCAGACTGGATTTCAGCAATGCAAGAGGAATTGCTTCAATTTGAAAGAAATAAAGTTTGGAGACTCATTCCAAAGCCTGAAGGTAAATCTATTATTGGAACTAAATGGGTGTTCAGAAACAAAAAGGATGAATCAGGTGTTGTCATCAGAAACAAGGAAAGACTGGTTGCTAAGGGATACTGTCAACAAGAGTGAATTGATTATGATGAGACATTTGCACCAGTGGTAAGAATAGAGGCAATCAGAATATTTTTAGCCTATGCTGCACATAAAAACTTCAAGATGTATCAAATGGATGTCAAATCAGCCTTTCTAAATGGCAAACTTAATGAAGAGGTGTATGTCCATCAACCTGAAGGTTTTGTTGATCCAGAATTCCCTGATCATGTTTATATTTTAGACAAAGCTTTGTATGGTCTAAAACAAGCACCACGAGCCTGGTATGACACTCTTACTAAACACTTGTTAGGTTCAGGATTCAAGAAAGGTAAGATTGACACAACTTTGTTTTTAAAGAAACAGGGTGATGATTTGATTCTGATTCAGATTTATGTTGATGACATAATATTTGGTTCTACCAGTCCAGAATTATGTGATAATTTTTCAAAAATCATGTCATCTGAATTTGAAATGAGCATGATGGGTGAACTGAATTTTTTCCTTGGTCTTCAAGTCAAACAATTACCAAAAGGTATTTTTATAAATCAAGGAAAATATGTCAGAGATATTCTGAAAAAGTTCAAAATGTCTGATTGTGCTTCTATGAGAACACCTATGGCAACTAACATAAAGTTAGATGCTGATCTCAAAGGTGTTTCAGCAGATATCAAACTTTATAGAGGCATGATTGGATCATTACTTTATTTGACTGCAAGTAGACCAGATATCATGTTTTCTACCTGTTTCTGTGCTAGATTTCAATCTAACCCGAAAGAATCACATATGTTGGCTGTCAAAAGGATTTTAAGATATCTCAAAGGAACACCTGATCTAGGTTTATGGTATCCAAAAGAAACTGACTTCAAATTGACTGCTTTCACTGATGCTGATCATGCAGGAAGTAGGTTGGACAGAAAGAGTACATCTGGTGCTTGTCACTTTTTGGGAGATAAAATAGTGAGTTAGGCATCAAAGAAGCAGAATTGTGTTTCCACTTCAACTGCTGAAGCAGAGTATGTTGCTGCTGCTGCTTCATGCTCTCAAACATTGTGGATGAGAACACAACTCATGGACTATGGATATCAGCTTAACAAGATTCCCATCTATTGTGACTCAGAAAGTGCAATTGCCATTACTCAGAACCCTGTTCAACATTCAAAGACTAAACATATAGATGTGAGGTATCATTTTATAAAGGACTATGTGGAAAAAGGAACTATAGAGATGCACTTTGTGCATACAAAGTATCAATTGGCTGACTTGTTCACAAAGCCTCTTGATCACAAAAGGTTTTCTTTTCTCATATGTAAAATAGGAATGCTTAATCTGCCAAATTGAAAATAATTTTTTTCTTAAAAATGCTAAATTTTTCTAAGTAAAATTGTCTGAGTAGTGTACTCAGAACTCTGAGTCTTAAGAATCAGAATTTCTGAGTACTAAGACCAGAACTTCTGAGTCTTGAGTTCAGAATCTCTGAGTCTTGAGTTCAGAACTTCTGAGTCTTAAGATCAGAACTCTGAGTCTTAAGTTCAAAACTTCTAAGTCTTGAGGTCAGAACTTCTGAGTCTTGAGATCAGATACTCTGAATCTTACGGTCAGAGATTCTAAGTCGATACATCAGTAATCTAGCTTTCAAAAAATTTATTTTTGAGAAATTAAAATACTTCAACTATGTGGATTATGCTTCTTCTATTATCTTTACATCTCATCTTTATGTATCATTAATAGTCAAATGCATGCTCAAGTCAAGGGGGAGCATCAAAATTCCTTTGGAAATCATTTTGTGATGCTTAAAAGATTTGCTTTCATTTTCTATCTCTGATTATTCTAAGAAGAACACGCTTTTCATGATAAATTTTGTTGTTATTCAAACTATATCTGAATTAATTTTTTTTTTCAGATATAAGAGTTTAAATGATTTTTTAATTCATCATAATATGAACATAATTTTGATGATAAAAAGTGTTTCTATCTGTTCAAACCTCTTCTGAATAATCAAAATGTTTTATATTTGTCAGAAGTTGATTATAAATGACATTTTGGTTACAAGGTAAAATCCTTCTGAGAAGAACAATCAGATATCTGATAAAGAAAAGTCAAAACATCTGAGCATGTTATTCAGATCTTTGACTTGAGTCAAAATTCTATCCACTAACACGTGTCAGCTTCATATTTGTTTGATTCTGCCACACATCTCATTTAAATCCTCTGTGGCATTTCAAATGTGTTGACTCCGTTATAACATTGATTTTGCTTTTCCGTTAAACCTTTCAACTTCGCGGATTTTAAATAGGTCTTAAAATCCCTATTTCAAATCTTTTCAAATTCCAGAGCGAAAAGTGAGATACGAATCAAATCCAGAGTTCTTTGAATTTGTTTTCTTCTTAAATCATGTCTAGAATTCAAAGGAGTGGTCAAATTTCGCTACACTCTACAAAATCGATAATGGATTCATCTGATTCGGATAATGATGAAGTACAGAATAGAGCTGTAGAGGAAGAAGAAATAAGAAATGATGGAGAAGATGAACAAATGGATGAATCTGAAGGAAATGCGGATGAGGTAAATGTTAATATTGAACATGAACAAAGTGCTGCAGGTTCTATTATGTCAGATAGACCTATTTTAGTGGAAAGAATTGTTCCTGAGAGTGAATGGCTGAAATTATCTGAAAATAACTGTGTTATATTATTTGAGGAAAGCCGTTTTAAGCCTGAACACAGAATTATCATGGAGTTATTCAAACATCATCCGTACAGAAAATGGTTTACAAGAAGTAAAAATGTGCCTGTTCAGTACATACAACAATGGTGGAAACATCTTAGGTTAGAAGATAATAAGTCTGTGTCTGAAATTGGAGGAGTGACATTTGTCTTATCTATTTCTGCACTAAGAGAAATGCTGAATTTACCAGAGAAAGATGATGTACAAAGAAGAACAGATTTTGAGGACTCACCCTTAACATAGGAATTAATAGCAGAGTTTATGAAGTTGGGATACAATGAAGGATTGAGGACTCTCAGTTTGTTCAGAAGAAACAAATTACCACCTATTTGGGCTTGCTTCTTTCATGTGGTAAATAAATGTGTGTCAGGGAAGAATAGTTCTGCTGATCAAGGTTCTAAACAAATTCTTCAGATATTTCAGGATTTAGTGAAGAATAGGCATTATGACTATACTTTAATACTTTGGGAAGATATGAAGAATACATTTGAGAAGAATCAGAAAGCAATTCAGAAGAAAACAAACGATGCTCCACTGACATACATTCCTTACATAAGGTACTGGCAAATTGTTATTTGGTATGCCATGCAGGAAAACAGAACAATCTCAAGAAGAACAAATGAAGAGCATGGTCCTACATTTTATTTGGGTAAGATGACCTCAGTAACAAGACTCGAAAACTATCCCAATCATAAACTATTGCCAAAATCACTTAGGAACTATATTCCAAGGGAGAGTGAGATTTTAAAAGCTTATTGCACCTCTATGGGAATTGAATTACCTCAAATCCCTACCCAAGAGGACCAACCTGAGAAGAGAGGTGAGGGGTCTAGTCGAATTAGAGAGGGGGAGGATGTTCAGATGGGTGAACATTCTGAGAGACCTGAGAGGGAAAATTCTGAGAGCTTGGTTAGATTTGGTGAGGAAAAACAGAATGAGAGTGCTGAGGATGAGAGATTGTCAACAGAGGTTCAAACAGAAAGAGATGCCTCTGAACCATCTAATCTTGACCAGGTAACCACAAATGCTATTGGTTCACATCTCTTGGTGTCCAATATTGAAACAAACACCATGGACCTAGTGGTGGATCTTGAACAACCCATCCATATCCACTCAGAAGCATTTCAACATGCTACTGTTTCACACAAATCCGGGGAACCCTCCCAAACTCATTTGGAGGGAGGTGATAAATCCCAATTTATTTTTCAACACATTGAGTCTGAATATCACAGTCCTATTCATATTGAGCCTGAAATTCCTTCTGACACTTGCACAAATCAGGAATTTCGTATTCCTGAAACAACATTCATAGACATATCTAATGTTGGGTGTCGAGGATTGGATGGAAGTCCTGGTGAGGTGAACATTACAAAAGCCTCATTTAAACGTGCATCTGTTGTACAAGATGACTGTGTGTTATCTACAGGCCATGAGCTCTCTGGGCACATGGAAACTGGACCATTTGTTGGTTCAGGTTCACTGTTAGAAACTTCTGAATTTGAAAAGATTCAGAAACAAAACAAGGAGATGGGGGAAAAAGTAGAAAATTTGGAGAAGAAGGTGGAGAATTTGAATGATGAGTTGTCAGATTTGAAAGTTGTGTTGGAGAAAAAGTTGATTTCTGTTGAAACCAAAGTAGATGATGTAAAGAAATCCTTGGATTCTCACAAAAAGGAGATCATGGATATAATGTCTGGTTTTCAAAAAGATATGTTAAAACAAATGCAAGGTATGCAGGAATCTATACTGAAAGCACTGAGTGTATCATTGGCTTCTACTTCAAAGCCTCTTGATCCTGTTCCTATTGCAGAAGCTGAACCTGAAGTTACTTTTAATCAGAACTTGAAAAGAAAGTTTGATGATAATGAGCCTCATGATCACCAAAAGGGGGAGAAAAGACAAAGGTTAAGTTCTGATGATGATATTGGCATAGAAGATTTTGAGATGGCAGATATGCAATTAGCTAGTACAAAAAGTTCAGAAGATCAGACACAGGAAAATTTAAAGGCAATAACTCAGATAGTTCAGATTGATAACTCAGATACAGAGGAGATGGAGTTGGAAAGTACAGATGGTGGTGATTCAGATAAAACATAGGAATTGAACTTAGACATAGAAATGGAAGGAAACTCAGATGAAACTGAAGCTATTGAGGAATCTATATTGAGATCAGAAAAGACAATGGAAAGTGAAGTGGTCAACATGTGTACAGATATTGTGATGTATAACAAAGAAAATATGACGGATTCTGAATTAAAAGAAAGGAGGTTAAGTGAAGAGTTGATCAGAAGGATGCATAATAATTTAGTCAGAGCTTTGAATGTTCAAAAAGTTCAGCAAGGAATAAAAATGGTAAGACCTATTGATCTAATGGGAGAAGAAGACAGAAATGTGAATTATACTCAGGATTTTGAAGATGATTTTAGATTTAACTTTTGTGATGAGTTAAATACAGAAGAAGAGTATGTGGAAGTGAAAGACTTCTTTATGCCTTCTGAGTATGTATTCAGAAAACCGATTGAGATCCCAAAGATTAAATTGCAAAGACTAGAAGAACCTGTATGTGATTTCATTCTAGAGTTAAGTGATGTGCCATTAGCCAGACAATTTCATGATGATATTTTTCCTGAGGAAATATATGATAATCTCTACTACACAGAAGGAGAGTATGAGCCTTTGGAAAGTAACATTGATGGTTTTATGGATGACAGAGCTCAGATGGTCTACTCAGAAGCTTCTAACAGGTTCAGAGTTCCTGACTCAAAACTGCATATTCAGAAAAGAATTGAGAAAGTTCTGATGTTTCAACAAGATGAATTCAATGGTTTAATGTTTGTTAGAATGGAAGTACTGAAAGAAAGAAATACAAAGGTTTCCATGTCTACTTTTGATTTTCACAGATTGACTCTTGATGATCAGATCTTTCTAGTCAAGTTCTTTGCTAGCACTGAAGAAGCCTTGATAGAAATTGAATGCAGAAGACTTCTGGGTATTTATGTCAGAAATATATACTTGTATGACTTCCAATTAGCTATTGAAGAAAGAAAAGAAAAGTGTAATCTGAGTTCTCCCACAAAGAAAACAGAAGTTGATTTGCATTTGAAGGGATTTGTGAATGAAGGAATGGAGACAGAAGGGTTCACATATATAGTTCACGAAAGACTTGAATTGTTCAGATTAAAAGAGTTGGTGAAGTACAGTGATGCAACTCTGAATTGGTTATTGATTAAAATGGAAGTAAGTGTGGAAACTGAAAAAGAGAGTTTAAAGAAGAGATGTATAAACTGTGTGAAGAGGAGGTTGGATCTTAGAAGAAAAATCAGAAACAGTAGTGAATGGTTGCTATCTGAGGTGAATCCCAAAAAGATTCTACATAATGATTTTGTGTTTCCTGCTGAGTATGAAATGAATGAAATTTTGTCAGATGAAGTTGAGGAAGTGCAGAACACAACATCTCAGAATGTGCAGATAACTAGTTTTGATCAAGCTGAACAGTCTGAACCAAAAGAAGATGAAATATCCATTGATCTAAATGGATACTTTCTTGAATTTGATTTACCTGAGTTCTTCAAACCAAAAGAAGTACAATTCTTGGATGTGTACTATGATAGACCTAAGGAGACTCAGATCTGGTTGGCTGAAAAATTAAGATGTCTTGGCAAAACAAAGCAAGCCGTTTACTCAGATTTTTTAATTACTGGAATCAGAGAATTGAGGGTTAAGAAATTCAGAAAGATGGAGTACTTATCTTTTGAAGTTCTGAGAGAAGATGGCAAGGTTTATTACTTTACTGATGCAGATTTTGAGAAGCTATCAGTAGTTGACTTCTACAGATTACACAACTTTCTATGCTTCAAAGAGTCGAGCAGAGACAGAAATGAAAGGAAGGCCAGAAGTGTGGTAATTGAGGCCATGTTCTACATCTTAAGGTGGCACTGTTATACAAAATTTCAAATAGCTTTGTACTTACAAAAGTCATGTGTTTATCTGGCAAATCCCAACACAGATCATGAACAGAAAAAGAAGTTAAAGACTGGAAGTGTTCACAAATATCCAGATTTGGGAGTATTTTTGAAAAACAAAAGTGGAAAGATTTTCTTCAGAGCAAAGGAAACCGCAAAATACTGTTCTGGAACTTTAAGAATCATAAAGCATAATTTGGAGAAAAAGATGCTGAAAGTGAAGGAAGCAAACATGACTCAAGAAGTAATCAATCAGCAAGTTGAAATTATTCAAGAAATCATTGACAAAATTGATAAAAGGCTTAATCTGAGAAATGTGCTACTTCAGAAAATTGTTCCTGCTCTGAAAGAACTGGATGATGCAAAGTTTAAGTTTATTTGACAAAAAGGGGGAGATTGTTAGATCTGAAGTTTTGTCAATAAACCAAGTGTTGAAGATCTGATAAGAAGACTCAGATGTTCTGAGTAGAGAAGTCAGAGGTCTGACTGTGAAAGCTCAGAAGTATTGATCAGTGAAATCAGAAGTCTGGAAAGAGAAGTCAGATGTCTGAGTTAAGGAGTCAGAAGATCTGAGAAGCTTTATCAGAAGAATGTTCAGAAGTTCTGAACTACTTGTTCAGAACTTATGACGAGATACTTTACTTAGTATTTCATAAACTAATTAGGACACGTGTTATGTTCTTATTAGTCTTTCTTATTTGTACTGTAGCTTTAAGATGTCCGTTGCAGTATAAATAGTAGTTAGCTCTACGTTGCTAACTGATTGATTTTTCCCATATAACTTTGTATTCATTCTTTGTAATCTTTGAGATTCTCTCTCATCTTAGATCTGTAATTCTGTTCATCATTGAATACAATTGGGCTTGATCATACAACTTCTCAATTACTGCTTTCTATATTGGTTGTAAGATTAGATCCTGTTCTTTCATTTCCATTCTTCATTCTGACAATTAGGCTTTGTGAGCATCGTATTCTATATAAGTCTAGATTTACACAGTTTTGCGCATATATCAAAAATTTCATTCATGTTTTGCTGACCTTTCGATTTATTTCAGAAGCGAAAGTTGAAGCAAATATAACTCAGATATCAGAAAACTACTTGTAAAAACACCCTTGACACACATTTTATTCATTGAATGAAAATGGAAATATTTTCACTTCATTGAATTAAATTTGTGAAGGTTCAAACTTTCAAGTTCAACATGCCGAGTTTTGATAATAGAAAACTAAAACTCTTTTCATCCAATGCCTTGGTGAAAATATCGGCAAGTTGATAGTCAGTAGGTACGAAATATAATTCGATTGTACCGTTCTCCACATGATGTTTTATGAAATGATATCGCATGTCGATGTGTTTAGTCTTTGTGTGCTGAACCGGATTGACCGAAATAGCAATTGCTGATTTACTGTCACAATATATCGGAATTGTCTTGTACAACAACCCATAATCTTGTAACTGTGTATTCAGCCAATGAACCTGAGAACAATAACTGGCGGCGGCCACGTATTCATCTTCAACCGTTGAAATTGATACACAATTCTGTTTCTTTGACGCCCAACTAAACAACCTATCTCCTAGAAATTGTACATGAACCGATGTACTTTTCCGGTCCAGTTGACTTCCACCATAATCTGCATCAGAATAAGCAGTTAGTTTATAATCTGAACTCTTTGGATACCACAAACCTAAATATGGAGTTCCTTTCAGATATCTGAAAATTCGCTTGACTACCATCCGATGAGATTCTTTGGGTTTTGCTTGAAATCTGGCACACAAACATGTAGAGAACATGATGTCTGGCCTACTAGCTGTTAAGTACATTAACGATCCAATCATCCCTCAGTATTCTCGAACATCAACTTCTTTGCCATCTGGATCTAGACCAAGCTTTGCACCATGAGCCATCGGAGTGCGAATTGTAGTGCTCTTATCCATTTTGAATTTCTTCAAAATATCAAAGACATACTTTGACTGGTTGATAAAGATTCCATCAGGTAATTGCTTAACTTGAAGTCCATGGAAGAAATTAATTTCCCCCATCATGCTCAATTTAAACCTGGAAGTCATGAGATCAGAAAACCATGTACTCAAAGATTTGTTAGTAGCACAAAAAATAATGTCATCTACATAAATTTGTACTAAGCAGATATCATGATTTTCACGAAAATGAATAAAGTTGTGTCAATAGCTCCCTTGATAAATCCAGATTCTAGCAAAAAGGTTGACAATTCGTCGTACCACGCGCGCGGTGCTTGTTTCAGACCATACAAGGCCTTATCAAGACAATACACAAAATCAGGTTTATCTTGATTAATAAACCCCTCTGGTTGGGATACATAAACTTCTTCTTTAAGTCCCCCGTACAGAAAAGTTGTCTTGACATCCATCTGATATACGGTAAAGTCTCGATAAGCTGCAAAAGCAAGAAACATTCTGATAGCTTCTAATCTTGCAACCGGCGTGTATGTATCCTCATAATCTATACCTTCTTGTTGTCGATAACCCTTCGCTACCAAACGAGCTTTATTTCTCACAACAATACCATCTTTATCCTTTTTGTTCTTGAAAATCCACTTAGTGCCGATTATGCTTTTTCCTTTAGGCCTTGGAACAAGTCTCCACACCTTCAATGCTTCAAACTGATTTAACTCTTCCTGCATGGCAATAATCCAATCCGGATCATTCAATGCTTCAGATACCTTCGATGGTTCAACATTGCTTAAGAAACAAGCGAATAAGAATTCATTTGGAGTCGCAAACTTGGATCTTGTAGAAACACATGAAGATGGATCACCATGGATTTGATTAATTGGATGTGCCTGTGTCCATTTTGCTGTGTGAGGGAGGGGATCAACTGTCTCTTGAACACTTTCCAAAACTTGAGAAGGAGGTTCAGGTATTTCTGCTTCACTTGAAGAAACAGGTATCACTTCTGGAGTTGGAGGGAATAACTCAACGACACTCTCAGATTCAGATTCTGGAACTGACGGTTGATTAACAATCGGATTTTGGTTTACTTCCTCATTAGGTTGAACAACTTCAGTTTCTTCTTGAATCTGAGATGAATTCATATCATCGATTATCATCGGCTCCACGATTTCAGATATCACTTGTGGTTCTTCAGAAACCACTGTTTGATCTTCAGTTGCCTCGTGTTCTGGAACGACTGGAACTACATCATTGACAGAGTTAGTTGCAGCGGAATTAGAAGTAGATGCATTCACAGTTTCCTGATTTGACACATTAGAGATAACATCAGTATTAGTAGAAGGCACATCATTATAAAAATACTCAAATAACAAATCAAGATCAGAAAGTGTATTAGAAATCAAATTTGGATCCTGAGTTGTTGGTTGTGGAATAGGTTCTGAACCAATTTGTCCATAAGCTAAAATTCCTGTTAAATCGGGTTCTGGTCCTGTTTGGCCGGAAACCATCTCTTCAGATTCATCAAATTTAACATTTACGCTTTCCACCACCTTTCTAGCTGAAGTTAGATATACTCTGTATGTGGCGGAAGTAAGAGCATAACCATGAAAAATTCCTTCATTTGCTTTCGGACTAAACTTGTTCAGATTTTCTCGATCATTCAACACAAAACATTTGCACCCAAAAGCTCGGAAATATTTGACATTTGGTTTGATGCCATTCATAAGCTCATAAGGAGTTTTGTTGAATCGTCGATGAAGGATAGACTTGTTTTGTGTGTGACATGCTGTAGACATTGCCTCAGCCGAATGAGATAAAGGAAGACCTGAATAAGCAAGCATAGTACGAGCAGCTTCAACCAAGGTTCTATTTTGTCTCTCCACAATACCGTTCTGTTGAGGGGTTCTTGGGGCAGAAAACTGTAGAGTATACCATTTTCTTCATAGAACGCTTGTAGAACACTATTCTTGAATTCAGTACCGTTGTCGGATCTGACGACTTTCACTGCCTTTTGCTTATTAGTCTGTATGGTCTTGATGAGATTGATAAGGATTGCTGGAGTTTCATCTTTTGACTTCAGAAACTTCACCCAAGTATATCGTGAGTAATCATCAACCACCACCAACACGTACCTTTTCTTCCCAATACTTTTAGTCTTCATTGGCCCACACAAATCGACATGTAAAATATCAAGAATATCCTTCGTGCAAAAATCAGGTTTCGGCTTGTGAGGAACTTTCTTCATTTTTCCCTTTTCACAATCTTGACAGAGATGATCTTTTTCAAATCTCAGTGATGGAAGACCTCGAACCAATTCACTTTTGGCTAACTTATCCATGTATCGAAAGTTGAGATGAGCTAGTCTTCTATGCCATAGCCAGCTTTGTTGTGTTGTTGCTTTTGACAAAAGACAGATATCTGAGGGGGTGTTAATAGTTGAGAAATCGATGGTGTATAAATTGGATTTCCTTTTTCCAACTAATAACTCTTTTCCGTTGTCATTCTTCACAACAACTCTTTTGGACTTGAAGCTGACTTCTAATTCTTTGTCGCAAAACTGTCCAATGCTGAATAAATTGTGGCTTAGACCTTCAACATAGCTCACTCTTTTCACTATGATATTTCCTTGAACAAGATCTCCATATCCAAGAATGGTTGATGTTGCGCAATTACCAAACTTGACACGTCCAGATGACTTTTCTTTAAAGTTAAACAATAAAGACTTATTGCCAGTCATATGTTTGGTGCATCCAGAATCAAGATACCACAAACGACTTGGCTGCAAATAAGCACATCAAACAGATTTAGGTACCCATATAGATTTGGGCCCTTTCTTGTTAGTCCTTTTCTTTTTAAAGTCTTTATTATTATAATATGCATGTGAATTATAAAATGAATCGTGAACAAAATCAGAATCGAAATTATAAAAATTACCACCAGAATTACAACTTGATGAGCAACAAAAACCATCATTTGCAATTTGAATCATTTGCTTTATTGAATAACGCAAAGAATTATTACAATTCTTATTATTACAAGCAAATGAATTCTTATTACAAACCTTGTCATCTATGTCACTCGAGTCAGTTGTTGAAAATTCTGGAGGTATGCTTTTGATTTTCCAGATTTGCTTTCGCCGCTTGTTCACAACCCTATCTGAAAAAGTAGAATAAGAAGAATCAGAGACATTTTCAGAAATAGGGGTTTGATTATTTGACTTCTTTGACTTATTTGACCTTCTTCTTTTACGACGATTAGAATTATAAAAATTTGTATTTATCGTAAAAGTATCATCTATTTTCTCCGATTTAATTACAGATTCAGAAGAGAGAATTTTATTTAAAAAATCAATCTTTGAAACAGTTTCCTTTTCTTTTTCCTCGGAGTTATTTTCTTTCTCATTTTCAGATTTATTGGTCTCAGAATCAGTTTCAATATTAGAAGAGGAAGAGTTTTGGTTTTGATCAACATCCATTTTATCATCTTTAGAATCTGCTTGTACATTTCTTTTATTTAAAATTTCTAATTTAGATTCAAGATCAACGATTTTATTTTCAAGGCTAACGATTTTAGCTTCTAATACTAAAGGATGAATATATCTTTTAGTATCATACAATACTTCGGACTTATTCTCCTTATTAGTATTATTAGCATATATATCAAAATAATCGTTTGATAAAGAATCTTTGTTAGAATTTTTAGACTTAGAAATGTACTTCGCATTTTCACGAGTATAAACAAATGGAAGTTGCATTTTAGTAGTAAGTTTCCTTTTCTCTTATTCTATTTTTGAAACTTCCTCATCATTTGTCCAATTAATCTTAAATTGAGGAGCATATCTACCAAGATGTAGAAAATCAAATTCATATAAAGTAGGAACTTTCGTTTTAGCCTCATCTAAAAAATGTGGATTTTCAAATCCGAGTCCCCATTTCTCCTTTATAGACGTATAACTCCTTGGTTTATTTAAATAAACTGTTTGTTCCGATTGACCTCTTACATTTAATTTCTCTTCTAATTCTGAAATTTTATCAGAAAACGTATCTTTCATTTCGGTCATAGTCTTCAAAGATTCAATACACGATTTGTTTGTCTCTTCTAATTCTTCTATTTTCTTTTGCATTTTATCTTTTGTGTCAACTAAAATCATCTTTTCATCTTGAAGATTTACATTAAGCTTTTTAATTGATTTTGATTGATCATTATTAATTTCCTTTTCAGAAATAAGTTTTGAACGAAGCGTACGAATAGCATTTACGACCATGTTCATTTGAGATAAAAGAAAGTCATAACCAAATTTAGAAGGTACCTCAGATTCATCGCTTGAGCTCTCTTGATCATCCACCTCATCATCACTTGCCTCATCTCCAATAAAGCACAAATCGGCCGTTTCCTCATTCTGGGTTTCATTATCAGAATAATCCAAAAAGTATTCTTCTTCAACAAGCAAGATTGTTCCATTCTCCTTCTTCTCGGCCAATTCCAACTTCTTCTTGTAATAAGATGAGTCACGAGCCACTTTGATTTTGCATTTTCTAGCCATATGCCCCGTTTTGCCATATTTAAAGCAAGTACCACTCTCTTGATTAAATTTCTTTGAACCCGAAGTATATCTCAGATTGTTCGATCCCGATCTATTTTGATACTTCTTCTGAAAATGTTGAGTGAGAAGTATCATGGCTTTTTCTAGCTCTTCACCATCATCTTCGACATTCCCATCATATGCACTTTCCATCAAGCTCTTCTCGGCTAACTGACTTGCTAGTAAAGCAATCGGGTCAATCGTCTTTCCTTTGTTTTTCTTATTCATCTTAGCCTTCTTTCCCTTGACCATCTCTTCATCAGTCATTAGAATCTCGTATAACTCTTGAATCTGCATTGTTGAAATCCTCACATCATTTCGAAGCCTATGACAAGATTTGTTCCACTCCGGTTGAAGAGCATTTAAGAACTTCAAGTTCGCCTCTAACTCAGTCTTGGTAACTTTGATCATATAAAGATCATTCATTACCGCCCAAAATCTATCAAAGACGCTCTTCAAAGACTCATTTTCTTTGGCTTTAAAACCTTCAAAATTATTCATGAACC
Organism: Saussurea involucrata; assembly: GCA_033807775.1. Lineage (NCBI taxonomy): Eukaryota > Viridiplantae > Streptophyta > Magnoliopsida > Asterales > Asteraceae > Saussurea > Saussurea involucrata. The sequence continues at coordinate 98,423,238 of CM066319.1, forward strand.
GTGTTTGTCTAAGTTGTGTAGCAACCGCGGATCCTAGCATAATCTTCTCAAGTTGAGACCACATCATTGTTATATTATTCTTATAACAATCGATTCTATTGTAGATGTGATTTGGGAGAGCTAGAATGAGGAATGACTTTGCCTCCCTATCTCCTTGAGATAGCAAATTTTCTTCCGACGTATAATCTTCGGGTTTCTTTAGAGTTCTTGTAGCCGGAGTGTTTGCGGTTGCCGGAACATTCACATATGGTTTGACAAACGGACCTTCCAAAAGAGAACGCATGATGTTTTCTCCATTGTTTTGTGTCTCAACAAAGTTAATAAAACGGTCATGCGATTGAGAGAATTCGTTTTCGTTAATAAGAACCGGAGGCCTCGTGTTAGACCCCAATGACATCATAATATCGTTCTTATACTGATTTTCTTGAAAAGCCATGGTCAAAACAGATTGTAGAAACTGAAAAATCCCGAAAAAATTCTAAGACAGAAACTCTCAAGAGGCAGTGGCGCAAAGCTCAAAATGCGCCAAAGAAGGTGGCGCAAAGTATGAAATGCGCCAAAGAGGGTGGCACAAAGTTCACTTAGAAAAAAATCAAAACTCTGAAACTTCTCTGTAGGAAGCGAAAAGTACCAAATGCGGTATAGGCAGTAGCGCAAAGTATGAAAAATCGCTTCAGTTGGTAGTGCAAAGTGTGGCGAGATTCTCACTTGACAGATTCAAATGAGACTAGAACTGTAGATGGCGCAATGTGATATGAACTTGCGCAATACTCAGATCTGGCGCAATACTCACTGATTCGTTCAAAAACACACTGAATCTCAAAATTACAGAATCTAACTGTTACAGAAGTGTTCGAAAACGAAATCCTAGCATAAAATAAAATTGCTTAGATCTAAGGGCTATGGTTGGTTTGCAAATGATATTTCGCCAATATATATATATATATATATATATATATATATATATATATATATATATATATATATATATATATATATATATATATATATATATATATGTGTGTGTGTGTGTGTGTGTGTGTGTGTGTGTTTCTATCGTTTTTTGTACATATTGCTATATTGATAATAATAAGTTTTACTTTTGATTATAATTTTAACTATATATATATATTTATATATTGATTCATAATAATTTTTTATTTTATGTATTGATTTTAGTAGTGATATTAAATGGAATAAGTATTGAGTTAGTTAGTGAAATTAAATGTAATAAGTATATTTTTTTAATGGGAGAGTTAGTAATAAGTGTTGATTATATATAAAATTTATTTAATGATATTAAATGTAATAAGTATTTCATTTTAAAGAAGGGGTTAATAATAAGTATTTAATTATATATTGATTCTAATTTTATTCATATATAGTGGTTCTAATGTCATTTATATTTATACATTGATTTTAATAAGAACTTAAATAATATATTTTTTAATTTTATATATTGGTTACTTTATATATTAATTAAAATTTTAGATATTTAATTTTATTTGAAAATAATACATATCAATATATATATATATATATATATATATATATATAGAGAGAGAGAGAGAGAGAGAGAGAGGGGGAGAGATGGATAATAAATTCTAAACCATCATTTTCGTGTAAACTGTAAACCCTCGATTTCATAGGTTTTTTTGATGAAATTTTCTTATGAAATTGTTTATTTTTATGAAATTTGTAGTTTCATAGGTGAAAATGAAAATATAAATTCATCAAAAAAACCTATAAAATCGACGGTTTACACGAAAATGATGGTTTACAATTTATTAGGACTATATATATATATTGTTGTAAAGAAAAAGATTCAAACTCGTGTGGCATGTCATTTAAATATTTTTTTAAATAATATATACAAAGAGCGTTATGTAAATAATATAACTGACAATGATCATAAACATTTTTTTTCCCGGGTAGGTTAGGGCATATCCCGATTGAAGGTGAGCGTGTTCGTCGACGGTGTTTTCCCGTTATAAATTAGGAAGCAAAGAGTCTGGAGTCATCGACGGGGAAGGCGAGGCCTCGTGGCCTAGGTGGAAGTCGAATGGGAGGGCAGATTAGGGTTTTGTGTCTTGATGTCTATGCTTCTTGGAGAAATCAATGGTAAGAGGCTTTCAGGTATCCAGTGGTTCCTGTGTTCGGCAGCAGAAGTGAGGGATAAGTGATCAATCGGGCGTTTGAGGGGGAATATCTCTCCCGAGTGTTGTGTCTCGTTCCCGGATTTGTGTCTGGGTTTCATATCCGGATTAGTAGCCGAATTCCTTGTGTCCGGGCTCTTTACCGGATCCAGTTCCTTTCATATCCGGATTAGTAACCGGATTTCTTGTGTCTGGGCTCTTTATCGATCCCAACTCCTTTCATATCCAGATTAGTTACCGGATTTCTTGTGTCCGAGTTTGTAATACCTCGGGTAAGTTCATTATTTATTTATTTTATGTTTATAAGTTTAAGGGTAAGTTATATTTATTGTTTTGAAAGTTAAGGGGTTATTATGGTTAAATGTTAAGAGTTGAGGCCTCTTTAAAGCAATTTATAAATGTTATATATGGTGATCAACACCTTGAGAAAAATAGTATGCATAAGTCGGCTAAGTGAGTAGTGTGTGTGTGTGTGCGTTTATCCTTCCAGTCGAGAGCAAGAAGAAGAAAGTTGTGAAACTGTGATTTTTGGAAGTGTTAGCAAGAAATTCAAGGTATGCTCTTCATTAAAAAGGTTTCTTTTGAGTTTTTATAACTTTCTATCGGTTTAGATTTGTCAATGTCATGATTTTTACTAGCTTCGATCGAGTCTGGGTTTCGATCAGTTGTCCAGAATTCTAAGAGTCTGGATTCGAGTTTTCCGGATAGTTTCCCGGATTTTTATGGTTTTCCGAATATGGTTACTGGATTGGTATTCTGGATTGGTTTTCCGGAATCCAGATTCCGGGTGTCTGGGTTCCGGATTTGAGTTCCGGATGCGGTTTCCGGATAAGTTCCGGATAATACTGGAATTGGGTTCCCGGATTTAGTTCCCGGGTAAGGATTCCGGATAAAGTTTTCCGAGTGACTTATCTGGATTACATATCCGGAAGCTTTCTGACTTTTTTCAGTTCTAAAAGAGGGACATTTGTGGTTAAGGGTAGGATAGGCTTATTTAGGATTCTTAGCATGTCATTGAGTTTTACGTAGTAAATAGTTATATGTATTTTGTGTAATTCAGATTTCGTAAAGTTTGTGGAAAAGTAAGGTTCTTGCAAGTTTTCAAGAGAACGTGTTATTACGTTACTTCTTTCAGGTGAGTTTTACTTTTAACCATTTTTAAACCGGAATACAGTTATATTGAATAAATATGTGGTAGGTAGTGTGATGATGTGCTTATGATTGAAATATGATATATTGAGATATATGTTGTATTTATATAAGCATTACACTACACGATTGCACGTTGGCCGGACTTAGGGTCGGTGGAGTTTTGGTTGTACGGAGGGACAACGGGTTTGTTGTATATTAGTGCAGTGGAATAAATTTATTAGTTGGTTTAGCGCAACCAACTAATATGGCCATGTGAAAGAGTTGTACACAGTGCATACGAGTCATGCTTGGTATTTGTATACTTGTTGTATATATGTGTTTTACCAAAATGATTACTAAACTGACAGGGATTTTCTCACTTAGACCAATTGGTCTAACCATCATTTTTGTTTTCAAAAATATGTATTCCAGGTCAAGGAGTAAGTAAGAGCACAGGAAAAGATATATGATGATTGCTTTTTGAAGTCGTGTGTTTATGGAGTATCATGAAGTATTTTGTATCTCTAGTCTTGTCAGTTGTGATGTAAATTATTAGCAAAAGGTTTGTACTGATATATGTATTGTAAAAGTTTCGGGACCCAGAGACCTATGTGATATAATACGTATTTTGTTATCTTATGACGATATGTAAATTGTGTTATATGATGTATGTTTTGGATGAGTTGTTACAGTTGGTATCAGAGCACTAGTTTAAGGGATTTAGGTATCCGGATCCATACCTAGACTTAAACTGCATGTGATGTAGGATGTCCGTAATATTTTAGAACCTTTGGGATGTTAAATATGAAAGGTAGAACGAACATCATGTAAGGTAATTTCAAATTACACCTGGCCAGTGTAATTATGAACTTACAGGTACATGTTTGAACTGGAATACCTTATTATATGGGGTATGTGCTTACGTGTATATTAACCTTGTCAAAATCAACAGAATGGCAAGTGGTTCTTGACGTATGAATAAAGATGAAGAAGGAAATCCCGATAGAAAAAATCCAAGAACCAAAAATATCCAGGAAACGATGACCGGAACAAGAGGAAGAAGGGGAGAACGAGGTCGGGGTAGATTTGGAGGTAGGGGTCATCCCCAAGGCACTGAATTTAGTACAAGAGATGATTTGGCCGCTGGAATGGAAAGACTACAAGCAAACATACATGTTATGTTTGACTGTCCCCATCACACTGAAACTGAAGTACCGGATCCCAATATGGAAGATGAGACAATTGTTACACCTGTTGTTTTACTTGTACCAAAGAAATGTGACTATAAAATGTTTCTGAGCTGCAGACCGTCGACTTATTCGGGTGAAAGTGATCCAGTAAAGGCCATGCGGTGGTTAAAGGAAATGGAAGCTATCTTCAAAACTAGCAAGTGTGCTGAGGAGGATCGACTGTTATATGGAACCGCGATGCTGAAAGTCGATGCTTTATATTAGTGGGAAGCTTTTATTACTTCTAAATCACCAGACGTGTATACTACTTTTTCTTGGGAAGATTTCTCCACTGCTTTTAAAAGACAGTTTTGTCTCCAAGATGTCGTTAGACAACTTGAAGAAGATTTTATGAATCTGCAACAAGGAAGTTTATCAGTTCGGGATTATACTGCTCGTTTTCTAGAGAAGTCCCGCTTTGCTGAATACTATGTCGGTACGGAAGCACTCAACGTGGAAAGATTCGTCTTTGGGTTAAATTCGGAAATCAGAGGTTTGGTGATTGCAAAGGGACCAGATACCTTCTCAGCTGCAGTGGATTTTGCAGAAATGTTGAAAGAGATAATGGGAGAGATATTAGTAATAAAGGTTTTGGGAAAAAAAAATTGGAGGGACCACATTACAATCCGAAGATGTCCAGATCCCCGAGGTTTGATAGTCTCCCACCTTTCAGACCAGCAGAAAGACCATGTCCAAAATGCAATCGCATTCATCAGGGAGATTGTTATGTTGACCCTCGAGTTTTTAACAAGTGTGGGAAGTCGGGTCATATCGCCAAAGATTGTCGGGTGACTCGATTTTGTTTCTTTTGTAATTCGCCAGAGCATATTCAGTCTGATTGTCCACAGTAGAGAGCACATCAGGGTGGTATGTCAGTGAGACCGCAGGGTATTAGGCCGATAGGGATGCAAAGGCCCAAGGTACCGGGAGCAAGGGGTCATGCCTTCCAAATGACAGCACAATAAGTTGAGGAAATTCCTGATGTGGTTACAGGTACATTTCTAATAAGCTCTACACGTGCTAAAGTGCTATTTGACTCTGGTGCAAACCGATCATTTGTGTCTCCTTCTTTTGCTACTTATCTGCGTTTAAAGCCTAAAGTGTTAGATCATCCTTTAATGGTAGAAACTGCAAATGATAATCAAGTACCGGTTAGAGATGTATTTGATAGTTGTGTTATAGATATAGATGGGTGTGGGGTGCCTATTCAGTTATTTCCTATGGCTTTGATTGAGTTCGATGTAGTAGTGGGAATGGATTGGTTAGCCGAGAATCGGGCTAGTATTGTTTGCAATAAGAAGCTGATCAGTGATGTATTACCTGAGAGAGGACCGGTAGTCATTTATGGTGATCTTAGAAATCGTCAATCTTGCCTTGTTTCTATGTTGAAAGCCCGTAAGTGTGTTAGCAATGGTTTCCCAAGTTATTTATCTTATGTGATAGATACTAAGCTAGAAAAGAGTAAGATGGAAGATATTCGTGTAGTTTGTGAATTCCCAGATGTTTTTCCAGAGGATTTGACAAGTAGAGTTTGGTATTGATCTGATTCCTGGAGCCGCTCTTGTTGCCCGTACATCATATCGTCTGGCACCTCCAGAGATGAAAGAAATGATGACGCAACTGCAATATCTTTCTGATAAGGGCTTCATCAGTCCCAGTACTTCACTGTGGGGTGCACCGGTCCTGTTTATGAAAAAGAAAGACGGGTCGATGAGGATGTGCATTGATTATCGGGAACTGAATAAGCGTACGATCAAGAACAAATATCCACTTCCCAGAATTGATGACCTCTTTGATCAATTAGTTGGAGCTTTATATTTCTCCAAGGTTGATCTAAGATCTGGTTATCATCAGCTAAAGGTTAAAAGAAGAGGACGTTCTGAAAACTGCTTTCCGTACAAGATATGGTCACTACGACTTTTTAGTGATGCCTTTTGGATTGACGAACGCCCCAGCTGCCTTTATGAATTTAATGAATTGGGTATGCAAACAATATCTCGATAAATTTGTTGTTGTGTTTATCGATAATATTCTTATTTATTCCCGATCTGAAGAAGAGCACGCACAACATCTTCGTTTGATTATTGAATTGTTGAAAAAGGAACAGTTATATGCCAAATTTTCCAAATGTGAGTTTTGGCTACGGGAAGTTCAATTTCTTGGGCATGTAGTTTCAGAGAAAGGCATTCAAGTTGATCCAATGAAAATAAAAGCATTTAAAAAATGGGAACCGCGGAGAACGCCAACCGAAGTACGAAGTTTTTTGGGTTTAACTGGCTATTATCGGAAGTTTGTATACGATTTCTCTCGCTTTGCTATGCCCCTGACCAAACTGACCAGAAAGAATATAAAGTTTGAATGGAAAGAAGAAGAAGATGAAGCATTCTGAATATAAGAAGAAAAACTCTATAGTGCGCCGATTTTGTCACTACCCGAAGGTTCAAATGATTTTGTCGTTTATAGTGACGCCTCCAAACTAGGATTGGGACGTGTATTGATGCAGCGTGGGAAAGGTATTGCTTATGCTTTTCGACAACTGAAGGATCACGAAAGACAGTATCCTACCCACGACATGGAACTTGCCGCAATTGTCTTTGCTCTAAAGATTTGGAGACATTATCTATACGGTTCTAAGTGTCACATTTATACCGATCACAAGAGTCTCCAACACCTCTTCGATCAACGAGAACTGAATATGATGCAAAGAAGATGGTTAGAATTAGTAAATGATTACGTCTGCGAAATTCTCTATCATCCAGGAAAGGCGAATGTGGTAGTCGATGCATTGAGTCGGCAAGAGAAGAGCGGAACAATAAAGGCAATTGCACTACGAGCTGAACTTCTACCTAACATCTTTGATGAATTAAAGAAATGTCAAGTAGAAGGTTTTAAAGAATGTTGATCCAAACCCTCAATGATTTGATAATGACTTGGAGAAACACTTAGTGAAAATTGTAAGTAGACAATATGTATTAATGTTTTGTCATCAAAGAAAATATACTAAGTCTGTTTAGTATCGCTGATGAAAACATACGCTTTAAGTTATGCATTCAGCGAACACTGTTCATCAGTGAGCCCTGAGCCTGTTCAGTCTCACTGATGATCGCTGATAACTTATGTTGTTTACTTATGATCCCCGAAGACAAAATTCACGTCAACCATGTTCTACGCTGAAGTCGAAGATCAAGCCAAATAACCAATAACTAAGTCTACTAGTGACCCGATGCGGATATCAGCGAAGCCAAGACTTGTCCACTCAATGTGAAGTTTCAAGTAGAAGACTTCAGCGAACGCTGGACTTTATCATTCGCTGATAAAGAATCATTCAGCGAACGCTGATCATGAAGCTTCCTCTACAGGCAACTTTTGTCTTATCACCTTGCATGCCTCTGTACGATTTTTGTCAGAACGGACATCCCTTTTTTCCTGAACCGTACAACCAACTCTGATTCTGCACTGTTCATCATGCGGCCACTAGGTTGTCTACCGAAGTCAAATCATGCAACCAACCAGAGGCTGCCACATGTAAAGGTATACTGACTTGCATTAAATGCATGCAGTGTATAAAGAAAACCTTACTTTATTTTTGAAGTGCTTGGCCATTCGTCTCGCTGAACTTACTGTGTAAAAAAGAATACTCTCCTTTGTGTTCTTAATTTTCTTAATTTCTATTTCTAGTGCAAGAAATCTTAGTGTTCTCATAGTTTGTTTAGATTAGATTTATTCCTTAATCTTGTTCCGCAACAAACTGTAAATTGTTTGATATATATCAATAAACAATTTAGAAAGACAAAAATCGTGTGTTTGTATTCAACCCCCCCCCCCCCCCTTCTACAAACTTGTATAACCCCGTTGGGACCAACAAGTGGTATCAGAGCAGATTGTTTAATCTAATAAACAAGATCTTGCTTACACTAACTCTTTTCTCTTCCTTGCTATTTTTCATAATGGCTAACCCCACAAACACAAACTATATCGATAATGATTCTCTTGCAAAACCCCCTAGATTTTCGAAAGATAACTTCAATCTATGGAAAAATAGGATGATGCTCTTCCTAGAAGGTGTAGATCTCACTATACCTCACTATATCGAAAATGGACTATATGTCCCTTTCATGATTGACCCTGCTGTTCCTGCCACTACTACTAGAGTTGTTATCCCTGAATGAATCATCCCCAGGGAAGTCACTCACTGGACTGATGAGGACAAGAAGAAGGTGTCCATCGATACTAAGGCCAGATCCATCATCTCTATGGCTCTTACTGATGAAGTCTACCACTCCGTCATGAACCTGAAGAGTTCTAAAGCCATGTGGGACACTATATGTGTTCAATATAAAGGTACTACTGAAGTTCAGGATTCGAGAAAGATCAACCTGGTAAGACAGTACGAAAGTTTTATTTGTGGTAAGAATGAAACCCTCTCTGAAATACATCAACGGTTTAACTGTTTAATCATTGACTTAAAAACTTTTGGTAAGGAATATTCTAACTTTGAGATCCTGATAAAGTTTCTGGAAAGTCTTCCTGAAAGTTGGGACAATTATTCTATGTGTCTTAAACTCTCAAAGGATCTGAAATCTATGACCCTCTCTATCTTATATGGCACTATGCTCAATCATGAGCAGTCGTGTCATTTTAAGAAGAATCTTGTAAAATATTCCAAAGGCACAACTGTTGCTTTGCTCCCTTTAGAGTTGGTACCTACTCAGCGATCTACTGTCACTATCACTGAGTTGGAATCTAACTCTGATGACTCATCAGACACTGATCCTTCAGATCTCGATGAATCTCTGCTCTCCTAACTAATTCTTTCAGGATATTCGCCAGAAAGAGTAACTTCGGAAGAATAAAACCTCTTTCCCTCACTGACAAGCCAAAGTCTTCAACTCATGTAGATAAGGCAACTGCCACTTTCTATAACTGTGAAAAGATATGTTACTTTGCTAGTGAGTGCACGTCAAAGAAAGTCTTAAAACCCTCATCTTCTTCCTACAAATAATCCTCTAACCCCAGGGCTAGAGATGACAAATACGAGAAGCTGAAAGAAAAATATGCAAAGCTGAAAAGCTTTAAGAAGAAAGGAAAAGGCATGATCGCTGAAGATCATGACTGGGCTGCCTCAGATGAAGATTCCTCTGACTCTGATGATGATGAGGCTAATCTGTTAGAGCATTATTGTATTCAAGATTTACTGTAAAGTCAATGTACTGTAATAGTCTATACTATATTGCTTAGCCTTTATACCTTGTATGTTATGAGTATAAATAGGAGTATCATGTAATAGCTAGATAGAACTTTGAGTAACACTTTCAAGCCAATGTCATTTATACTTTAATATTCAATATATGGATGACTACTTTGCTCTCTAGATTCTCTCTACATGTGACTGTGTTACATTGCTAGATCTGGGATTTCACGCAATCTCTTCCCTCTACTTCTACCACCACCTCTCAGGTATCAAATCTTTCCACTAACTCTTCTACTTCAGTCTATAATGACGCTGATAGACGACGAACCGTCGATCTTTTGACTATTGATTTATATGATGCCATGAATGGCAAGACCAAAGCTGAAAAACTAAATATTGATTTCGCTGAACAGCTTAAAAACTGTCATTTGCAAATTAAAAAACTTTCTAAAATAGAAGAAAATTTGACAGATCAAGTCTGTATAAATCAAATCATTAGTATTGAGCGAGAAGAAGCTATCGCTGGCTTAAAGGCTGAAAAGGATATTGTTGAAGGATGGTGTAAATCCTCATCAACGATCACTGAGATAATTCGTGCTCAGGTTCCCCTGAGTGACAAAAGTGGTCTTGGTTATAAAGCTGATGCTGAAGAACCAACCACTGATCGCTCCATGCTTAAGTTTGGAATGTTCATGTCCTCTATCCCTGTTACCTCTTCGTCTCAGTGTTCTTCTTCTAAAACCCCCATTCTAAAGGTAAAGGTAAAGAAAAAGCTTTTAATAAAAAATCTCAGAAGGGTACCTTTGTACCTAAGTTGAATGTTTCTAAACATTCAGTAAATCATCCCTCTACGTCTAAGACCAAGATCCCATGATTTATTCAGCGATCTACTCCTAAACTAAAAGTGGATGTAATTGGTAAGAAATCCGAAGAACTGATAGTTCCTCCAATTTCCAATGCCAAAGGTATACTTGGTGTTGGCCCTGCTCATTTAAAATCTTTGGCTAAGCATGCAAATTGTCCCAAAGCTACTTTTAGCTATAAGAAATGTTGTCATTGTGGACTTACCGATCATATTGCCAGTAACTGCCCTACAGCCACCAAAGCTGAAAAAGTAGCTAAGGTGAACATCACTGCCCCCAAGGCAACGAAGACCAATCCTGGTGCAAATCAGGTTAAGGTGAAAATAACCACTGAGGTTAAGAAATTGACCAAAGTGAAGACTGTCACTGAAGCTGAATCTTCAAATGCTGCGAAGATTGCTGAACCTTCTACTTCCTCCACCACCACTGAAAAATGTGGACCCATAGTAAAATGGGTGCCTAAATCAAACTAATCTTTCTTTGTTTGCAGGTCTGGAAGGGTATCTGGTATCTCGATAGCGGATGTTCTAGACATATGACAGGAAAAAGAACCTGCTTACTGAATATAAGGAAGAAAAAGGTCCCTCAGTGATCTTTAGTGGGAACTGAAAAGGCTATACCAGAGGGTTTGGTGTACTCTATAATGATACAACAACCTTCAGAAGAGTCGCATACGTCGAAGGCTTGAAGCACAATCTTCTGAGCATCATTCAACTATGTGACAAGGACTAAAAAGTATGTTTCACTAAGGAATCCTGCTTCGTCACTGACAAAAAGGAGAAAGTCGCTCTCAGCGGACACCGTTTGGAAAATGTTTATGTTATAAACATGGACTCGACAACCACTGATAATTATTGTTTCATCTCCAAAGCCTCATCTGATGTCAAGTGGCTATGGCATAAGAGGCTCTCTCATCTCAACTTCAAGACACTGAACACTCTTTCTTCAAAAGAGTTGGTCACTGGTCTACCTCAACATTCATACGCTAAGGAATCTCTATGTTCTGCGTGTGAGAAAGGGAAACAAGCCAAAGAAAGCTTCAAGTCAAAGCAATTTTCCTCAGTGTCATCTCCTCTTCAACTTCTTCACATGGATTTGGTTGGCTCTGTTAACAAATAATACATCGTTGGAAAGAAATATACACTGGTCATAGTTGATGAATTCTCTCGCTACACCTGGGTTATGTTTCTTCGTTCTAAAAGTGACACCCCTGAAGAGCTCATCTCTTTTGTCAAGAAAATGGAAGTCCTGAACAATATGACCGTTCGCTCAATAAGGAGTGATCATGGGACTGAATTCAAAAACAGTTCCCTTGAAAACTTCTTTGAAAGTAAGGGTATTTCTCACAACTTTTCTTAAGTAAGAACACCGTAACAAAATGGAGTCGCTGAAAGAAGAAATAGAACGATCATCGAAGCTGCTCGTTCAATGCTCAGTGATTCTCATCTACCTACTCAGTTCTGGGCAGAAGCTGTCAACACTTCTTGTTTTACTTAAAACAGGTCGCTGATTGTCAAAAGGTTCAAGAAAACAGCCTACGAACTTTTCCATGTGAGAAATTCTTCAATTAGCTTTCTTCACATCTTTGGTTGTCAGTGTTTCATACTGAACAACAGGGATGCCCTAGGAAACTTTGATCCCAAGGCTGATGATGGAGTATTTCTTGGATACTCTTCAATCTCCAAAGCCTTCAGAGTCTTCAATCGTAGAAGACAAACTATAGAAGAAAAAACTTCATGTCACTTTTGACGAATCCCGTTCAGCGAATTCTAGACCTTCTGCTGATACTAAAGAACTCAATCAATGGATGTTTTCTCATATTGGGGACTCAGAAAGTACTCCCAATCCTCCAGTCAACATCCCTACCGCTGATGATGATGATCCTACTATCATCCCAAGCATGCAGACAAGTAAAGCTGAATCGTCATGGGATTCAGCTGTTCCTCTCTACACTATGCCGGCTTCTGAACAATCTACCTTAGATATTCCATCTACTTCTCAACAATCAGTGAATGACATAGTGTCTAAACCTCTTCCTCTTTTGCCTGAAATACCTGAAGTTGCTGAAGCCTCTTCTTCAGCTCCTCCAGAAGTTCAAATCCAGTCAGCGAATCATGCTCCGGCTCAGCGATGGACTATCAATCACCCCATTAATCAGATTCTTGTTGATCCAAACGCTGGTGTTCAGACTCGACGAGGTTCAGGTAACATTTGTTTATTTGTTAATTTCATTTCTCTGATTGAACCAAAGAAAACAGATGATGCCCTCAGATATCCAAACTGGGTCAGCGCTATGCAAGAGGAGCTGATAGAATTTGTAAGAAACAAAGTTTGGAAACTCGTTCCAAGACCATCTGACAAATCAGTGATAGGCACTAAATGGGTCTATCGAAACAAGTTGGATGAACATGGAACTGTAACCCGCAACAAGGCTCGTCTTGTTGCTCAGGGATACATACAAGAGGAAGGCATAGACTATGACGAAACCTTTTCCCCAGTGGCAAGACTCGAAGCTATTCGTCTATTCTTAGCTTACGCTGTTCACAGAGACTTCAAAGTATATCAGATGTATGTTAAATCATCATTCCTTCACGGAAGGCTAAATGAAGAAGTCTATGTGGAACAACCTCCAGTATTCTCTGATCCTAAGCATCCAGGTTATGTATATAAGCTGGATAAGGCACTCTATGGCTTAAAGCAAGCTCCTCATGCATGGTATGACACTCTCTCTACTTATCTCCATATTGAAAACTTTGAGCGAGGTAAGATCGATAAAACTATATTTTTCAGGAAAGTAAAAGGTCATATCATTCTTGTTCAAATATATGTCGATGATATTATATTTGGTTCTACTAACCCTGGATTATGTGCTCGTTTCGCTGAAAGAATGAAAGCTGAATATAAAATGAGTATGATGGGTGAACTGACATATTTCCTTGGTCTTCAAATTAAGCAGAATGAAAAAGGCACTTTCATTCACCAAGGTAAGTATGTTAAAGATATGCTGAAAAAGTTTGATTTAACTCAAAGCTCAGCTATGAAAACCACAATGGCACCGCCGCTGACACTAAACAAGGATCCTTTAGGGAAACCTGTTAATGTCACAACGTACCGTGGGATGATTGGCTCTCTTCTATATCTTACAGCTAGCCGTCCTGATATTATGTATGCAACTTGTTTATGTGCACGATATCAATTTGAACCTAAGAAATCTCATTTGATCGCTGTAAAGCATATTTTTCGATACCTTAAGGGTACTTCTAACCTAGGTCTTTGGTATCCTAAAGACTCAGGATTTGATCTAATCGCCTATTCAGATAGTGATTTTTCAGGATGCAAATTACATAGGGAAAGCACCATAATAGGCTGTCAGCTCCTAGGTGGGAAGCTGGTGAGTTGGACAAGTAAAAATCAAAATTCAGTGTCCACCTCAACCGCTGAAGCTGAGTACGTAGCCGCTGAAAGCTATTGTTCTCAGGTCTTATGGATGAGAAATCAATCTATTGCGACAGCACTAGTGCCATCGCCATAACAAACAATCCAGTGCTACACTCAAAGACCAAACACATCGAGATCAGGTATCATTTTATCAGAGATCATGTGATGAATGGTGATATACAACTTCATTTTATTCCTACTGATTTTCAGTTAGCTGGTCTATTCACCAAACCTCTTGATGAGACAAGATTCAACTTTCTCATCATCGAGCTTGGAATGCTGAATCTGGAAGAGTAAAATCTTCAGTGGTTAGCATTTGATCAGTGACAAAATGAACTTGTATACCCCTATTAATCATCTAATCTCTGAACAAAATTGATTCGCTGATATCAAGGTATGTTCTCTCTCTTAAACGCTGACATTCACCTCAGCATGCAAGATTTCAAAATAAATTACGTCGCTGAATATCTCTTCCTTTCAGTTATTCTTTTGAAACTCTTAAATCTCACTGATATTTCTAATCAGTGCTTCTTATTTTTAAAATGTCCCTGAGCTTTTCTAACACCCTCAGAGACACCTTAAAATATGAAAGGACGTTTGTGACGTCATCACAACGGATAAACCATGGCACGCCTTTTCGTCCGACACGCTCGCCCGTTTCATTTTCTTGTCCAATAAGATTTAAGGGACGTGTCACGTGTCATCATGAAAAACTTTTCCCGCTCTTATTTTTTCTCTCTCTACTCACTATATAAATCCTTCGAGATTATATTTTTACCTTTTACGCGATTCTACTCTCTTAAGGCAATAGAACTCTCTTCATTCTCTTGCATTCGGATTTTATTATCAAGAACCTGTGTTCATCTTCCTCTACTTCACGAAACAGGTTAACAGTTCTTTTATTTTCCATCTTATAAACTTGTTTTTGATCTTATTATTCTTTTTAAGAAGATCAAACAAAAGAACTTTCTCAAAATGAAATCATTTCATTCATGGTTTTATGCACACAATCTGTTTACAGTGTGTTCTTCAAGTTTATAATCAGAATCTTAAACTTGAAACATTTCATACGTTTTCCAGAATCCTTTCTTTAAAAGGAAACTGGTAAAACAAGATTTTTCACTGGCTTTTGTACTTCTTTTCAAAACTAGAAACCTTAGTTTACCATTTATTTCTCCAAATGGAAACTAAAAAACCCTAAACGCTGCATCTCCTACATCTTTGTATGTTCTGAACAGAAATGGCAACCAACGACAACACCAACGCTGCATCTCCTACATCTTCTGAAAATGCTGAACTCCCAACGGCACCAAACATGCGCCATTCCCTGGACAAGATTCAATTTCCATCCAACAACCCCTACGCTCTCTTGGAATTCCCCAAGAAGAAGAACATTAGACATCTTGATGATGTTGTCAAATTCATCAAGACCTGTCCTCTGGCGACAACCCTGACTATAAAACCACCTGCCCATAAGAAATTACTTGCTTAGTTCTTGTACACTGTGCCTTTAAAATCGAGATTGGTGAAGCCCTAATTACCCCTTTAGCTATAAGGGGAGCCCTGAACCTTCCTACAAGCTCTAAGGAGAACAAGTTCGTCCCATTCCCTGACGTCAACTTTGCTGAAAGAAAGGCAGAGATCATCGCTTTCCTTGATGCCATGAAATACAATTGGAACACAGGATGTGACAAGCAACCTAAGAAGAAGATCACGATAGTGCTGAAAAGCAAAATGCTCAGTGAGCTGAACTTCATATTTGCTCACATCATCAGCTGCATGGCAGCGAAGACGGGGTCCACTGATCAGGCCTCAAAGCCCCAAACCGAGGGTTACGCACTCCTGAAGGGTCTACACGTCAACTGGGCTCGCCTCATCTTTCAAGATCTGATAGAAAGGGTTGAAGTCCCTGATCACCCAGCGATGGTCCCTTACCCCCGATTCCTAAGTGCCCTCTTTATGCATGTCCTAGGAGACAAGTACCCGACAGGGGGAGACCTAAGACTTTCTCAGGTTGGTCCGAAGGTGCTCGATTACAAGCCGATCCCTAACGAGGTACGTCTTTTTGAACTCTTACCTCTTCTTCGATCTCCTTCTTCTCTTTCTGCAACTACCTCAACGGCAGCGGTCGACCTAACCGCTGGTACCCAAGATGCAACCACCTCCTCTTCAAAAAGAGGAAACCCTCTGAATCCCCACTTGGCATCAATAAGACCAAGAAGACTTCAAAGGAACAACCCAAACCTTCCCAGGCTGAAGACTCCACGTCGGTCTCCTTACAGACAACGATGGAAGATTTCGTGGTACACTTCGCCACATCTGCTGAACCATCCACTTCCATACCAATTTCAGTGCCTTAGTTCACTGAAATTTCTTTGGATACGAACGCCCAATCCTCACCGCCTCTATGCGTTGCGGAGGCTTTTCTCAGCGAATCCAACGCTGAATCTGCTACCCACACCCTCTCCACAACCTTCGCATCTCCTTCTCATTCTTTGGTCTCTTCTAAATTCATTTTCCCCACTGCATCACCTTCAAGCGTCATCCATCTGGATGACAGCTCTGCCGTTGAGCTACAGCGATTGATGGACCTGAATAAAGGACCTGAAGGTGCTTCCAATCAACGAACGTTGGAAGATGACATGGAACACCTGTCAGGATACCGTGACATCAACACCTTTTCCAACCCACCTCCAGGTAACCTAAACACACCTCTCTCTGAACCCCTAACTTCTGAGCATTCCTTCGTTCACAAGTTCTTTTCTATTACAGGTATTAATCTGGGGACTATTAGCAACTCCCTCACGGAGCTCGCTAATAAGGTGGAAACTCTCACCACCAACATCACCAACAACTCCTCAGCGGTTACAGACATTGGGGAGACGCTGAAGAAATTGGCCAAAGCTATGAACGACAAAGCTACAACCGCTGATGTCTCCAAACTTGTCGGTGGTCTATCTAGTGTTGATGAGGCTCTCACCAACAACTCTACAACCCTCAGCACACTCAACACTACCAACATGGGCCTCTCCTTCACCTCCTCCACTCTATCCAGCGAAGTCACAACGCTGAAGACAGACGTGTCAAAACTTCAGGGGAAGGTCGCGTCTCTAAAGACTGAGGTAGTCTATCTCACTCAGGCGGTCGGATCCTCAAATAATCTGCTACAACAGATTCTCGATCTTCTCAATGCTCCCACTGTCCCTCTGTCCTACTTTTCTCAAGATGACCGGGAAAAGACGGAGATGGCAGTGGACTTCATCATTCAAAGTACCCCTGCTATTTATGGCCTAGAAGACAGAATGGAAGTGGTGGAAACACATCTTGGGATCCCTGGCCAAGAAGACAGGGACCCTAAGACCTCTGCTACTGCTGCTACAACCTCCGCCATCCAACATGTGGAAGAGGGGGAGAAGGACAAAGATGAAGGCCTTCCCCATGTTTCTGATGGGGAGGGTACTGCTGAAAAACCTAATGGAGATGAAAACCCTGAGGGAACCTGTAGGTTCCCAAATTCAAGTTGTCTCATATAAATAGCATAAACACAGATAGCGGAAGCATAATATAAAGCTATTTAATGTGAGTGATTGTGTAGACGATAATGTAACAGTGAGAGTATCAATAATAATGAACAGTAAATGACAACAAGATCAATCAATAAGCTGCTCGTATATTGATATATTTGAATAACCCCAAGAACACAATTATGGCAAATAATCGTGTATTGATAGTTCAAGTGTATGTATTCAGAAATCTCTCAGGAAACAAATCGTACAGTGGTAGTGGAAAGGAATGTTGCAGTGTGTGCTCTCACAATTATGGCAAATAATCCTTCCAAAAGCTTACAATTGTGCGTTCCACTACCCTTCTATTTATAGCCTGATAAAGTTAAAGACAGTGTACTATCTAACCCTGGGATGACACGTGTAAAGTGTGTCTCCGTCCTTTTAGGGCTGACGTGGAAAAGTACGGACACGTGTCTGACACTTAGAGATTTATACGAGACCTAAACTTCAGAAGTCTTCATTCACCAGAGCTCTTACGCCAGAGCTCTGATGATCTTTCGGTATGAACAGTTCTTCTGGTGGAACAGAAGAAGTCTTCTGCCAGAGCTCTGTCGAGCTTTGATGATCTTCTGGTTGATTTTCTTCTAAGTCTTCTACCGAATCTCTGGTGGTCTTCTGACTTGTGATATTTTCAATACTTTTACATTGTGTATACTTGGGGCTAACAATCCCCCCCTAAGTATTGAAAATACAAATAATGCAATTTACAGAGATGTAAACAAAAGACAAAGAGGAGAAAGTCATCATCTGTGAAACTTGATACTATTCTTTAAAAAGATTACAATACAACACAAAGAAATAGTATACTAAGCATAGTACTCTCCTCTTAGAATTTTGTCAAATCTTCAGATCAGGTCTCTAAATTCTAACATGAGATCTATCTGGTTGATATAAAGCCTCAGTTGCTCTTCTAGACATTTTTCCCTTGGAAGGTTCAAGATGACGTTTTTGAGATACTGCAGCGATTCACTCGAGTACTTGTGGGTTTCAGCATATCTAATGGCCTTCTTGATACCCTTCTATCGGCAGATAAAGATTGGAGGATTTCCATCCACAGCTCCAGTTCTGTAATGGCCATAACCCTCAAGATTTTCATTTGGAGGTGCAATCGCCAGTCTCTCAACTTCAAACTCTATACCAAGTTGAAAGTTGACTTGTGTTCTGAGGTTGATGTGCTCTTGCATAGCATACTAAACTTTGGGCACATCTGTCCTTGCGCCTTTGTATCTGTCATGGAAATTGACGTAGTAGTCGTGAAGAGTTACAAGGTCATAGGGATTCAAAAGCACAAGATCATTATCGTTGAAGGTTTCTATCTTCTTGTCTTTTGATTCCACTGTGTATAGATGGTACAGAATTCTGTCATAAGCAAATTTTCTTACTTCTATCTACAGAATTATGCTGATCCCAAAAGATGAGTTGATAGCTTTGTTCATATGTGACTTTGTTGCAATGTACCTTCGCCTATCGTCGTTAAGTCTATTGGCTCTGATGGGATTTAGGTAAGGGTTGTTGGGTACAGCATTTATAGGGATTATGTCTATGTCAGCGTAGAGGTATGCGAACACTTCATCTAACGAAGGGTTTTCTGAGTGTCTTGGTGCAGATTCTGGGTTCTGCTCTAGTTGGTTTTGGGGTTGGTTCTGATCAACATGAGTTTCAGCCATTAGGATGTCAGCTAGGCTATCAGGCTCTAGTTCAGTTTGGGTTTGGGCTTAGGTTTGGTTTTGGTTTATTTGTTCCTCAACAGAGAATGGTTCGGTTCTCTCTGGTTCAGTCCTTGGGGATTGGGGAGGAGTGTCTAGGATGATGATCTCTGGTGGTTGATATGTCGACGCTTCTGGTGTTCTGATTGTTCTGTCTTTAACATGTAGTTGAATTCTACTAAGTCTGTTACTGGAGTCATCTATGTTTCCCCTGGTGTCTCTGTTGTTTCCCCTGGGGTCTGAGTCTCTTTCTCTGTCTCCTTCTCTGCCTCTGCCTCTGTTGGTCCCGAAAGGGTTATACAAGTTTGTAGAAGGGGGGTTGAATACAAACACATAGATTTTACTTTTCTAAATTGTTTATTGATATTTATCAAACAATTTACAACTTGTTGCGGAACAAGATTAAGGATTAAACCTAATCTAAACAAGTTATGAGAAACACTAAGTTTCTTGCACTAGAATTAAGACAGAAAGAAGATAAGAATATTACTAATAATATTCTAACACAAAGATAGTAGAGAGAAGAGGATGGCCGAGCACTTCATTTCTGAAGTAGGGTTCTTCTTATATACTGCATGCATTAAATGCATAGCAGTACAACTCTACACGTGGCAGCAGCTGATTGGTTGCATAGTTTGACCTTTGTAGACAACCTTTGTAGACAACCTTAGTAGCCACATGATGTACAATGTAGAATCAGAGTTGGTTGTACGATCCTGGACAAAAGGGATGTCCTTTCTGACATTATCGTACGGAGGCGTGCAAGGAGGTAAGACAAAAGTAACTTGTAGAGGAATACTTCATGATCAGCGTTCGTTGGATAGATCTTTTTCAGCGAGTGATAAAGTTCAGCGGTTGCTGAAGTCTTCTACTTGATACTTCACGATGAGTGAACAAATCTTGGCTTTGCTGATATCCGCATCAGTTCATTAGTAGACTTGTCGCTGGTTCTTGGGCTTGATCTTCGACTTCAGCGTAGAACATGGTTGACGTGAAACTTGTCTTCAGGGATCATAACTAAACAACTAAGATCATCAATGAACATCAACAAGACTGAACAGGTTCAAAGCTGTATTGATGAACAGTATCACTGAACATAATTTAATGAACATGAGTTTCCTATCAGCGGTACTGTAGAGGCATAGTACTTATCAGCTATAGTGAAACTCTAATACATATTCTCTACATACAATTTTCACTAAGTGTTTCTTAAAGAGTCATTATCAAATCACTGAGGGTTTGGATAAACAATCTCCCCCTATTTGATTATGACATAGCAACAAAAGAAAATTGCTAACTATGAAAACATAAGGATAAAAAGAACTCATAAAATATTTGTCCCTTTTACTATTTTCTGGGATCTTTTGAGTACTGATGGAGTAAAGTACATTCGCTAAATTTTTTCTTTAAACTTCGTATATGTTACAAAGGGATGTGGAAAATTACAAGTACAACAAATAAAATTACAAGTACAAAAGATACAAGCTGATAAAGATAGAAGAATTACATGGGAATCCTATCAGCTAGAAGGGTTCTTCCTTAATGAGAAGTTCATTAAGGGTTCTTGTAGAGGGGATCATCCAGCCAGAAACCTTTTCTTCGAGATCCCGTCTGTTCTTTGCTTCAGTAAAGATCAGGGGCTTCATGTATTTTCCGAGAAGATCTTTTCTAAATTCATACCAATAGCCGAGATCCCTGACATGTTCAATAGGAGTGATGGGAAGCTCAGAGATGAGTTGAAAGTGTTCTCGTCCATCATAGTCGTGAAAGAAGATACCATAAGGTTCGGTTAGGACTTTTCCAGGGATAAAGCGTTCTCCAGGGGGCAGGGAGGTACCGAGAGCTGAGAGATCATGTTCAGGACCAAGTACTTCATCACGTGAGAAGCGAATACCGGTTTCGTTTATGATAGGAGGACCTGAGTCTGAAGGTATTATCTTTTTCTTTGCAGAGGCCCTTCTTTGTTGAACTGGATTAGGAGGAGGATGAGGAATATCCACAGCAGATGAAACCAAGTCGATATGATAATTTATGATTTTCTCGACATGGCTTTTATATTGTGAGCGAGATCGCTGAATGGTTATTCGCATCTCCAACCATTCAGAGAGACCGTATTTCTTGATCGTAGAAGCATAGATGGTCTCCTTGGTACCATTTTCTATGAATATGTCAACTTCAACGACAGGAACGTTTATGGTTGTTTATCCCCTGATGTTTACCTTGTTGATCTTGGCTGCCCGAGATCGATAGTGCAGTCTTTCTTTGCACCATTCCAAGGTAAAATCAGATACCTTGGTCTTTTCTACGATGATCTTCTTGGCGTCCTTCCACAATTGACGTTGGACATCAATGGGAGTCTTTTTCAGACCAGGATCCTTCACCGATTGTTGAACAAGCTGGATGGCGTAGGCTTTATCTAGTTCTTCAGCTTTCCTTCGATCGACGAGTTGTTAGCTTTGTGTCGAGGAAGGATGATTCGTTGATCTTCAAGCTGTTTGATCATGGCTTTCTCTTCTTTAGATCCTCTTCAATTAGGGAAGGTCTTTTGTTATGAGAGAGCAGTTGTTCATCAGGTTCATCAGTCTCAGTGAAATCCAAGACTGGGATTATTTCTTCAACAAAAGGAGTTGGATTTATTGTTGTAGTTGCAGCCGGAGGAACTTCAGCTAGATCCTCAAGTAGGGGAGAGGACTAGCTGAAATACAGCGATCGTTTAAGTAAGATCATTTGAGAAACAAAGAGATAGAGAAAAGAATGGGGTTCAAGTGTATAGAGGTTTTATGGAGAGGAGAACTGAAGTTGAGTTGGGATAGAGGGGGATGCAGTGTAAGGGAATATAGTGTATGTTACCTGACAAACTGTCTTGCTGAAGAGAATAGCCAAGTTGTCTTCAGAGGAAACACCTTTGTTCTTGCCTTTATTAGCTTCAGACGCTGCAGGCTTTGTCTTTGTCCCCTCCCTTGAAAGTTCATTTATCATAACCCCTTTTTGAACAGGGACCTTTTTGTGCTGGACGAAGAAGAAATCGACGTCATCATCATCGTCATCATCATCATTGTTATTAGGGGATGGTGATGGTTCGTCGTCCTCAAGATCGAGGTCTTCATTATCTTCTTCTTCATCAGCAACAACTTCAAGTTCCTTATCTTCTTCGACTTGCTCCCCCTCAAGTTCAGAGGGAGTTTTCTTGGTTCCCTCAGGGTTTTCATCTACCTAAGGTTTATCAGCAGCAGCATCAGAAACATTACCCTCCCCCTAAGAGTTACGGGGAAGGTCTTCAAGATTTTTCTTCTCCCCCTCAACATTATGGGGAAGGTCTTTATCCTTCTCCCCCTCTTCCACATGATGGATGGGGGAAGAAACTGGAATTTCAGCAGTAGCAGCAGCATCAATGTGCATTAGGTCCCTATCTTCCAGGCCAGAGATCCCAACTCAGGTTTCAATCGCAACTAATCTGTCTTCCAGGCCAGATATAGCAGGACTGATCTTTTGAAGAGTTTCTTGATCCGTCTGAGTAAAGTATGAGGGAGTGCATGTTGGAGCATTCAGACGGTCAAGGATTTGCTGCAGTAGAGTCTTCACAGAGGTCAACTCAAGCTTTACAGTAGTCACCTCTCCCTGAAGATCGCCAACCACTCTCTTCAATGATGTGACTTCATTGGACAGGGCTGTAAAGTTGGTGGAGAGAGTGATGTTGGCGGTGGAGTTTTCAGCGAGGGTGGAAGCAAATTGACCAGTGCTACCATCCACCTTCTCCAGATCAGCACTGGAGGCTTTGCCTTGGACCTCGATGGTCAACTTCTTGAGTTCCTCTCCAGCGCTTGTAACCACTGAAGAGTTTGTAGATAGAATGGTGGTGAGAGATTCCACCTTTGATGATAGATCCGTGAGCGATGTGTTGATGTCGCCCACGTTAGGACCTGAAAAAGTTGAGAACTTGTAAACAAAGGAAAGCTCAGAAGTTTAGGGTTTTGAGAGAGAAGTGTTTGGAGTTATGTGTATACATGCGGGATGGTTGATGAAGTCCTCGATATCTTGATGACCTGTCAATGTTTCGAAGTCGTCTTCCAGTGTACCTTTACGCTGGGAAGTGCCCGCAGGTTTGATATTCTGCTCCGTCATCCGTTGTAGGTCGTCAGCAGATGTGTCATTTAGATGAATGCAAGTTGTAGTAGAGAAGGGGGGAATAGATGGAGTGACCAAAGAAATGGTAGGAGGAGTGAGAGTTGAGAAGAGGATTGGGGTGCCAGATTCAGCGTTGGGTCCACTGAGAAATACTTCTTCAGTCCTTAGAGGGTATGAAGGAGGGGGGTTCAGTTCCAAGTTTATAACCTCAGCGTTTAGAGATGCTGAAGTTGGTATGGAAGGGGTGGCTTGATCAGCTGTGGCAGAGCATACCACTAAACTATCCAACGACTCTTAAGAAGAGTGAGCCGCAAAGTCTTCAACCTGTGAAGGCTTGGAGGGTTGCTCCTTGGTTTTCTTGATCCTTTGAGTATCAAGAGAGGTAGAAGAGTGTTTCCTTTTCTTAGAAGGAGTGGAGGTTGCAGCCTGGGTACCAGCGGTTTGGATTACCGTGGAAGTAGTTGCAGAAGTAGAAGAATTGGGGTTGAGAAGAGATAAGAGAGTAGTAAGACATACCTCGTTTGGCAGGGCCTTGAAGTCGAGCAACTTAGAGCCAACCTGAGAGAGTTTCAGGTCACCTACTTTTGGGTATTCGTTCCCAAGTCCGTGTAGAAAGATGGCACTGACAAACCGGGGGTATGGAACACATGTTGGTCTATCAGCCATGTCCACCATGAACACCAGATCATTGTAAATGATTGATGTCCAACCAATGTGAAGACCCTTCAGCAGTGCATATCCCATGGCCTGTTGGGGTTAGGATGCTTGGTCAGTTGACCCAGTTTTTGCTGTCAGGCAGCTAATCAAGTGAGCGAAGATGAAGTTCATCTCGCTGGGCTTTTTTGATTTCTTGATGGCGGTTAGCTTCTTCTCAGGGAGTTTATCTATCCCGGTGTCCCACGCATAATTCATTGCATTAAAGAATACAATCAGGGCTTCTCTATCAGCGAGGTTTTTGGGGTTTGGCAGAGGGACAAAGCGGTTTTCTTTGGTACTGCCAGGAAGGTTCAGACCACGCCTGATATGACCAGGGGTGATCTTGGAGGTTCCATGCTTGGTGTCACAAAGAATGACATCAAGCATCTTCTTTGGATCTTTGGTTGACGGCACCTGAGCTCTTCTGGCAGTATACCAGAACTGAGCTAGAAGATATCGATGAGCCGGGGGTGCAATAGTAAGAGCTGTCGATAGGGGACAGGTCTTGAGAAAGTTCACAACATCATCCAGGTGTGTGACATGCTTCTTTTGAGGAAAGTCGAAGAGAGCATAGGGGTTGTTGCTTTGAAAGGTAACTTCCTTAAGATTAAATTTAACCTGAGGAGCGTTTGTGAATTCAGTAACCTCAGCAGCAGTGGGAGACTTAGCGATAGGAGCTTCAGTAGAGGATGCCATTTCTATTTATCACATATAAACATGAAGAAGATGAACAAAAAATGTCTTAATGTGGAAAGATTTTCCAAAGTAAGATGTCTTTGGGTTTTGCACATTTCATTTAGACAAAAGATGTCTTAAAGAAGATTAGGGTTTTTCTTGTTTTGAAAGGGAAATACAAAACATAGTGAATGTCTTATTTTCCAGTTTCCTTTTGAAAGAGGATTCTGGAAAAACATATAAAGATACAAGTTTAAGATTCTTGTTTTAAACATGAAGAACAATCATGAAGATTGTGTTCATAAAATCATGAAGAGAAATGATTTCATTTGAAGAATGTTTCTTTTGTTTGATCTTTTTATAAACAACAATAAGATCAGAAACAAGTTTATTAGTTGCAAAATAAAAGAAATAATAACCTGTGATGTTTAAGAAGATGAAGATGAACAGGTTCTTAAGTTTATATGTTGAATGCAACAGAGAGTTCTTGCTTTGAAGGAGATGATGTTCGCGTAAAAGGTAATAATATAAACGCAAAGGGTTTATATAGTGAGAGTAGAGAGAGAAAAACTATGAGCGGGAAAGTTTTTCATGATGACACGGACATGTCCCTTGAATTTGATTGGACAAGGAAGTCGAAACGGGCGAACGTGTCTGATAAAACGTGCCATGACTTATCCGTTGTGATGACGTCACAAACGTCCTTTCATATTTTAGGATGTCTCTGAGGATTTTGAAAACTAGGGGACATTTTGAAAACATGAAGCACTGAATCAGAAATATCAGTGTTAGGTCTTGAAATTTCAAAGTATCGCTGAAAGGAAAAGATATTCAGCAATGCAATTTGTTTTGAAATCTTGCATTCATAGGCGAACGTCAGCGAGTAATAGACAACATACCTTAATATCAGCGAACCAACTTTGTTCAGGGAGTAGATGATGAATAGGTTATATAAGTTCATTGTTATCACTGATCAAATGTGAACCGCTGAAGATTTTACTCTTCAAATTTCAGCATTCCAAGCTCGCTGATGAGAAAGTTGAATCTTGTCTCATCAAGAGATTTGTTGAACAGATCAGCTAACTGAAACTCAGTTGGGATAAAATGAAGTTCTATATCACCATTCATCACATGATCTCTCTGATAAAATGATACATGATTTCGATGTGTTTGGTCTTTGAGTGTAGCACTGGATTGTTGGCTATAGCGATGGCACTTGTGCTGTCGCAATAGATTGGAATTTTGGAGAGCTGAAGGTCATAGTCCAGTAGTTGATTTCTCATCCACAAGACCTGAGAACAACAGCTTCCAGCGGCTACGTACTCAGCTTCAGCGGTTGAGGTGGACACTGAGTTTTAGAAGAGGAACACTAAGATGATGAAGTGTCAGGGATTGAGGAAACAAACATTCCAAACTTAAGCATGAAATGATCAGTGGTTGATTCTTCAGCGTCAGCTTTGTAACCAAGACCACGTTTGTCACTCAGAGGAATCTGAGACTTTATTATCTCAGTGATCGTTGTTGAGGATTTACACCATCTTTCAACAGTTGCTTTTTCAGTTTTTAAGGCAGCGATAGCTTCTTCTCGTTCGATTTTGACTAGTTGATTTATATGAACCTGATCTTTTAAATCTTCTTCAAATTTGGAAAGCTTTTCTATTTGAAGGTGACAGTTTTTAAGCTGTTCAGCGAGATAAAGGTTTTGATTTTCAACGACAGTTTTGCCATTCATGGCATCATATAAACTCATAGTCAGGAGATCGATTTTACGAAGACTATCAGCTTCATCAATATCTGAAATATTTGTAAAGAAATAAGGTGATACCTTAGTAGTAGAGGCTGAAGTAGAGGGAATGTCATAATTTTCTTCCTCTTCTTCGATTTTGGCCATGAGACAAAGATTGGCCTCATCATCATCTTCAGAGTCAGATGATTCTTCTTCATCAGAGGCAGCCCAATCAAAGTCATCCATCAGACATTTGCCTTTCTTCTTAAAGCCTTTCAGCTTTGCATACTTTTCTTTCAGCTTTTGATACTTCTCATCTCTAGCCCTGGGGTTAGAGGATTTCTTGGAGAAAGCTGAGGGTTTATAGAATTTCTTTGACCTGCATTCACTAGCAAAGTGTCCTATCTTTTCACAGTTATAGCAAGTAGCAGTAGCCTTATCAACAGTGGGGTTGATAATTTTGACTTGTCAGTAAGTGCGAGGGGCTTGTTCTCTCTGAAATTTTTCTTTTTGGCGAATCTCCTGAACTTATTAGATAGGAGAGCCATAGATTCATCAAGATCCGAAGAGTCAGCATCTGATGAGCATTCGGAGTTATTCTCCAACTCAGTGATAGTAGATCACTGAGTGGAAGGTGACTCTGAGTGTAAAGCAACAGGTGTGCTTTTGGAATCTTTTACAATATTCTTCTTAAGATGACACGACTGCTCATGATTGAGCCTAGTGACATATAAGGTAGAAAGAGTCATAGATTTTAGATCCTTAGATAGCTTGAGACACATTGAATAACTGTCCCAGCTTTCAGGTAAACATTCTAGGAGCTTTGTCAGAACTTCAAAGTTAGAATATTCCTTACCAATAGTCTTTAAATCAATTATTAAACAGTTAAAGCGTTGGTGAACTTCAGAGATAGATTCATTCTTACCACAAATGAAGCTTTCGTACTATCTTACCAGGTTGATCTTTCTTGAGTCATGACTTCAGACGTACCTTCATATTTAACACAGATTGTGTCCCACATGGCTTTGGAGGTTTTTAGGTTCATGACGGAATGGTAGACTTCGTCAGGAAGAGCCATAGAGAGAATGGATCTGGCTTTGGTATCTATAGCCACTTTCTTCTTATCTTCTTCAGCCCAATTGTGAGGTTCCTTAGGCACGACTCGTTCAGGAATAGTAGCTCTAGTAGCAGTGCCTGGAACTTCAGGGTCAATTCTAACAGGAATATATGGGCCATTTTCGAGATAGTAATGCATAGTAGGGTCTACACCTTATAAGAAGAGTATCATCCTATTTTTCCACAGACTAAAGTTATCTCTGGAAAATCAAGGGGGTTTTGCAAGAGAACCATTGTCAATATAGTTTGTGTTTGTGTTGGTAGCCATAATGAGAAATAGCAAGGAAGAGAAAAGATTAGTATAAGCAAGATCTTGTTTATGAGTTTAAACAATCTGCTCTGATACCACTTGTTGGTCCCGAAAGGGTTATACAAGTTTGTAGAAGGGGGGTTGAATACAAACACACAAATTTTACTTTTCTAAATTGTTTATTGATATTTATCAAACAATTTACAACTTGTTGCGGAACAAGATTAAGGATTAAACCTAATCTAAACAAGTTATGAGAAACACTAAGTTTCTTGCACTAGAATTAAGACAGAAAGAAGATAAGAATATTACTAATAATATTATAAAACAAAAATAATAGAGAGAAGAAGATGGCCGAGCACTTCATTTCTGAAGTAGGGTTCTTTTTATATACTGCATGCATTAAATGCATAGCAGTACAACTTTACACGTGGCAGCAGCTGATTGGTTGCATGGTTTGAACTTTGTAGACAACCTTAGTAGCCGCATGATGTACAGTGTAGAATCAGAGTTGGTTGTACGATCCTGGACAAAAGGGATGTCCTTTCTGACATTATCGTACGGAGGCGTGAAAGGAGGTAAGACAAAAGTAACTTGTAGAGGAAGACTTCATGATCAACGTTCGCTGAATAGATCTTTATCAGCGAGTGATAAAGTTTAGCGGTCGCTCACGTCTTCTACTTGATACTTCACGATAAGTGAACAAATCTTGGCTTTGCTGATATCCGCATCAGTTCATTAGTAGACGTGTCGCTGGTTCTTGGGCTTGATCTTCGACTTCAGCGTAGAACATGGTTGACGTGAAACTTGTCTTCAGGGATCATAAGTAAACAACTAAGATCATCAGCGAACATCAACAAGACTGAACAGGTTCAGAGCTGTATTGATGAACAGTATCGCTGAACATAATTTAATGAACATGAGTTTCCTATCAGCGGTACTGTAGAGACATAGTACTTATCAGCTATAGTGAAACTCTAATACATATTGTCTACTTACAATTTTCACTAAGTGTTTCTTAAAGAGTCATTATCAAATCACTGAGGGTTTGGATCAACAGTCTCTGTCTCTTTCCCTTTCTCTGTCACCCCCTTTTGTTGCACTGAGGACTCTCCTGCTTGATTATCTGAAGGCCCTGCGGCATCTTTGTGGATGTCATCATCATCATTATTGTCATCATCATCATCAGACGTTGCTACAGTACGTTTGGGAGAGTCCGGGGCAACAAACTTACCCGTCTTATTGGAAGGTTCTCCTTCTGGAGTCCAATCTGCAGGTCTCTTGATGGGCACGGTCTGTAGAATAGTATCAGTGAAGATGACGACCGCCTTTTTCAAAACATCTTCTACCTCTGTTGCAGCAGCTCTGATTTCATCTACTTGACTCTCAAAGTTAAATTTGTGAGAGTCAAGAGATGTTTGAACATGACGCTCTGTTGCTTGATCTTTTTGAACAAACTTGGAAGAAATCGTCATCATTCTGCTCAAGACCCGCTTTTTGTAAGCTCCTATGTATGCTCTGTCGATAGGTTGTCTGTCAGGGAAGGGCACATTGGCCTCTGGTGCAGTCGCCTCTTTGATAGCAGTCTTGACAGAGGTATTGATCATCTCTGTCAAGGTTCTGATGTTGGAGTCAGAGAGGATAATGGAAGGCATTGGCAGAGTTCTGTTCAATGCCGTTGTGTGGTTCTCTACCATTGTCCTCTTTAGATCAACGATCTCTCTTGTCGGTGTCTTTGTCTCCTCTGCTCTGGCCCTTTCCGAATCAGCAAAATTCTGAGAAGTCTCTGCATATTTTCTTTTGACCTCTTGCAGCTCTTCTCTGAGAGAAGCATTCTCCTTACGGATCAGCTCCTCTTTTCCATCGTTGATAAGTTTATACTCATTCAAGGAGTTACTAATGCTGTCACAGAAGCTTTTGAGCTCTGCTCTTGTGACACCATCAGTGGGGTAACCTTGGTTCCAACACATGGATCCAAGTCAGCCTCGAGCTCAGAGTGGCCTCCTTCAAGAGTTGTTTGGATGTTGGCTCTTGGAGGACTTCCACCCGATCCTTGATGTTCCTTTTCAGGGGATACATCTCTGGGCGTTCTGATAAGAGTTTCCTCTTCCAGCTCAGGTTCTGGAGAAGGAAATCTGATGTGTTGAAAAGATTTGTGATCAAGACAGGTCTTCCCTTGTGATACTAAGTCATACCACTGCCCCAGAGTTGGACAGAGCCTACGCGAGATTCTAAAGATCTCAGGACTTGTTTGTGTCAAGTCTATGCAAGCCACAGAGGCTTCAGCATGTGTGATAGGCGGGTTATCACCCCCCTAAATCTAACCGCAAGTGTACGGTATCGAAATCAAGTAATACGTACGGAAGTACGAGTATCGAATCCACAGGAACTAGGAACTGAGTAACACAATTACTATAAACTCTATTAACTGAACTATCGAAACTTTGAGAGGTTGGTTTATGAACTATTTAAATGTAAGCAAAATAAATCACAACGGAACAGTAAACAACTTAAGAAACTTTGACAGAGAAAACAGGTTTGTCTCGGAATATCTCTATCCCCTTTCTCACCTTTGGCATGCGATTCCTAGTTCTAGTTAACAATTTATTCTCTGGAACTCAATTGAAAACAACAAAACAATTGAAAGCTAGCTAGACTCACAAAAGCATTAACACCCAAATCACATGCTTCATTAAGATAGGAAAAACTGATAAAAGTCACTAATCACATGTTTGTACACTTAAATCGAATTCATTCCAACCCCCAACATCTAAAGATTAGTTCATGATGTTGGGGGACAAAAACGAAAGAAAAGGGGATAAAAAACTGTATGTAAACATGATAAACGTGAACGTGAAAGATGTAGTGATAAACTCCCTTCTCCCGGCTCTAATCCGCGTCGCGTCGTGACTTCCTCTTCGATTGATCTTCTCTCGTGGCTCCAAAAGCTCCGAAAAAGCTCCCAAAATCGCCCCAAGTCGTATGTCGTTCGTCGTGTCTCAGTCGTATCGAGAATGCCCTAAAATCAGAAAATTCGCCAAAGTATAATGCTGAAACAGAGGGTTACGCGACTTGCTGCACAACTTGCAAATTACGTGGCAAGTCGCGTGCTTTTCTGAGCTCTTTTGGGTCGGTTTCTGGTTCGCGGTTCGGGTGCGGGTCTTAGGCTTGGATATCGGGCTTCCGTTGGCTTCGTTTTGGACTCGTTTTGGGCTCTTTTAGCTTCTTTTCTCGAAGATTGCCGTCTTTTAGAATACCTGCATAAATCACTCGATAAACCATAATGTCCACGCCGTTTTGCTAGAATACAAGCCAATCTCATTGGTTTGAGAATTGAAAATAACGCCAAAAGTGGCGTTATCAACAACCCCAAACCAAGCGTTGCTTGTCCCCAAGCAAATTAGCGATAAAATAGAGTAAAAGCACATATCAGTGAAATAATAACTGCACAACTCCCAATTGGTACCACGTGATGCACTGGTGATTTCCCATACTAGTGAATGCTTATCTCACTCTCGCCTCATCCTTATTTTGTTTGATCTATGACCTTCCATTTTAAGTTGAATTCGTGACTGCTCCGATTACACTAAGGTTGTTCTAGGTCCAGACATACTAGGGGAAAAATTTCTCCTCGACCCTACCTCACGGGATACTCTCATTTCGCTCGAACCTAGGTTGTCGCACATGTTGTCATGTATAGGAAGTTATGTACAAGAATACTCGAAAACCACATCACAACTCTATTGAAAGACGCACAAATTTCCAAAAATTGATCTCAGAAAGGAATCAAGTAGCAAGACAGGGGATCTCAATAAAGGTGGTCGTATACCGTAATCACGTTTTCCAAAAGATCATCCAGGTCTTTACAAGGGTTGTAATGGGGCTAGGGTTATGGCTAAGAAATGAAGGGTATAAAAGAACAAAAATTCTCGGCGTGTCAATCATTAACAGACTTAACTTTTCTGGTTTCGATTCTATAATTCGGCCCTCTTTTTCACTATTGGAGTCGCTTTGACTCTCTTATTTTCTGCTGTAGATAATATCTAAACTAACTGTTTTTTTTTCAGTTAGGACTTCCTTGGTCCTCTTTATTTATTTGGGGCTGCATTGGCCCTCTTTTCTATTTATTTTCATAACTGGCCTGTACTGCTTCTGATTGACACACTTTCGGATCAGAGTTAGCTAAGGTTTTCGGCTCGGGTTTAATGGCGGGTTTGAAATGAAAAAGGTGAGTGTTTGGCTTCAAAAGGGTTATGGGTACACACAAATGGGTAAAAAGGTACGATAGCTAAAATCAGGGTTAAACATACACACAATGCATGGAATCATCTCTTAAGGTCCACACGATAGGGTCTACTACACCCTTACCCAATATCTCGATGGTCGTCTTTGCTACTCAATGCAATAATATAGCGAGATCATTCTATATTCACGACAAGGAACTCGAAAGGGTGTATATGAATTAAGTGTTTAAATCCCTCGAAATGAAAAACGTCTTTTAGGCTCAAAACTCGCTATTGGGTGGTTTCCACTAATGTCCGTAGTCATGTCCTTTCCCGGTCCTTCCCTAATGGTCACGTCACTATCACGTGATTCTCCCCACAATAGTCGGTCTCAATCATTCAAAACAAAATTTTTTAGCTATTGTGATCTAAGTATGCAGACGTGCGGGAAATCTACGTGCATAACGTGGGCCCGATTGGGCAACCCCAAACCTTACCCACACAATGTCCATAATGTGCAAGTGTCGATTCAGGCGACCCAACTCATTGTGCAGTTATGGCAGTTATCAGACAGACAAGGCAAAAAAAATTAACAAGAAACATCAAAGAGCTAGCCTAAATCTTTTCAATATGGGCACCCCAAACCTAGGCCGCGGCCTAGGTTTGTCAAAACAAAAGCCAACCCCAAACCTCGGTGAAACCGAGGTTTGCACAGGGTTAAAAGTGAGTGTGTATATGTTTGAAAATATGAGGCACCCCAAACCTAAGTGAAACTTAGGTTTGTTGCATCTCGTTAGCTAATAGGAACACAAAACATCATACACCACTCGTTAACTACAGAATTTAGAACATACCTGTTTTCCAGGGCGGAGAAAATTATCTTGAAAGATTGGAGCAACCTCGGATGAGAGATATCGGAGAAAAAGGGAGAGATGGAAGGTAGACACCAGGAAAACAAAACAAAAGGCGAAAGAAAGCAAAGCAACGAAACACACAAAGCACGAAAAGAAAATACAGCACGAAAACAAAAATAGGGGTGCCGCGCGATTTCAAAACTGCGGCACAAGCCGCGTAACCCACTGTTCCAGAAAACTAACAGAACACCCCGCGAGTTGGCGCGCGGTTTGTAGGCCGCGACACAAGTCGCGTAAGTCCCTGTTTCACCTATTTTTTTTCATTTTTTATTGTTTTTCGTAACTAAGAACACACTCAAAAACTGGAAATTAAACAGAAAACTAACCTCGGTGGGTTGCCTCCCACCCAGGGCCTTGGTTAAAGTCATGAATCGCCCACACTTGCGGTTCTTCGCGGATTCTTCCGTATCTGGTTCTCCTTGACCGGCTCCGTCTCTAGGCTTTCCATGCTCGAACATCCTGAACACCTCCTTCACATCACCAACTCTTAAGGTCATCTCCCCTTCCTCCACATCGATCAACGCTCTACTCGTGGCTAGAAAAGATCTTCCCAAAATCAGCGGGACCTCTATGTCTTCATCGATATCCAGCACCACGAAGTCCACCGGGAAGTAAAACTTGCCGACCTTGATGAGCACATCTTCTATCACTCCATACGGGTAGACGATCGATCGATCCGCGAGCTTCAGTGTCATGTATGTTGGGTTCACCTCACCCAAACTGAGTTTCCTGAAAACAGATAAAGGCATTAAGTTAATACTCGCTCCTAGATCACACAACACTTTATCAAAATTAAACTTCCCAATTTGAATAGGGATTGAAAAACTCCCTGGATCTTTAAGCTTCGGGGGAAGCTTGTTCTGGATGATCGCGCTACACTCCTCAGTAAGTGCAACGGTGGACTGGTGATCGATCACCCTCTTCTTGGATAGAATCTCTTTCATGAACTTCAGGTATGAGGGCATTTGTGCCAACGCATCTGCAAAAGGGATGTTAATATGTAGTTTCTTAAAAATTTCAAGAAATTTAGAAAAATTGAGATCCTCCCTTTGGGCTTTAAGCATATTCGGATATGGCACTTTCGGGACTACCGGCTTGACCGGTGTTTGCTTTGGTGTGGTTGACTGCTTCTTCTTCTCTTCATCCTTTAACTTCTCTTCAATCACCACCTCTTCATCAACCTCTTGCTCGTCCACATCTACAACCTCTTTCTCTTTAGGCTCGGTTTCCTTTGATGGCGGTTCTCGTGTAGGCTCCTCGATCAGCTCCTTGCCACTTCTCAGATAAATGGCATTACATTCTTCCCGGTTTTTCCTTTCGGTCTGACTTGGAAACGTTCCGGGAGGTCGGTTTTGTAGGGCTTCCGAAATCTCCCCCACTTGCCTTTCGAGGATCTTGATCGATGCGGTGTTCTGATCAGTTGCCGCCTTGACTGTGCTAACCGTGCTCGCTAACTCTCCAACCGTGCTGTCCATCTTGGTCATGAACTTCATCATCATGTCTTCCAGCCCCAGTTTCTTCTCCATGGATGGTCCCTCATTGAAATTCCTTTGGTTGAAACCTGGAGGACGATAAGCATTGTTAGTGTTTGGTAAAAAAATCACGTCGTACGACCACGACCAGGACAGGTAAGACGCACGATTGTGAACTAAATCTTGTGTTAAGACAAGGTCTCGACAGGAACCCATAAAACATCCGTCGTCTCCCGTAAAAGGTAAGTCGTACGTCTCCCATGACGCACGACCTTAGCATCGCCCGTCCCGTACGACCATCGCGTAAGATCGTTGTACCTTCGACCGAACTAACGTTAACCTTGACTGTTACGTTTGTTAAGTGTTTAATACAAGAGTCAAAGTCATTAAAAAGCAACGGACATAACCGACACAACCATTAACGATAGATAGCCGTAACAGACGAAGAGTATTATGAACATTCATCTCGGCGACCGTTTCCAGCCGTTGTAGCCGTTGATCAAATCATTAATGGAACTAATTAATGATGCGAAGACTATAAAAGACAAGCTAAAGATTCATTTCAAGGGACATCGGTTAACATCCAATACACTCCAGCGAACATCACCACACAACAGAGAAAATCATCCAAACTCATAGCAAAGAACATTCAACCTCTGGAGATTAAGTACTGAAAGCCAGAATCTTACAGCCAACTCAAGAACACTCGAAGGAAAAGCTCAAGTATCAGTCTCGACGCACGACATCAGCCCTCGACCAATAGTTTACACTTTGTATTCACACACGACAAACACCTGTTTTTACATTCAAACACTTGTACTTTAGATTTCGAAGCATCTCTTTCATTTGTATTGTAATCATCGTACGACCGACGCCAGTACCAAGGACGTCGCCCCTGATTGGCGACCATAGTGCAGCGACGACATCCCTTGTCGTCCGCAAGTTTTTTCCTCGTTTGTGGTTTTTCCTGCGTCATCAAATCCCTTGTCTCGTTTATTTTTTCCCTCGTTGCACGTCTCGTCGAAAGATCCTTTCTTTAGTTGATTAAGTCCACATCGACCTTAAGTTGTCCCTTTGGTGCGATTTTTGGCATTAACAGTTTGGCGCCATCCGTGGGACCTCATCTAGAGAAAATCCTCGACGAACGTGCACCCTACTAATAGTTTTTTGGAGTTTCTTCTGTTCTCTATCACAGGAAAATGGCAGATAGCGAAAACTCAGAGCAAACCACTGACCCAGCGCATGGAAAGCTTGAAAAGGTGCAAGATGCTCCTAAAGCCATCGGTGATTATTGCCTAGAAGAAGTTGTCTTAGACCCAAGCAAGCCCGAGCAAAAAGTCTTGATAGGATCATCTCTTGATCCCCATCTTAGACAAAGGATAATATCTTTCTTGCAGGAATATGCTGACTGCTTCGCCTGGTCGCATGAAGATATGGTTGGCATTGACCCTAACATCATTTCTCATAAGCTCAATATCGATCCATCGTTTAAACCCGTCAAGCAAAAGCGCCGTAAATTCGCTCCTGAAAGAAATAAGGTAATAAACGATGAGGTCGATAACCTCCTCAAGACAGGAAAGATCCGAGGAGTAAAGTATCCTGACTGGCTTGCTAATGGCGTGGTCGTGGCTAAGAAGAATGGAAACTGGAAGGTCTGTATCGACTTCACCGGTCTCAATAAGGCTTGCCCGAAAGATCCTTTCCCATTACCGCATATCGACGCCATGGTCAACGCAACCGCAGGACATGAACTATTGACCTTCATGGATGCCTATTCAGGGTATAACCAAATCTTAATGCACGTCGAGGACCAAGAGAAAACCACTTTTATGACGGACCGAGGTATTTACTGTTATAAATTTATGCCTTTCGGACTAAAAAATGTAGGATCCACCTATCAACGTCTGGTGAATAAAATGTTCAAAGACCATATCGGCGACACAATGGAGGTATATATTGACGATGTGCTCTTCAAGTCAAAGCAAGCGGTCGATCATGTCGAGCATCTAAGATAATCATTCAACATCCTTCGGGAGTATAGCATGAAGCTCAACCCTACCAAATGTTCCTTCGGAGTCAGTGCTGGAAAGTTCTTAGGCCACATGGTCACTCGCCAAGGAATCGAGGCTAACCCCGATCAAATCAAAGCCATCATCGACATCAAATCTCCTCGAAATTTCAAGGAGGTCCAAAGGCTTACTGGTCGAGTAGTGGCCCTAAACAGGTTTATCTCCCGATCTACAGATATATGTTTCAAGTATTACAAAGGTTTCAACTGGACCAACGATCATGAGCAAGTATTGCAAAAACTCAAGGAGTATATGGCGTCGCCTCCTCTGTTGTCGAAACCTCACGATCATGAGGTCTTACAATTGTATTTAGCTTTCAGTCCAAATACGGTAAGCGTCGTACTCACACGAGAGGACGAAAAACAACAATTACCAATCTACTACGTAAGTAAATCTCTCTTGGACGCAGAAACCAGGTATTCTTCCATGGAAAAACTGCTTTTGTCGCTAGTCACAGCTGCTAAAAAATTACGACACTACTTCGAATCGCATCCTATTACTGTCGTAACTAACTTTCCTTTTAAGTCTGTTCTAAGGAAACCTGAGTTGACAGGTCGCTTAGCAAAGTGGAGCAAATATCTCAGCAGTTACGACATTGATTTCAAACCCAGGACCGCGATCAAATCACAAGCCTTGGCAGACTTTATTGCCGATTTCAGCCCTGAGTTGGAAAAAGAAGCAGAACTCGAAGTATCCACTGTGGCGACTCACGACGACGTGCCTTGGATCCTACATGTCGACGGATGTTGTTTTAATGTCGCCACAGGGGGGTAAAATGGTATACTCGGTCCGATGCGACTTCAAGGCCACCAACAACGAAGCCGAATATGAAGCCTTGATCGTGGGAATGAATATGGCACACGACTTGGGGGCAACCGCACTGCATGTCAAAAGCGATTCCCTGCTGGTAGTAAATCAAATCAATGGAGAATTCGTAGCCAAGGATTAAAAAATGACAGCATATCTAAGCGTGGCAAAAGAAATTTCCAAAAAATTTAAATCTTTTTCTATTGAACAGATTCCGCGAGACCAGAACACTCAAGCCGACGCATTGGCGAACCTTGGGTCAGGTTTAGTTAAACCAATATTTGATGTTATACCTACGATTCACCTGGCAACGCCATCCATTGGAAACACAGATGTCATCCAGATCGAAGACGAAGAAGATGATTGGTCACGCAACATTTGAAATTTCCTCGTGCACGACCAACTCCCTGAAGACAAAATGGAGGCTCGAAAAATTATATTCAAAGCATCTAAGTACGTCATGATCGAAAATAAGCTTTATCGGCGATCATCGACGGGCTTAAATTTAAGGTGCGTCATCAGCAAGAATCAAGCCCAGAAAATGCTCCAAGAGATGCACGACGGCGAATGTGGTAATCAATCAGGAGGTCGTAGCTTGGCTAATCGTGTCTCCCGACAAGGGTATTTTTGGTCGACACTACGACAAGACGCTGTCAAGTACGTCCAAAATTGTGACCCCTGTCAACGACACACAGGTATGTCTCATAAACCCTCGGAGCCTTTGCACTCAACGCTTGTCCCATGTCCTTTCATGAAGTGGGGAATGGATATTGTCGGCAAACTACCACCTGCTACGGGGCAAAAAGTGTTCCTCCTCGTACTCACGAATTACTTTTCTAAATGGGTCGAAGCAGTTGCCTTCTCCCAAATTAGGGATAAAGAAGTTATCTCCTTTATCCAGACTAACATCATATGAAGGTTTGGAATTCCATCCGAAATTGTCTGGGACAATGGATCCCAATTCATAAGCGACAGGACCCAACAGTTCTGCGATGACAGGAATATCAAACTAACAACCTCGACTGCCAGATATCCCCAAGCTAATGGACTTGCCGAGTCAAGCAATAAGACTATTATAGCTCCGATCAAGAAACGATTAAAAGCCGCAAAAGGAAGGTGGGTTGATGAACTCCCTTCAGTCCTATGGGCAAATCGCATGACGCCACGCACGTCCACTGGGCAAACCTCCTTTTCTCTCGTCTATGGTTGCGAAGCCGTCCTACCGATCGAGGTTCATCTCCCAACTTCGAGGCACACATCCATCGACCACAACGTGGTTGATTTAAGTTATGACCTCGACGCCCTTGAAGAGCTCAGAGAATCGGCCTTGATCAGAATGGCGTCACAGAAGCAGGCAGTCGAGCGACATTTCAATAAGCACGTCAAAGTTAAAATCTTTCGAGAAGGCGGTTACGTCCTCCGTCGAGTATTCTCGAATACCCAGGAGCTCAACGCAGGTAAACTTTCTACCAAGTGGGAAGGTCCCTATCGTATCTCCGAAGTCGTTGGTAAAGGAGCCTATCGACTTCGAACCCTCGACAATCAGGAAATCCCACGAAGTTGGAATGCGACGCACTTGAAAAAATATTTCTTTTAAAATCTCCTTCCTATCATACAAAGTTTTCAGCACGACGATAGGCATCGCAAAATCGTTGGAAAAACCACGACCGACCTCTAACAAACTTTATCGCAGGAACGCATGACATGGGTATCCAAGTGCATGACTCGATTGTTTGATCACAGGGGCATATTTTCTAAAGTTTCATGATACGATACAGTCATACGTAAGGTCTAAACGGTCCCTCGATCAAAGTTTCTGGAACTTAGAAATACTTTGTATGTTCTAACACATCGATGATATATATTTCAACCGTTATATTGCAATAAAAGCCTAAGTCGCACGATCCTCCATTTATTTCATACTGTTATATTCAGTATTACATTTATCCACGACATATGTAATTAAAAACACAAGTTCAGCAAAAGAAGGAACTTCATTGAACGATTACATATGAACGATCGATAGTCGGACAAGTAAATACAAAGTCAAAAGTTGTTGCATACCAACGACCCGACTACCAACGGTCAAGCATGAAAAGCCTAATTCATAAACCCAGAAAAAAGAAACTACCCTAAGATCTGAGGAAACATGGCAATCGTAAATTATGTCCAAAGAAAATTCAGCCTTCGGAATCCTGACCATCCTGAAGAACTGATGCAAGGATCAAACGAGTATAGCCGGAGTCGTCTCCCAACCTTTCGCGCCACGGCATTCCTAGAATGTGACTCTTAAGATTAATGTTAAGGTTGGAGGAAGGAATATCTCCTCTTCGACAATCGACCTCCACTCCAATACCCCCAGTTTTCTCACGTGTTTAGTGAAGGAAAACAGAAACATCTGCATAATTACAAAAAGGACGTATTAGCAAAACGCTCATCGAAAGAATAAACGTCGGTAAACACAAGTTTCGAAAGAAAAACTTACGAAAGGCGCCAGTACGGCCAAACACAGTCTAATCTCTTCGATAGAGATCCCTGGAAAATGCTCCTTGAAATATAAGAGCTGATGTTTCCCCAGAAGCGGGAGCGACTTCGTCCTGACGAGGACATAGTCAGTCGAGAGGGATGAAGACAACGCAAAGTTGATCTCCATAAAATCCCCATCATTTTCTCCCGTCTTTACACCCTCGCCCCTGCCGACTAACGAAAGGGTCGACGTGGTAGCAGAAAACATCGTCGCCAGATGCGCAGAATCCACGGACATCGCGTCTATCGCAACCAACATCGTCATCGATTTGGGTATCACAGCCCATGGTAGATCATCAGTCACTAAAGATTTGGAAAAAAGTCGAGATTCTGGAAAAGATGACTTTTCGAAAGCTTGAAGAAAACAATCCATTTTTGGTCTCTATTTATGCAGGAAATCGTGACAGGTCGAGCCATTCAAAAGATCGACACGCATCCCCGACTTTCATATGGCATAGTAAATCACCGAAACCTGACATCGACAGCTGGTAAGCATCATCGTACGTCAGCATGATGTCACGACCTCGTTCTCCTTTCGACTTCTCGTTCAGTTAAGAGCCGACCAGCCTAGTTCCAAGGTAATTTCCATCACTTGTCATATTTTTTCGACTGACAAAATTTAAAACTCGGATTTGCTATCCTTATTTCAAATTTTGGGGGCAAACTATTTGGGCAAAAAATCACGTCGTACGACCACGACCAGGACAGGTAAGACGCACGATTTTGAACTAAATCTTGTGTTAAGATAAGGTCTCGACAAGAACCCATAAAACATCTGTCGTCTCCCGTAAAAGGTAAGTCGTACGTCTCCCATGACGTACGACCTTAGCATCGCCCGTCCCGTACGACCATCGCATAAGATCATTGTACCTTCGACCGAACTAACGTTAACCTTGACTGTTACGTTTTTTAAATGTTTAATGCAGGAGTCAAAGTCATTAAAGAGACACGGACAAAACCGACGCAACCATTAACGATCGATAGCCGTAACGGACGAAGAGTATTATGAACATTCATCTCGGCGACCGTTTCCAGCCGTTGTAGCCGTTGATCAAATCATTAATGGAACTAATTAATGACGCGAAGACTATAAAAGACAAGCTAAAGCTTCATTTCAAGGGACATCGGTTAACATCCAATACACTCCAGCGAACATCACCACACAGCAGAGAAAATCATCCAAACTCATAGCAAAGAACATTCAACCTCTGGAGATTAAGTACTGAAAGCCAGAACCTTACAGCAAACTCAATAACCCTCGAAGGAAAAGCTCAAGTATCAGTCTCGACGCACGACATCAGCCCTCGACCAACAGTTTACACTTTGTATTCACACACGACAAACACCTGTTTTTACATTCAAACACTTGTACTTTACATTTCAAAGCATTTCCTTCATTTGTATAGTAATCATCGTACGATCGACGCCAGTACCAAGGACGTCGCCCCTGATTGGCGACCATAGTGCAGCGACGACATCCCTTGTCGTCCGCAGGTTTTTTCCTCGTTTGAGGTTTTTCCTGCGTCATCAAATCCCTTGTCTCGTTTATTTTTTGCCTCGTTGCACGTCTCGTAGAAAGATCCTTTCTTTAGTTGATTAAGTCCACATCGACCCTTAAGTTGTCCCTTTGGTGCGATTTTTGGCATTAACAGTTAGCATTAGAAGAATTAGAAAAGTTAGAAGAATTACCTTGATGTTGACCGGGTTGACTCCATGAGAAGTTTGGGTGCTTCTTCCACCCCTCATTGTAGGTATTTGAGAACGGGTCGTTCCTCGGCTGGTTGTTCCGGTTCTGTAAGAACTAGACTTGCTCGGGTTCTTGTGGAATACCCCCTTTCAAATGGCTTGTGATCGCAACTAGTTGAGTCTTTATTTCTTTCAACTCATCCGAATCTCGAATACTTGCAACTCTTCTAACAGCTGATCGTGGAGTAGAGAAACTATGTTCGGCCAAGTTCTCGATCAAGGTGACAGCTTCTTCATATGATTTCTCCATTAATGCTCCACCCGCTGCAGCAGTGATATCATTCTTGAATTGCGGGTGAAGGCCTCCAAAGAACGTTTGGATGATGACCCAACCTTGTAATCCATGGTAAGGGCACTTCTTGATCATATCTTTGTATCTTTCCCAAGCTTCATATAAGGTCTCTTGCTCCCATTGCGCAAAATGAGTGATGTCAGCCATTAATTGAGCGGTTCTTCCCGGTGGCAAAATTTTATGGAGGAAGGCCGCTTTCAGTTGTGCCCAGGTAGTGATCGAGTCCGGTCGGATACTCTCGGTCCACGTTTCAGCTCTGCCCTTGAGAGAGAAGCTGAACAGCCTCAGCTTGATTGCATCCTCTTCCATCCCATTAATCTTGAATGTGTTGCAAATCCTCTCAAATGCCCGGAAATGTGCATGCGGATCTTCTGTCGGTGTTCCTCCATACTGGTTTTGTTGTACCATCACGATGGTACTTGGTTTAAGCTCGAAAGAGTTTGCTGCAGTGGCATGTGCTTGAATGCCTATGCGTGCCGCTGCCACATTCGGATTGGCAAACGACTTCATAGGACGTTGCTCAGGAGGAGGAGGTGGATTGTTGACAGGTGGTCTATTGACGGACATTTCGTCACCCATCTTTAGATGTCTCTTGGCTTTGGTCTCTTGGCGTATTCGGCGGACGGTTCTCTCGATCTCCGGATCAAGTTGTTCGATTTCCTTCCCTCGGGTCGTCCTTGGTATACACCAAGTAGTACCTGAAAAGAAAGTAAGCAAATTTAGTAATCCAGAAATTAAAAATGATGGAACAAAGTAAATAAAAAAATGTTCAATCTAATAGCGCTTATAGCTGGTAGTGCTATCAGTTGCAACTAGTTCCCCGGCAACGACGCCAAAAACTTGATAGGCGGGTTATCACCCCCCTAAATCTAACCGCAAGTGTACGGTGTCGAAATCAAGTAATACACAGGAACTAGGAACTGAGTATCACAATTACTATAAACTCTATTAACTGAACTATCGAAACTTTT
The DNA here is from genome assembly GCA_033807775.1 of Saussurea involucrata. NCBI lineage: Eukaryota > Viridiplantae > Streptophyta > Magnoliopsida > Asterales > Asteraceae > Saussurea > Saussurea involucrata. Next base: position 98,466,126 of record CM066319.1, read on the forward strand.
AGAGGTTGGTTTATGAACTATTTAAATGTAGGCAAAATAAATCACAACGGAACAGTAAACAACTTAAGAAACTTTGACAGAGAAAGCAGTTGAGGGTTGGAAATCCTAAGACTTTCACATACAAACACTTGACTCAAAACAATTACCGGTTATTCCGTATAATGAATACCCAATCTTGTAAAAATCACCGTTGTTCTCTTTCGAGTAACTACGGGTTTTATCTTGAAGAGCACAAGTTTGTCTCTCGATCTCACCTATGGAATTCCTTCAGTGGGAGCTTTTGAGTGGGAGCTTTCTCTTTCTTCTTCTCTCTGCTAGAGCTTTCTCTGTTGGACTTTCCTTCAGTGGGAGCTTTTGAGTCAGAGATCAAAGCTATTGGACCCGCAATGGTGGATTTTCCCTTTTGTTTGACAACATCCTTCTCTTGTACAGCAAGAGTGCCATACACATCAGTAAGAGACCATGCATCCAAATCTTGGTTAGCTTGTAGAGACATGGATAGATTCAACCATTCATGATTTAAACTTTTCAAGAATAAGACATTGTTATCTTCCTTCGACCGAACAACTCCACATTTTTTACATTTGTTTATTAAAACGTTGAATCTGTTGTAGGTTTGTTGTAAGGTTTCCTCAGGAAGTTCTTTGAAATCATTGTATTCATTAAAACATTGGGTCCTTCTGTTCTTTTGGGTTTTTATACCACCCTCAAGTTGATTTAGAAGCTGATCCCAGATTTCTTTTGCTGTAACACGTGAGTATAGTTCTTGGAAAATATCGTTTGGAATGGCCATAATCAGAAGTCTAACTACCTTGAGGTCATTTTCCATTTTCAGCTTTTCTTCCTCAGTAAACCCAGTGGTTTTAACCTCGAAGTGAGCAGGAACCTCAATAGTAGTTTCTGTTGCGGGTACACGAGGAACCGAAACCATAGGTTGGAATGGTCCATCAGTGACAGATCGCATTAAGTCTCTATCCATCCTATCAAAGAAGTTAACCATCCTAATCTTCCATTGAGGATATTCATCTCTCAGAAGAGTACGAGGTTTGGTTAGAGAACCAGCCGTGTAGAAAGCATTTATGTTGTTGTTAGCCATCTTTTCAGAAAACAGAGTACGGAGGTTTTGAAAGATTTTAAAAGGATTTTAAACTGAAAGTAGATGAACAGTAACCAATGGAACAGTAACTTAAGTAGAGAAGATATTCAGACTAATTAGAAAGCTTAAACAAGTATTAAAAGAACTCTGAAAACTTGTTTTAAACTTTTGAACAGGAAAAACAGAGTATACTTTGAAGCTTTTGAAAACAGACACAATCAACAACAATGAATCAACTTGGTTAGATTGGATCGTTTGATTTGAGCAAATCAATCCGCTCTGATACCAATTGTTGGTCCCATTTTAGGACAAACAAACAATAGAAGAACAATCCATATATAAGTAGAGATAAGATGAACATGAAGAACAATGATAAAATAACTCATCTCATATTCATTAAATCACAATATGGAGGAGAAAACAAGAAGAACAATAATATGACTCTCATCAGACTAGTCTGTGTGTTTTGGTGTGTTTCTTCAAAATGACCTCTCAAATGAGAAATGGAACCCTAAACTTCTTTTTAAAGGGTCCATTTACAATAAAAGGGACTAAGCCCATACAACTAGCTAAAAGCCCATAAACTAATTATAAACCCCTATGACAATAATTTCTTTATAAAACATTCAATTAAATTAGGGGCTAATTTAAGCTAACAGAACCGAGAAGAATCCCTCTCATTATGAGGGGGAGCAACTCTAAGAACAAGCCGACTCTCCCATGCTTGTTGAATCCTCGAAAAACGTTGAAGAAGAGGATGAAGCTGAAGAAGAAGAAGACCTGGACATCCAGGATGACAAACCTTCATCATCACCCAAAAATGATGATGAAAATGATGATGATGAAGATGAAGGTTTCGTATTCCAGCTAAAACCAAGAAGAGCCCCTACTCTAAAAGAGTTCGTTATAAAAGAATCAGGGGAGGGGACCAAAACCAAGCCACCAGCAACTACGGCCGACCAAGGCAAAAACAAAGTCCTCGCTGAGGACAACCTGAATATTATCCTCAACAAACCAGTTTGTTAGGTATGTTACTTTTTTTCCCTTACACTGCATCCCTCCTCTACCCCTTCTCAATATCTATCCTACTTTCACTCAAACCACTAAACACTTAAACCCATATTTTCTCTATCTCTTCTCCCAAATGATCTTACCTCTGTGATCGTTTTGTTTCAGCTAGTTCTCTCCCCTGCTTGAGGGTCAAGCTGAAGCTCCCCGCAGCATTCTAGCAATAATCCTAGCAACAAGAGCTGAAGAATAAATAATCCCGGTCCTGAACCTCGATGGGACCGATGATCTTTTTAAAGAAGAAGAAGAAGAACTGCTCTTCCATCCCAACAGACCTTCCTTGCCCATTAGAAGGACAAGTGAAGATGAAACCTCACCGAGAGCAAAAATGATCAAGAAGCTGGAAGATCAGCGCATTGTCCCTCCACAACTGACAATGTTATTAAATGGGGAAATCGCTGAGGCTTTCAAAGCTGAAAAACTCCTGGCTGAACGAAAGAAGGCTGAAGAAAAAGATAAAGAATATGCCTTAGAACTCGTTCAACGTTTAGTCAAGGATCCAGCCTTGAAGAAGGTTTCTGTCTCTAATCAGCGAAAGCTCTGGAACGACGCCAAGAAGATCATAGAAGAGAAGACCATTTGATTCCACATTTGCTTGGTGCAAGGAGAAATGTCATTTCCGACACCATGCCTCCAGAATCAAAAGAGTCAACATCAGGGGAAGAACAACCAATGACATTCCAATCATTGATATTCAGATTATCAGGGAGAATCGTCACAAGGCAATCATCTACACTTCGTGGATTGATCAGCTTGGTTTCTCTGAATGATTGGAGATGCGGATAGCCATTCAATGGTCGCGTTCAACTTACAAATCCTTTGTCGAGAAAGATATGAACAAGCAAATCGACTTGGTAACATCAGCCGTTAATATCCCTCCTCCTCTAGTTCAAAATAGAAGGCCTGCTGCAAAGAAAAAAAAAGAAACCCTCAGCTTCAGGTCCTCCTATAAGAAATGATACTGACATCGAGTTCTCTCGAGAAGCTGTCCTTGGCCCTGATTCTGATCTGTCAGCACTTAATGTCTCCCTACCCCCTGGTGAAGATTTTATCCCTAGAAAGGTGGTCAGCTAACCTTATGGCATTTTCTTCATCGACTGCACCGGACGCAAATGCTTTCAACGCATCTCTGAGCTAGCCATCACTCCTATCGAATAGCTCAGAGATCTCATCTACTGGTGTGGTTTCAGACAAGACATGCTCGGACACTTCATGAAGCCCTTAATCTACAAAGAAGCCAAGAAAAGAAGGGAACGGGGAGTGAAAGTCCCTGATTGGATGGTCTCTGAATCAAATTCTCTTGATGGACTTCTTACCAAGAATGAACCTGAATAGCTGATAGGATTCCCTTTGTGATTCTTCTATCTTTTATCAGGTTGTAACTTTTTATACTTGTAAATATTAATTCACTATACTTGTAATTTTTCCACTTCCCCTTGTAATCTCTACGAAGTTAATGAAAATTTTCAGTGAATGTACTTTACTCCATCAGTATTTAAAAAGATCCCTGAAAACAGTAAATGGGACAAGTATTTATGAGTCCTTTTAATCCTTATGTTTTCTTACTTAGCAATTTTCCTTTATTGCTATGTCATCATCAAATAGGGGGAGATTGTTGATCCAAACCCTTAGTGATTTGATAATGACTCCGAGAAACACTTAGTGAAAATTGTAAGTAGACAATATGTATTAATGTTTTGTCATCAAAGAAAATATGCTAAGTCTGTTTAGTATCGCTGATGAAAACATACGCTTTAAATTATGCATTCAGCGAACACTGTTCATCAGTGAGCCCTGAGCCTGTTCAGTCTCACTGATGATCGCTGATAACTTATGTTGTTTACTTATGATCCCTGAAGACAAGATTCACGTCAACCATGTTGTATGCTGAACTCGAAGATCAAGCCAAAGAACCAGCGACTAAGTCTACTAGTGACCTGATGCGGATATCAGCGAAGCCAAGACTGGTCCACTCAATGTGAAGTTTCAAGTAGAAGACTTCAGCGAACGCTGAACTTTATCATTCGCTGATAAAGAATCATTCAGCGAACGCTGATCATGAAGCCTCCTCTACAAGCAACTTTTGTCTTATCCCCTTGCACGCCTCCGTACGATTTTTGTCAGAACGGACATCCCTTTTGTCCAGAACCGTACAACCAACTCTGATTCTGCATTGTTCATCATGCGGCCACTAGGTTGTCTACTGAAGTCAAATCATGCAACCAACCAGAGGCTGCCATGTGTAAAGGTATACTGACTTGCATTAAATGCATGCAGTATATAAAGGAAACCCTACTTCATTTTTGAAGTGCTCGGCCATTCCTCTCGCTGAATTTACAGTGTGAAAAAGAATACTCTCCTTAGTGTTCTTAATTTTCTTACTCTCTATTTCTAGTGCAAGAAATCTTAGTGTTCTCATAGTTTGTTTAGATTAGGTTTATTCCTTAATCTTGTTCCACAACAAACAATAAATTGTTTGATATATATCCTTATTGCTATGAGTCCTTTTTATCCTTATGTTTTCTTACTTAGCAATTTTCCTTTATTGCTATGTCATCATCAAATAGGGGGGAGATTGTTGATCCAAACCCCCAGTGATTTGATAATGACTCCGAGAAACACTTAGTGAAAATTGTAAGTAGACAATATGTATTAATGTTTTGTCATCAAAGAAAATATGCTAAGTCTGTTTAGTATCGCGGATGAAAACATACGCTTTAAATTATGCATTCAGCGAACACTGTTCATCAGTGAGCCCTGAGCCTGTTCAGTCTCACTGATGATCGCTGATAACTTATGTTGTTTACTTATGATCCCTGAAGACAAGATTCACGTCAACCATGTTCTATGCTGAACTCGAAGATCAAGCCAAAGAACCAGCGACTAAGTCTACTAGTGACCTAATGCAGATATCAGCGAAGCCAAGACTTGTCCACTCAACGTGAAGTTTCAAGTAGAAGACTTCAGCGAACGCTGAACTTTATCATTCGCTGATAAAGAATCATTCAGCAAACGCTGATCATGAAGCCTCCTCTACAAGCAACATTTGTCTTATCCCCTTGCACGCCTCCGTACGATTTTTGTCAGAACGGACATCCCTTTTGTCCAGAACCGTACAACCAACTCTGATTCTGCATTGTTCATCATGCGGCCACTAGGTTGTCTACTGAAGTCAAATCATGCAACCAACCAGAGGCTGCCACGTGTAAAGGTATACTGACTTACATTAAATGCATGCAATATATAAAGGAAACCCTGCTTCATTTTTGAATTGCTTGGCCATTCCTCTCGCTGAACTTACAGTGTGAAAAAGAATACTCTCCTTAGTGTTCTTAATCTCTATTTCTAGTGCAATAAATCTTAGTGTTCTCATAGTTTGTTTAGATTAGGTTTACTCCTTAATCTTGTTCCACAACAAACTATAAATTGTTTGATATATATCAATAAACAATTAAAAAGACAAAAATAATGTGCTTGTATTCACCCCCCCCCCTCTACAAACTTGTATAACCCCTTTGGGACCAACAAAGAAGAACATTTGAAACCGAAACGGTTGGTGGGTATATCAGTTTCACTCGTAAAAGATGATCGTGGGTTATTGTGTTTAGAAAACAGAATATGGGTGCCATGTCTGGGTAATTTACGTGATCAAGTACTACAAGAAGCTCACCAGTCTCGTTTGTCCATTCATCCGGGCACGATTAAAATATATAAAGATCTACGAGAGTTTTACTGGTGGCCAGGAATGAAGAAAGATATTGCTCATCATGTGGAATGTTGCTCCACGTGTATGAAGGTAAAGATTGAACATCAAAAGCCTTTTGTGAAGTTACAATGTTTAGAGATTCCTATACGGAAGTGGGTCAGATTACTACAGATGTCATCATGAAGCTACCAAAGACTCTGAAAGGTTTTGATGCCATTAAAAGAAAGCTATTCGTTAGAAAGACTAGCTAAATTGTACATCGACGAAATAGTAACTCGACATGGAGTTCCATTATCGAATATTTCTGATCATGATAGTCGTTTCACTTCAAGGTTCCGGAAGAGTTTTCAAAAGGAAATGGGGACGCATATAAAGCTAAGTACTGCATATCATCCTCAAACTGACGGTCGGAGTGAACGAACTATTCAGACTTTAGAAGATATGATACGGGTCTGTATTGTTGATTTTGGGGGATCGTGGGATAAGCACTTGCCTCTAATTGAATTTACTTACAATAACAGTTATCACTCCAGCGTATAAGTGACACCATTCGAAGGTTTGTATGGTAGAAAATTCCGAAACCCTCTATGTTGGAACGAAATAAGAGAGAAACAACTAGCTAGGCCAGAAATAGTTCAGTTAACCGCTGATAAGATTACTCAAATTCGTGAACGACTGAAAGTGGCACAAGATAGATAGAAAAGCTACGATGACCGACGCCGAAAACCATTAGAATTCCAAGTTGGAGATCGTGTAATGTTAAAAGACTCGCCTTGGATAGGGTTAATTCGGTTTGGGAAACAAGGTAAACTAAGACAAGATATATCAGACCATTTGCAATTATAGAAAGAATCAGTGAAGTAGCATACATATTAGAACTTCTGCCAGAGTTAAGTGGTATTCATAACGTTTTTCATGTTTTAAAGTTACGAAAGTGTTTGGTTACGCCAGATCAGACAGTTTCTCTACAAGATATACAGATTGATGATAAGTTGAATTTCGTAGAAGAACCTGAGGCCATTGTTGATAGTAAATTTAATGTCTTGCGGAACAAAGAGATTAAATTGGTAAAAGTCCAGTGGCGATACCATAAAGGGCAGGATGCTACATGGGAACCATAATCAGAGATGATAACTAAGTACACGTACCTTTTCACTTGATCGAATTCTGGGACGAAATTCTTTTAAGGTGGAGATGTTGTAATACCTTAGGTAAGTTCGTTATTTATTTATTTTATGTTTATAAGTTTAAGGGTAAGTTTTATTTATTGTTTTGAAAGTTAAGGGGTTATTATGGTTAAGTGTTAATAGTTAAGGCCTCTCTTAAGCAATTTAGAAATGTTATATATGGTGATCAACACCTTGCAAATCAGTATGCATAAGTCGGCTAAGTAAGTAGTGTGTGTGTGGGTTTATCCTTCCAATCGAGAGCAAGAAGAAGAAAGTTGTGAAATTGTGATTTTTAGAAGTGTTAGCAAGAAATTCAAGGTATGCTCTTCATTAAAAAGGTTTCTTTTGAGTTTTTATAACTTTCTATCGGTTTAGATTTGTCAATTTCATGATTTTTACTAGCTTCGATCGAGTTTGGGTTTCGATCAGTTGTCCGGAATTCTAAGAGTTCGGATTCGAGTTTTCCAGATAGTTTCCCGGATTTTTATGGTTTTCCGAATATGGTTTTCGGATTGGTATTCCGGATTGGTTTTCTGGATTCCGGATTCCGGGTGTCTGGGTTCCGAATTTGAGTTCTGGATGCGGTTTCCGTATAAGTTCCGGATAGTATCGGAATTGGGTTCCTGGATTTAGTTTCCGGGTATGGATTCCGGATAAAGTTTTACGAGTGAGTTATCCGGATTACATATCCGGAAGCTTTCTAACTTCTTTCAGTTCTAAAAGAGGGACGTTTGTAGTTAAGGGTGGGATAGGCTTTATTAGGATTCTTAGCCTGTCATTGAGTTTTACGTAGTAAATAGTTATATGTATCTTGCGTAATTCAGATTTCTTGAAGTTTGTGGAAAAGTAAGGTTCTTGCAAGTTTTCAAGAGAAAGTGTTATTATGTTACTTTTTTCAGGTGAGTTTTACTTTTAACCATTTTTAACCATTGGTAGTGTGATGATGTGCTTATGATTGAAATATGATATATTGAGATATATGTTGTATTTATATAAGCATTACACTACACGATTGCACGTTGGCCGGACTTAGGGCCAGTGGAGTTTTGGCTGTACGGAGGGACAACGGAGTTGGCTGTATTTTAGTGCAGCGGAGTAATTGATTATTTGGTTTAGCGCAACCAACTAATATTATCATGTGAAAGAATTGTACACAATGCATACGAGTCATGCTTGGTATTTGTCTACTTGTTGTATATATGTGTTTTACCAAAATGATTACTAAACTCACAGAGATTTTCTCACTTAGACCAATTGGTCTAACCCTCAGTTTTGTTTTCCAAAATATGTATTCCAGGTCTAGGAGTAAGTAAGAGCAGAGGAAAACATATATGATGATTGCTTTTGGAAGCCGTGTGTTTATGGAGTATCATGAAGTGTTTTGTATCTCTAGTCTCGTCAGTTGTGATGTAATTTATTAGCAAGACATTTGTACTGATGTATGTATTGTAAAAGTTTTGGGACCCAGAGACCTATGTGATATAATATGTATTTTGTTATCTTATGACGATATATAAATTATGTTATATGATGTATGTTTGGGGTGGGATGTTATAGAGTTCTTTACCGGATTAGTAACCAGATATCATTGGGTCCAAGTACATCAATTAACAGGGAGAAATTTCCACATAGCATGAGCTCAGCAACTAGTTCATTGAGAGATGAGAGAGAGCAGGTGGGTAAGTGGGAGAGAGAGGGGCTTCGACAATGGTAGAAAAGGTTTAGTGGCAATACTCTGATCCGAGGGTCAAAGGAGAATTTTAATCGAAATCAGATTTCCTTCTTGTTCTTCAATTTTCCGAAGATTTAGGAAGTGGTCCATTTGTGGAAACTATTCAAAAGGTATGGAGAGGTAGTAGATATGTATAGCCAGAAAAAGACTAAAATATGGAACAAAAAATCGGTTTGTTAGATTTGGAAGAACTAGAGAAGATGAGGGGCTGGAGAAAAGCTTAAACAGCATCTGGATTGGGTCTTATAAACTCAGAGTTTTCGTAGAGTAAGGGAGGAGAATAAGGAGAAAAATCAGGCGGATGAAGCTTTTTGGCAATCTGGTGAAAACCATCGAAGAAGAGAAGATCAAAGGTCATATGCGAAAGTAGTAAAAGAATGGAGAGGAGCTGGCAGTAGGAAAACCGTAGTGACAAGGATGGAAGATAAAATCGGTGGTGAAAGAAAGCTGCAAAGTCAGGAAGTGCTTGGGGAATGGGAAAGTGATGAGAGGGCGAAGGCGTACTTACAGAATTGCCTAATCGGAAGCGTAAGTTCGACGGATTATTTGAATGCAATCAGGTTGTTATGCACAGAGGAATCGATAGGAGGAAGTGAGCTGATATACTTAAGGGGTAGGCAGGAGCTATAAAAAATCGGAGAGGAAGAGGCTTTGAATAAAATTCTTATTAACAAAATTTACGGGCTTCATTTCTGGATAAAAGACTTGTGTGGCTTAAGATTTCAGGTATACCTCTTCACGGGTGGAAGGTAGATGTGTTCTTGGAGATAGAAAACAGGTGGGTAAGGGTAATCAAAACCTTGACTTGTGACATGGAGGAGAAAGATAATCTAGTGTGGGGAAAAGTCCTCATCTATACCTCCATTACATCATCGATTAACATGTTAAGAAGCATCAAAGTAGGGAACCTTTACTTCCGGATTAAAATAGAGGAAGAATAAATCATTTTAATGGTGATCATGGACGAGGAGATTAATAAAGGCAGAGATATATATAATACCAACGTAGAGGATGGGTCATCCATTCCCTCAATTTGGTTGGAAGAAGGTAATAAAAGTGACACTGAACGGGGGTAGAGGAAAGTTAGTTTGACGATGGAACGCAGGCATTCATGGGACAACGCAAGAAAAAGAGCAAGGTCAGAGAAAGAAGGAAGAGTCATAGGAGAGAACACTTTGCCGACCGGAGAGGGCTTGTAGTCACAGGTGAAGCCGACGCAAGTTGAAGAGACTGATAATAATTGGTGGGGGGTTGAAGATCCAAAACTTAATGATGAGGACCGAGGTCCTGAGGCTAAATTTACGACCAAGTTAAATGAGAGAAAAGAGAGTGGAACAAAAGAATATAGTAAATAGTGGGAGTCCATTGGGAGGTAGGAGTTGGGGGTCTATCTAAATAAATCGGGTCTGAAGCCCAATATGTTGAGGTTGGGAACCATGGGGTAGGAAATCCAATAAAAGGAATTCAAAGTCCAAGTTAGTAACAATTGTGACGGGTTGTTTTTTGGTGATAGAGCCCAAGAAAGTGAAGGGGAATAGAAAAAATAGGAAAGGATACATCATCGGATCTCCAGAGAAGTTTGGGGGATAAATCAAAAGGGAAGAAGTCTGACAATTTGGGTTTTGGAAGGGGCAAGGTGAGTTTTCACATCCTAAAACAAATGGTGAGGAACAGTAACAAGATGATCGGACATAAAAACAATTCGAGAACATGTACGAGTGATAGAGCAGTCAAGAGAAAACCAAGTGGTAAGGATACAATGTCGTCATCAAGCCAAGCAACAGTTTCGAATGAAATGAGAAGGAAAGAAAGTCCTAAGGGCCTAGTAGATTTCGGCGAAAAAAATTGGTATCAATTGGAAGGAATGTAAGAGCAAAGGAGTAGAGGGAGAAAGAAGCAAAAAATGACCAAGCGGCCTGTAGGTAAGTTTCGATCCAAATGTTCTCTAGATGAAGGTAATATCGATGAATATTAGAGGATTGGGGTCGGTGAATAAAAAGAATTGTTCAAAAGAAACTTGTAGGAGGGAGCAACCATACTTAATCGGAATTCAGGAAACAAAAAATAAGAGATGGAATGAAAATCGGATTGGGGTTTTGTGGGGAGGGGAAGATGGTGACTTTGCACAGGTAGAGGCGTCCGGAAAATCAGGGGACCTACTCGTTATTTAGGACAAAAAATCTTTCCCGTGCGAATATGTGGTGGAGGAAGAATCCTTCCTTGCGGTGGTAGTTAAATGGATCGGTTTGGATGGACTAATCGGCTTTTTCAATGTGTATGGTCCAAGAGAAGTTATAGAAAGAAACGAGACGTGGGGTAGGCTGGAAAATGTAGTCTCAAGAGAAGAAGTAAAATGGTGCATTTTCGGGGATTTTAACGAGGTGTGAGGAGAACACGAAAGACTCAACACGGTAACAAATTCTAGAGGGGTTGACGACTTCAATGATTTTATCAGAAGGATTAATCTAGTTGAAATTCCAATGAGTTGTAAGAAATTCACTAGAATCAGTGACGACGGGTTGAAATTCAGTAAATTAGACTGATTCCTCGCTATGAATGATTTTTGCATTCTTTTGAGGAACTTGGGTGTAAAACCGTTCAAGTTTTTCGAATCTTGGTTAAACGAGGAAGGAATCGAAGAAAAGGTAATAGGTGCAATGAATAAACGAGTATCTTCAAAATCGGCCAGATTGTATTTTTAGGGACAAGTTAAAAAATGTCAAAGAGGCTTTAAAGATTTGGAGCAAAGATAAGTTTAGGAATCTAGAAAAAGAATTGAGCCGGATAAAGGAAGATGTCTTAGAATAGGAAAGGGAAGCGGAAGCAAATCGATAGGAAGAAGAGGAAAGCAATCGGTGGTTGCAAGCTAGGAAAAAATGGCTTGAATTGGAGGAATAGAAAGTCGGTATGGAAAAAAAAGGAAAAGTTAGATGGATTATTGAAGGCGACGAGAATTCAAAAATGTTTCACGCGACCATAAAATATAGGGAAAGGAAGAACAACATAAGGGGCATGAATATCAACTCGGTATGAACAGCCGATCCGACCAAAATCAAGGATCACGCATTTGAATAAGTCAACGATAAGTTTTCCTCTCAAAGAAGTGAAGGTCCGAGTGTAAACGACGAAACATTTAAAAATTGACAAGGGAGGAATCCAATAGCTTGGAGAGACCGTTTGCGGAAGAGGAGATTTGGAGTGCTACAAAATGGTGTGGAAGTAACAAATCACCCGGTCCGGATGGTTTCACATTCGGTTTTATCAAAAGATTTTGGGGGACGATAAAAGCAGACTTGCTAACGGTGTTGCATTGGTTTTGGGATAAAGAAGAGATTAGTTGGGGTTGCAACTCCTCTTTCCTAACGTTGATTCCAAAAACCTCAAATCATGTGGGTCTTTTAGAATTTAGACTGATTAGTCTTATCTGGGTTTTCTATAAAACGGTGTCGAAAACCTTGGCAGAAAGGATGAAAATCGTGTTGAGCAAAATAATTAGTAAAGTTCAAAGCGCTTTCGTTAAAGATCGGCACATATTATACGGAGTTCTAAGTGCTAATGAGGTTGTATACTTCATACGTAAGAAAAAGAAAAGTGGGTGATTTTATGGTGGACTTCGAGAAAGCTTACGATAGCGTAGTGTGGTCGTTCCTATTGAATAGTTTGGAAATAATGGGCTTCGGAAATAAATGGTGCAAGTCGATCAAGGCTTACTTAAAATCCACAACAATGTCAGTTCTCATTAACGGGACTCCTACCAAAGAATTCAAGATGGGTAAAGGGTTGAACAAGCGGATCCCTTAGACCCGTTTCTCTATCTCGCGATGGCCGAAAGTTGCATGTGTTAACGGAGGAAGCGGTGAAAAAGGGCTCTATGAAGGTATTAAAGTGGGAAGGAATGATGTACGATTTCGCATCTTCAATATGCGGATGATGTGGTCTTCTTTGGCAAATGGAGTCAAGTAAACTTAAAGAACCTCGTGAAGATTCTAAGATGTTTCCAAGATATTTCAGGTTTGAAAATCAATGTTAGCAAAATAAAAAAATTCAGGATGGGGGTACGAGACGAAGAGATATAAGTGTGGGCAAAAAGCTTGGGGTGCGGGTGGGGATCACTACCCTTGACATACCTCGGTCTTGGAAAAGGTAAAGAACAAACTTGCGTCTTGGAAAACAAAACTTATCTCATTTGGAGGAAGATTAACCTTGGTTAAATCAGTCCTCAGTAGTTTTTTTTTTTTGGGGGGGGGGGGGGGGGAGGCATCGAGGAAAGAGAGAGAAAAGGTATGGTGTGTGTTAAACGGGCCAAAACCATGGGAAACTTTAATAAAGGGGTTTGAATGTAGGTTGTCTTCAAGCGGTAAATTAGGGAGTTTTTGGCAAATGGTGGTGGCGATTGTTTATCGGAAAAAGAATCACTTTGGGTCAAAGTTATAAAATGTTTATATGGGGACGAGGGAGGTTTTCGTGGGAACTCTATTGGTTTCAGTGGTGTAAGCATGACTTGGAGGAACATCTTATGGGCTGGGGAGGAAATGGACAAATAGGTCGTGGAGTTCACGGGGTCGTTCGGTAAAAGGTTAGGGGATGGAACGGAGGCGAGTTTTTGGACAGATAACTGGGTTGGAAACAGGGCTCTTCAAACAAATTTTCAGATATTGTTTTGGTTGGAAGTATATAAAAAAAGCTTTATTTTCGGAAAGACGAGAATAGGGAGGGAGTGTGGAGAATTGGAAGAACTAGCTAGGCGGATTCAAGAGTGGAAACCAGAAAGAGATCGTAGAGATAGATTAGCGTGGAACTTTGTTAGCCCCAAGTACTCTAATGTAAAAGTATTGAAAATATCACAAATCAGAAGTATGTCAGAGACTAGACGTCAGAGACTAAGACTTCAGAGATTGAGTAGAAGACTTTGCTGAAGAACAACAGAAGACCATCAGAGATCATCAGAGACCAAGACCAACAGAAGACCTTCAGAGCTCTGGTGAACAAAGACATCTGTGAAGCTGAAGCCTCGTAGAAATTCTCTAAGTGTTAGTATAGTTTTTGCACCTTCCACGTTAGCCCTAAAGGACAAAGACACACTTTACACGTGTCCCCCCAGGGTTTGATAGTACATTGTCAACACTTTATATGGCTATAAATAGAAACTTAGTGTAGCACACAATTGTAAGAATTTGTAAGAATGATTGCTAGAACTGTGAGAGCACAAACACTGCACATTCCATTCCACTACTTGTGTACATTCTTGTAGCCTGAGAGAATTCAGAAGACACACACAACAAAGTGTTCTTGGTGTTCTTCATATCAATATACGAGCAACTTATTATTCAATCATATATTATTGTTTACTGTTCAAATATTGCTATACTCTCATTATTCTTACCACGCACAATCACTCACAATCAAACAGTATGTTTATGCTTTCGCTACTCTTAATGTATCTGTTTGAATGAGACAAAGTGAATCTGGGAAGCTACAATTGGTATCAGAGCAGATTGATTTGCTTAAATCAAATAGATCCAATCTATACGGGTTGATTCACTCTTGTTGATTGTGCTTTATTCTTCAAGTTTTAAGGTAAACTTTGTTTTTCAACAAAAACCTGAAACTCTTATTGTCAAGCTTCAAATACTCTTTTAAATCTTCAAGCAAGTGTAGAAAGTACTCTTACATTACTTACTGTTTCATTACATTACTGTTCATCCATTTGCTGTTTAGCACTTTTTCTCTGTTTCAAAAACCTTCACACTTTGTTTTTCTAAAAAATGGCAAACAACCACATCAATGCTATTTATACAGTTGGTTCTTTGACTAAACCGCCTACTCTTCTGAGGGATGAATACCCTCAATGGAAGATCTAGATGGTTAATTTCTTTGATGGCATGGATAGGGATCTTATGCGATGTGTCACTAACGGACCATTCCAAACCATGGTATTGGTTCCTCGTGTTCCTGCAACATAAACCACTGCTGAGATTCCTGCTCACTTCGAACCTAAAACCACTGGTTTTACAGAAGAAGAAAAGCTCAAAGTGGAAAATGATCTTAAAGCAGTTTGACTCTTGATTATGGCTATTCCAAACGATTTTTCAAGAATTAGACTCTTGTGTTACTGCTAAGGAAATCTAGGATCAACTTATGAACCAACTTGAAAGGGGAATCAAAACCCAAAAGAACAGAGAGACCCAATGTATTAATGAATACAATGATTTCAAAGTTCTTCCTGAGGAAACTTTGCAACAGACCTACAACAGGTTTAACATCCTGATAAACAAATGTAAAAAATGTGGGGTTGTATGGTCAAGGGAAGATAACAATGTCTTGTTCTTAAACAGTTTGAATGATGAATTGTTAAATCTACCTATGTCTCTACAAGCAAACCAGGACCTGGATACATGGTCACTCACAGATGTATATGGAACTCTTGTTGTATAGGAAAAGGATGTAGTCAAACAAAAGGGCAAATCCTTTGTGGGAGGACCGTTGGCATTGATCTCTAAATCAAAAGTACCCTCAGAAGGGAAATCCAGCAGAGATAATGCCTCCAGAGACAGGAAGAAGGAAAAGACATTGAAGAAGAAGGGAAAGAAAAGCCTTATTGCTGAGTGTTATGAAAAATAGATTATGTCAGATGATGATGATGATGATGATGATGATGATGCTGACATAAATGCCTTTGCTCAATCTCTTGCTTTGATAACACAACAGTTCAACAAGCGATTTGGCAAGAAGGTGTTTAATAGAAGAGGAAGATTTGAGGGAGAGGAGAAAAATGAGAAGAGAGGATATGAACAAAGGATTTCACCTTACCAGAACAATCACAGAACTGTACCAGAGCAGAGACCACCTCAATACCAACAGAGGTACATTCAGCGAGTACCACAGAAACCAACAGATGTTGCCCAACCCATCAACCAAAATGATGGTAGATGTGTTGATCCAAACCCTCAGTGATTTGATAATGACTATCTCTTATATACTTAGTGAAAATTGTAAGTAAACAATATGTATCAGAGTTTCACTATCGCTGATAAGTACTAAGATCTTACAGTACCGCTGATAGGAACTCTCACTCTTTAGATTAAACATTCAGCGAAACTGTTCACCATAATAATCAGTCTGTTCAGTACTTATGGTGATCGCTGATAAGTTAGTTGTTTACTTATGATCCCTGAAGACAAGTTTCACGTTAACATAGGTTCTACGCTGAAGTCGAAGATCAAGCTCAAGAACCAGCGACAAGTCTCCTAATGAACTAATGCGGATCAGCGAAGACTCAGATTTGTCCACTCAACGTGAAGTATCAAGTACAAGACTTTAGCTATCGCTGAATTCTATTATTCGCCGATAAAGAATGATAGATCGCTGAATCAACGAAAAGCTGATCACAAAGTCCTCCGTACAAAGTACTTTTCGTCTTATCCACCCTTGCACGTCTCCGTACGATATGTCAGAAAAATAACCTCCTTATTTTCTGAATTCGTACAACCACTCTGATACTACACTGTTCAAACATGCGGCTACTGAGGTTGTCAACAAAGGTCAATGACATGCAACCAATCAGCTGCTGCCACGTGTAAAGTGTAAACTGCAATGCATTAAATGCATGCAGTATATAAGAAGATGAACTCACTTCATTTTGAAGTAACTTGCTAACTCTGGACAAGTTCATCCTTCTTATCTTGAGATAGGTTATTATTAGTAATTTCCTTCTCTTTCTTAGTGCAAGAAACTTAGTGTTCCAACTTGTTTAGATTTAGGTTTATCCTTAATCTTGTTTCCGCAACAAGCTGTAAATTGTTAATGATTTATCAATAAACAATTTAGAAAAGTAAAATCTGTGTGTTTGTATTCAACCCCCCCCCCCCCCCCTTCTACAAACTTGTATAGCCCTTCGGGACAAACAAGTGGTATCAGAGCGGATTTGTTTAATCTCATAAACAAGATCTAATCTATACTAAGATTTCTCTTCCTTGCTATTTCTAAAAATGGCTACCAACACAAACACAAATTATATCGACAATGGTTCTCTTGCAAAACCCCCTAGATTCTCCAGAGATAATTTTAATCTATGGAAAAATAGGATGACTCTCTTCCTAGAAGGTGTAGACCCTACTATGCCTTATTATCTTGAAAATGGCCCATTTATTCCTATAAGAATTGATGCCGCAGTACCAGCCGCTGAGAATAGACCTGCTATTCCAGAAAGGCTGGTACCCAAAGAAGTTCATACGTGGACTGACGAAGATAAGAAGAAAGTGGCTATCGACACCAAAGCCAGATCCATACTATCCATGGCTCTTCCTGACGAAGTCTACCATTCCGTCATGAACCTGAAATCCTCAAAAGCCGTGTGGGACACAATATGTGTCAGTATGAAGGTACTGCTGAAGTTCAGGACTCTCGAAAGATCAACCTGGTAAGACAGTATGAAAGTTTCATTTGTGGTAAGAATGAGACTTTCTCTTAAGTTCACCAACGTTTTAATTGCTTAATAATAGATCTGAAAACTGTTGGTAAGGAATATTTTCTCTTTGAAGTGCTGTCAAAGTTTCTAGAATGTTTACCTGAAAGTTGGGACAGTTATTCTATGTGTCTCAAGCTGTCAAAGGATCTAAGATCAATGACCCTTGCTACCTTATATGGCACGATGCTGAATCATGAGAAATCAAGCCATCTTAAGAAGAATCATGTAAAAGATACCAAAAGCACCCATGTTGCTTTAATCTCAGAGGAACCCTCTACTCAGTGACCCTCGGTTACTATCACTGAGTTAGAGAGTAACTCTGAAAGGTCATCAGATTCTGACTCTTCAGATGATGATGAATCTTTAGCTCTCCTAACTAAAAAGTTCAGGAGATTCGCCAAAAAGAAAATGTTCAGAAAGAACAAACCTCTTTCTATAACTGATAAGCCAAGATCATCAGCTACTGTTGATAAAGCTACTGCTACTTGTTTTAACTGCGAAACGATTGGACACTTCGCTAACAAGTGCAGGTCTAAGAAAGTATCGAGAAACTCAGCGTTTCCCAAGAAATCCTTTATTCCCAGGAATAAAGATGACAAATATGCTAAGCTGAAAGAAAAGTATGTGAAGCTGAAAAGCTTCAAGAAGAAAGGCAAAGGCCTTATGGTTTACGATTGGGCTGCCTCTGAAGAAGAAGAATCATCATCTGACTCTGAAGATGATGAAGCCAATCTCTGTCTTATGGCAAAGATTGAAGATGAGGAAGAAAGTTCAGACCTTCCTTCCTTATCAGCGATACATTGAAATTTCTAAAACCAACACTGATATTTCTATTCCGTGCTTCATGTTTTCAAAAGTGTCCCTGAGTTTTTCAAAACCTCAGAGACATCCATGAATATGAAAGGACAGTTGTGACGTCATTGCAACGGATAAGCCCCGGCACGTCCTTTTTTCTGACACACGTTTGCACGTTTCGTTCACTCGCCAACCAAATGCAAACACATGTCCGTGTCATGATGAAAATCTTTTCCCGCTCAAGATTTTCTATCACTCTAATCTCTATATCAACTTATTCTGGGTTTATATTTTTATTTTACGCGAACTTCTTCTCCAAGCTAAGATAAAGAATTTACTGTTGCATTTGTGCTCTCAAGTTTTTCAAGAACTTAAGAACTTCATCTTCTTTGACGAACCAGGTTAATAATTCTTTTATTTTACCTGTTTCTTCAAACTTGTTAATGATCTTCTCGTTGTTTTCACAAGATCAAACAAAATAACTTTTTTTAAAATGAAATCATTTCTTTCATGGTTTTATGAACACAATCTCTCGTGGTTGTTCTCCACGTTTAAAACGCAAAATCATAAACTTGTTCTTCATACGTTTTTTCCAGAATCCCAATCTTCAAATGAAACTGGAAAACAAGATTTTTTTGGGGTTTGCATTTCGTTTTTCAAAAACAAGAAAAACCCTAATCTTCATTAAGACATTTTTGTCTGAATGAAATGGACAAAATTCGAACCATCTTATTGGAAAATCTTTCCACATTAAGATTATTCTTATTTGTTAATCTTTGGTTGAACTGATAATACAGAAAATGGCATCTTCTGACATTCCCAAGAACACCATCGCTGAAAACACTGCTGCTGATGATACTACTGAGGAAGTGGAAATCCTCAAGGCTCCTCAGGTCAAGTTCTCTCTTGATAAACTGGATTGGACCAAGGTAAATAACCTCTATGCGCTTCTCGAGTTTCCTCCTCGAAAGCAAGTCACACATCTAGATGATGCTGTGAAATTCCTGAAGAACTGTTCCATCTCCACAGCCCTGACCATAACACCTCCTGCACATCAGCTACTGTTATCCCAATTCTGGTACTCTGCCATACATTCTCAGCTACCATCAGCTAAAGACCCCTAAAAAACAATTGACAGCATCCTCTGCGATACTGACTATGGCACCATGAAGATCACCCATGCCATCATTCGCAAAGCCCTCGGCCTTCCCATCACACCCAAAGAAGAACCCTTCGTTCCCCTCCCTGACCACAAGAAAAACTCAGACAGGGAAGTCATCATTGCATTCTTCGATGCAATGGGCTATGTATGGGAAACTGGGAGAGACAAGAAGCCCGAGAAGAAGCTGACCCTCATCAAGAAATCCAAAATGCCCAGCGAGATGAATTTCATCTTCGCTCATTTAATCAGCTGCATGACTGCCAAATCCGGCTCCTCTGACCAAGCAGCTCAGTCTCAGCAAGCAATGGGATATGCATTGCTAAAAGGTCTACATATAGACTGGGCATCGATTATCTTAGATGACCTGGTACTCAGAGTGGACTCCGTCGCTGACAGATCTCCATGGATTCCCTATCCTCGGTTCATCAGCGTCGTATTCCAAAAAGGCCTGAAGGAAAGCTACCCAACAGAGGGTGACCTGAAACTCTCTCAGGTTGGCCCTAAGGTACTCGAC
Organism: Saussurea involucrata; assembly: GCA_033807775.1. Taxonomy (NCBI): domain Eukaryota; kingdom Viridiplantae; phylum Streptophyta; class Magnoliopsida; order Asterales; family Asteraceae; genus Saussurea; species Saussurea involucrata. The sequence continues at coordinate 98,485,835 of CM066319.1, forward strand.
TTCAAACCGGTGGAAAATGAGGTACGCCTTTCTACTCGTCTAACCATTCTAAACCCTACTTCTTCTACTTCTGCAGCTCCTTCAGTGGATAAACCCACCGCTGATACCTTAGCTGCAACCTCTATTCCTTCTCTAAAAAGGAAACATTCTGACACCCAACTTGGTTCCAAAAGAACTAAGAAAACCAAGGAGCAACCCCAGCAATCTACTGCTAAAGACTCCTCAGCTCCTCTTCATGGGCTGAAGGAAAGTTCAGTGGTACGCTCTGCCACAGCTGAACAAGCCACCCACTCTATCCAAACTTCAGGGTCTCCAAACGCTGAGGTTACAAACTTGGAATCTACCCAACCTCCTTCAGTCTCTCAAAAGATTGATGAAGTGATTCTCAGCGAATCCAACGCTGAACTCAGTACCCAACCTCCATTCTTATACTTCGCTTCTCCCTCTAATCATTTGGACTCTACTCCAGTTATCACTGAAGCACCTGTCATTCCTCCAAAAGCTAAAGAAAATACTCTTCAAGGAGTGATGGGCATAGGACCTGCAGAGATGACCATACGTCCACGCACCTTAGCTGACGACATGGAACTTTTCTCAGGAACCCGAGATTTTGATGAATCCACCAATCCTCCTGCAGGTACACACCAACCCATATACACTGTAACTGAACCCCAAACTTCTGAACTTTCCTCTGTTCACAAGTTCTTATATGTTACAGGTCCTAATTTGAGAGACATCAACGCCTCTCTGAAGACAATAGAGACGACGCTGACAGGTCTCACAACTACTCTTTCTGACAACTCTTCAGCTGTAACAAACGCTAGAGAGAATCTTACAAAGCTGACAACTGTCGTCGAAAAGAATGCCTCCAAAGCTGACTTGGAGAAGGTTGATAAATCACTCACCGACTTCGCCAAAGTTCTCTCTGATATCTACACAGACTACCTCGACATCAAGAAATCAGTTGACACCATGTCCAGCGAGTTCACAACGCTGATCGGTTGGCACACTCGAAGGTGATATGTCTGCTGTCAAGGCTGATGTCAGTTCAGTAAAAACGGACATGAGTTCTGTGAAGACTGATGTCAATACAATGAAAAATGACATCACTTCTATGAACACATTGTTGCAGCAGATCCTGACCAACACGACTGCCCCTGCACCTGCCCCTGCACCTCCATCTTTTACTACGGCGGATCGTGCTAAACTCGTAAAGATCAATCCTGGTATTTCTGGCATAGAAAACAGATTATCAGCGATTGAAATCTGTGTGGGGATCCCTGGCCAAGAAGACAGGGATACAACACAAGCTGCTGAATCATCACATTCCTCCCCCACTCATCATGAAAAAGATGGGGAGAAGAGCGCTGATGACCTTTCCAAGAGCGCTGAAGACCTTTCCCATGATGAATCTATTAGGGGAGAGAAGACTGAAGACCTCACCTTTACTGAAGAAGGTGAGAAGACAACTGAAGCAGCTGGTGGACCGCAGGGAGATGAACACCCAGAGTGAACCAAGAAGCTTACCTCTGTATCTGAGGGGAGCAACTCGAAGAAGAAGCTGAAGAAACTGAGTCTGGAGCTGAAGATGAAGAAGCCATCGACTTGTCTGATGATGAACCATCCTCTTCTCCAAAGAATGATGATGATGACGATGATGATGATGACTCTTTTATCGTCAAGCCTGCTAAGAGAACTATAGCTCTTAAAGGGATTCGGATAAATGAACCTTCAGGGGAGCGGACAAAGACAAACCATCAGCATCTGAAGCTGACAAGGGCATAGGAAAAAGTGTCGCTGAAGATGAAAATCTGATGATCTTGCTTAAAAAGCCGGTTTGTCAGGTACATTAACCTCTTCCTTACTCCACATCCCTCCTCTATACACTATCAGTTCTACACTCCACTAACCTCCATACACTTTATCCCATTCTTTCTATCTCTGTTCTACCCAAGTTCTTACTTGTAAGATCGATGTGTTTCAGCTAGTCCTCTCCCCTGTTTGAGGATATCGCTGAAGTTCCTACAGCTGCGACTTCACCAACAATAATCCCAGCTCCCAACGCTGAAGAAATAATCCCGGTCTTAGATTTGATCTCTGAGACTGATGAACCTGAAGAACAAATGCTCTCTCACAAAAACAGACCTTCCTTGGCTCCTCAAAAGTTAAGTGAAGAGGAACAAGAAAAGAGAGATGAAATGATCAAGAGACTCGAAGATCAGCGAATCATTCTGAAGCGTGATCAACATCCTTCGGTTCCTCCAAAGTTCAGAATTTACCAAAAGGAATACCAGGAACACCTCAGAGCTGAACGCCTAATCGCTGAAAGAATGTAAGCTGAAGAAAAAGACAAAGAATACGCCATTCGGCTTACTCAACGATCAGTAAAAGACCCCAAACTGAAAAGAGCCCCCATTGATGTTCAACGTCAGCTATGGGATGATGCTCAAAATATCGTTAGAGAAAAGACTAAGGTCTCTGATAAGACTTTGGAATAGGCTAAACAAATGCTGACCTATCGATCTAGACCATCCAAAATCATCAAAGTAAACATCAGAGGAAGACTGTATGCAGACGTTCCTGTTGTTGAAGTGGATGTCTACAGAGAAGACAAGACCAAGCAAACCATCTATGATTCTACCTTAGAAAAGTTTGGTCTCTCTGAATGGTTAGAAACGAAATTAGCCATTCAGGGATCGCGCTCAAAATTCAAAATCCATGTCGAGAAGATCTTAAACAAACAGATCGACCTGGTTTCCTCTGCTGTGGATATTTCTCCCTCAACTCTTTTTCCTCCTCAACAAAGAAAAGTTTCTGCTAAGGAAAAGAAAGTCTCAGACTCAGGTCCTCCTATACGAAATGAAACAGGTATTGGTTTCTCTCGTGCTGAGGTTCTTGGCCCTGATGCTGATCTCTCAGCGCTTGACACCTCCCTACCACCTGGAGAAACTTTCATTCCTGGCACAGTTGTAAGTGATCCCTATGGTATATTCTTTCTAGACTTCTATGGAAATCATCACTTTCAACGTATCTCTGAGCTCCACATCGCTCCCATCGAACAACTCAGAGATCTCATATACTGGTGTTAAGTCAGACGTGACATTAAAGCTAGACACCTGAGGCCCTTGATTTTTGAAGAAGCTCTGAAGAAAAAGAATCAAGGAGTAGATGTCCCTGACTGGATGATTCCCACATCAAAGACCCTCGATGAACTACTCATCAAGGAAGAACCTTTTGACGGATAGGATGGCCTTGTAATTCTTTCTATCCTTATCTGTCTACATCTTTTGTACTTGTAATTTTATTCGCTGTACTTGTAATTTTTCCACTTCCCTCTGTAATCTTTACAAAGTTTAAAGAAAAATTTCAGCGAACGTACTTTACTCCATCAGTACATAAAAGATCCCAGAAAACAGTAAAAGGGACAAATATTTTATGAGTTCTTTTTATCCTTATGTTTTCATTAAATAGCAATTTTCTCTGTTGCTATGTCATAATCAAATAGGGGGAGATTGTTGATCGAAACCCTCAGTGATTTGATAATGACCCTCTCTTATATACTTAGTGAAAATTGTAAGTAAACAATATGTATCAGAGTTTCACTATCGCTGATAAGTACTAAGATCTTACAATACCGCTGATAGGAACTCTCACTCTTTAGATTAAACATTCAGCGAAACTGTTCACCATAATACTCAATCTGTTCAGTACTTATGGTGCTCGCTGATAAGTTAGTTGTTTACTTATGATCCCTGAAGACAAGTTTCACGTTAACATAGGTTCTACGCTGAAGTCGAAGATCAAGCTCAAGAACCAGCGATAAGTCTCCTAATGAACTGATGCGGATCAGCGAAGACTCAGATTTGTCCACTCAACGTGAAGTATCAAGTACAAGACTTTAGCTATCGCTGAATTCTATTATTCGCTGATAAAGAATGATAGATCGCTGAATCAACGAAAAGTTGATCACAAAGTCCTCCGTATAAAGTACTTTTTGTCTTATCCACCCTTGCACGTCTCCGTACGATATGTCAGAAAAGAACCTCCTTATTGTCTGAATTCGTACAACCACTCTAATACTACACTGTTCAAACATGCGGCTACTAAGGTTGTCAACAAAGGTCAATGACATGCAACCAATCAGCTGCTGCCACGTGTAAAGTGTAAACTGCAAAGCATTAAATGCATGTAGTATATAAGAAGATGAAATCACTTCATTTTGACGTAACTTGCTAACTCTGGACAAGTTCATCCTTCTTATCTTGAGATAGGTTATTATTAGTAATTTCCTTCTCTTTCTTAGTGCAAGAAACTTAGTGTTCCAACTTGTTTAGATTTAGGTTTATCCTTAATCTTGTTTCCGCAACAAGCTGTAAATTGTCAATGATTTATCAATAAACAATTTAGAAAAGTAAAATCTGTGTGTTTGTATTCAACCCCCCCCCCCCCTTCTACAAACTTGTATAGCCCTTCGGGACCAACAAGATGCTTCAGATGTGGCAAACCAGGCCATTTCTCTGCAAACTGCAAAGGTAGACTGGTAAAAAACCAGGACTACTACAAGAGCAAGTACAAATACAACTTCAAGGAGAGAAGTTATGTTGCAGAGATGGAGAATTGGATCTCTGATTCATCCTCTGATGATGAACCAGAGCAAGCCAACTATTGTGGGATGGCTGTTGCTGAATATATGACAGATAAGATGGCAGAGAGAATGACATAGACTGACTCTGCTGACAAAACACTGGAGATTTATAGACCCAGTGCTAAGGTATGTTCCTCCTCTGACTCTAAATCTGACTTTGAACTGGAAATGAATGTATCCAAACTTGTTGAGGAATTTCAAGCTTTAAAACAAAAACTTTCAGAAGAAAAAGAACTAAGAAAACTATCTCATAAATACCTATCCTTCTACAAGAGAGAGAAAGATCTCTTGGAAATGGAGAAGGAGGAGATTTTCAAAGAAAAATCTGAGCTAGAGGATTTACAAAAACAAAAAGGAATTATCTTTTTTTGACAAGTGTAAAGAGTACGAGGAAGTTTTAAGATTGAAAGGTGAAGAGGTGAAGAGATCAGAGTATGAAAGGCTAAACTCTGTTGCTCTGAAAAATTATTTTCAAAAAGAAAGGGATGATTTACATCAGTCTTTACAGAGGAAAGAACTTCTGATAAAGAAGTACCAGGATGCACAAGATGTGCATATAAAAATCAATTCTCAAAAGGACACTCAAGGTCTGGATTTCAGTGACCTTGATCCCTTCACTGGAAGGAAGAAGACATATTTGTCCTCAACCTTCTGTGTTGGGAAAGTCCAAATGTCTGACAATGCATCCACTGGCACTAGTGTTTTTAAAAGAATAAAAACTTCAGAAGGGTCAAGGACCAGAAGGCTGAACTTTAGAAATGTCAGCTATGACTCCTCTGATCATGAAAAGTTTACAGAACCAACTTTAAAGTTAATTCATGATCAAGGAAAAGTTGAAATCATTATTTCTAAGTCTGCTAAAAGCCTTGATCCAAAGAAGATCTTCAACTTTAACTCTTTCAAGGAGCAGAAGTCTGTCACTTCTTTGGTTGGTACCTCTGAAGTCAAATCTCAGAGTGTACTCAATCCTGAAGCTCCAGTCTTCTATCCTACCTTTGAAGCTGAGAGAATATCATTTTAAGAGGATCTAAAAAAAGTTCTTGCTGAAAACTCCATTTCTGATGCCTTAAATCAAAGCTTAGAAAATTCAAAACCTGTACCATCAAAGATATGAACTTCTCTGAGTCCAACAGAGCTAGCTTATGTCATAAACCCCCAGAGACTCTCATCTCAAACAGAGCCACCATAGACTTTTTAGACTCTGATTCTTACTCTGACTCAGAGATTGACGAGCAGATTTTTTGTGCACCAAAGAACATCTTGCACAAACCAAAACATGCATTTGTTGGATCTGGAATTTTAAACAATGTCATATATGTTCCTGTTAAACCAAGATCTATCAAGATTAGAGAGAAATTCTAGAGAGAGAGAGAGTAGAGAGAGAAAATAGATCTTATTATGTCGGCTCTTTGTGTTTACAAGATATGAGTTATGACCAAAAGCTTATGGAATCGTTCTCTCTAGTTGTTACAAGATTACTCTAGCCACATGCTTATATACCTAAGACTAACAAGGCATTAAGCTAACTTTGACTTTCTAATACATTGACTTTGACTCTATAAATCAAGATTAAATCTTCAAGACATATTTGTCCTAACAATCTCCCCCTTCGATTCAAGATTTAAACATTTGAGAACAGCAGTCTTCGGCTTCTTGAATCTTCAAAATCTTCGGTCTTTATCAGGCTTGTCAAAGTCAAATTGTCACAAAATCTTCAGATGGGGAACTGACGGAGATTTTCTTTCCTTAAAAGATATGGAGAATTTGTTTCTTCACACAAGGCATTTTGATACAATGTAGCGCAAATCTAAGAAAAATAGATCTTCTTGAGAAACCAAGATGATCAATCGATTTTTCCTAAACTCTTGAAGAATTCTCCCCCTTTTCTTTCTTTGACTTGAGAACTTCAATCTTCAGTAAGGATATTCACCATATAGCACAAGTTTAAGAAAAATAGATCACAAGATGATCAATCGATTTCTCTTAACCTCTTGAAGAAGAAATCTCCCCCTTTCCTTTCTTGAGACGAAGTCTTCTTTAAACATTTCTCCCCCTGTCATGAAATCGAATCTTTGACTTGAAAGATTTGACATGAAATTGAACTAAATATTTCTCCCCCTTTTTCGATGAAAGTGTGTATCATGATCATCGAAAACCTTCTTCAATTTCAGTCGCGTCTCTGATTCTCACTAACAATCTCCTCCTTAATGAATAACCTTGCTCCCCCTCAAAATAAGAATTCTGGAGCAATTTGTTTTCTCCCCCTGAAAATATGCATATATTTCATTTAGGCACAATAGTTGAAATTTTATACAAGGAAAATAAAATTCATTGAACTACATTTTATAACTACTAACATTTGATCATTTGAAAACTTTACAAAAGAAATTCTACTTAATGAAATTTAACAGATTTTTCAATCAAATGAAATCAAATGCATGTGTTTGGATTCAAATACAAGACATCATTGCATATCAAGTTAAAAATGTTCAGTTTCAACCCCTTTATTAAATCGATTTGGTGCGCTAGCATGCGAAATATGATTAGCACCAATCATATGCAATTCTAAAACATATAAGAATACTTTACTCTACTTACACTATTTGTCCAAAATCAGGATTTTCACAAATTTACAGGTTTATTGCGACTTTGTATTTTCCCCAAGTATCAAGAGATGTGTGCTCATTGGCATCTTTTGATTTTGTCATCATTGACATCTTTTGATTTTGTGCTTATTGGCATCTTTTAATCAAAAAGTTTAGTAGGAATAAGATACACCATTAAACATGACTTTCTAACTGGTTCTATAGCAGGATTTGGGTCAGCCAATCCCAGACCAGTTGGTCTTAGGGGCTAGGTGTCGAGCACCCCTTGGAACTTACTTTCCCAAACCAGAAAGGCCACATCGATATATCTTAAACCCATTTGTACCAGTAGAACATGGCTTTCTATCTGGTTCTATAGAAGGATTTGGGTCAGCCGATCCCAGACTAGATGGTCTTAGGGACTAGGTGTCGAGCACCCCTTAGGACTTAATCTCCCAAACCAGAAAGGCTTTCAAACTAAATGATTAGATTTAAAACTTAGAGCATCTCAATCACTTGGTTCTAAAACATAGTGCTTTCCCCATATTTTCGTTTCCATCCATCATTCTAACAAAAAGGCTTTTTGAGCATTATATTCTATATAAATCTAGAATTACATAATTTTGAGCATTCAGCATAATTTCATTCATGTTTTGCTGACCTTTCGATTTATTTCAGAAGTGAAAGATGAAACAGATGTAACTCAGATAATACAAAAACACTTGTAAAATCACCCTTGACACACATTTCATTCATTGAATGAAAGTTGAAAAAATTTCACTTCATTGAATTAAATTTGTAAAAATTCAAACATTCAAAGCAGTAGAAATAAAACATAATGCAATGTTACCTTTTACCACTTGTTCCTTGAATTGAAAGATGTGACAGATAAGGATATCACCTGATAAGTATGAGTTCTAAACTGATTTGTTTAGAAGTCTTAGCCATTGAAGTACGGGTCCTGAACTGATTTGTCTAGAAGCCATAGTCGTTGAAGCACGGGTTTTGAACTGATATGTTCAAAAGCCATAAATTTTGAAATCCGGGTTCTAAACCGATGTGTTTAGAAACCATTAACTGTGAAATCCGGGTTCTAAACCGATGTGTTTAGAAACCATTAACTGTGAAATCCGGGTTCTAAACCGATGTGTTTAGAAACCATTCTCTTTACTCCCCCATAATGGAACAAGTAATCTTCTTCCAAGGGTTCAAAGCTTTGCTTCTAAATCTGCAAAAACAGATTAAGTAGATTTTGGTACCCAACGTGTCTTGGGTTCTGGCTTGTTAAGCGGAGCTCTATAGGAAGGAAAATGATAAGTACCATACCAATATTGAACATTATCATTTTTAACAAAATCATTAGTTCCACAAAACGAACAACAAATATTCTTTTGTGCTAATTTGTAGAATATAATGAATCAGGTTTAACAAAAGATTTAGCTTTCATGTTAGTGTTCTTTTTGGGAACAGATGATTTAGGAACATCTTTTACAGGAAAAGTACATTTAACTCTCCATTGCATGTTGACTTTCTTGTATGAAGGAAGATCAACATATTGATGCTTGGAAGAGTTATCCACTGAGTGATCATAGAAAATATTAGACGGACGAATCGGACATTCAAAATAGCGTTTGGATTTGTTAAGTGACTTCACTTTGTAGGATAAGTCATTCCATTCCTTGGTCACCAAATCAAGTTTCTTCTGAATATTAGACTTGACCCTCTTCTCTTTCATGATATCAGTCGATAACGCAGCCAAATTCATTGTCAATTTATGAATTTCCTGCCGAAATATCTTTCTTTCTTTAGAAAATTCGTCTTTAACGCACCTAGCATGAAAATCAGCTTTCTTCATCTTTTCTAGCTCTTGCCTTTCTATATCCAATTCCTTTTGAAGCTCAGTAATTTTCTTTGACAATTGCATATTCTTCGCTTCAAAGCTTTTCCTTTTCTTTTCATACTCAACCCTTTCCTTCTCCAATTTTTCTTTTTCAAGAAATAAAACCTTCTCAAAATCTGAGTTCAAGAGCTTTCTTTTCTTCATTTCCTTTCTTCTCAGAAATTGAAGTCTTTTCAAGTTCAGAAACTTTCTGAGAAAGAGAAAGAATTTGGTTTTCATAGCAATTTTTCTCATTTAACCGATTAGCTCTTTCTTTTCTGAAATCCTCTCTTTCTATTTTAAGCAGCTTTTCCATGTCAGACAACTTCTTTGTAAGCTCTATAACCTTTTCCTTGAGTTCTTTATTTTCAGCATCTGATGACTTCGGTTCCACATCCTCTTTTTCAGCTTTCTTTTCTTCTTCCTTTCTCTTAAAAGCAACTTCAGATCCAAGCATTTGCTTTGTTAATTCGTTCCACATCTGCATTGGGTTGTTTTTTAAACATTCAACGCGTTTGAAGATGTGTTGCGGAAGTTTGTAAAGTGCGAAGATCAAGTTGGATGAAGCTTCCTTGTCGGCCTTCATTCTGTTAATCTCTTCTTCTGTATAATCTTTGCCAGTTCTGATCATTGGGCCCTTCAGTGAAAGATTTTATCATGTTTTCACCATTTTCTCTACTTTCAATAAAATCGATTAACGAAACTCTCCATAGTTCAAAATCAGATTCTTTGATCAGCACTGGAAGTCGGTTCATGTTCGCTTGAAGATTAAAAGATCTTTATAAAGAAAAATATACCGAATCTTCGAAAAATGAACAATCAGAAAAAATGTATATAAAACTTTTTCTTGAAAAACTCTTAAACTGTATGAAATATACTATAGAAAAAATTTCAGTATAAATTTTTTTCTCAAAATACTCAAAAAAAAATTCAAAAAAAGTGTATGAAAACTTTTTTATTTTTTATTTTTTTTTATTTTTTTATTTTTTAAACAAGTCAGAAACTCGCAAGCAACGGTTGCGAGAAATGAGAAATTCGCAAGCAACGGTTGCGAGAAATGAGGATTTCGCAAGCAATGGTTGCGAAAAGTAGACTTGGGCAGAAACTTGAAAGCTGAAAGATTACTTTTCGCAAAAGAAGGTTGCGAAAAGTTTGGCTTTTCGGGTCAGAGGGTTGCGAAAAGCTCTAAAACTCGAGTCTTAAGGATGCGAAAAGCTTTGCGAAATGTAGACTTGAACGAAGAACAACACTCAAATCGATGAAGCTTGCGAAAAGTAGGATGAATGTTGCGAGAAGTTTAGATCTTGCGAGATTTTTCCAAAAACTACAGAAATCACTTAAATCCTCAAAATCACTGAAATCAATGCAGATCAGTTCGAAATATAAATTCGAACACTTTTTCTTCATACACAAACCTCTGAAAACCTCTGAATCAGAATCTGGAAGATCGAACAGTAGAAGTTTGAGAATAGACCAAAAACTCAGAAAATTGCAAAATTGATCTTGAAATCCTTAGAATTAGCTCTCGATTCTTGAACAAGAAATGTTCCTCTATCAAAAACGAATCCAACAAACTAAGATTTGAACAAATTCGATCAAAAATCACCAAAATTTGATAAAATCTCAAGAAAACGAGATTTTCTTGAAAAATCAAGAAAATCAATCAAATTTGTTTGTGAAATCACCAAATTCGTATGTTTTTTTTCCAGTAGAATTCCTCCCCTTAATCTTGTTCCAGCTCTGATACCAATTGTTAATCCAAGATCTATCAAGATTAGAGAGAAATTCTAGAGAGGGAGTGTAGAGAGAGAAAGTATATCTTAATTCATAAGCTCTCAATATTACAAGATGTGAATTATGTTCTAAGTGATATGGAATTGTTCTCTCGAGTGTTACAAGATTACTCTAGCCACATGCTTATATACCTAAGACTAACAAGGCATTAAGCTAAGATTGACTTTCTATTACATTGACTTTGACTTTATTAATCAAGATTAAATCTTGAAGACATAGTTGTCCTAACAGTTCCAAAGAACCAATCCAGAGTTCCACTGTGTCCTGATTTTAAAAACATGGGTGTCAGAATCCTGTCCTCTGAGCAGTTGAAAAAGATGAGGAAAGAGAAAGCCATGAGTACTTTAATCAATCATACCTCTGTGCCTTATGTCTATAAACTAATCAGATTCACTCTAGAACAGAAAGGAAAATGGAAAGTTAATGACTCATCTGTTTCTCACTCTGCAGTGAATCAAAGAGGAAAACATTCTTTTTTGGCCAAGGAACCACATCCACAGAGGAATGCCAGTTTCCAGAAAACTCATCTAGATAGGAAGTTTGTAAAAACCTCTAATTCTAGAAATTTTAATTCTCAAAAGGCATGTAATCTAAAGATAATGAATCAAAGCAGGAATTTACATCAATCATTCCCATGTTCTGATAAATGCAATTGTTTTAATGGTCCTCACTGCATTATGAATTGGTCATCGAAGAGGATAAATCCTAAGACCAACTCTCAGAATAGGTAGAGAAAAACCTCTGGCAAACCATCACAGAGTGGAAAGCCAGAAGGTAAACCAGCAAACATCACCAAGCCTAACAAGAAAGGACCTCTTATGCAATGGGTACCTAAAAGAACTAATATGTCTTGTAGAAACAGAATGTGCAGATATGGTACTTGGACTCTGGTTGTTCAAGGCACATGACTAGAAATAAGGAGCTACTGACCTCATTTAAAGAGAAAATGGGAGGTGCGGTAACTTTTGAAGGTGATGGGCAAGGGCAGATTAGAGGTTATGGTGTTTTAACCAATGGTGGAGTATCACTTTCCAAAGTTGCTTATGTAGAAGGGTTAAATCATAACTTGCTTAGCACAAGTCAACTTTGTGTCATGGCTTTGATGTCAATTTTAAGAAGAAATATTGTTCTTTGTTAGTTTCAAAATTAGGTCAAGAGTTGCTCAGAGCTGACATAAAAGGCAATCTGTACAAAATGAATTTTAATCCAAACCAAAAATCTAATACAGAAAGACTATGTTTAGTTTCTGTGAACAAGGAAGATGCCTGGCTCTGGCACAAAAGATTTTCACATCTAAACATTTCAAATCTTGACAAACTTGTGAAACTTAACTTAGTAAAAGTTCTGCCTACTCTTAAATTTGACAAAGACCATCTATGTTCTGCATGTGAATTGGGTAATGTTAAAACAACTTCACACAGAACACAGAGTCGTCATAATTGCCCTAGACCTCTGCACATGTTACATGTGGATCTTTGGGTCCAATCTTTGTGCAAAATCTATCTGGCAAAAAGTATATTCTGGTACTTATTGATGAATATTTCAGATATACTTGGGTTGAGTTCATCAGAGCAAAATCTGATGTCCCGGAGGTACTAATAAATCTGTTGAAAAGAATTCAGGTTTTGCTAACTCTTAAGGTACAGAAGCTGATAAGTGATAATGGAATAGAATTCAAGAATGCAAGGCTTGATTCATACCTCACAGAAGAGGGCATTTCTCATAACTTCTCTGCTGCCAGAACTCCTCAACAAAATGGTATTGTTGAAAGAAAGAACAGAACTCTGGAAGAAGCAGCCAGAACCATGTTAGCAGGATCTGATCTTCCAATCAACTTTTGGGCAGAAGCAGTGTCAACAGCATGTTTTAGCCAAAACAGAGTTGTAATTGTCAAAAGATTTAAGAAAACTGCTTATGAACTAATCAACCAAAGGAGACCAAATGTGAAATACTTTCATGTTTTTAGTTGAAAATGCTATATCCTGAATGATAGAGATAATCTGGGGAAGTTTGACAAAAAGGCTGATGAAGGAAAATTCATTGGATACTCTCTAACCTCAAAAGCCTATAGAGTCTACAACCTCATAACAAAAATCATTCTGGAAAGCATCAATGTATCCTTTGATGACAGATCATCAAGTGTCTTTGAAAGCAAATCATCAGAGATGATGCAAATCTCAGAGGAGCCCAGTTCCTCAAAATCAAGAGAAGAGAATATCAATTTGATATTCAATGATTTCTTTGATGATGAAGATTCCTCTGAAGTCATCAATAGAGGCAATCAAGTTCAAGGTTCTGAAGGACAACAACAATCAGGTACATCTCTGTCAGGTCCTTCAAATACTTCACCATCTACTTCCTTGACTACAGGTCCAACTCAAGGAGAATGTTCAAGACAACAGTCTGAGGAAGAAGAACCTGAACCAGAACCATCAACACCCCTGATGAGAAAGGTTGGAAGAAATTCCATTACTGAAAGCTCACCTTTACAGAGCTCTGCTGGCACTCTATAGAGCAATGAAGCCACTCTTCAGAGCAGTGTGCCTCAGAGCCCTAGTGCTAATCCTCAGAGTTCTGAACCTGTCAATCACCATTATCCTTCAGAAGCACAGACACCACCTCTTGTCCATGCTCCCATGACAAGATGGACAAAGGATCACCCTCATCCTCAAATCATTGGTGCTCCTGAAGATGGTGTGAGGACAAGGTCAGCCACATTAAATGAAGCCTTCTTTGTGAACTGTTTAAGCATGATAAGACCAAATAAGATCTCTAAAGCCCTGGAAGACCTAAACTGGATAGAAGCTATGCAAGAAGAGCTTCTGGAATTTAAAAGAAATAAAGTTTGGTCCTTAGTTCCACTTCCAAAAGGGAAAGCTGCTATTGGAACCAAGTGAGTATTCAGGAATAAGAAAGATGAGGATGGAATAATCATTAGAAACAAAGCAAGGTTGGTTGCAAAAAGATATTGCCAAGAAGAGGCTATTGATTATGATGAAACCTTTGCACAAGTGGCTAGGCTAGAGGCTATCAGAATCTTTCTAGCCTATGCTGCTCACAAAGGATTCAATGTTTATCAAATGGATGTTAAATCTGCCTTTCTGAATGGCAAGCTACATGAAGAAGTCCATGTCCAGTAACCTCCAGGCTTTGAAATCTCAGAGTTTCTAGATCATATGTAGAAGCTAGACAAAGCTCTGTATGGCCTTAAACAAGCCCCAGAGCCTGGTATGAAACTCTGTCTACTTTTCTGTCGATCAACCACTTTGAAAAAAGTATTGTGAATACCACCTTATTCGTTAGAATATATAAAAATGATATACTTCTGGTACAGATATATGTTGATGACATTATCTTTGGGTCTACTAACCAAGTGATAGGTTTTCTGAGGTGATGAAAAGTGAACTTAAAATGAGCATGATGGGAGAACTTTCTTTCTTCCTTGGTTTACATGTAAAACAATATATCAGAGGCACCTTTATAAGGTAATCAAAATATGTCTCTGATATTTTAAGAAAATATAAGCTCAACAACTCAAATCCAATGAAAACACCTATTGCCACTGGAGTCAAACTTGACCATGATCCAGAGGGTCAATATATGGATGTCAAGACCTACAGAGGCATGATAGGATCACTTCTGTACTTAACAGCAAGCAGACCTGACATAATGTTTGTAACTTGTCTATGTGCTATTTTCCAAGCTAATCCTAAAGAATCTCATTTGTCTGTTGTCAAAAGAATCTTCAAATATCTAAAAGGGACTCAATTTTTGGGTCTCTGGTATACTCTTAACTCTGGCTTTGAGCTTGTAGCATATAGAGATTTAGATTATGGATGATGTATGAATGACAGAAAGAGTACATCTGGTTGTTAGGGCATTTTTGTAGCTATCAAGACAGTATTAATATCTTGTACTGTTTCTCCTTAGTAGAGGCATGGGCTTGTCATGTCCTACTATATAAAGGAGTTCCTTTGTTATTTTGTATAACAACTTGAAGCATTTGTCATTTTACATTTTGAAATCAATATATGGATGACAAGATTGCTCTCTAGATTCTCTCTACACTTGTTCATTACTTTGTGCTAGATTTGGGATTTATCAATTGGTATCAGAGCTAAACAGAAGATTCAAGCAGATCGAAGACCAAATTGAAGAATTTTTACACTGTTCTTCAAGAATTCGGACCAAGTGGCTTTTACTGTTCATCTGAAGTCTTATCATTCAGACATGAAGTTTTTCCAAATTTTGAGTTTTTGAATCAATTCTTTGCATCATGGCATTCGGATTTGCTTCCTGAACACTTTTAATTCTTGGATTAACATCAAATCTGCACAGAATTGACAGATCTAATCGATTCTTGAATTTTTTTTCGAAAACTTCAAGATCACTGTTTTGATCTTAATCTGTTCAAATTGATCGAATTGTGAATTGCAATCAACAGAAAAAGTGTGCGGATTTCAATTACGAACAATTTGATATAAGATTCATCACAATTAATCAAGAATTGAAGAAGTTATGGCAGATTAAGTGATTTTGAAGTTCGAAGTGCAGAATTCGGATCATTCTTGGTGAATTCTTGGTGAATTCTTGAAGAATATTTGTACTATTAAGGGGGAGTTAGATTTTTACACAAAGTGATAATTCTAACAGTTTGGACTCGTGTTCTATGAGTACCAAATCTTCCTCTGTTTGTGCAGATTTCTCTGAAGAAAAGATAACAGTTTATGCAATTGTTAAGGGGGAGCAATTCGGCATAAATCTGTAAAAGTGTTATCTGTATCTGAGAGCTTACAAAATTTTATCTGATGTGAGAATTTTAGAACAGTTGTTGGACTTTTCAGAAAAAGTTGTAATTTTTCATGCAAATATTTGAAGAATTCGATCTCTGAAGGATTCGAATTCAAAGAATTCGAACACTTAAGGATTCGAATTCAATGAATTCGGACCCTTAAGGATTCGAATTCAATGAGATCAATATCAATTGTTGTACAACTTTATCTGATTCGAACTCTTTTGGAATTTTTTACATATTTGTTTATGTAAATTGTTCAGATGAACAGTGCCATATCTAATGTTTTGAAACATGCATTTTTAACTGATTGCCAAGTGGGGTACTCTAATGTGTGCCAAGTGTACAATTTTTTTTTGAGTATAAATAGGGTTCGAAACCTTATTTCCCACTTTTCACTATTTGGTATTGTTTCAAACACTCTCAAGAGAACACTGTTCATCTTCCACTTTATCGATCCTTCATCTGCTTGATTCATCCTCATCAGGTAAACATTTCTATCGAAATTACTCTTATCAGATTCGAAAATGTAATACGAATCATTCTATCCGAATGGTTTGTTTGATTGTAAACATTTACTATGCTAATCTGTAAAATCAAAAAGTTTATTGTTCATCATCGTGTTCATATGAACATGAATTCGAACCATACCTGATTCGAATTCATGAACATTGTTGAATTCGAACATGATTTCGAATCGTTCTTGTTTCGAATTCATGAAACATGTTAAGAAAGAATTCCTTTAGATTCGAATTCACATGTTATAATCTGAATTAGGGCTTAACTGTTGAATTCGAATGCCTTTGGATTCGAATTGGATGAATTCGAACTCTTATAGATTCGAATTGGATGAATTCGAACCCTTATAGATTCGAATTGGATGAATTCGAACCCTTATGGATTCGAATTGGATGAATTCGAACCCTTATGGATTCGAATTGGATGAATTCGAACCCTTGTGGATTCGAATTGGATGAATTCAAACCCTTGTGGATTCGAATTGATATTCAAAGACAAATCATGAATTCGAATGCACTATGATTCGAATTCTATACTTAGAAAAAAAAATTCTTTCAAATTTTTTTTCAAAGACTAATTCTGTAAGAACTATTATCAACAGGTAAAATGGTTAATCAAGAAGAACAAAGTCACATTCAAGGATTTGATGATCATATTCCGAGTCTACCCGAACCGACACACGATGTACCTTTACCGTCAACACGATCAGTACATCAATCCCAAGCCAGAATTCATCCAGATCATGCTATCATTCATCCGATCAACTATATTGCGATCATTCCCAACAATCACCACATTGATTTTGATCACATCAACATTCATCCAGTGATAAAGGAAGTGCTCAGGAATCATCCGTTAGCATACGCATTAACGAATACTGTCGTTGTGCCTATGCTATATTTACAGCAAGCATGGAAGACAATAACAACAACTATGGAAGATGGAAGACCAATTTTTGTATTCCAAATAGACAACTTCATCACAAAGCTTGATTTCCAAAGACTAAGAATGATTCTGAGGCTACCTGAACCTGATTCACGAGAAGGAAAGACTGAGTTTGATCCTTTTCCATCTGAAGAAGAAACGTTTGAAGGAATACGTGCTATGGGATACACTGGAAACTTAACTCGGGTGAAGGAATTCCATAAGGCGAACCTACCACCGTTATACTATACAATCTTCTCCATTATTAATAGATGCTTATCTGCTAAACATGCCGGAACAGACAGTGCCAGCGTCGGATTTCTGAAGCTATTTCATGCAGTAGTGTATGATCTTCATGTAGATTATGCAGCTATTTTCTGGCATGAACTGAATGAGAAGATAGATCTTCGCCGACAAAACAAGGGAAAGCCTTATGTTCCATATATGAGGTTTCTTCAGATTATCATTCATAGCATGCTTCGTTCTAACAGAGAAATTCCAAGACGAGCAAATCATCCTTCTGTGCCCGAGAAAGCTATGCAGTATCTTCAGTTTCGTAAAACTGAATTTGATTATGAGATGCCGTTACCTGAAGGATTTCTTCGATACGCGGATCAGGACGTTGAGTGCATTATCGAGTATAGAGAGTCTATGGTCCAGCCAGAACCGGAGGGACCTACCCCAGACTCAACCCCTAGGCGAGAGGAGTCGGTGAGTGTTCAGGATGCACGGGCTACTGAACGGGGAGAGTCGAGGGAAAACACCGAGAGGGGAACTGGTGGGGATCATACATCTGTATTTGAAGATACAGGGTCATCGTCCGAGGACACACATACAGATGATCTTGTACAACACGATTCTGAGGGAGAAATTCCTAAACACATTGGGGATCCTCCTTTAGTTGAGTACTCTAGTGATAGTACAGAGTCTGATAATGCGTCTGATTCAGCGGAGGAACATCGTGATGATGATGAAGATGACAACGATGATAATGATGATGATCAAGGGAATGCTAGAAATATTGGTGCTGATGCTACTACTGAAGAAAACTGGTTTGGTAACGTTTCTGATATCTTTGAATTTCCACAATTGAATATGTCAGATAATATTAATGTGGAAAGCTTAAACTTTGATGACATGCCTTTAATGTCGACTCAAGTTAGTGAAGGAACGGAAGGCATAAGGAGACCCGAGGGAGTATCAGTTGAAAATATATGTGAGTCTGTGAGAGAAACTGAAGAAAAGAATATGGAGAGTGTGAAAGATATCCAAACTGTCTATTCCAGAAGGGCAGCCACATCCACCACCAGATCTCATTTGTTGGGATCAGGTGTTGAACAAGTCGTTACTCGCCCAGTAACGCAATTGCACACCTCTGCCAGCTATTCAGCTTCTTCTTCACAAGAAACTGTCTCATTTTCTCACGGGGTTTTAGCACAAACACTATCTGGATCTCGTTCGGAGATTCCGGATATTGAAACAGAGCGACTTCCTCCCCAGTCCTCGACCTTCTTTCCTGCACAAAGTTCGAGTCTAGTGCCTGTTCCTAACATATTTGATTCTTTGAATAGGTCACTTTCAGGAACATCTGATGCGCGTCTTCGTGACCCATCCGGAACACTCAGAGTAGATTCTTTTACAGGACTACAAGGACAGAGTGGAAATCCTACTAGTGCTAACACTATGCCAACACTGAGCGTAGGTCACACAGTTGCAACAACTGTTGTGTCAACGGCAAACCTAAGTGGTGCCGGTGTTACTTTACCCGTCTTTGTGACAAGGGAAAACTTCGATGGCGCCCTAAAGGATATTGAAACTATGTTCATCCGGGAGTTACAAGGTGTGAAGAATCAGTTGAAGGGAAAAGAACCGATGACTTATGAGCCAGCTGTACGTCCTCGTCCAGAAATCTATCTGGCTCCGCCTCGAGTACCTCAGTCTTCTCCTATGCAACAACCACCAGTGGATCAAAGTGTTGATGAATTAAGGGATTTATTCTATGCCAAACTGATGTCTATGAGTCCTGAAGATCAGCAAAGTAAAACCTTGTTATCTCTACTTCAGAATTTCCAATCTACTCCAAATCCACTTCCACCTACACCTTCAGTTACACCCACACAGTTTCAAGCATTATCCAAAGAGTTATCTACTTTCAAGTCTGAAGTTGTGAAATCTTTAAGTGATATGAAGCCGTCAATTGTTGAGTTGAAAGCATTAATGGAACAGTCGTGTAAGACTCAAGCTCAGAGTACTAAAAGAAGACATGATCAGGATCCCGATGATCATGATCATGAGGGGGAGATGAGTAAGAAGAGAAGAGCTGAGTCAGAAAGCTCTCAAGGTCAGAAAAAGAATCCGACTGTTGCTGAAATATCTAAGATGTTTGAATCAGGTGCTATGGGTGATCAAAGAGGAAAACAGATCGTATTATATGTTGATCCGAATATAGAACCAACGGTTGAAAAGCCTGAGGTAAATGAGAAGGAGATAAGAGAAGTGGTTGATCGATTCGTGCAATCTGTGGAGTTGATTGAAATTAGTTCTGATGATGAAGAAGCTGATGAAAGTGCAAGAGCTTATGATCGGTATTGGAAAGTTAAGGAGGAAGAAGAACCACTTTTGGTATTTACTTATGAACCAGAAGATCAAGGTGTTGGATTTAATGAAGAAGAGGTTGATATTTTGTCAGAGATATATGGGCCACAAACTCCTGAAGAAATAATCTTTAGCCCTGTACACTCACCCGAACATATCTCAACCACTTTGATGTCAGAACAACCTTCTGTTACACCTATAACCATCAACCTTAACCAATCTACTTCAACTCAAACCACTATACCTGTATCTGAACCACATCATTCTCATGATCCATTATCTAAAGAACCAAAATCCGAAGAGACTGATCCTCAATCCACTACATCTTCAATACCTCCTATCATTCCTAGTCATGATGAAGCTGGTCCTTCTAATCCAGCTGATCAACCTGGTCCTTCATCCTCACGGAGCAGAAAATTGACTGAACTTGAACAACGACAAAGAACTTTGTATTTGAGAACACCTTTCCTAGAAGAAGAAGAAAGAAGACTGTTTGTGCACAGAATCAGAACTTTGAATCCCTACGCTGTGTTGGGTATTACAGATCAAACAGCCGAATACAAGTTCGAATATATGTACTTTCTAAGGGACAAGTGTCAAAAGAAAAGAGAGGTGAGGAGCAAGAAGTTGATTGTGTCTATAAAGGAGGTAACAGCTAGACTGTATTACAAGTTGTGGTATCCAGAGTTTCTTGTTCAAAGGCAAGATTGCAGAGATTATAGATTTACTGAAGCTGATTTCTGTCATTTAACCATGGAAGATTTTGAGTTCTTGTATCATCATTTCAGAGATCTTCAGATCAGAAGGGAAAACGTAACTCTTGCTTTGAATGCCATTAAGAGATTTCTGAGAAGACACGTTTTATTCACACAGTGTCATGATTTGCAGATGGGTGTGGAAAGCTATCAACCAAGAATAAATCTGTTAAGACCAAATCAAGAATTGACTGGATTGATGAGGATGCCTTTATATTGTGTGATTGGAGAACCAGAGTTTGGTGTTGTGTTCAGTAATGGTGCAAACAAGATATTCATTCGGTTTAATGAGTTGGAAAAATATTCTGATGGTACGCTTAAAATTGTAAGACTTCAGTTAGTCGAAAAGCTCAAAAGACATGATGCTGAACGAAAAGTTAATTGGATGTCTTCAAGACCTAGAAGAGTTTTGTCAAGAGCCATTGAAGAGATAGATGAAAAATTGAGCTTCAGAATGGCTATGCGAAGGATTGAAACGCATCTTGGGTTTCGAAGTAGAAGAAGACCCTTTCTGCCTTGATAGCTAAGGGGGAGATTGTTAGGGCATTTTTGTAGCTATCAAGACAGTATTAATATCTTGTACTGTTTCTCCTTAGTAGAGGCATGGGCTTGTCATGTCCTACTATATAAAGGAGTTCCTTTGTTATTTTGTATAACAACTTGAAGCATTTGTCATTTTACATTTTGAAATCAATATATGGATGACAAGATTGCTCTCTAGATTCTCTCTACACTTGTTCATTACTTTGTGCTAGATTTGGGATTTATCACTGGTAGCTGTCAATTGCTAGGAGACAAACTTGTGAGTTGGACATCCAAAAAGCAGAACTGTGTGTCAACCTCTATAGCAGAAGCAGAATATGTTGTTGCTGCTAGTTGATGTTCACAAGTCATATGGATGAAAACACAACTCAGACACTATGGTCTTGAATACAACAGAGTTCCTATCCTCTGTGACTCCAAGAGTGCAATAGCAATCACAGCAAATCCAGTTCAGCACTCCAAGACAAAGCACATTGACATAAGGTACCACTTTATCAAAAATCATGTTGAAAAGGGGACAATTGAAATGTATTTTGTTTCAACTGAATTCCAGCTTGCTGATTTGTTTACAAAAGCCCTTGATTAAAGGATATTTAACTACTTGATCAGCAAATTAGGTATGCTGAACATGTCTTCCTAATATCTGAACAAAACATCAGAGCCTCTGACAGAGTAGTTAGGAGGTACATATTAACAGAGCCTTTGTTGTTCGCTTCAGTGCTTTGCCAACGTAGTTTTTCAGTATTTTCTTGTTTATAAGAGTTTCAATTTTGTCCTTCAGAAACTCTCTTGTTTGTTCCATTAATGGTTCTTTTCATAAACTCTGTTCAAAAGTTGCACAAGTTAAGGGGAGCTTAAAAGAAATAAGCTATGTTAAGGGGGAGCAAGTCAAAATTTTATAATCATCATGACTTGGCTTGGATACTCAAAAGAAAAGCTTTTTGAAGAAGAGAAAACCTATTCTGATGAAAACAACTTTGATTATTTCTCTGAACTTCTCTTCAGAATCGGGTCTCTGAAACTTCACCAGAGTCTCTAACATCCATATCAGAGCCTATGTGGCTTCTCTGATAAACTTATGTTGTATGAGTTCACTGACTATTTCCTCATCAGAGATAGAATTTGCAAATGATTTCTGGTAAAGGAGAAACATGTTGAAAAGGGGTCACTTATCAAAATATCAGAAGAGGTCACTCATCAGAACCAAATGCAGGTTATTTGTGAACCTCAACCACTTGTCACCTGCTAAACTCTAGCCGTTACGGTTCCATCTCAGAAAGGTTGTCAGTTCCAACAACACGTGGCATTCTTCGATTGGTCAACAAACCACTAGCTGTAATCAAGTCTCATTTCAGACGGCGTTCCACTATCTGACACTCGAGTACCCTCCAACGTTATCCCTAAATATTCCTTGAGTATAACTACCCGTTTCAAAACCCTTTTCACTCTTTACGCTTTCTGATCATTTGAATTCTTAGCTATTTCCCTCTCTCCCTGCAATCAAACCTTTCGTGTTCATCCAATATTCCAAAACCTGCATCAATGGCCGCACAAAACTCTACTGAATCCAGTCGAATAGCACCTGTTGATCACATTGAAATCCAACCATATGCATTCAATAGCAACATCTACATAATCTCCATTGACCCTGCACACTATGAACCCCTATACAATGTTATTCTTGAGTTCTTCCACCGCTCAGAACTTTTTCAAGCCCTTACTTTAGCACACACCATCATGCCACAGGTCTACGTGCAGCAATGGTGGACTACCTGTATGTATGTCGAAGAACAAGATGGAATAGTGGGCAAAGTAGATGTTGGTGCTCGTGGTGGAGCAAGAACTGTTTGTATTCACCAAAGAACAATTCAGAGGATGTTCAACATCAAAACCCCTGCTCAACTTGGGATACAAGCCTATGAAATCCCACCAGAGCAACCAATCCTCGTCGATTTTATCAGGTTCATGGGCTACAATGAAGAAATCAACAAACTCAGCGCTTTCAAGAGAAGATGCCTACCTCCTATCTGGAAATTCATGTTCTCGGCTCTCAACCGTACCCTAACCTCAAAGTCTAGAAGCCTCGATAAGATAAACCCTGCAGTAATGACAATCATGTATGGCCTCTTCTTTGGAAGAAACTTCGATTGTGCCTCTATTCTGTACGAGGAACTTCTGACGGTCGTGGAAAACAAGACCAAGGCTCTAGCAAAGGGGAAAGTGATCGAAGTAGACAAGGCTATGAAAACAATAATGTTTCCCAAAATCATAAGTCTGGCGATTAGAGCAGCTTTCGACAAGCTTCAGCTCGTCCAAGAAAGACACCAACTCCAGTTTGGACCATAGCTTCGTTCAGACCTACAAAATCAGGTACTTATCCTCTTACTCACAGAGTCCCCAGGACGATGCTCAACCTGATCAATCCTGATCATCTTGCCTTATCCAACTATAGACACGCTGCTCAGCCTCAAGAACCTGAGGTGAGATCCCTAGCGTATTTAGGTCTTGAGCCTCGAGTTTATGAGTCGAGTGAAGAAGAAGAAGATATGCCTGAGGGCAGAGCACCCTCAGTGGGGTCTGACCCAGAGAGAGAAATGGAGGAAGTAGAAAATGACAGAGCACCCTTAGAGGGGTCTATCTCTGAGGGAGAAGCAGAAGCTTTAGAGGGAGGAGCAGAGAGCTCGTCCTCCTCTGAAGCAAGTGAGTCAAGTGATGAGAATTCTGAGTCTTCTAACCCAATAAAAGCCGAAGAGAATGTGAGCATAGAAAAAGATGTTCCAAGGAACACACATACGAGATTTATGTCACCCTTGCCAACTCTCAGTGCTGCCACACAACCTATCCATGGTGATCAAGACCAAATGGATATTGAAGCAGAGGTGCACACCTCGAACCCCAACCAACCTATCCTGTCAGAGGCAACTCTTCAAGCCTCTGATGTGCACCAATCCGGGGAAGCCAATTTTGTTACGGATGTCCAGTTGCCCCAGGACATTGATAGGATAAATACATACAATGAAGCCTATGTGGCTCATCTAGGTGAAACACACATTAGTACCAGGATTTTTCACATCCCACGTAGCCTTTGCCCAACTCAGGGGCAATAGGAGACCTTAGTCGAACAAGGGATGACCTGTCTAGATCACATAAATTCCCAACACATCCGTTTTTCTTTCTCTAATACTGAGGAAGAGGAAGAAAACGTGGTCAGAACACCCAGAGATGTTTCTCCTCAAGGAGTTCATCAAGGATCGGGTGGAAGTCCTTCTAGAGTGAACATCGAAACAACTCTGAATGAAGGCCCCTCGGGACTCGAGGGACACTTGGAGTCATGTGGTGACCCCAATATTACCCCTTCTGATCTGATTACTAAAGTGGAGTTCACAGACTTCAGTAAAGAGATCAGAGACTCCTTGAATGAGTTTAAACTTGCAACCTCAGGTGTACTTGATCAGAGGGCTACTGCAGATGAGGCCTTGAAAAATGAACTAAAAGGTGTCCAAGATCAACTAGCAGAGACAGCAAAAAGGCTAGAAAATCTTGAGAAGAAAGGCTCTGACGATGCTCAGAAGATGCAGACAAAGATTACTGCACTGAAAAACCAACTCACCAACTACCAGTCAGAGAATGCCAATAGAGCTCTGCCAAATACTTATGTCAATCTTTCAGAGGCAAACCTCAGAGCTCTGACAGAGGTAATCAATAATTCAATCTCTGCTACTATCTCCAATCTACCCTCAACCTCTTCCACCCAAACTGCTGATGCACCTACACCTACTCCTACCTCTGCCAGCGCACGCCCTGATGATCAGCCGATCACCAGAGCTTACATGAGGGATTTTAAAAAAGAAGTTCTAAGCCGCATGCTGATGATAGCTTCCAAGTTTGTGGGCAAAACACAACAAATTGAAAAGCATGTGTAAACATCTATGGTGGTTCACAAACTCAACTTTGAAGACCAGGTGAACGAAATCAGATCCGCAACCACAGAGTTGGAAGACACGCTGTCAGGGTCATTTATTGTTGAATTAAAGTTCAAGGGTCTGTATTGTAATTCTTTAAATTGAGCCTAGTTAGTGAACGGACCATGGGCTTGTTAACCACGGGCCCGCCATATATAAAGTGTATTAGCCTTAGAAAATAGGCTAGTCATCTATATTGCTTTCCAACTTTTAATTGTAAAACTCTCTGATTGAAAGCGTTATATGGATGACCAGTTGAAATCATAAACATCGTATTCATATCTATTGATTTCATTGTTCGTTGCACAGATCTGAGACTTACAGTTGGTATCAGAGCAGACGGACAGAATTGATTCAAAGTATTCATATTTATTTCTGGTAAGTTTTTCACTTTTACTCGTCTGTGTTCTTACTTGAATATCAAAATTTTGATTCTGGTAAAATTGATCGATTTCGTTTATTGGGTTTTGTTAGTATCATTGCTATTAGTGATTCTGCAAATTTTCATACTCTAATTCGATCGTTTGAGTGGTTTATTAAGCAATCTAAGTACAAAAGTTTTGAGTGTGTTCTTGATAAAAAATAATATTTTTTACCATCAAAACTTGTTGTTTTTTCTTCAAAATCGATTTGGGTAGTGTTATTTTTGTGTTTGGAAGTGTTTCTAATCTTTCAGGAACGTTTTTGAGCAACCCTAGTTGTTTCCCAATCGATTTCCACAATCCAGCCGCAGTTCTCGGACAAACCAGCCGTTCTTTCCGGACAACTCCCAAGTTTCCGGACGTTTGTGTTAATTCTTTCTGGGTACATTCATCTTTCCGGGTATGTTCACCTTTCCGGGTAAGTCCTTTTAAACTCTAATCTTTCCTGGTATTGTGTTCCGGAAACCCAAAGTTTCCGGTAAAGATTTTTATCCGGACAACTCTAGGTATCCGGTAAAGATTTTTATCCGGACAACTCTAAGTATCCGGGAAAACATTTTATCCGGAATCTCCATTCACCCGGTAAGTTTTTGTGTTCTTTATGTCATCCGGTAAGTTCTTTAATCGGAAACTCCAAACATCCGGTAAGTACTGCATTTAACCTTTTATTCAGACACTTTTGCCATCCGGTAACCTTTGTTATACGGACACCTTAAGCTGTCCGGATTCTCTGTACTATCCGGAAACTTCTGTTTGTGCTTTGAACTGCTTTCACTTAAATCTGATCAGGACACTTCCAGATCAGATATCTCATCCGGATTCCTATCCGGTAAGTTCAGTTTGTTGAAATCTTACCTATTCCTAGTTCAAATCTGTTGTAGAACCTGCGTTAGGATTCCACTCATAGTGCCTTGCGTTAGGTTTACACTTTGAATCAATCAATTCGTCTGACGATCACTCCGGTGCAACCAAAGATGTCTTCGCGTGACGCTCTTGCAATCGGTACCGACACCAAACCACCTTGCCTCTATCAAGGTGAGTACAGCCAGTGGCGCGATAGGTTTAAAATCTTCATCAAGTCGAAGGACAACTTCTAGTACATTCAGCGAGCGTTAGACAATGGGCCTATTCAAGAACCCATGAAGGATACACCTGCAACTGCAACTACTTTAGCTCGACATGAGAAAAAGACGTTATCTGACATGACGGAAGAAGAAAGAGACATGATTGAAGGAGAAAAGCATGCAAAGAGATATCTTGTTCAAGCCCTCCCCAATGAGATCTATACGGCAATCGACAGCTACAAAGACACAGCTAAGGGTATGTGGGATCAAGTGGAGAAGATGATGCGAGGAAGTGAAGTCGGGAATCAGCTGAAGATTAATAGTTCAATAACTAAGTTTGACAGTTTCAAACAGCGCACCGGTGAATCCCTATCTCAAACGTATGAACGATTATGTTCTCTTCTTAACGAGCTCCACAAGAACAAGATTACTCGCTCCAACACTGAAAATGCTCTGAAGTTCCTTAACAATCTTCTGTCTGAGTGGAAAGTGTTTGCATCACATGTCAAGCACAACCACTTAATGGAGAAGGTCGGTATTCACGAGTTGTATGAGATGCTTCTTCAAGACGAAGATGAAGTGATGGAAATTCTGAAAGAGAAGAAAGATGCAACCAAGCAAGCTTCTGATCCTATTGCACTCATGTCCTCCAAGCAAGGGAAATCTTCGAGCCGTCACTCCAAACGTGCTCAAAAGCAAAACTCTTCGGAATCTGAAGAAAAAGAAGTCAATGATTCTAATGATGAAGTATCTGACTTCAAGAAAGCGATAGCTTTGCTCACTAAATCTTTCCAACAACAGAAGTTCTATAAGAAGCCTTCGTCTAATAATCAGCGCTATTCCACCTCCTCCAACAAGCGCCATGATCATCAGGACAAGTATGAGGGAAAGAAGAAAGCTGATGAGCAAGATAAGTCAGAGAAGAAGGAGAAAGTAGAAAATAAGAAGAAAGATGAACCAGTGACATGTTACAACCGCGGAAAGCTTTGTCAATTCACTAAAGACTGCAAGAGGCCTGTGGTAAAGAATTCTCATTACTACAAGGCTAAGCTCGCCCTGATTGAGCAGAAGGAAGCTGGAGAATCTCTACTTGTGGAAAAGGACTACTGGTTAGGTCGTTCTGATGATGAAAGCGATTCTGATGGTGCTAATGCTTTCATGGGATATCACTCTCCAGCCGATGAAGAAAAGACAAGTCAAGTATGTGATTCTAACCAACAAGATTTCTTGAATAAAATGCAATCACTTGTTGAACAAGCAGATTCCTTTAAGGCCACTTCTAACGAACAAAAGCTTGAGATTAGTTCTCTAACCGAAAAGCTAGATGTTCAAAAGAGAATAACAAAAAAATATAAGTCTGAAAATGCTAATTTAAAAGACAAATGCAAAAATCTTTCAATAGCACCTAAGGACTTACGGGCCAAATTATCTGATCTTCAGTCTCAGTTTGCTCAGTGTTTGAATGAGAAAGAATATACTGTTTATCAATGTTCTGCTCTTCAAATTCAGCACAAGGAGTTTGTTAATAAAATCACCGATCTTGAAACAAAACTCGACAAAAGATGTCAAACCGATCAAACCATCTTTATGAATAAACCCAAAGAGTTCACGTACTTTAACAAAGAATGGGGAATCGGATACGATAACCCACACTATTTGAAAAAGGGTATCTACAAAACACCTACTTTATATGATTTTGGTTGTTTTGGGTTAGATAAAAAGTATCCGGAATATGCTATTCAATGGACTGGTCCTCTTGAACCTGAAAAGAAAGAGGAAACCGAGTAATATAAGCGCGCGCATACGTCTCACATACAACTTCCATTTTGTTATGAACCTTTACATTTTTCTTATCAAAAGAACAAGAAGTATCTCTCGAATAACTACTTCGATGGCTACAAGGTTGTAAAGCCCAAGGATTCCTCCAAAAAGGATGAGGTCCAAGCAACCTTAACCAAGACTGAGACGAACGAGTACAAGCTCTATGTTCCTCCTCTTATCTTGGAAGCAAAGATAGTCGAGTTGGAGGAGTCACTCGAGAAAGAAAGGTCGGTTTTTCAAATGGAAAAGCAAGCACTAATCTCTGATCTTGAGAAACTCAAATCTGAGAAAACCGAAGTTATGTCAAATAAAGAAAAGGAAACTCTTCAGTGTGAAATCAATAAGCTCTCATCGAAACCGTCTGACATGATAAGAAAAACGATGAAGGAGCACATAAGAAATGGTCAACTCCAAGTGCAGATTGACCTACTCCAAAATATAACACAGATTTTACCTGAACTTTCCTCAAACTCATCTGACACATCCTCGTGTAAAGCTTTCATAGGAAATATCTCTTCACAAGAAAGTAAAGTTTCTCAAGATGAGTGTGTTAAAAGGAATTTAAACTCTGATTTTTCAAACGCTTCCGCATCGAATTCCCCAAAGCACACTGATACTAAGTGTTCCTCGCCTTCCTTGACCAATCCAAGTCCTGAAATTCCGGAGATCGATTTTTCTGAATACATGAACTCCGAAGGCAATTCTGATGGAGAGTTTGAGTCGTTCCCATTCGACAAACCTCTTCCGAGTCATACTGATTTTCTATCACCAGTGGTGAATCGACCGGTCAACTTTGAAAAGGGTGCTTGTTCAAACACAAAGACCCCAGCTGTGATTAAGATTTCCAAATCTAAACCTGTTTCTCAAAACCAATCACAGCCGAGGCAAAAGACCGAGCGATTGCCTAACAAAAATCCTGGTTCTTCAAAAGTCACTGACCATCTTGTCCCTGTTGTTATAGATAAAAATGGTCGCGCAAAACAAGAAAAACCCAAGTGGCTAAACAAGGAACCTGTCAAGGATGCTGCATCAAAGTCTTTCCCTACTGCTTTTAATTCTAGGATAAACAAAGACAATTGTGCTTGGAATCATTGGAACCGTTTTGAAGTTTCTTTTCCGATTAAAATTAATTCCGTTCATCAATTGATTCATTTATCGCGTGATTGTTTATGTTGTTCTAGTTGTGGTTGGAATGATTTTGATGAAATTAACATAAATGATTGGTTTGGGTCGTATCACATGTATAATTCATCACCCAAACGCAAACCCCATAATAACAAGAAGAAATACTATAAACAACGGGGTTCCCAATCAGAGGTTCAACCACAGCGGGAGACCAAACCCATTCCTAAACGGGTTGCTTCTACTGAGGTTAAACCAGCACCCAAGAGGCAACCTGCCAAAAATCCAGTTCCTCCAAAAGGTGCAAAATCTACACCTAAGAGGCAATCTGTGCCAAAACCAGTTTCTTCAAACGGTGTACAACCTACACCTAAGGGGAAAGTTGTGTCAAAGCAAGTTCGTCCAAGAGTTGCCAAGCCTAACCCTCCAGGACCCATTCAAATATGGGTACCTAAAATCTGTTAAACTTGTTTTTGCAGCACGGTCGTTTGTGGTACTTAGACTCTGGATGCTCCAAGCACATGACCGGAAGGAGGGAGCTTCTCACGAACTACAAAGAAGAATATAGTGGAGACGTGAGATTTGGCAACAACGACAAGGCACCAATCGTGGGCTTCGGCGACATTGTCCAAGACAAGATCACAATCAAGAAGGTGTTGTTGGGATTTTATGTTCAAAACATGGGTTTCAAAAACCATAAGAGGTAAAGTATTTTACGCAACGAAAGCAAAAATTTGAACAAAACATAAAACCATTTTATTCCCACCAAGGATCTTGTTACATGCATGAAAAGATAAAAGAGCAACATACAAAGAGAGTTCAAGATTACAACCTTTGAAGTCCTTTGGTTCCTCACGGGAGGTTGGATGTTGGTGATGAATGTAGAACCCAAAAGAGAGCTCCTCTAGCGGTATCCACCACAAGCAATGACACCTTTCGGAATGCTAGTTCTTATTCTTCCAAGATGCAAAAATGGAACTTTGTATCCAAGGCTACAAGAAAATGGATAGCAAAATAAACACCAAAACCATCATACTTGGTGGTTTTTGCCGAAAGGAGAAGGGAGGGAGAGAGTGAGAGCCAAAAATGATACTTGTGTTTTTACCATGTAAGTCTCTTCCTTATACAAAACTAGAGACAACACAAGCATTTTCTATTGGACCATAAAAGGGTCCAATGAGGTTTGAGCCTCCAATGCATAATTTCACTTAAGCCCCTCCTAGTTTAAATTTGTTAAAATCATTATTTTAACTATTTAAACTTACTACATATAGTCCCTCCTTTTAACTTCTAGTTAAATATGACCCAATCATATTAATTAATAATCTAGAATCTTTCATTTGCATCTAATATTATGAATTATATCCAATAATATAATTAATAATATTTATCAAGAAATAATAATATTTATCAAGAATCAAATTCTTATAAATATTAATTCGGTGTCTACTTGTTGTTCGGTGTGACCCTATAGGATCATATATTACCGGTAA
Organism: Saussurea involucrata; assembly: GCA_033807775.1. NCBI lineage: Eukaryota > Viridiplantae > Streptophyta > Magnoliopsida > Asterales > Asteraceae > Saussurea > Saussurea involucrata. Next base: position 98,516,750 of record CM066319.1, read on the forward strand.
TATTATTTTATAATCATTATTGAGCATATAGAACCAACCATCTCCCACTTGCTCAAGATTTCATTATAGAATGATATAGACAGTGGTGGACGTCTAGCAACATCTCACTGCCCCCAGCAATGTATGACTGTCAGTGCCATTCAACAACATCCAATTCCCATAAGCTCATAGCTTCAATTGATATATAAGGTGTGGTATCAGTTATCCCTTTGTTCGGACATCATGTTGAACGTGAGACATGGATCGCTATCATTCTCATATGTTGTTCAACTTATGGTAAGGCGCCTTAGATGTCTCACTCTTAAAACATTTAAGAGGAACAAATCCCCTCTTGAATACATACGCCTCTTATGCAGTTCATGCCATGCCTAATGATGGCCTTTATAGCTGTCTCTTTCAAGATCAACAGTTAACCATATCAAAGCATAGCACTCCCTACACTTGAGTCCCAAATATACATCTCAGGTCGAAGGATACAAAGATACTACCTTTTATTCAAGAATCACTTATGACGACGATCCATGAAGTGATCTTGAAGTAGGTCAGGTCCAGTACTCGTTCCCTAACAAGTACCTATGAACTTGGTTGCAACACTTTGCCACTTTTACTTTTAAAAGTCAACCAATCCAATTCATATTAGTCTTGCTTCATAGTTGCTCCCACAACTATGATCGACTATGGACATTTAGAATAACTAATTTATTCAAGGATTTAAACATGCTAATATAGAACACAACGAGTATGAAAAGATCATATCCTATATATCTAACTAAATACTATACTTGTTGCTTTATTTGTTCCAATATCCAAATACTAAATTCAAATCAAATCCCATCAATAGAATAACGAAGTCCTAAAGCTCAAACATGACCCTTCAAGTTTAGCTTATATAAGGAGCTTCATGAATGGGTTCATCCAGAAACTTGATTTGTGTAAACTCTGTGGACACTAACATCTCTGTTGATCCAAACCCTCAGTGATTTGATAATGACCCTCTCTTATATACTTAGTGAAAATTGTAAGTAAACAATATGTATCAGAGTTTCACTATCGCTGATAAGTACTAAGATCTTACAGTACCGCTGATAGGAACTCTCGCTCTTTAAATTAAACATTCAGCGAACACTGTTCACCATTAATGTGCTGAGTCTGTTCAGTCATTATGATGATCGCTGATAAGTTAGTTGTTTACTTATGATCCCTGAAGACAAGTTTCACGTCAACATAGGTTCTACGCTGAAGTCGAAGATCAAGCTCAAGAACCAGCGACAAGTCTCCTAATGAACTGATGCGGATCAGCGAAGACTCAGATTTGTCCACTCAACGTGAAGTATCAAGTACAAGACTTCAGCTATCGCTGAACTTTATCATCTGCTGAATAGTAAATGATAATCGCTGAATCAACGAAAGCTGACCATGAAGTCCTCCGTACAAAGTACTTTTGTCTTAACCACCCTTGCACGACTCCGTACGAAATGTCAGAAAAGAACCTCCGAATATCTGAAATCGTACAACCACTCTGATACTACACTATTCATCCATACGGCTACTAAGGTTGTCAACCAAGGTCAATGACATGCAACCAACCAGCTGATGACACGTGTAAAGTATATACTTACTTGCATTAAATGCATGCAGTATATAAAGAGATGAACTCACTTCATTTGAAGTAACTTGCTAACTCTGGACAAGTTCATATCTCTTATCTCAAGATAGGTTATTATTAGTAATTTCCTTATCTCTCTTAGTGCAAGAAACCTTAGTGTTCCAACTTGTTTAGATTTAGGTTTATCCTTAATCTTGTCTCCGCAACAAGCTGTAAATTGTTAATGATTTATCAATAAACAATTTAGAAAAGTAAAATCTGTGTGTTTGTATTCAACCCCCCCCCCCCCCCCCCCCCCCTTCTACAAACTTGTATAGGCCTTCGGGCCAACAAGTGGTATCAGAGCCAGGTTTGTTTAATCTCATAAACAAGATCTAATCTAAGATATTTCTCTTCCTTGCTATTATCTGAAAATGGCCACCAACTCAAACACACATTATATAGACAATGGTTCTCTTGCAAAACCCCCTAGATTTTCCAGAGATAACTTCAACTTATGGAAAAATAGGATGATACTCTTCTTAGAAGGTGTAGACCCTACTATACCTTACTATCTTGAGAACGGCCCACACATCCCTGTAACAATTGATCCTTTAGTTCCAGCCACTGCAAATAGACCTGCTATTCCAGAAAGGCTGATTCCTAAAGAAATCCATCAGTGGACCGACGAAGATAAGAAGAAAGTGGCTATAGATACAAAAGCCAGATCCATACTATCCATGGCCCTTCCTGACGAAGTCTACCATTCCGTCATGAACCTGAAATCATCAAAAGCCATGTGGGACACAATATGTGTTCAGTATGAAGGAACGTCTGAAGTCCAGGACTCAAGAAAGATCAACCTGGTAAGACAATACGAAAGCTTCATTTCTGGTAAGAATGAAACTCTCTCTGAAGTTCACCAACGTTTTAATTGCTTAATTATAGATCTGAAAACTGTTGGTAAGGAATATTCTAACTTTGAAGTGCTGACAAAGTTTCTAGAATGTTTACCTAAAAGCTGGGACAATTATTCCATGTGTCTCAAGCTGTCAAAGGATCTTAGATCAATGACCCTTCCTACCTTATATGGTACATTGCTGAATCATGAGCAATCTAGCCATCTTAAGAAGAATCTTGTAAAAGATTCCAAAAACACTCATGTTGCTTTAATCTCAGAGGAACCATCTACTCAGCGACCCTCGGTCACTATCACTAAGTTAGAGAGTAACTCTGAAAGTTCATCAGATTCTGATTTTTCAGATGATGAATCCTTGGCTCTCCTAACCAAAAAGTTCAGGAGATTCGCCAAGAAGAAAATGTTTAGAAAGAACAAACCTCTTTCCATAACTGACAAGCCTAAATCATCAGCTTTTGTTGATAAGGCTACTGCTACTTGTTTCAACTGCGAAAAGACAGGTCATTTTGCTAACGAGTGCAAGTCTAAGAAAGTTTCTAGACCCTCAGCTTTTACAAAGAAATCCTTTGTTCCAAGGAATAAATATGATAAATACTCAAAGCTGAAGGAGAAGTATGCAAAGCTGAAAAGCTTTAAGAAGAAAGGAAAATGCCTGATGGCTGACTATGATTGGGCTGCTTCTGATGAAGAAGCATCATCATCTGACTCTGAAGATGATGAAGCAAATCAATGTCTCATGGCCAAGATTGAAGAAGAGGAAGAAAGTTCAGACATTCCCTCCACTTCAACATCTGCCATTCAGGTATCACCTTCTTTCTTTACCAATATTGCAAATATTGATGAAGCTGACAGTCTCCGTAAGATCGATCTCTTGACTAGAAGTTTGTACGAAGCCATGAACGGCAAAACTGTGGTTGAAAACCAAAATCTTGATCTCGCTGAAAAGCTTAAAAACAGCCACCTTCAAATAGAAAAGCTTTCTAAAATTGAAGATGATTTTAAAGATCAAGTCTATTTAAATCAACTAGTCAAAATCGAACGAGCAGAAGCTATCGCTGCATTAAAAGCTGAACAAGCTACTGTTGAAGGATGGTGTAATTCTTCAACAAATATCACTAAGATAATTAAGGCTCAGATTCCTCTGAGTGATAAACGTGGTCTGGGTTATAAATATGATACTCCAAAACCAACCACTGAACGTTCAATGCTTAAATTTGGAACGTTCGTATCCTCAGTCGATGACACTTCATCATCTCAGTGCTCCTCGTCCATTACACCAATACCCGAGGAAACTCCTACCTCCTCAAAAGGTAAGGAGAAAATGGTTTATTCAAAACCTACCTCTGTCTCTAAAGACAAAGGTAAAGGAATTGTTATTTATCAAAATCCTCAGAAGGGTACCTTAGTACCAAAGCTGAATGCTTCTAAAGCCTCAGTGACCAACCCCTCTGGATCTAGAAAGCTGATCTCTGGATCTATTCAGCGATCTACTCCTAGACTCAGAGTGGATGTCCTTGGTAAGAAATCTGAAGAACTGAATGTTCGTCCCATTTCTAAAGCCAATAGTTTACTTGGTGCTGGCACTTCTAATTCGAAATTAAAAGCTCAGCATACAAGTGGTCCTAGAACTACTTTTAGTTATAGGAAATGTTATCACTGTGGACTTACCGATCATATTGCTAGTAAGTGCCCCACAACCACCAAAGCTGAAAAGATAGCTAAGGTGAAGATTGCCCCCAAGGCAAAGAAGACCAACCCCGATGTATATCAGGTCAAGGTGAATTCTACCACTGAGGTTAAGAAATTAACCAAAGTGAAGAAAGACAAAGTTGAATCTTCAAATGCTGCGAAGACTGCTGAACCTTCCATTCCAACTACTTCCACTGACAAACGTGTATACATGGTTAAGTGGGTACCTAAGAAAACTAATCTTCCTTTGTAATGCAGGTTAAGAAGGGTATCTAGTATCTAGATAGCGGATGCTCTAGACACATGACTGGAAAGAAAAACCTACTCGCTGAATACAAGGAAGAGAAGGGTCCCTCTGTGACTTTCGGTGGAAATGGAAAAGGACACACCCGAGGGTATGGTGTACATTCAAATAGTACAACCTCCTTCAGAAGAGTCGCATATGTTGAAGGGCTGAAGCATAATCTTCTGAGCATCAGTCAGCTTTGCGACATGGATAACAAAGTGATTTTCACTAAGGAATCCTGCTTTGTCACTGACAAAAAGGAGAAGATAGCTCTCAGCGGTTATCGTTTGGAAAATGTTTATGTAATAAACATGGACTCAACAACCACTGAGAACTCCTGTTTATTCTCAAAGGCATCTTCTGATGTTAACTGGCTATGGCACAAGAGGCTCTCGCATCTAAATTTCAAGACACTGAATACTCTTTCCTCCAAAGAGTTAGTCACTGGTCTACCTCAGCATTCATACGCCAACGAGTCCTTATGTTCAGCGTGTGAAAAAGGGAAGCAGACCAAGGCAAGCTTTAAATCAAAGCAAGTCTCCTCAGTGTCATCTCCTCTACAACTACTCCATATGGATTTGTTTGGCCCTGTTAACAAACAATCTATCGCTGGAAAGAAATATACGCTGGTCATAGTTGATGAATTCTCTCGTTACACATGGGTAATGTTTCTCCGTTCTAAGAGTGACACCCCTGAAGAACTCATCACCTTTGTTCGGAAGATGGAAACTCTGAACAATATGACTGTTCGCTCAATAAGGAGTGATCATGGAACTGAATTCAAAAACAGTTCTCTTGATTCATTCCTTGAGAGTAAGGGTATTTCTCACAACTTTTTGTCAGTGAGAACACCGCAACAAAATGGAGTCGCTGAAAGAAGAAATAGAACAATTATTGAAGCTTCACGTTCAATGCTCAGCGATTCTCACCTGCCTACTCAGTTTTGGGCAGAAGCTGTCAACAGGTCGCTGATTGTTAAAAGATTCAAAAAGACAGCCTATGAACTCTGTCATGGGAGAAAACCTTCAATCGGCTTTCTTCACATCTTTGGATGTCAGTGTTTCATACTGAACAACAGAGATGCCCTTGGAAAGTTTGATCCTAAGGCTGATGATGGAATCTTTCTTGGATACTCCTCAGTCTCCAAAGCCTTCAGAGACTTCAACCGTAGAAGACAAACTGTAGAAGAAACTATTCACGTCACGTTTGACGAATCTCGTTCAGCGAACTCTAAACCGTCCGCCGATACGGAAGAACTGAATCAATGGATGTTTTCTCATCTTGGTGATTCAGAAGAAATTCCCACTCCTCATGCTCACACCATAGAAAATGATGGTCCTACTATCATTTAAGATATGCAGAAGAGTGAAGATGAAACATCTTGGGTCTCAGCTGTTCCTATAAACACTATACCTGCAGTTGATCCAAATGTCTCAGAAATTCCATCTATTTCTCAACAATCAGTGAATGAAGTGACAAATGCAAACATTCCTCTCTTAGCTGATAATCCAGAAGTAGCTGAAGCCTCATCTTCAGTTTCTCCAGTTCAGACTGAGTCAGCGACGTATGCTCCGGCTCAGCGATGGACTGTAAATCACCCAATCGGTCAAATTCTTGGTGATCCAAACGCTGGTATTCAGACTCGTAGAAGTGCAGGTAATATTTGTTTATTTGTTAACTTTATTTCTCTAACTGAACCAAAGAAAATAGATGATGCCCTCAGAGATCCAAACTGGGTCAGCGCTATGCAAGAAGAGCTGACTGAATTCGAAAGAAACAAAGTTTGGAAACTCGTTCGTAGACCAACTGACAAAACGGTGATAGGCACTAAATGGGTCTATCGAAACAAGTTGGACGAACATGGTACTGTAACTCGCAACAAAGCTCGTCTTGTTGCTCAGGGATACAGACAAGAGGAAGGCATAGATTATGACGAAACATTTTCTCCAGTAGCAAGACTTGAATCTATTCGTCTATTCTTAGCATATGCTGTACACAAAAACTTCAAAGTACATCAGATGGATGTTAAGTCAGCGTTTCTAAATGGAAAGCTGAATGAAGAAGTCTATGTGGAACATCCTCCAGGATTCTCAGATCCTAAGCGTCCAGGTTATGTTTATAAACTGGATAAGGCACGTTATGGCTTAAAGCAAGCTCCTCGTGCATGGTATGATACTCTCTCTACTTATCTCCACATTGAACATTTTGAGAGAGGTAAGATTGACAAAACTCTATTTTTTAGAAAAGTGAAAGGTCATATCATTTTAGTTCAAATATATGTTGATGACATTATATTTGGTTCTACTAACCCTGAGCTTTGTACTCGTTTCGCTGATAGAATGAAAGATGAGTATAAAATAAGTATGATGGGTGAACTAACATATTTCCTTGGTCTTCAGATTAAGCAAACTGAAAAAAGAACTTTCATTAATCAAGGAAAATATGTTAAAGATATGCTGAAGAAATTCGACTTAACTGAAAGTTCAGCTATGAAAACCCCTATGGCACCACCGCTGACACTTGATAAGGACACAAAGGGTGTTCCTGTCAATGTCACGCTGTACCGTGGGATGATCGGCTCACTATTGTATCTTACAGCTAGCCGACCCGATATTATGTTTGCAACATGCTTGTGTGCACGATATCAAGCTGAACCTAAGATATCTCATATGAAAGCTGTAAAAGCGAATCTTTCGATATCTTAAGGGTACAGCGAATCTAGGTCTTTGGTATCCCAAAGACTCAGGATTCGATCTAACCGCGTATTCAGACAGTGATTTTGCAGGTTGCAAAATGGATAGGAAAAGCACCACAGGAGGATGTCAGCTCATGGGTGGAAAGCTGGTAAGTTGGATAAGTAAGAAGCAAAACTCAGTGTCCACTTCCACAGCTGAAGCTGAATATGTAGCCGCTGGAAGCTGTTGTTCTCAAGTCTTGTGGATGAGAAATCAGCCACTAGACTATGATCTTCAGCTCTCCAAAATGCCAATCTATTGCTACAGCACAAGTGCCATCGCTATAGCCAACAACCCAGTGCTACACTCAAAGACAAAACACATCGAAATCAGATATCATTTTATCAGAGATCATGTGATGAATGGTGATATAGAACTTCATTTTATTCCAACTGATTATCAGTTAGCTGATCTATTTACCAAACCTCTTGATGAGACAAGATTCAACTTTCTCATCAGCGAGCTTGGAATGCTGAACTTTGAAGGATAAAACCTTCAGCGGTTCACATTGATCAGCGATAGAATAAAATCAACTTATATAATCCATTTCATCATCTTCTCTCTGAATAAACTTGATTCGCTGATATCAATGTATGTTTTCTCTCTCTGACATATCGCATGTAAATGCAAGATTTCAAAATAAATTGCATCGCTGAATATCTCTTTCTTAACAGCGACTTTTTGAAATTTCTTAAAACCTTCACTGATATTTCTATTCAGTGCTTCATGTTTTCAAAGAGTCCCTGAGTTTTTTCAAAACCTCAGAGACAACCATGAATATGAAAGGACAGTTGTGACGTCATTGCAACGGATAACACCAGGCACGATTTCTTTCTGACACACGTTTGCACGTTTCGTTCAAACTTCCAATCAAATGCAAACACGTGTCCGTGTCATGATGAAAACCTTTTCCCGCTCAAGGTTTTCTCTCACTAAAACTCCCTATATAAACAATCTCTTGGTTTATATTTGTCTTTTACGCGATCAATCTTCCTCCGCAAGAAAAGAATTACTGTTGCATTTGTGCTCTCAAATCTTCAAAGAACTGTTCATCATCTTCTTCATCAAAACTTCAAGGTTAATATGTTCATTTTTTTTAAATGTAGATAACTTGTTTCTGATCTTATCATTGTTTTAAACAAGATCAAACAAAAGAACTTCTTAAAAATAAAATCATTTCTTTCATGGTTTTATGAACACAACCATTTCATGGTTGTTCTTCAAGTTTTAAATCTAAATCTTAAACTTGTTCTTCATTCGCATCCATTTTTTTAAAACTGGAATACAAGACTTTATGGGTTTTACATTTCGTTTCAAAATCATGAAAAACCCTAATCTTCATTAAGACATTTTTGTCTGAATGAAATGGACAAAATTCGAACCATCTTAATGGAAATTCTTTCCATATCAAGACAATTCTTATTTGTTAACATCTTTGGTTGAACTGATAATACAGAGAAATGGCATCTTCAAAGATCAATGTTACCGCCGAGTCCATCTCCGCTGACTCTGAGGAAGTGGATATCATCAAAGCCCCCCAGGTTAAGTGTTAGCTTCAATCTTCCTAATCATAGAAATACTTAGAAGTAGTGAAAAATAGGCTAAGTATAGAAAAGCCTCTCACAGAGGCTCTGCCACTTCTTCCAGAAGATCAAGTCCAGAAAGCCACAGAAGCTACATAGGTAATCACAGAACCTCTGTAGTGCGCAAGAAGAAGATCAACTCGGAAACAAGTGGACTGCTCCACAGAAGGTCAGACCATAGAACCTCTGTAATGACTTACAGAGCCTCTGTGGTCTGCTATGAAGACTTGGAAGATATTACTGGATACGTTCATCAACTTGCATGGAAAAGTACTGTCAAAACACGTGTCAAGCTCTGAGTGGACTCAATAGGGCATGGTACAAAATAGACGTCTGCGCCATTTAATGCATTTACCAATAGTACATCTGCTCCATTAAATGCGCATGGCTCAAACAACTGCTCACACCATCCAGTCCACTGTTCACACCATTCAGTTCACTATTCATGCCGTAAAAGGAACAGTGACCTACTTCATAGTCTTCTAAGAATAGTATAAAAGGAAGTCTCGTGTTGAGATCTTCCTAAGAACGAATACACAAGGAATCACTAATACTCTCAAACGTTATTGTCAAATATCTGAGTGTTATATTCTCACACACACCAACAGTTCTTAATCTGTTCTTCGTGTTCTTATTATATATTGAATAAACAGTAACTGTTCAAGAAATCCTTTTTATTCCTTACTGTTTTCTTTATATATGTGCGTTCTAATATCTATCAAACATATCTGTTAGTTTAATACGCTTCCGCATCAAACTCTAAACTCAACTAATAGACTGTTAATCTTGATTAAGTGTATCTGGGTTCCAACAATTGGTATCAGAGCCATCCTTGATTTTCAATATCAAGTGATCCACTTATCAAGATTCGTGATAGATATTATTGTGTCTGGAAACGGCTTAAACTCAGAAAATCTTCAAGTTCATCGAAGTAACTCTTTAGTCATACCTTCTTTCTAAAATCTTCAAAAATGACAAATACAAATAATTTCTTTACTACTAGTTCTCTCACTAAACCTCCTAGTCTCCTCCGAGATGAGTATCCTCAGTGGAAAATAAGAATGGTCCATTTTTTCGAGGGCACTGAAAAATATCAAGTACAATATCTGTACAATCCTCCTCCTATTCCCATGACAGTAGTACCTCGTATACCTGCTACTGCTGAATCTGCCGAAATCCCCGAACATCAAAAACCAAAGCCAAAAGGGGAGTGGTCAACCGAAGATAAAGCAGAAGATGAAGTTGCTCAGAAAACCAAGAGGACATTGATTATGGCAATACCCAACGAACTCTTTCAATCCTTGGATTCATGTGAAACAGCGCATGATCTGTGGAAAGAACTGGAAAGACAGTTGGAAGGAGGTGCTAAAACACAAAAAAACCGATGAGCACAGTACATCAATGAATATCATGCATTCAGAGCCTCTTCAACAGAATCTCTGCAAACAACATACGACAGATTCAACTCTCTAATCAACAAGTGCAGAAAATCAGGCATTGACAGAACTTCTGAAGAAAACAATGTCATGTTTTTAAAAAGTCTAAATGAAGAATGGCTCCAGCTGTCTATGTCCCTACAGACAAATCAGGATCTAGACACCTGGACTCTCTCTGATCTTTACGGAACATTAGCCGCACAAGAACCTCAGATAGCACAGGCTAAAACACTAACCATTGTACCATATGCATTGGTTAGTAAAACTAAAGAAGATGCACAGAGACCAAGAAATGAAAAAGCCACAGAGGAGAAGAAGAAGGAGAAGAAGAAGATGGTGAGAATAGACAATGAAGAAGAAGAACAAGCAGAAAAAGAAATAACTCTTGCGTCACTAGCTAAATCTTTAGTTCTATTGACAAAAGAGTTCAGAGGAAACAGAAGAGGTTCCGGAAATGAAAGATATGATAGAGAAAACAGAAGAGATGACAGAAGAGAAGAAGAATCGAGTGGCCGACAGAGGTCAAGCGAAAGACATTACAGAGGAAATGACCGACAGAGGTCAGATGACTAGGTAAGCCACATACAGCAAGAATGCTACAAATGCGGCAAACCTGGTCACTATGCAAATGAATGTAGATCAGAGAAAGGTGGAGACCTACAGAAGTCCAATGATCGAACAGGAAACACTCCTCAAGGGTGTTTTAACTGCGGCAAACCCGGCCATTTTGCGAATGAATGCAGAAGCAGATCAAATCGCCAACAGAGGGACTCTGCTTTCTACAAAACGAAAGCCGAGTATTATGCTCAAAAATCCTTAATGGCAAAAGGACATTCTGAGGAGAACACAGAAGACTTCCAGTCAGACTCTACTTCTGACGATGAACATACCGCCAATGCCCTCTTCTGTGGCATGGCAGAAGTCGACTCCTGCACTGACTTTGAGGTATCTACTTCAAATTCCAACTCTTGTATTACCTCTATAGATGATAATACACTTAGAATTAACATTGAATTAATTGAACTGAAAGAGATAAATCAAAGTATTCAGAAAAGACTCACCTTCAATGAGAGAGAAGTACGGCTTCTCACTCAAGAAAAAGCAAAGATTTTTGAGAAAAAAGAGAGAATAGAAAAGAATTGGAACAAAACTCTAGATCCTTTAAAAAAACAAATTTCTGAATTAACCAATACGTTAAAAGATAAAGCAAAAGAACTTTCAGTTTCAAGGAGCGAAACTACTGACATAAGAGCTCTTAAAGAATACTTTCAAAGAGAAAGAGATGTATTATGGCAAGATTTACTCAGAAGAGAAGTTTTGATTAAAAACTATAAAGATGCACAGAAAGTTTATGAAAAAGTAAACTCGCAAATAGGAAGACGAGGTATAGGGTATGATGATATCACCCTAGGTGTTGAAGGCAAAAGAAACAAACCTCTGTCCTCTTTATTTGTGATTGGAAAAACGAACAAACCAGATTTTCCAAATCTAATCTCTGTAAGCAAAAGGGCGAAAATCTCTGTGGATCCTTACTTGAAGAAACATAAGAAGATGATTAACGTGTGGTTTGAAAACACAGACTCATCATCTTCAACCTCTGTCAATAGAGGTATCAAACCAAAGAAATATCTGAAAACACAAGATCAGATTGGTATCTTCAAGTTTGGTAAACCAGAGACCCAAACACAGGTTGCTTTTGTCTGTTTGATAAACATTGAAAAAAAATTATCAGCAGAAACTCCTGAATTTAAACCCATTTTTTCAGAAGAAAACTTTAAAAATTTAATTGAAAAAGAAATTTTGGAAATATGGAAATCAAGCGTTTTAGAAAATTTCTGTACATCTTCTATAGATAAAACTCTCACTGAAGAAATCTTATTAGAAACCTCTGCAATCTATGAAAACTATTCTACAGAAGAAGAAAGCTTGTACGATACATGCTCAGAAAATCCAGCCTCTATTGAAAGAATTGACTCAACCTCTGTATACGAGGACGATTCATCCTCTGACAACTCAGAGACTGATTTCAAATCAGGGATAATTCACTGTGACACAGAGGATGTCAAATTCTCCTCTGAAGTTCCTCACAGAACTATTTCTCCAAAAGAGAAACTCATAGAGATTCCAATCTGCCAAGATTTTCTAAAAATGAATCTACATATCAAAACCTCTGCTGAGCTTAAAATGTTACAGAAGACCTCTATTGATCCTATAAATTCTAGATTTTCAAAACCCAAGGTTAATAAATCTTTTTCTTCTGTGACAGTGATGAAAGAAGTTCACCACAGAAGCAACCCACAGAAGGCAGGTCCTAAACAGAGCTTTTGCAAACAACATTCGAGTATTCATAGATCTTCTAGTAATAGGAAATCTAATGTAAAGAAAGAATGTAATGCCTCTGTGGCTGAGTTTAAAATTTTCAATGAAAAGTTCAAGCAAATTACATCTCATATTCAATACTGTCATTGCTTTGATCTTATGTCTAAACTTAATAATCATTTTTCAAGTCAAGTCTGTTTACTCTCTACGACAATTCAAAAGTCAAATCCCACAAAGAAACAATCTGACTCTTCTGCAGAGAACAAAATGAATTTCAAGAATGCCAAGGCAAACTTGAAAAACTCTAACAATATTGGACCCATATGGATATGGGTACCTAAATCTCTGTGATTGTCCTGCAGAAGAAGTATGTGCCAATCTGGTATCTAGACTCCGGATGCTCAAGGCACATGACTGGTGACAGAAGTGCACTATCCACGTACAAAGAAACACAAGATGGTGGATCTGTGACTTTTGGAGACAACAAGAAAGGACACATAAAAGGCTATGGAGTCATAAGGAAAGAAGACGTTTCTGTATACAAAGTTGCATATGTGGATGGCCTTAAGCACAACCTACTCAGTGTAAGTCAACTATGTGATACAGGATTCAATGTGTTGTTCAAAAGAACTTTCTGCTCTCTACAAAGTGAAGAAACAAGTATGGAACTTCTGCGAGCTGAAAGAATAGGTGATCTATATCTAATGAACTTCAACTCAAAGAACAAAGACAAAGTTTGCCTTGTTTCCTGCAAAAGTGAAGAAGCCTGGTTATGGCACAACAGGTTCTGTCACTTGAATTTTCACACATTGGAAAAACTGGTCAAACTTGATCTAGTTAAAGGTTTGCCAAATGTTAAATTCAATAAGGATCATTTATGTTCTGCCTGTGAGATGGGAAAACTCAAAAGAGCTTCCCACAAAGGCAAAACAGATGTATCTTGCACTAGACCTCTGTACATGCTTCATGTCGACCTCTGCGGTCCCATTGCCATACAGAGCCTAGGTGGCAAGAAATACATACTTGTCCTAATTGATGAGTATTCGCGTTTCACATGGGTTGAATTCGTTAGAAAGAAATCAGATGTTCCAAATATATTGATAAATCTAATGAAAAGAATCCAAGTTCTTTATAATTGCACAATACAGAAGTTAAGAAGTGACAATGGCACAGAATTTAAAAACTCTGTCATTGAAGCCTATCTTTCAACAGAAGGAATATCACAGAACTTCTCTGCAGCTCGCACTGCACAACAGAACGGTGTTGTCGAAAGAAAAAATCGAACACTCGTGGAAGCCGCAAGAACTATGATGTCAGCATGCGGTTTATCAATGAACTTTTGGGCAGAAGCAATTTCTACTGCGTGTTATACTCAAAATCGATCAACCATTGTGAAAAGACACCTCAAGACGCCTTACGAATTGCTTAACAAACGGCGGCCAAACATCAAATTTTTCCATGTATTCGGATGCAAATGCTTCGTCTTAAACGACAGAGATGCAAGAGGAAAGTTTGATGTAAAAGCAGATGAAGGCAAATTCATTGGATACTCTGCCACTTCCAAAGCCTACAGAACATTCCTTACAAAGTCTCACAAGATTGTAGAAAGCATCAATGTTTCTTTTGATGATTCATTCCAAATGACTTCTGAACAAATCAGTTCAGAACTTGGAATTAAAGGGAAATCCTCTGTCATCTCACAAGCAAAAGAAGACTTGGATCTTCTATTTTTAGAGATGCTCCACGAAAACATTGATCCTTCTGTTGGAACAATCAGGGTTTCTGAAGAACCGTCCTCTGTCGGACAAAATCCTACAGGTTTGTCTCTAACCGGTCCTAACAATGCTTCATCTTCTTCTGTAAATACTACAGATGCAATTGCCGAAGCAGAAGAAAGTGCAGAAGATGAAACATCAAGGAAAACGACCACAGAAGCTGCACAAACCACAGAAGAACCAATTACAGAGGAAATCGAGGACCAAGACTATACGTCCTCAGAGGAACAAACTCCACCACCACTCATACCAATCATTCCACAAACGGTAGAATCAACTACCAAGGCACGAAGAACAACAGAGGCTACACAAGAAGAAACACAAGAAGAAAGTCTGAATGACATTGATGATCATCTTCCACGCACAACTCAATGGACAAAAAGCCATCCTCCAAGCCAAATAATCGGAGAACCTTCTGACGCAGTAAAAACAAGGTCTGCCACTGCTAACTTTTGTTTCTTTACAAACTTTATTAGTGTGATAGAACCAAAGAAGATTTCTGAAGCCCTAGATGACCCAAACTGGGTAGACGCCATGCAAGAAGAACTTTTGCAATTTGAGCGTTACAGAGTATGGACTCTAGTACCTCTGCCAAGAGGAAAACAGGCCATTGGGACTAAATGGGTCTACAGAAACAAGAAGGATGAAGATGGAGTGGTCATCAGAAACAAAGTAAGATTAGTAGCAAAGGGATATAGACAAGAAGAAGGCATAGACTACGATGAAACTTTTGCCCCTGTCGCACGGCTCGAAGCAATAAGAATATTCTTAGCCTTCGCAGCCCACAGAGGTTTTAAAGTCTATCAGATGGACGTAAAATCAGCTTTTCTCAACGGTGAAATCCAAGAAGAGGTCTACGTTAATCAGCCACCAGGATTTGAAAGCTCAAAGTTTCCAAGGCATGTATACTACCTTGAAAAAGCTCTATATGGACTGAAACAGGCTCCACGAGCATGGTATGAACGACTTTCTACCTTTCTTCTAGTCAATGGTTACAACAGAGGTACAACAGATACTACCTTATTCTATAAACGCAAAAGTAGTGAGATAATGCTTGTACAAATATACATAGATGACATAATTTTTGGGTCTACTAATTCAGAAGAGTGTAAAAGATTTGAAAAACTCATGCAGAGTGAGTTTGAAATGAATATGATGGGAGAATTAACTTTCTTCCTCGGACTCCAAGTCAAACAATCATCAGAGGGAATTTTTATAAATCAAGCTAAATATGTCTCTGACATTCTTTCCAAGTATAGCTTCTCTGATGCCTCTGCAATGAAAACTCCAATGGCCACTGGAAACAAGTTATTCTTAGATTCAAATGGCATCTCTGTAGAATGCACTCTCTACAGAGGCATGATTGGATCTCTGTTATACTTAACAACAAGCAGACCTGACATTATGCATGCCACATGTCTCTGTGCACGCTATCAAGCTAATCCAAAGAAATCACATTATGATGCCGTAAAGAGAATCTTTAGATACCTAAAAGGGACCAAAAATCTTGGTCTCTGGTATCCACAGAACTCTGGTTTTGGTCTTAAAGCTTATACAGATTCAGACTATGGAGGATGCAAGCTCGACAGAAAAAGTACCTCTGGGAGTTGTCAATTCCTAGGTGGTAAACTAGTCAGTTGGACCTCCAAGAAGCAGAATTGTGTTTCCACATCCACTGCAGAAGCTGAATACGTTGCTGCCGCTAGCTGTTGTTCTCAGGTTCTATGGATGAAGACTCAGCTAAAAGACTACGGCCACATCCTGTTCAAAATACCCATCTTCTGCGATTCCAAAAGTGCTATTGCTATCTCTGCCAACCCTGTGCAACACTCAAAAACCAAGCATATCGATATAAGGTATCACTTCTTGAAACATCATGTTGAATACGGTACAATCGAAATGCATTTTGTGCCCACAGAATATCAACTCGCTGACTTATTCACCAAAGCACTAGACGAGAAAAGATTCAACTTCTTGGTGGGTAAGATAGGAATGATTAACATGGTGTGAAAATCCTCAGTAAGTATAGTTTTATCTTCTGTAAATAATAAGTAAATACATTGCTTAAATTATTGTCTTGAAAGATTCTACTTCTATATGTAAATTCTTAAAATCTTCAATAGTTCTTGAAACTACAGAACTTCTGTAAGGTCTGCTCAGAACCTCTGACAACCTTCACAGAACCTCTGATAGACTTGACCTATGGACTATGCAAAACTTATCATATTCTGATCCAAGCATAGATCAAGGGGGAGCAAAAGGAAAATTCTTGATCTACAGAAGTGATCAGATCAAGGGGGAGCAAAAGGAAAATTCTTGATCTACAGAAGTGATCAGATCAAGGGGGAGCAAAAGGAAATTACTTGATCTACAGAGGTGATTCGATCAAGGGGGAGCAGAAGGGAACCCTGAAATGATCTAAATAGATAAAACTTTCAAGGGAAAGCCAAAGAAAAATGTCGATGACTCCATATCGACAGAAGTCAGATATCACTGCCGAGAAAAGAAGAACCAAAAGGTATGTCTCTCGCACAAAAGGTTTTTGGAAAACAAGTTTCTAGGACAAGAATTGTCAAATATGTCCTAAATATACTGTGAATAACATTTCAAAAATCAAAAGCTCAAAAAGTTTCACAAGATTCGAATTAGGAGAAATTTAAGGTCATAGAGCTTCTGTTGAGCTCAACAGAGCTTCTGCAGGAAATATGCTCTGTGATCACAAATTAACCTTCTGTCGATCTTTTGGAATGTTATCTCGAAAACCGAAAACGCAGACCATGACCTTCTCGAACAAACCGTTTTTTTAAAACAGTTTTTTCGGACACAAACTTTCAAATAGGTCCGAAAAACATCTCTTAAACCAAATCAAAAATTGGATGATCAAAAATACTAATAAAATTTTTGTTATGAGATTTTTTCTCTCATAGAGCTTCTGCTGGCCCTCACAGAACTTCTGCAAGTTCCAACAGAGCCACAAAACCTCTGCGAAGCAAATTTCTTCACAAAAATCCGATTTTATCCTCTCCAATGCCTTTACAAATGTCTTGGTTAAAGAAGAACCTCACAGAAGTCATGATAACAATGAGATATATGAAAAAGGGATAAACATCAAAGATTTTCAAGATCACAGAGCCTCTGTAAACTACAGAAGCTCTGCCAATCTGATTACTTGGGCATCTATGTAGTAATAACGGTTACTTTTACTGCGAGTGAAACTCATATGGCTAAAATCAACCTCACGCGCCTAGCATTAATGGGCCGCGCACGACGTCCTGTCATATTCTGACAAGGCCTACGTGTCCCATTTTCATTGGGCGTACATGGAACGTTTTTATTTGGAAAGTTGAACCCGCCGCTCAAACTCGAGTGCGGATTCCAAACTTTAATCCATTGCCATATATTTTACTCTTTCGAATTCTACCGTTTTACCATCCTATAAAAACAAAGCTTACCCTCACATAAAACCTTTTACAAACTCTCATCTTCTTCTCCGGCGAAACCCTGCAAAACACTTGCAAATGGCTTCATCTTCTCGAGCTACATCCTCTGAACTCTCTCCGGCGAACTCAACGGAAAACTCCCCTGCTCATTCAGAACATTCTGAAAACCCCAGCCTTGCAAGAGATATTGAACAACAAGATTCCGGGGACTCCGAAGACTTTGCTCCGACGACTCACCTGCAAAACTTCATAGCTAAGGATCATTTCGAAGCCAATCTTCCCATCAAATCCAACAACTGCTATTTGGTCCCCTCACCCACTACTTTCGGCGAAGCCCATGCCATACTTCTGAACATCATGGAAAACCATGTCCTCTTCCCTCTACTATCAAGAACCCCTAACAAAATTCCAGTCCGTTATTTGAACCAATTTTGGCAAAGCTGCAGATTTGATAAAGACGATTCTCTTATCAAAGGGTACATTTCAAGACCTGATAAATCTGAGCATCTTGAAATCAAGTTCAACAGAACAATGTTCTCACTTGAATTCAACCTACCAACAAGGGGTCTTCTGGGTTTGAAAAGTTATGCAGAGCAACCAACAGACGAAGAGCTCTGTCGATTCGTGGAAATGCTTGGGTACAACACCCAACTACGGAAGAGAAATGACTTCCGCAGAGGCCGATTACCACCTCTGTGGAACACCTTGTTCTCTATTCTTAACAGATGCCTGACAGGAAAGATAGGGAGTATTGACCAGAGCTCACATCAAATCTTGAGCATCATGTATGGGGTTTACTATGATCTTCCACTAGATTATGCGACCATAATGATGCAGGAGATCATAAACACCATCGACAGAAAGAACAACTCGAAAAGGGTCAAAGAGAACGATCCCAACTTTCTACCACCTCTGCAATTCCAAAGAATATTGGGAGTACTGTTCGAACCTCTGCTGCTAATCCAAAATTGGCCAATGGAAGGGCCAACTCCCAAACAGTTCCCGATGAACAAAAATACCCCCACTGATCATGCTGATGGCTACTCACACTGCAGACCTCTGTCAAAGAAACTTCTGCGCTACGCATCAAACATATCGCTTAAGAAAGAGTATATACGCGATCATAGAACTCCAAAACCGAGTCCTATGACACCCTCGCGTTTAGGTGTCCCCCTAGGAACAATGATAGCAAAACCTCTTTCCAATCAAGCAGAAAAGGATCAAAAGTTAGCAAAACACATGGCTATTCAACTCAGCTTCATAGCCAAACGCGCAGAAATAATGGGAAAGAAATCTTCAGCAAAGATCTCTGCTTCTACTCCAAAAGCTAAGAAGAGAAAAACTGCAGAAGGCACATCAACTAGCACTGCAGAAGATAGACCTTCACCTCCCCATGCCACAGAGATTGGCTCCTCTGCTCCTCCCCTTTTCACAAAACAGAAAAAGAAAAGATCCAAATCAACAGAGGAAGGGGCACCAAAACCAAAAAGGAGGAAAACCAAAAAGAAGCATGGTAAATCATTTAAAAAATCGGTTACCATTGCAGAAGAGGCAATCATAGAGGGTGAAACTGCAGAAGAAGAAGATGCAGAAATAGGAATGACAGAAGAAGGATATCAATCACCCTATCAATCTCCAGATAGATTTGCTCACCAGGGAGACCTGAATGATTTCCTACAGAACCCCGAAATTGCAAACACCCTTAATACAGCAGGGTGGACGGCACAACCTCTCGACCACCACTCTCTAGAAGAACATGATTTCTTCATTTCTGGTATTGACACTCACCTACAAGAAGATGACACAACACCCAGAAATCAACCAGCCGAAACCCCTGTGATTTTACAAAACCCTTTCATTCAAGGATTGGACGTCCACAGAAGAAGTCCAAACCAAGCTTCAGAAGATACAGAACAAACCGAAGCTGAGTGGAATACAACTGAGGTTACAGAGGCAACGGCTGTAGAAGAAACCACAGAAACAGGGATAGAAATCTCAGAGGTAGATTCAGATGAAGAAGAGGCTATCTGGATACGAAAAGGTCTCTATCATCCTCATGTCCTGAGATTATATGGATCTCATCACATGTATGACTCCTTGAGCACAGAGAAAGGAACTTCCACAGAACCAGAAGAAGAAACAAGAAAAGATGCCGAAGTTGAAGAAGGCACACATCAATCACCCCCTCCCAGTGCAACCCACATTTCTGACACCACAGGTCTAGCTGCAGAAGGTGTCATTGAAAAAGAGCAGCACAGCTCGAACCTCACCCAACCCATCCAGCCATAGGTTACTCTTTCAACCTCTGTGCCCACAGAAACCGCGGAATCCATTCCTAGGGAGTCTCCTCAAAGAGACTCACCTAATGTTCGTGATCAATCGCCCCAGATCACACAAGAACACCCTACAGAGGAATTCGTTTCCTCTGTCACGCACACATTAAGGCCAAACCTTCTTTCAGAGAGAAGTAGTGAGCACAGAGACGAAGAGACTCTAGACAAGTCTCCTAGTCAACAGAAGGACATTCCAATACCCACCTCTGGAGTGGATTTGGACTCTGTTCTTCACAGAACTTCTGTAGAGAACGAAACTCAGGTTTCCTCTCGAGGATCAGAAGGAAATCCTTCCACCCCCATCGTACAAACAAGGGTGAACGAAGGTGTCCCAGGAACAGGGATTCACTCTGGAGACGAATGTGTTCCTCCAGAGGTTACACAAGGAACACAAGTATCAAGGGATGAGTTCCAAACCCTTGTCACCTCTGTGAACCAAACAATGAAAGAGTTGCAAAGCTCTTTCAAATCTTTTGCAGAGACAACATCTACAGCTCTCTTGAATCTGAACACCAAAATGGACGATCTGTCCACAGAGGTGAAAAACGCCATCTCAGAGATGAAGTCTTCTGCAACAACCACTGCCAAAGAAACAGCCACTTCTGCCGCTCATCAATTCAAAATAACTGCAACTTCTGCGTTCAGGGACTCGGTCAAAGAATTCCTTGATCAATTGAACAAACAGACTTCAGTGTCAACGGGCATCACTCCTGCAGATCTACAGAAGGCCCTACAAAAAGTTCAAGAAGAAACCATACGAAATACCATGCTGATGCAACCCAAAGACTACATGACAAGAGCACAGCTGACAGAGCTTGGGCAGAACGTGATTAATCAAGTGACAGAAGTCATCCTTTCCTTCACCACTGCCAATGCTAACTTCGTCAAAGATTTCAGAGAAAGTGTAGGAAGGATGAGATTCAAAACAGAGGCAGAGCTAGCAACTCTTCTTGGCCTCTGTGATGATGTCTGCGCGAAACTGATCGCTGCTGGAGCCACAATGCCAAAGAAACCCGATGCTTCCTGCAGAGCAGAGGGTACATCAGACAAGGGTCAGGATGACTCTGATGATGATGACCATCCTGGTCCATCAGATCATCCTGAGGGGGAGAAAACTACAGAGAAAACTGCAAGCAGAGGACTTACAGGTCCACCAATAGCCGCAGAACCTCTGAGTCAAGCACCTCCAGAACAAACCCAACAACAAACTCAAAGAACCACAGAGAATACACCCATCTCTGTGGATTCAACCTCTGAAGAACCCAACACTACAGAAGCAGATAAGCAAACCTCAGAGGCAACAACCGCCCCTGAGGTAATCATTTTGGAAGAAACAGATGAACCAACCACAGAGAAAACACCCACCTCTGTGGAAACACCCCAAACCATACCCAGAAGAAAGTCGATTGCCACCAAACCAAAAAGAGCAACGACCTCTGCTTCTGACATTCTGAAAAGGATGCACACAACAATTAATGATCGTATGGTGAAGAGAGAAGAAGAAAGGCACAGGTTCACTTTAGCTTTCAGAATGGCAAGAAGATTCAATGACAACACTTCATCAACAGAAACTGAGCTCACAGAAGAAGTCACCAAAAAACCTCCAACAGAGGTTACAGAGAAAGTCAAGCCAACCGAACCATCGCCACAAAAGTCCTCTAAGTCACAATCGTCAAAATCCACAGAGGCAACCTCCATCAAACCTACAGAAGTGCAAACTTCAAATCCCACAGAAGCAACAGGTTCTGCCACGACAACAAAAGAAAAAGGCAAAGGGATACTGACAGAAGAGCCTAAGAAGAAGAAAACATTGTCAAAGCCAACAGAGAAACTGATGAAGAGTGCGTTTGACGCCTTTCAAACCCCAAAACCCGAAGAAGTTGACTGGACACATGGATTGAAGCCTCTGTCAGAAACTCCTTTAACTGGTAGAGCTGCAGAAGTTGTTCAACAAATGGAGAGTCTCAGAAGACAAATTCCACGACCTGGTCCAACACATGAAGAAATGGAAGAAGTGGTATACAAATACCTCTACAAACAATCCTTTCAGACAAACTATCCAATAGATCATGTGACAGATCCAAGGATCAGAGAAGAACTTGAGAACATCTTCACAAGAACAAAGCCAAGAGCCAAAGCAGATGTCTTCTCAATTCACAAAATCAAAAAGGTGATCTTCTGCAGATTCTCCTTCACAAGAACCTATCCAAGGGTCAGGTACAATCTTTACAGAGTCAGAAGAGAGAACAATTCAGAATCTACCTTCGCTGATGCTGACTTAAGAAACATCAATCCATACGATCTACCTGACCTTCTGCAATGGACAAAGGACAACTACAACACAGAGGCAAACACCAGAGCCTATCAAGTATTGAGAAAAGCGATGAGGGAAAAGCTTCTGGTCTACAGCATGATAGATTTCCAGCTGGGAAAGGATCTCGGTCTCAAACATCTGGATCTACGACCACCAGAGGATCGCTGCCCACCAGACGCCATACCAAACTCAATCATCACAGAACCACGGTTTGGGTTAGTATTTCAAAACCCTCAAGGCGAAAATAAACTATTTGTATGCATGGACTGTCAAAAGTACGCAACAAATACTCTGAACAAGTTCAGAGCAAGCCTTATGAAATACAGAGGTTCAAAGAAAATGGATAAAGATGCTGCAGATACTATCATAAGAGAGATTGACGCAACAATTCGCCTAAGAGAACTCTGCATCAGATTCTACAAAGAGATCAGAAAAGTTGGAAGAGACAACAGAAGCTACAATGATTTCAAAGATGCCAAAATCTGATTCTCAGACCTCCAATCTCTGCAAACAAAGTTAAAAGTTTATCTTTCATTGTACTCAAATGTAAAATGTCTCTGGCATATTTCTAAATGAAAGAAATTTCGAGGTATTGTTTAACCTCTGTCTTATCCAACTTAGCCTAACTAAAAAAGTCAAATTTTTATTTTTCACTACTTAGGGGGAGATTGTTAGCTTCAATCTTCCTAATCATAGAAATACTTAGAAGTAGTGAAAAATAGGCTAAGTATAGAAAAGCCTCTCACAGAGGCTCTGCCACTTCTTCCAGAAGATCAAGTCCAGAAAGCCACAGAAGCTACAGAGGTAATCACAGAACCTCTGTAGTGCGCAAGAAGAAGATCAACTCGGAAACAAGTGGACTGCTCCACAGAAGGTCAGACCATAGAACCTCTGTAATGACTTACAGAGCCTCTGTGGTCTGCTATGAAGACTTGGAAGATATTACTGGATACGTTCATCAACTTGCATGGAAAAGTACTGTCAAAACACGTGTCAAGCTCTGAGTGGACTCAATAGGGCATGGTACAAAATAGACGTCTGCGCCATTTAATGCATTTACCAATAGTACATCTGCTCCATTAAATGCGCATGGCTCAAACAACTGCTCACACCATCCAGTCCACTGTTCACACCATTCAGTTCACTATTCATGCCGTAAAAGGAACAGTTACCTACTTCATAGTCTTCTAAGAATAGTATAAAAGGAAGTCTCGTGTTGAGATCTTCCTAAGAACGAATACACAAGGAATCACTAATACTCTCAAACGTTATTGTCAAATATCTGAGTGTTATATTCTCACACACACCAACAGTTCTTAATCTGTTCTTCGTGTTCTTATTATATATTGAATAAACAGTAACTGTTCAAGAAATCCTTTTTATTCCTTACTGTTTTCTTTATATATGTGCGTTCTAATATCTATCAAACATATCTGTTAGTTTAATACGCTTCCGCATCAAACTCTAAACTCAACTAATAGACTGTTAATCTTGATTAAGTGTATCTGGGTTCCAACATTAAGTTCAAGCTGGATCAACTAGATTGGACCAAGGTCAACAACCTCTCTGCGCTTCTCGAGTTTCCTCCTCGAAAGCAAGTCACACATCTGGATGATGCTGTGAATTTCCTAAAAAACTGCTGCATTTCAACAGCCCTGACCATCACACCTCCCGCAAGTCAGCTGCTACTATCCCAGTTCTGGTACTCTGCCAGACACACTCAGCTACACTCCGCCAAAGATGCATCCAAAACCATCGATTGCATACTCAGCGATACTGAGTATGGCACAATTAAGATAACCCCCGCAATTATTTGTTATGGTTATCATATTTATATTGTGTAGTGGCTGAATTATTTTCACTATGATCGCGATGTTAATTATTTTCACTATGACCGCGGTGTATAAGAAGATGAATTCACACAAGCGGAAAAGAGTCTTTATGGTGTCTATTTTTGTAAATTAAATGACTGTTTTAGGTTCGTATTCCTTTCTTGCATACACCTTGATGAAAAGAACGTTTGTCATACTATACTTTGACCGGTGGCAGATCCAGGATTTTTAGCCTAATTTCACGGTTTCGAGAGATTTTTGAACTTTTTTGGTTGATTTTTAGTTTTTTGTCTATTTCGAGTGATTTTGTTTGTTGATTTTGAGGTACTTTCTTTGTTTTTTTTGTTGGTGGGGGCACGGACGAAAAACTCTGGGGGAACTATGATAGAGCGTAAAAAAATTGTTTTTCTTTAAATTTAGTGGGGGGCCATCCCCCACCATTTCTTTGGTGGATCCGCCCCTGACTTTGATGGTGCTATATAAAACCTATGTATTACTTACAATAGTATTATTTTTTTACCGGATACAACGGTCGTAGTGAAATTATTTGTTCCATTCCCTTACCATAAAAGGCACGCTGACAAAGAAACTCTTATTGCATTTTTTGATGCAATGGGCTATGTCTGGGAAACTGGAAGGGACAAGAAGCCCGAGAAGAAGCTGACGCTGATAAAGAAGTCCAAAATGCCCAGCGAGATGAATTTCATCTTCGCACACCTGATCAGCTGCATGACAGCGAAGACTGGTTCCTCTGATCAAGCCGCTCAACCTCAGCAGGCTATGGGATACGCACTGCTGAAAGGTCTACATATTGACTGGGCATCTATCATTTATGATGACCTAGTACAAAGAGTAGATTCTGCTGCTGACAGACCTGCATGGGTTCCCTACCCCCGTTTCATCAGCGCCATCTTCCAATATGGCCTGAAGGACAGCTATCCTCAAGAGGGTGACCTGAAACTTTCTCAGGTTGGCCCTAAGGTGCTCGATTTCAAACCTGTCGACAATGAGGTACGTCTCTCTACCCTTCTCTCTCTTCTTAACCCCAATTCTTCGACTTCTGTGGCTCCTTCAGCGACAATACCCATCGCTGATTCCCCGGCCACACAATCCTCTCCTTTTAAGAAAAGGAAACACTCTACAACCCAACTTGGTTCCAAAAGGATCAAGAAAACTAAGGAGCAACCCCAGCAATTCCATGCTGAAGACTCCTCAGCTCATTCTGAAGAGCTGAAGGAAAGTTCCGTGGTACGCTCTGCCACACCCGTGCAAGCCATCCCTCCAATCCAGACTTCAGCGTCTCCAAACGCTGAGGTTAGAAACTTGGAACCTACCCAACCTCCCTCAGTCTCTCAAAAGACTGATGAAGTGATTCTCAGTGATTCCAACGCTGAACTCAGATCCCGAACCCCATTCTTATCCTTCGCTTCTCCCTCCACTCACTTGGACACTCCTCCAAAGAACACTGGAGATGCCATCATTCCAGAAGCCACCGCTGAAGCTTCTCAAAGAATGATGAAGAAAGGACCTGTAGAGATCACCATACCTCACCGTACTTTCGAAGAGGATATGGAACATTTTTCAGGAACTTGCAACTTTGACGAGTTCATCAATCCTCCTGCAGGTACAAATCAACCCATATACACTGTAACTAAACCTGAAACTTCTGAGCTTTCCTTTGTTCACAAGTACTTATGTGTTACAGGTCCTAATTTGGGAGACATCAACGAGTCTCTGATGTCCGTGGAAACAAAGCTGACCGGTCTCACCACCACACTCTCCAACAACTCTACAACTGTAACAAACGCTGGAGAGAATTTGACAAAGCTGACTACGGTGGTGGAGACGAAAGCTTCCACAGATGACTTGAAGCAAGTTGATAAGACTCTCAGCGACTTTGCTAAGGTGCTCGCTGATATCTACACAGACTACACCTCACTCAAACAATCAGTTTCCTCCATGTCCGACGAAGTAACAACGCTGAAGACATCGGTTGGAGCACTAGAGGGTGATATGTCTGCTGTGAAGACAAATGTTCAAACTCTGACGACTGACTTAGGCTCTGTAAATACCGACGTTGGTTCGATGAAAACAATGCTTGAAGAGCTGCTCAACAAGGCGAGAACTCCTGCTCCTGAACCGACCCCTGCCCCTGCATTGGAAACTTTCACAGCGACGGATCGCAAAGAGCTGGAAAAGATCAATCCTGCTATAACTGGCCTAGAAGTCAGATTAGCAAAGATTGAAAGCTGTGTGGGTATCTCTGGCCAAGAAGACAGAGAGCCTCCCACAGCTGAAGAGTCTGCCCATTCCTCCCCCAGTCATCATGAAAAAGAGGGGGAGAAGAGCGCTGAACATCCCGAGGAAAAGAGCGCTGAAGACCATTCCCATGATGAATCTATCAGGGGAGAGAAGAATGAAGATCTTATCGCTGGACCTTAGGGAGATGAAAACCCTGAGGGAACCGAGAAGCTCGCCTCTGTATCTGAGGGGGAGCAACTCGAAGAAGACGCTGAAGAATCCGAAGCAGAAGATGATGAAGACGTCGACATCCCTGATAATGAACCATCCTCCTCTCTAATGAATGATGATGATGATGATGACGAAGATGACGATGACGATGATTTCTTTTTCATCAAACCTGCCCCAAGGATTAAATCTCTTAAGGGAATTTCATTAAATGAACCAACAGGGGAGCGGACAAAGACAAAGCCCTCAGCCTCTGGCGCTGAGAAAGGCAAAGGCAAAAGCGTCGCTGAAGATGACAATCTGACGATCTTGCTTGAAAAGCCGGTTTGTCAGGTACTCTAAACATCTCTCACTCCATCCCTCCTCTATAAGTTCTACTACCCTAGCCTACACCTGAACATATTTATCTTTCTCTTTCTACCCAAGTTCTTCTACCCATGTTCTTATTTGTAAGATCGCTGTGTTTCAGCTAGTCCTCTCCCCTGTTTGAGGATGTCGCTGAAGGTTCTACTACTGCGACTTCACAAATAAAGCCAGTTGCTGCTGATGAAATAATCCCAGTCTTAGATCTTATCTCTGAGACTGATGAACCAGATGAACAACCTCTCTCGCACAGAAACAGACCTTCCTCAGCTCCTCAAAAGCTGAGTGAAGAGGATCAAAAGAGAAGAGAAGAAATGATCTCCGCAACAAGCTGTAAATTGTTAATGATTTATCAATAAACAATTTAGAAAAGTAAAATCTGTGTGTTTGTATTCAACCCCCCCCCCCCCCTTCTACAAACTTGTATAGGCCTTCGGAACCAACAATCTCCATTTTTAACTTTATTCTAAATATAGTTAAATGTCTGGAGTAGACACTTGGTACTCCGATGTGAGATAGGGTCCTTTAGCTTGCGTAATGGCACCCACATTCTCACAAAGGATTTCTAGATGATCCTGAATGGGAGGCATCTACCTAGCTTTTCAATGAACTCTTTCATCCAAGCATCTTTCTTTTGCGGCCTCTAAAGCAGCAATGTATTCTTATTTTCTAGTGTATTATGCAACTTTTACCTTCGCCTTGAACCTTTTTAAAACGAACTAGTTCTTCATTCACATTGAAGATATTTCCCTTTTGTGATCGAGAACCTTCTCGATCTTTGTGGAAGCTATCATTAGTGTAACATTTTACTATGATCTTCTTCCAACCCTCAGTTAATGAACACTTGTTTGTTCTTCGTAAGTACCTTAAATTGTTCTGTACAATCATCCAATGACATTCCCTCGTATTTTGTTGGTATCGTTTTCTAATGCTCTAAATCATTTTGACACGCTGATCTAGTGCATGTCATGGCATATGTGATAGATCCAATTGCCGAAGCATATGGAATACTAATTATTTTATCTAGCTCAATCATTGTGCTAGAATATTGAGACATGCTCAAAATGATGCCATATCATATTTGCAAGAATCTACCTTTAGAGCCTTGCATCTTGAACCTTTCAAGATCCTATCAACATATGCACTTTGACTTAAACCTATAAGTCGTCTTGATCTAATCTCTAAAGATCTTTATTCCAAGAACAAAATTAGCCCTTTCTAAGTCTTTTATTGAGGAAATACTGTCCGAGCCAAAACATGATGTTTTGCTATGTCGGAAAGTTAATTTCCAAATACTAGTATGTCTTGCACATACAGGATTAGGAATTTTACTGCGCTCCCACTAGTTTTAGCAAATACATGAGTCATCTTTTATTTTGATGAAAATTAAACTTTTAATTTTCCTGTCAAAATGAAGATTCCAGTTTTGAGATACTTGTACTGATCCATGAATGGATTGTATCTCAGTGTTCATGACTCTAAGCCACTTACTGGATTCAGAATCTGACATAGCACTTTAGTAGTTGATGGGCTTGCTAGAAACCTATCATACGTCATTCTTCATGAGAAATCGATATTTCTCAAGTTTCTGAATGATTCTACTAGATTTGCGAACACTTGGGGTTTTAACTAAGTTTTGATCAATCAAATTGTTCAGTTTCAACAACCTTTGTTTGATAACTAGTGCCAACCAATAAGTGCATTAGGTTATGAGGTTATTGATTCCCTTCAAGTTCCTTAAATCTCCCATTTGCCTTGCCCATTAAAAACTTGCTTTCTAAGAACTTGGCTTTGGGACAATAAACAATTTTATTGTTTGTGGGATTGTAGAATCTGTTGGTTCCCGTTTGTTTAGACAAGATTAACAGATCTATTAGTTTGAGTTTATGTTTGATGCGGAGGCGTATTTGAAGAACTAACAGATATGTTTGATAGATTTAGAACACACAATATAAAGAAATTGTATTTTAAGAACAAAAGGATATCTTGAAGATTACTGTCGTTCGATATATAATAAGAACACCAAGACCAGATTAAGAACTGTTTGGTGTGTGAGGGAGTGTAATGCATAACAGGTTTGACGATATAAAGCATAAGCATGAAACTCAGATTCTTCGTTAAGTCCTTAAGATTGTTAAGGAAGATCTCAACAAGAGACTTCCTTTTATACTACTCTAGGGGACCATAAAGCATGAGCTGCAGTTAGAACGGATGGCATGAATAGTAGAACGGATGGCATGAACAGTTGTACGTGCTGTATTGCATTTAATGGCCCAGACGTCTATGTTGTACTAAGCCCTATTGAGTCCACTCAGAGTTTGACACGTGTTGAAGTTGGACAGGGCATGCTATCATGCAAGTTGATGGACGGTTCTAGGAACAGTAGCAAGATATTTCTTCAACAGTGGCAAGATATTATAAATATCTTCCAAGTCTTCAGTCTGAACCGCAGAGGCTGTGTAAAGGGTTACAGAGATTTTGATGTCTGGTCTTATGTAGAGCAGTCTTCACCGGGTTCCGAGTCTTGGTCTTCTTTGTAAGACAGAGGTTCTGTAGAAACACCTCTGTAGCTTCTGTAGCTTCTTGACCTTGATCTTTCGGAAGTGGCAGAGCCTCTGTAAGAGGCTTTCTTCACTTAGCCTATTTTTCACTACTTCTAAATACTTCTACGATTAGGAAGATTGAAGCTAACAATCTCCCC
The DNA here is from genome assembly GCA_033807775.1 of Saussurea involucrata. Classification (NCBI taxonomy): domain Eukaryota; kingdom Viridiplantae; phylum Streptophyta; class Magnoliopsida; order Asterales; family Asteraceae; genus Saussurea; species Saussurea involucrata. Next base: position 98,546,529 of record CM066319.1, read on the forward strand.
CTAAGTAGTGAAAAATAAAAAATTGACATTGAAGTACTTTAGGCTAAGTTAGATAAGACAGAGGTTAAAAAATACCTCGAAAGTTCTTTCATTCAGAAATATGCCAGAGGCATTTTACATTTGAGTATTATGAAAGATAAACTGAAAATGGTTTGCAGAGATTTTGTTTGAGAATCAGATGTTGGTGTCTTTCAAAATCGTTGTAGTTTATGTTGTCTCTTCCGACTTCTCTGATCTCGTTGTAGAAACTGACGCAGAGTTCTCTTAAGCGGATTGTAGCATCAATCTCTCTGATGAAAGCATCTGCAGCGTCTCTTTCCATTTGCTCGGTATCTCTGTATTTTACAAGGTTTGCTCTGAACATGTTCAGAGTACTGGTTGCATACTTCTGACAGTCCATGGTCACAAAAGTTAGACTTCGCCTTGTGGGTTTTGAAATACTAACCCGAACCTTGGTTCTGTAAGGACTGAGTTGGGCACAGCGTCAGGTGGGCAGCGATCCTCTGGTGGTCGAAGGTTCAGACGTTTGAGACCAAGATCTTTTCCTAGCTGAAAGTCTATCAAACTGTAGATCATAAGCCTTTCCGTCGTTGCTTTTCTCAACACTTGATAGGCTCTGGTGTTTGGCTCTGTGTTGTAGTTGTCCTTCGTCCATTGCAGAAGCTCAGGTAGATCATAGGGATTCAGATTCCTTAGGACAACATCAGCGAAGGTGGTTTCTGAGTTGTTTACCCTTCTTACTCTATAAAGATTATACCTGACCCTTGGATAGGTTCTTGTAAAGGAGTACCTATAGAAGATTACCTTTTTTATATTGTGGATTGAGAAGACTTCTGCTCTGGATCTTGGCTTTGTTCTGTTGAAGATGTTCTCAAATTCTTCTCTGATATTTGGATATGTGACGTGATCTGTTGGATGATTAGTCTGAAAGGGTTATTTGTAGAGGTATTTGTATACCACTTCTTCCATTTCTTCGTATGTTGGACCAGTTGGTGGTACTTGTCTTCTGAGACTCTCCATCTGTCGAACAACTTCTGCAGCTCTACTTGTTATTGGAATGTCTGACAGAGGCTTCAATCCATATGCCCAGTCCTCTTCTTCAGGATTTGGAGTTTGGAAGGCATCAAAGGCGCTCTTCATCAATTTCTCTGTAGGCTTGGGCAATGATTTATTTTTCTTGGGCTCTTCTGTCAGTTTCGCCTTTCCCTTGTCTTTGGCCTTTGGAGGTTCAGAACCTGTTGCCTCTGTAGGTTTGGGTGTTGGCGCTTCTGTTGGAATGATGGGTGTTGCCTCTGTAGATTTTGACACCTGTGTTTGAGAGGACTTTTGTGGCGCTGGTTCCGTTGGCTTGATTGGCTCTGTAACCTCTGTTGGAGGTTCTTTGGTGACTTATTCTGTGAGCTCGGTTTCTGTGGATTGAGGAATGTCGAATCTTCTTGCCATTCGGAAAGATGTTGTAAACCTCTGTCTTTCTTCTGCTCTTTGCGCCATTCGTTCAGTCATTGTGTTGTGCATATTTCTTAGAACAGAAGAAGCAGAGGTCTTTGCTCTTTTTGGTTTGTGGGCAATAGACTTTCTTCTTAGGATGGATTGGGGTTTTTCTGTTGGTTTTGTAGTTGGGGAGGGAAGATCTTCTTCTGAAGAGGATGACAGATGTTGAACATCTACTCCAGACATTGTAGGGAATTTCACAGAGGTGGGTGTTTCCTCTGTGGTCTTTTGAGCTTCTGTTCCTTCGGGTTGTTGGTTTGTTGAAGGACTTTCTTCCAAGACGATTACCACAGGGGTGGTTGTTGCCTCTGTGGTCTTTTGAGCAGTTTCTGGTACATGGATTTCTTCAGCAGTTGATTCCACAGGGATGGTTGTTGTCTCTGTGGTCTGTTGAGTTTGTTTTTGGTTTTGTTTTGGAGGGGCTTGTTTTGGATTTCCATCTGATCTTCGAGAAGAAACAAGAGTTTCAATCTCTACAGAAGTTCTGCGAAGAACAGTGTCCAAATCCACTCCAGAGGTGGGTATCGGAATGATCTTCTGTTGACTCGGAGACTTGTCTAGAGTCTCTTCGTCTTTGTGCTCACTACTTCTCTCTGAAAGAAGTTTTGGCCCTAAATTGTGCGTGGCAGAGGAAACGAATTCCTCTGTAGGGTGTTCTGGTGTGATCTGGGGCGATGGATCACGAACTATAGGTGAGTCTCTCTGAGGAGACTCCCTAGGAATGGATTCCCCGGTTTCTGTGGGTGCAGAAGTCGAAAGAGTGACCTCTGGCTGTTTGGTTTGGGTAGGGATCGAGTTGTGCGACTCTTTTTCAATAACTCCTTCTGCAGCTAGACGTGCGGAGTTAGATGTGTGGGTTGCACTGGGAGGGGGTGAGGGATGTGTGCCTTATACTTCTACGACATCTTTTTATTTCTATTTTTCTTTTCCACCCATTCTATCTAAAGCTTTTGTAACCTCATCTTTATTCCACTCAGCTTCTGTTCGTAGCATAATCCTTTCCCTAGTGGCATCATGTGTCATATCTATTTCTTCTATACCTTCTTCTGAAGCTGGGCTTGGACTCCTTAGGTGGACGTTCAATCCCTGTTGGATGAAGGGGTTCTATAGAATGTTTGGAGTTTCAACCGGTTGATCTCTGGGGGTTTGGTCATCATCTTGCAGATTTGTGTCAACGCCAGATATAGAGAAGTCTTGTTCTTATGTGGTGTTGTGGTCAATTGGTGGTGCATTCCACCCAGCTGTGTTTAGGGTGTTAGCAATGTCAGGGTGTTGAAGGAAATCGTTTAAGCTACCTTGATGAGCGAATCGATCTGGGGATTGATAAGGTGATTGATATCCCTCTTCTGCAACTTCTTGTTCTGCAGTCTCTTCCTCTGTAGTTTTTTCGACCTCTTCTTCAACAACTTCTGCAGCTGCCTCTTCTGCGATGGTAACCATTTGATCAAGTGATTTCCCATGCTTCTTTTTGGTCTTCCTCCTCTTGGGTTTTGGTGCCCCTTCTTCTGTGAGTTTTGATTTCCTTTTCTTCTTTTGTTTTGGAGAAGAGGGAGGGGCAGAGGAGCCAACTTCTGTGGCATGAGGAGGTGAAGGTTGAGCTTCTGTAATGCTTGTAGAGGAGCCTTCTGCAGTTTTCCTCTTCTTTGTTTTTGGGGTAGAGGCAGAGGCTTTAGAAGAAGACCTCTTTCCCATGAGCTCGGCTCGTTTGGCTATAAAACTAAGTTGGATTGCCATGTGTTTTGCCAGTTTCTGCTCCTTCGCTTCTGTAGAGAGGGGTTCTACAACTATTGTTCCTAGGGGGACACCTAAATGCGGGGGTGTCACGGGGCTCGGTTTTGGAGTCCTATGATCGTGTATATACTATAACTTAAGGGTTTTGTTCTTGGCATAGCTCAGAAGCTTCCTTGACAGAGGTCTGCAGTGGGTGTAGCCATCTACATGATCGGTGGGGATGTTTTTGTTCATTGGGAACTGTTTGGGAGTTGGCCCTTCCATTGGCCAGTTCTGCATCATCAGCAGAGGTTCGAACAGGACTCCCAATATCCTTTGGAATTGCTGAGGCGGTAGATACTTAGGATCGTTCTCTCTTTCCTTTTCGGTGTTGTTCTTTCTGTCGATCGTATTGATGATCTCCGGCAACATGATGGTCGCGTAATCGAGTGGGAGATCGTAGTAGACCCCGTACATGATGGTTAAGATCTGGTGCGAGCTCTGGTCAATGCAGCCTATCTTCCCTGTAAGGCATCTGTTGAGGATCGAAAACAAGGTGTTCCACAGAGGTGGTAGTCTGCCTCTGCGGAAGTCATTTCTCTTCCTTATGTGGGTGTTGTACCCAAGCATTTCTACAAAACGATAGAGCTCGTCGTCTGTTGGTTGTTCTGCATATTTTTTCAGTCCAAGAAGACCCCTTGTTGGTAGATTGAACTCAATGGAAAACATTGTTATATTGAATTTGAGTTCCAAATGTTCAGATTTGTCTGGCTTTGAGATGTACCCTTTGATAAGAGAATCATTTTTATCAAATCGGCAACTTTGACAAAATTGGTTCAAATACCTAACAGGTATTTTCTTTGGGGTTCTTGAGAGTAAAGGAAAGAGAATATGGTTTTCCATGATGAAAGAACAGGATCTAATCTCACAATCAATATAGAAAGCAGTAATTGAGAAGTTGTATGATCAAGCCCAATTGTATTCAATGATGAACAGAAATACAGATCTATGAGAGAGAGAATCTCAAAGATTACAGAGAATGAATACAAAGTTATACGGGAAAAATCAATCAGTTAGCAACATAGAGCTAACTACTATTTATACTGCAACAAACATCTTAAAGCTACAGTACAAATAAGAAAGACTAATAAGAACATAACACGTGTCCTAATTAGTTTATAAAATACTAAGTAAAGTATCTTGTCATAAGTTCTGAACAGGAAGTTCAGAACTTCTGACCATTCTTCTGATAAAGCTTCTCAGATCTTCTGACTTTCATATCTCTGACTCCTCTACTCAGATCATCTGAGTCTTCTACTCAGACCATCTGACTCTTCTTATCAGACATCTGACTTCTCTTTCCACTGATCAATACTTGTCTTCACAGTCAAACCTCTGACTTCTCTACTCAGAACATCTGAGTCCTCTTATCAGATCTTCAACACTTGGTTTATTGACAAAACTTCAGATCTAACAATCTCCCCCTTTTTGTCAAATAAACTTAAACTTTGCATCATCCAGTTCTTTCAGAGCAGGAACAATCTTCTGAAGTAGCACATTTCTCAGATTAAGCCTTTTATCAATTTTGTCAATGATTTCTTGAATAATCTCAACTTGCTGATTAATTGCTTCTTGAATCATGTTTGCTTCCTTCACTTTCAGCATCTTTTTCTCCAAATTGTGCTTTATGATTCTTAAAGTTCCAGAACAGTATTTTGCGGTTTCCTTTGCTCTGAAGAAGATCTTTCCACTTTTGTTTTTCAAAAATACTCCCAACTCTGGATATTTGTGAACACTTCCAGTCTTTAAATTCTTTTTCTGTTCATGATCTGTGTTGGGATTTGCCAGATAAACACATGACTTTTGTAGGTACAAAGCTATTTGAAAATCTGTATAGCAGTGCCACCTTAAGATGTAGAACATGGCCTCAATTACCACACTTCTGGCCTTCCTTTCATTTCTGTCTTTGCTCGACTCTTTGAAGCATAGAAAACTGTGTAATCTGTAGAAGTCAACTACTGATAGTTTCTCAAAATCTGCACCAGTAAAGTAATAAACCTTGCCATCTTCTCTCAGAACTTCAAAAGATAAGTACTCCATCTTTCTGAATTTCTTAACCCTCAACTCTCTGATTCCAGTGATTAAAAAATCTGAGTAAACAGCTTGCTTTGTTTTGCCAAGACGTCTTAATTTTTCAGCCAACCAGATCTGAGTCTCCTTAGGTCTATCATAATACACATCCAAGAATTGTACCTCTTTTGGTTTGAAGAACTCAGGTAAATCAAATTCAAGAAAGTATCCATTTAGATCAATGGATATTTCATCTTCTTTTGGTTCAGACTGTTCAGTTTGATCAAAACTAGTTATCTGCACATTCTGAGATATTGTGTTATGCATTTCTTCAGCTTCATCTGACAAAATTCCATTCACTTCATACTCAGCCGGGAACACAAAATCATTATGTAGAATCTTTTTGGGATTCACCTCAGATAGCAACCATTCACTACTGTTTCTGATTTTTCTTCTAAATCCAACCTCCTCTTCACACAGTTTATGCATCTCTTCTTTAAACTCTCCTTTTCAGCGTCCATACTTACTTCCATTCTAATCAACAACCAATTCAGAGTTGCATCACTGTACTTCACCAACTCTTTTAATCTGAACAATTCAAGTCTTTCGTGAACCATATATGTGAACCCTTCTGTCTCCATTCCTTCATTCACAAAACCCTTCACATGCAAATCAACTTCTGTTTTCTTTGTGGGAGAACTCAGATTGCACTTTTCTTTTCTTTCTTCAATAGCCAACTGGAAGTCATACAAGTATATATTTCTGACATAAATACCCAGAAGTCTTCTGCATTCAATTTCTATCAAGGCTTCTTCAGTGCTAGCAAAGAACTTGACTAGAAAGATCTGATCATCAAGAGTCAATCTGTGAAAATCAAATGTAGACATGGAAACCTTTGTATTTCTTTCTTTCAGTACTTCCATTCTAACAAACATTAAACCATTGAATTCATCTTGTTGAAACATCAGAACTTTCTCGATTCTTTTCTGAATATGCAGTTTTGAGTCAGGAACTCTGAACATGTTAGAAGCTTCTGAGTAGACCATCTGAACTCTGTCATCCATAAAACCATCAATGTTACTTTCCAAAAACTCATACTCTCCTTCTGTGTAGTAGAGATTATCATATATTTCCTCAGGAAAAATATCATCATGAAATTGTCTGGCTAATGGCACATCACTTAACTCTAGAATGAAATCACACACAGGTTCTTCTAGTCTTTGCAATTTAATCTTTGGAATCTCAATTGGTTTTCTGAATACATATTCATAAGGCATAAAGAAGTCTTTCACTTTCACATACTCTTCTTCTGTATTTAACTCATCACAAAAGTTAAACCTAAAATCATCTTTAAAATCCTGAGTGTAATCCACAGTTCTGTCTTCTTCTCCCATTAGATCAATGGGTCTTATCACTTTTATTCCTTTATGAATTTTCTGAACACTCAAAGCTCTGACTACTTCATTATGCATTCTTCTGATCAATTCTTCATTCAACCTCCTTTCTTCTGATTCAGACTCCATTGCCCTTTCACTGTTATAAACCACAATATCTGTACACCTGTTTACCACTGTACTTTCCACTATTTCTTCTATTCTCAAATCAGATTCCTCAATAGCTACAGTTTCATCTGAGTTTCCTTCCATCTCAGTATCCAAGTTTAATTCCTCTGTTTTATCTGATTCATTACTATCAATACTTCCCAACTCCATTTCTTCTGTATCTGAACTATCAAGCTGTACCATCTGAACCATCTCCTTTAAATTTTCCTGTGTCTGATCTTCTGAACTTTTTGTATTGGCTAAGTGCATGTCTGCTATCTCAAAATCTTCTATGCCAATATCATCATCAGAACTTAACCTTTGTCTTTTCTCCCCCTTTTGATGATCATGAGGATCATTATCATCAAACTTCCTTTTCAAGTTCTGATTAAAAGCAACTTCAGGTTCAGCTTCTGCAATAGGAACAGGATCAAGAGGCTTTGAAGTAGAAGCCAAAGATACACTCAGTGCTTTCAATATAGATTCCTGCATACCTTGCATCTGTTTTAACATATCTTTTTGAAAACCAGACATTATATCCACGATCTCCTTTTTGTGAGAATCCAAGGATTTCTTTACATCATCTACCTTGGTTTCAACAGAAATCAACTATTTCTCCAACACAACTTTCAAATCTGATACTTCATCATTCAAATCCTCCACCATCTTCTCCAAATTTTCTACTTTTTCCCCCATCTCCTTGTTTTGTTTCTGAATCTTTTCAAATTCAGAAGTTTCTAACAGTGAACCTGAACCAACAGATGGTCCAGTTTTCATGTGCCCAGAGAGCTCATGGCCTGTAGATAACACACAGTCATCTTGTACAACAGATGCACGTTTGAATGAGGCTTTTGTAATGTTCACCTCACCAGGACTTCCATCCAATCCTCGACACCCAACATTAGGTATGTCTATGAATGTTGTTTCAGGAATACGGAATTCCTGATTTGTGCAAGTGTCAAAAGGAATTTCAGGCTCAATATGAATAGGACTGTGATATTCAGACTCAATGTGTTGAAAAATAAATTGGGATTTATCACCTCCCTCCAAATGAGTTTGGGATGGTTCCCCGGATTTGTGTGAAACGGTAGCATGTTGAAATGCTTCTGAGTGGGTATGGATGGGTTGTTCAAGATCCACCACTAGGTCCATGGTGTTTGTTTCAATATTGGACACCAAGAGATGTGAACCAATAGCATTTGTGGTTACCTGGTCAAGATTAGCTGGTTCAGAGGCATCTCTTTCTGTTTGAACCTCTGTTGACAATCTCTCATCCTCATCACTCTCATTCTGTTTTTCCTCACCAAATCTAACCAAGCTCTCAGAATTTTCCCCCTCAAGTCTCTCAGAATGTTCACCCATCTGAACATCCTCCCCCTCTCTAATTCGACTAGACCCCTCACCTCTCTTCTCAGGTTGGTCCTCTTGGGTAGGGATTTGAGGTAATTCAATTCCCATAGAGGTGCAATAAGCTTTTAATATCTCACTCTCCCTTGGAATATAGCTCCTAAGTGATTTTGGCAATAGTTTATGATTAGGATAGTTTTCAAGTCTTGTTACTGAGGTCATCTTACCCAAATAAAATGTAGGACCATGCTCTTCATTTGTTCTTCTTGAGATTGTTCTGTTTTCCTGCATGGCATACCAAATAACAATTTGCCAGTACCTTATGTAGGGAATGTATGTCAGTGGAGCATCCTTTGTCTTCTTCTGAATTGCTTTCTGATTCTTCTCAAATGTATTCTTCATATCTTCCCAAAGTATTAAAGTATAGTCATAATGCCTATTCTTCACTAAACCTTGAAATATCTGAAGAATTTGTTTAGAACCTTGATCAGCAGAACTATTTTTCCCTGACAAACATTTATTTACCACATGAAAGAAGCAAGCCCAAATAGGTGGTAATTTGTTTCTTCTGAACAAACTGAGAGTCCTCAATCCTTCATTGTATCCCAACTTCATAAACTCTGCTATTAATTCCTCTTTTAAGGGTAAATCCTCAAAATCTGTTCTTCTTTGTACATCATCTTTCTCTGGTAGATTCAGCATTTCTCTTAGTGCAGAGATAGATAAGACAAATGTCACTCCTCCAATTTCAGACACAAACTTATTATCTTCTAACCTAAGATATTTCCACCATTGTTGTATGTACTGAACAGGCACATTTTTACTTCTTGTAAACCATTTTCTGTACGGATGATGTTTGAATAACTCCATGGTAATTCTGTGTTCAGGCTTAAAACGACTTTCCTCAAACAATATAACACAGTTATTTTCAGATAATTTCAACCATTCACTCTCAGGAACAACTCTTTCCACTAGAATAGATCTATCTAACATAATAGAACCTGCAGCACTCTGTTCATGTTCAATATTAATGTTTACCTCATCCGCATTTCCTTCAGATTCATCCATTTGTTCATCTTCTTCATTATTTCTTATTGCCCCTTCCTCTGCAACTCTATTTTGTACTTCATCATTTTCCGAATCGGATGAATCCATTATCGATTTTGTAGAATGTAGAGAAATTGGACCACTTCTTCGTATTTCAGACATGATTTAAGAAGAAAACAGATTCAAAGAACTTTGGATTTGATTCGTATCTCACGTTTCGCTCTGGAATTTGAAAGAAATTTGAAATAGGGATTTTAAGACCTATTTAAAATCCGCGAAGTTGAAAGGTTTAACGGAAAAGCGAAATCAATGTTATAACGGAGTCAACACATGTGAAATACCACAAAGGATTTAAATGAAATACGTGGCATTGTCAAACAAATATGAAGCTGACACGTGTTAGTGGATAGAATTTTGACTCAAGTCAAAGATCTGAATAACACGCACAGATGTTCTGATTCCATGACTCAGAAGAATTTTGCCTTGTAACCAAAATGTCTTTTAAAATCAACTTCTGACCAATATAAAACATTTTGATTATTCAGAAGAGGTTTGAACAGATAAGAAATGAAAACAAATCTTTTAAGCATCACAAAATGATTTCCAAAAGAATTTTGATGCTCCCCCTTGACTTGAGCATGCATTTGACTATTAATGATACATAAAGATGAGATAAAAAGATAATAGAAGAAGCATAATCCATACAGTTGAAGTTATTTGTATTTCTCAAAAATAAATTTTTGAAAGTTAGATTGCTGAAGTATTGACTCAGAATTTCTGACCTTAAGATTCAGAGGTTCTGATCTCAAGACTCAGAAGTTCTGAACTCAAGACTCAGAAGTTCTGAACTCAAGACTCAGAAGTTCTGAATACACTACTCAGACAAGTTTACTTAGAAAAATTTAGCATTTTTAAGAAAAAACTATTTTCAATTAGGCAGATTAAGCATTCCTATTTTACATATGAGAAAAGAAAACCTTTTGTGATCAAGAGGCTTTGTGAACAAGTCAGCCAATTGATACTTTGTATGCACAAAGTGCATCTCTATAGTTCCTTTTTCCACATAGTCCTTTATAAAATGATACCTCACATCTATATGCTTAGTCTTCGAATGTTGAACAGGGTTCTGAGTAATAGCAATTGCACTTTCTGAGTCACAATAGATGGGAATCTTGTTAAGCTGATATCCATAGTCCATGAGTTGTGTTCTCATCCACAATGTTTGAGAGCATGAAGCAGCAGCAGCAACATACTCTGCTTCAGCAGTTGAAGTGGATACACAGTTCTGCTTCTTTGATGCCCAACTCACTATTTTATCTCCCAAAAAGTGACAAGCACCAGATGTACTCTTTCTGTCCAACCTACTTCCTGCATGATCAGCATCAGTGAAAGCAGTCAATTTGAAGTCAGTTTCTTTTGGATACCATAAACCTAGATCAGGTGTTCCTTTGAGATATCTTAAAATCCTTTTGACAGCCAACATATGTGATTCTTTCGGGTTAGATTGAAATCTAGCACAGAAACAGGTAGAAAACATGATATCTGGTCTACTTGTTGTCAAATAAAGTAATGATCCAATCATGCCTCTATAAAGTTTGATATCTGCTGAAACACCTTTGAGATCAGCATCTAACTTTATGTTAGTTGCCATAGGTGTTCTCATAGAAGCACAATCAGACATTTTGAACTTTTTCAGAATATCTCTGACATATTTTCCTTGATTTATGAAAATACCTTTTGGTAGTTGTTTGACTTGAAGACCAAGGAAAAAATTCAGTTCACCCATCATGCTCATTTCAAATTCAGATGACATGATTTTTGAAAAATTATCACATAATTCTGGACTGGTAGAACCAAATATTATGTCATCAACATAAATCTGAATCAGAATCAAATCATTACCCTGTTTCTTTAAAAACAAAGTTGTGTCAATCTTACCTTTCTTGAATCCTGAACCTAACAGGTGTTTAGTAAGAGTGTCATACCAGGCTCGTGGTGCTTGTTTTAGACCATATAAAGCTTTGTCTAAAATATAAACATGATCAGGGAATTCTGGATCAACAAAACCTTCAGGTTGATGGACATACACCTCTTCATTAAGTTTGCCATTTAGAAAGGCTGATTTGACATCCATTTGATACACCTTGAAGTTTTTATGTGCAGCATAGGCTAAAAATATTTTGATTGCCTCTATTCTTGCCACTGGTGCAAATGTCTCATCATAATCAATTCCCTCTTGTTGACAGTATCCCTTAGCAACCAATCTTGCCTTGTTTCTGATGACAACACCTGATTCATCCTTTTTGTTTCTGAACACCCATTTAGTTCCAATAATAGATTTACCTTCAGGCTTTGGAATGAGTCTCCAGACTTTATTTCTTTCAAATTGAAGCAATTCCTCTTGCATTGCTGAAATCCAGTCTGGATCCTCTAAGGCTTCATTCGCTTTCTTTGGTTCAATCACACTCAAGAAACCAGCAAACATTGCTTCATTTGCTGTAGCTGATCTGGTTTTTACTCCTGCTGAAGGATCACCTATTACTTGATGAATAGGATGATTTTTGGTCCATTTATTTGCACTAGGAAGTACATAAATCTCTGAATAATTGTTGTTTGCATCATTCTCATCAATGATTGCTTGTAATTCTGAACTGTCCCCTTGTTCTGATGTATGAATAGGAGTCATATCCAAGTTTGGGTTCTGATTAATGAAGTCAGAATTCAGAGTGACTTGTTCAGAGTTCTGAGTACAAGAATCAGAATTCTGATTACAAGGTTCAGAATTTTCACCACTTGTATGTATTAGATTTGGACATTCCTCTGATGGACCTTTGTCAGAAATTACAGTTGATTGAACTATTTCTGGAGTCTTATTTTTCATCTCTTTGATCATCTTTGGGTTTTCATATTCTGCATAAGAATCAGAAATTAGTTCACTAAAAGCATCCTTAAATAGTAGATTGAGTTCTGAACAAATAGGATTAGAATTTGTATCAGAAGTCATTTTTGTCTTGTTCAGCATGAGTTCTGAACTGTCTTGTTCAGAAGTCCGCATTCTGGCTTCATCAAAAGTTACATTTATGCTCTCCATCATCCTCTTGGTTCTTCTATTGTAGATTCTGAATGCTTTGGAAGTTAAAGAATAACCCACAAAGTATCCTTCATCTGCCTTTTTATCGAATTTGGCAAGATTTTCTCTGTCTCTGAGAACATAGCACCTGCAACCAAAAACATGAAAGAATTTGATTAATGGTTTTCTTTTATTTATCAGTTCATAAGCAGTCTTATTTAATCTCTTATTGATTAAGGTTCTATTTTGTGTAAAACAAGCAGTTGCAATTGCTTCAGCCCATAGGAAAGTAGGAAGATTTGCATAAGCCAGCATTGTTCTCGCAGCTTCAACTAGAGTTCTATTCTTCCTTTCAACAACACCATTTTGTTGAGGAGTTCTGACAGCAGAAAAATTGTGAGAAATCCCAGAACTTTCTAAAAAATTCTGAAGAGTCTCATTTCTGAACTCTGTTCCATTATCACTTCTGATTTTCTGAACTTGAAGTTGTAAGAGAACTTGAATCCTTTTGATAAAATTTATCAATGTAGTAGCAGCTTCTGACTTAGCTCTTAGGAACTCAACCCATGTGTATCTGGATAATTCATCAACAATCACAAGCATATATTTCTTTCCTCCCATCGATTGAACTGAAATTGGACCACAAAGATCAGTATGAATCATTTCTAATGGTGCTTTGCAAGATGAGTCCATTTTTAATTTGTGAGAACTCTTTTTCATCTTGCCCATTTCACAAGCTGAGCATAATGATTCTTTTTCAAATTTAAGCTTTGGTAAGCCTTTAACCAAATGTTTTGCAACAAGATTATTAAGATCTTTGAAATTCAGATGAGAACATCTTCTGTGCCAAAGCCAGCATTCATTTGCAGTTGATTTTGATAAAAGACAAACTGTATTTAATGTTTTCAATTTTGAAAAATTAACTACAAATAAGTCCATATGTCTTTTGGCCCAGAAGACTTTAACATCATTTTCAGTTAAAATCATGCAACCTGTTATTTGAAACTTAATTTGACAAAGACTGTCTAAAAACTGACTTATGCTGAAAAGATTATGCTGTAATCCTTCAACATAGAAAACCTTTTGGATAGTCAGATCCCCTTTAGTTAAATCCCCATAACCTTTGACTTGTCCTTTGCTGTTATTTCCAAAGTTTACTGCTCCTCCAGCCTTTTCTGTGAAGTTTGATAGAAAAGACTTCTGACCTGTCATGTGTCTTGAAGCTCCTGAATCTAAAAACCACACATGACAGCCCTGCAAAAGGATCAGTTAGGTTTAGGTACCCATTTTGGAATGGGTCCATCTTTGTTAGCTTTGTCATTGGATTTAACATTAGTACCTTTTACTCTCCACTCAAAATCTTTCTTCAAACACCACTTTCCTTGAACTTTTATGAAGTCAGAACATTTTCTGCTTACAAGCTTGTTCAAATTCTTTTTGAGAGTTGTAACTTTTGGTTTTGCTATATTTTCAACTTTCTTTTCTTTTATCTTTTCTTTCTTCTGAGTCTGAGGAACAGAAATTTTCTTCTTTTCTGTATTTTGAGAAACAGAAACTTTCTGAATATCTTTTCTTATGTATGAAACAGAAGTTATTTTGACTTGACATTTATGAGAATATTGGAATGAATCATTTTTACATCTAACACAAACAAGATTTTTCTTTGCAAGTGACAATAAATCTGAAACATAGATCATTTCATTTTTATTTATACTGTTCAGAGTACAATTGCCCTTATTACAAGAATTTCTAGCGTTGAGTTCAGAAGCAGATTTCATTCTAAGCTTCTCAAGTTCCCTTTTCAGATCATTCAACTTTGCAAGATCATCTTTCCTTTTGCTTTCTTCTTTTTCTGAAAAATTCAAGTTCTTTTTGTTAGAAGAATTAGATGATTCACCTTTTTCATATGTACTTGATTCATTAAAGAATTTATCATTTTCTCTTGAAGCATTAATTTTAAAAAGATCATACTCAGTCTTCAGTTTTTCAAGCTCTGTTATTTTCTGAATAAAAATATTCTTTTCTTTCAAAGCTTCTTCAAGTTTAATATCCACCTCACAGAAATCATTTTCAAGTTCATCATAAGCTTTCCTTAAGTCCTCAAGTTCTTGACTCACAAGATTAAATCTCTTTTCAAGTTGCAAAAATTCATCTGATTTTGTTTCAGAAAATCCAGTTGAATCAGACTTCTGACTACCTGAGTCAGAGTTCTGATTTACAGACTCAGATGTCTGATCTTTAGACTCAGAATTCTGACTACAAAGTTCAGAATCCTGACTAGAAGTTTCAGACTTCTGATTGACTGTTTCAGAATTTTTACTTGTGTCAAATATGCTCTCAATGTCATGATATGAAAAACTTGGTTGTTTATTTTTGTAGCTGACATTTAAGGAATCATACTTGAATTTAGTATCATTGTATCTTGGCTTTTCATCTGTTGGTTTAGAAACTTCTTTCTTAACCTTTTCTTCTGAACCAACTGACTTTTCTGTTTTAGACTCAGAAATTTTCTCATCTGACTTTTTAGAGTTTGGTCTTTGCAAATTGTCAGAACTTGTTATAGAACTAGCAGGTCTTATGAAAACTTCAACAATTTCTGGGATTTTTGGCTTAGAAACTTGAAGTTTTTCATACAAGTTAATTGGAGCTCTTTTTAAAGTGACATTTTCTTCCAATCCCAATCCCTTCTTTGGGTTGTAAAATCTTGTATCTTTAACGTTGTTTAGTAAAAGATTTAGTGTTTGCTGAGTCTGACCCCTTTTCAAATTCAGATCTTCTAATTCTTTAATTTTAGTGTATAAATTCTTTCTTTCTTCAAATAACATATCAAATTTTATTTGTAAATCACCTTTTTCATCCTTTATTTTTGAAAACTCATCTTTTAGTTCAGAAAGCCTTTTCATCAATTAAGAATTTTCATCTTTAACTTTCTGTTTCTCAGCCTCAGATTCTTCATATTGTTCTTTTATTACTTCTTTTTCAATTCTGAATTTGTTAACCAAATTTCTTTCTCCTTTTATCTGTTTTCTTAGATTAGCAAATTCAGTTTTCATTTCACCAATCTGTGTCATTAACTCTAATTCAAGTGAAGAATGTACCTCAGCAGATGACTCAGAATCAGCATCTTCAAAATCAGAATCATCCTCATTCCTCATTTTTGCCATATAGCTCTGCATCTGTGGAAAGTTGATGTGATCATCTTCATCAGAAGTATAGTACAACCAATTCTCCTGTTCAGCCAACAAAGCAATTTTATCATCTCTCTTCTTTGCAAGCTGAGCCTTATTGGTATAGTACTCATAGTCTTTCACAATTTTAACTCTGCAATCCTTAGCATAGTGGCCAGATTTTCCACATTTGAAACACAGATTCTTTTCTTTTCTTTCATCCTTCTCTTCATTGTTTTCTTCACTTCTCTCTACTCTCTTTTCAAACTTATTTTCTTCTCTGTCTTCTTTCTTCTTATAGTCTGAACTCCCAACTCTCTTATAATTTCCTTGAAATCTACCCTTCCCATACCTTTTATTGAAAGTATTTGTCAACAAAGCTAGTTTCTCAGCCATTATCTTGATATCTTCATCATCTTCTGATCCTTCTTCCTTGTCAGATTCTTCCAGATTAGGTATCTCTGATAGATATGCAGTCTTTTTGGGTGCTTTAATTGCTTTGGACTTTGATAAGAACGCTAACTGATCAGCAACATTTTTCTTCTCTTCCACAACTAACTTGACAGAGTCTTCATGTTGATTAAGAACACAGAATAGATCATTTAAGTCTTCTTCACACATATCCTTGTTCATTTGCAGATTTATGGCAAATGATGACCATTCTGAATTTAGACTGTTCAGAAATTTGTAATTTATTTCTGATTTTGTTTTATTCAGTCCATTTCTTCTCAAGTCATTTAGAATAGTGCAAAATTTACTTTATGTCTGTGTCAAACTTTCTGACTCTTTTGCTTTGAACCTTTCATAAGCATTTATGCTTTGATTTAACTTTGCCTGAATAGATCTCACAGTTCCTAACATTTGCCTTTCCAATTCGTCCCACATTTCTTTAGCTGATGATCCACTGTCAATCCTGTTAAGAACCTCATTTGGGACAGCCAAAGTCATCAAAGTAATTGCTCTTTTGTCAATAGCATGCCTACTTTTCTGTTCAGCTGTGTATTGGGAATAACTCTTTTTCACCCTGGTCGCTGGAATTTCTGGAGTTGTCTCTGTAGCAGGGGTTGCAGCAACATCGATGTATACTTCAATTGGGCCTTCTCGAATAGAAATCATAAGGTTTTCATCAATGTTGTCAAAGAATTGGATCATTCGGATTTTCCATTGCTGATACTCTTCTGGTATAAGAACAGGCGGTTTGGTTTCAGATCCCATGGCTAGATATTCTTTAGAAGACGTGATTGTAAGAAAATTCAACAGAAAGACAAATTCGAGTTTCTTGATCGAAATGTAACAGGTAATTCAAGAATTGACAAGAATTCAAGAACTAGCCCTAGCAGCGGAATTGAATTTTGAATGAATCAAGAAATCTTCAAGAAATTTATCAATTGATCTTCGCGATAACAATCTTGAACGAATTTGTTTGTTGATTGGCTCTGATACCAATTGAAAGAACAGGATCTAATCTCACAATCAATATAGAAAGCAGTAATTGAGAAGTTGTATGATCAAGCCCAATTGTATTCAATGATGAACAGAAATACAGATCTATGAGAGAGAGAATCTCAAAGATTACAGAGAATGAATACAAAGTTATACGGGAAAAATCAATCAGTTAGCAACATAGAGCTAACTACTATTTATACTGCAACAAACATCTTAAAGCTACAGTACAAATAAGAAAGACTAATAAGAACATAACACGTGTCCTAATTAGTTTATAAAATACTAAGTAAAGTATCTTGTCATAAGTTCTGAACAGGTAGTTCAGAACTTCTGAACATTCTTCTGATAAAGCTTCTCAGATCTTCTGACTTTCATATCTCTGACTCCTCTACTCAGATCATCTGAGTCTTCTACTCAGACCATCTGACTCTTCTTATCAGACATCTGACTTCTCTTTCCACTGATCAATACTTGTCTTCACAGTCAAACCTCTGACTTCTCTACTCAGAACATCTGAGTCCTCTTATCAGATCTTCAACACTTGGTTTATTGACAAAACTTCAGATCTAACACATGATGTTTAGAAGAAGGGCATGGGCTTCGCCGAAAGCAGTGAGTGAGGGGACCAAATAGCAGTTATTGGATTTGATGGGTAGTACTTTTTCAAAGTGCTCCTTTGCGATAAAGTTTTGGAGATGGGTGGTCGGAGCAAAGTCTGCTGAGTCGCCGGAATCTTCTTGTTCGGCATTTTTGGCGAGGTGGGGGTTTTCTGAATGTTCAGAATGAGCAGGGGAATCTTCCGAGGAGTTCGCCGGAGAGTGTGCATGGGAGATAGCTTGAGAAGATGAAGCCATTGGTAATGAGAATATGATACTTGCAGGTTTTTGCAGGGTTTCGCCGGAGAAGAATGAGGGTTCGTAAAGATTTTATGAGATAGTAAGCTTGGATTTTATAGGTGGGTAAAACGGTAGAATTCGAAAGGGTAAAAATATTTGGCAATGGATAAATATTTGGAATCCGTACTTGAGTTAGAACGGCGGGTTCAACTTTCCAAAACAACGTGCCATGTACGCCCAATGAAAATGAGACACGTAGGCCATGTCAGAGGATGACAGGACGTCGTACGCGGCCCATTAATGCTAGGCGTGTGGGGTTGTTCTTAGCCACATGATTTTTACTCTCAGTAAAAGTAACCGTTATTGTTTACAGAAATGCCCAAATACCAAATTACAGAAGCTCTGTGGTTTACAGAAGATCTGTGATTTTGAAAATCCTGGATTTTCACCCTTTTCTCATATATCTCATTGTTATCATGACTCTGTAGGTTCTATTTTTGACCAAAACATTTGTAAAAAGCATTGGAGAGGATTAATAGGATTTTAGTGAAAAAATTTCGTTCACAGAGGTTTTGAGGCTCTGTAGGAACTTGCAGAAGCTCTGTCAGGGCCAGCAGAAGCTCTATGAGTGAAAATTTCTCATAACTAAAAATCTATTAACAATTTTGATTATCCAAGTTTTGATTTGCATTAAGAAATATTTTTCGGACATATTTGAAAGTTGGTGTCCGAGAAAACTGTTTTGGAAAAAGTTTTGTGCGAGAAGGTCATGGTGTGTGTATTTGTGCATATTCGGTTTCCGAGTTAAATTTGCGATTACAGAGCAGTGTTCTGGCAGAACTTCTGTTGAGCTCAGCAGAAGCTCTATGACCTCAAATTTCTCATAACTCAAAAATTATTAAAAGTTTTAATAATTTTATTTTTGAAATGTTATTCCCAGTATTTTTAGGACTTATTTGACACTTTTTGTCCCAGAAAACTCTTTTCAAAAACCTTTTGTACGAGATATAACTTTTGGTTCTTCTTTTCTCGGCAGTGATGTCTGGCTTCTGACGATATAGATTCATCGACACTCTTCTTTGGCTTCCCCTTGAAAGATTAACCTCTGTAGATCATTTCAAGGTTTCTTTTGCTCCCCCTTGATCTAACCATTTATGTCGATCAAGTTACTTTCTTTTGCCCCCCCTTGATCTAACCTTCTCTGTAGATCAAGTAATTTCCTTCTGCTCCCCCTTGACCTATGATTGGATCAAAATAGGATAAGTTTTGCATAGAACATAGGTCATGTTTACCAGAGGTTCTGTAGGGGTCGTCAGAGGTTCTGAGCAGACCCACAGAAGCTCTGTGATTTCAAGAACTATTTAAGATTGAGAATTTACATACAGAAAGAAATCAATCAAAGCAAAAAATAAAGCAATATATTTATACACATATTTACAGAAGATAAGCTATACCTACAGAGGATTTTCACGTCATATTGATCATTCCTAACTTACCCACCAAGAAATTGAATCTTTTCTTGTCTAAAGCTTTGGTGAATAAGTCCGCGAGTTGGTATTCTGTGAGCACGAAATGCATCTCGATTGTACCGTATTCAACATGATGTTTCAAGAAGTGGTACCTTATATCGATATGCTTGGTTTTTGAATGTTGCACAGGATTGGCAGAGATGGCAATGGAACTTTTGGAATCACAGAAGATGGGTATCTTGAGAAGGATGTGGCCGTAGTCTTTTAGCTGAGTCTTCATCCACAGAACCTGAGAACACCAGCTAGCTGCAGCAACGTATTCAGCTTCTGCCGTAGATGTTGACACACAATTCTGCTTCTTGGAGGTCCAACTGACTAGCTTACCACCTAGGAATTGACAACTCCCAGAGGTACTCTTTCTGTCGAGCATGCATCCTCCATAGTCTGAATCTGTATAAGCTTTAAGACAAAAGCCAGAGTTCTATGGATACCAGAGACCAAGATTTTTGGTCCCCTTTAGGTATCTAAAGATTCTCTTAACAGCATCATAATGTGATTTCTTAGGATTAGATTGATAACGTGCACAAAGACATGTGGCATGCACAATGTCAGGTCTGCTAGCAGTTAAGTATAAAAGAGATCCAATCATGCCTCTGTAGATAGTGCATTCTACAGAGATGCCATCTGGATCTAAGAATAACTTATTTCCAGTGGCCATTGGAGTTTTCATGGCAGAGGTATCAGAGAGGCTATACATGGAAAGAATGTCAGAGACATATTTGGCCTGATTTATAAAGATTCCCTCTGATGATTGTATGACTTGGAGTCCGAGGAAGAATGTTAATTCTCCCATCATACTCATTTCAAACTCACTTTGCATGAGTTTTTCAAAACTTTTGCACTCTTCTGTATTAGTAGACCCAAAAATTATGTCGTCCACATAGATTTGTACAAGCATTATTTCACTCTTTTACGTTTATAGAATAAGGTAGTATCTGTTGTACCTCTGTCGTAGCCATTGACTAGAAGAAAGGTAGAAAGTCGTTCGTACCATGCTCTTGGAGCCTGTTTCAGTCCGTACAGAGCCTTTTCAAGGTAGTACACATACCTTGGGAACTTTGAGCTTTCAAACCCTGGTGGCTGATTTACGTAAACCTCTTCTTGGATTTCACCGTTGAGAAAAGCTGATTTCACGTCCATCTGATAGACTTTGAAACCACTGTGGGCTGCGAAGGCTAAGAATATTCTTATTGCTTCGAGCCGTGCGACAGGGGCAAAAGTCTCATCGTAGTCTACGCCTTCTTCTTGTCTATATCCCTTGGCCACTAATCGTGCTTTTTTTCTAATGACCACTCCATCTTCATCCTTCTTATTTCTGTAGACCCACTTAGTCCCAATGGCCTGTTTCCCCCGTGGCAGAGGTACTAGAGTCCAGACTTTGTTACGCTCAAACTGCAGAAACTCATCTTGCATGGCGTCTACCCAGTTTGGGTCGTCAAGGGCTTCAGAAATCTTCTTTGGCTCTATCACACTAATAAAGTTCGTAAAGAAACAAAAATTAGCAGTGGCAGACCTTGTTTTTACCGTGTCAGAGGGTTCACCAATTATTTGGCTTGGAGGATGGCTTTTTGTCCACTGAGTTGTGCGTGGATGATGGTCACCAATGTCATCGAATTGTTCTTCAGAGGTTTCTTGTTGTTGTTCTTCTTCTTCTTCTTCTGGTGTGGCCTCTATCGTAATGCGTGCCTTTGTAGTTGATCCTACAGTTTGTGGAATGATTGGTATGAGTGGTGGTGGAGTTTGGTCTTCTGAAGGAGTATAGACTTGGTCCTCTATATCCTCCATTATTGGTTCCTCTGTAGATTGTGGAGTTTGTTTTTCAGCAGCTTCTGTGGTCGTTTTCCTTTGTGTTTCATCTTCTGTAGACTCTTCCTCAGCATTTGCATCTATAGCATTTACAGAAGAAGATGAAGCATTATTTGGACCAGTTAGAGTCATACCTGTAGGATTTTGACCGACATAAGATTGTTCTGCAGAAGCTCTGATTGTTCCAACAGAGGGATCAATGTCGTCGTGGAACATCTCTAAAAATAGAAGATTTAAGTCTTCTTTTGTTTGTGAGATGCCAGAGGAGTCCCCTTTAAGTCCGAGTTCTGAATTGATTTGCTCAGAAGTCTTTTGGAATGAATCATCAAAAGAAACATTGATGCTTTCTACGATCTTGCGAGACTTTATAAGGTATACTCTGTAGGCTTTGGAAGTGGCAGAGTATCCAATGAAATTTCCTTCGTCAGCTTTTACCTCAAACTTTCCTCTGTAATCTCTGTCGTTTAAAACAAAGCATTTACATCCAAATACATGGAAAAACTTGATGTTTGGCCGCCTTTGGTTGATCAGTTCGTAAGGAGTCTTAATGTGTCTTTTCACAATGGTTGAACGATTCTGTGTATAACAAGTGGTAGAAATCGCTTATGCCCAAAAGTTCATCGGTAATCCGCATGCTGATAGCATAGTTCTTGCGGCCTCCATGAGCGTTCGATTCTTTCTTTCGACTACGCCGTTCTTCTGTGGAGTGCGTGCGACAGAGAAGTTCTATGACATTCCTTCTGTAGAAGGATAGGTTTCAATGACAGAGTTTTTAAATTCTGTGCCAATGTCACTTCTTAACTTCTGTATTCTGCACTCATAAAGAACTTGGATTCTTTTCATTAGATTAATCAAGAAGATTGGAACATCTGATTTCTTTCGGACAAATTCAACCCATGCGAATCGCGAATACTCATCAATTAAGACAAGTATGTATTTCTTGCCACCTAGGCTCTGTATGGCAATGGGACCGCAGAGGTCGACATGAAGCATGTACAGAGGCCTGGTGCAAGACACATCTGTTTTGCCTCTGTGGGAAGCTCTTCTGAGTTTTCCCATTTCACAAGCAGAACACAAATGATCCTTATTAAATTTAACATTAGGCAAACCTTTAACTAGATCAAGTTTGACTAGTTTATCCAAGGTGTGAAAGTTCAAGCGACAGAACATGTTATGCCATAACCAGGCTTCCTCACCTTTGCAGGCTACAAGACAAACGTTGTCCTTGTTCTTTGAACTGAAATTCATCAGATATAGATCACCTCTTCTTTCGGCTCGCAGAAGTTCTATTCCTGTGTCTTCACTTTTCAGAGAGCAGAAAGTTCTTTTGAATAACACATCGAATCCTGTATCACAAAGTTGGCTTATACTGAGTAGGTTGTGTTTAAGGCCATCCACATATGCAACTTTGTATACATGAACGTTTTCCTTCTTTATGACTCCATAGCCTTTGATGTGTCCCTTTTTGTCGTCTCCAAAAGTTACAGATCCACCATCGAGTGTTTCTTTGTACGTGGATAGTAAACTTCTGTCGCCAGTCATGTGCCTTGAACATCCGGAGTCTAGATACCAGATTGGCACATACCGCTTCTGCAAGACAATCACAGAGACTTATGTACCCATATCCACATGGGTCCAATATTGTTAGAATTTTTCAAGTTTGCCTTGGCATTCTTGAAATACATTTTATCTTTTGTAGAAGAATCAAATTGTTTCTTTGTAGGTTTTGACTTTTGATTTTGAGTAGAGAATTAACAATCTTGACTGGAGAAGTGATTATTTAGTTTGAACATAAGATCAAAGCAATGACAATATTGAATATGAACGTGATTTGCTTGAACTTTTCATTGAATTCATTGAACTGAGCCACAGAGGCATTACATTCTTTCTTAACACTAGATTTCCTATTACAAGAAGATCTATGAATACTAGAATGTTGTTTGCAAAAGCATTGTTTAGTTCCTGCCTTCTGTGAGTCTCTTCTGTGGTAAACATCTTTCTTTACTGTCACAGAGGAAAAATATTTGTTAACTTTAGGCCATTTTCCCTTTTGTTGCCAAGTAGGATTTTCGTTAATTTGCCTTAAAGGTTTTGAAAATTTTGAACTTTTAGGATCTACGGAGGTCTTATTGTTAGGATTTAACATATCAAGCTCAGCAGAGGTTTTGACTTGTAAATACAAGTTTAGAAAATCTGGGCAGATAGGTATCTCTGTGATTTTCTCTTTTGGAGAAATAGTTCTGTTAAGAATTTCAGAGGAGAATTTAACATTCTCTGTGTCACAGTGAACTATCCCTGATGTAACATCTGTCTCTGAGTCGTCAAAGATGAATCGTCCTCATATACAGAGGTTGAGTCATGTTAGATCTGAAGTTTTGTCAATAAACCAAGTGTTGAAGATCTGATAAGAAGGTTCAGAAGTTCTGAGAAGAAGAGTCAGAAGTTCTGAGAAGAAGAGTCAGAGATCTGAGAAAGAGAAGTCAGAAGTTCTGAGAAGCGTGATCAGAAGAATGTTCAGAAGTTCTGAATTACCTGTTCAGAACTTATGACGAGTTTCGTTATTTAGTAATGTGTAAACTAATTAGGACACGTGTCATGTTCTTATTAGTCTTTCTTATTTGTACTGTAGCTTTAAGATGTTTGTTGCAGTATAAATAGAGTGGTTAGCACTACGTTGCTAACTGATTGATTTTCCATATTACTTGTATTCTTTCCTTGTAATCTTTGAGGTGATCTCTCTCTTAGATCTGTAATTCTGTGCATCATTGAATACAATTGGGCTTGATCATACAATTTCTCAATTACTTCTTTCTATATTGATTGTAAGAATAGATCCTGCACTTTCAATTGGTATCAGAGCTAATCAACAAACAAATTCGTTCAAGATTGTGATTGCGAAGATCGATTGATCAATTTCTTGAAGATTTCTTGATTCATTCAAAATTCGATTCCGCTGCTAGGGCTAGTTCTTGAATTCTTAGCAATTCTTGAATTACCTGCTACTTTTCGATCAAGAAAATCGAATTTGTCCTTCTGTTGAATTTTCTTACAATCATGTCTTCTAAAGAATATCTAGCCATGGGATCCGAAACCAAACCGCCTGTTCTTATACCAGAAGAGTATCAGCAATGGAAAACTCGTATGATCCAATTCCTTGACAACATCGATGAAAATCTTATGATTTCTATACGAGAAGGTCCAATCGAAGTATATATCGATGTCGCCGCAACCCCTGCTACAGAGACAACTCCAGAAATTCCAGCGACCAGAGTAAAGAAGAATTATTCCCAATACACTGCTGAACAGAAAAATAGGCATGCTATTGACAAAAGAGCAATTACTTTGATGACTTTGGCTGTCCCGAATGAGGTTCTTAACAGAATTGACAGTGGATCATCAGCTAAAGAAATGTGGGACGAATTGGAAAGGCAAATGTTAGGAACTGTAAGATCTATTCAGGCAAAGTTAAATCAAAGCATAAATGCTTATGAAAGGTTCAAAGCAAAAGAGTCAGAAAGTTTGACACAGACATACAGTAAATTTTGCACTATTCTAAATGACTTGAGAAGAAATGGACTGAAGAAAACAAAATCAGAAATAAATTACAAATTTCTGAACAGTCTAAATTCAGAATGGTCATCATTTGCCATAAGTCTGCAAATGAACAAAGATATGTGTGAAGAAGACTTAAATGATTTGTTCTGTGTTCTTAATCAACATGAAGACTCTGTCAAGTTAGTTGTGGAAGAAAAGAAAAATGTTGCTGATCAGTTAGCGTTCTTATCAAAGTCCAAAGCAATCAAAGCACCCAAAAAGACTGCATATCTATCAGAAATACCGAGTCTGGAGGAATCTGACAAAGAAGAAGGATCAGAAGATGATGAAGATATCAAGATAATGGCTGAAAAGCTAGCTTTGCTGACAAATACTTTCAACAAAAGGTATGGGAAGGGCAGATTTCAAGGAAATTATAAGAGAGCTGGAAGTTCAGATTATAAGAAGAAAGATGACAGAGAAGAAAATAAGATTGAAAAGAGAATAGAGAGAAGTGAAGAAAACAAGGAAGAGAAGGAAGAGAGAAAAGAAAAGAATCTGTGTTTCAAGTGTGGAAAATCTGGCCATTATGCCAAGGATTGCAGAGTTAAAGTTGTGAAAGATTATGAATACTACACGAAGAAGGCTCAGCTTGCAAAGAAGAGAGATGACGAGATTGCGCTATTGGCTGAACAGGAGAATTGGCTGTACTACACTTCTGATGAAGATGATCATATCAACTTTCCACAGATGCGAAGCTATATGGCAAAAATGAGGAATGAGGATGATTCTGATTTTGAAGATGCTGATTCTGAATCATCTGCTGAGGTACATTCTTCACTTGAATTAGAGTTAATGACACAGATTGGTGAAATGAAAACTGAATTTGCTAACCTAAGAAAACAGATAAAAGGAGAAAGAACTTTGGTTAACAAATTCAGAATTGAAAAAGAAGTAATAAACGAACAATATGAAGAATCTGAGGCTGAGAAACAGAAAGTTAAAGATGAAAATTCTGAATTGATGAAAAGGCTTTCTGAACTAAAAGTTGAGTTTTCAAAAATAAAGGATGAAAAAGGTGATTTACAAATAAAATTTGATATGTTATTTGAAGAAAGAAAGAATTTATACTCCAAAATCAAAGAATTGGAAGATTTGAATTTGAAAAGAGGTCAAACTCAGCAAACATTAAATCTTTTATTAAGCAATGTTAAAGATACAAGATTTTACAATCCAAAGAAGGGATTGGGATTGGAAGAAAATGTCATTTTAAAAAGAGCTCCAATACTTCAAGTTTCTAAGCCAAAAATCCCAGAAATTGTTGAAGTTTTCATAAGACCTGCTAGTTCTATAACAAGTTCTGACAATTTGCAAAGACCAAACTCTAAAAAGTCAGATGAGACAATTTCTGAGTCTAAAACAGAAAAGTCAGTTGGTTCAGAAGAAAAGGTTAAGAAAGAAGTTTCTAAATCAACAGATGAAAAGCCAAGATACAATGATACTAAATTCAAGTATGATTCCTTAAATGTCAGCTACAAAAATAAACAACCAAGTTTTTCATATCATGACATTGAGAGCATATTTGATACAAGTAAAAATTCTGAAACAGTCAATCAGAAGTCTGAAACTTCTAGTCAGGATTCTGAACTTTGTAGTCAGAATTCTGAGTCTAAAGATCAGACATCTGAGTCTGTAAATCAGAACTCTGACTCAGGTAGTCAGAAGTCTGATTCAACTGGATTTTCTGAAACAAAATCAGATGAATTTTTACAACTTGAAAAGAGATTTAATCTTGTGAGTCAAGAACTTGAGGATTTAAGGAAAACTTATGATGAACTTGAAAATGATTTCTGTGAGGTGGATATTAAACTTGAAGAAGCTTTGAAAGAAAAGAATATTTTTATTCAGAAAATAACAGAGCTTGAAAAACTGAAGACTGAGTATGATCTTTTTAAAATTAATGCTTCAAGAGAAAATGATAAATTCTTTAATGAATCAAGTACATATGAAAAAGGTGAATCATCTAATTCTTCTAACAAAAAGAACTTGAATTTTTCAGAAAAAGAAGAAAGCAAAAGGAAAGATGATCTTGCAAAGTTGAACGATCTGAAAAGGGAACTTGAGAAGCTTAGAATGAAATCTACTTCTGAACTAAACGCTAGAAATTCTTGTAATAAGGGCAATTGTACTCTGAACAGTATAAATAAAAATGAAATGATCTATGTTTCAGATTTATTGTCACTTGCAAAGAAAAATCTTGTTTGTGTTAGATGTAAAAATGATTCATTCCAATATTCTCACAAATGTCAAGTCAAAATAACTTCTGTTTCATACATAAGAAAAGATATTCAGAAAGTTTCTGTTTCTCAAAATACAGAAAAGAAGAAAATTTTTGTTCCTCAGACTCAGAAGAAAGAAAAGATAAAAGAAAAGAAACTTGAAAACATAGCAAAACCAAAAGTTACAACTCTCAAAAAGAATTTGAACAAACTTGTAAGCAGAAAATGTTCTGACTTCATAAAAGTTCAAGGAAAGTGGTGTTTGAAGAAAGATTTTGAGTGGAGAGTAAAAGGTACTGATGTTAAATCCAATGACAAAGCTAACAAAGATGGACCCATTCCAAAATGGGTACCTAAACCTAACTGATCTTTTTGCAGGGCTGTCATGTGTGGTTTTTAGATTCAGGAGCTTCAAGACACATGACAGGTCAGAAGTCTTTTCTATCAAACTTCACAGAAAAGGCTGGAGGAGCAGTAAACTTTGGAAACAATAGCAAAGGTCAAGTCAAAGGTTATGGGGATTTAACTAAAGGGGATCTAACTATCCAAAAGGTTTTCTATGTTGAAGGATTACAACACAATCTTTTCAGCATAAGTCAGTTTTTAGACAGTCTTTGTCAAATTAAGTTTCAAATAACAGGTTGCATGATTCTAACTGAAAATGATGTCAAAGTCTTCTGGGCCAAAAGACATATGGACTTATTTGTAGTTAATTTTTCAAAATTGAAAATATTAAATACAGTTTGTCTTTTATCAAAATCAACTGCAAATGAATGCTGGCTTTGGCACAGAAGATGTTCTCATCTGAATTTCAAAGATCTTAATAATCTTGTTGCAAAACAGTTGGTTAAAGGCTTACCAAAGCTTAAATTTGAAAAAGAATCATTATGCTCAGCTTGTGAAATGGGCAAGATGAAAAAGAGTTCTCACAAATTAAAAATGGACTCATCTTGCAAAGCACCATTAGAAATGATTCATACTGATCTTTGTGGTCCAATTTCAGTTCAGTCGATGGGAGGAAAGAAATATATGCTTGTGATTGTTGATGAATTATCCAGATACACGTGGGTTGAGTTCCTAAGAGCTAAGTCAGAAGCTGCTACTACATTGATAAATTTTATCAAAAGGATTCAAGTTCTCTTACAACTTCAAGTTCAGAAAATCAGAAGTGATAATGGAACGGAGTTCAAAAATGAGACTCTTCAGAATTTTCTAGAAAGTTCTGGGATTTCTCACAATTTTTCTGCTGTCAGAACTCCTCAACAAAATGGTGTTGTTGAAAGGAAGAATAGAACTCTAGTTGAGGCTGCGAGAACAATGTTGGCTTATGCAAATCTTCCTACTTTCCTATGGGCTGAAGCAATTGCAACTGCTTGTTTTACACAAAATAGAACTTTAATCAATAAGAGATTAAATAAGACTGCTTATGAACTGATAAATAAAAGAAAACCATTAATCAAATTCTTTCATATTTTTGGTTGCAGATGCTACGTTCTCAGAGACAGAGAAAATCTTGCCAAATTCGATAAAAAGGCAGATGAAGGATACTTTGTGGGTTATTCTTTAACTTCCAAAGCATTCAGAATCTACAATAGAAGAACCAAGAGGATGATGGAGAGCATAAATGTAACTTTTGATGAAGCCAGAATGCGGACTTCTGAACAAGACAGTTCAGAACTCATGCTGAACAAGACAAAAATGACTTCTGATACAAATTCTAATCCTATTTGTTCAGAACTCAATTTACTGTTTAAGGATGCTTTTAGTGAACTAATTTCTGATTCTTATGCAGAATATGAAAACCCAAAGATGGTCAAAGAGATGAAAAATAAGACTCCAGAAATAGTTCAATCAACTGTAATTTCTGACAAAGGTCCATCAGAGGAGTGCCCAAATCTAATAAATACAAGTGGTGAAAACTCTGAACCTTGTAATCAGAATTCTGATTCTTGTACTCAGAACTCTGAACAAGTCAATCAGAACTCTGACTTCATTAATCAGAACTCAAACTTGGATGCAACTCCTAATCATACGTCAGAACAAGGTGACAGTTCAGAATTACAAGCAATCATTGATGAGAATGATGCAAACAACAATTATTCAGAGATTGATGTACTCCCTAGTGCTAACAAATGGACTAAAAATCACCCTATTCATCAAGTAATAGGTGATCCATCAGCAGGAGTAAAGACAAGATCAGCTACAGCAAATGAAGTAATGTTTGCTGGTTTCTTAAGTGTAATTGAACCAAAGAAAGCTAATGAAGCCCTAGAGGATCCAGACTGGATTTCAGCAATGCAAGAGGAATTGCTTCAATTTGAAAGAAATAAAGTTTGGAGACTCATTCCAAAGCCTGAAGGTAAATCTATAATTGGAACTAAATGGGTGTTCAGAAACAAAAAGGATGAATCAGGTGTTGTCATCAGAAACAAGGCAAGATTGGTTGCTAAGGGATACTGTCAACAAGAGGGAATTGATTATGATGAGACATTTGCACCAGTGGCAAGGATAGAGGCAATCAGAATATTTTTAGCCTATGCTGCACATAAAAACTTCAAGGTGTATCAAATGGATGTCAAATCAGCCTTTCTAAATGGCAAACTTAATGAAGAGGTGTATGTCCATCAACCTGAAGGCAATGGCAAACTAAATGACAAAGGTTAAGTTCTGATGATGATATTGGCATAGAATATTTTGAGATAGCAGACATGCACTTAGCCAATACAAAAAGTACAGAAGATCAGACACAGGAAAATTTAAAGGAGATGATTCAGATAGTACAGCTTGACAGTTCAGATACAGAAGAAATGGAGTTGGGAAGTATTGATAGTAATGAATCAGATAAAACAGAGGAATTGAACTTGGATACTGAGATGGAAGGAAACTCAGATGAAACTGTAGCTATTGAGGAATCTGATTTGAGAATGGAAGAAATAGTGGAAAGTACAGTGGAAAACAGATGTACAGATATTGTGGTTTATAACAGTGAAAGGGCAATGGAGTCTGAATCAGAAGAAATGAGGTTGAATGAAGAATTGATCAGAAGAATGCATAATGAAGTAGTCAGAGCTTTGAGTGTTCAGAAAATTCATAAAGGAATAAAAGTGATAAGACCCATTGATCTAATGGGAGAAGAAGACAGAACTGTAGATTACACTCAGGATTTTAAAGATGATTTTAGGTTTAACTTTTGTGATGAGTTAAATACAGAAGAAGAGTATGTGAAAGTGAAAGACTTCTTTATGCCTTCTGAATATGTATTCAGAAAACCAATCGAGATTCCAAAGATTAAATTGCAAAGACTAGAAGAACCTTTGTGTGACTTCATTCTAGAGTTAAGTGATGTACCTTTAGCCAGACAATTTCATGATGATATTTTTCCTGAGGAAATATATGATAATCTCTACTACACAGAAGGAGAGTATGAGCTTTTGGAAAGTAACATTGATGGTTTTATGGATGACAGAGCTCAGATGGTCTACTCAGAAGCTTCTAATATGTTCAGAGTTCCTGACTCAAAACTGCATATTCAGAAAAGAATCGAGAAAGTTCTGATGTTTCAACAAGATGAATTCAATGGTTTAATGTTCGTTAGAATGGAAACACTGAAAGAAAGAAATACAAAGGTTTCCATGTCTACATTTGATTTTCACAGATTGACTCTTGATGATCAGATCTTTCTAGTCAAGTTCTTTGCTAGCACTGAAGAAGCCTTGATAGAAATTGAATGCAGAAGACTTCTGGGTATTTATGTCAGAAATACATACTTGTATGACTTCCAGTTGGCTATAGAAGAAAGAAAAGAAAAGTGCAATCTGAGTTCTCCCACAAAGAAAACAGAAGTTGATCTGCATGTGAAGGGTTTTGTGAATGAAGGAATGGAGGCAGAAGGGTTCACATATATGGTTCACGAAAGACTTGAATTATTTAGATTAAAAGAGTTAGTGAAGTACAGTGATGCAACTCTGAATTGGCTGTTGATTAGAATGGAAGTAAGTATGGATGCTGAAAAAGAGAGTTTAAAGAAGAGATGCGTAAACTGTGTGAAGAGGAGGTTGGATTTTAGAAGAAAAATCAGAAACAGTAGTGAATGGTTGTTATCTGAGGTGAATCCCAAAAAGATTCTACATAATGATTTTGTGTTCCCAGCTGAGTATGAAGTGAATGAAATTTTGTCAGATGAGGCTGAAGAAGTTCAGGACACAACACCTCAGAATGTGCAGATAACTAATATTGATCAAGCTGAACAGTCTGAACCCAAAGAAGATGAAATATTCATTGATCTGAATGGATACTTTCTTGAATTTGATCTGCCTGAGTTCTTCAAACCAAAAGAGGTACAATTCTTGGATGTGTATTATGATAGGTCTAAGGAGACTCAGATCTGGTTGGCTGAAAAATCAAGATGTCTTGGCAAAACAAAGCAAGCCGTTTACTCAGATTTTCTAATCACTGGAATCAGAGAATTGAAGGTTAAGAAATTCAGAAAGATGGAGTACTTATCCTTTGAAGTTTTGAGAGAAGATGGCAAGGTTTATTATTTCACTGATGCAGATTTTGAGAAACTGTCAGTGGTTGACTTCTACAGATTACACAGCTTTCTATGTTTTAAAGAGTCAAGTAAAGATAGAAATGAAAGGAAGGCAAGAAGTGTGGTGATTGAGGCCATGTTCTATATCTTAAGGTGGCATTGCTATACAGATTTCCAAATAGCTCTGTATTTGCAAAAGTCATGTGTTTATCTGGCAAATCCCAATACAGATCATGAGCAGAAAAAGGTGTTAAAGACTGGAAGTGTTCACAGATATCCAGAGTTGGGAGTATTTTTGAAGAACAAAAGTGGAAAGATCTTCTTCAGAGCAAAGGAAACTGCAAAATATTGTTCTGGAACTTTAAGGATCATAAAGCACAATTTGGAGAAAAAGATGCTGAAAGTGAAGGAAGCAAACATGGTTCAAGAAGTAATTAATCAGCAAGTTGAGATTATTCAAGAAATTATTGACAAGATTGATAAGAGGCTTAATCTGAGGAATGTGCTACTTCAGAAAATTGTTCCTGCTCTGAAAGAATTAGATGATGCAAAGTTTAAGTTTATTTGACAAAAAGGGGGAGATTGTTAGATCTGAAGTTTTGTCAATAAACCAAGTGTTGAAGATCTGATAAGAAGGTTCAGAAGTTCTGAGAAGAAGAGTCAGAAGTTCTGAGAAGAAGAGTCAGAGATCTGAGAAAGAGAAGTCAGAAGTTCTGAGAAGCGTGATCAGAAGAATGTTCAGAAGTTCTGAATTACCTGTTCAGAACTTATGACGAGTTTCGTTATTTAGTAATGTGTAAACTAATTAGGACACGTGTCATGTTCTTATTAGTCTTTCTTATTTGTACTGTAGCTTTAAGATGTTTGTTGCAGTATAAATAGAGTGGTTAGCACTACGTTGCTAACTGATTGATTTTCCATATTACTTGTATTCTTTCCTTGTAATCTTTGAGGTGATCTCTCTCTTAGATCTGTAATTCTGTGCATCATTGAATACAATTGGGCTTGATCATACAATTTCTCAATTACTTCTTTCTATATTGATTGTAAGAATAGATCCTGCACTTTCAAGTCATCTCTTTCGACAGAGGCTGGATTTTCCGAGCATGTATCGTACGAGCTTTCTTCCTCAGTAGAATAACTTTCATAGACGGCAGAGGTTTCAGATAAGATCTCTTCAGCGAGAATTTTATCTACAGAAGATGTACATAAGTTTTCTAAAACGTTTGTTTTCCATACTTCCAAAATTTCCTTTTCAATTGTTTCTTTAAGTTTTTCTTCTAAAAGGGTGGGTTTAAACTCAGGAGCTTCTGCCGATAATTTCTTTTCGACATTTATCATACAGGCAAAAGCAACCTGCGTTTGAGTCTCTGGTTTACCAAACTTAAAGATACCAATCTGATCTTGTGTTTTCAGATATTTCTTTGGTTTGATTCCTCTATTGACAGAGGTTGAAGATGATGAATCTGTGTTTTCAAACCACACATTGATCATCTTCGTATGTTTCCTCAAGTGAGGTTCCACGGAGATTTTAGCCCTTTTACTTACAGAGAGTAAGTTTGGAAAAACTGGTTTGTTCGTTTTTCCTAACACTCTTAGCTTCAATCTTCCTAATCATAGAAGTATTTTGAAGTAGTGAAAAATAGGCTAAGTGAAGAAAGCCTCTTACAGAGGCTCCGCCGAACTTACCGAGAGATCAAGGTCGAGAAGCTACAGAAGCTAAAGAGACGTCCTACAGAAGCTCTGTCATACGCGCAAAGAAGACCAAAGACTCGGAATCCGGTGAAGACTGCTCTACAAAGGACCAAACCGCAGAACCTCTGTGATACTTCACAGAGCCTCTGCGGTCTTCAACAAAGACTTCAAAGATATTTATAATATCTTGCTACTGTTCCTGGACCTGTTCATCAACTTGCATGGCAACGTACCCTGTCCAACTTCAACGTGTCAAACTCTGAGTGGACTCAATAGGGCTTAGTACATAATAGACGTCTGCTGCATTAAATGCAATACATCACATCCAATTGTTCATGCCATCCTTCCAACTATTCATACCGTCCGTTCTGAATAGTAGCTCATGCTTTATGGTCCCCTTTGAGTAGTATAAAATGAAGACTCATGTTGAGTCTTCCTAATCGAGAATCAAGAAATATAAAAACAAGAAAACAAGAGAGAAAAACATCACAAGAACACACAGCTTAAACACTTTAAGAGTCATATCTGTTTTAAAGCTTTGCTTACTCACTGTTCTTAAATATGTTCTTGATATATATATATATATATATATATATATATATATATATATATATATATATATTCAGTAAACTTTGAGATATTATTTCCTGTTCACTGTTTATTTAGATTGTGTTCTAAATCTATCAAACATATCTGTTAGTTCTTCCAATACGCTTCCACATCAAACATAAACTCGAACTAATAGATCTAACAATCTTGTATAAGCAAAACGGTAACCAACAATTGGTATCAGAGCAAAGCTAGATTTTCAATATCAAGTGATCCTCTTTATTACAAGATTGGTGATAGACATCATTCCTCTTTTAACCTATTCCTCATTTCTAGGTTAAAACTCCATTAAAGTGTACTCTGGGAACTGTTCAAACCCAGAAAACTTTCCAGATCATCAGACTCACACTCTTTAATCATTCTATCTTTTCAGAACCTTAACAATGACAAATACAAACAACTTCTTTACTGCTGGTTCACTCACCAAGCCTCATACTCTCCTACGAGATGAGTATCCTCAATGGAAAATAAGAATGGTTCATTTCTTTGAGGGTACTGAAAAAAATCTAGTACAATATCTTTACAACCTTCCTCCTGTTCCCATGATAATAGTACCACGTGTACCAGCTACTGCTGAATCTCCTGAAATCCCTGAACATCAAAAACCGAAGCCAAAAGAAGAATGGTCAAATGAAGATAAGGCAGAAGATGAAGTTGCACAGAAAACAAAAAGAATCTTGATAATGGCTATCCCCAACGAACTCTTTCAATCCTTAGATGCATGCGAAACTGCGCACGATCTTTGGAAAGAATTAGAAAGACAATTGGAAGGGGATGCTAAAACACAGAAGAACCGAAGGGCACAGTACATAAATGAATATCATGCATTCAGAGCCTCTGCAACAGAATCTCTGCAAACGACGTACGACAGGTTCAACTCTCTCATAAACAAACAAACCAAGATCTAGACTCATGGACACTCCCTGATCTCTATGGAACAATAGCTGCACAAGAGCCTCAAATAGCACAGGCTAAAACACTAACCATTGCACCATACGCATTGGTTAGTAAATCGACAGAGGCTAAAGAAAGACCGAGAAATGAGAGAGCAACAGAGGAGAATAAAAAGGAGAAGAAGAAAATGGTAATGGTTGATAGTGAAGAAGACGAGCTGATAGAGGAAGAAATAACTCTCGCGTCATTAGCTAAATCATTGGCTCTATTGACAAGAGAGTTCAAAGGTAACCAAAGAAATTTTGGAAATGACAGATATAGCAGAGACAACCAGAGAGATAAAAGAGATGATGGAAAAAGAGAAGAATCAAGTGACCAACAGAGGTCAAACTATAGAAGTGACCGACATAGGTCGAACGACAGAAACTACAGAGAAAATGACCGACAGAGGTCATATGACAAGGTAGGCCACGCACAAGAATGCTACAAATGTGATAAGCCTGGTCATTACGCAAACGAATGCCGAACAGAGAAAGGTGGAGATCAACAGAAGTCCGACGATCGATCTGGAAACACTTCTCAAGGTTGTTTCAACTGCGGCAAGCCAGGCCAATTCGCAAAAGAATGCAGAAATAGACAAAATCGCCCATAGAAGGACTCAGCTTTTTACAAAAAGAAGGCTGAATATTATGCGCAAAAATCCCTAATGGCGAACAAAGGGCATTCTGAAGCAAACAAGGAGGACTTCGAGTCAGACTCTACCTCTTATGATGAATTCACCACCAATGCCCTGTTCTGTGGCATGGCAGAAGTCGACTCCGACACTAACAATGAGGTATCTATTTCAAACTCTACCTCTTGTACTAAATCTGTAGATAATGATTCAATTAAACTTAACATTGAACTGATTGAACTAAAAGAGATAAATGAAAGCATTCAAAAAGGACTCACTTTTATTGAGAGAGAAGTAAGGCTTCTCACTCAAGAAAAAGCCAAAATTTTTGAAGAAAAGGAAAGAGTAGAAAAATATTGGAGAAATAATATAGATCCTTTAAAGAGGCAAATTTCTGAATTAACCTCTGCTTTAAAAATCAAAAAAAAAGAGCTTTCAGTTTCTAGGAGTGAAACAACTGACATAAGAGCTCTCAAAGAATACTTTCAAAAAGAGAGAGAAGTACTTTGGCAAGATCTACTCAGAAGAGAAGTTTTACTTAAAAACTATAAAGATGCACAGAAGGTGTATGAGAAAGTAAACTCACAAATAGGAAGACGAGGTATAGGGTACGATGATATTACTCTAGGTGTTGAAGGCAAAAGACTCAAACCTCTGTCTTCTCTGTTTGTGATAGGAAAAACAAATAAACCAATTTTTCCAAACTTACTCTCTGTAAGTAAAAGGGTTAAAATCTCTGAAGAACCTCACTTGAGGAAACATACGAAGATGATCAATGTGTGGTTTGAAAACACAGATTCATCATCTTCAACCTCTGTCAATAGAGGAATCAAACCAAAGAAATATCTGAAAACACAAGATCAGATTGGTATCTTTAAGTTTGGTAAACCAGAGACTCAAACACAGGTCGCTTTTGTCTGTATGATAGATGTCAAAAAGAAATTATCTGCAAAAGCTCCTGAGTTTAAACCCATCTTTTCAGAAGAAAATCTTAAAAGATCAATTGAAAAAGAAATTTTGGATGTTTTGAAATCAAATGTTTTAGAAAATATCTGTACATCTTCTATAGATCAAATTCTCGCTGAAGAGATCTCATCTGAAACCTCTGCCATCTATGAAAGTTTTTCTACAGAAGAAGAAAACTCGTACGATACATGCTCAGAAAATCAGCCTCTGTCGAAGGAGATGACTCAACCTCTGTATATGAGGACGATTCATCTTCTGACGACTCAGAGACTGATTCTAAATCAGGGATAATTCACTGTGACACAGAGGATGTTAAGTTCTCCTCTGAGGTTCTTAACAGAACAATTTCTACAAAAGAGAAAATCACAGAGATACCGATCTGTCCAGATTTTCTCAAAATGTGTATACAGGTCAAAACCTCTACAGAGCTTGATAATTTGAAAAAGGCCTCTGAAAATCCTAAAATCTCAAAGTTTTCAAAATCTTTAAGGCCTGAAGCTAACAAATATCTTTCCTCTGTGACAGTGAAGACAGACGTTCACCATAGAAGAGACTCACAGAAGGCAGGACCTAAACAAGTTTTTTGCAAACAACATTCTAGTATTCATAGATCTTCTTGTAATAAGAAATCAAATGTTAAGAAAGAATGTAATGCCTCTGTGGCTCAGTTCAATAAATTCAATGAAAAGTTCAAACAAATCACGTCTCATATTAAATACTGTCATTGTTTTGATCTTATGTTCAAATTCAAAAATCACTTCTCAAGTCCAAATTGCTTACTCTCCAACAAAATTCAAACTCCAAAGTCAAAACCCAGAGAGAAACAATATGATCTTTCTACAAAAGATAAAATGTATTTCAAGAATGCTAAGGCAAACTTAAAAAATTCTAACAATATTGGACCCATATGGATATGGGTACCTATGTCTCTGTGATTGTCTTACAGAAGCGGTGTTTGCCAATTTGGTATCTTGACTCCGGATGCTCAAGGCACATGACTGGCAACAGAAATTTACTATCCACGTACAAAGAAACACACAATGGTGGATCTGTAACTTTTGGAGACAACAAAAAGGGACACATCAAAGGCTATGGAGTCATATAGAAGGAAAACGTCTCTGTATACAAAGTTGCATATGTGAATGGCCTTAAACACAACCTACTCAGTGTAAGTCAACTCTGTGATACAGGATTTGATGTATTGTTCAAAAGAACTTTCTGCTCTCTGCAAAGTGAAGACACAGGAATGGAACTTCTACGAGCCGAAAGAAAAGGTGATCTGTATCTAATGAACTTTTGTTCAACAACCAAGGACAAAGTTTGCCTTGTAGCTTGCGAAAGTAAAGAAGCCTGGTTATGGCATAACAGGTTCTGTCACTTGAACTTTCACACCTAGGATAAACTGGTCAAACTCGAACTAGTTAAAGGTTTGCCTAATGTTAAATTTAATAAGGATCACTTATGTTCTGCCTGTGAAATGGGAAAACTCAGAAGAGCTTCCCACAGAGGCAAAACAGATGTGTCTTGCACTAGGCCTCTGTACATGCTTCATGTCGACCTCTGCGGTCCCATTGCCATACAGAGCCTAGGTGGCAAGAAATACATACTTGTCTTAATTGATGAGTACTCGCGTTTCACATGGGTTGAATTTATTCGAAAGAAATCGGATGTTCCAATCATATTGATTAATCTAATGAAAAGAATCCAAGTTCTTTATGAATGCAGAATACAGAAGTTAAGAAGTGACAATGGCACAGAATTTAAAAACTCTGTCATTGAAGCCTATCTTTCTACAGAAGGAATATCACAGAACTTCTCTGCCGCACGCACTCCACAGCAGAATGGCGTAGTCGAAAGGAAGAATCGAACGCTCGTGGAGGCCGCAAGAACTATGCTATCAGCATACGGATTACCGATAAACTTTTGGGCAGAAGCAATTTCTACCGCTTGTTACACACAAAATCGGTCAACCATTGTGAAAAGACACATCAAGACTCCTTACGAACTGATCAATAAAAGGCGGCCAAACATCAAGTTTTTCCATGTGTTTGGATGTAAATGCTTTGTTTTAAACGACAGAGATTCCAGAGGAAAGTTTGAAGTAAAAGCTAACGAAGGAAAATTCATTGGATACTCTGCCACTTCCAAAGCCTACAGAGTATACCTTACATGATCTCGCAAAATCGTAGAAAGTATCAATGTTTCTTTTGATGATTCATTCCAAATACCTTCTGAGCAAATCAGTTCAGAACTCGAACTTAAAAGAGAAACCTCTGGCATCTCGCAAACGAAAGAAGACTTGAACTATTTTTAGAGATGTTCCACGATGACATTGATCCTTCTGTTGGAACCATCAGAGTTTCTGAAGAACCATCCTCTGTTGGACAAAATCCTATAGGTATGACTCTAACTGGTCCAAATAATGCTTCATCTTCTTCTATAAATACTACAGATGCAAATGCCGAAGAAGAAAATGCAGAAGATGAAACATCAAGAAAAACGACCACAGAAGCTGCTGAAAAACAAACTCCACAATCCACAGAAGAACCAATTACAGAGGAAATTGAGGACCAAGACTATACGTCCTCAGAGGAACAAACTCCACCACCACTCATACCAATCATTCCACAAATGGTAGAATCTTCTACCAAGGTAAGAAGAACGACAGAGGCTATACAAGAAGAAGATCCACAAGAAGCTTCTGAAGAAAGGTTCGATGACATTGATGACCATCTTCCACGCACCACTCAGTGGACAAAAAGCCATCCTCCAAGCCAAATAATTGGAGAACCTTCTGACTCAGTAAAAACCAGGTCTGCCACTGCTAATTTTTGTTTCTTTACAAATTTTATTTGTGTGATAGAACCAAAGAAGATTTCTGAAGCACTAGATGACCCAAACTGGGTAGACGCCATGCAAGAAGAACTTCTGCAGTTTGAGCGTAACAGAGTATGGACTTTAGTACCTCTGCCACGAGGGAAACAGGTCATTGGGACTAAGTGGGTCTACAGAAATAAGAAGGATGAAGATGGAGTGGTCATCAGAAACAAAGCACGATTGGTGGCCAAGGGTTATAGAAAAGAAGAAGGCATAGATTACGATGAGACTTTTGCTCCTGTCGCACGGCTCGAAGCAATAAGAATATTCTTAGCCTTCGCAGCCCACAGAGGTTTTAAAGTCTATCAGATGGACGTAAAATCAACTTTTCTCAACGGTGAAATCCAAGAAGAGGTTTACGTAAATCAGGCACCAGGGTTTGAAAGATCAAAGTTCCCAAGGCATGTATACTACCTTGAAAAGGCTCTGTACGGACTAAAACAGGCTCCAAGAGCCTGGTACGAACGACTTTCTACCTTTCTTCTAGTCAATGGATACGACTGAGGTACAACAGATACTACCTTATTCTATAAACGTAAAAACAGTGAAATAATGCTTGTACAAATCTATGTGGACGACATAATTTTTGGGTCTTCTAACACAGAAGAGTGCAAAAGTTTTGAAAAACTCATGCAGAGTGAGTTTGAAATGAGTATGATGGGAGAACTAACATTCTTCCTCGGACTCCAAGTCAAACAAACATCAGAGGGAATTTTTATAAATCAGGCCAAATATGTCTCTGACATTCTTTTCAAGTATAGCCTCTCTGATACCTCTGCAATGAAAACTCCAATGGCCACTGGAAATAAGTTATCCTTAGATCCAGATGGCATCTCTGTAGAATGCACTCTCTACAGAGGCATGATTGGATCTCTGTTATACTTAACTGCAAGCAGACCTGACATTATGCATGCTACATGTCTTTGTGCACGTTATCAAGCTAATCCAAAGAAATCACACTATGATGTTGTGAAAAGAATCTTTAGATATCTAAAGGGGACCAAAAATCTCGGTCTCTGGTATCCACAGAACTCTGGTTTTAGTCTTAAAGCTTATACAGATTCAGAATATGGAGGATGCATGCTCGACAGAAAAAGTACCTCTGGGAGTTGTCAATTCCTATGTGTGTTGGTCCCGAAGGCTTATACAAGTTTGTAGAAGGGGGGGGGGGGTTGAATACAAAGACACAGATTTTACTTTTCTAAATTGTTTATTGATAAATCATTAACAATTTACAGCTTGTTGCGGAGACAAGATTAAGGATAAACCTAAATCTAAACAAGTTGGAACACTAAGGTTTCTTGCACTAAGAAAGATAAGGAAATTACTAATAATAACCTATCTTGAGATAAGAGATATGAACTTGTCCAGAGTTAGCAAGTTACTTCAAAATGAAGTGAGTTCATCTCTTTATATACTGCATGCATTTAATGCAAGTCAGTATATACTTTACACGTGTCATCAGCTGGTTGGTTGCATGTCATTGACCTTTGTTGACAACCTTAGTAGCCGCATGGATGAACAGTGTAGTATCAGAGTGGTTGTACGATTTCAGACAGTCGGAGGTTCTTTTCTGACATTTCGTACGGAGTCGTGCAAGGATGGTTAAGACAAAAGTACTTTGTATGGAGGACTTCATGATCAGCTTTTGTTGATTCAGCGATTATCATTTACTATTCAGCAGACGATAAAGTTCAGCGATAGCTGAAGTCTTGTACTTGATACTTCACGTTGAGTGGACAAATCTGAGTCTTCGCTGATCCGCATCAGTTCATTAGGAGACTTGTCGCTGGTTCTTGAGCTTGATCTTCGACTTCAACGTAGAACCTTTGTTAACATGAAACTTGTCTTCAGGGATCATAAGTAAACAACTAACTTATCAGCGATCATCATAATGACTGAACAGACTCAGAGCATTTATGGTGAACAGTTTCGCTGAATGTTTAACTTAAAGAGCGAGAGTTCCTATCAGCGGTACTGGAAGATCTTAGTACTTATCAGCGATAGTGAAACTCTGATACATATTGTTTACTTACAATTTTCACTAAGTATTTAAGAGAGGGTCATTATCAAATCACTGAGGGTTTGGATCAACAATCTCCCCCTATTTGATTATGACATAGCAACAAAGAAAATTTCTATTTAATGAAAACATAAGGATAAAATGAACTCATAAAATATTTGTCCCTTTTACTGTTTTCTGGGATCTTTTCAGTACTGATGGAGTAAAGTACGTTCGCTGAAATCTTTCTTTAAATCTTTTAATCAGGTTACAATGAAGAACAGAAAGATTACAAGTACAAGCGAAATAATTTACAAGTACAGAAGGATAACTGATACAATAGAGAAAAAGGAGATTATATCAGTTTTCAAAAGGTTCTTCCTTAATAAGAAGTTCATCAAGAGTCGTCTTTTCAGTGGGGATCATCCAGTCAGGAACCGTTACGCCTTGTTTTCTTTTGTTCAGCGCTTCTTTAAAGATCAAGGGTTTTAGGTGTCGTGCCTGAATGTCTTTTCAGAAGTCACTCCAATAGATGAGATCTCTCAGCTGTTCGATTGGAGTGATTGGAAGCTCAACGATTCGTTGAAAACATTTACGTCCGTCGTAGTCGAGAAAGAATATTCCATAAGGATTACTGATGACTTTACCAGGGATGAAAAGTTCACATGGTGGCAAAGAAATGTCAAGGGCAGATAGA
Organism: Saussurea involucrata; assembly: GCA_033807775.1. NCBI lineage: Eukaryota > Viridiplantae > Streptophyta > Magnoliopsida > Asterales > Asteraceae > Saussurea > Saussurea involucrata. The sequence goes on from CM066319.1 coordinate 98,588,346, forward strand.
TCAGGGTCAGGACCAAGCACTTTAGCGCGAGAGAAACCAATTCCAGTTTCATTTCGTATGAGAGGACCTGAGTTTGAATCTTGACGTTTCTTCTTTGGAGAGGCCCTTTTTCTTTTCGGCTTAAGATCAGGAAGAGGAGGATATCAAGTCGATCTGTCTGTTTATCAAGTCGATATCAAGAAGATATCAAGTCGATCTGTCTGTTTATCAGCTTTTTGAAATGATCCTTGTACTTAGATTGTGACGATTGGATAGCTAACCTCATCTCCAGCCATTCAGAGAGACCATACCTTTTTACAGTGTCAGCGCGAAAGGTTTTAGTTTGGCCATCTTCTCTGAAAAGTTTGATGTCAACAATAGGTACTCCGATAGAGGTTCTTCCAGAGATGAATACCTTGTTGATCTTCGCTGGACGATATCTGAAGTGGATTTTCTCTTTACACCAGATCAAGGTGGTCTGAGAAACTTCAATTTTCTTTTCCACGATCTTCTGGGCTTCTTCCCAAAGCTTTCGTTGGACTTGAATGGGAACACGTTTCAGCTTGGGATCTTTGACAGATTCTTGAGTAAGCTTGATGGCGTATTCTCTGTCTTTCTCTTCAGCTTCCTTTATTTCAGCGATGAGGCGTTCAGCTTTGAGGTGTTCCTTGTATTCAGCTTTTGAAATTTTGAATTTAGGGGACAACTCACGTCTATTGGACCTGGTGATGAGCCTATTCTCTGTGATGAGGGCTGGATGGTATTTTTATACCCTAATTGTCATGTGAAACCTAACTCATATAAGGACCTTCCAGAGGAAAAATGAAGAAATTTTATGCATTCTAAAGAAAGTTACATGCAAAATAAAATGACACAACAACCTGACAGATCATCTGCTGCACACCAAATTTGTTATAAGGAGTTGAAGGTCTGAATCTCAATGTTTTCTTATGAGACCAGTTGGGTTTGAACCCTAACCCATTAAACCTTACTCCAGAAGAAAAATGAGAAATTTTGGACATGATTTGACCAAGATATGGTCGTCCTAAGTACATGCAACCAATCTGCCAGATTCTTAAACTCAAACATTCTTTAGAAAAATCATATTTTTAAGCACTCTAACATCCATAGATGTGGGTTCCTTTGGTAAGGATTCAATCCCAACATCATATAACATGTTTTTGAAAGGGAATACTTTAAAACTATAAAGAAAATGTACATGCAAAGTCCAAAAATTCAGATTCTTTCAAAAGGACAAAACCCACGTTTTTTGATGATTTTGCTCATTTTTCTCAAGTTCATGATGGAAGTTCATAGATTTCCACCACATTATGGACACTTTTCATGTCCTTGGTGTTTTATCTCCCTTCTAGAACAAGAAAAAGAGTTCATCCATTTGGATGAAATGAAAGTGTAGAACAAAGTAGGAAAAATGGCATAAAAGGTGCCAAAAAGTATGAAATAACACAAATTTGGAGCTCTTACCTTAGGAGGATAATGCAAACACTTCAACTCTTTGAAATTTCGTCTTGGGGTACTTGTTTTAGGGCTGAACGTTCTGGAGTTTGAAGGTATTTTCTTGTTTGAAGAAAGGTGAAGAAAAGGAAGGAGAAAGGTTGAGAGAGAAGAAAGGAAGATGGATGGTTTTTTTTTTGAGAGTTTGAAATGAAGTAAAAATTTAAACAAAGAGAAGGTAGTAGAGGGGAGGGGAGGCCGGCCCCTTCATGGGCCCCCCAACCCTTGTTGAATTTTTTTTTATAAGACTTTAGCCCAAAAAAAACTATCTCTTGTGAAACACACTTTTAACTAGCACCTTATTTGTACACAAGCTTCTAAAATACCTTCTTGTTTTTTTTTTAAATCTTATAAAAGAAAAGTTTAAGTATAAGTAAAACCCTATATTTTATATAGGTTATATGTTATTTATGGTATTTTGGCATTTCACAAGGTGTTCCGGTTAGTCTAGGGTCAAAACCGAATCTTTTAAGCAACTACCGGGAATTCTAGCGATTTTTCGCTTTAATATTTTCTGGATGAGTCCTATTAGGGTATATTCCCTCTATTAACATTAGTGAGGGCTTAACAGATGCTAACCTGGAAGTTTCGATTTTTGCCGAATGTTACAGTTTTCCCCCGTTAGAGAAATTTAGTCCCGAAATTTAATGACTGGCATTCTCAATTGGTTCCTTGGCGAACAGCTGAGGATATTTACTCTTCATAAAATCCTCCCGCTCCCAAGTGTATTCTGGTCCATGCCTTGCACTCCATCGAACTTTTACGATCGGGATTTTGCTACGTCTTAACCGCTTAACATCTCGGTCAAGTATCTCCACGGGTTCTTCTATAATGCACAACTGCTCGCTCACTTGTATATCTTCCAATGGTAAAATCAATGATTCATCCGATAGGCATTTCTTCAGATTCGACACATGGAATGTGTCGTGAATAGCGCTTAACTCTTGTGGGAGTTTGAGTCTGTAAGCAACTGGTCCAATCTTTTCCAGTATCACAAATGGACCGATATATCTTGGACTCAACTTGCCCTTCTTCCCAAATCGTACCAATCCTTTCCATGGTGATACCTTTAATAGTACCTTATCGCCCACCTGAAATTCCAATGGCTTCCTGCGATTATCTGCATAACTCTTCTGACGAGTTCTGGCTACCTTCAGTCTTTCCTGAATGATTACGATCTTGTCCGTGGTCTCCTGTATTATGTCGGGTCTTATCAGCTGTCTGTCACCAACCCCCAACCAGCTGAGTGGGGATCTACACTTGCGTCCATATAAGGCTTCGTACGGCGCGCACTTTAAGCTGGTATGGTAGCTATTGTTGTAAGAGAATTCGACCAGCGGTAAATGAGTATCCCAATTTCCCCCAAAATCTAATACACAGGCTCGCAGCATGTCTTCCAGTGTTTGTATAGTTCTTTCTGTCTGACCGTCCGTCTGCGGGTGGTAGGCAGTGCTCAAGTCCAAACGTGTGCCCAACGCTTTCTGGACTGACTGCCAAAGGCGTGACGTAAAACGGCTATCTCTGTCCGAGATAATGGAAGTAGGTACCCCATGACGCATCACAATCTCGTTGATGTATATCTGAGCAAGCTTCTCCGTCTTGAAGTCCTCTCGGATAGGCAGAAAATGTGCAGATTTCGTAAGCCGATCCACTATAACCCAGATTGAATCATGTCCTTTCCTTGTCCTGGGTAACTTAGTTATGAAATCCATACTTATTTGTTCCCATTTCCACTCGGGAATCTCCGGTTGCTGAAGAAGACCTGATGGTTTCTGATGTTCAGCCTTAACCAGTGCACAAGTTTGGCACTTGCTTACATACAAAGCAACATCTTTCTTCATCCCTGGCCACCAATAGTATTCCTTCAGATCCATGTACATTTTATCGGCCCCGGGGTGAATTGAATATCTTGATTTATGAGCTTCATCCAAGATTACTGCTCGCAGTTTTTCAACCTTAGGCACCCAAACTTTATTTCGGAAGTAACGCACCCCGTCTGGTTGTGTTTCAAATTCTTCTTCCAAACGGTGTAGGCTTTCGTTTTTCAAATTCTACTCTTTTAATGCTTCCTCTTGGGCTTCGAGAATTTGGTCCTTAAGACTCGTCCGGACCATCGTTCCCATGGCTCTTGCCCTCGATGGGTTCATTCTTTCTTTTCGGCTCAACGCGTCGGCTACTACATTAGCCTTGCCTGGGTGGTACTTTATCTCGCAATCATAATCGCTAAGCAGTTCAACCCATCTCCGTTGCCTCATATTCAGCATTTTCTGATCGAAAATGTGTTGTAGGCTCTTGTGGTCGGTAAAGACGGTACATTTAGTGCCGTAGAGGTAATGTCTCCAAATCTTGATTGCGAACACTACGGCTCCTAGTTCCAAATCATGGGTGGTATAATTCTTCTCGTGAACTTTAAGTTGTCTTGAAGCGTAGGCAATAACCTTGTCTTTTTGCATTAGCACACACCCCAACCCTTGGTGTGAGGCATCGCAGTAAACAACAAAATTGTCTGCACCCTCTGGTAAAGCTAAGATCGGTGCATTGCAAAGCTTATGCTTAAGTGTCTGAAAGGCTTCTTCGTGTTTCTCTCCCCAATCGAACTTCTTATCTTTCTGGGTTAATGCCGTTAATGGTTGCGCAATTTTGGAGAAATTTGCAATGAAACGCCGATAGTAACCCGCTAAACCAAGAAACAAACGAATTTCTGTCGGAGTCTTTAGGGCTCCCCACTTCTTGATGGCTTCTATCTTGGCCGAATCGACATGAATTCCATCTTCATTAACTACATGTCCAAGAAATTGCACTTCACGAATCCAAAATTCGCATTTGGACAGTTTAGCATACAGCTTCTGGTCTCTGAGCAGTTCTAGTATTAGCTTTAAATGTTGCTCATGCTCCTTCTTGCTCTGTGAATAAATCAATATATCATCTATGAACACAATTACGAATTTGTCCAAGTACGGTCGACATACTCTGTTCATTAGATCCATAAAGACTGCTGGAGCGTTTGTCAGACCAAAAGGCATGACTAGGAACTCATAATGTCCATATCGAGTCCTAAACGATGTCTTAGGAATGTCCTCCTCACGAACCCTCATTTGATGGTATCCAGACCGTAGGTCAATCTTTGAAAAGTACGTAGCGCCTTGAAGTTGGTCGAACAGGTCATCGATTCGAGGAAGGGGATATCGGTTCTTGATGGTCAGCTTATTAAGTTCCCTGTAGTCGATGCACATACGAAATGAACCATCTTTCTTTTTAACGAATAAAACTGGAGCTCCCCAGGGTGAAGAGCTGGGTCTGATGAATCCTTTGTTGAGTAGCTCCTTAAGTTGTTCTGACAGCTCCTGCATTTCTGAAGGTGCTAACCGGTAAGGTGATTTCGCCACGGGTGCCGCTCCTGGAATTAAGTCGATATGAAATTCCACTTGTCTTGGTGGGGGTAATCCAGGTAATTCATCTGGGAATACCTCAGGGAAATCTCGTACTATTGGGAAGTCTTGAATATTTTTCTCTTTGATCTCCTTATCCACCACGTGTGTCAGAAACGCAACACAATCTTTCCGCAAATATTTTCGCATCTTCACACTCGACACTAATTTAAATTTCCTCCCCGAGCTTTCTCCCTGTATTTCAAGTATTCTTCCTTCGGTTTGAGGTATCCGGACAATCTTTTCGGAGCAAACGATCTCAGCGCGATTCTTCGATAACCAATCCATACCTACGACTATATCGAAGCTTCCTAATTTGATTGGGATTAAATCTATGCTAAAATCTTTTTCCGCCAGTTTTAGGGTACAGTTCTTAATTACATCTCTGGCCCTAACTTCCTGTCCATTAGCAAATTCTATAACGTAGGCTTCTTTCAACTTTTGAGGTTCCAAGTTAATTTTCGGCCTAAACTCTAGTGATACAAAGCTCCTATCTGCTCCCGAATCAAAATGTACTGTTGCATAATGATTATTCAAGAGAAACGTACCTGTGACTACATTCGGGTTTCGTCTTGCTTCATCTGCTCCAATTTCAAACACTCGACCGCGTGCCTACCCTCCTTGATTCCCTTGATTGAGTGGTCGCGCCTGATTTGCATTTGGCCTTCGGTTCAGTCTCGGACATGCGTTCCGAAAGTGATCAGGGCTCCCACACTCGTGACATGTTCGCTTTCCTCCGCTCTTGCAATCTTTGGCGACATGGCCTCCTTTGTTACACTTGGAACAAATGATGCATCTTCCGAGGTGTCGATTATTGCACTTGACGCATCTTGGGCATGGCCCCCTTTCCTTCTCCTCTGCCTGTGCTTGAATTCCAAAATTTCCTGTCACTCTCTGACCCTTGTCTGACCTTCCCCCAAATTGCCTTCTTGCAGGCTCTTCTATCTTTCTTTTCCCTCCGGCTTTATCATCCCTAGTTGTTCTCGAACGATTTGCGTTGTTAGTGAGTCTCGTTGCTAGATTCACTGCTTCTTGAAGAGTCTTCGGGTCAGCTGAAGTCACGTTTCCTCTGATTTCTTCAGATAAACCCCACACATATCTATCCACTCGGTTTTCCTCGGGCATCACCAAGTGTGGCATCAGCTTTGCCAGCTCATGGAAACGGGCAGTGTAAGAGTCTATGTCGTTTCCCTTCATTTCATGGCTCCACAGCTCTGCTTCCAGTTTCTGGATCTCACTCCTCGGGCAATACTCATCCTTGAGCATCTTCTTAAACTCTTCCCATGTCAGTCTGTTGGCTACATCCCGGCCACGGGTTTGTACGTGGGTGTTCTACCACGTTAATGCCCGTCCTTGCAGAAGGCAAGCGGCAAATTCCACCTTGTTTCCTTCAGTACATTTACTGATATGGAGAACAGACTCCATACCTTCTATCCAAGGCAATAACCCAACGGCTCCCTCAGTTCCGTGGAATTCCTTAGGGTTGCAGCCCCTGAAAGTCTTGTATGTGCATTCCCGATTTCCGGCCGTTCCCGCATTGTTTGGATTAGCATTCAGTCCAGCTGCTACTTGGCTGACAATGTTCGGAAGTGCGGCCAAAACTTGCTCGGACACGAGCCGTGCGATTTCGGGATCCTCTCTCCTTGGAGGCATAGTCCTACATGTATGGTTTTAATTAGGGATTTAGTCACACGGTCACCAATACGGTTATTTGGTTACACTTCCTACTTGTTATGTTAATCTAAGTTACGGTACTACTTCATGCATACTATCATTATTATCTACACGTATTGTCATAACCACACACCATAATTTCACAATCATGTATTTAAAAGTACTTGAGATACATGAGCATTAACCAATCATTTCATTCATAAACCATAAATATTCGAATTCCAACAGAAGCAAGTAACAAAAATATTCAATGTTTGGAATTTAACGGCTACATGCCCCAAAAATATAAGTTCAAGTTCAATTACTCCCAAAAGCTTCTAATAGTGGTCTTCTAATGCATCAGTGCCCACAACAGCAGCCCCATCACCAAAACCAAGGCTCCTATCACCCAAGCTAGGTACCTACGTAGGGCTCTCACCACCCTCCTAGTGATGTCAATGACCTCCATAGTTCGGTCTGAGACTTCACTATGTGATTTCAGCACCTCCATCACCCCGTTCAGGGTTTGGTGCTGTTGGTCCAACCTCTCACCATGGAGTTGTATGTCGTGAGCCGTCATTAGGACCCACTGGCTTTCCTGGGCAGTCATGCCAGGAGGGTGAGCCACAGGTACTCCGGTTACCACCTGGGGGTTTCCTCGCTGCACTCCCGATCGGGAGGTCTCTCCTTCGCCTCTTGGTGGTTGGGTAAGACTCACACGTCTAGGTAATGGGACACTCTTCCTTGCCGTGGCTCTAACTCTTGGTCCTCGTAGGGTACGTGGAGGGGACCGAGTGAGTGGTGCACTAGATTCTTCCTGGTCGTCTTCATACGGGTCTCTCTCAACTACAACCGGTGCATTGCCCCTCGGTCGGCTAGTAACACAGCCGGAAAGGTCTGCCGAGTACGAGTGCTCGGAATGGGTATGCTCCGAAGGAGTGTGCTCTGATGAGGTGTGGGTGGATGACATAATGAACTGCGATAATAGTAAACTTAGTTATTAAGTGTGTTATTGTAAATGCCTAAAATATGCAATGTTTATGCAGACACACACAAAATCATGTTTTTCCCATTTCAAGTAGAAAATTTATTTTAAGCATACTTCCATTATGACCAACCCGAGTCTCTCATTATAGTTACCCGAATTAAACATAGGTGATCAGGCTTTGTTTAATTGAGGTATAATAATGTGACATTCGACTTGGTTATATTAGCAATATACTTCAGATTTTAGACAATCATTTCGAAAACCGTTTTGAAAATAGTTTGCGTTATGGTTGGGTTATAGTTTGTGGTTCCCATAAGAAAACCAGCATTCTCTATAACCTTAGGCTCTGATACCAAATCTGTCACACCCCGCTAAAGCGGAAACACGAGGTATGACAGCGTAGGGTTTCATTAAAAAGGTAACAGACAACACCAACCACAAGTTTAATACAGTAGTACAAAATATTACATTACAACGTCTTTAACCCAAAAAGTTCCAAAAGGAAAGACGACAAATACAAAAAAATTTATCAATATAAGTTTTAAGAGTCTTGATGTTGATGTCATCAAACAAAATGCACCCTACGTGCCTTCACTTACTTCTTATTCCCTGAAAAGCATGTTTAAAACGAAAAGGTCAACTACAAAGAGTTGGTGAGTTCACAGGTTTTTCATATCCAAACAGTTTTCAACCAAATATTATTTTCGTGAGTCTTTTGTCACGACAAGCTTTAAATTTAAAATCTTATGAGTACATATTACAATAAATGACTTTCGCAAGATATATGATTGTTGAGCCACTACTAAGCCTCCGACAACTTACGCCCCGCGGACTACCTCAGAGGTGGTATGATGGCCACATGAGTAGAACATTATTACCAGATAAAGTGCACCCCTACTCGTTAGTTTAAGGTGGGTTTGTCAAACCAAATAGCGCTATCCACAAATATCACCGGCTCGTTATGAGTTAATAAGTAGTGTACCTATTGGGGACTTATCATTTTTATTATCACTCAACATATCTTTGTCACTTATGTAAATTTTGTACATTCATTTGTACTCATTTCTTAAATCATAAATATCCACAATTTAATATCAGGAATCATTTAGCATTTTAAAATCATAACATGCTTTTCACCCCAAACATTAAACAAGTAAAACGGGGCTGTGAATACTCACCTTTTAGCGTAGATGCGCAAGTAGTGAAAGCTTGTTCACTTAATCCTCTTTACGGGCTCCCTATAAGGTCAAATAAGCTCTATAAGTCCTTCATATCTAATCAAGGTTAAACTTAACTAATTTAGTCCACCGCTTGTGAAATGCCTTTGTTTTAGTATGTAATTTGAAATGAAGAATTTAACATTTTCCCAATGTTTTAATCATGTATATATACATACAGGGTTATAATAATAAAATCCCACACTTTTTCCAAAATGCTTAATCTGGCAGAAACTTTGTACCTCTAAAATGGTTATTGAAATACACTTTCTGGAATGACAAATTTACTCATTTTTTTATATGTAGTACTATACTGAGTTAAGGCTATTTTGACCAAATTTCATAAATTTTGAAGGTGTTTAAGGGGTCCAAGTAATTTTTATTAACTTGTGTTATACAGGGTCTAAAACAGATTGCACTCTTCTGCCATAACAGGCTTCTGGAGGGTCAAAACTCAATATTTTTCAGGGGTTTTGCATGCTTTGGAAACCTAACACATAGAAGCATCTCATGGAAAAAGATTCATAAATTTTTGATAAGTTTTGAGAGAGTTATGGCCAAAAGAAGTAGTCCCCAATAGGTACACTACTTATTAACTCATAACGAGCCGGTGATAATTGTGGATAGCGCTATTTGGTTTGACAAACCCACCTTAAACTGACGAGTAGGGGTGCACTTTATCTGGTAATAATGTTCTACTCATGTGGCCATCATACCACCTCTGAGGTAGTCCGCGGGGCGTAAGTTGTCGGAAGCTTAGTAGTGGCTCAACAATCATATATCTTGCGAAAGTCATTTATTGTAATATGTACTCATAAGATTTTAAATTTAAAGCTTGTCGTGACAAAAGACTCACGAAAATAATCTTTGGTTGAAAACTGTTTGGATATGAAAAACCTGTGAACTCACCAACTCTTTGTAGTTGACCTTTTCGTTTTAAACATGCTTTTCAGGGAATAAGAAGTAAGTGAAGGCACGTAGGGTGCATTTTGTTTGATGACATCAACATCAAGACTCTTAAAACTTATATTGATAAATTTTTTTGTATTTGTCGTCTTTCCTTTTGGAACTTTTTGGGTTAAAGACGTTGTAATGTAATATGTTGTACTACTGTATTAAACTTGTGGTTGGTGTTGTCTGTTACCTTTTTAATGAAACCCTACGCTGTCATACCTCGTGTTTCCGCTTTAGCGGGGTGTGACAGAACTGAAGGCAGTTGATCACGCCTTAGAATGATTCGCTGATCCTCGAATCGCTTTATCATTTCTTCTCTTCTCTTTTGATCCTCTTCACTCAGCTTTTGAGGAGCTGAGGAAGGTCTGTTTCTGTGCGAGAGAGGTTGTTCTTCTGGTTCATCAGTCTCAGAGATCAAATCTAAGACTGGGATTATTTCATCAGCAGCAACTGGCTTTATTTGTGAAGTCGCAGTAGTAGAACCTTCAGCGACATCCTCAAACAGGGGAGAGGACTAGCTGAAACGCAGCGATCTTACAAATAAGAACTGGGTAGAAGAACTTGGGTAGAAAAGATAGAAAAAGAATGTGGATGTGTAGAGAGGTTGTGGAGTAGAGAACTGATTGTGTATAGAGATGTTCAGGGAAGGAATATAAGTAAAGTTTAGTGTACCTGACAAACCGGCTTTTCAAGCAAGATCGCCAGATTTTCATCTTCAGCGAGGCCTTTGCCTTTGCCTTTCTCAGCGCCAGAGGCTGAGGGCTTTGTCTTTGTCTTCTCCCCTGAAGGTTCTTTTATTGAAATACCTTTAAGAGCTTTGGTTCGAGGAGCAGGTTTGACAACAAAGAAATCATCGTCATCTTCATCATCATCATCATCCTTCCTTGGAGAGAAGGATGGTTCATCTTCAGGGATGTCGATGTCTTCATCTTCTTCTGCTTCGGATTCCTCAACATCTTCTTCGAGTTGCTCCCCCTCAGATACAGAGGTGAGCTTCTCGGTTCCCTCAGGGTTTTTATCTCCATGAGGATTTTCTGCGATCAGATCTTCATTCCTCTCTCTCCTGATAGATTCATCATGGGAAAGGTCTTCAGCGCTCTTGTTCAAATCTTCAGCGCTCTTCTCACCGGAATGTTTAGCGCTCTTCTCCCCCTCTTTCTCATGATTGGGGGAGGAATGAGTAGACTCAGCATTGGTATTATCTCTGTCTTCTGGGCCAGAGATTTTCACACAACCTTCAAGCTTTGCTATTCTGTCTTCTAGGCTAGAAATAGCAGGCGTGATTTTCTTCAGCTCTGTGCGATCCGCCGCTGTGAAAGATTCCAAAATAGGGGCAGGGGCAGGAGCAGGAGCTGGATTATTTGCCTTGTTGACCAGCGTCTCGATCATCGTCTTCATAGAACCAACGTCGGTCTTTATAGAGCCCAAGTCGGTCTTGACCGCTGACATATCACCCTCGAGTTTTCCAACCGATGTCTTCAGCGTTGTTACTTCGCTGGACACGGTCGAAACTGAGTTTTTGAGGCTGGTGTAGTCAGTGTAGATGTCAGAGAGCACCTTGGCAAAATCGCTGAGCGTCTTATCAAGGCACTTAATGTCATCTGTGGAAGCCTTCTTCTCCACCACCATAGTCAGCTTCGTCAGATTCTCTCCAGCGTTTGTTACAGCTGTAGAGTTGTTGGAGAGTGTGGTGGTGAGATCAGTCAGCTTAGTTTCCACGGACTCCAGAGACTCGTTGATGTCTCCCAAATTAGGACCTGTAACACATAAGTACTTGTGAACAAAGGAAAGCTCAGAAGTTTCAGGTTTAATTACAGTGTATATGGGTTGATTTGTACCTGCAGGAGGATTGACGAAATCGTCAAAGTTGCGGATTCCTGAGTAATGTTCCATATCCTCTTCGAAAGTACGGTGAGGTATGGTGATCTCCGCAGGTCCTGTCTTCATCATTCGTTGAGAAGCGTCAGCGGTGGCTTCTGGAATGATGGCATCTCCAGTGTTAGCTGGAGGAGTGTCCAAAGAAGTGGAGGGAGGAGCGAAGGATAAGAATGGGGTTCGGGTTGCGAGTTCAGCGTTGGATTCGCTGAGAACTACTTCATCAGTCTTTTGAGAGACTGAAGAAGGTTGGTTAGGTTCTAAGTTTCTAACCTCAGCGTTTGGAGACGCTGAAGTCTGGATTAGAGGGATGGCTTGAACGGGTGTGGCAGAGCGTACCACGGAACTTTCCTTCAGCTCGTCAGAATGAGCTGAGGAGTCTTCAGCATGGGATTGCTGGGGTTGCTCCTTGGTTTTCTTGATCCTTTGAGAATCAAGAGGGGTAGTAGAGAGTTTCCTTTTCTTAGAAGGAGAGGGTTTTGTGGCCTTGGTATCAGCGATGGGTATTGTCGCTGAAGGAGCCACAGAAAGCGGAGAATTTAGAAGAGTGAGAAGAGTAGAGAGACGTACCTCGTTGGCGACAGGTTTGAAATCGAGCACCTTAGGGCCTCCAAGAAGCAAAATTGTGTTTCAACATCCACTGCAGAAGCTGAATACGTTGCTGCTGCAAGCTGTTGTTCTCAGGTTCTATGGATGAAGACTCAGCTGAAAGACTACGACCACATCCTATTCAAAATACCCATCTTCTGTGATTCCAAAAGTGCCATTGCTATCTCTGCCAATCCTGTGCAACACTCAAAAACCAAGCATATCGATATAAGATACCATTTCTTGAAACATCATGTTGAATACGGTACAATCAAGATGCATTCCGTGCCCACAGAATTCCAACTCGCGGACTTATTCACCAAAGCTTTAGACGAGAAAAGATTCAATTTCTTGGTGGGTAAGTTAGGAATGATCAATATGACGTGAAAATCCTCTGTAAGTATAGCTTTATCTTCTGTAAATATGTATATATTTCTAATTATTTTTGCTTTAATTAATTTATTTCTGTATGTAAGTTCTCAATCTTAAATAGTTATTAAAATCACAGAGCTTCTGTAAGTCTACTCAGAACCTCTGACAACCCCTACAGAACCTCTGGAAAATATGACCTATGTTCTATGCAAAACTTATCATTCTTTGATCCAAGCATAGGTCAAGGGAGAGCAAAAGGAAATCACTTAATCTACAAAGGTGATTAGATCAAGGGGGAGCAAAAAGGGACCCTGAAATGATCTACAGAGGTAAAACTTTCAAGGGAAAGCCAAAGAAGAATGTCAATGAATCTATATCGACAGAAGTCAGACATCACTACCGAGAAAAGAAGAACCAAAAGGTATGCCTCTCGCACAAAAGGTTTTTGAAAACAGTTTTCTAGGACACAAATTGTCAAATATGTCCTAAATATACTGAGAATAACATTTCAAAAATCAAAAGCTCAAAAAGTTTCATAAAATTCGAATTAGGAGAAATTTAAGATCATAGAGCTTCTATTGAGCTCAACAGAGGTTCTACCAGAAATATGTTCTGTGATCACAAATTAACCCTCTATCGATCTTTTGGAAAGTTATCTCGGAAACCGAATACATACACCATGACCTTCACGAACAAAACTTTTTCCATAACAGTTTTCTCGGACACCAACTTTCAAATATGTCCGAAAAACATCTCTTAAAACAGATCAAAAATTGGATGATCAGAAAATTTAATAGAATTTTTGTTATGAGATTTTTTCCTTCATAGAGCTTTTGCTGGCCCTCACAGAGCTTCTGCAAGTTCCCACGGAGCCACAAAACCTCTGCGAGTAAAAATTCTTAACCAAAAATCCTATTGATCCTCTCCAGTGCCTTTGCAAACGTTTTGGTTAAAGAAGAACCCCACAGAAGTCATGATAACAATGAGTTATATGAGAAAGGGATAGACATCAAAGATTTTCAAGATCACAGAGCTTCTGTAAACCACATAAGTTCTATCAATCTGTTACTTGGGCATTTCTGTAGTAATAACGGTTACTTTTACTGAGAGTGAATCTCATGTGGCTAAGAACAACCCCACGCGCCTAGCATTAATGGGCCGTGCACGACGTCCTGTCATCCTCTGACATGGCCTACGTGTCCCATTTTTATTGGGCGTACATGGAACGTTTTCTGTGGAAAGTTGAACCCGCCGTTCTAACTTGAGTACGGATTCCAAATTTTAATCCATTGCCATATATTTTACTCTTTCAAAATCTACCACTTTACCCTTCTATAAAAACCAAGCTTTCCCTCTCATAAACCTCCAAGTATCTTATTCTCATTACCAATGGCTTCATCTTCTCAAGCTATCTCCCCTGCACACTCTCCGGCGAACTCACCAGAACATTCACCTGCTCATTCTGAACATTCAGAAAGCCCCAACCTTGCCCAAAATTTTGAACTAGAAGATTCCGGTGATTCAGCAGACTTTGCTCCGACCACACATCTTCAAAACTTCATAGCAAAGGATCATTTCGAAAAGATACTACCAATCAAATCCAACAATTGCTATTTGGTCCCCTCACCCACTGCTTTCGGCAAAGCCCATGCCATTCTTCTAAACATAATGGAAAATCATATCCTCTTCCCTTTACTCTCAAGAACCCCAAAGAAAATATCAGCTAGATATTTGAACCAGTTTTGGCAAAGTTGCCGATTTGATAAAGATGATTCTCTTATCAAAGGATACTGTTGGGTCACTTAGATTTGAAGATGACCTCAGTCTCTCAATTTCACAGTTCATACTTAGAATAATTTTTAGGTTCTTTACAAGCAGTTTAATTGTATAAAAATGTTTGGTGAAGTCGAAGATCAACCGAAGAAACAAAGTAGAAGTATATCTTCAAAGCCGATTGAAGATAGACTTCTCAACCAAAGATTAAGCTGCTACTTGAAGACTTTTCCTAAAGTCTTAGCCAGGTTACTTGAAGATTTTGAAGAAGAAATTTGTTGAAGAAGATGAAATGTTAGGCAAGATTTTGAAGAAGAAAGATTTTGAAGAAGATGAAATGTTTTGAAGAAGCAAAACTTTGAAGAAGATCAAAATCTTGAAGTCAATATCTTCGGCAAGATCTTTGAAGAGGATAACCTGTTAGGCAAAATCTTGAAGACATGTTAGGAACATCTTCGACAAAGAAGTCTTCGGCAAAAAAAATTTAGCAAGTATATTAACTTTATATGCAGAATATATTCAGGATATGTTGCATTGACAGAGACATCATCCTAAGATCAGAAAAAGGTTCTTTGGACTTCTTATCTTCTTCAAGAAACATCAGCTTCAACAAGCAGGTCAACGCTTGAAGACAAAAGTGAAAATACAAAATCACTTTTCAGAAGACTGCTTCCGTTCTGCCTTCCAAGCCCTCCTTGACAAGTGTCCATTGCATTTATTGCATGAGGCACTATAAAAGGAGATCATCTTCATCCTTGCAACTCACCAGTTTACAAACTCTCTCAAGCTTTCAAGTGCTGGCGCATTACTCTCTCTCAGAAGTTCATTTGTTTTCTAAGTGTTTTACAACTGTTCTTATTCTCTGTGTGACTTTGTGTTAGATTGTTTAAGAAAATTTTATCTGTTTTGTTCCGCAACAATCTTTAAGTTTTCTATGTGTAATTCTTGATTTTAAATCAATAAAGAATTAATTAAGTGAAAAATTTTGTGTATTGTATTCAACCCCCCCTTCTACAATACTTGCTTACCATTGCTAATCCATAGCTGGGACCAACAAGTGGTATCAGAGCAGGTCAGTTTAATCTAATAAACTTGATCTGATCTGCAATGACTTCATCTTCTACCTTGTACAATGTTTCTTCTCAAAACTCTACTGCTAATGCTGGATCATACGACAATGGCTACATAGCCAAACCACCAAAGTTTAACCCTAATAACTTCTCTTTGTGGAAAAGTCGTATGATGCTCTTTCTAGAAGGAGTTGACAGCAGATATCCTACTATACTCCATGAAGGACCTCTTGTCCCAAGAGTTTGGGATCGTTATAATGCCAAAAACAAAGATGAGGATGGTGATGATTCTTCTTCTGATGAGGAAGAACGAACACCTGCTACGGGGAGATACATTGTAAAGGACCCCAGTAAGTACACTGATGAAGACAAGCGTCTTGTAGCTCTTGATACTAAAGTCAGAGCCATCATTGCCCTCTCTTTGCCTGATGAAGTTTATCACTCTCTTGTAAACTTTTCTACTGCTAAAGAAATGTGGTCTACTTTGTGTGTTCTTTATGAAGGAACTTCTGAAGTGAAAAAGAGCAGAAAAATCGCTCTTGTTAGAAAATATGAACTGTTTGCTCATGAAAAAGGAGAATCGCTTTCTGATTACTATAACCGTTTTAACAGTCTGCTTAATGATCTTAAGCTGTTGGGTCGCATCTATGACAATGAGGAAGTCTTATGCAAATTTATGGACTGTCTTCCTGAGTTCTGGGAAAACATCTGCACATGCATTAAGACAACCAAGGATCTTGATCATATGCCTCTCACAGCTCTTTATGGTACTCTCTTTAACTTTGAGCAAACCAAGCTCCAAAGGAAGTCTGTTATTAAAGATATCAAAAGCTCTTCCCTAGCTCTTGTAAGTGACTCTTCCAAAAGATCTGTGTGTATTCCTAGAATTACATATCCTTCTGATTCTGACCATGATAGTCAAGAAGATACCAATGATCAT
Source organism: Saussurea involucrata (assembly GCA_033807775.1). Classification (NCBI taxonomy): domain Eukaryota; kingdom Viridiplantae; phylum Streptophyta; class Magnoliopsida; order Asterales; family Asteraceae; genus Saussurea; species Saussurea involucrata. Next base: position 98,604,698 of record CM066319.1, read on the forward strand.
TCGGAGGCATATCTTAGTGATGCTGATGAGGAAGGTGAGGAAACCCCCGTTGACCAACTGATAGATGGCATAGCCATGCTGGCAGGTTACTCTAAACCTAGATCCCGTTTCTCCTCTAGTAAATCTAAATTTTCTAGAAAATCTTCTCAAAATTTCCCCAAGCACTCTTCAACTGATAAATCAAATGAGGAATGCTTTAAATGTGGGAAGAAAGGCCATTTTGCCTCTGAGTGCAGAAGCAAGCTTTCTGAAAAATCAAAGAACTCTTCTTCTAGTCGTCCCTTTTCAAAATCTAACAGATCCAGACCTGATTCAAATCACTCCTCTTCTCAAAAATCTGGCCAACCTGGTTCCTCTGTGAACTCTGACCGTGCTGAAAAGTACAAGGCAAAATACAAAAGAGAAAAGGAGAGAAATTAACTTCTTTCCAAAAAGGGAACGGGTCTGCTGGCTGAGTATCATGACTTGGTAGATGAACCCACATCTGACAGTGATAAGGACATGGCCAATATTTGTTTCATGGCAAAGATTGATGACATCAATGACTGTGAGGAAACTCCTTCCACTCTTGCTCTAGTCTCGACAGGATGCTCTTCCTCATCCACTCAGGTACATCCCTTTCACTCTCTTACTGATGCTGAAAAAGTTGAAGCATTTGACTCTTTAACTGTTGACTTCCATGATGCTAAAAATGCTAAGAAAAAGGCAAATGCTCAGATTAAATCTCTTTCTTCTCAACTTCAAATCTGTCTTTCTCAACTAAAACATTTTGACAAAATCAAAGCTGAGCTTGAAGATCTGAAAACCATAAACTTTACACTTGCTAAAGAGAAAAATAAGTTGTTCAAAAGACTCAAAGAAGAACAAGAAACTGTGAAAAAGTGGACTAGTTCTTCTAAGAATTTAGAAAAGATTTTTAAAGACCAAATGAAGTCTGATGACAAATCTGGACTTGGCTTTGGCAAAATGGACATTGACTCTTCCTCAAATGTTCATGCTTCCACTTCCTTTGTGCTTCCTCCATTCTATGAGTCCTCTGAACATCATTCAAGTGATACTCATTCAATGAACTCTGTTGATCTTTCTGAAGCCTTAAAGTTTGGGATGTTCATTAAAGCTAAAGGTGATGCCTCAACTTCTAAAGTTGAAGAAGCCCAGGGTTCTAATGACTTTCCTAAACCAATTCATGAACTGATGAAATCCCTACACATAGATGAAGCCTCCTCCTCTGAACCTAAGCCTTCAAAGATCCTAAAGAGAGAACCTCAACCTCTTCAAAACATATTTTCCACTTCTGACAAAGGAAAATCAGTCGTCGTGTTCCATCCCAAAAGAAAAACTACAAAGAAATATTCTGGTAACTCTTCCATCTTTCCCATTCCTCGATCCGTGCTTTTGAAAAAGTCAGATTGCAAAGAATCCTGTCACTCACCAACCCTCATCCCTTACAAAGGAATCCTAGGAACCACACCTCTTGGCTCATCCTCTTCGGCCAAGATCATAAAAATCAATGCGAAAGGTCAAAACAAGGAAAGTGGTAATAATGTTAAAAAGGTTTTTATCTATAGAAAATGCTATAACTGTGGTGACACTTTTCATATGGATAAAGATTGTCCTCTTGAGAGAATGGACAGGAACTCATCTAAAGATCTCTCTGTTTCTTCTTCTCACCCAAAAGGACCCATCTCCAAATGGGTACCAAAGAACTAATTCTTCTGTGACTGCAGGTTTATGGACATCAACAGATCTGGTATCTGGATAGTGGATGTTCACGTCATATGACTGGAAACATATCTCTTCTTGTTAACTTCGTGTCGGCTAAAGGTCCATCTGTTATCTTTGGCGATAATTCTCGTGGCAGCACTAAAGGCTACGGAACTCTCTCCAATGGTTCTGTCACCTTTAATAAAGTAGCGTACGTTGAAGGCTTGATGCACAACCTCTTAAGCATAAGCCAGCTGTGTGTCCTCGACTATAAAGTAATCTTTGAACTGTCCATTTGCACGGTGGTTGACAAAGACATGAAAGCTGTACTTTCCGGGTACCGAAAAGAAAATGTCTATGTTATAGACATGGGACAGAGTTCATCTTTTGGAACAAACATATGTTTTGTCTCTGAAAACTCTGCCAAAATCAGTTGGCTTTGGCACAAGCGTCTCTCTCACCTCAACTTCAAAACCTTGAACTCTCTCTCTTCTAAAGAGCTCGTGTCTGGAATGCCAAAGCTGACCTTTGTGAAAGAAAAGTTGTGTGCTGCTTGTGAGAAGGGAAAGCTCACAAAATCTTCATTCAAGTCCAAGCAATGCTTCTCCATTTCTCAACCTCTTCAGATGCTGCACATGGATCTGTGTGGACCAGTCAGCACTCCAATCCTTGGTGGAAGAAGGTACATTCTTGTTATTATTGATGAATTTACACGCTATACTTGGGTATTTTTTCTCAGGTACAAAAGTGATGCTTCTGAAGAAATCATAAAATTCATCAAAAGATCTGAAGTGATGAATGGGCAGTTGGTGAGATCTGTGAGAAGTGACAACGACACAGAATTCAAAAACAGTGTGTTGGTTGACTTCTTCAATGAAAAGGGCATATTTCAGAATTTTTCGGCTGTTCGGACTCCACAACAAAATGGTGTGGTAGAGAGAAAGAACAGGACGCTGTGTGAAGCTGCCAGATCCATGCTGAGTGAATCTCACCTACCGACCTACTTTTGGGCTGAAGCAATTAATACTGCATGCTTTACCCAGAATAGGTCCATCATTGTAAAAAGGCATAATAAGACCCCCTATGAAGTCTTTTATGGTAGAAAACCAAACATCAGTTTTCTTCATGTCTTTGGTTGTGTCTGCTACATTTTGAATGACAGAGAAAACTTGGGCAAGTTTGATCCTAAAGCAGATGAAGGCATCTTCATGGGTTATTCTCTCACCTCCAAAGCATACAGAGTCTACAACCTTCGGAGAAAATGTATTGATGAATCAATACATGTCAAGTTTGATGACCTCAAGGTATCATCTCTCTCCTCAGATGATGATGAATTAAATAGTTGGATCACCTCTTGCATTGGTGATGCTTCTCCTTCTCCACCTAACCCAACTATTCCCATACCTTCTCCTCAAAATCCTACCTCTCAAGATAATAATCCTTCCTCATCCTCACACCCTTCTTCAAACCAAGAAGAAAATCCTTTGCCGATCCAAACGTCCCAAAACCAAAATTCTCTTCAAAACACCACTCTCTCTCGTCCCTCAAATATTCCTTCTTCATCAAATCCACCACATACTTCTTCTTTCAATCCTCCTCAAGATCTACCCTCCTCCTCTCATCCACAACCTTCCTATCCTCCAGCTTTGCCTCCTGCTATAAAATGGACCAAGGATCATCCAATTGATCAAATAATTGGTGATCAACAGGCTGGTGTCCAAACCAGAAGAGGAGTAGGCAATATCTGTCTCTATGTGAACTTTTTGTCTCTTATAGAGCCAAAGAAGGTTGAAGAAGCTCTAGCTGATCCATGTTGGATCACTGCCATGCAAGAATGTCACACCCCGCTAAAGCGGAAACACGAGGTATGACAGCGTAGGGTTTCATTACAAAGGTAACAGACAACACCAACCACAAGTTTAATACAATAGTATGAAATATTACAATACAACGTCTTCAACCAAAAAAAGTTTCAAATAGGAAAGACGACAAATACAAAAATTATCAATATAAGTTTTAAGAGTCTTGATGTTGATGTCATCAAACAAAATGCACCCTACGTGCCTTCATTTACTTCTTATTCCCTGAAAAGCATGTTTAAAACGAAAAGGTCAACTACAAAGAGTTGGTGAGTTCACAGGTTTTTCATAACCAAACAGTTTTCAACCAAAGATTATTTTCGTGAGTCTTTTGTCACGACAAGCTTTAAATTTAATTCTTATGCGTACACATTACAATAAATGACTTTCGCAAGATATATGACTGTTGAGCCACTACTAAGCCTCCGACAACTTACGCCCCGCGGACTACCTCAGAGGTGGTATGATGGCCACATGAGTAGAACATTATTACCAGATAAAGTGCACCCCTACTCGTCAGATTAAGGTGGGTTTGTCAAACCAAATAGCGCTATCCACAAATATCACCGGCTCGTTATGAGTTAATAAGTAGTGTACCTATTGGGGACTTAACATTTTTATTATCACTCAACATATCTTTGTCACTTATGTAAAGTTGTACATTCATTTGTACTCATTTCTTAAATCACAAATATCCATAATTTTACTATCATGAATCATTTAGCATTTTAAAATCATAACATGCTTTTCACCCCAAACATTTAAACAAGTAAAACGGGGCTGTGAAAACTCACCTTTTAGCGTAGATGCGCAAGTAGTGAAAGCTTGTTCACTTAATCCTCTTTACGGGCTCCCTATAAGGTCAAACAATCTCTATGAGTCCTTCATAGCTAATCCCAAAGTTAAACTTGCCTAACCTAATCCATGTCTTGTGAAATGCCTTATCTTTAGTAATTAAGTTGAAATGCACAAATTAGCATTGTTCAAGTGTTTTTAATCATCAATATGAATGGTTATAAGAAAACTCAGCAGTTTCCAAAATGCTCAAGCTGACAGAAACTTCTTACCACAAAAGTGACTGTTTTACAACACTTTCCAAAATGACAAATTTATCCATTTTTTTTATATATGGTAACATACTGAGTTAAGGATATTGTGACCAAATTTCATGAATTTTGGAAGTGTTTAAGGGGTTCAAATAATTTTTATAAAACAGTGCAACACAGTACCTAAAACAGTTTGTACCCTTCTGTGGAAACAGGCTTTTGGAGGGTCAAAACGTAATATTTTTCAGAGTTTTTACATGTTTTTAAAACCTAACACATAAAGGTATCTTATGGAAAAAGATTCATAAATATTAGATAAGTTTTGAGGGAGTTATGGCCAAATGAAGTTGCATGTACCAATCTGTCAATCTTGGACAGCTTGACACACTTGACTTGTAAAAATCGTTTGAGTGACCAAAACACCATATATTTTTATGAAACCAATTGCATGTGAAACCTAACTCATATAAGGATCTTCCAGAAGAAAAATGAAGAACTTTTATGCATCCTACAGAAAGTTACATGCAAAACAAAGTGACACAAAAATCTGACAGACCATCTGCTGCACATCAAATTTGTTCTAAGGAGTTGAAGGCTCAAAACTCAATATTTTCGCATGAGGCCAGTGGGGTTTGAACCCCAACTCAAAAAAATTTACTCCAGAAGAAAAATCAAGGAATTTGGACATGAATTGACCAAGATATGGTCGTCCAAAGTACATGCAACCAAACTGCCAGATTCTGGAACTTAAAGATTTTCAATAAAACTCATTTTTAAAGCACTTTAACATCCATAGATGTGGATTCCTTTGCTAAAGATTCAATCCCCACATCATATGACATGTTTTTAAAAGAAAATACTCAGAAGTTAAAATAAAATGTGCATGCAAAGATTTCTAAACTCAGATTTTATTTTTAAAGAAACAAATCACCAAAGAAAATGCTTGAAATTGAGGAAAATGACTAGTTTTAGAGTTCTTACCTTAGGAGGATGTTGCAAGCACTTGAAGCTTCTTAAAATTTCGTTTTGGAACACTTGAGTGGGCTGAAAGTTTGCTGGATTTTGAAGAGGAATGGATGAAGATGATGAAGAAGGAACTCTAGAGTGAGAGAGAAAGGAGGAATATAGATGGTCTCTTGTTTTCTAATTTGAAAATGAAGTAATGAGAAAAAAAATCATATTTGGAGGTAAAGGAGGGAGGGGAGGCCGGCCCTCTCATGGGCCCCCACCCTTGAGATAGATTTTTTTTTAAAATCTAGCCCACAACCTCTCTTTGTAAAATCCTTTTCATTTTTATGAATAAATTGCAAGATACACTTCTTAAAATACCTTTTTGGTTTAAATAAATTTCAAATAAAAGAAAGTTTATGTAGGAGGGTAAAAACCCTATATTTTATATATATTAAATGTTATTTGAAGCATTTTGGCATTCCACAAGGTGTTTCGGTTAGTCCCGGGTCGAAACCGGGTCTTTTAGGCAACTACTGGGAATTCTAGCGAATTTTCGCCTTAAATTATTCTGAGTGGGTCTTAACAAGGTATGTTCCCTATGTTAACACTTGAAATGGTTAAATGATGCTAACCTGAAAGTTTTGATTTTTTTTGTCGGATGTTACAGTTTTCCCCCGTTAGAGAAATTTCGTCCCGAAATTTAATGATTGGCAATCTCGATAGGTTCCTTGGCGAACAGCTGAGGATACTTACCCCTCATAAAGTCCTCTCGTTCCCAAGTGTATTCAGGTCCGTGCCTTGCATTCCAACGAACTTTTACGATCCGGATCTTGCTACGTCTTAACCGCTTAACATCTCGGTCAAGTATTTCCACGGGTTCCTCTACGAAACGTAACTGCTCGCTTACTTGTATGTCTTTCAACGGTAGGACCAACGATTCATCCGATAAGCATTTCTTCAAGTTCGACATGTGGAATGTGTCGTGAATGGCGCTTAACTCTTGTGGTAGCTTGAGTCTATATGCGACCGGTCCAATCCTTTCCAGTATCTCAAATGGACCGATGTATCTTGGACTTAACTTGCCTCTCTTCCCAAATCGTACCAAACCTTTCCATGGCGATACTTTGAGTAGTACCCTATCGCCCACCTGAAATTCCAATGGCTTCCTGCGATTATCTGCATAACTCTTCTGACGAGTTCTGGCTACTTTAAGTCTTTCTTGTATGGTTATGATCTTGTCCGTAGTCTCCTGAATTATGTCGGGTCTTATCAGTTGTTTGTCACTGACTTCCAACCAACTGAGTGGGGATCTACACTTGCGTCCATACAAGGCTTCGTACGGCGCGCACTTCAAGCTGGTATGGTAGCTATTGTTGTAGGAGAATTCGACTAGCGGTAAATGAGTATCCCAACTTCCACTAAAATCCATCACACAGGCCCGCAACATGTCTTCTAGTGTTTGAATAGTTCTTTCTGTCTGACCGTCCGTCTGCGGGTGGTAGGTAGTGCTCAAATCCAAACGCGTGCCCAATGCTTTCTGAACTGATCGCCAAAAGTGTGACGTAAAACGACTATCTCTGTCCGAGATAATAGCAGTAGGTACTCCATGACGCATAATGATCTCGTTGATGTAAATCTGAGCAAGCTTTTTCACCTTGAAGTCTTCCCGAATAGGCAGAAAATGTGCAGATTTAGTAAGCCGATCCACAATAACCCAAATTGAATCATGCCCTTTTCCGGTTCTGGGTAACTTAGTTATGAAATCCATGCTTATTTGTTCCCATTTCCATTCGGGAATCTCAGGTTGCTGAAGAAGACCTGATGGTTTCTAATGTTCAGCCTTAACCAGTGCACAAGTTTGGCACTTGCTTACATACAAAGCAACATCTTTCTTCATCCCTGGCCACCAATAGTATTCCTTCAGATCCTTGTACATTTTATCGGCTCCGGGGTGAATTGAATATCTTGATTTATGGGCTTCATCCAAGATGATTGATCGTAGTCTGACAACCTTAGGTACCCAAACTCTATTTCGGAAGTACCGCACTCCGTCTGGTTGTGTTTCAAATTCCTTTTCTAGTTGATGTAGAGTTTCGTTTTTCAAATTCTCCTCTTTTAATGCCGCTTCTTGAGCTTCGAGGATTTGATCCTTAAGACTCGTCCGGACTATTGCTCCCATAGCTCTTGCCCTCGATGGCTTCACCCTTTCTTTTCGACTTAAAGAATCAGCTACAGCATTAGCCTTGCCTGGATGGTACTTTATCTCGCAATCATAGTCGCTAAGCAGTTCAACCCATCTCAGTTGTCTCATATTCATCATTTTCTGATCAAAAATGTGTTGTAAGCTCTTGTGGTCGGTAAAGACGGTACATTTAGTGCCGTAGAGATAGTGTCTCCAAATCTTGAGTGCTAACACTACGGCTCCTAGTTCCAAATCATGGGTGGTATAATTCTTTTCGTGAACTTTAAGTTGCCTTGAGGCGTAGGCAATAACCTTGTCTTTTTGCATTAGCACACACCCCAATCCTTGGTGTGAGGCATCGCAGTAAACCACAAAGTTGTCAACTCCCTCTGGTAAAGCTAAGATCGGTGCATTGCATAACTTATGCTTAAGCGTCTGAAAGGCTTCCTCTTGTTTCTCTCCCCAATCGAACTTCTTATCTTTCTGGGTTAATGCCGTTAATGGTTGCGCAATTTTGGAGAAATTTGCAATGAAACGCCGATAGTAACCAGCTAAACCGAGAAATGAACGAATTTCAGTCGGAGTCTTTGGGGCTTCCCACTTCTTGATGGCTTCTATCTTGGCCGGATCAACGTGAATTCCATCTTCATTAACTACATGCCCAAGAAACTGCACTTCGCGAATCCAAAATTCGCATTTGGATAGTTTAGCATACAACTTTTGGTCTCTGAGCAGTTCTAGTATTTGCTTTAAATGTTGCTCATGCTCCTTCTTGCTTTGCGAATAAATTAATATATCATCTATGAACACGATTACGAATTTGTCCAAGTACGGTCGACATACTCTGTTCATTAGGTCCATAAAGACTGCTGGAGCGTTTGTCAGTCCAAAAGGCATGACTAGGAACTCATAATGTCCATATCGAGTCCTAAACGCTGTCTTAGGAATGTCCTCCTCACGAACTCTCATTTGATGGTATCCGGACCGAAGGTCAATCTTTGAAAAGTACGTAGCGCCTTGAAGTTGGTCGAACAGGTCATCGATTCGAGGAAGGGGATATTGGTTCTTGATGGTCAGCTTATTAAATTCCCTGTAGTCGATGCACATACGAAATGAACTATCTTTCTTTTTAACGAATAAAACTGGAGCTCCCCAGGGTGAAGAGCTGGGTCTGATGAATCCTTTATTGAGTAGCTCCTTAAGTTGTTCTGACAACTCCTGCATTTCTGAAGGTGCTAACCGGTAAGGTGATTTCGCCACGGGTGCCGCTCCCGGAATTAAGTCGATATGAAATTCAACTTGTCTTGGTGGTGGTAATCCAGGTAATTCATCTGGGAATACCTCAGGAAAATCTCGTACTATTGGAAAGTCTTGAATATTTTTCTCTTTGATCTCCTTATCCACCACGTGTGTCAGAAACGCAACACAATCTTTCCGCAAATACTTTCGCATCTTCTTACTCGACACTAATTTAAATTTCCTCCCCGAGCTTTCTCCCTGTATTTCCAGCATTCTTCCTTCGGTTTGAGGTATTCGGACGATCTTTTCGGAGCAAACGATCTCAGCGCGATTCTTCGATAACCAATCCATACCTACGACTATATCGAAGCTTCCTAATTTGATTGGGATTAAATCTATGCTAAAATCTTTTTCCGCCAGTTTTAGGGTACAATTCTTAATTACATCTCTAGCCCTAACTTCCTGTCCATTAGCAAATTCTATAACGTAAGCTTCTTTCAACTTTTGAGGTTCCAAGTTAATTTTCGGCCTAAACTCTAGTGATACAAAACTCCTATCCGCTCCCGAATCAAAAAGTACTGTTGCATAATGATTATTCAAGAGAAACGTACCTGTGACTACATCCGGGTTTCGTCTTGCTTCATCTGTTCCAATTTCAAACACTCGACCTCGTGCTTGACCTCCTTGATTCCCTTGATTAGCTGGCCGTGCTTGATTAACGTTTGGTCCTCGGTTCAGTTTCGGGCACGTGTTCCGAAGATGATCTGGGCTTCCGCACTCGTGACATGTTCGTCTACCCCCACTTCTGCAATCCTTAGCGAAATGGCCTCCCTTGTTGCATTTGAGACAAATAATGCATCTCCCACCGTGGTGGTTATTGCACTTATCACACTTGGGATAGGTTCCCTTGCCTTTCTCCACCATCTGAGTCTGGACCCCAAAGTTTCCCATCACCCTCTGGTTCTTACCAAGATTCCCTCCAGATTGCTTTTTCGAGGGTTCTTCCATCTTTCTCTTACCTTTGGCATTGTCGCTCGTGAATGTTCCTGACCGAATGGCATTGTTGGTGAGCTTAGTTGCTAGGTTCACTGCATCTTGAAGTGTTGTTGGTTCTGCCGAGGTAACATTCCCACGAATTTCAGGAGCTAAACCCCAGATGTATCTTTCGATTCGGTTCTCCTCGGGTGTTACTAGATGTGGCACCAACTTTGCTAGCTCATGGAAACGGGCGGTGTAGGCGTCTATGTTCTTCCCTACCATCTCATGATGCCAAAGTTCCGCTTCCAACTTCTGGATATCACTTCTCGGGCAATACTCTCCCTTGAGTAGCTTTTTGAACTCTTCCCACGTCAGGTTGTAAGTAGCTTCTCGTCCACGGGTTTGCACTTGTGTGTTCCACCAGGTCAATGCTCGGCCTTGCAGCAGACAAGCAGCAAACTCTACCTTATTCCCTTCAGTACACTTGCTGATATGGAGAACGGATTCCATGCCCTCAATCCATGTCAGTAATCCAACAGCTCCCTCAGTTCCATGGAATTCCTTTGGGTTGCAGCCCCTGAAAGTCTTGTATGTGCATTCCCGATTTCCGGCCGTTCCCGCATTGTTTGGATTCGCATTCAGTCCAGCTGCTACTTGGCTGACAATGTTCGGAAGTGCAGCCATAATTTGCTCAGCCACTAGCCGTGCGACTTCAGGATCCTCTCTTCTTGGAGGCATAGTCCTACAGTTATGGTCTTAATTAAGGATTTAGTCGCATGTTCACCAATTCTGTTACTTGGTTACACTTCTTGCTTGTTATGTTAATCCATGTTATGATACTACTTCATACATACTATCATTATTATCAACACATATTGTCATAATAACATACCACGCTTTCATAATCATGCATTAAAGTAGTTGAGATATATAAACATTAACCAAGCATTTCATTCATAAGCCGTACATATTCAATTCCCCAAAAGAAACAGTTAACAAAACATGCAATGTTTGAAATTTAAACGGCTAAATGCCCCAAAAATATGAGTTTAAGTTTAAATAAATCCCAAAAGTTCCACAATCAATGGTCTTCTAGTGCATCATCATCCAAATCAGCATCCCTATCATCAACACCAGTGCTCCTATAGCCACACATTAAGTACATATACAGGGTCCTCATCTCCCTCCTAGTGGCGTCAACTACCTCCATGGTTCTATCGGAGACCTCGTTATGTGCATTTAAGACCCCCATTATTGCATTCAGGTGTTCATGCTGTATGTCCAATCTCTCCTTATGATGTTGCACATCCTGCGATATAAATAGGACCCACTGACTCTCCCGCGTGGTCATACCGGGAGGATGAGCCACAGGAACCCCGGTTACCACTTGGGTGGCTCCGGATTGCGCCCCCTGCCGGGACGACTCTCCTATGTCTCTTGATGGGTTTGTGAATCTCACACATCTAGGTGCTGGTACGCTCTTCCTTGCCGTGGTTATTACTCTTTGACCACGAAACGTAGTCGGATGGGGTCGATTGAGTGATGCATAGTTTATTTCAAGGTCGCCATCGTACGGGTCTCTTTCCACTTCAGCAGGCCTACGGTCCCTAGGTCGGCTAGTGACGTAGTCGGAAAGGTCAGCCGAGTACGAGTGCTCGGAATGGGTGTGCTCCGAAGGAGTGTGCTCCGATGGGTCGTGTTCGGATGACATAGTGAGTTGCGGTAATAGTAGACTTTGTTATTATGTGTATTATTGTAAGTGCCTATAATATGAAATGTTTATGCAGACACTCACAAAATCATGTTTTCCCATTTCAAGTAGAAAATTAATTTTAAGCATACTTCCATTATGACCAACCCGAGTCTCTCATTATATTTACCCGAATTAAACGTAGGTGATCAGGCTTTGTTTAATTGAGGTATAATAATGTGACATTCGACTTGGTTATATTAGCAACATACTCCAGATTTTAGACAATCCTTTCGAAAACCGTTTTGAAAATAGTTTGCGTTATGGTTGGGTTATAGTTTGTGGTTCCCATAAGAAAACCAGCATTCTCTATAACCTTAGGCTCTGATACCAAATCTGTCACACCCCGCTAAAGCGGAAACACGAGGTATGACAGCGTAGGGTTTCATTACAAAGGTAACAGACAACACCAACCACAAGTTTAATACAATAGTATGAAATATTACAATACAACGTCTTCAACCAAAAAAAGTTTCAAAAAGGAAAGACGACAAATACAAAAATTATCAATATAAGTTTTAAGAGTCTTGATGTTGATGTCATCAAACAAAATGCACCCTACGTGCCTTCATTTACTTCTTATTCCCTGAAAAGCATGTTTAAAACGAAAAGGTCAACTACAAAGAGTTGGTGAGTTCACAGGTTTTTCATAACCAAACAGTTTTCAACCAAAGATTATTTTCGTGAGTCTTTTGTCACGACAAGCTTTTAATTTAATTCTTATGAGTACACATTACAATAAATGACTTTCGCAAGATATATGATTGTTGAGCCACTACTAAGCCTCCGACAACTTACGCCCCGCGGACTACCTCATAGGTGGTATGATGGCCACATGAGTAGAACATTATTACCAGATAAAGTGCACCCCTACTCGTCAGATTAAGGTGGGTTTGTCAAACCAAATAGCGCTATCCACAAATATCACCGGCTCGTTATGAGTTAATAAGTAGTGTACCTATTGGGGACTTAACATTTTTATTATCACTCAACATATCTTTGTCACTTATGTAAAGTTGTACATTCATTTGTACTCATTTCTTAAATCACAAGTATCCATAATTTTACTATCATGAATCATTTAGCATTTTAAAATCATAACATGCTTTTCACCCCAAACATTTAAACAAGTAAAACGGGGCTGTGAAAACTCACCTTTTAGCGTAGATGCGCAAGTAGTGAAAGCTTGTTCACTTAATCCTCTTTACGGGCTCCCTATAAGGTCAAACAATCTCTATGAGTCCTTCATAGCTAATCCCAAAGTTAAACTTGCCTAACCTAATCCATGTCTTGTGAAATGCCTTATCTTTAGTAATTAAGTTGAAATGCACAAATTAGCATTGTTCAAGTGTTTTTAATCATCAATATGAATGGTTATAAGAAAACTCAGCAGTTTCCAAAATGCTCAAGCTGACAGAAACTTCTTACCACAAAAGTGACTGTTTTACAACACTTTCCAAAATGACAAATTTATCCATTTTTTTATATATGGTAATATACTGAGTTAAGGATATTGTGACCAAATTTCATGAATTTTGGAAGTGTTTAAGGGGTTCAAATAATTTTTATAAAACAGTGCAACACAGTACCTAAAACAGTTTTCACCCTTCTGTGAAAACAGGCTTTTGGAGGGTCAAAACGTAATATTTTTCAGAGTTTTTACATGTTTTTAAAACCTAACACATAAAGGTATCTTATGGAAAAAGATTCATAAATATTAGATAAGTTTTGAGGGAGTTATGGCCAAATGAAGTTGCATGTACCAATCTGTCAATCTTGGACAGCTTGACACACTTGACTTGTAAAAATCGTTTGAGTGACCAAAACACCATATATTTTTATGAAACCAATTGCATGTGAAACCTAACTCATATAAGGATCTTCCAGAAGAAAAATGAAGAACTTTTATGCATCCTACAGAAAGTTACATGCAAAACAAAGTGACACAAAAATCTGACAGACCATCTGCTGCACATCAAATTTGTTCTAAGGAGTTGAAGGCTCAAAACTCAATATTTTAGCATGAGGCCAGTGGGGTTTGAACCCCAACTCAAACAACTTTACTCCAGAAGAAAAATCAAGGAATTTGGACATGAATTGACCAAGATATGGTCGTCCAAAGTACATGCAACCAAACTGCCAGATTCTGGAACTTAAAGATTTTCAATAAAACTCATTTTTAAAGCACTTTAACATCCATAGATGTGGATTCCTTTGCTAAAGATTCAATCCCCACATCATATGACATGTTTTTAAAAGAAAATACTCAGAAGTTAAAATAAAATGTGCATGCAAAGATTTCAAAACTCAGATTTTATTTTTAAAGAAACAAATCACCAAAGAAAATGCTTGAAATTGAGGAAAATGACTAGTTTTAGAGTTCTTACCTTAGGAGGATGTTGCAAGCACTTGAAGCTTCTTAAAATTTCGTTTTGGAACACTTGAGTGGGCTGAAAGTTTGCTGGATTTTGAAGAGGAATGGATGAAGATGATGAAGAAGGAACTCTAGAGTGAGAGAGAAAGGAGGAATATGGATGGTCTCTTGTTTTCTAATTTGAAAATGAAGTAATGAGAAAAAAAATCATATTTGGGGGTAAAGGAGGGAGGGGAGGCCGGCCCTCTCATGGGCCCCCACCCTTGAGATAGATTTTTTTTTAAATCTAGCCCACAACCTCTCTTTGTAAAATCCTTTTCATTTTTATGAATAAATTGCAAGATACACTTCTTAAAATACCTTTTTGGTTTAAATAAATTTCAAATAAAAGAAAGTTTATGTAGGAGGGTAAAAACCCTATATTTTATATATATTAAATGTTATTTGAAACATTTTGGCATTCCACAAGGTGTTTCGGTTAGTCCCGGGTCGAAACCGGGTCTTTTAGGCAACTACTGGGAATTCTAGCGAATTTTCGCCTTAAATTATTCTGAGTGGGTCTTAACAAGGTATGTTCCCTATGTTAACACTTGAAATGGTTAAATGATGCTAACCTGAAAGTTTTGATTTTTGTTGTCGGATGTTACAAAGAAGAACTTTCTCAGTTTGAGAGAAACAAGGTCTGGAGATTGGTTCCACGTCCTCCCCGAAAAACAATCATAGGAACCAAGTGGGTCTTCAGAAACAAGATGGATGAAGAAGGCACTGTCATCAGAAATAAAGCCAGGCTGGTTGCTCAAGGGTACAGGCAAGAAGAAGGAATTGACTATGATGAAACATTTGCTCCAGTTGCTAGACTTGAAGCAATCAGAATCTTCCTTGCTCATGCTGCATACAAAAACTTTAGAGTCTTCCAGATGGATGTCAAAAGTGCCTTCCTAAATGGAGAGCTTGCTGAAGAAGTCTATGTGAAACAACCTCCTGGATTTGAAGATCCCTCTCATCCTGACTATGTGTACAGATTGGATAAGGCTCTCTATGGCCTTAAACCAGCTCCTCGTGCCTGGTATGATACTCTAGCTGACTTTCTTCTGAAGAACAAGTATACTCGAGGTAAGGTTGACAACACTCTTTTCATCAAGCAAAAATCAGGTAATCTTATTCTTGTTCAAGTTTATGTGGATGACATCATTTTTGGTGCCACCAATGAATCACTGTGTGATGAGTTTGCCTCTCTCATGATGAGCCAATATGAGATGAGCATGATGGGGGAGCTAACATTTTTCTTGGGTCTCCAAGTAAAACAATCTTCTGAAGGTATCTTTATAAACCAAAGCAAATACATTCGTGATCTTTTGAAAAAGTTTCAATATGATACCTGCTCTCCCATGAAAACTCCTATGGCACCACCTCTAAAACTTGATGCTGATACAAATGGAGAATCTGTTGATATAACCAAGTTTAGAGGTATGATTGGGTCACTTCTTTATCTTACTGCTAGTAGACCTGATATTATGTTTGCTACTTGTCTGTGTCCGCGTTACCAATCCAATCCTAAGAAATGTCATATGGCTGCGGTTAAACGCATCTTTCGGTATCTGAAAGGTACCATGAATCTGGGTCTTTGGTATCCCAAAGACTCAGGTTTTGATCTAATAGGTTATTCAGATTCTGACTTTGCAGGATCAAAGATTGATAGAAAGAGCACTACTGGAAGCTGCCAACTCCTTGGTGGTAAACTTGTTAGTTGGTCTAGCAAGAAGCAGCACTCAGTCTCCACCTCCACGGCTGAAGCTGAATATGTTGCGGCTGGTAGCTGTTGTGCTCAAATACTGTGGATGAAGAATCAACTGAGGGACTACAATCAGATCTATTCTCAAGTCCCAATACTGTGTGACAACTCCAGTGCAATTGCCATTGCAAACAATCCTGTGCTTCACTCCAGATCCAAGCACATTGATATTCGGTATCACTTCATAAGAGATCACATCTCCAATGGTGATATTGAACTGCATTTCATCCCCACCGATCTTCAACTGGCGGATCTCTTCACAAAGCCTCTTGAAGAACCTCGGTTCAAGTTTCTCTTAGGAGAACTTGGTATGTTAAACTTAGATATATAGTTTGGTTGAAAAAAAAAATCAAAAAAAATCAAAAAAAAAATCAAAAAAAAAATATATATATAATAATTTTTTTTATCAGTTCTATTTTTCAAGTACTGATATTCTATCAGTTACAAGAAGAGTCAACCTCCTTTCCCATCAAACCCTCATTTTCTATTTTTTACCAACTTTCTCTCACCCAACAAACACAATTTTTTTACCCTTCTCAATCCAAGTCAACTTAATCCCAACCATTCATTTTCTTACCCATCTTCTTTTACTTTTAATCCACATCACCCTTTTTCCATCTTCACACACACAACCTACCCTCAAACCTTACCCTATACAAACACACCCTAACATCTACTCTATACCATCTTTACCCACCCTTCTATTTATTTTTGGTGATCTCCTACTCCAACCCACATCTCCACAACTCTTCCCTCACAAAATCTCTAACCACCGATCCAAATTTGAGCCACCCCCTTTTCCCGAACCCATCCCCTTTGCCGTACCCCCTTCCCGACCCCCCCCCTCCCTTTTTTTGCCGAACCTTCTCCCTAGACTCTTCCCAACCATCTTTTTTCAAATTTTTTCTTACACCCTCCCTCCTACTTTTTCCCTACTCCCCATACCTTTCTCACAACTACCTAAACACTCAACCTTTCCTACTTTTCCTTCCATCTCATTACCCATCATATATTTCCTTACCTCTACCCTCTCTTACTTCCTATAAATACACCTCCTTCCTTCTCATTTCTTCAAATCTCCACTTCTACAAATTTCTCTCATGTCTACCTCTTCTCCCAATCCTAACCCCAAATCTTCAAAATTCATCATTCCAACATGCTATGAAGATCTTGTCTTCAGGACTTGCAATCATATTGCAAGATTTGAAAATGATCCAGACTATCCCGATCACTTACCCATTTCTCACTTTCTCCAACAAACCCCTCTACTTTATGCCTTCTCCAAATCTCTCAAAATGAGCAAAAAGCTGCTTGGCAATTTTTGGTTAACTTGCTCTGTGCATGATGGTGAACCCAAAACCATTTCCGCGTGCATTCTTTCGGACACCGGTGATCATGATCTTACCTTTGATGTGGAAGATGTCCGTGCCGCTCTTCATCTTGACAGTTCCGATTCGTATGCACCTTTTCCGCTTGACAACGAACATGAAGATGTGGTACAAGCCATGATCTACACCGTCGATGCAAAGTACAAAAGCCCTGGCACTTTCCTGCGCAAATACATGGGTGGGGTATGGCATTTTTTCTTCACTCATATTATTTTCTGCTTAAGTCGCAAAACTGGAGGTCATGATCAATCCCCCTCCTATATCACCAATCTTGCTCATGCCATTATGTTTCAAAGAAAAATAGATTTTGCACGCTATTTTTTTGATGAAATTGTTGAAGTTGTGACTCCTCCAAAAAGGCCACATGTTGCCTACCCCAGGTTCCTCTCCATCATCATTGAACATAAATTGGGGAAATTACTTGATCTTGATCGCAAGTCGGCAAACCCAAAGTTCACCTATGATTTTCTTGCACCTACCATCACGAAGGCAATTCTTCAACGTCCACCAAAGGCAACTGACAATGGTCTTCTTCCAGGTATGATTTCTATCCTTAACTCTCCCAATCTACAATGGGGGGATAATCCGGACACTCCTCCTTCTCAACTGTCCGCAAATCCCTCAAATGTAGTGGACCCTCCTCCCTCTTCCCGAGTGATACCGGCGAGCACTTCAAAACAATCTAAGGCTTCCGGTACCTCCGCACTCTCTTCCATGACTTTGCCGCCGACCAAGCCTTCGGCGGCTTCCCCGGTCATAAAACCCTCTTCAAATCGGAGGAACTCCAAATCCCCTCCTGAGTCTTCCCTGAAAAGGCTTAGGACATCCTTAGCCAAACCACACCGTCCAGCTACCGATTCTCGAAAATCGGGAACTGTTGAAATTGTCCCTACAGGGCCCAGGGAACCTGCTAACCTCTTAGCTAGCTCCTCTGTCTCCTCCCAACAGGTTGCGGTTGAAAATTTGGGGACCCACACTGCTCCTTCTTCTACCAACTTATTGGTGGTTGAAGATGACTTGGGTGTCTCTCTAGCCCAAGGTACTGCTTTCTCACTGCACGGCCTATCACCCGATCACTCTGCGATCGATGTTTCTGCACGACCCCCTACGGGTCCTACATGTGTACTTGACTTTCTTGTTGAAGATTCTCCAGGTGATCCTCCTTCTCACTCAGCAACTGCCACCGAAGAAGTTAAGTTGTCTTCTTCCAAAGACAACTCAATTGAGCATTCAAGCTCTAATGTTGCTGATTCATCCACCACTCTACCACTTTCTGGGGGTCATACAGACGATCCTATCCTTAACATGTTGGTGGTGTCATCCTCTCCTTCATCTTCAAGGTCTTCTCCTCCTCGTCGTCCTCCACTTATTGCAGCCTTAACCACCAGATATGTAGCACAACAACTTGACTCCATCCAGGATTCCATCTCAAGCTTACAATCTCAGGTTCAGTCTCTCCTAACCTCAAATGCCGGTCTCACTCTATCCATGACTGCCATGCAAGCTGCCTCAGATGCTCGTGACCAAGAAGTTCATAGGCTCCAATCTGAACTTCAAAGCCAAAAGGACATCAATTCTCAGCTCCTCAGTTCTCTTACATCTCTTCACCACAAGATGGATGCTCTTCCTGAAGATCAGGCTTGCACACTCACCACCTTTGCTGGATGGGTGAAACGTTATTGCCTGTCTGCCGCTGAGGGGGAGAAAAGCCCAAACAAATTTACCAGTGACCGACCGGGTTCCTCTGTAACACCTGGTCCCTCTGACCCATCCAAATCGGCACAACCAGATCCACCAACTCAGGGGGAGCAAACCATTGAAAATGCAGGTACACTAGTTGAGGGGGAGCAATCTGAGTTCTCTAAAAAGTTTGCATGGTGCAAGAAAAGGTTACTTGGAAGGACCAGTATCTCTAAAATTGTTAAAGCCAAACTAGCTACTCACAAAGAATCACATGATGTCTATGTGATACTTACTCGGGCTGACAACTCCATCACACCGGTAAGATTTCATGACCTTGATTCTTATGGTATGTTAGAATGGTACAAAATTGTTGAATGTCTTAAAGATTCAAAAAGTCCGAACCTAGTTGATGCAAAGATAAATATCAGCGGACTTCTTGACAATCTAAAGAAGATAAGGAAAGAATTCCACCAAACCATCTTTCAAGATCTTGCTGCTATAGGAATTCTTCCTGATATCAAGAACCTGAACCTAACGCCTCCCTCAGTCCCCACCAGAAAATCTCCTTCTGTGTTATACAGACCGTATCGGGGCATTTTCTTCAACAATGCCCAAGGCACACAATAATTCTTCCGATATGAGGAGATATCTATGGCTGACTCTATCTTCCTTGAAGCCATCCTTATCATTACCCCTGACACAACTGCAATCCCTCCACTATAACATGCCATCCTAGCTGAACTACAGAAAAGGATGAATTGATCATCTTTATATGCTTTTGATATGTACTTGTAAACTTATGATTATTGCTCTTTCAAGTTTTCAATACAAGTACATTTTTGTTAATAGTTTGTACAGTATACTGTACCATTTTTTTTACTTGTAAATGTCGGATACAATAAATAAATAAATAAAAAACAAAAAAAATTCATAAAGAATGGACTATGTGAAAAGAACCCAAAAGAGTAAACAAGGGTCAAAAATGAATTATTCAGTGTTTACTTCTCAGATTCTAAGTATGGATGTCATCCTCAAATAGGGGGAGATTGTTGGGTCACTTAGATTTGAAGATGACCTCAGTCTCTCAATTTCACAGTTCATACTTAGAATAATTTTTAGGTTCTTTACAAGCAGTTTAATTGTATAAAAATGTTCGGTGAAGTCGAAGATCAACCGAAGAAACAAAGTAGAAGTATATCTTCAAAGCCGATTGAAGATAGATTTCTCAACCAAAGATTAAGCTGCTACTTGAAGACTTTTCCTAAAGTCTTAGCCAGGTCACTTGAAGATTTTGAAGAAGATGAAATGTTAGGCAAGATTTTGAAGAAGCAAAATTTTGAAGAAGATGAAATGTTAGGCAAGATTTTGAAGAAGCAAAATTTTGAAGAAGATGAAATGTTTTGAAGAAGCAAAACTTTGAAGAAGATCAAAATCTTGAAGACAATATCTTCGGCAAGATCTTTGAAGAGGATAACATGTTAGGCAAAATCTTGAAGACATGTTAGGAACATCTTCGGCAAAGAAGTCTTCGGCAAAGAAATTTTAGCAGGTATATTAACTTTATCTGCAGAATATATTCAGGATATCTTGCATTGACAGAGACATCATCCTAAGATCAGAAAAAGGTTCTTTGGACTTCTTATCTTCTTCAAGAAACATCAGCTTCAACAAGCAGGTCAACGCTTGAAGACAAAAGTGAAAAGACAAAATCACTTTTCAGAAGACTGCTTCCGTTCTGCCTTCCAAGCCCTCCTTGACAAGTGTCCATTGCATTTATTGCATGAGGCACTATAAAAGGAGATCATCTTCATCCTTGCAACTCACCAGTTTACAAACTCTCTCAAGCTTTCAAGTGCTGGCGCATTACTCTCTCTCAGAAGTTCATTTGTTTTCTAAGTGTTTTACAACTGTTCTTATTCTCTGTGTGACTTTGTGTTAGATTGTTTAAGCAGATTTTATCTGTTTTGTTCCGCAACAATCTTTAAGTTTTCTATGTGTAATTCTTGATTTTAAATCAATAAAGAATTAATTAAGTGAAAAATTTTGTGTATTGTATTCAACCCCCCCTTCTACAATACTTGTTTACCATTGCTAATCCATAGCTGGGACCAACAGATACATTTCAAGACCCGACAAATCTGAGCATCTGGAAATCAAGATCAATAGAACAATGTTCTCACTTGAATTCAACCTACCAACAAGGGGTCTTCTTGGATTGAAGAAGTATGCAGAGCAACCAACAGACGACGAGATCTGTCGTTTCCTAGAAATGCTTGGGTACAACACACCACTGAGGAAGAGAAATGACTTCCGCAGAGGCAGATTATCACCTCTGTGGAACACCTTGTTCTCAATTCTTAACAGATGCCTGACAGGGAAGATAGGCAGTATTGACCAGAGCTCACATCAGATATTAACCATCATGTATGGGGTTTACTATGATCTCCCACTGGATTACGCGACCATAATTGATGCAAGAGATCATTAACACCATCGACAGAAAGAACAACATAAGAAGGGTCAAAGAGAACGATCCTAAGTTTCTACCACCTCTGCAATTCCAAAGAATACTGGGAGATTTGTTCGAACCTCTGTTGCTTATACAGAAATGGCCAATGGAAGGGCCAATTCCCAAACAGTTCCCAATGAACAAAAATATTCCCACTGATCATGTAGATGGCTACACATACTGCAGACCTTTGTCAAAGAAACTTCTGAAGTATGCCTCGAATAAAACCCTTAAAAAGGAGTATATACGCGATCATAGAACTCCTAAACCGAGTCCTATGACACCCCCGCGTTTAGGTGTCCCTCTAGGAACAATGATTGCAGAACCTCTTTCCACTCAAGAAGAAAAAGATCACAAATTAGCAAAACACATGGCTATTCAACTTAGCTTCATAGCCAAACGTGCAGAGCTCATGGGAAAGAAGTCCTCTTCAAAATCTTCTGCCTCTACTCCAAAATCAAAAAGGAAAGAAGTCCTCTTCAAAATCCTCATGCCACAGAAATTGGCTCCTCTGCTCCTCCCTCCTCTCCAAAACTAAAGAAGAAAAGAAAATCAAAAACTACAGAGGAAGGGGCACCAAAACCTAAGAGGAGGAAAACCAAAAAGAAGCATGGTAAATCACTTGAGAAATTGGTTACCATAGAAGAGTAAGCAATCGCAGAAGAAAGAACTGCAGAAGAAGAAGATGCAGAAGTAGAAATGACAGAAGAGGGATATCAATCGCCCCATCAATCCCCAGATCGATTTGCTCACCAAGGAAACTTAAACGATTTCCTACAGAACCCTGACATTGCCAACACTTTAAATACAGCAGGGTGGACGGCACAACCTCTCGACCACCACTCCCCAGAAGAACAATACTTCTCTATTTCCGGCATTGACACACATCTGCAAGAAGATGATCAAACACCCAGAGATCAATCAGCTGAGACACCTATTATTCTACAGAACCCCTTCATTCAGCAGGGATTGGACGTTCACAGAAGGAGTCCAAGCCCAGCTTCAGAAGAAATAGGACAAACAGAAGCTCAGTGGAATAGAGATGAAGTAACAGAGACAAGAATGGAGGTCTCAGAGGTAGATTCAGACGAAGAAGAAGATGTCTGGATACGAAAAGGTCTCTATCATCCACATGTCATGAGGTTATACGGCTCTCATCAAATGTATGACTTCTTAGGCACAGATAAAGGAACTTCAACAGAGGATAGGGTAGAAACATCTGGAGGAAAAGAAAATGTAAAAGAAAAAGATGCCGAAGATGAAGAAGGCACACATCCCTCACCCCCTCCCAGTGCAACCCACACATCTAACTCCGCAGGTCTAGCTGCAGAAGGAGTTATTGAAAAAGAGCAGCACAGCTCGATCCAAACCCAACCCTTCCAGCCAGAAGTCACTCTTTCGACTTCTGCACCCACAAAAACTGGGGAATCCATTCCTAGGGAGTCTCCTCAAAGAGAGTCACCTATAGTTCGTGATCAATCGCCCCAGATCACACTAGAACACCCTACAGAGGAATTTGTTTCCTCTGCCATGCACGAAATAGGGCCAACCCTTCTTTCAGAGAGAAGTAAAGAGCACAATGACGAAGAGACTCTAGACAAGTCTCCGAGTCAACAGAAGGATAATCTAGTACCCACCTCTGAAGTGGATCTAGACAATGTCGTTCACAGAACTTCTGTAGAGTTTGAAGCACTAGATGCTTCTGCTCGAAGATCAGATGGAAATCCTTCCACCCCCAACGTACAAACAAGGGTGAACGAAGGTGTCCCGGGAGCAGGGACTCACTCTGGAGACGAATGTGTTCCTCTAGAGGTTACACCAGGGACACAAGTATCAAGGAATGAGTTCCAAACCCTTGTCACCTCTGTGAACCAAACCATGAAAGTGTTGCAAAGCTCTTTCACATCTTTTGCAGAGAAAACATCAACGGCCTTGCTGAATCTGAACACCAAAATGGACAATCTGTCCACAGAGGTGAAAACAGCCATCACAGAGATGAAATCTTCTGCTCAAACAACTGCCACAACTACAGCCACTTCTGCTGCTAAAGATTTTGGAATAGCTGCAACTTCTGCATTCAAGGAACCAGTAAAACATTTCCTTGAATAAATGAACAAGCAATCCAACAAATCACAGAGCATCACACCTGCAGAACTACAGAAGGCTCTCCAAAATGTTCAAGAAGAGGCAATGCGCAATACTACAATAATGCAGCCAAAAGACTACATGACCAGAGCACAGCTAACAGAGCTCGGCCAAAATGTCATAAACCAGGTCACTGAAGTCACTGTCTCCTTCACTACTACAAATGCCAACTACGTCAAAGAGTTCAGAAAAAGTGTCGGCAGAATGCGCTTCAACACAGAAGCAGAGCTTGCAACTCTTTTCGGCCTCTGTGATGATGTATGTGCGAAGTTGATGGCCGCAGGAGCAGAACTACCAAAGAAACCCAAAGCTTCCTGTAGAGCAGATGGTACTTCTGATAAAAGTCAGGATGATTCTGATGATGACCATCCTGGTCCATCAGATAATCCTGAGGGGGAGAATATAAGGGAGAAAGCTACGACCAGAGTAATACAAGCTCCACCAATCGCAGCAGAAACAATCAGTCAAGGCCCTCTAGAACAAACCCAAGATCAACAACAAAATCAACAGACCACAGAGACAACACACATCTCTGTGGAATCAACTCCTGAAGAAACCAATATTCTAGAAGCTGATCAGCATACCACAGAGGTAACAACCACCCCTGTGGTAATCAACTTGGAAAAGAGTCCTTCAACAAAATCAACAGAAAAACCCCAAACCATACCAAGAAGAAAGTCGATTGCCACCAAACCAAAAAGAGCAACGACCTCTGCTTCTTCTATTCTGAGAAAGATGCACAATACAATGTCTGATCGAATGTCGCAGAGAGAAGAAGAAAGGCACAGGTTCACATTAGCTTTCAAAATGGCAAGAAGATTCAATGTCCAATCTTCATCAAGAGAAATAGAGCTCACAGAAGAAGTAACCAAAGAACCTCCAACAGAGGTTACAGAGCAACTCAAGCCAATAGAACCATCGCCACAAAAGTCCTCTAAAACACAAGTGTCAAAACCTACAGAGGCAACCATCAAGCCAACAGAAGCACCAACCTCTAAACCTACAGAAGAAACAGGTTCTGCACCTCCAAAAGCCAAAGACAAGGGCAAAGCAATACTGACAGAAGAGCCCAAGAAAAATAAATCATTGCCCAAGCCTACAGAACAATTAATGAAAAGCGCTTTTGATGTCTTTCAAACTCCAAAGCCTGAAGAAGAGGACTGAGCATATGGATTAAAGCCCTTGACAGACATTCCTTTAACTGGCAGAGCTGCAGAAATTGTTCAAAAGATGGAGAGTCTCAGAAGACAAGTACCACAACCTGGTCCAACACATGAAGAGATGGAAGAAGTGGTATACAAATACCTCTATAAACAAACCTTTCAGACCAATCATCCAACAGATCATGTGACAGATTCAAGGATCAGAGAAGAATTTGAGAAAATCTTCACAAGGACAAAGCCAAGAACCAAAGCAGATGTCTTCTCAATCCACAAAATCAAAAAGGTAATCTTCTGCAGGTTCTCCTTTACAATAACCTATCCAAGGGTCAGGTACAATCTTTACAAAGTCAGGAGAGAAGACAATTCAGAAACCACCTTCGCTGATGCTGACCTAAGAAATATCAATCCTTATGATCTACCTGACCTTCTGCAATGGACAAAGGACAACTACAACACAGAGGCAAACACCAGAGCCTATCAAGTGTTAAGAAAAGCAACGAGGGAAAAGCTTATGATCTTCAGTATGATAGATTTTCAACTGGGAAAGGATCTTGGTCTCAAACATCTAAATTTACGACCACCAGAAGATCGCTGCCCACCCAACGAAGTGCCCAACTCTATCATTACAGAACCAAGATTCGGGCTAGTATTTCAAAACCCGCAAGGCGAAATCAAACTATTTGTGTGCATGGATTGTCAAAAGTACGCAACTAGTACTCTGAACAAGTTCAGAGCAAGCCTTGTAAAATACAGAGGTACAGAGAAAATGGATAGAGATGCTGCAAATACTTTCATCAGAGAGATTGATGCCACAATCCGCCTAACAGAACTCTGCATCAGTTTCTACAAAGAGATCAGAAGAATCAGAAGAGACAACAGAAGCTACAACGATTTCAAAGATGCCAAAATATGATTCTCAAACCTCAAATCTCTGCAAACCAAGTCAAAAGTTTATCTTTCATTGTACTCAAATGTAAATTGCCTCTGGAATATTTCTGAATGAAAGAACTTTCGAGGTATTGTTTAACCTCTGTCTTATCTAACTTAGCCTAACTAAACTCAAGTTCAATTTTTTATTTTTTCACTACTTAGGGGGAGATTGTTAGCTTCAATCTTCCTGATGATAGAAGTATTTAGAAGTAGTGAAAAATAGGCTAAGTGAAGAAAGCCTCTTACAGAGGCTCTGCCGAACTTACCGAGAGATCAAGGTCGAGAAGCAACAGAAGCTAAAGAGGCGTCCTACAGAAGCTCTGTCATACGCGCAAAGAAGACCAAAGATTCGGAATCCGGTGAAGACTGCTCTACAAAGGACCAAACCGCAGAACCTCTGTGACACTTTATAATATCTTGCTACTGTTCCTGGACCTGTTCATCAACTTGCATGGCAACGTACCTTGTCCAACTTCAACGTGTCAAACTCTGAGTGGACTCAATAGGGCTTAGTACATAATAGACGTCTGCTGCATTAAATGCAATACAGCACATCCAACTGTTCATGCCATCCTTCCAACTATTCATACCGTCCATTCTGAATAGTAGCTCATGCTTTATGGTCCCCTTTGAGTAGTATAAAAGGAAGACTCATGTTGAGTTCTTCCTAATCGAGAATCAAGAAATATAAAAACAAGAAAACAAGAGAGAAAAACATCACAAGAACACACAACTTAAACACTTTAAGAGTCATATCTGTTTTAAAGCTTTGCTTACTCACTGTTCATAAATCTGTTCTTGATATATATATATATATATATTCAGTAAACTTTGAGATATTATTTCCTGTTCACTGTTTATTTATATTGTGTTCTAAATCTATCAAACATATCTGTTAGTTCTTCAAATACGCTTCCTCATCAAACATAAACTCGAACTAATAGATCTAACAATCTTGTATAAGCAAATTGATCTTGATCTTACAGAGGCTCTGCCACTTCCGAAAGATCAAGGTCAATATGTTAGAGCATTGTTGTATTCAAGATTTACTGTAAAGTCAATGTACTGTATGAGTCTATACAGTATTGTGAATGCCTTTATACCTTGTATGTTATGGGTATAAATAGGCTTGTCTAGACCATTTGTTAGTAACACTTCAAAAGCTTTAGTAATCATTTAGAAACCTTTTGTAATCCTTTGAGCTCAATACATGGATGACATATTTGCTCTCTAGATTCTCTCTCACTACATTCATATCTTATTGCTAGAGATTTGGGATTTATCAATTGGTATCAGAGCTAAACAGAAGATTCAAGCAGATCGAAGACCAAATTGAAGATTTTTTACACTAAAGCTGAAGAATTCGGATTGGGTGTTCATCACTATTCATCACTGTTCATCAAGAATTCTGACCCTTCTTCATTTACTATTCATCCAGATTTCATCTTTTCTTTAATTTTTGATCTTTTGGATTGATTCTTGACATCATTGCACTCGGATTTGATTCCTGAACATCTTTAATTCTTGGATCAACACCAAAATCTGCACAGAATTTGCAGATCTGATCATTTTATATCATTTTTGTTCGAAAACTTT
Source organism: Saussurea involucrata (assembly GCA_033807775.1). Lineage (NCBI taxonomy): Eukaryota > Viridiplantae > Streptophyta > Magnoliopsida > Asterales > Asteraceae > Saussurea > Saussurea involucrata. The sequence goes on from CM066319.1 coordinate 98,631,987, forward strand.
TTCTACTATTTTTGGATCAAAATTCGATTAAATTGATCGAATTAGGATTTGTGATTAACTAAGAAAGTGTGTGGAATCAAATTTCGAACAAATCTGTGCAAATTTCATAACAATTGATCAAGAATTGAAAAGGTTATGGCTGATTTAGTGATTTTCGTGTTCGAAGTGCAGAATTCGGATCATTCTTGGTGAATTCGGATCATTCTTGGTGAATTCGGATCATTCAAAGAAGAATTCGGAGTGTTCTTGGAAATACAAGTGTAGAATTCGACTCAAGAAGGATTCGAATTGATTGAATTCGAACCCAGCTAGATTCGAATTGAGGAGAATTCGAACCGTGTTAGATTCGAATTGAGGAGAATTCGAACTGTGTTAGATTCGAATTGATTGAATTCGAACCCTTAAGCATCCGAATTCATAGAATTCGAACCGTTAAGCATCCGAATTCATAGAATTCGAACCCTTAAGCATCCGAATTCATTGAATTCGAACCCTTAAGCATCTGAATTCATTGAATTCGAACCAAGTTAAGTCCGAATTGAGTGAATTCGAACCCTTCAGCATCCGAATTCATTGAATTCGAACCCTTCTTCATCCGAATTCATTGAATTCGAACCCTTATTCATCCGAATTCATTGAATTCGAATCCTTCTTCATCCGAATTCGTTGAATTCGAACCCTTACTCATCCGAATTCTTGTGAATTTTTAAAAAAAAATAAAAAAATAAAAAAAGCTTTTCAAGAAAAAAATTTTATCCCGAAATTTTTTCTATAGTGTATTTCATACACTGTAAGAGCTTTTCAAGAAAAATTTTTATATATTTTTTTGTGTATTTTCATACACTGTCTGCTTGATCTTCTGAACGATCAATTTCTAGCAATATTCAAAATGGTTTTACAACAAGTTATTGTTAAAAGCAGTGGTGAAGATTTGAAGCAAACTCTGAAAAAGGAGATTCCTCCAATTGCAAAAGTTTTTGTTAAACCAAATGTAAAGTTGCAACAAGTCATTATAACAGAAACATCGGTTAATTCACATGTATCTGTTAAACCAAATAATGAAGTGTTGCAACAAGTCATAATAACAAAAACACCTCCAAAGCCACTTGAAAAAGCTAAGGCAAATAATGGAATTTTGCAACAAGTTATTTTATCAGAAACATCTCCTATATCAGAAACTCCTGTTAAAGATAATGCTTCAAATTCTTCAACTCCTATTTTAAATAAAGCATTGGAAGAAGAAAATGTTAATCTGAAAAGACAAATTTTAGACATTTCTTCTTCAAATGCTAAACTTACTAAAAGAATAACTGATCTTGAAGTTTATATTGCAGATCTTGAAGCAAAGAAAGACAACTCAAGTCTGCACGATCAAATCGAGAATCTTCAAGAGAAAGTAACAACTCTTCAAAAAGAAAATGCCGATTTGAAGAGTAGAGAAGAAAAGAGAGTGAAGTGGAACTTAAAGTTACATGCTCAATTAAAAGAAGTTAAAGATATAGGGAAAATTTTGGACAGTGAAAATGCCGATCTAAAGAGAAAACTGTCTAATTTTTCTTTTGAAGAAAAGAAAGTTTTTGAAAAAAAGAAAGAGACTGAGCTGAAATGTATAAAACTTTCAAAACAAGTTTCAGACTTTGAGAAAGTTTTATTTTTAGAAAAAGACAAGCTCGAAAAAGAAAGAGCTAAATTTAAAACTGAACGCAAATCTTTTGAGATTAAAAGTTCTGAACTTTCCGTGAAAATATCTGAATTAGAAAATCTTTTGGAAAAGGAAAGAAAAGATTTCACGGAAAAGAAAAATCTCTTTGAAAAGGAAAGTAAAACTCTTAAAAAGAAAAATATGGAAATTTTCAAAGAGATTACTGATAAAAGAAGGTTTTTGGAAAAAGATTTTGAATCGGAACGTGTATATTTTGAAGATGTGATTCTTAATCTTACCAAAAGATTATCTGGTTTATCAGCTGATATTATGAAAGATCAGTTGATCAAATCTGATCTCCAAAAGAAATTTGATCTAATTTCTAAAGAGAAAAATGTTTTAATAAACAAAGTCAAAGAACTTGAAGACGTCATTTTTAAATTTGATGTCTCAAAGCAGACTGGTCATAATTCTATCTTTCAGACTCCATTTGTTGATTCAAATGATTCTGAATGCTCTTTTAAAACTGCTTCAAGTTCAAGTTTTAAAAACATTCCTTCTAAACAAATTAAAAGATCAACAGATTTCTCAAAAGGTCAGATTCGTTCTTCTAATCTTTTCTATAATCCTCTGTTTGATAAATCGGATGATATTCTTAAGGTGCCTAAAATTAATACTTCCAAATCTGAAGAAGTTCCAGTCTTCAAGAGGGTGAAGATGGAATGGAGAGTAAAAGGCACAACAGTTCCAAAGAAAGAAGTGCCAAAATCATCTGTATCCACATCAAATGCAAAGAAGAACAATACGCCAAAAGGTAAATCTTATGCTAAACCTAATCCTATTCATTATGTAAATCATCTGATTAGGTTGGCACATAAGAAAATCTGTTGTTCTTACTGTGGATCAAATGACTTTGTGCATAAAGATTATACTTCTTATTGGTATGGTTCTTACAGTATTCCTTGTAAGAAATCTACACCTAACCCACTAGGACCCAAGTGCCATTGGGTACCAAAATCTGCTTAATCTGTTTTGCAGGTTCTTCATGTGTTGTACTGATTTGTAGATACATACCACACACATGACTGAAAACAGAAGAGAAGCGGCGTATTTCTTTGAAGAATATTTGTACCATTAAGGGGGAGACAAATCATGTATGGTTTCTGAATACATCAATTCAGGACCCGTGCTTAAATGTAATTGGCTTTTGGACAAATCAGTTCAAAACCCGTTCTTCAAAGACTATGGCTTCTGAACAACTCAGTTCAGGACCCGTACTTCAACGACTAAGACTTCTAAACAAATCAGTTTAGAACTCACACTTCTCAGGTGATATCCTTAACTGTTACATCTTTCTGTTTCAAGGAACGTGGCAAAAGGTAACATTGGATTATATTTGTTTCTACTGATTTGAAAACTTGAATCTTTACAAATTTAATTCAATGAGATGCAATTTTCAATTTTCATTCAATGAATTAAATGCGTGCTAAAAGATGTTTTTTTTCAAGAATCTTTGTATTATCTGAGTTAGATTTGCTTCAACTATTCACCTCTGAAATAAATCGAAAGGTCAGCAAAACATGAATGAAATTATGCTGAATGCTCAAAGTTATGTGAATCTGGACTTATATAGAATATAATGCTCAAAAAGCCTATTTGTCAGAATGATGGATGGAAATGAAAATATGGGAGAAGCACTATGTTTTAGAATCAAGTGATTGAGATGCATTATGTTTTTAAATCAAATCATTTAGTTTGAAAGTTTGTGCCTGTGGCCTTTCTGGTTTGGGAGAGTAAGTCCTAAGGGGTGCTCGACACCTAGTCCCTAAGATCAACTGGTCTGGGATCGGCTGACCCAAATCCTGCAATAGAACCAGATAGAAAGCCATGTTCTACTGGTACAAATGGGTTTAAGATATATCGATGTGGCCTTTCTGGTTTGGGAAATTAAGTTCTAAGGGGTGCTCGTCACCTAGCACCTAAGGCCAAATGGTATGGGATCTGCTAACCCAAATCCTGCTATAGAACCAGATAGAAAGTCATGTTTAACGGTGTATCTTATTCTTACTAAACTTTTTGATCAAAAGATGCCAATGAGCACAAAATCAAAGGATGCCAATGTGCACAAAATCAAAAGATGCCAATGTGCACAAAATCAAAGGTTGCCAATGGGCACAAAAGAAAAGATGCCAATGTGTACACATCTCTTGAAACTTGGGGAAAATACAAAGTCGCGATAAACCCGTAAATTTGTGAAATTATGATTTTGGACAAATAGTGTGAGTAGAGCAAAGTATTCTTATATGTTTTAGAATGGCATATGCTTGATGCTAATCATATTTCGCATGCTAGCACACCAAATAGATTTAATAAAGGGGTTGAAACTGAACGTTTTTAACTTGATATGCAATGATGACTTGTATTTGATTCCAAACACATGCATTTGATTTCATTTGATTGAAATATCTGTTAAATTTAATTAAGTTGAATTTCTTTTGTAAAGTTTTCAAATGATCAAATGTTTGTAGTTATAAAATGAAGTTCAATGAATTTTATTTTCCTTGTGTAAATTTGTTTTAAAATTTGTGCTACAATTTGAAATGAATATCGTTATTGAAATATATGCATATTTTCAGGGGGAGAAAACAAATTGCTCCAGAATTCTTACTTTGAGGGGGAGAAAGGTTATTCTCTAAGGAGGAGATTGTTAGCAATACTCAAAGACACGACTGAAATTGAATATGGTTTTCGATGATTATGATGCTCACCATCATCGAAAAAGGGGGAGAAAAGTTTAATTTCAATTTCATGTCAAAGAGCTTTCAAATCAAAGATATTTCAAGTCAAAGATTCGTGAACAAAGACTGAAGATTAGGGGGAGAAGGATCATGTGAAGTCCAAATGTTGCTGAATTTGGTTATCTTAGTTCTGAGTGGTTCTCGGAATGCGCTTACACCGAATTTGGTTATCTTAGTTCTGAGTGGTTCTCGGAATGCGCTTACACCTAAAAGATCAACAATGTGGATGGTTTCACATCTTTCTGATCCAAACTCTAATCGTTTCTGATTTATCTTGTTCCGAATTGATGGTTCTATATAAAGATATGAAATCCATGTTCAAGACTTGAAGACAATCTGTTGAAGATTGTATTGAAGAAGGTTGATTTTTCAAAGAAAAAGACAATGACTTTTCATGTTTGTCTGAAGATTCTTCAAAGCTGAGTTCTTAAAGAGTGTTAAAGCATATAGTTCGCCGTGAACTAGTGGAGATAAAGCTATTTGAAGATGGTTTGATAGAGTGTCTGTTTGAGAAGATTGACTTTACAAAGAGCTGAAGACTGCTGTTATTTTTTTTAAATCTTGAATCCAAAGGGGGAGATTGTTAGAGCATTGTTGTATTCAAGATTTACTGTAAAGTCAATGTACTGTATGAGTCTATACAGTATTGTGAATGCCTTTATACCTTGTATGTTATGGGTATAAATAGGCTTGTCTAGACCATTTGTTAGTAACACTTCAAAAGCTTTAGTAATCATTTAGAAACCTTTTGTAATCCTTTGAGCTCAATACATGGATGACATATTTGCTCTCTAGATTCTCTCTCACTACATTCATATCTTATTGCTAGAGATTTGGGATTTATCACAATAAGCTACAGAAGCTACAGAGGTGTTTCTATAGATATGTTTGATGATCTATTAGTTCGAATTTATGTTTGACGCGGAAGCGTATTTGAATAACTAACAGATATGATTGATAGATTTAGAACATAATATAAATAAACAGTGAACAGGAAATAATATCTCAAAGTTTACTGAATATATATATTAAGAACAGATTCAAGAACAGTGAGTAAGCAAAGCTTTTAAAACATATATGACTCTCAAAGTGTTTAAAGCTATGTGTTCTTGTGATGTTTTTCTCTCTTGAATTCTTGTTTCGATTGTTCGATTGATCGATCGATGGATAGGAAGAACTCAACATGAGTCTTCCTTATATACTACTCTAAGGGGACCATAAAGCATATGCTACTATTCACAAAGGACGGTATGAATAGTTGGACGGATGGCATGAACAATTGGACGTGCTGTATTGCATTTAATGCAGCAGACGTCTATTATGTACTAAGCCCTATTGAATCCAACCAGAGTTTGACACGTTGCAGTTGGACAGGGCATGCTACCATGCAAGTTGATGAACAGGTCCTGTAACAGTAGCAAGATATTATAAATATCTTTTAAGTCTTTGTTGAAGACTGCAGAGGCTCTGTGAAGTGCCACAGAGGTTCTGCGGTTTGGTCCTTAGAAGAGCAGTCTTCACCGGATTCCGAGTCTTTGGTCTTCTTTGCGCGTATGACAGAGCTTCTGTAGGGTGCCTCTTTAGCTTCTGTAGCTTCTTGACCTTGATCTCTCGGTATGTTCGGCAGAGCCTCTGTAAGAGGCTTTCTTCACTTAGCCTATTTTTCACTACTTCTTAATACTTCTATGATTAGGAAGATTGAAGCTAACAATCTCCCCCTAAGTAGTGAAAAATAAAAAATTTAACTTGAGTTTAGTTAGGCTAAGTTAGATAAGACAGAGGTTAAATAATACCTCGAAAGTTCTTTCATTCAGAAATATGCCAGAGTCATTTTACATTTGAGTACAATGAAAGATAAACTTTTGACTTGGTTTGCAGAGATTTGAGGTTTGAGAATCATATTTTGGCATCTTTGAAATCGTTGTAGCTTCTGTTGTCTTTTTCGATTCTTCTGATCTCTTTGTAGAAACTGATGTAGAGTTCTCTTAGGCGGATTGTGGCATCAATCTCTCTGATGAAAGTATCTGCAGCATCTCTATCCATTTTCTCTGTACCTCTGTATTTTACAAGGCTTGCTCTGAACTTGTTCAGAGTACTAGTTGCGTACTTCTGACAATCCATGCACACAAATACTTTGATTTCGCCTTGTGGGTTTTGAAATACTAACCCGAATCTTGGTTCTGTAATGATAGAGTTGGGCACGGCGTTGGGTGGGCAGCGATCTTCTGGTGGTCGTAAATTTAGATGTTTGAGACCAAGATCCTTTCCCAGTTGAAAATCTATCATACTGAAGATCAGAAGCTTTTCCCTCATTGCTTTTCTTAATACTTGATAGGCTCTGGTGTTTGCCTCGGTGTTGTAGTTGTCCTTTGTCCATTGCAGAAGGTCAGGTAGATCATAAGGATTGATATTTCTTAGGTCAGCGTCAGCGAAGGTGGTTTCTGAATTGTCTTCTCTTCTGACTTTGTAAAAATTGTACCTGACCCTTGGATAGGTTCTTGTAAAGGAGAACTTGCAGAAGATTACCTTTTTGATCTTGTGGAATGAGAAGACATCTGCTTTGGTTCTTGGCTTTGTCCTTGTGAAGATGTTCTCAAATTCTTCTCTGATCCTTGAATCTGTCACATGATCTGTTGGATGATTGGTCTGAAAGGTTTGTTTATAGAGGTATTTCTATACCACTTCTTCCATCTCTTCATGTGTTGGACCAGGTTGTGGTACTTGTCTTTTGAGACTCTCCATCTTTTGAACAATTTATGCAGCTCTGCCAGTTAGAGGAATGTCTGTCAGAGACTTTAATCCATATGCCCAGTCCTCTTCTTCAGGCTTTGGAGTTTGAAAGGCATCAAAGACGCTCTTCATCAATTTCTCTATAGGCTTGGGCAATGATTTCTTTTTCTTGGGTTCTTCTGTCAGTATTGCTTGGCCCTTGTCTTTGGCTTTTGGAGGTGCAGAACCTGTTTCTTCTGTAGGTTTGGAGGTTGGTGCTTCTGTTGACTTGATGGTTGCCTATGTAGGTTTTGACATTTGTGTTTTAGAGGACTTTTGTGGCGATGGTTCTGTTGGCTAGAGTTGCTCTGTAACCTCTGTTAGAGGTTCTTTGGTGACTTCTTCTGTGAGCTCTATTTCTGTTGGTGAAGATTGGACATTGAATCTTCTTGCCATTTTGAAAGCTGATGTGAACCTGTGCCTTTCTTCTTCTCTCTGCGACATTCGATCAGACATTGTATTGTGCATCTTTCTCAGAATAGAAAAAGCAGAGGTCGCAGAGGTCGTTGCTCTTTTTGGTTTGGTGGCAATCGACTTTCTTCTTGGTATGGTTTGGGGTTTTCTGTTGATTTTGTTGAAGGACTCTTTTCCAAGTTGATTACCACAGGGGTGGTTGTTGCCTCTGTGGTATGCTTATCAGCTTCTGGAATATTGGTTTCTTCAGGAGTTGATTCCACAGAGATGGGTGTTGTCTCTGTGGTATGTTGATTTTGTTGTTGATCTTGGGTTTGTTCTGGAGGGGCTTGACTGATTGGTTCTGCTGCGATTGGTGGAGCTTGTATTCCTCTGGTCGTAGCTTTCTCCCCTATATTCTCCCCCTCAGGATTATCTGATTGACCAGGATGGTCATCATCAGAATCATCCTGACTTTTATCAGAAGTACCCTCTCCTCTGCAGGAAGCTTTGGGTTTCTTTGGTAGTTCTGCTCCTGCGGCCATCAACTTCGCAAATACATCATCACAGAGGCCGAAAAGAGTTGCAAGCTCTGCTTCTGTGTTGAAGCGCATTCTGCCGACACTTTTTCTGAACTCTTTGACGTAGTTGGCATTTGCAGTAGTGAAGGAGACAATGACTTCAGTGACCTGGTTTATGACATTTTGGCCGAGCTCTGTTAGCTGTGCTCTGGTCATGTAGTCTTTAGGCTGCATCAGTATTGTGTTGTGCATTGCTTCTGCTTGAACGTTTTGCAGAGCTTTCTCTGTGATTTGTTGGATTGCTTGTTCATTTGTTCAAGGAAATGTTTTACTGATTCCTTGAATGCAGAAGTTGTGGTAATTCCAAAATCTTTAGCAGCAGAAGTGGCTATAGTTGTTGCAGTTGTTTGCGCAGAAGATTTCATCTCTGTGATGGCTGTTTTCACCTCTGTGGACAGATTGTCCATTTTGGTGTTCAGATTCAGCAAGGCCGTTGATGTTTTCTCTGAAAAAGATGTGAAAGAGCTTTGCAACTCTTTCATGGTTTGGTTCACAGAGGTGACAAGTGTTTAGAACTCATCCCTTGATACTTGTGTCCCTGGTGTAACCTCTGGAGGAACACATTCGTCTCCAGAGTGAGTCCCTGCTCCTGGGACACCTTCGTTCACCCTTGTTTGTACGTTGGGGGTGGAAGGATTTCCATCTGATCTTCGAGCAGAAGCATCTAGTGCTTCAAACTCTATAGAAGTTCTGTGAACGACATTGTCTAGATCCACTTCAGAGGTGGGTACTAGATTATCCTTCTGTTGACTCGGAGACTTGTCTAGAGTCTCTTCGTCGTTGTGCTCACTACTTCTCTCTGAAAGAAGGGTTGGCCCTATTTCGTGCGTGGCAGAGGAAACGAATTCCTCTGTAGGGTGTTCTATTGTGATCTGGGGCGATTGATCACGAACTATAGGTGAGTCTCTTTGAGGAGACTCCCTAGGAATGGATTCCCTGGTTTTTGTGGGCGCAGAAGTCGAAAGAGTGACTTCTGGCTGGTTGGGTTGGGTTTGGATCGAGCTGTGCTGCTCTATTTCAATAACTCCTTCTGCAGCTAGACCTGCGGAGTTAGATGTGTGGGTTGCACTAGGAGGGGGTGAGGGATGTGTGCCTTCTTCATCTTCGGAATCTTTTTCTTTTACATTTTCTTTTCCTCCAGATGTTTCTATCCTATCCTCTGTTGAAGTTCTTTGCTCTGTGCCTAAGAAGTCATACATTTGATGAGAGCCGTGTAACTTCATGACATGTGGATGATAGAGACCTTTTCGTATCCAGACATCTTCTTCTTCGTCTGAATCTACTTCTGAGACCTCCATTCTTGTCTCTGTTACTTCATCTCTATTCCACTGAGCTTCTATTTGTCCTATTTCTTCTGAAGCTGGGCTTGGACTCCTTCTGTGAACGTCCAATCCTTGCTGAATGAAGGGGTTCTGTAGAATAATAGGTGTCTCAGCTGATTGATCTATGGGTGTTTGATCATCTTCTTGCAGATGTGTGTCAATGCCGGAAATAGAGAAGTATTGTTCTTCTGGGGAATGGTGGTCGAGAGGTTGTGCCGTCCACCCTGCTGTATTTAAAGTGTTGGCAATGTCGGGGTTCTATAGGAAATCGTTAATGTTTCCTTGGTGAGCAAATCGATCTGGGGATTGATGGGGCGATTGATATCCCTCTTCTGTCATTTCTTCTTCTGCATCTTCTTCTTCTGCAGTTCTTTCTTCTGCGAATGCTTCCTCTTCTATGGTAACCAATTTCTTAAGTGATTTACCATGCTTCTTTTTGGTTTTCCTCCTCTTAGGTTTTGGTGCCCCTTCCTCTGTGGTTTTTGATTTTCTTTTCTTCTTCTGTTTTGGAGAAGAGGGAGGAGCAGAGGAGCCAATTTCTGTGGCATGAGGAGGTGAAGGTTGATCTTCTGCAGCGCTTGTAGAGGTGCCTTCTGCAGTTTTCCTCCTTTTTGATTTTGGAGTAGAAGCAGAAGATTTTGAAGAGTACTTCTTTCCCATGAGCTCTGCACGTTTGGCTATGAAGCTAAATTGAATAGCCATGTGTTTTGCTAATTTGTTATCTTTTTCTTCTTGAGTGGAAAGAGGTTCTGCAATCATTGTTCCTAGGGGGACACCTAAACACGGGGGTGTCATAGGACTTGGTTTAGGAGTTCTATGATCGCGTATATACTCTTTCTTAAGGGTTTTATTCGAGGCATACTTCAGAAGTTTCTTTGACAAAGGTCTGCAGTGTGTGTAGCCATCTACATGATCAGTGGGAATATTTTTGCTCATTGGGAACTGTTTGGGAATTGGCCCTTCCATTGGCTATTTCTGTATTAGCAACAGAGGTTCGAACAAGACTCCCAGTATTCTTTGGAATTGCAGAGGTGGTAGAAACTTAGGATCGTTCTCTTTGACCCTTCTTGTGTTGTTCTTTCTGTCGATGGTGTTATTGATCTCTTGCATCATTATGGTCGCGTAATCCAGTGGGAGATAATAGTAAACCCCATACATGATGGTTAATATCTGATGTGAGCTCTGGTCAATACTGCCTATCTTCCCTGTCAGGCATCTGTTAAGAATAGAGAACAAGGTGTTCCACAGAGGTGGTAATCTGCCTCTGCGGAAGTCATTTCTCTTCCTCAGTGGTGTGTTGTACCCAAGCATTTCTAGGAAACGACAGATCTCGTCGTCTGTTGGTTGCTCTGCGTACTTCTTTAATGCAAGACGACCCCTTGTTGGTAGGTTGAATTCAAGTGAGAACATTGTTCTATTGAACTTGATTTCCAGATGCTCAGATTTGTCGGGTCTTGAAATGTATCCTTTGATAAGAGAATCATCTTTATCAAATCGGCAACTTTGCCAAACCTGGTTCAGATATCTTACTGGAATTTTCTTTGGGGTTCTTGAGAGTAAAGGGAAGAGGATATGATTTTCCATTATGTTTAGAAGAATGGCATGGGCTTCGCCGAAAGCAGTGGGTGAGGGGACCAAATAGCAATTGTTGGATTTGATTGGTAGTAGTTTTTCGAAATGATCCTTTGCTATGAAGTTTTGAAGATGTGTGGTTGGAGCAAAGTCTGCTGAATCGCCGGAATCTTCTAGTTCAATGTTTTGGGTAGGGTTGGGGTTTTCTGAATGTTCAGAATGAGCAAGTGAATGTTCTGGTGAGGTCGTCGGAGAGTGTGCAGGGGAGATATCTTGAGAAGATGAAGCCATTTGGTATTGAGAATAAGAAATTTGCAGGTTTCGCCGGAGAAGAATGAGAGTTTGTAAAAAGTTTATGAGAGGGTAAGCTTGGTTTTTATAGGAGGGTAAAACGGTAGAATTCGAAAGATTAAAATATATGGTAATGGATTAAAATTTGGAATCCGAACTCAAGTTAGAACGGAGGTTCAACTTTCCACAGAAAACGTTCCATGTACGCCCAATGAAAATGGGACACGTAGGCCATGTCAGAGGATGACAGGACGTCGTGCGCGGCCCATTAATGCTAGGCGCGTGGGGTTATTCTTGGCCACATGTAATTCACTCTCAGTAAAAGTAACCGTTATTACTACAGAAATGCCCAAGTAACAGATTGGCAGAACTTCTGTAGTTTACAGAAGTTCTGTGATTTTGAAAATCTTTGATGTGTATCCCTTTCTCATATATCTCATTGTTATCATGACTTCTGTGGGGTTCCTTTTTAACCAAAACGTTTTGTAAAGGCATTGGAGAGGATCAAATAGGATTTTTAGTTAAGAGTTTTTACTTGCAGAGGTTTTGTGGCTCTGTTGGAACTTGCAGAAGCTCTGGGAGGGCCAGCAGAAGCTCTATGAGGGAAAAAATCTCATAACGAAAATTCTATTAACTTTTCTGATCATCCAATTTTTGATCTGTTTTAAGAGATATTTTTCGGACATTTTTGAAAGTTGGTGTCCGAAAAAAAATGTTATGGAAAAAGTTTTGTTCGAGAAGGTCATGGTGAGTTGAGCTCAGCAGAAGCTCTATGACCTTAAATTTCTCATAACTCAAATTTTATGAAACTTTTTGATCTTTTGATTTTTGAAATGTTATCCACAGTATATTTAGGACATATTTGACAATTTGTGTCCTAGAGAACTGTTTTCAAAAACCTTTTGTGCGAGAGACATACCTTTTGGTTCTTCTTTTCTCGGCAGTGATGTCTGACTTCTGTCGATATAGATTCATTGACATTCTTCTTTGGCTTTCCCTTGAAAGTTTTACCTCTGTAGATCATTTCAGGATCCCTTTTTGCTCCCCCTTGATCTAATCACCTCTAGAGATCATGAATTTTCCTTTTGCTCTCCCTTGACCTATGCTTGGATCAAAGAATGATAAGTTTTGCATAGAACATAGGTCATATTTTCCAGAGGTTCTGTAGGGGTTGTCAGAGGTTCTGAGTAGACTTACAGAAGCTCTGTTGTTTTAAGAACTATTTAAGATTGAGAACTTACATACAGAAATAGATTAATTAAAGCAAAAATAATTAGAAATATATACATATTTACAGAAGATAAAGCTATACTTACAGAGGATTTTTACGTCATATTGATCATTCCTAACTTACCCACCAAGAAATTGAATCTTTTCTCGTCTAAAGCTTTGGTGAATAAGTCCGCGAGTTGGTATTCTGTGGGCACGAAATGCATCTCGATTGTACCGTATTCAACATGATGTTTCAAGAAATGGTACCTTATATCGATATGCTTGGTTTTTGAGTGTTGCACAGGATTGGCAGAGATAGCAATGGCACTCTTGGAATCACAGAAGATAGGTATTTTGAATAAGATGTGGCCGTAGTCTTTTAGCTGAGTCTTCATCCATAGAACCTGAGAACAACAGCTAGCAGCAGCAACGTATTCAGCTTCTGCAGTGGATGTTGAGACACAATTTTGCTTTTTGGAGGTCCAACTGACTAGTTTACCACCTAGGAATTGACAACTCCCAGAGGTACTCTTTCTGTCGAGCATGCATCCTCCATAGTCTGAATCTGTATAAGCTTTAAGACTAAAACCAGAGTTCTGTGGATACCAGAGACCGAGATTTTTGGTCCCCTTTAGATATATAAAGATTCTTTTCACATCATCATAGTGTGATTTCTTTGGATTAGCTTGATAACGTGCACAAAGACATGTGGCATGCATAATGTCAGGTCTGCTTGCAGTTAAGTATAACATAGATCCAATCATGCCTCTGTAGAGAGTGCATTCTACAGAGATGCCATCTGGATCTAAGGATAACTTATTTACAGTGGCCATTGGAGTTTTCATTGCAGAGGTATCAGAGGATCTAAGGATAACTTATTTACTTGATAAGAATGTCAGAGACATATTTGGCCTGATTTATAAAAATTCCCTCTGATGTTTGTTTGACTTGGAGTCCGAGGAAGAATGTTAGTTCTCCCATCATACTCATTTCAAACTCACTCTGCATGAGTTTTTCAAAACTTTTGCACTCTTCTGTGTTAGAAGACCCAAAAATTATGTCGTCCACATAGATTTGTACAAGCATTATTTCACTGTTTTTACGTTTATAGAATAAGGTAGTATCTATTGTACCTCTGTCGTAGCCATTTACTAGAAGAAAGGTAGAAAGTCGTTCGTACCATGCTCTTGGAGCCTGTTTCAGTCCGTACAGAGCATTTTCAAGGTAGTATACATGCCTTGGGAACTTTGAGCTTTCAAACCCTGGTGGCTGATTTACGTAAACCTCTTCTTGGATTTCACCGTTGAGAAAAGCTGATTTTACGTCCATCTGATAGACTTTAAAACCTCTGTGGGCTGCGAAGGCTAAGAATATTCTTATTTCTTCGAGCCGTGCGACAGGAGAAAAAGTCTCATCGTAATCTATGCCTTCTTCTTGTCTATAACCCTTGGCCACCAATCGTGCTTTGTTTCTGATGACCACTCCATCTTCATCCTTCTTATTTCTGTAGACCCACTTAGTCCCAATGGCCTGTTTCCCTCGTGGCAGAGGTACTAAAGTCCATTGTAACGTCCCAAAAATTACGAGAAATTTAAAATTTTCAATTAAACATTTCGTATATAAAACCCATTAAATAATCCCAACATATTAGTTGCAAAATCATAAATATTGTTCATGTAACCAGAAACCAGCGGAAATAATGTTAATAATTAAAACTAATAATAGCCAGCTCATCCCGCGCGCCAGTGTGTACCCGTCACGCCTTAGAGCCACTCGTACCTGAAACCACAGTTTATTGGGAAAGGGTAAGCACGAAGCCTAGTGAATTCAAACACCATAAATAATACAGTTATTCCACACTACCCCTAAAATAGATAGTGACACATAAACGATCATACAGGTCTACGAACAAATCATAAACATGTATATCCACAACCACCCACCTAAAAGGCACAAGTCGGTCCCACCGACCACATGATAACATCCTCGGCCCCACCGAATCCTCGGTCCCACCGAGTCTCTACGCCCCGCGTATAAAACCTCCGGCCCCGCCGAACCCTCGGTCCCACCGAGTTAACATGACATCATAAACTCAACTAGGCACCCCGCTATCTAGTTAACAACAAAATCACATAAAGCTACCACACACGTGCTACAGCAATGATAAACAACCGATATTAAGTATAGTGAGAGAACTCACCTCAAATGCGCGCCTAGCTTAACAACACAATTCAAGCTTCACAATTACGGTCACTTCCTAGCACCTAAACGCATGTTAAAATGTGTCAATACGAGACTCGGACCCTATGACACGACACACGCTTAAACCGTCACTAAAACTAATTTCCGTTCTCACAAAACAGGTCTGTTCGGGACCTGTTTCGACCCCTTTAAACCCAGAAAATCCCCAATATTATATCATGACCAGAAAGTCCTCTGAGTTAGGGTTCCAAGAACATATTATACGCCTCCTAACGATTTTTCTACAATTAAAAATGAATTAAATACGAACGATTACCAAAACTGCCAGTTTTCGGTCCAGCCTGAACAAACAGCTCAATACAGCCTAGCTACGGGCTTAATAATACTTTCGGCAAAACACGAAAAACCTTCCCAATTCGATTGGGGAACTTTGGGCACCAATTTCACCTCAAAACGAGTTATGAGCAGAAAGTTATGGTCTACACAAAACAGTGGCAGATTCCAGAATTTTACACATAAAATGACGAATCACCGAACTTGCGACCACTTTTTCGCCAAGCTAGAGACCGAACCAGTTTTCCGCTAAAACACAGAAAACGTGCCCGACCCTGAACTTGAACAGTGGGCGCCAGTTTCGGCTCAAACGGAGTTACGACAGAAAAGTTATGATCACGCGGAAACTGGACAGTACACTTAGAATTTTCATAAAATCACGATTTATAAAAACGGTTTGCACGATTCGGCTTAATCGATTAAGTCACGGGGTAAGGGTTCAACGGTGATTCAGGTCAGGCCATGGCCACGCACCACCCACTGCCACCTCCGGTAGTGGTGGTTGCCGGTGGCGGCGGCCGGCGGCAGCCCTCTGGCGAAAATCCCGCACGCACACACACACACACCCCGCACCCCTCTCGCACCTCAGACCTCTCTCTTTCTCGATCGTCTTACTGCAACCCCACAAGGCTCACCACCACACCACCATCTCCGGTGGTGGTACAGTAGCCACCGCCTACAGCGGCCAAGGCCGCCGCGTCGCGGCTGTCACGGGAGGAGACCGACGAGAGACAAGGAAAACAAAAACGAAAGAACAGAACTTACCTTCGATGATGCCACGTAGTTGCGCCCGATTCTCTCCCTCACGAACTCCGGAGAACAGCAGGCTCCGGCAAACAGCAGGTGGCTCCGGCGCCCCTTTCTTTCTTGTCTTTCTCTCTCTGCCTTTTCTTTTTCTCCGGCGCCGAACTACACACAAGGGGAGGTGATCGCGGCTACCAAGGGGAGGGAGGAATTAGGGTTTAGGTCAAATGGGTCGTGGCCGTAGAAGATCAACGAGAAGGAAATAAGGGAGAGGAGGGGTTCGGCTCTTTGCTTTGCATGGGCCGAAACCCATGTCCATTTTACTTAAAAGCCAAGATTAGCCCCTCTAGATTCAACACTTGGCACAAAGTAAAAATTTTAAAGCTTATTACACACTTGGTCAACCTCGACAATTCGGTAAATAAAACAAAAGCTTATAAAAGCGACAGGAGAGGATTTTATATAAAAAGAAAATACATACCGAGATGTGGGCTTTACAACTCTCCCCCGCTTGGATTAGACTTCGTCCCCGAAGTCCACGCCCGCAAACAGCTCCGGGTAATTCTCCCGCATCTCGGCTTGTGGTTCCCACGTCCATTCTGAACCTTTCCGGTGCTGCCACTAGACCTTCACCAATCCAATGACTTTGTTCCGCAGAGTCTTCGTCTTCCTCTCGACGATGGCTATTGGCTTCTCCACATAGTTGAGTCGCTCGTCAATCTGAATATCTTCGAGGGGAACTACCGCTGACTCATCCATCACACACATCCGCAATTGAGAGACGTGGAAAGTGTTGTGGATCAGGCTCAGTTCCTCCAGTAGCTCCAATCGGTAGGCTACTTTCCCCACACGCGCGATGACCTTGTACGGTCCGATATATCGGGGACCCAACTTTCCCAGCTTGCGAAAACGGATTACCTCTTTCCAGGGTGACACTTTCAAAAGAACGTAATCCCCGACTTGGAACTCCAAGTCCGATCGTCTCTTTTTGGCGTAACTCTTTTGTCGACTCTGAGCAGTGACTAACCGATCCCGCACCATTTGAATCATCTCTGTCGTCTTTAGCACAACGTCGGTGCTCCCTAACACTCTGTGACCAACCTCGCCCCAGCAAATGGGCGTCCGACACTTCCTGCCATACAACACTTCGTACGGCGCTCTACCGATGCTAGCGTGATAGCTGTTATTATAGGAGAACTCAGCTAGTGGAAGATACTGATCCCAACTACCACCGAAGTCAATAACACAAGCTCGCAGCATGTCCTCAAGTGTCTGAATATTACGCTCACTCTGCCCGTCGGTCTGAGGATGAAATGCTGTACTGAAATGCAACCGCGTACCCATTTCATTCTGAAACTTCTCCCAAAACCGGGAGGTGAAGCGAGTATCCCGATCCGAGACAATCGAGACTGGCACCCCGTGCCTAGTTACAATCTCTCGGATAAAAACCTCCACGAGCTTATCCGCTGAGAAGATCTCTTTAATCGCCAAGAAGTGAGCGCTCTTAGTCAGACGGTCCACAATTACCCAGATGGTATCATTCCCTCGCTGAGTTTTGGGAAGCTTAGTGATGAAATCCATCGTAATCTGCTCCCACTTCCACACCGGAATCTCCAAAGGCTGCAATTTCCCGTGCGGTCACTGGTGCTCCGCCTTGACCTTCCGACAGGTCAAACATACCTCCACGCATTTGGCTACATCCTGCTTCATGTCGGGCCACCAATAGCCTTCCCGTAAGTCTCTGTACATTTTGGTAGCCCCCGGATGAATCGAAAACTTGGACTTATGCGCCTCGTCCAATAGTATCTGTCGGTTCCCACCGGTGAATGGGACCCAAACTCTACCATATCGGGTCAATAATCCTCGACTATCCCGTACAAATTTCGGAATTTCTCCCGAAACCCTCTCACGTTTTGCATTTTCCGCCAACACGGCCACCTCCTGAGCGACACCTATCGACTCCAAAAGAGGTGCAACTACTGTCAACCGCTGACACAGACCCTTCAGCGGTCCCCCAACCGGATGTCGGCTAAGTGCGTCCGCGACTACATTTGCTTTACCCGGGTGGTAAAGTATCTCGCAGTCGTAATCCTTGACCACATCAAGCCATCTTCGCTGACGCATATTAAGATTTTGCTGATCCATCAAGTATTTAAGGCTCTTATGATCAGTGTAGATCGTACACTTGACACCATAAAGATAGTGTCTCCAAATTTTTAGAGCAAACACCACTGCTCCCAACTCCAAGTCATGAGTCGGGTAGTTCGCTTCGTGAGGCTTCAGCTGCCTCGAAGCGTAAGCTATGACCTTGCCGCGTTGCATAAGCACGGCACCCAACCCCTGATATGAAGCATCACAATAAACCACCAAATCCTCCATACCCTCGGGCAAACTTAACACAGGAGCCTCGCATAAACGTCTGCATAGCTCCTCAAATGCCTTTTGTTGCTCTTCACCCCAACTGAAAGCTGCAGTTTTCTTCGTCAGTCGAGTCATAGGCAAGGCAATCTTGGAGAAATCTTGGATAAATCTCCGATAGTATCCTGCTAACCCGAGAAAACTCCGCACCTCGGTAGGAGTTTTCGGCACCTCCCACCGCATTACCGCTGAGATCTTGGCCGGATCGACCATGATACCGTTCTGATTCACGACATGTCCTAGGAATTGGACCTCTCGTAACCAGAATTCACACTTGGAGAACTTAGCGTAAAGCTTCTCCCGCCTCAAAACATCCAAAACTTCTCGCAAATGCACCTCGTGCTCTTCTTTCGTCTTCGAATATACGAGGATATCGTCGATGAACACGATCACCGAGCGATCCAACATCGGGCTACATACCCTGTTCATGAGGTCCATGAACGCTGCTGGTGCGTTGGTGAGCCCGAAAGGCATCACCACGAACTCGTAATGGCCATATCGCGTACGGAAGGCCGTCTTCTCCGTATCCTCACTTCGTACCCGCATCTGATGATACCCAGATCTCAGGTCAATCTTAGAGAACCACGAGGCTCCCTGTAACTGATCAAACAAGTCGTCAATCCTTGGCAGAGGATAACGATTCTTTACCGTAAGCTTATTCAGCTCCCGGTAATCAATACACATCCGCTGAGACCCATCCTTCTTCTTTACAAACAAAATCGGAGCTCCCCACGGTGAACAACTCGGCTTAATGAACTCTTTCCCGAGAAGTTCTTGCAACTGATCATACAGCTCCTTCATTTCCGGTGGAGCCAGGCGATAGGGTGCCTTGGCCACCGGAGCAGCACCCGGAATCAGATCGATTCGAAACTCTACATGTCGTTCAGGAGGTATCCCCGGTAACTCGTCGGGAAACACATTGGCAAACTCCGTCACGACTGGCACATCTTCGGCAGTCTTCTTCGCCTCGTCAACACGCGTATCTATCACATACGCTAAGTACCCCTGACCACTATGCTGAAGGTGTCTCCGAGCCCTCGCCGCGGAACATATTGCCGTAGTCCGTCTGGGCGAGTCTCCCTGAATCAAAAACTCTCCCCCGCTTGGGGTTCGAACCCGCACTTGTTTGTGGCGACAAACAATTTCCGCATCAAACGCGTCCATCCAATCCATGCCCACAATCACACAAAGCTCTCGCATAGCTATCGGAATCAAATCGATGGGAAACCTCACACCCGAGACTTCCAACGTGCATCCCCGATACACATCCGTAACTGTCAGGGTCCTATCATCGGCAACCTCGACTACCAAAGGACATCCTAACCGTCCCACCGCTCGGCCCAAACTCTCGCTAAAAGTGCGAGACACAAATGAATGAGTAGCCCCGCTATCAAACATTACAACCGCATGCACCGAGTTAACTAGAAACGTACCTAACATACAATTAACAACATATAAAAACAAGGCATGAAAAGGAAGGACGAAAAGAAAGAGGGTGATAAAACATACCTGTCACCACCTTAGGCGTCGCCTGCGCCTCTTCCACCTTCAGTTGGTGGACTCTACCTCGCGCTGCCTCCGTTCCCGACTGACCCGTACGACCGTCAGTGATGCGCAGTGGGGCATTTGCAGGAGCCCTCTGTGCACCACCCCCATCAGTTGCCCTCGCATTCAGACAGTTGGCCTTCACATGGCCCGTCTGCTTGCAGCTAAAGCAGACCATCATCGGCGATTTGCAATCCCGGGTGAAATGACCGGACTGCCCACACTTGAAGCACACATCAGTCCTCTTTCCACTAGTATCCTTGGATTTAAACCCACCACTCCTCGAACTCCCACGCGAATCAGCAAACTTTGACTTCTTTTGCACCGCAGAGATTGGCGTCACCGCCTGTGTCGCCTTTCTCTTCTTGGCTTGGGTCTCTAACTCTAGCTCCCTTCTTCGGGCTGCATCCATCATTGCTGACAAAGAAGCGTACGGCACCGTGCTCACGAATTCCCTGATCTCGGTACGTAGCATATCCTTATACCGAGCCATCTTCATTTCCTCCGAGGCGGCATACTGAGGACAAAACAGCGCCATCTCAGTAAATTTCTTGTTCATTTCTTTAACAGTCTCCGTGGTCTGGGTTAGTTCCAAGAACTCCTTCGCTATCCGTTCCATCTCTATCGGAGGCACGTACTCGGCACGGAACCGAGTAACGAACTCCTCCCAAGTAAGGGTAGTACGCTCGGCAAGAGTCAGCGCTGAGGCGCACCAATCCTTCGCCCCATCGCGAAGCAAGTTTACAGCAAAACGGACCTTCAGATTATCCGGGCAGCCGCTAGTCAAGAAAGCACACTCCATATCAGAAATCCAACGCATGCTAACGATTGGGTTCGGGTCTCCCTTGAACTCCGGTGGAGAACAGGCAGAGAGATCCCGATACTGGAACTCTCGATTACGGGGCTGTTCCCCAGCAGGCGGCGGAATCGCTGCAATGCGCTCCTCCAACAGAACCGTCACCTGATCTTGGATGGCGGTGATAATCTCAGGGATTGCCCCCCCGACCGCATGCGCTACCTCCGATGCAATCATCTCTCGGATCTGCTCCTCCGTGATCCCCGCCTCAGTTCGCGGCTCAGTCGCGTTGTTCCTCCTAGTGATGGCCATTCTAGAAAGAAGAAAACATACAACGAGTTATTAGTACCTAATAACTCACATCGACAACACTCACGCTCAGCTCCTTGGATTCATCGCGACTTTCCCGACTCGAGCACTGATCCTGTGCTTCCGGTAGTAGGAGCTCTACTACTACCTTCCACACCTATCATCGCTCGTTCCGAGTCCCATCCCGAGGGGTCCAAGTAGCTTCTCGCCGCAACTGCACACATATGCCCGCACCGGCATATATACTCACTCTTCCTAGCTCCCTAGGAATTCCATCCCAACCGCTACCCTTGCTACTACCGAATCCCCACTAATCATAAAGAGTGGCCTCGCGAATACCCGATTACATGCAGTGCAAAACAAATAGACATTCGAATACAAGATTCTATCCAAGAACGGTTGGACCCAAACAAGAGCTGCGCAATAGAACTAAATCGAATATTCTAAGGCTATAAGTCTCTTACTGCATACAACCTAGAGGGTATCCACTTAGTAACCTATCATAATTAGCATAAATTCCTAATAGCAAGCAGTCCAACATACCGCATAGTGTCAACAACAGGCAATCTAGCATGCATACTCTATGATCTAGAAAGCAATAAAACACTAAGCATTGTACCTTTCCCTTCGGCTCCGGCTGACTTGTATACACTGCGACCTCGATCACCGTTCCTCGAACGGGTTTTTACCCTTTTCTTTTATTCCCAAAAAGGTTTAATAAAGAATTTGAAAATTTTCCCAGCCGCAACTTGAGACCAAACACACCGAGATGCGTTTGATTCACTCAAGCTGTGCTCTGATACCAAGTTGTAACGTCCCAAAAATTACGAGAAATTAAAAATTTTTAATTAAACATTTCGTATATAAAACCCATTAAATAATCCCAACATATTAGTTGCAAAATCATAAATATTGTTCATGTAACCAGAAACCAGCGGAAATAATGTTAATAATTAAACTAATAATAGCCAGCTCATCCCGCGCGCCAGTGTGTACCCGTCACGCCTTAGAGCCACTCGTACCTGAAACCACAGTTTATTGGGAAAGGGTAAGCACGAAGCTTAGTGAATTCAAACACCATAAATAATACAGTTATTCCACACTACCCCTAAAATAGATAGTGACACATAAACGATCATACAGGTCTACGAACAAATCATAAACATGTATATCCACAACCACCCACCTAAAAGGCACATGTCGGTCCCACCGACCACATGATAACATCCTCGGCCCCGCCGAATCCTCGGTCCCACCGAGTCTCTACGCCCCGCGTATAAAACCTCCGGCGCCGCCGGACCCTCGGTCCCACCGAGTTAACATGAAATCATAAACTCAACTAGGCACCCCGCTATCTAGTTCACAACAAAATCACATAAAGCTACCACACACGTGCTACAGCAATGATAAACAACCGATATTAAGTATAGTGAGAGAACTCACCTCAAATGCGCGCCTAGCTTAACAACACAATTCAAGCTTCACAATTACGGTCACTTCCCAGCACCTAAACGCATGTTAAAATGTGTCAATACGAGACTCGAACCCTATGACACGACACACGCTTAAACCGTCACTAAAACTAATTTCCGTTCTCACAAAACAGGTCTGTTCGGGACCTGTTTCGACCCCTTTAAACCCAGAAAATCCCCAATATTATATCATGACCAGAAAGTCCTCTGAGTTAGGGTTCCAAGGACATATTATACGCCTCCTAACGATTTTTCTACAATTAAAAATGAATTAAATACGAACGATTACCAAAACTGCCAGTTTTCGGTCCAGCCTGAACAAACAGCTCAATACAGCCTAGCTACGGGCTTAATCAGACTTTCGGCAAAACACGAAAAACCTTCCCAATTCGATTGGGGAACTTTGGGCACCAATTTCACCTCAAAACGAGTTACGAGCAGAAAGTTATGATCTACACAAAACAGTGGCAGATTCCAGAATTTTACACATAAAATGACGAATCACCGAACTTGCGACCACTTTTTTCGCCCAGCTAGAGACCGAACCAGTTTTCCGCTAAAACACAGAAAACGTGCCCGACCCTGAACTTGAACAGTGGGCGCCAGTTTCGGCTCAAACGGAGTTACGACGGAAAAGTTATGATCACGCGAAAACTGGACAGTACACTTAGAATTTTCATAAAATCACGATTTATAAAAACGGTTTGCACGATTCGGCTTAATCGATTAAGTCACGGTTTAAGGGTTCAACGGTGATTCAGGTCAGGCCATGGCCATGCACCACCCACTGCCACCTCCGGTAGTGGTGGTTGTCGGTGGCGGCGGCCGGCGGCAGCCCTCCGGCGAAAATCCCGCACGCACACACACACACACCCCGCACCCCTCTCGCACCTCAGACCTCTCCCTTTCTCGATCGTCTTACTGCAACCCCACAAGGCTCACCACCACACCACCATCTCCGGTGGTGGTACAGTAGCCACCGCCTACAGCGGCCAAGGCCGCCGCGTCGCGGCTGTCACGGGAGGAGACCGACGAGAGACAAGGAAAACAAAAACGAAAGAACGGAACTTACCTTCGATGATGCCACGTAGTTGCGCCCGATTCTCTCCCTCACGAACTCCGGAGAACAGCAGGCTCCGGCAAACAGCAGGTGGCTCCGGCGCCCCTTTCTTTCTTGTCTTTCTCTCTCTGCCTTTTCTTTTTCTCCGGCGCCGAACTACACACAAGGGGAGGTGATCGCGGCTACCAAGGTGAGGGAGGAATTAGGGTTTAGGTCAAATGGGTCGTGGCCGTAGAAGATCAACGAGAAGGAAATAAGGGAGAGGAGGGGTTCGGCTCTTTTCTTTGCATGGGCCGAAACCCATGTCCATTTTACTTAAAAGCCAAGATTAGCCCCTCTAGATTCAACACTTGGCACAAAGTAAAAATTTTAAAGCTTATTACACACTTGGTCAACCTCGACAATTCGGTAAATAAAACAAAAGCTTATAAAAGCAACAGGAGAGGATTTTATATAAAAAGAAAATACATACCGAGATGTGGGCTTTACATCCATACTCTGTTACGCTCAAACTGCAGAAGTTCTTCTTGCATGGCGTATACCCAGTTTGGGTCATCTAGTGCTTCAGAAATCTTCTTTGGTTCTATCACACTAATAAAATTTGTAAAGAAACAAAAATTAGCAGTGGCAGACCTGGTTTTTACTGAGTCAGAAGGTTCTCCGATTATTTGGCTTGGAGGATGGCTTTTTGTCCACTGGGTGGTGCGAGGAAGATGGTCATCAATGTCATCGAACCTTTCTTCAGAAGCTTCTTGTGGATCTTCTTCTTGTATAGCCTCTGTCGTTCTTCTTACCTTGGTAGAAGATTCTACCATTTGTGGAATGATTGGTATGAGTGGTGGTGGAGTTTGTTTCTCTGAGGACGTATAGTCTTGGTCCTCAATTACCTCTGTAATTGGTTCTTCTGTGGATTGTGGAGTTTGTTTTTCAGCAGCTTCTGTGGTCGTTTTTCTTGATGTTTCATCTTCTGTATTTTCTTCTTCGGCATTTGCATCTGTAGTATTTATAGAAGAAGATGAAGCATTATTTGGACCAGTTAGAGTCATACCTGTAGGATTTTGTCCAACAGAGGATGGTTCTTCAGAAACTCTGATGGTTCCAACAGAAGGATCAATGTCATCGTGGAACATCTCTAAAAATAGAAGATTCAAGTCTTCTTTCGTTTGCGAGATGCCAGATGTTTCTCTTTTAAGTTCGAGTTCTGAACGGATTTGCTCAGAAGTCATTTGGAAAGAATCATCAAAAGAAACATTGATACTTTCTACGATTTTGCGAGATCTTGTAAGGTATACTCTGTAGGCTTTGGAAGTGGCAGAGTATCCAATGAATTTTCCTTCGTCAGCTTTTACTTCAAACTTTCCTCTTGAATCTCTGTCGTTTAAAACAAAGCATTTACATCCAAACACATGGAAAAACTTGATGTTTGGCCGCCTTTTGTTGATCAGTTCGTAAGGAGTCTTGATGTGTCTTTTCACAATGGTTGACCGACTATGTGTGTAACAAGCGGTAGAAATTGCTTCTGCCCAAAAGTTCATCGGTAATCCGTATGCTGATAGCATAGTTCTTGCGGCCTCCACGAGCGTTCTATTCTTCCTTTCGACTACGCCATTCTACTATGGAGTGTGTGCGGCAGAGAAGTTCTGTGATATTCCTTCTGTAGAAAGATAGGCTTCAATGACAGAGTTTTTAAATTCTGTGCCATTGTCACTTCTTAACTTATGTATTCTGCATTCATAAAGAACTTGGATTCTTTTCATTAGATTAATCAAGATGATTGGAACATCCGATTTCTTTCGAACAAATTCAACCCATGTGAAGCGCGAATACTCATCAATTAAGACAAGTATATATTTCTTGCCACCTAGGCTCTGTATGGCAATAGGACCGCAGAGGTCGACATGAAGCATGTACAGAGGCCTAGTGCACGACACATATGTTTTGCCTCTGTGGGAAGCTCTTCTGAGTTTTCCCATCTCACAGGCAGAACACAAATGATCCTTATTAAATTTAACATTAGGCAAACCTTTAACTAGATCAAGTTTGACCAATTTATCCATGGTGTGAAAGTTCAAGTGACATAACCTGTTATGCCATAACCAGGCTTCTTTACTTTCGCAAGCTACAAGGCAAACTTTGTCCTTGGTTGTTGAACAAAAGTTCATTAGATACAAATCACCTTTTCTTTTGGCTCGCAGAAGTTCCATTCCTGTGTCTTCACTTTGCAGAGAGAAGAAAGTCCTTTTGAACAAGACATCAAATCCTGTATCACAGAGTTGACTTACACTGAGTAGGTTGTGTTTAAGGCCATTCACATATGCAACTTTGTATACAGAGACGTTTTCCTTCTGTATGACTCCATAGCCTTTGATGTGTCCCTTCTTGTTGTCTCCAAAAGTTACAGATCTACCATCGTGTGTTTCTTTGTACGTGGATAGTAAACTTCTGTCGCCAGTCATGTGCCTTGAGCATCCGGAGTCAAGATACCAAATTGGCACATACCGCTTCTGTAAGACAATCACAGAGACTTAGGTACCCATATCCATATGGGTCCAATATTGTTAGAATTTTTCAAGTTTGCCTTAGCATTCTTGAAATACATTTTATCTTTTGTAGAAAGATCAGATTGTATCTATCTAGGTTTTGACTTTTGAGTTTGAATTTTAGTGGAGAGTAAGCAATCTGGACTTGAGAAGTGATTTTTCAATCTGAACATAAGATCAAAACAATGACAGTATTTAATATGAGACGTGATTTGTTTGAACTTTTCATTGAATTCATTGAACTGAGTCACAGAGGCATTACATTCGTTCTTAACATTAGATTTCCTATTACAAGAATATCTATGAATACTAGAATGTTTTTTGCAAAAATCTTGTTTAGGTCCTGCCTTCTGTGAGTCTCTTCTGTGGTGAACGTCTGTCTTCACTGTCACAGAGGAAAGATATTTGTTAGCTTCAGGCCTTAAAGGTTTTGAAAATTTTGAGCTTTTAGGATTTTCCGAGGCCTTTTTCAAATTATCAAGCTCTGTAGAGGTTTTGACTTGTATACACATTTTTAGAAAATCTGGACAGATAGGTATCTCTGTGATTTTCTCTTTTGGAGAAATTGTTCTGTTAAGAACCTCAGAGGAGAATTTAACATCCTCTGTGTCATAGTGAATTATCCCTGATTTAGAATCAGTCTCTGAGTCGTCAGAGGATGAATCGTCCTCATATACAGAGGTTGAGTCATTTCTTTCGACAGAGGCTGGATTTTCTGAGCACGTATCGTACGAGTTTTCTTCCTCTGTAGAAAGACTTTCATAGATGGCAGAGGTTTCAGATGAGATCTCTTCAGCGAGAATTTGATCTATAGAAGATGTACAGAGATTTTCTAAAACATTTGATTTCAAAACTTCCAAAATTTCTTTTTCAATTGATCTTTTAAGATTTTCTTCTGAAAAGATGGGTTTAAACTCATGAGCTTTTGCAGATAATTTCTTTTTGACATCTATCATACAGACAAAAGCGACCTGTGTTTGAGTCTCTGGTTTACCAAACTTAAAGATACCAATCTGATCTTGTGTTTTCAGATATTTCTTTGGTTTGATTCCTCTATTGACAGAGGTTGAAGATTATGAATCTGTGTTTTCAAACCACACATTGATCATCTTCGTATGTTTCCTCATGTGAGGTTCTTCAGAGATTTTAACCCTTTTACTTACAGAGAGTAAGTTTGGAAAAATTGGTTTATTTGTTTTTCCTACCACAAACAGAGAAGACAGAGGTTTAAGTCTTTTGCCTTCAACACCTAGAGTAATATCATCGTACCCTATACCTCGTCTTCCTATTTGTGAGTTTACTTTCTCATACACCTTCTGTGCATCTTTATAGTTTTTAAGTAAAACCTCTCTTCTGAGTAGATCTTGCCAAAGTACCTCTCTCTCTTTTTGAAAGTATTCTTTGAGAGCTCTTATGTAAGTTGTTTCACTCCTAGAAACTGAAAGCTCTTTAGTTTTGACTTTTAAAGCAGAGGTTAATTCAGAAATTTGCCTTTTTAAAGGATCTACATTTTTGCTCCAATATTTTTCTACTCTTTCCTTTTCTTCAAAAAATTTGGCTTTTTCTTGAGTGAGAAGCCTTACTTCTCTCTCATTAAAGGTGAGTCTTTTCTGAATACTTTCATTTATCTCTTTGAGTTCAATCAGTTCAATGTTAAGTCTAACTGAATCATTTTCTACATATTTAATACAAGAGGTAGAGTTTGAAATGGATACCTCATTGTTAGTGCCCGAGTCGACTTCTGCCATGCCACAGAACAGGGCATTGGTGGTGAATTCATCATCAGAGGTAGAGTCTGACTCGAAGTCCTCCTTATTTGCTTCAGAATGCCCTTTGTTTGCCATTAGGGATTTTTGTGCATAATATTCAGCCTTCTTTTTGTAAAAAGCTGAGTCCTTCTGTGGGCGATTTTGTCTACTTCTGCAATCTTTTGCGAAATGGCCTGGCTTGCCGCAGTTGAAGCAACCTTGGGAGGTGTTTCCAGTTCGATCGTAGGACTTCTGTTGGTCTCCACCTTTCTCTGTTCGGCATTCGTTTGCATAATGACCAGGATTACCACATTTGTAGCATTCTTGTGTGTGGCCTACCTTGTCATCTGACCTCTGTCGGTCATTTCCTCTGTGGCTCTCATTTCAAGTTGATTTTTTTTTTTTCAGTTTCAGTTTCAAGAAGTGAAACAACACACATAAGAGCTCTCAAATAATACTTTCAAAAAGAAAGAGAGGTACTTTGGCAAGATCTTTTAAGAAGAGAAGTTTTACTTAAAAACTATAAAGATGCACAGAAGGTGTATGAAAAGGTATACTCTCAAATAGCAAGACGAGGTATAGGGTACAGTGATATTACCTTAGGAGTTGAAAATAAACAACTAAAACCTCTGTCTTCTCTATTTGTTTTGGGAAAAACTAACAAACCAAACTTTCCAAACTTACTTTCTGTAAGTAAAAGGGTTAAAATCTCTGCAGAACCTCACTTGAGGAAACATACAAAGATGATCAATGTATGGTTTGAAAACACAGATTCATCATCTTCAACCTCTGTCAATAGAGGAATGAAACCAAAGAAATATCTGAAAACACAAGATCAGATTGGTATCTTTAAGTTTGGTAAACCAGAGACTCAAACACAGGTCGCTTTTGTCTGCATGATAAACGATAAAAAGAAATTATCAGCAGAAGCTCCTGAGTTTAAACCCATCTTTTCAGAAGAAAAACTTGAAAATCTATTGAAAAAGAAATTTTGGAAGTTTTGAAATCAAATGTTTTAGAAAGTCTCAGTACATCTTCTATAGATCAAATTCTCGCTGAAAAGATATCATCAGATACCTCTGCCATCTATGAAAGTCATTCTACAGAGGAAGAAAGCTCGTACGATACTTGCTCTGAAAATCCAGCCTCTGTCGAAAGAGATGACTCAACCTCTGTATATGAGGACGATTCAACCTCTGACGACTCAGAGACTGATTCTAAATCAGGGATAGTTCACTATGACACAGAGGATGTTAAAATCTCCTCTAAAGTTCTTAACAGAACTATTTCTCTAAAAGAGAAAATCACAGAGATACCTATCTGCCCAGATTTTCTGAACGTGTATTTAAAAGTCAAAACCTCTACTGAACTTGATATATTAAAGAAGACCTCTGTAGATCCTAAAAGTTCAAAATTTTCAAAACCTTTAAGGAAAATTAAAGAGAATCCCACTTGGCAACAAAAGGGAAAATGGCCTGAAGCTAACAAATACTTTTCCTCTGTGACAGTGAAGAAAGATGTTCACCACATAAGAGAGTCACAGAAGGCAGGAACTAAACAAGACTTTTGCAAACAACATTCTAGTATTCATAGATCTTCTTGTAATAGGAAATCTAATGTAAAGAAAGAGTGTAATGCCTCTGTGGCTCAGTTCAATGAATTCAATGAAAAGTTCAAACGAATCACGTCTCATATTCAATACTGTCATTGTTTTGATCTTATGTTCAAATTGAATAAACACTTCTCAAGTCCAGATTGCTTACTCTCCACTAAAACTCCAAAGTCAAAACCTAGAGAGAAACAATCTGATCTTTCTACAAAGGATAAAATGTATTTCAAGAATGCTAAGGCAAACTTGAAAAATTCTAACAATATTGGACCCATATGGATATGGGTACCTAAGTCTCTGTGATTGTCTTACAGAAGCTACATGTGCCAATTTGGTATCTTGACTCCGGATGCTCAAGGCACATGACTGGCGACAGAAGATTACTATCCACATACAAAGAAACACACGATGGTGGATCTGTAACTTTTGGAGACAACAAGAAGGGACACATCAAAGGCTATGGAGTCATACAGAAAGAAAATGTCTCTATATACAAAGTTGCATATGTGAATGGCCTCAAACACAACCTACTAAGTGTAAGTCAACTCTGTGATACAGGATTCGATGTGTTATTCAAAAGAACTTTCTGCTCTCTACAAAGTGAAAACACAGGAATGGAACTTCTGCGAGCTGAAAGAAGAGGTGATCTATATCTAATGAACTTTACTTCAAAATCCAAGGACAAAGTTTGCCTAGTAGCCTGCAAAAGTGAAGAAGCTTGGTTATGGCACAACAGGTTCTGTCACTTAAACTTTCACACCCTGGATAAAGTAGTAAAACTCGATCTAGTTAAAGGTCTGCCAAATGTTAAATTCAATAAGGATCACTTGTGTTCGGCCTGTGAAATGGGAAAACACAGAAGGGCTTCCCACAAAGGCAAAACAGACGTGTCTTGCACTAGGCCTCTGTACATGCTTCATGTCGACCTCTGCGGTCCCATTGCTATACAGAGCCTAGGTGGCAAGAAATACATACTTGTCCTAATTGATGAGTATTCACGTTTCACATGGGTTGAATTTATTAGAAAGAAATCAGATGTTCCAATTATATTGATAAATCTAATGAAAAGAATGCAAGTTCTTTATGACTGCAGAATACAGAAGTTAAGAAGTGACAATGGCACAGAATTTAAAAACTGTGTCATTGAAGCCTATCTTTCTACAGAAGGAATATCACAGAACTTCTCTGCCGCTCGCACTCCACAACAGAACGGTGTAGTCGAAAGAAAGAATCGAACACTTGTGGAGGCCGCAAGAACTATGTTATCAGCATGCGGATTATCAATGAACTTTTGGGCAGAAGCAATTTCTACTGCGTGTTATACACAGAATCGTTCAACCATTGTGAATAGACACCTCAAGACGCCTTACGAATTGCTTCACAAAAGGCGGCCAAACATCAAGTTTTTCCATGTATTCGGATGCAAATGCTTTGTTTTAAACGACAGAGATTCGAGAGGAAAGTTTGAAGTAAAAGCTGATGAAGGCAAATTAATTGGATACTCTGCCACTTCCAAAGCCTACAGAACCTTCCTTA
Source organism: Saussurea involucrata (assembly GCA_033807775.1). Lineage (NCBI taxonomy): Eukaryota > Viridiplantae > Streptophyta > Magnoliopsida > Asterales > Asteraceae > Saussurea > Saussurea involucrata. Next base: position 98,662,879 of record CM066319.1, read on the forward strand.
CAAAATCTCGCAAGATTGTAGAAAGCATTAATGTTTCTTTTGATGATTCATTCCAAATGACTTCTGAGCAAATCAGTTCAGAACTCGGAATTAAAGGGAAATCCTCTGGCATCTCGCAAACGAAAGAAGACTTGAATCTTCTATTTTTAGAGATGTTCTACGATGACATTGATCCTTCTGTTGGAACCATCAGAGTTTCTGAAGAACCATCCTCTGTGGGACAAAATCCTACAGGTATGACTCTAACTGATCCAAATAATGCTTCATCTTCTTCTATAAATACTACAGAAGCAAATGCCGAAGAAGAAAATGCAGAAGATGAAACATCAAGAAAAACGACCACAGAAGCTGCTGAAAAACAAACTCCACAATTCACAGAAGAACCAATTACAGAGGAAATCGAGGACCAAGACTATACGTCCTCAGAGGAACAAACTCCACCACCACTCATACCAATCATTCCACAAACGGTAGAATCAACTACCAAGGCACAAAGAACGACAGAGGCTACACAAGAAGAAACACAAGAAGCCACTGAAGAAAGGTTCGATGACATTGATGATCATCTTCCACGCACAACTCGGTGGACAAAAAGCCATCCTCCAAGCCAAATAATCGGAGAACCTTCTGACTCAGTAAAAACCAGGTCTGCCACTGCTAATTTTTGTTTCTTTACTAAGTTTATCAGTGTGATAGAACCAAAGAAGATTTCCGAAGCCTTAGATGACCCAAACTGGGTAGACGCCATGCAAGAAGAAGTTCTGCAGTTTGAGCGTAACAAAGTATGGACTTTAGTACCTCTGCCACGAGGGAAACAGGCCATTGGGACTAAGTGGGTCTACAGAAACAAGAAGGATGAAGATGGAGTGGTCATCAGAAACAAAGCACGATTGGTAGCCAAGGGTTATAGACAAGAAGAAGGCATAGACTACGATGAGACTTTTGCCCCTGTCGCACGGCTCGAAGCAATAAGAATATTCTTAGCCTTCGCAACCCACAGAGGTTTTAAAGTCTATCAGATGGACGTAAAATCAGCTTTTCTCAACGGTGAAATCCAAGAAGAGGTTTACGTAAATCAGCCACCAGGGTTTGAAAGCTCAAAGTTTCCAAGGCATGTATACTACCTTGAAAAGGCTATATACGGACTGAAACAGGCTCCAAGAGCATGGTACGAACGACTTTCTACCTTTCTTCTAGTCAATGGCTACAACAGAGGTACAACAGATACTACCTTATTCTATAAACATAAAAAAGGTAAGATAATGCTTGTACAAATCTATGTGGATGACATAAATTTCGGGTCTTCTAATTCAGAAGAGTGTAAAAGTTTTGAAAAACTCATGCAGGGTGAGTTTGAAATGAGTATGATGGGAGAATTAACATTCTTCCTTAGACTTCAAGTCAAACAAACTTCAGAGGGAATTTTTATAAATCAAGCCAATCATGTCTCTGACATTCTATCAAAATATAACCTCTCTGATACCTCTGCAATGAAAACTCCAATGGCCACTGGAAATAAGTTATTCTTAGATCCAAATGGTATCTCTGTAGAATGCACTCTCTACAGAGGCATGATTGGATCTCTGTTATACTTAACAGCGAGCAGACCTGACATCATGCATGCCACATGTCTTTGTGCACGTTATCAAGCTAATCCTAAGAAATCACATTATGATGCCGTGAAGAGAATCTTTAGATACCTAAAGGGGACCAAAAATCTCGGTCTCTGGTATCCATAGAACTCTGGTTTCAGTCTTAAAGCTTATACAGATTCAGACTATGGAGGATGCATGCTCGACAGAAAGAGTACCTCTGGGAGTTGCCAATTCCTAGGTGGTAAATTAGTCAGTTGGACCTCCAAGAAGCAGAATTGTGTCTCAACATCCACTTCAGAAGCTGAATACATTGCTGCTGCTAGCTGTTGTTCTCAGGTTCTATGGATGAAAACTCAGCTAAAGGACTACGGCCACATCCTATTCAAAATACCCATCTTCTGTGATTCCAAAAGTGCCATTCCTATCTCAGCCAATCCTGTGCAACACTCAAAAACCAAGCATATCGATATAAGGTACCATTTCTTAAAACATCATGTTGAATACGGTACAATTGAAATGCATTTCGTACCAACAGAATATCAACTCGCTGACTTATTCACCAAAGCACTAGACGAGAAAAGATTCAATTTCTTGGTGGGTAAGTTAGGAATGATAAACATGGTGTGACAATCCTCTGTAAGTATAGCTTTATATTCTGTAAATATGTACAAATTTCCTTTATTTTTGCTTTAAATTAATTTATTTATGTATGTAAGTTCTCAATCTTAAATAGTTCTTAAAATCACAGAGCTTCTGTAAGTCAACTCAGAACCTCTGACGACCCCTACAGAACCTCTGGAAAACATGACCTATGTTCTATGCAAAACTTATCATTCTCTGATCCAAGCATAGGTCAAGGGGGAGCAAAAGGAAATTACTTGATCTACGGAGGTGATTAGATCAAGGGGGAGCAAAAGGGGACCCTGAAATGATCTAAAGAGATAAAACTTTCAAGGGAAAGCCAAAGAAGAATGTCGATGACTCCATATCGACAGAAGTCAGACATCACTGCCGAGAAAAGAAGAACCAAAAGGTATGTCTCTCGCACAAAAGGTATTATAAAACAGTTTTCTAGGACAAGAATTGTCAAATATGTCCTAAATATATTGTGAATAACATTTCAAAAATCAAAAGCTCAAAAAGTTACACAAAATTCGAATTAGGAGAAATTTAAGGTCATAGAGCTTCTGCTGAGCTCAACAGAGGTTCTGCAAGAAATATGCTCTGTAATCGCAAATTAACCCTCTGTCGATCTTTTGGAATGTTATCTCGGAAACCGAAAACACAAACCATGACCTTCTCGAACAAACCGTTCTTACATAACAGTTTTCTCGGACACAAACTTTCAAATATGTCCGAAAAACATCTCTTAAACCAAATCAAAAATTGGATGATCAGAAAATTTAATTAAATTTTTGTTATGAGATTTTTTCCCTCATAGAGCTTCTGCTGGCCCTCACAGAACTTCTGCAAGTTCCAACAGAGCCACAAAACCTCTGCGACCAAATTTCTTGACTAAAAATCCAATTTGATCCTCTCCAATATCTTTACAAACGTTTTGGTTAAAGAAGAACCCCACAGAAGTCATGATAACAATGAGATATATGAAAAAGGGATAAACATCAAAGATTTTCAAGATCACAGAGCCTCTGTAAACTACAGAAGCTCTGTCAATCTGTTACTTGGGCATCTCTGTAGTAATAACGGTTACTTTTACTGAGAGTGAATTACATGTGGCTAAGAATAACCCCACGCGCCTAGCATTAATGGGGCGCGCACGACGTCCTGTCATCCTCTGACATGGCCTACGTGTCCTATTTTCAGTGGGCGTTCATGAAACGTTTTCTGTGCAAAGTTGAACCCGTCGTTCTAACTTGAGTACGGATTCCAAATTTTAATCCATTGCCATATATTTTACTCTTTCGAATTCTACCGTTTTACCCTCATATAAAAACCAAGCTTACCCTCTCATAAACCTTTTACAAACTCTCATTCTTCTCCGGCGACACCCTGCAAAAACCTGCAAGTTTCTTATTCTCAGTACCAAATGGCTTCATCTTCTCAAGCTATCTCCCCTGCACAATCTCCGGCGACCTCACCAGAACATTCACCGGCTCATTCTGAACATTCAAAAAACCCCAACCCGGCCCAAAACATTGAACTAGAAGATTCCGGCGACTCAGCTGTAACATCCCGCAAAACAAACATACATATAACATATAATTCATAACAGGGTTTCAACAAAATCATTCACATTACACATTTGGTCCCAAAGTCTGATCTAACCAATATAAAATTCAGTACAAACTTGATCTCATTTAGGTCTGATAATAGCTAATAACTGAAATTTTAAGTACAAAAGTATCATCAACTTCATTATGATCATCATTCCACATGGCTATCCACCAAGTAATCTAATCACTTACTCTTACTGGTACCACCACCTGGAATACAGATTTTTAAAACAAGAATGAGGGTTAGACCTAAGGGTCTAGTGAGTAAATCCCTGATATTTGAAAATCATTAAATTCATTTATATAAATACACACATTCATATAAATACATATACTTCACACACAACTTAATACCAATTACAATTTACACAACATACCTGTCCCATTCCACCTTATCCCTCCACCAATGGCCAATAACAATTGGTTGCGAGCCAATTTAACACACCGGTCCAAAGCCCGGCCACGTATTATATTTTCATATAATACTCACGTAATTATAATATCCCATTATAATCACTCACGTATGACATATTCATACACTATTCACAATTCGTTATTCACATATCGTATTCCAGTAAAATACTCTTTTAAATAAAACTCACCTGGTCAGTTTATCAGCAAAAGCCTTCTCAAGTTTATATGACGTATTTCCACCCTTCACAGAATCTGAAATTACACAAAATAACAGATATTTCTTCTTAAAACTAGATTTACGAAATCCTTAACTCAAATCGCAACCCAAAATAACATGAAATCGCAATGAACAGTACAAGTCGCAACGGTAATGAACAATACTAAGTCACAACCTCTTATTGCGACTTCACCCCGAAATCGCAACCCACTATTGCGACTTCACCCTAAGTCGCAATCAACTATTGCGATTCCACCCTGGAGTCGCAACCCACTATTGCGATCCCAAACCCGAATCGCAATCAACTACTGCGATTCCAAGCCAAGTCACAAATGACCATTGCGACTTCAATGCCAAGTCGCAACTAACTGTTGCGACTTCGTTGAATGTCGCAGTCGTCTATTGCGACTCCGATGAATGTCTCCGTCCACTGTTTCATCCTAAAACCCAGATTTTGCAGTTTTTATACTATGCATGTTGATATAAAGATGCAGAATTGTTTAAGACCAATAACATAACCTAAACATAAGCTTAGATTCATCAAAACATCCATTTCTAACCAAAACCCACTTAGAACTTATCTTGTAAACTCAAGAACACTTTGAGGAATTAAAAACACATAGAAGGATGGATTGTTTACCTGGATTACTTCAGTTTAATCCTTAAGTCACTGCAACTCCCTTTTGATTTATTCTTTCTTCTTTCCTTCAATCTCCCTTTCGAACTCTCTCTATCTAACCGAATACCCTTACACACACACACTTTTGGATACTTTCTTCTAAATGAGACATTGACACCTATCTCATGACTAAGAGAAAGTCGGTTATGGCAAGGAGGAGGTGGAAATTAGTTACCCAATACTCCTTAAATTTGTTTCACTTGACAAAATACACCCCTAACTTCTATTCTAAAATTAAAACCTACCCCTTAATTACTTACTCTATAAAATACCCACATAAAACTCATAAAATTTTCATATTTTAAATTAAATAAAATACCTGGTTATTACAACATCTCCCCCTTAAAAGAATTCCGTCCCGGAATTCAGTTAAGAGAACAGATGAGGGTATTTGGCTCTCATCTCCGATTCTGATTCCCATGTCGCATCCTGACCCCTATGATGTTTCCACTGAACCTTTACCTGTCTCATCTCTTTATTCCTCAATACATTAACCTTGTAATCAACTATGGCTTCCGGTTCCTCCACATAGTTCAACTTTTCGTCCACTTGAATATCTGGTAGCGAGACTGCTTGGTCTGGTGTAACTAAACATTTCCAAAAATTCGATACATGGAACGCGTTGTGAATTCTGCTTAATTCTGGCGGAAGATTCAATCTATAAGCTACTTCACCAATTCTTTCCGTAATTTCAAATGGCCCAATATAACGCGGACTGAGTTTACCTTGCTTCCCAAAACGTATGACTCCTTTCCAAGGAAAAACTTTTAACATCACAAAATCCCCAACCTGAAATTCTAAAGGTTTCCGGCGTCGATCTGCATAACTTTTCTGTCTGTCTTGTGCCGTTTTCAATCTATCCCGAATCTGAGTAATCTTATCTGCCGTCAACTGTACTATTTCTGGCCCTGCCAATTGCTTTTCCCCCACTTCATTCCAACACAAAGGCGTTCGGCATTTTCTACCATACAGTACTTCAAACGGTGACGCCTGAATGCTAGAATGATAACTGTTGTTGTAGGCGAATTCTATCAGGGGTAGATGTTTATCCCATGATCCCCCAAAATCCACTATACAAGCCCGGAGCATATCTTCTAAAGTCTGGATTGTTCTTTCACTCTGCCCGTCAGCCTGTGGATGATATGCTGTGCTCAACTTTATCTGCGTTCCCATCTCTTTTTGAAAGATTCTCTAAAACCTAGAAGTAAAACGACTATCTCGATCGGAAATAATCGAGATTGGAACTCCATGTCGAGTTACTATTTCGTTAATGTATAACTTAGCTAAACGTTCCAAAGAATCAGTTTCTTTTATCGGCAAGAAATGAGCAGACTTCGTCAACCTATCCACAATCACCCAAATAGAATCGAATCCCTTTGAAGTTCTTGGCAATTTGGTAATGAAATCAGTAGTGATCTGATCCCATTTCCACATTGGTATATCTAGTCGTTGTAACTGACCAAACGGTTTCTGATGCTCAATCTTTACTTTCTTGTAGGTAGTACAATCTTCTACATACTTCGCAACACTTCTCTTCATTCCCGGCCACCAATAGAATTGTTTCAAATCTCTATACATTTTATTCGTACCTGGATGAATAGAAAATCGAGATTGATGAGCTTCTTGTAGTACACGATCCCGTAATCCACCCAAACGAGGTACCCAAATTCTGTTTCCCATACACAACAACCCACGGTCATCTTTCCCAAGCAATGCTGATATCCCAACCAACCGTTCTGACTTCAAACTTTCCTCTTGATTAGCATCTATTTGGCATTTCAACAATTCATCAAAGATATTAGGAAGGAGTTCAGCTCGTAACGATATAGCTTTTATTGTTCCGCTTCTTTCTTGACGACTTAACGCATCTGCCACCACGTTCGCTTTCCCTGGGTGATAAAGAATTTCACAATCATAATCATTCACTAATTCTAACCACCTTCTTTGCCTCATATTCAATTCCTTTTGATCGAAAACATGTTGAATACTTTTATGTTCCGTGAAAATTTGACATTTATAACCATAAAGAAAATGCCTCCAAATCTTTAATGCGAAGACAACTGCTGCAAGCTCCATATCATGGGTAGGATATTGTCTTTCGTGATCCTTTAATTGACGTGAAGCATAGGCAATCACCTTCCCACGTTGCATGAGTACACATCCCAATCCCAACTTAGAAGCATCACTGTAGACCACAAAATCATCCGAACCTTCTGGCAATGCTAATATCGGCGCGCTGCAGAGTTTCTCTTTCAATATTCTGAATGCCTCATCTTGTTCTGCTTTCCATTCAAACTTTAAATTCTTCCGAGTTAACTTAGTCAATGGCGTCGCGATTCGAGAAAAGTCTTTTATAAACTTCTGATAGTATCCAGCTAGACCCAGAAAACTGCGCACTTCGGTTGCCGTCTTCGGCGGTTCCCATCTTTCAATTGCTTCCACTTTCGTTGGATCAACTTGTATACCCTTCTCTGAAACTACATGACCCAAAAACTGAACTTCCCGCAACCAGAATTCACATTTGGAGAACTTAGCGTACAACTTTTCTTTCCGATTCATCAGATCCATAAAAGCGGCTGGAGCGTTCGTCAATCCAAAAGGCATTACCAAAAATTCGTAGTGGCCGTATCTTGTGCGAAATGCAGTCTTTAAAACATCCTCTTCCTTAACCTTCAACTGATGGTAGCCAGATCTAAGATCAATCTTGGAGAAATAACAAGCTCCAACTAATTGATCAAAAAGGTCATCAATTATTGGGAGTGGATACTTGTTCTTGATTGTGCGCTTGTTCAGCTCCAGGTAATCGATACACATTCTCATTGAACCGTCTTTCTTCTTCACAAATAAAACTGGTGCACCCCATGGCGATGAGCTGGGTCTGATGAAGCCCTTATCAGATAAATCTTGAAGCTGTGACATCATTTCTTTCATTTCTGGTGGTGCTAATCTGTACGGCGCGCGAGCAATAGGATTGGCTCCAGGTACCAGGTCTATTCCAAATTCTACTTCCCTAATAGGAGGAAGACTATTCAAGTCTTCAGGAAAAACTTCTGGGTATTCACTAACGATAGAAATATCTTCCAGCTTACACTTTTCAGGCCTACTATCTATCACATAGGCTAGATAACTAGAGCAACCCTTATTAACACATTTACGGGCCTTTATCATGGATATAAGACTGGACTGATGATTCTTACGATCTCCATAAATTACTACCGATCTCTTATCAGGTAAAACGACATTGATTATTTTCTTATCACAAACTATATTAGCCTGATTCTCCGCTAGCCAATCCATTCCTACTACCACATCAAATTCAATCAAAGCTATTGGGAACAGTTGTATCGGTACTCCACATCCCTCTATATTTATCATGCAACGATCAAAAACCTCTTTAACTGCCACTTGGTTATCATTTGCAGTGTCTACTAATAAAGCATGTTTTAACATTTTAGGCTCTAAATGCATGTGAGCAGCAAAAGAAGGAGACACAAAAGATCGGTTTGCACCGGAATCAAATAACACTTTTGCACGCGGGGAGTTTATGAAAAATGTACCTGTGACCACATCAGGAATTTCCTCCGCCTCTTTAGCTGTCATTTGGAACGTACGACCCCTCGTTCTCGGCGGTTCTATTCTTGGAACTACTGGTCTCGTAATGGCCGGTTTCCCCGATGTACCCCCTGATTGTATTCTACCTCGCGGACAGTCTGATTGGAGGTGATTCGGAGAGTTGCACAAAAAGCAAAACCGTGTTACTCGACAGTCTTTAACAACATGACCCGTTTTCCCACATTTAAAGCAAACCCGCGACTCTACTTGGCAATTTACCTGATGGTAACGATTACACTTTGAACATGGTCTTTCTGTTGGTCGAAATGATGGACGGTTGTCAAACCTCTGAAATCTAGGTTTCCTCGAATCCTGTGGTGGTCCTTCCCATTTTCTTTTTCCTAAGCTCTTATCGCCAGTATCTCTTTTATTATCTCTTTCCACATTCTCGGCAGCATCCACCGCAGCTGTAAAAGTATTTGGCCCTGTGGCAGTCACCAATCTTCGAACCTCGGAATTCAACCCATAAATAAACCTCTCCATCTTCATCTTATCTGTAGCAACATAATATCCTGCAAAACGAGACTTCTCCAAAAATTGTGCAGTATAATCTCTAACCGACAGATTTCCTTGTTGTAGATTCATGAATTCTTCTTCTAACTGTCTGACAGCGGCTTGTGGACAGAAGTGCGTTGTGAAAGCTAACACGAATTCCTCCCATGAAAAAGTAGTATATACATCCGCTCCTCTCGATTCTGTATGAGCATCCCACCAATACAGAGCATCCCCTTTTAGCATCGCAGCTCCATAAAGCACTTTGTCTTCTTCGGCACATTTACACGTCTTGAAGATGGCCTCTATTTCTTTCAGCCATCTCATCGCCTTTACCGGATCCCGATCTCCTGAGTATGTAGGGGGCTTACAACTAAGAAACATTTTATAATCGCACCTTTTCACCCCTGGTAGAACAGTAGAGGTAAATGGTATCTCCACTTCATGTTCCGGATCTGGTCTTTCAGTTCCATTAAGACGATTACGTTCGAACATGGCTTGTATGCTATCCTGTAATCTTCCCATTTCAGCAGTCAGATCATCTCGTGTAACAAACTCTGTACCATGCTGTTGTGTTCTACCTCCAGTTCGGCCTCCTGTTCCCCTTCCAGTTCTACCTCTACCACGATCTCCTCCTCTTCCCCCTGTTCCTAACGGTGGATTTTCTCCACTTGAATTCCTTCCTCTTCCCTGATTCCCTTGTCTGGTGCCACTCGCCATTCTGTGGATTCAAACAAGGTTAATATACACACATAAGCACATACCCCATATAATAAGATATTCCAGTTCAAACATGTACCTGTAAGATCATAATTACACTGGCCTGGTGTAATTTGAAATTACCTTACATGATGTTCCTTCTACCTTTTATACTTAATATCCCCAGGTTCTAATTTAATAGGGACATCCTACTTCACATGCAGTTTAAGTCTAGGTACAGATACTAATACCTAAATCCCTTAAACTAGGGCTCTGATACCATCTGTAACATCCCGCAAAACAAACATACATATAACATATAATTCATAACAGGGTTTCAACAAAATCATTCACATTACACATTTGGTCCCAAAGTCTGATCTAACCAATATAAAATTCAGTACAAACTTGATCTCATTTAGGTCTGATAATAGCTAATAACTGAAATTTTAAGTACAAAAGTATCATCAACTTCATAATGATCATCATTCCACATGGCTATCCACCAAGTAATCTAATCACTTACTCTTACTGGTACCACCACCTGGAATACAAATTTTTAAAACAAAAATGAGGGTTAGACCTAAGGGTCTAGTGAGTAAATCCCTGATATTTGAAAATCATTAAATTCATTTATATAAATACACACATTCATATAAATACATATACTTCACACACAACTTAATACCAATTACAATTTACACAACATACCTGTCCCATTCCACCTTATCCCTCCACCAATGGCCAATAACAATTGGTTGCGAGCCAATTTAACACACCGGTCCAAAGCCCGGCCACGTATTATATTTTCATATAATACTCACGTAATTATAATATCCCATTATAATCACTCACGTATGACATATTCATACACTATTCACAATTCGTTATTCACATATCGTATTCCAGTAAAATACTCTTTTAAATAAAACTCACCTGATCAGTTTATCAGCAAAAGCCTTCTCAAGTTTATATCACGTATTTCCACCCTTCAGAGAATCTGAAATTACACAAAATAACAGATATTTCTTCTTAAAACTAGATTTACGAAATCCTTAACTCAAATCGCAACCCAAAATAACATGAAATCGCAATGAACAGTACAAGTCGCAACGGTAATGAACAATACTAAGTCGCAACCTCTTATTGCGACTTCACCCCGAAATCGCAACCCACTATTGCGACTTCACCCTAAGTCGCAATCAACTATTGCGATTCCACCCTGGAGTCGCAACCCACTATTGCGATCCCAAACCCGAATCGCAATCAACTACTGCGATTCCAAGCCAAGTCGCAAATGACCATTGCGACTTCAATGCCAAGTCGCAACTAACTGTTGCGACTTCGTTGAATGTCGCAGTCGTCTATTGCGACTCCGATGAATGTCTCCGTCCACTATTTCATCCTAAAACCCAGATTTTGCAGTTTTTATACTATGCATGTTGATATAAAGATGCAGAATTGTTTAAGACCAATAACATAACCTAAACATAAGCTTAGATTCATCAAAACATCCATTTCTAACCAAAACCCACTTAGAACTTATCTTGTAAACTCAAGAACACTTTGAGGAATTAAAAACACATAGAAGGATGGATTGTTTACCTGGATTACTTCAGTTTAATCCTTAAGTCACTGCAACTCCCTTTTGATTTCTTCTTTCTTCTTTCCTTCAATCTCTCTTTCGAACTCTCTCTCTCTAACCGAATACCCTTACACACACACACTTTTGGATACTTTCTTCTAAATGAGACATTGACACCTATCTCATGACTAAGAGAAAGTCGGTTATGGCAAGGAGGAGGTGGAAATTAGTTACCCAATACTCCTTAAATTTGTTTCACTTGACAAAATACACCCCTAACTTCTATTCTAAAATTAAAACCTACCCCTTAATTACTTACTCCATAAAATACCCACATAAAACTCATAAAATTTTCATATTTTAAATTAAATAAAATACCTGGTTATTACATCAGTAGACTTTGCTCCGACAACACATATGCAAAACTTCATAGCAAAGGATCACTTCGAAAAGGTACTACCAATCAAATCCAACAACTGCTATTTGGTCCCCTCACCCACTGCTTTCGGCGAAGCCCATGCCATTCTTCTGAACATAATGGAAAATCACATCCTCTTCCCTCTACTCTCAAGAACCCCAAACAAATACCAGTCAGATATCTGAACCAGTTTTGGCAAAGCTGCCGATTTGATAAAGATGATTCTATTATCAAAGGGTACATTTCAAGACCCGACAAATCTGAACATCTTGAAATCAAGTTCAACAGAACAATGTTCTCACTTGAGTTCAACCTACCCACAAGGGGTCTTCTTGGTTTGAAGAAATATGCAGAGCAACCAACAGACGACGAGCTTTGTCGCTTCGTAGAAATGCTTGGGTACAACACACAACTACGGAAGAGAAATGACTTCCGCAGAGGAAGATTACCACCTCTGTGGAACACTTTGTTCTCTATTCTTAACAGATGCCTGACAGGGAAGATAGGCAGTATTGACCAGAGCTCACATCAGATATTAACAATCATGTATGGGGTTTACTATGATCTACCATTGGATTACGCGACCATAATGATGCAAGAGATCATCAACACCATTGACAGAAAGAACAACAAAAGGGTCAAAGAAAATGATCCTAAGTTTCTACCACCTCTGCAATTCCAACGAATACTGGGAGTCTTGTTCGAACCTCTGTTGCTGATACAGAAATGGCCAATGGAAGGGCCACTTCCCAAACAGTTCCCAATGAGCAAAAATACCCCCACTGATCATGTAGATGGTTACTCACACTGCAGACCTCTGTCAAAGAAACTTCTGCAGTATTCCTCGAATAAAACCCTTAAGTGTGAAATCCCAAATCTAGCAATATGTAAAGAACAAATGTAGAGAGAATTTAGAAGGCAAACTTGTCATCCATATATTGATCTCTAAAGTACAAATGACAAAATGCTCAAGAAGTTATACAAAATAACAAAGGAACTCCTTTATATAGTAGGACATGACAAGCCCATGCCTCTACCAAGGAGTAACAGTACAAAGATTTAATACTGTCTTGATAGCTACAAATAGTGCTCTAACAATCTCCCCCTTAGCTATCAAGGCAGGAAGGGTCTTCTTCTTCTTCGGAAACCAAGATAGGTTTCAATTCTTCTCATAACCATTCTGAAGTTCAATCTTTCATCAATCTCTTCAATGGCTCTGGATAAGACTCTTCTAGGTCTTGAAGACATCCAATTAATCTTTCTTTCAGCATCATGTCTCTTGAGCTTTTCGACTAACTGAAGTCTTACAATTTTAAGCGTACCATCAGAATATTTTTCCAACTCATTAAACCGAATGAATATCTTGTTTGCACCATTACTGAACACAACACCAAACTCTGGATCTGCAATCACACAATATAAAGGCATCCTCATCAATCCAGTCAATTCTTGATTTGGTCTTAACAGATTTATTCTTGGTTGATAGCTTTCCACACCCATCTGCAAATCATGACACTGTGTGAACAAAATGTGTCTTCTCAGAAATCTCTTAATGGCATTCAAAGCAAGAGACACATTTTCCCTTCTGATCTGAAGATCTCGGAAATGATGATACATGAACTCAAAATCTTCTATCGTTAGGTGACAAAAATCTGCTTCAGTAAATCTATAATCTCTGCAATCTTGCCTTTGAACAAGAAACTCTGGATACCACAATTTGTAGTATAATCTGGCAGTTACCTCCTTTATAGTCACAATCAATTTCTTGCTCCTCACGTCTTTTTTCCACATGGCTATCCACCAAGTAATCTAATCACTTACTCTTACTGGTACCACCACCTGGAATACAGATTTTTAAAACAAAAATGAGGGTTAGACCTAAGGGTCTAGTGAGTAAATCCCTGATATTTGAAAATCATTAAATTCATTTATATAAATACACGCATTCATATAAATACATATACTTCACACACAACTTAATACCAATTACAATTTACACAACATACCTGTCCCATTCCACCTTATCCCTCCACCAATGGCCAATAACAATTGGTTGCGAGCCAATTTAACACACCGGTCCAAAGCCCGGCCACGTATTATATTTTCATATAATACTCGCGTAATTATAATATCCCATTATAATCACTCACGTATGACATATTCATACACTATTCACAATTCGTTATTCACATATCGTATTCCAGTAAAATACTCTTTTAAATAAAACTCACCTGATCAGTTTATCAGCAAAAGCCTTCTCAAGTTTATATCACGTATTTCCACCCTTCACAGAATCTGAAATTACACAAAATAACAGATATTTCTTCTTAAAACTAGATTTACGAAATCCTTAACTCAAATCGCAACCCAAAATAACATGAAATCGCAATGAACAGTAAAAGTCGCAACGGTAATGAACAGTACTAAGTCGCAACCTCTTATTGCGACTTCACCCCGAAATCGCAACCCACTATTGCGACTTCACCCTAAGTCGCAATCAACTATTGCGATTCCACCCTGGAGTCGCAACCCACTATTGCGATCCCAAACCCGAATCGCAATCAACTACTGCGATTCCAAGCCAAGTCGCAAATGACCATTGCGACTTCAATGCCAAGTCGCAACTAACTGTTGCGACTTCGTTGAATGTCGCAGTCGTCTATTGCGACTCCGATGAATGTCTCCGTCCACTGTTTCATCCTAAAATCCAGATTTTGCAGTTTTTATACTATGCATGTTGATATAAAGATGCAGAATTGTTTAAGACCAATAACATAACCTAAACATAAGCTTAGATTCATCAAAACATCCATTTCTAACCAAAACCCACTTAGAACTTATCTTGTAAACTCAAGAACACTTTGAGGAATTAAAAACACATAGAAGGATGGATTGTTTACCTGGATTACTTCAGTTTAATCCTTAAGTCACTGCAACTCCCTTTTGATTTCTTCTTTCTTCTTTCCTTCAATCTCTCTTTCGAACTCTCTCTCTCTAACCGAATACCCTTACACACACACACTTTTGGATACTTTCTTCTAAATGAGACATTGACACCTATCTCATGACTAAGAGAAAGTCGGTTATGGCAAGGAGGAGGTGGAAATTAGTTACCCAATACTCCTTAAATTTGTTTCACTTGACAAAATACACCCCTAACTTCTATTCTAAAATTAAAACCTACCCCTTAATTACTTACTCCATAAAATACCCACATAAAACTCATAAAATTTTCATATTTTAAATTAAATAAAATACCTGGTTATTACATCAGTAGACTTTGCTCCGACAACACATATGCAAAACTTCATAGCAAAGGATCACTTCGAAAAGGTACTACCAATCAAATCCAACAACTGCTATTTGGTCCCCTCACCCACTGCTTTCGGCGAAGCCCATGCCATTCTTCTGAACATAATGGAAAATCACATCCTCTTCCCTCTACTCTCAAGAACCCCAAACAAATACCAGTCAGATATCTGAACCAGTTTTGGCAAAGCTGCCGATTTGATAAAGATGATTCTATTATCAAAGGGTACATTTCAAGACCCGACAAATCTGAACATCTTGAAATCAAGTTCAACAGAACAATGTTCTCACTTGAGTTCAACCTACCCACAAGGGGTCTTCTTGGTTTGAAGAAATATGCAGAGCAACCAACAGACGACGAGCTTTGTCGCTTCGTAGAAATGCTTGGGTACAACACACAACTACGGAAGAGAAATGACTTCCGCAGAGGAAGATTACCACCTCTGTGGAACACTTTGTTCTCTATTCTTAACAGATGCCTGACAGGGAAGATAGGCAGTATTGACCAGAGCTCACATCAGATATTAACAATCATGTATGGGGTTTACTATGATCTACCATTGGATTACGCGACCATAATGATGCAAGAGATCATCAACACCATTGACAGAAAGAACAACAAAAGGGTCAAAGAAAATGATCCTAAGTTTCTACCACCTCTGCAATTCCAACGAATACTGGGAGTCTTGTTCGAACCTCTGTTGCTGATACAGAAATGGCCAATGGAAGGGCCACTTCCCAAACAGTTCCCAATGAGCAAAAATACCCCCACTGATCATGTAGATGGTTACTCACACTGCAGACCTCTGTCAAAGAAACTTCTGCAGTATTCCTCGAATAAAACCCTTAAGTGTGAAATCCCAAATCTAGCAATATGTAAAGAACAAATGTAGAGAGAATTTAGAAGGCAAACTTGTCATCCATATATTGATCTCTAAAGTACAAATGACAAAATGCTCAAGAAGTTATACAAAATAACAAAGGAACTCCTTTATATAGTAGGACATGACAAGCCCATGCCTCTACCAAGGAGTAACAGTACAAAGATTTAATACTGTCTTGATAGCTACAAATAGTGCTCTAACAATCTCCCCCTTAGCTATCAAGGCAGGAAGGGTCTTCTTCTTCTTCGGAAACCAAGATAGGTTTCAATTCTTCTCATAACCATTCTGAAGTTCAATCTTTCATCAATCTCTTCAATGGCTCTGGATAAGACTCTTCTAGGTCTTGAAGACATCCAATTAATCTTTCTTTCAGCATCATGTCTCTTGAGCTTTTCGACTAACTGAAGTCTTACAATTTTAAGCGTACCATCAGAATATTTTTCCAACTCATTAAACCGAATGAATATCTTGTTTGCACCATTACTGAACACAACACCAAACTCTGGATCTGCAATCACACAATATAAAGGCATCCTCATCAATCCAGTCAATTCTTGATTTGGTCTTAACAGATTTATTCTTGGTTGATAGCTTTCCACACCCATCTGCAAATCATGACACTGTGTGAACAAAATGTGTCTTCTCAGAAATCTCTTAATGGCATTCAAAGCAAGAGACACATTTTCCCTTCTGATCTGAAGATCTCGGAAATGATGATACATGAACTCAAAATCTTCTATCGTTAGGTGACAAAAATCTGCTTCAGTAAATCTATAATCTCTGCAATCTTGCCTTTGAACATGAAACTCTGGATACCACAATTTGTAGTATAATCTGGCAGTTACCTCCTTTATAGTCACAATCAATTTCTTGCTCCTCACGTCTTTTTTCCACATGGCTATCCACCAAGTAATCTAATCACTTACTCTTACTGGTACCACCACCTGGAATACAGATTTTTAAAACAAAAATGAGGGTTAGACCTAAGGGTCTAGTGAGTAAATCCCTGATATTTGAAAATCATTAAATTCATTTATATAAATACACGCATTCATATAAATACATATACTTCACACACAACTTAATACCAATTACAATTTACACAACATACCTGTCCCATTCCACCTTATCCCTCCACCAATGGCCAATAACAATTGGTTGCGAGCCAATTTAACACACCGGTCCAAAGCCCGGCCACGTATTATATTTTCATATAATACTCGCGTAATTATAATATCCCATTATAATCACTCACGTATGACATATTCATACACTATTCACAATTCGTTATTCACATATCGTATTCCAGTAAAATACTCTTTTAAATAAAACTCACCTGATCAGTTTATCAGCAAAAGCCTTCTCAAGTTTATATCACGTATTTCCACCCTTCACAGAATCTGAAATTACACAAAATAACAGATATTTCTTCTTAAAACTAGATTTACGAAATCCTTAACTCAAATCGCAACCCAAAATAACATGAAATCGCAATGAACAGTAAAAGTCGCAACGGTAATGAACAGTACTAAGTCGCAACCTCTTATTGCGACTTCACCCCGAAATCGCAACCCACTATTGCGACTTCACCCTAAGTCGCAATCAACTATTGCGATTCCACCCTGGAGTCGCAACCCACTATTGCGATCCCAAACCCGAATCGCAATCAACTACTGCGATTCCAAGCCAAGTCGCAAATGACCATTGCGACTTCAATGCCAAGTCGCAACTAACTGTTGCGACTTCGTTGAATGTCGCAGTCGTCTATTGCGACTCCGATGAATGTCTCCGTCCACTGTTTCATCCTAAAATCCAGATTTTGCAGTTTTTATACTATGCATGTTGATATAAAGATGCAGAATTGTTTAAGACCAATAACATAACCTAAACATAAGCTTAGATTCATCAAAACATCCATTTCTAACCAAAACCCACTTAGAACTTATCTTGTAAACTCAAGAACACTTTGAGGAATTAAAAACACATAGAAGGATGGATTGTTTACCTGGATTACTTCAGTTTAATCCTTAAGTCACTGCAACTCCCTTTTGATTTCTTCTTTCTTCTTTCCTTCAATCTCTCTTTCGAACTCTCTCTCTCTAACCGAATACCCTTACACACACACACTTTTGGATACTTTCTTCTAAATGAGACATTGACACCTATCTCATGACTAAGAGAAAGTCGGTTATGGCAAGGAGGAGGTGGAAATTAGTTACCCAATACTCCTTAAATTTGTTTCACTTGACAAAATACACCCCTAACTTCTATTCTAAAATTAAAACCTACCCCTTAATTACTTACTCCATAAAATACCCACATAAAACTCATAAAATTTTCATATTTTAAATTAAATAAAATACCTGGTTATTACATCAGTAGACTTTGCTCCGACAACACATATGCAAAACTTCATAGCAAAGGATCACTTCGAAAAGGTACTACCAATCAAATCCAACAACTGCTATTTGGTCCCCTCACCCACTGCTTTCGGCGAAGCCCATGCCATTCTTCTGAACATAATGGAAAATCACATCCTCTTCCCTCTACTCTCAAGAACCCCAAACAAATACCAGTCAGATATCTGAACCAGTTTTGGCAAAGCTGCCGATTTGATAAAGATGATTCTATTATCAAAGGGTACATTTCAAGACCCGACAAATCTGAACATCTTGAAATCAAGTTCAACAGAACAATGTTCTCACTTGAGTTCAACCTACCCACAAGGGGTCTTCTTGGTTTGAAGAAATATGCAGAGCAACCAACAGACGACGAGCTTTGTCGCTTCGTAGAAATGCTTGGGTACAACACACAACTACGGAAGAGAAATGACTTCCGCAGAGGAAGATTACCACCTCTGTGGAACACTTTGTTCTCTATTCTTAACAGATGCCTGACAGGGAAGATAGGCAGTATTGACCAGAGCTCACATCAGATATTAACAATCATGTATGGGGTTTACTATGATCTACCATTGGATTACGCGACCATAATGATGCAAGAGATCATCAACACCATCGACAGAAAGAACAACAAAAGGGTCAAAGAAAATGATCCTAAGTTTCTACCACCTCTGCAATTCCAACGAATACTGGGAGTCTTGTTCGAACCTCTGTTGCTGATACAGAAATGGCCAATGGAAGGGCCACTTCCCAAACAGTTCCCAATGAGCAAAAATACCCCCACTGATCATGTAGATGGTTACTCACACTGCAGACCTCTGTCAAAGAAACTTCTGCAGTATTCCTCGAATAAAACCCTTAAGTGTGAAATCCCAAATCTAGCAATATGTAAAGAACAAATGTAGAGAGAATTTAGAAGGCAAACTTGTCATCCATATATTGATCTCTAAAGTACAAATGACAAAATGCTCAAGAAGTTATACAAAATAACAAAGGAACTCCTTTATATAGTAGGACATGACAAGCCCATGCCTCTACCAAGGAGTAACAGTACAAAGATTTAATACTGTCTTGATAGCTACAAATAGTGCTCTAACAATCTCCCCCTTAGCTATCAAGGCAGGAAGGGTCTTCTTCTTCTTCGGAAACCAAGATAGGTTTCAATTCTTCTCATAACCATTCTGAAGTTCAATCTTTCATCAATCTCTTCAATGGCTCTGGATAAGACTCTTCTAGGTCTTGAAGACATCCAATTAATCTTTCTTTCAGCATCATGTCTCTTGAGCTTTTCGACTAACTGAAGTCTTACAATTTTAAGCGTACCATCAGAATATTTTTCCAACTCATTAAACCGAATGAATATCTTGTTTGCACCATTACTGAACACAACACCAAACTCTGGATCTGCAATCACACAATATAAAGGCATCCTCATCAATCCAGTCAATTCTTGATTTGGTCTTAACAGATTTATTCTTGGTTGATAGCTTTCCACACCCATCTGCAAATCATGACACTGTGTGAACAAAATGTGTCTTCTCAGAAATCTCTTAATGGCATTCAAAGCAAGAGACACATTTTCCCTTCTGATCTGAAGATCTCGGAAATGATGATACATGAACTCAAAATCTTCTATCGTTAGGTGACAAAAATCTGCTTCAGTAAATCTATAATCTCTGCAATCTTGCCTTTGAACAAGAAACTCTGGATACCACAATTTGTAGTATAATCTGGCAGTTACCTCCTTTATAGTCACAATCAATTTCTTGCTCCTCACGTCTTTTTTCCACATGGCTATCCACCAAGTAATCTAATCACTTACTCTTACTGGTACCACCACCTGGAATACAGATTTTTAAAACAAAAATGAGGGTTAGACCTAAGGGTCTAGTGAGTAAATCCCTGATATTTGAAAATCATTAAATTCATTTATATAAATACACGCATTCATATAAATACATATACTTCACACACAACTTAATACCAATTAAAATTTACACAACATACCTGTCCCATTCCACCTTATCCCTCCACCAATGGCCAATAACAATTGGTTGCGAGCCAATTTAACACACCGGTCCAAAGCCCGGCCACGTATTATATTTTCATATAATACTCACGTAATTATAATATCCCATTATAATCACTCACGTATGACATATTCATACACTATTCACAATTCGTTATTCACATATCGTATTCCAGTAAAATACTCTTTTAAATAAAACTCACCTGATCAGTTTATCAGCAAAAGCCTTCTCAAGTTTATATCACGTATTTCCACCCTTCACAGAATCTGAAATTACACAAAATAACAGATATTTCTTCTTAAAACTAGATTTACGAAATCCTTAACTCAAATCGCAACCCAAAATAACATGAAATCGCAATGAACAGTAAAAGTCGCAACGGTAATGAACAGTACTAAGTCGCAACCTCTTATTGCGACTTCACCCCGAAATCGCAACCCACTATTGCGTCTTCACCCTAAGTCGCAATCAACTATTGCGATTCCACCCTGGAGTCGCAACCCACTATTGCGATCCCAAACCCGAATCGCAATCAACTACTGCGATTCCAAGCCAAGTCGCAAATGACCATTGCGACTTCAATGCCAAGTCGCAACTAACTGTTGCGACTTCGTTGAATGTCGCAGTCGTCTATTGCGACTCCGATGAATGTCTCCGTCCACTGTTTCATCCTAAAACCCAGATTTTGCAGTTTTTATACTATGCATGTTGATATAAAGATGCAGAATTGTTTAAGACCAATAACATAACCTAAACATAAGCTTAGATTCATCAAAACATCCATTTCTAACCAAAACCCACTTAGAACTTATCTTGTAAACTCAAGAACACTTTGAGGAATTAAAAACACATAGAAGGATGGATTGTTTACCTGGATTACTTCAGTTTAATCCTTAAGTCACTGCAACTCCCTTTTGATTTCTTCTTTCTTCTTTCCTTCAATCTCTCTTTCGAACTCTCTCTCTCTAACCGAATACCCTTACACACACACACTTTTGGATACTTTCTTCTAAATGAGACATTGACACCTATCTCATGACTAAGAGAAAGTCGGTTATGGCAAGGAGGAGGTGGAAATTAGTTACCCAATACTCCTTAAATTTGTTTCACTTGACAAAATACACCCCTAACTTCTATTCTAAAATTAAAACCTACCCCTTAATTACTTACTCCATAAAATACCCACATAAAACTCATAAAATTTTCAAATTTTAAATTAAATAAAATACATGGTCAGATATCTCTTAATGGCATTCAAAGCAAGAGACACATTTTCCCTTCTGATCTGAAGATCTCGGAAATGATGATACATGAACTCAAAATCTTCTATCGTTAGGTGACAAAAATCTGCTTCAGTAAATCTATAATCTCTGCAATCTTGCCTTTGAACAAGAAACTCTGGATACCACATTTTGTAGTATAATCTGGCAGTTACCTCCTTTATAATCACAATCAATTTCTTGCTCCTCACGTCTTTTTTCTTTTGACACTTGTCTCTTAGAAAGTACATATACTCGAACTTGTATTCGGCTGTTTGATCTGTAATACCCAACACGACGTAAGGATTCAAAGTTCTGATTCTGTGCACAAACAGTCTTCTTTCTTCTTCTTCTAGGAAATGTGTTCTCAAATACAAAGTTCTTTGTCGTTGTTCAAGTTCAGTCAATTTTCTGCTCCGCGAGGACGAAGGACCAGGTTGATCAGCTAGATTAGAAGGACCAGCTTCATCATGACTAGGAATGATAGGAGGTACTAAAGATGTAGTGGATTGAGGATCAGTCTCTTCGGGTTTTGGCTCTTTAGGTAATGGATCATGAGAATGATGTGGTTCAGATACTGGTATAGTGGTTTGAGCTAAAGTAGATTGGTTAAGGTTAATGGTTATAGGTGTAATAGAAGGTTGTTCTGACATCAAAGTGGTTGAGATATGTTCGGGTGAGTGTACAGGGCTAAAGATTATTTCTTCAGGAGTTTGTAGCCCATATATCTCTGACAAAATATCAACCTCTTCTTCATTAAATCCAACACCTTGATCTTCTGGTTCATAAGTAAATACCAAAAGTGGTTCTTCTTCCTCCTTAACTTTCCAATACCGATCATAAGCTCTTGCACTTTCATCAGCTTCTTCATCATCAGAACTAATTTCAATCAACTCCACAGATTGTACGAATCGATCAACCACTTCTCTTATCTCTTCCTCATTTACCTCAGGCTTTTCAACCGTTGGTTCTATATTCGGATCAACATATAATACAATCTGTTTTCCGCTTTGATCACCCATAGCACCTGATTCAAACATCTCAGATATTTCAGCAACAGTCGGATTCTTCTTCTGGCCTTGAGAGCTTTCTGACTCAGCTCTTCTCTTCTTACTCATCTCCCCCTCATGATCATGATCATCGGGATCCTGATCATGTCTTCTCTTAGTACTCTGAGCTTGAGTCTTACACGACTGTTCCATCAATGCTTTCAACTCAACAATTGACTACTTCATATCACTTAAAGATTTCACAACTTCAGACTTGAAAGTAGATAACTCTTTGGATAATGCTTGAAACTGTGTGGGTGTAACTGAAGGTGTAGGTGGAGGTGGAGTAGATTGGAAATTCTGAAGTAGAGACAACAAGGTTTTACTTTGCTGATCTTCAGGACTCATAGACATCACCTTGGCATAGAATAAATCCCTTAATTCATCAACACTTTGATCCACTGGTGGTTGTTGCATAGGAGAAGGCTGAGGTACTCGAGGCGGAGCCAAATAGATTTCTGGACGAGGACGTACAGCTGGCTCATAAGTCATCGGTTCTTTTCCCTTCAACTGATTCTTCACACCTTGTAACTCCTGGATGAACATAGTTTCAATAGCCTTTAGAGCGCCATCGAAGTTTTCCCTTGTCACAAATACGGGTAAAGTAACACCGGCACCACTTAGGTTTGTCGTTGACACAACAGTTGTTGCAACTGTGTGACCTACGCTCAGTGTTGGCATAGTGTTAGCACTGGTAGGATTTCCACTCTGTCCTTGTAGTCCTGTAAAAGGATCTACTCTGAGTGTTCCGGATGGGTCACCAAGACGCGCATCAGATGTTCCTGAAAGTGTCATATTCAAAGAATCAAATATGTTAGCAACAAGCACTAGACTCGAGCTTTGTGCAGGAAAGAAGGTCGAGGACTGGGGAGGAAGTCGCTCTGTTTCAATGAGACATTGACACCTATCTCATGACTAAGAGAAAGTCGGTTATGGCAAGGAGGAGGTGGAAATTAGTTACCCAATACTCCTTAAATTTGTTTCACTTGACAAAATACACCCCTAACTTCTATTCTAAAATTAAAACCTACCCCTTAATTACTTACTCCATAAAATACCCACATAAAACTCATAAAATTTTCATATTTTAAATTAAATAAAATACATGGTTATTACATCAGCAGACTTTGCTCCGACAACACATCTGCAAAACTTCATAGCAAAGGATCACTTCGAAAAGGTACTACCAATCAAATCCAACAACTGCTATTTGGTCCCCTCACCCACTGCTTTCGGCGAAGCCCATGCCATTCTTCTGAACATATTGGAAAAACACATCCTCTTCCCTCTACTCTCAAGAACCCCAAACAAAATACCAGTCAGATATCTGAACCAGTTTTGGCAAAGCTGCCGATTTGATAAAGATGATTCTATTATCAAAGGGTACATTTCAAGACCCGACAAATCTGAACATCTTGAAATCAAGTTCAACAGAACAATGTTCTCACTTGAGTTCAACCTACCCACAAGGGGTCTTCTTGGTTTGAAGAAATATGCAGAGCAACCAACAGACGACGAGCTTTGTCGCTTCATAGAAATGCTTGGGTACAACACACAACTACGGAAGAGAAATGACTTCCGCAGAGGAAGATTACCACCTTTGTGGAACACTTTGTTCTCTATTCTTAACAGATGCCTGACAGGGAAGATAGGGAGTATTGACCAGAGCTCACATTAGATATTAACCATCATGTATGGGGTTTACTATGATCTACCATTGGATTACGCGACCATAATGATGCAAGAGATCATCAACACCATCGACAGAAAGAACAACAGAAGGGTCAAAGAAAATGATCCTAAGTTTCTACCACCTGTGCAATTCCAACGAATACTGGGAGTCTTGTTCGAACCTCTGTTGCTGATACAGAAATGGCCAATGGAAGGGCCACTTCCCAAACAGTTCCCAATGAGCAAAAATACCCCCACTGATCATGTAGATGGTTGCTCACACTGCAGACCTCTATCAAAGAAACTTCTGCAGTATTCCTCGAATAAAACCCTTAAGTGTGAAATCCCAAATCTAGCAATATGTAAAGAACAAATGTAGAGAGAATTTAGAAGGCAAACTTGTCATCCATATATTGATCTCTAAAGTACAAATGACAAAATGCTCAAGAAGTTATACAAAATAACAAAGGAACTCCTTTATATAGTAGGACATGACAAGCCCATGCCTCTACCAAGGAGTAACAGTACAAAGATTTAATACTGTCTTGATAGCTACAAATAGTGCTCTAACAATCTCCCCCTTAGCTATCAAGGCAGGAAGGGTCTTCTTCTTCTTCAGAAACCAAGATAGGTTTCAATTCTTCTCATAACCATTCTGAAGTTCAATATTTCATCAATCTCTTCAATGGCTCTGGATAAGACTCTTCTAGGTCTTGAAGACATCCAATTAATCTTTCTTTCAGCATCATGTCTCTTGAGCTTTTCGACTAACTGAAGTCTTACAATTTTAAGCGTACCATCAGAATATTTTTCCAACTCATTAAACCGAATGAATATCTTGTTTGCACCATTACTGAACACAACACCAAACTCTGGATCTGCAATCACACAATATAAAGGCATCCTCATCAATCCAGTCAATTCTTGATTTGGTCTTAACAGATTTATTCTTGGTTGATAGCTTTCCACACCCATCTGCAAATCATGACACTGTGTGAACAAAACGTGTCTTCTCAGAAATCTCTTAATGGCATTCAAAGCAAGAGACACATTTTCCCTTCTGATCTGAAGATCTCGGAAATGATGATACATGAACTCAAAATCTTCTATCGTTAGGTGACAAAAATCTGCTTCAGTAAATCTATAATCTCTGCAATCTTGCCTTTGAACAAGAAACTCTGGATACCACAATTTGTAATATAATCTGGCAGTTACCTCCTTTATAATCACAATCAATTTCTTGCTCCTCACGTCTTTTTTCTTTTGACACTTGTCTCTTAGAAAGTACATATACTCGAACTTGTATTCGGCTGTTTGATCTGTAATACCCAACACGACGTAAGGATTCAAAGTTCTGATTCTGTGCACAAACAGTCTTCTTTCTTCTTCTTCTAGGAAAGGTGTTCTCAAATACAAAGTTCTTTGTCGTTGTTCAAGTTCAGTCAATTTTCTGCTCCGCGAGGATGAAGGACCAGGTTGATCAGCTAGATTAGAAGGACCAGCTTCATCATGACTAGGAATGATAGGAGGTACTAAAGATGTAGTGGATTGAGGATCAGTCTCTTCGAGTTTTGGCTCTTTAGGTAATGGATCATGAGAATGATGTGGTTCAGATACTGGTATAGTGGTTTGAGCTAAAGTAGATTGGTTAAGGTTAATGGTTATAGGTGTAACAGAAGGTTGTTCTGACATCAAAGTGGTTGAGATATGTTCGGGTGAGTGTACAGGGCTAAAGATTATTTCTTCAGGAGTTTGTAGCCCATATATCTCTGACAAAATATCAACCTCTTCTTCATTAAATCCAACACCTTGATCTTCTGGTTCATAAGTAAATACCAAAAGTGGTTCTTCTTCCTCCTTAACTTTCCAATACCGATCATAAGCTCTTGCACTTTCATCAGCTTCTTCATCATCAGAACTAATTTCAATCAACTCCACAGATTGTACGAATCGATCAACCACTTCTCTTATCTCTTCCTCATTTACCTCAGGCTTTTCAACCGTTGGTTCTATATTCGGATCAACATATAATACAATCTATTTTCCGCTTTGATCACCCATAGCACCTGATTCAAACATCTCAGATATTTCAGCAACAGTCGGATTCTTCTTCTGGCCTTGAGAGCTTTCTGACTCAGCTCTTCTCTTCTTACTCATCTCCCCCTCATGATCATGATCATCGGGATCCTGATCATGTCTTCTCTTAGTACTCTGAGCTTGAGTCTTACACGACTGTTCCATCAATGCTTTCAACTCAACAATTGACTACTTCATATCACTTAAAGATTTCACAACTTCAGACTTGAAAGTAGATAACTCTTTGGATAATGCTTGAAACTGTGTGGGTGTAACTGAAGGTGTAGGTGGAGGTGGAGTAGATTGGAAATTCTGAAGTAGAGACAACAAGGTTTTACTTTGCTGATCTTCAGGACTCATAGACATCAGCTTGGCATAGAATAAATCCCTTAATTCATCAACACTTTGATCCAGTGGTGGTTGTTGCATAGGAGAAGGCTGAGGTACTCGAGGCGGAGCCAAATAGATTTCTGGACGAGGACGTATAGCTGGCTCATAAGTCATCGGTTCTTTTCCCTTCAACTGATTCTTCACACCTTGTAACTCCCGGATGAACATAGTTTCAATAGCCTTTAGAGCGCCATCGAAGTTTTCCCTTGTCACAAAGACGGGTAAAGTAACATCGGCACCACTTAGGTTTGTCGTTGACACAACAGTTGTTGCAACTGTGTGACCTACGCTCAGTGTTGGCATAGTGTTAGCACTGGTAGGATTTCCACTCTGTCCTTGTAGTCCTGTAAAAGGATCTACTCTGAGTGATCCGGATGGGTCACCAAGACGCGCATCAGATGTTCCTGAAAGTGTCATATTCAAAGAATCAAATATGTTAGCAACAAGCACTAGACTCGAGCTTTGTGCAGGAAAGAAGGTCGAGGACTGGGGAGGAAGTCGCTCTGTTTCAATATCCGGAATCTCCGAACGAGATCCAGATAGTGTTTGTGCTAAAACCCCGTGAGAAAATGAGACAGTTTCTTGTGAAGAAGAAGCTGAATAGCTGGCAGAGGTGTGCAACTGCGTTACTGGGCGAGTAACGTCTTGTTCAACACCTGATCCCAACAAATGAGATCTGGTGGTGGATGTGGCTGCCCTTCTGGTATAGACAGTCTGGATATCTCTCACACTCTCCATATTCTTTTCTTCAGTTTCTCTCACAGACTCACATATATTTTCAACTGATACTCCCTCGGTTCTCCTTATACCTTCCGTTCCTTCACTAACTTGAGACGACATCAAGGGCATGTCATCCAAGTTTAAGCCTTCCACATTAACATTATCTGACATATGCATTTGTGGAAATACAAGGATATCAGAAATGTTACCAAACCAGTTTTCCTCATTCGTAGCATCAGCACCAAGATTTCCAGCATTTCCTTGATCATCATCATTATCATCATTGTCATCTTCATCATCATCATGATGTTCCTCCGCAGGATCAGACGCGTTATCAGACTCTGTACTATCACTAGAGTACTCAACTAAAGGAGGATCCCCAATGTGTTTAGGAATTACTCCCTCAGAATCGTGTTGTACAAGGTCATCTGTATGTGTGTCCTTGGACGATGACCCTGTATCTTCAAGTACAGATGTTTGACCCCCACCAGTTCCCCTCTTGGTGTTTTCCCTCGACTCTCCCCGTTCAGTAGCCCGTGCATCCTGAACACTCACCGACTCTTCTCGCCTAGGGGTTGAGTCTGGGGTAGGTCCCTCCGGTTCTGGCTGGACCATAGACTCTCTATACTCGATAATGCACTCAGCGTCCTGATCCGCGTATCGAAGAAATCCTTCAGGTAACGGCATCTCATAAACATATTCAGTGTTGCGAAATTGAAGATACTGCATAGCTTTCTCGGGCACAGAAGGATGGTTTGCTCGTCTTGGAATTTCTCTGTTAGAACGAAGCATGCTATGAATAATAATCTGAAGAAACCTCATGTATGGATGTAAGGCTTTCCCTTGTTTTGTCGACGAAGATCTATCTTCTCATTCAGTTCATGCCAGAAGATGGCTGCATAATCTACATGAAGATCATACACCACTGCATGAAATATTTCAGAAATCCGACGCTGGCACTGTCTGTTCCGGCATGTTTTGCAGATAAGCATCGATTAATGACAGAGAAAATAGTATAGTATAACGGTGGTAGTTTCGCCTTATGGAATTCCTTCACCCGAGTTAAGTTTCCAGTGTATCCCATAGCTCGTATGCCTTCAAACGTTTCTTCTTCAGATGGAAAAGGATCAAACTCAGTTTTCCTTCTCGTGAATCAGGTTCTGGTAGCCTCAGAATCATTCTTAGTCTTTGAAAATCAAGCTTTGTGATGAAGTCGTCTATCTGGAATACAAAGATTGGTCTTCCATCTTCCATAGTTGTGGTTATTATCTTCCATGCTTGTTGTAAATATAGCATATGCACAACGACAATATTCGTCAATGCGTATGCTAGCGGATGATTTCTGAGCACTTCCTTTATCACCGGATGAATGTTGATGCGATCAAAATCAATGTGATGATTGTTGGGAATGATAGAAATATAGTTGACCGGATGAATGATAGGATGATCTGGATGAATTCCGGATTGGGATTGATGTACTGATCGTGTTGACGGTAAAGGTACATCGTGTGTCGGTTCGGGTAGGCTCGGAATATGATCACCAAAGCCTTGAATGTGACTTTGTTCTTCCTGATTAACCATCTGATCTGTTGATAAACAGTTCTGACAAAATTATTCTTTGAGAAAAATTTGAAAAAAAATCTTAAGTATAGAATTCGAATCTCACATGTGCACATGAATTCGAATTAAAAGAAATCCGAATTCAGGGAATTCGAATCAAGGAGCATTCGAATTCATCACTTAAATTCTAAGACTGATTGAAACATATGAATTCGAATCCAGAAAGGTTCGAAATCATGGAATTCGAATCCAGAAGGGTTCGAATTCATGGAATTCGAATCCAGAAAGGTTCGAAATCATGGAATTCGAATCCAGAAGGGTTCGAAATCATGGAATTCGAATCCAGAATGGTTCGAATCCAAGGAATTCGAATCCATAATGGTTCGAATTAAAGGAATTCGAATCCATAATGGTTCGAATTCAAGGAATTCGAATCCATAATGGTTCGAATCCAAGACATGATAACACAAACCCTTTTCAACAAAAACTTTAAGGAATTGAAATCATATATGCATGAAGAACATCATATATGCATGAAGAACACGAAGAACAATCAAGTTTTCTTATTTACAAATCACAAAAATAAGCATAGCAGATGATTTGAATCGATGATTTTACACGGATAGAAAGAATTACAAACAAAAATAGACTCTAATGAGACTAAAATCAACAGAAATGGTTACCTGATGAAAAAGATATGAACAGATGAAGTTTGGGGTTGAAGATGATGAACAGTACTTTTGAGAGAATTCGAGTTGTTTGCAGAAGAAAATAAGTGGGAAAATGAACTTTTGAACTCTATTTATACTTAAAAAATTTGGACACTTGGCACGATTTAGAGTACCCCACTTGGCAAACAGTAGAAAAAGGCATGTCTCAAAAATAGACATGGCACTGTTCATCTGAATTCATTGAATTCGAATCCTTAAGAGTCCGAATTCTTTGAATTCGAATCCTTAAGTGTTCGAATTCATTGAATTCGAATCCTTAAGAGTTCGAATTCTTTGAATTCGAATCCTTAAGTGTTCGAATTCTAAGAATTCGAATCCTTTAGTGTTCGAATTCATTGAATTCGAATCCTTAGGTGTTCGAATTCATTGAATTTGAATCCTTAAGAGTTCGAATTCTTTGAATTCGAATCCTTGAGAGATTGAATTCTTCAAGTAATTGCATGAAAAATTACAACTTTGTCAGAAAAAATTTAACAACTGTTCCAAAAATCTCACATCAGATAAAACTTTGTAAGCTCTCAGATATAACCCCCTTTTTTTTACTTACAGACTTATGCCGAATTGCTCCCCCTAAACAATTTCATGAATTGCTGTCTTTTCTTCAGAGGAATCTGCACAGACAGATGAAAACTTGGTACTCATAGAACATGAGTCCAAATTGTTAGAATTATCACTTTGTGTAAAAATCTGACTCCCCCTCAAAATATGAATTCTGGAGCAACTTGTTTTCTTCCTCTGAAAGTACGCATATATTCCAATAACGCACAGTATTTGAAATTGTGGCAGAAACACATTGCACAAGGAAAGTAAAGTTCATTGAATTTTATTTTATGACTACTAACATTTGATCATTTGAAAGCATTACAAAAGAAATTCAACTTAATGAAATTTAACAGATACTTCAATCAAATGAAATCAAATGCATGTGTTTGGATTAAAAAACAAGACATCATTGCATATCAAGTTACAAACATTCAGTGTCAACCCCTTTATCAAATCTATTTGGTGTGATAGCATGCTAAATATGATTAGCATAAAGCGTATGCAATTCTAAAACATATAAGAATACTTTGCTCTACTCACACTATTTGTCCAAAATCAGAATTTCACAAATTTACGGGTTTCTCGCGACTTTGTATTTTCCCCAAGG
Source organism: Saussurea involucrata (assembly GCA_033807775.1). NCBI lineage: Eukaryota > Viridiplantae > Streptophyta > Magnoliopsida > Asterales > Asteraceae > Saussurea > Saussurea involucrata. The sequence goes on from CM066319.1 coordinate 98,694,055, forward strand.
TTCAAGAGATGTGTGCTCTTTGGCATCTTTTGATTTTGGGCACATTGGCATCTTTTGATTTTGTGCTCATTGGCATCTTTTGATTCTGTGCTCATTGGCATCCTTTGATTTTGTGCTCATTGGCATCTTTTGATCAAAAAGTTTAGTAAGAATAAGATACACCGTTAAACATGACTTTCTATCTGGTTCTATAGCAGGATTTGGGTTAGCAGATCCCAGACCAGTTGGCCTTAGGTGCTAGGTGACGAGCACCCCTTAGAACGTAATTTCCCAAACCAGAAAGGCCACATCGATATATCTTAAACCCATTTGTACCAGTAGAACATGGCTTTCTATCTGGTTCTATTGCAGGATTTGGGTCAGCCGATCCCAGTCCAGTTGATCTTAGGGACTAGGTGTCGAGCACCCCTTAGGACTTACTCTCCCAAACCAGAAAGGCCACAGGCACAAACTTTCAAACTAAATGATAGTGCAACAATTTTATCTCAATCACTTGGTTCTAAAACATAGTGCTTTTCCCATATTTTCATTTCCATCCATCATTCTGACATTTAGGCTTTTTGAGCATTATATTCTATATAAGTCCAGATTCACATAACTTTGAGCATTCAACATAATTTCATTCATGTTTTGCTGACCTTTCGATTTATTTCAGAGGTGAGAGTTGAAACAAATCTAACTCAGATAATACAACAAGTCTTGTAAAATCATCTTTTAGCACACATTTAATTCATTGAATGAAAATTGATAATTTCATCTCATTGAATTAAATTTGTAAAGATTCAAGTTTTCAAAGTAGTAGAAGCAAAATATAATCCAAAGTTACCTTTCACCACGTTCCTTGAAACAGAAAGATGTAACAGTTAAGGATATCACCTGAGAAGTGTGAGTTCTAAACTGATTTGTTTAGAAGTCATAGTCTTTGAAGTACAGGTCCTGAACTGATTTGTCCAGAAGCCATAGTCGTTGAAGCACGGGTTTTGAACTGATATGTTCAAAAGCCAAAAATATTTGTCTCCCCCTTAATGGTACAAATATTTTTCAAAAAAATACACCGATTCTCTTCTGTTTTCAGTCATGTGTGTGGTATGTATCTGCAATTCAGTACAACACATGAAGAACCTGCAAACAGATTAAACAGGTATTGGTACCCAATGGCATTTGGGTCCTAGTGGGTTAGGATATGATCATAGATTTAAATAAACAAGGACACGAACTCCCCCTCAATGTTTTTAAAGAGAGTGAGAAATGACTAAGGATTCAACATTCCTAGTTTGCTGATTAAAAAATTGAACCTTTTTTCATCTAAAGGTTTTGTGAAAAGATCAGCAAGTTCTAGTTCTGTTGGTACAAAGTGCATTTCTATAGTTCCCTTCTCAACATGGTCTTTGATAAAATGGTACATTACATCTATATGTTTTGTCTTGGAGTGCTGAACAGGATTCTCAGTTATTGCAATTGCGCTTTTGGAATCACAGTAAATTGGGATTTTGTTGATGATGTATCCATAATCCTTAAGCTGCGTCTTCATCCAGATTACTTGTGAACAACAACTGGCAGCTGCCACATATTCTGCTTCAGCCGTAGATGTTGACACACAGGTTTGCTTCTTTGATGACCAGCTTACAAGTTTGTCTCCCAAAAATTGACAAGCACCAGATGTGCTTTTCCTGTCCATCATATTTCCCGCATGATCTGCATCTGTGTAAGCAGTTAGTTCAAACCCTGAATCCTTAGCATACCAAAGACCCAAATTTCTTGTGCTTTTGAGATATCTAAGGATTCGCTTTACAGCCACAAGGTGAGATACCTTCGGGTTAGCTTGAAAGCGTGCACAAAAGGATGTTGCAAACAAAATATCCGGTCTACTTGCCGTTAGATATAGTAAAGATCCAATCATACCACGGTATAACTTTTGATCAACCGATTCACCGGATGAATCAGCGTCCAAAAGTTTACCAGTAGCCAAGGGAGTTTTCATGGTGGAAGAGGAATTTAAGTCAAATTTCTTAAGCATATCATTTATATATTTTGATTGATTGATAAAAATGCCTTTATTTGACTGTGTCACTTGGAGACCAAGGAAAAATTTTAGTTCTCCCACCATGCTCATTTGAAAGCGGCTTTTCATCACCATTTCAAAATCTTTACACATATCTGGATTTGTAGAACCAAATATTATGTCGTCAACATATATTTGTACTAGCATTAAATCTTTACCTTCTTTCTTGAGAAATAGAGTTGTATCAATTGTACCTTTGGTGTATTCATTTTCAAGCAGATGAATAGTCAGAGTCTCATACCATGCCCTCGGTGCTTGCTTTAAGCCGTAGCGTGCTTTATCTAAAATATAGACATGGTTGGGATATTTTGGATCAACAAAGCCTTCAGGTTGACTTACATACACTTCCTCATGTAGTATTCCATTCAGAAATGCAGATTTGACGTCCATTTGAAATACCTTCATGTTCTTGTGAGCTGGATATGCAAGACAGATCCTGATTGCTTCAATCCTTGCTACTGGTGCATAGGTTTCATCATAATCGATTCCTTCTTGTTGATTGTAACCTTTAGCAACCAGTCTTGCTTTATTTCTGACTATAATCCCCGCTTCGTCCTTTTTGTTTCTAAAAACCCATTTAGTTCCGACTATGGTTTTGTCTTTTGGGCGTTTCACCAAGTGCCACACTTCGTTGCGTTTGAACTCTTTTAATTCCTCTTGCATGGCATTGATCCAATCTGGATCTTGTAAAGCTTCAGATGCTTTCTTGGGTTCTAACGTGCTTAGAAAGTTTACGTACAAACATTCATTTGTAGTCGCAGATCGGGTCTTCACTCCATCATTCAAATCACCAATTATATCAGCCGGAGGATGTGCTCTTGTCCATTTATGACTGTTCGGAAGAGTTGGAATATCCATACGAGTGTTTGATGAATCATTTTCATCCAAAACTGCAAAAATCTCTTCGGTTGATTCAGCTGAAGATATATTTTTCGATTCCGGTATGTTAACTTCTGTTTCTAATTCTTCAGGTGTAGAAGTCTCCGATGAAGTATTTGCTGAAACCTGAACGTCTGGTTGAATTTTAGGTTCAGAGACAGGAGCATGTTCAGTTGGAGTCTTATTAATTTCCCCAGAAGTACTGATACCAACATCTTCAGATGGTCCGGAGATATTGACACTCGTCTGTTGCTGAGATGCATTCACAGATGTGATGGGTGGTTCCATATCTGCACAGTAATCCATAAATGCATCAAGAAATAATAAATCTAGATCAGTAGTATTAGTATTTAAAACTGAATTAGAAAACTGTTTCGCCACAGGTTCTACTCCTTTCTTAGTAGAAGCTTCAGATTTCTGTACGAGTTCTGAACTTAATTGTCCAGAAGTCAAAGTCACAGTCTCGTCAAACGTAACGTTGATGCTCTCGATAACTGATTTGGTTCGATTATTGTAGATCCTGTATGCCTTCGAGTTCAAGGAATAGCCTATAAAGATGCCCTCATCAGCCTTAACTTGAAGCTTTGAAAGATATTCACGATCTTTCATGACAAAACACCTGCATCCAAATACACGCAAGAATTTTATGTTAGGTTTGCGATTGTTGATTAATTCATATGCAGTTTTGTTAAAGCGTTTATTGATAATAGTTCTGTTTTGTGTAAAACACGCTGTTGATATTGCTTCAGCCCATAGACTTGGTGGAAGACCCGAATAGGCAAGCATTGTTCTAGCTGCTTCTACAAGAGTTCGATTTTTCCTTTCAACTACTCCATTTTGTTGTGGAGTAATTGGGGCAGAAAAATTGTGAGTTATTCCAACGGATTCAAGAAAAGATTGAAGAGTTGCATTCTTGAATTCAGTTCCGTTGTCACTTTGGATTTTTCGAACAGGGCGTTGTAGAAGAGTTTGAATCTTCTTGATGAACTTAATGATCTGCTCGGGTGCTTCAGACTTGAGTCGTAAGAAATCCAACCAAGTATATCGCGAAAACTCATCAACCATAACCAAGATGTATTTCTTTCCTCCCATTGACTGAGTTCGCATAGGGCCACAGAGATCCATGTGAATTAATTCCAAGGCGTTGTTGCAGTTAGACAAAGTCTTGGTCTTGTGTGAAACATGTTTCATCTTTCCCATTTCACAAGCTGGACACACAGAAACTTTGTCAAATTTCATTTCAGGAAGCCCGGAAACTAATCCATCTATTCGGAGCTTGTTGATGCTGCGAAAATTTTGATGTGAGAGTCTTCGATGCCATAACCAACACTCTTCTTGTGAAGCTTTTGATACAAGACAAACTTGATTAGAAGCAACAAGAGTTGTAAAATCAGTCATGTATAGGTCTCCACATCTTTTGGCCCTGAATATTTCTGACCAATTAAAGTCCAAAATGTAGCAAAAATCTTTGTCGAATAACACCTTACAGTTCTTGTCGCAGAATTGACTAATACTGAAAAGGTTATGCCCTAAACCTTCAACATACAAGATCTTTTCTATTTGTATCGAGTCATTTTTCAACGTTCCGTAGCCTCGAACGTGACCTTTTGAATCATTTCCAAACCCCACCGATCCGCCAGGATGTACAGTAAAATCATGCAATAAGTGCTTGTACCCAGTCATGTGTCTAGAAGCTCCCGAATCAATAACCCACACATGACTATCCTATAAAAAGAAAAAATTACCTTATCTTAGGTACCCATATCTGTATGGGTCCTTTCTTGTTAGTACAAATCAGTTTGTTTATTACAGTTGATGAACCTTGAATTTTGCCTTTAAAGGTAAGGTTATTTTGTGAATTTGGTTTGTTGAGTTGATCTTTGGGAATCCAAACCATATTCACATCAGCTGTTTTTGTTTCTTTCTTCTTATTCTGTTTCTTTGATCTGAAACCGAACATTTTAGCAAATTTGTTTGCTGAAGATTTTAAAGAAAAGGATGAAGTATTAGACTTTTTGTTCTTTGGATCATTTCTATTTAGCTTGAAATAGTTATCCCAACAATGAGCACAATGTATTCTTCTTTTTGCTTGTGTCAACAAAGTAGAATTAGAAATTGCGGAATTTTTATTTTCACAAACTTTGTAAACATTACACGAATGAATACAATTTTTATTTGAAGAAATACATTTCTCAGTATCGGTATTCCTATTCTTGCTATTCAGAACATTCTCCTTCAGATCCACGCACTTATCTTCATCCATTTCTGAGAAAGAATGAGAAACATTGTCAGAACTCTTAGAACTAGAAGCATTATTTGGAAACAAATTTGGTTTCGTTTCGAATAATTTTTCTTTTTCTTTTCTTTTCAGTTCTTGTTCCTTTTTGACATTAGATATATTTGATGAAAACTTTGTATGATATACTTCACAATATTTCAGTTCAATTTCAAGCTCAGTTCTTTCCTTTTTATGCTTCTCTTTCTCAAGAAAAAGCACTTTCTCAAAATCTGATACTTGATTTGAAAGTTTTGCACTTCTCAAAACAAGTGCTTTGTTTTCTTCAAAAAGCTTATCTTTTTCTAAAAATACTTTTGCATCAGAATCAATTGTACTTGAAGATTTACTCTGATCTTTGAATTCAGCTTGTTTTGAACAATTTTCGCAAGATTTTGAAACCTTAGATTTTGACAATTCGAATAATTGAGATTCAAGTCGTCGAATCTCCTCTTTAAGATCAAGATTGATTTTTTGAATATGATCATGATTTATTCCAATATTGTCATAATCGTCTTCTAATATTTCAAAAATTAATTGTAATTTAGAAATTTGACTTTCTAAATCAACAATTTTAAGTAAAGCTGAATCCAAATCAGGAAATTCAGTAGAAGTATTATGAACAAACCCCTCTTTGTCAGAATCTGGTGTTTTTTTTTTACTCCAATTCAGCACTCGATTCAGATTTAACAGATTCAGATTCATCAGTTGTCTTAGTCACAGATTCACTTGAAAATAATGAATTAAATTCAGTTAGTTCAACCCTTTTGGTTTTGTAACTAGAATTTAGTTCATCGTAATTGAAATTTGTAGTATTAAATTTAGGCTTTTCTTCCGAATCTTTATCCGTTTTTTACTTCCTCTTTGTTCGAATTAGAAGTTGAGGGATTTGAAGCATCATCATTAACAATGTATTGTTTCAAACTTTCATTATTAGAAATAATAAAAGTTTGTTTTACTAAAGGAACCTCTGATATAATAGTTTATTTTAAGACTTCATCACTTGATTTAACGAAGACTTTTGAAATTGGAGGAATTTCCTTTGTTATTGTTTGCTTCAACACCTCACTTTTAATTTTAGGTTCTTCAGTTTTGAAAGATTCCTTTAAACCTTCACCCAATTTTTCAATTGTGTAAAGATTTTCAGGTGCATTTTTAAGAACCTCTACATTAGATAAACCTAGACCCATTTTTGGATTAAAAAATCGAGAATCTTTTGGGTTACTGGTCAACAGTTTCAGAGTTTGCTCAGTCTGACCTCTTTTATAATTTAAATCTTCAAGCTCTTTTATCTTTGCAAAGGCATCTTTTCTTTCTTCAGAAAGAATCTTGATTTTAAACTGAAAGTCTATGTTTTCATCATTTATATCTTTCATTTTCTTCTTTAACTCAAAAATTTCAGATTCAAGTGTTTTGACTTTTGTTCTAATAACTTCTTTTTCTTTTTCTCTATCTTCCGCTAAACATTTATAAAGTTGTGCTTCATCGTGATATTTCAACTTGGAACTTTTCTCATCTTCAAGTTTCTTTTGAACTTTATGAAGATTCTTTTGAACATTTTCAAATTTCTCATTAAGTTCAAGTATCACGATTTGCATTTCTTCATATCTATCATCTTCAGTTTCAGAATCATTTTCAAAATCATCACAGTTATCAGAATTATCAGAAGGATAAAGAAATTGTACCTCGGATTCCTTATCTTCTTTATCTATCTTTGCCATCAGACTGTGCTTCACTTCTGTAAAATGCGCCTCTTCATCATCAGAGGAATCCATAAGCCAAATCTCCTCTTCAGCATTAACAGGCTTTCCACTTTCCTTGGTTTTAGCTAGATGTGCCTTACGCTGATAATATTCAGAATCCTTGACCTTATTTTGCCTACAGTCTCTGGCAAAATGATCTGGTTTCCCACAGTTGAAGCAGTTTCGGTCATCTCTATCCTTCTTTTCTCCCCTCTCCTTTTTTACAAATTTCACCTCTTTATCCTCTTTTTCATCTTTCTCTTCTTTCTCTTCCTCCTTTTTCTCATACTTTTTCTCAAACCTTTTAAATCTGTTAACCTTATTGTATTTAGGTTTAGTCTTTGAGTAGAACTTCTTTCTACTATACCTGTTTTGGAACTTGTTGGTCAATAATGCTAACTTTTCAGCAATATCCTCCATATCATCCTCAGAACTGCTATTATCATCATCAGAAGAACTTATCTTCTTCTTGTTCATTCCAGAAATCAAAGCCTTAGTTTTCAAAGCACCACTTTTTCTTTGTTCACTCAAAAGGGCTAATGACTCTTCGACCTTTCTATCCTTTTCTTTAACCGCTTTTACTTTATCTTCGTGTTGACTTAGAATACTGAAAATGTCGGTCAACTTTTCATCATCCATATCTCTTGACATTTGGAGCTGAATGGAGTAAGAATCCCATTCTGGTAGAAGATTCTTGATAAACTTGTAGTTTATCTCCGATTCCGATTTGTCGACTCCATTCCTTCTCAAATCATTTAGAATTATGTTGTAGCGGTTGTAGGTTTCTTTCAATAATTCACCATCTCTTGCCTTAAACCCTTCATATGCATTGATGCTTTGATTCTTTTTAGTCTTCATTGATTTTGAAGATCCCTCAAACTGCCTTTCTAACTCATCCCATATTTCCTTAGCTGTATTTCGACTATCTACACGGTTGTAGATATCATTTGGGATGGCTTGAGTCAAGTAAGTCAAGGCTAGTTCATCAATTTCAACCTTAGCTTTGTCAACTTCATTGTAATATCTGTATTCTTTTTCAACTCTTCTTGGAGGAACAGCCTGACTTGTAGTCGTTTCAGGAATACCATCAATGTTAATGTATGCTTTGTAAGGACCATTTTGAATAGACAGCATGAGATCTCGGTTTTGATGATTCAGAAATTGAGTCATTCTTTTTTTCCATTGAGAATACTCTTCAGCTTGAAGAACTGGAGGCTTGCTCTTTGATCCCATACTCATTAAATCTCTCGACATGTTTTCAAAATAGCTAGAAAATGATCGTTCAGAAGATCAAGCAGTAAGTGTAAAAAAAACACACTTAAAAGAATTCGAATTCAACAGATGCTAAGTATAGAATTCGAATTCAACTAACACTTCCAAGAATTCGGATGCACTTAGGTTCGAAATCAACAATCCGAATTCGAAATTCTAACTCAGCTTGGTACGAAATCACTCAATTCGGACTTAACTGAATCCGAAATCCCCCAATTCGAACTTAACTGAGTCCGAAATCACCCAATTCGAACTTAACAGGGTTCGAAATCACCCAATTCGAACTTAACAGGGATCGAATTCTATACTTGGAAAATCAAAATCAACTCAGATTAATCCACAACTTCTCAATTTGAATGATCAACGATTCGAAATCAACTCAATTCTTGTGTAGACTAATTCGCAACCAGCAGAATTCGAACCTAACAGAGTTCGAATTCAATGAATTCGAAACCTTCTCGAGTCGAAATCTACACTTGTGATGACCAAGAACACTCTGAATTCCCTTGAATAATCCGAATTCTGTATGAATGATCCGAATTCACCAAGAATGATCCGAATTCTTCACTTCGAACTTGAAAAACACAGATTCAGCCATAACTTTCTCAATTCTTGATCAATTAACACGAAATTTGTACTGGTTTTCTCGAAATCAAAATCCACACACTTTCTCAGTTAATCAAAATTTCTAATTCGATCAGTTTAATCGAATTAAAGTCCAAAACAGTGAATTGGGGTTTTCTAACAAAGTTTCAAAGAAATGATCAAATCTGATGATTTTGTGCAGAATTTGATGATAATCCAAGAGTTAATGTTGTTCAGATTTCAATTCCGAGTTCAGTGATGCCAAGAATTGATCCAAGAAATCAAAAATCAAAGTCTGAATAAAAAGTGATCAGATGAATAGTAAAGCATGCATGGTTCGAATTCTGTATGAACAGTGTAAAAATTCTTCAATTTGGATCTTGATCTGCTTGAATCTTCTGTTTAGCTCTGATACCAAATGTGAAATCCCAAATCTAGCAATATGTAAAGAACAAATGTAGAGAGAATTTAGAAGGCAAACTTGTCATCCATATATTGATCTCTAAAGTACAAATGACAAAATGCTCAAGAAGTTATACAAAATAACAAAGGAACTCCTTTATATAGTAGGACATGACAAGCCCATGCCTCTACCAAGGAGTAACAGTACAAAGATTTAATATTGTCTTGATAGCTACAAATAGTGCTCTAACATTAAGAAATAGTATATACGCGATCATAGAACTCCTAAACCGAGTCCTATGACACCCCCGCATTTAGGTGTCCCCCTATGAACAATGATTGCAGAACCTCTTTCCACTCAAGAGGAAAAAGATAACAAATTAGCAAAACACATGGCTATTCAACTTAGCTTCATAGCCAAACGTGCAGAGCTCATGGGAAAGAAGTCCTCTTCAAAAACCTCTGCATCTACTCCAAAAGCAAAGAAGAGAAAAACTGCAGAAGGCACCTCTACAAGCGCTGCAAAAGATCAACCTTCACCTCCTCATGCCACAGAAATTGGCTCCTCTGTTCCTCCATCTTCCCCAAAACAGAGGAAGAAAAGAAAATCGAAAATCACAGAGGAAGGGGCACCAAAACCCAAGAGGAGGAAAACCAAAAAGAAGCATGGTAAATCACTTGAAAAGTTGGTTACCATTACAGAAGAAGAAGAAATCGCAGAAGAAACAACTGCAGAAGAAGATGCAGAAGAAGGGATGGCAACAGAAGAATATCAATCACCGTATCAATCTCCAGATAGATTTGCTCACCAAGGAGACCTGAACGACTTCCTACAGAACCCTGACATTGCCAACACCCTGAATACAGCAGGGTGGACGGCACAACCTCTCGACCACCACTCCCCAGAAGAACAATATTTCTCCATTTCTGGCATTGACACACATCTGCAAGAAGATGACACAACACCCAAAGATCAACCAGCTAACACACCTATTATCCTACAAAACCCCTTCATTCAACAAGGATTGGACGTCCACAGAAAGAGTCCAAGCACAGCTACAGAAGAAGAAATAGAGGAAATAGACATGTCAGAAGAAGCTATCAAAGAACGGAATCAAAAGAACGCAACTGAGTGGAATAGAGAAAAGGTTAAGGAAATCATAGAGAAAATGGGAGAAAAAGAAAAGGGAAAAGAAAAAGATGCCGAAGTTGAAGAAGGCACAAATCCCTCACCCCCTCCCAGTGCAACCCACATATCTAACTCCGTAGGTCTAGCTGCAGAAGGAGTTATTGAAATAGAGCAGCACAGCTCGATCCAAACCCAACCCAACCAGCCAGAAGTCACTCTTACAACTTCTGCGCCCACAGAAACCGGGGAATCCATTCCTAGGAAGTCTCCTCAGAGAGACTCACCTATAGTTCATGATCTATCGCCCCAGATCACAACAGAACACCCTACAGAGGAATTCGTTTCCTCTGCCACACACACACAACTAGGGCCAACACTTCTTTCAGAGAGAAGTAGTGAGCACAACGACGAAGAGACTCTAGACAAGTCTCCGAGTCAACAGAAGGATAATCTAGTACCCACCTCTGAAGTGGATCTAGACAATGTCATTCACATAACTTCTGTAGAGTCTGAAGCACTAGATGCTTCTGCTCAAGGATCAGATGGAAATCCTTCCACCCCCATCGTACAAACAAGAGTGAACGAAGGTGTCCCAGGAACAGGGACTCACTCTGGAGACGAATGTGTTCCTCCAGATGTTACACAAGGAACACAAGTATCAAGGGATGAGTTCCAAACCCTTGTCACCTCTGTGAACCAAACAATGAAAGAGTTGCAAATCTCTTTCAAATCTTTTGCAGAGACAACATCGACGGCTATCCTGTAACTAAACACCAAAATGGACAATCTGTCCACAGAGGTGAAATCTGCCATCTCAGCGATGAAGTCTTCTGCCGAAACTACTGCCAATGCAACAACCACTTCTGCCGCTCAAGAATTCGGAACAACTGCAACTTCTTCGTTCAAGGACTCTGTCAAAAACTTCCTTGAACAAATGAATACGCAATTCAACAGAGCAGAGGGCATTACTCCTGCAGATCTACAGAATGCCCTAAAACAAGTACAAGCAGAGGCAATGCGCAACACGAAAATGATACAGCCAAAAGACGACATGCCCAGAACACAGCTAACAGAGCTAGGACAGAACGTCATAAACCAGGTCACAGAATTCATTGTCTCCTTCACAACAGCAAATGCCAACTTTGTCAAGGATTTCAGAAGAAGTGTTGGCAGAATGCGTTTTAAAACAGAGGCAGAGCTTGCGACTCTACTTGGCCTCTGTGATGACGTCTGTGAAAAGTTGATAGCAGCAGGAGCAGAATTACCGAAGAAAACCAAAGCTTCTTGCAGAGCAGAGGGTAGTTCTGATAAGAGTCAGGATGATTCTGATGATGACCATCCTGGTCCATCAGATAATCCTGAGGGGGAGAATACAAGGGAGAAAGCTACGAGCAGAGGAATACAAACTCCACCAATCGCAGCAGAACCAATCAGTCAAGCTCCTCCAGAATAAACCCAAGATCAACAACAAACTCAACAGCCCATAGAGACAACACCCATCTCTGTGGAATCAAGTCCTGAAGAAACAAATATTCCAGAAGCTGATCAGCAACCCACAGAGGCAACAACCACCCCTTTGGTAATCATTTTGGAAGAAAGTCCTTCAACAAAATCAACAGAAAAACCCCCAACCACACCGAGAAGAAAGTCAATTGCCACCAAACCAAAAAGAGCAACGACCTCTGCTTCTGATATTCTGAAAAAGATGCACAATACAATGACTGATCGAATGTCACAGAGAGAAGAAGAAAGGCACAGGTTCACACTAGCTTTCAAAATGGCAAGAAGATTCGACATACCTCAATCCACAGAAACCGAGCCTACAGAAGAAGTCACTAAAGAACCTCCTACAGAGGTTACATAGCAAAGAAAGCCAACAGAACCAACGCCACAAAAGTCCTCTAAAAAACAAGTGTCAAAACCTACAGAGGCAACCCCCATCAAGCCAACAGAAGCACCAACCTCCAAACCTACAGAAGAAACAGGTTCTGCACCTCCAAAAGCCAAAGATAAGGGCAAAGCAATACTGACAGAAGAGCCAAAGAAAAAGAAATCATTGCCCAAGCCTACAGAGAAATTGATGAAGAGCGCCTTTGATGCCTTCCAAACTCCAAAGCCTGAAGAAGAGGATTGGGCATATGGATTGAAGCCTCTGTCAGACATTCTTCTAACTGGTAGAACTGCAGAAGTTGTTCAAAAGATGGAGAGTCTCAGAAGACAAATACCACAACCTAGTCCAACACATGAAGAGATGGAAGAAGTGGTATACAAATACCTCTATAAACAATCCTTTCAGACCAATCATCCTACAGATCATGTGACAGATCCAAGGATCAGAGAAGAATTTGAGAACATCTTCACAAGGACAAAGCCAAGAACCAAAGCAAATGTCTTCTCAATCCACAAGATCAAAAAGGTAATCTTCTGCAGGTTCTCCTTTACAAGAACCTATCCAAGGGTCAGGTACAATCTTTACAAAGTCAAAAGAGAGAACAATTCAGAAACCACCTTCGCTGATGCTGACCTAAGAAATATCAATCCTTATGATCTACCTGACCTTCTCCAATGGACAAAAGACAACTACAACACAGAGCCAAACACCAGAGCCTATCAAGTGTTGAGAAAAGCGATGAGGGAAACGCTTCTGCTCTACTGCATGATAGATTTCCAGCTGGGAAAGGATCTTGGTCTCAAACATCTGGATTTACGACCACCAGAGGATCGCTGCCCACCGGACGCCGTACCTAACTCAATCATCACAGAACCACGGTTTGGGTTAGTATTTCAAAACCCACAAGGCGAAGTTAAACTGTTTGTGTGCATGGACTGTCAGAAGTACGCAACTAGTACTCTGACAAGTTCAGAACAAGCCTTGTAAAATACAGAGGTACAGAGAAAATGGATAGAGATGCTGCAGATACTTTCATCAGAGAGATTGATGCCACAATCCGCCTAAGAGAACTCTGCATCAGTTTCTACAAAGAGATCAGAAGAGTCGGAAGAGACAACAGAAGCTACAACGATTTCAAAGATGCCAAAATCTGATTATCAGACCTCCAATCTCTGCAAACCAAGTCAAAGTTTATCTTTCATTGTACTCAAATGTAAAATGCCTCTGGCATATTTCTAAATGAAAGAACTTTCGAGGTATTGTTTAACCTCTGTCTTATCTAACTTAGCCTAACTAAACTCAAGTTCAATTTTTTATTTTTCACTACTTAGGGGGAGATTGTTAGCTTCAATCTTCCTAATCAAAGAAGTATTTAGAAGTAGTGAAAAATAGGCTAAGTGAAGAAAGCCTCTTACAGAGGCTCTGTCGGACTTACCGAGAGATCAAGATCAAGAATCTACAGAAGCTAAAGAGGCGCGCTACAGAAGCTCTGTCATACGCGAAAAGAAGATCAATAACCCGGAATCCGGGGAAGACTGCTCCATAGAGGACCAGACCGCAGAACCTCTGTAACTCTTTACAGAGCCTCTGTGGTCCTCATAATCAGACTTGAAGATATTTACAATATCTTGCTACTGTTACAGGACCTGTTCATCAACTTGCATGGTAGCATGCCCTGTCCAACGTCGACGTGTCAAACTCTGATTGGATTCAATAGGTCTTAGTACATAATAGACGTCTGCTGCAATAAATGTAATACAACACGTCTGACTGTTCATGCCACACTTGCAACTGTTCACGACATCCGTTCAACTATTCATCAGTACCTTCTTAATAGTAGCATATGCTTTATGGTCCCCTTTAGAGTAGTATATAAGGAAGACTCATGTTGAGTTCTTCCTTATCACATATAAAAAAACATCACAAGAACACAAAAGCTTATTCACCTTAAAAGTCATATCTGTTTTGAAGCTTTTCTTACTCACAGTTCTTAAACTTGTTCTTATTTTATATATTCAGTAAACTTTAAGATATAATATTCTGTTCACTGTGTATTTATATTTTGGTCTAAATCTATCAAACTTATCTGTTAGTTCTTCAAATACGCTTCCGCATCAAACAGTAACTTGAACTAATAGATCTGATAATCTTGTTTAAAGCAAAATGGGAACCAACAACGTTGTTTGCAGAGATTCTGTTGCAGATGCTCTGAATGCATGATATTCATTTATGTACTATGCCCTTCGGTTCTTCTGTGTTTTAGCACCCCCTTCCAACTGTCTTTCTAATTCTTTCCAAAGATCGTGCGCGGTTTCGCATGCATCTAAGGATTGAAAAAGCTCGTTGGGGATAGCCATTATCAGGATTCTTTTTGTTTTCTGTGCAACTTCATCTTCTGCCTTATCTTCATTTGACCATTCTTGTTTTGGTTTTGGTTTTTGATGTTCAGGGATTTCTGGAGATTCAGCAGTAGCTGGTACTCGTGGTACTGCTATCATGGGAACAGGATGAAGGTTGTAAAGATATTGTACTAGATTTTTTTCAGTACCCTCAAAGAAATGAACCATTATTATCTTCCATTAAGGATACTCATCTCGTAGGAGAGTAGGAGGCTTGGTGAGTGAACCAGCAGTAAAGAAGTTATTTGTATTTGTCATTTTTAAGGTTCTGAAAAGATAGCATGATTTAAAGAGTATGAGTCTGAAGATCTGGAAAGTTTTCTGGGTTTGAACAGTTCCCAGAGTACACTTTAATGGAGTTTTAACCTAGAGATGAGGAATAGAAAAAAATGATTTCTATCACTAATCTTGTAAAAACGAGGATCACTTGATATTGATAATCAAGCTTTGCTCTGATACCAATTGTTGGTTCCCGTTTTGCTTATACAAGATTGTCATATCTATTAGTTCGAATTTATGTTTGATGCGGAAGCGTATTTGAATAACTAACATATATGATTGATAGATTTAGAACATAATATAAATAAACAGTGAACAGGAAATAATATCTCAAAGTTTATTGAATATATATATTAAGAACAGATTCAAGAACAGTGAGTAAGCAAAGCTTTTAAAACAGATATGACTCTCAAAGTGTTTAAAGCTATGTGTTCTTGTGATGTTTTTCTCTCTTGAATTCTTGTTTCGATTGTTCGATTGATCTATCGATGGATAGGAAGAACTCAACATGAGTCTTCCTTATATACTACTCTAATGGGACCATAAAGCATATGCTACTATTCACAAAGGACGGTATGAATAGTTGGATGGATGGCATGAACAGTTGGACGTGCTGTATTGCATTTAATGCAGCAGACGTCTATTATGTACTAAGCCCTATTGAATCCAACCAGAGTTTGACACGTTGCAACTGGACAGGGCATGCTACCATGCAAGTTGATGAACAGGTCCTGTAACAGTAGCAAGATATTATAAATATCTTTTAAGTCTTTGTTGAAGACCGCAGAGGCTCTGTGAAGTGCCACAGAGGTTCTACGGTTTGGTCCTTAGAAGAGCAGTCTTCATCGGATTCCGAGTCTTTGGTCTTCTTTGCGCGTATGACAGAGCTTCTGTAGGGCGCCTCTTTAGCTTCTGTAGCTTCTTGACCTTGATCTCTCGGTAAGTTCGGCAGAGCCTCTGTAAGAGGCTTTCTTCACTTAGCCTATTTTTCACTACTTCTAAATACTTCTATGATTAGGAAGATTGAAGCTAACACTTAGTATCAAATACACAAGTGTAAGATAGAAAGGTAAAAGTTCTATCTTAAATATTGATACCTGAAGGACTTTCCTTCGTTAGAAAACATTTATTTCTCAGAAGGACAATCTCCTCTTCTATGACCAATGTTGCCTCGATGTCTATATTTAGATTCTCGACAAAAACATCAAATGCTTTGGTCAGAGATTTGAGGATCATATCTATGGCTCTCCCATTGGAATAAGGATAGCCAAGTCTATCCAAATAGTCAAGGTGCGTCCTCGTTTTGTGAATATGAGAGCTTACATATTGGTCTTTGTCCAATTGTATCGAAGCGTTCACGGACCATATACATTTGGTAATATTTTGGTAATCGGTTTACCATGTCAAATGCCCTCAGTGGAAACGTTTCCATTCTTTCTAGTAAGGATGGAACCATGGTTTCAAGCATAAGACGTGATACATTGATTGAATCATCATTATGTTTCAATCAAGTATCATTAGCATCTATGGAGGTAAGAGGAGGTTCTTGCGGAATAGGTACGAGGAGTACGTATAATTTGTTTTCACGTCTGACAACGCGTCTCAATGTTTTGAAAACAAATTGGGAAGTTCTGAGTGGTTAACTTTTCTTCCAAAAGAAAAGGTCTTAGGGATGTATTAATAATAGTGTTTGCATTTTAGGCCATCTACAAAATTTAACAAAGTTAATATAGTATTTTCAATATTAATTTTTAGCAAATTAATTACCCTTTAGTTTTCTAAAAACATTAATTTGCATAAAATCTAGGATCCAACGTTGCAAAACAAATGAAACGGTTAGGTGACCTTTATCCCGTCCATTTAATCCAACAAGGTAGATAACGTTTATCGATTACATCGAATGTAATTCCTAGCGTTATGGGATCCTTAACAAACTTGTTTGTTAATTGGCATGTTTGATCCCATCTATGCCTTGGGTTTCTAATGCTTAGGTGACTTTTATCCCAAAAGATTTCCAATCAAGTCATCTTACTTGAAACAACATGTGAAACTCACATCCATGCGGTTAGGTGACCTTTATCCCACAAAGACATAAGAATCACCTCATCCATCTCAAGACAATCCAAGTGGTTAGGTGACCTTTATCCCACAAGGGTGACATAGTGACGTATTGAGTGTTTCTCAAAAGGACGGCATATGACTTGTGTTTATAAAAAGGGATTTTAGATATATTACAATTCTAGTTTTGTAAACATTTTAGTATCATGTGATTTTGCATGCATTCAATAATACATGATATTTAAATAAAATCTTACTACTCATCAAATGGTTCCTATTTAATAAAATTTATATTTTACCAACTAATGATCATAATAAGAACCATTTATAGTCTTTTAATAAAACACTTTTATTATTAGATTATGAATTTGTATGAGTTTTGAGATCTCCATTCAAACTCCTTCTATAAAACTCAAAATCTCAATTTTTTTGTCTTAAAACCATAGTACCATATTATTGCATGCATCCAATAATCAAGATACTCTTTTTAAGAAAAGGAAACTATTTATCAAAATGAATAAATTTAAAATCTCCATTTTAAATAATTTGGTTCAATTAAAAATCCAAATTTTTGTTTTAAAGTTACGTCGTTTTTAAATAAACAATCTTATATAAAACGTATTTGAACCAATTTGCATGTCATTGTTTTAAAATCTCCATTTTAAATATTGGTTGATATAAAATCTCTATTTTAAACTTGGTTCATTTAAAATCTAATTTTAAAATTTGTCGCTTCAACTTTAAACAATTTTAAATAAGCGCGTTTGAACCAATTTTATGTTCTTTACTAGCATACAATATCCTATATTTTAACGCATCAAAAATAACATAATCAACCATAAACATGCAAAAGAATGTGCATAAAACAAAGTCATTTCTAATGACATTTTTGTGAGCCAAAACAAGAAATGCCAAGTCCATTCATAAGGGACAAAAAAAAAACTTCAAGCCCCCACTTGCTTTAGCATCTCTATGCAATCTCCATCTTCAAGCTCCATGTTGGCCTTCTTCTTGTTACATTTTATAAAATAAAAAACTAGTTCTAACAACTAATCTAATACATACAAAATGAAGAAAAGAAACATGAAATAATAAAACCTATTTACTATTACAAATCAACATGAATAATAATAAAAATTATAACAAATTTAAAGAAAACAACACAACAACCAACACATTGGTCCATGGCTTGTTTATGCACATATTACTCATAAATAACATAAAACAACACTTTGTTTTTGTTAGGCAACTTTTATGTAACAAAAATGCATGTTGAAATTTTTTTACATAAAATATATATAAAAAAAATACAAACTAGTTGCCTAAAAGCCATGTATGAACTTTTCATATAAAATGAAATTTTATCCATGGCTTCCAAAAACCAAGTTTTATCCAAATAAAACTTATTTTTCTAATCATGCATTATAACATAGGCTCTGATACCACTTGTTGGGATTTTATGTTCAAAACATGGGTTTCAAAAACCATAAGAGGTAAAGTATTTTACGCAACGGAAGCAAAAATTTGAACAAAACATAAAACCATTTTATTCCAACCAAGGATCTTGTTACATGCATGAAAAGATAAAGGAGCAACATACAAAGAGAGTTCAAGATTACAACCTTTGAAGTCCTTTGGTTCCTCACAGGAGGTTGGATGTTGGTGATGAATGTAGAACCCAAAAGAGAGCTCCTCTAGCGGTATCCACCACAAGCAACGACACCTTTCGGAATGCTAGTTCTTATTCTTCCAAGATGCAAAAATGGAACTTTGTATCCAAGACTACAAGAAAATGGATAGCAAAATAAACACCAAAACCACCATACTTGGTGGTTTCGGCCGAAAGGAGAAGGGGGGGAGAGAGTGAGAGCCAAAAATGATACTTGTGTTTTTACCAAGTAAGTCCCTTCCTTATACAAAACTAGAGACAACACAAGCATTTTCTATTGGACCATAAAAGGGTCCAATGAGGTTTGAGCCTCCCATGCATAATTTCACTTAAGCCCCTCCTAGTTTAAATTTCTTAAAATCATTATTTTAACTATTTAAACTTACTACATATAGTCCCTCCTTTTAACTTCTAGTTAAATATGACCCAATGATATTAATTAATAATCTAGAATCTTTCATTTGCATCTAATATTATGAATTATATTCAATAATATAATTAATAATATTTATCAAGAAATAATAATATTTATCAAGAATCAAATTCTTATAAATATTAATTCGGTGTCTATTTGTTGTTCGGTGTGACCCTATAGGATCATATATTACCGGTAATATTATTTTATAATCATTCTTGAGCATATAGAACCAACAGGTGTCACACGTCGCGGGATTGGGACACAATATGTTCAGCATTGGTCAATTCTGCGACAAAGATATCGAGGTCCGGTTCAAAGCCAAAATGTGTAGAATCCTCAATGACGACGGAGAGGAGCTACTGGTTGGGAAACGCAAGACCAACCTCTACACAATCGACCTCGCAGCCCTGAAACCCAATAACCCCGTCTGCCTCATGTCGAAGGCCAATTCCGAACAAGCGTGGATTTGGCATCGAAGACTATCGCACCGGAACTTTAAAAGTATCAACAAACTGGTGCTGGGCGGACACGTGAAAGGCATGCCCGATCTTCAATTCGTGAAGGATCGTCTCTGCGGGGCATGTGAGATGGGAAAGATGAAGCGAGTGCCGCATCAGCCGAATGCAGCTCCGAGCACATCCCGGTCCCTCAAACTTATCCATATGGATCTGTGTGGATCGATGAGTGTTCAAAGCATCAACAAGCGGAAATATGTTCTAGTGATGGTGGATGATTACTCGCGGTACACTTGGGTGAAGTTTCTATGCTCGAAGGACGAAACTCCGGAGCTGATCATCAATCACCTGAAGACCGTCCAACTGAACAAGCAACAACAAGTTCAGACCATAAGGACCGACAACGGGACGGAGTTTAAGAATCAAACAGTGGACGACTATCTGACTTCAGTCGGCATTTCGCACACCTTCTCTGCCGCACACACTCCTCAGCAAAACGGAGTGGTGGAACGACGAAACCGTACTCTTGTCGAAGCAACTCGCACCATGCTTTCCCAATCCAATCTACCGCTATTTCTGTGGGCCGAAGCGGTATCTACGGCTTGTTACATGCAAAACCGCTCAATCGTCAACAAGCGGTTCAACAAGACACCGTATGAGATCATGAACAAGCGCGTTCCGAACATCAAGTACTTTTATGCGTTCGGATGCACGTCCTACGTCTTAAATGACAAGGATGATCTCGGAAAATTCAGCCCAAAGGCGGATGAGGGAGTATTTACAGGACGATCTCGGCAAATTCAGCCCAAAGGCGGATTAGCTATGCTAAATCTGAAGACTTAATTCGATTGTGTGCCCGCTACAAGTTCCATACATCTACGAGTGACTGTCTACTCATCATCCGGTGTTTACACTCGTGATGATTGAGCGTACACTTTCTCGCACCTGTAATCTACTTGTTTCAGTTACACAGTTAGATTTAGTCTCTGTATTTATTTCGTAGATTTCGTTTGTTTCCTTTCTTTCTTCGTGTGTTTCTTTTTCTCTTTCATACTGTCGTCTACCTTTAACTGTCAATATCTATGCTTTCACGTGGTGTTCATGTGTTCAGGGGGAGCACACCGCGATATCAGGTAAGTTTACTCAATTGTTGAAGGGGAGCGTCACACACAATTTTTTTAAATTCGTTAAAAAGTTTTTTTTGTGTGGGCACTCCCGTGTGGATTTCAACTGGTGCTGGGCGGACACGTGAAAGGCATGCCCGATCTTCAATTCGTGAAGGATCGTCTCTGCGGGGCATGTGAGATGGGAAAGATGAAGCGAGTTCCGCATCAGCCGAAGGCAGCTCCGAGCACATCCCGGTCCATCGAACTTATCCATATGGATCTGTGTGGATCGATGAGTGTTCAAAGCATCAACAAGCGGAAATATGTTCTAGTGATGGTAGATGATTACTCGCGGTACACTTGGGTGAAGTTTCTACGCTCGAAGGACGAAACTCCGGAGCTGATCATCAATCACCTGAAGACCGTCCAACTGAACAAGCAACAACAAGTTCAGACCATAAGGACCGACAATGGGACGGAGTTTAAGAATCAAACGGTGGATGACTATCTGACTTCAGTCGGCATTTCGCACACCTTCTCTGCCGCACGCACTCCTCAGCAAAACGGAGTGGTGGAACGACGCAACCGTACTCTTGTCGATGCAGCTCGCACCATGCTTTCCCAACCATGTTACACAAGAAGTGGCTGTTGCTTTGGCAGTAGTTTCGGCAGAAGACTTCATCGCTAAAATGGCAGATTTCACCTCTGTGGACAGATTGTCCATTTTGGTGTTTAGTTTCAGGATAGCCGTCGATGTTGTCTCTGCAAAAGATTTGAAAGAGCTTTGCAACTCTTTCATTGTTTGGTTCACAGAGGTGACAAGGGTTTGGAACTCATTCCTTGATACTTGTGTTCCTTGTGTAACCTCTGGAGGAACACATTCGTCTCCAGAGTGAGTCCCTGTTCCTGGGACACCTTCGTTCACCCTTGTTTGTACGATGGGGGTGGAAGGATTTCCATCTGATCCTTGAGCAGAAGCATCTAGTGCTTCAGACTCTACAGAAGTTATGTGAATGACATTGTCTAGATCCACTTCAGAGGTGGGTACTAGATTATCCTTCTGTTGACTAGGAGACTTGTCTAGAGTCTCTTCGTCGTTGTGCTCACTACTTCTCTCTGAAAGAAGTGTTGGCCCTAGTTGTGTGTGTGTGGCAGAGGAAACGAATTCCTCTGTTGGGTTTGGATCGAGCTGTGCTGCTCTATTTCAATAACTCCTTCTGCAGCTAGACCTACGGAGTTAGATATGTGGGTTGCACTGGGAGGGGGTGAGGGATTTGTGCCTTCTTCAACTTCGGCATCTTTTTCTTTTCCCTTTTCTTTTTCTCCCATTTTCTCTATGATTTCCTTAACCTTTTCTCTATTCCACTCAGTTGCGTTCTTTTGATTCCGTTCTTTGATAGCTTCTTCTGACATGTCTATTTCCTCTATTTCTTCTTCTGTAGCTGTGCTTGGACTCTTTCTGTGGACGTCCAATCCTTGTTGAATGAAGGGGTTCTGTAGGATAATAGGTGTATTAGCTGGTTGATCTTTGGGTGTTGTGTCATCTTCTTGCAGATGTGTGTCAATGCCAGAAATGGAGAAATATTGTTCTTCTGGGGAGTGGTGGTCGAGAGGTTGTGCCGTCCACCCTGCTGTATTCAGGGTGTTGGCAATGTCAGGGTTCTGTAGGAAGTCGTTCAGGTCTCCTTGGTGAGCAAATCTATCTGGAGATTGATACGGTGATTGATATTCTTCTGTTGCCATCCCTTCTTCTGCATCTTCTTCTGCAGTTCTTTCTTCTGCGATTTCTTCTTCTTCTGCAATGGTAACCAACTTTTCAAGTGATTTACCATGCTTCTTTTTGGTTTTCCTCCTCTTGGGTTTTGGTGCCCCTTCCTCTGTGATTTTCGATTTTCTTTTCTTCCTCTGTTTTGGGGAAGATGGAGGAACAGAGGAGCCAATTTCTATGGCATGAGGATGTGAAGGTTGATCTTTTGCAGCGCTTGTAGAGGTGCCTTCTGCAGTTTTTCTCTTCTTTGCTTTTGGGGTAGATGCAGAGGTTTTTGAAGAGAACTTCTTTCCCATGAGCTCTGCACGTTTGGCTATGAAGCTAAGTTGAATAGCCATGTGTTTTTCTAATTTGTTATCTTTTTCCTCTTGAGTGGAAAGAGGTTCTGCAATCATTGTTCCTAGGGGGGCAACTAAACGCGGGGGTGTCATAGGACTCGGTTTAGGAGTTCTATGATCGCGTATATACTCTTTCTTAAGGGTTTTATTCGAGGCATACTGCAGATGTTTCTTTGACAGAGGTCTGCAGTGTGAGTAACCATCTACATGATCAGTGGGGGTATTTTTGCTCATTGGGAACTGTTTGGGAATTGGCCCTTCCATTGGCCATTTCTGTATCAGCAACAGAGGTTCGAACAAGACTCCCAGTATTCGTTGGAATTGCAGAGGTGGTAGAAACTTAGGATCATTTTCTTTGACCCTTCTGGTGTTGTTGTTGGATCTATGTGCTCAAGAATGATTATAAAATAATATTACCGGTAATATATGATCCTATAGGGTCACACCATATAGCAAGTAGACACCGAATTAATATTTATAAGAATTTGATTCTTGATAAATATTATTATTTCTTGATAAAATATTATTAATTATATTTTTGAATATGATTTATAATATTAGATGCAAATAATTAATTTTGGTTATATAAAATAATACATGTGATGGATTTATTTTATAACTAAAATTAAAAGAGGGACTTGAGGAGAAAAGTTTAAGATAGTTAAAATATAATTTTAACCATCTTAAAACTACAAGGGTTTGTTGTGAAAAATTGCATGGAAGGCTTGACTCTCATTGGCCCTCTTGGGTGGCAATGTCATAAGCCTTGAAGATAAAAACTACTTTTCATCTCATTTTAAAAAACACATGCAAAACCAACAAAAAGAAGGGTTTTTTCTCTCCCTCTCCTCTCTCTATTTTCGGCCGAAATACACACTTTGTGTGTGTGTTTTTGTTCTTCCAAATTCAAGTATATTGTACACTTGAATAAGAAGTTCTCTTTGCATCCAAGTTCAAGAAGGTACTAGCATACATCAAAGTGTTGGAGCTTGCTTGGTGGACTTCTCTAGAGGAATTCTTCTTGAGTTCTTGCCATCTTCATCCATCATACTAGAAGGTTTTATCAAAGACTTCAAAGGTTGTAATTTCTATAAACCCCCTTATGTATGGTTTTAATCTTTCATGTTCATGCAAATGGATCCTTGGTGGGTATTAAAATGTTCTTAATGTTGTTCGAATTTTTTAAGCTTCCGTTGCACATTTTATGATTTTAGAAATCGATTTTTGAACAAAACCCAACAAGTGGTATCAGAGCCTCTTTTGCATGCATGTTTAGATTTTTTGTTGATATGAAAAATGCTTGGTTTTTGGAAGCCATGGATGATTTTTCATTTTGTATGAAGAAGTTCATACATGGCATCTTTGGCAATTTTTTAGTCTATAATTGTTATTTTATGTGACCAAAATTTTACATGCATTTTTTGTCATAAAAGTTGCCTTAGAAAAACAAAGTGTTTGTTTGTTTTATTTATTTTTATTGCATATGAATGATATGTATAAACAAGCCAAGACCCCTTTTTTTTATGGTTGTAATTTTATTATTCATGTTGGTTTGTAATAGTAAATAGGATTTATTATTCTCCATTTTTTTAGATTAGTTTAGAAATGTTTTTTTTATTTTATAAACTACAAAGAAATGGAGATCAACATGGAGCATGAAGATGGAGCTTGGTGACTTCTTTGCATGGAGATGACAAATCAAGTGGGAGCATGAAGTTTTTTTTTTCTTTTTTGGTCCCTTAGGAATGGACTTGACATTCTTGTTTGGTTCACAAGAATTGTCATTAGTTTTTTGGCTTGGTTTATACATTTTCTATATATTTTATATGTTTATATTTTATGTTGATATTATCATGTATGATTGAAATAGGTTCTTGCATGCTAGATAATATTTTGAACATAAAATAAATCATCTTTTGGAGTTTGGCTTTCAAAAAAACATTTTAAAGTAAAGTGATAAAAACGAGTTTTAAATAAAAGGAGTTTATTTTAAAAGGAAACATTTTAAAAGTAAAATGGTTAAAATGGGTTTTATAAATAAAATGAGTTTTATTCTAAAAACCCATAAAATTTTGAAATGTCAAAGTAAATTAAAATGACGATTTTAAAAACTCTTACAAACTCCAAGTGTCATGTGATATTGGATGCATGCAATATACATGACATTATATGATTATAAAACTCTAGATTTTATTTGCTTTAAAATATAGGATATTTTAGAGGACATAAAATTGGTTCAAAAGCGCTTATTTAAAGATCGTTTAAAATTGAAGCGACAAGTTTTAAAATTAGATTTTATGATGAACTTAGTTTTAAAATAGAGATTTTAAAATTTACCAAATTATTTAAAATAGAGATTTTAAATTTATTATGAGAAATAGTTTCTTAAAAGAACACATTGATTATTGGATGCATGCAATAATATGGTACCATGAGTTTTAAAAATTAAAATTGAGATTGTAAATGGAAATTTCAAAACTCATACAAACTCATAGTCTAGTATTAATAAAAATGTTTATTAAGAGACTATAAATGGTTCTTATAGTGCTCAAACTCAAAAATTAATATTTGATATTAAAAATTGATGATAAAATTAAGATTTTATTTAAACTAATAGGAACCATTTAATGAGAAATAAGTTTATACCATATATTATTAAATGCATGCAATACTAAAATGTTTTTAAAACTAGAATTATAAAACATTGTAAATCCCTTTTTCAAATAGCAAGTCATATGCCGTCCTTTTGAAAAACACTCAATACGTCACTATGACACCCTTGTGGGATAAAGGTCACCTAACCACTTGGATTGTCTTGTGATGGATGAGGTGATTCTTATGTCTTTGTGGGATAAAGGTCACCTAACCGCATGGATGTAAGTTTCACACGTTGTTTCAAGTAGGATGACTTGATTGGGAATCTTTTGTGATAAAGGTCACCTAAGCATTAGAAACCCAAGGCATAGATGGGATCAAACATGCCAATTAACAAACAAGTTGTTAAGGATCCCATAACGCTAGGAATTACATTCGATGTAATCGATAAACGTTATCTACTTTGTTGGATTAAATGGACGGGATAAAGGTCACCTAACCGTTTCATTTGTTTTGCAATGTTGGATCCTAGATTTTATGCAAATTAATGTTTTAGAAAACGAAAGGGTAATTAATTATCTTAATAATAAATATTGAAAATACTACATTAACTTTGTTAAGTTTTGTAGATGGCCCAAAATGCAAACACTACAATAGATCACCCCTAAGAGCTTTTCTTAACGAAGAAAAGTTAAACACTCAGAACTTCCCGATTTGGTTTCACAAATTGAGACACGTTCTCAGACGTGAAAACAAATCATACGCACTTATCGTACCTCGTCCTGAAGAACCTCCTCTTACCTCCATTGAAGCTAACGATACTTGATTGAAACATAATTCAATCAAGGTATCACGTCTTATGCTTGAAACCATGGTTCCATCCTTGCTAGAAAGAATGGAAACGTTTCCACTGAGGGCATTTGACATGGTAAACCGATTACCAAAATATTACCAAATGTATATGGTTCGTGAATGCTTCGATACAATTGGACAAAGACCAATATGTAAGCTCTCATATTCACAAAATGAGGACGCACCTTGACTATTTGGATAGACTTGGCTATCCTTATTCCAATGCGAGAGCCATAGATATGATCCTCAAATCTCTGACCAACGCATTTGATGTTTTTGTCAAGAATCTGAATGTAGTGATAGATGAGGCAACATTGGTCATAAAACAGGAGATTGTCCTTTTGAGAAATAAATGTTTTCTAACGAAGGAAAGTCCTTCAGGTATCAATATTTATGATAGAACTTTTACTTTTCTATCTTACACTTGTGTATTTGATACTAAGTGTAGAACTCACTTTTGTAATATGTTACAAATAATCAAGAAAGGTAAATGACTGAAAGACAAGCAAAATGGTGATCCATATAAGCAAGGAAGCAAGATTGCATACCAAGCTTATAGGAGATTTTATTATGAAACCATATGGCTTGTATTGTTAAACAAGTTTGTCTCGAACAATGTTTAAATTTAGTTTGACTAAATTATTGTTTTTCAGTCACATCTTTTTGATTGAATGAAATTCACTTAACCGTTTTGGAAACGATTATATTCATATTCAAAATGAATTATCCTATTTCGAGAAATAGTTCTCTTAATTGAATAATAAAGTGAATCTCAAAAGCCTTCTAAAACATAATTCTATATAAACACCATAAGACTCAAATGTGTTTTGAATCAAGTCTACACATGAAATAGTCAACTTAATCAAGAAAATTAAACGCGTATCTTATTTTTTCAAAACTGTGGTATTTTGAAACTAAATATAAATATTTTCATTTGATATATGTGATCTTGATAAAGTTGAATATAGCTTTTTCTCTAATTCATAGAGAAGGAAAAAAGTTTTTTTTTTAATTGATGCATGTTGATGTATATGGTCTCTCAAAACAAAGTCTAGATATGGTGATAGATAATACCTTCACTGACGATTTCAATTGTTGAAGTTTATGGAACATAAAGATGAAGCATTTGATGTAATTCAAGTTGTTTCAAAGTGAAGATTAAGAAAACAACTCAGCAGGACCATTAAAGTCTTTTCTGATATATGAGGATAGTAACTAAACCAATAACTCTTAGATCATCATAGAAATTGTATACATCCGAAAGGATGAACCGAACCTTATTAAATATGGTTCGCTCTATGATGAGTAGAAGTATTATTCCTATATCAAATTCGGAATTATGCCCTAGTTAAAGTAATCCGTACTTTTTGACACCAACCAAAAGGTAGACAAAACACCTTATAAGATTTCGTATGAAAAGTTTTTTCATCCTTAATCTTAGTTGAAGGTGTGGGTTTATGAAGCTCATGTGAGACAATAAGCTTCAAGTAAACTCGACCCAATATCTACCAAATGCATATGTTGTAGAATATACTATAAATTGTTTTATATATCGATTCTACAAACCCACAAACAATAAAATTGTTTATTGTACCAAAGCCAAGTTCTTAGAAAGTAAGTTTTTTAATGGACAAGGCAAGTGGGAGTGTTAAAGAACTTGAAGGGAATCAAGAACTTCATAACCTAATGCACTTATTGGTTGGCACTAGTTATCAAACAAAGGTCGTTGAAAACTGAGCGATTTGATTGATCAGAAACTTAGTAAAAACACCAAGTGTTCGCAAATCTAGTAGAATCATTCAGAAAATTCGAGATATATCAATCTCTTATAAAGAATGATGTATGACTGGGTTCTAGTAAACCCATCAACTGCTAAAGTGCTATGTCAGATTCTGAATCTGGTGAGTGGCTTAGAGTCATGAACACTGAGATACAATCCATCCATGGATCAGTACAAAGTATCTCAAAACTGGAATCTTTATTTTAACAGGAAAATTAAAAGTTTAATTTTCATCAAAATAAAAGATGACCCATGTATTTACTAAAACTAGTGGGAGCGTAGTAAAATTCCTAAACCTATATGAGCAAGACATACTAGTTTTTGGAAATTAACTTTCCGACATAGCAAAACATCATGTTTCGGCTCGGACAGTATTTCCTCAATAAAAGACTTAGAAAGGGCTAATTTTATTCTTGGAATAAAAATCTTTAGAGATTAGATCAAGACGACTTATAGGTTTAAGTCAAAGTGCATATGTTGACATGATCTTGAAAGATTCAAGATGCAAGGCTCAAAAGGTAGTTTCTTGCAAATATGATATGACATCATTTTGAGCATGTCTCAATATTCTAGCACAAAAGATGAGCTAGATAAAATGATTAGTATTCCATATGCTTCGGCAATTGGATCTATCATATATGCCATGACATGCACTAGATCGAGCGTGTCAAAATGCTTTAGAGCATTAGAAAACGATACCTACGAAAAACAAGGGAAGGTCATTAGATGACTATAAAGAACGATTTAAGGTACTTAGAAAGAACCAAGGAAGTGTTCTTTAACTGAGGAATGGAAGAAGATCATAGCAAAATGCTGCACTAATGATAGCTTCCATAAAGATTGAGAAGGTTCTCAATCACAAAAGGGGAAATGTCTTCATTGTGAATGAAGAACTAGTTCGTTTGAAAAGGTTCAAGGCGAAGGTCAAATTGCATAATACACTACAAATAAGAACACACTGCCGCTTTAGAAGCCGCAAAAGAAAGATGCTTGGATGAAAGAGTTCATTGAAAAGCTAGGTAGACGCCTCCCATTCAGGATCACCTAGAAATCCTTTGTGAGAATGTGGGTTTCATTACACAAGCTAAAGGACCCTATCTCACATCAGAGTACCAAGCATCTACTCCAAACATTTAACTATATTTGGAATAAAGTTAAAAATGGAGATGTTAGTGTTCACAAAGTTTACTCAAATCAAGTTTCTGGATGAACCCATTCACGAAGCTCCTTTCATAAGCTAAACTTGAAGTGTCATGTTTGAGCTGTAGGACTTCGTTATTCTAGTGATGGGATTTGATTTGAATTTAGTATTTGGATATTGGAACAAGTTAAGCAACAAGTATAGTATTTAGTTAGATATATAGAATATGATCTTTTCATACTCGTTGTGTTCTATATTAGCATGTTTAAATCCTTGAATAAATTAGTTATTCTAAATGTCCATAGTCGATCATAGTTGTGGGAGTAACTATGAAGTAAGACTAATATGAATTGGATTGGTTGACTTTTAAAAGTAAAAGTGGCAAAGTGTTGCAACCAGGTTCATAGGTACTTGTTAGGGAACAAGTACTGGACCAGACCCGCTTCAAGATCACTTCATGGATCGTCGTCATAAGTGATTCTTGAATAAAAGGTAGTATCTTTGTATCCTTCGACCTGAGATGCATATTTGGGACTCAAGTGTAGAGAGTGTTATGCTTTGATATGGTTAACCGTTGTTCTTGAAAAAGGCAGCTATAAAGGCTATTATTGAGCATGGCATGAACTGCATGAGAGGCGTATGTAGTCAAGAAGGGATTTGTTTCTCTAAATATATTAAGAGTGAGACATCTAAGGCGCCTTACCAAAAGTTGAACAATAGATGAGAATGATAGTGATCCATGTCTCATGTTCAACATGATGTCTAAACAAAGGGATAACTGATACCACACCTAATACATCAATTGAAGTTATGAGCTCGTGGGAATTGGATGTTGTTGAATGGCACTTACAGTCATACGTTGCTGGGGGCAGTGAGATGTTGCTAGACGTCCACCACTGTCTATATTATCCTATAATGCAATCTTGAGCAAGTGGGAGATTGTTGGATCTATGTGCTCAAGAATGATTATAAAATAATATTACCGGTAATATATGATCCTATAGGGTCACACTATATAGCAAGTAGACACCGAATTAATATTTATAAGAATTTGATTCTTGATAAATATTATTATTTCTTGATAAAATATTATTAATTATATTTTTGAATATGATTTATAATATTAGATGCAAATAATTAATTTTGGTTATATAAAATAATACATGTGATGGATTTATTTTATAACTAAAATTAAAAGAGGTACTTGAGGAGAAAAGTTTAAGATAGTTAAAATATAATTTTAACCATCTTAAAACTACAAGGGTTTGTTGTGAAAAATTGCATGGAAGGCTTGACTCTCATTGGCCCTCTTGGGTGGCAATGTCATAAGCCTTGAAGATAAAAACTACTTTTCATCTCATTTTAAAAAACACATGCAAAACCAACAAAAAGAAGGGTTTTTTCTCTCCCTCTCCTCTCTCTATTTTCGGCCGAAATACACACTTTGTGTGTGTGTTTTTGTTCTTCCAAATTCAAGTATATTGTACACTTGAATAAGAAGTTCTCTTTGCATCCAAGTTCAAGAAGGTACTAGCATACATCAAAGTGTTGGAGCTTGCTTGGTGGATTTTTCTAGAGGAATTCTTCTTGAGTTCTTGCCACCTTCATCCATCATACTAGAAGGTTTTATCAAAGACTTCAAAGGTTGTAATTTCTATAAACCCCCTTATGTATGGTTTTAATCTTTCATGTTCATGCAAATGGATCCTTGGTGGGTATTAAAATGTTCTTAATGTTGTTCGAATTTTTTAAGCTTCCGTTGCACATTTTATGATTTTAGAAATCGATTTTTGAACAAAACCCAACAGTTGTTCTTTCTGTCGATGGTGTTGATGATCTCTTGCATCATTATGGTTGTGTAATCCAATGGTAGATCATAGTAAACCCCATACATGATGGTTAATATCTGATGTGAGCTCTGGTCAATACTGCCTATCTTCCCTGTCAGGCATCTGTTAATAATAGAGAATAAAGTGTTCCACAGAGGTGGTAATCTTCCTCTGCGGAAGTCATTTCTCTTCCGTAGTTGTGTTTTGTACCCAAGCATTTCTACGAAGTGACAGAGCTCGTCGTCTGTTGGTTGCTCTGCATATTTCTTCAAACCAAGAAGACCCCTTGTGGGTAGGTTGAACTCAAGTGAGAACATTGTTCTGTTGAACTTGATTTCAAGATGTTCAGATTTGTCGGGTCTTGAAATGTACCCTTTGATAATAGAATCGTCTTTATCAAATCGACAGCTTTGCCAAAACTGGTTCAGATATCTGACTGGTATTTTGTTTGGGGTTCTTGAGAGTAGAGGGAAGAGGATGTGATTTTCCATTATGTTCAGAAGAATGGCATGGGCTTCGCCGAAAGCAGTGGGTGAGGGGACCAAATAGCAGTTGTTGGATTTGATTGGAAGTACCTTTTCGAAGTGATCCTTTGCTATGAAGTTTTGAAGATGTGTTGTCGGAGCAAAGTCTGCTGAGTTGCCGGAATCTTCTAGTTCAATGTTTTGGGCAGGGTTGGGGTTTTCTGAATGTTCAGAATGAGCCGGTGAATGTTCTGGTGAGGTCGCCGGAGATTGTGCAGGGGAGATAGCTTGAGAAGATGAAGCCATTTGGTACTGAGAATAAGAAACTTGCAGGTTTTTGCAGGGTGTCGCCGGAGAAGAATGAGAGTTTGTAAAAGGTTTATGAGAGGGTAAGCTTGGTTTTTATATGAGGGTAAAACGGTAGAATTCGAAAGAGTAAAATATATGGCAATGGATTAAAATTTGGAATCCGTACTCAAGTTAGAACGGCGGGTTCAACTTTCCACAGAAAACGTTTCATGTATGCCCAATGAAAATAGGACACGTAGGCCATGTTAGAGGATGACAGGACGTCGTGCGCGCCCCATTAATGCTAGGCGCGTGGGGTTATTCTTAGCCACATGTAATTCACTCTCAGTAAAAGTAACCGTTATTACTACAGAGATGCCCAAGTAACAGATTGACAGAGCTTCTGTAGTTTACAGAGGCTCTGTGATCTTGAAAATCTTTGATGTTTATCCCTTTTTCATATATCTCATTGTTATCATGACTTCTGTGGGGTTCTTCTTTAACCAAAACGTTTGTAAAGATATTGGAGAGGATCAAATAGGATTTTTAGTCAAGAAATTTGCTCGCAGAGGTTTTGTGGCTCTGTTGGAACTTGCAGAAGTTCTGTGAGGGCCAGCAGAAGCTCTATGAGGAAAAAAATCTCATAACAAAAATTTTATTAAATTTTCTGATCATCCAATTTTTGATTTGGTTTAAGAGATGTTTTTCGGACATATTTGAAAGTTTGTGTCCAAGAAAACTGTTATGAAAGAACGGTTTGTTCGAGAAGGTCATGGTTTGTGTTTTCGGTTTCCGAGATAACATTCCAAAAGATCGACAGAGGGTTAATTTGCGATTACAGAGCATATTTCTTGCAGAACCTCTGTTGATCTCAGCAGAAGCTCTATGACCTTAAATTTCGCGTAATTCGAATTTTGTGTAACTTTTTGAGCTTTTGATTTTTGAAATGTTATTCACAGTATATTTAGGACATATTTGACAATTCTTGTCCTAGAAAACTGTTTTATAATACCTTTTGTGCGAGAGACATACCTTTTGGTTCTTCTTTTCTCGGCAGTGATGTCTGACTTCTGTCGATATGGAGCCATCGGCATTCTTCTTTCGCTTTCCCTTGAAAGTTTTATCTCTTTAGATCATTCCAGGGTCCCCTTTTGCTCCCCCTTGATCTAATCACCTATGTAGATCAAGTAATTTCCTTTTGCTCCCCCTTGACCTATGCTTGGATCAAAGAATGATAAGTTTTGCATAGAACATAGGTCATGTTTTCTAGAGGTTCTGTAGGGGTCGTTAGAGGTTCTGAGTTGACTTACAGAAGCTCTGTGATTTTAAGAACTATTTAAGATTGAGAACTTACAGACAGAAATAAATTAATTTAAAGCAAAAATAAAGGAAATTTGTACATATTTACAGAATATAAAGCTATACTTACAGAGGATTGTCACACCATGTTTATCATTCCTAACTTACCCACCAAGAAGTTGAATCTTTTCTCGTCTAGTGCTTTGGTGAATAAGTCAGCGAGTTGATATTCTGTTGGTACGAAATGCATTTCAATTGTACCGTATTCAACATGATGTTTCATGAAATGGTACCTTATATCGATATGCTTGGTTTTTTAGTGTTGCACAGGATTGGCAGAGATAGCAATGGCACTTTTGGAATCACAGAAGATGGGTATTTTGAATAGGATGTGGCCGTAGTCTTTTAGCTGAGTTTTCATCCATAGAACCTGAGAACAACAGCTAGCAGCAGGAACGTATTCAGCTTCTGCAGTGGATGTTGAGACACAATTCTGCTTCTTGGAGGTCCAACTGACTAGTTTACCACCTAGGAATTGGCAACTCCCAGAGGTACTCTTTCTGTCGAGCATGCATCCTCCATAGTCTGAATCTGTATAAGCTTTAAGACTGAAACCAGAGTTCTGTGGATACCAGAGACCGAGATTTTTGGTCCCCTTTAGGTATCTAAAGATTCTCTTCACAGCATCATAATGTGATTTCTTAGGATTAGATTGATAACGTGCACAAAGACATGTGGCATGCATGATATCAGCTCTGCTCGCTGTTAAGTATAACAGAGATCCAATCATGCCTCTGAAGAGAGTGCATTCTACAGAGATACCATTTGGATCTAAGAATAACTTATTTCCAGTGGCCATTGGAGTTTTCATTGCAGAGGTATCAGAGAGGTTATATTTTGACAGAATGTCAGAGACATATTTGGCTTGATTTATAAAAATTCCCTCTGAAGTTTGTTTGACTTGAAGTCCGAGGAAGAATGTTAATTCTCCCATCATACTCATTTCAAACTCACTCTGCATGAGTTTTTCAAAAAATTTACACTCTTCTGAATTAGAAGACCCAAAAATTATGTCATCCACATAGATTTGTACAAGCATTATCTCACCTTTTTTATGTTTATAGAATAAGGTAGTATCTGTTGTACCTCTGTTGTAGCCATTGACTAGAAGAAAGGTAGAAAGTCGTTCGTACCATGCTCTTGGAGCCTGTTTCAGTCCGTATAGAGCCTTTTCAAGGTAGTATACATGCCTTGGAAACTTTGAGCTTTCAATCCCTGGTGGTTGATTTACGTAAACCTCTTCTTAGATTTCACCGTTGAGAAAAGTTGATTTTACGTCCATCTGATAGACTTTAAAACCTCTGTGGGCTGCGAAGGCTAAGAATATTCTTATTGCTTCGAGCCGTGCGACAGGGGCAAAAGTCTCATCGTAGTCTATGCCTTCTTCTTGTCTATAACCCTTGGCTACCAATCGTGCTTTGTTTCTGATGACCACTCCATCTTCATCCTTCTTGTTTCTGTAGACCCACTTAGTCCCAATGGCCTGTTTCCCTCGTGGCAGAGGTACTAAAGTACATACTTTGTTACGCTCAAACTGCGGAAGTTCTTCTTGCATGGCGTCTACCCAGTTTGGGTCATCTAGGGCTTCAGAAATCTTCTTTGGTTCTATCACACTGATAAAGTTAGTAAAGAAACAAAAGTTAGCAGTGGCAGACCTGGTTTTTACTGAGTCAGAAGGTTCTCCGATTATTTGGCTTGGAGGATGGCTTTTTGTCCACTGAGTTGTGCGTGGAAGATGATCATTAATGTCATCGAACCTTTCTTCAGAGGCTTCTTGTGTTTCTTCTTGTGTAGCCTCTGTCGTTCTTTGTGCCTTGGTAGTTGATTCTTCCGTTTGTGGAATGATTGGTATGAGTGGTGGTGGAGTTTGTTTTTCAGCAGCTTCTGTGATCGTTTTTCTTGATGTTTCATCTTCTGCATTTTCTTCTTCGGCATTTGCTTCTGTAGTATTTATAGAAGAATATGAAGCATTATTTGGACCAGTTAGATTCATACCTGTAGGATTTTGTCTGACAGAGGATGGTTCTTCAGAAACTCTGATGGTTCCAACAGAAGGATCAATGTCATTTTGGAACATCTCTAAAAATAGAAGATCCAAATCTTCTTTTGTTCTTGAGATGTCAGAGGATTTCCCTTTAATTCCGAGTTCTGAACTGATTTGCTCATAAGTCATTTGGAATGAATCATCAAAAGAAACATTAATGCTTTCTACAATCTTGCGAGACTTTGTAAGGAAGGTTCTGTAGGTTTTGGAAGTGGCAGAGTATCCAATGAATTTGCCTTCATCAGCTTTTACTTCAAACTTTCCTCTCGAATCTCTGTCGTTTAAAACAAAGCATTTGCATCCGAATACATGGAAAAACTTGATGTTTGGCCGCCTTTTGTGAAGCAATTCGTAAGGCGTCTTGAGGTGTCTTTTCACAATGGTTGAACGATTCTGTGTATAACACGCAGTAGAAATTGCTTCTGCCCAAAAGTTCATTGATAATCCGCATGCTGATAGCATAGTTCTTGCGGCCTCCATAAGTGTTCGATTCTTTCTTTCGACTACACCGTTCTGTTATGGAGTGCGAGCGGCAGAGAAGTTCTGTGATATTCCTTCTGTAGAAGGATAGGCTTCAATGACACATTTTTTAAATTCTGTGCCATTGTCACTTCTTAACTTCTGTATTCTGCAGTCATAAAGAACTTGGATTCTTTTCATTAGATTTATCAATATAATTGGAACATCTGATTTCTTTCTAATAAATTCAACCCATGTGAAACGTGAATACTCTTCAATTAGGACAAGTATGTATTTCTTGCCACCTAGGCTCTGTATAGCAATGGGACCGCAGAGGTCGACATGAAGCATGTAAAGAGGCCTAGTGCAAGACACGTCTGTTTTTCCTTTGTGGGAAGCCCTTCTGTGTTTTCCCATTTCACAGGCCGAACACAAGTGATCCTTATTGAATTTAACATTTGGCAGACCTTTAACTAGATCGAGTTTTACTAGTTTATCCAAGGTGTGAAAGTTTAAGTGACAGAACCTGTTGTGCCATAACCAAGTTTCTTCACTTTTGTAGGCTACTAGGCAAACTTTGTCCTTGGATTTTGAAGTAAAGTTCATTAGATATAGATCACCTCTTCTTTCAACTCGCAAAAGTTCCATTCCTGTGTTTTCACTTTGTAGAGAGCAGAAAGTTCTTTTGAATAACACATCGAATCCTGTATCACAGAGTTGACTTACACTTAGTAGGTTGTGTTTGAGGCCATTCACATATGCAACTTTGTATACAGAGACATTTTCTTTCTGTATGACTCCATAGCCTTTGATGTGTCCCTTCTTGTTGTCTCCAAAAGTTACAGATCCACCATCGTGTGTTTCTTTGTATGTGGATAGTAATCTTCTGTCGCCAGTCATGTGCCTTGAGCATCCGGAGTCAAGATACCAAATTGGCACATGTTGCTTCTGTAAGACAATCACAGAGACTTAGGTACCCATATCCATATGGGTCCAATATTGTTAGAATTTTTTAAGTTTGCCTTAGCATTCTTGAAATACATTTTATCCTTTGTAGAAAGATCAGATTGTTTCTCTCTAGGTTTTGACTTTGGAGTTTTAGTGGAGAGTAAGCGATCTGGACTTGAGAAGTGTTTATTCATTTTTAACATAAGATCAAAACAATGACAGTATTGAATATGAGACGTGATTCGTTTGAACTTTTCATTGAATTCATTGAACTGAGCCACAGAGGCATTACACTCTTTCTTTACATTAGATTTCCTGTTACAAGAAGATCTATGAATACTAGAATGTTGTTTGCAAAAGTCTTGTTTAGTTCCTGCCTTCTGTGACTCTCTTCTGTGGTGAACATCTTTCTTCACTGTCACAGAGGAAAAGTATTTGTTAGCTTCAGGCCATTTTCCCTTTTGTTGCCAAGTGGGATTCTCTTTAATTTTCCTTAAAGGTTTTGAAAATTTTGAACTTTTAGGATCTACAGAGGTCTTCTTTAATATATCAAGTTCAGTAGAGGTTTTGACTTTTAAATACATGTTAAGAAAATCTGGGCAGATAGGTATCTCTGTGATTTTCTCTTTTGGAGAAATAGTTCTGTTAAGAACTTCAGAGGAGATTTTAACATCCTCTGTGTCATAGTGAACTATCCCTGATTTAGAATCAGTCTCTGAGTCGTCAAATGTTGAATCGTCCTTATATACAGAGGTTGAGTCATCTCTTTCGACAGAGGCTGGATTTTCTGAGCAAGTATCGTACGAGCTTTCTTCCTCTGTAGAATGACTTTCATAGATGGCAGAGGTATCTGATGAGATCTTTTCAGCGAGAATTTGATCTATAGAAGATGTACTGAGATTTTCTAAAACATTTGATTTCAAAACTTCCAAAATTTCTTTTTCAATAGATTTTTCAAGTTTTTCTTCTGAAAAGATGGGTTTAAACTCGGGAGCTTCTGCTGATAATTTCTTTTCATCGTTTATCATGCAGACAAAAGCAACCTGTGTTTGAGTCTCTGGTTTACCAAACTTAAAGATACCAATCTGATCTTGTGTTTTCAGATATTTCTTTGGTTTGATTCCTCTATTGACAGAGGTTGAAGATGATGAATCTGTGTTTTCAAACCATACATTGATCATCTTTGTATGTTTCCTTAAGTGAGGTTCTGCAGAGATTTTAACCCTTTTAATTACAGAAAGTAAGTTTGGAAAGTTTGGTTTGTTAGTTTTTCCCAAAACAAATAGAGAAGACAGAGGTTTTAGTTGTTTATTTTCAACTCCTAAGGTAATATCACTGTACCCTATACCTCGTCTTGCTATTTGAGAGTTTACCCTTTCATACACCTTCTGTGCATCTTTATAGTTTTTAAGTAAAACTTCTCTTCTTAAAAGATCTTGCCAAAGTACCTCTCTTTCTTTTTGAAAGTATTATTTGAGAGCTCTTATGTCTGTTGTTTCACTTCTTGAAACTGAAAGTTCTTTTCTTTTGATTTTTAAAGCATAGGTTAGTTCAGAAATTTGCCTTTTTAAAGGATCTACATTTTTGCTCCAATATTTTTCGATTTTCTCTTTTTCTTCAAAGATTTTGGCTTTTTCTTGAGTGAGAAGCCTTACTTCT
The DNA here is from genome assembly GCA_033807775.1 of Saussurea involucrata. Lineage (NCBI taxonomy): Eukaryota > Viridiplantae > Streptophyta > Magnoliopsida > Asterales > Asteraceae > Saussurea > Saussurea involucrata. The sequence goes on from CM066319.1 coordinate 98,732,200, forward strand.
CTCTCATTAAAGGTTAGCCTTTTCTGAATGCTTTTATTTACTTCTTTCAGTTCAATGTTAAGTTTAAATAAATCATCATCTATAGTATTAATACTTGAGGTAGAGTTTGAAATGGATACCTCAGTGTTAGTGTCGGAGTCAACTTCTGCCATGCCACAGAACAGGGCATTGGTGGGGAATTCATCGTCAGAGGTAGAGTCTGACTCGAAGTCCTCCTTGTTTGTCTCAGAATGCCCTCTGTTCGCCATTAGGGATTTTTGCGCATAATACTCAGCCTTCTTTTTGTAAAAAGCTGAGTCCTTCTGTGGGCGATTTTGTCTACTTCTGCATTCTTTTGCGAAATGACCTGGCTTGTCGCAGTTGAAACAACCTTGGGAGGTGTTTCCAGTTCGATCTTCGGACTTCTGTTGGTCTCCACCTTTCTCTGTTCGGCATTCGTTTGCGTAATGACCAGGCTTACCACATTTGTAGCATTCTTGTGTGTGGCCTACCTTGTCATCTGATCTCTGTCGGTCATTTCCTCTGTAGCTTCTGTCGCTCAACCTCTATTGGTCATCATTTCTGTAGTCTGACCTCTGTTAGTTACTTGATTCTTCTCTTCTTCCATCATCTCTTCTACCAGAATTCCTTTGGTTATTTCTAAACTCTCTTGTCAATAGAGCCATTGATTTAGCTAATGATGCAAGAGTTATTTCTTCCTTTATCAGCTGGTCTTCTTCGCTATCAATCATTACCATCTTCTTTTTCTCCTTCTTTTTCTCCTCTGTAGATCTCTCATTTCTTGGTCTGTCCGTAGCCTCTGTTGATTTACTAACCAATGCGTATGGTACAATGGTTAGTGTTTTAGCTTGAGCTATTTGAGGCTCTTGTGCGGCTAGTGTTCCATAGAGATCAGAGAGTGTCCAGGAGTCTAGATCTTGATTTGTTTGTAAAGACATAGACAACTAAAGCCACTCATCGTTCAGGCTCTTTAGAAACATGACGTTATTTTCTTCCGTGGTTATGTGAATACCAGACTTTATGCATTTGTTTATGAGAGAGTTGAACCGATCGTATGTTGTTTGCAGAGATTCTGTTGCAGAGGCTCTGAAGGCATGATACTCGTTTTTGTATTGTGCTCTTCGGTTCTTCTGTGTTTTAGCACCCCCTTCCAGTTGTCTTTCTAATTCTTTCCAAAGATCGTGCGCTGTTTCGCATGCATCTAAAGATTGAAATATTTCGTTGGGGATAGCCATGATTAATATTCTTTTCGTTTTCTGTGCAACTTCATCTTCTGCCTTATCTTCATCTGACCAGTTCACTTTTGGCTTAGGTTTTTTATGTTCAGGGATTTCAAGAGATTCATCAGTAGCTGGTACACGTGGCATAGTTATCATAGGAACCGGAGGAAGATTATAAAGATATTGTTTGAGGTTTTTTTCAGTACCCTCAAAAAAATGAACCATTCTTATTTTCCATTGAGGATACTCATCTCTAAGAAGAGTATGAGGTTTAGTTAATGAGCCAGCAGTAAAAAAGTTATTGGTATTTGTCATTTTGAGAAAAGGATAATCTGATGGAGGATTTATGAGTATGAAGATCTGAAAGTTTTTCTGGGTACAACTAATATCGAGAAATATGGTGATGAAGAGAGAAAATAATCTATCAGATAAAAGTTGTAAAACGAGGATCACTTGATATTGAAAATCAAGCTTTGCTCTGATACCAATTGTCGGTTCCCGTTTGCTTTAAACAAGATTATCAGATCTATTAGTTCAAGTTAATGTTTGATGCGGAAGCGTATTTGAAGAACTAACAGATAAGTTTGATAGATTTAGACCAAAATATAAATAAACAGTGAACAGAATATTATATCTTAAAGTTTACTGAATATATAAAATAAGAACAGGTTTAAGAACTGTGAGTAAGAAAAGCTTCAAAACAGATCTGACTTTTAAGGTGAATAAGCTTTTGTGTTCTTGTGATGTTTGATTTATATGTGATAAGGAAGAACTCAACATGAGTCTTCCTTATATACTACTCTAAAGGGGACCATAAAGCATATGCTACTATTCAGACGGTACCGATGAATAGTTGAACGGATGTCGTGAACAGTTGCAAGTGTGGCATGAACAGTCAGACGTGTTGTATTGCATTTAATGCAGCAGACGTGTATTATGTACTAAGCCCTATTGAATCCAATCAGAGTTTGACACGTCGACATTGGACAGGGCATGCTACCATGCAAGTTGATGAACAGGTCCTGTAATAGTAGCAAGATATTGTAAATATCTTCAAGTCTTATTGTGAGGACCACAGAGGCTCTGTATTGAGTTATAGAGGTTCTACGGTCTGGTCCTCTGTGGAGCAGTCTTCCCCGGATTCCGAGTAATTGATCTTCTTTGCGCGTATGACAGAGCTTCTGTAGCGCGCCTCTTTAGCTTCTGTAGATTCTTGATCTTGATCTCTCGGTAAGTCCGGCAGAGCCTCTGTAAGAGGCTTTCTTCACTTAGCCTATTTTTCACTACTTCTAATTACTTCTTTGATTAGGAAGATTGAAGCTAACACTGTCGTCTACCTTTAACTGTCAATATCTATGCTTTCACGTGGTGTTCATGTGTTCAGGGGGAGCACACAGCGGTATCAGGTAAGTTTACTCAATTGTTGAGGGGGAGCAGCACACACAATTTTTAAAATTTGTTAAAAAGTTTTTTTTTGTGTGTGGGCACTCCCGTGTGGATTTCAACTTATGTTTATCATTTGAGGGGGAGCGACACAGTGTTTTTCTTTAAAATGCTCAAAAGTTTTTTTGTGTCGGACTCTCCATTGCACAATTCTGCATCATCCGAGGGGGACCAAGGTTTTTCCCCATTCTCAGTTTGAGGGGGAGCGAGATAAGGTTCGTTTCTGAAATCCAAATCGTCTTATTTTTTCAAAATCACAACGAACAAGATTTTTTTTATAAAATTTCAGAAGAATCCGGACAGGTATCCGGAAACCATATATTTTCGGATAAGTTTCCAGACCGGGTCCTTATCCGGGTTGGATAAGATCCCGGATACCACACCCAGATTATGGCGTTCATATAAAAGAGTCTGGACTTCTTTGGTTTCATTTATCCGGAAAATCTCGCTAAAACCCTAAACCCACTCGTTTCTCTCTCGCGCTCGGTCTCGTTCACCCTTCTCGATTTTCACTCGATTTCCGTCCAGCAATCAGGTATGCTATTCGACTCTTCATATCCATCGTGTGTAGTCAAGTTTTGTTCACTTCACACCTCAAATCGACCCCTGATTTGGTCAATTTTACGACATCCGAAAACCCCTTTTGGGTTTCCTCGATTTCGAGCTTCATAAGAGGAGCACATAATGCTTTAGACAACCTAGCATGCGTATCTGCTACATTCGTCACTCCTGCTATGCTTTAACACTTGGTTGGGAATGTATTTTGGTTGATTGGTGTCTCTGATTTTCGTCCGGACACATTCATTGCGTCCGGGAACCTTCATAATTAAGATGTTTTGTCTGGTAAGCGTTATACTTATAGATATTTTGTCCAGTTTCTCTCGACATCCGGAAAACAGTAGTTGTCCGGAAACCTCAGGATTTCCGGTAAGTTCAACTACTGGATTGTTGTTGTGTCCGGAATGCCATTTGTCCGGAATCTTCGTTCATCCAGAAACCATGTTTGTCCGGAATATCTATTTGTCCGGAATGCTTCGTTTATCCGGAAACCTGTGCTGTCCGGCCTCCTTTTGACCGGAAAGTATAGTTTGTCCGGGAAGTTTTTGCATACCTTCATTATGTCCGGACACCCCTGTTTTGACATTCCAGTACCTGTTTCTCATTATGCCAGTCCTCAATCTGTCTCAGATTGAGCCTCTTATAGCAAAGGTACACGCTGATACTTGTTCATCCGCCTCGGTTTCTAACTGTGTTTCTTTTACAGATATTCAATGGCGGATCAGCTACAAAATCCACAAATTCCGGAAGAACAAATTCCTCAAGAGGAATTTATTGATGAGGCCGCTGACAATGCCTTGGTCGAACCTGACCATGCCACGGAGATAGAGCCAAACAACCATCACCTGGACCCGGCTCAGTTCCGTCCACAACCACAACACCGAGTACGTGTGGATATTCCTATGCGTCACCCTCTCCATGAGGCCCTCACTATTACAGTCGACGTCCTACTACTGTACGTTCTTCAAGTATGGCTTACTGCTCGAGTCAACACAGTGGCCAACTCATAATCAATCACAGCTCAGATTGATAACCAACAGTTCACGCTAACACCTGACACTTTTCGTCGACTACTTTCACTTCTTGAAACCAATGCCGGCGGACACCTAGGCTATGACCCCGCGCTCAATGACACGACTCTATGCGCTCAAGTCCGCGCTCATGGCTACAATCATGCCCTCGACCGACCGTCCGCGTTCAACCAAAAGTACCTGGCCCCCATATGGTACACTCTGTTTACGATTTTGAATAGATGCCTTTCTTCGAGATGGAAGGGCATAGACCAGTTTATGGGCGACTTCCTACGCCTATTTCATGTCGTGTGCTACAACCGCCACGTAGACTTCACGATGATCATCTGGCGGGAGTTAGTTCAAGCTATTCGTCAAATCGGAGGTACAAAACAAAAGAAGTTCCTCCCGTACCCTCGTTTCCTATCTCTGGTTGTGCGACAACATATGGACTCCAATCCAGCAATACCGCGACGTCCGAACCATCCGATATGTCCTACTCACAGCCTACAATACATGGTAATTCGTAACCCGTCCAATGCCATATCCATGCCCATACCTGAAGCCTTTCTGGCTCAAACCGATCCCACTGCACCGAGTGTAGTAACTTATAGGGAAGCGTTAGGGAATCCCATGGTCCAGCCAACGCCGGAGGGACCTCCCCCGGGACATAGACCCGAGAGACGTGAGGGTTCGATAGTAAGAGGAGGAAGGGCCCGGGCAGCTGGGGCTCCCGGGCGGGATGTGTTGAGAATTATCGGGAGGGGAACCGCAACAGGAGGTGCATTGGATCCGCGTCCCAGTACTAGCCAACCCCGAATCCCTGTCACCCGACCGACAGACGAAGCCGGAACATCGTCTTCACGATCGATACTCCACCGTGACTCCGAGACATATTTATCTGACCCGCCTTCCCCACCTCGTCAAGTTGAAAATGTGGAATCTGACTCCACGGTATCCGATACGGACCGTAACATCCGCCTGAAATTAATCCCTCACGGTATCGGACCCAACCCGAACTTCATCGAAGGAATCCCACTTGACTCACCTACCTCTACTCCCCAACATGCTATGGGAGATACTAGGATACCCGAGGGAATTATAGGTGACGAGTTAGAACATGTGAGAAGGAGAGATCTGCGTTTGAAAGCGAACCAGGAAAGATTGAGCCGTAAAGATAAAGAGGCTCCTGAGCGAACCTAACCGAGTGATATCCGGGTAGCCACATCTGCTATCCCGTCTCATACGTTGGGACGGGCTATTGAAGAAGCCTCCGTGGACCCAGCGGAGCAATTGCACAACCTCCTTATCCACTCATCCGTCTCTCAAAAGACGGATGTTTCAGTCTCTCACGAGGATCAAGCACAACTTCCACCGGTCTCTCAGTCGGAGAGACTGGTGTTGAAATAAGAGACCAGCAACCCCCGGTCTCGACTTCATTTCGTGCACCATCGAGTCTAGAGCCATTTGAATTGAACATTCTTCGGCTAGGACACATGATGAGGAACACCAAATCGAGACTCTTCGTGACTCGATCAGAATGTCTGTAGTGTCTCCGTCTGGCGGAACACGAGGATCGGACGAAAATCCTACCACAGCTACCAAATTGCCAACTGTGAACGTAGGTGGCTCTGCCTCTAAGGTAGGTGCTTCAACGGGTAATCTAAGTGATCCCGGAGTTACATTACCCGACTTTGTGTCACAAGGGTCCCTGGACATCACCCTCAAGGCTGTCCGCGAGGCAATGGAGCAGCACATCGCCGTCGAGCTCGTCGAAATTAAGAGCTTCATCAAAGGAAAAGAGAAGATCGTCGACGCTGAAACCGCACCAACACCTCCACCGGCTCCTGCTCAGCCTACATATTCGGTGGACACCCTAAAGACGATGCTTCTAGCCCAACTGCTCCAACAATCTGAAACCGCCGCCTCTACCGAAGCAGACCTGCTATCCGTTCTGAAATCATAGTTCACTGCTCCTTCATCATCCATTTCCACTCGATTGGATACCATTAACTCGACTCTTAAGGACTTCAAACAAGCGCTCACAACGCTGTCCGAGAGAGTCCGTTCACTCGAAGATACCTACAAGAGTCAAGCAGGCGGTCTAAAGCGCAAGCACGATGACCAGGATGATCTTGATCACCATGAGGGGGAGAAAAGACAAAGACTACCCGAGACCGCCCTGATCCAAACTGAAGCTACAACTGTGGTTCAACAGGAACCCTCAACTGCGGCTACTTTAACCGAAGAAGAAACTGAAGCCGAGTTACCTTTAGTCGAGATGGTAATAGATATGGATATTTCAGATGATGAAGACCCGATGGTTGAAAAGCCCGAGGGAACAGAACAGGAACTGGTTACTTTTGACTCATCAGACAGCCCGATATTGGATATGATTGATCCAGACTGTGAGACCAACCCGGAGACCGAAGATGCATGGTATGAAAAAGCCGCCAGTGCCGGAAATCTCCAAGTTAATTTGGTTTTCCCTACTGATGAAGATGATAACATTGACTACAACCAGTTCTTGCTCAAGAATTTGTATGGTACCCCCGTTCACTCTGCTCAATCCACTGAAACTTCAACAAGACCCGAGACCACATTTGCCGATATTCCGACATCTCCTCAGCAACCGACAGCTTCCGATCTCCCTCCTCCTCAACAGCAACAAATACGTTGGGAGAAGATCATGATATTTATTCCTCACCTGGATGAATCCATGAAGAAGTTGTTCGTGCACAAGCTTCGCCCAATCGAGCTGACTTTCTGCCTTGGTATTTACAGTTCCAACCCCGAATACCAACGCCGGTACATAAGTGCAATGAAGCGTTGTCTACCAGTTAGCCAAGTCAGAACGAAACATCAGATCACATAAGTGCTCAAAATCGAGTCAGAGCGCATTATGAAAGTCGTTTATCCAGTATTCACCGTCCGCCACGAAGATTGTAATGAATGGAGATTTTCTGAAGCCGACTTCCAGCACCTCTGACCGTTCGACGTCTACGCTATCCTGAAAGACCTTCATACAAGAACCATCCGACCGCTTCCGGTAACTAAAGCGCTCGAAGCTGTTCGTCGATTCCTGGTCTGTACAATCATGATGTCATACCTCACGGACTTCCAAATGGCAATCGAGAATAGGGCAAAGAAGGTAAATCTGATAAAGCAGAACCTGCACGCTTCTGAATTGAAGATGTATCCCGAGAACGCTCTGCTTCTAGAACCTGAATTTGGGATAGTCTTCATCAATGAACAAAAAGAGAAAAAGTTTCTGCGTTTCAGTCAGGTAGATAGATTCTGCAACGGCACACTCTTCAAAGAACAAGATGCGCTTCGAAAGATCATATCTCACGAGTCCGAAACTCAAAGGCTTTCGTATGTTCCAAATCCAGAAGAAACCACTGCTCGAAAAGCTTTAGAAATGATTGAAGATCGTATCGACTATCACTGTGCTATCAGAATGTTCGAGATACACTTTGCGCTTCGTAAAAGATATGTCAGCAACTGGCGCCAACTCGAACTTCAATTCAAAGGGGGAGATTGTTAGGGTCATTTATTGTTGAATTAAAGTTCAAGGGTCTGTAATGTAATTCTTTAAATTGAGCCTAGTTAGTGAACGGGCCGTGGGCTTGTTAACCACGGGCCCGCCATATATAAAGTGTATTAACCTTAGAAAATAGGCTAGTCGTCTTTATTGCTTTCCTACTCTTAATTGTAAAACTCTCTGATTGAAATCATTATATGGATGACCAGTTGAAATCATAAACATCGTATTCATATCTATGGATTTCATTGTTCGTTGCACGGATCTGAGACTCACACACGCTGAAAGATGCTGCCATGGGATTTGATGCGTTGGTTAATGATATGGCATCTAAGAAGAGATCAGCCTCTGATGATCCTTCCACCAAACAGGCAAAGAAGCCAAGGTTTGTTGTTGACGACTGTGAAGACAATGTTGGGTCGTCAGAACAACAAAAGGGGGAGTATCAGGATAATGACAATAGAGAGAATCCTGAAGTGGACTACACCTTTAGGAACACAACCCTCAGAACTGACCCTACAGAAGCCTCTTCCTCTGCTGAACCAAACCATGATACAATTATCCTTGATTCACCAACTCCCTCACCCATAAGAAAAGAACCAGAGAAGCGAAACCAAACCTCTACTGATGAAACCTCTACCCAAACCAACACCAACACCACAATGATTGTACATAGCTCAACACCTAAGCCCATAGACATCCCTGTTCCAATAGAAGAAACTGACAAGGGAAAAGGCAAAACAACAGAAGAAGCTGAACAAGCCGAACCCAACAAAGATCAGATTCTAGAGGCACATCAATCCACTCCTGCACAACAACCACCTCCAGAGACCTCCGCACACTCAATGAAATTTCCATCTCTTGAGGAGGTACATTTTCATCTCTATGCAGACAGAGACTTAATTGCCCAAGACTCAAACCCTCTCAATCCTTATCTCAACCCCAAGAGAATAAAGAACTTATCAGATGAGAGACGAAGATTCATTGAAACCAAAACCAACCTTAGTGGACACGCGTACTCACCATTGCCCATTAAAGAATTAAAAAAGATCATCCACAGAACATTTGCATTCGACAGAGTACTCTACCATGAGTATGTAGTTGAAAGGACAGATGACAGACTCTACGTGTTCAACGACAATGACTTATTACTCATCAATCCCTACGACTTAACTCGTTTGCATGCCTACTGTGTTAACTTTGCAGATAAACAGAAGACTGCCAGAACTGCCATATATGAGATTGAAATGGCCATGGAAGAGCACATAAATCTCAGAACCTAAATAGACTTCCGGCTTGGCATCACCTTCGAGCTTCAGAAACTGAGCATTGGCCCTACAAACGAAAGTCTTGAGTGCTTTGAACACTATCCCTCATGATCTCTGGCTGCTAATCCTGAAGCATTTATCTGTCATCAGAAGGGTGTGAAGAAAGCTATCCGTTCTGCTGAGGCTGCTAAGTATTCAACACAGTCTCTGAGGTATCTAAGGAAGATCGTGCAAGATAGGAGAAGAAGCTCGAAATGCCCTGGAGAAATCATCAGAAGTTTTGTTATGAACATAGACCTCACTCTAGAATACAAGAACCTAATCATGAAATTTGATAGGATTCTCAGAGGAAACTTCTATGATTAGTTTACTATCTTTTTGTAAAGCATTGTACTTATCTATGAAAAGAAGTAAAAGTTTTACAGAGGATGACTTTCTCCTCTTTGTCTTTTTGCTTATCTCTGTAAAATATCGTAGTTTTAATTTTCAATACTTAGGGGGAGATTGTTAGCCACAAGTACTCTAATGTAAAAGTATTGAAAATATCACAAGTCAGAAGTATGTCAGAGACTAGACGTCAGAAACCAAGACTTTAGAGATTGAGCAGAAGACTTAGCAGAAGAACAACAGAAGACCGTCAGAGATCATCAGAGCTCTGGCAGAAGACCTCTGATCCAACATCAGAGACCAAAGCCAACAGAAGACTTCCAGAGCTCTGGTAAATGATCTCTGGTGAACAAAGACCTCTGTGAAGCTGAAGCCTCGTAAAAATTCCCCAGGTGTTAGATTAGTGTTTTCACTTTCCACGACATCCCTAAAGGACAAAGACACACTTTACACGCGTCCCCCTAGGGTTTGATAGTACACTGTCTACACTTTATCTGGCTATAAAGAATTTGTAAGAATCATTTCTACAGTTGTGAGAGCACAAACACTGCACATTCCATTCCACTACTTGTGTACGTTCTTGTAGCCTGAGAGAATTCAGAAGACACACACAAGAAAGTGTTATTGGTGTTCTTCATATCAATATACGAGCAGCTTATTATTCAATCATATATTATTGTTTACTGTTCAAATATTGTTATTCTCTCATAATTCTTACCACACACAATCACTCACAATCAAACAGTATGTTTATGCTTCCGCTACTCTTAATGTATTTGTTTGAATGAGACAAAGTGAATCTGGGAACCTACAAACTTAGATGAAACAAAGGAATTCAATGTAAAAAACTCCGGGTTCTAATCAAGGAGAGACGGGGTGCGATAGATGGGAACATAGTGGAAACTAAATGGTCTTCGTTGGTACCAAAGAAGATTTGTATTTTAGTATGGAGAGTTAGGTTAGGACGCATTTCATGTCTTTCGATTTTGGACAAAATGGGGATCGATGTAGATACGGTTCTATGTCCGAGATGTGGAGAGTCGATCAAAACTGTGGATCACGCACTTGTTGGATGCAAAGAAGTAAAAACGTTTTGGTATCTAACCTATAGGTGGTGGAAGAAAAACCTAGAAGGCACCGAAACGATTCAAGATTTACTTCAAGAGGAATCACAATCGTGCGAAAGTACAAAGGGGTCGGCATTATGGGTTGGGGTGAAGTGGGCGTTTCTTTGCTTAATTTGGTCACATAGAAACAAAGTGGTGTTCAAAGAGGAAAAGAGCAAAATATTGAACTTATTCTTCGAATTCCAAAGGAAGGTGTTCGAGTGGGTGAAAAGAAGAGATAAAAAGCCGTCGATGGACTGAATGGGCTAGCTCACGACCCCAGAATATGTAGCGTAGCAGTAAACTTTTCGGTTCAGACTTATGTTCGAGCTTCCCTCGGTGTAGTGGTTGCAGGAGTCGTCGTCCTCACAATGAAGTGTTGTAGGGGCTGGTAAGGTTTGGGGAACGTTTGCCGCTCGTAAACGCTCCCGTTTTCCTTTTATATCAGAGTTGTGGTTTTTGCTATAGCTTTTCTTGTTTCTTGCTTAGTTTTTGTTCGTTTTGACGTTTTGTTGCTTTGGTGGAGTTTGTAAATGGCTCGTTTCGGTGGAATAAAAGTTTGTTTGTTGTCGTTCAAAAAAAATATATATATTGATGTGTATAATAGGCATCTTCAATTATTTATTTATATTAATTATAATCATTTTATTATTAAAAATACACATATTATTATATTCAAATAGAGGTGGATTCAAACGAGAACGCTAACTATTTAAGAAAACACGAGAACGGTCGCCCAAGTACAAAATCATACATGATTCACATACAAAATAATATATGATTACACGACTTGCCCCGCGACTTTTAAGTCGCGGCCAAAGTCGCGCGTGTCCAATTCTTTGTTGTTAGTGTAAAATCACATATGATCTTGTACAGGGCGATCGTTCTCGTGTTTTCTTAAATAGTTAGCGTTCTCGTTTGAACTTTCATCTATTCAAATATCATCTAAATAGAAGTATATATATTGATCGTAATTTCATTTATATAATGAGTTTTTATGTTGATTATATATATGTGATTTTTTTTAGAATAATGTGAAATAAATTAAATAAACAAATTTAGGTGTAAAGAAAGTAGACGAATAATTTAATTAATTAAACATTTTGCTAATAACTACATCAAAAAATGCAAAATTTGAGGGGGAAAAAGAAGAAATTTGGGATTGAGATGCTTAGAAAATGTCATCTCATGTGGTTTTTCTTATAAATTTACAAATTAAAAATTAAGAAACTATGTATACATAAAAGAATGAGAAGAACAATCCACAAAAAACCAATGTAACAATTGTAAATAAATTGAAAGAAAAATGAAAAACGAAAAACTTATTTAACAACAATATGTAAAACACACAAAACATCAAAAATATATATATGAAAAAAATAATTATAGAAAAAAATATTGATATTGATTGGGAAGACACACACATATATACATATCAACAGTATATAACTCAAATAAATCACTACGTGTAAATTTTATGGAGGATGGGCAATAGTATCGACGGGAAATAAATTCTACAAAGAAGACACATTGAACAAACGTACAAATGTAATAGATAATAGTATAGAACATAAAAGTTGTTAATTCCATGTTTATGGAGCATTAGGTTGTAGTTTTTTGTCATATGTTTTCCTCTAATTAATAAATGCAAAAAATTGAGAGAAAAAAATAAGAAATTTGGGATTGAGATGCTTAGAAAATGCCATCTCATGTGGTTTTTTCTTATAAATTACAAATTAAAAATTAAGAAACTATGTAGACATATAAGAATGAGAAGAACAATCCACAAAAGACCAAGGTAACAATTGTAAATAAATTGAATGAAAAACGAAAAACTTATTTAACAACAATATGTAAAACACACAAAACATTAAAAATATATATATGAAGTTTTTTTATAGAAAAAAACATTGATATTGATTGGGAAGACACACACATATACACATATCAACAGTATATAACTCACATAAATCGTTACGTGTAAATTTTATGGAGGATGGGCAATAGTATCGACGGGAAATAAATTCTACAAAGAAGACACAATAAACAAACATACAAATGTAATAGATAATAGTATAGAACATTAAAAGTTGTTCATTCCATGTTGATGGAGCATTAGGTTGTAGTTTTTTTACGTAGGTTTTCCTTTAATTAATAAATGGAAAGATGAAGAGAGTAAAATTAATGTAGCTAAGAAGTTAGATACTTTCGATATTAAAGCTAATTAAATTGGAAGTGAAATTACCAAAGAAACCTTCATATAATGAAATACACAATTTTCATTTAGGGGTAGAATGATCATTTATGAGAAGCTTTTTATTTAAAAAAAACAAATTATGAGAAAATAAAGAAAGATGAATGAAGGCTTCTCATGATGCAACATAAGCAACTTCAAATTTTGCTTATATCTATCTATCTATATCTATACTACCTTAATATTGGTTTACACCAATAGTCTTAATTACCACTTCTTATCCATAAGATACAAAAATTTTATGCATAAAACTCAAAAAAAACTCTTAATTACAACTTTTAATGCATCAAGTACAAGTTTTTAGTGCAAACTCTTCTTTGTATATGGTTACTACGGGCTTTTTTTTCAAGTACAACCTATTATACATTGTATTGCTATTTTACTTGAAAGGGGATATCCTTGGTCTTACCAAAAGTTTGACGCTTTGTTTGATTACTGGTTTGAAACCAAAGTCAAACTCAAAGAAACTTTATCAAAAGGATTTTTCAGATCTCGCTTATGCCCTCACCCCAGCCCCAATCCTAAAGTCCCATTCGACTTTCGACCATGAGCCACTGCCCACAGGCGACCACGAAGGCATGAACAACCCGCATTTTGGAGTTCGTTTATGGTTTAAATTTCATATATGGAGTTCGGTTTCTGATTTTCTTCCAAAGCAAGGTTTGGTTGATTTCGATTTCATCTTGCTAAAAAAGCAACACGTTCGGTTTCTTCTTTTGTTGTTCATTTGTTCCTTCTTTAATTTGTTGTTCACGGATCGTACCTAATTTCTTTTTTTCTGCAACAACCAACATGTTCGATTTCTTCTAGCTCTGGCCTGTGGAGCTCGATTTCAAAAGGGAGAAGGGTCCTTCTTTTCCCTTTGGGTTTTTGGGTAGGTAGTTTTCTTACTGTATGTTTGAAATGGTTGAATCATGATCTTCATATACATTATTATTGAATATTATATGTTTGAAGGGAGATGGACAACTATTGCTTTTGTATGAATTTGAATTCATATATGTTGTTTGAACTTATTTGTTTAGGTGATGGACAACCGTAGAACCCACATATGGTTCCCAAGGATCTATTCCCTACTGAAAAGTCATCTTATGCTCTATCTAGCTATCCAATAATGTGAGATTCAAACTCTACTGTTTATTGAAAGATGAAACGGTGATAGTGTCAGACTTTTATCGGTAGCGTTTGGGTAAACGATTCATTTGTATTGGATGAAAGGAAAATAATTGTTAAACCCAAGTGTAGTACACTGGACAGGGCTAATGTAGTGGATACATAAATAAAAATAGATTATAACTTTGCAGTTCTTAATTAAGGTAGCTTTTTAACCGGCTACAATAACATTTTTGTTCATAGCATTTTTGATCCAATGCAAATACAAGATTTGGTTGGCAGATGTAAGTATTTCTCTTTAAAAAGTATTTCTTCTAATTTTGCATGGGTGTCTTGCAACCAAAGTCTGATAAACATTGTTGATCCAAACCCTTTAGTGATTTGATGATGACCCTTAGAATCATTTAGTAAAAATTGTAAGTAAACAACATGTATTAATGTTTTGCCATCTATGAAAAATATATTAAGTCTGTTTAGTATCGCTGATGAAAAACACGTGCTCTTCAATTTACTTCAGCGATGAATGTACATCAGTGAAATCTGAGCCTGTTCAGTCTTGCTGATGATCGCTGAATACTCATCATGTAATTGTTTGCTTATGATCCCTGAAGACAAGATTCGCGACTACAGAGTTCAAAGCTGAAATCGGAGACAAGGCTGACGAACGAGTGACTAAGTCTACTAGTGACCTGATGCGGATATTAGCGAAGCCAAGACTTGTCCATTTCACGCGAAGTTTCAAGTAGAAGACTTCATCAAGAGCTAAACTTTATCATTCCCTGATAAATATCAACTCAGCGATCGCATATCATGAAGCCTGTTCTACAAGCAACTTTTGTCTTATTTCCTTGCACGCTTTTGTACGATATGTCAGAAGGACATACCTTTCCAGGATCGTACAAACCACTCTGCCAACTACGATGTTCATCATGCGGCCAAGAGCATGTTTGCTAATGTCAAGATCATGCAACCAACCAAGTGCTGTCACGTGTAAAGTTGTACTGACTTGCATTTAATGCATGCAGTATAAACTGGAAACCCAACTTCATTTCTAAAGTGCTCGTTCTCCTATCTCTGAACTCTTAGTGCCTTAAGAAAATTACTCTTAGTTTTCTTAACTTATTTCTATCTTTTCTAGTACAAGAAATCCGTGTGATTCTCTTACTTTGTTTAGGTTAGGTTTTACACTTAATTTTATTCCGCAACAAACTGTAAATTGTTTGATTATATCAATAAACAATTTTAAAGATAAAAATTTTGTGTTTGTATTCAATCCCCCCCCCCCCCTTCTACAAACTTGTATAACCCTTCGGGACCAAAAAACATCACACAAAATATTTTAGTAGGCCATGTACGATGATACTAACACTCCATTGGTTTAGGGTCATGGATTTTATTCTTGAAATCTGATTTGATTGGAGCCCAATTCATCCACCTCATAATTGTAAATAAATAAAAATACATTCATCTCCAACATATTCCCATTTTGGATAATCCAACATTAATTTAAATATTTCATTTATTTATTAAAATATTATCTCTCTCTCTACATATTTATTTTCAATGTTTCCTATTGGTCCTCTCACTTGGTAATCATTTGGAGTGATCTCCATATTTGGAGAAAAAAACCTTCTCTCTCAAACTTTCTCCATTTTGAAGAAAGTTTTAGGGAAGCTGTTGGTGCAAAATATTAGCCCAAAATCCTGATTTTCTCCACTTTCCCCATTTTAGGGAAGCTTGTTGGAGATGCTCTTGCCTTTTGACTCCAATGAGCTTTGGCAATATGCAAAGACCTTTTATTGTATATGTAATTTTGTTGTAAATTAATGATATTGATTATTAATCTTTTTAGAAAAAAAAACATTAAATTACTTAGAGAGATTCTTCACAAGTTGTATAAATTAAAGAATTAAAACTGAAAATCCTTACGAAAATTATTTTTAACTCCAACAATTTCTCTATTTTGATTTTATATTATTAATTATATCATTAAAATATTTCACACATTTAATAAAATATTAATCCTTGATCTCAACCAATTAATTTTAAATTTCTTATTGGTGTAATGTAATAATTATTTCTCTTTCCTAATAATCATTTTTAGAGAATGTTTGTAAAATTGAAAAAAATTATATTATCTTTTGTGCTTTCTCCATTTAAGATAAATCTTTGTATAAATCTTTTGGAGCAAAAATTACGTAAATTTCTCATTTTATTCATTATGGATAATCTATTAGAGATGTTCGAGTTGTGAGTAAGAAAAAACAATTTTTTTGCAAATTGGTATTTATTCAATGAAATTATAAATATAATAATTAAAATCATTCTTATGAAGTATATAAAATGTTAGTTATACTGCATTAATATGCATTTAGGTCAAAATAAACCACAAAAACTCTTGAAATAAAATCGAGATGGGCGGAGAAATATGATCTAGGACTAAGTTATTGTTTTAGAATTGTGATTCACCTAAGCTGCATCGCGTGGGTACACAACTAGTATATATATATAGGACGGTAATCAAATGAGAACCGAAAAAAGGTTGAAGATCGTAAGAACCAATCTTAATCATCCAAGAGTTTTAATCAAAGGCCATTAAGTAGGATGGCATTATTTGTAATATTAGTAAAAGTCATGTCTAATCTCACATCCAATTATAAAGCTCAAGGGCAATCTTGTAATTTGAGAATAATCTCACAACCTAAACTCATCGGATCTCCATTCATCCTCCAGTGTCTCAAATCTTTCAACCTCTATCCCCATAGATCTTGACAGACGCGTCTACGGCCATCCAACAGGTGAGGTGAGGCTCATATGGATGTGCTATCGTCGTGTGCCTGCCGGTGACGGATTTTGAAGGTTGAAGACGGTTGTCGTCGAACTGGCCTCATTTTTTCGATTGGATGTGGTCAATGAGGCCGTAAAACAGGGCTTCTTGGTAGAGGAGTTTTTCAGGGACGTGTGGTGGAATGTAAAGCTTTCATGTTCTGTTCTTAATAGGTCTAAGAGGTTTGAAAACCAATCTAGATTCCGATCAATGAAGTGTTCGTCGGCAATATTGATTTGTAGGTCCCATTTTCATCAAACATGGCTCCGAAATACGAATTGAGACCGGAGATTGCTAGAGTTATAACTGTGGTTTCAAAGATCTTACCACCAACATTAAACCTCACTCGATCTTTTCAAATAGCCATCCAAAATTGTATCTGAAATTAAAAGAAATTCAAAATCCAGAAATGGGGAAAGTCTAATAACATCAATAAATACCTGATTTCGTAAGCAAAACGTCAATGGTTTGGATCATTCTGGAAGGTAATCAACAATGGAATAGGATAATAGTGAAGGCGATGAAAGAGGGTTGATCTAATTGAGAGAAAAAATCTAAAAAATGGATTCATCTTTATTTTGCCTTGATTGCACCGATGGATTCATAGAGGAGGTCGAGAGCTACGTCCGGTTACCAGAAACCACATCTCGGAGTCTCGTCGGAGATGTTTTCTTTCAGAGTAATTTAGGGTTCTTTGTTCTTGGCTTCTTGGATTCATGGGATGAAATAACAAATAGAAGAAAATTATGTTTCGTTTTATAAGGTTAGTGTTTGGTTTCATGTGGTGAAATAACATATAGTGCTTAGTTTCATGTGGTGAAATAACATACACTGATTGGTTTAATGTGGTGAAATAGCATATAGTGCGTGGTTTCATGTGGTGAAATAACATATATATGAAATATCATATTTATGAAAATTTTGTTTTTATTTCATGAGGTGAAATAGTATTTGTTTCATATGGTGAATCTCTGTTTCCAAAATGACGATTATGCCCTTTTTCATGTGGAGAAACAACTTTTAATTAAAACCATAAGATCAAAACAAAATTAAAGCTTAGATCGGTTCACACGGTTCCCAATCTTTTTTTGGTTCTCAGATGATTTAACCCCTATATATATACTATATATATATATAAGCATTTAAGACAAAAGACTTAAAAACAACTTAAGAAGCATAAAGTACAACGATTTTATGCACAAAATTCAAAAATCTCTTAATTGCAACTCATAATGCATATTGTACAACTTTTTTATGCAGTGATTTTAAAACCAGACCATGCTTATTTCACGTATCGGTCTAAGCCCATGCTCATTTTCACGTCTCAGTCTCAAGCCATACCTATTTGGCTCTCTTCATACATTTTCTTCCTCGAAATCAGGGCGTATCCTCTCTTAATTGCAACTCATAATGCATATTGTACAACTTTTTTATGTAATGATTTTAAAACCAGACCATGCTTATTTCATGTCTCAGTCTCAAGCTCATGCTTATTTTCACGTCTCAGTCTCAAGCCACACCTATTTGGCTCTCTTCATACACTTTCTTCCTCGAAATGAGAACGTATCCTCTCTGAAATGAAGATTTCTTCCATACTTTCTACCTGCTACCTACATGCTACTTCTCCCCTGCATATAAATGTTGATGAACTTATTAGTATTTATCAATAAAAATAAATAAATAAAAAATATGTTTATGGAGGTTAATGGTAGTTTTGTTTTGAATGAAGTAGTTGGTGGTAGTTTTTAAGTTATCCTTATCTCATATAAAACACCCTAAAATTCGCAATAAATTTAAAACTTAAATTTACCAGAGTTTACCACTTCAACTTCCAAACTTTCATTTATACTGGAGAATTAGTGACAAGTTTCATACTTACAAATGATTTATCATAAACAACCAGCTAATCTAATCCATAAACAACAAAATCAGACTATAAAGGTTGTTCACAATATTTCCAAAATATCTCCGATAACACTAAATTCTCCATCACAATTCCAAAAGTAAATCTGGTACTCCTCGACACTCATCCCTTTGTATCCCTTCCCGAGCTAGTACCTGGTAAGAAAATTTAATTTGAAAAGATTAGGCTTACGCCTAGTTAGAACATCCAATTTTCATATTAAAAACTTTATAAGATTTGAAAACCAAATTGTAAACAAAGCATATAAATTAACCTGGTCGCAATCTTTCTTACCGTACACATAACATCTTTCGATGACGAGAATTATACCCGATTCCATGAGTATGACCAACACTAAGTAAGTCATGGTCTCATGTTCCAGAGCGCCACTACGAATCACCACAGATTCTATATTATTGCTCATGTCCAAGAAATTACAATTAGCACCATGCCTATTTTTTGGAGTGGAAGTAGGGATTACAATTAAGAGTCATGCCTATCCCTTATCTTCAATAGAAATCGGGAATTACGATTAGCGTCACGCCTATTCCATGATTTCACTTCACAATACGAAATGAGAATTACCATTAGAGCCCGACCTATTCCTCATTTCAAATCAACGGGAATTACGATTAGCGCCACATCTATTCCACGTTTATCACATCCCAATACTAAATGGGAATTACCATTAGATTCCGGCCTATTCCCCATTTATCAAAAAAATGCTAGTGTCTATGGATCCATTACACTTACTAGCATACGTGCATATCAAACCAAAACACATATCGAATTGTATCATACCCGTACTGTTAAAATGATTAAGACACTTTTCATAATCGGAAAACACTTAATTATGAAAAACCTCATACAGTAAATTATCCGGAACAACTTATCCGGTAAACTAATTCGGAAATCAAGTCCGGAAAACATATCCGGAAACATCCGGAAACATTCGGAAATCCAAGGAATCCGGTAACATCCGGAAAACTATCCGGACTCCAAGTCCGAAACCATCCGAAAAATGCATCCGATAAATCCATTCGGATAACTATCCGGAATCCGGAATTATCCGATATCCGGAATCAATCCGGAAAACTATCCGGAATCAATCCGGAAAACTATCCGGAATCCGGAATTATTCGGAAAATTCATCTTCCGGATTTCGATAATACCCAGTATATTACATACAATTTATTCCAAATTCGAAATAACCCTTTTGTAATCCTTTCAAAGATATATCAATGAGTTTATTTCTACTCAACATATCAATTTTAATTTGGAAAAATACAAAGAGTAGATGAACTCACCTGGTTGAGAGTTCGTACTTAGAGTCTGCCAAACTTAATCGATCAATAAATCCAATCTTTCACACCAACGAATAGCACCTAATCAAAACCAGCTTAACTTGTGATTATCAATTCTTGAGAACTTGGAATCGAGAAGGTGATCGAATTTCATACCTAATCAAATCCAGACTTCTATTTCTCTTTCTCTCTCGACTTCTAGAAACCGACTTCAGGAAATATCAGATAAGACTCAAATTCAATTCTTTTCCCAATATGTATACTTCCAAATCCATTTTACAAATTAGCCCAAACGAAACAGCTAATTACACTTCCAGTCCCTCATCCTTTAATTACAAATTTACTTCTAAGTAATCTTTTTCCATAATAGTCAAAATATTCGTAGAAAGTTGAGGTGTTACAAATCTCCCCAACTTGAAAATGATTTCGTCCCCGAAATCAAAGTTAGGCAAATAAATGAGGATATCTATTCTACATATCCTCTTCAGCTTCCCAAGTCACGTTAGCACCTCTATGATGTTTCCACTGTACTTTAACCATGATCACTTCCTTATGTCGTAACTTCTTAGTCGTCCTTTCTAAAATTGCTTCAGGTTCCTCCACGTAACAACTCTTCTCATCTACTTTCATTTCCGAAAGTGGTATAACATTTTCTTCTTCGGCTAGGCATTTCCGAAGAAAACAAACATGGAAAGTATTATGAATTCCTTCCAACTCAGGTGGAAGATCTAATTAATAAGCTTGAAGTCCCACTATGTTGGTTATAGTGAAAGGCCCAAGAAAACGAGGACTCATCTTTCCACGTTTTCCAAATCTTATAATACTTTCCATGGAGATACCTTTAGCATCACCCGCTCCCCAACTTGAAATTCTTTCGGTCTTCTTTTTGGATCGGCATAACTCTTTTGTCGATCTTGAGCCGCCTTCATATTTTTCCGAATTTCCTTAACTTTATCCGCCGTTTGTTGCACAATTTTGGGACCAACAAATTGCTTTTCTCCAGCTTCCAACCAACACACTGGAGTTCTACATTTCCGTCCATATAAGGCTTCAAAAGGTGCCCTTCCAATACTGGAAATATAACTATTATTGTACACAAACTCCACTAAGCGTAAATGCGTCTTCCAAAGTCTGAATGGTTCTTTCACTTTGCCCGTTCGTTTGTAGATGATATGCAGTGCTCACATTCACTCTTGTACCCAATTCTTCTTGTAGTGACTGCCAAAATATTGAAGTAAATCGGTTGTCACGGTCAGAAACTATAGACACATGTATACCATGTCTTGACACCACTTCATCAATATATAGCTTGGCTAGCTTATCTATTGGTGAAGCTTCTTTCTTTGCTAAGAATTGAGCACTTTTAGTTAAACGATCTACGATTACCCAAATAGTATCATTACCCTTTAACATCTTGGATAACTTAGTTACAAAGTCTATGGTAATCTTATCCCATTTCCATTCAATAATCTCTAAAGTTTGTAGACTTCCATAAGGTCGTTGTTGTTCGGCCTTTACCAACGAATACGTCACACATTTCTCTACACATTGCGCCACATCTAACTTCATAGATGGCCACCAATAGTGTAGTTTCAAATCTCTATACATCTTAGTACTCCCAGGATGTATAGAATATTTAGACTTTTGGCGTCTTCAAGAATTAAGTCTCGGTTTCCTCCCATCTTTGGCACCCAAATACGGCCTTGAAATAATTTAACTTCGCGACTATCTTTAGTCAATTGGAGACATTGCTTAACCATTACTTCATCTTTAAGATTTTCTTCTAATAACACTTCCGTTTGTGCCACTTTAATTCTTTCAATCAGACTCGACATCACATTAATCTTGGCGTTAGTCGCTTTCAAACATCCACTGTATTCCTTTCAACTTAAGGCATCAGCCACAACATTTGCTTTACCAGGATGGTAATGCAATTCACAATCATAATCCTTAAGCAGTTCTAACCAACGTCGTTGCCTCATATTCAGCTCTTTCTGATCAAATACATGCTTCAAACTCTTATAATCAGTGAAAAGAGTGCACTTCGTTCCATACAAGTAATGTCGCCATAGCTTCAAAGCAAATACTACGGCTGCCAGTTCTAAATCTTGGGTAGGATAATTCTTTTCATGTTCCTTGAGTTGTCTTGATGCGTAAGCAATCACTTTGCCGTGTTGCATCAATACACACCCCAAGCCCATCTTTGACGCATCACTATATACAACCAAATCTTATATATTTCCGGTAGTGCAAGGATAGGAGTTTCACATAGCTTCTTTTGTAATGTCCTAAAATTTGACTCTTGCTTTTCAGTCCATACAAACTTTACATTCTTCCGTGTCAGAATTGTCAAGCCAGAAGCGATCTTAGAGAAATCCTTTATAAATCTCCGATAATAGCCTTCCAAACCCAAGAAACTCCGTATCTCTGATGCGTTCTTCAATGTCTTCCAATTCATCATTGCTTCTATTTTCGCCGGATCCACTTTGACTCCTTCAGACGTAATTACATGACCTAAAAATTGTACCTCTTTTAACCAAAATTCACATTTCGAGAGTTTTGCGTACAATTTCTCATTTCTCAGAACATTTAAGACTTCACGAAGGTGACATTCGTGATCGGCTTCATTCTTTGAATAAACAAGTATGTCATCAATGAACACGATGATAGACTTGTCTAAGAATGGTCAACACACCCTGTTCATTAAATCCATGAACACAGCAGGAGCGTTTGTCAACCCAAAAGGCATCACGAGAAATTCATAATGCCCATACCTTGTTCTAAAATCCATCTTAGGTATATCTTCATCTCTTACCCTTACTTGATGATAGCCCGACCTTAAATCAATCTTTGAGAAGCATCCCATGTCTTGAAGTTGATCGAATAAGTTATCAATCCATGGGAGTGGATACTTATTCTTAATGGTCACCTTATTTAATTCCCTGTAATCAATGCACATTTTCATAGTGTCATCTTTCTTCTTGACAAGCAATACCGGATCTCCCCAGGGTGATGAACTGGGCCTAACGAAACCCTTTTCAAGCAGTTATTGCAGTTGAGACATCATTTCTTTCTATTCAGTCTGTGCTAAACGGTACGGTGCACGTGTTATCGGTGTTGCTCCCGGAACAAGGTCAATTCTGAATTCCACCTGTCGTTCTGGTGGTAAGCCTGGAAGATAATCGGGGAACACATCTGGAAATTCACGTACTACCTTTATGTCCTTCGCTCACTTCTTTTCTACTTTAGCATCCAAAACATATGCTAGATAGGATGAACATCCTTTTATTAGACACTTACGTGCTTTGGATATCGAAATCAATGGAGCATCTACTTTTCTCTTTTCCCCATAGATAAGTACATCACCATTTTCAGGCATAGGGATTCAAATTAATTTCTTAGCACAAAGAATTTCTGCCCGATTGCTCACCAACCAATCCATACCAACCACTATATCAAATCCGCCTATTTCTATCAGAATCAAATCAATCTGAATTTTATTTTCTTCTACCATAAGGGTACAGCCTTCAAGTTTCTTAGGAACGAAGACTAGACCCCCGTTAGCTATTTCAACTACTAGGACATCTTCCATGGTAATGACAGGCAAAGCTAACTTTTGATAAAACAATTGCGATATAAAAGACAGCTTGGCACCACAATCAAATAATACACGTGCAGGTATTGAGTTAATAAGGATTGTACCAGAAATTACATCCTTCGATTCTTTTTCTTCTTCCGGCGTCATATGAAACGCTCTGCCCATTGGCTTTGGAGTATTAGGCTTCCTCTCTTCATTTCCGCTTTGCTTTAGCTTTGGGCAGTCTCGTCGATAATGACCGGGCTGTTTACATTCAAAACATGTCGGCCCTTGAATAGGACAGTTCCCCATAGTGTGAGCACTCTTACCACACTTATAACATTCTAGTGGAGCCACTCGACACGGACCAAAATGTTTGCTTTTACACTTTTGACACCAATTCGATTCTCGACGAGGTTCCAAACGGGTGTTCTTTGTAAAAGGCTTCGGTCTTTGGGAAGGTTCCGATCGACCTTCCCATTTTCTCTTTTCTCCTACTTGACCCTTCTCAACTTTATCTTTTGCATAAACCTCTTCTATGATCTTTGCTTCCTCAATCGTCTCTCTCAGAGTCAAGGCTTTGGAATTTCTGACTCTAGACATCCTATCAGTTGGTAAGCCTTTCAAGTAAGCCTTGATCTTTTCTTTTTCAGTTGGGGCCACATGCCCCACTAAATTTAGTTTTTCTAGGAATACGCAAGTGTACTTCCTCACTGAAGAAGTACCCTTCTTAAGCGTTCGAAACTCTTCTTTGTTCCGGTCCATTTCATTCTCATTGCAGTATTCTTCTAATATCTTCTTTTTAAACGACTCCCAGGTCATGGCTGCCAAAACTGGAGCCGTCGCTGTTGATGTCACGATGTTCCACCAGGTCAGAGCATTTCCTCGGAACATTTAAGATCTGAATCTGACCTTTGATTCTTCATCACACTCACAAGCTCTAAATGCTTGTTCCATCTCTCTAATCCAATTTATACATGCAATTGGATTATCAGAACCAGGAAATTCTGGTGGCTTGCGGCTCAAAACGTCTTGGAACAAACTTTCTCCATTCTTCTATCAACATTCAGCACCGGATTAACAGTCAGATTTTCAGTACCAGTACCCAACTCCGGTCTTTGTGACTCGACATTTCTGTCATTAAACATTTTCATAAACATCTCCTATTGTTGAGTCAGTGCGTTATTCATGACTCACATCATGTTCTCCATCATACGGGATTCCATAGTGGATTTCATCGTCACCAGGTTGGAAGTACCGACATTCACTCAATGCGTTTGACTCCCTCTTTCTCCCAGAATGGGTGGCCTTGGTGGACTCACACTGGTTCCAACCCTTTCAGGTTGATTTTCAGAGAGTTCGTTTGCCGCCCTATCTTCTAAAGAAGTAGAAGATCGGTTTAGTGTATTCACCATCGTATTCTGCTGCAACACATATGAATAGCCATAAGAAATGGCTATACCCACCCAAACACAAGAAACGTACTTTAACGTTCGTTAATCACCATAACAATTTGAAACAAGTATGCTTACGTGACAATATGTTCATAATAACAGTAGCTAACTGAAATTGTGAACATACTACACATAAGAATCCTCGTTACCATTATCACAGTTCTTAATTCATGTATTTACGTCGACTCTAAGACTATTCCCGTCTTAGTATTTCTACCCAATCTCACAAATCATAACTTAATTATCTCAGCTTAAGTCTAGGTATCTCACGATCATACCTAGTTCACTTAAACTACAGCTTTGATACCAAACTGAAACACCCTAAAGTTCGCAATAAATTTAAACCTTAAATTTATCAGAGTTTACCACTACAACTTCCAAACTTTCATTTATACTGGAGAATTAGTGACAAGTTTCATACTTACAAATGATTTATCATAAACAACCAGCTAATCTAATCCATAAACAACAAAATCGGATTTAAAGGTTGTTCACAATATTTCCAAAATATCTCCGATAACACTAAATTCTCCATCACAATTCCAAAAGTATAACTCTGGTACTCCTCGACAATCATCCCTTCGTATCCCTTCCCGAGCTAGTACCTGGTAAGAAAATTTAATTTGAAAAGATTAGGCTTACGCCTTGTGATAACATCCAATTTTCAAATTAAAAACTTTATAAGCTTTGAAAACCAAATTGTAAATAAAGCATATAAATTAACTTGATCGCAATCTTTCTTACCGTACACATAACATCTTTCGATGACGGGAATTATACTTGATTCCATGAGTATGACCAACACTAAGTAAGTCATGGTCTTATGTTCCAGAGCACCACTACGAATCACCACGGATTCTAGATTATTGTCCATGTCCAAGAAATTACAATTAGTGCCATGCCTATTTCTTGGAGTGGAAGCAGGGATTACAATTGAGAGCCATGCTTATCCCTTATCTTCCAATACAAATCGGGAATTACGATTAGCGCCACGCCTATTCCATGATTTCATTTCACAATACGAAAGGGGAATTACCATAAGAGCCCGACCTATTCCTCATTTCAAATCAACGGGAATTACGATTAGCGCCACGCCTATTCCACGTTTATCACATCCCAATACTAAATGGGAATTACCAATAGAGCCCAGTCTATTACTCATTTATCAAAAAATGCTAGTGCCTATGGATCCATTACACTCACTAGCATACGTGCATATCAAACCAAAACACATATTGAATTGTATCATACCTGTACTGTTAAAATGATTAAGATACTTTTCATAATCGGAAAACACTTAATCATGAAAAACCTCATACAGTAAATTATCCGGAACAACTTATCCGGTAAACTAATCCGTAAATCAAGTCCGAAAAACATATCCGGAAACGTCCGGAAATCCAAGGAATCCGGTAACATCTGGAAAAGTATCCGGACTCCAATTCCGGAACCATCCGGAAACCGCATCCGGTAAATCCATCCGGATAACTATCCGGAATCCGTAATTATCCGGTATCCGGAATCAATCCGGAAAACTATCAGGATTCCGGAATTATTCGGAAATATTCATCTTTCGGATTTCGATAATACCCAGTTTATTACATACGATTTTATTCCAAATTCCCAATAACCCTTTTGTAATCCTTTCAAAGATATATCAATGAGTTTATTTCTACTCAACATATCAATTTTAATTTGGAAAAATACAAAGAGTAGATGAACTCACCTCGTTGAGAGTTCGTACTCAGAGTCTGCCAAACTCAATCGATCTATAAATCCAATCTCTCACACCAACGAACAATACCTAATCAAAACCAACTTCACTTATGATTATCAATTCTTGAGAACTTGGAATCGAGAAGGTGATCGAATTTCTTACCTAATCAAATCCAGACTTCTATTTCTCTTTCTCTCTCGACTTTTGGAAACCGACTTCAGGAAATATCAGATAAGACTCAAATTCAATTCTTTTCCCCATATGTATACTTCCAAATCCATTTTACGAATTAGCCCAAACGAAACAGCTAATTACACTTCCAGTCCCTCATCCTTTAATTACAAATTGACTTCTAATTAATCTTTTTCCATAATAGTCAAAATATTCGTGGAAATTTGAGGTGTTACATCATATTTGTATATATGCATATATATACAATTGCATACTGCCGTACGGCAGTAAGAAGAAACTATCACTCAACCTTTTCATTACCATTCTTTTTGCATCTCTTTCATGCAACAGTAGCCATCCAAACAATTCTCCTGAATGCACATTTTTTTTATTTTAACCATGTTCATAGAAAGTATTACGAGCGTTGCGTAATACTTTAAATCGAGGGAATCCTGGGAGGCATTTAGTCTGGAAACCACCGACGCAATAGTGGGGGATATAAATCCTTAAGGACAGTGATAATCACGTCCTCGATTTGTTGTGTCGTTTTGTTTTCTATTACCGTTTTCTAACAATCTTAAGGATTTATAGTCATGGATTCTACGAGAACATTTCTGAAAATATTTGGTCAAGATACGATTAAACTCGATCGAATGGATGGCGTGAGTTTCACAAGATGGCGTGAAAAGATGAAATTTATGCTTACGGCGTTAAATGTCTACTACGTTTTGGAACCGTATCGAAGAGCAATTGCTGAAATTGACGATGAAAGTCTTCGTAAAAGAACACATGACGACATGTTATGTCGTGGATACATTCTCACTACTCTCACCAATCGCTTCTACGACTTCTACGCACCAATGCAATTCGCAAAGGAGATATGGGATTCTCTTGAAAACAAATACAACATCGAGAAGCAAGGGGCAGATAAGTTTGTTATTTTTAATTTCTGTGAATTAACCATGAAGGATCAAGGATCTATCTGTTAATGCCAAAAATCGCACTAAACTGTCTTATGCCGAAAATAGTATAAAAATACGATTTAAGGTTTGGTTTCGGACCTTATCAACTAAAGATTGTACCGTAGAAATAAACAAGAAAAATAACGAAGAAATTGTTGACGAAACAAGAGATTTTAGTGACGCGAAAAACCCCAAAACGAGGGAAAAAACCGCGGTCGACTGTGTTAGAGTCGACAATGCACTATGGTCGCCAAACAGGGGCGAAAGTCCTTATGTTACAGGTGATTTGTGTACAACAGATTAAAAATAAATGTAAATATAAACTTAGTCGTGAACAAATGACGTGTGTCGTGCGTAATTCGAGCGAAAAAGTATGCTTGTCGTGCGGTTTGAACTGCCGTCGTCGGGTGGTTCGAACTGTCGCCGTGCGATACTTGCGTTAGCGAAGTGCGTTCACATACTGTTAATGCCAAAAATCACACCAAAGGGACAACTTAAGGTCGATGTGGACTTAAACAACTAAAGAAAGAATCTTTCGACGAGACGTGCGATGATAAATAAAATAAAGAAACAGGGGATTTGATGACGCAGGAAAAACCTCAAACGAGGAAAACCCTGCGGAAGACAGTGGGTGTCATCGCTATACTATGGTCGCCAATCAGGGGCGATGTCCTTGGATACTGGTGTCGATCGTACAGAGATTACAATACAGATGAAGAAAATGCTTCGAAATGTAAAGTACAAGTGTTTGAACGTAAAAACAAGTGTTTGTCGTGTACGAAACAAAGTGCGAACTGCTGGTCGAGAGCTGTTGTCGTGCGTCGAGAGCGATACTTAGAATAATGGTTCTTCACTTCAGGTGTTCTTGAATATTGCTTCGGTTGTTAATCGCCGGATATTCGATGTCGTGTTCGATGTTCGATGTTCAGTCTTTATAGTGTTCGGGAGCTTTAATTAGCTCATTGATTGGTTCATTTAACAGCTATAACGGCTACAACGGTCTATAACGGTTGTCGGAGTGAATATCCATGATGATCTTCGTCCGTTACGGCTATCGATCGATTATGGTTGCGTCGGTTATATTCGTTGCTCCTTAATGACTTTGACTCCTGCATTAAACACTTAACAGTCATGGTTAACGTTAGTTTGGGCGAGGTCGCATGGTTCTATGCGACGGTCGTGCGGGACGGGCGACACTATGGTTGAGTGTCGCGAGGAACTCTCGACTTACCTTTTAGGAGAGACGATGGAGGTTTTTTGGGTCTTCGTCGGGGCCTTATCTTAATACAAGATATAGTCCTTAATCATACGTCTTACTTGTTCTGGTCGCGGTCAAGCGACGTGATTTTTTGCCCAAAAAGTTTGCCCCCAAAATTTGAAAATTGAATGTCAAATTTAAGCTTTAAATTTTGTCAATCAGACGCATAAGAAATAAGACAAGAGTTAGAAATTACCTCAATCGCCTTGGAACTAGACTGGTCCGTTTCTAACTGAACGAGAAGTTGAAAAGGGAACGATGTCGTGACATCATGATGACACACGATTGTGCTTACCAGCTGTCGATGACAGGTGTCGACGATCCCTGCGGTCATACGAAGGGACGAGAGCACGCGGTGATCATCAAAGGGCTCGACCTGACATGATCGATTGCATAAATAAAGTTTATGATGGATCTTTTCTTGGCGATTTCCGTTCGATTAAAATTTGCAAGAATCTTTGACCTAATTTAAGTTTTTCTGAGATCATATAAGATACGACTCACCAGTTTGCGTATGCGGCGCAAGTCTATCGCTAGAAAGCCTAGAAAAAACTAGGATATCTGGGGCCTTTCAGAAGTGCAAATCAATTTAACGGGGCTGGCAATGTCGACAGAGCCTAGAAGCACCATTAAAAACGAAGAAGATCTCGACGACTTTAGAAGTCTAGAGAGGATTCCCATGGGGATTACCGTAAGCAAGGTTGGCAAGGTTCGACCGGAAATGTGCCCTGAGGGGTACGTTGTTATATACGAATACCCGTTCAAAATAGGCTTTCACTGGCCATATTCGCCTTTAGTCAAAGACTTCATGTGTGAATTTGATCTTTCGCCGGGGCAATTGATGCCCCAGTTCTGGCGAGTTATCTTGATCATCGAACGACTTACCTCCAACTGGAATCCACCGATGAATGTGAGGGACCTTCTGATGGCGTATAAGGTCAAGAATGACCGGTACCGTCGCTATAGTTTGTTTTCAAGGTTCAAGGGTGATCGTACCCTGGTTTTAAATACTGCGGTCAACGACCATGGATGGAAGAAGAGGTACGTATTCATACGGGTGTCGACGCTGGACACTGATAGTGACTGGATTAGGGAGGGTTGGAATATGACGGGTGAGCCTTTGATTGTACGTTTTCATGTTATTCTGTTGCTCGATTGTTTTTTCGACTGATCTTCTTTTTTATGCGTAGATATTGATTTCGATAAGGTAGAGCCGGATGATGCTTCTCGGGCTAAGATCGAAAAGTTCTTGGAATTTAGTACTGAAGACCGGTCGTACGTCACGCGTCATTTGATAGACGAGGATGATGACACCGTTTTCTTGAGTGACAGAGTGAGGATGGG
Organism: Saussurea involucrata; assembly: GCA_033807775.1. Taxonomy (NCBI): domain Eukaryota; kingdom Viridiplantae; phylum Streptophyta; class Magnoliopsida; order Asterales; family Asteraceae; genus Saussurea; species Saussurea involucrata. The sequence continues at coordinate 98,762,620 of CM066319.1, forward strand.
TCGAGAGGAGAAAGAAGAAGAGAAGGACTCTGAGAAGACTGAGGAGGAAGAGAAGAGTGAAGAACCAGAGGTAGAGATAATTGGTAAGTATTTTTTTGTCTTCTTTTCGCTTGACCTGGTCTTTCTCTGTTCTGAATCGTCTAATTTCTTTCATTTACCGTACAGATGAATCTCAAGCGCAGGCGACATCTTCTGTTGCTAGGAAGATGGCACAAGTCAAAGTAGCTCGCGAGGTGTTAGATCTGAAGTTTTGTCAATAAACCAAGTGTTGAAGATCTGATAAGAAGACTCAGATGGTCTGAGTAGAGGAGTCAGAGATCTGAGAAGAGAAGTCAGAGTTCTGAGAGAAAGAGTCAGAAGCTCTGAGAAGCGTTATCAGAAGAATGTTCAGAAGTTCTGAACAACCTGTTCAGAACTTATGACTACATACTTTACTTAGTATTTAGTAAACTAATTAGGACACGTGTTATGTTCTTATTAGTCTTTCTTATTTGTACTGTAGCTTTAACATGTCCGTTGCAGTATAAATAGAGTGGTTAGCACTACGTTGCTAACTGATTGATTTTCCCATATATCTTTGTATTCATTCTTTGTAATCTTTGAGATTCTCTCTCTCTTAGATCTGTAATCCTGTTCATCATTGAATACAATTGGGCTTGATCATACAACTTCTCAATTACTGCTTTCTATATTGATTGTAAGATTAGATCCTGTACTTTCAATTGGTATCAGAGCTAATCAACAAACAAATTCATTCAAAATTGTGATTGCGAAGATCGATTGATCAATTTCTTGAAGATTTCTTGATTCATTCAAAAATCGATTCCGCTGCTACCTGTTACATTTCGATCAAGAAACTCGAATTTGTCTTTCTGTTGAATTCTCTTACAAAGAATATCTAGCCATGGGATCTGAAACCAAACCGCCTGTTCTTATACCAGAAGAGTATCAGCAATGGAAAATTCGTATGATCCAATTCCTAGACAACATTGATGAAAATCTTATGGTCTCTATTCGAGAAGGTCTAATTGAAGTGTATATCGATGTTGCTGCAACCCCTGCTACAGAGACAACTCCAGAAATTCCAGCGACCAGGGTGAAGAAGAATTATTCCCAATACACAGCTGAACAGAAGAATAGGCATGCTATCGACAAAAGAGCAATTACTTTGATGACTTTGGCTGTCCCAAATGAGATTCTTAACAGGATTGACAGTGGATCATCAGCTAAAGAAATGTGGGACGAATTGGAAAGGCAGATGTTAGGAACTGTGAGATCTATTCAGGCAAAGTTAAATCAAAGCATAAATGCCTATGAAAGGTTCAAAGCAAAAGAGTCAGAAAGTTTGACACAGATATACAGTAAATTTTGTACTTTTCTAAACGATTTGAGAAGAAATGGACTGAAGAAAACGAAGTCAGAAATAAATTACAAATTTATGACCAGTCTAAATTTAGAATGGTCATCATTTGCCATAAGTCTGCAAATGAACAAGGATATGTGTGAAGAAGATTTAAATGATCTGTTCTGTGTTCTTAATCAACATGAAGACTCTGTCAAGTTAGTTGTGAAAGAGAAGAAAAATGTTGCTGATCAGTTAGCGTTCTTATCAAAGTCCAAAGCAATCAAATCACCCAAAAAGACTGCATATCTATCAGAGATACCTAATCTGGAAGAATCTGACAAGGAAGAAGGATCAGAAGATGATAAAGATATCAAGATAATGGCTGAGAAGCTAGCTTTGCTGACAAATACGTTTAACAAAAGGTATGGGAAGGGTAGATTTCAAGGAAATTATAAGAGAGTTGGGAGTTCAGATTATAAGAAGAAAGAAGACAGAGAAGAAAATAAGTTTGAAAAGAGAGTAGAGAGAAGTGAAGAAAACAAAGAAGAGAAGGAAGAGAGAAAAGAAAAGAATCTGTGTTTCAAGTGTGGAAAATCTGGCCACTATGCTAAGGATTGCAAAGTTAAAATTGTGAAAGACTATGAGTACTACACCAAGAAGGCTCAGCTTGCAAAGAAGAGAGATGATAAAATTGCTTTATTGGCTGAACAGGAGAATTGGTTGTACTACACTTCTGATGAAGATGATCATATCAACTTTCCACAGATGCAAAGCTATATGGCAAAAATGAGGAATGAGGATGACTCTGATTTTGAAGATGCTGATTCTGAGTCATCTGCTGAGGTACATTCTTCACTTGAAATAGAGTTAATGACACAGATTGGTGAAATGAAAACTGAATTTGCTAATCTAAGAAAACAGATAAAAGGAGAAAGAAATTTGGTTAACAAATTCAGAATTGAAAAAGAAGTAATAAAAGAACAATATGAAGAATCTGAGGCTGAGAAACAGAAAGTTAAAGATGAAAATTCTGAATTATTGAAAAAGATCTCTGAACTAAAAGTTGAGTTTTCAAAAATAAAGGATGAAAAAAGGTGATTTACAAATAAAATTTGATATGTTATTTGAGGAAAGAAAGAATTTATACACCAAAATCAAAGAATTGGAAGATCTAAATTTGAAAAGGGGTCAGACTCAGCAAACATTAAATCTTTTATTAAGCAATGTTAAAGATACAAGATTTTACAACCCAAAGAAGGGATTGGGATTGGAAGAAAATGTCACTTTAAAAAGAGCTCCAATCAACTTGTATGAAAAACTTCAAGCTCCTAAGCCAAAAATCCCAGAAATTGTTGAAGTTTTCATAAGACCTGCTAGTTCTATAACAAGTTCTGACAATTTGCAAAGACCAAACTCTAAAAAGTCAGATGAGAAAATTTCTGAGTCTAAAACAGAAAAGTCAGTTGTTTCGGAAGAAAAGGTTAAGAAAGAAGTTTCTAAACCAACAGATGAAAAGCCACATTACAATGATACTAAATTCAAATATGATTCTTTAAATGTCAGCTACAAAAATAAACAACCAAGTTTTTCATATCATGACATTGAGAACATATTTGACACAAGTAAAAATTCTGAAACAGTCAATCAGAAGTCTGAAACTTCTAGTCAGAATTCTGAACTTTGTAGTCAGAACTCTGAGTCTAAAGATCAGACATCTGAGTCTGTAAATCAGAACTCTGACTTAGGTAGTCAGAAGTCTGATTCAACTGGACTTTCTGAAACAAAGTCAGATGAATTTTTAGAACTTGAAAAGAGGTTTAATCTTGTAAGTCAAGAACTTGAGGACTTAAGGAAAGCTTATGATGAACTTGAAAATGATTACTCTGAGGTAGATACTAAACTTGAAGAAGCTTTGAAAGAAAAGAATATTTTTATTCAGAAAATAACAGAGCTTGAAAAACTGAAGACTGAGTATGATCTTTTTAAAATTAATGCTCTAAAAGAAAATGATAAATTCTTTAATGAATCAAGTACATATGAAAAAGGTGAATCATCTAATTCTTCTAACAAAAAGGAGTTGAAATTTTCAGAAAAAGAAGAAAGCAAAAGGAAAGATGGTGTGAAAAGAACTTCTGAGATGAATGAAGAGGTTCCTGCAACTGTATCAAAAGCACATAGTTATTGTGATAAATATACTTGTACTTTGAAAAACAGCAATAAAAATGAAAAAGCTTATGGTACAGATCTGTTGTTACTTGCAAAGAAAAATCTTAGTTGTGCTCAATGTAAAAGTAATTCTTTTCAATATTCTCATAAATGTCCAATCACAATAACATCTGTTTCTTTCATAAGAAAATATATTCATAAAACAGAAAAGAAGAATGTTTCTGTTCCTCAGAATACAGAAAAGAAGAAAGTTTCTGTTCCTCAGACTCAGAAGAAAGAAAAGATAAAAGAAAAGAAAGTTGAAAACATTGCAAAATCAAAAGTTACAACTTTCAAAAAGAATTTGAACAAGTTTGTAAGCAGAAAATGTTATGACTTCATAAAAGTTCAAGGAAAGTGGTGTTTGAAGAAAGATTTTGAGTGGAAAGTAAAAGGTACTAGTGTTAAATCCAATGACAAAACTAACAAAGATGGACCCATTCCAAAATGGGTACCTAAAACTAACTGATCCTTTTGCAGGGCTGTCATGTGTGGTTTTTAGATTCAGGAGCTTCAAGACACATGACAGGTCAGAAGTCTTTTCTATCAAACTTCACAGAAAAGACTGGAGGAGCAGTAAACTTTGGAAATAATAGCAAAGGTCAAGTTAAAGGTTATGGGGATTTAACTAAAGGAGATCTGACTATCCAAAAGGTTTTCTATGTTGAAGGATTACAACATAATCTTTTCAGCATAAGTCAATTTTTAGACAGTCCTTGTCAAATCAAGTTTCAAATAACAGGTTGCATGATTTTAATTGAAAATGATGTTAAAGTCTTCTGGGCCAAAAGACATATGGATTTATTTGTAGTCAATTTTTCAAAATTGAAAACATTAAATACAGTTAATCTTTTATCAAAGTCAACTGCAAATGAATGCTGGCTTTGGCACAGAAGATGTTCTCATCTAAATTTCAAAGATCTTAATAATCTTGTTGCAAAACATCTGGTTAAAGGCTTACCAAAGCTTAAATTTGAAAAAGAATCATTATGCTCAGCTTGTGAAATGGGCAAGATGAAAAAGAGTTCTCACAAATTAAAAATGGACTCATCTTGCAAAGCACCATTAGAAATGATTCATACTGATCTTTGTGGTCCAATTTCAGTTCAATCTATGGGAGGAAAGAAATATATGCTTGTGATTGTTGATGAATTCTCCAGATACACATGGGTTGAGTTCCTAAGAGCTAAGTCAGAAGCTGCTACTACATTGATAAATTTTATCAAAAGGATTCAAGTTCTCTTACAAATTCCAGTTCAGAAAATCAGAAGTGATAATGGAACAGAGTTCAGAAATGAGACTCTTCAGAATTTTTTAGAAAGTTCTGGGATTTCTCACAATTTTTCTGCTGTCAGAACTCCTCAACAAAATGGTGTTGTTGAAAGGAAAAACATAACTCTAGTTGAAGCTGCGAGAACAATGCTGGCTTATGCAAATCTTCCTACCTTCCTATGGGCTGAAGCAATTGCAACTGCTTGTTTTACACAGAATAGAACTTTAATCAATAAGAGATTAAATAAGACTGCTTATGAACTGATAAATAAAAGAAAACCATTAATCAAATTCTTTCATGTTTTTGGTTGCAGGTGCTATATTCTAAGAGACAGAGAAAATCTTGTCAAATTCGATAAAAAGGCAGATGAAGGATACTTTGTGGGATATTCTTTAACTTCCAAAGCATTCATAATTTACAATAGAAGAACCAAGAGGATGATGGAGAGCATAAATGTAACTTTTGATGAAGCCAGAAACAGGACTTCTGAACAAGACAGTTCAGAACTCATGCAGAACAAGACAAATATGACTTCTGATACAAATTCTAATCCTAATTGTTCAGAACTCAATTTACTGTTTAAGGATGCTTTTACTGAACCAATTTCTGATTCTTATGCAGAATATGAAAACCCAAAGATGGTCAAAGAAATGAAAAATAAGACTCCAGAAATAGTTCAATCTACTGTAATTTCTGATAAAGGTCCATCTGAGGAATGTCCAAATCTGATAAATACTAGTGAGAATTCTGAACCATGCATTCAGAATTCTGAACCTTGTAATCATAATTTTGAACCTTATAGTTAGAACTCTGGTCAAGTCACTCAGAAGTCTGACTTTATTGCTCAGAACCCAAACTTGGATGCAACTCCTACTCATACATCAGAACAAGGGGACAATTCAGAATTACAAGCAATCATTGATGAGAATGATGCAAACAACAATTATTCAGAGATTGATGTACTCCCTAGTGCAAATAAATGGACTAAAAATCATCCTATTCATCAAGTAATAGGTGATCCATCAGCAGGAGTAAAAACCAGATCAGCTACAGCAAATGAAGCAATGTTTGCTGGTTTCTTGAGTGTGATTGAACCAAAGAAAGCTAATGAAGCCCTAGAGGATCCAGACTGGATTTCAGCAATGCAAGAGGAATTGCTTCAATTTGAAAGAAACAAAGTTTGGAGACTCATTCCAAAGCCTGAAGGTAAATCTATTATTGGAACTAAATGGGTGTTCAGAAACAAAAAGGATGAATCAGGTGTTGTCATCAGAAACAAGGCAAGATTGGTTGCTAAGGGATACTGTCAACAAGAGGGAATTGATTATGATGAGACATTTGCACCAGTGGCAAGAATAGAGGCAATCAGAATATTTTTGGCCTATGCTGCACATAAAAACTTCAAGGTGTATCAAATGGATGTCAAATCAGCCTTTCTAAATGGCAAACTTAATGAAGAGGTGTATGTTCATAAACCTGAAGGTTTTATTGATCCAGAATTCCCTGATCATGTTTATATTTTAGACAAAGCTTTATATGGTCTAAAACAAGCACCACGAGCCTGGTATGACACTCTTACTAAACACTTGTTAGGTTCAGGGTTCAAGAAAGGTAAGATTGACACAACTTTGTTTTTAAAGAAACAGGGTGATGATTTAATTCTGATTCAGATTTATGTTGATGACATAATATTTGGTTCTACCAGTCCAGAATTATGTAATAATTTTTCAAAAATCATGTCATCTGAATTTGAAATGAGCATGATGGGTGAGCTGAATTTTTTCCTTGGTCTTCAAGTCAAACAATTACCAAAAGGTATTTTTATAAATCAAGGAAAATATGTCAGAGACATTCTGAAAAAGTTCAAAATGTCTGATTGTGATTCTATGAGAACACCTATGGCAACTAACATAAAGTTAGATGCTGATTTCAAAGGTGTTTCAGCAGATATCAAACTCTATAGAGGCATGATTGGATCATTACTTTATTTGACTGCAAGTAGACCAGCTATCATGTTTTCTACCTGTTTCTGTGCTAGATTTCAATCTAACCCAAAAGAATCACATATGTTGGCTGTCAAAAGGATTTTAAGATATCTCAAAGGAACACTTGATCTAGGTTTATGGTATCCAAAAGAAACTGACTTCAAATTGACTGCTTTCACTGATGCTGATCATGCAGGAAGTAGGTTGGACAGAAAGAGTACATCTGGTGCTTGTCACTTTTTGGGAGATAAAATAGTGAGTTGGGCATCAAAGAAGCAGAATTGTTAGATCTGAAGTTTTGTCAATAAACCAAATGTTGAAGATCTGATAAGAAGACTCAGATGTTCTGAGTAGAGGAGTCAGAGATCTGAGAAGAGAAGTCAGAGTTCTGAGAGAAAGAGTCAGAAGCTCTGAGAAGCGTTATCAGAAGAATGTTCAGAAGTTCTGAACTACCTGTTCAGAACTTATGACTACATACTTTACTTAGTATTTAGTAAACTAATTAGGACACGTATTATGTTCTTATTAGTCTTTCTTATTTGTACTGTAGCTTTAATATGTCCGTTGCAGTATAAATAGAGTGGTTAGCACTACGTTGCTAACTGATTGATTTTCCCGTATATCTTTGTATTCATTCTTTGTAATCTTTTAGATTCTCTCTCTCTCTTAGATCTGTAATCCTGTTCATCATTGAATACAATTGGGCTTGATCATACAACTTCTCAATTACTGCTTTCTATATTGATTGTAAGATTAGGTCTTGTACTTTCAACATACATGATCAGGTCTGTGACTTGATCATCCCTCCATAGGGGCATACGATACAAACTCATTATACGATCTAATCGTATGATCGCAAAGTCTAAACGATTTTACCCCTAAGTCTCTTAACTTAGAAAATGCTTAAATCGTGTGTTCACATATTTGTTTTACTCATCGTATTACAATGTATGCCTCAGTCGCATGATTTCCTATGTGTCCTATGTTCCAATTCATAATTAAACATGGTTTGAATAAACCATAAAGTTAAAAAAAATTGCGTTCATTATATAAACCATTGAGTACATAATCGACCACTAACGGTCGAGCAGCAAAAACAAACAAATACATTTTTTCTTAGGTTGTGGAGGAGCATCGATCACAACCTTGTCTGATACCTCATCCTGAAAACCCTCGCTAGCCACCTCCTCTTCGATCTCCTTCTCGGCATCCAAGTCGAGATCTCTCTCGGTCCCGACCCTCGCTAGAAAACTTTTTGAATTGTCAGATCTCCTTTTGTTAAATCTCCATAACCTTTAACTTGACCTTTGCTGTTATTTCCAAAGTTTACTGCTCCTCCAGCCTTTTCTGTGAAATTTGATAGAAAAGACTTCTGACCTGTCATGTGTCTTGAAGCTCCTGAATCTAAAAACCACACATGACAGCCCTGCAAAAACAATCAGTTAGTTTTAGGTACCCATTTTGGAATGGGTCCTTCTCTGTTAGCTTTGTCATTTGATTTAACAAAAGTACCTTTTACTTTCCATTCAAAATCTTTCTTTAAACACCATTTGCCTTGAACTTTTATGAAGTCAGAACATTTTATGTTCACAAATTTGTTCAATTTCTTCTTGAAAGTTGTAAATTTGGATGTTGCAGTATTTTCAACTTTCTTTTTCTTTCATATTTAGCTCTTTCTCATTCTTTTTTTTATTTTAATTTGAGGATTCACTTTTTTTTTTCTCTGAGTTTGAGGAACAGAAACATTCTTCTTTTCTGTATTCTGAATATCTTTTCTTATGAATGAAACAGATGTTATTGTGATTGGACATTTCCGAGAATATTGAAAAGAATCACTTCCACATTGAACACAAGTCAGATTTTTCTTTGCAAGTAACAACAAATCTGTACCATAAGTCTTTTCACTCTTATTGCTATTTTTCAAAGTACATGTACATTTATTACAAAAACTCTGTGCTTTTGGTACAAAATTTGAATTCAATTCAATCTTCTTAGGAACTCTTTTCAGATCATCTTTCCTTTTGCTTTCCTCCTTTTCTGAAATATTCAACCTATTTTTGTTAGAAAATGAAGTAGATGATTCACCTTTTTCATATGTACTTGATTCATTAAAGAATTTATCATTTTCTTTTAGAGCATTAATCTTGAACAGATCATATTCAGCTTTCAGTTTCTCAAGCTCTTTTATTTTCTGAATAAAAACACTCTTTTCTTTTAAAGCATTTTCAAGATTAAAATCTACATCACATAAGTCATTTTCAAGTTCATCATAAGCTTTCCTTAGGTCCTCAAGTTCTTGACTTACAAGATTAAATCTCTTTTTAAGTTGTAGAAATTCTTCTGACTTTGTTTCTGAATTTTCAGTTAACTCAGAATTCTGACTCTTTGAATCAGAATTATGATTAATAGACTCAGATTTCTGACCCTCAGAATCAGAAAATTGATAAGAACAGTCAGAATTCTGATTAGAAGATTCAGATTTCTGACTAATTGTTCAGAAACCTTACTAGTATCAAATATACTTTCTATGTCAGAATATGAAAAACTTTGTTGTTTATTTTTGTAACTGACATTTAGAGAGTCATATTTGAATTTAGTATCATTGTATTTTGGTTTCTCTTCTTTTGGTTTAGAAATTTCTTCCTTAACTTTATCTTCTGAAACATTTGACTTTTCTGTTTTTGATACAGAAACTGTTTCCTTTGTCTTTTTAGAACTTGATTTCTGTAAACTATCAGAACTTGTGATAGAACTTGCAGGTCTTATAAAAACTTCAACAACTTCTGGAATTTTTGGTTTAGGAACATGAAGCTTATCAAAATCATACAAGTTTACTGGAGCTCTTTTTAAAACAACATTTTCTTCCAATCCCAATCCCTTCTTTGGATTATAAAATCTTGTATCTTTTACATTGCTTGTTAGAAGATTTAATGTTTGCTGAGTCTGACCTCTTTTAAAGTTAAGATCTTCTAATTCTTTGATTTTGATGTAAAAATTCTTTCTTTCCTCAAATAGCGTATCAAACTTTATTTGTAAATCACCCTTTTCATCCTTGACTTTTGAAAGTTCAATTTTTAATTCAGAAATATTTTTCACCAATTCAGAATTTTCAATTTTAACTTTATGTTTCTCAACCTCAGATTCCTCATACTGTTCTCTTATTACCTCTTTTTCAATTATGAATTTGTTAACTAAATTCCTTTCTCCTTTTATTTGTTTTCTTGGTTTAACAAATTCAGTTTTCATTTCACCAATCTGTGTCATTAAGTCTATTTCAAGTGCAGAATGTACCTCAGCGGATGACTCAGAATCAGCATCTTCAAAGTCAGAATCATCCTCATTATTCATCTTTGCCATATAACTCTGCATTTGTGAAAAGTGAATGCAGTCATCTTCATCTGACGTGTAGTACAACCAATTTTCTTGTTCAGCTAACATTGCTATTTCATCATCTCTTTTCTTTGCTAGCTGAGCCTTTTTGGTGTGGTACTCATAATCCTTCACAATTTTCACTTTGCAATCCTTTGCATAGTGACCAGACTTTCCACACTTGAAGCACAGATTCTTTTCTTTTCTTTCTTCCTTTTCTTTCTTCCTTTTCTTCCCTTCTTTCTTCCTTCTTTTCATACTTACTCTCTCCTCTCTCTTCTCTTTTCTTGAAATCTGAATTTCCCTGCTCTTTCTTGTACTTACACTGAAATTTTCCTTTTCCATACCTCTTGTTGAAAGTGTTAGTCAACAAGGCCAACTTTTCAGCAATCATTTTGATATCTTCATCTTCTTCTGATCCCTCTTCCTTATCAGATTCCTCCAGCTTTGGTATCTCAGATAGATACGCAGTCTTCTTGGATGCTTTAACAATTTTGGACTATGACAGAAAAGCTAACTGTTCTGCAACATTTTTCTTTTCTTCAACCAAAATTTTAACAGAGTCCTCATGCTGGTTTAGTACACAAAATAGATCATTGAGATCTTCTTCACACATATCCTTATTCATTTGTAGACTGATAGCAAATGATGACCATTCTGAGTTTAGATTGTTCAGAAATTTGTAGTTTATTTCTGACTTTGTCTTTTTCAGCCCATTTCTTCTTAAATCATTCAGTATAGTACAAAATTTACTATACGTCTGAGTCAAGCTTTCAGATTCTTTAGCCTTGAACCTTTCATAAGCATTTATGCTTTGGTTTAGTTTTGCTTGAATTGATCTGACAGTTCCTAACATCTGTCTTTCCAGTTCATCCCACATTTCCTTGGCGGATGATCTACTGTCAATTCTGTTTAGGACTTCATTCGGAACGGCCAATGTCATCAATGTGATGGCTCTTTTGTCTATAGCATGCCTATTTTTCTGTTCTTCTGTGTATTGAGAATAATTCTTCTTCACCCTTGTTGCCAGAATTTCTGGAGTTGTCTCTGTTTCAGGAGTTACAGCCACATCAATATAAACTTCGATAGGACCTTCTCGGATTGAAACCATCAGATTTTCATCTATGTTATCCCGGAATTGGATCATTCGGATTTTCCATTGCTGGTACTCTTCAGGAATTAGAACAAGTGGTTTTGTTTCAGATCCCATAGCTAGATACTCTTTAGAAGACATGATTGTAAGAGATTTTCAACAGATAGACAAATTTGAATTTCTTGATCGAAAGATAACAATTAATTCAAGAATTGATAAGAATTCAAGAATTGGAACTAGCAGCGGAATCGATTTTTGAACGAATCAAGAAATCTTCAAGAAATTGATCAATTAACCTTCGCGATCACGATCTTGAACAAATTTGTTTGTTAATGACTCTGATACCAATTGTAAGTCCAGGATTCACTCTTACAATCAATATATCAATGTATGAAACAGTAATTGAGAAGTAATATGATCAAACCAATTGTATTCAATGAAGAACAGATTTACAGATCTTAGAGAGAGAGTATCTCAAAGATTACAAAAGATGAATACAAATATATGCGGGAGAATCAGTTAGCAATGTTGTGCTAACCACTATATATATACTGCAACGGAAATATTAAAGCTACAGTACATATATGAAAGACTAATAAGAACAATACACGTGTCCTAATTAGTTAACCAAAATACAAAGTAAAGTATCTAGTTATAAGTTCTGAACATGTTGTTCAGAACTTCTGAACATAATTCTGATTAAGCATCTCAGAACTTCTGGCTCTTCTTCTCAGACTTCTGACTCTTCTTCTCAGACTTCTGTACTTGGTAATCTTTCAAAGCAATCCTTCTGAGCCTTCGTAGTCAGAACTCTGACTCTTCTCTTTAGAACTTCTGAGCCTTCTTATCAGAATTCAATACTTGGTTGATTGACAAAACTCAGATCTAACAATTCCTTAAGAGCAGAAGCAGAAACAGTAGCGCATACAGAGGAAACCTCAGAAGAAGAGGTAAACATAGACTTAACAATAGAGGAAGAGGTTAGGGTAGAAACAGCAGAGGGTTCTGCAGAAAAAGATGCCGCAGAAGTAGAAGGCACACATCCCCAACCCCCTCCCAGTGCAACCCACATTTCTGATACTGCCGGTCTAGCGGCAAAGGGTATCATTGAAAAAGAGCAGCACAGCTCGATCCCAACCCCACCCAGCCAGCCAGAGGTTACTCTTTCAACCTCTGTGCCTAATATAACCGGGGAAACCATTCCTGGGGAGTCCTCTCGAAAGGACTCACCCATAGTTCGTGATTTATTGCCCAAATCACACCTGACATCCTAGCAGAGGAATTCGTTTCCTCTGCCACACACACAACGATAGGACCAAACCTCCTTTCAGAGGGGAGTAGAGAGCACAATGACGAAGAGACTCTGGCCTTCACAGAACTTCTAGAGTGGATTTGGACTCTGACCTTCACAGAACTTCTGTAGAGGTTGAAACTCAAGTTTCTCCTCTAAGATCAGAAGGAAATCCTTCCACCCTCAACGTACAAACAGGGGTGAACGAAGGTGTCCAAGGAACAAGGACAAACTATGGAGACGAATGTGTTCCTCCAGAGGGAACCACGAGTTCGCACGTATCAAGGGGTGAGTTCCAAACCCTTGTCACCTCTGTGAACCAAACATTGAAAGAGTTGAAAAGCTCTTTCAAATCTTTTGCAGAAACAACATCGACGACCATCTCCAAACTGAATACCAAAATGGACAATCTGTCCACAGAGGTACAAAATGCCATAGCAGAGATGAAGTCCACTGCAACAAACACTGCCACCTCTTCCACAACTGACTTTGAGAAAGCTGCAACCTCTGCATTCAATGACTCTATCAAGTCCTTCCTGCAAAAATTCAAAGACCAATCTTCTACTTCTAAGGGCCTTACACCAGAAGACCTAAAGAAGGCCTTAAGAAGGCCTTGGAAGAAGTTCAAGAGCAAACACTACAGAACACTCAAGCCATGAAGCCTTCTGACTACATGATAAGAGTGCAGCTCACAGAACTTGGGCAAGGAATCCTTGATCAAATGACAGAGTTCATCAGAGCCTTCAAAGTTGAAACTCTGCTAGGCCTCTGTCATGACTTATGCGCAAAAATGATAGCAGCAGGGGCTGTACCTCCAAAGAAATCAGGTACAACATGCAGGGCAGAGGGTACGACAGAGATAAATCAGGATGATTCTGATGATGACCATCATGGTCCATCAGATCATCATGAGGGGGAGAATCAAGGGGAGAAACAAAGGGAAACAGCTGCAAGCAATCCTCTAATATCAGCAGTACCAATTTCCTCTGCACCACCAACCCAAACCCAAACTCAGGAAACACAGCAGAGACCCACAGAAGAAACACCAGCCTCTGTGGAAACCACCTCTGTCCTTGAAAAAGATGTCCCTGAAGTTCAAATCCTTACTTCTTCATCCTCAGAAGAACTTCCCCATTCTCCACCAAAATCACAACCCAAAACTCACCCAAGAAGAAAATCCATTGCCCACAAACCAAAAACATCTAAACGTTCTGCTACTTATGTCCTAAAGAGAATGGAGTTCATATCTGCTTTCAGAGCTGCAAAACGTTTTGATATCCCTCCACAAACCACAACCAAGCTCACAGAAGAAACATCTACAGAACCCAAATCCCCAATCAAACCAACAGAACCATCCCCACCAAAGTCCTCAGAAACTGAAGTGTCAAAAACTACAGAGGCAATCCCCATCATACCAACAGAGACCTCAACACCCAAACCAATAGAAGCAATCCCACAGAGTGCAAAGTAGAAAACAGGTTCTGAGCCTTCCCAAGCCAAAGATAAAGGAAAGGGTATCATGACAGAAGAACCAAAGAAGAAAAAGCAAATGCCTCAGACAACAGAGAAGTTGACGAAGAGCTCATTCGATGCCTTTGTCACTCCTAAACCTGAAGAAGACTGGGCATTCATTTCAGATCATCTGTCAGAAATTCCGGTCCTTGATCCAAAAGCAAAGGTAACAGAGGGTAGGGTTGCAGAGATAAAACAAAAAATGGATGCTCTGAGAAGACCAATACCACCACCAACTACCGGACATGCAGAAATGGAAGAGGTGGTGTATAGGTACCTTTACAAACAGCAATATCAGAACAATCCTATACCACACATCGAAGATCCTCAACTCAGAGCTGACCTTGACAACACCTTCAGCAGAACAAAGCCAAAATCAAGGGCAGAAGTCTTCTCAGAGTCCAAAATTGAAAAGGTAATATACTGCAAATTCTCTCAAACGAGAACCTTTCCAAAGATCAGGTACAACATTTACAAAGTCAAAAGGGAGAACAAGTCCGAAAGAAAACTTCGACAACGATGCTAACAGAAGGGCCTATCAAGTATTCAGGAAAGCGATGAGAGAAAAGCTTCTGCTGTATAGCATGATAGACTTTCAACTGGGAAGAGATCTTGGTGTCAGAAACCTGAGTCTGAGACCACCAGAGGATCACTGCCCACCTTCTGCAATACCCAACTCAATCATAACAACACCAAGGTACGGGTTAGTGTATAAGGATCCTGCTGGTCAAGTAAGACTTTTTATGGAAATGGACTGTCAGAAGTATGCAACCAGTACTCTGAACAAGTTCAGATCAATCTTAGAAGAGAACAGAGGTACTGAGCTTATGGATCAAGAATCTGCAGAAAGAATGATCTGAGAAATAGATGCTACAATCGGCTTGAGAGAACTCTGCATCAAATTCTATCACGAGCTCAGAGAAGTAGGATTCGACAACAGAAGTTTCAATGACTTCAAAGATGCAAATGTCTAAATCTCTTTTACATATCTCTGTAATAATTAAAAAGAAATGAAATGAATCTTTTGAGGTATTGTTTAACCTCTGTCTACTTTACTTAGCCTAATTATGCATAAAGTCAAATTTTCATTTTTCAATACTTAGGGGGAGATTGTTAGCTCCAAATATTCATAAATATTAGAAGTATTGAAAAATAGGCCAAGTATGAAAGAGTTCCACAGAAGCTCTGCGGTGTTCCACAGAAGCTCTGCCGAAGCAAACAAGATCATTCAAGGAACACCAAGTCCCAAGAAGAATCTACAGAAGACTACTCACAAAGGACCAAAGAAGGATCAACAGAAGAATGCTCACCAAGGACCGAGCCGCAGAACCTCTGTCACCCTTGACAGAGCCTCTGCAGTTCAGACTGAAGACTTGGAAGATATTTATAATATCTTGCCACTGTTGCAGAAATATCTTGTTACTGTTCCAGGGTCCGTTCATCAACTTGTACAAGGCATGGTCCGACAACAAACACGTGTCAAACTCTGATAGGAATCCTTGCAAGTTGATATTAGCGCATTTAATGCATGCAGGTTTCCAACTGTTCATGCCATCCCTTCTTTCCTGTAGCAATAGTCCTTTTGTCTAGAATAGTTCTTTTATAGTAGTATAAAAGGAAGACTCATGTTGAGTTCTTCCTTACCAGTTTAATATCAGAAAAACACACACACACACAATTAACGTCAAATCTATTATTAGTGTTCTTCATCAAATACAGTAAACTTTGAGATATTCATATGTTCTTCATATACTGTTTATTTGATATTTTGTATTGTTTCTATACAAACATATCTGTTAGTTCTTCAAATACTCTTCCGCAACACATCTTATTTGAACTAATAGACAAGATAATCTTTGTTAATCAAATACGGGAACCAACACAGCTCATGTGGACAATCTCGATTCCACACATGTACCAGGAAGTATGCATGTGCAAGAGTTTCGGGGCAACTCTCACTGGTCCAGCTCTCCAGTGGTTGATCAATCTCAAACCCAAATCTATCGGGTCGTTCGCCGAATTGGTCAACCAATTCTCCCGACAATTCGCCAGCAGTCGTAAGATGGAAAAGCAGACTAGTGATCTGTACTATGTCGTGTAGAAGACCAATGACTCTATTCGAAGTTATTTCAATAGATTCAATGCCGAAATGATCAGTATCCGTAATTGTTACATCAAAACTGCGATCGAAGCTTATAAGCGTGGTCTAGACGATAGTTCATGTCTATATATCGACCTGACCAAGTATCCCCCAGAGACTTTCGAAGACATCCGAGCTCGAACCTTAGCATATATGAGGGTCGAGGATGATGCCGCCTTTCGTCGTAAGCACACTGACGACAAGAAGTCGTTAGGCGTCAGAAAGCCAGAGTTCAAGACAAAGGCTGTTTCTAGAATAGAGCCCGCGCGCCAAATTTCAAATGTTCGTTTCAAGACGAAAGCAAAAGCGAAGACCGCGACTAAGTTCACTCAGTACCCCAAGATATCCTCTTACGAATTCAAAGGGACCGCTAAGGACCTAGTCGAAGCTCTGAAAAGTTCCCAAGCGACCATTCGATGGCCAAAGAAGTCCGACCTGGACGATGCTAAAAAAGACAAATCAAAGTGGTGCGACTTCCACGTCGATCATGGTCATGCGACAGACGATTGTATCGCATTGAAGAAGGAATTAGCGTATCATTTTCCGAAAGGAAATCTCAAAGATATCATTGACGATGTCGCTATTTCAGCTAACAGACATCGAATGACGACCCCCGAGCATGCGAAGGTCATCAATTGCATCACCGGTGGTTTCGATGTATGTGGTCTGACGTATTCAGTGTCCAAGCGTCATGCCAGTCATGTGCCCGATGATCGGCCTATTCCTCGCTCGTCTAGACCCAAAGGAGATTTGGAGCTAGAAGCCATGAAGATTGTGTTCGACCACGTCGACCTTGGCGACTCGTATCAGAAGCATCACGACAGGTTGATCATTCAGATCACGGTCGGTAACTGTCTAACGCGTCGAGTCTTGATCGACGGGGGCAGCTCAGCAAATGTTATTTTTCTCAACACCATCAAAGCCATGGGAATCGATCGCTCGGAAATCACCCGACGTTCGACGACTTTGGTCGGTTTCAATGGAGAAGCGACGAGCACCTTCGGAGAGATAATCTTGCCCGTCTACGCCGGAGGAGTCAACAAGCAGACTAAGTTCAGTGTCATCGATTGTGCGTCGGCCTATAACATCACCTTAGGACGACCATGGATCCATGATATGAAAGCCGTTCCCTCGACGTATCATCAAATGTTGAAATTCCCTACGCCATGGGGAATCCAGGAGATTAAGAGTAAGCCAAAAGTCGCTCGTGAGTGCTACAAGTCTACCTTGAAGCTGCGAAAATAAACCAAAGTCACAAGATCAGGCTCTCGATAGGTTCGTTCCTCTATCCCTAAATTAATATCTTTTTCACAGAGATAAGTCTACTATGGTGCCCGGTCGCACGACAACATAGTCAATGCAGGACAATATTTCTCCGTGTCATTCTGTTATTTAAAACCTATCTTTTCCTCCCAAAAAGAATAAGGTAATAAATGACAGGGGGCAAATAGAGAGAGTCTGAAATGGTACGTTCTCTAACTCTTTTTCATATGATTTTTTCTCACAAAACGTTTACTGACTTAAGCATCGGAGGGTCGTTGGTTAGCCAACGACCAACCCCCGACATCATTTTATCGCAGGATCGCACGACAATAATCACTAAGTCTACTATATGACTTTAAATTCGCAGGGTCGCACGACATATGTTAGATCTGAAGTTTTGTCAATAAACCAAGTGTTGAAGATCTGATAAGAAGACTCAGATGTTCTGAGTAGAGGAGTCAGAGATCTGAGAAGAGAAGTCAGAGTTCTGAGAGAAATAGTCAGAAGCTCTGAGAAGCGTTATCAGAAGAATGTTCAGAAGTTCTGAACTACCTGTTCAGAACTTATGACTACATACTTTACTTAGTATTTAGTAAACTAATTAGGACACGTATTATGTTCTTATTAGTCTTTCTTATTTGTACTGTAGCTTTAATATGTCCGTTGCAGTATAAATAGAGTGGTTAGCACTACGTTGCTAACTGATTGATTTTCCCGTATATCTTTGTATTCATTCTTTGTAATCTTTTAGATTCTCTCTCTCTTAGATCTGTAATCCTGTTCATCATTGAATACAATTGGGCTTGATCATACAACTTCTCAATTACTGCTTTCTATATTGATTGTAAGATTAGGTCTTGTACTTTCAATTGGTATCAGAGCCAATCAACAAACTAATTCATTCAAGATTGTGATTGCGAAGATCGATTGATCAATTTCTTGAAGATTTCTTGATTCATTCAAAAATCGATTCCGCTGCTAGGGCTAGTTCTTGAATTCTTGGCAATTCTTGAATTACCTGTTACATTTCGATCAAGAAACTCGAATTTGTCTTTCTGTTGAATTTTCTTACAATCATGTCTTCTAAAGAATATCTAGCCATGGGATCTGAAACCAAACCGCCTGTTCTTATACCTAAAGAGTATCAGCAATGGAAAATTCGTATGATCCAATTCCTAGACAACATTGATGAAAATCTTATGATCTCCATTCGAGAAGGTCCAATTGAAGTGTATATCGATGTTGCCGCAACCACTGCTACAGAGACAACTCCAGAAATTCCAGCGACCAGGGTGAAGAAGAGTTATTCCCAATACACAGCTGAACAGAAGAATAGGCATGCTATTGACAAAAGAGCAATTACTTTGATGACTTTGGCTGTCCCAAATGAGGTTCTTAACAGAATTGACAGTGGATCATCAGCTAAAGAAATGTGGGACAAATTGGAAAGGCAGATGTTAGGAACTGTGAGATCTATTCAGGCAAAGTTAAATCAAAGCATAAATGCTTATGAAAGGTTCAAAGCAAAAGAGTCAGAAAGTTTGACACAGACATACAGTAAATTTTGCACTATTCTAAATGACTTGAGAAGAAATGGACTGAAGAAAACGAAGTCAGAAATAAATTACAAATTTCTGAACAGTCTAAATTCAGAATGGTCATCATTTGCCATAAGTCTGCAAATGAACAAGGATATGTGTGAAGAAGACTTAAATGATCTGTTCTGTGTTCTTAATCAACATGAAGACTCTGTCAAGTTAGTTGTGGAAGAGAAGAAAAATGTTGCTGATCAATTAGCGTTCTTATCAAAGTCCAAAGCAATCAAAGCACCCAAAAAGACTGCATATCTATCAGAGATACCTAATCTGGAAGAATCTGACAAGGAAGAAGGATCAGAAGATGATGAAGATATCAAGATAATGGCTGAGAAACTAGCTTTGTTGACAAATACTTTCAACAAAAGGTATGGGAAGGGTAGATTTCAAGGAAATTATAAGAGAGTTGGGAGTTCAGATTATAAGAAGAAAGAAGACAGAGAAGAAAATAAGTTTGAAAAGAGAGTAGAGAGAAGTGAAGAAAACAAAGAAGAGAAGGATGAGAGAAAAGAAAAGAATCTGTGTTTCAAGTGTGGAAAATCTGGCCACTATGCTAAGGATTGCAGAGTTAAAATTGTGAAAGACTATGAGTACTACACCAAGAAGGCTCAGCTTGCAAAGAAGAGAGATGATAAAATTGCTTTATTGGCTGAACAGGAGAATTGGTTGTACTACACTTCTGATGAAGATGATCATATCAACTTTCCACAGATGCAAAGCTATATGGCAAAAATGAGGAATGAGGATGATTCTGATTTTGAAGATGCTGATTCTGAGTCATCTGCTGAGGTACATTCTTCACTTGAAATAGAGTTAATGACACAGATTGGTGAAATGAAAACTGAATTTGCTAATCTAAGAAAACAGATAAAAGGAGAAAGAAATTTGGTTAATAAATTCAGAATTGAAAAAGAAGTAATAAGAGAACAATATGAAGAATCTGAGGCTGAGAAACAGAAAGTTAAAGATGAAAATTCTGAATTATTGAAAAAGATCTCTGAACTAAAAGTTGAGTTTTCAAAAATAAAGGATGAAAAAAGGTGATTTACAAATAAAATTTGACATGTTATTTGAGGAAAGAAAGAATTTATACACCAAAATCAAAGAATTGGAAGATCTAAATTTGAAAAGGGGTCAGACTCAGCAAACATTAAATCTTTTATTAAGCAATGTTAAAGATACAAGATTTTACAACCCAAAGAAGGGATTGGGATTGGAAGAAAATGTCAATTTAAAAAGAGCTCCAATCAACTTGTATGAAAAACTTCAAGTTTCTAAGCCAAAAATCCCAGAAATTGTTGAAGTTTTCATAAGACCTGCTAGTTCTATAACAAGTTCTGACAATTTGCAAAGACCAAACTCTAAAAAGTCAGATGAGAAAATTTTTGAGTCTAAAACAGAAAAGTCAGTTGTTTCAGAAGAAAAGGTTAAGAAAGAAGTTTCTAAACCAGCAGATGAGAAGCCAAAATACAATGATACTAAATTCAAGTATGATTCTTTAAATGTCAGCTACAAAAATAAACAACCAAGTTTTTCATATCATGACATTGAGAGCATATTTGACACAAGTAAAAATTCTGAAACAGTCAATCAGAAGTCTGAAACTTCTAGTCAGGATTCTGAAATTTGTAGTCAGAACTTTGAGTCTAAAGATCAGACATCTGAGTGTGTAAATCAGAACTCTGACTCAGGTAGTCAGAAGTCTGATTCAACTGGATTTTCTGAAACAAAGTCAGATGAATTTTTAGAACTTGAAAAGAGGTTTAATCTTGTGAGTCAAGAACTTGAGGACTTAAGGAAAGCTTATGATGAACTTGAAAATGATTACTGTGAGGTGGATATTAAACTTGAAGAAGCTTTGAAAGAAAAGAATATTTTTATTCAGAAAATAACAGAGCTTGAAAAACTGAAGACTGAGTATGATCTTTTTAAAATTAATGCTCTAAAAGAAAATGATAAATTCTTTAATGAATCAAGTACATATGAAAAAGGTGAATCATCTAATTCTTCTAACAAACAGGAGTTGAATTTTTCATAAAAAGAAGAAAGCAAAAGGAAAGATGGTGTGAAAAGAACTTCTGAGATGAATGAAGAGGTTCCTGCAACTGTACCAAAAGCACATAGTTATTGTGATAAATGTACTTGTACTTTGAAAAACAGCAATAAAAATGAAAAAGCTTATGGTACAGATCTGTTGTTACTTGCAAAGAAAAATCTTAGTTGTGTTCATTGTAAAAGTAACTCTTTTCAATATTCTCAGAAATGTCCAATCAAAATAACATTTGTTTCTTTCATAAGAAAAGATATTCAGAAAACAGAAAAGAAGAATGTTTCTGTTCCTCAGAATACAGAAAAGAAGAAAGTTTCTGTTCCTCCGACTCAGAAGAAAGAAAAGATAAAAGAAAAGAAAGTTGAAAATATTGCAAAACCAAAAGTTACAACTCTCAAAAAGAATTTGAACAAGTTTGTAAGCAGAAAATGTTCTGACTTCATAAAAGTTCAAGGAAAGTGGTGTTTGAAGAAAGATTTTGAGTGGAGAGTAAAAGGTACTAATGTTAAATCCAATGACAAAGCTAACAAAGATGGACCCATTCCAAAATGGGTACCTAAAACTAACTGATCCTTTTGCAGGGCTGTCATGTGTGGTTTTTAGATTCAGGAGCTTCAAGACACATGACAGGTCAGAAGTTTTTTCTATCAAACTTCACAGAAAAGGCTGGAGGAGCAGTCAACTTTGGAAATAACAGCAAAGGACAAGTCAAAGGTTATGGGGATTTAACTAAAGGGGATCTGACTATCCAAAAGGTTTTCTATGTTGAAGGATTACAGCATAATCTTTTCAGCATAAGTCAGTTTTTAGACAGTCTTTGTCAAATCAAGTTTCAAATAACAGGTTGCATGATTTTAACTGAAAATGATGTTAAAGTCTTCTGGGCCAAAAGACATATGGACTTATTTGTAGTCAATTTTTCAAAATTGAAAACATTAAATACAGTTTGTCTTTTATCAAAGTCAACTGCAAATGAATGCTGGCTTTGGCACAGAAGATGTTCTCATCTAAATTTCAAAGATCTTAATAATCTTGTTGCAAAACATCTGGTTAAAGGCTTACCAAAGCTTAAATTTGAAAAAGAATCATTATGCTCAGCTTGTGAAATGGGCAAGATGAAAAAGAGTTCTCACAAATTAAAAATGGACTCATCTTGCAAAGCACCATTAGAAATGATTCATACTGATCTTTGTGGTCCAATTTCAGTTCAATCTATGGGAGGAAAGAAATATATGCTTGTGATTGTTGATGAATTCTCCAGATACACATGGGTTGAGTTCCTAAGAGCTAAGTCAGAAGCTGCTACTACATTGATAAATTTTATCAAAAGGATTCAAGTTCTCTTACAAATTCCAGTTCAGAAAATCAGAAGTGATAATGGAACAGAGTTCAGAAATGAGACTCTTCAGAATTTTTTAGAATGTTCTGGGATTTCTCACAATTTTTCTGCTGTCAGAACTCCTCAACAAAATGGTGTTGTTGAAAGGAAAAATAAAACTCTAGTTGAAGCTGCGAGAACAATGCTGGCTTATGCAAATCTTCCTACCTTCCTATGGGCTGAAGCAATTGCAACTGCTTGTTTTACACAGGATAGAACTTTAATCAATAAGAGATTAAATAAGACTGCTTATGAACTGATAAATAAAAGAAAACCATTAATCAAATTCTTTCATGTTTTTGGTTGCAGGTGCTATGTTCTTAGAGACAGAGAAAATCAAGCCAAATTCGATAAAAAGGCAGATGAAGGATACTTTGTGGGTTATTCTTTAACTTCCAAAGCATTCATAATCTACAATAGAAGAACCAAGAGGATGATGGAGAGCATAAATGTAACTTTTGATGAAGCCAGAATGAGGACTTCTGAACAAGACAGTTCAGAACTCATGCTGAACAAGACAAAAATGACTTCTGATACAAATTCTAATCCTATTTGTTCAGAACTCAATTTACTGTTTAAGGATGCTTTTATTGAACTAATTTCTGATTCTTATGCAGAATATGAAAACCCAAAGATGGCCGAAGAGATGATAAATAAGACTCCAGAAATAGTTCAATCAACTATAATTTCTTATAAAGGTCCATATGAGGAATGTCCAAATCTGATAAATACAAGTAGTGAGAATTCTGAACCATGTAGTCAGAATTCTGAACCTTGTAATCAGAATTCTGAATCTTGTAGTCAGAACTCTGGTCAAGTTATTCAGAAGTCTGACTTCATTACTCAGAATACAAACACACATGGAACTCCTACACATATATCAGAACAAGGGGACAGTTCAGAATTACAAGCAATCATTGATGAGAATGATGCAAACAACAATTATTCAGAGATTGATGTACTCCCTAGTGCAAATAAATGGACTAAAAATCATCCTATTCATCAAGTAATAGGTGATCCATCAGCAGGAGTAAAGACCAGATCAGCTACAGCAAATGAAGCAATGTTTACTGGTTTCTTAAGTGTGATTGAACCAAAGAAAGCTAATGAAGCCCTAGAGGATCCAGATTGGATTTCAGCAATGCAAGAGGAATTGCTTCAATTTGAAAGAAATAAAGTTTGGAGACTCATTCCAAATCCTGAAGGTAAATCTATTATTGGAACTAAATGGGTGTTCAGAAACAAAAAGGATGAGTCAGGTGTTGTCATCAGAAACAAGGCAAGATTGGTTGCTAAGGGATATTGTCAACAAGAGGGAATTGATTATGATGAGACATTTGCACCAGTGACAAGAATAGAGGCAATCAGAATATTTTTGGCCTATGCTGCAAACAAAAACTTCAAGGTGTATCAGATGGATGTCAAATCAGCCTTTCTAAATGGCAAACTTAATGAAGAGGTGTATGTTCATCAACCTGAAGGTTTTGTTGATCCAGATTTCCCTGATCATGTTTATATTTTAGACAAAGCTTTATATGGTCTAAAACAAGCACCACGAGCCTGGAAGTAGGTTGGACAGAAAGAGTACATCTGGTGCTTGTCACTTTTTGGGAGATAAAATAGTGAGCTGGGCATCAAAGAAGCAGAATTGTGTGTCCACTTCAACTGCTGAAGCAGAGTATGTTGCTGCTGCTGCTGCTTCATGCTCTCAAACATTGTGGATGAGAACACAACTCATGGACTATGGATATCAGCTTAACAAGATTCCCATCTATTGTGACTCAGAAAGTGCAATTGCCATTACTCAGAACCCTGTTCAACATTCAAAGACTAAGCATATAGATGTGAGGTATCATTTTATAAAGGACTATGTGGAAAAAGGAACTATAGAGATGCACTTTGTGCATACAAAGTATCAATTGGCTGACTTGTTCACAAAGCCTCTTGATCACAAAAGGTTTTCTTTTCTCATATGTAAAATAGGAATGCTTAATCTGCCTAATTGAAAATATTTGTTTTTCTTAAAAATGCTAAATTTTTCTAAGTAAAATTGTCTGAGTAGTGTACTCAGAACTCTGAGTCTTAAGTTCAGAACTTCTGAGTACTGAGATCAGAACTTCTGAGTCTTGAGTTCATAACTTCTGAGTCTTAAGTTCAGAACCTCTGAGTCTTAAGGTCAGAGATTCTGAGTCGATACTTCAGCAATCTAACTTTCAAAAATTTATTTTTGAGAAATACAAATACTTCAACTGTGTGGATTATGCTTCTTCTATTATCTTTTTATCTCATCTTTATGTATCATAAATAGTCAAATGCATGCTCAAGTCAAGGTGGAGCATCAAAATTTTTTGTTTGGAAATCATTTTGTGATGCTTAAAAGGTTTGTTTTCATTTCTTATCTCTGATCATTCTAAGAAGAACAAGCTTTTAATGATAAATTTTTTTTGTTATTCAAACTATATCTGAATTAAAAAATTTCATATTCAGATATAAGATTTTAAATGATTTTTTTAAAATCATCATAATATGAACAGAATTTTGATGATAAAAAGTGCTTCTATCTGTTCAAACCTCTTCTGAATAATCAAAATGTTTTATATTTGTCAGAAGTTGATTTTAAATGACATTTTGGTTACAAGGCAAAATTCTTCTGAGTTATGGAATCAGAACTCTGAGTAGAACAATCAGGTATCTGATAAAGGAAAGTCAAAACATCTGAGCGTGTTATTCAGATCTTTGACTTGAGTCAAAATTCTATCCACTAACACGTGTCAGCTTCATATTTGTTTGATTATGCCACGCATTTCATTTAAATCCTCTGTGGCATTTCAAATGTGTTGACTCCGTTATAACATTGATTTCGCTTTTCCATTAAACCTTTCAACTTCGCGGATTTTAAATAGGTCTTAAAATCCCTATTTCAAATCTTTTCAAATTCCAGAGCGAAAAGTGAGATACGAATCAAATCCAGAGTTCTTTGAGTTTGTTTTCTTCTTAAATCATGTCTGGAATACGAAGGAGTGGTCCAATTTCGCTACATTCTACAAAATCGATAATGGATTCATCTGATTCGGATAATGATGAAGTACAGAATAGAGCTGTAGAGGAAGAGGCAATAAGAAATGATGATGAAGATGAACAAATGGATGAATCAGAAGGAAATGCAGATGAGGTAAACATTAATATTGAACCTGAACAGAGTGCTGCAGGGTCGATTATGTCATATAGACCTATTTTCGTGGAAAGGGCTGTTCCTGAGAGTGAATGGTTGAAATTATCTGAAAATAACTGTGTTATATTGTTTGAGGAAAGTCGATTTAAACCTGAACACATAATTATCATGGAGTTATTCAAACATCATCCTTATAGAAAGTGGTTTACAAGAAGCAAAAATGTTCCTGTTCAGTACATACAACAATGGTGGAAACATCTTAGGTTAGAAGATAATAAGTTTGTGTCTGAAATTGGAGGAGTGACATTTGCCTTATCTATCTCTGCACTAAGAGAAATGCTGAATCTACCAGAGAAAGATGATGTACAAAGAAGGACAGATTTTGAAGATTCACCCCTAACAGAGGAATTAATAGCTGAATTTATGAAATTGGGATACAATGAAAGATTGAGGACTCTCAGTTTGTTCAGGAGAAACAAATTACCACCTATTTGGGCTTGCTTCTTTCATGTGGTAAATAAATGTTTGTCAGGGAAGAATAGTTCTGCTGATCAAGGTTCTAAACAAATTCTTCAGATCTTTCAGGGCTTAGTGAAGAATAGGCATTATGACTATACTTTAATACTTTGGGAAGACATGAAGAATACATTTGAGAAGAATCAGAAAGCAATTCAGAGGAAAACAAAGGATGCTCCACTGACATACATTCCTTATATAAGGTACTGGCAAATTGTTATTTGGTATGCCATGCAGGAAAACAGAACAATCTCAAGAAGAACAAATGAAGAGCAT
This sequence comes from Saussurea involucrata, assembly GCA_033807775.1. Taxonomy (NCBI): domain Eukaryota; kingdom Viridiplantae; phylum Streptophyta; class Magnoliopsida; order Asterales; family Asteraceae; genus Saussurea; species Saussurea involucrata. The sequence continues at coordinate 98,789,083 of CM066319.1, forward strand.
GGTCCCACATTTTATTTGGGTAAGATGACCTCAGTAACAAGACTTGAAAACTATCCCAATCATAAACTATTGCCAAAATCACTTAGGAATTATATTCCAAGGGAGAGTGAGAGTTTAAAAGCGTATTGCACCTCTATGGGAATTGAATTACCTCAAATCCCTACCCAAGAGGACCAACCTGAGAAAAGAGGTGAGAGGTCTAGTCGAATTAGAGAGGGGGAGGATGTTCAGATGGGTGAACATTCTGATAGACTTGAGGAGGAAAATTCTGAGAGCTTGGTTAGACTCAGTGAGGAAAAACAGAATGAGAGTGGTGAGGATGAGAGATTGTCAACAGAGGTTCAAACAGAAAGAGATGCCTCTGAACCAGCTAATCTTAGCCAGGTAACCACAAATGCTATTGGTTCACATCTCTTGGTGTCCAATATTGAAACAAACACCATAGACCTAGTGGTGGATCTTGAACAACCCATCCATACCCACTCAGAAGCATTTCAACATGCTACTGTTTCATACAAATCAGGGAAACCATCCCAAACTCATTTGGAGGGAGGTGATAAATTCCAATCTATTTTTCAACACATTGAGTCTGAATATCACAGTCCTATTCATATTGAGCCTGAAATTCCTTCTGACACTTGCACAAATCAGGAATTTCGTATTCCTGAAACAACATTCATAGACATACCTAATGTTGGATGTCGAGGATTGGATGGAAGTCCTGGTGGGGTGAACATTACAAAAGCCTCATTTAAACGTGCATCTGTTGTACAAGATGACTTTGTGTTATCTACAGGCCATGAGCCCTCTGGGCACATGAAAAATGGACCATCTGTTGGTTCAGGTTCACTGTTAGAAACTTCTGAATTTGAAAAGATTCAGAAACAAAACAAGGAGATGGGGGAAAAGTAGAAAATTTGGAGAAGAAAGTGGAGGATTTGAATGATGAGATGTCAGATTTGAAAGTTGTGTTGGAGAAAAAGTTGATTTCTGTTGAAACCAAAGTAGATGATGTAAAGAAATCCTTGGATTCTCACAAAAAGGAGATCATGGATATAATGTCTGGTTTTCAAAAAGATATGTTAAACCAAATGCAAGGTATGCAGGAATCTATACTGAAAGCACTGAGTGTATTCCTATTGCACTGGCTTCTACTTCAAAGCCTCTTGATCCTATTCCTATTGCAGAAGCTGAACCTGAAGGTACTTCTAATCAGAACTTGAAGAGAAAGTTTGATGATAATGAGCCTCATGGTCATCAAAAGGGGGAGAAAAGACAGAGGTTAAGTTCTGATGATGATATTGGCATAGAAGATTTTGAGATAGCAGATATGCACTTAGCCAGTACAAAAAGTTCAGAAGATCAGACACAGGAAAATTTAAAGGCAATAACTCAGATAGTTCAGATTGATAGCTCAGATACAGAGGAAATGGAGTTGGAAAGTACAGATGGTGGTGATTCAGATAAAACAGAGGAATTGAACTTAGACACAGAGTTTCTTTTCACACCATCTTTCCTTTTGCTTTCTTCTTTTTTCTGAAAAATTCAACTCCTGTTTGTTAGAAGAATTAGATGATTCACCTTTTTCATATGTACTTGATTCATTAAAGAATTTATCATTTTCTTTTAGAGCATTAATTTTAAAAAGATCATACTCAGTCTTCAGTTTTTCAAGCTCTGTTATTTTCTGAATAAAAATATGCTTTTCATTCAAAGCTTCTTCAAGTTTAATATCCACCTCACAGTAATCATTTTCAAGTTCATCATAAGCTTTCCTTAAGTCCTCAAGTTCTTGACTCACAAGATTAAACCTCTTTTCAAGTTCTAAAAATTCATCTGACTTTGTTTCAGAAAATCCAGTTGAATCAGACTTCTGACTACCTGAGTCAGAGTTCTGATTTACAGACTCAGATGTCTGATCTTTAGACTCAGAGTTCTGACTACAAATTTCAGAATCCTGACTAGAAGTTTCAGACTTCTGATTGACTGTTTCAGAATTTTTACTTGTGTCAAATATGCTCTCAATGTCATGATATGAAAAACTTGGTTGTTTATTTTTGTAGCTGACATTTAAAGAATCATACTTGAATTTAGTATCATTGTATTTTGGCTTCTCATCTGCTGGTTTAGAAACTTCTTTCTTAACCTTTTCTTCTGAAACAACTGACTTTTCTGTTTTAGACTCAGAAATTTTCTCATCTGACTTTTTAGAGTTTGGTCTTTGCAAATTGTCAGAACTTGTTATAGAACTAGCAGGTCTTATGAAAACTTCAACAATTTCTGGGATTTTTGGCTTAGAAACTTGAAGTTTTTCATACAAGTTGATTGGAGCTCTTTTTAAAGTGACATTTTCTTCCAATCCCAATCCCTTCTTTGGGTTGTAAAATCTTGTATCTTTAACATTGCTTAATAAAAGATTTAATGTTTGCTGAGTCTGACCCCTTTCAAATTTAGATCTTCCAATTCTTTGATTTTGGTGTATAAATTCTTTCTTTCCTCAAATAACATGTCAAATTTTATTTGTAAATCACCTTTTTCATCCTTTATTTTTGAAAACTCAACTTTTAGTTCAGAGATCTTTTTCAATAATTCAGAATTTTCATCTTTAACTTTCTGTTTCTCAGCCTCAGATTCTTCATATTGTTCTCTTATTACTTCTTTTTCAATTCTGAATTTATTAACCAAATTTCTTTCTCCTTTTATCTGTTTTCTTAGATTAGCAAATTCAGTTTTCATTTCACCAATCTGTGTCATTAACTCTATTTCAAGTGAAGAATGTACCTCAGCAGATGACTCAGAATCAGCATCTTCAAAATCAGAATCATCCTCATTCCTCATTTTTGCCATATAGCTTTGCATCTGTGGAAAGTTGATATGATCATCTTCATCAGAAGTGTAGTACAACCAATTCTCCTGTTCAGCCAATAAAGCAATTTTATCATCTATCTTCTTTGCAAGTTGAGCCTTCTTGGTGTAGTACTCATAGTCTTTCACAATTTTAACTCTGCAATCCTTAGCATAGTGGCCAGATTTTCCACACTTGAAACACAGATTCTTTTCTTTTCTCTCATCCTTCTCTTCTTTGTTTTCTTCACTTCTCTTTACTCTCTTTTCAAACTTATTTTCTTCTCTGTCTTCTTTCTTCTTATAATCTGAACTCCCAACTCTCTTATAATTTCCTTGAAATCTACCCTTCCCATACCTTTTGTTGAAAGTATTTGTCAACAAAGCTAGTTTCTCAGCCATTATCTTGATATCTTCATCATCTTCTGATCCTTCTTCCTTGTCAGATTCTTCCAGATTAGGTATCTCTGATAGATATGCAGTCTTTTTGGGTGCTTTGATTGCTTTGGACTTTGATAAGAACGCTAACTGATCAGCAACATTTTTCTTCTCTTCCACAACTAACTTGACAGAGTCTTCATGTTGATTAAGAACACCGAACAGATCATTTAAGTCTTCTTCACACATATCCTTGTTCATTTGCAGACTTATGGCAAATGATGACCATTCTGAATTTAGACTGTTCAGAAATTTGTAATTTATTTCTGACTTCGTTTTCTTCAGTCCATTTCTTCTCAAGTCATTTAGAATAGTGCAAAATTTACTGTATGTCTGTGTCAAACTTTCTGACTCTTTTGCTTTGAACCTTTCATAAGCATTTATGCTTTGATTTAACTTTGCCTGAATAGATCTCACAGTTCCTAACATCTGCCTTTCCAATTCGTCCCACATTTCTTTAGCTGATGATCCACTGTCAATTCTGTTAAGAACCTCATTTGGGACAGCCAAAGTCATCAAAGTAATTGCTCTTTTGTCAATAGCATGCCTATTCTTCTGTTCAGCTGTGTATTGGGAATAACTCTTCTTCACCCTGGTCGCTGGAATTTCTGGAGTTGTCTCTGTAGCAGGGGTTGCGGCAACATCGATATACACTTCAATTGGACCTTCTCGAATGGAGATCATAAGATTTTCATCAATGTTGTCTAGGAATTGGATCATACGAATTTTCCATTGCTGATACTCTTCAGGTATAAGAACAGGCGGTTTGGTTTCAGATCCCATGGCTAGATATTCTTTAGAAGACATGATTGTAAGAAAATTCAACAGAAAGACAAATTCGAGTTTCTTGATCGAAATGTAACAGGTAATTCAAGAATTGCCAAGAATTCAAGAACTAGCCCTAGCAGCGGAATCGATTTTTGAATGAATCAAGAAATCTTCAAGAAATTGATCAATCGATCTTCGCAATCACAATCTTGAATGAATTTTTTTGTTGATTGGCTCTGATACCAATTAAAAGTACAAGACCTAATCTTACAATCAATATAGAAAGCAGTAATTGAGAAGTTGTATGATCAAGCCCAATTGTATTCAATGATGAACAGGATTACAGATCTAAGAGAGAGAGAATCTAAAAGATTACAAAGAATGAATACAAAGATATACGGGAAAATCAATCAGTTAGCAACGTAGTGCTAACCACTCTATTTATACTGCAACGGACATATTAAAGCTACAGGTAGTTCAGAACTTCTGAACATTCTTCTGATAACATAATACGTGTCCTAATTAGTTTACTAAATACTAAGTAAAGTATGTAGTCATAAGTTCTGAACAGGTAGTTCAGAACTTCTGAACATTCTTCTGATAACGCTTCTCAGAGCTTCTGACTCTTTCTCTCAGAACTCTGACTTCTCTTCTCAGATCTCTGACTCCTCTACTCAGAACATCTGAGTCTTCTTATCAGATCTTCAACACTTGGTTTATTGACAAAACTTCAGATCTAACATATGTCGTGCGACCCTGCAAATTTAAAGTCATATAGTAGACTTAGTGATTATTGTCGTGCGATCCTGCGATAAAATGATGTCGGGGGTTGGTCGTTGGCTAACCAACGACCCTCCGATGCTTAAGTCAGTAAACGTTTTGTGAGAAAAAATCATATGAAAAAGAGTTAGAGAACGTACCATTTCAGACTCTCTCTATTTGCCCCCTGTCATTTATTACCTTATTCTTTTTGGGAGGAAAAGATAGGTTTTAAATTACAGAATGACACGGAGAAATATTGTCCTGCATTGACTATGTTGTCGTGCGATCGGGCACCATAGTAGACTTATCTCTGTGAAAAAGATATTAATTTAGGGATAGAGGAACGAACCTATCGAGAGCCTGATCTTGTGACTTTGGTTTATTTTCGCGGCTTCAATGTAGACTTGTAGCACTCATGAGCGACTTTTGGCTTACTCTTAATCTCCTGGATTCCCCATGGCGTAGGGAATTTCAACATTTGATGATACGTCGAGGGAACGGCTTTCATATCATGGATCCATGGTCGTCCTAAGGTGATGTTATAGGCCGACGCACAATCGATGACACTGAACTTAGTCTGCTTGTTGACTCCTCCGGCGTAGACGGGCAAGATTATCTCTCCGAAGGTGCTCGTCGCTTCTCCATTGAAACCGACCAAAGTCGTCGAACGTCGGGTGATTTCCGAGCGATCGATTCCCATGGCTTTGATGGTGTTGAGAAAAATAACATTTGCTGAGCTGCCCCCGTCGATCAAGACTCGACGCGTTAGACAGTTACCGACCGTGATCTGAATGATCAACCTGTCGTGATGCTTCTGATACGAGTCGCCAAGGTCGACGTGGTCGAACACAATCTTCATGGCTTCTAGCTCCAAATCTCCTTTGGGTCTAGACGAGCGAGGAATAGGCCGATCATCGGGCACATGACTGGCATGACGCTTGGACACTGAATACGTCAGACCACACACATCGAAACCACCGGTGATGCAATTGATGACCTTCGCATGCTCGGGGGTCGTCATTCGGTGTCTGTTAGCTGAAATAGCGACATCGTCAATGATATCTTTGAGATTTCCTTTCGGAAAATGATTCGCTAATTCCTTCTTCAATGCGATACAATCGTCTGTCGCATGACCATGATCGACGTGGAAGTCGCACCACTTTGATTTGTCTTTTTTAGCATCGTCCAGGTCGGACTTCTTTGGCCATCGAATGGTCGCTTGGGAACTTTTCAGAGCTTCGACTAGGTCCTTAGCGGTCCCTTTGAATTCGTAAGAGGATATCTTGGGGTACTGAGTGAACTTAGTCGCGGTCTTCGCTTTTGCTTTAGTCTTGAAACGAACATTTGAAATTTGGCGCGCGGGCTCTATTCTGGAAACAGCCTTTGTCTTGAACTCTGGCTTTCTGACGCCTAACGACTTCTTGTCGTCAGTGTGCTTACGACGAAAGGCGGCATCATCCTCGACCCTCATATATGCTAAGGTTCGAGCTCGGACGTCTTCGAAAGTCTCTGGGGGATACTTGGTCAGGTCGATATATAGACATGAACTATCGTCTAGACCACGCTTATAAGCTTCGATCGCAGTTTTGATGTAACAATTACGGATACTGATCATTTCGGCATTGAATCTATTGAAATAACTTCGAATAGAGTCATTGGTCTTCTACACGACATAGTACAGATCACTAGTCTGCTTTTCCATCTTACGACTACTGGCGAATTGTCGGGAGAATTGGTTGACCAATTCGGCGAAGGACCCGATAGATTTGGGTTTGAGATTGATCAACCACTAGAGAGCCGGACCAGTGAGAGTTGCCCCGAAACTCTTGCACATGCATACTTCCTGGTACATGTGTGGAATCGAGATTGTCCACATGAGCTGTGTTGGTTCCCGTATTTGATTAACAAAGATTATCTTGTCTATTAGTTCAAATAAGATGTGTTGCGGAAGCGTATTTGAAGAACTAACAGATATGTTTGTATAGAAAGAATACAAAATATCAAATAAACAGTATATGAAGAACATATGAATATCTCAAAGTTTACTGTATTTGATGAAGAACACTAATAATAGATTTGACGTTAATTGTGTGTGTGTGTGTGTTTTTCTGATATTAAACTGGTAAGGAAGAACTCAACATGAGTCTTCCTTTTATACTACTATAAAAGAACTATTCTAGACAAAAGGACTATTGCTACAGGAAAGAAGGGATGGCATGAACAGTTGGAAACCTGCATGCATTAAATGCGCTAATATCAACTTGCAAGGATTCCTATCGGAGTTTGACACGTGTTTGTTGTCGGACCATGCCTTGTACAAGTTGATGAACGGACCCTGGAACAGTAACAAGATATTTCTGCAACAGTGGCAAGATATTATAAATATCTTCCAAGTCTTCAGTCTGAACTGCAGAGGCTCTGTCAAGGGTGACAGAGGTTCTGCGGCTCGGTCCTTGGTGAGCATTCTTCTGTTGATCCTTCTTTGGTCCTTTGTGAGTAGTCTTCTGTAGATTCTTCTTGGGACTTGGTGTTCCTTGAATGATCTTGTTTGCTTCGGCAGAGCTTCTGTGGAACACCGCAGAGCTTCTGTGGAACTCTTTCATACTTGGCCTATTTTTCAATACTTCTAATATTTATGAATATTTGGAGCTAACAATCTCCCCCTAAGTATTGAAAAATGAAAATTTGACTTTATGCATAATTAGGCTAAGTAAAGTAGACAGAGGTTAAACAATACCTCAAAAGATTCATTTCATTTCTTTTTAATTATTACAGAGATATGTAAAAGAGATTTAGACATTTGCATCTTTGAAGTCATTGAAACTTCTGTTGTCGAATCCTACTTCTCGGAGCTCGTGATAGAATTTGATGCAGAGTTCTCTCAAGCCGATTGTAGCATCTATTTCTCTTATCATTCTTTCTGCAGATTCTTGATCCATAAGCTCAGTACCTCTGTTCTCTTCTAAGATTGATCTGAACTTGTTCAGAGTACTGGTTGCATACTTCTGACAGTCCATTTCCATAAAAAGTCTTACTTGACCAGCAGGATCCTTATACACTAACCCGTACCTTGGTGTTGTTATGATTGAGTTGGGTATTGCAGAAGGTGGGCAGTGATCCTCTGGTGGTCTCAGACTCAGGTTTCTGACTCCAAGATCTCTTCCCAGTTGAAAGTCTATCATGCTATACAGCAGAAGCTTTTCTCTCATCGCTTTCCTGAATACTTGATAGGCCCTTCTGTTAGCATCGTTGTCGAAGTTTTCTTTCGGACTTGTTCTCCCTTTTGACTTTGTAAATGTTGTACCTGATCTTTGGAAAGGTTCTCGTTTGAGAGAATTTGCAGTATATTACCTTTTCAATTTTGGACTCTGAGAAGACTTCTGCCCTTGATTTTGGCTTTGTTCTGCTGAAGGTGTTGTCAAGGTCAGCTCTGAGTTGAGGATCTTCGATGTGTGGTGTAGGATTGTTCTGATATTGTTGTTTGTAAAGGTACCTATACACCACCTCTTCAATTTCTGCATGTCCGGTAGTTGGTGGTGGTATTGGTCTTCTCAGAGCATCCATTTTTCGTTTTATCTCTGCAACCCTACCCTCTGTTACCTTTGCTTTTGGATCAAGGACCGGAATTTCTGACAGATGATCTGAAATGAATGCCCAGTCTTCTTCAGGTTTAGGAGTGACAAAGGCATCGAATGAGCTCTTCATCAACTTCTCTGTTGTCTGAGGCATTTGCTTTTTCTTCTTTGGTTCTTCTGTCATGATACCCTTTCCTTTATCTTTGGCTTGGGAAGGCTCAGAACCTGTTTTCTACTTTGGACTCTGTGGGATTGCTTCTATTGGTTTGGGTGTTGAGGTCTCTGTTGGTATGATGGGGATTGCCTCTGTAGTTTTTGACACTTCAGTTTCTGAGGACTTTGGTGGGGATGGTTCTGTTGGTTTGATTGGGGATTTGGGTTATGTAGATGTTTCTTCTGTGAGCTTGGTTGTGGTTTGTGGAGGGATATCAAAACGTTTTGCAGCTCTGAAAGCAGATATGAACTCCATTCTCTTTAGGACATAAGTAGCAGAACGTTTAGATGTTTTTGGTTTGTGGGCAATGGATTTTCTTCTTGGGTGAGTTTTGGGTTGTGATTTTGGTGGAGAATGGGGAAGTTCTTCTGAGGATGAAGAAGTAAGGATTTGAACTTCAGGGACATCTTTTTCAAGGACAAAGGTGGTTTCCACAGAGGCTGGTGTTTCCTCTGTGGGTCTCTGCTGTGTTTCCTGAGTTTGGGTTTAGGTTGGTAGTGCAGAGGAAATTGGTACTGCTGATATTAGAGGATTGCTTGCAGCTGTTTCCCTTTGTTTCTCCCCTTGATTCTCCCCCTCATGATGATCTGATGGACCATGATGGTCATCATCAGAATCATCCTGATTTATCTCTGTCGTACCCTCTGCCCTGCATGTTGTACCTGATTTCTATGGAGGTACAGCCCCTGCAGCTATCATTTTCGCGCATAAGTCATGACAGAGGCCTAGCAGAGTTTCAACTTTGAAGGCTCTGATGAACTCTGTCATTTGATCAAGGATTCCTTGCCCAAGTTCTGTGAGCTGCACTCTTATCATGTAGTCAGAAGGCTTCATGGCTTGAGTGTTCTGTAGTGTTTGCTCTTGAACTTCTTCCAAGGCCTTCTTAAGGCCTTCTTTAGGTCTTCTGGTGTAAGGCCCTTAGAGGTAGAAGATTGGTCTTTGAATTTTTGCAGGAAGGACTTGACAGAGTCATTGAATGCAGAGGTTGCGGCTTTCTCAAAGTCAGTTGTGGAAGGGGTGGCAGTGTTTGTTGCAGTGGACTTCATCTCTGCTATGGCATTTTGTACCTCTGTGGACAGATTGTCCATTTTGGTATTTAGTTTGGAGATGGTCGTCGATGTTGTTTCTACAAAAGATTTGAAAGAGCTTTTCAACTCTTTCAATGTTTGGTTCACAGAGGTGACAAGGGTTTGGAACTCACCCCTTGATACGTGTGAACTCGTGGTTGCCTCTGGAGGAACACATTCGTCTCCATAGTTTGTCCTTGTTCCTTGGACACCTTCGTTCACCCCTGTTTGTACGTTGAGGGTGGAAGGATTTCCTTCTGATCTTCGAGGAGAAACTTGAGTTTCAACCTCTACAGAAGTTCTGTGAAGGTCAGAGTCCAAATCCACTCTAGAAGTTCTGTGAAGGCCAGAGTCTCTTCGTCATTGTGCTCTCTACTCCCCTCTGAAAGGAGGTTTGGTCCTATCGTTGTGTGTGTGGCAGAGGAAACGAATTCCTCTGCTAGGATGTCAGGTGTGATTTGGGGCAATAAATCACGAACTATGGGTGAGTCCTTTCGAGAGGACTCCCCAGGAATGGTTTTCCCGGTTATATTAGGCACAGAGGTTGAAAGAGTAACCTCTGGCTGGCTGGGTGGGGTTGGGATCGAGCTGTGCTGCTCTTTTTCAATGATACCCTTTGCCGCTAGACCGGCGGTATCAGAAATGTGGGTTGCACTGGGAGGGGGTTGGGGATGTGTGCCTTCTACTTCTGCGGCATCTTTTTCTGCAGAACCCTCTGCTGTTTCTACCCTAACCTCTTCCTCTATTGTTAAGTCTATGTTTACATCTTCTTCTGAGGTTTCCTCTGTATGCGCTACTGTTTCTGCTTCTGCTCTTAAGGAATTGTTAGATCTGAGTTTTGTCAATAAACCAAGTATTGAATTCTGATAAGAAGGCTCAGAAGTTCTAAAGAGAAGAGTCAGAGTTCTGACTACGAAGGCTCAGAAGGATTGCTTTGAAAGATTACCAAGTATAGAAGTCTGAGAAGAAGAGTCAGAAGTCTGAGAAGAAGAGTCAGAAGTCTGAGAAGAAGAGCCAGAAGTTCTGAGATGCTTAATCAGAATTATGTTCAGAAGTTCTGAACAACATGTTCAGAACTTATAACTAGATACTTTACTTTGTATATTGGTTAACTAATTAGGACACGTGTATTGTTCTTATTAGTCTTTCATATATGTACTGTAGCTTTAATATTTCCGTTGCAGTTTATATATAGTGGTTAGCACTACATTGCTAACTGATTCTCCCGCATATATTTGTATTCATCTTTTGTAATCTTTGAGATACTCTCTCTCTAAGATCTGTAAATCTGTTCTTCATTGAATACAATTGGTTTGATCATATTACTTCTCAATTACTGTTTCATACATTGATATATTGATTGTAAGAGTGAATCCTGGACTTACAATTGGTATCAGAGCCAATCAACAAACAAATTTGTTCAAGATCGTGATCGCGAAGGTTAATTGATCAATTTCTTGAAGATTTCTTGATTCGTTCAAAAATCGATTCCGCTGCTAGTTCCAATTCTTGAATTCTTATCAATTCTTGAATTAATTGTTATCTTTCGATCAAGAAATTCAAATTTGTCTATCTGTTGAAAATCTCTTACAATCATGTCTTCTAAAGAGTATCTAGCTATGGGATCTGAAACAAAACCACCTGTTCTAATTCCTGAAGAGTACCAGCAATGGAAAATCCGAATGATCCAATTCCGGGATAACATAGATGAAAATCTGATGGTTTCAATCCGAGAAGGTCCTATCGAAGTTTATATTGATGTGGCTGTAACTCCTGAAACAGAGACAACTCCAGAAATTCCGGCAACAAGGGTGAAGAAGAATTATTCTCAATACACAGCAGAACAGAAAAATAGGCATGCTATAGACAAAAGAGCCATCACATTGATGACATTGGCCGTTCCGAATGAAGTCCTAAACAGAATTGACAGTGGATCATCCGCCAAGGAAATGTGGGATGAACTGGAAAGACAGATGTTAGGAACTGTCAGATCAATTCAAGCAAAACTAAACCAAAGCATAAATGCTTATGAAAGGTTCAAGGCTAAAGAATCTGAAAGCTTGACTCAGATGTATAGTAAATTTTGTACTATACTGAATGATTTAAGAAGAAATGGGCTGAAAAAGACAAAGTCAGAAATAAACTACAAATTTCTGAACAATCTAAACTCAGAATGGTCATCATTTGCTATCAGTCTACAAATGAATAAGGATATGTGTGAAGAAGATCTCAATGATCTATTTTGTGTACTAAACCAGCATGAGGACTCTGTTAAAATTGTGGTTGAAGAAATGAAAAATGTTGCAGAACAGTTAGCTTTTCTGTCATAGTCCAAAATTGTTAAAGCACCCAAGAAGACTGCGTATCTATCTGAGATACCAAAGCTGGAGGAATCTGATAAGGAAGAGGGATCAGAAGAAGATGAAGATATCAAAATGATTGCTGAAAAGTTGGCCTTGTTGACTAACACTTTCAACAAGAGGTATGGAAAAGGAAAATTTCAGGGTAAGTACAAGAAAGAGCAGGGAAATTCAGATTTCAAGAAAAGAGAAGAGAGAGGAGAGAGTAAGTATGAAAAGAAGGAAGAAAGAAGGGAAGAAAATAGAGAAGAAAAGGAAGAAAGAAAAGAAAAGAATCTGTGCTTCAAGTGTGGAAAGTCTGGTCACTATGCAAAGGATTGCAAAGTGAAAATTGTGAAGGATTATGAGTACCACACCAAAAAGGCTCAGCTAGCAAAGAAAAGAGATGATGAAATAGCAATGTTAGCTGAACAAGAAAATTGGTTGTACTACACGTCAGATGAAGATGACTGCATTCACTTTTCACAAATGCAGAGTTATATGGCAAAGATGAATAATGAGGATGATTCTGACTTTGAAGATGCTGATTCTGAGTCATCCGCTGAGGTACATTCTGCACTTGAAATAGACTTAATGACACAGATTGGTGAAATGAAAACTGAATTTGTTAAACTAAGAAAACAAATAAAAGGAGAAAGGAATTTAGTTAACAAATTCATAATTGAAAAAGAGGTAATAAGAGAACAGTATGAGGAATCTGAGGTTGAGAAACATAAAGTTAAAATTGAAAATTCTGAATTGGTGAAAAATATTTCTGAATTAAAAATTGAACTTTCAAAAGTCAAGGATGAAAAGGGTGATTTACAAATAAAGTTTGATACGCTATTTGAGGAAAGAAAGAATTTGTACATCAAAATCAAAGAATTAGAAGATCTTAACTTTAAAAGAGGTCAGACTCAGCAAACATTAAATCTTCTAACAAGCAATGTAAAAGATACAAGATTTTATAATCCAAAGAAGGGATCGGGATTGGAAGAAAATATTGTTTTAAAAAGAGCTCCAGTAAACTTGTATGATTTTGATAAGCTTCATGTTCCTAAACCAAAAATTCCAGAAGTTGTTGAAGTTTTTATAAGACCTGCAAGTTCTATCACAAGTTCTGATAGTTTACAGAAATCAAGTTCTAAAAAGACAAAGGAAACAGTTTCTGAATCAAAAACAGAAAAGTCAAATGTTTCAGGAGATAAAGTTAAGGAAGAAATTTCTAAACCAAAAGAAGAGAAACCAAAATACAATGATACTAAATTCAAATATGACTCTCTAAATGTCAGTTACAAAAATAAACAACAAAGTTTTTCATATTCTGACATAGAAAGTATATTTGATACTAGTAAGGTTTCTGAAACAATTAGTCAGAAATCTGAATCTTCTAATCAGAATTCTGACTGTTCTTATCAATTTTCTGATTCTGAGGGTCAGAAATCTGAGTCTATTAATCAGAATTCTGATTCAAAGAGTCAGAATTCTGAGTTAACTGAAAATTCAGAAACAAAGTCAGAAGAATTTCTACAACTTAAAAAGAGATTTAATCTTGTAAGTCAAGAACTTGAGGACCTAAGGAAAGCTTATGATGAACTTGAAAATGACTTATGTGATGTAGATTTTAATCTTGAAAATGCTTTAAAAGAAAAGAGTGTTTTTATTCAGAAAATAAAAGAGCTTGAGAAACTGAAAGCTGAATATGATCTGTTCAAGATTAATGCTCTAAAAGAAAATGATAAATTCTTTAATGAATCAAGTACATATGAAAAAGGTGAATCGTCTACTTCATTTTCTAACAAAAATAGGTTGAATATTTCAGAAAAGGAGGAAAGCAAAAGGAAAGATGATCTGAAAAGAGTTCCTAAGAAGATTGAATTGAATTCAAATTTTGTACCAAAAGCACAGAGTTTTTGTAATAAATGTACATGTACTTTGAAAAATAGCAATAAGAGTGAAAAGACTTATGGTACAGATTTGTTGTTACTTGCAAAGAAAAATCTGACTTGTGTTCAATGTGGAAGTGATTCTTTTCAATATTCTCGGAAATGTCCAATCACAATAACATCTGTTTCATTCATAAGAAAAGATATTCAGAATACAGAAAAGAAGAATGTTTCTGTTCCTCAAACTCATAGAAAAAAAAAGTGAATCCTCAAATTAAAATAAAAAAAAAGAATGAGAAAGAGCTAAATATGAAAGAAAAAGAAAGTTGAAAATACTGCAACATCCAAATTTACAACTTTCAAGAAGAAATTGAACAAATTTGTGAACATAAAATGTTCTGACTTCATAAAAGTTCAAGGCAAATGGTGTTTAAAGAAAGATTTTGAATGGAAAGTAAAAGGTACTTTTGTTAAATCAAATGACAAAGCTAACAGAGAAGGACCCATTCCAAAATGGGTACCTAAAACTAACTGATTGTTTTGCAGGGCTGTCATGTGTGGTTTTTAGATTCAGGAGCTTCAAGACACATGACAGGTCAGAAGTCTTTTCTATCAAATTTCACAGAAAAGGCTGGAGGAGCAGTAAACTTTGGAAATAACAGCAAAGGTCAAGTTAAAGGTTATGGAGATTTAACAAAAGGAGATCTGACAATTCAAAAAGTTTTCTATGTTGAAGGATTACAACATAATCTTTTCAGCATAAGTCAGTTTTTAGACAGTCTTTGTCAAATCAAGTTCAAAATAACAGGTTGCATGAGTTTAACTGAAAATGATCTTAAAGTCTTCTGGGCCAAAAGACACATGGATTTATTTGTGGTTAACTTTTCAAAATTACAAACATTAAATCCTGTTTGTCTTTTGTTAGAGCATTGTTGTATTCAAGATTTACTGTAAAGTCAATGTACTGTATGAGTCTATACAGTATTGTGAATGCCTTTATACCTTGTATGTCATGGGTATAAATAGGCTTGTCTAGTTCATTTGTAAGTAACACTTCAAAATACTTTAGAAAGCTTTTGTAATCTTTTAGAAACCTTTTGTAATCCTTTGAGCTCAATACATGGATGACATATTTGCTCTCTAGATTCTCTCTCACTACATTCATATCTTATTGCTAGAGATTTGGGATTTAACAATTTTTATCAAACTCAACTGCAAATGAATGATGGCTGTGGCACAGAAGATGTTCACATTTAAACTTCAAAGATCTTAATAATCTTGTTGCAAAACATCTGGTTAAAGGTTTACCAAAGATCAAATTTGAAAAGAATCATTATGCTCAGCTTGTGAAATGGGCAAGATGAAAAATAGTTCTCACAAATTAAAAATGGACTCATCTTGCAAAGCACCATTAGAAATGATTCATACTGATCTTTGTGGTCCTATTTCAGTTCAGTCTATGGGAGGAACGAAATATATGCTTGTAATTATTGATGAATATTCCAGATACACATGGGTAGAGTTCTTAAGAGCTAAGTCAGAAGCTGCTACTACATTGATAAACTTTATTAAAAGGATTCAAGTTTTCTTACAACTTACAGTTCAGAAAATCAGAAGTGATAATGGAACAGAGTTCAGAAATGAGACTCTTAAGAATTTTTTAGAAAGTTCTGGGATTTCTCACAATTTCTCTGCTGTCAGAACTCCTCAACAAAATGGTGTTGTTGAAAGGAAAAACAGAACTCTAGTGGAAGCTGCAAGAACCATGTTGGCTTATTCAAATCTTCCAACTTTCTTATGGGCTGAAGCAATTGCAACTGCTTGCTTTACACAGAACAGAACTTTAATCAATAAAAGATTAAATAAGACTGCTTATGAACTGATAAATAAAAGAAAACCTTTAATCAAATTCTTTCATGTTTTTGGTTGCAGATGCTATGTTCTTAAAGACAGAGAAAATCTTGCCAAATTTGAAAAAAAGGCAGATGAAGGATACTTTGTTGGTTATTCATTAACTTCCAAAGCATTCAGAATCTACAATAGAAGAACCAAGAGGATGATGGAAAGCATTAATGTAACATTCGATGAAGCCAGAATGAAGACTTCTGAACAAGACAGTTCAGAACTCATGAAAAACAAGACAAAGATGACTTCTAATACAAATTCTAATCCTATTTGTTCAGAACTCAATTTACTGTTTAAGGATGCTTTTCTAGAACTAATTTCTGATTCTTATGCATAATATGAAAACCCAAAGATGGTAAAAGAGATGAAAGATAGAACTCCAGAAATAGTTCAATCAACTGTAATTTCTGATAAAGGTCCATCTGAGGAATGTCCAAATTTGATAAATACAAGTAGTGAAAATTCTGAACCTTGTACTCAAAATTCTTATCCTTGTATTCAGAACTCTAACCAAGTCACTCAGAATTCTGAGTTCACTGCTCAGAATCCAAACTTGGATACAACTTCTACACATATATCAGAACAATAGGACAGCTCAGAATTACAAGCAATCATTGATGAGAATGATACAAACAACAATTTTTCAGAGATTGATGTGCTTCCTAGTGCAAATAAATGGACTAAAAATCATCCTATTCATCAAGTAATAGGTGATCCATCAGCAGGAGTAAAAACCAGATCAGCTACAGCAAATGAAGCAATGTTTGCTGGTTTCTTAAGTGTGATTGAACCTAAGAAAGCTAATGAAGCCCTGGAGGATCCAGATTGGATTTCAGCAATGCAAGAGGAATTGCTTCAATTTGAAAGAAACAAAGTTTGGAGACTCATTCCAATGCCTGAAGGTAAATCCATCATTGGAACTAAATGGGTGTTCAGAAACAAAAAGGATGAGTCAGGTGTTGTTATCAGAAACAAGGCAAGATTGGTTGCTAAGGGATACTGTCAACAAGAAGGAATTGATTATGATGAAACATTTGCACCAGTGGCAAGAATAGAGGCAATCAGAATATTCTTGGCCTATGATGCACACAATAATTTCAAAGTGTATCAAATGGATGTCAAATCAGCCTTCCTAAATGGTAAACTTAATGAAGAGGTCTATGTTCATCAACCTGAAGGTTTTGTTGATCCAGAATTTCCTGATCATGTTTATATTTTAGACAAAGCTTTATATGGTCTAAAACAAGCACCAAGAGCCTGGTATGACACTCTTACTCAACACTTGTTAGTTTCAGGGTTCAAGAAAGGTAAGATTGACACAACTTTGTTTTTAAAGAAACAGGGTGAGGATTTAATTCTTATTCAAATTTATGTTGATGACATAATATTTGGCTCTACTAGTGCAGAACTATGTGATAACTTTTCTAAAATCATGGCATCTGAATTTGAAATGAGCATGATGGGTGAACTGAATTTTTTCCTTGGTCTTCAAGTCAAACAATTACCAAGTGGTATTTTTATAAATCAAGAAAAATATGTCAGAGACATTATGAAAAAGTTCAAAATGTCTGATTGTGCTTCTATGAGAACACCTATGGCAACAAACATAATGTTAGATGCTGATCTCAAAGGAGTTTCAGTAGACAACAAACTCTATAGAGGCATGATTGGATCTTTACTTTATCTGACTGCAAGTAGGCCAGATATCTTGTTTTCTACTTGTTTATGTGCTAGATTTCAATCTAAC
This sequence comes from Saussurea involucrata, assembly GCA_033807775.1. Taxonomy (NCBI): domain Eukaryota; kingdom Viridiplantae; phylum Streptophyta; class Magnoliopsida; order Asterales; family Asteraceae; genus Saussurea; species Saussurea involucrata. Next base: position 98,806,628 of record CM066319.1, read on the forward strand.
CCAAAAGAATCACATATGTTGGCTGTCAAAAGGATTTTAAGATATCTCAAAGGATCACCTGATCTAGGTTTATGGTATCCAAAAGAAACTGACTTCAAATTGACTGCTTTCACTGATGCTGATCATGCAGGAAGTAGGTTGGACAAAAAAGTACTTCTTGTGCTTGTCATTTTTTGGGGGATAAAATAGTGAGTTGGGCATCAAAGAAACAGAATTGTGTGTCCACTTCAACTGCTGAGGCAGAGTATGTTGCTGCTGCTGCTACATGCTCTTAAACTTTGTGGATGAGAACACAACTCATGGATTATGGATATCAGCTCAACAAAGTTCCCATCTATTGTGATTCAGAAAGTGCAATTGCTATTACTCAGAATCCTGTTCAACATTCAATGACTAAACACATAGATGTGAGGTATCATTTTATAAAGGACTATGTGGAAAAAGGAACTATAGAGATGCACTATCAATTGGCTGACTTGTTCACAAAGCCTCTTGATCACAAAAGGTTTTCTTTTCTCATATGTAAAATAGGAATGCTTAATCTGACTAATTGAAAATATTTGTGTTTCTTAAAAATAAAATGTTAAATTTTTCCAAGTAAAATTGTCTGAGTAGTGTACCCAGAACTCTGATTCTTAAGTTCAGAACTTCTGACTCTTAAGTTCAGAACTTCTGAGTCTTGAGTTCAGAACTTCTGAGTCTTGAGTTCAGAACTTCTGAGTCTTAAGGTCAGAGATTCTGAGTCAATACTTCAGAAATCTATCTTTCAAAAATTTATTTCTGAGAAATACAAATACTTCAATCCTGTGGATTATTTTTTTCTATTTTTTTTCTACCTCATCTTTATGTATCATATATGGTCAAGTATATTCTAAAGTCAAGGGGGAGCATCAAAATCTTTTGGAAATCATATCATGATGCTAAAAAGGTTTGTGTTCATTTCTTATCTCTGATCATTCTAAGAAGAACAAGATTTTAATGATAAAAAAATTTTCTTGTTCAAACTATATCTGAATTTCAAACATTTTCATATTCAGATATAAGATTTTAAATGATTTTCTTTAAATCATCATTTTGTGAACAGTATTATGATGATAAATTGTTTTTCTATCTGTTCAAACCTCTTCTGATTAATTAAAGTTTTTACATTTGTCAGAAGTTGATTTTAAATAAATCTTGGTTACAAGGCAAATTCCTCTGAATCATGGACTCAGAACTCTGAGTAGAATACTCAGATCTCTGATAAAGGAAAACCAATCTTCTGAGCGTGTTATTCAGATCTTTGACTTGTGTCAATATTCTATCATATAACACGTGTCAGCTTCATATTTGGTTGATAATGCCACGCATTTCATTTAAATCTTCTGTGGCATTTCAAAGGTGTTGACTCCGTTATAACTTTGACCTCGTTTTTCCGTCAAACCTTTCAACTTCGCGGATTTTAAATAGGTCTTAAAATCCCTATTTCAAATTCTTTCAAATTTCAGAGTGAAAAGTGAGATACGAATCAATCCAGAGTTCTTTGAGTTTGTTTTCTTCTTAAATCATGTCTGGATTTCGAAGAAGTGGTCAAATATCTCTGCATTCTACTAAGTCTTTGATGGATTCATCCGATTCAGATAATGATGAAGTGCAAAATAGAGCTGTTGAGGAAGAAGCAATAGGAAATGATGAAATAGATGAAGATGATGAACAAATGGCTGCATCAGAAGGAAATGCAGATGAGGTAAACCTAAATGTTGAACATGAACAGAGTGCTGCAGGGTCGATTATGTCAAATAGACCAATTTTAATGGAAAGGGTTGTACCTGAAGGTGAATGGTTAAAGTTATCAGAAAATAATTGTGTTTTACTATTTGAGGAGAGTAGATTTAAGCCTGAACACAGAATCATCATGGAATTATTCAAGTATCATCCTTACAGGAAATGGTTTACAAGAAGCAAAACAGTTCCTATTCAGTATATTCAACAATGGTAGAGACATCTTAGGTTAGAAGACAACAAGTTTGTATCTGAAATTGGTGGAGTAACATTTGCTTTATCAATCTCTGCACTAAGAGAAATGTTAAATCTTCCAGAGAAAGATGATGTACAAAGAAGGTCAGATTTTGAAGACTCACCTTTAACCGATGAACTAATTGCAGAGTTTATGAAGTTAGGATATAATGATGGATTGAGGACCCTTAGTTTGTTCAGAAGGAACAAATTGCCACCTATTTGGGCATGTTTCTTTCATGTGGTGAATAAATGCTTGTCAGGAAAGAATAGCTCTGCAGATCAAGGTTCAAAACATATTCTTCAAATCTTTCAGGGTTTGGTGAAAAATAGGCATTATGATTACACTGCTATACTTTGGGAAGACATGAAGAACACTTTTGAGAAAAATCAGAAAGCTATTCAAAAGAAGACAAAGGATACTCCTCTGGCATACATACCTTACATAAGGTATTGGCAAATTTTGATATGGTATGCAATGCAAGAAAACAGAACCATTTCAAGAAGATCAAATGAACAATATGGTCCTACTTTCTATTTGGGTAAGATGTCTTCAGTTACTACTATTGAGAATTATCCTTGTTGGTTCCTGTTTTGCTTAAACAAGATTATCAGATCTATTAGTTCAAGTTTAAGGTTTGATGCCGAAGCGTATTTGAAGAACGAACAGATATGTTTGATAGATTTAGAACGGAATATAAATAAACAGTGAACAGAATATAATTACTTCAAGGTTTACTGAATATATATATATCAAGAACAGATTAAGAACAAAGAGTAAGTAAAGCTTTAAAACAGATATGAATTTTAAGGTGAATAAGCTTTTTGTGTTCTTTTTGATGTTCCTTTTTGAGTGATTATCAGTGATAAGTGATAAGGAAGAACTCAACATGAGTTTTCCTTATATACTAATCTAAAGGGGACCATAAAGCAGGTTACTATTCAGAACGGTACTGATGAATAGTAGAACGGATGTCGTGAACAGTTGGAGGGATGGCATGAACAGTCAGACGTGATGTATTGCATTTAATGCAGCAGACGTCTAATATGTACTAAGCCCTACTGAGTCCAATCAGAGTTTGACACGTCGACGTTGGACAGGGCATGCTACCATGCAAGTTGATGAACGGGTCCTGTAACAGTAGCAAGATATTATAAATATCTTCAAGTCTTTCAGTGAGGACCACAGAGGCTCTGTAATGAGTTACAGAGGTTCTGTGGTCTGGTCCTCTGTGGAGCAGTCCACCTTTGTTTCCGAGTCTTGGGTCTTCTTTGTGTACAGCCGATGTTCTGTAGGAAGCCTCTGCTGCTTCTGTAGCTTCTTGACCTTGATTTCTCGGTAATGTCGGCAGAGCCTCTGTAAGAGGCTTTCTTCACTTAGCCTATTTTTCATTACTTCTAAATACTTCTATGATTAGGAAGATTGAAGCTAACAATCTCCCCCTAAGTAGTGAAAAATAAAAATTTGAACTTGAGTTAAGTTAGGCTAAGTTAGATAAGACAGAAGTTAAACAATACCTCGAAATTTCTTTCATTTAGAAATATGCCAGAGGCATTTTACATTTGAGTACAATGAAAGATAAACTTTAACTTTGTTTGCAGAGATTAGAGGTCTGAGAATCAGATTTTGGCATCTTTGAAATCGTTGTAGCTTCTGTTGTCTCTTCCGACTCTTCTGATATCTTTGTAGAATCTGATGCAGAGTTCTCTTAGGCGGATTGTGGCGTCTATCTCTCTGATGAAGGTATCTGCAGCATCTCTATCCATTTTCTCTGTACCTCTGTATTTTACAAGGCTTGCTCTAAATTTGTTCAGAGTACTGGTTGTGTACTTCTGACAATCCATGGGTACAAAAAGTTTGACCTCGCCTAGTGGGTTTTGAAATACTAACCTAAACCTTGGTTCTATAATGATTGAGTTAGGTACGGCATCCGGTGGGCAGCGATCTTCTGGTGGTCGTAGATCTAGATGTTTGAGACCAAGATCCTTTCCTAGCTGAAAATCTATCATGCTGTAGAGCAGAAGCTTTTCCCTCATCGCTTTTCTCAACACTTGATAGGCTCTGGTGTTTGGCTCTGTGTTGTAGTTGTCCTTTGTCCATTGCAGAAGGTCAGGTAGATCATAAGGATTGATATTTCTTAGGTCAGCATCAGCGAAGGTAGATTCTGAATTGTTCTCTCTTCTGACTTTGTAAAGATTGTACCTGACCCTTGGATAGGTTCTTGTGAAGGAGAATCTGCAGAAGATCACCTTTTTGATCTTGTGGATTGAGAAGACATCTGCTTTGGTTCTTGGCTTTGTCCTTGTGAAGATGTTCTCAAATTCTTCTCTGATCCTTGGATCTGTCACATGATCTACTGGATGATTTGTCTGATAGGATTGTTTGTAGAGGTATTTGTATACCACTTCTTCAATTTCTTCATATGTTGGACCAGCTTGTGGTACTTGTCTTCTGAGACTCTCCATCTGTTGAACAACTTCTGCGGCTCTACCAGTTAGAGGAATGTCTGACAGAGGCTTCAATCCATGTGCCCAGTCAACTTCTTCAGGCTTTAGGGTTTGAAAGGCATCAAACGCACTCTTCATTAGTTTCTCTGTTGGCTTTGGCAATGTTTTCTTCTTAGGCTCTTCTGTCAGTATTCCTTTGCCCTTATCTTTGGCTTTTGGCGGGGTAGAAACTGTTGCTTCTGTAAGTTTGGAGGTTGGCACTTCTGTTGGCTTGATGGGGGTTGCCTCTGTGGGTTTTGACATTTGTGATTTAGAGGACTTTTGTGGCGATGGTTCTGTTGGCTTGAGTTGCTCTGTAACCTCTGTTGGAGGTTGTTTGTTGACTTCTTTTGTGAGCTCAGTTTCTGTTGATGAAGTATTGACCTCGAATCTTCTTGCCATTTCGAAAGCTAAAGTGAACCTGTGCCTTTCTTCTTCTCTCTGCGCCATACGATCACTCATTGTTGTGTGCATCCTTTTCAGAACGTCAGAAGCAGAGGTCGTTGCTCTTTTTGGTTTGGTGGCAATCGACTTTCTTCTCGGTATGGTTTGGGGTGTTTCCACAGAGGTGGGTGTTTTCTCTGTGGTTTGTTCATCTATTTCTTCCAAAATGATTACCTCAGGGGCGGTTGTTGCCTCTGTGGTTTGCTGATCTGCTTCTGGAATTTTGGTTTCGTCAGGAGATGATTCCACAGAGATGGGTGTTGTCTATGTGGTCTTTTGGGTTTGTTGTTGTTGGGTTTGTTCTGGAGGGGCTTGGCTGATTGGTTCTGCTGCGATTGGTGGACTTTGTATTCCTCTGCTCGTAGCTTTCTCTCTTAGATTCTCCCCCTCAGGATTATCTGATGGACCAGGTTGGTCATCATCAGAATCATCCTGACCTTTATCAGAAGTACCCTCTGCTCTGCAAGAAGTGTTGGGCTTCTTCGGTAATTCAGCTCCTGCTGCCATCAACTTTTCACAGACATCATCGCAGAGGCCAATCAATGTCGCAAGCTCTGCTTCTGTTTTGAAACGCATTCTTCCGACACTCTTTCTGAAATCCTTGACACAGTTGGCATTTGCAGTTGTGAAGGAGACAATGACTTCTGTGACCTGGTTAATGACGTTCTGTCTGAGCTCTGTAAGCTGTGCTCTGGTCATATAGTCTTTTGGTTGCATCATTGTCGTGTTGCGTATTACCTCTGTTGGACTTGTGATAGGGCATTCTGTAAATTTGCAGGAGTAATGCCTTCTGCTCTGTTGGATTGCGTATTCATTTGTTCAAGGAAATTTTTGACAGAGTCCCTGAAAGCAGAAGTTGCAGTTGTTCCGAATTCCTGAGCGACAGAAGTGGCTGTTGCTTTGGCAGTAGTTTCGGCAGAAGACTTCATCTCTGAGATGGCGGTTTTTACCTCTGTGGACAGATTGTCCATTTTGGTGTTCAGATTTAGGATTGCCGTAGATGTTGTCTCTGTAAAGGATTTGAAACAGCTTTGCAACTCTTTCATTGTTTGGTTCACAGAGGTGACAAGGGTTTGGAACTCATCCATTGATACTTGTGTTCCTTGTGTAACCTCTGGAGGAACACATTCGTCTCCAGAGTGAGTCCCTGTTCCTGGGACACCTTCGTTCACCCTTGTTTGTACGATGGGGGTGGAAGGATTTCCTTCTGATCCTCGAGAAGAAACCTGAGTTTCGATCTCTACAGAAGTTCTGTGAAGAACAGTGTCCAAATCCACTCCAGAGGTGGTTATTGGAATGTCCTTCTGTTGACTGGGAGACTTGTCTAGAGTCTCTTCGTATCTGTGCTCACTACTTCTCTCTGAAAGAAGTTTTGGTCCTAATGTGTGCGTGGCAGAGGAAACGAATTCCTCTGTAGGGTGTTCTAGGGTGATCTGGGGCGACTGATCACGAACAATAGGTGAGTCTCATTGAGGAGACTCCCTAGGAATGGATTCCCCGGTTTCTGTGGGCACAGAGGTTGAAAGAGTAACCTCTGGCTGGATGGGTTGGGTTAGGATCGAGCTGTGCTGCTCTTTTTCAATAACTCCTTCTGCAGCTAGACCTGCGGAGTTAGAAATGTGGCTTGCACTGGGAGTTGGTTTTGGTTGTGTGCCTCTATTTATCCAGGCATCTTTTCTTGTGCCTTCCTCTGTTAAGCACCCTAACAATACATCACCGTCTATTATTTCAGCCTCTGTAGCTATCTTACGACTTGGTGCTTCTTCCCTTGCTTCTGCTGAGGTTCCTTGCTCTGTGCGTAAGAAGCTGTACATTTGATGAGAGCCGTATAATCTCATGACATGTGGATGATAGAGACCTTTTCGTATCTAGACGGCTTCTTCTTCATCTGAATCTACCTCTGAGACCTCCATTCTTGTCTCCCTTGTTTCAAATCCCTCTTCTTGTACAACTTCGGCCTCTTTTCCTTTTTCTATTATTTTCTCTAAAGCCTCTGTTATTTCATCTCTATTCCAGTCAGCTTCTGTTTGTTCTATTTCTTCTGAAGTTGGGCTTGGACTCCTTCTGTGGACGTCCAATCCTTGTTGAATGAAGGGGTTCTGTAGAATAACAGGGGTGTTGGCTGGTTGATCTTTGGGTGTTGTGTCATCTTCTTGCAGATGTGTGTCAATGCCAGAAATGGAGAAATCTTGTTCTTCTGGAGAGTGGTGGTCGAGAGGTTGTGCCGTCCACCCTGCTGTATTTAGGGTGTTGGCAATTTCAGGGTTCTGTAAGAAGTCGTTCAGGTCTCCTTGGTGAGCGAATCTATCTGGAGATTGATAGGGTGATTGATACTCTTCGGTAGTCATTCCTTCTTCTGCAACTTCTTCTTCAGTTCTTTCTTCTGCATTTTCTTCTTCTGCAGTTTCCTCTTCTGCAATGGTAACCAACTTTTCAAGTGATTTACCATGCTTCTTTTTGGTTTTCCTTCTCTTAGGTTTTGGTGCCCCTTCCTCTGTTGATTTTGATCTTCTTTTCTTCTTCATTTTTGGGGAAGAGGGAGGAGCAGAGGAGCCAATTTCTGTGGCATGAGGAGGTGAAGGTTGATCTTCTGCAGCACTTGTTGAGGTGCCTTCTGCAGTTTTTCTCTTCTTAGCTTTTGGAGTAGATGCAGAGGTTCTTGATGAAGACTTCTTTCCCATAAGTTCTGCACGTTTGGCTATAAAGCTGAGTTGAATAGCCATGTGCTTTGCTAACTTCTGATCCTTTTCTTCTTGAGTGGAAAGAGGTTTTGCTATCTTTGTTCCTAGGGGGACACCTAAACGCGGGGGTGTCATAGGACTCGGTTTAGGAGTTCTATGATCGCGTATATACTCTTTCTTAAGGGATTTATTCGAAGCGTAGCGCAGAAGCTTCTTTGACAGAGGTCTGCAGTGTGAGTAGCCATCAGTATGATCAGTGGGGGTATTCTTGTTCATCGGGAACTGTTTGGGAGTTGGTCCTTCCATTGGCCAGTTTTGGATTAGCAGTAGAGGTTCGAACAGTACTCCTAATATTCTTTGGAATTGCAGAGGTGGTAGAAAGTTGGGATCGTTCTCTTTGACCCTTCTCGTGTTGTTCTTTTTGTCGATGGTGTTTATGATCTCTTGCATCATTATGGTCGCATAATCTAGAGGAAGATCATAGTAAACCCCATACATGATGCTCAAGATTTGATGTGAGCTTTGGTCAATACTCCCTATTTTCCCTGTCAGGCATCTGTTAAGAATAGAGAACAAAGTGTTCCACAGAGGTGGTAATCTTCCTCTGCGGAAGTCATTTCTCTTCCGTAGTTGGGTGTTGTACCCAAGCATTTCCACGAAGCGACAGAGCTCTTCGTCTGTTGGTTGCTCTGCATAACTCTTCAATCCCAGAAGACCCCTTGTTGGTAGGTTGAATTCAAGTGAGAACATTGTTCTGTTGAACTTGATTTCAAGATGCTCAGATTTATCAGGTCTTGAAATGTACCCTATGATAAGAGAATCGTCTTTATCAAATCGGCAGCTTTGCCAAAATTGGTTCAGATAACGGACTGGAATTTTGTTTGGGGTTCTTGAGAGTAGAGGGAAGAGGATGTGATTTTCCATTATGTTCAGAAGAATAGCATGGGCTTCGCCGAAAGCAGTGGGTGAGGGGACCAAATAGCAGTTGTTGGATTTGATAGGAAGTATGGTTTCGAAGTGATCTTTTGCTATGAAGTTTTGCAAGTGTGTCATCGGAGCAAATTCTGCTGAGTCCCCGGAATCTTGTTGTTCAATAGCTCTTGCAAGGTTGGGGTTTTCTGAATGTTCAGAATGGGCAGGTGAGTGTTCCGGTGAGTTCGCCGGAGAGAGTTCTTGAGAGATAGCTTTAGAAGATGAAGCCATTTGATTTTAAGAACAAGGTTTTTGCAAGCTTTTGCAGGGTTTCGCCGGAGAAGAAGATAAGAGTTTGTAAAAGGTTTTATAAGAGGGTAAGCTTGGTTTTTATAGGAGGGTAAAACGGTAGTATTCGAAAGAGTAAAATATATGGCAATGGATTAAAATTTGGAATCCGTACTCGAGTTTGAACGGCGGGTTCAACTTTCCAAATAAAAATGTTCCATGTACGCCCAATGAAAATGGGACACGTAGGCCTTGTCAGAATATGACAGGACGTCGTGCGCGGCCCATTAATGCTAGGCGCGTGAGGTTGTTTTTAGCCACATGAGTTTCACTCTCAGTAAAAGTAACCGTTATTACTACAGAAATGCCCAGATAACAAAATGGCAGAACTTTTGTGTTTTACAGAAGCTCTGTGATTTTGAAAATCTTGATTTTTAACCTCTTCTCATATATCTCATTGTTATCATGACTCTGTAGGTTCTTCTTTGAATGAAAACGTTTGTAAAGACATTGGAGAGGATCAATAGGATTTTGTCAAGGAATTTTACTCACAGAGGTTTTGTGGCTCTGATGGAACTTGCAGAAGCTCTGTGAGAGCCAGCAGAAGCTCTATGAGAGAAAAAATCTTATAACTTGAATTCTATTAACTTTCTGATCATCCAATTTTTGATCTGTGTTAAGAGATGTTTTTCGCACATTATTGAAAGTTGGTGTCCGAGAAAACTATTTTGAAAAACGTTTTGTTCGAGAAGGTCATGGTGTGTGTTTTCGGTTTCCAAGATAACATTCCAAAAGATCGACAGAGGGTTAATTTGTGATCACAGAGCATATTTCCTGCAGAACCTCTGTTGAGCTCAGCAGAAGCTCTATGACCTTAAATTTCTCCTATTTCGAATTTTGTTAAACTTTTTGAACTTTTGATTTTTGTAATGTTATTCATAGTATATTTAGGACATATTTGACAATTCTTGTCCTAGAAAACTGTTTTCCAAAAACCTTTTGTGCGAGAGACATACCTTTTGGTTCTTCTGTTCTCGGCAGTTTTGTCTTACTTCTGTCGATGGAGAATTATCGACATTCTTCTTTGGCTTTCCTTTGAAAGATTTACCTCTGTAGATCATTTCAGGGTCCCTTTTGCTCCCCCTTGATCTAATCACTTCTGTAGATCAAGAATTTTCCTTTTGCTCCCCCTTGATCTATGCTTGGTTCAAAGAATGGTAAGATTTGTATTGAGCATAGATCATGTTTACCAGAGGTTCTGTAAGGGTTATCAGAAGATCTGAGCGGACCCACAAAGGCTCTGTAACCAAGAATTATTTTTGCACATACAAAAAAAATACATACAGAAATAAATTTATCAAAGCAATAACTTAAGTAATAATAGATATTTATACTTATTTACAGAAGATAAAGCTATACTTACAGAGGATTTTCACACCATGTTAATCATTCCTAACTTACCCACCAAGAAGTTGAATCTTTTCTCGTCTAGTGCTTTGGTGAATAAGTCAGCGAGTTGATATTCTGGGGGCACAAAATGCATTTCGATTGTACCGTATTCAACATGATGTTTCAAGAAATGGTACCTTATATCGATATGCTTGGTTTTTGAGTGTTGCACAGGGTTGGCAGAGATAGCAATGGCACTTTTGGAATCACAGAAGATGGGTATTTTGAACAGGATGTGGCCGTAGTCTTTTAGCTGAGTCTTCATCCATAGAACCTGAGAACAACAGCTAGCAGCAGCAACATATTCAGCTTCTGCAGTGGATGTGGAGACACAATTATGCTTCTTGGAGGTCCAACTGACTAGTTTACCACCTAGGAATTGACAACTCCCAGAGGTACTCTTTCTGTCGAGCATGCATCCTCCATAGTCTGAATCTGTATAAGCTTTAAGACTAAAACCAGAGTTCTGTGGATACCGGAGACCAAGATTGTTGGTCCCCTTCAGGTATCTAAAGATTCTCTTTACAGCATCATAATGTGATTTCTTTGGATTAGCTTGATAACGTGCACAAAGACATGTGGCATGCATAATGTCAGGTCTGCTTGCTGTTAAGTATAACAGAGATCCAATCATGCCTCTGTAGAGAGTACATTCTACAGAAATACCATTTGGATCTATGAATAACTTATTTCCAGTGGCCATTGGAGTCTTCATTGCAGAGGTATCAGAGAGATTATATTTTAAAAGTATGTCAGAGACATATTTGGCTTGATTTATAAAAATTCCCTCTGAAGATTGTTTGACTTGAAGTCCGAGGAAGAATGTTAATTCTCCCATCATACTCATTTCAAACTCGCTCTGCATGAGTTTTTCAAAATTTTTGCACTCTTCTGAATTTGTAGACCCAAAAATTATGTCATCTACGTATATTTGTACAAGCATTATCTCACTATTTTTGCGTTTATAAAATAATGTAGTATCTGTTGTACCTCTGTTGTATGCCATTTTCTAGAAGAAAGGTGAAAAGTCGTTCGTACCATGCTCTTGGAGCCTGTTTTAGTCCGTATAGAGCCTTTTCAAGGTAGTATACATGCCTTGGGAACTTTGAGCTTTCAAAACCTGGTGGCTGATTTACGTAAACCTCTTCTTGGATTTCACCGTTTAGAAAAGCTGATTTTACGTCCATCTGATAGACTTTAAAACCTCTGTGGGCTGCGAAGGCTAAGAATATTCTTATTGCTTCGAGCCGTGCGACAGGGGAAAAAGTCTCATCGTAGTCTATGCCTTCTTCTTGTCTATATCCTTTTGCTACTAATCTTGCTTTGTTTCTGATGACCACTCCATCTTCATCCTTCTTGTTTATGTAGACCCATTTAGTCCCAATGGCCTGTTTCCCTCTTGGCAGAGGTACTAAAGTCCAGACTCTGTTACGCTCAAATTGCAGAAGTTCTTCTTGCATGGCGTCTACCCAGTTTGGGTCATCTAGGGCTTCAGAAATCTTTTTTGGTTTTATCACACTAATAAAATTTGTAAAGAAACAAAAATTAGCAGTGGCAGACCTTGTTTTTACTGAGTCAGAAGGTTCTCCAATTATTTGGCTTGGAGGATGGCTTTTTGTCCACTGAGTTGTGCGTGGAAGATGATCATCAATGTCATCAAAACTTTCTTCAGAGGCTTCTGGTGTTTCTTCTTCTCGTGTAGCCTCTGTCGTTTTTCGTGCCTTGGTAGTTGATCCTACCGTTTGCTGAATGATTGGTATGAGTGGTGGTGGAGTTTGTTCCTCTGAGGAAGTATAGTATTGGTCCTCAACTTCCTCTATAATTGGTTCTTCTGTGGATTGTGGAGTTTGATTTTCAGCAGCTTCTGTGGTCGTTTTTCTTGAAGTTTCATCTTCTGCATTTTCTTCTTCGGAATTTGCATCTGTCGTATTTATAGAAGAAGATGAAGCATTATTTGGACCAGTTAGAGTCATACATGTAGGATTTTGTCCGACAGAGGATGGTTCTTCAGAAACTCTGATGGTTCCAACAGAAGGATCAATGTTATCATGTAACATCTCTAAAAATAGAAGATTCAAGTCTTCTTTTGCTTGTGAGATGACAGAGGATTTTCCTTTAATTCCGAGTTCTGAACTGATTTGCTCAGAAGTCATTTGGAATGAATCATCAAAAGAAACATTGATGCTTTCTACAATCTTGTGAGACTTTGTAAGGAATGTTCTGTAGGCTTTGGAAGTGGCAGAGTATTCAATGAATTTTCCTTCATCAGCTTTTACATCAAACTTTCCTCTTGAATCTCTGTCGTTTAAGACAAAGCATTTGCATCCGAATACATGGAAAAATTTGATGTTTGGTCGCCGTTTGTTAAGCAATTCGTAAGGCGTCTTGAGGTGTCTTCTCACAACGGTTGAACGATTCTGAGTATAACACGCAGTGGAAATTGCTTCTGCCCAAAAGTTCATTGATAATCTGCATGCTGACAGCATAGTTCTTGCGGCTTCCACAAGTGTTCGATTCTTTCTTTCGACAACACCGTTCTGTTGTGGAATGCGAGCTGCAGAGAAGTTCTGTGATATTCCTTCTGTTGAAAGATAGGCTTCAATGACACAGTTTTTAAATTCTGTGCCATTGTCACTTCTTAACTTCTGTATTCTGCAATCATAAAGAACTTGGATTCTTTTCATTAGATTTATCAATACATTTGGAACATCTGATTTCTTTCTGACAAATTCAACCCATGTGAAACGTGAATACTCATCAATTAGGACAAGTATGTATTTCTTGCCACCTAGGCTCTGTATGGCAATGGGACCGCAGAGGTCGACATGAAGCATGTACAGAGGCCTAGTGCAAGACACGTCTGTTTTGCCTTTGTGGGAAGCCCTTCTGTGTCTTCCCATTTCACAGGCCGAACACAAATGATCCTTATTGAATTTAACATCTGGCAAACCTTTAACTATATTAAGTTTTACTAGTTTATCTATGGTGTGAAAGTTTAAGTGACAGGACCTGTTGTGCCATAACCAAGCTTCTTCACTTTTGCAAGCTACTAGGCAGACTTTTTCTTTGGATTTTGAATTAAAATTCATTAGGTATCGATCACCTCTTCTTTCAGCTCGCAGAAGTTCCATTCCTGTGTTTTCACTTTGTAGAGAGCAGAAAGTTCTTTTAAATAACACATCGAATCCTGTATCACAAAGTTGACTTACACTGAGTAGGTTGTGTTTGAGGCCATCCACATATGCAACTTTGTATACAGAGACATTTTCTTTTTGTATGACTCCATAGCCTTTGATATGTCCCTTCTTGTTGTCTCCAAAAGTTACAGATCCACCATCGTGTGTTTCTTTGTACGTGGATAGTAATCTTCTTTCGCCGGTCATGTGCCTTGAGCATCCAGAGTCAAGATACCAGATTGGCACATGTAGCTTCTGTAAGACAATCACAGAGATTTAGGGACCCATATCCATATGGGTCCAATATTGTTAGAATTTTTCAAGTTTTCCTTGGCATTCTTGAAATACATTTTATCCTTTTTAGAAGAATCAGATTGTTTCTCTTTTGGTTCTGACTTTTGAGTTTGAAAGTTGATGGAGAGTAAGCAATCTGGACTTGAGAAGTGTTTATTTAATTTGAACATAAGATCAAAACAATGACAATATTGAATATGAGATGTGATTTGTTTGAACTTTTCATTGAATTCATTGAACTGAGCCACAGAGGCATTACATTCTTTCTTTACATTAGATTTCCTATTACAAGAAGATCTATGAATACTAGAATGTTGTTTGCAAAAGTCTTGTTTAGTTCTTGCCTTCTGTGACTCTCTTCTGTGGTGAACATCTTTCTTCACTGTCACAGAGGAAAAATATTTGTTAGCTTCATGCCATTTTCCCTTTTGTTGCCAAGTGGGATTCTCTTTAACTTTCCTTAAAGGTTTTGAAAATTTTGAGCTTTTAGGAGCTATAGAGACCTTTTTTAGATTTTCAAGCTCTGTAGAGGTTTTAACTTGAATATACATTTTGAGAAAATCTGGACAGATAGGGATCCCTGTGATTTTCTCTTTTGGAGAGATGGTTCTGTTAAGAACCTTAGAGGAGAATTTAACATCCTCTGTGTCACAGTGAATTATCCCTGATTTGAAATCAGTCTCTGAGTCGTCAGAGGATGAATCGTCCTCATATGCAGAGGTTGAGTCATCTCTTTCGACAGAGGCTGGATTTTCTGAGCATGTATCGTACGAGCTTTCTCCCTCTGTAGAGATACTTTCATAGATGGTAGAGGTTTCTGATGTGATCTCTTCAGCGAGTTTTTGATTTATAGAAGATGTACAGAGACTTTCTAAAACATTTGATTTTAAAACTTCCAAAATTTCTTTTTCAATAGATTCTTCAAGTTTTTTCTTCTGAAAAGATGGGTTTAAACTCAGGAGCTTCTGCTGATAATTTCTTTTCGACGTTTATCATGCAGACAAAAGCAACCTGTGTTTGAGTCTCTGGTTTACCAAACTTAAAGATACCAATCTGATCTTGTGTTTTCAGATATTTCTTTGGTTTGATTCCTCTATTGACAGAGGTTGAAGATGATGAATCTGTGTTTTCATACCACACATTGATCATCTTTGTATGTTTCCTCAAGTGAGGTTCTGCAGAGATTTTAACCCTTTTACTTACAGAGAGTAAGTTTGGAAAGTTTGGTTTATTAGTTTTTCCCAAAACAAATAGAGAAGACAGAGGTTTTAGTCGTTTATTTTCAATTCCTAAGGTAATATCACTGTACCCTATACCTCGTCTTGCTATTTGAGAGTTTACCTTTTCATACACCTTCTGTGCATCTTTATAGTTTTTAAGTAAAACTTCTCTTCTTAAAAGATCTTGCCAAAGTACCTCTCTTTCTCTTTGAAAGTATTCTTTGAGAGCTCTTATGTCTGTTGTTTCACTTTTTGAAACTGAAAGTTCTTTTGTTTTGATTTTTAAAGCATAGGTTAGATCAGAAATTTGCCTTTTTAAAGGATCTATATTTTTGCTCCAATATTTTTCGATTTTTTCTTTTTCTTCAAAGATTTTGGCTTTTTCTTGAGTGAGAAGCCTTACTTCTCTCTCATTAAAGGTCAGTCTTTTCTGAATGCTTTCATTTACTTCTTTCAGTTCAATGTTAAGTTTAAATAAATCATCATCTACGGAACCAGTACTTGAGATAGAGTTTGAAGTGGATACCTCGTTGTCAGTGCCGGAGTTGACTTCTGCCATACCACAGAACAGGGCATTTGTAGGGAATTCATCGTCAGAGGTGGAGTCTGATTCAAAGTCCTCCTTGTTTGCCTCTGAATGCCCTTTGTTTGCCATTAGAGATTTTTGTGTGTAATACTCGGCCTTCTTTTTGTAAAAAGTTGAGTCCTTCTGTAGGCGATTTGGTCTACTTCTGCATTCTTTTGCGAAATGACCTGGCTTGCCGCAGTTGAAACAACCTTGGGAGGTGTTTCCAGTTCGGTCGTCAGACTTCTGTAGGTCTCCACCTTTCTCTGTTCGGCATTCGTTTGCGTAATGACCGGGTTTACCACATTTGTAGCATTCTTGTGTGTGGCCTACCTTGTCATCTGATCTCTGTCGATCATTTTCTCTGTAGCTTCTGTCGCTCGACCTCTGTTGGTCATCATTTCTGTAGTCTGACCTCTGTCGGTCACTTGATTCTTCTCTTCTTCCATCATCTCTTCTACCAAAATTCCTTTGGTTATTTCTAAACTCTCTTGTCAATAAAGCCATTGATTTAGCTAATGACGCAAGAGTTATCTGTTCCTCTATCAGCTCGTCTTCTTCGCTATCAATCATTACCATCTTCTTTTTCTCCTTCTTTTTCTCCTCTGTAGATCTCTCATTTCTTGGTCTGTCTGCAGCCTCTGTAGATTTACTAACCAATGCGTATGGCACAATGGTTAGTGTTTTAGCTTGAGCTATTTGAGGCTCTTGTGCAGCAAGTGTTCCATAGAGATCAGAGAGTGTCCAGGAGTCTAGATCTTGATTTGTTTGTAAAGACATAGACAACTGAAACCACTCATCGTTCAGGCTCTTTAGAAACATGACGTTATTTTCTTCTGTGGTTCTGTGAATACCAGACTTTTTGCATTTGTTTATGAGAGAGTTGAACCGGTCGTATGTTGTTTGCAGAGATTCTGTTGCAGAGGCTCTGAAAGCATGATATTCATTTATGTATTGTGCCCTTCGGTTCTTCTGAGTTTTAGCACCCCCTTCCAACTGTCTTTCTAATTCTTTCCAGAGATCGTGCGCTGTTTCGCATGCATCTATGGATTGAAAAAGTTCGTTGGGGATTGCCATGATCAATATTCTCTTTGTTTTCTGTGCAACTTCATCTTCTGCTTTATCTTCATTTGACCATTCTTCTTTTGGTTTAGGTTTTTGATGTTCAGGGATTTCAGGAGATTCAGCAGTAGCTGGTACACGTGGCATAGTTATCATAGGAACCGGAGGAAGATTGTATAGATATTGTTTGAGAGTTTTTTCAGTACCCTCAAAAAATGAACCATTCTTATTTTCCATTAAGGATACTCATCTCTAAGAAGAGTAGGAGGTTTGGTTAAAGAGCCAGCAGTGAAAAAGTTATTTGTATTTGTCATTTTGAGGAAAGGATAATCTGATGGAGGATTTATTAGTATGAAGATCTGGGAGGTTTTCTGGGTACAACTAATATCCAGAAATATGGTGATGAAGAGAAATGAAATCTATCAACAATGTTGTAAAACAAGGATCACTTGATATTGAAAATCAAGTTTCGCTCTGATACCAATTGTTGGTTCCTGTTTTGCTTAAACAAGATTATCAGATCTATTAGTTCAGGTTTAAGGTTTGATGCGGAAGCGTATTTGAAGAACGAACAGATATGTTTGATAGATTTAGAACGGAATATAAATAAACAGTGAACAGAATATAATTACTTCAAGGTTTACTGAATATATATATATCAAGAACAGATTAAGAACAAAGAGTAAGTAAAGCTTTAAAACAGATATGACTTTTAAGGTGAATAAGCTTTTTGTGTTCTTTTTGATGTTCCTTTTTGAGTGATTATCAGTGATAAGTGATAAGGAAGAACTCAACATGAGTCTTCCTTATATACTAATCTAAAGGGGACCATAAAGCAGGTTACTATTCAGAACGGTATTGATGAATAGTAGAACGGATGTCGTGAACAGTTGGAGGGATGGAATGAACAGTCAGACGTGCTGTATTGCATTTAATGCAGCAGACGTCTAATATGTACTAAGCCCTACTGAGTCCAATCAGAGTTTGACACGTCGACGTTGGACAGGGCATGCTACCATGCAAGTTGATGAACGGGTCCTGTAACAGTAGCAATATATTATAAATATCTTCAAGTCTTTCAGTGAGGACCACAGAGGCTCTGTAATGAGTTACGGAGGTTCTGTGGTCTGGTCCTCTGTGGAGCAGTCCACCTTTGTTTCCGAGTCTTGGGTCTTCTTTGTGTACATCCGAGGTTCTGTAGGAAGCCTCAGCTGCTTCTGTAGCTTCTTGACCTTGATTTCTCGGTAATGTCGGCAGAGCCTCTGTAAGAGGCTTTCTTCACTTAGCCTATTTTTCACTACTTCTAAATACTTCTATGATTAGGAAGATTTAAGCTAACAATCCTAATCATAAAGTTTTGCCAAAATCACTTAGGAATTACATACCAAGGGAGAGTGAGATTTTAAAAGCATATTGCACCTCTATGGGAATTGAAATACCTCAAATCCCTACCCATGAGGACCAACCTGAGAAGAGAGGTGAGGGGTCTAGTCATGTTAGAGAGGGGGAGGATGTTCAAATGGGTGAACATTCTGAGAGAAATGAGGGGCAAAATTCTGAGAGCTCGGTTAGAATATGTGAGGAAAAACAGAATGAGGGTGGTGAGGATGAGAGAATGTCACCAGAGGTTCAAATAGAAAGAGATGCCTCTGTACTAGCTAATCTTAACCAGGTAACCACATCTGCTATTGGTTCACAATTCTTGGTGTCCAATATTGAAACAAACACCATGGACCTAGTGGTGGAACTTGAACAACCCATCCATACCCACTCAGAAGCATTTCAACATGCTACTGTTTCACACAAATCAGGGGAACCATCCCAAACTCATTTGGAGGGAGGTGATAAATCCCAACCCGTTTTTCATCACATTGAGTCTGGATATCACAGTCCTATCCACATTGAGCCTGAAATTCCTTCTAACACTTGCACAAATCAGGAATTTCGTATTCCTGACACAACATTCATAGACATACCTACTATTGGGTGTCGAGGATTGGATGGAAGTCCTGGTGAGGTGAACATTTCAAAAGCCTCAATCAAACGTGCATCTGTTGTACAAGATGACTTCGTGTTATCTACATGCCATGAGCCTTCTGGGCACATGAAAACTGGACCATCTGTTGGTTCAGGTTCACAGTTAGACTATTCTGAATTTGAAAAGATTCAGAATCAACACAAGGAGATGGGGGAAAAAGTTGAAAAATTGGAGAAAAAAGTGGATGGACTAAATGATGAGGTGAAAGGATTGAAAGATATGTTGGATGGAAAATTGATATATGTTGAAACTAAGATAGATAATGTGAAGATATCCTTGGAATCTCATAAAAAGGAGGTCAATGATATAATGTCTGAATTTCAAAAAGATCTGTTGAAACAAATGCAGAGTATGCAAGATTCTGTATTTAAAGCACTGAGTGTATCTATGGCTTCAACTTCAAAGCCTCTTGATCTTATTCCACTAGCAGAAGTTGAACCTGAAAGTGTCACTGGTCAGAACTCAAAGAGGAAGTTTGATGATAATGAGCCTCATGATCATCAAAAGGGGGAGAAAAGGCAAAGATTGAGTTATGATGATGATATTGGCATAGAAGATTTTGAAATAGCAGATATGCACTTAGTCAGTACAAAGAACACAGAAGTTCAGACAGAAGAAATTGTAAAGACAGTGGATACTCGGATAGTTCAGATTGACAGTTCAGATACAGAGGAAATGGAGGTGGAAAGCATAGATGGTGGTGATTCTGATAAAACAGAAGAATTGAATTTAGACACAGAGATGGAAGTTAATTCTGATGAAACTGAAGCTATTGAGGAACCTGTTTTGGGGTCAGAGGAAATAGATGAAAGCTTAGTGGTTATGAACACTTGTACATATATTGTCCCATATGTTAGAGTTGGCTTGTTGAACTCTGAACTGGAAGAAAGGAGATTGAATGAGATTTTGATCAGAAGGATGCACAGTGAGTTAGTCAGAGCACTTAATGTTCAGAATATTCAAAAAGCTGTGAAGGTGGTAAGACCTATTGATCTGATGGGAAAAGAAGATAGTTCAGTTGGATATTCTCAGAAATTTCAAGAGGAATTCTATTTTAACTATGTTGATGATATTGCTGACAATATAGGAGAATATGAAATAGTCAAAGAATACTTCCTGCCTTCAGAATATCTATTCAGAAAGCCAATTGAGATTCCTAAGATTAACTTGCCAATCTTAGAGGAGCCTTTGTGTGATTTTATTCTAGATATGAGTGATGTACCACTTGCAAGACAATTTCATAGTGATATTTTTCCAGAGGAAACATATGAGCATCTATACCACACAGAAGGAGACTATGTTGTTTTAGAAAATAACATTGATGGTTTCATGGATGGAAAACTTCAGATGATCTATGCAGAAGCCTCAAACAGATTCAGAATTCCTGATTCAAGGCTACACATTCAGAAAAGGATTGAGAAAGTATTAATGTTTCAGACAGAAGAATTTGATGGTCTGAAGTATGTAAAATTGGAAGTATTGAAAGAAAAAGATGTAAAGGTTTTCTTATCAAGTTTTGATTTTCACAGATTAACTCTTGAAGATCAGATCTTTCTTGTTAAGTTCTTTGCCAGTACTGAAGAAGCCTGGATAGAGATTGAATGTAGAAGACTTCTCGGCATCTATGTCAGAAATATGTATATGTATGACTTCCAGTTGGCAATTGAAGGAAGAAAAGAGAAGTGCAATTTGAATTGTCCAATGAAGATTCCAGAAAGTGGTGTGATTGTGAAGGGTTTTATAAATGAAGGAATGGAGTCTGAAGGGTATGCATATAGTAATCAAGGAAATCTTGAGTTGTTCAGATTAAAGGAGTTGGTAAAGTATAGTAATGCAACTTTGAGTTGGTTACTAATTGAAATGAGAGTTTCCAAAACTGAAAGGGAAAATCTAAAGAAAAGATGTGTGAAAGCTGTGAAAAGAAGGATAGATCTTAGAAGTAAGGTCAGAAGCTGTGGTGAATGGTTATTATCAGAAGAAAATCCTAAAAAGATGTTGCATAGTGATTTTGTGCTTCCAGCAGAATATGAGGTGAATGAGGTCTTTTCAGAAGAAATTGAAGAAGAAATTCAAAAGACAACTCTTCAGAATGATCAAATGATGAGTACTGATCAACCTGAACAATCTGACCAAAAGAAGATGAGATGTCTATTGATATGAATGGGTATTTTCTGGAGTTTGATCTGCCAAACTTCTTTGATCCAATTGAAGTAAACTTTCTATGTGTATATCATGACAAACCAAAAGAGACTCAGATCTGGTTGGCTGAGAAGTCAAGATGTCTTGGAAAACCAAAGAAAGATGTGTATTCAGATTTTCTAATCACTGGGATCAGAGAATTAAAGATCAAACAGTTCAGAAAGCAAGAATACTTATCCTTTGAAGTATTGAGAGAAGATGGAAAGGTGTACTATTTTACTGATGCAGACTTTGAAAAGCTATCAGTAATGGATTTCTACAGACTTCACAGTATGTTATGCTTCAAAGAATCAAGTAAAGATAAGAATGAAAGGAAGGCAAGGAGTGTAGTGATTGAAGCTATGTTTTACATCCTAAGATGGCATTGTTATACAGATTTTCAAATAGCTCTGTATTTACAAAGGCCATGTGTCTATCTTTCAAGACCCATTACAGATCATAATCAGAAGCAAGTATTAAGAACTGGAAGTGTGTGCAAACATCCAGAATTGGGAGTCTTTTTGAAAAACAAGAATTGGGAGTCTTTTTCAGAGCAAAGGAGACTGCAAAATATAGCTCTGGAACTTTGAGATTCATCAAGCATAATTTGGAGAAAAAGGTGCTGAAGGTGAAGCAAGCTAATATGACTCAAGAAGTGATCACTCAGCAAGTTGAAACTATTCAGGAAATTATTGATAGAATTGACAAGAGACTTACTCAGAGAAATGTTCTGTTACAGAAAATTGTTCCTGCATTGAAAGAGCTTGGTGATACAAAGTATAAGTTTATTTGACAAAAAGGGGGAGATTGTTAGATCTGAGTTTTGTCAATAAACCAAATATTGAATTCTGATAAGAAGGCTTAGAAGTTCTGAAGAGAAGAGTCAGAGTTCTGACTACGAAAGCTCAGAAGGATTGCTTTGAAAGATTACCAAGTACAGAAGTCTGAGAAGAAGAGTCAGAAGTCTGAGAAGAAGAGTCAGAAGTCTGAGAAGAAGAGCCAGAAGTTCTGAGATGCTTAACCAGAATTATGTTCAGAAGTTCTGAACAACATGTTCAGAACTTATAACTAGATACTTTACTTTGTATTTTGGTTAACTAATTAGGACACGTGTATTGTTCTTATTAGTCTTTCATATATGCACTATAGCTTTAATATTTCCGTTGCAGTATATATATAGTGGTTAGCACTACATTGCTAACTGATTCTCCCGCATATATTTGTATTCATCTTTTGTAATCTTTGAGATACTCTCTCTCTAAGATCTGTAAATCTGTTCTTCATTGAATACAATTGGTTTGATCATATTACTTCTCAATTACTGTTTCATACATTGATATATTGATTGTAACAGTGAATCCTGGACTTACAGGAATCATATATGAAATGAGATCCTATGAATTTTCGTACGTGAGGGTGCATGGTTTGTGTACCTTGAGCTGCATAAATGACTTCTGTTGTGCGCATAACCTCTGTAGACTGATCCAATGGTTCTGCGACCCATCCTGATGGATCTAAGGTGTGAGCAATGTCGGGATTGTTGAGGAAGGCATTAAAATCTCCCTGTCTGATCTTCCTCTTCTTGTTCGACTTCCTCTGTAATGACCTGCAGATGTGAAGTTGGTTTCTTCTTCTTTGTGTTCCTCTTCTTTGGCTTTGGGGCTCCCTCTTCTGTTGGTTTGGATTTTCGTTTCCTTTGTTTTGGTGGGGAGGGAGATGCAGAAGATCTTGTCTCTATAGCATGTGGTGGAGAAGAGGTTTGAGCTGCAGAGGTTGTAGTTTCCTCTGTGGTTTTTCTTTTCTTGCTCTTTTTCATGGGTGTTGCTGCAGAGGTTTTTCTTTTGGGAGAAGAGGGGTAAATGCTCTCTCTTTGGGCTTTGAAACGGTCTTGTACTGAATAATGTTTCTCTAAAGCTATAGCCCATTCTTCTTCTGTCATCCTCTCTACTACATCTACACCTAAGGGGGCTCCTAGACGCGGGGGTGTCACATGACTTGGTTCTGGAGTCCTGTGGATGCGTATATAGTCTAATTTCCTATCTTCATCGGTTGCATATGACAGAAGGTTCTTTGACAGAGGTCTGCAGTGTGGGTAGTTGTCTTCATGCTCTGTAGGAACGTTTTTGTTCATGGGATAGAGTTTTACCGTTGGCCCTTCCATTGGCCATTTCTGCAGAAGAAGCAGAGGCTCGAGTAAAACTCTCATTATCCTATGGTATTGCAGAGGTGGCAGATATCCTGGTGTATGTGGTTTGGCTTTCTGGGTTGCAATCTTTCTGTCGATCGTATTTATCATCTCCTGCATCATGATGGTGGCATAATCGAGTGGAAGATCATAATAGATCCCATACATGATGGTCAGGATCTGGTGCGAGCTTTGGTCAGGGCTATCGGTTTTTCCTGTGAGGCAACGATTTAAGATGGAGAAGAGGGTATTCCACAGAGGTAGTAGTCTGCTTCTGCGGAAATCATTGCGTTTCCTTAGGGTTGTGTTATACCCTAACATTTCTACGAATCGACAGAGCTCCTCGTCTGTAGGAACTTCAGCATATTTCTTTATTCCAAGAAGACCTCTGGTTGGCAGGTTGAAATCTAGCGAGAACATGGTTCTGTTGAACATGAGTTCTAGGTACTCAGACTTGTCTGGCTTTGAAATATAGCCCTTTATCAGAGAATCATCTGAATCAAATCGGCAACTTTGCGAAAATTGATTTAGATATCGTACAGGGATTTTGGTTGGGGTTTTGGAAAGGAGAGGGTATAGGATATGATTTTCCATGATATTTAGGAGAAGAGCATGGGCTTCGCCGAAGGCTGTTGGTGAGGGTACTAGGCAGCAGTTGTTGGATTTCAATGGAAGAACGTCCTCAAAATGTTCTTTGTTCAGAAAATGTTGAAGGTTTGTGGTTGGTGTAAAGTTTGCAGAGTCGCCGGAGTTTTCTGTTTCAGCATTTATGGCGATGTTAGGGTTTTGGGAGTGCTCTGAATGCACTGGGGAGTGTTTAGGAGAGTTCGCCGGAGAGTTTTGAGCAGCGTGGGAACTGGAAGCCATTTTTGCAAAGAAAAATGAAGATTTGAATATAGTTGCAGGTTCGTCGGAGATGAGGGTGAGTAAAGTTTTTGTGAGGTAAGGTAACTTGGGTTTTATACTGAGTTTGTGGCCGTAGAATCTGAAAGGGTTAATATTTTGAGGTAAATAGTATTTGGGGTCCGCACTTGAGTGGTTACGGCGGGTTCAAATTTCCATAGGAACGTGTTGCATGTAGGTCCAATGAAAAAATGACACATCCTCTGTGTCAGTTATGACGAGACGTCGTGGGCGGCCTTATTAAATGCTAGGCGCGTGGGCCTCTTTACCTCCACATGATTCTCACTCGCAGAAAAGTTACCGTTACTGTTACAGAAATGCCTAAAGTAAAAACTGACAGAGGCTATGTGATTTGAGAATCTTATTTTTCTTGCCTCTGTAGGTTGTACCTTCACAAAGAATGGTTGAAAAATCCATGGAGAGAATCGATAAATTATTTGTATAGAAACTCCTTTACAGCGGTTTTTGGACCTCTGTCTGAGCCAGCAGAGGCACTGAGACAAGAAATTTCTTATAACTAATAATTTATAAACATTTTTGATCATCCAGGTTTTTGATTGTTTTTAACAATGTTTTTAGGACCTGTTTGAAAGCTGGTGTCCTAAAAAATTGTTTTTGAAAAAGGTTTTGTGCAGCAAAAAGTCTTTTAAAACATGTGTTGGTCTACAGAAGTTCTTTCTTTTAGGAAGAATTCTGTAACCGATGACTTCTGTTGCAGTGCATTTGTATGCGATGATTTACAGAGTTTCCAAGAATTATTGATTTAAGATCAGAGCTTCTGCCTGCAGAACCTCTGTTGGACCCAGCAGAGGCTCTGTGACCTTAAATTTTTAATAATGGAAAACTTAATATTCTTTTTGATGAAATTTTATTTGGAATGTGTTTAATAATGTTTCTAGAACATATTTAGAAATTTGTGTCCTAGAAAAATATTTTCAAAAAGAATTTGTTCGAGATACTAACCTTTTTGTTCTTCTTTGTCCGGCAATGTTCTTTACTTCTGTTGTTGTCATCTCTTCCTCTGCTCCCCCTTGACTTATAAATCTCTGTAGATTAAGCAAGGTCTCCTTTTGCTCCCCCTTGATCTAATCAACCTCTGTAGATATAGATTGTTCTCCTCTGCTCCCCCTTGACCTATGCTTGGTTCAAATAATCAGAAGTAAATGTATATAACATAGGTCGTGTATCAGAGGTTCTGTAACGATCGTCAGATGTTCTGAGGAGACTTACAGAATCTCTTGTTTCTTTCAGAATTGGGATTTTATTATTTACATAGAAAAGAAAATCTATTTAAAAAAATTAATAATTTACAAAGTAATTTGTACAACAATTTAAAATTGAAGATAAGATACTTACAGAGATTAATTCATATTTATCATTCCTAATTTACCCACCAAATAAAGGAATCCTTTCTCATCAAGTGCCTTGGTGAATAAATCAGCAAGCTGAAATTCTGTTGGTACAAAATGCATCTCGATGGTTTGATTTTCCACATGATACTTCAGAAAGTGATACCTGATATCTATGTGCTTTATCTTTGAATGTTGTACTGGATTTGCAGAGATGGCAATCGCACTTTTGGAATCACAGAAGATGGGGATTTTGCAAATGATGTGACATAATTCCTTCAGCTGAGTTTTCATCCACAGAACTTGAGAGCAATAGATAGCAGCAGCAACGTATTCAGCTTCTGCCATAGATGTTGAGACACAATTCTGTTTCTTTGAAGTCCGGCTTACTAATTTCCCACATAGGAATTGACAACTCCCAGAGGTACTCTTTCTGTCGAGTTTACATCCTCCATAATCTGAATCTGTGTATGCCTTTAGTCCAAAACCAGTGTTCTGTGGATACCAGAGGCCAAGATTTTTGGTCCCTCTGAGGTATCTAAAGATTCTCTTTACAGCAATATAATGAGACTTTTTAGGATTAGCTTGATATCTTGCACAAAGACATGTGGCATGCATTTTG
Source organism: Saussurea involucrata (assembly GCA_033807775.1). NCBI lineage: Eukaryota > Viridiplantae > Streptophyta > Magnoliopsida > Asterales > Asteraceae > Saussurea > Saussurea involucrata. Next base: position 98,832,476 of record CM066319.1, read on the forward strand.
TCTGGTCTATTGGCCGTTAAGTATAATAAAGACCCAATCATTCCTCTGTAAAGCGTGCACTCGACAGAGATGCCATTTGGATCTGAAAAAAGTTTATTTCCAGTGGCCATTGGGGTTTTCATGACAGAGGCATCAGAGAGGCTATATTTTTCAAGTATGTCAGAGATATATTTTGATTGGTTTATGAAAATTCCTTCTGATGTTTGTTTGACTTGAAGTCCGAGGAAAAAGGTTAATTTTCCCATCATACTCATTTCAAACTCACTCTGCATGAGTTTTTCAAAGTCCTTGCATTTTTGTGCATTAGTAGATCCAAAAATAATGTCATCTACATATATTTGTACAAGAATAAGCTCATTTCCTTCTCCTTTAAAGAACAAAATTGTATCAGTGGTACCTCTGTTGTAGTCGTTATTGAGAAGAAAAGTAGAAAGTCTCTCGTACCATGCTCTTGGAGCCTGTTTCAGTCCATATAGAGCTTTGTCGAGGAAATAGACATACCTTGGGTATTTTGAGCTTTCAAATCCTGGTCGTTGCTGAACGTATACTTCTTCTTGAATTTCACCATTGAGAAAGGCAGATTTTACATCCATTTTTTATACTTTAAAAACTCTGTGGGATGCGAAGGCTAAGAAAATTCTTATTGCTTCGAGCCGTGCAACAGGGGCAAAAGTTTCATCGTAATCGATGCCCTCTTCTTGGCGATATCCCTTGGCCACCAGTCTTACTTTATTTCGAATGATCACTCCATCTTCATCCTTTTTGTTTCCGAAAACCCACTTAGTCCTTATGGCCTATTTCCCTCGTGGCAGAGGTACTAGAGTCCAGACTTTGTTTCGCTCAAATTGCAGAAGCTCTTCTTGCATAGCATCCACCCAGTTTGAGTCGTCTAGGGCCTCATAAATCTTTTTTGGTAAAGAAACAAAAATTTGCAGATGTTGATCTTGTTTTTACCTTATCAGTGGGATTACCGATGATTTGTGTTTGAGGATGGCTTTTTGTCCATTGAGTTGTTCGTGGAAGATGATCATTTGAGTCATCAAGTTGAACTTCTGTAGTTGAAGTGGTTGATGGTTCAGCTTCTGTAGGAATGGGTATTAAAGTTGGGATTTCCTTCTCTGTAGGTATTGTGGCTTTATCTTCACTTCCCTCTGGTGTTTCTTCTTGTGTTGCTTCCTCTGTTGGATTTGTTAGTAGTTGGATAACCTCTGTTGCAAAATCTTTTGTTGTTGTATCTTCTGTTAGATTTTTAGTACCTGTAGTAGTTGTAGAAGAGGATGAGGGATTAAATGGATCAGACATAGAGATACTTACTTCGTTTACAGAAGGGGATTCTGCAGAGGTGATGTTTGTTCCAGTAGAGGGATCAACATCGTTGTTGAACATCTCTTGAAATAGAAGACCTAAATCTTCATTTGTTTTTTAGATGCCAGAGGTTTCCTTGTTTAGCCCGAGTTCTGAACTGAGTTGTTCAGAAGTCTTTTGGAATGAGTCATCAAAGGATACATTGATGCTTTCTACTATCGTGCGTGACTTTAGATGGTAAACTCTGTAGGCTTTGGAAGCGGCAGAGTATCCGATGAATTTGCCTTGGTCAGCCTTTTCTTCAAACTTTCCTCTTGAGTCTCTGTCGTTTAAGACAAAGCATTTGCATCCAAATACATGGAGAAACTTGATGTTTGGTCGTCGTTTGTTGATCAATTCACAAGGAGTTTTGATGTGTCTTTTCACGATCGTTGAACGATTTTGGGTATAAGCAAGCAGTTGAAATTGCTTCTGCCCAAAAGGTCATTGGTAATTCACATGCAGAAAGCATGGTTCTTGCAGCCTCTACTAGCGTGCGGTTCTTTCGTTCGACCACGCCATTCTGTTGTGGGGTGCGAGCGGCAGAGAAGTTGTGGGATATTCCTTCTTCTGGGAGATAGGCTTCAATGACAGAATTTTTGAATTATGTGCCATTTTCACTTCGTAACTTCAGAATTCTGCACTCATAAAGAACTTGGATTCTTTTCATTAGATTAATCAAGATGTATGGAACATCTGATTTCTTTTTGACAAATTCAACCCATGTAAATCGTGAAAACTCATCAATTAAGACAAGTATATATTTCTTGTCACCTAGGCTCTGTATAGCGATTGGACCGCAGAGGTCAACGTGAAGCATGTACAGAGGTCTAGGACAAGATACATCAGTTTTGCCTCTGTGGGAAGCTCTTTTGAGTTTTCCCATTTCACAGGCAGAACATAAATGATCCTTATTGGATTTAACATTTGGTAAACCTTTGACCAGATCAAGTTTTACCAGTTTATCTAGAGTATGAAAGTTTAAGTGACATAACCTGTTGTGCCATAGCCAGGCTTCTTCACGTTTGCTTGCAACAAGACAAATGTTGTCCTTATTTTTGGCATTGAAGTTCTTTAGATACAGATCACCTTTTCTTTTGGCTCACAGAAGTTCTATTCCGGTGTCTTCACTTAGTAGAGAGCATTATGTTCTCTTGAATAGTACATCGAATCCCGTATCACAAAGTTGGCTTACACTGAGTAGGTTGTGTTTAAGGCCATCAACATATGCAACTTTCTGTACTGTGATATTCTCTTTCTTTATGACTCCTTGGCCTTTGATATGCCCCTTTTTGTTATCTCCAAAAGTCACTGATCCACCATCTTGTTTTTCTTGGAATGTGGATAGAAGACTTCTGTTGCCAGTCATGTGCCTTGAGCATCCGGAGTCTAGATACCATATTGGCACAAACTGCTTCTGCAAAACAATCACAGAGATTTAGGTACCCATATCCACATGGGTCCAGTTTCGTCAGAATTTTTCAAGTTTGCCTTGGCATTCTTGAAATACATTTTATTTTTTGTTGAAGAATCAGTTTGTTTCTCTTTTATGTTTGATTTAACTGCAGAGAGAAAACAATTTGAACTACAAAAATGATTATTTAACTTGAACATTAGATCAAAGCAATGACAGTATTGAACATCAGAAGTGATTTGCTTGAAATTTTTAATGAAAGCTTTAAACTGGGCCACATAGGCATTACATTCTATTATAGCATACGGCTTTCTATTACAAGAAAATTTATGTAGATTAGATTGTTGGCAAAAATCTTTGTTTGTAGCAGCCTTCTGTGAGTCCCTTCTGTGGTGAACTTCTGTTGATTTCACAGTCACAGATGAAAAAGATTTGTTAAGTTTTGTCCATTTACCCTTTTGTTGCCATGTTGGTTTCTCTTTTATTTTTAAGGGTTTTAAATTTTTTGAATCTTTTAGATTTTGAGAGGACATTAACTTCTTTTGTTTCAACTTTTCAAGCTCAATAGAGGTTTTGGCTTGAATGCACATATCCATAAAGTCTGGATAGATAGGAATTCCAATGATTTTCTCTTTTGGAGAAATAGTTCTGTTAAGAACTTCAGAGGTTTGTTTAATAACCTTTGTGACACAAGGAATCTTTTCTATTTTGTCAGTCTCTGAGTCGTCAGATGATGAATCGTCCTCATATACAGAGGTTGAGTCATCAATATTTCTCTCGACAGAGGCTGGACTTTCCGAGCATGTGTCATACTTGCTTTCTTCATCTGAAAAATTATTTTCTAAGTCAACAGAGGTGTCTGATAAGATCTCTTTAGAGAGTTTTTGATCTACAGAAGGTGTACATAGATTTTTCAAAATATATATTTTCCCAATTTCCATTATATATTTTTCGATTATATTTCTTATTTTTTCTTCTGAAAATATTGGTTTGAACTCAAGTGCTTCTGCAGATAATTTCTTTTCAGAATCCATTGTGCAGACAAAAGCAACTTGAGTTTGAGTCTCTGGTTTACCAAACTTAAAGATTCCAATCTGATTTTGAGTTTTCAGATATCTCTTTGGTTTGGATCCACTTTTGACAGAGGTTGAAGGTGATAAGTCTGTGTTTTCAAACCACACATTTATCATCTTCATGGGTTTCCTTAAGTGAGGTTCCCCAGAGACTTTTACTCTCTTACTTACAGAGATTAAGTTTGGAAAATTAGGTTTGTTGACTTTTCCTACTGTAAATAGAGATGACAGATGTTTATTTTTTTTGTTTTCTGTACTTTGATTAATATCACTGTACCCAATACCTCGTCTTCCTATTTGAGTATTTATTTTCTCATACACCTTTTGAGCATCACGATATTTTTTAATTAACACATCTCTTCTAAGTAGATCTTGCCAAAGGACTTCTCTTTCCTTTTGAAAGTATTCCTTAAGATCTAAAATGTTAAGTTTGTCGCTCTCAGAATCTGAAAGTTCTTTTGTTTTGGATTTTAAAGATGTATTTAATTCAGAAATTTTCTCTTTTAAAGGAAATAGATTCTTGTTCCAGTGTGCTTCTAATTCTTCCTTTTCTTTGAAAATCTTTGCTTTTTCTTCAGTGAGAAGTCTAGCTTCTCTTTCATAAAAAGTGAGCTTTTTCTGAAAATCATCACAAGTCTTTTTCAGTTCAACATTTTCAGTTTTAATTATAAGCAAATCAACTTCTGTAGTACTAGAGGTGGAGTTTGAAGTAGATACCTCAGTGTCAGAGTCGGAGCTGATTTCTGCCATGCCACATAACAAGGCATTGTTGGTGTATTCTTCATCAGAGGTTGTACCTGACTCCCAATCTTCCTTGTTCACCACTTTGTTCGCCATTAGTGACTTTTGAGCATAATACTCAGCTTTCTTTTTGTAAAAAGTTGAGTCCTTCTGTGGACGATTTGACTTGCTTCTGCATTCATTGGCAAAGTGGCATGGCTTCCCACAGTTGAAGCAACCTTGGTTCTGGGAAGTATTACCGGCACGATCGTCGGACTTCTGTCGGTCACCACCTTTTTCCGATCTGCATTCATTTTCATAATGACCAGGCTTACCACACTTGTAGCATTCTTGTGGTGTGTAGCTTGCCTTGTCATCTGACCTCTGTCGGTCATTTCCTCTGTTGTACCTTTCACTCGACCTCTGTTGGTCGTTACTTCTGTCGTCTGACCTCTGTCGGTCAGCTGATTCTTCTCTTCTTCCTTGATTCCTTCTATCCCAATCTTCTCTTCTCTCCCTCTTCTCTCTGTCATATCAATCATTACCAGAATTCTTTTGGTTTCCTCTGAATTCTCTTGTCAATAGAGCTAAGGATGTAGCTATTGATGCCAGAGTAATTTCTCCTTCTTCCACAATCTCTTTATCTTCGCTGTCAACCACTACCATCTTTTTCTTTTTCTCCTTCTTCTTTTCCTCTGTATGTAACATCCCTTATCTTTAAAACACTCATTTAACGGAAAGTAACCTTAAAATACAGCGGAAGATTTGTAATTAAAACATTTAGATAAAATCCCATAATCTTATAGAAAAGAGTACAAGTTTGCAACATAAAACCAATAAGTTTGAGAGTCAAACAATATTCAACTGAAAAACTTAGAGAATCCAAAACTATCATTCATCAAAAGAAAATATAAGCTGCTGAGCTGCCGCAAATCCAAAAGCTTCAAGCTGGAGCCTTTCCTTTATTCTTCGAAGATGTACCTGCCACTAAAAGATGAATAACAACGGGGTAAGCTTTCGCTTAGTGAGCACGCGACCTATACCACATATCATCATGCATACATACTCGCATAAACATAGCAATCACATACATGTAACATCCTTCCATTCCTTAAGGCACAAAGCCAATAAGGAAGGTCATAACTAGACACTGGTACCAGGCCTCTTCTTACATAACATATTCCCTAGGGGTATTACTACCACCATATGTACTCTTTCCTTTGGCAAAGCCAACATACACATAATCACACATGCAATTCAACTACGTACACATAACTTACATAATATAGGTAGAGTACTCACTTGTCAAGATGTCAAATACCAAGTACTTCACAGTGTATAATAATCACCTCGTACCACCTATAACATTCATACATACACATATCATAACAAGCCCAAAAATGGAACTCTAATTCTATCCCAACTCTCATCCCGAAATGACATAGCTAGGATAGTCCAAATACCATAAAACTTTGCCAAACATCCCATTTCATACACCCCATTTCTATTGATTTCTAAACATAATACACATACCTTGCAATTCTAGACCGCGAACAACAATCCTCCTAGAACCTTTCACAACTTGAATCTTCCAAAATCACCAAATCTTTTGCCTGGAAAATACAGCAACTTCGGACACTTGGTTCTCTCTACTGGGAACTCCGATGCCAAATCCCTCCGGTCAGAATGTAGATTAGAGGGTCGTGAAGTCGCTGTCCAAATTTCACGACGATCCAACGGTTAACGAAGGAGAATCGGTCGATCTTTCACAGCAGCTCACAAGAACTCCGAAAATCCCTTTCACAGCAACTTCGGACACTTGGTTCTCTCTACTGGGAACTCCGATGCCAAATCCCTCCGGTCAGAATGTAGATTAGAGGGTCGTGAAGTCGCTGTCTAAATTTCACGACGATCCAACGGTTAACGAAGGAGAGTCGGTCGGTGTTTCACAGCAGCTCACAAGAACTCCGAAAATCCCTTTCTCTTTTCTCTCTTCTTTGCTAAAGAAACAAATGGCTGCAAATGAGGGTGTTTAGGGTTTCCATCCCCTTTACATACATGCCAAAACATACCCTCATCTTACAAAATTGATAAACTGGCCCCTAGATTCCTGAACACGTACATAACGACCCAAAAATTAACTCAACCCCAAAAGAGACAGTTAAATCACGTAAATTGGGAAACGGGGTGTTACAACTCTCCCCCACTTACCAGGATTTCGTCCTCGAAATCGATCAGACTTGGAAGAGTTCCGGATAATTCGATCTCATCTCAGCTTCCGGTTCCCATGTCCATTCTGATCCTTTTCGGTGTTCCCACTGAACTTTCATTAAGCTGATCTCCTTGTTTCGCAAGGATTTGGTCTTCCTTTCCAAGATTGCTATCGGTCTCTCAATATAATTCAACCGTTCGTCGACCTGTATGTCATCTATAGGGACATGCGCCGACTCGTCAGCTAAGCACTTCCTCAACTGAGATACGTGGAAGGTGTTGTGTATCAGACTGAGTTCCGGCGGAAGCTCCAGCCGGTACGCAACCTTCCCAACCCGTGCTATCACCTTGAAAGGTCCGATAAACCTAGGGCCTAGCTTGCCCCTCTTCCGGAATCGGATCACCCCTTTCCAAGGTGATACCTTTAACAAAACATTATCTCCCACGTTGAACTCCAGATCCGACCTTCGCTTGTCGGCGTAACTCTTTTGACGACTCTGTGCGGTTCGTAGCCTATCCCGAATCATCTCAATACTTTCCGTCGTTTTCTGAACCACTTCTGTGCTGCTTAACTCCCGCTGGCCTACCTCTCCCCAACAGATAGGAGTCCTACATCTTCTCCCGTACAACATCTCATACGGAGGCATGCCAATACTGGCATGGAAACTGTTGTTGTATGAGAACTCAGCCAACGGTAAATACGTATCCCAGCTGCCCCCAAAATCCAAAACACAGGTTCTCAACATATCCTCAAGAGTCTGAATTGTTCTCTCGCTTTGCCCGTCCGTCTGTGGGTGAAAGGCTGTACTGAACTGAAGTATCGTACCCAAATCTTCATGGAACTTCCCCCAAAACCGCGACGTAAACCGAACATCCCTGTCTGATATCACTGTTACCGGTACCCCATGCCTTGCTACAATTTCAGTGACATAGATGTCAGCTAACTTTTCTGCAGATGAACTTTCACGGATCGCGATAAAATGGGCACTCTTTGTCAGCCTATCTACAACCACCCAAATGGCATCATGATTCCTAGGTGTTCGAGGCAACTTGGTAATCAGATCCATTGTTATATGCTCCCACTTCCACTCTGGTATCTCTAATGGCTGTAACTTCCTGTGCGGTCTCTGATGCTCTGCTTTGACCCTTAAACAAGTCAAACATTTCTCCACGTACTTAGCCACGTCCCTCTTCATCCCCGGCCACCAGTAGTCAGTCTTCAGATCTCTATACATCTTAGTAGCACCGGGATGGATAGAGAACCTTGACTTATGAGCCTCGTCCAGAAGTGTCTGCCTTGCCACACACGATACTGGAACCCATACCCGACCGTACCGAGTCAATAGACCTCGACTGTCGGGCACTAACTGATCCACCTGTCCCTTTATCCGTTCCTTCTTCTGGTTCTCACCCTTGATCGCTTCCTCTTGAGACCTTCTTACCAAGTCGTGAAGCGACGTTGATACTGTTAGTCTCATCAACGGTACCCGAAGTAGAACACTACTCGCTCTTCTACTCAAGGCATCCGCTACGACATTTGCCTTCCCCGGGTGATAAAGAATCTCGCAATCATAATCCTTCACCACATCCAACCACCTCCGCTGTCTCATGTTCAAATTATGTTGATCCATGAAATAACGAAGACTCTTGTGGTCCGTATAGATAGTACACTTCACCCCAGAAATTACACTTGGAGAACTTTGCATATAACTGCTCCTTACGCAAAATCTCCAAAACCTCTCGTAGATGCTCCATATGATCCTCCTTCGACTTGGAGTAGATCAGTATATCGTCTATAAACACGATGACTGACCTATCCAACATCGGTCTGCAAACTCTATTCATAAGATCCATGAATGCCGCCGGTGCGTTCGTCAGTCCAAATGGCATCACGATGAACTCGAAATGCCCGTACCTGGTTCTGAACGTTGTCTTGTGAACATCCTCTTCCCTGACCTTCAACTGGTGGTACCCTGAGCGAAGATCTATCTTAGAGAACCAAACGGCTCCCTGAAGTTGATCGAAGAGATCGTCGATCCTCGGCAACGGGTATCTGTTCTTCACCGTAAGCTTGTTAAGCTCTCTATAGTCGATGCACATCCGCATCGACCCGTCCTTCTTTTTCACGAAAAGGATAGGGGCTCCCCAAGGTGAACTACTGGGGCGGATGAAACCCTTATCCAACAGTTCCTCCAGCTGCTTAGACAGTTCATGCATCTCCGGAGGTGCCAAACGGTAAGGAGCCTTTGCTACCGGTGCCGCCCCCGGAATCAAGTCTATTCGGAACTCCACTTGCCTCCCGGGAGGAATGCCAGGCAAGTCATCCGGGAAAACATCCGGAAACTCGCTGACCACTGGTACATCTGCCACTGTTCTCTTCTTTTTCTCCTCCCGTTCATCAACAATATACGCCAAGTAACTGTTACCACCATGGTGCACATATCATCTAGCTTTGGCCAAAGTGCACACCTTTGGTACCCCTTTTCTTCCTTCACTCGAGATAGTTAATTCTCCCCCACTTGGGGTTCGAATCACTACCTGCTGTTTTTCACAATCAATGCGCGCTCCATTCCGACTAAGCCAATCTATCCCAACTACTACATTTATTTCCCTCATCGCAATAGGAATAAGATCTATACTAAACTTCACTCCGGCTATCTCTATTACATTACCTTTATACACATCACTCACAAAACGAAACTCCTCGTCCGCTATTTCTACTTCTAGCGGACTCTCTAACTTGTCCTTTACAATAGCAAAGTCTTTACAAAACGATAAAGAAACAAAAGATTTAGTAGCTCCCGAGTCAAATAAGACAAGGGCAGGTGATGCATTAATAGGAAAAATACCTGTCACGACATCTGGCTCCTCCTTTGCTTCATCTACGGTCATCTGGAACACTCGCCCCCGAGTCCTGGGTGCGTCGTTCTTCTTTCCCAATCCACCCTCTAGCATCTTCACCGGTGCGGTTCCCGAGTTCTGGACCGACCCGGTATTCATTGGGCACTCGTCAGCAAAATGGCCCGGCTTGTACCACTTAAAACATATCTTTGCGGTCGCCTTGCAGTCTCGACTGATATGACCCGGTTTCCCGCATTTGTAACAGGTTCCGGAGCCCATACGGCATTCTCCCGGATGCTGTCGTCCACACTTCCCACAGCGGGGATGCTCTCTCTTGAACTCTTTCTTTACCTCCGGTTTATGACTCCCAGTTTTGAACCTCTTAGTCTGCTGAGGTTGAGTCTGAACTGTTTCTGCCCTTCTTGTCTTTCTTTGGCTCTCTAATTCGAGCTCTCTAGCCCGAGCCGCCTCGTGCATCTGCTGAAAATCAGTGCACCTTGCCATAACAACAAATTCTCTAATCTCCTGTTTCAAAACTCTCCCATATCTGTACATTTTGGCCTTTTCATTCCTGACATACTCAGGACAGAAAAGGGACCGCTCCAAAAACTTGTCAGTGATCTCGTTCACCGACTCCGTAGTTTGCTCCATAGATAGAAACTCATTTGTGAGTCTCTCTACCTCAATTTGGGGCACATACTGTTCCATGAACAGTTCCTTGAACTGTTCCCAAGTCATGCTATCCACTTGTTCTGGCGTCCGAGCACGAACAATAAGGTTCCACCAGTCTTTCGCTGCCTTCCTCAGAAGGTTCGATGCGTAGCGAACCTTGACTTCCTCGGTACAAAAACTGGTGCGGAAAGCACCCTCCACCTCAGCTATCCAACGAGTGCTGGTTACGGGGTCCTTCTGCCCCTCAAACTGTGGCGGCTGACAGGCCGATAAATCTCTGTAGCTTGTCCCCCGTGGTTGTACGCCTGACAAGCCCCCTGATCCACTGGCCCTGCTGGCCACAGCTGCCTCTACCTGACTACGAATTTCATTAGCCAGTTCCTGCTTTACCTGCTCAAAGAGACTTGGGAGTAACTCGTGAAGAACCTCCCCGACCTCAGCAGCGATCACACCTCTCAGATCAGGAATTTCCTGATCCTCTTCAATAATCGGTCTCTTGCCTTGCCTTCTAGTGTTCACCATTCTGATACATGAACATGATACTTTAGAATAATTCATCTACATCCCCCCCCCCCTGAGCAAACTCCTAGCTTAGTTGTCTTTCTTTCTAACATGCTCCTTAGAAACCTTCTGCTTATACTCTCTTAACAAAATCCCTTTCTATCATGTTACTACCCAACCCTCAACCTTGTCTGGTTCATAGAATTCTTTTGCAACTATATCAAGTCCCGGCATGTACAATGTAATTGCAATGGTATGGGCCCTTATACCATTATAATTACACCCTCCATGTTTAGACTCAACACCGTCACTAAGGTTCCAATTCCCAGCTTAGTTGGTACCTTTAACATATATATCACAACATTTTCCATATCTACCACTTATCATATAAACATTATAATCATATTCTAATTCACATTATGCATCAACAAAACATACTTGAAATCATAACCTTGTCACATTGATCATATCTAGCATACATAAACATAATTACTCATCCAATACAGTTATAAAACTGGTCTTTCACAAAACTGAACATGCTTTATCATAAATCCTAATATGGAATAGTGTGCTCACCCCCGTCTTGATGCTCTGGACCGCAGCTCAGCCGTGAAAACTTTTTCTTTTAAAACACCCTTTCCTTATAAACCATTTTCTTACACGAAACAACTTTTTTTTTAAAGGTTACTTATTTGAAAACTTGAGCACTTGGGTTTAAGTTCAAACACTCACCACTTGTGAATGCCCGAATCCCTTAAACCAAGGCTCTGATACCAACTGTAACATCCCTTATCTTTAAAACACTCATTTAACGGAAAGTAACCTTAAAATACAGCGGAAGATTTGTAATTAAAACATTTAGATAAAATCCCATAATCTTATAGAAAAGAGTACAAGTTTGCAACTTAAAACCAATAAGTTTGAGAGTCAAACAATATTCAACTGAAAAGCTTAGAGAATCCAAAACTGTCATTCATCAAAAGAAAATATAAGCTGCTGAGCTGCCGCAAATCCAAAAGCTTCAAGCTGGAGCCTTTCCTTTATTCTCCGAAGATGTACCTGCCACTAAAAGATGAATAACAACGGGGTAAGCTTTCGCTTAGTGAGCACGCACCTATACCACATATCATCATGCATACATACTCGCATAAACATAGCAATCACATACATGTAACATCCTCCCATTCCTTAAGGCACAAAGCCAATAAGGAAGGTCATAACTAGACACTGGTACCAGGCCTCTTCTTACATAACATATTCCCTAGGGGTATTACTACCACCATAGGTACTCTTTCCTTTGGCAAAGCCAACATACACATAATCACACATGCAATCCAACTACGTACACATAACTTACATAATATAGGTAGAGTACTCACTTGTCAAGATGTCAATTACCAAGTACTTCACAGTGTATAATAATCACCTCGTACCACCTATAACATTCATACATACACATATCATAACAAGCCCAAAAATGGAACTCTAATTCTATCCCAACTCTCATCCCGAAATGACATAGCTAGGATAGTCCAAATACCATAAAACTTTGCCAAACATCCCATTTCATACACCCCATTTCTATTGATTTCTAAACATAATACACATACCTTGCAATTCTAGACCGCGAACAACAATCCTCCTAGAACCTTTCACAACTTGAATCTTCCAAAATCACCAAATCTTTCGCCTGGAAAATACAGCAACTTCGGACATTTGGTTCTCTCTACTGGGAACTCCGATGCCAAATCCCTCCGGTTAGAATGTAGATTAGAGGGTCGTGAAGTCGCTGTCCAAATTTCACGACGATCCAACGGTTAACGAAGGAGAATCGGTCGATCTTTCACAGCAGCTCACAAGAACTCCGAAAATCCCTTTCACAGCAACTTCGGACACTTGGTTCTCTCTACTGGGAACTCCGATGCCAAATCCCTCCGGTCAGAATGTATATTAGAGGGTCGTGAAGTCGCTGTCCAAATTTCACGACGATCCAACGGTTAACGAAGGAGAATCGGTCGGTCTTTCACAACAGCTCACAAGAACTCCGAAAATCCCTTTCTCTTTTCTCTCTTCTTTGCTAAAGAAACAAATGGCTGCAAATGAGGGTGTTTAGGGTTTCCATCCCCTTTACATACATGCCAAAACACACCCTCATCTTACAAAATTGATAAACTGGCCCCTAGATTCCTGAACACGTACATAACGACCCAAAAATTAACTCAACCCCAAAAGAGACAGTTAAATCACGTAAATTGGGAAACGGGGTGTTACACTGTAGTTCTTTCTTTCCTCGGCCTCTCTGTATCTTCTGTAGTTTTGCCAACCAAAGCAAGAGGTGCAGTGGTTAGTGTCTTTTGACCAGCTAATGTTCCGTAGAGGTCTGAAAGAGTCCAGGAATCTAAATCTTGATTGGTTTGTAAATACACAGATACCTGGAGCCATTCTTCGTTCAGACTTTTGAGAAACATGACATTATTCTCTTCAGAAGTTCTGTGGATGCCGAACTTTTTGCAGTTATTGATCAAAGAGTTGAACCTGTCATATGTTGTCTGCAAAGATTCATTTGCCAGGGCTTTAAAAGAGTAATATTCGTTTATGTATTGATCCCTTCGGTTTTTCTGAGTTTTATCTCCCCTTCAAGTTGTTTTTCCAGTTCTTTCCAAAGATCATACGAAGATTCGTATGCATCTAAAGACTGGAAGAGATCGTTCGGGATTGCCATAATCAGAATTCTTTTTGTTTTCTGCGCGAGTTCATCTTTTACCTTGTCTTGATATGACCAACCATCCCTGGTTTTTGGTTTTTGATGCTCAGGGATTTCAGGAGTGTCAGCTGTAGCTGGTACACGGGGTACTATTAACATAAGAACATGAGGAGGATTATAAAGGTATTGTACGATCTCTTTATCAGTACCCTCAAAGAAATGGATCATTCTTATTTTCCACTGAGGATACTCATTTCTTAGAAGAGAAGGTGGTTTGGTTAATGAACCAGCTGTGAAGAAGTTTTGTGTACTTGTCATTTTAAGAATAGGAAGTTTCAGTATATAGATGTGACACAAAAAAGTGCGAAACAGTAATCTGGAAAGATTTTCTGGGTTAGGAAGCTCTTAACAATGTACTTTTATGGTGTTTTAACTGAAGAAACAGTTTCTCTAGATTTACCAAATATCGAATAAATCGAAAATGGCTAAAAAGTAGAATCTGTTTGAAGGAATGAATAACAGGTTAAAATCACACCATGTTTCTACCAATAATCGTGTTTAAACGAGGATCGCTTGATATTGAAAACCAGGCTTTGCTCTGATACCAATTGTTGGTTCCCGTATTTGATTAACAAAGATTATCTTGTCTATTAGTTCAAATAAGATGTGTTGCGGAAGCGTATTTGAAGAACTAACAGATATGTTTGTATAGAAACAATACAAAATATCAAATAAACAGTATATGAAGAACAAATGAATATCTCAAAGTTTACTGTATTTGATGAAGAACACTAATAATAGATTTGACGTTAATTGTGTGTGTGTGTGTTTTTCTGATATTAAACTGGTAAGGAAGAACTCAACATGAGTCTTCCTTTTATACTACTACAAAAGAACTATTCTACACAAAAGGACTATTGCTACAGGAAAGAAGGGATGGCATGAACAGTTGGAAACCTGCATGCATTAAATGCGCTAATATCAACTTGCAAGGATTCCTATCAGAGTTTGACACGTGTTTGTTGTCGGACCATGCCTTGTACAAGTTGATGAACGGACCCTGGAACAGTAACAAGATATTTCTGCAACAGTGGCAAGATATTATAAATATCTTCCAAGTCTTCAGTCTGAACCGCAGAGGCTCTGTCAAGGGTGACAGAGGTTATGTGGCTCGGTCCTTGGTGAGCATTCTTCTGTTGATCCTTCTTTGGTCTTTTGTGAGTAGTCTTCTGTAGATTCTTCTTGGGACTTGGTGTTCCTTGAATGATCTTGTTTGCTTCGACAGAGCTTCTGTGGAACACCGCAGAGCTTCTGTGGAAGTCTTTCATACTTGGCCTATTTTTCAATTTCACAGGCGGAACATAAATGATCCTTATTGAATTTAACATTTGGTAAACCTTTGACCAGATCAAGTTTTACCAGTTTATCTAGAGTATGAAAGTTTAAGTGACATAACCTGTTGTGCCATAGCCAGGCTTCTTCACGTTTGCTTGCAACAAGACAAATGTTGTCCTTATTTTTGGCATTGAAGTTCTTTAGATACAGATCACCTTTTCTTTTGGCTCGCAGAAGTTCTATTCCGGTGTCTTCACTTAGTAGAGAGCATTATGTTCTCTTGAATAGTACATCGAATCCCGTATCACAAAGTTGGCTTACACTGAGTAGGTTGTGTTTAAGGCCATCCACATATGCAACTTTGTGTACTGTGATATTCTCTTTCTTTATGACTCCATAGCCTTTGATATGCCCCTTTTTGTTATCTCCAAAAGTCACTGATCCACCATCTTGTTTTTCTTGGAATGTGGATAGAAGACTTCTGTTGCCAGTCATGTGCCTTGAGCATCCGGAGTCTAGATACCATATTGGCACAAACTGCTTCTGCAAAACAATCACAGAGATTTAGGCACCCATATCCACATGGGTCCAGTTTCGTCAGAATTTTTCAAGTTTGCCTTGGCATTCTTGAAATACATTTTATTTTTTGTTGAAGAATCAGTTTGTTTCTCTTTTATGTTTGATTTAACTGCAGAGAGAAAACAATTTGAACTACAGAAATGATTATTTAACTTGAACATTAGATCAAAGCAATGACAGTATTGAACATCAGAAGTGATTTGCTTGAAATTTTTAATGAAAGCTTTAAACTGGGCCACATATGCATTACATTCTATTATAGCATACGGCTTTCTATTACAAGAAGATTTATGTAGATTAGATTGTTGGCAAAAATCTTTGTTTGTAGCATCCTTCTGTGAGTCCCTTCTGTGGTGAACTTCTGTTGATTTCACTGTCACAGATGAAAAAGATTTGTTAAGTTTTGTCCATTTACCCTTTTGTTGCCATGTTGGTTTCTCTTTTATTTTTAAGGGTTTTAAATTTTTTGAATCTTTTAGATTTTGAGAGGACATTAACTTCTTTTGTTTCAACTTTTCAAGCTCAATAGAGGTTTTGGCTTGAATGCACATATCCATAAAGTCTGGATAGATAGGAATTCCAATGATTTTCTCTTTTGGAGAAATAGTTCTGTTAAGAACTTCAGAGGTTTGTTTAATAACCTTTGTGACACAAGGAATCTTTTCTATTTTGTCAGTCTCTGAGTCGTCAGATGATGAATCGTCCTCATATACAGAGGTTGAGTCATCAATATTTCTCTCGACAGAGGCTGGACTTTCCGAGCATGTGTCATACTTGCTTTCGTCATCTGAAAAATTATTTTCTAAGTCAACAGAGGTGTCTGATAAGATCTCTTCAGAGAGTTTTTGATCTACAGAAGGTGTACATAGATTTTTCAAAATATATATTTTCCCAATTTCCATTATATCTTTTTCGATTATATTTCTTATTTTTTCTTCTAAAAAGATTGGTTTGAACTCAAGTGCTTCTGCAGATAATTTCTTTTCAGAATCTATTGTGCAGACAAAAGCAACTTGAGTTTGAGTCTCTGGTTTACCAAACTTAAAGATTCCTATCTGATTTTGAGTTTTCAGATATCTCTTTGGTTTGGATCCTCTCTTGACTGAGGTTGAAAGTGATAAGTCTGTGTTTTCAAACCACACATTTATCATCTTCATGGGTTTCCTTAAGTGAGGTTCCCCAGAGACTTTTACTCTCTTACTTACAGAGATTAAGTTTGGAAAATTAGGTTTGTTGACTTTTCCTACTGTAAATAGAGATGACAGAGGTTTGTTTTTTTTGTTTTCTGTACTTTGATTAATATCACTGTACCCAATACCTCGTCTTCCTATTTGAGTATTTATTTTCTCATACACCTTTTGAGCATCACGATATTTTTTAATTAACACATCTCTTCTAAGTAGATCTTGCCAAAGGACTTCTCTTTCCTTTTGAAAGTATTCCTTAAGATCTAAAATGTTAAGTCTGTCGCTCTCAGAATCTGAAAGTTCTTTTGTTTTGGATTTTAAAGATGTATTTAATTCAGAAATTTTCTCTTTTAAAGGAAATAGATTCTTGTTCCAGTGTGCTTCTAATTCTTCCTTTTCTTTGAAAATCTTTGCTTTTTCTTCAGTGAGAAGTCTAGCTTCTCTTTCATAAAAAGTGAGCTTTTTCTGAAAATCATCACAAGTCTTTTTCAGTTCAACATTATCAGTTTTAATTATAAGAAAATCAACTTCTGTAGTACTAGAGGTGGAGTTTGAAGTAGATACCTCAGTGTCAGAGTCGGAGCTGATTTCTGCCATGCCACATAACAAGGCATTGTTGGTGTATTCTTCATCAGAGGTTGTATCTGACTCCCAATCTTCCTTGTTCACCACTTTGTTCGCCATTAGTGACTTTTGAGCATAATACTCAGCTTTCTTTTTGTAAAATATTGAGTCCTTCTGTGGACGATTTGACTTGCTTCTGCATTCAATGGCAAAGTGGCATGGCTTCCCACAGTTGTAGCAACCTTGGTTCTGGGAAGTATTACCGGCACGATCGTCGGGCTTCTGTCGGTCACCACCTTTTTCCGATCTGCATTCATTTTCATAATGACCAGGCTTACCACACTTGTAGCATTCTTGTGGTGTGTAGCTTGCCTTGTCATCTAACCTCTGTCGGTCATTTCCTCTGTTATACCTTTCACTCGACCTCTGTTGGTCGTTACTTCTGTCGTCTGACTTCTGTCGGTCAGCTGATTCTTCTCTTCTTCCTTGATTCCTTCTATTCCAATCTTCTCTTCTCTCTCTATTATCTCTGTCATATCCATCATTACCAGAATTCTTTTGGTTTCCTCTGAATTCTCTTGTCAATAGAGCTAAGGATGTAGCTATTGATGCCAGAGTAATTTCTCCTTCTTCCACAATCTCTTTATCTTCGCTGTCAACCACTACCATCTTTTTCTTTTTCTCCTTCTTCTTTTCCTCTGTAGTTCTTTCTTTCCTCGGCCTCTCTGTATCTTCTGTAGTTTTGCCAACCAAAGCAAGAGGTGCAGTGGTTAGTATCTTTGCTTGTGCGATTTGAGGCTCTTGACCAGCTAATGTTCCGTAGAGGTCTGAAAGAGTCCAGGAATCTAAATCTTGATTGGTTTGTAAATACATAGATACCTGGAGCCATTCTTCGTTCAGACTTTTGAGAAACATGACATTATTCTCTTCAGAAGTTCTGTGGATGCCGAACTTTTTGCAGTTATTGATCAAAGAGTTGAACCTGTCGTATGTTGTCTGCAAAGATTCATTTGCCAGGGCTTTAAAAGAGTAATATTCGTTTATGTATTGATCCCTTCGGTTTTTCTGAGTTTTATCTCCCCTTTCAAGTTGTTTTTCCAGTTCTTTCCAAAGATCATACGAAGATTCGCATGCATCTAAAGACTGGAAGAGATCGTTCGGGATTGCCATAATCAGAATTCTTTTTGTTTTCTGCGCGAGTTCATCTTTTACCTTGTCTTGATATGACCAACCATCCCTGGTTTTTGGTTTTTGATGCTCAGGGATTTCAGGAGTGTCAGCTGTAGCTGGTACACGGGGTACTATTAACATAAGAACATGAGGAGGATTATAAAGGTATTGTACGATCTCTTTATCAGTACCCTCAAAGAAATGGATCATTCTTATTTTCCACTGAGGATACTCATTTCTTAGAAGAGAAGGTGGTTTGGTTAATGAACCAGCTGTGAAGAAGTTTTGTGTACTTGTCATTTTAAGAGTAGGAAGTTTCAGTATAAAGATGTGACACGAAAAAGTGCGAAACAATAATCTGGAAAGATTTTCTGGGTTAGGAAGCTCTTAACAGTGTACTTTTATGGTGTTTAACTGAAGAAACAGTTTCTCTAGATTTACCAAATATCGAATAAATCGAAAATGGCTAAAAAGTAGAATCTGTTTGAAGGAATGAATAACAGGTTAAAATCAGACCATGTTTCTACCAATAATCTTGTTTAAACGAGGATCGCTTGATATTGAAAACCAGGCTTTGCTCTGATACCAATTGTTGGTTCCCGTATTTGATTAACAAAGATTATCTTGTCTATTAGTTCAAATAAGATGTGTTGCGGAAGCCTATTTGAAGAACTAACAGATATGTATGTATAGAAACAATACAAAATATCAAATAAACAGTATATGAAGAACAGATGAATATCTCAAAGTTTACTGTATTTGATGAAGAACACTAATAATAGATTTGACGTTAATTGTGTGTGTGTGTGTGTTTTTCTGATATTAAACTGGTAAGGAAGAACTCAACATGAGTCTTCCTTTTATACTACTACAAAAGAACTATTCTACACAAAAGGACTATTGCTACAGGAAAGAAGGGATGGCATGAACAGTTGGAAACCTGCATGC
Source organism: Saussurea involucrata (assembly GCA_033807775.1). NCBI lineage: Eukaryota > Viridiplantae > Streptophyta > Magnoliopsida > Asterales > Asteraceae > Saussurea > Saussurea involucrata. The sequence goes on from CM066319.1 coordinate 98,851,739, forward strand.
ATTAAATGCGCTAATATCAACTTGCAAGGATTCCTATCAGAGTTTGACACGTGTTTGTTGTCGGACCATGCCTTGTACAAGTTGATGAACGGACCCTGGAACAGTAACAAGATATTTCTGCAACAGTGGCAAGATATTATAAATATCTTCCAAGTCTTCAGTCTGAACCGCAGAGGCTCTGTCAAGGGTGACAGAGGTTATGTGGCTCGGTCCTTGGTGAGCATTCTTCGGTTGATCCTTCTTTGGTCCTTTGTGAGTAGTCTTCTGTAGATTCTTCTTGGGACTTGGTGTTCCTTGAATGATCTTGTTTGCTTCGGCAGAGCTTCTGTGGAACACCGCAGAGCTTCTGTGGAAGTCTTTCATACTTGGCCTATTTTTCAATACTTCTAATATTTATGAATATTTGGAGCTAACAAGCTGCTTATACTGCACGACATGCTCGGTTGGATCGGTCACACCCAAATACTTGGGAGTGAAGGCCGGAATGTTATACTTCTTTGGGACCTCGACGGTGGCGATCTCGTCGATGAAGGGCGACGCCTGATACCCCGAGAGAGGCTCGACGTCGACAGGCACGACTGCCCCAGGCAACTTGGCGAGCAAGGACAGGACGCGCTCATTTTGGTCTTCTAACATCTTCAAACGCTGGGCGACGGGATCGTTAAGATCAGGATTTGCCCCTGTCGAGGGATTGGTCCCTGGACTATTGCCATTACCATGCGACGAACCATTGGTGTCCCCGTTGAACGGGACAAAATATGGTTGCGACCCGTAGTGGAATTGCTACGGTCCATTCTGAAACGATTGTGGTCGATGCTGAAATGGCTGCGATCTTTGCTGGAAAGATTGCGATCCTTGCTGGAAAGGTTGCAATCCTTGCTGGAAAGGTTGCGATCCTTGCTGGAAAGGTTGCGGACCACTTTGGAACGGCTGGGAAAACGGCTGGGATTCATTCTGAAATGGCCGGGCGCCACCTTGCAATGGTTGGAATCCATTGTTCAAGGGTGGTGGTCGGATGTGCTGAGAGGGAATCTGCCCAGACTGGGGATTCGGAATGAACGATCTCGGCTGCTGATTCTGCATGAATGGACCTGGATGCTGATTCTGCGCGGACGAGCCTGGTTCCGGACCTGGATTCTGGATGAATGGTCTAGGGCCAAAAAGAATTCCTTAGTCGCGCGATCTCTTCAGCTGCCCTGCGATTCTGCTCTGCCATTGCATTGAGTTGATTCCTGGCAACCTCGAGCTCCTGATACATCTGAGCGACGGCTTTCTGCGGATTTCCAGGGGCTGTCATTTTCCTGCAACAGAAAATAGAAGAAACTCCAAGAAACTATTAGTAGAATGCACGTTCGTCGAGGATTTTCTCTAGATGGCGCCAAACTGTTAATGCCAAAAATTGCACCAAAGGGACAACTTAAGGTCGATGTGGACTTAAACAACTAATGAAAGAATCTTTCGACGAGACGTGCGATGATAAATAAAATAAAGAAACCAGGGATTTGATGACGCATGAAAAACCCTTAACGAGGAAAAAACCTGCGGACGACAGTGGGTGTCGTCGCTATACTATGGTCGCCAATCAGGGGCGATGTCCTTGGATACTAGTGTCGATCGTACAGAGATTACAATACAGATGAAGAAAATTCTTCGAAATGTAAAGTACAAGTGTTTGAACGTAAAAACAAGTGTTTGTCGTGTACGAAACAAAGTGCGAACTGCTGGTCGAGGGCTGTTGTCGTGCGTCGAGAGCGATACTTAGAATAATGGTTCTTCACTTCAGGTGTTCTTGAATATTGCTTCGGTTGTTAATCGCCGGATATTCGATGTCGTGTTCGATGTTCGATGTTCAGTCTTTATAGTCTTCGGGAGCTTTAATTCGCTCATTGATTGCTTCATTTCACAGCTATAACGGCTGCAACGGTCTGTAACGGTTTTAGGAGTGAATATCCATGATGATCTTCGTCCGTTACGGTTATCGATCGTTGATGGTTGCGTCGGTTATATCCGTTCCTCCTTAATGACTTTGACTCCTGCATTAAACACTTAACAGTCATGGTTAACGTTAGTTTGGTCGAGGTCGCATGGTTCTATGCGACGGTCGTGCGGGACGGGCGACGCTATGGTTGAGTGTCGCGAGGAACTCTCGACTTACCTTTTAAGAGGGACGACGGAGGTTTTTTGGGTATTCGTCGGGGCCTTATCTTAATACAAGATATAGTCCTTAATCATACGTCTTACTTGTTCTGGTCGCGGTCGAGCGACGTGATTTTTTGCCCAAACACATACTTTTCTGTCATGAGAGAGAAATGTAAAAATGCAGTTGTGTAGCTTTATGTATTCCCTCTTGATCGAACGTGGTGTAGCCTTTATATAACTTTCGTTGGCATTAACTGCGCTTTAATGGTTGGTGTTGTAACCGCCGCGGGCATTAAATGCGCTTTTATGATTTGGTTTTGTAACCGATGTCGAGTCTTTAATGTTATTAAGAGCTCGTCCGTTACTGACCGTTGTACCATAATTGCTTGTGGACCTGCATTAATGAACAAAATAAATGGCTGCTGACCATTAACGGTTAGTGTAATCGTAAGACCGTCTTAAGTTCGGGACGTCGGTCTTATAGAGCATACGACCGTCGCCGAAATATAAGACCATGTATACGACTGTAAATGTCTTGTCAGACCTTTAATATAAGAATGATCTTATGAAAATGTCGTAAGACGAGGACGAAAATGTCGTAAGACCAGGTCGCAGGACCAGGATGTCAGGACGATGCTTTCGCAGAGCGATATAAGACCGACGACAGGAGACTGTCGATGTAAGACCGACGAGTCGTAACTGAAGACACGTAACTGGCGACATAAGACTAGTAACATAAGACTAGTAACGTAAGACTAGTAACGTGTGACTGGCGATGTGTGACGTGCGACGTGTAACATGCGACACGTGACGTACGATCACGAGATGTAAAGACACTATCTTGAATGACTATTGACGCAAGATGTCTTTTAATAACCAACTATCGTATGTCAGGGATAAGGCAATAATGGCGGGGGTATGACCGTCGTAGATATCCTTGATCATGGGTCATATCGTGGGAATTTCCCAAGTCGGTCGAGGGTGTGATTTTTTACCCAAACAGTTAGCCCCCCGAGATTTGAATTTCAAAGCCATTTGAATTTCAGATCTCGTACCAAAGTAAAATGTGTTTCTACGGAGGCGTGTCACTTTTGCTAATTAAATCATTTAGAAGAAAATCGACTTGGTCAGCTTGAATTGTGAGACCGGTCGACAGTGTTAAGTAAGTTGCGACGATCGAAAAATGATCTTTAATGCGCAAGATACTTGTGGTATTCATCGACGATCGTAATACAATCTTAAAACACAAGGAACTGATGATGATCGATCAAAATGAGTCGTATGGATCGGGAGTCAATCGTAAGACGATTGGGCCGAAATAAAGCTTGGCGACGGTCATAAGATGATCGAACCAAGATAAAAATTTAAGAATCTTGTTATACAGTCGTTAAAGACTTACGTTCTGGCGTTCTGAGCCGATATGGTCGTTATAGACTTTTGATCTGGCGTTTAGAGCCGATATGGTCGTTGGAGACCTATGATCTGGCGTTCCGAGCCGATATGGTCGTTAGAGACCTATGATCTGGTGTTTCGAGCCGATACGGTCGTTATAGACTTGTGATCTGGCGTTTAGAGCCGATATGGTCGTTAGAGACCTATGATATGGCATTCCGAGCCGATACGGTCGTTATAGACTTGTGATCTGGCGTTTAGAGCCGATATGGTCGTTAGAGACCTATGATATGGCGTTCTGAGCCGATACGGTCGTTAGAGACTTATGTTCTGGCGTTCCGAGCCGATACGGTCGTTAGAGACGTATGTTACGTTGTGTAAGTTTTGCTTTAGCGACAATCGGTAAAATTTTTACCTTACTCGTGATTATACGGTTAATCTTGCGACTTGCCTTTATTGGCAATCATGAGATTAAAATGTGCGAGCCGCACTTATTGGCGACTTTTGCATTTTGACATTCGTCTTACCATGACTGGTGATTGTGAGATTCAATGTACCAGTTGTCTTTCTTGACGACATATGTCATGACTAGCGATCATGAGATTTCAACATGCGAGTCGCTTTTATTGGCGATCGAGAATTCTAACATGTGTTTGCCATGACTGGCGATCATAAGATTAAAAAGGGTGAGTCGTCTTTCATCGACGACTATAAATTGCAACCTGCTTTTGCCATGGCGATCATAAGATTTAAAACGTAAATCGTCTTTTATTTACGATTATAAATTGCAATCTATGTTTTAAGTCGTAGAGGCTTTGTTTCTCACGATATAAATTGTAAGACATGCGATGTAATTCCTAAAGACTTTTTTTTCTCACGACATGAATCGTAAGACCTGTGATGTAAGTCTTAGAGACTTTTGTTTCTCACGATATAAATCGTAAGACCTGCGTTGTAAGTCTTAGAGACTTTTGTTTCTCATGATGTAAATCGTAAGACCTGTATTTACATGATCTTGCGAGCCTGCAATGTAAAATCGGGGGTGGTCGTTGGTTTGACCAATGATCCTTTGATGTTTAAATCAACATTTATATGTTAGATCATAATAATTGAACGGAGAAAATATACTTAGAGTATATATACAGTCGTAGTACCATATTCCATCCAAGTGGGATGTCACAGTTACCGTAACTTGGAGTCGATAAGCGCCTTTTTCCAAGGAGTTTTGAAAAAATATGGTGTTTCCCATTTTGTGACGGGTGTTCCGAACCCCCGAGCCCCTCGGATGCTGCGATACATGCGATACATTGACTGAGCATTTTTTTTTACCAGTGTCTTCCAACTCCGCTTGGATCTTCGTCGTGTGGTCAATACTTGAAGTCGACAATTAGAAAACGAAGACCTACATAAGAGGATACGTTAGTAATATGATGTTTATTTCGAAGGAAATCCTTAGTTGGGTCCCACGGATGGCGCTAAACTGTTAATGCCAAAAATCGCACTAAACTGTCTTATGCCGAAAATTGTATAAAAATACGATTTAAGGTTTGGTTTCGGACCTTATCAACTAAAGATTTTACCGTAGAAATAAAAAAAAAATAACGAAGAAAATGTAGACGAAACAAGAGATTTTGGTGAAGCGGAAAACCCCAAAACGAGGGAAAAACCGCGGTCGACTGTGTTAGAGTCGACAGTGCACTATGGTCGCCAAACAGGGGCGAAAGTCCTTGT